>OX422222.1:236213148-241013148 GCA_949130495.1 Sambucus nigra
TTGTTTATTTCAATAATAAGAAATTACAATGCAATTACATGAGAAAATGAATGGATAATTCCCTCCCCCTACCTTCCTAAAAAGCCAAATAAAATCCCCACACTTATTCTCCATTATAAAATAAAAGGAATCCTATCCACAGCTACTAGAGGAGCCTGCCCCGTCATCATCATCTACATCTTGGGGTCCCCAAGCTTCCCCTGCCTGAATAGAGTGCCGCAGATGCTCCATGGACCGATAAGCTCGAACCAGCTTCGAAAAAACCACAATGCCTCCTTCCTTGGTATTAAATAAGATAAGACACCTTTATCAGTCTCCACTACCAACATCTTGTTGACAACTCTCCTCCACAACCACTTCATATAATCCCCAGGGATGTGCCAAACTCTCCCAACAGACTGAGAGGGACATGTCAATGGACGTCGACTCTCCCACGAAGAGCCAAGATGCATGCACAGATGCTCAGTTAAATCTTCTATCGAAAAGAAATCTAGTGTCCGAGGTGGCACGACTTGCTCCCAGTCAAATTGGCGCAGAAGCCGCCAAGGGAAAAAAAGAGGTCTTTTCGAAGGCTAATCAGCCGAACGTAGGGATATTCTCCCAGATCCAGAATAGGCAGCAACTGTCCCAACCAAAGCACTGACTAGTGAAGATTTAGAGCTCCATGCTCCACGTGCCAGTTCTCCAAGCTCTCAATATCCAGGCCAACACTGATGACAAAAACAAATTGGGTACAGCCGATAAAGGGTATTCCGGAGGAGTCACCAAGCGGAGTTTTTCAGACCACATAAATAGCATCACGGAGGAGTTTTTCAGCCGATAAAGGGTATTCCGGAGGAGTCGTCAGGCATCCAGGCCGTTTAAAATCTCCGCTAGTATCATCGTCGCAAGATTACGGCGATATGACATCCATGAAGTAATGGCTGCAAGTTGTGGGTCCACCAACAGTTCCCCAATCACCAATAGCAATTTCAAAACCATGACCAGAACAACGACTCCGATGTATCCAGCATCGCCAACCTCCTGCAAATGCATGGATTATAACACCGCCGAAAGGGAGATCATTCTTCCAGTAACTAGTGATCTAGCCACCGAAGGCAAAATGCGAAGAAGCCTTGCCAACAAATCCCTGGGAGAATGGGAAAACTCAGGTAGAGGTGAGAAACGTTGAGATTTATCCCCAGCATGGCAGAAAATTCCTCGTAGGTAGGACAAACCTCATCCAACCTAAAGAGGAATACATGGTCTTAGGGGTACCAAAATTGTATCGGCGCCATCAGTATGTTCCACTCAATGGGCCGATTGTGCCACAAAGAAACTCGACACGTGTTGAAAGCATCGTAGTCGACATTATAAGAGCACATCGCCTCCAGGGCTTCGAGGTAGTTAGAAAACTCAATGCTACCAGGGAGATCCATCTTGCAAGACTATGAGATAGTAAGCGAGTAAGTAAGAATGTGAAGGAGTAATGAAAACACTCCACCCTTACCCCTTTTTATACTTGAAAACCCTCAGAAAAGACACAATCCTTGCAAAAATTGGAGGGAATCCTGCCCCGCAAGGTACCAAAGGCTGAAGAGGACACTAGTCAAAGCTTTGAATTGATGGGAGTTGACTAACTTGCTGATAGGCAGGACAAAGGATTTGCCGATCGTCAACCCCCTATTTTTAGAAACTTCCTTTTTTTCTCTTTTGTCAAAATCAGGAGACTCAATAAAAATAAATTGATATTCTCAACAGAATTTCAAAAATCCCCTTCCACCCTTGTATAATTTCTCATTTTTAAAACTTTCCTTCAAAATCCAAAAAATATCTCTTTTTACAGTCTCAGCAACAAAGTAAAAAGCGCATGTGCGTGCATTCATTCACCATTAACAGAAGATAATAAAAAACTCCATTGCATTGCATATATATGTTTTTTTTGTTACATCAAAGTTTGCAGGAAATAGAGAAAAGCAAAAACAAATGGGACACAGCCCGAATCCACATTCTCTCTCTCTCTCTAACCTAAACTTTGCCCCTGTGACGCGCTCTTTTTCCCCTGCGACGAGACGATGAACCACCGCTACCCGAGCCAGACTCGTCCCCGGATGAAGCAAACAGTACCAAGTAAGAAGGAATAGGAATCGCATCCCCAATATGGGTAGTCGCCGAAGATATCCAGTCCCTGATGTCCCTCAGCCAAGTGGTCGACACTTGGACTTACTACAAGAAACGATAAATCAGTATCAAAGAAGAAAAGAGATCAAAAAGAAAGAAAGAGAGGAATAGAAAGGTATACCGTAGGATGAAGGACCTCCTGTGCTAAGACCAACTCCTCCGGATCCATCGCATGAGGACGATATAACATAGGCACCATCCCTCCATCAGTAAATCGGATGTTATACGAAGGAGTATGCAACCACACAAATGGAACCTCTGAAGTCGTCGCCTCCGCAGACGTTGACGGATCGCAACCACTGTGGAAGGATCCCACAGGCTGACTCGAACCCGCAAGAGGGAAAGGCAGTGCATCATATATACTGGGCTCTATGAGCCATCTCGTCCTAAAGTCCATATAGACATACGGTGCAGTCATATCGGTGTACAATAGGTAGGACTCACGGATCATTACATCGATCCTCGTATCCTCCGGCAGTAGCCGCTCCCACCTTATAGACATAGGAGGCCCCGCAGGTAACACCACCACCTCTTCCTCAACAATCTGTCGAACTACCCTCTCCCCGAGGTACCATAAATGGCCAAACTCATGCGCCAGTAAGCGTCGCAGCTGTGCGTTCACCCCAGTGAAACCTGTATCCTGAATAGTAATACCCCAAGGGTAAAAGGTCACCTGAAAATACCCAGCAATTATAAGTCAATACAGAATCAGAGCATACAAAGACCAAGACTGGGAAGGAAAAAGTTTTACCCTATCACTGGTCAGGCCATTCAAGACCTGACGCATCGCCTCTAGAGAAAGAGATCTCTTCTACTGATGATTGGCCTTGCTCCATTAGTACAATCGACAGAAGTCCCCAATAGTCTCATCCTTCAGATCCACCAACTGGGTATTACACCCAATCACCTCATAGAACCACGTATGCCAAAGACAAGAATTTGCAATAAAAAATGAGACGCATAAGGAAAGTGCTAATGCATGAAATGCGCAAAATAAAGAGTACCTCAAGAAGATACATGGCTCCAGTAAAAGTTTACCGGCAGCACTGGCTGAATGCATCCAGAGAGAAATAGAGGGTCACCAAGGTTAGGCTCCCCTAATCATAAAAAGGGATGGTCGAAAACACCCTCAATTACAGTAAGAACCACAAGTGAACGACATCACCGCTCGACGCCACCATAATGCCCCCCAGCACCAACAAAATAAACACCCGAGCCATCTGCCTCACCTGCAGCCCATCCTCCACATCAATCACCCTTCCCAGAAAAACATCCTTTGGTAGGGACAACCGAATGTAATACCCAGATACTATCCTTCCCACATCATCGAGTTCCGCTCGCACCGCCTCCGGCCTCACCCGTAGGGAGCGATCCACCTCTATCTGCTCCCCATCACAATCCAGCCCTAGTAGTTATTTCACGTCTATGGGAGTCACGGTTATCTCCCTGAAGCCAAAATGAAAGGTGTGGGTAGTGCCCCACCACCTCTCCCCCAACGCGCAAAAAACCGCTGTCGAACGAGGCGTCTCATCCGCGCAGACGCCAATCTCCCAAAACTCGCTGATGATACCACCCAATGCACCACAGGTGGAAAATGCTCCCAGGCATCCTTAAGCCCCATCGTCCCGCGGGCACGCATGTTCGATAGAGAGACATTCGACTGTCAAAGGAAAATCTTGTCAAAATCCAAGAAAGAAAAGAAAATCACCAAAAAAGAATGCCAAAAGTCACTTTACTTACATAACCTCCAGGGTTCACCACCCTCGAAGAGCAATGACGCGATGGCTCCTGCAGCAAGGTCCGCTCATCCGCAACCGGCTCAAATGCGTCGAACGAGTTCTCGCTCCCCAAAGTAAGAGGCTCTCTGACCCTATATTCCACGTTCGCCTAGTCGTCAACAGTCAATTGTTCCCCGTGTGCTACAGTGCTCACAAAAGCAGCCATTTTTTAGAGATCGGAATGTTAGAGTGATTCGCAGAAGAAAATCGCAGAAAGAGAGAAGGCAGGAAGCTGTGAAAAATGAAGGGAATTTGCCCCCTTTATATAGTATGCCAAGGGTCATGCCGATCAGTATTGACCCCCCACCTACCGATCGACACTGCCCCTTTACCTTCCCGAGGCAGTCCAAAAATCTGTGCCAGTACCAAATGGCACCCTCTGCATCATGCCGATCAGCACCCCCTTAAATTTTCGTATAAAAACTCCCGAAAAATACTAAAAAACCCTAAAAAAATCCTCAGAAAATTCCTAAAAATCCCAGGAGGGATGTAAAACATTTTCACCAGGAAAATTTCGTAATTCCTCAAGAGGAATCCCTATTTCCCCAGCAGAACTCTCAAAAGACAAGCGAATCTCTCCCCGACAATGTCCCTAGAGGACTTCCAAAATATCCAAAACTTCAGGATCATATCCTATTCCCCAAAGGTCTGAATTTTTCCTAAGAAATACATCTAAACCCTGGACCACCTAAACATTTCCCCAATAATCGGCTCCCCAGCTCAAATAAAAATCACGAGGTAATTTTCCCGACAGAATTCCCCGAGAACACCTCAACTTAAGCCAGCAGAATTGGCTTTGACCCGCAGAATTGGTCATCGCCACATAAGCCCACAAAATTGGCTTCGACCCGCAGAATTGGTCATCCCAACTTAAGCCCGTAGAATTGTCTTTGACCCGTAAAATTGGTCATCTCCACATAAGCCCATAGAATTGGCTTCGACCTGCAGAATTGGTCATCTCAATTTAAGCCCGCAGAATTGGCTTCGACCCGCAAAATTGGTCGCTCAACTTAAGCTCGCAGAATTGGCTTCGACCCACAGAATTTGTCATCCCAACTTAAGCCCACAAAATTGGCTTCGACCCGCAGAATTGGTCATCCCAACTTAAGCTTGCAGAATTGACTTCGGCCCGAAGAATTGGTCATCTCCACTTACGCCCGCAGAATTGGTCGTCTCAACTTAAGCCCGCAGAATTGGCTTCAACCCGTAGAATTGATCATCCCAACTTAAGCCCATAGAATTGGCTTTGACCTGTAGAATTGGTCATCCCAACTTAAGCCCACAAAATTAGCTTCGACCCGCAGAATTGGTCATCTCCACTTAAGTCCGCAGAATTGGCTTCGACCCACAGAATTGGTCATCCCAACTTAAGCCCGTAGAATTGGTCATCTCTACTTAAGCCCACATAATTGGATTCAACCCGCAGAATTTGTCATCCTTGTTTCCTTAAGCCCTCCGAATTGGATTTGACCCAAAGAATTGGTCATCCTTGTCTCCTTAGAATCGACTTCGACCCGCAGAATTGGTCATCCCCCAGCATGCTCCTTAGGTCCTCAAAATTGGCCTCGTCCCTCTGAATTGGTCATCCTTATTCCTTAGGTACTCAGAATCGGCCTCGACCCTTTGAATTGGCCAACCTCTTTCAAAAGGGATCATGCGGTGTCTATTCGACGACTATCGTTTGTTCCAAACTCACCCATCGAGGGGCTCTATAGACACCCCATTCTAGCACCCCCTAACTCTCCTTAGGTCCCTAGCACCTCCCTTAATCATTACAAACCCAAGTCGTACCCCAGGTACTGACTTAGAGTCCATTGGACGCTCTTGGACTCTGTTTGACCAAAAAGTCAAACTCTTCAGCTCGATCAAGACTGAATGAATCTTTTAAGGGTACTAAAACCCCTTTCCAATGGTTCATCCCGTGTACGATTCTGACTTACCATGCGGACGAACAACCCGTTTTCCCCCAAAACTCGATCAAGAGGCCACTGGGCACTCCCGAGCTCCGTTTGACCAAATTTAACCCTTCAGCTCGATCGAGGTTGAATGAATATTTAAAGGGTACTGAAACCCCTTTCCAACGGTTTATCCCGTGTGCGATTTTGACTTACGGTACAGACGAACAATCCGTTTTACTCTAAGAGGTCACCGAATGCTTCCAGGGCCCGGTTGACCAAAGTTAACTCCCCAAATTGGGTCAAACTCTTTGGAATGTCAAAGTACATCTCCTAACCTTTATAACAGTCCACCCCGTGCGTGATTCTGACTTACCATGCGGACGAACGATCCATTTGTGTCCGATGATTCCCCGTCCAAAGGACCGACGAGCGCTTCCAAGCCACATTTGACCCAAAGTCAACTCCTAGACCCAGGAGAAGTCCAAAGGAATTTCAAAGGTCTCTAAATTACCTTTCCACCGTTTTTCACCGTGTGCAATTCGGATCAACGGTTTGCGCTCTACGGCTAATTTTCCGAAAGGACCTGAAAGACACTGCCAAACGACAGGTTCGAGACCCTCCCTATCGGCAGTGTGCCTAAACACACCAGGGATATGGCGATCGGCAATGGCCTGGGCCTAAAAAAAGGAGGGCCTAAACCTCACTTCAGGGGAGCCCAAATCTGAAATACATCACTCTCAGCGAATCCAGAAAACCTCTCTCGAAGTCAATGTGATTTCCACATCCAAATCCCCTTCCAACCTTCACTTTTCATCAAACTTGGTGAATTAACTACCCTCCATCATCATCCAAGTGTAAGGGCTTGCTCTCCAACATTTAAGATCAAGCTCAAGATCTTTAAGAAGGTCCAATTTTCTCCACTCTCTCCTTAAATTCTCATAGATTCGCATTAACGTGTTTTATTACTTAGAGTTTCTATTCTCCCATCTCACATATCCTAATATACTTTTTATTTAGTATTATTGTACATCTTTTATTTTCCTATAAATAAAAAACCCAAAAAACAAGAAAAATAGGGTTTGCTCATAAATTCCAAACGGGAATTCTCACACTTTTCTTACACTTTTCTCACAACTAAAACACTTTTTTTACACACACGCACACATAAGAGAAGTCCCCGATTGGATATATGGGATAAACCCCACCCCTCGTTTTGCATGCGAACTACGTGGACTTTGATGCCTCTATAGGCTACGTAGGCATCTCGGGGTAAAACCCGAGAGTCGAGTCCTATTCTTACTTTTTCTCTCATTTTCTATTTCCAATAAACTCAATTCTCTTATATCCTATATATTTAGTCTTAGTAGCGTATTCTCTTATATCGTTCCGTTATAACGATCAACGCAAGGATAATCGCTTAAATCATATTTTCTAATATTATTCTTATGAACATTCTTATGGATGATTCGCTTTATCTCTTTCATGATACAAGTCGATGATTCCTATCTCCATTATATATACACATGCACATATATCACGGGGAAACAAAGTAAAATAGCAAAAAACCCATGAGAAACCGTAAGGGCAGAATGGGTGCCTAACACCTTCCCATTTCGTAACTTAGCCTCCGGACCCTTTTCGAATCATTTTTGGTTTCGTATGTATCAATATGTCATTTGGATGCTGTCCTTCGGGATGGCTCCCTTTTCTTTTGTCTGTTTTATGTAAAATAGACTCGCGACTCCATCTCTCTAAATTCTTCACCTCATCAATGATGTTGGCCGAAGTGCTCCCGAAAGGGACGTGCAGAACCTAAGATCCTCTCTCTCCCACCCACCGCGAGGATTGGGGATGGCCATAGTGGCGACTCCGCTGGGGATAATTTATTTTGAGGGCTAGACTCTATTTACATGGGTGTTATGCTTGTTTATATTTTCCCCCATTTTTGCATGTCCCCCTTTTCTATGTGTACCCCATACTTATGTTTCTATTCACACACTTGTAGAAAATTCTCCATGTACACTTCGTACCACGTGCACCTAGGATCACATATATCCACATGTTGCATGCATCACCCATCCATACTTGGTGTACCATTGGTACTTGTACTTTGCTCCCTGTTTGGCATAATCAAAGTGTATGATTTGGAAAACAAAGTGTTATTTTATGGATGTATGATTCGGAAACCAAAGTGTTATTTCAAATAAACAAAAAAAAAACTTTTGGAGTAGGTATTGGAATTTTTTTCCTTAAAAGTCTTATGAAAAACAGAGAGTGTGCCAACAATTAATGTCAAACTTATTTGATTAAATTCCAATTTTCATCCCAACAAGTCTTAACTCTTGAAAATAAACGTGATTGAATAATGAAATAATCTAAGCATGCAAGACAATCATAGTTGTGGAAAAATCCCCCACGGGGGAAAAACCATCTTATTTTCACTATAATTTGTAAAGTTCGGTCATGGATTACAATGAAAATACAAGTAATGACATACGAAATACACGCAGACGTCGGTTTTGATGTCATTGGCTAGAGTTCATGCAAGAGCTCCAGAAGGTCAGCAATGGAAAAATCTTCGTCTTCTCCACAAGTGTACTCTAGATGAGTGGCATAATCTTCCTTGGGGTTTAGAGGATTCACATAAAGGATTGGGAATTATTTGTAAATCAAAAAGGTATGAAAAATTATAAAATATTAAGTCTGGAAAGAGGTACTATTTTGTAGAAACGGAGGTATGAAGACTTGGGAAAACGTGTAGAATCAGCACTGCATAAAGACACATTTTGAGGCGGTGCATCGTTCGAGCGACATACGATGTCGTTTAAACGAGATGGCATCTCGTTTGAACCACATACAATGTCGTTCAAACCACATGAGTGACGTGGATCAAAATGCCTCCTTAAATAGATCTTGCATGTTTATCATTTTTCAGACTTCAAAATTTATTTAAAAAATATCCCCAACTATTTATGTAAATAAATAGAAACTCCAATTAAAATTATTTTACCATAAGTACGTGGAGTATAGGGAATGGTTGAAGTGTACGTTGCTTGACCCATGATGCACGTACGAAGATGATGGATGTATGAATTTGGATCACAACCGTCATGGATGATCATGTAGACGTGTCAAATGTAACGGTATCAGGCATACTTATTTGTGATCTAGGACACTTGGAAAATTCCTAGATTCTACCTTGAACACTTGTAAAACATGTCCTTACAAAAATAGTTCAAAGGGACCTATTTATTAAAAAAATACATTTTTTGAGGTATTAGAGTTCATTCAAATGAAAATGAGACTTCATTCGAACGAAAACTATTGTTTCATTCTGACGAGTTCCATTCTCGTTTGAATGAAAGACCTAGCTCGTTTCAACGAGCTTCGAATTTACTTCCAATGTGTGTTACTCTATCAAATAGAGACTTCAAGTTCGAAGCTCATTAGAAGTTCGTTCTAACTACCTTACATACTTCATTCCAACAAAAAATAAGCCTCTTTCAAACCAACTATATAAGTCATTCTAATGAGATAACCAGCCTCGTTTAAGCGAGGTGGGATTTTCGTTCTAAAGAACTCTGAAAAATAAAAATATTTAATATTAAAATCCTTAAATAAAAAATGCCTCATTTTAAAAGAAAATAACCCAGAATAAATATGACTAAATTAAATCAAAAACATAAATGCCTTATACCTTCATATTGTGTCGTGACGGTAACGGCTTGAACTTCGAAATGTTGCTCGGTCACTAACATGTCTTCAAAAATCGTGGAAGAATATGCGGATGCAGTGTTCGATTTGTAATGGGATATGACAAATTATCTAAGCTGTGAGAAATTATAAATTCTTGCTCTTACAAATCTCCTCCTTTGTCTATTCCAGTACAAAATAAAAAATAAAAAAAAATAAAATCCCCTAAATCAGTGTTCTACTAATGCGCTCCCAAACTCAAAAACGAAAAAAAATTGGAGGCTTTATCTTCAACTAAAATTCTTCATCTTATGTGGTCCATGAGATCATCTTCGAAGCGAAAAAGACCAATAAACTTGAAACAAAAGAATACCTTAACACACATGAGAGTTTAAAGTAAAGAATAACGTCCCCTAAGAAACTAAGCCTGAAAAATGAGTATCACCCGAATCCAAATGAATTAAAATCACAAATATATTCTAATAAGCATATGCGATGAAATTTAGAATAAGCATACCAACTGTTTTTGAAAATTTTCAATTTTCTTAAGTATAAAAGTATATGTATAAAAGGTACATATAGGTACAAATACATCACACCATGGAATAGCACTAAAATATCTGAATCATGAAAACGGAATGTAATTGTGTGAACAAGTTCCATGGAAAAATTGATATAGTCATTAATAACATAGGCGCATGAAGTCATAGAGATACTTATAAAGAAATAACTAAATTTCAACTTAGGTAAGAATGTTGAACCATATAAAATTGACTGGACTTATGAAAAATGCCATGAATTTAAATGCTTCTCAAAATAATAATGCCGGACTATTTAATATTTTTTAAGAGAATATGTTGTGCAAACCCATTGATCTTCTAATTTA
This sequence comes from Sambucus nigra, assembly GCA_949130495.1. Lineage (NCBI taxonomy): Eukaryota > Viridiplantae > Streptophyta > Magnoliopsida > Dipsacales > Adoxaceae > Sambucus > Sambucus nigra. Next base: position 236,223,564 of record OX422222.1, read on the forward strand.
TAGCACCCTCAAAATATCATATATTTAAGAATTCACTCTCAAAGTTTTGAAGATATCATAATGTTTATGTGTAGCGACGCATCAATGAGAAAATGGCCTAATGCTCATGTATATGCATAAAAGTTTCGGACTATTTTTATAAAGTAGAATTTTTTGTTTATGGTACCATCCCTGCCTAAGAACTTATTCGGGCCTTTCAAATTGATATCAGAGCTATATTTAAAGGTTTTTCCTGAAAGGAATTTTTCCTCAAACTTCTTATATTTTGTTTAGTTTTGATTTGACATCTTTTAGCTTTGGACTTTATATTGCATGCTTACTTAAATCTAATATAGATAGCACTTGGCTAAAAATTGGATATTTGTGTGTTTGACCTAAGATACAAGTGAATCCGTATAACCCGCACTTTCTAATTGGATCTTAGTGATAGTGACGCCGAGTCAGTGGATTCTAGGGATAAATCACCGCATAAATCTTATTATGTCTATTTATGGCCAGTCACATGAGTACTTATAGTTTTTCCCACATCAGTGAAGACTTTTTTAAACGTGATAGCCTCGACACTTTATAGAACCATTCTAGAGATAGTGAGAGTGATGAGGAGAATTTGAGTGAGGGAGAAGATGGACTTCAACGTTATTACGCCGAACTTTACAAAGAGTTTTTAATAACCAAAAAGCAAAATAGAAGTTTGACTCTTAGGGTGTTTGATTTAAAGGAAGTGGTGAAAGTTTTGAGATAGTGTGAGGCATCCATTAGTCAACTTGAGAACTTGAACGTTTCTTTGTGTGAGCAATTTATCGAGGTTGGTAGGGAAAAGACCGATTTGACCAACACAGTGGCTAGTCTTACGCGAGACCTTTAAGCTTCATTGGAGACTCATGAGAAACTTAAAGTCCATGGTTACCAAGTCGAGAAAGATCTCGAGCATGATCGAGAAGTTAAGGCCACTGTATAAAACATATCTAAGAAGGTTGGAAAGATATTCCTCGGTCCCGTGTTTAGTTTTCACAAGAGTCAGGGAATAGGTTACGATGGTGCATCCATATCCAATATCGCACCTAAACCAATTCTCGAGTTTATGATGGATCCTTATGGGCCTCGATATAACCCATCAAGGATACCTAACCCACTAAGGAGAGCTCATCATAGGCATTTTGACCAAGGTAGAGCCAAAACTGTATATGTTTAATACTATTGCAAACAAAAAGGTCATCTTAGAGAGTTTATATTAAGCTAGGGAGAGTTTCTCACACTCGTGTTACCCGACATGCTCCGACACGGGTTCACACATGTGTTCCCACACACTCTCCCACATGTGTCACTCCACATGCTCAAATTTCAAAGCATGTCTACTCCTTTTTATAACTCCTCTCGGACTAATGATTGAGGTTATGACTTGCATCTAATATAGGGTGATTATCATGTTACTATCATTTATCCATATTACTTGTATTTATATGCACTTCTATGTTTATATAACCGATTCCCCACTCCTAAGCCTATCTTTTACATACTCATTAGACATCAAAACTGCATCGAGCATTTTCCTTCCACCAACGGAGGCATTTTGGGACTCTAAAATTATAGGGTCAATGAATTTCTCGAGTTTAATTAACAAAACTCTGGTAAGAAGATTATAGGAACTCTCGATCAGATTTATAGGTCTGAAATCACGAACATCTATCGACCCCCTTTCTTGAAAATCAAAGTTATGAAGATCACATTCCCGATCCTAAAAAAGTTTCCTTTATCAAGAAACTCACCAAAGAATATCATCACCTTCCCTCTGGTAACTGACCAATAGTTCTGAAAGAATGTCATCGTGAATCCGTCAGGACCAGGATCCTTATCCCCACTCATGGAATTTACCACATGAATCCTCTATGAACTACCCCTCTAACATCTCAGCCTCGACCATCGATATGTTGCCTAACTCAGCCCCGTCTAGCGAGGGGCGCCACCCTTCCTCTTCTTTGAAGGGAGATGGCCCCCTTACCTTCGGGACTTCTTCAAACTCTAACCCACCCACAGTTTTTCGATGTGATTAAATCGTCGATATAAGCTAGACACTTTGTGAAAGAATTCATTGTTCTTATTACCCCCGCCTTAACCAAAACACTCTTTATTTCTATCTCCAACTAATCTCTTACTGAATAAGCCTTCTCCTGATATCCTCCCTTATTTCACTCTTTTTTCCTCCCTTTAAATTCTGGATCTTCCTTCCTTCTCATCTAAGCACCTAACTTCCTCTAAATACCTAGCGACAGTCTCCCTTACATTTTCAAACACATCTTTATTCTAACGTTCGATATCCTCTTTGAGCAGCCACAATTTAGAAGCCATCATGCAGCTAGCATCACCTTCCACCACATATTTTAACCACAATTCTTGAACTTTATCCGAGAAATTTACCTCTTTGAGCAACGTATTTTCAAATCTGAATGGGGTCCTACCTTTACTTCATCCTCCATACTTTAATAGGATCGGGCTATAATCTGACGTAAACCTAGGTAAACAATATTGGATCACACCTAGAAAGTGTTCCTCCCACCCCTAAGGATACGACCTAGGCGAAACAGGGGTGGAATGTTTATATTGCTAAACTATATGAACGAGTCACCTTCTAATGGCAGATCCATCAGCTCCATCTCATCAACGAAATTATAGAATTACTTCATTTAGCTGTTGGTATGCCATCCCCTGCTCCTCTTTGAAGTGAATCTTACCCCATTAAAATATCCCCCTAAGCACCAAGGGACTCCCAAACTCCATTGACTCCATCTAGCTCCTCCCACAACTCCGATCTACTCGAATCTTCCACCGACCCATAAATTCATGAGAAACTCCAAATGATCTCGTCCCCCACATTTCTGAACAAACAAGATGAGGTTCAATCTCCCTTTGTGCTCTCCAATAATTCATTAACTCTAAAGTCCCACATAATGATCACTCTTCCTGAAGCCCCCATAACGTCCATACTACACCATTTGACCCTCCGCCCTCCCTAAATGGATCTCGCTAACCCTCCATCCATATGAATAGTATTTGTCACCTGCATGCAAATGATATTTGGTTTCTATCTAGAAATGGCCCCTCTCACAATTCCACGTTTTCCTGGATCGGACAAACCCCTCACATTACGTAAAATCAACATAAGCTGCATACAAAAACTTATAGAAACCATTGTTTTTACCCCTCCCTCCGCCACCCCGAACTCCCTTTGTCCTCCTTATTACCCCCATATCTTCCTATTTTCTCAAATAAATCTAGGGTCTTATTTTCAGACCCCTTGAAATCATACGAAAACCTCCTATTCGAGTGATTTCTCAAAATAGACCTTATTGGAGTTCACTCTAGTATATTCACCCATCTGTTCCCCACCCAAAAAACCCAATAGTTTTTTGCCCTCATTAAACATTTCAGCCTGCGATTTCCCCCATAAGTGGGTCTTTCCATATTGTCTCACACGCTCACGATTTTGTAAGCCCCCGAAATTCTTATTCTTTATGTTTTCTCATATTTCCAAGTTACTTTCTTGTTCCTTAAACAAATAGCAAAGACCCATGTTCTTGTTTTCCACCTCTTCGACCAATGTAACTCCGAAAGCACCTAGACCAGCTTTACTTCTCCCTGTGACTGCTCCAGCTCCCGTCAATGTGTTGATCTTCTCCCTGCCTATGGTTTCTTCCATCTCGTGTGAGCATTCACCTGAGTTGTCTCCAACAACTGAGGTTGAAGCCTCATCTATCTCATGCTTTCCCCCCACAAACCTCCAAGCAGAAATGATTACTTCGGCAGTTGGCGAAATCCACCTGCCACAACAGTACGTCTGTCACCTAAAAGCAATTCACTTAACCCCTTACCACTTATTCACCCCCTTGGAGGACCCTCAGAGCATCACTCCCTTTGCTGCTTTGCCTCAATTCATCTTAGATCTCTACTATTTAATTCCCTCCACGTGATTTCTCTCCATTTCTTCACGATAAAGCTCAACTCCCTACACCTCTATCACCAGCAAATAATACACCCAATTATCGACTTTAATCCTCGCTTTCTCCAATAGCTGGCATCCGTCTCCGATAAGAAGACGAGCCCTGAGTAACTCCCTCCCCTCTTTTATGTCTACATCTACTCCGTGTAAACCAGGGGCGGATCCAGCCCTGGCCGAAGCGGGGCGGCCGCCCCAGTTCATTTTTCAAAAAAAAAAAAAAAATTTTTTTTTTTTTTTGATAAAAAATTAAACCTGGAGGTGACTTGTAATTATATTAAAAGTTCAGGGAAAAATCTGTAATAAACAAAAAAAAAACATAACTTAAAATGGTGCTCTCTCTCCTCTCGTACCAAAGTAACAGAAAAACTCTATTTTCTAAAGAGTCCGCCGCTCTCTCCACCCGTTTCCCTCCACCCGCCGCTCTCTCCACCACCGCCCTGCTACTCTTCACTCGCTGCCTTGCTGCTTTCCACCCGCTGCCCTGCTCTCCATAAAAATTTTGCATCTATGTGTGTTGAAACCCTATTTCATCATTTATTTATTTTGTGTATATTTGTTTATATGTGTCTGTTTATATGTGAAATTATATTTATACTACTGAAATTATACTAAAATTATTTATACTAAAATGAAATTAAATTTATAATGTGAATTTATAAATTTATTTTGTGTATTGTTTATATGTGTCTGTTTATTTATTTTTGTGTAAATTTATATAAATTTATATGAAATTAAATTTATATGTGAAATTAAATTAAATTTGTAAATATTGGGAATCAATAGAGAAATTTTTTAAACAAAAAAGAGAAGACAATGCAGCAACCGTATTTGAAGCTGAGGTTCAATCATCTTCCACTTCAATCAGTGTTGAAAATGAATATAATGCCCAAAAAAGTAAAAACAGCCCAAAAAATGCTCGAAAAAAATCGACCCCCCCAAAAAAAAATCACATCGGGGGCTCCCGCTCCCGAACCCCCGGCAACTATTGAAACTTTCGCCCCAAGATCCGCCACTCGTGTAAACGCCCACATCTTAACTAGATTGCACGAAATAACTCCTCCCCCGAACTTGCAACAGAACTCCCTCCACCTCTAACATCTCATGTGACTCTCTGATTGGGCTTCGCTACATCGAAGAGGATGTCATTTGTCCAGTAGCACGGGGTCTCCATTATACTCCCATTTTTTCACCTTCAAGATTCTAATGGCTTTAAATTCTAAGGGAAAGTCAAACAAAAACAAGTTGTTAGTCAATTGTTTTACTACCAAGTTGGAGACGCATTTCCACCTCACCTTTAACCACCTAGTTAACGCCTCGTAAGATGGTGGTACATCTAACCCTCCTCCTACATGGCCCACCAATGTTTTCCGGTAATACTAAAGTCGTGAAAAGATATACTCAAGTTCAACTTCCACATCATATTAGGACATACCTTTGCTTACAATATGTAATTGATGTGAAGGCTATGGCTGCATGCATGCCATTTGCAAAAAGGATTTTCTCCTCATATCCACTTGCCTTGGTTCTATATTGCTCTCTTTATACTCAGTTATAGCTTAGGTTGACATTTGACCATCGGCTCCGTTTCTGAAAATATTCACGGTGAACACCCACCCACATTCCACCACTAGTTCCGGTAGGAGAAACCTTATCCTTTTCACACCATCCTTAACAATAATCATGAAGAATATCTCCTTATTTTCATCGTGATAGCAAGACATTTTGTATGTATCCATGCACTCCCTCTTCGCGTAGAATCTCCCCTGCGTTTGGGAAGCTAAGAACATGCAATCACCTAACCAGTTAACCTCTCCTTTTTCTAGAAACCCACAGCAAGCATAACCCTTACCTAGTTCTTTTAGACGGAAAAAGTATGACATACTCTTCCATTATTTACACAACTCAAACGTAAGTATTCCTATCTTTCTCCATGCTCTTCATTGACATTTATTAGTGTTATTTAATTGTGTGGGGTCTTTACTAGATGTTTATCCTAGATATCAACTAATAATCTAGGCATTTCTATTGACATGTTCAAGGTCGACCTATCAATTATGGCATGCATGTACTTGTTATTTGGTTGGATTATCCAGAAGTAAAAAGAAAAAAGAAATATAGGCCATATGGCATGGCTTGAATTTTTGGCCAATCTTGCTTTATTTACTCACCGAACTAGGTTAAGTTAGCCTTCACTTGTGGAGGTCACCCTGGTTCTGCCCTATGGATTATGTGGTTAAGTGAGTGGCCTAGATGACTGACATGTGCCCTCCCCATCACATAGTGATGGGAAGATCTAGTGCACACAGGGGCGCAGCCACACACACCCGAGAGGGTGCGGGTGCATGCACTGAATTTTTGAGATTCTTTTTTTATTATTATATATATACATGTGTGTAATAACTTAAATATTAAGGTTAAAATTGGTAGTTTTTGAAACTTAAGTCAATATATATACAACAGCAGCCGGCTCTATTTTTTCAATCCAACCAAAGTTTTGTCTTCTCTCTCTATTCAAGAACAAAACAAAAGGTAAGTTCCCTTTCTCTCCTCCATTTACATATTTGTTAGTCTACAACAAATTAACGGATTCAAGATAAAAAATTCTTAAATGTGAACGGCCCTAGTTTACTGAAATTATTACTGAAAATTATTACGGACCCTAGTTCAAGATAAAAATTATTATCGAAAATTTTCTCCTCCATTACATTGATTTTATTACTTAAATTATTACTGAATTTATTACTGAAATTTACAAAATGATTAATCATACAAAGTGATTAAAATTTTATTGAATTAATCTATTAAATAAATTCAATAATAAATTTCAACATCAATGGGTTAATCTTTTTTCAACAAATTTTATGTTAGATTAATTCTGATTTTTATGTTAGATTAATCCTTTTCCATTAATTCTATTAATTTTAAACAACTTGTTTAAGTTAGATTAAATCTGTTTGATTAATATACCGAAAGAGACGTGTTGGATGATATTGACATTGAACATATCATTCAATTTTTTTAGAAAATGAAGTCTAGAAAAGTTGCATTGTAATAACTATCCTATTTTAGTACTAGATTTATGCCCAAAATAGTACAAATAATCCAAAAATAATCGCCTCGGGGCCTCCCGCCCCCGAACCCCCGGGGTACGTCAGACAGTTTCGCACCCACTAACTCCGAATCCTGGCTCCGCCACTGAGTGCACATAATTCTTACGTTATAGGATTACATGCATCCCACAGATTGTCCCCAAGGCCAGGGGCGGAGCCACACACACCCAAGAGGGCGCGGGCGAATGCACTGAATTTCTGAGATTTTTTTTTATTATTATTATATATATACATGTGTGTAATAACTTAAATATTAAGGTTAAAATTGGTAGTTTTTTAAACTTAAGTCAATATATATACAACAGCAGCCGACTCTAGTTTTTCAACCCAACCAGAGTTTTGTCTTCTCTCTCTATTCAAGAACAAAACAAAAGGTAAGTCCCCTTTCTCTCCTCCATTTACATATTTGTTAGTCTACAACATATTAACGGGTTCAAGATAAAAAATTCTTGAATGTGAACGGCCCTAGTTTACTGAAATTATTACTGAAAATTATTACGGACCCTAGTTCAAGATAAAAATTATTATTGAAAATTTTCTCCTCCATTACATTGATTTTATTACTGAAATTATTACTGAATTTATTACTGAAATTTACAAAATGATTAATCATACAAAGTGATTAAAATTTTAGTGAATTAATTTATTAAATAAATTCAATAATAAATTTCAACATCAATGGGTTAATCTTTTTCCAAAAAATTTTATGTTAGATTAATTCTGATTTTTATGTTAGATTAATCCTTTTCCATTAATTCTATTAATTTTAAATAACTTGTTTAAGTTAGATTAAATCTGTTTGATTAATATATCGAAAGTGACGTGTTAGATGACATTGACACTGAACGTATCATTCAGTGTTTTCAGAAAATGAAGTCTAGAAAAGTTGCATTGTAATAATTATCCTATTTTAGTACTAGATTTATGCTCAAAATAGTACAAATAATCCAAAAAAATCGCTTCGGGGGCTCCCGCCCCCAAACCCCAGAGGTACGTCAGACAATTTCACACCTACTAACTCCGAATCCTTGCTCCACCACTGCCCTAAGCCATTATGGCATGTAGAGTTCATGGCTTGGGAACCTGCACTATTTTGCAAAAAATAAGGGGATGTCCCGTCACTCCAACTTATGGGTCACTTAAGGGATTTTTAAATCTATTTCTTTCTTTTGTCTCTTTGTTTTTCAAATACGCTTTTGCTTTCTTTAGAGTTCTTACTTTTTCTTTGACTTTTTTTTTCAAATTTGTTCTTTAGCTAAACTCGCTGTTATTTTTTTAAATGGTTTGCAAGTATAAATTTCTTATGATAAAAAAATTAACGATTTTTGTCAACAATATCAAATCCTTTATTCGACAAACGTCAGAGATCTAACAAAAATACATATACACATGATCTTATAGAAGGAGCGATTGTAATTTCTATCATTACAATCTCCGTTGAATGGGTTTAATTCCTCTTCATCCTCTTTTTCTTGAGACCTTAGTCTTCTTCAAATTGACCCCCCTCCATTGTAACAACAAATTTTTAAGGGGGTCAAGGGCTTATACCCATTAGTCAGCTACTAGACACTAATCTTGGTCTCCATAAGATTAAGCCATTTTACCCAGTTCCTATTAAAAACTAATGTTAGTGACGAAATTAATTATTTAATTTTAATTGTATTAAATTCCAAATTTTCCATTTATGTGGTTTTAATAAATGTCAGATAATTAATTAAGAATGTGATAAATAAAAATATTAAAAGATTTGGGTAAACCTTATCCATTAGTCACATAATGGTTAGTGGCATTAGTGGGAGACTTGGAAAGAGTCCCACCACCACTAGGATTCTGGCCCTCTTCCCCTTATAAATAGAGACCTCTACACCAACTAGAGTCATCTCAATACACACTGTTTCTAAGGAGGGAGAGAAAATCCAAAATTTATTTTTCTCATATTTCGGGCTATTCAAGAAATGAGCATTCAAGTCATTTTAATCCGTTCAACAACGATGGACAAAGGTCAGTTTTAATTCATAGTTAAAAGGAATTTTTGATTATGTGATTACATGAAGATAAACATCCTGGATTCATGTCAAAAGTGTTTTATTCATGATACAACCTTATGACCCATATTCGAATTTATGATTAACAAAACAGTATTAGTTAACATGTGGTATCAGAGCTTTCGGTTTATAATATCATATTTTCCGTTAATGAAATCTCCTTTATAACAATTTTGATTTATGATCTTTTAAAAATCTGGAAATGAGGAATTTTTTTTTTTTTTGAAATCTGGATTTTTTTTTTATGGAAATCTGAAAATTTTATTTTTCTGGAAATCTGAAATTTTTAAGCAATATGATAATCGTACATATGGTAATTCGAATTTGTGATATGATATTAAGAACGAAATTTCTTTTGTGCCTGATGTGACACCCCGCCTAATTAAATACCGGGCGATCACTCCTTTATTAACTTAAAATCAAGGTGAACAGTTGGTTCATTCTTAGCATCACTGTCGTAAAATTACTTTTTCCAATTTAAACACCCTAAATAATTAAGCTAAGTGTCAAAACCATTTAAAACCTTATTTCCATTTTATTAAATCCAATTATAAAACCTTTAACCATTTACATTTTTAAGAGTCACACATCAATAATGAGAATAGTAATGAACATTCCAGAATTGAACCATTAATAAATAATCCCAACATTTAAAACACTAAAGGAAAACATCCTGACAATAATAAATCCCGAAATAAAGATGCTGGAAGTAAAAAAAAGAATTACAGTCTCTGACAATACCAACTAAATAATAGGAAGATGACGACACATGCCCCTGTTGGATAAAACCGAACTAGGAGTAGAGTCAATAATGAGGTCCTCTAATCAATGGCCTGCAACTCCCACAAAAGCTACAACGCGTTTCATCCCAAGAATTCCAAGTAAGACTCCCCTGTGGCTGGGCACCTGTAATACATATATATATATATACACAAGAGAGAAGAGGTGACAACAAACGGGTCAGAGCCCGAATGTGAAGCAGTTTAAAAATAGTTTAGCAAGTATTTAAAATGCTACCGGCTAATGCAACAGTCATATTAGTATGCGACCCTCTCTTGAGAATTCTCACATCTCATCTAGTGTGCACATCTATCGTACTAATGAACCCCATCTCTCTTTCTCTAACTTATTCTCCATAAGTTTTAACACGTGGAATTAAGGTTATGCTATTCAATTTTAGGAAATCTAACTCTTCAAGATTTCTTACTTTATTCACAATAATTTCGTATTATTATAACATTCCGAATGCTTATAATGAAGCTGATTAAATTTCATACTTTCCTTAACTACTATTTTACTCAGTAGAAAGTTCTCATATAGTTACACGTATATATATATATATATATATATATATATATATATATATTTACTTCTCGTATAACATATATATATACCAATAGCACCCCACATAAAATCTATGGTGCTAGACTTCCATATATAAGTATATATATACCAATCACTCATAAATTATATATATACTAACAACACCCCACATAAAATCTATGGTGCGGGCATACTCTACTATCCAATCCCCGTATCACTCGTACTAAGGGAATACAGATTCGGAATCACTCTCGAACTGTATTAACACATACTCAAATAATATTGAGGCGAAGTATAGATTCCAAGTCTCTTCGAACCGTCTGAACTATCACAGCGATAGCCTGTACCAAGGATACCTATACACAAACAAGATGAGGCGAAGCATAGATTCCAAGTCTCTAAGAGGAAAGCTCATACCCGCATCTCTTAGGACCGTCTGAACTATCATTCCGATAGCCTGTACCAAGGATATCTATCTTCTAGGGTACGAGTCAATATCCCCCATAAGGCAACACAGGATAAGATCGTCCCAGCGCGGCAACCTCAGGGATAGCAAGTAGCGTGGGCATGTTTTTCACACAGATATAATATATGCATAATCACCCAATCATATATATATATACACATCCACATTATTAAAATTAGGTGCGCTCACCACCCATAAATTATAATTGTCCGTTATTACACATATTACTCAATTAAATCGTAAAACGGCCTCATTCCTTTTATTCTCGTAATTAAGTCATTTTTAACTCACTTCTCGTCTCTCGAAGTATTTCCTTTATCTAAGTGCAAATTTCAGTAGGCCCTCTCTTGCCTTCTAATCGAACTTAATAGATGTTCCGATTATTTCATCACCACACGTAAGATTTCTTAAGTCTGAAAGTCTCCCCATTTACCCTTTACTTCCACACATTAAAGTTCCACTTTATGGGATTTTTCTCTTGACCCTACTGGTACTCTTTATGTTCCATTATATTCTAGCAACCCTAACCAAGGTTGACTACGCATAAAATCGGATTAAGCTAACACGAGAAAAAATGTAGTTTTCCCAGGAGGGTCGATCGATCGATGAAAGGGGTCGATCGATCGAACCCTCGATCGATTGATGCTCTGGGCTCGATCGATCGATCAAGCAGTTATGCAGATTCTGCAGCTAACCCAGTTTCGGGAATTCTGACCCCAAACTCCTCCAAATCATCATGTTACAGTCCCAACTCCCAATCAATTATACTATAAGTGTTGTATACCCATTTAAACGATTTCCTACGTAACACATGCGAATTTTCTTCAAGAATCATGGGTTAAAAGGGCAAATTCTACATAATTCTTATGAACCCTAATATTTCCTTTAACTTAATCTCTTTCATTCTTTTCCCATATTTTCAATCTCTAATATCATGAAATTTCGTGGCTCATCCTCTATATGTGAAATGGGTTTTCAGAAATATGATTTCTAACATTATAACATGCAATTTGTGTCACCAATTTATGTTTTTCTTCAAGAATATTAATCTAATCAACCTAAGACTAACATAAAAGGATGCATTAACTTGATAAAAGAAAGATAGATACTTGCCTGGAAAATTCTCAGTTCTGATTTGCGGACTATTTTGATGTGGTTGTGTTCCCCGTCGCGCGATCTACGCGTTGGTGGTGACGGTGGTGCAATCGGAGGTGTTCTTGGCCTAGAACTCCTTGGAGAGCTTCCCTCTTCCTCTCCAATGGCCGTCATTAGAATTAGATTGTGTTAACCCTAAAATATGACATTTCCCATCTGATATAAACCTATAAAATTCGTGGGTTTAATTACCCATAATTGCGAAATGTCCAAAACGCCCTCCCGAGGTACTAATTAGGCCTAAAAACGCCCCGAGACCCGAACTAAACCTCCGGGTACACTTTTCTTACTATCTCGATCCTTCCGGACGCGTTGGTGCACTCATAACGACCATACGAACAATTTATAAATTATTCACTTTTATTAATTCACATTTAGTCCCGACACGACACAGGTGCATCCCGACTTAAATTTCCACAATTGTCATTTTATTCACACGTGACAATATTAGAAAAATAAATCTCATATATTACTATACTCATCCAGTAATATTCAACAAATAACAAATTTCCAATAATTACTAACTCTCGTCACGCTAGTAAATATTTAAAACAACATTCGAGATTAAAATTAAATTAATTTATCTCAATTAAATTTAATAAATCCTTAAATTTAAAAGCCATGAAAATACGGGGTATTACATACTTCCCCCCTAATAACGGAATTTCGTCCCGAAATTTGTAAAATAAGGCCTACCAGGTAGCACAATAATGGATATCCTTGTCAGTACGCAAACTATCTACATAGTACGACGTTCAATCACTATAGCTTTTTCCTCACAACAACATTGTTTTACATTCTCATTGGAGACACTTCACATTGTGCTCCCACCCAACAATATTCACATAGGTCACGCCTATACGTTATAATTTCCTTATCTCACTATCATTAGGAGGCCGCACCTCACTACATGACAAACTACTCGTATTTGTTCATACACAAAAATCCCATTATGAGAAGATCATACGAACATTTGACTACTCCTGACTGCCTAAAACAGTCGTGGAATTCCACCATGGATATCGGATATTTTCTCGACCGATCAAAAATTATGATTATCTACTCTCCTCTAAACATACGGAAGGAGAATAGTCGAGGTTCTCCCATAACAAAACCTTAATAAGTACCTCGTACTCGACAAACAAGTACGAGTGCTTCTACAGAGCATGCTTGAAATCATCGTACCAAGATTCCCAAATTTTCTTCACGTGGCTCCACTAATCTTTAATCACCATGCGCTTATTCCCTGGCTAAGGGTGATACATCCTACTCGAAACGAAATCTTTTCTCCGATGGTTCCTGAAATCCCATTTCAAAGGTGGGATTCACCAATCTCATCCTGATTTATAAATTTATACTGCGCCGGACCATGCACTGGCGCGATCCTTCCTTTCAAAGGAAGTCTGGGGCATACTAGTTAATATTGTAAGCTAGCCCAAAGGAATATCAATCACTTCCTTCTCGGCGACTTAATTCACATGTTCGGGATAAACCCTTGATCTTGTATTGAGGATGGTAACCCATCCAAGAACTTTACCAACTTATCCAACCTCTTCCAATTTCAGAAATTTTCGATAAACACAAAATTCTTTGGGTGATTCTCCTCTTTCAACCAAACCTTACCTATGGATAGTACATGTAGAGACTACTCGCTACGTCTCGCTAAACATCGATTCTTCCCTTGAAATGTCTCACATTAAGTGACACGTAATGCTCCCCTTCCTTCCTTGGAGTATGCCGAAAGTTCCGACCCGTGCTCTTCTCTCCATGAATCGCACTTCTGGATCTCTTATACTATACTAACATCATTACTCTTTGTATGCGCAAGTCGCTCTCACACTGGACTAATAACAACTCCGCTCCGGTTGTGCTTCATAACAATTAAATTCTACTCTATTCAAGGAATACCAATTCTTGAATGGCTTCCCACAGCCTTCCAATCAAGTTAGGGCGTGCAATTCTAATTGCACACTTATGTATGGATTATCGCCCCTCATGTGACGTTTAATCCACTCTATCACTTCCACTTCGTTATACTAGTCCGACAAACATATATTTCACACGTCTATCACCACGTACCTTCGACTCAGACTATTTTAACTGTAGTTAACCAAGATGCCCACATTTTTGCAACACTCCGACTTCCCTGGGAGAGCGAACGACGTGCTACTCATCCGTAGGACTAACTAAATTCAACGGAATAGAAGGAATAGGGCATTCAAATTCCATGACAATAAAAGAGGAATAATAATTCTCAACCTTCCTCAGATAAGTACAACAATTTCCCAAATAGGTACAACAACCAAAATAAATCACTAACGCTCTATTCATCAAAATAATTACAGGTCCTCTCTTTTGTATAATAAAGTTCTTTCTAGATAATTCGTGCTAAAAATCATTCCAACTCTTTATTTGCTTGTGTTCTATACGCGGTTATGACATTTGGGTACTCTCAATCACCCTAGAAATCAGAATTCTTAAATTCTCCTTATCATCGTTCCACCCCTCAATGTTTTCCTACCACAAAATCCTGCTCCAATAACCTTAAAACAAAATTCAACTTCCAACTTACATACATAATTACTTGATCCCATTTCGACTAGGGTACCAAACTCTCGGAATAGTGACCAAACGTCTCCCTATTTCCAACCTTACGCTAAGTTTCATGCGTGGGATGTCTCGCAAAGCGAAATCCAAACAAGGAACCCCCTTGATACACTACTACCTAGCTTTGTCGGTCATCGAAATCTGTTAGGTCCTTCGTCCGTGGTATGTACCCCTTTATTCCGTCCCTTGACATAAAAGTTATAATTTCTCCCATAATTATGCTTAATAAAGAACGTTTCACCAATTTCGCTACCGTATTGGTTGATGGTAATTACATTCTATAAACCTTGATACATACGATCGAAATTCTCTAAATTCCCTTCCCTAATAATAGGGGTATAACTATTAACTCCCACATCTCTAAAGGATAAATATAACAATGCACTCTTCCTATCACTAAGTCCGGAGTGCCAAACATAATACTGCGTCAAATCTTTTCGCTCAACGGTAAGTCCCGATACATACCGAATCATACTGACAAAGTCTATACATACATTGGCATCGAATATCTCGAGCCCACTATCTCCTCCGAAGTCTCTTGGATAGATAATATAAGTGCAAGTCCAACCTTCTTACAGGTAAAGCCTCGCCAAAACAAACATAAAACATGTTGCACCAATGCAACTACTCCGATAGCCTTGCAATAAATGCCCACTATCATATTACCCATTTCTATAACATTTTAACAAAGATAATATCATACTCGTGTATCGCATCACTACAAATAGTAACCTCAATAAAGTATAAAACACTGTTAATATACTCATTCATTCTCCGCGAATAGCACTAAAGAAAAATCCCGCTACACTAGGGAAAAATATTCACATAATAGTAACATTCATAATTATATGCATTAAGCTCGTCACACATGCTAACCTAGCAAGGAACAAAATATAGTGACTCGCTCGTGTCACATAAACACGCCTCATCCTCTGAGGATACAACTTATACTTCCACCTTGCTAATCGTTTTGACTGCGCAAGTGGTTTCTGGACGTAACACGTCTACTCAAACCAAACAAAATTACTTTAATCGTTGCCTTACTAGGCACCGTATTCCTGTCCTTTTTCTCATTTTAGAACATATTATCATGAGCGATCTCACTCCTCACAATATACCTCAACACATAATCCACTTATCACCTGTCCTACTAACCAGGTTAGGATTGTCCTTCTCTCGGACGTTAGTAAACTCGATTCCTGTTAGCCATCACGGTTTTTCCCTTAGCTTTTTAGGCCATAAAGATCATGCTACTATCTATAATAGTACTTACTGAATTTACCATCACTTGGTAAGAATTTAACTATCTGAAGCATTTAAATGGTTTTCCTGATGTGTATCCACATCCTTTTGTGGTGCTATATCACCATCGTTGCATTCAGTCTCATTCTCGACTAAATTCTTCGATTCCTTTAACTTCCCCCACAAAGAAGCGTTATCATCTATTTTGACAAAATATGACAATGTCAACCTCTGAATCGTTCGTCCATCAGAATTACCTCTTTGAGTGTTATCAACTATTACTACGTGTCGATCTCCCACTCGGAGTTGTTTCCCCCACTTGTATCTACATCTTCCGATACAAAATTCGCTAACGGTTAAGATTCATATTCACGAATGGACCCCTGACATGCCCTCTCTCAATGAGTTCCGAATCACATTTGCTTCTAATCATGAACAGTTAAGAAAGGAACATACGGTCAACACTGTACCTAAGGTTCTCCTATAGGCATAGCATTCCATTGCTAAAATTGGTGGTTGACTCCAACCATTATAATTTCGTCCCGAAAGCCAAGAAAATTTTCTCTAAATTTTCACTTTCAGTTTGCCACACTCCTTCCTATATTTAAACCTTTGGATATTTTACCTCCTCTGGTAATCACATACAATTTTCGCGTTTCTAAAATTTCCCACTGACAGTCTCTACACGTTTTTATAATATGTTGGGTAAGTTTACCCTCGCACCTCGTTTGACTATAACAGCATTTGAAAATCATTGTTGCACCTTAGTCGCCTTTCTAGTCGTGGCCTCTCGTGCCATAATGGAGGTGACCTCGTCTACGGTCATCATCCTCGGATATATTTCAACTGAGCCCTGCCTCCTGATGTACTCTTAACGGTCCTCTTCTGACATCCATCATCGCTCGGTACACGTACACATCCGAACGAAATTAGAATTCACTAGTGTATACACATCATAGCAGGAGAACGAAATCTCGTCAAAGGAATCGACAATCCTAAACATAGGGCTCTATAACAAACAAAGCAACGCTGAAAGCATAATAAACGGTACAGATCCTAAGGACACTAGAACCTGATGCTCTGATACCACCTGTGACACCCCGCCTAATTAAATACCGGGCGATCACTCCTTTATTAACTTAAAATCAAGGTGAACAGTTGGTTCATTCTTAGCATCACTGTCGTAAAAATACTTTTTCCAATTTAAACACCCTAAATAATTAAGCTAAGTGTCAAAACCATTTAAAACCTTATTTTCTTTCTATTAAATCCAATTATAAAACCTTTAACCATTTACATTTTTAAGAGTCACACATCAATAATGAGAATAGTAATGAACATTCCAGAATTGAACCATCAATAAATAATCCCAACATTTAAAACACTAAAGGAAAACATCCTGACATTAATAAATCCCGAAATAAAGATGCTGGAAGTAAAAAAAAAAATTACAGTCTCTGACAATACCAACTAAATAATAGGAAGAGGGCGACACATGCCCCTGTTGGATAAAACCGAACTAGGAGTAGAGTCAATAATGAGGTCGTCTAATCAATGGCCTGCAACTCCCACAAAAGCTACAGCGCGTTCCATCCCCAGAATTCCAAGTAAGACGCCCCTGTGGCTGGGCACCTGTAATACATATATATATATATACACAAGAGAGAAGAGGTAACAACAAACGGGTCAGAGCCCGAGTGTGAAGCAGTTTAAAAATAGTTTAGCAAGTATTTAAAATGCTACCGGCTAATGCAACAGTCATATTAGTATGCGACCCTCTCTTGAGAATTCTCACCTCTCATCTAGTGTGCACATTTATCGTACTAATGAACCCCATCTCTCTCTCTCTAACTTATTCTCCATAAGTTTTAACACGTGGAATTAAGGTTATGCTATTCAATTTTAGGAAATCTAACTCTTCAAGATTTCTTACTTTATTCAGAATAATTCCGTATTATTATAACATTCTGAATGCTTATAATGAAGCTGATTAAATTTCATACTTTCCTTAACTACTATTTTACTCAGTAGAAAGTTCTCATATAGTTACACGTAAATATATATATATATATATATATATATATATATTTCTCGTATAACATATATATATATACCAACAGCACCCCACATAAAATCTATGGTGCTAGACTTCCATATATAAGTATATATATACCAATCACTCATAAATTATATATATACTAACAGCACCCCACATAAAATCTATGGTGTGGGCATACTCTACTATCCAATCCCCGTATCACTCGTACTAAGGGAATACAAATTCGGAATCACTCTCGAACTGTATTAACACATAATCAAACAATATTGAGGCGAAGTATAGATTCCAAGTCTCTTCGGACCGTCTGAACTATCACAGCGATAGCCTGTACCAAGGATACCTATACACAAACAAGATGAGGCGAAGCATAGATTCCAAGTCTCTAAGAGGAAAGCTCATACCCGCATCTCTTAGGACCGTCTGAACTATCATTCCGATAGCCTGTACCAAGGATATCTATCTTCTAGGGTACGAGTCAATATCCCCCATAAGGCAACACAGGATAAGATCGTCCCAGCGCGGCAACCTCAGGGATAGCAAGTAGCGTGGGCATATTTTTCACACAGATATAATATATGCATAATCACCCAATCATATATATATATATACACATCCACATTATTAAAATTAGGGGCGCTCACCACCCATAAATTATAATTGTCCGTTATTACACATATTACTCAATTATATCGTAAAACGGCCTCATTCCTTTTATTCTCGTAATTAAGTCATTTTTAACTCACTTCTCGTCTCTCGAAGTATTTCCTTTATCTAAGTGCAAATTTCAGTAGGCCCTCTCTTGCCTTCTAACCAACTTAATAGATGTTCCGATTATTTCATCACCACACGTAAGATTTCTTAAGTCTGAAAGTCTCCCGGTTTACCCTTTACTTCCACACATTAAAGTTCCACTTTATGGGATTTTTCTCTTGACCCTACTGGTCCTCTTTATGTTCCATTATATTATAGCAACCCTAACCAAGGTTGACTACGCATAAAATCGGATTAAGCTAACACGAGCAAAAATGTAGTTTTCTTAGGAGGGTCGATCGATCGATGAAAGGGGTCGATCGATCGAACCCTCGATCGATCGATGCTCTGGGCTCGATCGATCGATCAAGCAGTTATGCAGATTCTGCAGCTAACCCAGTTATGGGAATTCTGACCCCAAACTCCTCCAAATCATCATGTTACAGTCCCAAACTCCCAATCAATTATACTATAAGTGTTGTATACCCATTTAAACGATTTCCTACGTAACACATGCGAATTTTCTTCAAGAATCATGGGTTGAAAGGGCAAATTCTACATAATTCTTATGAACCTTAATCTTTCCTTTAACTTAATCTCTTTCATTCTTTTTCCAGATTTTCTATCTCTAATATCATGAAATTTTGTTGCTCATCCTCTATATGTGAAATGGGTTTTCAGAAATATGATTTCTAACATTATAACATGCAATTTGTGTCACCAATTTATGTTTTTCTTCAAGAATATTAATCTAATCAACCTAAGACTAACATAAAAGGATGAATTAACTTGATAAAAGCAAGATAAATACTTGCCTGGAAAATTCTCAGTTCTGATTTGCGGACGATTTTGATGTGGTTGTGTTCCCCGTCGCGCGATCTACGCGTTGGTGGTGACGGTGGTGCAATCGGAGGTGTTCTTGGCCTAGAACTCCTTGGAGAGCTTCCCTCTTCCTCTCCAATGGTCGTCATTAGAATTAGGTTGTGTTAAACCTAAAAGATGACATTTCCCATCTGATATAAACCTATAAAATTCGTGGGTTTAATTACCCATAATTGCGAAATGTCCAAAACGCCCTACCGGGGTACTAATTAGGCCTAAAAACGCCCCGAGACCCGAACTAAACCCCCGGGTACACTTTTCTGACTATCTCGTCCCTTCCGGACGCGTTGGTGCACTCAAAATGACCATACGAACAACTTATCAATTATTCACTTTTATTAATTCACATTTAGTCCCGACACGACACAGGCGCGTCCCGACTTAAATTTCCACAATTGTCATTTTATTCACATGTGACAATATTATAAAAATAAATCTCATATATTACTATACTCATCCAGTAATAGTCAACAAATAATAAATTTCCAATAATTACTAACTCTCGTCATGCTAGTAAATATTTAAAACAACATTCCAGATTAAAATTAAATTAATTTATCTCAATTAAATTTAATAAATTCTTAAATTTAAAAGACATGAAAATACGGGGTATTACACCTGAAACCTTCTGCGACGTCTTATTTCTCTCATTAAATCTGCTCTTCAAGTATGTCTTAGATTTTCTGTGACGTTTTTCTTCTGTCGCCAATACTCACTGGTGAGAATGAAGGGTTAAAACTTGCTCGGAATTTTAGAAAATTGACATGTTCGACTGGAAATGTCGAAATAAACAAAACCCATTGTTCACAATGGGCACCACCTTACTTTTGTGTTTTGATGTCGTTAAGGCCCTCAAAATCCCGTTTTTACCATTTTAGGAAATAATCTCGGGGCTTATAAATATTTGCAGAAAATTGATATTAACGTTTCGTCAAAAGTTTTGGTTTTCTGACATGTTTTACTTCGATTCTATGGTGAAAACTCATTTTTACCATTTTTGGCAAAATTCATGTATTTTGTGTTTTTACTATACCTGGGCAATTCTATTTTTGTGGCATTTAAGCTACTATTGGTATCTTTGTAATTATTGATAGATTACGTATTATAGTCAATATTAAGGCATGATTAACTATATTTAAGTTGAGACATGTGAACAATTATTCATTTGATTTAAGTCGAAGGCCAAACACAGGCTGAGACTGCATGTATGAATAATATACTTACATTCATTAAAGACTTATTCTAATGTCAGTTATAAAATTGAATTGAAGCGCAACACATGTTAATATCTGAATTGAACAATATTAGAACTAGTTTTTGTAAAAACAGAATAGTTGACATTAAGTCTATTAATCATGGTATTAAATGTTTAGGCAACAAACACAGATGCCAAAATTATGGGATCGTGATAAATGAATTATAGGGTAATATATCTTTACAAATCTGAACATTATGTGACGATTAACACAGATTCCATGATATTCATATTGTAAATGAAATATGCCAAAATCTTTAGTCAACAATTCAATATTCGACCCTTGCAATTTTTGTTGTGTGTGAAAATTTAATTTGTGAACATTTTTATTAATTGCAGTTCCCCTTAACCTGTATTCGCAAGCTCAGTCATATTCCAAATTTTATGGAACTAATTTTTCTTAATGGAATGAGCAAATTGAGTTCAACCTAGGGATTTTTTACCTGGACATGGCAATTATGTGTGATGAACCCGCTGCTATTACTGATACCAATAGCTAGGATGAAATTATTGTCCATGAAGCATGGTCTCGATCCAATAGGTTAGCCCTAATATTTATGCGAATGTGTGTTGCTGCTAACATTAAGACCTCCCTACCTGAAACTACGAAAGCGAAACAGTATTTGAACAACATTAAGGAACGCTTTCGCACTGCTGAGGGAAACTGATGGCTAACCTGACCACTATAAGGCTCGATGGTACTCGAACAATGAATGAGCACATTATATAAATGACCAATCTGGCTGCAAGACTTAGAGTTTTGGGCATAACAGTGGATGAGTCTTTTCTCGTCCAATTCGTCCTAAACTCCCTACCTCCTGAGTATGGGCCTTTCCAAATCAATTACAACACTATAACAGACAATTGGAATGTAAATAATTTGCAAAGCATGTTGGTACAGGAGGAAGGAAGGCTCAAGCAACATAATGGCCATGTGACTAAGGGATAGGTGGCAAACCTTACAGTCAAAGGAGTTGGTTTTAAGAAGAAGTTCGGCAAGGGCATTAAGAAAGGTCCTGGGACGTCTCATCAAGCTGAACCATCAACTGCTACTGTGAAGAAGGAAAAGAACGACAAGTGTCACTTCTGTAAAAAGAAGGGCCATTTTCAGAGGGATTGTCATAAACGAAAGGCCTGGTTCGAGAAAAAGTGTAAGCCCTTTATTTATGTTTGTTTCGAATCAAACTTTATTTACGCTCCTTCTAACACTTGGTGGATTGATTCTGGTTCTATGTGTCATGTTTCTAATTCGATGTAGGGCTTCATTTCGATCCGCAAAACAAATCCAAATGAGCATTTTCTCTACATAGGCAATAAGGCAAAGGCTAAAATAGAAGCTATTGGAGTTTTTCACCTGATTTTAATCACTGGATTTATTTTAGATCTGCAAGAAACTTTTTATGTTCCCACAGTTTCTAGGAATTTAATTTATGTTTCTAAACTTGCTTTAGATGGTTTTGCAATTGAATTTAAGAACAATGGTTTTGGTTTGATTAAAAATTCTAATAATGTTGGTTCTGGATTTTTATTAGATGGTTTATATCGATTGAATCTTGAAAAAAAAAATTCTGAAACCCTTGTGATCCTGCATCCTAATGTTGGTACGAAACACGTACACTTAATGATAAAAAAGCTGCTTATTGTGGTATAAAAGATTAGGGAATATATCCAGGCCGAGAATTGAAAGGCTCGTTAAAGATGGAATACTCCATAACCTGGATT
Source organism: Sambucus nigra (assembly GCA_949130495.1). NCBI lineage: Eukaryota > Viridiplantae > Streptophyta > Magnoliopsida > Dipsacales > Adoxaceae > Sambucus > Sambucus nigra. The sequence goes on from OX422222.1 coordinate 236,246,174, forward strand.
GGGTCAATTATGATGTATGTGTGGACTGTATTAAAGAAAAATAGACCAAACATACAAAGAAAGGAGCCGCAAGAAGCCCCCAGCTACTTGAAATAATACATACAGACATATGTGGACCTTTTGATATTCCATCCATTGGTGGAGAAAAATACTTCATCACCTTTATAGATGATTTTTCACATTATTGCATTTTATACATGTTGCATGATAAATTCCAGTCTGTGAACGTCGTTGAAATATACATTAATGGGTCGAGAGGCAACTAGGCAAAAAGGTAAAAATTATTAGGTCTGATAAAGGTGGCAAATATTATGGTAGATATGACGAGTCAGGGAAACGCCCTGGCCCATTTGCTAAACTCCTTGAAAAATTAGGTATTTGCGCCCAATACACAATGCCAGGATCACCTTGGCAGAATGATGTAGCTGAAAGACGTAATCGTACCCTTATAGAAATGGTAAGAAGTATGATAAGTAGGACCCAATTGCCTACTTTTTTGTGGACACATGCATTAAAACTCGCTATACACATCTTAAATACAGTTCCTAATAAGTCAGTTTCAAAAACCCCTTTTGAACTTTAGAAAGGATGGAAACCCGATTTAAGGTATTTACGTGTGTGAGGCTGCCCAGCGAAAGCTAGAATCTATAACCCTCATGAAAAGAAGTTGGATCCTAGGACATTATCTTATCATTTCATCGGGTATCCAGAAAAGTCGAATGGATATATATTCTACTGTCCAAATCATACAACTAGAATCATAGAAACTGGAAATGCTAAATTCATTGAAGAAGGTGAAGTAAGTGGGAGTATAAAAGAAAGGGAGGTAATCATTCAAGAAGTCAGGGTACAAATTCCTATACCCAGAGTTCATAACATACCTGTTGTTCCTAATATAGTTGTTGAACCGGTAATTCACCCAATCAATAACAATGAACAATAAGTGAATGATCAACCAACTGAACAACCATATAATGAGACTATAACCGATGAAACTTTTGAAGTACCACATAAAGCGCCATTAAGAAGATCTCAAAGAGAAAGGAGATCGGCAATTCCGAATGATTACGTGATATACCTTCAAGAGATCGAATTTAACATTGGGAATATTAATGATCCAGTTTCTAATGAAAAAGCTATAAATAGTGATGATTTTGATAAATGGATTGATGCCATAAATGAAGAAATAAAATCTATGAATGACAATAAAGTTTGGTAGTTGGTCGAATTGCCAGAAGGACAAAAACGAGTTGGGTGCAAGTGGATCTTTAAGACCAAACTTGACTCAAAAGGCAATATCGAACGACATAAATCTAGACTTGTTGCCAAAGGTTTTAATCAACGAGAAGGAATTAATTATAATGAGACCTTCTCTCCAGTTTCAAAGAAGGGCTCATTGAGAATCATATTAGCGTTGGTGGCTCATTATGATTTGGAGTTGTACCAAATGGACGTAAAAAAACTTTTCTAAATGGGAGTTTAGAAGAAGAAGTCTACATGGCACATCCATAAGGCTTCATAAAGGAAGGAAAGGAAAATATGGTCTGTATGTTGAAGAAGTCAATATATGGTCTAAAACAAGCTTCTTGTCAATGGTACATTAAGTTTCACGATACCATTACATCCTTTGGGTTTAAGAAAAACACTATTGATCGGTGCATATACCTGAAGATCAGTGGGAGTAAGTTTGTATTTTTAGTACTATATGTTGATGACTTACTTATCGCCAGCAGTGATCTTGGTTTATTAAGTGAAACCAAGAAGTACCTTTCTAAAAACTTTGAAATGAAAGATTTAGGTGAGGCATCCTTCGTGATCGGGATAAAAATATCTTGGGATAGATCATGAGGAATGTTAGGATTGTCTCAGAAAGCTTACATTAACAAAGTTTTAGAAAGATTTAGCATGCAAAGTTGAAATCCCATTAATGTTCCACTTCAGAAAGGAAATAAGTTCAGCTTAAGTCAATGCCCCATAAGTGATTTAGAAAGGGAGCACATGAAAGGCATGCATTATGCTTCGCTAGTAGGGACCTTGTTGTATACACAAGTCTGCACTAGACCGGATATCAGTTTTACCATTGGGATGATAGGCAGATATCAAAGCAATTCGGGGATTCACCATTGGAAAGATGTAAAGAAAGTTTTGAGGTACCTGCAAGGGACCAAGGATTACATGCTCACATATCGGAAGACTGGTCACCTTAAGGTGATTGGTTATTCAGACTCAGATTTTGGGGGACGCCTTGACAGTAGGAAGAGCACTTCGGGTTATGTCTTCCTTATGGCTAGAGGAGCCGTTTCATGGAAAAGTGCTAAGCAAAGCGTCATTACATCATCTACTATGGAGGTTGAATACGTAGCTTGCTTCGAAGCTACAAGTCATGGATTAAGGATGCAAAACTTTATTTTAGGACTTAGAATTATGGGGTCAATATCTAAGCCGCTGAAAATTTATTATGATAATGTCACAGCAGTCTTCTTCTCGAAGAACGATAGGTATACTAAGGCTGCTAAGCATATTGAGATGAAATACCTATCAATTAAAGAAGAAGTTCAGAAACAAAGAGTGTCAATTGATCACATTAGTACGCGTGATAACATAGCAGATCCTCTTACGAAATGACTATCTCCGAAGACCTTTATGGAACATGTCAAAGAGATGGGTCTCTATTAGTTGTATTATGATTGCTATTTTGGCTTAGTTGTTTGACACTATTACTTGAATTCAATAAAAGTGTTTCTGATTTTCATTATTTATGTCTTTTGTGAATGCATGCATATAATTATAAATTATTGTTAACAGAAATAGTTCTTATTCAAAAGGATATTATGAGGCCATTATGATACCCAATATTAAAGGCTAGTTGAATGAAACATTGGTGTTGTGGTACATGGAAGGAACCATGCTCTTGAATAGCATGGAACCGCCATGACTCGCATCCGTGAATCATTTGATTTAGTAAACTTTATCAATGATTGTGCACCTTATGATACCTAATTTAATTATACGAATTATTAAGAACAAGTGGGGGACTGTTGGAAATTAATATTAGTGACGAAATTAATTATTTAATTTCAATTGTATTAAATTCTGAATTTCCCATTTATGTGGTTTTAATAAATGTCAGATAATTAATTAGGAATGTGATAAATAAAGATATTAAAATATTTGGGTAAATCTTATCCGTTAGTCACATCATGGTTAGTGGCATTAGTGGGAGACTTGGAAAGAGTCCCACCACCACTAGGATTCCGGCCCTCTTCCCCTTATAAATAGAGACCTCTACACCATATAGAGTCATCTCAATACGCACTGTTTCTAAGGATGGAGAGAAAATTCAAAATTCATTTTTCTCATATTCCGGGCTATTCAAGAAAGGAGCATTCAAGTCATTTTAATCCGTTCAACAACGATGGACAAATGTCAGTTTTTAAATCATAGTTAAAAGGAATTTTCGGTTATGTGATTACATGAAGATAAACATCCTGGATTCATGTCAAAACTGTTTTATTCATTATACAACCTTATGATTCATATTCGAATTTATGATTAAAAAAACAGTATTAGTTAACAGTTCCCACCTCCTACAGATCTATTTTTTACTATCTCATGGTGAAGAAATCTGACCAACGTCTAGTTGAGAAGAGCTCTAAAAAACATAAGGAAACTGAGGATGACATTTTCCTTTTCTTAGGTGATATTTATGATCCTTACATAGATTACAAAGGTCAAAAGTCATTCTGAAGAAGAAGAAGAAGAAATTTAAAGTCACCCTAAACTTGTTATCAACGGTTCAAACAATGATAAAGATATGAGAAGACCACGAGGCTACATCGATATGGTCGAAATCCAGAAGCAAAAATATTAATAAGCTACCGATGATTCCAATGAGAAACAGACTATAAACCCAACTTAAGAAATTTGAAGTTGATATTCGAGAACGATAGAGATCGTATAGAGACGGAGAGAAAAGACCAAGAACCTCTACGAGGGATTCTCCTTCCCTAACTCAAACTGAGAATGAAAAGACTACTACTGACAAATCAATCGTTGGTTAAAAGAATAAACTTGTGCTCAGTGGTCGAACACAAGACATCATTCAACATGCTCCTCCACCCTAGGAAAACCCATGTATTATTATTAGAAAGAGTGACAAAGATGTCACTATTGTGGTTGACTATATAAACCATATTTATGAAGTTAACTATGGGGTTAGCCCTGCTTGAATGATATCAATCGACATTTTCTCTTCAAACATTGTATTAACAAGCACCTTCTCAATAAAGGCTCTCATAACTAATCCAGGAAATCCTCCAACCTTTTCTTTCTTAGTTACCTTTTGTTTTGTTCGACTTGCCATAATCATACATTTTTTGTGTTGAATTTCAGGGTTTTATACTCTAAAAAATTAACAAATATGGCAATTAACATGGCTAAGCATAACCTTCATGAGCATGCCAACACATTGAGAAATGAGATCTCAATTAATTACAATAAGAATATTTGTGATGTATATTAGTGACACGTGGCACGTGGTTATGCTCCCGAGAGAAGACTGTCTTTTTTTCTATGTTTAGTTTAGGGTATTATTGTCATTTTCTTTTATTTTTAGTTTTTAATAAGTTTTCAAATATGTTTGGAGCTAATTAATCAATTTTTGTTATTAGTTGCCCCTTTTAGTCTTTTTTTATCTTAGCTTGGTTATCAAGTTAATCTCTCCTATAAATAGGCCATTGGCCTTCCTTTGTAATTAGGCTTAAATATTAAAAATCAGAATATATAGAGAGAAACTCTTTTTAGTTTCATTTGGTGTATTTCGTTGGTGTGTAGTATAATAGTAACGCTTCTGCATTCTTGATTCACATTAATTGGTATCACAGCTGCATTTGTTCTTGGTGGTGACCTGCGTTTGTTCTTGGTGTTTGTCGTGGTGCGTCAAGTGGGTATCGAGTTGTGATTCCAACTCGGGCAACCCTTCAATCAGGTGGAGTGATAATTGTCCAAATGGGAATCGGGTGGATGGAATCCCTAAATTCCATTACCGCTAAAAGGGGGGATACCAACCTTTTTAGCGTCCTCCATCCCCATTCTACACCATCATCTTCCTCCACCTCCATCTCCTGCCCCATTTTCCTTTTTTTCCCCTCATTAATGCCCAATCACAATCTAAATCGATAAAAATGTGCTCCCATATTCCAATCCAATCCCTTACCCCTTATTTGACCTCAAATACAGTCAAAATTGGTCTTAGGGCCTATTTATGACACAACATACACTTCCATGAAAAAAATGCGTCCCATGTGGGGATCCATTTTTCTGACAATTTGTCATTTCGGGTCCGACTTTTTGGAATGTCGTCGTCTTCGGTCCACTTGTTTCGCCATCGTACTCGCAAAGGTGCGGTCGCTAAAATTACCATCCGGTCAGATTTAAGGATCCACCACAACAAGTATTAAACGCGTTCTTGTGGTGTCGAGAAGGCGGATATGGTCATCAGTTTTTGGTTGCTCGAATTTCGTAGAGGGACATCGTCGGAATTTTGGTTTTTTAGACCCATTATTGATGAGGTTCGTACACATGGGACTAATTTCAGTTGGGCAGCCCGCTTTTGATTGATTTTAATTTGAGTCCAAAGCTTTTCATGGTTCATATCATGTGCCATTGATGAGTCGCCCTACACGCTCGAGGACGGGTTTTTTTCGAAGACAGGGAGAATGGTGCAGACTACTGACACGTGGCGCATGGTTTTGCTACCGCGAGAAGACTATCTTTTTTTCTATTTTTAGTTTAGTGTATTACTGTCATTTTCTTTTATTTTTAGTCTTTAATTAGTTTCCAAATATGTTTGGAGCTAATTAGTCAATTTTAGTTATTAGTTTCCCTTTTTAGTCTTTTTGGATTTTAACTTGGTTAGAAAACTAACCTCACCTATAAATACGCCATTCGCCTTCATTTGTAATTAGACTTGTATATTGAAATCAGAATATAGATAGAGAAACTGTTTTTAGTTTTACTTTAATTATTAAGTTGGTTTGTAGTGTCATAGTAATGCTTCCGCATTCTTGATTCACATCAATTTGCCTTATTGATAAAGTGATGCATGCGGAAGAGTGCAATTCCAAAATGGACATTGATTTTAAAGCCCTCGGGGTTAACTTTTCTCGACCGATCATGAACTGATCAAGATAAAAAAGGCATTCATAGATCTGCATGACAAGATTAATGTATTAGAGAGTGAGAAGGTTAACTGATAGGATTATGTAAGGCCTTATGCCTTGCCCATTTTTATTTTTATTGAGTTTTTTAGAATAATGTAATGCCTTACGCCGCTGATTTTATCAATGAAAAACTTAGTCGTTATGCTCTTTGTTTATTATTATTGTTACGATTGTTCAAGTGACATTACAACTTTCTTATTTCTTCATGATTAATATCTTAGTCTTTACAACTCACTTGGATCAAACAATGACTGACTCTAGGAAATTAGTTAGTATGTAATAGTTAACTTTACCTTAAAAGTGATTTATCTGCTCAATATACATATGAAGGTGATCATACCTTCTTTATATAATTAATGTAAATAAGACAATTAATAACCAACATGTTACACTAATTAGATTTTGTTTTTGTGGCTATCTTTATCCTCGGTGTTGTGACACACAAAATATATCATTATCCGTCCTAAAGGAATGAAGAAATTGGGACATCTCGTCCGATATATGTGAGTGGTGTGTCGGGGTGTAAAACATAGAGTCCTCGGCCTATTTTACCAAAATGGGGAAAAATGAAAATATCCCTAAATGAATGATAAGACAAATGTTTCAAATGAACTTGAAAAAGATGAGAACGAGGACTAAGTTACAAAGAGAAAATGTGTTAGGCACCCCCTCCGCACATTTGGCCTCTAGTGGATCAAAACATACACACACACACACACACACACACACACACACACACATATATATATATATATATATATATATATATATATATATATATATATATATATATATATATATATATATCGTGTATGTAATTGTAAGGAAGTGATAGTATGTGCAAGCATAAACGTGTAGAAACTGAACGAGTGTGTAAGAGTATAAATACATAGGCGTAAGTGTTTGTAATAAAAGTGTGTGGGTTTGTAATGGTCGTAACATCGCTTTGAATGAGTGAGTATCCGCAAGTAAGTCGCTAAAACACTAGTAAAACGTGAAAATACTAAAAAAATATATATAATGGTAAAGGAAAGTGGTAAACATTTACAAAACTAGACTTGAATCGTGGAGAATATCCATAATGTCTATGTACCCTCACGTGGATAGATCAAAGTTCGCGTAGTTTGAACATTATTAGAAAAGGGGTATACATTGCTTTGTAAATTTATGTGTTTTTGAAATAATAAAAACGAATGTTGAGAAAAAGAGGTTTTAAGATCCTTTTAGTCCAAAAAATTGGCATGTAACCCCGTTCGAGTATATTTTTTGTAAGAAATAACTCCACCACTTTACTAAAACAATATTAAACTTATTTTTGGATTAGTTTCAAAAACTGTATTTCAAAATAAAAATATAGGAAAATTAACTTTATTCTTGATTAATTAGTTCTAATACGATTTATTGGGAAAATTAACACTATTGTGATATCTGAATGTGGGATTTAGAGATACAGACTAAAAAGGGGAATTGGATTGAAAATTATGGGGAAATTATCCAATCAAATCGAATAAGATAACACGTGTTTGGAAGTTCTGATAGACGATCGCAGCCTGAAGATAAGAACAAAAGAGGTATCCGATCATCGAGAAGGTCGACCTTGGATATAGTCGATGAAATCATAACTACACCCCAAAGTCATAAAGTCTTAGAAGACTCATTATGTTTTAGCTCCTTGTAAATGTAATTGTCACCCTTGGGAAAAGGGTCCTGTAATTCACACTATTGAAAGTTAATGAATGCAAAGATAGAGAAGCACCCCATGGACAGAGGCACATTTTCGAATCACGTATATTAATTATTGTGTTATATGATTTTCCTTTAAGGTTCGGCTTTATTTGTTTGAATTCATCTAAGTAGGATTCTACCACCTAAAATTGTTGTCGTCCGTTGAAACGATTTTCCTTTTCTCACCCAATGAGCAGTCATGTCTCATCCATGCGGCACACCTTCGCCATTCAACAATGAGCGACAGGAAGAACAAAATGGGCCCCTAACACCTAGAGTTAGGTCTAATGTCCACCCCAACAGGATTTGCAACACTCCTAACTCGTGGTGTCATCCTTAAGAGGAGAAAATTGTGGATAATAATGTGCTATCAAAATCAACCCAGATTTCGTGACTTATAAATGCCTATAAATGACGTTTCAATTAACAGGAGGAGGCCACACTCCTACAATAAGAGGAAAATGTACATTTTTAATTTAGACTAGAAAGAATAGAGCAAAATTTCCATGGTGACAAGCGCAAACGTAATTCCCAAACACCTAGCCCTCCGGAGAGCATAACTCGTATCTGAGGAAGGAACTCGTGTCATAATAATGATCATTCCAAGCACAGGTGTCCATAAAAAATTGAAACTAGCGAAGAGGATACCGAAAGAAAGGTCTTCATGACTTCATCTGTAGAGATATGGACGAGCACCCCACTCATCGGAGGCCAGGTTCACTAAGATTTTGGCTAGAAGGGCCCTTATCAGTTAGATGAGGTCTCCATTCTCAAGATAAATTGAGGAACTAAAGCCTCCCAAAAAAATTCACATGCCGAGATTAAAGATCTATGATGAGAAGACTAACCCCATCGATCATGTTTGTCCATATTGGCGGATAATGACACTCTAGAACAATAACGAAGCCCTCATATGTTATATATTCCTATTCAGTCTGGGGGATATCGCACAAGAGTGGTTGGAGCAAATCCCACAGATGTTACTCAACAGCTTCAAGAAAATCATATAAGATTTTATTACCAGGTTTATAACTAGAAGTGCTCATCAGAAAATGATGGACTCGCTCATCACCACGAGGAAGATGACTTAGGAAACCTTGTGGGAATAGGCTAGGAGATAAAGGGAAACTTATAATGAATATGAACACTTATCCAAGTAGGTTGTCGTGGCCTCATTCAAAAAATTTCTACCGAGTAACTCTATATTACATCAATCCCTCAATAATTAGGAGGCAAATACTGTTGTTGATCTTATGTCCAGAATATAAAAATATGACAAGGTTGAAGATGTGGTTGTTGACACCATGTAATGCAACAACCGAGTAAAGATGGCTAAAAAGACGACAAAGATAAGGTCCCCAGTAAATGAGGCAAAAATAGAACGGTGGATCAAAAACTAATGACAAGCGGACCCTATCAGAACCTACCAAGAGATCAACACTGTTTTTAAAGATTTCATCTATAAGATCTTGAATATGGTGAAAGATCATAATTTCCTCAAGTGGCCAAGAAAGATGATAGGAGATCCATCAAATAGGAACACCACCCTAAGACATGCATATTATAAGGAGCATGGTCACACGACAGAGAACAATAAGGAAATCAAGTATCATCTGGAAGAGTTGACCTAGGCTGGCCACTTGAATGAATACATGGAGAAAAGGGTGTAAAGATCACCATGGAGAATGACCAAAAGTATGATAACGTTCTAGATGATGAAGAGATGGGACATAAATTTGTTTTCATTCATGATGCATCAAGTCCAAACGAGATCCAAGAAAATACTATTCAAATGGAATTGAAGAAAGTCACTGCGGTGATGGATGCCTTTTAGATCGATCCTACCAAAACTACAATAAGAAAATAACAAATACCAGAGGATATCAACTATACTAAGCACATAGTATTTACTGAGGAAAATGCCGTCAGAGTTAAGAATCCACATTATGATACGCTAGTAATCACTCTCAGAATTTCTAATGGGGTGTGTGTAAGATAATATTTGACCAGGGAAGCTTCTTAGAGGTCATGCACCTAAATTATTTAATAAGATCAATCTCAAGATAGAAAATTTAAAGGGAATGACCATACCTTTGGTCGACTTCACTAGAAAGATGACCTTACCACTAGAGAAAGTGGTCATGCCTATTCAAACTGGGTATATCTCGAAGCTGATCAAGTTTCGAATTGTGGACATTGATTCCCCTCACAACCCCATCCTTGGATGAGGATGTCTTCATGACATGAAGGTTTTCCCTTCCATTTATCACCATAAGCTCAAATGCTTCACTGATCGGGGATATTGGAGATAAGAGGAAACCAAGTCATTGCTTGATGATACTTTATCACCGCTATTAACCCTTAAAAAGAAAAGGAAAAGGAAAAAATGATCGCTAATGAGATGACCAAGGATGGGGTTACTCCGTTAAAGTAGAAATTAAGTATAATAGCCCGAGGGTGGAAGAAATAAGGGTGGTCCCCACAATCAAAGTCATTGAACCATTACAAGAAGTAATATTTTATGCCTCACACATGGAAAAATAAATTTATAATCAACAGCCCACTTACCAATCACGAAAAAGAAAAGTTGATATCTCTGCTCAAGGAGAATTAAGATGTATTTTCTTGGCAGCCTTATGATATAACTGAGATTGATCCCAAAGCCTTGTGCCGTCAACTTCACATGGACCTAAAATTATTGCTAATCACACAAAAGGCACCTCAAATGGACCTAAAAAGGCAAAAACTGTGGAAGAAGAAGTGGGAAAACTTCTAAAGGCAAGATCCATTGAAGAAGTTCAATTCCCCAAATGTCTCTTTAATCTATCTATCGTCAAGAAGAGTAATAAGAAGTGAAAAGTCTGCATGTATTTTAATAACCTCAACAAAGCATGTCCCAATGATACCTTTACTCAGTCAAAGATCGACCAATTGGTCAATGCCACAGCTAGCCACGAACGAATGAGTTTCTTGAATACATACCCAGGATACCATATTATCCCTCTGTTCGAACCTGGCGCAGAGAAAAACTTATTCATTACCACTCGCGGTATATATTACTACACGACCATGTCATTTGGTCTTAAGAACGCAAGATCAACATAGCAACGGTTGGTCGCCAAGATGCTCAAACATTGATTGGGAAACACCATGGAGGTATATATAAATGACATGCTCGTGAAGATCAAGTACAAAGCCAGCCATTTGTAGGACCTAGCAAAAATGTTTGAGGTCTTGGGATATTATAAAATAAAGCTTAATGAAGCCAAGTTCTCTTTTGGAGTTCAGCCCAAAAAATTCTTTAGATATTTGGTCGCCTAAAGGAGAATCGAGGAAAACCTCAACCAATTGAGGAGATCTACACCGTTCAGCCACTAAAAATAGTTCATGATATTCAAATGTTAACTAAAATAATAGCAGCATTTAACTGCCTCATCTTTAAATCTTCGAAGAAGTGCCGACGACCTTTCTTTCAACAATTGAGAAAAGAGAAGGGTCTGACTAAGAACAAAGAATGTTCAAAAGTAATTGATAAAATCAAGTCAAATCTAAGTTGAAAACCTATGATTGCGGTCCTAAATATGGAAGATCCAAAATATCTATAGTTTGTGGTGTCTGACCATGCAGCTAGCTCAGCCTTAATATATAAGAAATAAGGCACCGAGCCCCAACCTATTATGTTAGAAAAATGAAACTAGACATCAAGAAATATTACGTTTCACTAGAAAATCTAGATTATTCTCAAGTTATTGATTCAAGAATGTTAAATCACTACTTAGAAGCCTATGCAGTCATAGTTATCACATTTTTTCCTCTCAAGAAAGTCCTTAAAAAGACTGACCTATCTAGATGAATGTCCAAATGATCGGTGGAACTGGAAAGGTTTTAGACCCACTATCAACCAAGGACTTTAATAAAACCACAGGTGTTATCAGCTTTTATTACTGAATTCACTAGGGGAAGGATCCCGATGATAAGGAACTCATCGACCAAACAACTAATAAAGAATTTGACCAACTGAAAAAGTAGATGCTTTCCTTATAACTCCATAATAAACCGTGGTTGAACAAGGGATCATACTTGGCTTTGATGTATCCAATAATAAGATCGAGAATGAAGCTCTCATCGTCGGATAGAAAAAAGATTTATCTCTTGGTGAAAGCCACCTTGATGTCTTTTGAGACTCAAGGCTAGTATCTAGTCAACTATCAGAAGATTATAACGCCAGAGATGAATGTATGTTAGCATACTTATAAGTCGTCCGAGACTTGATTTCCCAGTTCAAGAAGGTTCATATACAAAAATTTCTTCGAGGAAACAATAGTCATTTAAATGCTCTAGAAACTCTAGGTTCAGCTATCGATTCTGACCCCAAAAGAAATTGAGGTGGAATATCTCACCCGACCAAGCATCGTAAAGATAAAAAATTTCGAACAAGTCCTCATCATCTAAAGAGATCCCAATTGAATGGATTTGATCACATCCTATATATACAAGGATATTCTATCGATCAATAAAAAGTAGGCCCATCAGGTCAGGGTAAAAGTTACTGAGTTCTACCTGTTACCGAAGGAAAACTCTATACGCAATATTTTACAGGTTCGTACCTCTAATTTATACACCTAAATGATGGGACTAAGTTCTTTAATAACTCCAAGACGAAATATGTGTAAGTCACATAAAAAAAAATATTTATCATTCAGAGCCATCAAAGAGGGATATTGGCGGCCTTACATGCAAAAAGACACGGTCTTATACATAAAGGAATTAAGAAGTTCCATACATCACCAGCTTATGGGCGACCTGAAGTGGTTGACTAGTCCATATCCTTTCACTCAATGGGGAGTAGACATTATGGGTCCCCTACATACAACACGAGGGAATTAAAAGTATCTCATTGTTGGCATAGACTATTTCACCAAATGGATAGAGAATGAAACTTTAGTGAACATAAAGGACACTGATATGATCAAATTTACCTAAAGAAAACTTATAACTCGATTTTTCATGTCAAGAATGATTATCACCGATAGTGGGATGCAATTTGAGAATGGATTATTTCTAGACTTATGTAATAACCATAACATCAAGAACCACTATAATGCAGGAGGTTGAGACTTCCAACAAAATGGTGCTTGACAGGATGAGAAAGAGCTTAGAAAAATCCAAAAATGCGCGGGTGGATGAGCTTCCCCATTTCCTCTGGACGTATAGAATAACACTAAGGAGGTCGAATTGGGAAATTACCTTTGCCATATATATATTGGGTCAGAAGTTATAATTACTTTGGAAGTTGGATTGTCAACCATGGAGACGACCATTATTGATCAAAGCGTGAATAAAGAAATCATAATGACTGAGATCGACATGGATGAGTAAAGAAGAGAATAAACATTAATCAAGTTAGTTTATTACCAATAGTAATTGGCCAAGTAGTATAAGAAAGGTGTTAATCTAAAGAAGTTTTGGGTTGGAGATTATGTCCTCAAAAAATGATCAGTAGTCCGAAAAAGCCATCAGATGGAAAGTTAGGTCCTAACTATGAAGAACCCTTCAAAATTACTAAAGATGGCCTTCAAGGGGCCTACCATTTAAGAATAATGGGGGCCAGGAGATTCCTCGGGCATAGATAGTTACCAATCATAGGAAATTTTATTTTTAGCTTTATATATGTTCAAAGTTTTAAGATTCTGTCTCTCGAATAATTTCAAGTTCAATTAGTACAATTAGCTTTCTTATTGTTCTAAATGGTAGGCCGGTCTTATTGATTGCAATTATAACAAGGCTATCTTTGTTTTGAATTTGCTCAAGTTTGCCCGATTAAGTTTTGATCGCTGGTGTAAATACCCGATTAAACTCGAATCAAAAATTTGAATATCTTAGTAAGATTATACTTAATCAAATCTTAAGGTCACATGTTTTCATCACTAAAAAACATGAGAACATTAAGAATTTCCTAGGCAAGAAAAAGATCTACGAGGAATCCTTACGCAATAAGTGTCCCGATATTAGTCAGTTAAAATCCTGAATAGGTGGATGGCCCTATAAGTAGTGAAATTTTCACTATAGTTTATGCAAACATCAAAAACATGATCGACATAAAACAGGGTAAAATGTAAAACACTAAATAAATTAGATAATTTTTTCATATTCTAGATTTTTTACAAAGTGGACACATCGACAAATTATAAAAAAACAAAATACATCTCATCAATCATCACTTCATCTTCGACGCTCCATCTTAGCATTCACTCTAGCGCGATTATAGTCAGCGTTTGGATTAGGATGTAATCATCATTATCATGGTCGATGAGGTAGTTCTTTATTAATTGGATGAGTATGGAATTATCCAGGATCCGTGATTCCTCACTCCCAAGGGGAGGGAGACGAACAAAGGTACAACCTACCCCATACCAACTCCAAAATTAAGAATCATTAGGCACTTTCATGACCGTTGGGGCATTCATCCACCCATGTTTGTAAGAGACCTTCAAAGCTTCATCCAACTTTTATCATAGTCAAACGCCCAAACTTCATGAGGGCCATGGAGGAATTAATACCTTAACCTCATTATTCTTTTATGTAAACTGTTCTTGCTCACCTGATATTATTTGAAGGCTTTTTTGGCCTTCTCGAGGTCCTCCCTGAGACTATTATTATCCATCTCTAATAGTTCAATAATATTTACAACATCTTTAACTTCGACTCTAAGTGAAGCGACCTTGACAACGTTCTCTCCATAGGCACTTATCATTTTCTGAAGTGCTTATCGAATGGACATAAATGCTTCACGAGCTCAGATGAAAGTCTCCCAACCAAGGATCAAAGCCAGGTCTTCACACTCTTGGGGCATCAGCACCAAAGACAAGTTATTATCATACAATAAATATCAATGGAAAGTTTATTCAGAAATGAAATCAATGAATTAACAAACAATTAATAGTTGGGCGAGTAATGGCAAGGCAGAAATATAAATTTTCATTAAATGTCAAAAGATGGGCAATATCTTACAGTATACTTATCAAAAGAAAAGAAAATAAAAAAATTAAGAACACTAAAGTTAAATCTAACTATCTAGGCCTTTATTCTATTTCACCTTCTCTTAATTGCTTAGACCATTGCCCAGGTCAACAACCCCTCCTTTTACTGAGGCCCATCCTTTGCATGGCCACTACCTGAGTCCTTGTCCTCATCCTTTGGTGGGGAGCCTGGATCATGTTCACCATATAGTTATAACTCAAATGGACCTTAGCTTTGGTCAATGACAAATCCTAAATAGTCTTACGGACTAAATCCATCTACGCTTGACTAAAGGCATCACCAAACCCCTGGTTATGGGCCTTCTCCTTGGGTGTCAAAGCCTCAGATAGGATCCGAGCATTCACTTCGAGAGTCTACTTTAATTGATCATTCCCATACTTTAGCTTGGTCATATCGAGCTCAGTGGACTTCTTCTCGGCCTCATACCCTTCTGAGCGACATGCAAAGCCTTCTAAGATTCTTGTAAAGCGCGATCGACATTGGCACTGGATTTTTCCTGATTGACCCTCTTGTTGAGGATATATACGAAGTCCACCAAGAACTACAAGTAAGAAAAATATCACAAGTCAGGACTATAGAAAATTTTCTAAGTTAAAGATCCGATCAAAGTACTAAAAGTTACTAGAGATAACTCCTAAGCAGCATGAGAAACCAGACGAACAATTATTATCCTGTTAACTTGCTCCCTATCCACATCAAGAATTCTCCCCTCAGTAACACGGGGCTAATTCAGGGTTCTTGGCCATATATCTTATTTAGTGGCCCTTCCCCTTGATGGGTTCATCCACTTTCTTAGTGGGAATGATAGAATTAGCAGAATGACGAGTACCATTCATGTTCTTATTCTTAGCTTGAGTCTTATCGGGAGACTCAAATAAGGTAATGAGTTCAGATGGACCTCCAATATCCTTTATTTTGGAAGCTTGAGCTCTTAGAAAAGTGTAGATTGCAGAATCATCCAATAAGGTGGGAATCTTCTTTTGAAGTGACAGATACCACAACAAGGATTGAAGTAACATCCACATATTTAGAAGAATCTGAGGTGGACTCACTTATAGACCCTTTGTTGTTTAAAGGGACTAGGATTTGAGGGTTCTTTTATGCATGCCTAATAATGAAAGAGGTGGTAGTGTTGGTGTATTCAAGCAATAAGGATGCCGATCTGGGATGATCGCCACCATCAAACAAAGGCCTCCTCAAATTACAAACTTTTACTAGTTTGGAGAAACTAACATGAGAGGCACCAAGCTATTTCTTCTCAGAGGTTTTTGCACAAAATAAAGAAAAAAAGTATGTTAATAAAAAATTCATGTGAATTTTGGTCGAACAAATAAAATTACAGTAAAAAGCAGCAATCAATTGATTTTATTCCTTTTACTGGTGCACCTAAAATCCACATTTGTCTCACCACCCTCAGGAATAAGTGGATGCTCCCACTACCTTGCAATGAAACCATTACTCCAATAACCCTTATGGGAGTTAGAGATATTTACAGCAAGCACTCAATATGTCCTCCTCGATTTCAAATAAAATTTGTCATTCGTTTTACCTATAAATAACAATACCTTATCTCAAGGATCTTTATTTGAGTTTAGTACAAATCATTAATACTATAGACTCCATTCACAACCCTCTATGTATTTTGAGTGCATTGGGAAGACGTCGCTCTAAAGAATTTATAAAATTCCAAAACAAGTTGATCTGGGGGAAAGATAATTCCACCCTCACAAATGGATTTGATGTGCAACCAGTGAACCATTTTTACATTATAAAAATCTTGAGGCTCCGTAGCACACTCAATCACGACCCAATCGAGAATTAAAAATCCCTTCCTATGCTAACCTATGGACTTCTTACTCAAGGCATATACCATTTTTCTAGTTCAAGAAGAAGGACGATGGGAAAATGTGAAAAGACGAAGAAACGAAGACAAATGCCTAAAGAAATTACATAAAAAGAAATAAGAGAGAAAATACAATGGTTGATTGAGTAGGGAATGGGAAGTGTGTTGCAAAATGGCGGTACGAGATTTCATTTAACTTTTTGGTTCAACTTTTGAAGCATTTCACAATTTGAAATGAAACCCTAGGTGATGGCTGATACATGCGTCATTACCTTTTAGTCTTCGCAACGCTCAATTAAAAACATACTCATTAAGAGCCAAGACATATTACAAGCGTTCTTTCCAAACATAACGTCCAGAATAAAATGTATTCTCATTTCAAAAAATAATAAATATTGATTCTTTCTAACCTTATCTTCAACAGATAATCAACATCCCTGCCGACCAATGCTAGAATTAACCAACAATGAAACCTTTCCATCCCATTCAAACTGAGGGAAATTATTTGATTAAATCAAATAAGAAAACATGTTTCCAGCCCTGACAAGAACAAAATAGGGATCTGATCACTGGGAGTCTTGGCTATGGATACAATCGATAAAATCACAACTACACCCAAAAATCACACAATCCTAGAGGACTCCTTCTCTTTCGATTTTCTATAAATGTAACCCTCCCCCTTGGTAAAAGAGGCATGTAATTCATCCTATTGCGAGTTAATCAATAAAAAGAGAGAGAAGCACCCAGTGGATGTTAGTACATTGTCAACCCACATATATTATGTGTTGCATTATTGGATTTTCCTTTACTGGTCAGCTTTATTTATTGGAATTAATATAAGTAGGATTTTACCAACAATAAAAATAAAGGAGAGAAACTTTTAAATAATTAACTTTAGGAATACAGTTAAACCTTTTAATGGTCCTTCCAATGATTCTTCCATTAGCATAACCTCAAAGATGCTTCAAATGTGCTTGAATTGATGATGGATGAGGTAAGAATAAATTGTTAGTGTGTTGAATTTAATGATGTAGAATGGAATATAAAGGAAATTTTAATATAGGGCAAAAGTTGCATAAAAATTGAGGTCCCTATAATGTGAGGTCACTCTTTACTTTTATAGAAATATCTAAAAAGGCAAAAAGACTATACTTGCCCTAGGGGTGACGATCGAAAAGGAGGTAAACTTTTTGGATAAGGAAAGGGGTACATACCGATCAGCATAAGGAGGAATTTCTCGATCGACATGTGACCCGATAGTTATCTCATCATTTTGAATGAATATCTTAGCTTAGGAATTCGATTCACGTAAAAAAGGTGCCATTAGAGAGAAATTTTAACGACCTTGAATCTTCATATTTGGTGAATTATAAAACTCGAGAATTTATGGGAGTGGATTTAGTCCATTAATAGGGTAATGAATCAAGATTGTGAGTATTTATAGGATAAAGGTCCGCTAAAGGATAAAGAGAGTGTGACTTTTAGGGCAACGTTGGTAGGATAAGAGGGGTATGGATGTGGAACGTACATAGTTGTTCAATTTTGATAAACATTAACTCAATCCCTTTGAATGACTAATATGTATTGGAATGAACAAATTATAATCATCTTGGATCCTTTTTTGTTGTTTTTTGACTTATAGGACAATATTAGGTTGATATTTAACCATCCTAGGTTGATTTTGTTCATCATGGAGTAATTATGATCATCTTAGATATTTATAGTCATCTTTGACTAATTATGTCATATTAGGTTGATTTAGCCATATTAGGTTAATTGTGGTCATCTTAGATCGATTATAATAGTCCTAAGTCATTCCAGACAACTTTTAACTCATTCGTCATCTTAAGATGATTAACTATATTAGTTTATTTTTGTCATTTTAGTCATTACAACCATTTATGAACTGATTAGAACATCATAATTCTAATTAGCCACCTTAGTTTGAACTTGTTGAATTATAAATTGATATCCACACTTGTCATGATCCAATTAATTTTTAAACATCTATAACTACCATGTACTCAACATATAATTATGTCATTCTTAGGATGTAACAATATCAAGTTTTCATGAATTTGTAAATAAAACTCGTAACGAGAAAACGCACATTATTGATGAATAATTTGGAACATTATTAAGTTACGAAGGCTAACTAAAAAAAACTTTAAAGGCTAAAGAAAAAAACGTATATAATTATACGAATATAATTTCCTCAAATTGATGGAATTCCATGGTTTATGTATCGAAGTTTGCTCTATCTATTTTAAATAGCAGGAACCCGTCCCACTTGATAAGGCAATCTTGAAGGGTCCTTCCAAATTTGGTTCAATCTTATCATCTTGGGGATTCTTAGCCCCTATAAGTAATTCCCTTAGCTAGAGTTCACTTATACTGGATTCTTTGTGCTTGACCTTCATATTATGATACTTTGAGAGTTCTTACTGCTAGGCGACAAGCTAAATTGAAGCTTATTCTCTGTTTCCTTCCACAAGGTCCAATTCTATATATTATTAGTCATCATTTTTCTCTTCCTCATAGAAATTTTTCTTTAATATGGAGGGACTTGTCTTGAAGGGAATGGGAGCTTCCAATATGTAGTCCAACACATAAGAAAATTCTTCTTGTTTTGTAAGCCTGGGGGACAGTTGGCATTTCGTCGACTAATTTTTATGTAGGTTTTTTTTAGTATTTTTCAAAATTCTAACAAGGATAGTCTAATTTTAAATCTCATCCCAAATATCATTTTGGGTGAACACGATAGAGGTGCGGTGATTTATGATTCCATATTCAGAAGAAGAAAAAATCTTCAAAGGCATCATTACTAAGGCCCTAAGAATCATGAATCGCATTATGACTTTCCATAAAAAAATGCATGTATCAGCCTATCTGAAGGTTAATCATTTATCCACTTTGTGATGTAGTCAGTTGCTAGGGTTATTATTAGTGGATCGACTATGTATAGACCCCACTATGTGAAAGGCCAAGGACATATTAAAGGATCAAGTATTTTATCGGGATACTCATAATTGGGGAACATTTATGAAACTTGAAACACTTTTTTATTTATCTAACTGCCTTATCTTACACGAATGGACAACACTATCCTTATAAAATTACCTTATAAGACACTCAGCATCCAGCAACATGGGCTTCATAGGTTCCCTATGCATTTTATTCAAAATATCGTATACTTTTATAGGTCACGCACCTTAAATATGGTCATGTAAGAGATTGTCAAATCCCATAAAGGTTTTTATAAATTAAGGCATAACTCGGTCGATCAAACTTTTATCTTATGAGATTCCTTATTATATGAAGGGGATCTCCATTCTTTAAATAGATGGTATCATGGTATATCCAAATTTCCCTTGGCCGATATACATCACCAAAGCCTCAAGTGAATGGTTTTTTATAAGTCGATTTTAAATATGGCCAAGGAGCTAGCATAGTTATGTAACCGACTGACATCATGCTTAAATTGATTGATGAAAAGCTGCATCTCACGGTTAAAAAAAGTGATAGTCCATATATGTATATATTTTCACTTTTATAACATTAAAGCTTTTTCATCTCAATTGGTAAGGCACGTGGTTGGAAATATTGCATGTCAAGGGTTCAAACCTCTTTGGTACCATTATGTAGATATGAGTTAAAATAAAACCCCATGCCTTTGTGTGTGGTAATTAAAGTGGAAATAATTTCGAAGTCAGTATATTGAGGTATTACAAAATGGTATCACATATATTACCAAACTCGAATGAGTTTTGGGTGATGGTAAATTCATCCCAACGAGGACATTGGTCTCCCAGTGGGTGGATTGTAATAAACTGGTATCATTGTTGATTTGAAGGTGAGTGGTTTATATCTCGCATATTGATATGGCATGTGCTTAGTGATACAACATGTTAATTGTCACCAATTTGAGATTATGAGTTGAAATAAAACCATATACAGTGGTAGTGGTGATTAAAGTGGGGAGAATATAGGTAGTAGTAAAAGGGATATTATAGACCATTGTAATTCCTAGTAAACTATTCCACGGTCATCAACCAAAAATCTAATGAAAAAATTCATTTTCTATCAATAGAAAAAAATATTGGGGTCTCTTACTTCATACTCACCATCTATCTAATGGAAATGAATTTCGAATCACAATGAAAGGGGACATATTTCCCCACTATTGTTGCCTTTTATCCATCGACTATGGTCACTTTGTATTTTTCTTATTTATTTGATCCCTTGAACCCCATTAAGAGTGGTTATTTGATTGCCACTCTTTGTCGTGTGACAAGGACCATGCCTAAATATGTTGTAATACCCCGACTCTTGCATATATTACTACGTGACACGTTACGATATTTGTACATAAGATTTTTTGATATATGTATTTTTATGGGTTTGCATGTGCATTAGAAGCATTATATGCGTGTTGCATGGTGTTTTGCATTGATGTTCATAAAAGGGTTAATGATGACATTTTACGTAAAAGTTTTACACTCGACAATATTTTTATATATTTATTGGTATGTACTAATTAATGGACGAGTTTTATAAATTTTAAAAATAAAACATGATGTTTGTGAAAAAATAATAAGGGTCAATTATTAAATAGTCCCTACTATAAATATATATTTTTTAAAAAGGACACATATTTTTAGTTTAACCCATTTAGTCCCTCAAGCACTCAATATCCTCTTATTTTTAGAGGTCCGCGCCAGCGGCACTCCCTCTCCAAAATATGTGGCAAAGGACTTTTTGAGGCAAAATAAAAAAGTTTGGACTAATTGGGTATTAAAAAATGTCCGAGGGACTATTTGGTATATGTCCCAAATAATAATATATGAATAAATCGTAATTCAAATGAATAGTATTTTTGGATGAATAGTATTTTTGGATGTGAACAGTGATTTGAGTGAATAGTGTTTTGGATGAATAGTAGTTTCGTGTGAATAGTGATTTTGGATGGATGAGTAATTTCTGGTGATTAGTGATTTCGAGTGAATAGTAATTTTTGGAAATGGTTTAAATAATAATTTGATTTAATCATGTTGATTTTGTACATGGTAACATTTTATTGGGTTTATTATTTTAATATTGAATGTGTAAGCATGGCATTAATGGTAATAATTATTTAGTATTGGTTAAATTAGTAATATTGAGTTAGATGTTGAATTAATACAGAATATGGTGCAAAAATATAAGTTTTTAAGGTACAATGACTACTCTTGAGGTATAAGTGCAATTAGTGTGGACCAATTAATGTAAAGATTAAAATTAAGTTGAATATCTTGGAAATAGTGTAAAAGTACAAATTTCACGAAAGTGTAATATTTTTACAAGAATTTAAATAATTAATTTGCCGTTATATTGCAATAAATATATTAACTAATATAGTTTGTTATTTATAAAAATAAATATTATATTAACTATATTGTTCGTAACTTTATAGTAATATAAGTCAAACTAGTTGAAGGTATGCATATTGACTTTTGTTAATAAGAAAAAAGAATGAAAAGTTAGACTTGTAGACTTTCTCATGGGAATTAAGCATACAAAAAAAGAATAAATATAAGGTAAGGAATGAGAGTTGTAGCCTCCCTTGTGCCTGGATCCCCAAAAAAACACAAGAATGGGAATGAAAGAACTGGAGATGTAAAGAGGGTTCCAAGCTAAAAAAAAATAACACATGTAGCTCTGAGTCTTAACCCCATGTGACAGCCTCCATGTACTTATTTGAACTTATTTGTTGTGTTGTCAAAGGGTTGTTGGTACAAAGGTGAGTTATCGAATTTTGATTCGTAGAAAATCTAAGATTTATTCATACCCCTTATCTTTTATTTATATCCAGCCAATACAAAAAAATGAGGGTTGAGTCCACCTATTTGGGCAAATTAATACACCCTCTCCTTAGTTCCAAACACGCCTAAAGCACGCTATCAAGAAATAGAAAATACGCACTTTTAACCTTAAAACCACCATTTGAGCCATATTTATTGAGTATTTGCAGCCTAAAAGACACTAGTTTTAATTATTATTTTTGGTTGTGCACTTATGTTATTTTAGTTAGTGTATTGGCATATATTTTGGTGGAGTTGAGAGGGGTATATTTGGAGTACTGACAGAGGATATTTGGGATATCTTTATAGCTTTCTTTAATGTATTATTGGGAGTATCTCTTGGAGTCTTGGAGCACATTTTCTATGGCGGATTTCTTCAATTTTAGGTATAAATATTGTATTAAACGTGAGTAATCTTTTTAAGTAATCTTTTTAAATGAATACTGATGCATGTTTGGATAAATATCGTATATAAGTATATTTATTTAACATGCCACCTAGTTATGTATATAAGTTAAATATACGTGTTATTTATGTGACAAAATTGTTGTTACATGTTAGGAAATGATTTACTAGCTAAAGAAATTTTGGACATAATATATGTGATGTTAAAAATGTATAACTTCATGAAATACATTGCTAAGTAATTTTAGAGGAAGTTTATGTTAAACATATAAAATGGAATATTTGTGTACATGCGATACATATAAATAGGTTTGGATTTGTACATCTTGAATGTGTACAAAAATGCATAAAAAGTTAGTTTAAGTTGTTAAATCTGAAATGTTGGACAAATGTTGATAAAATTAAAAAAATAGGCCCTAAAGTTAATTATTTACCAAATTATCCCTAAAATTATGGAAATTATATTTTTACCCATGAAATTTTAAAGTTTACAAATTGGTACCAAATGTCCCACTTATTACATAAAATACCCTAAGTTAGTATGTTTTAAATTAAGGCCCATGAAACTTTTTATATTTCAAATAAAATATTACAAAGTTTTGAAAGATAATGAGGTATTGATTTGGTGACACTCGGAGAATAAGGACCTAAAGGTTAATAAGGGTAAACAAAGTGTGTAACTTTGGTAAGTAAAAGGACTAAAATGAATTTATGTATTTAAAGAATGTAATATTGTGATCATGGAAATAATAATGTGATAATTACCTTTGAATTATGGGCTTTGGGTCAGGATATAAATTTGTAAAGACATATTTCCAATCGAGTCAATTTGTTTGTAATTGGCTTAATTCCGGATAAAATGTTTAAGTCGTAGGATAGACTTTGAGTTTGTGTTCCCATGAGCCTATGACGTTGTTTGATGAAGACGTGGATGCAAAGCTTCAAAGAGTCCATATTCTAAACCTTGTGTACCGTGCCACGTTTTTCTTCACATATGTTGAGGATCTTGCATGTATGAACGTATAAGAGTGCTCTATTTTTAAAACTGATTGGAACTTAGTTTTTTTGAAAATATGTTTTGAGATACTGAAGCGACCACAAATGTGTATCTAGTGTGCATGTTAATATAGGCTCAAGTGCAAGCCTATCATGTTAGTAATAAACCCGTTAAGTGGGGATCATCACCACAAGGAACTAGGACGAAGAATCGTAACGACACGAAATAGATGACTAAGACTAAAATTGACTCTCGAAAGAAATGGAAAGGTGATTAAGATGAATATAAAAATCTACTAACTAAATGTGAATGTAAACTAACTAACAACTAAACTAAGTGCAAAGGAACAATCTACTGAATGAATTAACTATGAATAAGAAAAGATGGGTCGGGTTACAATCCTCCAAATCCTCGTACATTTAATGCATAGAATACTAGATTTTGAATTGGTAATTTAATTGAACCCAGACTTTAGTAATCCTAAGCATTACATTTATGAGGGTACTAGCCCGCATCATACATAATCGAAGGTAAAAATAAAGCGGTGCTGAATAGCTACACGCGCATTGCATCCTTAAACACCTCGGTTATCTAAGGCAAACGAGGTTAAAAGGTCTACAATGGTTGTGCGAACTACACGACACGATTCACTTAAACTTCAATTCAAACCCTATTTTCTACATGGGTAAATTACATCGGGTTGGGTTCATTCACCCCAACCCTTAAAAACTTATCCGGATATGATTAAATTAAATGAAAATAGAAGTTTGAAGTGAAGGAATTCATTACTATTTTGAGAAGAAAAAATTTGATTTTAGAACTGAAAACTAGGAATTAAGAATTAATCTAACTAACTATGAAAGAAATTGAAAGCATAAAGTAATGTTACTTGCAATGAGGAAATCTGAAAATAAGCTTTTACTCTTGACTTAATTGCAATAAATCTTCAAAACTAGGGTTATTCTATGCAAGACCCTCTAAAAACTAAGGTCATTCAAACCTCCTAATGTCTGACAATAAGTTAAAATAAATACACTACAAAATTAATAAGAGTTTGAATTAAGTAAATCGAAAAATTAAAAACGAAAAATTTGAGAAAATCTCAACCGAATCGGTCCGGGTATTCTTCGATTCGGTCCAGTATCCAATTTTATTCAGGGGCTCTCTCTCTCTCTCTCTCTCTCTCTCTATATATATATATATATATATATATATATATATATATATATATATATATATATATATATAGTAAAAGCCCAAAATTCCAACTCTAAATTCTAGAAACACCAATTCAATCAAACTTTAAAGATTCTTACTCTCAGTTCAAATGAAAGAAGGTTTTGCAGAACATGGATTTGTAGAAGCATGAATTTACAGAAAATGAAGAGTAAAAAAATTTGGTTTCCTGGAAAAAGAAGAAATCTCTTAAGAACAACCTTGCTCAACCCCAAACCACCTCACACCGCCTTGGAATTGTCGCATGAGCTCTATCAAAAATTATAAATAAAACTAGTAAGAGTTCTCTCTCAATTTTTTCTTAAAAGTTATGATGACGTGACGAAGGCCCGACCTAAATCCCATTTATATAAGAGGGCGTTGGAAGGTGAAGCATCGCCTTGCATTGCTCTCAACACTATTTCAAGACGACGAACAATAACATCGCGAGAGAGTCATATAATACAACCACAACGCCAACTTGCCACCTCTTGTTACTATGACTTGGGGGCTTACTGATGTGCCCATTATGGTCACCATGGCCGTGGAGGAATTAATAACAGGTCAGTGCCTAGGAAATGATAGGCCGTGGCCATGTACACTTATCAGGCCTCGTACCAAATAGATCATGGTTAAAGACAACCACTGCCCATGTTCAAACAGGTCGTGGAACCACTTTAAGCATTGGTAGCTACCTGGTTTCAAATTGGTCGCAACCCCATTCAAGTAAGTCATTGCCTAAGATTCAGATAGGCCGCGAAACCTACTCTCATATCAACCACTTAATAGTAGTCTTGCTTCTAGAAGGACCCCTTGCTCATCAAACTTATCCACATGTCACGTGCTCTAGGCATGTGACACCACCTTTATGACTTCTATAAATAGAAGTGCTCACCTCGCTATTTGTGGGACGAAAACCTTTGGTAAAGTCCTGCCAAACTCTTAGCACACTCTCTCTCTCTAGAGACTAACATACCTGGGGGCTCACCCCATGCCATAACCGTGTCGGATCAACTTTCACATCCCTAGCTTCTAAGCTTATCCAAAATCATGGATTCTCCTCTCTTCTCTCTCTTGTATGCCTCTAATGGCACTATAATCTTTCATTATACAACGTATGTAATGATAGTAGTGCACCAAAGTGGACATATGCTCATTTTTATAGCTGAACCACTCTATATTCTGTGCTCATCTCTTTTTTACTGGCTTTATCTATACTTTACACTTGATATGATGGTCAAAAAGGATGTATGTCCCATTTCTCATATCATAAATATCAGATAAATTAAATAAATCAAACACACCCGAACATGTCGATGTATGAGGAAACCACAAAAAGAAAAAGCCTCTGACAACCCATCCAGACAATCATTATGATATGGTTCTACAAAGAATAGACACTAGACTTACACAATGACTCAATCCCCCACAAGTCTTGACGCTCTTCTATCTTCAACCATTCCTCCATAATGTATCACAGGATTCCACCAATGTAAGGTCCACACCATATAAGTCCACGTGTGCCTCGATATCAACTGATACAACTCAGCAATCGTCTACGATTTAAAACACGGAGTCCATCGCTTTTTCATCGCAAATCAGCAGTACGGAGTCCACCGCTTGAAAATAGGTTCTTCTTGTAATGGAAGAAATAAACAAGGTGCCCAAACAAGATCTCGAAGTATATGATTTATGAATCTTAGATCTTGTAAACAAAAGGGTGAAACTTTTGAATCAGGTATCCTTTTCATTTTCGTCAAAAGTTCATGTCTCAAAATAAAAACAGAGTCTAATCAACCTTTTATAAAAAAAACTAAGGCGACAAGTCGTTCGAACAATTTACTGATGTCGTTCGAACGAGATAGTGATCTTGTTTGAACGAGATCAATATCACTACTAACGACCTCAGAAAATCCAAAACAGTAAGCTTCGTTTAAAGCCTCGTTTGAAACCAAGGATCGAAAGACCTCAAGATGTCATTTGAACGACAGGGACATATCATTTTAATGACATAAACGAAAATTTAATGATTTTAAAACTCCACTTATAGGTATCTGATTAGGCATAAATTCTTCTGAATTTATCCCCTTAATTTAGTAGCTTTTAGCATCCCGAATAATGTAATTCATATTGATTTATCTCATTTATATGCTACTGACAATTCCCACATAGTGCCTCAAGTTTTGTGTATTTTTCATGCTTTTTATAGGTATTTAATGCAAGTGAAGAGAAGAAGAATCTAAATTCGAGAAATAAACAAAGGAAGAAAAGTCGGAGGGAAAAATAGTTATTTCACATCTTGAGTTCGGAAGAGGGACCAACATTAAAAATGAATACCTCGCATCTACAAGCGCGTAGGAAGAAACGACACCCCAAACTGAGTCCTGGATCAGAAGTTAGGTAGATTCAAATATGAGAGAAAAATCAAGAGAAAGGAAGAAAGGAACATTTCACCACCGAACCGGACCGGCCATGTGTATAAACGAACCGATTCGGAGGAGATCCAAGCCCTGTGAAAAATTAGCCACCGAACTCGGACCGACTATATCCAAAAACGAAGCGATCCGTGAATCAAGAAATCTCTAAAAAATCTAACACCGAATCGATCTGATTTTAGTAGAAAATGAACCAGTCCGATGTCTTGAAGGATCTCATGAGGACCTTTATTTGCATACTACTGGCGCGGACCAATTTTGATAAAATAGTAAAAAAAATATTTTTAAGCTAATTTTTTTATATAGTTTTTAAACATTTCAGTAGGGCCATATAAAAAAAATCAGGTCAAAATGAATTTTTTTACTATTTTAAAAAAATCGGTCAAACTTTGTCAGTTTTTAACAACTTAAAAATAACTTCAAAACTGACAAAGTTTGACTGATTTTTTTAAAATAGCGAAAAAAATCATTTTGAGCTGGTTATTTTTTTATGGACCCATTGAAATGTTTAAAAATCATAAAAAAAATCAGCCAAAAAATATTGTTTTTACTATTTAAAATAAATGGTCCTCATTCGGGGTCCTCAAACTAGGACCTCACTTGATCCTTTCCCTATATATATATATATATATATATATATATATATATATATATATATATATATATATATATATATATATGTTGACTCGATTTGGGATTTTTCTTGGATTTTTGACACATAGCTACAAATTGGGTTTGGAACAGGAAATTGATCAAGGTTAGGATTAGTATTTTCAATTTTCTCTAGGTTGAATTATTCTGTGTCCCCATTTCAAATTTTGATTTTAGCCACAAATACGAAGAACATGTTCCTGGTGTTCTCGGCCAAAACCCATTTTGGGTTTTTAATTTTTGATATTTTACAATCCAATTATGTACCTGTTTTTGCATTTGGTCGTGGATGGTAGTATAACTTATGCTATTTGGCTGCGGTGGTCTTTTCGCAATCCTTTGTTAAAATAAAAACACCTCTGGCCACATTCTTTAATTCTCGAACTTATTGACTATGACCTGAAAATTACTTCATGCTACAGCTTATTAATTTGTTTGATGGTTATAGCCTACATATTACTGCGGCCAGTAATTTGAAGTTAGGAAATTCTACCGGGTTGTAGTTAGTTCTAGGATTGATTGGTTGCAGCCTTTGACTCCATATTTTTATCTTTATTGTACTACTTGTATCTGATCATAAAGGTTACGACACCTAACAGCGGACCCCTTTTACTTTTCAGGTATTATTGCGGCTCTATGAGTTGGAACCCTTCAGAGTTCATGGATGACTTATGGAAAAATCACTTATGCTCTCTGTAACACCTCGTATTTTTATTAATTAATTTAACTAATTAATTAGAATATTCGAGAAAATAATTTTTTGGATTTAATAATTTTTATTAGTAAAATGTGTTGGTTTTAGTATTACAAGAATAAAACTTCAAGCGGAATTGAATTCGAAATTAAAATGGAGTTTTTATAAGGCTTTTAATTATTTTGACATATATAAATTTTCGTAGGGGAACTGTCAGCCGACCTACTCGATCGATCGATCGACTCCTTTAGTCGATCGATCGACTATGCCCAGATCTGGCGTAAGTCTGCCAATTATTTTAGAGTTGGTTTGGGATTAGGACTCCTAATTAGTATATAACCTTAATACTTCGTAGGGGGACTTCTCATAATCACTTTTTCCCAAGTTTTTCACTAGAGAGCTCTTCCAAAAGTTTTCCTCTCCACTATAATCATCAACCTCCAATATAATCAAGTTTTGTCAGAAGTTTTGAAGGCTTAATTGGGGTTTAATCAAGTTTGTTCAAGAACACATCTTTGCTAATTTTTCAAGAGGAATACAACTGTGCTACCAGATTTTCTTCATCTTAATCTCAGGCATGAATACTCTATTCCTTTCCTTTAATATTATGTGTTTTAAGAGTCGCCTAAACCCTTAATCTCGTGTTTTTGATTAAAAATCAATTAGCAACTTAATTAGAGAAAGTGGACACTAAAATTTTGGGGTTGTTTTGATGAAACTTTTTAATATGATTTAATCCTTGAAACCCTAGGGTGCGTAAGTTAGATTATTGGGTTTTATGTCTTTGGGGATGTAGGTTCGCATATAGAAGCTATGGGATTATGTTTATGTTATGTGGGATGCGAACGCACTTATAAAAATTAGAAGATTTATAAAAGAGAATAACTATGTCATATTGAATAATATCGCATGTTAAGTAAATTAACAAGTATTGGACATAAATAATTACGTTGAAAACGATGACTATATTATTAATGAAATTAAATTGAACTGTGACATTTGTGATTAAATTGCCATGTTGGGATTATGATTTGTGTTATTGTATGAATTGTTTTATTCACTTTCGCCATCGCGGGGACGAAGGGCTTTTGGGTAGTATGTTCCTCACCTTGATTATAGGATGCTTACTAGGTATGAGATTAGTGGGTAGGCCTTGGTTACAATTTATGCTTACTAGGTATGGGACTAGTTAGTGTGAATTCGTGGGGATTTTATATTTCGGGGGATGGGCTGATTTTTTTATGTTTTATCATCGTCACGCTTGCCTAGGCAGGAGACTAGGACGAGTAAATATTGGGAATTCATCTTATACATATGATAGGACGTATATGTACTTTGAGGACCCTTAGGTATAGGACTAAGGGGCATTTTGAGGATCTCACATCGATATAAAGGGTGGGGTAATTTGTTAATTATGAAATTTAGAAAATGAGAATTAATGCCTAAGATAAAAACGGATATTTAAATTGGTGGCGACATAATGTGTCAGGGACCGACAATTTAAATGGGTCAACTTGGGTAATTTATGTCGTGTCGTGTGTGTAACCTTGTCATATTGCAGGGGTTCAACAATTTAAACGGATTCGGTTGGCTATTGACAAGGGGAAGTGTGACACTTTGGTGACTCCCGCCATAATAAAAAGTGAGAACAATAATAATTTTGGGTTAATTTAATTTAATTAACAATTTGGAGATATGGGATACTTAAAATGATATTGGTGTGTTTTTATCAAAATCTTTGGGGGCGGGGGTTAGTAATTTATCTTTCCTGCGTTTAATTACATTCGTAATTAAAATACTCTATTGTGATATTTATTGCGTATAATGCTATTGTCTGGGTTCACGAACCCTAATTAAGGGGAGTAGTGTGTATTCATGCTCGGGGCTCTGACCTCATGTGTTGACTAACATTTTCAAGTATTAGTGTTGGAGTAGCTGCATAGGATTTATTGTCTATCGTTTGGAGGTGCAGCTGGAGTTTATTAATTTCATTGCTTTATTTACTTAGACTTCATTTGGGTTTTATTGGGCCATTCGGTTCTAAAGTTGTTAGAGAATTTCAGTTGGATTATTCACAGTTGATTATTACTCAATTTTAATAAAATTATTTTTGGAGATTGGATTTATTTGAAGTTTTAGTATGTGATGGATCTTTTATCGTTCAGTTGATATTATCATTTGGGATTGATTCAAATATTTATCTTTTGGATTGATTTTATTATGTCTCATATCTGTCTCATGCTAAGAGTGATATTTTATTTAGTTCACGTCTGGCATAGTTTTGGTGGCGTCCGACGCCAGAATTAGGAGGGGTGTGACACTCTCCTCACCCTAAAAATCATTTAATAATGCCTTTGAAGGCTAGTGGGCCTTTCTTACTCAAGGACTACCCCAATTGCGTCACAATTGATTTTGACTCTGTGGACTCCTCTAATTATAGGGACACTGGGGAGGCTGCGGACATAATGGAGGAAGATACAAACTCGAGTGATAATCCCAATGCCGAAGTAACGGCTGCGACGGCTATTGGGACTTTAGTTATGCCATTCGAGACCTGAAATACTCCAGATGGACCCTCTATCCAAACCATTAAAAAATTTCCCGTGATACTGAACATCCAGTGCATCATGGATAAAGACTGGATCGATGAGGTAGCCGCGGCCTTTGAATTTCCCCAAGGAATCATCTGTACACTTCCTACTGTGAAACAAAGGTCATGTTCCGCAGTCCTTAATGAGGGAATTTATTTTTTGTTGCACACATCTCTCCTAGGGCTGCTGCTACCAGTTCTTGTCCCTATTAGGAGAATATTGAGTGCTATTAAACCAGCCCCAACCCAACTGGATCCAAATGGTTTTAGGGAAATTCTTGACGTGCTAGTACTTTGGCAAAATCATTTCAAGAGGGACATTACTCCTGCATAGTTCTTCTATTTCTATAGACCAAAGGAGAACTCCATGAATATTCCGTGGTATTGTTACATCACGCTGCGGAGTGGAGATAAATATCAATACACTGAGCAGCCTACTAGTGTTAAAAACTGAAAGGCAAATTTTTCTTCGTTTCTTGGTATAGTTGGGAAATCAACCCTGAGGAAACTGAGAGAGAGAAAAATTATAGGATGTCGCAGATGTGGGGGCATGCCTCCAAGACAAGTGATTACCTATCGCGGATTTTACGCTTGCCAATACTATAATTCTTTGTTTTATTTTTTGTGACCTATGCTAACACACTCATACAGTTCTTGACAGCCCGAAGTTAAATAGCATGCAAAAAAAGAGAGTTGTGGACGTGGTAGGCTTGAGTAATCAAGAAAAGAAATTTATTGTGCTAGTTTAAGCAATGTTATATTGCTTCCAAGGGCCAACCAAAGAAAATAACTGCGGAAGGTAATTCTTAATACCTTGCTTGTCAAACATATTTTACTGCAACTTCTATTTTAGACTTGGCTTAATTGATTTTTTCCTCAGGGGAGGAGATTGATCGCGAACTTCTTGCCGCCAAATGTACTGAGATGGATGAGAATGTGGTTGCCCTCAACTAAGCCCCCAAGAATTAGAGGAAGCATAGAAACAGGGTGCCCAAAATAAAAGCTCATGCGGTTGAGCCCACTATTGTTGCTGGGTTTGAGGAGGCCAACCCTCCCACTGAGAAGGACGTAGCCCCTATTATTGATGTCATGGTTATGGAGCCACAAAATGATGCTCCAATTGATGATGATATTGGTCCTAGGCTAGCCATGGCATGCATAACATTTTCTACTGGGGACTTCCAAGATGGAGAGCCCTATGCATCTCTCAACCACTAAGTCTCCTACGCAGACTGTGATGGTGATTAATCCCAACTTAACCCCCACCCCCCCCCCCCCAAAGTAGGGCTAAAAGAGATCCCAATGGTCTCCCGCGGCCTAGATTTAGGTAACCTACTCCAAAATCCTCCTGGGATATGATTGCCAAGGATGTCTCCAAAATGAGGAAGGTTGCCGACGTTTCTGGCCTCAACTATTTAGTGGATGAGAATGTTGAGGATACAGAGGAATATTCCCTCCACAACTTATTGAGAGTAAGTTTTCTTCAACTTTCTTCTTCTTTTTGCACTATTTTAGATGTTGATTTAGCTTTTTTCTCTTTTTTAATCTATAGAGGTTGTTATTTCCCAGAGGGACAAGTATGAAGCGTTGTTCAAACTTTATCAGGATGTAGAGTCTCATCACCAGTCTAATTTGTAGACTGTCAGAACCTCTTTCTTTAAGGCTGGTAAGAAATCTTCTGGTGTGGCACTTGAAGCATATAAAATGGATGCGGAGTCTAAGATTCAGGCTGCAGCTGATGACCCGAAGAGGCAGAAGAAAACTTTAAATAAGTTATAAACTTGTTAAAAATTATTGAGGCAAAGGCTAAAGAAGCTTCCAGGCAGGCTGCAACCTTTGCTCAAATATCCAACCTTATCCAGAAAAAATAAGATGAGATGGAGTAAGGACACACTTGTTCCCATCAACAAAAGGATAACGATCACGGTGAATCCCATAAATAAAAGGATTAGGATTACGTCGCAGCATTGAAGAAGGATGCGTATGATGTTGTGGATACCTATAAGACTTCAAAATATTTCTTCACTGCCAATAACAGGGCCTACCTTCGCTGCTTCTAGGATCTCATGCATAGAGTTATCAAAAAATTCCCTAAAGTAAAGGACGTAATATTTTCCTATAATCTCAGTGATGCTGAGCACATAAAGTATATAGCATAATTAAGGGCTACTACAGAAGAGAGAGATAAGAAACAGGTAGAGGACGCCGTTGGATGTGACGAAGAGACTAAAACTGCATCCGATGAAGATGAGGATGCAGCCTCATAGTTGACCATACATCTTTTGTAATATTTTTTGGGCTACGATCATGTTTTATTAGGCTACGGCCATATTGATCATGTCTTGTAATGGAACATTGAACTTTTTGCTCTATTTACATAGGGTTGCAACCACTTTCATTTTCACACTGCATTCTATACTATATTGAATGCTTGAATATATGCACAATTCTTTGTAAATAGAATTAGTATCATGGCTTGCAAACTTTATTGATAGGCTGCAGATGTGTGGATTTTGTACTTTTTTTGTGGCCCATAGTGTTGCTTCCATAAGATTCAGATGATTAATTTTATCGCAGACAATAATATATTTGCCCACTTTAATAAATGAAAGTTGTTACCGTAAAAATTCTAAAATGATGGATTGTGAGTATCTATTTCCTTTGCCATGGATAATTAAGTCTTTGGCCCACCTTATATTAGGATGAGAAGTGTCGCTACAGAAGTGTTGTTATGGTGGACTGCGGGGAACTATTTCCTTTGTCGTAGATAATTAAATATTTAGCCCACTTCAATTGACTGCAGCTCATTTCCTCCTTTGTTTTGGGGCATTTTCAAGCCTCCCCAAGTTGGATTTAACAACAGCCACCCATGGCCGAATGGGTATTTTCAGGCCTCCCTAAGCTAGGTATTATCAAGCTTCCCCAAGCTAGGTATTTTCAAGCCTCAATAGACTGGGTTATCAATAAATCCACCCACGGCTAATAATGAGTATTATGATTGCTCAAGGCTAATTGACACATCTCGAAAGCTGAGAGAGGGTATATTGTGCCCCTAAGGTAAATAGAATATCCTAAAAGATGAATGGCCTTGTGAACTTAAGCGTCTTGAATTTTCATGTGTTTGCATGTTGTGAGGGGTGTTATGAGTCAATTAAGACTGTCGGCCTTTTTCCATAGACTCCTCCCGAAATAAATTATCTTGCGAGATAATTTGTCATTTTTCCCTTGAAATCTGTTTTAGACGAAGGTCTTTTATGAGGTTGGAGATGAGGAGAATCAAGAAATAAAATATGACTAATACTTTCATTCATGTATTTATAAATCTATTTTTGACTTTGTTAATAAAATACAAAGTCTATGGGTGAGAACTATAAAGAGCTTCATAAAACAAGAACAAAAATTCTTGTAAGTTTAAACTGGGCATACGCTTTCAGTTATAGATTGCGCCCTTTGTGAATCATTGGAGTATACCCTGCCTAACAAGCCACTCAATTTCATCTTTCAAGGCGAAACAGCTACTGGTGTTATATCCATGGTCTTGATGAAATTTACACCACTTGGCCTGAGCTCTCTTATAGGTAGGGTATCTTAGCTTCTCTGGTCATTTCAATAATTTTCCCCCTTGATGCTTTCAAGGATGTTCTCAGCACTTATGTTCAGTGGGGTGTAGTTTTCAGAACCCCTCTCTAATTTAGGATCTTCATCTTACTCTTCTTGGGAGCTTTGGCTCTGGCCTTGTCCTCTACGACATATGGTGTTGTGACCTTATGCATAGAGGTGAATGATGGACTCCAGTATCAGAACCCTTTATTCTAGGAGGTTGACTTGGCCTTGGAGAGAGGTCAAGTTATCATACAGGTGGTTGATGCAATTCAGCAGTTGGGATATCTCCTCATTCTATTATGAGCCTGACCCAGAGCTTATTTCCATGACTTCTGTTATGTCAGTATTTAGAAACATATAATCTGAGATGAACTAAATTATGGTGAGAAATCAAGATATTGAAAAAGGACCAAATATAGTAACAGGGATGTAGCCTTTAATAATCTGCAAAGTTACACTGTTGAGACCGCGACCTGATGTACACATGTAAGTACTGTCATGGATTTAGAGAGAGTATTTCACTATAGTTTGAGAACACTTTATAACAAGTACTTTCTTACCATGTCAACTGTAAAGGTTGTGTACCAACTTCCATAGGAGGGTTACGGCATTCAGGCAATTAAACAGCCAGGCCATTTCCTGCCTAAGGCAGTGAAGGGTGTGATCCCAACAACTGAACCCAAAAGCTGAGTTTGGCTCATAAAAAATGTACATAATAGGCCTACCAGGAGTCTACCAATGTCAAAACATCCCTTAGGTGCAAAATAATAGCACAAATCTGGTAGTAAACCCTAGATTATGGGTGCAAAGAGCAGAAATGAGTAAATAAAACTCTTCCCTAGTTACACACCTTTATGAGGCTATTACCTTTTGTGATTTTCAACAATATCTAGGTAAGGTAACATCACCGGTGTATAGAAAATATATTTGAAGTCATAAAAAATGAAACCAATTAAATAGATCTGGAAATAAATAATCCCATCATGGGGCTCTATGTGCAAAAGCACGAGTCCCACAGCCCAGATCTCATTCATGATATAGTGGCTCGAGGGCCCTCATTGATGAAATAAAGTGTTAGGAACCATTAAATATAAAAATGAAATTAGATTTTATACCTCGTTTCCCGCAGAGGGTGCTATAAGGATAATACGCGAAATTGGACATACATCCTTCTCGACCAATATATCAAGTGTAAAGTATAAATAAAGCAAGTAAAAAAGAGATGAACACAGAATATAGAGTGGTTCGGCAATAAAAATGAGCCTACATCCACTTTGGTACAAATATCTCATTATATATGTTGTATAATACAATATTGTGATGCCATTAGAGGAGTACAAGGGAGAGAATAGAGGAGGATACATGATTTTAGCTAAGCTGGGAAACCAAGAATGTTGCCTGTGAGAGTTGATATGGCGCGTCTGCGATAGGGGTGAGTCCCCAGGTGTGGTGGTCTCTGGAGAGACAGAGATGAGAGTTTGGCAGGGCTTTGTCAATGGTTTTTGTCTCCCAAATAGTGAGGTGAGCACTTCTATTTATAGAAGTCATAAAGGTGGTGTCACATGCCTAGGGCACATGACATGTGGATAAGTTTTATGATCAAGGTATCCTTCTAGAAGCAAGATAGATGTTAAATAACTTATATGAGAGTAGGTGTCGTGGCCTGTTTGAATCCCAACCAACGGCTTACTTGAATAGGGTCGTGGCCTATTTGAACCCAGGCAATGTCAATGCTTGTAGTGGAATCACAACATATTTGAGCCCAGGAAGCGACTGGATCTAACCATAGCAGGTTTTATACAAGGCTTGATAAATGTACACAGTCGCTGCTCATCTGTTCCCAGGAAGTGGCCTGTAATTAATTCCTCCACTGCTATGGTGACCACAATGGGCATATCAGTTTTCACATAGATGCAAGTTTAGGGTTAAAAGATAGAATTTTGTAAATTGGTTTTCATGAGAAATTTTAATCGGTGCTAATTTTAATTAGGTAAACTTAGTTCAATCATTAAAATTAGAAAAACATAAAACATTGAACTTGTCTGTGTTTGGAACCACCCTTTCGATTATTTGCGTTTACAAAGTGGTATCAAAGCGGGTTGAACTTAGTTATTGTGTAGATCCTTGTTTGCAAACTTTTGGGTTGTTGTTGGCTTCACTCTCTTGGTTTGTTTCTCTCTCAATGGATTCTCCTAGCTTTGACAAATTAAATCTTTTGAATTTGAAGTTCGCAAAACGAATTGAAATTCTTGAAGAAGAAAATTCTCATTTTTAAAATATATTTGAATATTTGCAAACATTTTAAACTCAAAGAGATATCATTCGTGAGAATTTTGGTTCTTTATATGATGACTTTAAATCTTTATAAGTGTCGAAGGAAGAGAGTGATAATAGAGTCCTAGTTCTAGAGAAAGAGTTAGAGAACTTTAAAAAAATTAGGGTTTGTGTCGTTGAGGAAAATATTTTGATTAGTGATTTTAAGGCATGTGAGAAGACTCTTATGAATAAATTTGATTTTATTGAGGGAGAGCGAGATAACCTTCTATGTATGATTGAAAATATGAAGAAGGAGTCCCTAAAATTGGAAGACTCTAATTCTTTGCTTGAGTCTAAAATTTTGAAGTTAAAAGTTAATTCAAAATACTCGAGTAATTTGAGTAATGATGGTAATGGCTCATCTTGTTCATATGATTCGAGTGTTAAAGACAAAACCATTGTTTGTTTTAGAGGGTCAACCAAAACTAAGGACGTTAGAAAAGGTCAATCCATAGGTAACATTCCTCCCGTTTACACATGTTGACGTTGTGGTAGGAAAGGTCACCTTAGGCGTTTTTGTTTTGATCTTAGATGAGGTACTAGGAAATTTAAGGATAGTGTCACGTCGGTTCCCATAACCCATCGAGTTAGGTACACACCTGTGTGGGTTAGGAAATATGTTTTTAAGACGCTAAATGTTATGTTGGTCGATTCTCACATGCTTGCACATGATGCTTCAAATGTTATTACTTATGTATAATTGCTTGGATGATTTTATTTGTCATACGCTAGTTGTGCTTCATAATATATTCTTGCTAGTGTTATGAAATGTATACTTTTTGTATGATATTTTTCTTTGATTGAATCATATTGGAAAAATACATTAAAAAATTAATTTTATATATTTTTTGAAAAATCAAAAAAGATTTTGTTTTTTTTTTAAATATTTTGAAAATATAAAAAAAAATCGATTTTTGGGTATTTTAGTTTTACACATTTGGTGTGTCATATTGGTATGTTTGAATCCAATTCACTCCATGGTTTCATATGGCTAGGACATTTGGTTATGACTTTAGATGCTTAGATTGATTTTAACCATGTTTATGGAGTTATTTAGAACTTGACTTGCTTTATATATTTGACTTTATTCTTGCCTCCAAAAACATATGCATGAGCTTATTGGATTTTGACTTCATGATATACATTTAATCTTAGTGAGATGTCCTCCAATCTATTTTGTCATTTGCATATTTATTTAACTATGGAGACTTTGTGCATTTAAGAACCGTTGCCCCTGAGGATTTTTTTAATATTGAAAAATGTTGAGTGTACATGGAAAAGGGCTGCGAGAGGCAAGTGAACTAATCCTGAAAGCCATCGTTTGAAAAGAGCCCCAAAAAATTAAGGCAATATAAAGAAAATGATGCCAAAAATGGGCCAAACAGTTTAGTTTGATATGATCATTCAAAAGAAAAGAATATAATAGAAAAATATGATCATGTTTATGTTTTGAGGGTGTGTGGATGGAAATAGTCAACGGGTTTACACAGTGACAGTGAATCTTAGTTATGTTTGTTTTGCTATGATGCTACTGATTTATAGGATCATTAATATTTTATACTTGTGTGCATTGTGCTTGTTTTGTTCATTAAGTTCAACTTTATATGTCAATTAAGGCGAAAGGTTCGTTTGATAAAGTTTGAGTGTTTAGATTATAATTCATTTATTACTAGTTCACACCCATTCATTTCATCCCACACGTTTGGACACATCGATACTATGCTAGTGTGAGAAGTTCATGTGTTTTGTGTCATATTTTGTGGTCTTTGTACCTATATATGTATGTCAGATTTTATTTGATGTATTTTTCATATATTATATATGGTATTTTGTTTTGACTCTTTATGGTTGTCATTTAGTCCCTGATTATCACATGTTTGATCCTTTGGATTATTTGTGCTCGATTTGCCATGTTGCGAGCTTATTACACTTTACACCGCTGCATGATTTATTCACATATCGCTTTGCTTAGCTTCGGTATCTTATAATCACACATCTAGGAAAATATTCGATTTTGGTGAGTATTTATTTATGCAATCTAACTTTGTGTATTCCTGAACAAAAAGGGGGAGAAATGGTATCTTTCCTTTGCAAGATTAGAATATCTGTATCTCAGGGGGAGACGTCTTACCTAGGTTGAGATGATTTTAGATATTTTTAGATGTTTATTCATTTGTGGATTTGTGTTGTTATAGTCTCTTTTCATTTGAAAGTGTATTTAAGTGTGCAGGATTACACGTTGAGTTTAATGCGCGACAAAAATTTTCAAGCAAAGCAAAGATACTCATGTTTATGGGTGTCAAGCGTTTGTATTTTTTGGGGGGTGGGGAATGAGTATTTTTAGAGGGCTTGATGGCCCATAGGATTTTTTTTTCATTTTGTCCCAGAATAACCAAAGTGGGAGATTTGTAAAGACAAATTTCCAATCGAGTCAATTTGTTTGTAATTGGCTTAATTCCGGACAAAACGTTTGAGTCATAGGATAGACTTTGAGTTTGTGATCCCATGATCCTATGACGTTGTTTGATGAAGAAGTAGCGATAAATATTCAAAGAGTGAATATTTTAAACCGTGTTTACCGTCTCAGATTTGTCTTCACATATGTCGGGATCTCACAGGTACAAACGTATATTCATTTATGAGTCCTTGGAATATTTTATAAGGGTGTTCTATTTTTAAAACCAATTGGAACTTAATGTTTTTTGAAAATATTTTTTCTGAGATACCTATAGGCGGAGTTTTAAAATCTTAAAATTTTCATTTATGTCTTTCAAACGACATGTCCCTGTCATTCAAACGAGGTCTTGAGGTCATTTGATCCCTGATTTCAAACGAGGCTTCAAACGAAGCTTACTGTTTTGGATTTTTGAGGTCGTTAGTAGAGATATTGAATCTCGTTTAAATGACATCACTATCTCGTTCAAACGACATCAGTAAATCATTTGAACGACTTGCTGCCTATATTTTTTCTATAAAAGGTTTTTCGGGCTTTGCTTTTATTTTGAGAGATGAACTTTTGACGAAAACGAAAAGCATGCTTGTTTTAAATGTTCCAACTTCCAAAGTTTCACCCTTTTGTTTACAAGATCTAAGATTCATAAATCATATACTTTGAGATCTTTTTTGGGCTCCTTATTTGTTTCTTCCATCATAAGAATAACCTATTTTCATACGGTGGACTCCGTACGTGCTGATTTGCGGTGAAGAAGTGGTGGACTCCGTGTTCTGAATTATAGATGGTTGTCGAGTTGTATCGGTGGATACTGAGGCACACATGGACTCTTATATTGTGGACCTTACGTAGGTGGACTCCTACATTGTACTTTGAAGTAGTGGTTAAAGATAGAATAACATCAAGACCTATTGGGGATCGAGTTGTAGTGTAAGTCTACTGTCTATTCTTTGTAAAACCATATCATAGTGATTGTCGAGCTAGACTGTCCAAGTTTTTTTCCTTCTATGGTTTTCTCGTACATCAGCGTGTTCTGGCGTATCTGATTTATTTAATTTATTTGTAATCACCTAGATGCATGTTTTGGGTTAAAAGATAAAATTTGGTAAATTAATTTTCACAAGAAATGTTTAATCATTGCTACATTTAATTGGGTAAATTTAGTTCAATCATTAAAATTGGAAAAACATCAAAATTTTGAACTTATCTGTGTTTGGAACCACCCTTTGGATTATTTGCATTTGAAAATCGTAAAGTGAAAGACGAACTAAAGAATGCGATTATATAAGCAAAAGAACGACGATTAACCTGGTATTTTCATAAAAATGGTGGTTGGACAGCCCAAAAATTAAGCTAATGAAAAATGAAAGAGTTTTCACAAAGGACTACCAGAAAAATTTAAGGAGGGCCTGAAGCGTTAGGGCCCGGCTTTGGCTAAGACCCAAAACTACTGGCCAAGGAAGTAACGACTGCAAAATTTTATGAAAGGTGGTGAAAGTCCATAAACATAAATATGTTATGGTTAACTCTAGGATCAAAAAGGAAATGAAAAAATAAATTTTCAGGAATTAGTAGATTTCTGGAAAGATAAAAAGTTAATAAGTTTATATGGATGCATTATTCTAGGTTAAATGGTGATGATACATAGATCATATAAGGATCCACCTAGAGATTGAGTTATGGACAGATGAATAACAAGTAAATTGTAGGTAATTAACAAATAATTCAGAAGAAGAGATGAGATAAATGGATATGAACATGAGGATTTAAATGGTTCAATAATTGGTCTACATCCACTGTGTAATATATGAGAACATTTCACTATAATGAGGCATTAGCAACCACGGAAGACACAAATACAAGCTCTCTCTAGAACAATTTGAATAGATTAACAGTAAAGGTGGAGGAATTCGATTCTCCATGAAGAAGACAAAGTGATCTTTTATAGGATTGTGGCGCACAATGTCACCCCTAGCATTCATTCCATGCCCAGATGATGTCTAAAATGACTTAGATGCCCCTATCATGTTTTTCGGGCCTGGCTGACCATACTTATGGTAGGCAGCATCGCCCGAGATGACACTGGATCTATCGACTTTACTGGGAGTCTGTATGGTGCCTGGTTCCATGCTCGTAGCCGAGTCGAGATATGATGGTCTTCTGTGCCCGATACACCTATCCCCAACTCTTGAGTCTGGTGTTTTGTAATAAGAGTGTCATCTAAGGCCGACACTCTTTCTCTAGTGTGGGTGATAAGGTTAGTCTCTTCTATTGGATGATATTTTAGTGTTGATGTCTACCGAAGTGTCATTTGGACGAGACCATACTTATATGTGTCACTTAAACCTATACATTATTCATCTTCATAAGTAGGAAGATGAAGTTTAAACTTGGTCCATATTGGCTTCAAGATGGCCCTACATAATGTCCTGTCTTATTTAATGAATGTCCTATAAGCTCTGTCTTTTGCAGGCTTAGTTGTCCATTAGTTGTCAATCGTATTTCGGGGATAAAACATTCATATCACCCCCCATGTGATCTCAGTCATCGCCATTATGAGATGTTTGTCAGCTGTCAGTCATCCCCTCATTGATTCAGAGGCAACATGATTCTAAGATATTGGGTGCGATACCCAAATTGTGTTTGCACTACACCATATATCGCACATGGTCACGATTTTGATCCGTGACCACAAGTGTGGGTTATGGTCACCACCGTTGATAATATTAAGAGTGACTAAATTGTGGGTCATGGTCGCGACCCATGATTTATAAGGGAGAAGGTGGGTCACAGTCTCTACGCATGACTCGGAACCACACTGGGTCATGGTCCATGTCCATGACCCATAGGGGGGATTTTTTTATTATGTTCATAACCCATGGACAGTATCACGTTCCAGAACTGTGACACTGATTTTTTTTAGTTATGGTTAGTGACCGTAATCGTTATTTTATAATTTAAAAAAAAAATCTTTTAGTCACGGTCCAGAACCTTGCGCCACTAAAAATATTTAAAAATAAAATTTATATTTATACATTCCGAAAAAATCTGTAAATTTTTCAAACCATCTTACAATTCCAGACATAAATATTTAGCCAATATGTAAAGTTAACTAGCGCGTGCTTGCTTGAATATGTGCAACACACAAAAAAATACAATGCATTTTGCGTAAATATTTACAACTTAAATAGAAATATGTTTCCAATATTCCTTCTCCATTAAGGCCTGCAAACAGAACTTCAAAAACTTTGAAATGTTCCTTCTCCATTGGGGGGTGTTTTGCATTTTTGCCCTTCAACAGCATGTTTTCAAGCCTAAGTCTATCTATTTGTAATTTTTTATCATGTTCTTCAATCGGGCATCCAATGACTACATGGTCAGTTGCTATGTGTTACTTTAGTCACATGGGAAGGGTTTATGCCTCTTACGGGGGCATTTGGGGGCTATTTGCATTTTCGTCATTCAATGGTATGTTTTCAAGTTTGAGTTATTTGAATTTTTTGTCTTATTCTTAGACCGATCGCCCCGTAATTACGCGATGAGTTACTACGTGATATCTTGGTTCTGTGGGAGGTGTTTGTGCCCCTTGTAGGGGTTTTTGGGGGTTGTTTTATGATTTTACCCTTCAATGGTATGCTTTCAAGCCTAAGTCTAGTTATTTATAATCTTTAGTCATGTTCTCAAACAGAGCGTCCCGTAACTATGCGACCATTTGCTACATGTTACATTGCTCCCGTAGGAGGTGTTTGTTCCTCTTATGAGGGAGTTTGTGGGTTGTTTTACATTTTTTCCATTCAACAACATGTTTTCAAGCCTAAGTCTATCTATTTGCATTTTTTGGTCGTGCTCTCAAATCGAGTGTCCCATGATTACACAGTCAATTACTACACGTTACATTAGTCCCATGGGACGTGTTTGTGCCTTTTGCGGGGGCGTTTGGGCTCTGCTTTACATTTTCATCGGTCATCAACATGTTCTCAAACCTAATTCTAGCTATTTTCAATTTTTGGTTATGTTCTCAAAACAGGCGTTACGTGACTATGCACTCAGT
This sequence comes from Sambucus nigra, assembly GCA_949130495.1. NCBI lineage: Eukaryota > Viridiplantae > Streptophyta > Magnoliopsida > Dipsacales > Adoxaceae > Sambucus > Sambucus nigra. The sequence goes on from OX422222.1 coordinate 236,290,253, forward strand.
TGCTACGTATTATGTTGGTCCCATGGGAGGTTTTCGTGCCTCTTGTGGGGCCTTTACAGATTGTGTTGCATTTTCTTTATTCAACTACATATTTTTAAGCCTAAGTCTAGTTATTTGCAACTTTTGGATATGTTATCCAACCAGGCCTTTCGTGACTACGCGGTCAATTGCCACATGTTACAGTGGTCTCGTGGGAGGTGTATGTGCCTCTCACAGGGCCGTTTGGGGAGGGTTTTGTATTTTCTCCGTACAACAGCATGTTTTCAAGCCTAAGTCTAGCTATTTAGAATTTTTTATCGTGTTCCCCAACCGGGCGTCCTGTGATTACTCAATCAGCTGCTATGTGTTACGTTGGTCCCTAGGAGACACAACAAATTATGGATCTAATTAATCCTAAATAAAGTTTTCCATCCGATCATCAAACACAAGAACTCCGATTGTCAATTATTTATTATAAAGAATTAATATAGTGGGTGTTTTAAGTATCCATCGTCCACATTAAACTAACAATCCAAAACAATATTATCCTCTACTCCTTCTAACTCGTCTACTTGATTGATTTCGAGGATTATAGTTATAGAACATAAGTTTTCCTATAAAGTTCTACATCAAGGGTTTCATATAAAATTTCAAACAATAAATAGGGTCATATTTCAATATAGAATGTATAATGTACATATAAATTGGTCGTTGTTCATTATAAAGACTAAAAACTATAATTAAAAAATATTCATCATGTTAAAAAAATTCAAGGTATGAAAAATATTCATTATGCAAAAAAATAGTATAATAAAATAAAGGATAACACCCAATTTTATATAATTTCATTTCTTTAATACAATACAATAACCATGATATTATTTGAATATTTATATCCACACATGCACACTGAATACAAAAGAAACACACACACACATATATAGAAGATAAACATAGAACACACACACACAGAATGCAAACGCACACACACAAAACACACAATAAATTAAATAAAATGGAAGAAATACTTTGTGTGGGGAGAGGGGTCGGAGGGATAGTGTTTCAACGAAAGAGGGAGAGTTTTTTTATTTTTGGGGACACGAGCAAAACCAAATGGAGAGTTTGGGCTAATTAATACCTTAAAAACGTGTCATGATTTTTATCCGTGACCAGGACAGTGACCATTTTAAAATAGGTTCCAAAATAGAGGGAATTTTAATGCCAAAATAACTTTGATCGTGGTCTTGTCATCGATGGGTTACAAGTTATGACCGTGATAATTAGTGTGACCAAAAGTATAGGAACTTGATGCAATCCTGGATCACGAGGGATCACGGTTAGTCATGACTTTGTACTATGACCAAACCCTTAATAAAGTCACCTTAAACCATGGTCATTTATTTGGTTACTATAAATACTAGCGGTCACAAGTGGAGATCGTGACCCCCGATCACGAGCAGTGATCGTGACCCATTAACTATGACCATTTCCAATTTTTGGTGTAGTGTTGGTCCATATGCACATCCCTGCGCGTCATCCCATGCCTTAATGTATGTAGTTCATCATTACCACTCTTTTCAAGTTAAAATTGTCTAAGGGAAGACTTTTTCACCCATTTTTGTCATTTACATCAATCCTTCGAACTAGAGGAAGATTCTCCTTTCTCTCTCTAGAAATTCATATCTCTCGCTTCCTTTTATCACTTTTCTAGAATATTCTTGCATTTTTCGATCATCTTGTTATTCCAGGTACACTCTAAATTGCATTTCCTTGTGATTTCCACTTTTGTTTGCTTTCATTTCTATTTTTTGTTTTTTTGTAGTGTTATTTAGTTTCTGTACCTCCTATTTTAGTGGTGTTAGGGTAGATTTTTGATAGTTTTTAGGTTATGTTAGGTTTTGACGGTGGTTGCATATTTTTGGAGAAAATTAGTGGGTTTTTTTACTTTTCGGTGACTTTGATCATTTTTTGGTGAATCCTTTTGTCGATGAGAGGTTTTTAGTTGAATTGAGTGTTATTGGATGTTCTTACTACAAAATGATCCACTTTACCCTTTTTGATCTTTTAAACCCTACGACTCTCTTGGATAATCGTTTGTTAATGTATGGTTTCTACACGAGACTTGGGTTAAGCTACATCGCCTTTACAAATATATTCCCTGAGAGAGGGAAGAGGTCAATTTGATTTTAGCCGATATGTGTCTCATCGAGAAAGTCCCTCTGACACCTTTATCTCCGACATCCTTAGTAGTAATATCCCATGCCTTGTGTCTGACCAACCATCCGCGATAAGACTTTTCACTTGAAGTTCATTCTCCAACTATTATTGTCATTATCAGCGATAGCATGTTTGTATCTAGGGGTAATACCAGGTCTAAGATGGATTCCATATCTAAGGGTTATAGCCCATATGAGACTTCGAAACATCCTGTTAACACTGTGAACTTTGGCTTATTTGAGGAAGCCATGAGGGTAACTATTAGTCATCCTGACTCGGTCATTGACTTTACGAATATCAGTTACAGAGGTCATCCAAGTACCTCATCTCGTTAGCATGGGAATTCTGAGCCCCCAATTTATGATCTTTGTGATGACGTGATTGAGGATACCAATCAAAATAATGCGTTATTATGCCATTGACAATCGTGTCTAAGTCAATCCATCTAGGTCGAGATGATCATTGTAAAGCAGTTGTTGTTGATGAGTAAGAGGAAGAGACTTTTGAAGTTGACATGAGCGATGCCTCAACTTATTAGAGTGATGTTCAAGAAACTGATCTCATTATCTGGCGAGACTTATATGATATTGATCCACCGATAAATATGAGAGTAACGGCCAAGAATGAGAGGGCATATGGTATTAGAATTAGTAATGAAGTATAAATCTTGCATTCAGTCCGAGCATTAGAGTCATTCTTAATGTGATCGACCTTGATCTGATATCGTTATCTCCAAAGCTTATAAAACTATCATGGGTCAATCATCCTTTAGAGGCTTTCCCACTGGGAAGATTTACCCCCAAACGTCTTTCGAGTGTGTTACTCAGATTGTCAATCACAACTGGAAGTCATAGTATTTCTTCATTTTGAGATTGTGGGATTTTGGTGACAACGAGTCGTTAAAGCACATGGAAGTTGAAGTGCTCCGAAAATGGGGTAAGGTTTGTTTCTCAGCCTAGGTATATCAAGGGCTAAGTATGAGCAACAGGGAAAAGGTTTACCAACTAAGAGGAAATGATGGTCTAATAATATTTGAGGAGTTAATCAACCCTGAATTTCTCGAATTAGTGGGAATGGGATCATTCCCATTAGAGTCTTTTCGTAAGATTCTTTGTTGTTGAAAATTTATTAACTTTTCTTATCGTCTCATTCTTTACTCGAGATTGACAGTTGTCGATCTTTTCCTTTTCGCAGATCGCCTCAAGAATACTCTAAGCTACATCTGGGAGAGGCTACTCCGATCACGGGAAATTTTCTTGCCCGGCTGAAGAGCAAGACTACGGTTTAGTTGGCAGAACCTCATAAGCATAAATCTAAAACAGTTGGTCTAAATGTTGAGGTCTCAAATAAGATGAAAGAGGTTATTGGGCCTGTAGCTATGTCTCAAAAATAAATGAAAAATAATAATTTAAGAATATTTACGTCCCCCAATGTCCCCATTTTTGATAATGCATCGACTGTAGCTTATCTTAAACCCTGAGTCTCTTTTTGGGAGTTAGTCAAAATTCCAAAAATTTAACTCCTCAATGACTCCCCTCATGTGATAATTGTTTATTTAATGCTCGGGGTAACATTAGGGTTACCATCTTTTCCTTGCACAAATCCACTCAGGTAAAATAAATTTATAATTTTTATTAAGTGATTTCTTATCGTGTATTGACTCTCGTTTCTACCATATTTTAGTCCGTCCTTGTTCTCCAACACCTTTATTAGTAGGTTGAAGATAATGAGACCAAGATCAAGCTAGTCGATCCGGATGAGAAAAAAATAGCAAAAGAGGATGGATGAGCATAAGGTTTCACATGACAATGAGATGGCCAAAGTTTGATACCACTACAAGGGTCATATCATTGCTCGGAAGGATGGACATAAGTAAGTCATGAAGATAAGGGTTGAGGTTGAGAAGGAGCTCTTGAAGTATAGCTTTTAGGAAATTATGGAAGAGTTTAAAAAGTTTAACTGCTATACCATCCAAAATCTAGAAAAGATCTTTAAATCAATCGTTAAGTGACTCATCTCCTAATTTTATGGCCTCGCCATTAAATTTCCTGAAATGGTCGATACCCTTAATTCCATGAGCTTATCTAACCCTGAGACCATCACTATTATAGAAGTGACCAAGGGATGAGGAAACGGAATTTGATGCTGAGGGAGATGAGACGATGCATATTAATGATGGGGAGGCTCATGCTAATTACCAGGACGCCATAACTATTCGGGAAGTGTTGACCGTGCCTGAAGTCACTAATGTTGGTGACGTTGCAGCCGAGACTTGACTTCGGCAAATTTATGATTTTTAGATCCTCAATTACCAATTATGTTTGTAAACATTAATCTCATGCCACTTTTGGGATTCTAACAATGTTATTACACTACAATAACCCTTTGTTGGGTTTTTTTATTCCATGATGATTTTGATATACTCTACTTTATTTTCATCAGTATATATGTATCCTCGTGCATTTTTTTCTTTTTTATTCATCTATATTATTCACATAATTGTCATAATAAAAGGAATTTGGACCAAGAAACTTATCGCATTTCGTCCACTGGTTAATGGTTACCCATAGTTATCTCAGTTACGAGGTGCTATAGCCCTTTGCCTTGAGGCATAGTGGCCTAAGACTGCTTCTTCTTTTGGATGAGACTAGGGTGCATTATATTGGGGTCATGGTGGCCCAATGTGATCTCGACATGAGATGAGATGAGACAAGATATTCACCATAAAATAAAGATGTTTTAGTTTCCCATAAGAATAATGATGTTGAGTTTTCTAACTCTTAAGTATTTTATGAGACATGACTAGGAAACGAGACTCCAAGTGTTCTCAAACCGCCGATTGAGAGATTTCATTAAATTTTTACTATAAAGTAATTATGTTAGGTTTCACCATAAGAATAATGACATTAAAGTTCATACCTATCAGAATTTATATGTGGCATGCCTATGATACGAGACTCCAAGTGTTCTCGTATCTCCGAGAGATAGATTTCTTTAAATTTACACCATAAAGTAATGTAAGGACATAATTTTATAAATGTCTGTTCACAATTGAGTGTGTCGTATACCACTTCAAACGTCGAAGAATATTCAAGAATATTCATGCATCAAGACGATTCCGTATATCAAGTTCTTCAACAAGAAAAGCCTTCGTGAGATAGATTTTTGTAAGGCTGTGTTTTGTACCTTAAGGGTTCACTGAAGGTGTTGGGATATTTTTTCTAAAAAAATTTCTAAGTGTTGGAGCGGAGTTTTTTGTCAAAATATTTTTTCTAAGTGTTGAGGCAAACTGGAATAAAAAATATAATTTATGCTCCAGTCGTTCGAGCGAGATTTCCACATCGTTCAAGCGACAGAGGTATCTCGCGCGAAGTCATTCAAGCGAAAGCCATGTTTCATTAGAGCGACGCACCGCCTTAGATTTCTTATAAATAGAGTTTTCCAACTTTATTTTTTATAAGAAGACATGCATTTGTATCATATATGAAAACTGCTTTGGCATAATCATTGTCTTCTCACTTTTAGGGTTTTAGTCATTTTTGTTTTCAATTAACAAAATGCCGATAGTTTATGTTAATTGTTTTAGAACCCAAGAAAATATCTTTGTTGAATCTTGTATAGAAGATCTCTATTGCTGATCTAGGTGCCACTTGAGGGAGGTACTGGGCTGACTGACTGTGCATCAATAGGGAGTACTCGTGGATGTTCTTGGGTTAACTGAACTGCAGTTCATGTGGAGTTGTTGCAGAATTCCATTGCTGATTTAGGTTGCGGCCTATGTGGGTTTTCTAAGGATAACTCATTTCAGATTTCGTTGTAATCATTGTAAATATCATAGTGAAATAAAAGATTTTACCCTAAAGGTTTTTTTTTAATCTGTGAGTTGGTTATTTGTGTTTATTGGTTTGACACACACACATGTAGTTGAAAATTGCGAATTTATTTAAATTAGTATCACACAGCATTCCTAAATTGGTATCAGAGTATGTTACACTAATTTATTGTGTATTCCTATTTCCGCAAAAATTGTGTGATATTGATTTTTTTAATATCTATTTTGTGAAAAATCGCAATTTTTTCGATGGAGCACTTATGTAATCGGATGCCCCCTTTAATGACACGAGTCAGAGTTTTGATGATTTAAATAGTTCGAATTTGACATTTACGAAAAGAATAGATTTTTTGAAAAAAGAAAATTGTCATTTAAAATCCGCTATGGATCCTTTGCAAACGGTTCAAAATCAAAGAGATTTTTATCATGAGAAATTTGTTTCTTTGGACCATGAATTTAATGCTATAAAATTGTCCAAAAAGGAGAGTGATGACAGAGTTCTAGTTTTATAAAAAGAATTGGATGACTTTAAAAATTCTAGGATTCGTGTTTGTGCCCAAGTGGATAAAAATATTTTACTCGATGAGTTTGTGGAACTTGAGGAGACTCTTAGGGATAAGTGTGTGCGTATTTTAAGAATGAATGTGATAACCTTCTACGAGTTATTGAAAATTTAGAGAATGAGTCCCTAAAATTGGAAGAGTCTAATTCTTTGCTTGAGTTAAAAATTTTGGAGATGAAAAATGATTTGACAGACTCCATTAGTGTTGGTAGCAATGGTAGAAGCTCGTCGTGTTTTCATGTTTCGAGCGTTAAAGCCAAGACCATAACTTGTTTTAGAGTATCAATACATCCTAAGGACGTTAGAAAAGGTCAACCCACAGCTGTCGTTCCACCCGTTTATGCATGTTCACATTGTGGTAGGAAATGGCACCTTAGGCGTTTTTGCTTCGATCTTCGAAAAGGTCCTAAGATGTTGAATTCTAATGTTCCCTTGATTCCCAAAACCCCTATGCATCGTTGCACACCTATTTGGGTTAGGAAATCACTTTTAGAGGCACTATATGTTAGACTTGTTGATTCTCGATTTCTTGCACATGATTCTTCTCTTGCTATATCATATAGATTATTGTGGTCATATGTTTGTCCTACACTAGTTGTGCTTCTTGATATATTCGTGCTAGCGTTATGACTTCTGTACTTTTTGTATTAGATTTTTGTTTTTGATAAAACTTTTGAAAAATACAAAAAGATTTTATTTTAATAATTTTTTTTAGAAAATGACAAAAGGAGTTTTGTAGCTTGTCTTTACACCGTATATGAATGGACATTTAGGATGATCGAGTAACAATTTCACTCCATAGCCATGTGACTATTTGATAGTTTTTTGATATGCGTCATCATTTTATTTTTGTGCTTTACAATGTTTAGAGTCATTGAGATGGGATTAGTTGTTACTGCCTACATGTTTGACTCTTAAGTTCCTTTAATGCACACTCGCATGGATTTGTTTGATTTTTGTACTTGTTTATCACATATTGGTCAGAGTATTATCATCTTAATTCTGTCTTTAAAACGAACCATATGCGATAAAACTTGACAATGGAAGTAGTGCATGTAAGAACCATTTACCGTGAGAATTTAATTGTAACAAAATATGATGAATGATTCACGAGAAAAGGTTACTAGAGTATAAAATTAACTTGTCATGAAATCCACCATTTGAAAAGAGCTTGAAAAAATTTAAAGGCAATAAAAAGATAAATATGCCAAAAAAAAAGGGCCACATCAAAAGAAAAATATAATGCATAATTATTTATATAAGGGAGTTTGGATGGAAAGAAATGAAAATTGGGTTTTCAAGTTCTGATAGCGTCATGAAAAAGCATTTATAGTTTTAGACTTTATTGGTGTGGGAATCAATCTTGACTTTGATGAGTTGATGGATTGAGTCGATGTCATTTAAATTCAATACTTTCAACACCTAAGGACGATTTTGAGATTCAATCATTAGGAGTACACATATGCATCGTGCACATATGTTATATTTGATTGCATTGATTTGCCGATTGAATGTGTTCACACCCATTCATTCCGTTTCCCTGATTTGGTTATCTTAGTGAAAATTTATGGTGCGTTTTTTTTGTAAAAATTATTTTTGTAATTTTATATGAAAAATCAAAAATCAAAAATAGTTTGTGGAAATTTTTGAGTTACACTTTGTATGAGCGTAGTTCTATTCCTGTTTGCTATGCATTTTTTATCGTGACAACTCCATGTTTATTTTTGCTTATTCGTTTCCTAGTCTGTTTCGATCAAATAAAAAGGGGGAGAATGAATTATCGGGGATTTTTTGCATTATGGGGGAGATTTGATTATTGATTGATTTATGCTTATGTAATACCCCACATTTTTATGACATTAAATAATTATAGGAGTTATATAATTAATTCGAAATTAAATTATTATTTACTAGCATCACGTGAGTTAGTGATTATTGATGGGAATTATTTTGATTATTACTTAATAAGTAAAGTAAAATGTGATATGAAGTTATTAAAATTTGTCGCAAGTGAATAATTCGACAGTTATAGAAATTAAGTCGGCACGCGCATGTCAGTCGTGTCGGGACTAATTTAATTAAATAAAAAGTAAATTAATTTTAAGTCGCTTATATGGTCATTTCGAGTGCATCAGTGTGTTGACCAAGTATAAATTCATCTGAATTTAGACCCTTAAGTTAGTGATTTTTATATCCCGAACAAGGTAATTAAACCATTTTTATTCCATATCATTGCCATTGACTGTTTCTAACAATTTCCCCGAGTTTCGTGTATTTCTGATGAATTTTTTTAGGAATGGAGTGCAAGAAAGATAGAAAGAAACCGGAAGAAAGAAACAGAAGAAAGGAAGAAAAGTCAAAGGGCAAAAACGTAAAGTTATACCCAGAGTTCGAATTCGACACCTAAAGGGAAGTTAAAGAGCTTGATTTCATAAGAGCATCGAAAGAAACAACACGCAAATCATAGCTCGAGATCAAAAGTTATGGCCAGTCAAAGAAGAAAAGGAAAAAGTCAACCAGGAAGAAATCGGAACGATCCGGTGTATATCCGGACCGATCCAAAATGACCCAAGTCCAGTAGACCCCAAATGGATGACAAACCAATGACAGCAGAACCGAACCGGTGGGGATCGGACCGATCCGGTAGAATAAAAAAAGAACTGATCCGGTGGCTGAAAAACGGACCGATCCGAGGGCTATCCGGACCGGTCCGGTCATGATAAATCCTGGCATTTATTATGAAGATTTTGATGTGCATAGCTGGTGAAATCTTGTGCAACAAGCTATTCTGGCTGTCAAATTCGTACTACTTGGTGCTATAAAAGCTCATGCTCTACCTCATTCTAGGGGGTCGATTTAGAGAGAGAAATTCAGAATTAGGAAATTTTCATTTTCTTGGGTAGGAGTTTTCATAAACCCTAGTTTGTAAGGTTGAGAGAGACAAAAAATCTGGATTCAAAGTCTTTTCCTGTTGCTGAATACAAGTATAATAATTCCATTCTCTTATTTGGTATCTATGTTAGTTAAATTTGAATTATATTGTAAATTATTTCCAATGTTTGGTAGGTCTATAATTCTGTGTATGAATTTGTCTTCTAATCAAATAATGTCTAGATAAATTCTTAAGGGCTGGGGTACATGAACTCACTCCGGGGCAAATTTCTTATGTAGAAAATATAGGGTAAATTAAATATTGACCGAATCGTGGAAGGAAATTGAATGAACATGCCAATCTTGTAATCTCTCTTGCCCTAGGTACTTGAGATGTTTAAGAACGTTTTGCAAGTGTAATTGTCCATTCACCGCTTTATATTTACCTTTGATTTCATATGGTGAGGGCTAGATCCTTCATATATGTAATGCTTAGGATTTGTAAAGATTGGATTTAGTCAAGAATTTTAATTTACAATTCTAGTATTCTACACGGTAATTCGTTAAGGTTTGAGGCATTGTACCCTACCCTATTTTCTCTTATTTTTCAATCTAATTTCTCCACAATTTTTTAGGGTTTTCTTTTCTTTGCGTATATTTTATTCCAATTGCAATTTCTCATCATTAATCATCTTTATATTTCTTTGGAGGAATCATTTCAATATTTAATAACTTCTCCTACAAAAGTGCCAATTTTTTATCCCTGTGGATACGATCCCGACTTGTCGGATTATTACTAACGCGACAGGCTTGCACTTGAGCCAATAGAAAACGCACTTTTGAGACAAATTCTTAGTCGCGTTAAGTTTTTGGCGCCGTTGCCGGGGATTACCAATTGGTATAAATTAGGAAAGTGATTTTAATCTACAAGTGATTTCAAAAAAAAAAAAATCTTTCTACATCTCATCTCTTATGCGCTTTCATGCAGAATTCATCTTCCACCCAAACTCACAAAAATCCTATTGCCGAAGCAAATTCTGAAAATTCCTATACCACTGACTCTCCTCATTTTTGGGTTCCTCCTCCTTCGCCTAACAATTCAATCACAAGTCGCTCATTAAGTCAAACACTAAGTGTGAATTCTGAATCTTTCGGTAGCAATATGTCGGTGCACGGTAGTGTTGGTATTGGTGCTGGAGAGGAAGAGATACCATATATTCCCATGAAAGATATTTTATTTCCAGAAAGAACTGTTACCCCTGGCTGCATTTTACTCCCGTATAATGCTGGTCAGTTCCACTTTCGAAATGGTATGATTCAAATTCTTCCCACATTTCACGAGATGGATTCGGAAAAACCATATCTCCATCTTAGAGAGTTCGAGGAAGCACGTGAGACGTTTGGTGACCAAGCTTGCCCATAAGATGTTATCCGATTAAAGCTTTTCCCTATTTCCTTAAAGGATAAAGCTAAAACTTGGTTATGGTCGCTACCCCCGAATTTCGTATTATCCTGGAGAGATATGCAAACCAAGTTTCTCTCCAAGTTCTTTCCTCAACACAAAACCAATTTTGTCAAGGCACAAATACAAGCTTTTCGACAAAATGAGAATGAGGCCTTTGACAAGTGTTGGGAGAGATTTCAGGAGTTAGTTAGTGCTTGCCCACATCATGGATTCGAAAAACATCATTTGATTTCATTTTTTCATCAAGGCCTTACTTTAGCATCTAAACAAGTTGTTCAAACCATGTACGAAAGACCTTTTTGGGAGTTAGACTCAAGCGATGCGGAGGCTCATTTGAAATATGTAGCAGAGACTACCCAAGCATGGGATATTTATGATCCTAATAGTCAAAATAGAAATCGACATGTGTCCAACTTGCCTGTTGCGTCCGGTATCTATCACTTGGACAAGGACAAATTATTAGATCAAAAATTTGACCAATTGGAAAAGAATTTCAGAGACATGCTTGAAGTGCGATTGAGAGAAGTAGCTAAACCCGTGCAAGCCGGGAAGGAGAAAGTGTGTGCCATTTGTGATGCTGGTCATTCTACCAAAGGATGTCCTACCATCCCTGCATACAAGGCAATGTACACTGAACAAGTTGAGGCAATAGGGGGTTTTCATGGAAATTATAATGCACAGCAAGGGAGTGCATATAATCAATCGTGGAGGAATCACCCTGGTTTCAACTATGGACAACCGCAAAGGGGGATGGCTCCTAACCCACAGGTGACTCTACCACCACCACCCCCTCGATTTCAATAAGTGGCTCCTCAGATGCATCCTCCTATGCAGGTACCACCTCCTGGTCCGTATGTTTCTCCACCTAGGCGATCTCTTGAAGATAATCTGAATCAATTCATCCAATCTCAAAAAGAGAGCAATGCTAAATATGATCGAATGTTCACTGAAATTCATACTAGCATCTCTAGGTTGCAATTCGCAGTGAATACTCAGGAGAAGGGTAAATTCCCAGCTCAAGGCCAAAGACCTCCTTTTTAAGGACAACCCACGGTTATCTCCACATCATCGGATTTGCCAGAACAATGTCAATCTGTTACTACTCTTCGTAGTGGTCGTGTAATTTATCTAGCACCAAAACTTCCCAAGGAATCTAAAGACAAAGATGAGGGAGTTGAACCTGAAATTCCCAAGGAATCTAAAACTTCTGAGTCTGCTAAGACTCCATTGGGTACAAAAGACAAAGATGAGGGAGTTGAACCTAAAATTGAAGTCAAACTGCCCACTGGTGCTCCATTTCCTCAACGCCTAGCACCACCTAAAAAAGGGGCTTCGCGTACAGAAGTGTTGGATGTTTTGAAGCAAGTAAAATTGAACTTGTTGTTTCTTGATGCTATTCAACAAATTCCATCATATGCCAAGGTCATCAAAGATCTTTTGACTGTCAAACGATGGCTCAAGGTGAAGAAGAACGTTTTCTTGGCACAAAATGTGAGCTCGGTCCTTCTCAATGATCTACCACCAAAATTCAAGGATCCTGGTGCACCTACAATTTCGTGTGTCATAGGAGAAAAAAGAGTGGAAAAAGCATTGCTTGACTTAGGTGCGAGTGTGAACATCCTTCCATACTCTATCTATAAGCAGCTTGATTTAGGTGATTTAAAACCTACCCGAATCACTCTCAGTTAGCTGATCGAACAGTGAAAGTGCCTCGTGGGGTTGTGGAGGACGTGATAGTTCAAGTGGACACGTTCTACTTCCCTGTTGATTTTGTCATTTGGGACACTGAGCCTGCTCCCCATGCGAGAAATCATGTTCCAATAAAATTGGGCCGTCCATTTTTAGCCACTGCTAATGCTTTGATCAATACACGGAATGGCCAAATGCAACTCACTTTTGGAAACATGACTCTCGAGACCAATATTTTCAATGTCGCTAACCAAATGGGTGATGAGGATGAAATTCTTGAGGTTGATCTTATTGAAGAAGTGGTGGATGAGCAGATCGAGAAGATCATAGGAGGAGATGCACTGGAAGTGTGTTTAGTGCAAAGTGGTGAGAAAAAGAGCCTTTATACTGAGCTTGAGCGTAAGGTGGAAGAGTTGGAAACTTAGTTACTAGAAGAAGTGAGTTTTGAGAAATTAAGAAATGTTGACTGGATTTCTCGATTTGAAGAATTACCTAAGAGGGAGACAACCATGATTCCCTTGGAAAATAGATTCCCTAGTCTTGAGTTGAGGAAACTACCCTCGCATGTCAAATATGCTTTTCTGGGAGATAATGATACATTTCCTGTTGTTGTTTCTTCCAGTTTAAAAAATGAGCAAGAGGGCATGTTGTTGGATGTGTTACGGAAGCATAGAAGTGCTTTTGGTTGGACTATAGCAGATTTGAAAGGTATAAGTCCATTAATTTGTACCCATAAAATCCATCTTGAGGAAGAGGTGAAGCCCTCGCGAGAGATGCAAAGGCGATTAAACCCAACCATGAACGATGTAGTAAGAGCGGAAATCATCAAATTGCTAGATGCTGGGATTATCTATCCCATTTCTGATAGTAAATAGGTGAGCCCAATTCAGGTCATTCCAAAAAAATCGGGTATGACCGTGGTTGAAAACGCCAAGGAAGAACTAATACCTCAACGCACCACCACCGGGTGGCGTGTATGCATTGACTACCTAAAGCTCAATGTCGGAACCAGAAAAGACCATTTTCCCTTACCGTTCATCGATCAAGTGATTGAACAAGTGGCGGGCCATCCTTACTACTGTTTCCTAAATGGGTATTCTGGCTATAATCAGATTGAAGTGGATGTACTTTATCAAGAAAAGACGAATTTTACATGTCCATTTGGTACGTTTGCCTATAAACGTATGCCATTTGGGTTATGTAATAAACCAGCAACTTTTCAAAGGTGCATGCTAAGTCTCTTTAGCGACATGATTGAAAAAGTTCTTGAGGTGTTCATGGACGATTTCAGCGTTTTCAGTCCATCTTTCGACTAATGTTTAGCTAATCTTGAAAGAGTTCTATTCCGGTGTGTGGAAAAAGACTTAGTCCTCAATTGGGAAAAATTCCATCTTATGGTTACCGAGGGCGTAGTTTTAGGCCACATAATCTCATCTTGGGGGATTGAAGTTGATCGAGAAAAAATTGAAGTAATAGCTGAGTTACCCCCGCCAAAATTGCTTAAAGATGTGAGGTACTTTCTAGGCCATGCTAGATTTTATAGAAGACTTATCAAAGACTTTATCGCCATCGCTAGACCTTTGAGTAATCTTCTCATGAAGGACACTCCATTTGAATGGAATAAAGTATGTCAAGAATCTTTTGATAAACTTAAAAGCATGATAATTTCCGCTCCTATCATGCAAGCTCCTGACTGGTCACTCCCATTTGAGCTTATGTGTGATGCAAGTGATTACGCGATTGGGGATGTTCTTGGACAAAGAAAAGACAAGAAAGCTCATGTTATTTACTATGCTAGCAGAACATTATCTGGCCCTCAGCTTAATTACTCTACTACAGAGAAAGAGTTACTAGCAGTCGTTTTTGCTCTCGATAAATTCCGCTCTTACATTATTGGGTCGCCCATCATTTGCTTCACTGATCACTCGTCTCTCAAATATCTCTTGAGCAAGAAAGACGCCAAACCCCGTCTAATCAGTCCTACTCTTACAAGAGTTTAATCTCTCGATTCAAGATAAGAAAGGAGTAGAAAATGGCGTTGCTGACCATTTGTCACGCCTCTCGTCCGACGTACCTATTGATCCCATTCCCATAGACGAGTATTTTCCGAATGAAAATCTATTTGCTACTTCTTCTCTCCCCTGGTTTGCGGATATAGTCAATTACCTTATCACTGGATTTGTTCCCTCTAATTGGACTCCGCAAGAGAGAAGGAAGTTCATTACATGGACACGCATGTTCTTTTATGATAATCCATACTTGTTTAAGTATTGTGCTGATAAAATCATCCGGAGATGTTTCCCTGATGAAGAAATTCAAGGGGTAATTTGATTGTGTTATACGGAAGCATGTGGAGGTCATTTTTCTAAAAATAAAACTGTTGCAAAAATCCTTCAAAGCGATCTCTACTGGCCCACAATCTTCCGGAATGTGAATACTTTTTGCAAATCATGCGATAGATGCCAAAGAATGGGAGCTATTACTCGCCGTGACATGATGCCATTGACCCCAATTCTATTCTTGGAGTTGTTTGATTGTTGGGGTATTGACTTCATGGGGCCCTTTCCACCTTCTTTTGGTTTTCTATACATCCTCGTCGCTGTAGATTATGTCTCAAAATGGGTAGAGGCCATAGCTACAAAGACGAATGACAATAAGGTGGTAATAAAATTCATTCAAGAAAACATACTTTCTCGTTTCGGAATGCCTAAGGCTATAATCAGTGATAATGGAACCCATTTTTGCAACAGGCCTATGGAGAAGCTAATGCGAAAGTATGGAGTTGTCCATAAAGTTAGAACAACTTATCACCCTCAATCGAATGGCCAAGCCGAGCTCGCCAATCGAGAAATCAAAAATATCTTGGAAAAGACAGTCGAACCTAATAGGAAAGACTGGTCTCTCAGATTGAATGATGCTCTCTGGGCGTATAGAACTGCATACAAGAATCCCCTTGGGATGTCCCCATTTCGATTTGTGTATGGCAAGCCTTGTCATCTTCCGGTTGAAATCGAACACAAAGCGTATTGGGCTATCAAAAGGGTGAACTTTAACATGGATAAAGCCGGTGAAACACGTAAGCTTCAGTTGAATGAGTTGGAAGAAATACCCAATGATGCGTATGAAAGTGCTAAAATATCCAAAGATCGAATGAAACGAGCTCACGACAGAATCATTCGACGGAAAGAGTTTCATTCGGGACAAAAAGTACTTCTCTACAACTCGAGGTTGCACTTGTTTCCCGAAAAATTGCGGTCAAGGTGGTCAGGTCCATTCATTGTGAAAGAAGTATTTCCCCATGGAGCTGTTGAACTCGAAGATGAAAAAGGGGGAAACACATTTAAGGTCAACGGGCATCGTCTCAAGCCGTATTTGGAAGGGATCGTCAAGGAAGCTGACACAATCTGGTTGTCGGACCCCATTTATGGGGATTGACTGGAAAAAAAAAAGCGAGGTGAGGTCGTCGCACCCCCGACGTGTATGGGGTGAAGGTTGTACATAATAGTCTTAGGATGTTAGGAGTCGTAAATATGTGTTAGGCCCAGGGTAGGGAATCCAATGTTTTGAGGGGTGTTAAGGTTTCGATGAGCATTGCGGGAGTTTTAAAGTGAGAGGAGTTGTAAAGGAATCATTGGAATGGAGAAAAGTAACTTAATAGTGAGAAAACCAGAAGAAAAAAAAGGGAAATTCTGGAAATTCAGCAGATCGGATCGGTCCGGTCCTGAAAAAAAAGAACCGATCCGGTTAAGTCGGATCGGTCTTGTCCTAAAAATCGGATCGGTCTGGTAATCTGCAGGTGCTACTTCTCGAGGTTCACACCTCTTCAATCCAAATCACATTCATTCCCCCAATCACTTCCTTTCCCCAAAAAATTTCGTCTCCTCTATTTCCCCCCATCCATTCCCTCCTATTTCCTTATCCCTCCTATAAATACCCACACCTCCTATCCCTATTTCTTCACACCTCCATTTCCTCTCTTCTATCTCACTTTCTGTATAATTCTCTCATACCCATGGTTGCTCCCCAGAAATATACCTCCATTGAAGTCCTGCCCGACGGTAATGGCGAATATCGTTCTCCCCGTGAGGCAAATTGGTGCCGGCGATTTTTCAGTCCAACGCGAAAAATCCACATTGAGCGTCAAGTACTTTCAGATCAGCTGCCGAATTCTGTCACAGGCATGTTCATGTCACGAGGCTGGTGCAGATTTTTTAATGAACCATTTGAGGCAGTTTGGGAGAATAAAGTGCGTCAGTTTTATGGTACGCTTGTCCGTACCGATGAATTCGAATCCCAAGCTTTTGTGGATTCCACACCAATACCGTTCTCACTTGAACTTCTGTCCCAGAAACTCGAGTCTAAAGGTGTGATCACTCCAGCTCAATTTGATTATCCTAGTCCCGATCCCGTTCTATCCAAAGCAGTTTGCATCTCAAGAATCGAGCCGGGTGCGATTTGGACTATCGAAACCTTTCCTGTTGGTCGGTTATCCGACAAGGCACGGTTAACTTTTCACATTGTTTGTGCCAACATTTTGCAAACCTCCAATGATTCGGCAATGCGCCCGCGTCAAGCTACAATGATGTATCACTTGTTTGACCATGCAACTGTTATCAATTTGGCCCGCACATTTTACAATGATATTCTCTTTGTGGCCTACGACAAAAAGGGTCGGGCCCCTCTTCCTTATGGCCGTCTCATTACATCCTTACTCAAGGATGCCGGGATTGTGCCACCACAAGATCTTATCAACTTGCCCAAGCCATTAGGGCAAGAATACCGCCCCCGAAGTGAAAGGAAAATCCAGCTAATCCGTGCACGGCGCGACGGCGATTCGAGTGATGAGGAGACTGATGTGGAAGAGGACGTTGCTGATGAGGACGTTGAGATGGAAGAAGGGGAGGAGGAAGAATATGATGAAACCGCTGATCCGGATTATGTTCAGGTTGGTACAGGTTTGACTGAGCGCGTTCTTTCTCTTGAAACGCATTTCGACGGGTTTATGACTTCATACGAGAGGGGCATGAGTTTGGTCCTGCGTATGCAGGCTGACTTGTACCGTCTCCAGTTGGGTCCTGAGGCCCCCCTTCCTCCCTACTATTACAATCCTTATGATCCTGCTGCACCCGAAACTTCCCGTCCCCCACCCGCCCCTTAGGATGCCCCGCTACCCCTTTATGTTCTATTAATTATGTTTGTGATCCTTTGCTTCCACAATTGTGTTGTAATATACAGTTTTAGTATGATATTTGCTTGTTTTATTTATCGCACTCCTAATGTTATCTTCTTTATCTCTCGCCCATTTGATTGAGGACAACGCAAATTACTAAGTTAGGGGGGATGACAAGTGCGTATTCATAAAACTTCGCATATATGTATATATATAAAAAAAAGCCAAAAATATTTTTGTTAAAAATATATAAAAATTGGAATTTAAAATTTTCAAAAATATGACCTTTATTCTATTTAAAGTCTCAAATTTTTAAATCATAATGCACTAAGCCAAAATTAACCGAAGATGGAAATTGAAAGAAAATTGACGACTTAACGAATAAGTGTGGAGATTGATCAAACCCGGTGAGATTTTGAGCCTTTCAATTTTTTATGAGTTTTTAAATCAATCCGAGTTTATGATTAACTCAAAGTTCTTTTCAGCGTTTTAATAAGTCGTTGATGATCTCAATCCTTTGTTTTGATTGGTTATGGGAAATGTGTGAAATGTTGTCTCGAAATTCGTGTTAAATATATCTCTAAACTTAATTAATCTCGAGATGCATATGGTAATGTGATTAGCAATTTGGACAATGAAGTAGGCCCTCATTTGTTTAACCCAAAAATATTAGCCATAAAAAGTGGTTAAAAATAAAATTATCCCTTTGCAACCCAATTGGAGCCTAATAAAATATTTCCCTTTCGTTTGATAATCCGAAAAACCCAAATAGCCCCCGGAATTGTGAAAATTGAGAAAATTCATCAAGTAAGTCCAAATTGTGCAATAAAAAGGGGCAAAAGAAAAAGAAAGAAAGAAAAAGAAAGAAAGAAAAAATAATAGTGAAAAAAAAAACAGAAAATTGAAAAAGAAAGAGAAAAATGAGCAAATGCCCGAAAAAACACTAATGGACGTCATAAGGACATTTTCCTATTCCGAACAATCCGTCTATTCCCAATTTTACCCTTTACACCTTAACCCCATGAAAAGTCCTAACTGAGTCCAAATTGCGAAATTAATTACTGCATGGAGAGATAAGATACAAAAAGATAATAGGAGAGATTAAATGGTGTGAACTAGAGGTGATGTTCCAGTTTTCTAATAACTGTATTCCGATGATGAGATCTTTTCATCATATATTTCCTTATTTTCAATTTTGTATGCGTGAATTTGTGTCCATTATACTTACTCTTTATATCATGCATACTGAGAGAAAACAACCACAATCCGAGTGATTCGTTTGTGAGTGCATCCGTAAGAATTTGAATCAAAACGAATCTTCGAAAAGTAACGTAATGCTCAATCGGTGGAAATTTGAGGTTTAATTTTTGGCTTTGCACACACACACTATGGTTTGAGACATTTGAATATGAATTTATGATGATTATTTTTCGAAAAGTTTAATTTGTACAATTTTTAAGTATTTTGATATTTATTTGAGTCAATAAAGAATTTTGTGGGTATATTCACTGCAAACCCTCACGAGACAAAACTCGTCCTACAAGGGTAACCTAGGGGTTTAAAGGCTTATTGCATATGCTAAATGCAATCGCTTGCCCGCGAAAAAGGTATTCTATCCCAATAAAAGAATTTTCAAGAGTTGAGCGTTAAACTAATTTCTTTTACATTGCCCGGGACGTGCAAAATCCTAAGCTAGGGGGATTTGACCAAGTATAAATTCTTCGGAATTTAGACCCTTAAGTTAGTGATTTTTATATCCCGAATAAGGTAATTGAACCATTTTTATTAAATATCATTTCCATTTACTGTTTCTAACAATTTCCCCGAGTTTCGTGTATTTCTGATGAATTTTTTTAGGAATGGAGTGCAAGAAAGAGCGAAAGAAACCAGAAGAAAGAAACAGAAGAAAGGAAGAAAAGTCAAAGGGCAAAAATGTAAAGTTATACCCCGAGTTCGAATTCGGCACCTAAAGGGAAGTTGAAGAACTTGATTTCACAAGAGCATCGGAAGAAACGACACGCAAATCGGAGCTCGAGATCAAAAGTTATGGCCAGTCAAAGAAGAAAAGGAAAAAGTCAACCTGGAAGAAATCGGATCGATCCGGTGTATATCCGGACCGATCCAAAATGACCCAAGTCCAGTAGACCCCGAATGGATGACAAACCGATGACAGAAGAACCGATCCGGTGGGGATCGAACCGATCCGGTAGAATAAAAAAAGAACCGATCCGGTGGCTGAAAAACGGACCGATCCGAGGGCTATCCGGACCGGTCCGGTCATGCGAAATCCTGGCATTTATTATGAAGATTTTGATGTGCATAGCTGGTGAAATCTTGTGCAACAAGCGATTCTGGCTGTCAAATTCGTACTACTTGGTGCTATAAAAGCCCATGCCCTACCTCATTCTAGGGGGTCGATTTAGAGAGAACAATTCAGAAGTTAGGAAATTTTCATTTTCTTGGGTAGGAGTTTTCATAAACCCTAGTTTGTAAGGTTGAGAAAGACAAAATTTTTGTATTCAAAGTCTTTTCCTGTTGTTGAATACAATAATAACAATTCCATTCTCTTATTTAGTATCTATGTTAGTTAAATTTCAATTATATTGCAAATTATTTCCAATGTGTGGTAGGTCTATAATTCTGTGTATGAATTTGTCTTCTAATGAAATAATGTCTAGCTAAATTCTTAAGGGCTGGGGTACATGAACTCACTCCGAGGCAAATTACTTATGTAGAAAATAGAGGGTAAATTAAATATTGACCGAATCGTGGAAGGAAACTACATGAACATGCCAATCTTTTAATCTCTCTTGCCCTAGGTACTTGAGATGTTTAAGAACGTTTTGCAAGTGTAATTGTCCATTCACCGCTTTATATTTACCTTTGATTTCATATGGTGGGGGCTAGATCCTTCATATATGTAATGCTTAGGATTTATAAAGATTGGATTTAGTCAATAATTTTAATTTACAATTCTAGTATTCTACACGGTAATTTGTTAAGGTTTGAGGGATTGTACCCTACCCTATTTTCTCTTATTTTTCAATCTAATTTCGCCACAATTTTTTAGGGTTTTCTTTTCTTTGACTATATTTTATTCCAATTGCAATTTCTCATCATCAATCATCTTTATATTTCTTTGGAGGAATCATTTCAAGATTTAATAACTTCTCCTACAAAAGTGCCAATTTTTTATCCCTGTGGATACGATCCCGACTTGTCGAATTATTACTAACGCGACAGGCTTCAACTTGAGCCTATAGAAAACGCACTTTTGAGACAAATTCTTAGTCGCGTCATGTGTCCGGAAGGGTCGAGATAGTCAGAAAAGATTACCTGGGGGTTTAGTTTGGGTCTCAGGACGATTTAGGCCTAATCGGCAACCCGAGAGGGCATTTTTATAATTTCCATTTTAGGACCTTAATTAATTACGAAATTATGCAGGCTACATCAGATGGTGTGTCAAGGAAGTTAGGGTTATCAGAATCAAAAAGTTTGGGAACCCATAGGAAAAAGAAGGAGAGAGCTTTCCAAGGTGTTCAAGGCCAAGAACCACCCATTTTGTACCTCCACCACCACCAAAGCATAGATCGGAAGAAGAGGATCATTCTTATACCACTCAAATTCGTCGGATCAAACCTGCAACTTTAAGGCAAGTATCTATCTTACTAATGTTGTGTTGATACAACATCCATGTGAGAATAGGTAAGAGTGCGCCAGCAATCAATGTCAAACTTATTTAATTAAATTCCAATTTTAGTCCCAATAAGTCTTAACTCTTGCAAGCAAAAGAGATTGAATAAAGAAATAGTCTAAGCAATCAAGACAATCACAGTTGAGGAAAAATCCCCCACAGGGGCAAAACCATCTTATTTTCACTAAAATTTGTAAAGTTCGGTTTACACGGACTACAATGAAAATACAAGTAGTGACATACGAAATACCCTCAGGCATCGGTTTCGATGTCGTCGGCTTGAGTTACCGCAAGAGCTCCAGAAGGTCAGCAATGAAAAAGGTTCGTCTTCTGCACAAGTGTACTCCAGGTGAGTAGTATAATCTTCCTTGGGGTTTAGAGAATTGGGAATTATTTGTGAATCAAAAAGGTATGAAAACCTTAAAAATATGAAGTCTAGAAATAGGTACTGCTTTGCAGAAATGGAGGTATGCAGACTTAGGTAAATGTGTAGCACGACCACTATTTAAATAGGCAAGTTGAGGCGGTGCATCGTTTGAGCGACATACGATGTCGTTTTAAAGAGATGGAATCTCATTCGAACGAGATACGATGTCGTTCGAACGACGTCAGTGACGTGTCTTAAAAAACCTCCTTAAAAAGATCTTTCTTGTTTATCATCTTGCAGACTTCAAAATTTATTTAAAAATATTCCCAACTATTTATGCAAATAATTAAACACTCCAATTAAAATTATTTTTACGATACGTATGTGGAGTAGAGTGAACGGTTAAAGAGTACGTTGCTTGACACATGATGCACGTACAAAGATGATGGATGCATGAATTCGGATCAAGGTCGTCGTGGATGATCGTGGAGACGTGCCGAATGTAACGGTATCAGACATACTTAATTGTGATCTAGGACACTTGGAAAATTCCTAGATTCTACCCCGGGCATCAATATAAAACATGTCCTTACAAATCTCTCCCTATGTCTATGCGGGTACATACATAAAAATATCCGAATTATACTGCCCAAACTAAACAAACTAACATACAATTTTAATATTACCATTAAACTAGAAAACTAGAAATACTAAATGTGTGTCTTCATAAATTCGATCATCTTCAACTCTTCAAAACTTTCTTTGTCGTCATTAGGGTGTGGAAAAATGATTCTTCATTTTGATACCTACACACATGAGACAAGAAACAAATACCCGTGATGCACAACAGTTTGAAATATAATGATAAGCAGAAATAAATATCAATTATGTGTAAGAAAATCAGGATAAAAACAAACAAGGAATTCTCCCCCATAATTCCTTCTCCCCCTTTTTATGATGTCCCCAAATAGACAGATATGAAGAACTTAAGCAATGCAAATAGAGAATGTCATAAGGAAATAAAATTTCCTTTTTTAAATTTTTTTTAAAAAATCACACCATGAAAGAACACCAAAACAACCAAGTCAATAATAGTGGTAATGTAGGGATGTGAACAAATTCAACAGGAAAATCAATACATATAACCATAAAATATATGCACGATGAATGTTGGATATTTCTATCCAATGAACTCAACATCTTCCTTAGGTGTAAAAATTATGGAATTAAAAGAAATTGACTCAATCAAATCAGCAAATCAAAGCTCAAAGTGATTTCCACACCAATAATGTCCAAAACGTGTGAAACACTTTTTCATGACTTTTAAGGATGTGCAAACCCGTTTTTCATTTCTTCCATCCAAACTCCCTCATAAATAATTATACATTATATTTTTCTTTGGAGGTGATGAAAACTAAAACCTATTGGCCCATTTGAGTTGGCATGATTTTCTTTTTATTACCATTTAATTTTTTCGGGTTCTTTTACAAACGGTGGCTTTCTCGATGAGTAAATTTGAAACTCTCGTAGTCCTTTTCCCGTGATTCATTCATCATATTTTTTTCCACCTAATTCCTCACGGTAAACGGTTTTTACATGCACTACTATCTTCTCAAGTTTTATCGCATTTTGTTCGTTATATAGACATAATTGAGATGGAAACACTCAAGCCAATATGAGATAGACAAGTACAATACTCAAATAATACCATGCATGTGTGAAATAAAGTATATAAGGATCCAAACATGGAGAATATATCACGAATCACATCTCAAAGACTCCAAACAATGTAAAGCGCATGGATGAAATGATGTAGCATCACAAGTCACTGTCAATCAGTTACGTGAATTTTGGAATGAAGATGTGACTATGGTTATCTTAAATGTTCATCCATAAACGATGTAAACAAAATACAAAACTCCTTTTGTATTTTTCAAAAAATTTATCAAAAGAAAATCTTTTTGGCTTTATCTAAAATTAAGAAAAAATATTATCTTTTAGGATTTTTCAAAAAAAAATAAATAAATATACAAATGATACAATCTAGAGATAGGAATCATATGATATGATCAAACAAAATGTATCCTACTCTAGACCTGGTGACCACCCCTCAGTAAACTGTGCAAGTTCCTAAAGACTTCCTAAGACTCTTGAATCTAAGGGCATTTAAAGTCTTCGTGAAGATATCGTCTAACTGGAGGTCGGTAGATAAAAAACTTAAGGATACGACCTTTTCCTCTACAAGCTCACGGATAAAGTACTCGCGTATCCTAATGTGTTTTGTGCGCGAATGCTGGAATAAATTACGCGATGAGTGTATCGCGCTCGTGTTATCACATGAAATAGTCACGGTGTCCTGTGATATTCCATAATTCTCTAATATCTACTTCATCCACAGAAGTTACGTGCAACAACTCCTGGAGGCTATGTACTTAGCTTCCAC
This sequence comes from Sambucus nigra, assembly GCA_949130495.1. NCBI lineage: Eukaryota > Viridiplantae > Streptophyta > Magnoliopsida > Dipsacales > Adoxaceae > Sambucus > Sambucus nigra. The sequence goes on from OX422222.1 coordinate 236,314,542, forward strand.
AGTGGACAAAGAGATGGAGTTTTCCTTCTTGCACAACCAAGAGACAAGAGCAGAACCAAAGAAGAAACACCCACCAGAAGTGCTCCTACACACATTTACAGTCCCGTCCCAATCGTCATCTGAATAGGTGAATGAATAATCATTGGTATCAAAGTAATACCAAATGCTAAGTGAGAGAGTCCCACTCACATATTTGATAATACGTTTAAAATAGAGTAAGTGTGACTCTTTTGGGGATGCCTGATATCACGCACAGACTCCAACACTAAAGGTGATTTTGGGACGATGGGCAGTCAAGTAGAGAAGACTACCTATCATACTCCGATACAATATTTTCTTTTCATCCTTTCGTGAAGTGTCCTCGTTAATCTTAGTTGAGGTACTCATCGGTGTATGTGCGTGCTTAGAGGGGTCTAGACCAAATTTCTTCATAAGGTCTCGAGCATACTCGGATTGGGAGATGAACATCCCATCCTCTAGCTGACGAACCTGAAGACCAAGGAATAAAGTAAGCTCGCCAACCATGGTCATCTCAAACTCACTCTTCATCTCCTCCTCAAAGTGTTGAGCATGCTGAGAGCATGTGGATCCAAAGACTATGTCGTCCACATAGACCTGGGCAACCAAAATAGCACCGTCATCTCTCCTGACGAATAACGTCATATCAAATCCCCCTCTCTTGAAGCCGCGGGCTAAGAGATAGGAAGTAAGCCTCTTGTACCAAGCACGGTGTTGATACCAAAATTAGTATGCTGATATAGACGAATCACAAGAAGACACGTGTCGATCTACGTGGCATAATAGCAATGAGGAAATCTACTTCCCCGACCAAGTCAGACTCACTCCGAGGAACTCCAGCTCTCCGAGGAACTCTTGAACGACGAGCAACTAAAGGCGCTTCGAGCTGCATCTCGACGATTTCCAGATAATCAACAGTTCAACTATTCATTGCATGCTAATCATCTTAACGCACACGCTTGAGGAGCATTAAATGAATTACCCTTTCATATGTATATCATTTAATGTATCACCCTTTCATGTACAGCCTAAGGGCTATAAATACCTTGTATCACCCTCATTCAAGGGGACCGAAATTTCTTGATAGAACTTGTAATCGAGAATTCCCAAACAATCAGCAATAACATAACAGTGGATATAGGCCATTCATATAAGGCTGAACCACTTTAAAAATATTTTCTCTCATTTATTTATCTGTGATTGAATTATTAGAGTAATCTAATTTTTTACATCAACAGATTGGCGCCGTCTGTGGGAAACGATTGTTATTATCATTTTTCACCAAAAATCATTCATCATCAATGGCAAATAATCCGGAATCCAGCAATCGAAATGCTGGAAATACTGGAAATCTTCAAAATCCCTCCACACCTCCAGATCTGGCTGGAATTATGACGAATATGGCTCAAGGACAAACCGCCATGCAAGAGACGATGCGGCAACTCATATAAACCCTTTATGGCGGTGCACCTGCACATTCGGGACAGCGAAGTGGTCAAAGGCAAACCTATTTACTCTCTTCACGATCAAGGCGTACAGATGCATATCGTAATGAGGAATCTGATGATTTCTCTTATCAACGTGGGCGAACTTCGTCAATACGCGTTACAGATACTGAGCAACGTATCACTCTCTCTCCAGAGAGACCCAGTGCCTTGGAAAGACTGAGTAGGGCATCTCCTTTCAGTTGATTAGGCCCTAAGAGGAATAGGAGTCCACCTAAGACCATGTCGAGGAGTTTTCGATAACCATCAGATTTAAGAGAAGGATCAGCACAATCACGACCAGTTGCTCGTCAAGATAGATCTCAGGAGGCCACTTCAGAACAATCAATTGCTCGAACTAATAGGCCCAAGGAAGGAAATAATGCTTGGAAAGGATCCATTCAGCGGTTGGAGGATAGATTGGGAGAAATGGCTAAGGCAAAGAACCCCCTACAACAAACTTTCGTTCAAGGGACACCTTTTGTCCAGGCCATTGTGGATTTTCCTACCCCGTCAAAGTTTAAAACCCCTGTGGTAACCCCCAAATATGATGGAAAGACAGATCCTATTCTTCATATAGAGCAATATCAAGCTGCTGCCGACATCTATGTTGTCCCCGACGAGATGAGATGCAGAGAATTCTCAGGAACTCTTACTGGATCTACCCAAATATGGTACAACAATCTTCCTTGGGGTAAGATTTCAACTTTCTTTCAGTTAGCCGAGTTATTCATTGGCAATTTCTATTTTGGAGCAAAGCCAGTAAAAAGAGTAGCACACTTGTTAAATGTTAGACAAAAATCTGGTGAAAGTACTAGAGATTACATAACTCGTTTCAATAATGAGAACTGGAAGTCATAGATTATGAAGAAAAGACAGCGATCACCGCCTTGATGAGTGGGTTATTGCCTAACAAGTTGTATTACACTTTGGCCAAAGATCCACCTACAACTATGTCAGAGTTGATGGCAAAAGCGGCCAAAATCATGAATGTCGAGGAGGCTATAGCTGCGAAGAAGAATATGGATAAAGAGACCAAGGTGGAAGTCGATAAATCTAAGAAGAAAGAGCATAAGAGCAATGGCGGTGACAAGCATTCCAAGAATAATAAGACGTCATGGGAAGTCCTGAAGAAATTCGATAATTATACTCCTTTGAAAATGGGTATTAATCATATCTTGGAAGAAATCAAGAATAGCAAGGAGGTAAAGTGGCCGAAGAAACTGAGGTCAGAACCTGATACGAGGAATAGGGATAAATATTGCGAGTTCCATAAGGATCATGGCCATATGACCAAAAATTGCATAGCACTTCAGAACGAAATTGAAACACTCATCCGAAGAGGAAAGCTAGCAAAGTATGTTGATCGGGGAAGTGAAAGAAGAAATAATGACCGAACTAGAGAGAGGTCTAGATCTCCTCGTCGAGCAGAGGAGAAAAAGAAGAGAAATCATGAAGACGATCCAGATGATGACCCCGACCTTCCCAAGAAACCAAGGCAGCCAGAACGAGAGGTATTTTCCATACGTTTTGGATCATTTGATTGTAATGTTATTACAGGAGGAGATGCAGGAGGAGGAGACCTTACTACAGAAAGAAAGGCTTACCTTGGAGAGGCTCAAGCATGCTCATATATTTAGCGAATAAATTTGGCTGAGGAAGATCGCCCGAGGAAGGTAAACAAAGAAAAGCTGGTCATTGGCTTTTCAAAAAATGACCTGGCAGGTGTTCTTTACCCTCATGACGACCCTTTGGTGATCAAAATGAGGATAAAAGAAGTAGTGATTTCAAGGGTTCTGGTAGATAATGGTAGTTCGGCAGACATCATGTACTACTCATGCTTTGACAGTTTAAATTTGAAATTATCTCAATTGGAACCTTATCATAGACCCCTTCTGGGTTTTGCTGGAGAGAAAGTTTTTCCACTTGGGACGATCAAGTTGGATATATTCATTGGAACTTGGCATGCTTGTCGAACAGAGTGAATACGCTTCTTTGTGATGGATAAGAATGTGCAGTCAGCTTACAATATCATCATGGTAAGAGTTGGTTTGAAGAAGTTTGAAGCAGTCCCATCTACAGTACATCATTGCTTAAAATTCCCAATAAATTTCGGAGTAGGAGTTGTGAAAGGTGATCAAAAAGTAGCTCGGGAATGCTATTATTCATCTGCCGAGCAAGAGGAGCTTGAAGAATCAAGGAAAAAGACTACTACCTACCAGGTGGATGAAGGTACAAAAATTAAAACACTTGATCCTATAGATGAATCCCAACTTGTAAAAGGACAGGTGGTGGAATCTACAGAAAATGTTATTCTGGACGACGAGCACCCTGAACGAGTAACCCAAATAAGTTCGTCGTTGGATGTTTCAATAAAATAGGAGTTGATAACTTTCTTGAGAAACAGGAAGAAAACTTTTGCATGGAGTCATGAAGACATGCCAGGAATAGATCCAAACTTCTTATGTCATGAGCTCAATGTGAATAAGGAGATTAAACCTGTAAAATAGAGAAGAAGAGTATTTAGTCCCGAGAAGAATCAAGCTATACAAGAGGAGGTCGAGAAGCTCCAGAAGGCCCAATTCATTGAAGATGTGAAGTATCCAGACTGGTTGGCAAATGTGGTGATGGTGAAGAAGAAAAATAATAAATGGAGAATGTGTGTTGATTTCACCGATCTCAACAAGGCGTGCCCAAAGGATCATTTTCCATTGCCCAGAATTGATCAACTAGTGGATGCTACCTCGAGACATGAGCTGCTCAGCTTCATGGATGCTTACTCTGGCTACAACCAGATCAAAATGAAACCTGAAGACAGGGAAATTACTTATTTTATTACCCCTATGGGAACTTATTGTTATAATGTTATGCCTTTTGGTTTGAAAAATGCAGGAGCGACATACCAGCGGCTAATGAACAAGGTTTTTGCCGAACAAATCAGTTGCAATATGGAAGTCTATGTCGATGATGTGCTAACAAAGAGCAAGAAACCTGCTGATCATCTAGTTGACTTAGGTCAGACCTTTGATCAACTGGATAAATATCAAATGAAACTCAGCCCGACGAAGTGCACATTTGGAGTACGAGAAGGAATGTTCCTCGGGTACATCGTCAACCAACGAGGCATTGAGGCGAATCCAGAAAAGATCAAAGCTCTTTTAGGGTTGCGATCTCCAACGACGAAGAAAGAGGTGCAGAGTCTTACAGGACGAGTTGCAGCGCTCAACAGATTTGTATCCCGAGCAACGGATAGATGCCTTCCATTCTTCAAAACACTTCGAAAAACTTTCGAGTGGAATGATGAATGTGAAAAAGCCTTTCAAGACTAGAAAAAATATTTGGGAGCACCTCCACTGTTGTCCAGACCAGTAACGGGAGAAAAGTTATACTTGTACCTGGCAGTATCAGAGAATGCAGTCAGCTCGACATTGATCAGATTGGAGAATGGAGTCCAGAAGCCAATTTATTACACAAGTAAGGCTTTCTGAGGTGCAGAGATCAGGTACCCAAAGCTGGAAAAATTGGCATTGGCATTAATTGAAGCAAGTAGAAGAATGAGGCCATATTTCCAGGTCCATACCATCATCGTGTATACTGACATGCCATTGAGACAAGCTCTTCATAAGCCAGAAAAATTAGGGAGACTGATGTACTGGACAATAGAGCTCGTTGAATATGATATTGTGTGTGAACCCAGATCATCATTAAAAGGGCAAGCTGTAGCAGATTTTATAGCAGAGTTTACATATCTTGATACCCCCGAGGAACAAAAGTTGCTCACTGACCAACCTGTGGATGTTATAGGATCAACAGACATAAGTCCAGATCAACCCCGGTTGGTAAAAGGGCTTGTGGATGTAGAAAGATCATCAAATTCAAACCCAGACCAACTCCGGTTGGTAAAAGGGCGAGAAGAGATGGTCGACGAAGAGCGAAAAATACCAGGGGAGGATGAAAGGAAACAGTAGATATTTCACCGAGGAACTCTGTCAGATAAGAAATTTGAAGACGAGTTACCTACATGGAGATTATATGTAGATGGGTCATCTTGCACAACAGCTTGTGGAGCAGGGATTGTTTTGAAAACCCCAGACGAGATTGACATAGAATATGCCCTGCGATTCCAATTCAAAGCCTCCAATAATGAGGCCGAGTATGAGGCCATGATAGCAGGTCTTAATTTAGCAAAGATTATGGAAGCGCAACAAGTGATGGTATTCAGTGATTCTCAATTAATTGTGAATCAGATGATGGGAATATATGCAGTTAAAGGAGAATTAATGGTCAAGTATCATGCAAAGTTGATGGAGTAGTTGGCAGAATTTGATGCCATTCAGTTGATCAGAATACCAAGAATTGAAAATGCACAAGCAGACGCACTGGCCCGACTAGCATCAGCTACTCGTACCGAGCTGCGAAGAACAATACCAATTGAAGTATTAGAAACTCGGAGCATAGATGAAGACCTGACGATGAATGTTATTACCCTTGATTTAGGACCATCTTGGATGGATCCCATCAGGGTATATATTGAGGAGGGAGAATTGCCGGAGGATAAGCTCACAACAAAGAAATTGAAGTTTAAAGCTGCTCGGTATGTACTAACTAATGGTGTTTTGTATAGACGAGGAATTATGGTAGGTTTGCAGAGATGTGTACATCCCTCCGAGGTGAAAGAATTGATTGAAGAGATCCACAAAGGGTCCTGTGGAGACCATGTAGCAGGTCGGACACTTTTGTAAAGGGTGATGACGCAGGGGTATTACTGGCCAACAATGAGGGCTGATTGTATAGCCTATGCCAAGAAATGTGATAAGTGACAACATTTTTCCTCCATCCGACGAACTCCACAAGCATTGTTGACACCCATAACTTCTCCTTGGCCATTTTCCATGTGGGGAATTGATTTGGTTGGACCACTGCCAACAACCCGAGGAAGATTCAAGTACCTCGTCGTTGCAGTGGATTATTTTACTAAGTGGGTAGAAGCTGAGCCACTTATTGATATGACATACGAGAAGGTATACCAGTTAGTTTGGAAGAACATAATCTGTCGATATGGTCCCCCTCATGCCTTCATCACAGACCATGGAACGTAATTCGATAACGAGGAGTTTCCTGCCTATTGTCGTCAATCAAACATTTTGAAGACTCATTCAGCACCAGGCCATCCTCAAAGCAATGGACAGACTGAAGTGACGAACAGAACATTACTAAATGGTATGAAAAAGAGGCTAAGTGAGGCTAAAGCTAATTGGATTACTGAACTACAGTCAGTATTATGGGCTTACCGAGCAACTCCCCGAGCAGCAACTGGAGAATCACCATATATGCTGGCATTTGGAAGTGAGGCTGTAATACCTGTCGAGTTGGGTCTTCCAACACATAGAGTGCTGAATTTTAATTCCCCAGTCAGCGACTTAATGAGAAGATTGGATTTGGATATGCTCGAGGAGGTTAGAGAAGAGGCAGCCATTAGGAATGCTGCTTACCAACAAAGAACAACTCTATTCTACAACAAGAGGGTGAAAAAATGCGACTTAAAAGAAGGAGATTACGTGCTAAAGAAGGTCATTCAGAAGAACAATAAGTTGGAAGCAAACTGGCATGGACCTTACCGAGTTAGAGAGGTTGTTCGACCAGGAACTTACCGAATAGCAACTCTAGAAGGAGAGGAATTTAAAAATGCATGGAATGATGAACACCTACGCAAGTATTATCAGTGATGTAAAATGTAAAGTAGTTCCATCAATATGAATAAAACGATGACATTTTGCCATCTTCTCTCCTTTTATTGAAAGTTTTTCGGGGAATATAGTGTATAACACTACGCTTAGTGTATAACACTACGCTGCTCGGCAGCAAAAAGAAGACGATAGTTCAAACTCAGACCAACTCCGGTTGGTAAAAGAGCAAGAACAAAACATACTCCTTTGGTTAGGAGGCGTACACTAGCTCAGACCAACTCCGGTTGGTAAAAGGGTGAGTGGACATGATAGTTCTAACTCAGACCAATTTCGATTGGTAAAAGGGAAAGAACACGATAGTTAGAACCCAGACCAACTCCGGTTGGTAAAAGGGCAAGAACACCCCATACTCCTTTGGTTAGGAGGCGTACATTAGCTCAGACCAACTCCGGTTGGTAAAAGAGTTAGTGGACACGATAGTTCGAACTCATGCCAACTCCGGTTGGTAAAAGAGCGAGAACATGAGACTTCTAAAAATGCCAACGTGTTTGGTTAGGAAACAAGATATGCTCTCAAACGCCAACTTATGTTGGTCGGGAGGTAAGTTTATTACATAAAAGTTCCTCGAAGAACAAAATATTCCAAACTGAATCAAGTATGGTTGGTCGGAGATAAAAATCCACTAACGGTAGTTGGTCGACGAGGAGAAAATATTTTAAACAGTACCAAGTATAGCTGGTCGGGGATAAAAACCCATTAACTATAATTGGTCGACGAGCACAATTTAACAACCTTGGTTGGTTGGAAGAAATCTTAAATATTTTTATACTCATTACTTTATTATTAAGTGATCGAGCAACATTACTAATACTTGTAATTTTTTATTACTAAGTTGATCGATGAACCACACAATATTGTTATGCAAGTACAAATATAAAGTGTTTGACAAATACAAGAGCAATACAAATTTGCAAACAAAAATGAAACTCTTTCATTAAAGTCAAAATGAATTACACAAGTTTATTACATTGATATTAAATTGTGTACTAATTATTACATCAGAATTTCCTATTCTATTGGCTTTTTTCCTTAAGCTTTCGATATAGGCTCCTCGCCAGCAGGAGAATCTTCCAGGCAAAAGGGATAATTAATGAAGTTAAGATCTCGCAGCATTCTGACATTTACTATTGAAGGTGTATCCAGTAAATGCTCCGGACGAGATAATTCAACCTGCGAATGAAGGGCATAGTCACCAAGATACTGGGAGATCAAACAACGAGGGATGGCCCGAGCAGGGATCCAACTCATATCAAGCTTGAATGGTGGATTTGGTAGATCGAGCAATCCAGGAGCATGATAATCCCATAAATAATGGCCCTGCTCTAGTTTAAATACACCCAGGGCGTTCAACCATCCCTATTTATAACCTTCATTATTGGCGTTTTCAATGCGAGCATCCAAGTGCCAAAGGGACTCATTGTAGACTGCCATCCAGAACTCACGAGGTTGTTTGGGGAATTGGAAAGTTATTCTCTCTAATTGCTCGTGAAGCTTTCTGGCAAAAATATCCTTATTATCCAGAGTAGACTTTGTCGAAGCAAGTTGATCCTCCAGAGTTTGGATTTTTTTGGACATTTCAGACAAAGCCCGATCTTTTGCATTCAATTGGAACGCTTGAGTTTCCAATGTTGATTGAGTACAAGATTCTTCAACAGTACGACGAAGACCTCTTGGTCATCCCCGAGCAGGTTAAATACTTTGTTCCTCGTCAACATTCTGAGCAACTCTTCCTCATCCACGAGAACCTCTTCCTCGCCCCCGAATAGCCGTAGAAGTACCAGATCTTCTCAAGATGTCCAACTCTTGCCTTAATTTGGCATTCTCAACTTCTAAGAAGGAAAATCCCTCATCAGTCATTGGGATTACAGATGTTGAAGAGGAAGCTGTAGACTTCAATTGTGCTAGCTCTTTCTGCAAATTGTTATTTTCTTGCTCTAGCAGCTCGGCAATCTGTCTACAAGCTTCAACTTCACCCTTTAGGGTCCTCTCCCTGACATCGTAGCCAACAAGCATCTTGTCATGACCTGTTTCAGCACTAAGTTGTTTGAGTTTCTTCTCATAACTTTCGTGTAAAAGAACTGAAGACTCTTTATATTGCTGCTGAAGTTCGAGTACCTTGCAAGTCTTCAATCATTTCGTAATAAGCCACATTGTTGGCTACAGCACGATCAAGAAGACATTTCAAGTATTGATATGCCTCCACTGCTTGGTCTGAAGCATCATGACCAAGGATATCAGCAATTTCTGATGCACTCAGGTCAGTATGGCCAGCTTTAAAATATTCATGGCATTGCTGCATCAGTTTTGTATCATTGGCAGACAGCAATTCCATTCTAGCCATAAACTAATAAAGAAGAGAAGGCAAGAGTTAATAAAAAATCAGAGAGAGCATCAACAATGTAGAGGAACAAAAAAAGGTAATTTTATTACATCATCAAAAGGAGTACAGCGTTCAGAATACAGAGTACAAGTAAAAGAAAAACAGAAAGAGAATACCGAAAAACTTCACACCTTTTCCTTGTCTCCCAAGATTTTCTCGGGAGGCTGGGACGAGGAGCTTGGTTGCTCGGTGGGAACAATGAGTTGGTTGGAAGAAGTTGGGACTTGTTCAGGAGGAGCAGGCAAAGACGAAATCTCCTCGGTGGCCGTCTGATTGGGCTGTGGGGCAAGGACTTGATCACCCACTGTCATTGAAGACTCCTCGGATACAGCTTCGTCTTCATCCTCATCTTCAATTCTAGGAGGAGGACCGGGAAGGTGTTGTTGAAATAGCTCAGAGTCCTCGTCCACCTTCAATTCTTGCAGGGTAGTAACCCAACCATCTCGAAAGTATTTCAAACTCCCATACTGCACCTGGGTCATCATGGCTGCTACCCCCATGTCCCATCCTTTATCCCAACCGGTGCGAAAAGATTTTTTCACAGCCACTTTTCTTTTCATTTTCTCCGAGGAGAGCTTCTCGGATAGAAGATCCTCGGAGGCTTTCAACTTGGCCTCCACCTCCTCCTTCTGGCGATTTACTTCTCGCGGAAGGGTTAGCTCTTCCTCAGCCGACTTCAACTTATTTTCAAGCTCCCCAAAGTTTGTGAGCTTCTCGGCATATTTCTTATTCTCTCTCTCCAAGTCTTTCACCTTATTTCTCAACTGCACCTTCTCTGCCTCAGATGCAGCCAACTTCTTCTCCCATTCGCCCCTATCCTCGTCATACTTTTGACGAGAATCCTTCAAAGATTAGGCCAAACCCTGAAAAGCATCCTCTACTCCAGACGAGGAGCTAGAAGCCTTGATCGCTTCATCTTTCTTCACTATGGTGTTAAAGCAACTCACCAGCTGAAAAAGAAGGTAATGATAAGTCAGTGCCAAGATACATATATTGACTGAAAGAAAGAAAAATTTAGGATAAGAGAAACTTACTGAAGCAATGTGACGAGTAGCTAGGGATGTCAGCATATCCCTAGACATGTTTTCTTCAATTCCTTGGACTTCAGGAATAGTCCAAGTCTTTACCGAGCTCATTGCAGAACTCGGGGGAATAATAGTTGGAACTCCAGCTCCACTAGCTTGGAGCTGGGGAATGGTTTCAGAAAAACTGACCGATGAGGATTTCTTCAGTCTCCTCGGTGGCACTTCAACAGTTTCAACCAAAGAAGAACTTTTGGTTGGGGAAATGGTGATCACTTCCACAAGTGCATCCTTCTTACTAGGAGCCACTGGGGGCTTCTCGACAGCCTTCTGCAGAGCAGCAGAAGGGGCAGCATCTACTTTCTTTGTCCCCTTTGGGACATCATTCTTATTTTTCTTTCCATCTCCAGCAGAGGAAGTCTCCTCGAAGATAGCAGGAACTCTTCTTTTGCCCATTTTCTGACTTGGAGGAATGTGAGATTCTGGTGAAGAATCCTCAGAAGCTGGCAATGGTTCGCTAATGCTGACCACAGGATGAGCAGTAAAGGATGATGTATAGCTCCTGTACTGCAACAAGTATGAGGCAGACCTGATGTGCTCGTCTGCAACTTTCTGATGCAAACTCCAGATATGTTTCAAATGCTTTATATTAACTTCTGATTCTTTGGGAGTTTTTCTCTTACTGTCAACTGCAAACAAATACATAATGAAATATCAGTCATACATTTTATCAAACATAATGAAATCATAATTTCAGAAATAGAACAAGATAAAAATAACCTATCCCATTGCCATATGGAGGGCATTTAAGACCTTCATATACTTCGTCTCCAACCAAAGGGACATGTTGCCAATTTTTGATAACTACCCCATGTTCAAAATAATCCCTATTAGCATCAGGGAGATTGACTACTAAAGCTCTATTCAAAAATCTAGTTTTTAAATAATAAACATTGTCTAGAATAGCCCATCTATAACAGTACATAATCTCAGGAATTCCTATACGAGTTCCATGAGTTTGATTTAACCTATGTACTCCATTAACTATCCTCCATGTGTTGGGGGCTATTTTTGCAGGGACAACATCAAAATATTGACAGAACTCTAAGAATAAATGGTTTGGTGGAAAAGAAAATCCACATTCAGCAATAAAGAGGCTGGGGAACCAGTGTCCCTCAGCCAAACGAAAGTAATCTAAAGGCTCAGAAAGATCTTCCAGAGTTACCCAAGATGGAATGGAAAAATCAGAACGGAATTTCTCGAGAGATTCGATAATATAAACCATGGTGAATAAAAGAAATGAAGAAGAAGGAAGAATATCTTACAGGAAAAAGGGAGATCTGTTGACAACGAACGAAGACAAGGATGAACGCACAAGAGAAAAAAAGACTATGGAAAACTCGAAAGCAGAAATTGGAAAAAGGTAGAAGATGGTGATATTGTCTATGAAGTTTAAATACTTTGTCTTGGGAAATGGCGAAAGAAATGATTACAAAAAGGAAGCTATTACGCCACCGGCGGCTAAAAGGACAAAAAGTGCACGAAGATCGAAGCGCTTATAAAAATGCAAAAAGGCGGATTCTGCGAATTTGGAAGGAAATTCAAATACGAAGAAAATGCTCCTAAAACCCAGGAAGGTCATTTAATATTGCCATATACCGAGAAAGAATGTTCCATACTCCTCAAAGTTCAAAATATGAAACATTGGGGGCTTCTGTTGATACCAAAATTAGTATGCTGATATAGACGAATCTCAAGAAGACATGTGTCGATCTACGTGGCACAATAGCAACGAGGAAATCTACTTCCCCGATCAAGTCAGACTCACTCCGAGGAACTCCAATGCTCCGAGGAACTCTTGAACGACGAGAAACTAAAGGCTCTTTGAGTTGCATCTCGACGATTGCCAGATAATCAACAGTTCAACTATTCATTGAATGCTAATCATCTTGACGCACACGCTTGAGGAGCATTAAATGAATTACCCTTTCATATGTATATCATTTAATGTATCACCCTTTCATGTACAGCCTAAGGGCTATTAATACCTTGTATCATCCTCATTCAAGGGGATCGAAATTTCTTGATAAAACTTGTAATCGAGAATTCCCAAACACTCAGTAATAACATAACAGTGGATGTAGGCCATTCATATAAGGCTGAACCACTTTAAAAATATTTTGTCTCATTTATTTATCTGTGATTGAATTATTAGAGTAATCTAATTTTTTACATCAACACACGGGGTGCTTGCTTCAAACCACACAAGGCTTTCCTTAGATAGTAGACGTGATCAGGGTGCTTAGGGTTTTCAAACCCTTTTGGTTATTCCACGAAAACCTCCTCCAGTAGAATGTCATTCAGAAAGACACTCTTGACATCCATCTGATATAACTTGAAGCGTAGATGACATACGATGGCGAGTAGTAAAAGGACGGACTCAAGCCTCGCAATAGGAGCAAACGTCACCCTCACCCAAAAGGTTAAAATCAATAAAGCAGGTGGTTCATCATCTTGCATAGTGACGTTTATTGACTCCATAACCTTAGAGTTATTCAGGTTATACACCCAATAAGCTCTACTAAATGATGAATAACCTAAAAATATCCTCCCATCGCTCCAGGAGTTGAACTTTCCTAATTTCTCTCTATCCCGTAGGCTGTAGCATTTGCTCCCAAAGACATAAAATATGATAGGTTAGGCTTCTTTCCAGTCCACAATTAGTAGGGCGTCGTACAAGTGTGTGGTCGAAGATATACCCTATTCACCGTATGGCACGCGATAGACACCGCCTCTGCCTAAAATCTTCTTGCAACTTTACGACCCAAAAGTATAGATTTGGCCATCTCTTGAATTATCCAATTCTTCCACTTAACAATACTATTTTGCTGAGGAGTCCTAATAGCCAAAAATTTGTGTTTGATTCCAAGGCTATCACAGAAAAGATCTACTTTTACATCTTTAAACTCAGTGCAATTGTCATTACGTATTCTATTGATAGTGACACCGTGTTAATTTTGTAGGACACGACACTTGGTTGTAAGAAAATCCACTGTATCGGATTTCTCTCGCAGAAAACCTACAATAGAGTAGCGTGAGAAATCATCTACCATCACGAGAATATACCTCTTACCACCTAATCTCTCAGTACGAGTGGGACCCATAAGATCCATATGTATTAACTCAAGAATGCGAGAAGTGGTAATGGAATTCAACTTTCGATGGGGGCTACGAATTCTCTTTCCCAACTGGCAGGGCCCACAAACTGTGAAAGTTGGCTTTCCAAACGATGGTAAGCCACATACTAGGTCCTTTTTAATTAACTTTTCCAAATCTCGAAAGTTCATATGACCTAGATATTGGTGCCACAGATCCATAGTAGTGATCGTGGCACTGTTGAAGACAAATAAGGACTCAGGCATGATCCCATAGCAATTGTCTTCAGTCCTTACCCCTTGTAAATAAAAGTTCACCAGTTTGATCGAAGATGTGGCATTTATTCCAGTCAAACATTATTGCAAAGTCAGCATCGCACAGCTGGCTAATGCCGAGTAAATTTGCTTTCAATCCCTTGACGTACAATACATTCTCTAGCTTAAGAAATTCTGGTAACTCAACTATACCGCATCCTACTATGATAGATTTTCTCCCGTCTCTAAAAGTGACTTTACCTTCCTTATGATCCTTGAGGGATGTAAACAGAAAAATGTCACCAGTCATGTGCCTGGAGCACCCACTACCGAAGTACCATTGTAGATAATTATGTGCCTTAAGAGCAACATGAACAACAAGGGTTTTTGCGTTGTGTTTAGGCACCCAAGATGTGGTAACCTTCTATTTGCCCTTATCATTGTTGACACTAGATGGTATTTTAGAAGTGTCCACTGACGGCATATAAATCCGCTAGAACTCTTCCACTATACTCTGAGATGTGGCGACTAAAAACTCAACTCGCTCTCTAAGACTCTCAAAATCAGTAGTGGCATGTGACGAAGCAAAAGTACATCGTGTCCGACCCAAACTATAGTAATGCTCACGAAGATGGCCTTTTCTTTTGCAGTAAGTACAAAAATATGTAGACTTAGGCCAACTTCAATTTATTTTTCTTGGCCGAACTCTCTTTTGATTTTTAGGTGGGTGGCCATAAGGATTTGTAATAAACTCGAGAACTGGTTCCAATATCATATGAGACGTGGAAGATCCATCAAAACCTATTCTCGGTCTCTCACCTAGACCCAAAGCAAGGAACATCCTTCCCATCTTACCAGATCGGTCCTCAATTCTTACCTTGACTTCCCCGAATCTCTCAACGTCTTGAGTGAGTTGGGCTACATGGGCTTTCAGTTTTTTTCGAGTGTCCAGGGAGGAATGGAGCTCACTCATCAGATCAGCCACTTGGTTAGTCAAGTCGCCATTTTCTTTCGTAAAAACACTTTCTCTCTCACCAAAAACTTTCTCTCTCTCAACACAGGCGGTCTCTTTCTCTCTCAACGCTATGTACATGGAGGTCTCTCTCTCTCATATCTCCTAATTCCTTCTCTAGAGATGCTATCCTAAGAGTTAATGCTTTGTTATGCTTTTTGGTATTGAAAGTATCATCATATAAATCAATGTATGCGCGTCAGAGATCACTCTCGCTCTCACTTGCATCTTTTTCCCCCTCACTCACACTACTATCACTATCGAGGTGTCCCTGTGAGCTTGCATCCTTATCGTCATGAGGAGCACTGCCAGTACTCACATGACTAGACATGACTGCAGTGAGGTTACATTCATGCGATGACTCATCTCCAGAGTCCACCGACTCAACCGCACTATCGTCACTAAGAGTCGTGTTTAACGCAGATTTGGGTTGTTCTTGAGGTTTCAACGTAGTTGCACACTCAAACCCCCTATGACCTCTACTTCTACACTCAAAAAATATCTCAATTTATTTCTTAGAGGTGTCCTTTTTATCTTTCTCAAATTTCTTTTCAGATTTATTTTTCTCAAAATTCTTTTTATCTTTAAAATTTCCATTTTTCTTTAATTTGAGATATTTCTTGAAATTTTTAACAAAAAGGACCAAATTATCCAAGTCAAAATCAGAACCAGAGTCAGACATCTCTTCCTCTCTTTGACCCCTCACTCTTTCTGGCCTGGGCTTTAAGTACAACCCCTTTATCTTTTGATTTTATTGTGTTTGGGAACATGACGATTTCATAGGTCTGTAGGTCTCCAACTAACTCCTCTAATTTCAGCGTACTGAAATTACCTAATGAATTTAACACGGTGACTATGGGAATAAATCTCTTAGGAAGTGATCTAAAAATTTTCTTAACTACCCTAGCATCATGAATGTTTTCTCCTAAGTTAAAACTAGTGTTCATGATATCAGATAAGCGTGTATAAAATTCATCGAAACACTCATTTTCATGCATGGAAATGGTTTCAAACTGTGTAGTTAAGTTTTGCAATTTATATTCTTTCACTGAATTTGTGCCTTCATGGGTAAGTTGAAAAACATCTCATGCCTCTTTAGATGTGGTACACGTCATGATGCATCGGAACTCGTCAGGGTTGATATTTTAAAAAATGGCACTAAGCCCACGTGAGTTATATGTACTCCATTTAAATTCATCCTCAGTCCATGCAGTCATAGATTTTAGAGTAGTTACGTTATCTACAGTGATAATGGGAGGCATCCACGTTACGTTATCTACAGTGATAATGGGAGGCATCCACACTCTTTCACACACAACCCAGACACGTTCATCAATAGTCTTTAGGTGAGATTTCATTCCTGCTTTCCAATAAACATAATTTGACCCGTCAAAAATTGGGACTTTATTATATAAGTTATCCATTGAAATTGCGCTTTTTCAAAAATCAATTTTCACAACAAAATTGATATCCAGACAAATTTATCGAAAGAATTACACAATAAATTTGTGTAAATGGCTCTGATACCAATTTGAGAGTGCACCAGCAATCAATATCAAACTGATTTAATTAAATTCCAATTTTAGTCCCAATAAGTCTTAACTCTTGCAAGCAAAATAGATCGAATAAGAAATAGTCTAAGCATGCAAGACAATCACAGTTGAGGAAAAATCCCCCACAGAGGAAAAACCATCTTATTTTCACTACAATTTGTAAAGTTCGGTTTACACGGACTACAATGAAAATACAAGTAGTGACATACGAAATACCTGCAGGCATTGGTTTTGATGTCGTCGGCTAGAGTTCCCGTAAGAGATCCAGAAGGTCAGCACTGGAAAAGCTTTGTCTTCTCCACAATGTACTCCATATGAGTAGTATAATCTTCCTTGATGTTTAGAGGATTGGGAATTATTTATGAATCAAAAAGGTATGAAAACCTTAAAAATATGACGTCTGGAAATAGGTACTGTTTTGCAGAAACGGAGGTATGCAGACATAGGAAAACGTGTAGCATGAACACTATTCAAATAGGCAAGTTAATGAGGTGCGTCGTTCGAGCGACATATGATGTCGTTTGAGCGAGATGGCATCTCGTTTGAACGAGATACGATGTCGTTCAAACGACATCAGTGACGTGTCTAAAAAAACCTCCTTAAAAATATCTTGCGTTCTTATCATCTTTCAGACTTTGAAAATTTATTTGAAAATATTCCCAACTATTCATGAAAATAATTAAACACTCCAATTAAAATTATTTTTAACATAAGTATGTGGAGTATAGGGAATGGTTGAAGAGTACGTTGCTTGACACATGATGCACGTACAAAGATGATGGATGCATGAATTTGGATCAAGGCCATCGTGGATGATCGTGGAGACATGCTCAATGTTGCGGTATCAAACATACTTAATTGTGATCTAAGACACTTAGAAAATTCAGATATTCTACCCCAGACATTTATATAAAACATGTCCTTACAATAGGAGAAATAAATATTTGTGTTTTATGGTGATTTAATGTATTTGAAAGACTAGGGTTCACATGTTTAAGTAGAAATCTTACTAGGTTGATATCCTGATTTCATGTAGAACATTAATCACAAATTTTAATGATTCTTAAAGGAAGAAATCTGGAAATATTATGTAGTTCTTGAAAGAATATAGTAGACTGGGGTTTGTGACAAAATCATGAACTATACCCATTTAATGATGTATCCCTGGAGATTTAATCAAGATTATATGTTAGAAATTGTTCATACCTGTTACTATAACTTTTGTGATGCTTGGTTGGGAGTTTGGGATGAATTAGTAAATGTTTTGAGGATTAAAGTTGATGAAACACATAGGCAAAGAATTGTAAAAATTGGGTCAATACTTGACCGATCGATCGACCGACTCAAGAATGTCGATCGATCAATTGGATCGATCGATCGACTCCTTCTGGAATTTGAATCGTGTTTACTTTTTATGTTTAATCCAACCCTAATTTATAAGAACCCTTTGACATAATTTAAATACCATAATGGGAGTTTGGAAGGACCAGTAGGGTTATGGGAAAGGTTTGGATAATGAGATTTTATATGAAATTTAACCGTGGGGTCACGAGGGTATAAAATGGGTTATGATCGTATGTGTGATAAATTGGATGTTATGCAAGTTAATGAAGACTTAGGAAAGTAGAATATCGAGAGTACATCCACTAGTTTTATACATATCAAATTAATACACTTCGAGTGACGAGAAGTACTTAAGAACTTACGGTAGATGTGAATATAAAATAATGAACTAATAACACGTACGATTCGGGTGTTACATGCCACGTATGGTTTAGAATATGTCCTGGGTCATGGGTGTACCTATCTGAATAATGTAAATATATATATATATATATATATATATATATATATATATATATATATATATATATGTAAATATATATATAAATATATATTATATGAATGTATGTGATTAATCATACCCACGCTACTTGCTATCACAAAAGTCTCCGCGCCGGGACAACCTTATTCTGATGTGACCTTTATGGGGAATATGGACTTGTACCCTACAACATGGAACCTTGGTACATCCTACCTGTGAGTGGTAGAGTAGACGGTCCTAAGAGACGTGAGGGTATGTGCTGACCTCTTAGTGACTTGGAACTATGATTCGTCTCCAATTTATGTGTTTTGTGTTAATACAGTTCGGGGGTAATCCGAATTGGTATTTCCCTTATTTGTACGAGAGGTACGGGGACTTGATTTTAGAGTATGCCTGCACCATTATTTAGTATTGGGGTGACTTATTAGTATATATATATCCTGAGTGAGAAATATATATATATATATATAGTATTCATCTATTATGCTTGTAAATAGATTCAATTGAATAATGGTATTAAATAATTTAAGTGTTTGAGAACTTAAAACCATATTGAGATATATATAGCAGGCTTGATTAAGTTAAGAAATTAATCATGTATAAAATATATTTGTGCAATCACGTGAATAAGGGTTGACGAGAGTAGACTGAGCTTAGACTGGTTAACTGGATTAGCGTTATCTATAATAAGTTAGTAGTACGCCAGACGTGCAAACTAGATTAGAGGTGAGAATTCCTAAGTGAGGACAACGTAACTAACATGTATGGAGTATATCTTCTAGCAAGCATTTTAAATACTTACTAAACTGTTTTTAAAACTATAACTATCGAACTCTGACTCGTTACTTGTCCATCTCTTTTTTTTCTTGTATATATATATATATATATATATATATTAACAGGTGCCCAACCACAGGGGCGTCAGAATTAGATCGTTGGACTGTTTGACGTGTTACAGCTAGTATGGGAGTAGTAGGTCCTTGCATTTAGATGACTTCATTATTATTATCTCAGCTGTTCACTTAGTCATGTTACATAGGGCATGTGTTGCCCATTCTCAGTTTCTATTTAGTTCAGAGAGACATTGTACTTTTTTATTATTTAGTTTTCAATTGGGATTATTTTAACTATTATATTGTCCTTGGATTTGAGATATTATATTGGGAATGATTAATCTAGCCTGGTTGTTTCATTTGGATGGTTTGATATTCATTATTATATTTATGTTCATTAAAAAGGTGTATGTTTATCAATTCATATTTCTGGGACTTAATTCATACAATTAAATATTTTGAGACTTAGCTTAATTATTTATTAGGTGATAAATACAGATTTTATTTTTTGACAGTGATGCTAAGAATGAACCAACCGGATACTTTGTTTTCATTTAATAAAGGATTGATCACCCGGTATTTAATTAGGCAGGGTGTCACAGGTGGTATCAGAGCATCAGGTTCTATAATCCTTTAGGATCTGTACGGCTTATTATGCTTCCAGCTTAGCTTTCTTTGATATAGAGCCTTAATATTAAGATTGTTGCATTCTGAATTTTGTATACGTCTTCAGCTATATTAAAACTCATTGAAATTTGGACTTATAAATTCCTTCTCATTTCAGATGCCTCTGAGACGAGCATCGCAGGACAGAAATGCCCAACCAGAGCCCCAGCCGCCGCAAGAACAGGGGAAAATGAATACTGTGGAGGTAGCCACTATAGTTGCACAGGCGATTAATACAGCATTAACAGTGGTTCAATATGACCCACCACAGGTCCAGGCAGTGGCATATGCCTTAGTACATGTGTTACCTTCTGCTTGGGAATGAGTCAGAGACACCTTCCAGACGGCGCACCCACCAGAATTCTCGGGAAGCTCAGATGTTGTGGAGGCTAGCCAATGGAAAAAGGACATACAGAGGCATCTGCAGATGTATGAGTGCACGGAGGTGTAAAAGCAGATTTTAGCTACCTTCAAGCTGGTTGGAGCAGTGTTATAGTAGTGGGAGTCCACTACCACTACAGAGGAGCGTGAGGTTTTGGCGATATAGGATTTCTGGGTGCGATTCGATCGCAAATACTTCATTTTCGTTGTTCAGACTGAGATGAGGTAAAAATGATGAACCTTAAAAAGGGAAGGGATGACAGTTGTGAATTATGAGGAGGAGTTTACGATATTAGTTACTTTGGTGCCATATGAGGTACCTACTGAAGAGAAGAGGATTCGAATGTTCATGGATGGCTTGACCTGGAGGATTCGCCAGCACCTTTTGGGTAATCTTTCGTTGGGTACTTATAACAGGGCCGGATAGGAGGTGGTAGTGCCAGTGGGGCACCAGTATCCCAGGGATAGGTCCGTCAGGGTGAGCAAAATTCCCATCAGGGGGACCCCACTAAGCATTGGGGATTTAAATAGGGCCACCAAGGCCAACAGTATTACCATTACGGCCAGTCGATCTAGCAGTAGGGCCAACAGGGGTATCAGTAGGGTCACTGGAGGGGTGGTGATGACCAGTAGGGTCGAGGACAGAGGGGAGAAAATTTTAGGGTTAGATGTTTTAGTTGTGGTAAGAATGGCCATAGACATCAGGATTTCCCAGAGGGGGATAGGGCCCGCAGCAGCAGGGTGCTCGTTAGGAGCCACAGAGTCCGATCTTTCCAGTCGCCCTTTAAGCACCACCTTAGATACCAGCTCTACTCGCTATTCCAGTAGTCCCAGTTCAATAGGGCAATTACAGTATGGGCGTGTTTACAACGTCCATCAGGCCGCAGTCCTACAGGCTCCACCCGCAATCGAGGGTATGTTTTCTATTCAGGGGACTTTGGGGTGTATATTATTTGACACGGGAGCTTCACACTCTTTTATTTCCACTAGTTTTGCACGTGCATTGGGGTTATTAGATACAGCCAAGAGTACTGTTACGTGTGTTGACTTGTCACTAGGTAATGAGACATTTATTTACTTTAACTATCGGGGCATGGAAATAGATATTGGGAGACTTATTTTACCCGTCTACATGCTTGTATTAGATATATCCGAGTATGATTCTATTATCGGTATGGATTGGCTTGTTACTTGTAGATCCATGATAGATTGCTTTAGTAGGAGCATTATTTTTTATATATCGGGCCAGGAGATGTTTCTGATGGTCATGCCTCATCCTGAGGGAGGATCGTCCACCCATTTATATTACATGGAGGAGGAGACCTCTAAGGAGATAGTGATTCCCCTTGACTCGATTCCTATCGTTTGTGAGTTTTTCAATGTGTTTCGCGATATACCGAGATTACCACCTAGCAGAGAGATAGATTTCGTTATAGATTTGATGTCGGGTACTCGATCGATAGCCCGTGCACCCTACCATATGGCTCCAGATGAGATGATGGAGTTGTGGGATCAGATTGAGCAACTGTTGGGACAGGGTTTCATCCGTAGGAGTACCTCACCTTGGGGTGCTCTCATGTTGTTTGTAAATAAGATAGATGGGTCGTTGAGGTTATGTGTGGACTACCGAGAGTTGAACAAAGTCACGATACGGAATAAGTATTTGTTGCCCCGAATTGATGACTTGTTAGACCAGTTGAGAGGAGTTTCCTTCTTCTTAAAGATATATTTGAGATCGGGATATCATCAGTTACAGATTAGGGAGAAGGATGTGTCGAAGATTTCTTTCTTGATGAGATATAGATCCTCTGAGTTTCGAGTTATACCGTTTGGGTTGACCAATGCTCCAGTTGTATTCATGGACTTAATGAACAGGGTGTTCAGATAGTTCTTAAATTAGTTTGTCATTATCTTTATAGATGACATTATGATTTATTCCCGGACTAAGGAGGAGCATGCCGAGCATTTGATACGGGGCCTTTAGAATCTGCGAGAGCATCAGTTGTATGAAAAGTATGAGAAGTGCAGGTTTTAGCTACATGAGGTATAGTTTGGGGGGCACATTATTTTCGATAAGTGAATATTCATAGATCCGGGGAAGGTTTACGCGGTGAGGGAGTGAGGACAGCCCATGACACCTTCTGAGACCGTAGTTCATTGGGAATGGTAGGGTACTACAGACGGTTGACTCAAAGATTCTCGAAGATAGCGGGTCCATTGACTAACTTGACTCACAAGGGGGTACCGTATATTTGGGATGACGATTGTTAAGTGTCCTTTGATGAGCTTAAGGACAAGTTGACTTCGGCGCCAGTCCTTGCTTTACCCAAGATAGGAGTGGAGTACCTGGTGTATACCAATGCTTCCATAAAGGGAATTGGGGGGTACTTCAGCAGGAGGATCATGCTATAGCTTATGCCTCACGTAAGCTTAAACCTCACGAGAGAAATTACCCCACCCACGACTTGGAGTTAGCAGTAGTTGTGTTTGCCCTTAGAATTTGGAGACATTACTTATTGGGGGAGAAATTTCGCCAGTTCATAGACCACAAGTCACTGCAATACTTGTTCACTTAGTGAGAGTTGAACATGTATCAGCACAGGTGGATAGAGTTTGTGAAAGACTACCAGTTCGAGATATAGTACCACCCGGGGAAGGCTACATAGTTGTAGATGCGTTGAGCTGTAGGCCAGTAGGTGAGGTGGCGGATGTGTGGAAGGAAAAATGGAAAGATCTGGGACATCAGAATGCAGTGGACCAATCCTTTATGTCCATCATGACAATCACACTAGAGATTGTCATGAGAGTGATCCAGGCCCAAATTGTCAATTTGTTCTGTCAGTATCAAATTATACGGCTCGTAACTGAGGGTGCAGATTCCTATTCAGTGAGTTCAGATGGGGGTTTGCGACTTAATGGGAGATTAGTGGCTCCGAAGGGGGAAGACTTATGTCATGAAGTGATGATGAAGTCGCATGGATCTCGATTTGCAGTACATCCCGGAAGGAATAAGATGTAACAGGATATGAGGCGATAGTACTAGTGGAGTGGGATGAACAAGGACATTGTGGAGTTCGTGTCCAAGTGTGCCACTTATCAGTTGGTAAAGGTGGACCATCAGAGACCACCAGGGTTACTTTAGCCTTTAAAGATCCCTTTGTGGAAATGGTAGAGTATTTCCATGGATTTCATCACTGGGTTGCCTACATCACACAGGGGTCACAATTTGATATGGGTAGTTGTGGATCAGTTGACCAAGGTAGCTCATTTCTTATCGGTGTGGACAGACTACAATACAGGACAGTATGCCCAGATATTTATAACAGAGATAGTGAGGGTTCATGGGGTACCCCTTAATATTGTGTCTGATAGAGACAAAATCTTTATGTCCCAATTTTAGGAGAGCTTCCGGGAGGCCGTGGGTACCGAGTTAAGATTGAGTACGGCCTACCACCCGCAGACGGATGGATAGACAAAGCAGACGAATCAGATGCTAGAGGATATGTTGTGGATGTGTGTCCTTGACTTTGGCGGGGGTTGGGAGTTGTATCTCCCCCTGGTGGAGTTCGCTTATTACAACTCCTACCAGTTTACAATTGGCATGGACCCATTCGAGGCATTGTACGACGAACCTTGTCATTCTCCTGATTGTTGGATAAAGGTGGGGAAAATAAGCTAGTTGGGCCAGAAGTGATTCAGAAAATGTCTGCTAGGATTGAGATGATCAGAATCCGTATCCGGGTAGCCTAGGATAGGCAAAAAATCTACGCAGATGTCAAGCGGTTCTCCATGGAGTTTAGTGTGGGGGACCAAGTGTTGCTGCGAGTGTCTCCTATGAAGCGGATAATGAGGTTCGAGAAGAAAAGGAAATTAGCTCCGAGGTACGTGGGACCATTTCCTATCATTGAGAGGATTGGACCGGTGGCATATAGACTTGGGTTGCCAGAACACCTACACCGTATCCACGATGTGTACCACATTTCTTCACTGAGAAGGTATCTCCGAGATGAGTTGGCTCATACCCATATTGCGATAGAGGATATTGATCTCCAGCCTGACAGTTCATATGAGGAGAGGCCAGTGGCCATCCTAAACCATAGTGAGAGGAGATTAAGGTCAAAGGTTGTTCCACTCGTGCGGGTCCAGTGGGAGCATCATAATATAGAGGAGTCTACTTGGTAGCACGAGGCAGATATGCGCGAAAAGTATCTAGACTTTTCCCTACCAGGTATATTCATTTTATTTTCGAATTTCGAGACGAAATTCCATTGTTAGGGGGGAGTATGTAATACTCCGCATTTTTATGACTTTAAATAATTATAGGAGTTATATAATTAATCCGGATTTAAATTAATATTTACTAGCGTGACGTGAGTTAGTGATTATTGATGGTTATTATGTTGATTATTACTTAATGAGTAAAGTAAAATGGATAATAATTTATTAAAAATTATCGCGAGTGAATAATACGATAGTTATAGAAATTAAGTCGGAACGAGCGTGTCAGTTATATATGACTGTGTGTATATATATTATATGAATGTATGTGCTTAATCATACCCGCGCTACTTGTTATCACTGAGGTCTCCGCGCCAGGACAACCTTATTCTGATGTGACCTTTATGGGGAATATGAATTTGTACCCTAGAACATAGAACCTTCGTACAACCTACCTGTGAATGGTAGAGCAGACGGTCCTAAGAGACGTGGGGGTATGTGCTGACCTCTTACTGACTTGGAACTATAATTCGCCTCCAATTCGGGGGTGATCCGAATTAGTATTTCCCTTATTTGTACACGAGGTACCGGGACTTGATAGCAGAGTATGCCTGCACCATAATTTAGTATTGGGGTGCCTTATTAGTATATATATCCGAGTGAGAAATATATATATATATATATGTGTGTGTGTGTGTGTGTGTGTGTGTGTGTGATTCATTTATTGTGCTTGTAAGTATATTAAATTGAATAATGATACTAAATAATTTAACTGTTTGAGAACTTAAAACCATATTGAGATATATATAGTGGGCTTGATTAAGTTAAGAAATTAATCATGTATAAAATATATTTATGCGATCACGTGAATAAGGATTAACGAGAGTAGACTGAGTTTATACTGGTTAACTGGGTTAGCATTATCTAGAATAAGTTAGTAATTCGTTAGGCGTGCACACTAGATGAGAGGTGGGAATTCCCAAGTGAGGGAAACGTAACTAACATGTATGGAGTATCTTCTAGTAAGCATTTTAAATACTTGCTAAACTATTTTTAAAACTATAACTATCGATTTCTGACCCGTTTCTTGTCCATCTCTTCTTTCTCCGGTATATATATATATATATATATATATATATATATTAACGGGTGCCAAGCCACAGGGGCGTCAGAATTAGATCGCTAGACTATTTGACGTGTTGCAGCTAGTGTTGGAGCTGCAGGTCCTTGCGTTTAGATGACTTCATTCTTTTTATCTCAGCTCTTCACTTAGTCATATTAGATAGGGCATGTGTTTCCCATTCTCAGTTTCTATTTAGCTCAGATAGACATTGTACCTTTTTATTTTTCAGTATTAAGTTTTCAATTGAGATTATTTTAACTATTATATCATCCTTGTATTTGAGATATTCTATTGGGAATGATTAATCTAGCCTGGTTGTTTCATTTGGATGGTTTGGTATTCGTAATTATATTTATGTTCATTAAAAAGGTGTATGTTTAACAATTCATATTGTTGGGACTTAATTCATACAATTAAATATTTTGACACTTAGCTTAATTATTTATTACGTGATAAATAAAAAAATTATTTTTCGATAGTGATGCTAAGAATGAACCAACCGGATACTTTGTTTAAATTTAATAAAGGACTGATCACCTAGTATTTAATTTGGTGGGCTATCACAGCTTATATCATTTAAAACTCGATGAATCACGAAGGTACTTGCTTTGTCTCATGCGTGTATGTATAAAGATTGAAGATATTTATGTTGCACACCCTGATGAGAAAGGATTAAAGATTTAAAGTTTTGATGTCGCAGATTTTGAAGTAAAAGTGTTAGACTTACATGTTTAGTACCTTTTCAGTTTTGGGTTCACGGGAGGGTATTAGATTTATATAAGATTTTTGTTTTGATAATTCAGATGTTTTGTATTTTTATCGGCTTAGACATAGGGGGAGATTTGTAAGAACATAATTTTATAAATGTTTGTTCACAATTGAGTATGTCGTATATCGCTACAAACGTCGAAGAATATTCAAGAACATTCATGAATCAAGATGATTCCAAATATCAAGTTCTTCAATAAGAAAAGCCTCTGCGAGACAAACTTTGGTAAGGTTGTGTTTTAGTACCTTAACGGTTCACTTAAGGTGTTGGGATATTTTTTCTAAAAAAAAATTCAAAGTGTTGGAGGGGAGTTTTTTGTCAAAATATTTTTTCTAAGGGTTGAGGCAAACTGGAATAAAAAAATTAATTTACGCTCCAGTCGTTCGAGGGAGATTTCCACATCGTTCAAGCGATAGAGGCATCTCGCACGAAATCATTCGAGTGACAACAGGCATCATTCAAGCGAAAGCCCTGTTTTGTTCGAGCAACGCGCCGCCTTAGATTTCTTATAAATAGAGTTTTCCAACTTCTTTATTGATAAGAAGATCCGCATTTTTATCATATACGAAAACTACTTTGGCGGAATCATTGTCTTCTCACTTTTAGGTTTTTAATCCTTTTTGTTTTCAATTCACCAGATCCCAATAGTTTATGTTAATTGTTTTGGAACCCAAGAACACATCTTTGTTGAAGTTTCTCTTGTAGAGAAGATATGTGTTGCTGATCAAGGTCCCACTTGAGGGACGTACTGGGCTGACTGACTGCAAGTCAATAGGGAGTACTTACGGGTGTTCCTGAGCTGACTGAACAGTGGTTCGTGTAGAGTTGTTGTAGAATTCCATTGCTGATTTAGGTTGTGGCCTGTGTGGGGTTTCTGGGGATAATCCATTTCAGATTTCATTGTAAGTATTATAGTGAAATAAAAGGTTTTATCCAAAAAAAATTTTTTAAATCTGCAAGTTGGTTACTTGCATTTATTGGTTTGACACACACACACACATGTAGTTGGAATTTGCGAATTTCTTTAAATTAGTATCACACGGCATTCTCAAGTATTGATGTTAAGTTTCACCATAAGAATAATGATGTTAAATTTTCCATCTATGAGACATGTTTAGGAGACAAGACTCCAAGTGTTCTCCCATCACCAGAGAGATATTTCGTTATATTTTCACGATAAGGATAATGATGTAAAGTTTCCCACCTCTTGGGGTTTAAATGAGATATGCCTGGGAGACGAGACTACAAGTGTTATCGTACTACCGAGAGACAGATTTTATTAGATTTTCACCATAAAATAATGATGTTAAGTTTCACCATAAGAATAATAATGTTAAGTTTCCAACCTCTACGTGTTTATATGAGACATGCCTAGGAGAAGAAACTCCAAATGTTCTCGTAATGCCGAGAGAGAATTCATTAGATTAACATCATGAAATAATGATGTCAAGTTTCACCACGTTAAGTTTACCACCTCTCAGGGTTTATATGAGAGATGCCTAGGATACGGGACTTTAAGTCTTCTTATAGTTCCGAGAGAGATTTCATTAGTATATGACAAACATAAATAAAAGTACACAATATGAGACAAAACTTCATTTTTATTCATCAAGATTTTGTGTAACAACATTCAATTACATAAATGAAATGCTTGCAGACTATTACATAATTTCTGTAATGATAATTCTTTTTCAAATGATCAGCACATCAGTTGGATAATGGTTTGCCTTCCAAATTTTCCATACGATAGGTACCTAGAAAGACTTCTTCGATGATTTTTTAAGGTCTATGCCAATTCGGATGAAGTTTATTAGCCTTCTGGATGACGTATTTTAGATCGAGGTCACCGAATTTTAATGAATAATTTTTTACTCTCTTGTTATAAGACTTTGCATCTCTCTGCTTGTAGGTTGACTGTCGCATGACTACATCTTCAGTCTTTAATGAGGTTTAAATCAAGTCTTCTCTCTTCCAAATATAACTTCGGATCATATGTCTAGACTTTGTGGCCCAAAATCCAAATTTAGTAGGGATGAATTCTTCTCACCCATATGTCAGTATAAAAGATGTCTCCCCTGTTGGCATCCTCTCAGTGGTCCGATACACCCATAGGACACTGTACAGTTCATCAACACACTTTTTTTTGGCATCTTTTAATTACTTTTTTATCTCATCCAGTATCGTCCTGTTAGTCACCTTGGTTTTCCCATTTACTTGATGTCATCATGGTGTTGAGAAGAATTTATTTATGTAGACCCAATTAACATACGCAATCAGATACTTATTCTTGAATTGTTTTCTAATATATGATATTACAGTATTTGGGAACCCATATTGGTAGATGATATTTCTCTACGTAAATCTGAAGCACGTCTCTTTGGGGATAGTGACCATAGCCTCTACCTATATCCATTTTGAAAAATAATCAACCATGATGATAAGGAAATGAAAATTCCCTTTATCTCTTCGTAGTGGGACGACCAAATCAATTTCCCACATTAAAAAAAGTCAAAGAGATGGGAGAGAGAGATTGATGAGGTTGATGAGGTATTTTTGCATGACTTTCTCTTCGCCAGCGATCTTCCTCCAATATGACTTACACAACTAACTTCGTGAATATCTTTGAGAACATAACTTACCTCAGTAGGATGCACGCACCTCAATAGGGGGATCAAATAACCCTTTTTGTACCGCACATTCCCTAAAATGGTAAATCTAGTCAAACGGTAATAGACTTTTCTTTGTTCAACTTTACCCTCTCGAATTTTCCCATTCCTCAATTATTCAATTACCAGAGATATCCAAGATGGTCCTAAGTTTAGGTTAAAATATTTTGGATTGTCGATATCTTTATAATAGATTCTTAATTCCTGGAGGATTGCGAATGGAACCGTTCTTTGAATCTTGGCTCTCGTAGCTAACGCAATACTTGAAAGGGAATTCTCTATTTAATTCTCAATTCTCGAAATTATCTTTACTTTCACTACTTAAAAACTTGAAAGGGACATCTTCACTCTCTGCAAGTACTTGGCCATTTTTAATCTTTTGCCTCACAGATTCTCGAAACCTAATTCACTAATGGCTGCAATCACTGTGAGTAAGAAGTTGACCAACACTTAACTTAATTGCGAGTGCAAATCCTATAAAAAAAAAAGGTTGCATACTCGGCCTCATTGTTAGATTATTTGAAATTGAACCTTAGTGAGTATTCTATATCGATATCGTCTTGGGCTGACAAGAGTAGTCATGCCCCACTACCGATCACATATGACGAGCCATTAATAAACAAATTCCATTCGGGCATTTTTTTTATGAGAATGAGCCCTCATCAAGGATACCGTTCTTTAGTGGAAAATGTTGCTCCAAAACATACATTACAGGGTCAGATTTAGTATTCTCGGCAATTCCCATTTCTGAACTTTTAGCTTTCTATGAACTCTCAATTTGCATTTCAACTTTGGTTTCTTTCATTGATTCCCATGTAAAATTATACCCCAAAATCTGCCAAACTTTCCCCTTAATTTCATTTCCTGAATGGTAGATAATATCAAACTCGCCCAACTCAACTAACCAAGCCATTAGCCTACTCGATTTTTAAAATTTATGAATGACTTATTTGAGAGGCGTGTCGGTGAGTACCACCATTATATGGGCTTAAAAGTAGGGCTTTATCTTTCTTGATGCATGCATTAGGGCGAATGTAAACTTATCCACCTTTGGATATCTCGTGTCGACCCCTTGTAATGCTTTATTATTATGATATATTGGCTTCTGAGTCTTATTGTCATTTCTGATGATCGTTGCGCTGATAGCCGACTCTGAGACGACTAAGTATAAATACAGTTTATCCCCTTGAATGGGCCAAGACAAAAGCACCGATGATCCCAAGTAGGGTTTTTGTTCTTTCAATGTTCTTTCACATTTTTCAACCCACACAAAGGTTTTTTGCAAAATTTTGGAAAAAGACATGCATTTATCAATTTCTCGCGAGACAAACCTCTAGAATGCAATAACTATTCCCGTAATTCTTTGAATATCCTTCATGTTCCTTGGGGATAATTGATGAAAAAAATGGTGAAGATTTCAAATTAGCCCAATGGGCTCATTTATAGCCACTTAAGGTATAGCACACTACTGTTGTCCATTTTAAACACTCAATGTAAGCTCCTTCCTAATGTAATCTCATAATACGAATAATATTTGTTGTTGTTTACACTAATACCCATATTCATTTAAATTTATAAGTGTTTCCCCTTGTAATTCTTGCAAAAAGCAACAAGGGGATAGTTCTGATGCCATATTTAATTATTGGAATTCCAATTGTTCATAACCCTTTCATCTTTACTCATATAAGAAAAGAGGTCCTAAGGTCTACTACAAACCTCTCCCAAACTAGAACTAAGCTATTATGACCTCAATTGCCTCATTAAAGGAACTGTGGTGGAGCTATAAGCCTCAACTTCCTCACTACTGTCCCAAAATGGTCATTTGCTCCATCAGATTTCAGGAACCAAACTAAGAGACCTCAACACCAGTATCCCTCCATCTCAGAATTGTATAAAGACCTCGATATAAAGAGAACCAGCCTCTAGATGTCCCATATCCCCTCTTCTAGGGAGATATTATTATAAAATACTACATAGACCCCTAAGAAGGATCCTCTGCCAATTTCATAAGCTTCATACATCCGACTAAGCTCCTACAACTGATCTAACAGACAGGTAGAAAAGACAATCATTATTCTACCTACCACCACCACTTGCT
Source organism: Sambucus nigra (assembly GCA_949130495.1). Taxonomy (NCBI): domain Eukaryota; kingdom Viridiplantae; phylum Streptophyta; class Magnoliopsida; order Dipsacales; family Adoxaceae; genus Sambucus; species Sambucus nigra. Next base: position 236,345,747 of record OX422222.1, read on the forward strand.
CCCATCTATATAAATTCATTCATCAACACTCTTACACAATCTGCAAACCTTTCACCCATAATCCACATAGCTACTATATCCGTCAGACCTCAGATATACCCCGACCATGCTAGTGTATTCCACCCATTTTCTCTTTAAGAGAATTGATATATAAGGGAGGCTTGCGAATGGTGAAACACTCGACAGTCATCGAACACAAGTGGAATAAGTGGAAAATAATTCAAGTAAGAATCTACCCATTGTAATACATGTTGCCATCCCAATGTTAGTAGAAAATAGTGAGAGTTTAGACCATTTTCAATTGTTTAAATATTGTATATCTTGTTGAGCCCTAAACTGAGACTTGGGAAACCTTAGAGGAGTCCATTAATTTCTTCCTAAGTACCTTTGTATTAGTGAAAAAGGCCACAGTGACCTTTGAATCTTTTAGACAAAGCCCAAGAGGTCTCTTAGATTGTAAAACCCTTTTTTGTGATCTAATATACAGATCAAACCCTTTAGTGGACGTGGGATCCGTAGAGGTTTGAACCACTTTATATACTTGACTATCACTTTTACACACCTCCCCACTAACCTATCTGATATCTTATTGGGGCACCTGTTAGGTCTGAGGTCTCATAAGATTTGAACACCCACCAAAAATCTTGTTAAATATCTTTTGGTACGTTGCCCTATATTATTTAAGTCAAAATACATTACTTTGTAGCATTACATTCTTTATCAACGATGAATGATGTTTTCTAAGCTTCGTCCTTATCCACCTGATCTTATTGTAGCCAAAGTATGCATGCATGAAACTCATGAGTTAGTGTTCGGTTGTCACACCATCCATCTAATCAATTTTAGGTAGAGGAAATTAGATTTTGGGTATGGCATGTTCAATTCTCTAAACATTGAGACCATTACAATGTTTAATAACCGACATACATACTTTACCTCTTTACTAAAATCAATCAATAACATCTTCTTTACTTATTCTTGGATTACTATATATCAATTGGGATCAAATTGTATCCTCCTTTTCATTACCTCTTTAGCATTAGGGTCGATATCTAACATGTGGAAGATAGTATATGCGTCTATCCCAAGCATATCTTAATGAATTCATGAAAAAATGTATTTTCTTCTATATAGGAGCTCAATAAGCATTTTCTTTATATAGGTTTTATGATATGCTTTATTGTGGATGATTTTTCCAAGTCATCCTGATCCAGGATTATGGATTCTACCTTCTTAGTCGCCGCATTCTTTAACGTGTCCTCATAAAGCAAATTTAAAGTATCAATATTATATGTGTGGGTATGTATGCAATTTAATTTTCCCAAATTATGTAAATTAGCAATGTCGAGCCTCTACCTAATTGCCTTTAACTTCACAAATCCCCAAGTTAGTTGGGAACTTCTTTATTTGGTGCACTCCGGAAAAGACAACTTCAATTTGTTTAAGTGATACTCGACATGGGATTATGTTATAAGCTAAAAAGATGTTTTGATATATGATAAATAAAGTGACTTTCTTATTCATGCAAGTTATTCACATACCCATAGTCAATTCAAAATCCACCATAGCAAGGGTATAATTCTTCTCCTTGCAATATCCTATGAGAAATTAGTGGTACAACTTCAATACCTTTTTTTTCAAATAACTTGATACCTTTCAAAAAATCCCAAAGGTTAACATCAACTGAGCTTCACCCATCAACTATGATCAAACAAAAAAAAAAAAAAAAATATATATATATATATATATATATATATTGTTGGAGCGTCAGTCCCAGGGTCTGTTGAATACGCGTATAAATCGAACTATAATAAGATTCACAAACGTAAAACCCTACAAGGAAAAATTAGGATTTACCTTTGAGATCTCTCTGGTTTGATCTCATCTCAGCACGAACATTATGTGATGGTGATTGATTTAGAATGCAGGCTCAATCCACCTCACGATCTTTTACCATATTCTCGACATGAATAGTCATGACCAAAGTGTAGGCTCTTCCTTCGTGACCACTTTATCTTCTCACTCTTCCTCTCTATTGCCTCTCTTTCTCACAAATTCAAATTAAGGTTTTTGAGTCTCAAATAATGATGGTTTTCTTGAGGAAAAAGGAACCTTGGGTGCATATATACAGGTTGTAACAGGGACCCTGAGGAGAGATAAAGATTTGGCTCCTAAAAGGCCTAAGAAAGCCTAATCCAACCTAGATTCTAATCCTACTCCATTCATTATAATTAATACCATTACATAATTATAATTAAACCTTAAATCCTTAATTCAAAATTATATTTTGAGCTCCTTATTATTAATAAGTTAATTCGCCACACGTTAGGTTACAGATACCCCTTAATAAAATAAATTATTGATAATTTATTTGAATAACTTCTTTAAGTCCTTAAGCGGTCTATCTTAACTTATTTGTAGTGATGGATTACCATAATCCACCTGCAGGGTTTGAAACATACAAAAGTTATAAGTATCTCAAAGGGGTATCACCATGCTCTATACCGAGGCACGGATTCCATCCATAAAAGATTTTCAGCATACATTAATCATCATTACCCAATCTATCAAGATTATTGATCCAATATTGAATCTCAGTCGATAGGTTAAAGTAATAAATAAATAGTACGTGTGTCCATCAATCATATTTGAATTAAGAACCTTAAGTAAACCTAATAATCATAAGGTGTAACATTGTCTTATAAAATCAGTATAAAGACAATGACCTCAAAGTGGTCTCGATCAATACATATAAAGTGTACTAGCAAAATAAGTTGAAACTATACTATTTCTCGTAATCAAGACAGACCTACAAAAATATTATGCTACAACTGATGGTGTGTTCAGTTCCTTCTAAGACTATAAACGATAAAACTTATATTCTAAAAGAATTGGTGATCTGATCCTTTGTGTATAATCCATACTCTATGCACTCGAACACCTACTAAGCAGAATAAAAGACACCAATAATATATAAAATAATTCAAACACTATGTTCATACATGATTCTCATTAAAATATGAGAAATTGATTTTTTTTAACGATAAATCCATAAGTAAAACTGTTACGTAAAGCATGATTTATTCGACTACTCTAATATATATTTACACACATATATACATGATATTTTTAAATTTGCTTAAGAAAAACCAATGATTACACGAGCGATGTTCACTTTCCCCATCCTAACCTTAATTGCCTCAGTCGTGTTAAATTTTACATGCCAAGGTCCTACTTTGCCTTAACTAACATATGAATTTCTATTGGTCCAATCAGTATCACCTCATGCCTCACCACCCAAATCATTCCCATATGAAACGAGGCCGTATTGAGGTTCACATGCAGTTTTTTAGGCTTTTTAGGGAGATCGGGAACATCTTCCTCAGTTTCATCATAGTTTTCATTACCTTAACTTTAATTCTTTACTCTCTTCATATTTCCTTGAGAGATGCCTAGTAATTTCATTTTTCAGTAGGTCAAACTTTTTAATATACAAATAGTCTTCAATAACCCAATTTGATGAGGGTTTTTTATTCATTTTCAAAGTGTAGAAGCTATTAGTGGTATGCATGTGATCTTTGTAAACTCACACCACTTGTTCTTATTCCTCTTCCTCATAGGGAAGTATAGTTTAGACATCTATTTCAAGTTTTCCTTATCCTTAATTCCTCAAGGATAAAATGAACACCAGTGGTATAAGGGGGGTGTACCTTAAATTTCACGATTGACATTTTTTTTTAACAATATTACTCATTTTATCTTTGACCTTTTTTACTTTTACAACTCTACCATCCTATATGAATGCATTGTTCATTACCATCATTTCCTCAACATTATGAATTTCCCGTCCTTTGACAGTAGCTCAAGCATGGAGGTAAGGGGGTCTTTTGAAATATCCCAATAAATTTTTCATAATATAAGTTTGGTCATGAGAGTTATCATTATTATATTCTCATCGTGGTCCACAACGACTAAGCTTTCCTTATTAAATCAAGATATATACTTATGTAGAGGTTCATTATTCATTTGCTTAATATTTTAGAAGTTGAATGACCCTTTTGGTATCCTAAACAAAGTTTTAAAATAACCTCTCGACCGACTCCTTACAAGATTTAAATTAACCCTTGGTAATCTAGTGTAACAAACACGTGCAACACTAATAATGATGTTGTAGAAAGACCGATATCTCATTCCATCAAGTAGATATATATCATCCCTCGATTGATATATTTTAACGTAATGAATAGGGTTGCTAATCCCACCATACTTAGGTGTCACCATAGGGGTCTTGAACTTAACTGGTCTAAGGAAATCGGCCATGACCTAGATGAATAACAACCATTATATATAACCTTTTTGAATGTTAACCTCGCCCTTGATGTAATCACCTAAAGTTTTCTACAACCTCTGAATATACGTATTCTATGACTTCTCCTCAGTTATGTGATCATCCCTCAGTCTCTCGGCCTTAATAATTTCTTTTATAATGTTTGAATGAGTTATGAGCAAGGTTTCAAGGTTTAACATAAACTGACCCCATCAAGGATTAGTATCTATAACGTTCCTAAATATGATGCATCGTGCTTATTTGGCTAAGTGGGTCCAGGGATTGTGATTCAGGGAAATCAAAAGTGGAATTCTTATTTATCAATATGAATGCATTAGAAGGAAACTGTGTTAAGCACTAAGTAAACTGCATTCTACTATAGTACGCATGGTAAATATTTTACCTAGCTTATAAGATGTATCCGTTGTTATTGGTTGGGACTTTACTTTTTCTTTCTTAGCCTCTTTAGTGCCCCCACTATGATCCAGATAGCATAATCTAATCATTTTGCACTACTATTGAGAAGAGGCTTTAACCTTATATAGGGTAAATAATATCTCCCTTTGAAGTGGATCCTAACCATTTGTCACTAAAAAAGAATGGGGTTTTATCATTAGATCTTCAAGGACCCTATCCAACAGGTTTTGATCGAGAGCCATCATTTGATATTACAGTGTAGGCATTCCATTCCTCTCGCTTATTACTCTTCAGATCATAAATAAGTCTTAAAACCTTAGCAACCAGAATAATAACCCAAAAACAATCCAAAATAAGGTCCAAAACCTTGGCAGCCCAAATAACGATCCACAAATGCCAAAAAAGGGCCCCGGAATAAGACCCATATCAAAAACATGTGCCCGTGTAGTTTTTCATATGACTTGCTGATCCTAAACCCCATGTAGTTTGCCTATAAAAGGAGGCCTCACCAACCACTTTAGAGAATTAACTGTTGTCTCTCTATTTTGTTGCCCTTTCTCTTTAGAAATTCCCCAAAAGTCTCTTCTTTTTCCTTCTAAATCCTTTTTAAGCCAAGATCTCAACCTCTAACCCAAAAGTTCCAACACGTTTCCTTTCTCACATAACCCCCCCTCCCCAGAAAACACATTTTCTTTCTTATTTCTTATTTTTCTTCTAAAATGATACTTTCCTTTTACAGAAACCTTATATCCACATTCCAAAGAGTTGATTTCAGGCTAGAATTCTATCAAAACGGAAAGGCATATGTGTAAAATCTCAAGTACGTTCCTTTAAACTATTTCATTTTGAATCTTAGACTTAATAAGGGTGGTATTGCAACACCACCCATAGTCAAATTTTTATTCATGTTCTTCTTATCTATACATGCCTTTACACTAAAGTCTATGAAAGAATTGCATTGACTTTGATTCTGCCTATGATAGATACGTTGGCATGTTAGGGAGATTTAACCCTTATAGCTCAAACATAATCTTATACATATTGACATATATTCGCTCTTTATTTTTATAAATACCCAAGAAAAATAAAAGATTTAAAACCATGAAATACTTTCCTATAGGTTAGATGATCATTGGATGTGGGGATTCGACCTATTATTTTGTTCTTAATGTTGGAATTCTTAATACACTTGCTTCATCAAAGAGACTTTATGAGTAAATCCATTTCATCCAAATATTTTTCACGAATACAAATACTTTACATCTTCAGATTTAGATCTGTTTCACTCTAAAATCAACTTAAAATATCAATGAGATTTTAGATCTCTTACATCGAGCCTCCATAAAAGGTAGAATCCCTCATCCTTACATGAACTGGTGGATTTTGAATCACTCCGTGCGAATATGTAGGGTCACTCAGACTATTGTCCGAATGAACAAGCCCGACCTTGTATATATATATATATATATATATATATATATATATCCTTTGTATATGCTATCGAAACGCACATCCCATATTATACTCCGCAGTTTATTTATATACAAACTATTTTCATTTTATTATTTCCTTTTACACTCTTACATGCTAATATAAATATTTCACATCTACATTTGAAAACGAAAGGGAGGAGTGGGTGCCTAACTCCTTTCAAGTTCGTAACTCAATCAACGAACCTTTGAGTCTCTAGTTAATAAGTATATCACTTGCCATCACTAGGTGTCCCCAAAGACCTACCATTTTTTTTGTCTATTTCTTATAAAATATATTCGCGACTCCATTTTTTCAAAGAGAACAAAGCGATTACCATGAATCACCATTGAAGACCCCTCTTATTTACATATTCAAGGACATGTAATGGAGGAAAGGCACGTTGCCTCGGTTCCGAATTCTCACGGTGGCAACTCTACTAGGGAAATTTTATTTAAGTGGATTGAACTCAATCTAATGTAGGTTCATATTTACTTCAGGATGTTATTCATGTGCATTCCTAAATATTATAATATTTATTGCTTGTTCATAGATACCTCACTAGGAAGAAAAACACTAGATTTTCATGCTTCCATCGGGTTAAGGTTACACACTAAGTGTCCCTTGAACCTTGTTTATGATATGTATGCCAAGATCCGTAATAATACCGGATCTTGCCAAAAATAAAAGACTTTATAAAAGACGCACATTATTTCACCGCATAACATCTACATATCTTTACATACCCTATCACCCTGGGAAACCTAGCAATCAGGTTTAACCAATGTGCGTCCCTAGCTTTAGCTTCCACTTTTCTTAGTCTTGTACCCTCAGCATATATAAAGTGGTATGTTATCTGTAAAAATCACTCGCATACCTCGAGTATGTTGAGCAAGATCTCCCATATATTGTCTTCAAGAGGTATGTGAGGAAGCTCAATTCATGTACATTTGGGTATATCAAAATGGAAGTCTCGCACGTACCCGAGGGTATATCATGAGTGATCATAACCAAATAAGGGAGACTTTGGCCTTGCGAAAAGACTTGCATAACCTCATGTATGTGATACCCCATATTTTGTGTGAATTATTTAATTTTGTAATTAATTATTTACTTTCCTGTTGTGACAGTGAGATGTCAATTTATTATATTTTATTTATGTTGTATTAAACAATATAGCACATTTTGGAAATCGGACATAATACATTGTAAAATACTAATTCAAATATTTAAAGTGACATAGTACTATGGGAGACTATAGAATGGTCAGAAATTTGGTGTCGTAGGTTTCCTTATTTGGATTACTACTTTAGTATTAGGTCCACTAATCATTAAATAATTTCTTAAAATGTCGAGTCGCGGTAATTAATGAATAACTAAATTATATTGTAATTGACTCATACCGGCTTATAAGTTAAATTAATGGAAGAATCAATTTATCAGAATTTTTCATATTTCTTGTTGACCTTTGGGGCATTTAAAACGCTTGTTTTTGGCTTAAAATATTAGGATATAAGTCAATTGGGCTACTACATGGCACGAGCAGAGTTTTGGGTCATTTAGAGGGTTGATTACGCTCGGGTTGAGTCTTATGTTGGGCCTAAGACTAATTTCATGGGAATACTTATTACTAAGCTAGTTAAACAAGCACAGACACTAGAAGAAATCCTAAAGGAGAGACGAGGGAAACAAGGTTAAAGAGGCATTGGAAGGTTTTAGGACTTGGATTCGTCAATGAGTCCAAAGGCAAGTTTACATAGATTAAGAATTTGATTTAAATTTGTTTAAGGATAGTGATAATTCATTGGAATATGAATTAATATTTTTATAATTTGATTTTATAATCTAAATCCTATTTTTCAAAATTAGTTTAATTCATAAATTAAACCTCAATATCATGTTAATGCATTAGTATGATTTGAAGTTGAATCATATGAATTAACCTTGATAAATGAATGAAATTGATATATTTTTAATCATGTTAATGAGTCGTATAAAATCACCTTGTTTAATCTCAAAATAAAATCAAAATGAGAGTTGAATACAATGGAAACATGACTTAGGATGTTTAACTCATAATCTGAATTTAATCCTGAAGTTTTATTTAATCGCATGATAACATTTTTATTTGGTTATTATTAATGTTTTACATCTTATATATGAAGGAGGGTGATAATAGGATCATTTAGAGGCTTCAGATTTAGGTTTTGTGTGTTAATAGTCATTTTGGGATATTGGAGAAAATGAATTGAATATTTTTCATTAAAACGAGATTGGTATTGAGCTCGAATGAGATTTGGTATCTTATTCGAACGACTTTAGGTCTATTCAAATGAAATAAGTGGTTTCATTCGAACTAGTCTAGACCTTACTGAATGACATGGATATTTTTGTTAGAATGAGTGTGGGGTTCTCATTTGAACAACTTTGAAGATATTGGGATATAATATATTAATCAAATTGTGTTAATTAAATTGGAGACTTATAATATTTTTAATTAATCCTCAAGAAGATTGGATTTATAAGGATTAACTTTATGTTCTAGCATACCATGTGGGAGGTCTTGTGGGGAACATACCAGGAGGGATATTTATGGGGCTTATGTGATGTCGACTATGCTGGTACCCCAGGGATAGAAATGGGTTTACCTTGGTCATTTTACTATACTCCTACTATTGATGTGCCCGTGTCCCGGGGGAATAAATGGTATAGTCTTGGATATGGAGGTTTATACAAACGATAGGAACGCATAATAACTTGTCCCTTATCACTTCTTTAAGGTTATATGTATGGTACGACCTATAACTATACCTAGTAAGTACGAGTGATCCTCGACGATAGTAAGGATATGCCTTCTTGTCTTATGTGCGGGCTTGTACATAGCCCATTTAATTGTATTTGTTAGGAACATAATTATCGGGATATGGGACTTATGTGATCGTCCATGTTTTTTTATATTTGTATTAGAGATTTATATATTGGACATTAGTTATGGGACCGTGTAATTATAATCAACCGAGAAGAATTGTAACTATTAATCTTTGGGTTCACTTGGGCTTGGGGATTAGAACTGCATGTTATATTTAGGTTGGAAAATCTTTAAAACAACTAAAATATAGTATGAAGATGAATTATTATTACTGTAGCCCAAAGCCCAAATTTAGCTAAATTCTTAATCTTTGTAGACTTACTCAGTTTAGTCCAATTATTAAAATCCATTTTTAGTCCTAGGCAGTAGTTGTCACCACAACCTTGATTTACTTGCATTCACGTTCCTTCCGTGCTTTTAGATATTAGGATGTAGATGTCAAGCCTCCGTACTCATTTTCTTTATTGCACTTTCATTATAGTTGGGGCGGGTGATTGTTATTAAGATTTCTTTATGCTAGATTTAGCTCTTACATTCGGTTATTGAATTTATTAATGGAATCATATTTATATTCTGGTGACGAAGTTTATTGACTGTTGGGCTTTTGGTATCAGAATTGTATGTGTTATTGCTATTATTGTTATCAACTTTTATTATTATTTTTTATTTTATTTCAGTCATGCTTAGAATATTACTTATTGTTTAGACTCTTGTATTATTTGTATTTGTACTTTATCAATCTAGTTATGGATTTTACAGGGCGTCCTAGCATGACTAAATGTGTGTGAAGAGAGGAACTACCTAAGTTAAAAAATTTTACTAAAATGAAGTTAACGTTTGCTGTGACACCCCGCCCAATAAAATACCCGGTGATCAGTCCCATATAAAATTAAAACAGGAATCCAAGTTGGTTCATTCTTAGCATCATAGTCGGAAACCTTTTTAAAACTTATTAACCACCTAGTATTCCAAAAAGCCGGTGCCAAATTTTAACTTTTAATTTAAATCAGACAATAACATGAAGAAATACATATAAAACGTTCACAACAACTGAATCAAATCAACTGAATAAATAATTAAACTACTTGCCGAATAAACCTTCGGCCACTAAAGTAAATAGTCCAACAACAATCATCTAACAACTGAATAAATAAATCTGAAAACTGTACTGAAAAGTCTGGGCGGCAAGCGCTAAGTAAAACTGAAACTAATAGATGATTCCTACTCTAGGAAAGAATGAACGACGCGTCTAATTCAAGATCCTGTTAGCATCCACATGTGCCGCAGCTACGTGTCCCTGGAATAGAATATCAAGTCTGGCATCCCTGTGGCCGGACACCTAAAAGGTTTTGAAAATAGTTTTATAGCAAGGGTTAGAACCCAAAACATTTTGAAATAATTTAGCAAGTAAATTAACTACAATAGTTAAAAATGTATGAATGCGCTTCAGATTTAAGTTAGTGTCGCACTCTCTTGAGGACATACTCACCCCTCCACTAATGTGCACATCTAACGGCTACCTTAACCCCACCTAGTTGTACTACCCCGTCCAACTAGTCCTAGTATATCCCTCCCTTACCTTTCTACTCTAAACCAAGTATTATTATTCATGGGTTATAAGTTATCTCTCCAATTAACCTAATTAATTCCTTTTAAATAATGTCATATAACCATGACACAAGTTATATAAAGTAAACACATCACACATTGTATTATTACCCGTACATAATATTTAATATCATTATATACGTATCTTTACTACAACATCCACACATATTTCATATGTATATCCATCCATCCGAGTATACCCTCACCGGATGATTTCCGCTAAAGTGCTATCTCACTAGGTGTGCTCACATAACCTAGTTACCTAAGTCGAAATCGCTCACCAACCTGGCCCAAAAATATAAACGTAGTGGAGGCGGTCATATTCCTTCCCTGAAAGTGAGATAAGCCTCTCACTCATATACCGGACGCTATGACCTGGGGATATACTCTCCCTACTCCTCAAGCTAGGGGATTCACCCACATCGCGCAACCTCCCTTGATAGCATTAAAGTATATAAATTAAATAAATATCGAATCACTAATATTTAACACGCACAATATATATATATATATACTATCACCACACCATATATATAATATAAATTTCGGCATTATCGTGTACAAAAATCCATAACACTAATCTGTATATATTCCCGAATCTATGGTCCGCCTATAATTTAATTTAATTTAATTTACACATTAATTAATTTAATACTTGTTGTTGCTCAACTAATATACCCGGACTCACTCACTTAGCCCGTACCATCGTTAATACCCGAGTCTATATTCCGCCTCTTAATTAATTAATTATACCTCAATTCATTTAATAATGTAGTGCCACTCAACTACAATACCCGAACATTTTTTCTCGGTCCGAAATTAATACTAAAATTTATTTCCCAAAATTCATCCCTTGAAACATACAATTATCACCCTCCTAAACCCAATTATAGCCCCTTATAATTGCTAACGAATATGTGCTACATATACATTTATCATTAAAATAAACAAGAAAATTAAATTTTAAATTAATTTCCCCCTTATGTATAAAACTGGCGAATCTGCCAAAAATCTGGGACCGTCGATCGATCGATGCCGTGGGTCGATCGATTGATCGACCAGTTCCCTTTCTTCTCCGATTTTCTGTTCAGCCATTAACGAAAATACAAGCTTTCTTTTCCCAAATCCCAATATCAATCCATCATATTTATCATCTTTTTACATCTATTATGAACTATAGTCATCATCCAAACCTTTTAGCATCATTGATTTTTACAAATCTTCACCCCCTCAAGAACACAAATTCCTATGGTATAATCCCAATTATTTTTCACCAATCTGATTCCACAATCCCAATAAATCCATCTCTAACACTGATGTTTTGCTATAGTTCTAATGCCAATCAATACTGAATGCTTCTATAACATCAATTGGACTATCAAATTACACAACATGTTAAATTTCATAAAGCCCAATTTCATGCAATAATCCACCCAACAACGAATTTCGGTTTACACCTCCAATAATATGAATTAATTGTCATCTATTTAAAAATCACAACTATTAACCACTTGCCTCCAATTGTTTGTGGAGTCTGATCCGTTCGTGTAGAGAAAGGGTTGATGAAGAACACCCAATTTGTCCCTCGATTTGTCTCCAAAAGTTCCCCAATTTTCTTTTGATTTGTTTCCTCTATTTCTCTCTCAAACCCTAGGTTTAGAATTTTGTTAACTATGGTTCAACAATCCCTCAATTAGGTTTATAATCCCTAATCACGTTTTTAGCCACATGGGCCTAATTAAAATGGCCCAATTCCTCCGTGAGGGCTCGGCTATGCCCAAAAATGCCCCGATACCCGATTACTATCCCCGGTACTCTTTTCTGACCATCTCTACCTATTCGGACTCAACCCTGCACTCATAATTAACATCCGAAATACTTTATAACATTCTCTAGTTTCGACCTCAAAATGCGGCACAATAATAATTCGAATAATTAAACTTAATATCGTCAAATATAAATAATTTTTCCCTCTCAAATAAATTCTCCAAATCATAAATTTAAGTTTCTCCAATTTGATAGTTTTATTTCTCCCAAAAATAATTAAATAATAAAACCACAAAATTAAGGGGTGTTTCATTTGCTTTAATTCAAATTCTGGCAAAAGTTAATCCAAGCGTCTAAGTGACAAAATAGTGATTTACAAGTTGATTCAACTTAAAAATATATATTCATGAATCATATAAGATAAATCAAAATGCATAATAGTAAATCATGCATTTGAGCCAAGGATTTATACGAGCGAAAAACCCTTGCGAGAAAAACCTCGGACCAAATCGACACCTTTCACTATATAGGTAAAGATTTACAAAATGGATAAATGACTTACAAACTTGAACCTCTCCTAGAATCAATAATGAACAACCTCCGCAAAACATGTTTTCTTCCTTCTAACTGGAAGAATAAGCACAGATCGTTCTTCGACCATTCGCCATATCGCAGGCGTCAACTTTCGTTGATAATGTCACGTTTGAACCAAATCTATAAATCTTCTTTAAAGTCGAAGAAAAGATTTTGTGTGTGTGTGCGTGTGTGTGCACGCGCGTGTCTGTGTTAACAAAATCCCACTAATCTATTTATCACATAAAAAATCGTCCTAATATAGCTCTAACATTTATCTAATGTAACAAAGTGTTTCATATTTCTTCCTCGTAGCTAGCTTTTCTTTTGTACTTAATCTTTTCTTACTTGGCCAAGTCTTCTCTCTTTTGATGCAACTTTCTAATTGCAAGGGAATATGAAGTGGTCAAGAAATTTAAGAAATGAACATAAGAAACGTAGTTGTATTGAATGACTAGATAACATAAGTTTTAAGATATGAAGGACATGCTAAGTGAGCATAATAAGATCGTGGTTTAATATGAGATATGAATAATATGATATAAGATATAAAGGTGCATAAGATCAATAAAAACATAGAAAGCCAATCATATAGAAACTATTATCAAGATTTTACGAGGGAACACTCACTATATACTAAAAATAATGTAAAGGACATATGAGTCGTGAGTAGAGGAAACACAAGAAGTTAGTAGAGACATATTCGCATGGCTATCATAAAACTGGTCTTATGCAAAAATAATTTCTAGATACCTAAAGATTTTACAAGGTAAGTATATAAAGAATATGTTCACAAAATCCAATGGTGAAGCATGGGTACTAACATGGATAGAAACCACTAAGGATATAGGATATACTAAGAAAAGTGGCATTCAACTCTAGCATCCTATCAAATAATATCAACATAAGTGAAAATTAAAAAAATATATTTGGATAATGAACCATATTTGTCCTAATGCAGGAACTATGGTAACACAATCCTTTTGAACTTTCTCTAGATCTTGAATAAAAAAATCATCACATACACATATAGGAGTTATATGCTTTTTCACAAGTCTTTTGAAGCTTTGAATTCTTTGTAGAAGATCTAAAATCCATGGCATTCCTTATATAATGGAATCAACTCAATATGTAGTATGGTGTAAAGTGCAATAAGATATGATAATGTCTTCTCAAAGTATAAATTTTCTCAAAGTTTATAAGACTTAAAAGAAAATTGAATTCATCACATGAAGCACGTGTCATATTCCCAAACAAATGAAAAAAATGATCAAATAAGCCATTTTGAATTATGAAAATATGTTAAGGAGTATATTGACTAAAAGGCAAAACGTGATTGTACCAAAAATCTTTTTAACTTTTCGTTAAAATATATGTACAACCAAAAGAAACACGATATAATATCAAAGGATATAAATTAAGCACATAATCTTAATCATGTTCCAACATGATCAAATCACCAAAAATAACCAAGGCACTCCAAAGGTAATCAGTCTAGAGAAAAACAGGGTTAAGGTTAAAAGAGCATGTACAACCTAAGTGAAAGACACGGTAAAATCTAAGGATAATGAATAAATATAAAGAATTTATATCCAGGGAAAAATAAAATCACTTTTAACATGCATAAGAACATAACATGCATGAATAAAACAAAAGACCAACTAGATGTGACAATCCTAAGCATGTTATTAGAAAACCAAAGCAAAGTATTTTTAAAAACAAAGTCTTTCCAATTTATTCTAGAAATAAATCAAGAGCAAATCAAAAAGATAAATAAATCACATGTGAGTTATCAATAATGATAAACATGAAATATAAACTCACATATGAAACAAAAGTACATAGCCTAGCATAATATATATCAAGATGAAATGGAAATAAGGTTGTGACCGTAAACGAAACAACCTCTAGCATTTAGAGGTGGAAGGAACTAATTTTGGAATCTTTTTAGTTTTAACTTTTAGTTCATTTAAAATGTTCTTCCTAACCTATACACGACTCACACTCGGAGCCTCTAATTTAGTGGGGTTTTAGGCACCTTTTTCTTTACATTACCTCTATTTCCGTTAGCCACATGATCAAGAACTTTTTCACTCTTTTTAACCCAAATTTATCTTCTAGCGGGTTTAGGTGCAAATTTTCAAGAAAGCCTTCGAGGCTACAATGTATTTTATCATATCAGTGCCTGTACGGAATATATAATTTTTAGCTTTGAGTAACCTTGTCTGCAAAATATAAATGATGATGAATGTGCAAATCAAAGTAATGAATCAAATTTATATAATAAGGAATTGAAAGACCACCTAAAAGAGCTTAATGATAAATAAATCGATAACGTGCAACATATTGACGAAATGACAATAGTTAATTTGATATTTTCTAATGAGATAAAATAAATCAATATAGTTTCTTACTTAGACATTCTAGAAAAGGTCAAACCCAATTAACTCCACAAAGAGAACATCGATGTCTTCGCCTGGTCTTGAGCCAAAATTGTAGGAATTGACCCTGAAATCATTGTCCACCGTATACCAAAATATCCAGATTCCAAGAAAATCAAATAATAACTCCATAAGCTCAAACCTGCATAGTACCTGGAAGTTAAAGAAAAAAAGGAAAAAACTCAACGTAGGTTTTTTAAGAGTAGTCGAATACCCTACATGATTGTCTAATATCGTACATGTTTAGATAACATGAGGAAATGGATGTGTGTTGACTATAGAGACTTGAGTAAATCCAATCCTAGAGATTACTATCCTTTGTCAAACATCTATATAATCATTGATAGTACTATTAACCATGCATTGAATCCTTCATAGTTGGCTTAGCTAGTATTTTATGTAAAAATTACTCTCCTACGTGAACCAATAAAAAGTAGGCACCTGTCCTCCTAAGTGGATACCCAACCATCTTGGTCAGCTCAAAAAACACTTAGTCAGCTGGCATTCCGACCAATATCAATAATATGAACCATCAAGAATAGTATAGGTTACTCGGGTGGAATAGCGACTAACACTGAATATCAAGAGTCTTATTTATTGCATATTGTTATAAATGCCTATAAATATAAAGGCATTTTATCTCTAGGGTTCCTAACCAGTATAAATACGTGATCTCCCTTAGTTCAAAGGGACGATTTAACGAAGCACAAGCACACCCATACTTAACTATTGTAATCACCTGAAATAATACCAACAATGGACGTAGGCTCTTTTAATAGCTCCATTTTAAAAACCTTATTTCTTGTTTGTTTGCCTAGCTTGCCTTGCTTATCTTTAATTATGGGTGATTATAAATTTAGAACCCTTCCATTTTTAGACATCAACAGATTGGCATCGTGTGTGGGAACGACTACCTGTCATCATTCTCTACCTCTTTTACTCTTTGCGAGATCATTTTGTAAGTCCATTAAAGAATGACAATTATTCCTCGAAGTAGCCTTGCAATTGGAAGTAACAATCCAGATTCATCTGCTCCCCCTAGTATGGCAGATCTTTAAGGAATTTTGCTTAATCTGGCTAAGGGACAGAAAGCCATGCAGGAGTCAGTTAGGCAATTGGCTCGCACGTTGTAAGAAAAGTCCACCAATGAACCTTCCAGGAGGTACATGCCACCTCCGCCAACCAGGAATAAGAGAAGTCATCGCTCTAGGTCCTCTCGTGACAGATCATACCATCCTAGAGCAACGTCGTCAATTTGATCAATGAATTACTACGATGGTTGGTCTTTCTTTAACAAGTGATCGAACATGTTGGAGAGATTGAATATGGAGTCTGCCTTTGATAGTCTGGGTCCCCAAGCAGGCAAGGGCTATCACAGAGAGCAAGATCGATCCCTCGAGCATATAGAAGTATCCATGAGGTCTAGGGTTAGCATGAGAGGCTCTATTCATGCTGAGCAGACTTATCATGAACAGAGCTCGGCACATGTGTATAGTCAAGCCACTAAAGTTGCTTCATCCAAGTCTAAACTAGAGGAACATTCTTGGAAATGTTCCTGATAGCGCGCAAAATGTGTGCGCGTGTAAGAGCACAGTCGTTGTTCTCTGTCTCGTCATGACTATACAAACAAACCTAAATTACTACTACACTTGCGGGGCAAGTACAGCGGTAAGTCGGGTATCAAAAATCCACAGGGACGAAATGCTAGAATTTATATGATTTAGTACTCCGAAATAAAAGTGTAAAACGTGAATTACAACAAAAAGGAAAAGATCCGAAAAAGGGAAATGTTAATCTAGGAGAGGGAAATGAAACTAGATTAAGAAAGAGAGTAAAAACTATAGGTTGCGTCGAATATCCCTCACCCGGGTTAATTTGTATAAAATGGTTACATGGGTCGACGAGTTATTACAAATGCGCCTCGTTTCGACAGTTAATTAAGTCAAGGGTTATCACGCCCCTAAATCCTCATAAAAGCCTAATAAGATTTTGGCGTCAACAAATATCCGGAAAATTATGCGCGAAAGGTCGTAAGCACGGGACATACATGATATGCCCCGTCAAATCTTCGAGGCATTATAACTAGGACAACGCACCCGAAATACACTCGTAAACACTATCACCAAGCAAAGCAACGCGTTAACCCGAGTTAGTTCCATTCAAACACAACCTAATTTAAATTACCTAGAAAGCATATTAAAAATGCGGTAAATAAAGCGAGTAAATAAACGCGATAAATCTATACTAGAACGCAAGTAAATCAAATCATGTAAACTAATTAACAAAGCATGTAAATTACACTAGAAAGCAAGAAAATAAGGAAATACAACTATATTAATGGAAATGGAAGATGGTAGCACGAATTACAAGCCCAAATGGATGTCAATCCAAGAAGAAATGAAGAAATGAGCTCCCAAACCTCCAAAACCCTAACCTATCTAACCTAAAATCGTTTATATCTGTTTATTACATCAAAAATGGTATTTATAGTAAGTGGGAATAAAAATAAAACAGAAAAGAGAAAAGAAAAGAAAATAAAGGCCAAAATATCTGCTGAAAATAGGGGATCGATAGATCGATCATGAACAAAATATCCACTATCAAAGAGGATCGATTGATCGAACCCTTTGGTCGATCGATCGATCAAACAGGAGTAGTCCACACTGCATTGCTGTTTTGGTTGTTTGCCTTTTTCGTCCACTGAAATCACCGTAACTTCTTCGCTATGACTCAGAATTGCGCACCGTTTGTTGCCATACAAAGCTAGATAGTAGGGATACAACTTTCGTGTAGATGTTGGGCCAAGTGCTCAAGTTGTGAAAAGACTAAAATGCCCTTGAACGTGCGATCGCGTACGAAAATCGAGCGAAATGCATCTGAACTTCACACTTAGCATCCAATTACCTATAAAATCTCAATTAACCCCTGTAAATCATGTAAACATAAAAATCCGAGGTTGTCTGGTTAATGAGCATAAGTATATGGAATAAGATACCCGAGGGGGCTAAAATGTGTAGGTTTGGAGGATGAAATAATTAATATTTGCGTATCATCACACTCCCTAACTTACACATTGCTAGTCCCTAGCAATGAAATAGGATGCAACAAGAACTACAAGCAAACCAAAAGTAGTCAATAGGTACAAAAGTATGGTATAAAAGCAAAAGGCCACTTTCGCGGGCGATTCGATTGCATTTAGCATATGAAATAAGCCGTTAAACCCCTAGGTCATCCTAGTGGACTAGTGTCATCTCGTGAGGGTTTTCAGAGATGGTACCCACAAACATCACATGGTTTCCTCAAAATATGCCCAACCCAACATGCGACAAGCCCAAAAATAGCGAACAAGATTTCATATGCATTATTAGCAAAGTGAATGAATTCAAACAAAAGTCCAAATCATTAACATTATAGAATGCACATCATAGAATTGAAACCTTAAAATATGGGAGGGGAGCGAGCACATAAAGAGTGATTTGGCAAAAAACTTATATAAATTGGATACTAAATTAACGCAAGCATATATTCAATCCTCACGGGCATTACACTAATCAAGCGAATTCACTCAAAACATGGAGGTAACACACAGAACATGCGGGCATAAGGAGTAAATGTAAATGAAAACTAGGCCGCACACATGTCACAAATGAAGAACGCTATATATAAACTGAAATTTGTAATCTCAATGAAAGGAAACCACATACTAAAAGAGGCGAAATGCATTTTCACAGATTATCACAACTATTATGACTTTTAAATTACATCAACCGAAGATCACATATGACTTTACTAGGGTTGTAATGAAGGAATGTATGTACGGATTCTAAGTGTTCGGGATGAAAACTCGAGATAATGGGAAAAAGCGGGCAATATCAAAATTGGAAAACAAGTTCCAAAACGGCATTACATATATCAATCGGGAGATTAATCAAAGCTTATTGAACACTATACAACATTTACAACTTTCTCTTTATTTTCTTTTCTTCTTTTTCTCATGTTTTCTTTTGATTTCTTTTGCTTTTTGCTTTCTCTTTTTCAACACTTTCTTCACTTTTCTTTACTTATCAAACTCTCATATGCCTAAATTGCAACCGACATCACAACATCAACATTCAATCCCAAGTAACATTCCAAACAAAGGTATGGAAAGTGTATGTATGTTATAAAACTCCAATTCGAAGTTGGTTATGGGATTGGGTTATGAAACGAAAGGCTATATTTAGGCTCAAGGGGTTAACGAGGGTAAACATATAAGGGTGAGGTCAAGGCTAATATGGGTGATATAACAAAGATGGCCTATGATCATTTCACAAAGTTTACGCAATTATTGAATCAAAACAATATATGAAAATCATGATCAAGTAACACATTTCAAGTATGAACTCAATTAATGAACGGTCAAATGAAAGAATAGTGAGATTACCAACGAATTCAATGTTTTCAATGAGAAAAAAATAGTCTATACACTCACAAACGACGAAAGGTACAAAGCATACTCTGTGTAAGTATATACAATGCAACAAAAGATTATCGAGTTACAAAAATATTAAACCAAATTAATAGGACAAGAAAGTGCATGTGCTCATGGGATTAAAGTTTAATTCATGAAGTTATTCATAATATCAATAAGTGAGACTAAAGTCTAACAACTTCTAAAATTGAGAACATGCATCGTTGGGTTGCTTATTGGATCGGGCAATTATTGAAATTTATCATCGAAAACAAAGGCAAAATGCCCAAAGAAAGAGAAAAAAGAAAGAAAATATTTTTGAATATTTCTAAGAAAAGCATACTAAGTAAGTAACATGTGAGCAAAAACATGGACTAAATAATGAAATGGACAGAATATCCCACAACCCCTAACTTAAAAATTAACATTGTCCTCAATGTAAATTAAGTACCAAGTCAAAGAGAGGAAAAGAGCGATATTACCCAAAATTGGAGCGATCCCCATAAGAACAAGTCCAAAGAATCTACAAAACAAGTTAGTACCGAGCATAGCAAAAACAAATAACGAAAAGTTAACTAATTACACTAAACAAAATTAAAAAGGAAAGAAAAAATAAAGAAAGAAAGGATAAAAAGCTAACTATATACAACCTACTATTTAGGCTTCGCACTAACTGTACACAAGAAGTCTAAATAGTTGAGGGTCCATCATAAGAACGATTTAACTTTGGAGGATAACCGGTGTAACCTCACATACAAGCATGCCCTCAAAAAAATATGGATTCCGTTTGAACAACGGAAGGCATGTGTAAGGCGAAAGAAATGAACCATCGTCAATTAAAAGTTTTGGAGGGACAATGAGGGGTTTAGATGGAACGGGTGACAAAAACATATGGGGACCGAGAAAAGCCAAATAACCTCCCAATGATTTTGAAATTGGAATGGGAGGTGGCACACACGAAGGCACGAATGCGATCGTGGAAGGCGACTCGAGCAAGTACTCCTCATCAACGAAAAGGTTTAAAACATTAAAGTTTGAAACCGAATCATCGGGTACTTGTGACAGTGTGATAATAGAGGATGAAAATGGGGATGAAAGAAATTCAAACTCATGAGATGAATCATCATCGCATAAAGATTGAGTTTCGAATGAAATAATATCATTTTCAATGAAATGTTCTTCTATGGGGGCCAAAGAAGAAATCATTTCATTGCAAATAGATATTACATCATTATCATCCTCACTTTCAATATCTATTACGCAATGGGCAAAGTCTAGAATGGTTTGTTTTAAAGTAGGCAAAAGTACCTCATTTGTTTCAAAACATTCTCCAACTTTGAAAGTCTCGGAAGCAAAATCGTCGTCGGACTCAAATAATAAATCCAACGCATGTTCCCACGAACGATTTTCTTCCCGATAACGATTTTCAATTTTCTCATTCTCATACATATGCAAACCCTCACCGAATGTCATGGGTTGAGGTGCGGATGCATGAAAATGGGAACTTTGAAAATTACCATCGGACTTAAACAAAAACTCATTATTATAGGAATTTTGAAAACTATTCGAATTCATTTCAAAATTCCTATTATAAGGAGGTAAAGGCCCAAAATCGTTATCATCATCATCAAAATTCCAATAACCTAAATTTTGACTTTCATTATACTCGCCCAAAGTCATATTTGAATTTGTTATACTTTGGGATTTTAAGTATTCACCGAAAGTCATAGGTTTGTGAGAATTTTGAGAATTATATCAATGATTACCGAAAGAATTAGAATAAGACATGTTTATCCCAAAAAATGGTTCAAGTGGAAAATTCCACAAAGTAAGTGCGCGCGGGAAAAATTCGAGCGTTTCTAAGTGCTTAAATGTGGAAGTCCTGCAAAATATTAGCAAATAATACAAATAGAAAGAAAATACTATGAAATACTAAATCAAATAAAGTCTAAAACAAACTCATCCCCGGCAACAGCGCCATTTTGATAGCGCGCGAAATGTGTGCGCGTGTAAGGGCACAGTTGTTGTTCTCTGTCTCGCCGCGACTATACAAATAAACCTAAATTACTACTATACTTGCGGGGCAAGCATAGAGGTAAGTCGGGTATCGAAAATCCACAGGGACGAGATGCTAAAATTTATCTGATTTAGTAATCCGAAATAAAAATGTAAAAGGTGAATTACAACAAAAAGGAAAAGATGCGAAAAAGGGAAATGTTAATCTAGGTGAGGGAAATGAAAATAGATTGAGAAAGTGAGTAAAAACTATAGGTTGTGTCGAATATCCCTCGCTCGGATTAATTTGTATAAAATGGTTACATGGGTCGAAGAGTTATTATAAATGCGTCTCGTTTCGACAGTTAATTAAATTAAGGGTTGTCACGCCCCTAAATCCTCATAAAAGCCTAATAAGATTTTGGCGTCAACAAATATCTCAGAAATTACACGTGAAAGGTCGTAAGCACGGGACATGCATGATATGCCCTGTCAAATCTTCTAGGCATAATAACTAGGACAACGCACCCAAAATACACTCGTAAACACTATCACCAAGCAAAGAAACGCGTTAGCCCGAGTGAGTTCCATTCAAACACAACCTAATTTAAATTACCTAGAAAGCATATTAAAAAAGCGATAAATAAATCGAGTAAATAAACGCGATAAATCTTTACTAGAAAGCAAGTAAATCAAAGCATGTAAATTAATTAACAAAGCATGTAAATTACACTAGAAAGTAAGAAAATAAGGAAATACAACTATTCTAATGGAAATGGAAGATGGTAGCACAAATTACAAGCCCAAATGGGTGTCAATCCAAGAAGAAATTAAGAAATGAGCTCCCAAACCTCCAAAACCCTAACCTATCTAACCTAAAATCGTTTATATCTGTTTATTACATCAAAATTGGTATTTATAGTAAGTGGGAATAAAAATAGAAAAAAAGAGAAAAGAAAATAAAGGACAAAATATCTGCTGAAACAGGGGATCGATCGATCGACCCCTTTGGTCGATTGATCGATCATGAACAAAATATCCACTGTCGAAGAGGATCGATTAATCGACCCCTTTAGTCGATCGATCGATCAAGCAGGGGCAACCCACATTACATTATTGTTTTGGTTGTTTGCTTTTCCCGTCCACTGAAATCCCCATAACTTCTTCATTATGACTCGGAACCGTGCACCGTTCGCGGCCACGCGAAGCTAGCTAGGAGGGATACAACTTTCGTGTAGATGTTGGGCCAAGTGCTCAAGCTGTGAAAAGAGTAAAATGATCTTGAACGTGTGATCGCGTACAAAAATCGAGCAGAATGCGTCCGAACTTCACACTTAGCATCCATTTACCTATAAAAGCTCAATTAACCCCTGCCAATCATGTAAACGTAGAAATCCGAGGTTGTCTGGTTAACGAGCATAAATATAGGGAATAAGATACCCGAGGGGGCTAAAATGCATAGGTTTGGAGGATGAAATACGCAATATTTGCGTATCATCAGATCCATGCAATGATTAGAATATCGATTGGGAGAAATGGCCAAAACTAAGAATCCATTGCAAAGAAGTTTTGTGGAGGGATACCCTTTTATTCAAGTTATTATGGACTACTCCTTGCCTTCAAAATTTAAGCCACGAGTTGTTACTCCCAAGTATGATGGGAAAACAGATCCAGTCCTTCATATTGAGCAATATCAAGATGCTTCTGATATCTACTCTATCCCCGACGAGATGCATTGCAGGGTTTTCTTTAGTTTCATCACAGGCCCAGCCCAGATATGGTACAATAACCTTTTCAAAAGTAAAATTTCTAGTTTCCATTATTTATTCGTGCTATTTATTAATAATTTTTTCTTTGGGGCTAAGTCGATCAAAAGTGCCAGTCTTCTCTTGACCGTGGCGTCAAAAACCTGGAAAAATTACTCGAGAATACATCACATGCTTCAATAATGAGAAACTAGAGGTCGTAGATTATGAAGAAAAGACCTCCATTGTAGCACTAATGAGTGGATTACTCGCTAAGGAACTCTACTATGCTCTAGCAAAGAATCCTCCCAAAACTATAACAGAGATGATGGCTAAGGCTGGGAAGATTATGAACACCGATGAGGCTATGGCTGTTAAAGAATCTCCGGAGGTGAAAATCAAAAGTTAGAAGAATTTGATCAAGAAATATCAGAAAGACATGAATGTTGACAAAATCAAGAAGTGTGATGAGTACACTCCTCTCACCAAGGGTGTCCATCACATATTGGATGAGATCAAGGGCAACAAAGACTTAAATTTGGCTGAAAATCTAAAGTCACCTCCTAATAGGAGAGATAGATACAAATATTGTGATTTTCACAAAGATCATGGGCACACCACTGAAAATTACATTGCCCTGAAGAATAAAGTGGAAAATCTTATTCAGCATGGAACTAACTAAATTTGTTGATCGGACTAGTGGTCACGAAACCAGAAGGAGATCAGAGTCACCTGGTCGAGGGAAAGATGATACGAAAAAGGCACGCAATAATAATTATGTGGATGACCCTGACTTGCAAACAAAACCTGAGGAATCTGAAGTTCAGGTGGTAATGATTTCCTTTAGCTGCCATTTCATTGTAGGAAGAGACACCAGTGGAGGAGATGAGCTTATCAAGAGAAAGTCTTATCTGAATGAAGACAAATATTACCCTTCTGTTAGACATATTGACGGGTTCAAATGCACATATAGTTGGCCTAGAAAAGTCAACAAAGACAGATCAGTGATTGGTTCCTCCAAGAATAATTTGAGTGGAGTACTTTATCCTCATGATGATCCACTAGTCATCACTTGCAGCATTCATCATGGTAGAGTAAAAAGAATCTTAGTAGATAATAGGAGTGTTATAGACGTCTTGTTCTACAACTATTTCCACATCCTAGGGCTACGGGACAGTGAGCTAGAACCTTATATATATTTTACAACCAGAGGGTCAAGCCGACAAATTTAAAGGAGGGAGATCTGGTACTTAAGAAGGTAATCCAGAAGAGCAACAAGTTGAAGCCAAATTGGTATGGTCTAAATCGTATCTCGATAGTTATATGAACATGAATATATTGCCTAAAAACACTGGAAGGAGAAGAATTTAAGAATCTCTAGAACGTCGATCACCTTCGTAAATATTATCAGTAACTTCGCTTTAATGTAATCGATCATTCCATTTAATGAAATTGTAATTTTCTACCAATTATGATTCATTTTTATATATTTTTGTAGAGCATGGTGATATGATGCCGCCAGTAACTAACTTTGCTAAGTCTTAATTCAAACTTTTCGAACTTCAGAAAAGTTCAAAATTTTCTAACTTTAAACTTTTCCACCTAAAAAAAAGTTTAGTTTGGAAGTTTTTCTAATTCAAAATTTTCCTACTTCAGAAAAGTTCAAACGTTTCCAACTTCAAAAAAGTTTAGATGGGAATATTTTTAAACTTCATGTATGATTTCTTCTTCGACAAATCAAGAACAAAAAGTAAGTAAAACTTCATGAATGACTTAAAGTTAAACATAAGAGGTTTTACCCAACCGAGTTATACACAGGAATAATTATACATTCCTAACACACTTGGTCGCCAATGAAAATAAAAACTTAGTTTAACAAAACTAATTACAGTTTTGTCTAGTGCGTTAGTCGAATCTAAGGCATTATAAATAGATTCAACCATGAATCAAACATTTATCATTTAAGCAGATTACCTAGTCGGCGTGCGAATTAAAAATTAATCATAAGTTTAAATAAAGATGAAAATGAATCAACAACATACACATCAAAAAATAACTTCATTTCTAAACAATTGGTATAAAATAAACCGACCAAAAAGAAAGAAATACGATCCTATCCTATAGGGCGTTTTCCTTCATCTTTTCGCATCACAGAAAAAGGCTCATCAAGGGTGATCGACAGAGTTATAGACCTAAAATATCTTATTCTAGTACGTCTGTTGTTGCTCGACTAATCCAGCAGATATTGGGGTCGAACGTATCCATCCTCTCCTTCAAGGCCATAATCTTCAATGTATTTTCTAACTAAGCTTTGAGGAATGACATCAATCGGGATCCGATTAACATCAATTTTGAAAGGTTAATCAGGATAATCCAACATTCCTAAATCATGCCAATACCATAATTCATTACGCTTAGGTATCTTTAACAGACCCAACAAGTTCGACCAACCCCATTTATACTCATCTAACCTAGCCTGCTCTATGTGTTTTTTCAAATAAGTTAACACTTCATCATACCCGTTTATCCAGACAACACTGGGTTTCTTATGAAAGTGGAAAGTTAGTCGATTTACTCTATCTTGAAGTTTTTTTATGGCCTTGTCCTTCTCTTGTATCAGAGTGGCTTGTTCGGTTAATGTCTTCTTAGTTCTTTCTTCATCTTCTATTGGTAGAGCAACCATAACTTGCCTAGAAGATTGGCTTCACTTGGTTTTCTCTTCTTTAAGTTCCCTAACTCTTTTAGTAGCCTGGCATTCTCCATCTCCAAGAAGGATACTCCTTCATCTAGCCCAGTATTGTCTGACTTTTTCAGATTGTCCTATTCATCCTCAAGGTGTTATTTTCATTCTCCAAAAGTGCAACAATCTCGGCATTTTTAGCTTCTTTATTCAGCACAATCCTCTTTTTATTCAAGGCGGAAGTCATGTCCTGTAATTTCTTATGAAGACCCCAACCAGCACATAGGGCCTCATACTTAGCTTCATAGTCAAAATTAAGCAATGTTAAGGAATATTTGTGGTCTTCCTATAGTTGTTCAATTATTTCATAATAGGTAGCCTTATTCTCCACCGCTCTATACAAAAGATGGTGAAGATGGACATAAGCATCTTTCACTTGGTCGGAATCATCTGGCTGAACAACCCCACTAAATCTTCTTCAGCTAAAGGCACATGACTATCCTCAAGAAGACTCTTGCATCGCCTTAATAGGCCGAATTTAGCAAAAACTATCTTATCTTTCTCGGCATCAAACTGGAAATTTATAAGTATAAGTATAAGAGCCCAACGAAGGAAGATAAACAATACTGATCAAACAAATAATCAACATCAAAAAAAATTGGAAAGATTGAACAAAACTATTTCATTTCATTGATAAGTCATTGGTTTACAGAGGTGATTCCATTACAAAGGAAAAGAGGAAGAAATGGAAAATACAAGAAAAAAAAAGCAAAAAAAGAGTTGGAAGGAGCTAGACCTTCTCTTTGTCCTTGGCCTTGCCTTGGTCAGCATGAGGAAGGCAAACATTATCTATAAGTACCATGGAAAATTCCCCATAACACTTTTCATCATAAAATCCTCATCTAAGTAGGAGGATTTACTGGGTCATGCCTTTGAAACAACTGAGAGTCTACCTGGGTGCCGACCTCCTTTAGGGCATCCGACCAGCCCTCCTTGTAGGAAAATTTCTTGGCATACTCTATTTGAATGGCTACAATAACAAAAGTTTTATCCCATCCTTAATTAGTATCCTCCTCTTTATCCTTCTTGATCTTGGCCTTCAGAGCAAGATTCTCCGTAATTAGGTTGGAGGACTTGTCTTCAACAACCTTTGCCTTGTTCTCAACTTTTGTCAGCTTCTTATTGGCCAAAGATAACTTGTGATTGCAGCCTTTTATTGATCCTCTGTTGTATTTTCCCTGTCCTCGACAACCTTAACCTTGCCCTGCCAAGTTTTTTTCCCTCCCTAAAGCTTCCCTAGAGGCCTACAAGGATTTCTGTAAACCCTCAAAAGCTCCCTCCACATCACCCGATGAAGCCTTTAGCTGCTTATATTTCTCCAACATCTAATTGTAATCTACCAAGAACGGTAAAAGAATACATATATTGTATTAGTATAGGAAAAAAAGTTGTAGTAAACATTATTGAAGATAAATAGAAAAGTTATGAACTTACTAATGTTAAGTTATTATTAGCCCTCTCAACTAGTTGGGCTCTAGTCATGAGGGTTGTTGCTGACCTGCGTGCCAAAAAAGTACGAGCCTTTATCAAACCCCTGGACAGCCTAGTGTTGATTAACACAGAGGCATTTTTAATTTTTCCTTGCTCAACAGAAGACTTCTTGTCCAGTTCTTGGTGACAGAGGCCTTTCTTTAATCTCTTGAATCGAGGTTCAAAATTTTAGGCTTCCTCATAGTGAGGACTTGAGGCCTCTTCTCAGTAGCTGAGGCCTCTTATCAGTAGCAGTACACTTTTAAGAAGGAGGGGGAAACCCAGACCCATCTAGTAAATTTGGGATCTCTTTTTCACCATCTCTGTCGTAAGTGAAGTAGGAATGATAGTGATGTTAAGGGACTAAAAAAAAGTAGAATTTCCACCTTGGGAAAGCTCTACTCTAGTTGACTAAGCAACAAAAGCAGTGATCACTGGTTCCTCGTCCAAGTTAATGGGTGATTGAGGCAAAACAACTGAAGGTCGGGCAACAAAGGAGGTGAAAACACTATTGTATTCTAGCAAGAAAGAATTTGCTGGGGGATGCTCCTCTCCAGCTCTTTGATGGATAACCCACAAATACTTAGGGACATCAATATTGACCTCGCTCTCCTTTGAGCACTTCTTTTTGCTTTCCTCTGCACAAAAATGGAACAACTACGTTAGTAGACAAAGCTTTAAACAGTTGATAAGTTGGGAAAAAAATAAAAAGTAAAAATATGACCTATGCCACACCATGGGCTGGGCCCAATGTATGTCACCCCTTCAGGAAGGGAACATATTATCAATTATTCACTACAACACCATAATCCCAGTAATCTTTGTTAGAATTTAGAAAGTTAACCACCAAGGCCATATTGTCTTGCCTAGTCTTCAAATAATATGGTATGGTGTTGGATCGGTTCCCCAGGTCATAGGTCTGCCGCATGACTAGGCCTATCAATGGGTCGGGTCCCGACCCGGACCTGACCCTAATCCGATATGTATAATAGGGTCTGAGCCTATTTTTTTGGACCCGAAGACCCATTTATTAAATGGGTAGGGTCTGGATCTTATACAAGACCCGGACCCGAAGACCCGACCCGGATTATACATTATTATTTTTAAATATATATACATATACTATAAATTTATATATATCTATGAATATATCTTATCAATATAACATGTAAGTAATATATATATAAATATATAGTTATGTATATAATAAATATATATAATATATGTTTTATTTATACTAATAATATTCTATAATACATTACAAAATATTTTAATTTAAGATTAAAAAATAAAGAAGGGGGATAATATAAAATAAATGTATATATTTGGTCAGACTCGGACCCGAACCCGAGACCCGAAGACCCGAACGGATCCGGGTCTGGATCCAATATTGTAGACCCGATGAAGACCTGGAATAGGACCCGAACTTAAACCCGATGAAGACCCGATTACACGGATCTGGATCTTCCTAAACCCGACCTGTCTCCGACCCGTTGATAGGCCTACGCATGACTATTGTATGTGAGTTTAGTGTCTAGTGGGGTAATATGGTATGGTTATAACCCACGGATATAAGACTATGACCACCTCCGGTTATGTGTTTACAACTTGGGTTCGGTGGTGAGATTCCGACCCATTGGCCAATGAGTGGTACGTGATGTACCTAGAGCCTGATAACATGTTAGAGAATACTTCTGAGGTTAAGCTCTGGGGATGCGGCTATACGTATAAAGTGAATGATATATATATGTGTGTGTGTGTGTGTGTTTGTGTGTGTGTGTGTGTGTGTGTGTGTGTGTGTGTGTGTGTGTGTGTGTGTGTTTACGAGATATGATATGTGTATGCGTATATATGCATGTTAGATATATATGGATGGAGTAAAGAAATGTGCGAACGGTAAATTATATGCATCTCAGAGGACAACTTGGAGATGTTATGTTTATATACTTATATAAGAGTGATATATGTATATGTACGAATTAAACGAATGTGTGAACATTGAAATTATAACTAGTGCAGAGTTATGTGAAACAGTTAATGAAAAGATTATAATTGAGAATTTTTAACGATATAGGTTATGTGATAGCTATATGAGACAAGAAGCAAAGTAATAATACGTGTAGCACGGTTAGGATATAAGATTAGTGAGTGGAACTAAGTTAAGTGGTGGTACGAGTTAGGCAGGGTAACATAACTGGGTGTTTAAAATTCATGTGTTAGGTGTGCACTATAGATGAGGGGCGAGGATTATATCATGGGAGTTCGACACCAGTTTAAATATGAACGATTACGTTACACATTTATTATCGTATTTTAAGCAATTGAAAAATATTTTTAAATGGTTTTTGGTCTCTGACCCATATCAAAATCGTTTGAAAAAATTTTAGGTGCTCAGTCATAGGGATGCCAGGCTTAGATATATTTCGTGTCAGACGATGTTGTAGCAGCTGTGGATGCTTGCAGGAATTGATTAGATGCTTCTATCCTTACAATATAGATATGATATTCCTTTAGGTTTTATTTCGGGCATGTCTCCCAGGTAGACAATATCGTATTATTCGTACTTTATACTTTTCAGTTTTAGTTGGACTTTTGTATTGGATAATTATCGAGAGTCATCGGTTAACTTATTTATTTCATCTCATTCAATATTCATTTTATTTTGTGGTTAATGTGTATACTAGTTAGATGGGATGGTTGGTTGCATTGATTGGAAGTTTTATTAAAGCAAGTTAAGTTGTTAAAAAAAACTTTTAAAATTTTAACACCAGGCCTAATAAGTTATTAGAAATTATATTAATTTTCAACAGTGATGCTAAGAATGAACTAGATGATATTCCTGTTTTATTTTAGTAGAGGACTGATCACTCGTTATTAAAAGAGGCGGGTCGTCACAGATGGTATCGAAGCATCAGGTTCTACTGTCCTTAGTATCTGTGCTGACTTACTATGTTTTTCAGTGTTGCTTTTATATTTGATGTAGAGCCCTATGATTAGGACTATTGATTCATATTGTGCTTTTACATTCTCCTGTAATTGTGTATAATTGAAGAGAATCGTATACGAGTTTAGTTTGGTTTCCTATGTTGAAAAGGATCGAACGACTAGCTAGGGCCGTAAGAAGGGACACAAGAGGAGAGGCTCAGCCAGAGCTGCAGACTGTTCAGGGGATAATGATCGCAACAAAGTTTGCCAGTATTATTGCCCAGGAAGTTAACGTCGCGATGACTGCCATGGCATAGCAGTTTCCCTAAGCACCACCACTACATCCAGTGGAACTAATTCAGGCTCACCCAGTTCAGTAAGAATGGGAAAGAGTCAGAGGGGCCTTTCAAAAGGGCCATCCTTCGAAATTTTATAGTAGTAGTTAGCTAATTGAATATGGACATCCACAGGAATTTAAATATGGTTGAGTGCAGTGACACTCAGAAATAAATCTTGGTGACTTTTAATCTCATAGGAGCGGCGTTACAGTGGTGGGAGTCAGTCACAACGTCTTAAGAGAGAGACTACTTGAGAATCGAGGAATTTTAGGTGCGGTTCGATCGCATGTTCTTTCCATCTGATGTTCAGACAAAGATGAGGAGGAATTTTTTAGACTTATCACAAGAGAGACGAATAGTAGCCGATTATGAGGAACAATTCACTCGTTTATTGAACTTCTTTCCCGATGAGGTGGATACAAAAAAGATCCCTTAAGTTTGTTGATGGACTCATGTGGAGGATTCATCAGCATTTATTAGGAAATATGACATTGTTGACTTATGTTGGTGTCGTCAATGCTGCACTTTTACACTGTCAAGATCATTACTTCCATGTGAAAGGATCCAAGAGATTTCAAGAGTCCAGCTCACAGGGCAAGACTGGATATAATATTGCTAGTGGGGAACCACAAGGGGATACCCACTACGAAACCCGTCTAAAAGATTTAAATAATGGGGATTTCAACTTAGTGATGTGTGACACCCTGCCTAATTAAATACCGAGCGATCACTCCTTTATTAAATTAAAATCAAGGTGAACAGTTGGTTCATTCTTAGCATCACTGTCGTAAAAATAACTTTTCCAATTTAAACACCCTAATTAATTAAGCTAAGTGTCAAAACCATTTTAGACATTACTTTCCAAATTCTATTTATAACCATTGATTTAAAACTTTACATAATTCAATATTAAAGAATCACACCACAATTATCCTAGAACATATAATCCAATTAATTTAAACATTCAACAACTAAATCCCAACATTTAAAACTTAAAGTAAAACATCCAGACAGCAATAAATCCCAAAGTGACAATACTATAAATAAATGAATCACAATGTCCAATAAAACAACTGGATAATGGAAACGGGCGACACATGCCCAACTGAATAAATATGTTAGGAGTGGAATCAAATAAATGAAGTCGTCTAAGCAAGAGGCTTGCAACTCCCACCTAAGCTGCAGCGCGTTCCTTCCAAAGGATCCTATGCAAGACGCCCCTGTGGCTGGGCACCTGTATTATATATATATATATATATATATATATATACACAAGAGAGAAGAAAAGTTGAAAACGGTTAGAGCCCGATTGTAGAAAGATTAAAAATTTGTGTAGCGAGTATTCAAAATGTTTACAGTCCAATACAACAACATATTAGTGCGACACTCCCTTGAGAAATTCTCACCTCTCTTCTAATGTGCACGCCTATCGTACTAACCTCCCCAACGGTTTAACTTATCTTAGGTTACTCGTAAGATTTAAGCGGAACAATTCAAATGTTTAAGCGGTTAATTTCATTTAATCACAAAGTTCTCATTAAAACTTATTTGCCAATAAAGTTTCCCAGTATCATATTATACTTTTCAAAACAAGAATTTCCAAATTGAAATCATTATTCATATCTTACTTACCATAAACACAATAGGAAGTTCCCAATTTCATAATTAAATATATATATTAAATACTCGTACAATATATATATATATATATATATTCTAACAGCACCCCACATAAAAGTTATGGTGTGGACATACTCTGCTATCCAATCCCCGTCTCACTCATACTAAGGGAAATACAAATTCGGAATCACTCTCGAGCTGTATTAACACATACACAAACAATATTGAGGCGAAGCATAGATTCCAAGTCTCTAAGAGGTCAGTACATACCCTCACGTCTCTTAGGACCGTCTGACCATCGATCAGATAGCCTGTACCAAGGATATCTATCTTCTAGGGTACGAGTCAATATCCCCCATAAAGGCACATCGAGATAAGACTGTCCCAGCACGGTAACCTCAGGGATAGCAAGTAGTGCGGGCATGATTTTCACACGTATATAGTATATGCATAAACACAGTCATATAAATATACTACTATTACCATATCTCTTTAGGTACCTCTCATCACCCATGATATAATATTTATCCTTATTTATCAATCTTTAGTTATCACGTATAACGGTTCGTCTCTTACTTTAATTGAGGGATTAATCCAACTTACTACGTAACACCCATGGACTCTATCCTCCCAAGTGTAGAATTCAGTAGGTACTCATCTATTTTTCCAACGTAACTATTTTACGCGTCTCTCCCTGTAATACACAACCCCGTCGTCCCTTATGTGTAAGCATCCCAAAAATGTAAATCTCGTCTTAGATTAAAGGTCTCATAGTTATTAATAAGTCCTACTGGTCTCCTTTACCTTCCAAAATATTTTAATAAGGATGTCCAAAGATTTTTACTCATTTAATTTGAATTGAACAATTTAAAAGGGGAAATATGAGTCTGCCAGGAGGGGTCGATCGATCGATGGCAGGGGCTCGATCGATCGATGCGTCGATCGATCGACACTCCTGGTTCGATCGATCGATCAAACAGGTATGGCGAATTCTACAGATTAACAGTTACGGGTTCTAACATCCAACCTCAACCAAATCAAGATTTTTAACACCCAAACTCCCAGAAATTCGTACTACAAACGTTAATAACCCAAACTAATAATCTTCTACGTAAAGCATGTGAATTTTCATCAATAACCATGGATTAAAAGGGTAAAACTTATATAAACTTCATGAACCCTAAAATTTTCTTTAACTTTGTTTTAATCAGTATTTTTCCAGAATTTCTACTCCTAATACATCATAAATCCGTGGTTCAACCTCTACATACGAAGGGGATTTCCAGATTTCCATTTATATCATTACTACATGCAATCTCCTATCTCCAACATGGGTTTTCTTCTATGAAACTCATCCTAATCACCCTAGACTAACATGAACGATGCATTAATGAAAATAAGCAAGATAAATACTTGCCTGGAAATTTTAGAGTTCAGATTTGTGGACGAATTTGGTGTTGTTGCGTTCTCCGTCGCGCGATCTACGCGTTGGTGGTGGTGGCGGTGCAACCGGGTTAATTTTCGGCCTAGAACACCTTGGTAAGCTCTCTCCTTTCCTCTCCTATGTCCGTCACTTGTCTTTGGTTGTGTTAACCCTAGAAGACAACCTTAGACATCTGATATAACCCTTGAAAATTCGTGGGTTTAATTACCCAAAAATGTAAAATGTCCAAAATGCCCTCCCGGGGTGCTAAATAGGCCTAAAAACGCCCCGAGACCCAAACTAAACCCCCGAGTATACTTTTCTGACTATCTCGACCCTTCCGGACACTTTGGCGCACTCAAAATGACCATACGAGAGACTTATAATTTATTCACTTTTATAAATCAATATTTAGTCCCAACACGGCACAGGCGCGTCCCGACTTACATTTCCAAAATTATCATTCTATTCACTCGTGACATTTAATAGAACCAATATTATATATTACTTTGCTCATTTGTAATATTCAACAAGTTTCCCATAATTACTAACTCACATCACGTTAATAATTATAAAGTAATTAATTTTCGGATTTATATTAAATTAATAACTCACATTAAATTTAATAAATCTCCAAATTAAGAAAGCATAAAAATACGGGGTATTACATACTTCCCCCCTAATAGTGGAATTTCTTCCCGAAATTCAAAAAATAAGACATACCTGGTAAGAATAAATCTGGGTATCTCTCGGGCATATCTGCCTCGCGCTCCGAAGTGGATTCCTCCACATTATGATGCTCCCACTGGACCCATACAAGTGGAACTACCTTCGACCACAATCTCCTCTCGCTATGGTCTAGGATAGCCATCGGTCTCTCTTCGTAAGAGCTGTCAGGCTATAAGTCTATCTCCTCTATCGCGATGTGGGTGTGAGCCATGTCATCCCGAAGATATCGTCTCAACGACGAGATGTGAAATACATCGTGAATGCGATGTAAATGCTCTGGCAGTCCCAACCTGTATGCTACTGGCCAAATCCTCTCGATAATGGGAAATAGTCCCATGTACCTGGGGGCCAATTTCACTTTCTTCCCGAATCTCATCACTCCTTTCATAGGAGATACACGTAGTAATACTTGGTCCCCCACATTAGACTCTCGGAAGAAATGTTTTGCATCTGCGTAGCTTTTTTGCCTGTCCTGGGCTACCCGAATGCGACTCCTGATCATCTCAATCCTCGCGGAGGTTTCCTATATCACCTCTGGCCCTAGCAACTTTTTATCCCCCACCTCTAGCCAATAAGTTGGGGAACGACAAGGTCTGCCATACAAAGCCTCGAATGGAGCCATGCCAATCGTGAACTGATAAGAGTTATTATAAGAGAACTCTACCAGTGGAAAATGTGGCTCCCAACCTCCTCCAAAATCAAGGACACACATGCGTAGCATATCCTCCAGCATCTGATTAGTATGCTCCGTCTGTCCATCTGTCTGTGGGTGATAAGCCAAACTCAACCTCAACTCAGTACCCATAGCCTCCAGAAAGCTTTTCCAGAAACGCGACACGAAAATCTTGTCTCTATCTGACACAATATTCAGGGGCACCCCATGTAATATGACAATCTCAGCAATGAACAACTGAGCATACTGACCCGTGGTATGGTCTGTTTGCACCGGCAGAAAATGAGCCACCTTGGTCAAACGGTCTACAATCACCCAGATAGAGTCGTGGCCCCGCTGTGATGTAGGCAACCCTGTGATAAAATCCATGGAAATACTTTCCCACTTCCACGCGGGTATTTTCAATGGTTGAAGCAACCCTGACTGTTTTTGATGGTCCACCTTTACCAGTTGGCAGGTAGAACACTTGGACACGAACTCAGCAATATCCTTTTTCATCCCACTCCACCAGTATTGCCGCCTCATATCCTGGTACATCTTATCTCCTCCAGGATGTACCGCAAATCGGGACCCGTGAGACTGGATCATCACTGCATGACGTAATTCTTCTCCTTCTGGGACCAGGTGACACCCCGCCTAATTAAATACCGGGCGATCACTCCTTTATTAAACTAAATCAAGGTATAAAGTTGGTTCATTCTCAGCATCACTGTCGATAAAAATAATTTTCCAATTTAACACCCTAAATAATTAAGCTAAGTGTCAAAACCATTTTCATACATAACTTTCCAAATTTTATTTAAAGAAAAACATTTAATTTATTTATTAACAACATTTCAATAATTAATAATCACCCACAATAAACCTGGAGCACAATCCAATTAATTTAAAACATTCGTCAATCGAATGTCAACATGCGAAATATAAAGTAACACAATTCAAACTGAATAAATCCTATAGCGACAATACGAGAAATAACTGGAAATAACTGGAAATACGAATGTCCCAATAACAATGAAATAATGGAAAGGGCGACACATGCCCAATAAATGAGAATGCTAGAAGTGGAGTCAATAAAGGAAGCCGTCTACGCAAGTGACCTGCAACTCCCACCTAAGCTGCAGCTCGTTCCTTTCAAGGGATCCTAAGAAAGACTCCCCTGTGGCTGGGCACCTGAAATATATACATATATATACAAGAGAGAGAGAATGAGAAAAAAAATGGGTCAGAGCCCGAAAGTGTGTTTGATTTAAAATACATTTAGCAAGTATTTAAATTGATACAGGCCAATGCAACAACATATTAGAGCGACACTCTCTTGAGAAATTCTCACCTCTCTTCTAATGTACACGCCTATTGTATTAACCTTCCCAACGGGTTATCTTATCATTTATCGCACGAATCTTCCCAATGATTTAACTTATCTTATATTACTCGTAAGATTCAATATTTAACGATTCCATTTCGAAAAGTGTATTTCAATTAGTAATCAAAGTTCTCCATTTTAACTTTATAAAATCAATAAAGTTTTTCAGTGTCATATTATACTTTCTCAAAACAAGTATTTACCATTTGAGTCATCAACCATGTCCTACTTATCAAATCACAGTAGGCAGTTTCAAATTCCAAATCTCATATATATATTAACTACTCGAATAATATATATAAAATAACAGCACCCCAAATAAAACTATGGTGCGTGCATACTCTACTATCCAAAACCCCATATCACTCATATTAAGGGGAATACAATCGGAATCACTCTCGAATTGTATTAACAAAATACACAAACAAAATTGAGGCGAAGAATAGATTCCAAGTCTCTAAGAGGATGGCACATGCCTGCGTCTCTTAGGACCGTCTGAACTATCACGTCGATAGCCTGTACCAAGGACATCTATCTTCTAGGGTACAAGTCAATATCCCCCACAAAGGTCCCATCGAGATAAGAATGTCCCAGCGCGGTAACCTCAGGGATAGCAAGTAGCATGGGCATGATTTTCACATGTATATAATATATGCACACACAATCATATAAATATACTACTTTTATCATATTAATGTAGGTTCTCTCGTCACCCATAATTACAACATTTATCCTTAATTTCACATTATTAGTATTACGTATAAGGTTTCATCTCTAACCTTACCTCGAAGGGTTTTCTCACTTATTTCGTGACACTCGTGGACTTTATCCTTCCAAGTAGAAAATTCAGTAGGTGTCATTATTACGTTTCAACGTAACTCTCTTACGCGCCTTACCCTTTAATATATCAATTTACTAACCCTAAAGTAAATATCCCATAAATACCATTCTCGTCGAATATTAATGATCCCAACACTTTTCATACGCCCTACTGGTCCTCTGTGTCTCCCAAATCATTATACTAAGAATGCCCAAGAATTATATCACGACAATTCGATTTTTAAATCATTTACAAAGGGAAATAGTAGTCAGCCAGGAGGGGTTCGATCGACCGAACCTTCGATCGATCGAAGCTCTAGGCTCGATCGATCGATCAAGCAGGTCTACGAAAATCTGCAGAATTGCAGTTACGGGTTTCATCTCCAAATTTTCACCAAATCCATATTTTCAAGTTCCAATCGTCCAGAATTAATACTACTAACCTTACATCATCATAACAGGTATATTCAAAGTAAAACATATCAATTTTCATCACTAAACATGGATTTATTATGCCATAATTCATCTAAAACTAAAGAACCCTAAAAATATCTAACTCGTGATTCTAATATGTTTAATCCCAGAATTTCCTTCTTATATATACCAAAATTTCGTGGGTTATTTTCCTCTACATGGCAAGGGTTCCAGAATTTTCATATAAATCAAAACTACATGGATTTTCCTATCACAAATTGGGTTTTCTTCCATATTTTTCATCTCTAATCATTCCTAACTAATATGAAGATTGCACCAATGAAAATACGCAAGATAAATACTTGCCTGGGAATTTCAGAAGTCTGGATTGCGGCTGATTTTGGTGTGGTTGCGTTCCCCTTCTCGCAATCTACGCGTTGGTGGTGGCGGCGGTGCAAACCGGTGACTTTTTGGCCTTGAATTGCCTTGAGAGCTTTCCCTCTCTTCTCCAATGGCCGTACTAGGGTTTTCTGAATATTATAACCCTAAATGACTAACCTAGATAGCTGATATAGGTTGCTAAAATTGGTGTGTTAATTACCCAAGAATGTAAAATGACTAAAATGCCCTCCCGGGGTACCAATTAGGCCTAAAACGCCCCGAGACCCAAACTACACCCCTGGGTACACTTTTCTGACTATCTCGACCCTTCCGGACGCGTTGGCACACTCAAAACGACCATACTAACAACTTATAAAATATTCACTTTTTATTTAACAAAATTTTGTCCCGACGCGACACGGGCGCGTCCCGATTCAAATTTCCAAAATTGTCATTTTATTCACTCGTGACATTCAATATAATCAATATCATATATTAATTTACTCATTAGTAATATTCAACAAATTTCCCATAATTACTAACTCTCGTCACGTTAATAATTATAACATAATTAATTTCTGGATTTTTATTAAATAATTCACTCACATTAACTTTAATAAATCCCCAAATTAATATAGCATAAAAATACGGGGTATTACATACTTCCCCTCTAATAACGGAATTTCGTCCCGAAATTCAGAAAATAAGGCATACCTAGTACAAACAACTCTGGATATCTCTCGCGTATATCTGGCTCGCGCTCCCAAGTGGATTCCTCCACATTATGATGCTCCCACTAGACCCGCACAAGTGGAACTATCTTCGACCTCAATCTCCTCTCACTATAGTCTAGGATAGCCACCGGTCTCTCCTCGTAAGATCTATCAGGCTGTAAGTCGATCTCATCTATCGCAATGTGAGTATGGGCCATATCATCCCGAAGGTATCGTCTCAAAGACGAGATGTGGAATACATCGTGGATGCGATGTAAATGTTCTGGCAGTCCTAACCTGTATGTAACCGGCCCAATCCTCTCGATGATGGGAAATGGTCCCACGTACCTCGGAGCCAACTTCCCCTTCTTCCC
This sequence comes from Sambucus nigra, assembly GCA_949130495.1. NCBI lineage: Eukaryota > Viridiplantae > Streptophyta > Magnoliopsida > Dipsacales > Adoxaceae > Sambucus > Sambucus nigra. Next base: position 236,385,394 of record OX422222.1, read on the forward strand.
GAACCTCATCACTCCCTTCATAGGAGATACACGCAATAACACTTGGTCCCCCACACTAAACTCCCGGAAGAACCATTTCGCATCGGCGTAGCTCTTCTGCCTGTCTTGGGCTATCCGAATGCGACTCCTGATTATCTCAATCCTCGCGGAGGTCCCTGAATTACCTCAGGTCCTAGCAACTTGTTATCCCCCACTTCGAGCCAACAAGTTGGAGAACGACAAGGCCTGCCATACAAAGCCTCAAATGGAGCCATCCCAATCGTGAACTGATAAGAGTTATTATAAGCAAACTCTACCAGTGGAAGATGCGGCTCCCAACCTCCTCCAAAATCGAGAACACACATGCGCAGCATATCCTCTAACATCTGATTAGTACGCTTTATCTGTCCATCTGTCTGTGGGTGGTAAGCTGAACTCAGCCTCAACTCAGTACCCATAGCCTCCTAAAAGCTTTCCCAAAAATGTGACACGAAAATCTTGTCTCTATCTGACACAATATTCAGGGGCACCCCGTGTAGTCTAACAATCTCAGCGATGAACAACTGAGCATACTGACCCGTGGTGTAATCTGTCCGCACCGACAGAAAATGAGCCACCTTGGTCAAACGGTCTACAATCACCCAGATAGAATCGTGTCCCCGTTGTGATGTAGGCAACCCTGTAATAAAATCCATCGAAATACTCTCCCACTTCCACGCGGGTACTTCCAATGGCTGAAGCAATCCTGACGGTTTCTGATGGTCCACCTTCACCAGCTGGCAGGTAGAACACTTGGACACGAACTCAGCAATGTCCTTCTTCATCCCACCCCACCAGTATTGCCTCCTCATATCCTGGTACATCTCATCTCTTCCAGGATGTACTACAAATCGGGACCCGTGAGAATGAGTCATCACTGCATGACGTAATTCTGCTCCTTTTGGAACCACCAATCTCCCATTAAACCTCAAACCCCTATCAGAACTAACAGAATAAGACTCAGCACCCTCGGCTAAAAGTCGTACAATCTGCTCCTGGCAAAACGGGTCTGTGGTCTGTGCCTGTATCACCCTCGTAACAATTCCGAGTGTGACTGACATCACGGATATGAAAGAACGTGCTACTGCGTCCTGGTGACCCAAATCCTTCCACTTTGCTTTCTAGACATCCGCTACCTCGTCTACCGGTCTACGACTCAACGCATCAGCATCTACGTTGGCTTTTCCCGGATGATACTGTATATCGAACTGGTAGTCCTTCACAAACTTTAGCCATCTGCGCTGACGCATATTCAGCTCTCGCTGAGTGAACAGGTACTGCAATGACTTGTGGTCTGTGAATAAATGGGATTTCTCACCCAATAAGTAGTGCCTCCATATCCTCAATGCAAAGACGACCGCTTCTAACTCCAGGTCATGGGTGGGTAATTCTTCTCATGCGGCTTAAGCTTGCAGGAAGCAAAAGCTATAGCCTTCTTTTCCTACTGAAGTACTCCCCCAAGTCCCCGTAAGGACGCATCGGTGTAAACCAGGTACTCCATACCCGGCTGCGGTAACGCAAGGACTGGCGCTGAAGTAAGCTTGTCTTTCATCTCGTCGAAAGCCAACTGACAAGCATCATCCCAAACATATGGTACCCCCTTGCGAGTCAGATTGGTCAACGGACTCGCTATTTTGGAGAATCCCCGAATGAATCTCCTGTAGTAACCAGCTAACCCCAAGAAACTACGCACTTCCTTCGGTGTCGTGGGCTGTCCCCACTCCCTCACCGCTGATACTTTACTCGGGTCGACTGCTATCCCCTGCTCAGAAACAACATGCCCCAAGAACTGTACCTCTCACAACCAGAATCCACACTTCTCATACTTAGCATACAACTGATGCTCTCGCAGAGTCTGAAGAACCTGCCTCAAGTGCTCGGCATGCTCCTCCTCGGAGTGTGAATATATCAAGATGTCATCTATGAAGACGATGACAAACTGATCCAAGAACTCTCTGAATACTCGGTTCATCAAGTCCATGAAAACGGTTGGAGCATTTGTGAGTCCAAACGGCATCACCCTAAACTCATAGGACCCATATCTCGTCAAGAAAGCAGTCTTCGAAACATCCTGCTCCCTAATACGTAGCTGATGATACACCGACCTCAGATCTATCTTCAAAAAGAAAGTTGCTCCTCTCAGCTGGTCGAACAGATCATCGATTCGAGGCAACGGATACTTATTCCGTATCGTGACCTTGTTCAGTTCCCTGTAGTCCGCACACAATCTTAGTGAACCATCTCTCTTCTTCACAAACAAAACTGGAGCACCCCAAGGTGAGGTACTCCTACGAATGAAGCCCTGACCTAACAGCTGCTCTATTTGATCTCGTAGCTCTCGCATCTCTGTCGGAGCCGTACAGTACGGTGCGCCTGCTATAGGTCTCGTATCTGGTAATAAATCTATGACAAAGTCTATCTCACGACTGGGGGGTAGGCCTGGTATCTCCTGAAACACATCGGAATACTCCCTAACAACTGGGATCGAATCCAAGGGAATCACAACCTCCTTAGAGGTATCCTCCTCTATGTAATACAAATGAGCGGTCGAACCTCCCTCTGGGCGAGGCATCGCCACTACAAACATCTCTTGCCCCGGAATGGCAAAAACAATGCTCCCACCGAAGCAATCAATCATGGCTCTATAATCTGCGAGCCAATCCATATCAATAATCACATCATGCTTGTGCATGTCTAAGACTAACATATCTACAGGTAATACCAAGCTACCAATCTCTACCCCCACTCCTCGGCATATAAAGAAAATTAGTGACCCACTCCCCAGTGGTGAGTCCACACATGTCACTGTGCTCTCAGCTGTGGCTAACAACCCTAAGGCCTTCACAAAATGTGAAGCTATAAAACAATGTGTTGCCCTCGTATCAAACAAATCCCGACCCATAGTACCATGGATAGGAAACATACCTTCAATCGTGGGTGGTTCCTGTGGAGCCGCTGCCGGGTGGACGTTATAGACACGTCCATACTGCAATTGCCCATGTTACACTGGAGCTGCTGGAATGGCTGGTAGGGCTGGCACCTGGGCTGGAGCTAAGAGGGCAGGTGGAAATAGTGGTCTCTGCGGCTCATTACAGCCTCCCTACTGCTATGGGGCCCTATCACCCTCTGGGCAATCCTGACGCCTATGGCCATGTTTACCGTACCCAAAACATCGGCCTTTGAAGTTACCTCCTCTCTGACCCTGCTGTCCACGGCCCTGTTGGCCGTTACCTCCACGCTACTGGCCCTGTTGGCCCTGATGTGGACGTTGTTGGCCCTGCTGGCCCTGCTGCTGGCCCTGCTGCTGGCCCTGCGGTCGGTGTTGGCCCTGCTGGCCCTACTGATTAGGCTGGCCCTGATGGCCCTGCCTAAAACCCCCGAATCCCTGCCTAGAATCACCTGAACGGAATCGTTTAGCAGGGTCCCCCTGATGGGAACTCTGCTCGTACTGACGAGTCTGTCCATGAGATGGTGCCCCACTGGCACTATTACCCCCGGTCCTGCCCTGCTGGCTGGACTCTCCTTCTCTCTTGCTTCCCTGCAGATGGAAGCGGTGATCCTGGCAATGTAACAACGCGGCATTGAGTACATCAGTGAAAGTATTCAGGGATAAATTCCCAATAAGGTGCTGACGGATCCTCCAAGCTAACCCGTCGACAAACAGCATAATCTTCTTGTTCCTAGTAGGTGCCTCATCTGGCACAATGGTGAGAAGTCTCGTGAACTCCTCCTCATACTCTGCTACGGTAAGACTCTCCTGCTTCAGATTCAGTAATCTCCGCCTCATCTCAGTTTGCACTGCGGGTGGAAAATACTTGCGATCAAACCGCTCCCAGAACAACTGAATAGGGATCGTGTCCCTCTCCTCCAAAGTGTTAGTGGACTCCCACCACTGTAATGCGGCTCCCACCAGCTTAAAGGAAGCCAATAACTGCTTTTGCACGTCAGTGCACTCATACATACGGAGGTGCCGCTGGATGTCTTTCTTCCATTGGCTAACTGTGACTATATCGGAGCTACCAGAGACCTCAGGGGGATGCGCTTTCTGAAAAGCATCCCGAACCCTCTCCCATGCAGATGGAAGTTGTGCTGGTACTGGCGCCACTGCCTGAACCTGGGGTGGATCCTGCTGAATCACCGCTATCGCGGCATTCACCGCCTGAGCAACAATGGCGGCTACTTCATTTGCATTCATTGTGCCTGGTGCCGAAGCTGCTGGCTGCTCAGCCTGGGCACGCCTATCTTTCGGAGCACGTCTCGGAGGCATCTAAAACGTGAACAAGTTTATTAGTCTACAGTCATTATCAAATCTCAAATAGCTGAAGACTTAAACGTAAACGCAAGAATACAACAATCCTAAAAATAGGGCTCTATAGCAATAACGTTAAGCCGAAAGCGAAATAAGCCGTACAGATCCTATGGACACTAGAACCTGATGCTCTTATACCACCTGTGACACCCTGCCTAATTAAATAAAGGGATATCACTCCTTTATTAAATTAAATCAAGGTATACAGTTGGTTCATTCTCAGCATCACTGTCGATAAAAATAATTTTCCAATGTAACACCCTAAATAATTAAGCTAAGTATCAAAACCATTTTCATACAAAACTTTCCAAATTTTATTTAAAGAAAAACATCTAATTTATTTATTAACAACATTTCAATAATTAAGAATCACCCACAATAAACCTGGAGCACAATCCAATTAATTTAAAACATTCGTCAATCGAATGTCAACATGCGAAATATAAAGTAACACAATTCAAACTGAATAAATCCTATAGCGACAATACGAGAAATAACTGGAAATACAAATGTCCAAATAACAATGAAATAATGGAAAGGGCGACACATGCCCAATAAATGAGAATGCTAGAAGTGGAGTCAATAAAGGAAGCAGTCTACGCAAGTGACCTGCAACTCCCACCTAAGCTGCAGCTCGTTCCTTTCAAGGGATCCTAAGCAAGACGCCCCTCTGGCTGGGCACCTGAAATATATACATATATATACAAGAGAGAGAGAGAGAGAAAATAACGGGTCAGAGCCCGAAAGTGTGTTTGATTTAAAATATGTTTAGCAAGTATTTAAATTGATACAGGCCAATGCAACAACATATTAGAGCGACACTCTCTTGAGAAATTCTCACCTCTCTTCTAATGTGCACGCCTATCGTATTACCCTTCCCAACGGGTTATCTTATCATTTATCGCACGAATCTTCCCAATGATTTAACTTATCTTAGATTACTCGTAAGATTCAATATTTAACGATTCCATTTCGAAAAGGGTATTTCAATTATTAATCAAAGTTCTCCATTTTAACTTTATAAAATCAATAAAGTTTTTCAGTGTCATATTATACTTTCTCAAAACAAGTATTTACCATTTGAGTCATCAACCATGACCTACTTATCAAATCACAGTAGGCAGTTTCAAATTCCAAATCTCATATATATATTAACTACTCGAATAATATATATAAAATAACAGCACCCCAAATAAAACTATGGTGCGTGCATACTCTACTATCCAAAACCCCATATCACTCATATTAAGGGGAATACAATCGGAATCACTCTCGAATTGTATTAACAAAATACACAAACAAAATTGAGGCGAAGAATAGATTCCAAGTCTCTAAGAGGATGGCACATGCCTGCGTCTCTTAGGACCGTCTGAACTATCACGTCGATAGCCTGTACCAAGGACATCTATCTTCTAGGGTACAAGTCAATATCCCCCACAAAGGTCCCATCGAGATAAGACTGTCCCAGCGCGGTAACCTCAGGGATAGCAAGTAGCGTGGGCATGATTTTCACATGTATATAATATATGCACACACAATCATATAAATATACCACTTTTATCATATTAATGTAGATTCTCTCGTCACCCATAATTACAGCATTTATCCGTAATTTCACATTATTAGTATTACGTATAAGGTTTCATTTCTAACCTTACCTCGAAGGGTTTTCTCACTTATTTCGTGACACTCGTGGACTTTATCCTTCCAAGTAGAAAATTCAGTAGGTGTCATTATTACGTTTTAACGTAACTCTCTTACGCGCCTTACCCTTTAATATATCAATTTACTAACCCTAAAGTAAATATCCCATAAATACCATTCTCGTCGAATATTAATGATCCCAACACTTTTCATATGCCCTACTGGTCCTCTGTGTCTCCCAAATCATTATACTAAGAATGCCCAAGAATTATATCACGACAATTCAATTTTTAAATCATTTACAAAGGGAAATAGGAGTCTTCCAAGAGGGGTCGTTCGATCGAGGTTTGGGGCTCGATCAATCGAACCTTCGATCGATCGAAGCTCTAGGCTCGATCGATCGATCAAGCAGGTCTGTGAAAATCTGCAGAATTGCAGTTACGGGTTTCATCTCCAAATTTTCACCAAATCCATATTTTCAAGTTCCAATCGTCCAGAATTAATACTGCTAACCTTACATCATCATAACAGGTATATTCAACGTAAAACATATCAATTTTCATCACTAAACATGGATTTATTATGCCATAATTCATCTAAAACTCAAGAACCCTAAAAATCTCTAACTCGTGATTCTAATTTGTTTAATCCCAGAATTTCCTTCTTATATATACCAAAATTTCGTGGGTTATTTTCCTCTACATGGCAAGGGTTCCAGAATTTTCATATAAATCAACACTACATGGATTTTTCTATCACAAATTGGGTTTTCTTCCATATTTTTCATCTCTAATCATTCCTAACTAATATGAAGACTGCACCAACAAAAATACGCAAGATAAATACTTGCCTGTGATTTTCAGAAGTCTGGATTGCGGTTGATTTTGGTGAGGTTGCGTTCCCCTTCTCGCGATCTACGCGTTGGTGGTGGCGGCGGTGCAAACCGGTGACTTTTTGGCCTTGAATTGCCTTGAGAGCTTTCCCTCTCTTCTCCAATGGCCGTACTAGGGTTTTCTGAATATTATAACCCTAAATGACTAACCTAGATAGCTGATATAGGTTGCTGAAATTCGTGGGTTTAATTACCCAAGAATGTAAAATGACTAAAATGCCCTCCCGGGGTACCAATTAGGCCTAAAAACGCCCCGAGACCCAAACTACACCCCCGGGTACACTTTTCTGACTATCTCGACCCTTTCGGATGCATTGGTGCACTCAAAACGACCATACTAACAACTTATAAAATATTCACTTTTTATTTAATAAAATTTTGTCCCGACGCGACACGGGCGCGTCCCGATTCAAATTTCCAAAATTGTCATTTTATTCACTCGTGACATTCAATATAATCAATATCATATATTACTTTGCTCATTAGTAATATTGAATAAATTTCCCATAATTACTAACTCTCGTCACGTTAATAATTATAACATAATTAATTTCTGAATTTTTATTAAATAATTCACTCACATTAACTTTAATAAATCCCCAAATTAATATAGCATAAAAATACGGGGTATTACAGACCACCAATCTCCCATTAAATCTCAAACCCCCATCAGAACTAACAGAATAGAACTCAGCACCCTCGGCGAAAAGTCGAACAATCTGCTCCTGGCAAAATGGGTCTGCGGTCTGTGCCTGTATCACCCTCATAACAATCTAGGGTGTCACTGTCATGACAGATATGAAGGAACGGGCTACTGCATCCTGGTGACCCAACTCCTTCCACTTTGCTTTCCAGACGTCCGCTACATCGTCTAGCGGTCTACAGCTCAACGCATCAGCACCTGCGTTGGCCTTCCCCGGATGGTACTGTATGTCGAACTGATAGTCCTTCACAAACTCTAACCACCTGCGCTGACGCATATTCAGCTCTCGCTGAGTGAACAGGTATTATAGTGACTTGTGGTCTGTGAACAAGGGGAATTTCTCTCCCAATAAATAGTGCCTCCAAATCCTCAATGCGAAAATGACCGCTGCAAACTCTAGGTCGTGGGTGGGGTAATTCTTTTCATGCGGCTTTAGCTTGCAGGAGGCAAAAGCTATAGCCTTCTCCTCCTGCTGAAGTACTCCCCCAAGTCCCTGTAACTAGGGATCTGTGTAAACTAGGTACTCCACGCCCGGTTTAGGTAAAGCAAGGATCGGTGCCGAAGTAAGCTTATCTTTCAGCTCGTCAAAAGCCAATTGGCAAGCATCATCCCAAACATATGGTACCCCCTTGCGAGTCAGGTTCGTTAATGGACCCGTTATTTTGGAGAATCCCAAATGAATTTCCTGTAGTATCCGGCTCACCCCAAGAAATTGCGCACTTCCATCAGTGTTGTGGGCTGTCCCCACTCCCTCACCGCTGACACTTTACTCGGGTCAACTGCTATCCCCTGTTCAGAAATGACATGCCCCAAGAACTGTACTTCCCGCAACCAGAACACGTATTTCTCATACTTAGCATACAACTGATGCTCTCGTAGAGTCTGAAGAACCTGCCTCAAGTGCTCGGCATGCTCCTCCTCGGAGTGTGAATATATCAGAATGTCATCTATGAAGACGGCGGCAAACTGATCCAAGAACTCTCTGAACACTCGGTTCATCAAGCCCATGAATACGGCTAGAGAATTTGTGAGTCCAAATGGCATCACTCTGAACTCATAGGGCCCATATCTCGTCAAGAAAGCAGTCTTTAAAACATCCTGCTCCCTAATACGTAGCTGATGGTACCCCGACCTCAGATCTATCTTCGAAAAGAAAGTTGCTCCCCCTTAGCTGGTTAAACATATCATCGATTAGAAGCAACAAATACTTGTTTCGTATCGTGACCTTGTTCAACTCCCAGTAGTCCACACATAGCCTCAGTGAACCATCTCTCTTCTTCACAAACAAAACTGGAGCGCCCCAAGGTGAGGTACTCCTGCGAATGAAGCCCTGACCTAATAGATGCTCTATCTGATCTCGTAACTCTCGCACCTCCGTCGGAGCCATACGGTATGGAGAGGGTGCTATAGGTCTAGTATTCGGTAATAAATCTATGACAAAGTCTATCTCTCGACTGGGGGTAGGCCTGGTATCTCCTGAAATACATCGGAATACTCACGAACAATTGGGATCGAGTCTAAGGGAATCACAACCTCCTTAGAGGTATCCTCCTCTATGTAATACAAATGAGCGGTCGAGCCTCCCTCTGGGCGAGGCATCGCCACTACAAACATCTCTTGCCCCGGAATGGAAAAAACAATACTCCCACCGAAACAATCTATCATGGCTCTGTAAGCTACGAGCCAATCCATACCGATAATGACATCGTGCTCATGCATATCTAAGACTAACATGTCTGCAGGTAACACCAAGCTAGCAATCTCTACCCCTACACCCCGACATATAAAGAAAATAAGTGAACCATTTCTCAGTGGTGAGTCTACACACGTCACAGTGCTCTCTGCTCTGGCTAATAACCCTAAGGCCTTCGCAAAATGAGTAGCTATAAAATAATGCGTCACCCCAGTATCAAATAAAACTCGACCCATAGTACCATGGATAGGAAACATACCCTCAATCACGAGTGGTGCCTGTGGAGCTGCTGCCTGGTGGACGTTATAGACACGTCCATACTGTAACTGCCCTTGCTGCACTAGAGCTGCTGGAATGGCTGGTAGGTCTGGTACCTGGGCTAGTGCTGGGAGGGCTAATGGAAAAAGTGGCCTCTACAGCTCATTACGGGAACCCTACTGCTGTGGGGCCCTCTCTCCCTCTAGATAATCCTAGCGCCTATGACCGTTCTGGCCGCACCGGAAGCCTCGGCCTATGAAATTACCTCCCCTCTGACCCTACTGACCACGACCCTATTAGTCGTTACCACCCCGCCACTGGACCTGTTGGCCCTGATGAAAACGCTGTTGGCCCTGCTACTGATGGTGTTGGCCTTGCTGGCCCTGCTGATTAGGCTGGCCCTGCTGACCCTGCCTATAACCCCCAAATCCCTGCCTAGAATCACCTGATCGAAAGCGCTTGGTAGGGTCCCCCTACTGGGAACTCTGCTCATGCTGACGAGTCTATCCCTGGGATGTCGGTGCTCCACTAGCACCACTACCCCCTGTCCTGCCCTACTGGCCGAACTCTCCTGCTCGCTTGCTTCCCTACAGATGGAAGCGGTGATCCTGGCAGTGTAGTAAAGCAGTATTGAGCACATCTGTGAAAGTACTCAGAGACAGATTCCCTATAAGGTGATGACGGATCCTCCAAGCTAACCCGTCCACAAACAAAAGTATTTTATTACCCTCAGTAGGTGCCTCATCTGGCACTATGGTGAGAAGTCTTGTGAACTCCTCTTCATACTCGGCAACGGTAGAATTCTCCTGCTTCAAGTTCAGTAATTTCCTCCTCATCTTAGTCTGAACAGCGGGTGGAAAATATTTGCGGTCAAACCTCTCCCAAAATGACTGAATCGGGATAGTATCCCTCTCCTCCAAGGTGGTGGTGGATTCCACCACTGTAAAACGGTCCCCACTAACTTGAAGGAAGACAACAACTATTTTTGCACGTCTGTGCACTCATACATACGCAGATGCCGCTGGATATCTTTCTTCCATTGGCTGACGATGATGATACCTGAACTACCCGAGAACTCAGGGGGATGCGCCTTCTGAAAGGCATCCCTAACCCGCTCCCATGCTGATGGAAGCTGTGCAGGTACTGGCGCCACTCCCTGAATCTGGGGTGGAGCCTGATGTACTACCGTTAACGCGGCATTCACCGCCTAAGCAACAATAGTGGCTACCTCATTAGCATTCTTCATTCCCTGAGCCGGAGCTGCTGGCTGCTCGGCTTGGGCACGCTTATCCTTTGGTGCACGTCTCGGAGGCATCTGAAACGTGAAGAAGTTTATTAGTCTACAGTTATTACCAAATCTCAAATAGCTTAAGATGTAATTGTAAAAGCAAGAATACAATAATCCTAAATTAGGGCTCTATAGCAAAAATGTTAAGCTGAAAGCGAAATAAGCCGTACAGATCCTAAAGACAGTAGAACCTGATGCTCTGATACCACCTGTGACACCCCGCCTAATTAAATACTGGGAGATCACTCCTTTATTAAATTAAAATCAAGGTGAACAGTTAGTTCATTCTTAGCATCACTGTCGTAAAAATAACTTTTCCAATTTAAACACCCTAATTAATTAAGCTAAGTGTCAAAACCATTTTAGACATTACTTTCCAAATTCTATTTATAACTAATGATTTAAAACTTTACATAATTCAATATTAAAGAATCACACCACAATTATCCTGGAACATATAATCCAATTAATTTAAACATTCAACAACTAAATCCCAACATTTAAAACTTAAAGTAAAACATCCAGACAGTAATAAATCTTAAAGTGACAATACTATAAATAAATGAATCACAATGTCCAATAAAACAACTGGATAATGGAAACGGGCGACACATGCCCAACTGAATAAATATGCTAGGAGTGGAATCAAATAAATGAAGTCGTCTAAGCAAGAGGCTTGCAACTCCCACCTAAGCTGCAGCGCGTTCCTTCCAAAGGATCCTATGCAAGACGCCCCTGTGGCTGGGCACCTGTATTATATATATATATATACACAAGAGAGAAGAAAAGTTGAAAACGGTTAGAGCCCGATTGTAGAAAGATTAAAAATTTGTGTAGCGAGTATTCAAAATGTTTACAGTCCAATACAACAACATATTAGTGCGACACTCCCTTGAGAAATTCTCACCTCTCTTCTAATGTGCACGCCTATCGTACTAACCTCCCCAACGGTTTAACTTATCTTAGGTTACTCGTAAGATTTAAGCGGAACAATTCAACTGTTTAAGCGGTTAATTTCATTTAATCACAAAGTTCTCATTTAAACCTTATTTGCCAATAAAAGTTATGGTGTGGACATACTCTGCTATCCAATCCCCGTCTCACTCATACTAAGGGAAATACAAATTCGGAATCACTCTCGAGCTGTATTAACACATACACAAACAATATTGAGGCGAAGCATAGATTCCAAGTCTCTAAGAGGTCAGTACATACCCTCACGTCTCTTAGGACCGTCTGACCATCGATCAGATAGCATGTACCAAGGATATCTATCTTCTAGGGTACGAGTCAATATCCCCCATAAAGGCACATCGAGATAAGACTGTCCCAGCACGGTAACCTCAGGGATAGCAAGTAGTGCGGGCATGATTTTCACACGTATATAGTATATGCATAAACACAGTCATATAAATATACTACTATTACCATATCTCTTTAGGTACCTCTCATCACCCATGATATAATATTTATCCTTATTTATCAATCTTTAGTTATCACGTATAACGGTTCGTCTCTTACTTTAATTGAGGGATTAATCCAACTTACTGCGTAACACCCATGGACTCTATCCTCCCAAGTGTAGAATTTAGTAGGTACTCATCTATTTTTCCAACATAACTATTTTACGCGTCTCTCCCTATAATACACAACCCCATCGTCCCTTATGTGTAAGCATCCCAAAAATGTAAATCTCATCGTAGATTAAAGGTTTCATAGTTATTAATAAGTCCTACTGGTCTCCTTTACCTTCCAAAATATTTTAATAAGGATGTCCAAAGATTTTTACTCATTTAATTTGAATTCAACAATTTAAAAGGGTAAATATGAGTCTACCAGGAGGGGTCGATCGATCGATGGCAGGGGCTCGATCGATCGATGCGTCGATCGATCGACACTCCTGGCTCGATCGATCGATCAAACAGGTATGGCGAATTCTGCAGATTAACAGTTACGGGTTCTAACATCCAACCTCAACCAAATCAAGATTTTTAACACCCAAACTCCCAGAAATTCGTACTACAAACGCTAATAACCCAAACTAACAATCTTCTATGTAAAGCATGTGAATTTTCATCAATAACCATGGATTAAAAGGGTAAAACTTATATAAACTTCATGAACCCTAAAATTTTATTTAACTTTGTTTTAATCAGTCTTTTTCCAGAATTTCAACTTCTAATACATCATAAATCCATGGTTTAACCTCTACATACGAAGGGGATTTCCAGATTTCCATTTATATCATTACTACATGCAATCTCCTATCTCCAACATGAGTTTTCTTCTATGAAACTCATCCTAATCAGCCTAGACTAACATGAACGATGCATTAATGAAAATAAGCAAGATAAATACTTGCCTAGAAATTTTAGGGTTCAGATTTGTGGACGAATTTGGTGTTGTTGCGTTCCCCATCGCGCGATCTACGCGTTGGTGGTGGTGGCGGTGCAACCGGGTGAATTTTCGGCCTAGAACACCTTGGTAAGCTCTCTCCTTTCCTCTCCTATGGCCGTCACTTGTCTTTGGTTGTGTTAACCCTATAAGACAACCTTAGACATCTGATATAACTCTTGAAAATTCGTGGGTTTAATTACCCAAAAATGCAAAATGTCCAAAATGCCCTCCCGGGGTGCTAAATAGGCCTAAAAACGCCCCGAGACCCAAACTAAACCCCCGGGTATACTTTTCTGACTATCTCGACCCTTCCGAACACTTTGGCGCACTCAAAATGACCATACGAGTGACTTATAATTTATTCACTTTTATAAATCAATATTTAGTCCCGACACGACACAGGCGCGTCCCGACTTACATTTCCAAAATTGTCATTCTATCCACTCGTGACATTTAATAGAACCAATATTATATATTACTTTGCTCATTAGCAATATTCAACAAGTTTCCCATAATTACTAACTCACGTCACGTTAATAATTATAAAGTAATTAATTTTCGGATTTATATGAAATTAATAACTCACATTAAATTTAATGAATCCCCACATTAAGAAAGCATAAAAATACGGGGTATTACATAATGGTGGATTCAGGAAGGGCATCAGGGCCATCAGCGTGTTCCATAAGGCCAACAGGGCCATGGGAACAATAGTGGTGGATATCAGAGCCAAGGCCACCAGGGCCCAAGAGTAGGGCAACCTCGATACGGACAATGGGGACAGAGACAAGGGGATTTTATGGGCATGTGTTTTATATGTGGAGGGTAGGTCCACATACGCCGAGCTTATCCGTAGCGAGCTAGGGGACAGGAGCAAGGTTCCCAATAGAAGCAACAGTTGTAGCAGTTTGTGGGTCAGTTCAGACGTGAGTATTACGTCCAGGAACCGGTTGAACAACTAGTGCCTTTGGCAATTAAAGGTATGATTTTCCATGGGTAAATAGGGTAAGTTTTGTGTGACACGCGTTTGTTATCGTATACTGTTAGCACTAGATTCGCACGTGAGATGGGTTTAGTTGATGCATTGTTAGTATTATGGTTATGTTTATATATTTATTATTGGGTAGCGAAGCTTTCTTTGGTCCCATCTACATGGAGATAAGGTTTCGACACTGAGAGGATATGTTTTTATGGATCTACTCATTTTAAAGAGTTTTGATATTCGAGTATGATGTTATCCTCGGTATGGACTGGTTAACGACGGTTTGAGCGATGGTGGACTTTCTTAGTAAGGCTATCGTGTTCGCTGAGTATGACATGTAGTTCAACTTTAAAGTGTCAAATAACGAATCGGAATATGAAGTTTTATTAGGAGGACTCTCTCTCATGTCAGCCAAATGGTTGCTCATAGTGATTCCTAGTTGATAGTTAATAAAATTTTAGGGATTTATGAGGTAAAAGATGAGAAGATGGCTAGGAACTTAGCCAGAGTAAATAAAATGCTATCAAACTTTGAAGAGGTCAATATTAAAATAATTATGAGAGTAAAAAATGGGGCAGTAGATGCATTAGTAAGGCTAAGATCGTCTACAAGAATCGTGATCAGACGGTCAGTGTCTATAGAGATCTTGCTAAAGCCGAGCATAGAAATTAATGACGTTGATATAAAAGTTTGTGTGAATTTAAATTTTGCTTACATATGAGATGGAAAGCTATTAGAATCCAAACGAGCGGAGGAAAATATGATACCGAGCAGTTAAGTTCACCATCATTAGATATATGCTCCATAAAAGAGGTTTTTTTTCTTCCACGCCTGCGATGCATGCACCCCTCTGAAGTAAGTTATGGACTCATGGACGTATATGAAGGTTCATGTGCAAGACACATAGGTGGATGATAATTATCCAAAAGGATTGTCACCGAGGGTTACTATTAGGATAATCTTGCAAAATACTCGGCGAAATTCATTCTGAAGTGTGATAAGTGCCAGCATTTCGCAAGCATACCCCCATTAGCTCCACCAACCTTTTTCCCTAATATTGGCACCTTAGCCTTTTTCCATGTGAGGAATAAACCTAGTATGCTCCCTGCCTAAAGTAAAGGAAAATTTCATATTCTTAATCGTTGCAATTGACTATTTCTTCAAGTGGGTGGAAGCAGAGGCTATGATAACAATCATGGAGGACAAATGCTTTAAATTTATCTAGAGAAACATCATATGTCATTACGGCCTTCCTAACACGCCGATATCTGCTAACGGGAAATAATTCAAGAACAAGTCTCTAAAAACTTACTGTAAAAGATTTGGTAACAAGTAGTTCAACTCTTTATTGTATTGAAGTATGCTAATGGGAAAATAGAGGTGACCAACAAGATAATATTGGATTAAATTAAGGAAAAGCTTAAAGACGCTAAGGTAAATAGGTTGTCGAGTTACACAACGTTCAGGGGATATATAGAATAACAAAGAGAATAACAATAGGAGAAATAACTTTTATGCTAGACTATGGGCCAGAGGCTACGATCCTGGCAGAGATTAGGTTGCCAAGCCATGGGGTTCAGACCTAATTGAATAGAGGAGAGAAGACGCAACCATTAGGCAATCGACCTATTAATAAAGAGTTGCTAAGTTCTATGACATCCTGCATATTCTAATAATGGTTGATCAAACCTCTACTAAAATAAAACAGTAATCTCATCTGGATCATTCTTTGTATCACTATCAAAAATTAATTTAATTATTAATAACCAATAAGGCTTGGTGTCAAAATTTTAAAAACTTTTTTTAACAATTTAACTTGATTTAGTAAACTTCCAATCAATGCAAACAACCACTCAATCTAAGTAGTATACACATTCACTATAAATTAAAATGAATACTAAATGAGATGAAATAAATAAGTTAACTAATGACTCTCGATAATTATCCAATATAAAAGTCCAACTGAAACTAAAAAGTATAAAGTTTGAATATACAATATTATATAACTGGGAGACATGCCCGAAATAAAATCTGAAGCAACATCCTACCTAGACCACAAGCATAAAAGCGCCTAACCAATCCCTAAAGGCATCTATAGCTGCTACAAGAATACGAATCTCGGTGATCGAAAATGCTAGGTAGTAGTATATCAGGGAGTTACTTATTTAGATTTCTCTTATGAGATATCCCACGCACGAGACCCAATGAGATTCAGGTGTTAGGAGATGTGTTGGGCGCTAGGGCATGGGTTTAGTACTTTAGTTATTACACATGTATGTAATTAACACTTTGAGCTGAGAGCTATTATTACGATCTAAGGTAAGTGGATCCAGGTAGTGTTGTGTGGAAAGCACTAGGAAATGTTAGCACCATTAGTTAATAGGTGGGGAATCTTGAGGATAATTAAGTCGCAAGTAGTAGAGTAATGGAGTGTACTCTTACTATATGGCCACGCCGAGCATGCATAGTTGAGTTTAATATATGTATGTTGAGACTATTATAATTGTGCAGATATGCACGAGTTATAGAGTGTGTATGAGTGCCCTGATTAGTTTGATCTTCAGTATCATTCGAGATAAAATGATGTGGAAATAAGTGTGCTGAGTCATATGCTTACTGAGAAGTTAGAAACAGAGTTAGAATAGCAAGGTAGACTGAACTTTATTAGAGGAGGAAGATCATCCAAATATATACAACAAGGAGAACTACCACACTCGAGATGAGTTAAAAGACTGTGAAAACACATGCACGTGACCACTTTTGCCAAGGGTGGATCCAAAAGTTATAAAGAATAAAGTGGAGTCATACTCAATCATGTTCTAAGGGTGGCTTGCGCATAAATAGGAAGTTAATTTTACCAGGCAATGAGGACCCTCGAAATGAGCAGCTACGAAGCTGACACATGGGTTATAATTTTTAACTTACCCCAGGAAGGGGAGTAAGTGTACCGCATAATGTAGGATGAAGAACGTGTGGGTCAGTGTAGAACGATATATAACAAAGTTTTTCTCTAGGGGAACCACTCGTTATATGGAAAAAGGATTGGTCTGAGACGATCAACTAGAGTTTTGCTATAATTGATGATTCCTGTAACATAATGGATGGGTAGAGCGATGGAGTTCAATGTTGGGTTACCAACATCTCAAAAAGGTCAAGAATTTCTTGGGGGTTTTGGGATAGTTTGGCCAAAATGGAGCAGTTATTATTAATTTGGGTGAGTTACACATTCGGATAATGTGCCCAACATTTCATTGAAGAAAGGGATGAACCGACACGAGATTCCGCCCAACATTATTTTGGATCAAGATGAGATTATTGGGTTTCACCTTTGATAAGGATTATCAAGAGGCAATGGGGATGAAATTGCGTTTGAACAAGGCGAATATCTCGTAGACCGATGGGTAGGCGGAAAGGTGACTAAGATGTTGAAGGATATATGAGGAATGCGTATTCTGGATTAATGGATAATTGGGAGAAGTAATAATTATTAGTAGAGTTACGTCTAATAACTCATACTAGTTTGTTATTAGCGTGGTGAATTTTTAGGCTTCGTACTGGAGACCTTGTCATTCTCCCTCTGGTTAGTTAGAGGTGGGGGGATAACAAGCTTTTCGGGCCGAACATGATTTAGGATCCATCGGTAAGGATTGAGTTAATCGGCAGTTATTTTTGTGTAGTTCAGGGGCATAATATAAGTTACATCACCGTGAGCCGAAGGTTTTGAAAGCTTACATGAGTGGTCAGGTGCTACTGCTGGTGTATCCCATGAAGGGAGTTATGTGTCTAAGAAAATAGGGAGGTTGGCACTTAGAGATTTGAGGCCTTTCCTCAGTGTTAAGATGACAGAGATAGTGGTTTATAAGCTCGTCTTACTAGAACATTTATAGCGGGTTCAAAATGTGTTTCGGGTGTATTCGTTAAGGAATGACATTAGGAATGCAGTTTTATATCAACATGAAATGATTTAAAGAAACTTGTCACTAGTTTTGGGTCGTAGTGAGTAGGCCTTCAGTAAAGATGGTACCGTCAGGGTATGTAGCCGTGAGTTGATTCGGGAACTTGAGGATACCGTATGGAATAAGCATCCGGAGTTCTTGAAACCAGGTGTATCCAAATTTGGGGGACGAAATTTCTTTGTAAGGGGGAAGTATGTAATACCCCGTATTTTGGGGAGAATTTTAAAGTACACGTACACTCGTAATTTAATTAATTTGAGAAATAAAGTGAATTGAATAAATGTTAATTAGAGAATATTGAATTAATATTTAGGTGCTATTATATTTATTTATTTTATAAGTAATTGAAAACGTGATATTTTTCATTACGTCACAAGTGAGTAAAATTGACGGGTTTGACGACATCTCATCCGAAACACGCGTGTGGGGGCATGTTGAGAATGAGATGGGAAATTTACATTGGGTGACTCGGATGGTGATTTCGAGTGCATCGATGATCCAAAATGAGTCGATGTAGTCAGAATTAGGTACTCGGGGGTTGTAATCGGGTTTCATAGACTTTTTAGAGTAAATAGGTACCGTATAGGGGCATTCAGATCATTTTGTATTAAACCCTAAATATAATTTCAGAATTTCTGATATATTTAGGGAAGGTGGATGGAGTGGGCAACCATTCCAACAGACCTATACTTGAGTGAGAGGAGAGAAAAGAAGGGAAAACCGAAGAGAAAGTGAAAAAGAAGACCTGGGAAGAGAATTGGGGCAATTCCAAGCCTTAAATTATTACCTGAAGAGGTTTCAAAGAGGGAAAAATCAGATTCTCTACGAATAAAGTCAAGTGTTTAAATTTATTTGATATTTTATGTTGTGTTTATAATTCATATTAGAGTTGGTGTAAAAATATGTATTTTTGGGGTGGGATTCACATGTAAAAAACGGATTTGGGGATTGAAATCATTGTGTAGAAGATTGAATATAATCCCATGTTATATCTGGCAGGATTTATATCATAAAGATGTGATCTTTAAGTACAAGTACGTGAATTAATGAAATATTGATTAAAGATTAAGGAAGTGATTTATTCTTGAATAAATAGGTTGAACCTCATGATTTGAATTGCTATCGAATGAATTCGAATGTTGAAAATGAGTTGGATGATGTTTAAAATGATAGAATGTAGAAATCTTGTATTGGATTGGTGATAGATATTGATTTTAGGGGAGATGATGAATTGTTTCTAAACTAATCAGGCTACTCCCTAGAATTAAATTAATTCGGGCCAGGAAGCCAAATTGATTCAAACCCGCTTTTGGGTATACTTTGTTAGTTTTTTCGTGGACCGTCTGGGATTTAGATTAATTTAAGGAGTTCTTAATGTGACTTAGGACTTCTGAAAAAATATGGGAAATACTATATTTACCTTGGGTTAGTCGGGAATCATATCCGAGTATAATTGAATGGGTGTTTTAGAGTGAATAACACTTGGGTTATTATTAATGAAATCGGTTTGGGTTTTCGAATAAAATTGGGATACGAGCTGAAGTATAATAGCTTAGTGCACAGAACAATAACGATAACTGTGAATTAATTATAAGTAAGTGACTACTTATGTATTCAGGAGTCGAGGTCAAACTTAGGAATTATGGGCTAGTACTACGAGTGACATATGCACGTTTATCCAGTTATATATATTGGACTGCCTTTACTTGTCCAGAACGACACTTCGAATGGTTAGTCATGCCCTTTGGATTAAAAAACGCACCCCAAATATTCCAAAATAAGATGGATACAATCTTTAAAAAACATTCAGACTTTTGTATAGTATATATAGATGATATTCTTGTATTCAGTGATACTAAACAAGAACATAGAAATCATTTGCGAATAGTTTTTAGAGAATTCATAAATCAAGGCTTAATAATTAGTAGTAAAAAGATGCAATTAGAAAAATAAGAAATGGAATTTTTAGGACTTTTGTAAAAGGTGGAAAAATAGAATTACAAGAACACATAGTTAAAAAAGTGTAGACTTTCCTGATAAATTAGAAGAAAATAAAAAACTACAAGCCTTCTTAGGATTGTTAAATTATTTTAGATCTTTTATTCCAAATTTATCAAAACTAGTAGGGCCTTTATATAGTAAACTAGGAAAAAATGGACAAAAATATTTTAATAATGAAGACATAAACTTAGTCCAAAAAATAAAACAAATAGTTAGTAAATTAGAACCCTTATCACTATCAATAGGAAATAGCTATAAAATAATACAAACAGATGCATCAGCAATAGGATGGGCAAGAATACTATTACAAAAATCAAATAAAAATAGTAATAAAAATGAAGAAGAAATATGTAAATACTGTTTAGGTAATTTTAATGAAACACAAAGCAGGTTACCATCAACAGATTTAGAAATATTAGGAGTTATAAATACAATAGAAAGGTTTCAATTATTTCTAGGAAAAGAATTTTTAATTCGAACAGACTGTGACAATATTGTAAAACACTTTAATAAAACAAATCAAAGTAAATCTGCAACCAAACGATGGTTAAATTTTATAGATAATATTACAGGAAAATGATTTACACCACAATTCGAACATATTAAAGGTAAAGAAAATCAATTAGCTGGTATATTATCTAGACTAATTACTAGCACTTCTTAATTTTGCAGATGTCCCAGTATCAAGGATCTTCATCAGGAACAAAAGAATATGCTAATCAATTTTTACCTTACCCTAACCAATTATTTACTGTTCTTAATGAGAAGTAAAAGTTCAGGTCAAAGGTACCCGTAACAGAGGAGCAAAAAAAAATGATTGACAATCTATGGTTCAATCGAGAATACAACAGAGGATCTTTCATACATACCATGAACTATTTAAATATATATTTTCATAATATTTCTCATCATGTTAAATTATTAGAAGCACAAGTTAATTATTATAAATCCCATTCTAACCCACGATTAATAAAAGATCAAGAAACTATCATAAAACATTATAAGACTTTAAATTTAAAAAATCAAGCTAATGAAAAGAAAATAGAAAAAATGAATCTTTATAATGATAGTAATTTTTTAGCTTCTTTTGACCCCTATTTTAGATTTATATTAAGAACTAAAGTAGAAACTCTTTTACCAAGAGATTTAGTCGAAAAAATATTTTTATTTTCTAAAGAAAAAGATATTAAAAATTGGGTAACAATACAAAATCGTTTTCGTTTTCGTTTCGGTCTTGAACCACTAGTATGTACTTATAAATATGAACATATACGTAATAATTTTCAAAATAAATATGATACTATAATCCTATTAGATATAGAATATAAACTTTTTGAAAATTTTGTAATCACTAGACCTAATACTATATTTCCTAATAATCCACCAATAGAAATAGAAGTAACAATAAGTTTACTATTAGAATATGGAATGGTAGCTAGCATTTTAATACCCCCACCTTGGGAACAAATAATACCTAGTAATTTTCCAAACAGTCGAATAGACGCAATAAGAGAAAAACATTTAGGAAAAATTGTTTCATCCAACCTTTTATTAATAATAGAAAGTATACCACCCGAATGGATAGGACTAGGTCAAATTATCCATAGCACGCACAATATATTTACGGAACATAGGCAAGATAAAATATCTAATTATTTTATTCAACTTAGAGACGATGATTCCTTAATTCAAGATAAAGAAGCAACAGAAGAATTACTTAAATTATATAAAGTATATATAATTATGAACGAAGTCCCTTCAGACCCTTGGCACATGGTAAAAGAAAATTTTAACATGAGAATTTTTGTGCCAAAAAACCCTTTTAGTCTAAATATAAAATATTTTAATAAATCTCTACTTTCTCATGAGCTAGAAGAAGCAATAGAAAATGAAAAAACTACTAATTATCAATATTCAACATATAGACATTCTGACTCAGATTCAATTGAATTTATGGATTCAGTAACAAGGCACAATATTGATAATATGATGGAACCATAAATTAAAGATGCAATAAGAACAAAAGATTAAGATAAAAATTAATTAAAGATGCAATAGATAAATAATTAAGAAAAACACACGTCAGCACCTCATCAGCCTAACATCAGCAATCACTGTGCCCGACAAACAAAAAACCAGACGCAAGCCATGACGTCAGCAAACATCAACGTCTCAACTTTCACCGTTCATTGACGCGACCGAATATTTACTGTGCACCTTTCACTGTGCACTTTTGACAAACTGACATTACTGTGCAAGATTCGATCCAATGCCGCCCACGTTCTCTTACTATTCAAAAATCAATTGTATTTCTGTTTGGCGTCCGAAGCACTTTTTCTCCTATTAAAGGAGATCATTTCTTCATTCAAGAGGAGAGGAAGAAAGCATCATCAAGAATCCCCATTCTATTCCACTCAAACAACCAAGCCCTCTTAAATTTCCGTTCTAATTTTCGATTAGGCTTTTTCAGCAACTATAGTCTGTAACCTCTATTGTAATAGTAAGTTTTCTTTTATTTACTCTGTACATTATGGCATGTATCTTTGTTTATCACTTGTGAATTACGCTTGTAACTGCATGTTCAATTTCCAGTAATAGAATTTCAAGTTTTTATTAGAACTTTCGGGAAAACCACTCTGAGTACTTAGATAATATTCTTATTATGTTTTGATATATCATTAAAGGATCCTTGAGGAGTTGTTTTTATGGTAATATTGACATAAATATTTTAGTACATCTCTGGAATGATCTTCTGTTTATAAACTTTCCGGTGTCCTGTGAGTTGCCATTGTCGTCGTTGTTGCCGTGATATAGGCGTTTGTAGTTGTAGGCTTGACTGGGTTGCTACAGTGGTCTGTAGTATTGTGGACTTGAGGATTGTTCATGAATCACTGTTCATTACAGTCTATGTTCTATAATTTTCCTGTCACTATTCATCCATAAAAAATAATGGTATCAGAGCTGCTTTAATCATATATCTTATATAATAAGACATATTATTTAACGAAAAGAGTGGAATTACAAATCATAAGTTTACAAATCTTAAATATAACCTTATATGCTTAGTGAAAGAACTTGTTTAAAAGCTAGATTACGTGGTGAATATAGAAATTTAGATTTTTATATAAAAAGAGATAAAATACAAAAATCAAAAATAATTTGAAAGATTTCTTGTTGTTAATTGGATAATACTAGATATAAAAGAAAAAATCTAAAAATATATGCTAAAAACATAAATCTTAGGAGAAAAAGGACATTTAGGTTAATTAATGATCTCAGAAAAAGAATATGTAAGAGCACAACTTCAAAGAGAATATAATATTTTAGACGACGCTGTAAATAAAACTAAACAAGACTTAAAAAATAAAAATCATATAGGAGTAACTGTTAATAGGTGGGTAATTCAGATAGCAAGAGAGAGAATTCATCAAATCCAGTTAGAATTAGAAATTTTAATTGAAAAAGGAAAATTTTAATAATTTATGTTAACTGAAAAACAAAGAATTAAAAACTCAATAACACTTAGGAGAAAAACAATCAAAGTTAATTATAAATTTCTAGAACTATTAAAAAGCCCAAGAGACAATAGTATAATTAAAGATAGTATAGATTTAATAATTAAACAAGAAAAAGCAATAATAGCATACGAAACTAGGTTAGGAATATTAGCAGAAAAAGGGAGACTAGGATAATTGTATGAGTAGTAATACTAATAATATATTAGAAAGAATTAAAAAAATAGAAGAAAATCAAGACTATATAAAGGAATTATTAGACGTAATAAATACTAGGATTCATCTCATCAAAATAGAATTAGATAAATTAATTAAAGTTATAAACAAAAGAGAAGAAAGACCAGAAACACCTGAAATAAATGACTTAATAGAAAATTTTAAAAATATTAAAACAAACCCCAAACCAACTAAAACAAGATTAAACTTATTTTATTCAAAAGATGACATCAACATCCACAAACAAAAATAAAGAAATATATAGGATAGAAAATTTGTACAATAACGAACAAGACACTAAAAAATACATAGAAAAAGGAATCCAAAAAACTAAAGGACAACAATTATATGAAAGAAATAGGTTAGAATTTGTTAATAAGATTTATAATCACACTAGCCCAAGAAAAATAACAGCCGTCAATAGCGAAGTAATTTTAGACTTAGTTACTAACGAATCAGCAAATCAATTAGCCAAAATAAATTCAGAATTTATACATTTAGGAGTAATAGTTATAGGATTAGTAGGATTAACTAGGTTAGAAGCAGGAACAAAAGTATTAGTTTATATATATGATTATAGATGGAATAATCATGAACAGGCACAAATAGCTAGCGCAGAAGTAGACTTAGCAAAAAATGCAGCAGTAATATGATGTATACCTAATTATTCTATGGATATAAATGAATTTAGCAAACATATAAAAATAGATATAAGAATAAGAGGATATAATATGACCGGACAATATAATAACCTTTTAATATATACATTATTTATGGGAAAAATATTTAATCACTATAAAATAAATTTTAAAGCCGAATTTGATTGTATAGTAAAATCATTTAATAGTAAATATGTAGAAATGATAGAAGCACAAAAAATAGATAGTAGCATCTATGAAGAAATCGAGTGGAAACTACCAAATTTAACAATAACTAATTTAAAAAACCCAGAAAAAAATAAAATATATGAAAATCAAGTAGGACAAAGTAGTATTAAATTTAGTCGATATAAACCCATAGAAGACGAAAGTGAAGAATTATTAAACGAAATTAATGTATTAATTGTAGAAGAAGAAATAGACGAATTATTCGAACAACTAGAAGATAAAATATACGACATAATAATAGACGACTGCGATAACTTAACCACTGACCAATTAATAGAAAAATACGGTAATGAAGAAAATAAAGAAACAATAATCTCAATATACTGTGCTGAAGGAACTAATGAAGACAATAAACGTAAAATAATAAAAATACGATTAGACAAATTTATAAAAGAAGACGAAATTATAAAAGTATTAGAAGAAATAAACTCAGCTGACGATATGGAAACAGAATCTTCAACTACACAAGATAGAACACACGCTGACTATTCAACACATCAACATTTAGGATCTACAAGAGAAAGATATAATGAAAATACCAACCCTACACCAGGAAATAAAAGTAGAAATAGATACGTATTTGATACTAGTTCTAATATAACACAATATGGTAGTATATTAAACTTAGATAAAGTAAACCCTTTAGATTGGGAGACAACAATAGAATGTTGGGAAAAAGGATGCTTTAGAGCATGTACATTAATAGAATTTACAAATAAAAATGAGAGTGAAGTTTACTTTGAAAACACACTACAAGGAAGCGTATCAAATTGGTACTTAACATATAAACTCCAACATGATTATTTAACCTTTAAAGAAAATTTTAATGTAGAAAGATTCACTAATTTATTAAAAAACTCTTTTTTAGGATCAAATAGACTTTTACAAATAACAGAAAAACAAACAGAGGCACTTAGAAACTTAGAACAATTACAAATATGTAGGTTAGAATACATAAGAGATTACACTAGAAAATATGTAGAGTATTGGACACAAACAGGTAGAACAGCAGATCTTAGTTTATTAGATAGATATATACAAAAAATACCAGGAAAAATAGGTGAAAAAATAAGGAAAAACTGGCAAAAACAAGAAGATGTAAAACCAAACCCGTCTATAGGAGCTAGAATTAATATAGTATATAATACACTAAAATCAGAATGTAGAAAATTAAAAGAAGGAAAAGAAATTAAAAAACAATATTATCATACTTGTCAACAATTAGATCTACCACCACAATATGGATGTGATAATAAACGTATAATAAATAGTAAATATAAAAACTATAATAATAAATATAAAACTAAAAAGAAATATAAAAAATATAAAGTTATAAAATTAGACCCAGTAAAACATATAAAAAATCTTATAATTACAAGTGAAAACGCCCATGGTATAAAAAACGTAGATTTAATAAAAATAAAGACAATAATAAAGAGACTAAAGATAATAAAAATATAAAAAAAGTAACAAATTGTACATGCTTTATATGTGGCGACCCTAATCATATTAGACCAAACTGTTCATATAGGAATAAAACTAATAATATATCTAAAATACAAGAAAAAATAAATATATTAAATGACATTGAAGATGACTTAGGAGATACAATAGAATTAGAAAGTATATACGACGAATACGAAGAATTAGATAATATTAGTATATATAGTATAGAATCTGAAGATAATGATATAGAACACTTAGAACAAAGTTTAGTAAATTTAAAATTTTGTTATAATTTAGAAATATGCGAATATTAATATAAAAAACATATGTTTTCGTTAAAATGTGAAAAATGTTTAAAAGAATATGAAGAAATATATTTATGTAAAATATGCCAACAAAATCTATGTGTAAAATGCTATAAAGAAGAAGTAACTAATAAACCTAACGAACAAATAAACAATACTAATAAAACAGCATTAATAACCTTCCCTACAAAAATAAAATTCGCAAATAAAACAATAGAAACCACAGCAATGTTAGATACAGGTGAAACAAAAAGTCTAATTCATGTAGACTTAGTAGAAAAAGAAAACGCAAAAGACTTAAATTACCCGGTATATATACATCAATTTAATAAAGACGCTATACCTATAACCCAATGTATACAAAGTATACCTATATATATAAATGAAGAACAATTTATTTTACCACAAACATACATAACAAATATAAAAAGCCATCACCCTTTTATATTAGGATTAAATTTTATTCAATCACTAACAGGAGGATTTATGTACACACCATCAGGTATACAACTCTTTAAAAAAGGAACACATATTATACCTAATAATCAATCTAATACTCTAGAACAAGAAAATAAGATAATCCTTAATAATAATATAATATTAGAAACAAAAGAGGATATAGAAAATAATGATAATAAAGACATAGATATAGAAGAAACTTATTTAAAAGAATATTTGCAAAATATCGAAGATAGTCAATCTCAAAAAATAGAGTTCAAAAAAATAAATAATATCATGTTTAAAAACACAAAATTAGAATTAGAAGACTTAATTAGGTTAGCAGAAAAAACAGAAATAATAGGAGAAAACCCTCAAAAACATTGGAACAAAAATAAAATCAAAGCTAAATTAAATATAATAAATCCTGATATAACAATTAAAACAAAAGATATAGCATGCGAAATAATCGATCAAGAAGAATTCAAAATACAAATAAGAGAATTATTAAATCTAGGAGTAATACAAAAGAGCATACGTAGACATAGAAGCCCAGCATTTATGGTTAGAAATTACGCCGAAATAAAACGAAATAAAGCTAGAATGCTAATTAATTATAAAAGATTAAATGATAATACATATGATGATAGTTATAAAATACCTAATAAAGATGAATTAATAAATAAAATCCAAAATAAAAAATATTTTTCTAAATTTGACTGTAAATCTGAATTTCGGCAAATAAAAATGCAAAAAGAATCACTAGAATGGACTGCCTTTATATATATATATATATATATATATATATAACTGGATAAACGTGCATATGTCACTCGTAGTACTAGCCCATAATTCCTAAGTTTGACCTCGACTCCTGAATACATAAGTAGTCACTTACTTATAATTAATTCACAGTTATCGTTATTGTTTTGGGCACTAAGCTATTATACTTCAGCCTGTATCCCAATTTTATTCGAAAACCCAAATCGATTTCATTAATAATAACCCAAGTGTTATTCACTCTAAAACACCCATACAATTATACTCGGATATGATTCCCGACTAACCCAAGGTAAATATAGTATTTCCCATATTTTTTCAGAAGTCCTAAGTCACATTAAGAACTCCTTAAATTAATCTAAATCCCAGACGGTCCACGAAAAAACTAACAAAGTATACCCAAAAGCGGGTTTGAATCAATTTGGCTTCCTAAACCGAATTAATTTGATTCTAGGGAGTAGCCTGATTAGTTTAGAAACAATTCATCATCTCCCCTAAAATCAATATCTATCACCAATCCAATACAAGATTTCTACATTCTATCAATTTTAAACATCATCCAACTCATTTTCAACATTCGAATTCATTCGATAGCAATTCAAATCATGAGGTTCAACCTATTTATTCAAGAATAAATCACTTCCTTAATCTTTAATCAAGATTTCATTAATTCACGTACTTGTACTTAAAGATCACATCTTTATGATATAAATCCTACCGGATTTAACATGGGATTATATTCAATCTTCTACACAATGATTTCAATCCCCAAATCCTGTTTTACATGTGAATCCCACCCTAAAAATACATATTTTTACACCAACTCTAATATGAATTATAAACACAACATAAAATATCAAATAAATTTAAACACTTGACTTTATTCATAGATAATCTGATTTTTCCCTCTTTGAAACCTCTTCAAGTAATAATTTAAGGCCTGGAATTGCCCCAATTCTCTTCCCAGGTATTCTTTTTCACTTTCTCTTCGATTTTCCCTTCTTTTCTCTCCTCTCACTCAAGTATAGGTCTGTTGGAATGGTTTCCCACTCCATCCACCTTCCCTAAATATATCAGAAATTCTGAAATTATATTTAGGGTTTAATACAAAATGATCTCAATGCCCCTATACGGTACCTAGTTACTCTAAAAAGTTTATGAAACCCGATTACAACCCCCGAGTACCTAATTCTGACTACATCGACTCATTTTGGATCATCGATGCACTCGAAATCATCATCCGAGTCACCCAATGTAAATTTTCCATCTCATTCTCAACATGCCCCCACACGCGTGTTTCGGATGAGATGTCGTCAAACCCGTCAATTTTACTCACTTGTGACGTAATGAAAAATATCACGTTTTCAATTACTTATACAATAAATAAATATAATAGCACCTAAATATTAATTCAATATTCGCTAATTAACATTTATTCAATTCACTTTATTTCTCAAATTAATTAAATTACGAGCATACGTGTACTTTAAAATTCTCCCCAAAATACGGAGTATTACATACTTCCCCCTTACAAAGAAATTTCGTCCCCAAAATTTGGATATACCTGGTTTCAAGAACTCCGGATGCTTATCCCATACGGTATCCTCATGTTCCCGAATCAACTCACGGCTACATACCCTGACGGTACCATCTTTACTAAAGGCCTACGCACTACGACCCAAAACTAGTGACAAGTTTCTTTAAATCATTTCATGCTGATATAAAACTGCATTCCTAATGTCATTCCTTAACGAATACACCCGAAACACATTTTGAACCCTCTATAAATGTTCCAGTAAGACGAGCTTATAAACCACTATCTCTATCATCTTAACACTGAGGAAAGGCCTCAAATCTCTAAGTGCCAACCTCCCTATTTTCTTAGACACATAACTCCCTTCATGGGATACACCTGCAGTAGCACCTGACCACTCATGTTAGCTTTCAAAACCTTCGGCTCACGGTGATGCAACTTATATTATGCCCCTGAACTACACAAAAATAACTGCCGATTAACTCAATCCTTACCTATGGATCCTAAATCATGTTCGGCCCAAAAAGCTTGTTATCCCCCCACCTCTAACTAACCAGAGGGAGAACGACAAGGTCTCCAGTACGAAGCCTAAAAATTCACCATGCTAATAACAAACTAGTATGAGTTATTAGACATAACTCTACTAATAATGATTACTCCTCCCAATTATCCAAAAATCCAGAATACGCATTCCTCATATATCCTTCAGACTCTTAGTCACCTTTCCCCCTACCCATCGATCTACGAGAGATACGCCTTATTCAAACGCAATTTCATCCCCATTGCCTCTTGATAATCCTTATCAAAGGTGAAACCCAATAATCTCATCTTGATCCAAAACAATGTTGGGCGGAATCTCGTGTCGGTTCATCCCATTCTTCAATTAAATGTTGGGCACATTACCCGAATGTGTAACTCACCCAAATTAATAATAACTATTCCATTTTGGCCAAACTATCCCAAAACCCCCAAGAAATTCTTGACCTTTTTGAGACGTTGGTAACTCAACAATGAACTCCATCGCTCTACCCATCCATTATGTTACAGGAATCATCAATTATAGCAAAACTCTAGTTGATCGTCTCAGACCAATCCTTTTTCCATGTAACGAGTGGTTCCCCTATAGAAAAACTTTATTATATATCGTTCCACACTGACCCACACGTTCTTCATCCTACATTATGCGGTACACTTACTCCCCTTCCTGGGGTAAGTAAAAAATTATAACCCATGTGTCAGCTCCGTAGCTGCTCATTTCGAGGGTCCTCATTGCCTGGTAAAATTAACAGCCTATTTATGCGCAAGACACCCTTAGAACTTGATTGAGTATGACTCCACTTTATTCTTTATAACTTTTGGATCCACCCTTGGCAAAAGTGGTCACGTGCATGTGTTTTCACAGTCTTTTAACCCATCTCGAGTGTGGTAGTTCTCCTTGTTGTATATATTTGGATGATCTTCCTCCTCTAATAAAGTTCAGTCTACCTTGCTATTCCAACTATGTTTCTAACTTCTCTGTAAGCATATGACTCAACACATTTATTTCCACATCATTTTATCTCGAATGATACTGAAGATCAAACTAATCAGGGCACTCATACACACTCTATAACTCGTGCATATCTGCACAATTATAATAGTCGCAACATACATATATTAAACTCGACTATGCATGCTCGGCGTGGCCATATAGTAAGAGTACACTCGATTACTCTACTACTTGCGACTTAATTATCCTCAAGATTCCCCACCTATTAACTAATGGTGCTAACATTTCCTAGTGCTTTCCACACAACACTACCTGGATCCACTTACCTTAGATCGTAATAATAGCTCTCAGCTCAAAGTGTTATTTACATACATGTGTAATAACTAAAGTACTAAACTCATGCCCTAGCGCCCAACACATCTCCTAACTCCTGAATCTCATTAGGTCTCGTGCGTGGGATATCTCATAAGTGAAATCTAAATAAGGAACTCCCTGATATACTACTACCTAGCATTTTCGGTCACCGAGATTCGTATTCCTGAAGCACATAACGGGGACACTCAAAACCCTGCTCCCATACATACAAGTCTAATCCTCAACTCCCACATCTCTAAAGGATTCATACACTACGGTGCTCACACCATCACAAAGTCCCCAATGCCAAATCAATGACGAGCTCAACCTTTCAGCTCGATGATAACCCCAATATTCTTTGAATCGTGCTAGTAAAGTCCCTATGTACAGGGATCGAATACAATGAGGCAATTATGATCCCTGAAGTCTCCTCTATAATATAATATAAATGCGAGATCGAGCCTCTTTCGGGATGAGACATCGCAAAAATAACACATCCTGTCTGCGCCACTATCATTCTCGCAACATGAATCGTCAATAAATAAACTCTATATTGGTCCCCTTGTGTGAAAGGACCCTTATTCAATGCTTCATTTTTTTATCATAAATCTCACTTTAGCATACCATTTGTTGTGTCGGCCAGTACTTCCTCAGCCCCAATCTCCTTTTCTTCCTGGATTACTAGCAAGACTTCGGCCAAAACTTCACCTTTTGTGTAGTCGGTGGTTTCCAACATAAACTCAGCAACAAATTCTGCCAATGTTTTCCCTTTAATTGCACTTCTTGACTCATAGATGATATCAAATTCACCTAACTCGATCGACTAAGCCATTAACCTACTTGATTTCCCAGGTTTATGAATGACCTGTCGAAGGGGAGTGTCGGTGAGCACTACGATCGTATGAGCTTAGAAATAGGGCTTCATCTTTATTGAAGCATGGGTAAAAACATATTCAAGCTTTTTCATCTTTGGATACCTCAGCTTTTCACCCTGCATTGCTTTGTTGTTGAAGTTGACACGCTTTTGAACTCCGTTGTCGTCTTGAACAATGGTTGCATTAATGGCCGACTCTGAGGTGGCAAGGTACAAGTACAACTTCTCTTATTGTATCGAGCACGAGAGGAGCATAAGTGAGCCGAGATAAGCCTCTAGTTATTGAAAATATTTTTCGCACTCTTCATCCTAAATAAACATTTTTCTTTGAATCTTGAAGGAATGGTAAACACTAATCTATTTCCCTGGATACAAACCTATTCAGTGCAGTAACTCGGCCCCTCAATCTTTGAATATCATTGATTCTCTTTGGTATTTTCATGTCAATCAATACCTTACTCTTGATAGGATTCGCTTAAATTCCCCATTGATTGATGATGAAACTTAAGAATTTCCCCACTCTAATGTCAAACACACACTTAGCAGGATTTAATTTTATTTTGTATTCATCCATCGTGTTAAACATTCTATCTAATCCACCACATGATTCTCGACCTTAAGACTTTTCATGATCATGTCATCCATGTATACCTCCATCATCTTCCCAATTTGGTAGTTAAATATTTTATCGACTAGACTGTGGTAAGTAGCCCCTGTGTTCTGTAGGTCGAACGACATAACTTTGTAGTAGTATGTCCATTTGTCAGTGATAAATGAGGTTTTCTTAGCGTCGTCTTCATGTATTGAAATTTGGTTATACCCTGAATAAGCATCCATAAAGTTCATGAGCTCATGGATGACCATAGCATCTAACATCTGGTCGATCCCAAGCAAAGGAAAACTGTCATTCGACAGTCCTTATTAAGGGTAGTATAGTCCACACACAATCTCTATTTTTTGTTTTATTTTGGCACAATGACGACATTAATGCACTTCCCTAATGAAATATGCGATCTGCAGCTTCTTGACTTTATCCTGTAAAACTTCATACATGTCTCTGGCAAAGGATCGTCTTCACTGCTTTACCGGATTAGTAGTCTCGTCTATATTCAGTCGATGACAAATGATTTTAGGGTTAATCCCCGACATGTCATTGTGGCTCCATGTAAATATACTTTGCATTTTTCTCAATAATTCAATTATCTCTTTCTTTATTTCTATCTTGAGCGACAAGCCTATTTGGATGGATTTTTCCAATTCATCCTTAATAAGGACGGTGTGTTTTACCTCTTTCGTAGGCTCTCCTGATGATATGAAAAATCGTCCACCAGTCATTCTCGTACCAGAAAATCTTGTGTAAATTATAATAAACGGATAGAATTAGTAAAAAGAGAGAGAAAATAGGATATAGAGTGGTTCAGCCTCAAAAATAGGCCTACATCCACTGTGTTGTACCATTCTCATTATATGCGTTGCATTGTACAATATAATCAAGCCTAAAGAGGCATACAAGTATGAGAATAAAGGAGAGTACATGACCGTAGTGATTCCGAGAGTGCCGGAGATATGACTACGATGTAGGATAGTATCTCCCAAGCCATATATTGAGGTTGTGTAGAGAGAATTTGGCAAGGCTTTGTCAGGTATTATAGAATCTGCCTCTATCTCGAGGTGTGGACCTTTATTTATAGGAGGTATGTGAGCTGTGTCACGTGCCCTGAGCACGTGGCATATATCAAGTCTAGAACAGTTGTAAATGAGGGGGACGCGGCCTGCAAGGCAGACATATTGAGTGTCGCACCCTGTAGTATAAGGTTGCATCCTGTATATAAGGCCAAGTGGTATGTGTCGCACCCTGTATTGTATAGGGCTACACCGTGTGCTGAGTAGGGCCATGGCCTATAAGCCTGTGTATGCCTGAGTAACGTCCGCGACAGATGGTGCAATATTTGTACTCTCAATAAGCCCCCCAAGTCGTAGTGCCGAGAGATTGCGATTGGGGTTGCGGCTGAGTAGTCAAGCCCTCTCAAGGTGTCGTGGTACTTTCAAGGCGACGCTTCATCTTCTCGCGCCCTTTTAAATAAATTATGCCAGCCGTGGACTTCATTACGTTTCCTAAATCTTTAAGAGCATATCGATAGCCAAACTCTGTTCATTCGTCCTCTTGCTTTTTCCAGTGACTTTCGAAAGCTGCGTGTGGTGGTTCTGTGGCTGAGCACCGTTGGTTTCTCCGTTTCCAGGTAATTTCCTAATCATTTTTCACTCTCTTTAAGTATCTGCTTCGATTTTCATTCCAAAACTCCATCTGATCGATAGGAACTTCATGTTGCAAATCATGATAACCGGTATTCTTATGAGAATTAGACTCGCATATCTGTTCTAAACTGAAATCTCATTTATTTATATGAATATAATTGCTCTTGAACCTTGAATTCAATCTTCTCATGATAGAAATATGATCATACGTGGTTGTTTAAATTTGAACTAGGTAATCGATCTTGTTCTTGAGGTTCTTAAGAGGGGCTCTTCGTATTCTAGGGTTTTTAATCTTTGAACTTTCCCAAACTAAATACTAACCTGTTTGAGTGCATAGCCGCGGAGTGAGAAAATCCCTTTAATAAATTAGGGTTGCTCTGAGTGAATATAACCTCCCAATAGTTTAAGAAACATCTGTGGCATGTAGTTAATAAGGGTTGTTGTTAGTATTAAATAAAGGTTGCGTCTGTAGCAACTCTTGGTTCTCAGATTAGAGTCCGCGGCAGTTTAGCCCATAGTTTAGTGACTACGGCATGTAAGAAAATAACACCCTCCCTCAAAACAACATACCACGGTGACATTTAACTTTTTTTAGGACCCAAATCTTGTACTTAGCCAATATTTCTAGCATTCCTATTTAGCTCTTATTCTCCTGTCGCGGCCTTTGAGAGGCCTTAACACCATACTGGCTATGGCACCTAACTGCGGACTCTCTGCCTTTCAGGTACTGCTGCAGCCATATGAACTTTAACCCAAATGAATTTTTAAGAGGCTTTTGGAAAAAGCATTTTGGAGCCTCTCCTCCTGAACTTCCTTCAGTGCCTCCGTTAAAGTCAGTAGGTCCTTATCAACTGAAGGATTGCCCCAACTGCGTGGTACTAGACTCAGATTCAGATTCTGCGATTATGGAGGACCAATTCTAGTAACCAACCAATGGATGTAGATAATAATATCGCGGCAGGGGATGCATCTAACGTTAGGGACGAACCTGCTGTCACATTTGGGAGGGCTGAGAGACCTCTTGCTGCACTTAGCATTCGTCGCACGATGACCAAAGAACGGGTTGATCAGGTAGCTGAGGCCTTTGAATTTTTAAAGAACTTGGTGTGCTCAGCACTTGTCGCTGAACAAAGACCATGCACGGCGCTTGCTAGCAATGGGATATGTTTCCCCTTGCACGCCTTCATTTATGGGT
The DNA here is from genome assembly GCA_949130495.1 of Sambucus nigra. Classification (NCBI taxonomy): domain Eukaryota; kingdom Viridiplantae; phylum Streptophyta; class Magnoliopsida; order Dipsacales; family Adoxaceae; genus Sambucus; species Sambucus nigra. Next base: position 236,420,824 of record OX422222.1, read on the forward strand.
TGCGGTTGCCTGTCCCTGTTCCCATTAGCAGAATTTTCCAGACAATGAGGTTAGTCCCAACCCAATTAGATCCCAATGGCTGGAGGGCCATTCTCGCAGCAATCGTATAATGGGAAAATAAATTCAAAAGAGATATTACTCCCACGGAGTTTTTCCACTTCTACTGCCCCAAGGAAAATTCTATAAAGTTTGCGGGGTATTACTACTTCTCAGTCTCCAGCAGGGATGAGACCCTTTACTCTCGGAGGCCTACCAGTGTAAAGAACTGGAAGGGCAAATACTTCTACATTTCTGGAGAGGACTGGGAGATCCACCCTGAAGAGAGTGAGAGGGAGAGATCATTTAGGATGCCGCAGTAATGGGGGTGTCCTTCCAAACTAGGTACTTTTTCAATTATCGTCGCGTCCCCTCTTTATAGTTGCATATTATTCTCCACCTTGCATCCGTACTAACCTTTGTATTTTTCTACCTCTACATTTGAAGCAGGATATTTTCCTAACAAATCTATTCCGAGAGAGATGTTTGCAGAAGGTAGCAACTCTATCAATAATTTGTTTCGCGATAATTATTTTTAAACCAGATTTTTACTATTATATTTGTACTTTCAGGTTAGGAAGTTGATAGGGAGCTCTTGGTTGACCAACTAGAAGAGATGAATGAGGACGCAATTGTCCTCAACAACACTGTTAGGCTAAGGAAAAGGAAGAGGTCCAAGACCAACGTCCCTACCACGGTCCCTTCAAGTGACCAAAATCAAGCTACGGAACAAACGATCCCTGCCGCGCCCCAACTCCAAGTTGAGGAGGGTCCTCATAAAAGGCCTGAGGGTACTTTTAATGACGACATTAGGGCCAATCTAGCCGCGGTAGGGTTTATGTTAGCATCTGATGCCCCTATCCATTCAGATTCTCCCCCACCACCACTAATTATCGCAATAAATGCCAACCTGACGCCTCCTCAATACCGCGCCAGTGTTGATTTTGATGGTCGTCCATGACCATAATTTAGGCAGCCCAATCCTGAATCCTCTTGGGACACGATCGTAAGGGTTGCCTGTCGGATGAAGAAAGTCCCAAATGCCACGGACCTTGATAGACTCGTAGATGAACACCATGGCGACTAGGAGGATTATTATCTCCATAATGTTTTGAAGGTAAGTAAAAGTACCTTCTCATCTCTGTTTTTACATTTCGTATCTTTCTCCTAACTTCTCTTTTTACAAGCCACGGATGTCATGATTTCCCAGAAGAGGAAGTATGAGGCCTTGTACAAGCTGAAAGAGGCTGCGAAGAGGGTACATGCTGCTAACCTGGAAAGTGTAAGGAATTCTTCATTTGAATCTGGCAAGAAGTTTGTTGTTGCGGCTCTTTATGCAGCTCAGATGAGCCTTGAAGCTACCGTTAAATCCAAGGAGGAAGTTGTGGAAAATTTTAAGCAGGCTGCGGAATCCCTCAAGGTCTTCCAATCTCAGACTGCGAAAGCTACACAAGCTGCAAAATTTTCCAATAGCAAGCTTTTACTTCTTCAAAAGAAGTACGAGGAGTTGGAGACCAAGGCTGCCAATGATGCCGAATCCCATGCCGCGGTAATTAAGAAAATGGAGGGAGACCATGCTATAGCCCTTCAGTTGGCCATTGACAGCACTTTGGAGTCATTCAAGGGCTCTAAGGACTTCTACCTCATCAATAATAGAGCCTACCTCCGCGAAAACCAAGAGCTCAGGCATAGAGTTATAAAATACTTTCCACACTCTAAAGAGACAATTCTTTCCTGGTGTATTGGTGATGCTGAGCATCAGCAGTGCGTGGTTGAGATCAAGGCCGCGGCAGAGAAAATAGCAAGGGTGAGGGCAAAGGCTGAGGCAGCGGCAGTTGACGAAGAGACTATGATGGCTGCGGAGTGAGAAGAGGGAGATGAAGTTGACGATGCTGAATCTTAGGGTTGTGTCCCTCTTTGTCTTTTTATTGCCTCTTTGAATGGCTGCGACCTTTTGTCTGTAATCTTAACACTGGCATTTGACAAGATTTTTGGCTTTTAACTTCATTATCAAGGTTGCGGCTACCTTTGGGAATCAATGGTTTTTGTATATCATCTGCCTGTTTTATATTTCCAATGATCCAAAACTTAAATTCTTGATTACTTGATTGAATAAACTTATAGGACTAATAGATTAAGGTTGCGGCACCATAGTATAAATGGTTTCTTCACATAGGCTGCGACCGGATTCCTTCACCTTGGAATTTACACTTGTATTGTAAATTGTTGCAATCTTGCATGTTTGATGGTGGCTGCAGTCTCTTCTTTTAATCAAATTTATTGGGAATGGATCCAGGGTGCTTCTTGTATAGGGTCGGGACACCTTTGAATGTTTGAATGCCCTTTCTGACCATGGCCTTTGCTGTAGCTTTATAATTGGATCCTAATCTAAATTTTGCTTTTCTTAAATAGGGCTATGGCAGGTTAATAATCCCACATACCATTGTCTGTAGCATCTTCTGAATGAATTCACTTAATGGTTGCAGCCATACTGACAAGGTTGTGGCACCTTTTTAGCCTTTTAGGAAATTGAGGCCATCCTTCTGTAGCTTTTGCCTACTTCATTATCACAGCACACATCCTCCTTTAGTCATTTTGATTGCCTTTCATGGCTTTCCTTTAGTCTCTTTGATTGGGTTATTATCAGTCCCCCTCGGGTTAGGTATTATAAAGCTTTCCAAGCTTATGTGGATATATATAAAGCCTTCCCAGGCAATAATAGGATTATTCGCAGACAATTAAGTCTTTGTCCCCTTCAAATATAAGATTATCCTTAGACAATTAAGTCTCCGGCCTCTATGGGTTATTTTCAGGCCTTCCCTGGCTAGGTATTATGAAGCTTCCCCAAGCTAATATGAGATCAACAAGTTCATGATGTTTAGTCTCATATCCACCAAGTTACTGATGTTTGCCGGGGGAGTAACCTCCCCGTGCTAATGATGAATCCCGAAAGCTTAGACTGGGAGCTTGAAGCCCTTACGAGTGATGTTGTAGACCAATTTAGATAGCTTCTCTCGATAATTATTTCGCCACTTTCAATTATCGATTGCTTTCGAACAATCAAGCGTCTTAACGGACGTTGTGGTCCCATTTAGATATTATCATTCTCGATATAACACATTATCTCGAACCCAGATTTGTTCCAGATAAAATGGTATTTTATAAGATAAAATTTTATGGAAATGAGAATCAAAATATGGCATTATAAGAGTGAACTTGATTTCACGCATCTATTCATATATATATGACTTTGTAAGGACAAAATAAAGTTTAACTTAAAATAGTGTAAGAAGAGTTTCACAGTAAAATAGAAACAGATGAAATATAAAACATAAGCGTGAAAAGTGGGTGTGTGGCCTGTCAGGCTAGGATGGCCCCTTCGACATCCTTAAGGAAGCGCTGCAGCATCCCCTGCCTTATGACCCTCTTAATTTCATCTTTCAGAACACAACACTGCTCAGTGTCACGGCCGTGGTCCAGATGAAATTTGCACCAACTAGCTTTGTTCCTCTTGTGGGATGGAGCCCTCAGCTTCTCTGGCCACCTCAACAGTTTGTCCTCCTTAATGGACTCGAAGATGTCTTCAATTGGGAAGGTCAATGGAGTGTAAGCCCTAGAGCTCTTGCTCTCTTTTGACTTCTCTGCTTTCCTTTTCTGATTCCTGCTGGTTGCTTTCGTGGATGGATAATCTGGTATTGCCACGGCAGCGAAGGCTGTTGAGGGGTTCGAGGTTAAGGAAAGCATCCCCGTTTAAAACGGGTAACGATTTCCCCGCAGGGAACCCGCTTCCCTTTTTTTTAACATAAAAAAAAATCATTTACAACTCCAAAGTGGAAATAAAAAAATAACAGTTATACATTATTACAACGAAACAAATCAAGAACAAATATCAAATGAGATTTGTGATTTTGAGTATCCTCAATAACAAAACAATTCAAGAACATTAGTTGTTAACTAAAAAAATAACAGTTAAGTATACAAATTTCAAAACAAATCTCAAATGAGATATGCATTAACATTATGTGTTACAAATCTCAAATCTCAAATGAAATAACTATTAACACTACCTAAAATTTAAAAAAAATCAAAAAAAATCTCAAATGAAATAACTGTTAACATTATCTATTACAAAACATAACAAATCCCAAATAGATATGTGGACAGAATATATACAAAACAAATCTCATAATTTTGGGAGCTCTCAAACTTGGGCAGGATGATGAGGAGATAAGGGCGGACGTACAGTGGAAATTACTTATGTGTGTGCATTTGTGTGGATATGTGTGTGTGTGGGGGGGAGAGAGAGAGAGAGAGAGAGAGAGAGAGACAGACAGACAGACAGACAGAAAAAGGTGGTTCAGCAGGTGGCGGTGTGAGGGTGGGTACGGGATACGATCTTGTTCCTCGGACCACCCACATTGAGGAGATTCTTTTTCAGATTCGGATAGCGTGTGATCAGAACCAAATGATTGAGCCATTTTTTGTAAGAATTTGAGTTTTTTTCAGAAGGGATGAGGCAGACGAAAAAAATAAAGAGGTTTAGGGCTAGGGTTATATCCCACTTATATATATATATATATATATATATATATATATATATATTAATAATTCGGGTATCCCCGTGGGGACCCGAGGCTGTACCCAAAACCGACCCGAATTTTTCACTCTCCGAACCCGACCCGATATTTACTTATGGGATGATGATCCAGAGGATCCCCATGAATATAATAAGGTGTTTAAGAACTCGAAATATAGAGAAAGAAGATTGAAATATCTCGGTTCCTACAGACGACGCCAATTTGATGATACGAAAAATCGTCCACTAGTCGTTCTCGTACCAGCATATCAAGTATAAATTATAATAAACAGATAGAATTAGTAAAAAGAGAGAGAAGACAGGATATAGAGTGGTTCAGTCTAAAAAATAGGCCTACGTCCACTGTGTTGCACCATTCTCATTGTATGCATTGCATTGTACAATATAATCAAGCCTAAAGAGACGTACAAGTATGAGAATAAAGGAGAGTACATGGATGTAGCGATTTCGGGAGTGCCGGAGATATGACTACGATGTAAGATAGTATCCCCCAAGTCGTATATTGAGTTTGTGTAGAGAGAATTTGGCAAGGCCTCGCCAGGTATTATTGAATCTGCCTCTATCTCGAGGTGTGCACCTTTATTTATAGGAGGTATGTCAGCTGTGTCACGTTCCCTGAGCACGTGACATATATCAAGTCTAGAGCAGCTGTGAATGAGGGGGGCGCGTCCTGCAAGGCAGGCATATTGAGTGAACCCTATAGTATAAGGCTGCGGCCTGTATGTAAGGCCAAGCGGTATGTGTCGCACCCTGTATTGGGTAGGGCCGTACCGTGTGCTGAGTAGGGCCGCGACCTATAATCATGTGTATGCCTGAGTAACGTCTGCGGCAGGTGGTGCAATATTTGTACTATCATCCCCCCTTTTAATTTTATGTTCATCCCTTGGGTCATGGGTGTTTATGTTGTAGGAAGTTGTCTTCCTTTAGTGAGCATCCTCTCTTTCGTCGAGGTGAAGTAGCACTTTCATGCTTTCACCTAATCATTTTTTACTTTCACTACACCATAAGGAATCGAGAATTTCATTATTTGGTGCATGGTGGAAGACACAACTTCAAATTCTTTTATTGCTACTCTCCCCAGGATTATATTAAAGTTCGAGAATACGTGTTCGGCCATCACGAAAAACTTATCTTCTGAGTTAAGCACCTCGTCTAGGTTCTCTTGCACACATCCATTTTGTATGTAGTCCCAGAACCTAACATCAATTTGGTGGTAGGGGACGAGTCTTATCTTGCTCAGCTTTAGGACTTTAAAATAGTCCCAGTACATAACAGCGATCAATCTTCTCTCATTAACTAGTATACAAGCCACATAAATGACAAAAGGGTTTTCATAACAGGCCAAAACTCCCTTGAAATCTTGTTTTAAAAATCCTATGATGTGGCTGTTTATATCTACTATTTTCAGCTTGTTGGGTTTAACTTCGGTCTTGACCGAATTAACCTGAACTCTCTTAGGTCCAACTTTTGCTTCAACTATGAGAGAGTTTCTTTGACACCCCGCCTAATTAAATATCGGCCGATCAGTCCTTTATTAAATTAAAATCAAGGTGAACAGTTGGTTCATTCTTAGCATCACTGTCGAAAAATAAAATATACCAATTTAAACACCCTAAATAATTAAGCTAAGTGTCAAAACAATTTAAAACTTTATTTCCATTTTATTAAATCCAAATATGTAAAACTTTTTAACAACCAACATTTTAAGAATCACATAAATACTAAGGATGGAGATAACACACAAGAATTAAAACCATAAATCAAACCAGTTTAAAACTATAAATGAAACCATTCTGACAATAGTTAACTCCCAAGGAGTACTGAATACTGAAAATACAAATAAACATAAATCTATGAGATATCCAAACTGAATAGGGAAACGGGCGACACATGCCCTAACTATGAAGAACTAATAAGAACTGGATCAATGAAGAGGTCGTCAAAAATAAAGGCCTGCAACTCCCACATAAGCTGCAGCGCGACCAATCCAAGGAACTATACATAACGCCCCTGTGGCTGGGCACCTGTAATATATATATATATAGAGAGAGAGAGAGAGAGAGAAAAAAGACAAAAAACGGGTCAGAGCCCGAGTGTAAAACAGTTTAAAAAATAGTTTAGCAAGTATTTAAAATGCTTACTGGCTAATGCAACAACCATGTTAGTATGCGACACTCTCTAGAGCATTCTCACCTCTCATCTAGTGTGCACGCCTACCGCACTACTAAATCTCATAATTTTCTCTAATGTATTCTCCATAAGGTTTTGTCACGTGAAAAGCAAGGTTATGATATTCACTTTAGAAAATCATTCTCTTCGAGATTTCTTACATTATTTAGAACAACTCATTACCCTTATAAAGTTCCCAAACACTTATAATAAAGTTGAAGCATTTATTCATTACTTATCTACTTATATGCACACTAGAAAGTTCCCATATAGATATACGTATATATATTAGTCACACATATAATATATATACTAGCGGGGCCCCACATAAAATCTATGGTGCTGGCATACTCTGCTATCAAATCCCCGTATCACTCAAACTAAGGGAAATACTAGTTCGGAATCACTCTCGAACTGTATTAACACAAAACACAAACAAATGGAGGCGAAGTATGGTTCCATGTCCTAAGAGGTCAGCACATACCCTCACGTCTCTTAGAACATCTAACTATCATTCTCAGATAGCCTGTATCGAGGATACTATCTTCTAGGGTACGAGTCAATATCCCCCATAAAGGCCCAATCGAGATAAGACTGTCCCGGCACGAAAACCTCCGTGATAGCAAGTAGCCCAGGTATGATTTTTATTCAAATACATAATATATGCACAGTCACACAGTCATATATATAAATATTCACATTTTCTAAATTAGGTGTGCCCACGACCCATAATTATAATTATCCGATCTTAGCCCACGACCCATTTATAATTTATTTCATTCATACCTCTCATCTCTCGAAGCATTCTCTTGCTAAATACAATTTTAGTAAGTATACCCTCTCTAACCTTCTGGTGTAATACTTTCACGAGTCCCTCAGTTTTATTAACGAACTTACGCACAATCTCTAATGTGTAACGAAATTCCCCATTAACCCATAATTTCATCCCATATTAAATTTCATTCAACGGAATCTATTTAGACCCTACTGGTGCTCCTCACGACCCATTACACTCTATAAATAACAATCAAGGGTTCCCTCCTATTTAAATCGGATTAAACAAAGAGGGGACAAATATGCAGTTTTCCAGGAGGGGTCGATCGATCGAGGAAAGGGGGTTGATCGATCGATCATCGATCGATCGATGTTCTTGGGTTGATCGATTGATCAAGCAGTTCTTGCCCAGAAACTGCCATTTAAACCTACGGGTTTCATCTTCCAAATTGCTCCAAAATGCCAATACTGATTCCCAAACAACATGACTACTAGTTCTCTATACATATATGCATGATTTCCTATGTGAAACATGTACAAATTCATCAACGGGATTGTATTAAAGGGCCAATTTGCCTTAACTATCAAGAACCCTAATTTTTCACTAAACTTCCATTGTTCTAATTCTTTTTCCATATTTCTCACTTCTAAATTATTCAAATTTCGTAGGTAATTCTCTATATATGATTGAGATTCCAAAATATATTTATTTTCTCTACAACATGTGATTGGGTTCTCTAAATCATTAAATTTTTCCATGAAACATAGGTTCAACAATCCTAATCTAATATGGTGAGACATTAACTAAAAGAGAAGCAAGATAGATACTTGCCTGAAATTCTAAGTTTATGATTTGTGGACGAAAAAGTTGTGTTTGCATTCCTCGTTGTGCGATCTACAGTTTGGTGGTGGTGGCGGTGCAAATGGATGAGTCTTTGGCCTTGGGTTGCTAGGAAATCTCTCCAACTTGTTCTCTAATGGTCACTCTTTGATTTGGTGTTTGTTAACCCTAGAAAACAACTCCTAAAGGCTGATATATCCTTAGGAAATTCGTGGGTTTAATTACCCAAAAATATCAAATGTCTATAATACCCTCTTAGGATGCCAATTAGGCCTAAAAACGCCCTGAGACCCAAACTAAACTCCCGGGTATAATATTTTTACTATCTTGACCCTTCCAGACACATTGGCTCACTCGAAACGACCATACAGGTGACTTATAATTTATTCACTTTCAATTATAATAATTTAGTCCCGACACGACACAGGCGCGTCCTGACTTAGATTTTCATAATTGTCATTTTATTCACTCGTGATAATTTTAATAAAATAAATCTCATTTATTACTTTAGACATATAGTAATATTCAATAGATATATAATAATTACTAACTCACATCACGTTAGTAAATATATAAAAATATATTTTCGGATTAATATTAAATTAATAACTCAATTAAATTTAATAAATCCCCAATTTTAAAAGCCATAAAAATACGTGGTATTACAGTTTCTATCGATCGGATCAGTTATACCACCTGCTAATTCCCCTATATATTATTTTTATATCAAAGGAAATTATATGAAGGTTACTTTTAACTGCAAGAGGCTTGGCAAGAAGGTCGGGGTCGCCTCTGCCACTATCATCTGATTCTGGTTCATTCTCTTTTCTTGCACCTCCTTCTTGGGTTTGGCATCCTTCTATGTGTTGAACATTTTCGAAGCTTGCCCTATTTTATTAGATTTTCAATCTTGTCCTTAAGGGCGAAGTATTGATCTGTCATGTGACCGTGCTCTTGCTAAAACTTTCACTAACAGCTTTTGTCCCTCTTATGAGGTGGGAACTTCAACTTCTCTAGCCACCTCAGCTCTCTATCATCCTTTATTTCATTAAGGATCATGTCAGAACTGACCTTCAGTGGAGTACACTTGAAAATTTTATTATCATTGGATCTTTTCTTTCCTTCTTTCTCCTTATCTCGACTTTGGTCAGTCTTACCACTATTAGACTCTTTTAGGTCACCTCTCTTAGTTGCCTTCGCATTCATGATTCTCCCAGATGTTGTCAAGAGTTCTGTCATGGACTTTGGAGGATCTTTGGAGAGATCTATAAAAAAATTCCTAGTTAAAGGTCGTTAATGATGGTTGTCGTGGCAAAAATCTCTTCACAGTCTTCAACTTCTAACTTTTCCTTATTGAACCCAGATATATAGTCCCTCAGAGGTTCATTTTTTCCTTACTTAACATTCAACAAATAAGTCATGCGTTTGGTCAGTTTCATGCCAAAATATAAATTATGGATAAACTTCTCGGCCAACTACTTAAAATAACCTATGGACCCTCGATAGGCCGGTATATCATGCTTGAGCTGCACCATTGAGGATATTGTAAAATGCTTGACACTTCATCTCGTCGGGGGTTGAGTAAATATTGGTATTTGATTGATACATCTCTATGTGATGAATAGGGTTAGTACTCCCATCATATGTGGGCGTCACGGTCGATGACTTAAATTTGGCGAGAGTAGGAGAGATGACTATTCTCGACACAAAAGGATATCCCTCCATGTATCCCTTATGGTTAGGGTCTCGAATTTTAAATAGACAATTGATCTTGTTATCTAACCTTTGAATTGAGTAGTTCCAATGTTTTTTGCCTAGACTACTTTGTCTACTACCCCTTCTACTTCAGCAACTATCTCGATGGTCAGCCCTCTGCTTGTGTTTCTCTATCCACTGTTGATTTTTTTATGTTACTTTCTTTCTTGATCTCGTCTCGATCGGCCATTGCCAAGATGACCAGTGGAGTGCATGATATCCATGCTTCAGGAACATTGATCTCGGATAGCATCATCCTTTGAGCCGAGGCGATTGAAGGTCACCCCTACTTAGTCTGTTAATCACAAAGGCTTTTGATGACTTTGAGGAGTGTACTGGATATTCTTGCCTTGGTAAGCTGGAGCTGGGGTGGCCCCCGACTGATAGGAGGTGTCAAAAGTTTCATTCATCTCCCAACAGTCCTCTTCGTCTCATACCAAATCCTACGAATATTCTTGGATTTCCTTTCCAAGGCGAAAACCTGTGGGTCTACAATATCCCTATACCTGGGGTGGTGGTGACCTTCCTTTGCAGAAATTGGGGGCGGTCCCCCGATTAATTGATGCTCAGCCTCTCTAGCAACTGACGTTATCAAGTTAATGGTGGGATCACCTGGGATTCTGCTCATGATGTCCTGACTGAAGGCCAGGAGTTGCTATTGCATTTGCTATTGACTGGCCACAAGGGACATCAGCGTCTCTATCACATCAGCCATTTTTTACTACTAAAGAGGTTGACTAGAGGTAGCCCCAGTGTTGGAAGGTAGATTAGTGGTCATCTCCAGCGAAACTAAATCAAACAGTAAGAAAAGGTGGAAAAAAAGTGAAAAAACTCAACAACAGGATGAACTGTAAAGCTTAAGAACCAACCCTCTCAAGCTCTTTCAATGGTGATTCAACCCCAATAGTGGTGGGGTTGGATCACCACCAAAGGGAAAGAAATGAGTGTTCAAGGTTAGGTGAGGAAGAAAACTCAGTCTCTTCCCACAGACGATGCCAAAATAATGATGCTGTAAATCATCCTTGAGGATTCAACCTATTTAGGAGCTTGCTTAACAATTGTGAATGTAAGAACATAAGCGTTGATGCAAAAAACTAGACTATTTTTAATTATTTGACCACAGATAAGTAAATAAGAGACACAAAAGATTTTTAAAGTGGTTCGGCTCAAAGAGAAAAGCCTACGTCCATTGGTGTATATTGCCTTGTATTTCTTCAGTTGTCTCTTGTTTATGTCACCTGGCTGTAGGGATTATAGTGTATTTATAGCCCCTGAGGGTGTACCAGAAGTGGAATATTAAAGGATAGAATGCCTTTATAACATATACATTTACAGTTTTACAACGTTCATAATGTATAAAACGAATGGCGCTTAATAACCCCTATTGGTCGGCATTCTGCACTGTTGGTCGGCATTCTTGGATTCATTATGATAAATAGGCCTTGCTGACTAGGATTAATGCCATGATGGATAACACATATCTATCCCTGATTAGTCCACGTAATAGGATAATTTTTGGTATCAACAGAAGCCCCCAATATTTCATGCTTGAGGTTTTTATAAGAGTATGGAACATTGAGCTCTTAAAGTTGCTCGGGCAACAGTTTTGAGTCTTGGTCAGCTTTCGACTTCCCATACTTGTAAAGTTAATGATTTGATTATCGGTTCATAATATGTATGGCATCTTTACAATTACCCATAGTTATAACGAATTGTTTTTGGGCAAATGGGTCTTTTCTAGCTTTAGCCTCCAATAATTCAATTGATGCTTCCTTTAATCATCACCTTCATCAATTTTGAGGCAACCTATAAGAGGCGGGAAAAGACACGCTTGTCTCTTACCTCAAAATCTTCTGTGTTTTTTGTTGTTATCTCTTTGTGCTCTCTGTGCGATCGTTTTCCCATTCTTTAGATCTTGTTGAATCCTTAAATTCTTGTAAGAATATTTTCTCTGTCCTTTTTCTTCTTCTTCGAATATAGTTTATTCTGTAACCTCTTTAGAATAATTCAGAAATGAATGGAATATCCCTTCGTGAGTAGAGTTAGAACTTCCTAATCTTCCCACTGATCTTTTTTATTTTCTAGAAGGCCATTGGTTACCCTCCATTTTCATTGCCGAGTGTGGGTTTACTTTTCTCACAAACCCATTTTGTCTTGAATTTTGTCAGTAATTTGATATCGTTCCTGTTAGAATAGCTCCCAAAACTTGGAGAGTGGTTAATGGGGTTTATAGGTTAAACGAGCTCCATGGTACCCGTATAGGGATCCCAAAAATTATGTTTTGTTACAAATGCGTCACAAGTGACACCACTTATTATTTGAAAACTAGGGCTGTCAACAAAGCTTTAGTTGTTAATCTTCCTGACTCCAATAGAGATTACTTTTATCATGGAGTAATTGTCAAAAATTGGCAACATGCTCCTTTGACTGGAAATGGTGAGTATCAGGGACCTAGGTGCCCACCAAGTGGCAATGGGATAGGTTGCATTTGTTTATTTATTTTTCTTTGCATATTCTGCTAAATGATGATACTGACGTATACCTTGTTAAGTTTGATTGCAGTTGATTGAAAAATAAAGTGTCCCAAAGAGAGTGATATCAACCTTAGAGAGTTGAAATTCATTTGGGGCATTCACTAAAAAATTGAGGAGGGCATACCAGATCAGCCTCATATGTATTGCAGTACCGGAATACCATCACTTTTTTTGTTGCTCGCTCCACTGTACCCCTAATTGATCTTGACCAAGATCCCATCTCCATATCCTCAGCCACTGCATCTGGCAGTGTGAAATTATTGTTGCCTCCCCCTCATCCCCAGACTCAGATTTACCTCATGTTGCTGTCATGGGGAAGTGGCGGTTTCCTTATATTTTGGGTGATATTGCCACTACAGGTTCTTTCAAGTAGGCTGCTGATGGAGCCAAGAACAAATAGGATGCTGAGAAAAATCCCCCTGTTAATAAGGAAGATACTGGGAAGAAGATCCCATCTAAGAAAGCTGATGAAAGCCATCTCAAAAGGCTAAAAAGATGGTTCTTTTATAGGCTGGCAGAAGGGTCTTCAGTTGACACCGACCAACAAGATTTTGTTGATTTATCTAGCTTCTGGCTCACCAGTGGCTCTTGGCCCTGGCTTGGCCAGATAACTAATAAAGTCTAGTACATTGCTAGACCATAAAGGTGCTGCTTCTGCACTGCCCTGATCAAAAATTTCTGAAAGGGATACTCAAAGCCTGGATATGGTACGTACTATCATTTCTTCTTATATTTGTTCATTTCTTTTGCTAATGTTTACCTTAACTTGCTCTATTTTCTGGTTGTAGTTCTTGGTCTACTTCAACAACATATTGGAGAAGGATGATAATCTGCGTTCTTCTTCAATTGAGGTTGAGGATGCCTTTGATGAATTGAAGAAGTCATTGCTTGACTCCCAACAAGCATTGGCTAATGAGCAGAAGAAGTGGAGTCTAAAATAAAGGTTGTTAAAGATGACGCTGCTATTGCTCGGGGGCAGGTTATTGATATATAGAAATACTTGGATGCTAAAAAAGCTAATGTTGTTGCAGAGAAGGCTAAAAGAGATAAGGCCGGGGAATCTGCCTTCAACAAAGGTTGGGATAAAGCCATTGGAGTTACTTCTACACAAATTTAATTTATAAAGAAAAAATGCTTCAAAGATGGTTGGTCGGCAGCCTTAGTAGAGGTCGGAATTCCCCAAGAATCTCAACTATTCCTCAAACATGACCCGGGATCTCCTCCTAATATGGATGAGGAAATTTAAGATAACGGGGGATCAAGTGAATCCAATTTTATGCTGGAATCTTCTGATCAACACCAAGTTCTTGCAGTTGACTCTTTTGCTCCTCCAACTGGTGGTAACTCTACCTTGCCTGTCCACGCCTCCAACCATGCTAGGTCTACTTCAAATGTGAAGAAGGTGTAGACCAATTACCTGAGCAGCCTTTTGTTTTCTTTTCTTTTGCAGTTGTAATTTTTCTTTTCTTTTATGCTGATGTACTTGTACCCAACATTTTATTAATGAAAGGAATTTTTACTTCTAATTTGCCTGTCTTTTCTCCTTACTTCACATATTGTTGTTGATTGGAAACTTTTCTTGCTCTTAATAGTTCATGGATAAACGGGACCAATTCTCCACAACTGACACCGAGCTGCTTCAGATATGAAATAAACTAAAATCCTCAAATATGGTCACCTATCTTTGATTGAGGAAGAGCTATCAAAATTTCTCGGGGAATATGCTTCAGATCAAGCCAAGGAAGCATACCTTCATCTAAAATGCCTCATTGATCGGGCATTGGCCAATAATGTGGCTTATTATGAAATGATTGAGGAACAGAAAGAGAGTCACAAGGAATCCAATGCCCCCTTGCATGAAGATTACGAACAAAAGTATCACGCTTTAAGTGAAGGATGGGGTTTTGAGCAAAAACTGGAGAAATATGCTTTCCATTTCAGAAAATAAGAGTTTTTGCTTAATTGTTAAGTGGAAGAAGTTAGGGCTATTGCTAAGTTATTGGAGGGAGAGAATAATATCCTGACGGATGAATTGAATGCACTGGAGACTTCTTTTTCCATTACTGCTGTTACTGATGAAGCCGTCTCATTTTTAGAGGCTGAAAATGACAAGTTAAGGGAATAAATGGAATCACGAAAAAAGATAAAATCTACTTCATTTTCCCGAGGAAGAACTAAACCTCGCCGAGCTACGATAGATGAGGCAAGGACACAGTAAACTCTTGCAAACCAAGCTGCTCGATTAAAAGCTAAGAATCAAGCCCTCATCGAAATGTCCCATAAGTTTCAAACACAATCCGAGCAACTTATTACTCAGTCTACTCAGTTACAAGCCAAATATGGGGTGCTAAAGAAGTTGCAACACCAAGTTGATAGGTTAACCTTCCAATTTTACAAGCAGCCTAGGGAAATCTTGATGGAGGGGTACAATGAAGCTTTAGGGAATTTTATTAAGCGGTATAAACAAGCCCATAATAAAGGTTATAAATGGGGTTAGACATATTATCTGATAGTACTGAAGGTAGATCAAAATAGTCCTTTTTGGAAATAGTATGATCCTGGGTTGTTAGACATTGAATCTCCTCCTTTTAAGTTGTATGTTAATTGGATTCATGTCAATACAATTCCCCAATGCCAGATTTACAAGTATTTAGGGGACTGTGGCCTTCATGAAGAGTTGGAAATTGTTCGTCCTCCCCATATGTTAGATCGACCAAGTAGTTTCAATAAAATGATTCTCCAAGACTTTAACTTTATCAATTCTCCTTACACCCTAGAAGATCCTCCGGCTATTATGGAGCCAGTTTCCAAGGCTGAGGGAAAACGTCCCTTAGAATAATTTTCTATAATTATATTATGAACAAAAGCATGTAATGATCATTAAATGAATGAAAATGAAATGCAATTTATTAACTTATCTTATCAATCTCTGGATGTGGATCAACTTGTCTTGTCAATCTTTGGATGCGATTGTCTTCTTTTTTCATTAGTTTTATTGACACACGTAAGCATCAATTACCAATCAATACATAGGTTCTACTAGCTTACTTATATTAAAATCTAAATTTAGCACTAGTTACCCATGTGTCTCTATAGGTTTTATTAATGCATCTAAATTGTTAGGTTTTCTGCATTAGTTACTAGTGGTGTGACCATGTGTATGTGGAATACGTGTTTACATTCCTTTTGAGGAATCTTCACAACGTTCTTCCTTCACTTTGCCCAGTAGGATAAAGATTTAGTTTTATCCTTATCTTTGTTGGCCAAGTTTCTTGAGGACTTAATATCCTGTTGTACTTGGGTTTTCATCTACTGCCGATCAAGTTATGTTCATACCGAGCAACTTCTTGCCTGAGCCGACCAGTATTTGATATCAACTATGTGGTTGTACTTATTCTGAGTGGCGACCAACAGTGTGGTGAAACCTTTTGAAGTTTTTCTGGCAACTTGAAATATTATAGTGCATAGCACTAGTACTCCCAAAAAAATCAACAATATAAATAGAAGGAATTATCATTTTATTGATACTAAAAATGTATATTCAACTGAGTATAATTGATTACATCATTGGTAGTACTTCCTAAGGTTCTCAGCATGCCATGGATTCTTGAATTCTTCTCCCTCCAAAGTCTCAATTCTGTAAGTTTTAGGTCGGACAACTGTTGATATACCGTATGGCCCATGCCAATTAGCCTTAATTTTTTTTTTCTTCTGGATAACCTTTTTTATCACATAATCTCCTTCCTTTAGGTTGGTCGTCTTCATTCGCTTGTTGTATAATCGTGTTGTTCATTGCTGGTAAGTACCATTTCTCAAGGTTGCATCTTCACATACTTCTTCCAACATATCCAAATCCAATCTTTTGCATTAGATCACTTACAGGAGAGTTAAAGTTCAAAACTCTATGGGATAGAAGGCCCAATTCAGCAGGTATTACATCTTCAGTCCCAAATGTCAGCATGTATGGGGATTCTCCAGTTGTTGTCCTCGGGGTTGTCGGTATGCCCACAGAACAGAATGTAACTCATTGATCTAAATTCCCTTGGCATCATCAAGTCTTTTTTTCAACACATTGAGAAAATTTCTATTTGTAACTTTAGTTTGCACATTACTCTGAGGATGACCTGGAGAAGAATGTAGCTTTTAGATATTGGGTTGGGCACAATAGGCAGCAAATTCGTCATTGTCAAATTATGTTCCATGGTCGGTCATAAAGGCATAGGGCAACCCATACCTACAAATGATATTATTCCAAATGAATTGGTATACCTTCTCATAAGTCATGTCTATTAATGGTTCAGCCTCAACCCACTCCGTAAAGTAGTCCACAATAATAACCAACACTACAGGAAAAATGAATATTAGGGACGGGAGTATTAGGGACGGCCGTGTCATTTTGTCCCTTATGCTATATCAAAAGGGACGGTTTTAATTACCGTCCTTTTTTATAGTAGCAAAAGGGACGGTTTTTAAAAACCGTCCCTTTTGATATGTATCTAATAGGACGGTAATTAAAACCGTCCCTTAAAGTATATGGGATTTTTTTGCACTAATTTTTTGCGGGTATTATAAGGGTCGGATTTTTAAACCATCTCTTTTACTATACCAAATGGGACGAATTTTTAAAATCCGTCCCATTTTGTATAGTAAAAGAGACGATTTAAAAATCCGTCCCTTTTTGTATATCCCAAACCTTTAGTTTTTTGCCAAACAAAAATAAGGGACGGATTTTAAAACCGTCCCTTTTGATATAGCAAAAGGGACGGTTTTTAAAATCCGACCCTTTTGCTATACTAAAAGGGACGGATGTTTCCGACCCTTTTGTGTATTTTTCCCTCAAAAATTTTCATTCCTCCAATTTCCCTAACATTTCACTCCCGCTCTCTCTCTCTTTCTCTCAGCTCTCAAATCCCGATCCCGATCTCTCTTTCCCCTCTCTCCATCCCGATCTCTCTTTCCCCTCTCTCCGCCGCCCCACCTTCGTCTCCCCTACGCCGCTCCACCCCTGCGTCGCCCCACCCCGCCCCATCCCTGCGCTTCCCACCCCTGCCTCACCCCTGCGCTGCCCAACCCCTGCCCACCCCTGCCTCACCCTTGCGCTGCCTCACCCCTGCCTCACCCCTGCGCCCACCCCACTGTATCCCTGCTCCGACCCACCCCGCCGCATCCCCCATCCTCCTCTCCATGAGCTCCCCAAACCAGGTACTCTCTCTCTCTATATATATATATATATATATATATATATGAATGTATTTACTATATAGTTTAGATTATTGCAGTAATTCCATTTGCCTCAAAGGTAGGGTTATTTTTTACAGGAGTATGAGAAATTCCATTTGCCTCAAATGGAATTTATTTTCTACAGGAGTATGAGAAAGGTTTGATGATTGCAGTAATTCCATTTGCCTCACAGGTAGGGTTATTTTGTGTTGAAAATGTTTAGGGCTATGGATTTTTCATTTAAAGTTGTTCATTTTTCATATTTTGTGTTTTGGTTTTGCAGGTACTGATTTGGTGATTATATTTGAATTTATATGGTTTAGCAAATCAGGTATATTCATCTATTTCTCCCCATTTTTTGAACCCATGATGCTATATAAGAGGTTTTCAGGTTAAAATGAAGTATCATGATACAAAAATTAGTTTAACCTCAAAATTTGTGTGTTTTCTTTGTAGATGAGAATAGTAATCCCAGCTTTGGATTGAGTTCTATAAATCTGGTAGTGATGTGGAAATAATTTATTGGCATCTACTGAATGATTTAGATGTTTAAGATACTACAATTTTTTTAATGTTGTTTTAAGTTCACAATTTCTAGCGCTATATCAAGAAGTTAGGTGTGTGTGTTCCCCCCTTTTGAAAAAGCTATGGTTTTCTTCCTTTGGTTTTGAATTTGTTTTTTTTGTTCTACCATTTTTTTAATTGAACAAAACTGTTTGCATAAAATTCATTATTTTTTTTACTGTCATAGGATACATTGATGTTGGGGGCGAACTACTATCAAACATAATCTGAAATTGCATCGTTGCTGGCATAAGGAAGGTTCTGATTGGCGTTGGGTGTAATAAAATATTCAGGTAATGGACAAACCTATGATGAACTTTATTATAAGGTTAAATATGCATTGATTCAATTTTTTAATTATTTTGGGTTTGGATCCTATTTATTTCTAAACCCCATAATTTTAATTCTTTTGGGTTTAGATCCTATTTATGCCCAATATGTTTGAGACGTGCTAATTTGCAAGTAGAACCAAATTGGAGTAAAGGTACGAAATAATTGTCACTTCTTGGGGGTATTGTTGGCGCATTTGTTTCTTGTCACTTCCCGGAGGGGGGGGGGGGGGGGGGGGGACAGTACATAACTTTTGAACAGAGAATAGTTAGGGTGAACATTAGAAGAAGAAGGCATTATCCAATGGATTACGACTTTCTAGGTTTATGGCGTGCCAATTTCTCTGCAATGGTCCACATTAAACTAATTGGTAACCATTTGTTTATTACCTTAAAGTCATTCTTGATTAGTCCGCGCTGAATAGGAGAGATGTGAAAATGGGAATAAAAATTAGTCATGGTTCGAAAGTTATTCTTGGGTTTGTAATTTGTGACTGCCCATCTTATTCACTTGTCGCCCGGGACCAATGTGACTCGTAGGAACCGACCGCGTAGTCATGGGGATCCCGGTTTGAGTTTACGACGTAAATTTGTAAAAAGTTAGACTTAAGCAAAAAAACATGCCATCGAAGGGTGAAAACATAAAACAAACAAAAAACGGTCCCCTAAGAGTCACGAACTCCTCGCACGGGACCAATGTGACTCGTAGGAACAGACCGCGTAGTCACGGGGCTCCCGGTTGGAGTGTACGACGTAAATTTGCAAAAATTTAGACTTAAGCATAAAAACGTGCCATTGAAGGGTGAAAACGTAAAAGAGACATAAAACGGTCCCATAAGAGTCACGAACACCTCGCACGGGACCAATGTGACTCGTAGGAACCGACCGCGTAGTCACGGGGATCACGATTGGAGTGTAGGACGTAAATTTGTAAAAAATTACACTTAAGCATAAAAACATGCCATCGAAGGGTGAAAACATAAAACAACCATAAAACGGTCCCGTAAGTGTCACGAACACCTCGCACGGGACCAATGTGACTTGTAGGAACCGACCGCGTAGTCACGGGGCTCCCGATTTGAGTGTACGACGTAAATTTGCAAAAAATTAGACTTAAGCATAAAACATGCCATCGAATGGTAAAAATGTAAAATGAGCATAAAACGGTCCCGAAAGTGTCACGAACATCTCGCACGGGACCAATGTGACTCGTAGGAACCGACCGCGTAGTCACGGGTCTTCCGGTTGGAGTGTACGACGTAAATTTGTAAAAATTTAGACTTAAGCATTAAAACAAGCCATCGAAGGGTGAAAACATAAAACGAGCATTAAACGGTCTCGTAAGAGTCACGAACACCTCGCACGGAACCAATGTGAATCGTAGGAACCGACCGCGTAGTCACGGGGATCTCGGTTGGAGTGTACGACGTAAATTTGCAAAAATTTAGAATTAAGCATGAAAACATGCCATCGATGGGTGAAAATGTAAAACAGCCATAAAACGGTCCCGTAAGAGTCACGAACACCTCGCAGGGGACCAATGTGACTCGTAGGAACCGACCGCGTAGTCACGGGGATCCCGGTTGGAGTGTACGACTTAAATTTACAAAAATTTAGACTTAAGCATAAAAACATGCCATTGATGGGTGAAAACGCAAAACAGCCATAAAACGGTCCCGTAAGAGTCACGAACACCTCGCACGGGACCAATGTGACTCGTAGAAACCGACCGCGTAGTCACGGGGATCCCGGTTGGAGTGTACGACGTAAATTTGTAAAAAATTACACTTAAGCATAAAAACATGTCATCGAAGGGTGAAAATATAAAACAGCCATAAAACGGTCCCGTAAGTGTCACGAACACCTCGCACGGGACCAATGTGACTCATAGGAACGGACCGCGTAGTCACGGGCTCCCAGTTTGAGTGTACGACGTAAATTTGCAAAAAATTAAACTTAAGCATAAAACATGCCATCGAATGGTGAAAACATAAAACGAGCATAAAACGGTCCCAAAAGTGTCACGAACGCCTCGCACGGGACCAATGTGACGCGTAGGAACCGACCGCGTAGTCACGGGTCTCCCGGTTGGAGTGTTCGACGTAAATTTGTAAAATTTTAGACTTAAGCATAAAAACATGCCATCGAAGGGTGAAAACATAAAACGAGCATAAAACAGTCCCGTAAGAGTCACGAACACCTCGTACGGGACGAATGTGACTCGTAGGAACCGACCGCGTAGTCACGGGGATCTCGGTTGGAGTGTACGACGTAAATTTGTAAAAATTTAGACTAAAGCATAAAAACATGCCATCGATGGGTAAAAACGTAAAATAGCAATAAAACGGTCCCGTAAGAGACACGAACACCTCGCACGGGACCAATGTGACTCGTAGGAATCGACCGCGTAGTCACGGGGCTCCCGGTTGGAGTGTACGACGTAAATTTGCAAAAATTTAGACTTAAACATAAAAACATGCCATCGATGGGTGAAAACGCAAAACAGCCATAAAACGGTCCCGTAAGAGTCACGAACACCTCGCACGGGACCAATGTGACTCGTAGGAACCGACCGCGTAGTCACGGGTCTCCCGGTTGGAGTGTACGACGTAAATTTGAAAAAATTTAGACTTAAGCAATAAAGCATGCCATCGAAGGGTGAAAACATAAAACAGCCTTAAAACTGTCTCGTAAGTGTCACGAACACCTCGCACGGGACCAATGTGACTCGTAGGAACCGACCGCGTAATCACGGAGCTCCTGGTTAGAGTGTACGACGTAAATTTTTAAAAAAATAGACTTTAGCATAAAAACATGCCATCGATGGGTGAAAATGTAAAACGGGCATAAAACGGTCCCGTAAGTGTCACGAACACCTCGCACGGGACCAATGTGACTCTTAGGAACCGACCGCGTAGTCACGGGGCTATCGGTTGGAGGGTACAATGTAAATTTGCCAAAATTTAGACTTAAGCATATAAACATGCCATCGACGGGTGAAAACGTAAAACAGCCATAAAACGGTCCCATAAGTGTCACGAACACCTCGCACGGGACCAATGTGACTCGTAGGAACCGAGCGCGTAGTCACGGGGATCCCGGTTGGAGTGTACGACTTAAATTTGTAAAAAATTACACTTAAGCATAAAAACATGCCATCGAAGGGTGAAAACATAAAACATCCATAAAACGGTCCCGTAAGTGTCACGAACACCTCGCACGGGACCAATGTGACTTGTAGAAACCGACCGCGTAGTCACGGGGCTCCCGGTTTGAGTGTACGACGTAAATTTGCAAAAAATAAGACTTAAGCATAAAATATGCCATCGAATGGTAAAAACGTAAAACGAGCATAAAACGGTCCCGAAAGTGTCACGAACACCTCGCACGGGACCAATGTGACTCGTAGGAACCGACCGCGTAGTCACGGGTCTCCCGGTTGGAGTGTACGACGTAAATTTGTAAAAATTTAGACTTAAGCACTAAAACATGCCATCGAAGGGTGAAAACATAAAACGAGCAATAAACGGTCTCGTAAGAGTCACGAACACCTCGCACGGAACCAATGTGACTCGTAGGAACCGACCGCGTAGTCACGGGGATCTCAGTTGGAATGTACGACGTAAATTTGCAAAAATTTAGAATTAAGCATGAAAACATGCCATCGATGGGTGAAAATGTAAAACAGCCATAAAACGGTCCCGTGAGAGACACGAACACCTCGCACGGGACCAATGTGACTCGTAGGAACCGACCGCGTAGTCACGGGGATCCCGATTGGAGTGTAGGACGTAAATTTGTAAAAAATTACACTTAAGCATAAAAACATGCCATCGAAGGGTGAAAATATAAAACAACCATAAAACGGTCCCGTAAGTGTCACGAACACCTCGCACGGGACCAATGTGACTTGTAGGAACCGACCGCGTAGTCACGGGGCTCCCGATTTGAGTGTACGGCGTAAATTTGCAAAAAATTAGACTTAAGCATAAAACATGCCATCGAATGGTAAAAATGTAAAATGAGCATAAAACGGTCCCGAAGGTGTCACGAACATCTCGCACGGGACCAATGTGACTCGTAGGAACCGACCGCGTAGTCACGGGTCTCCCGGTTGGAGTGTACGACGTAAATTTGTAAAAATTTAGACTTAAGCATTAAAACAAGCCATCGAAGGGTGAAAACATAAAACGAGCATTAAACGGTCTCGTAAGAGTCACGAACACCTCGCACGGAACCAATGTGACTCGTAGGAACCGACCGCGTAGTCACGGGGATCTCGGTTGGAGTGTACGACGTAAATTTGCAAAAATTTAGAATTAAGCATGAAAACATGCCATCGATGGGTGAAAATGTAAAACAGCCATAAAACGGTCCCGTAAGAGTCACGAACACCTCGCAGGGGACCAATGTGACTCGTAGGAACCGACCGCGTAGTCACGGGGATCCCGGTTGGAGTGTACGACTTAAATTTACAAAAATTTAGACTTAAGCATAAAAACATGCCATTGATGGGTGAAAACGCAAAACAGCCATAAAACGGTCCCGTAAGAGTCACGAACACCTCGCACGGGACCAATGTGACTCGTAGAAACCGACCGCGTAGTCACGGGGATCCCGGTTGGAGTGTACGACGTAAATTTGTAAAAAATTACACTTAAGCATAAAATCATGTCATCGAAGGGTGAAAATATAAAACAGCCATAAAACGGTCCCGTAAGTGTCACGAACACCTCGCACGGGACCAATGTGACTCATAGGAACGGACCGCGTAGTCACGGGGCTCCCGGTTTGAGTGTACGACGTAAATTTGCAAAAAAATAGACTTAAGCATAAAACATGCCATCGAATGGTGAAAACATAAAACGAGCATAAAACGGTCCCAAAAGTGTCACGAACGCCTCGCACGGGACCAATGTGACGAGTAGGAACCGACCGCGTAGTCACGGGTCTCCCGGTTGGAGTGTTAGACGTAAATTTGTAAAATTTTAGACTTAAGCATAAAAACATGCCATCGAAGGGTGAAAACATAAAACGAGCATAAAACGGTCCCATAAGAGTCACGAACACCTCGTACGGGACGAATGTGACTCGTAGGAACCGACCGCGTAGTCACGGGGATCTCGGTTGGAGTGTACGACGTAAATTTGCAAAAATTTAGACTTAAGCATAAAAACATGCCATCGATGGGTAAAAACGTATAATAGCAATAAAACGGTCCCGTAAGAGACACGAACACCTCGCACGGGACCAATGTGACTCGTAGGAATCGACCGCGGAGTCACGGGGCTCCCGGTTGGAGTGTACGACGTAAATTTGCAAAAATTTAGACTTAAGCATAAAAACATGCCATCGATGGGTGAAAATGCAAAACAGCCATAAAACGGTCCCGTAAGAGTCACGAACACCTCGCACGGGACCAATGTGACTCGTAGGAACCGACCGCGTAGTCACGGGGCTCCCGGTTTGAGTATACGACATAAATTTGCAGAAAATTAGACTTAAGCATAAAACATGCCATCAAATGGTGAAAACATAAAACGAGCATAAAACGGTCCCGAAAGTGTCACGAACACCTCGCACGGGACCAATGTGACTCGTAGGAACCGACCGCGTAGTCACGGGTCTCCCGGTTGGAGTGTACGACGTAAATTTGTAAAAATTTAGACTTAAGCAATAAAACATGCCATCGAAGGGTGAAAACATAAAACAGCCTTAAAACGGTCTCGTAAGTGTCACGAACACCTCGCACGGGACCAATGTGACTCGTAGGAACCGACCGCGTAATCACGGAGCTCCTGGTTAGAGTGTACGACGTAAATTTTTAAAAAAATAGACTTTAGCATAAAAACATGCCATCGGTGGGTGAAAATGTAAAACGGGCATAAAACGGTCCCGTAAGTGTCACGAACACCTCGCACGGGACCAATGTGACTCTTAGGAACCGACCGCGTAGTCACGGGGCTATCGGTTGGAGGGTACAATGTAAATTTGCCAAAATTTAGACTTAAGCATATAAACATGCCATCGACGGGTGAAAACGTAAAACAGCCATAAAACGGTCCCATAAGTGTCACGAACACCTCGCACGGGACCAATGTGACTCGTAGGAACCGACCGCGTAGTCACGGGGATCCCGGTTGGAGTGTACGACTTAAATTTGTAAAAAATTACACTTAAGCATAAAAACATGCCATCGAAGGGTGAAAACATAAAACATCCATAAAACGGTCCCGTAAGTGTCACGAACACCTCGCACGGGACCAATGTGACTTGTAGAAACCGACCGCGTAGTCACGGGGCTCCCGGTTTGAGTGTACGACGTAAATTTGCAAAAAATAAGACTTAAGCATAAAATATGCCATCGAATGGTAAAAACGTAAAACGAGCATAAAACGGTCCCGAAAGTGTCACGAACACCTCGCACGGGACCAATGTGACTCGTAGGAACCGACCGCGTAGTCACGGGTCTCCCGGTTGGAGTGTACGACGTAAATTTGTAAAAATTTAGACTTAAGCACTAAAACATGCCATCGAAGGGTGAAAACATAAAACGAGCAATAAACGGTCTCGTAAGAGTCACGAACACCTCGCACGGAACCAATGTGACTCGTAGGAACCGACCGCGTAGTCACGGGGATCTCAGTTGGAATGTACGACGTAAATTTGCAAAAATTTAGAATTAAGCATGAAAACATGCCATCGATGGGTGAAAATGTAAAACAGCCATAAAACGGTCCCGTGAGAGACACGAACACCTCGCACGGGACCAATGTGACTCGTAGGAACCGACCGCGTAGTCACGGGGATCCCGATTGGAGTGTAGGACGTAAATTTGTAAAAAATTACACTTAAGCATAAAAACATGCCATCGAAGGGTGAAAATATAAAACAACCATAAAACGGTCCCGTAAGTGTCACGAACACCTCGCACGGGACCAATGTGACTTGTAGGAACCGACCGCGTAGTCACGGGGCTCCCGATTTGAGTGTACGGCGTAAATTTGCAAAAAATTAGACTTAAGCATAAAACATGCCATCGAATGGTAAAAATGTAAAATGAGCATAAAACGGTCCCGAAGGTGTCACGAACATCTCGCACGGGACCAATGTGACTCGTAGGAACCGACCGCGTAGTCACGGGTCTCCCGGTTGGAGTGTACGACGTAAATTTGTAAAAATTTAGACTTAAGCATTAAAACAAGCCATCGAAGGGTGAAAACATAAAACGAGCATTAAACGGTCTCGTAAGAGTCACGAACACCTCGTACGGAACCAATGTGACTCGTAGGAACCGACCGCGTAGTCACGGGGATCTCGGTTGGAGTGTACGACGTAAATTTGCAAAAATTTAGAATTAAGCATGAAAACATGCCATCGATGGGTGAAAATGTAAAACAGCCATAAAACGGTCCCGTAAGAGTCACGAACACCTCGCAGGGGACCAATGTGACTCGTAGGAACCGACCGCGTAGTCACGGGGATCCCGGTTGGAGTGTACGACTTAAATTTACAAAAATTTAGACTTAAGCATAAAAACATGCCATTGATGGGTGAAAACGCAAAACAGCCATAAAACGGTCCCGTAAGAGTCACGAACACCTCGCACGGGACCAATGTGACTCGTAGAAACCGACCGCGTAGTCACGGGGATCCCGGTTGGAGTGTACGACGTAAATTTGTAAAAAATTACACTTAAGCATAAAATCATGTCATCGAAGGGTGAAAATATAAAACAGCCATAAAACGGTCCCGTAAGTGTCACGAACACCTCGCACGGGACCAATGTGACTCATAGGAACGGACCGCGTAGTCACGGGGCTCCCGGTTTGAGTGTACGACGTAAATTTGCAAAAAAATAGACTTAAGCATAAAACATGCCATCGAATGGTGAAAACATAAAACGAGCATAAAACGGTCCCAAAAGTGTCACGAACGCCTCGCACGGGACCAATGTGACGAGTAGGAACCGACCGCGTAGTCACGGGTCTCCCGGTTGGAGTGTTAGACGTAAATTTGTAAAATTTTAGACTTAAGCATAAAAACATGCCATCGAAGGGTGAAAACATAAAACGAGCATAAAACGGTCCCATAAGAGTCACGAACACCTCGTACGGGACGAATGTGACTCGTAGGAACCGACCGCGTAGTCACGGGGATCTCGGTTGGAGTGTACGACGTAAATTTGCAAAAATTTAGACTTAAGCATAAAAACATGCCATCGATGGGTAAAAACGTATAATAGCAATAAAACGGTCCCGTAAGAGACACGAACACCTCGCACGGGACCAATGTGACTCGTAGGAATCGACCGCGTAGTCACGGGGCTCCCGGTTGGAGTGTACGACGTAAATTTGCAAAAATTTAGACTTAAGCATAAAAACATGCCATCGATGGGTGAAAACGCAAAACAGCCATAAAACGGTCCCGTAAGAGTCACGAACACCTCGCACGGGACCAATGTGACTCGTAGGAACCGACCGCGTAGTCACGGGGCTCCCGGTTTGAGTATACGACATAAATTTGCAGAAAATTAGACTTAAGCATAAAACATGCCATCAAATGGTGAAAACATAAAACGAGCATAAAACGGTCCCGAAAGTGTCACGAACACCTCGCACGGGACCAATGTGACTCGTAGGAACCGACCGCGTAGTCACGGGTCTCCCGGTTGGAGTGTACGACGTAAATTTGTAAAAATTTAGACTTAAGCAATAAAACATGCCATCGAAGGGTGAAAACATAAAACAGCCTTAAAACGGTCTCGTAAGTGTCACGAACACCTCGCACGGGACCAATGTGACTCGTAGGAACCGACCGCGTAATCACGGAGCTCCTGGTTAGAGTGTACGACGTAAATTTTTAAAAAAATAGACTTTAGCATAAAAACATGCCATCGGTGGGTGAAAATGTAAAACGGGCATAAAACGGTCCCGTAAGTGTCACGAACACCTCGCACGGGACCAATGTGACTCTTAGGAACCGACCGCGTAGTCACGGGGCTATCGGTTGGAGGGTACAATGTAAATTTGCCAAAATTTAGACTTAAGCATATAAACATGCCATCGACGGGTGAAAACGTAAAACAGCCATAAAACGGTCCCATAAGTGTCACGAACACCTCGCACGGGACCAATGTGACTCGTAGGAACCGACCGCGTAGTCACGGGGATCCCGGTTGGAGTGTACGACTTAAATTTGTAAAAAATTACACTTAAGCATAAAAACATGCCATCGAAGGGTGAAAACATAAAACATCCATAAAACGGTCCCGTAAGTGTCACGAACACCTCGCACGGGACCAATGTGACTTGTAGAAACCGACCGCGTAGTCACGGGGCTCCCGGTTTGAGTGTACGACGTAAATTTGCAAAAAATAAGACTTAAGCATAAAATATGCCATCGAATGGTAAAAACGTAAAACGAGCATAAAACGGTCCCGAAAGTGTCACGAACACCTCGCACGGGACCAATGTGACTCGTAGGAACCGACCGCGTAGTCACGGGTCTCCCGGTTGGAGTGTACGACGTAAATTTGTAAAAATTTAGACTTAAGCACTAAAACATGCCATCGAAGGGTGAAAACATAAAACGAGCAATAAACGGTCTCGTAAGAGTCACGAACACCTCGCACGGAACCAATGTGACTCGTAGGAACCGACCGCGTAGTCACGGGGATCTCAGTTGGAATGTACGACGTAAATTTGCAAAAATTTAGAATTAAGCATGAAAACATGCCATCGATGGGTGAAAATGTAAAACAGCCATAAAACGGTCCCGTGAGAGACACGAACACCTCGCACGGGACCAATGTGACTCGTAGGAACCGACCGCGTAGTCACGGGGATCCCGATTGGAGTGTAGGACGTAAATTTGTAAAAAATTACACTTAAGCATAAAAACATGCCATCGAAGGGTGAAAATATAAAACAACCATAAAACGGTCCCGTAAGTGTCACGAACACCTCGCACGGGACCAATGTGACTTGTAGGAACCGACCGCGTAGTCACGGGGCTCCCGATTTGAGTGTACGACGTAAATTTGCAAAAAATTAGACTTAAGCATAAAACATGCCATCGAATGGTAAAAATGTAAAATGAGCATAAAACGGTCCCGAAGGTGTCACGAACATCTCGCACGGGACCAATGTGACTCGTAGGAACCGACCGCGTAGTCACGGGTCTCCCGGTTGGAGTGTACGACGTAAATTTGTAAAAATTTAGACTTAAGCATTAAAACAAGCCATCGAAGGGTGAAAACATAAAACGAGCATTAAACGGTCTCGTAAGAGTCACGAACACCTCGCACGGAACCAATGTGACTCGTAGGAACCGACCGCGTAGTCACGGGGATCTCGGTTGGAGTGTACGACGTAAATTTGCAAAAATTTAGAATTAAGCATGAAAACATGCCATCGATGGGTGAAAATGTAAAACAGCCATAAAACGGTCCCGTGAGAGTCACGAACACCTCGCAGGGGACCAATGTGACTCGTAGGAACCGACCGCGTAGTCACGGGGATCCCGGTTGGAGTGTACGACTTAAATTTACAAAAATTTAGACTTAAGCATAAAAACATGCCATTGATGGGTGAAAACGCAAAACAGCCATAAAACGGTCCCGTAAGAGTCACGAACACCTCGCACGGGACCAATGTGACTCGTAGAAACCGACCGCGTAGTCACGGGGATCCCGGTTGGAGTGTACGACGTAAATTTGTAAAAAATTACACTTAAGCATAAAATCATGTCATCGAAGGGTGAAAATATAAAACAGCCATAAAACGGTCCCGTAAGTGTCACGAACACCTCGCACGGGACCAATGTGACTCATAGGAACGGACCGCGTAGTCACGGGGCTCCCGGTTTGAGTGTACGACGTAAATTTGCAAAAAAATAGAATTAAGCATAAAACATGCCATCGAATGGTGAAAACATAAAACGAGCATAAAACGGTCCCAAAAGTGTCACGAACGCCTCGCACGGGACCAATGTGACGCGTAGGAACCGACCGCGTAGTCACGGGTCTCCCGGTTGGAGTGTTCGACGTAAATTTGTAAAATTTTAGACTTAAGCATAAAAACATGCCATCGAAGGGTGAAAACATAAAACGAGCATAAAACGGTCCCATAAGAGTCACGAACACCTCGTACGGGACGAATGTGACTCGTAGGAACCGACCGCGTAGTCACGGGGATCTCGGTTGGAGTGTACGACGTAAATTTGCAAAAATTTAGACTTAAGCATAAAAACATGCCATCGATGGGTAAAAACGTATAATAGCAATAAAACGGTCCCGTAAGAGACACGAACACCTCGCACGGGACCAATGTGACTCGTAGGAATCGACCGCGTAGTCACGGGGCTCCCGGTTGGAGTGTACGACGTAAATTTGCAAAAATTTAGACTTAAGCATAAAAACATGCCATCGATGGGTGAAAACGCAAAACAGCCATAAAACGGTCCCGTAAGAGTCACGAACACCTCGCACGGGACCAATGTGACTCGTAGGAACCGACCGCGTAGTCACGGGGCTCCCGGTTTGAGTATACGACATAAATTTGCAGAAAATTAGACTTAAGCATAAAACATGCCATCAAATGGTGAAAACATAAAACGAGCATAAAACGGTCCCGAAAGTGTCACGAACACCTCGCACGGGACCAATGTGACTCGTAGGAACCGACCGCGTAGTCACGGGTCTCCCGGTTGGAGTGTACGACGTAAATTTGTAAAAATTTAGACTTAAGCAATAAAACATGCCATCGAAGGGTGAAAACATAAAACAGCCTTAAAACGGTCTCGTAAGTGTCACGAACACCTCGCACGGGACCAATGTGACTCGTAGGAACCGACCGCGTAATCACGGAGCTCCTGGTTAGAGTGTACGACGTAAATTTTTAAAAAAATAGACTTTAGCATAAAAACATGCCATCGAAGGGTGAAAACATAAAACATCCATAAAACGGTCCCGTAAGTGTCACGAACACCTCGCACGGGACCAATGTGACTTGTAGAAACCGACCGCGTAGTCACGGGGCTCCCGGTTTGACTGTACGACGTAAATTTGCAAAAAATAAGACTTAAGCATAAAATATGCCATCGAATGGTAAAAACGTAAAACGAGCATAAAACGGTCCCGAAAGTGTCACGAACACCTCGCACGGGACCAATGTGACTCGTAGGAACCGACCGCGTAGTCACGGGTCTCCCGGTTGGAGTGTACGACGTAAATTTGTAAAAATTTAGACTTAAGCACTAAAACATGCCATCGAAGGGTGAAAACATAAAACGAGCAATAAACGGTCTCGTAAGAGTCACGAACACCTCGCACGGAACCAATGTGACTCGTAGGAACCGACCGCGTAGTCACGGGGATCTCAGTTGGAATGTATGACGTAAATTTGCAAAAATTTAGAATTAAGCATGAAAACATGCCATCGATGGGTGAAAATGTAAAACAGCCATAAAACGGTCCCGTGAGAGACACGAACACCTCGCACGGGACCAATGTGACTCGTAGGAACCGACCGCGTAGTCACGGGGATCCCGATTGGAGTGTAGGACGTAAATTTGTAAAAAATTACACTTAAGCATAAAAACATGCCATCGAAGGGTGAAAATATAAAACAACCATAAAACGGTCCCGTAAGTGTCACGAACACCTCGCACGGGACCAATGTGACTTGTAGGAACCGACCGCGTAGTCACGGGGCTCCCGATTTGAGTGTACGACGTAAATTTGCAAAAAATTAGACTTAAGCATAAAACATGCCATCGAATGGTAAAAATGTAAAATGAGCATAAAACGGTCCCGAAGGTGTCACGAACATCTCGCACGGGACCAATGTGACTCGTAGGAACCGACCGCGTAGTCACGGGTCTCCCGGTTGGAGTGTACGACGTAAATTTGTAAAAATTTAGACTTAAGCATTAAAACAAGCCATCGAAGGGTGAAAACATAAAACGAGCATTAAACGGTCTCGTAAGAGTCACGAACACCTCGCACGGAACCAATGTGACTCGTAGGAACCGACCGCGTAGTCACGGGGATCTCGGTTGGAGTGTACGACGTAAATTTGCAAAAATTTAGAATTAAGCATGAAAACATGCCATCGATGGGTGAAAATGTAAAACAGCCATAAAACGGTCCCGTGAGAGTCACGAACACCTCGCAGGGGACCAATGTGACTCGTAGGAACCGACCGCGTAGTCACGGGGATCCCGGTTGGAGTGTACGACTTAAATTTACAAAAATTTAGACTTAAGCATAAAAACATGCCATTGATGGGTGAAAACGCAAAACAACCATAAAACGGTCCCGTAAGAGTCACGAACACCTCGCACGGGACCAATGTGACTCGTAGAAACCGACCGCGTAGTCACGGGGATCCCGGTTGGAGTGTACGACGTAAATTTGTAAAAAATTACACTTAAGCATAAAATCATGTCATCGAAGGGTGAAAATATAAAACAGCCATAAAACGGTCCCGTAAGTGTCACGAACACCTCGCACGGGACCAATGTGACTCATAGGAACGGACCGCGTAGTCACGGGGCTCCCGGTTTGAGTGTACGACGTAAATTTGCAAAAAAATAGAATTAAGCATAAAACATGCCATCGAATGGTGAAAACATAAAACGAGCATAAAACGGTCCCAAAAGTGTCACGAACGCCTCGCACGGGACCAATGTGACGCGTAGGAACCGACCGCGTAGTCACGGGTCTCCCGGTTGGAGTGTTCGACGTAAATTTGTAAAATTTTAGACTTAAGCATAAAAACATGCCATCGAAGGGTGAAAACATAAAACGAGCATAAAACGGTCCCATAAGAGTCACGAACACCTCGTACGGGACGAATGTGACTCGTAGGAACCGACCGCGTAGTCACGGGGATCTCGGTTGGAGTGTACGACGTAAATTTGTAAAAATTTAGACTTAAGCATAAAAACATGCCATCGATGGGTAAAAACGTATAATAGCAATAAAACGGTCCCGTAAGAGACACGAACACCTCGCACGGGACCAATGTGACTCGTAGGAATCGACCGCGTAGTCACGGGGCTCCCGGTTGGAGTGTACGACGTAAATTTGCAAAAATTTAGACTTAAGCATAAAAACATGCCATCGATGGGTGAAAATGCAAAACAGCCATAAAACGGTCCCGTAAGAGTCACGAACACCTCGCACGGGACCAATGTGACTCGTAGGAACCGACCGCGTAGTCACGGGGCTCCCGGTTTGAGTATACGACATAAATTTGCAGAAAATTAGACTTAAGCATAAAACATGCCATCAAATGGTGAAAACATAAAACGAGCATAAAACGGTCCCGAAAGTGTCACGAACACCTCGCACGGGACCAATGTGACTCGTAGGAACCGACCGCGTAGTCACGGGTCACCCGGTTGGAGTGTACGACGTAAATTTGTAAAAATTTAGACTTAAGCAATAAAACATGCCATCGAAGGGTGAAAACATAAAACAGCCTTAAAACGGTCTCGTAAGTGTCACGAACACCTCGCACGGGACCAATGTGACTCGTAGGAACCGACCGCGTAATCACGGAGCTCCTGGTTAGAGTGTACGACGTAAATTTTTAAAAAAATAGACTTTAGCATAAAAACATGCCATCGGTGGGTGAAAATGTAAAACGGGCATAAAACGGTCCCGTAAGTGTCACGAACACCTCGCACGGGACCAATGTGACTCTTAGGAACCGACCGCGTAGTCACGGGGCTATCGGTTGGAGGGTACAATGTAAATTTGCCAAAATTTAGACTTAAGCATATAAACATGCCATCGACGGGTGAAAACGTAAAACAGCCATAAAACGGTCCCATAAGTGTCACGAACACCTCGCACGGGACCAATGTGACTCGTAGGAACCGACCGCGTAGTCACGGGGATCCCGGTTGGAGTGTACGACTTAAATTTGTAAAAAATTACACTTAAGCATAAAAACATGCCATCGAAGGGTGAAAACATAAAACATCCATAAAACGGTCCCGTAAGTGTCACGAACACCTCGCACGGGACCAATGTGACTTGTAGAAACCGACCGCGTAGTCACGGGGCTCCCGGTTTGAGTGTACGACGTAAATTTGCAAAAAATAAGACTTAAGCATAAAATATGCCATCGAATGGTAAAAACGTAAAACGAGCATAAAACGGTCCCGAAAGTGTCACGAACACCTCGCACGGGACCAATGTGACTCGTAGGAACCGACCGCGTAGTCACGGGTCTCCCGGTTGGAGTGTACGACGTAAATTTGTAAAAATTTAGACTTAAGCACTAAAACATGCCATCGAAGGGTGAAAACATAAAACGAGCAATAAACGGTCTCGTAAGAGTCACGAACACCTCGCACGGAACCAATGTGACTCGTAGGAACCGACCGCGTAGTCACGGGGATCTCAGTTGGAATGTACGACGTAAATTTGCAAAAATTTAGAATTAAGCATGAAAACATGCCATCGATGGGTGAAAATGTAAAACAGACATAAAACGGTCCCGTGAGAGACACGAACACCTCGCACGGGACCAATGTGACTCGTAGGAACCGACCGCGTAGTCACGGGGATCCCGGTTGGAGTGTACGACTTAAATTTACAAAAATTTAGACTTAAGCATAAAAACATGCCATTGATGGGTGAAAACGCAAAACAGCCATAAAACGGTCCCGTAAGAGTCACGAACACCTCGCACGGGACCAATGTGACTCGTAGAAACCGACCGCGTAGTCACGGGGATCCCGGTTGGAGTGTACGACGTAAATTTGTAAAAAATTACACTTAAGCATAAAATCATGTCATCGAAGGGTGAAAATATAAAACAGCCATAAAACGGTCCCGTAAGTGTCACGAACACCTCGCACGGGACCAATGTGACTCATAGGAACGGACCGCGTAGTCACGGGGCTCCCGGTTTGAGTGTACGACGTAAATTTGCAAAAAAATAGAATTAAGCATAAAACATGCCATCGAATGGTGAAAACATAAAACGAGCATAAAACGGTCCCAAAAGTGTCACGAACGCCTCGCACGGGACCAATGTGACGCGTAGGAACCGACCGCGTAGTCACGGGTCTCCCGGTTGGAGTGTTCGACGTAAATTTGTAAAATTTTAGACTTAAGCATAAAAACATGCCATCGAAGGGTGAAAACATAAAACGAGCATAAAACGGTCCCATAAGAGTCACGAACACCTCGTACGGGACGAATGTGACTCGTAGGAACCGACCGCGTAGTCACGGGGATCTCAGTTGGAGTGTACGACGTAAATTTGCAAAAATTTAGACTTAAGCATAAAAACATGCCATCGATGGGTAAAAACGTATAATAGCAATAAAACGGTCCCGTAAGAGACACGAACACCTCGCACGGGACCAATGTGACTCGTAGGAATCGACCGCGTAGTCACGGGGCTCCCGGTTGGAGTGTACGACGTAAATTTGCAAAAATTTAGACTTAAGCATAAAAACATGCCATCGATGGGTGAAAACGCAAAACAGCCATAAAACGGTCCCGTAAGAGTCACGAACACCTCGCACGGGACCAATGTGACTCGTAGGAACCGACCGCGTAGTCACGGGGCTCCCGGTTTGAGTATACGACATAAATTTGCAGAAAATTAGACTTAAGCATAAAACATGCCATCAAATGGTGAAAACATAAAACGAGCATAAAACGGTCCCGAAAGTGTCACGAACACCTCGCACGGGACCAATGTGACTCGTAGGAACCGACCGCGTAGTCACGGGTCTCCCGGTTGGAGTGTACGACGTAAATTTGTAAAAATTTAGACTTAAGCAATAAAACATGCCATCGAAGGGTGAAAACATAAAACAGCCTTAAAACGGTCTCGTAAGTGTCACGAACACCTCGCACGGGACCAATGTGACTCGTAGGAACCGACCGCGTAATCACGGAGCTCCTGGTTAGAGTGTACGACGTAAATTTTTAAAAAAATAGACTTTAGCATAAAAACATGCCATCGGTGGGTGAAAATGTAAAACGGGCATAAAACGGTCCCGTAAGTGTCACGAACACCTCGCACGGGACCAATGTGACTCTTAGGAACCGACCGCGTAGTCACGGGGCTATCGGTTGGAGGGTACAATGTAAATTTGCCAAAATTTAGACTTAAGCATATAAACATGCCATCGACGGGTGAAAACGTAAAACAGCCATAAAACGGTCCCATAAGTGTCACGAACACCTCGCACGGGACCAATGTGACTCGTAGGAACCGACCGCGTAGTCACGGGGATCCCGGTTGGAGTGTACGACTTAAATTTGTAAAAAATTACACTTAAGCATAAAAACATGCCATCGAAGGGTGAAAACATAAAACATCCATAAAACGGTCCCGTAAGTGTCACGAACACCTCGCACGGGACCAATGTGACTTGTAGAAACCGACCGCGTAGTCACGGGGCTCCCGGTTTGAGTGTACGACGTAAATTTGCAAAAAATAAGATTTAAGCATAAAATATGCCATCGAATGGTAAAAACGTAAAACGAGCATAAAACGGTCCCGAAAGTGTCACGAACACCTCGCACGGGACCAATATGACTCGTAGGAACCGACCGCGTAGTCACGGGTCTCCCGGTTGGAGTGTACGACGTAAATTTGTAAAAATTTAGACTTAAGCACTAAAACATGCCATCGAAGGGTGAAAACATAAAACGAGCAATAAACGGTCTCGTAAGAGTCACGAACACCTCGCACGGAACCAATGTGACTCGTAGGAACCGACCGCGTAGTCACGGGGATCTCAGTTGGAATGTACGACGTAAATTTGCAAAAATTTAGAATTAAGCATGAAAACATGCCATCGATGGGTGAAAATGTAAAACAGCCATAAAACGGTCCCGTGAGAGACACGAACACCTCGCACGGGACCAATGTGACTCGTAGGAACCGACCGCGTAGTCACGGGGATCCCGATTGGAGTGTAGGACGTAAATTTGTAAAAAATTACACTTAAGCATAAAAACATGCCATCGAAGGGTGAAAATATAAAACAACCATAAAACGGTCCCGTAAGTGTCACGAACACCTCGCACGGGACCAATGTGACTTGTAGGAACCGACCGCGTAGTCACGGGGCTCCCGATTTGAGTGTACGACGTAAATTTGCAAAAAATTAGACTTAAGCATAAAACATGCCATCGAATGGTAAAAATGTAAAATGAGCATAAAACGGTCCCGAAGGTGTCACGAACATCTCGCACGGGACCAATGTGACTCGTAGGAACCGACCGCGTAGTCACGGGTCTCCCGGTTGGAGTGTACGACGTAAATTTGTAAAAATTTAGACTTAAGCATTAAAACAAGCCATCGAAGGGTGAAAACATAAAACGAGCATTAAACGGTCTCGTAAGAGTCACGAACACCTCGCACGGAACCAATGTGACTCGTAGGAACCGACCGCGTAGTCACGGGGATCTCGGTTGGAGTGTACGACGTAAATTTGCAAAAATTTAGAATTAAGCATGAAAACATGCCATCGATGGGTGAAAATGTAAAACAGCCATAAAACGGTCCCGTGAGAGTCACGAACACCTCGCAGGGGACCAATGTGACTCGTAGGAACCGACCGCGTAGTCACGGGGATCCCGGTTGGAGTGTACGACTTAAATTTACAAAAATTTAGACTTAAGCATAAAAACATGCCATTGATGGGTGAAAACGCAAAACAGCCATAAAACGGTCCCGTAAGAGTCACGAACACCTAGCACGGGACCAATGTGACTCGTAGAAACCGACCGCGTAGTCACGGGGATCCCGGTTGGAGTGTACGACGTAAATTTGTAAAAAATTACACTTAAGCATAAAATCATGTCATCGAAGGGTGAAAATATAAAACAGCCATAAAACGGTCCCGTAAGTGTCACGAACACCTCGCACGGGACCAATGTGACTCATAGGAACGGACCGCGTAGTCACGGGGCTCCCGGTTTGAGTGTACGACGTAAATTTGCAAAAAAATAGAATTAAGCATAAAACATGCCATCGAATGGTGAAAACATAAAACGAGCATAAAACGGTCCCAAAAGTGTCACGAACGCCTCGCACGGGACCAATGTGACGCGTAGGAACCGACCGCGTAGTCACGGGTCTCCCGGTTGGAGTGTTCGACGTAAATTTGTAAAATTTTAGACTTAAGCATAAAAACATGCCATCGAAGGGTGAAAACATAAAACGAGCATAAAACGGTCCCATAAGAGTCACGAACACCTCGTACGGGACGAATGTGACTCGTAGGAACCGACCGCGTAGTCACGGGGATCTCGGTTGGAGTGTACGACGTAAATTTGCAAAAATTTAGACTTAAGCATAAAAACATGCCATCGATGGGTAAAAACGTATAATAGCAATAAAACGGTCCCGTAAGAGACACGAACACCTCGCACGGGACCAATGTGACTCGTAGGAATCGACCGCGTAGTCACGGGGCTCCCGGTTGGAGTGTACGACGTAAATTTGCAAAAATTTAGACTTAAGCATTAAAACATGCCATCGATGGGTGAAAACGAAAAACAGCCATAAAACGGTCCCGTAAGAGTCACGAACACCTCGCACGGGACCAATGTGACTCGTAGGAACCGACCGCGTAGTCACGGGGCTCCCGGTTTGAGTATACGACATAAATTTGCAGAAAATTAGACTTAAGCATAAAACATGCCATCAAATGGTGAAAACATAAAACGAGCATAAAACGGTCCCGAAAGTGTCACGAACACCTCGCACGGGACCAATGTGACTCGTAGGAACCGACCGCGTAGTCACGGGTCTCCCGGTTGGAGTGTACGACGTAAATTTGTAAAAATTTAGACTTAAGCAATAAAACATGCCATCGAAGGGTGAAAACATAAAACAGCCTTAAAACGGTCTCGTAAGTGTCACGAACACCTCGCACGGGACCAATGTGACTCGTAGGAACCGACCGCGTAATCACGGAGCTCCTGGTTAGAGTGTACAACGTAAATTTTTAAAAAAATAGACTTTAGCATAAAAACATGCCATCGGTGGGTGAAAATGTAAAACGGGCATAAAACGGTCCCGTAAGTGTCACGAACACCTCGCACGGGACCAATGTGACTCTTAGGAACCGACCGCGTAGTCACGGGGCTATCGGTTGGAGGGTACAATGTAAATTTGCAAAAATTTAGACTTAAGCATATAAACATGCCATCGACGGGTGAAAACGTAAAACAGCCATAAAACGGTCCCATAAGTGTCACGAACACCTCGCACGGGACCAATGTGACTCGT
Organism: Sambucus nigra; assembly: GCA_949130495.1. Classification (NCBI taxonomy): domain Eukaryota; kingdom Viridiplantae; phylum Streptophyta; class Magnoliopsida; order Dipsacales; family Adoxaceae; genus Sambucus; species Sambucus nigra. The sequence continues at coordinate 236,459,928 of OX422222.1, forward strand.
AGGAACCGACCGCGTAGTCACGGGGATCCCGGTTGGAGTGTACGACTTAAATTTGTAAAAAATTACACTTAAGCATAAAAACATGCCATCGAAGGGTGAAAACATAAAACATCCATAAAACGGTCCCGTAAGTGTCACGAACACCTCGCACGGGACCAATGTGACTTGTAGAAACCGACCGCGTAGTCACGGGGCTCCCGGTTTGAGTGTACGACGTAAATTTGCAAAAAATTAGACTTAAGCATAAAATATGCCATCGAATGGTAAAAACGTAAAACGAGCATAAAACGGTCCCGAAAGTGTCACGAACACCTCGCACGGGACCAATGTGACTCGTAGGAACCGACCGCGTAGTCACGGGTCTCCCGGTTGGAGTGTACGACGTAAATTTGTAAAAATTTAGACTTAAGCACTAAAACATGCCATCGAAGGGTGAAAACATAAAACGAGCAATAAACGGTCTCGTAAGAGTCACGAACACCTCGCACGGAACCAATGTGACTCGTAGGAACCGACCGCGTAGTCACGGGGATCTCAGTTGGAATGTACGACGTAAATTTGCAAAAATTTAGAATTAAGCATGAAAACATGCCATCGATGGGTGAAAATGTAAAACAGCCATAAAACGGTCCCGTGAGAGACACGAACACCTCGCACGGGACCAATGTGACTCGTAGGAACCGACCGCGTAGTCACGGGGATCCCGATTGGAGTGTAGGACGTAAATTTGTAAAAAATTACACTTAAGCATAAAAACATGCCATCGAAGGGTGAAAATATAAAACAACCATAAAACGGTCCCGTAAGTGTCACGAACACCTCGCACGGGACCAATGTGACTTGTAGGAACCGACCGCGTAGTCACGGGGCTCCCGATTTGAGTGTACGACGTAAATTTGCAAAAAATTAGACTTAAGCATAAAACATGCCATCGAATGGTAAAAATGTAAAATGAGCATAAAACGGTCCCGAAGGTGTCACGAACATCTCGCACGGGACCAATGTGACTCGTAGGAACCGACCGCGTAGTCACGGGTCTCCCGGTTGGAGTGTACGACGTAAATTTGTAAAAATTTAGACTTAAGCATTAAAACAAGCCATCGAAGGGTGAAAACATAAAACGAGCATTAAACGGTCTCGTAAGAGTCACGAACACCTCGCACGGAACCAATGTGACTCGTAGGAACCGACCGCGTAGTCACGGGGATCTCGGTTGGAGTGTACGACGTAAATTTGCAAAAATTTAGAATTAAGCATGAAAACATGCCATCGATGGGTGAAAATTTAAAACAGCCATAAAACGGTCCCGTAAGAGTCACGAACACCTCGCAGGGGACCAATGTGACTCGTAGGAACCGACCGCATAGTCACGGGGATCCCGGTTGGAGTGTACGACTTAAATTTACAAAAATTTAGACTTAAGCATAAAAACATGCCATTGATGGGTGAAAACGCAAAACAGCCATAAAACGGTCCCGTAAGAGTCACGAACACCTCGCACGGGACCAATGTGACTCGTAGAAACCGACCGCGTAGTCACGGGGATCCCGGTTGGAGTGTACGACGTAAATTTGTAAAAAATTACACTTAAGCATAAAATCATGTCATCGAAGGGTGAAAATATAAAACAGCCATAAAACGGTCCCGTAAGTGTCACGAACACCTCGCACGGGACCAATGTGACTCATAGGAACGGACCGCGTAGTCACGGGGCTCCCGGTTTGAGTGTACGACGTAAATTTGCAAAAAATTAGACTTAAGCATAAAACATGCCATCGAATGGTGAAAACATAAAACGAGCATAAAACGGTCCCAAAAGTGTCACGAACGCCTCGCACGGGACCAATGTGACGCGTAGGAACCGACCGCGTAGTCACGGGTCTCCCGGTTGGAGTGTTCGACGTAAATTTGTAAAATTTTAGACTTAAGCATAAAAACATGCCATCGAAGGGTGAAAACATAAAACGAGCATAAAACGGTCCCGTAAGAGTCACGAACACCTCGTATGGGACGAATGTGACTCGTAGGAACCGACCGCGTAGTCACGGGGATCTCGGTTGGAGTGTACTACGTAAATTTGCAAAAATTTAGACTTAAGCATAAAAACATGCCATCGATGGGTAAAAACGTATAATAGCAATAAAACGGTCCCGTAAGAGACACGAACACCTCGCACGGGACCAATGTGACTCGTAGGAATCGACCGCGTAGTCACGGGGCTCCCGGTTGGAGTGTACGACGTAAATTTGCAAAAATTTAGACTTAAGCATAAAAACATGCCATCGATGGGTGAAAACGCAAAACAGCCATAAAACGGTCCCGTAAGAGTCACGAACACCTCGCACGGGACCAATGTAACTCGTAGGAACCGACCGCGTAGTAACGGGGCTCCCGGTTTGAGTATACGACATAAATTTGCAGAAAATTAGACTTAAGCATAAAACATGCCATCAAATGGTGAAAACATAAAACGAGCATAAAACGGTCCCGAAAGTGTCACGAACACCTCGCACGGGACCAATGTGACTCGTAGGAACCGACCGCGTAGTCACGGGTCTCCCGGTTGGAGTGTACGACGTAAATTTGTAAAAATTTAGACTTAAGCAATAAAACATGCCATCGAAGGGTGAAAACATAAAACAGCCTTAAAACGGTCTCGTAAGTGTCACGAACACCTCGCACGGGACCAATGTGACTCGTAGGAACCGACCGCGTAATCACGGAGCTCCTGGTTAGAGTGTACGACGTAAATTTTTAAAAAAATAGACTTTAGCATAAAAACATGCCATCGATGGGTGAAAATGTAAAACGGGCATAAAACGGTCTCGTAAGTGTCACGAACACCTCGCACGGGACCAATGTGACTCTTAGGAACCGACCGCGTAGTCACGGGGCTATCGGTTGGAGGGTACAATGTAAATTTGCAAAAATTTAGACTTAAGCATATAAACATGCCATCGACGAGTGAAAACGTAAAACAGCCATAAAACGGTACCATAAGTGTCACGAACACCTCGCACGGGACCAATGTGACTCGTAGGAACCGACCGCGTAGTCACGGGGATCCCGGTTGGCGTGTACGACTTAAATTTGTAAAAAATTACACTTAAGCATAAAAACATGCCATCGAAGGGTGAAAACATAAAACATCCATAAAACGGTCCCGTAAGTGTCACGAACACCTCGCACGGGACCAATGTGACTTGTAGAAACCGACCGCGTAGTCACGGGGCTCCCGGTTTGAGTGTACGACGTAAATTTGCAAAAAATAAGACTTAAGCATAAAATATGCCATCGAATGGTAAAAACGTAAAACGAGCATAAAACGGTCCCGAAAGTGTCACGAACACCTCGCACGGGACCAATGTGACTCGTAGGAACCGACCGCGTAGTCACGGGTCTCCCAGTTGGAGTGTACGACGTAAATTTGTAAAAATTTAGACTTAAGCACTAAAACATGCCATCGAAGGGTGAAAACATAAAACGAGCAATAAACGGTCTCGTAAGAGTCACGAACACCTCGCACGGAACCAATGTGACTCGTAGGAATCGACCGCGTAGTCACGGGGATCTCAGTTGGAGTGTACGACGTAAATTTGCAAAAATTTAGAATTAAGCATGAAAACATGCCATCGATGGGTGAAAATGTAAAACAGCCATAAAACGGTCCCGTGAGAGACACGAACACCTCGCACGGGACCAATGTGACTCGTAGGAACCGACCGCATAGTCACGGGGATCCCGGTTGGAGTGTACGACGTAAATTTACAAAAATTTAGACTTAAGCATAAAAACACTCCATTGATGGGTGAAAATGCAAAACAGCCATAAAACGGTCCCGTAAGAGTCACGAACACCTCGCACGGGACCAATGTGACTCGTAGAAACCGACCGCAGAGTCACGGGGATCCCGGTTGGAGTGTACGACGTAAATTTGTAAAAAATTACACTTAAGCATAAAAACATGCCATCGAAGGGTGAAAACATAAAACAGCCATAAAACGGTCCCGTAAGTGTCACGAACACCTCGCACGGGACCAATGTGACTCATAGGAACCGACCGCATAGTCACGGAGCTCCCGGTTTGAGTGTACGACGTAAATTTGCAAAAAATTAGACTTAAGAATAAAACATGCCATCGAATGGTGAAAACATAAAACGAGCATAAAATGGTCCCAAAAGTGTCACGAACACCTCGCACGGGACCAATGTGACGCGTAGGAACCGACCGCGTAGTCACGGGTCTCCCGGTTGGAGTGTACGACGTAAATTTGTAAAATTTTAGACTTAAGCATAAAAACAAGCCATCGAAGGGTGAAAACATAAAACGAGCATAAAACGGTCCCGTAAGAGTCACGAACACCTCGTACGGGATAAATGTGACTCGTAGGAACCGACCGCGTAGTCACGGGGATCTCGGTTGGAGTGTACGACGTAAATTTGCAAAAATTTAGACTTAAGCATGAAAACATGCCATTGATGGGTAAAAGCGTAAAATAGCAATAAAACGGTCCCGTAAGAGACACGAACACCTCGCACGGGACCAATGTGACTCGTAGGAACCGACCGCGTAGTCACGGGGCTCCCGGTTGGAGTGTACGACATAAATTTGCAAAAATTTAGACTTAAGCATAAAAACATGCCATCGATGGGTGAAAATGCAAAACAGCCATAAAAGGGTCCCGTAAGAGTCACGAACACCTCGCACGGGACCAATGTGACTCGTAGGAACCGACTGCGTAGTCACGGAGCTCCCGGTTTGAGTGTACGACGTAAATTTGCAAAAAATTATACTTAAGCATAAAACATGCCATCGAATGGTGAAAACATAAAACGAGCATAAAATGGTCCCGAAAGTGTCACGAACACCTCGCACGGGACCAATGTGACTCGTAGGAACCGACCGCGTAGTCACGGGTCTCCCGGTTGGAGTGTACGACATAAATTTGTAAAAATTTAGACTTAAGCAATAAAACATGCCATCGAAGGTTGAAAATATAAAACAGCCTTAAAACGGTCTCGTAAGTGTCATGAACACCTCGCACGGGACCAATGTGACTCGTAGGAACCGACCGCGTAATCACGGAGCTCCTGGTTAGAGTGTACGACGTAAATTTTTAAAAAAATAGACTTAAGCATAAAAACATGCCATCGATGGGTGAAAATGTAAAATGGGCATAAAACGGTCCCGTAAGTGTCACGAACACCTCGCACGGGACCAATGTGACTCTTAGGAACCGACCGCGTAGTCACGGGGCTATCGGTTGGATGGTACAATGTAAATTTGCAAAAATTTAGACTTAAGCATATAAACATGCTATCGACGGGTGAAAACGTAAAACAGCCATAAAACGGTCCCATAAGTGTCACGAAAACCTCGCACGGGACCAATGTGACTCGTAGGAACCGACCGCGTAGTCACGGGGATCCCGGTTGGAGTGTACGACTTAAATTTGTAAAAAATTACACTTAAGCATAAAAACATGCCATCGAAGGGTGAAAACCTAAAACAGCCATAAAACGGTCCCGTAAGTGTCACGAACACCTCGCACGGGACCAACATGACTTGTAGGAACCGACCGCGTAGTCACGGGGCTCCCGGTTTGAGTGTACGTCGTAAATTTGCAAAAAATAAGACTTAAGCATAAAATATGCCATCGAATGGTAAAAACGTAAAACGAGCATAAAACGGTCCCGAAAGTGTCACGAACACCTCGCACGGGACCAATGTGACTCGTAGGATTCGACCGCGTAGTCACGGGGCTCCCGGTTGGAGTGTACGACGTAAATTTGCAAAAATTTTGACTTAAACATAAAAACATGCCATCGATGGGTGAAAACGCAAAACAGCCATAAAACGGTCCCGTATGAGTCACGAACACCTCGCACGGGACCAATGTGACTCGTAGGAACCGACCGCGTAGTCACGGGTCTCCCGGTTGGAGTGTACGACGTAAATTTGTAAAAATTTAGACTTAAGCAATAAAACATGCCATCGAAGGGTGAAAACATAAAACAGCCTTAAAACGGTCTCGTAAGTGTCACGAACACCTCGTACGGGACCAATGTGACTCGTAGGAACCGACCGCGTAATCACGGAGCTCCTGGTTAGAGTGTACGACGTAAATTTTTAAAAAAATAGACTTTAGCATAAAAACATGCCATCGATGGGTGAAAATGTAAAACGGGCATAAAACGGTCCCGTAAGTGTCACGAACACCTCGCACGGGACCAATGTGACTCATAGGAACGGACCGCGTAGTCACGGGTCTCCCGGTTGGAGTGTACGACGTAAATTTGTAAAAATTTAGACTTAAGCGATAAAACATGCCATCGAAGGGTGAAAACATAAAACAGCCTTAAAACGGTCTCGTAAGTGTCACGAACACCTCGCACGGGACCAATGTGACTCGTAGGAACCGACCGCGTAATCACGGAGCTCCTGGTTAGAGTGTACGACGTAAATTTTTAAAAAAATAGACTTCAGCATAAAAACATGCCATCGAAGGGTGAAAACATAAAACATCCATAAAACGGTCCCGTAAGTGTCACGAACACCTCGCACGGGACCAATGTGACTTGTAGAAACCGACCGTGTAGTCACGGGGCTCCCGGTTTGAGTGTACGACGTAAATCTGCAAAAAATAAGACTTAAGCATAAAATATGCCATCAAATGGTGAAAACATAAAACGAGCATAAAACAGTCCCGAAAGTGTCACGAACACCTCGCACGGGACCAATGTGATTCGTAGGAACCGACCGCGTAGTCACGGGTCTCCCGGTTGGAGTGTACGACGTAAATTTGTAAAAATTTAGACTTAAGCAATAAAACATGCCATCGAAGGGTGAAAACATAAAACAGCCTTAAAACGGTCTCGTAAGTGTCACGAACACCTCGCACGGGACCAATGTGACTCGTAGGAACCGACCGCGTAATCACGGAGCTCCTGGTTAGAGTGTACGACGTAAATTTTTAAAAAAATAGACTTTAGCATAAAAACATGCCATCGAATGGTGAAAACATAAAACATCCATAAAACGGTCCCGTAAGTGTCACGAACACCTCGCACGGGACCAATGTGACTTGTAGAAACCGACCGTGTAGTCACGGGGCTCCCGGTTTGAGTGTACGACGTAAATTTGCAAAAAATAAGACTTAAGCATAAAATATGCCATCGAATGGTAAAAATGTAAAACGAGCATAAAACGGTCCCGAAAGTGTCACGAACACCTCGCACGGGACCAATGTGACTCGTAGGAACCGACCGCGTAGTCACGGGTCTCCCGGTTGGAGTGTACGACGTAAATTTGTAAAAATTTAGACTTAAGCACTAAAACATGCCATCGAAGGGTGAAAACATAAAACGAGCAATAAACGGTCTCGTAAGAGTCACGAACACCTCGCACGGAACCAATGTGACTCGTAGGAACCGACCGCGTAGTCACGGGGATCTCAGTTGGAGTGTACGACGTAAATTTGCAAAAATTTAGAATTAAGCATGAAAACATGCCATCGATGGGTGAAAATGTAAAACAGCCATAAAACGGTCCCGTGAGAGACACGAACACCTCGCACGGGACCAATGTGACTCGTAGGAACCGACCGCGTAGTCACGGGGATCCCGATTGGAGTGTAGGACGTAAATTTGTAAAAAATTACACTTAAGCATAAAAACATGCCATCGAAGGGTGAAAATATAAAACAACCATAAAACGGTCCCGTAAGTGTCACGAACACCTCGCACGGGACCAATGTGACTTGTAGGAACCGACCGCGTAGTCACGGGGCTCCCGATTTGAGTGTACGACGTAAATTTGCAAAAAATTAGACTTAAGCATAAAACATGCCATCGAATGGTAAAAATGTAAAATGAGCATAAAACGGTCCCGAAGGTGTCACGAACATCTCGCACGGGACCAATGTGACTCGTAGGAACCGACCGCGTAGTCACGGGTCTCCCGGTTGGAGTGTACGACGTAAATTTGTAAAAATTTAGACTTAAGCATTAAAACAAGCCATCGAAGGGTGAAAACATAAAACGAGCATTAAACGGTCTCGTAAGAGTCACGAACACCTCGCACGGAACCAATGTGACTCGTAGGAACCGACCGCGTAGTCACGGGGATCTCGGTTGGAGTGTACGACGTAAATTTGCAAAAATTTAGAATTAAGCATGAAAACATGCCATCGATGGGTGAAAATGTAAAACAGCCATAAAACGGTCCCGTAAGAGTCACGAACACCTCGCAGGGGACCAATGTGACTCGTAGGAACCGACCGCGTAGTCACGGGGATCCCGGTTGGAGTGTACGACTTAAATTTACAAAAATTTAGACTTAAGCATAAAAACATGCCATTGATGGGTGAAAACGCAAAACAGCCATAAAACGGTCCCGTAAGAGTCACGAACACCTCGCACGGGACCAATGTGACTCGTAGAAACCGACCGCGTAGTCACGGGGATCCCGGTTGGAGTGTACGACGTAAATTTGTAAAAAATTACACTTAAGCATAAAAACATGTCATCGAAGGGTGAAAATATAAAACAGCCATAAAACGGTCCCGTAAGTGTCACGAACACCTCGCACGGGACCAATGTGACTCATAGGAACGGACCGCGTAGTCACGGGCTCCCGGTTTGAGTGTACGACGTAAATTTGCAAAAAATTAGACTTAAGCATAAAACATGCCATCGAATGGTGAAAACATAAAACGAGCATAAAACGGTCCCAAAAATGTCACGAACGCCTCACACGGGACCAATGTGACACGTAGGAACCGACCGCGTAGTCACGGGTCTCCCGGTTGGAGTGTTCGACGTAAATTTGTAAAATTTTAGACTTAAGCATAAAAACATGCCATCGAAGGGTGAAAACATAAAACGAGCATAAAACGGTCCCGTAAGAGTCACGAACACCTCGTACGGGACGAATGTGACTCGTAGGAACCGACCGCGTAGTCACGGGGATCTCGGTTGGAGTGTACGACGTAAATTTGCAAAAATTTAGACTTAAGCATAAAAACATGCCATCGATGGGTAAAAACGTAAAATAGCAATAAAACGGTCCCGTAAGAGACACGAACACCTCGCACGGGACCAATGTGACTCGTAGGAATCGACCGCGTAGTCACGGGGCTCCCGGTTGGAGTGTACGACGTAAATTTGCAAAAATTTAGAATTAAACATAAAAACATGCCATCGATGGGTGAAAACGCAAAACAGCCATAAAACGGTCCCCTAAGAGTCACGAGCACCTCGCACGGGACCAATGTGACTCGTAGGAACCGACCGCGTAGTCACGGGTCTCCCGGTTGGAGTGTACGACGTAAATTTGTAAAAATTTAGACTTAAGCAATAAAACATGCCATCGAAGGGTGAAAACATAAAACAGCCTTAAAACGGTCTCGTAAGTGTCACGAACACCTCGCACGGGACCAATGTGACTCGTAGGAACCGACCGCGTAATCACGGAGCTCCTGGTTAGAGTGTACGACGTAAATTTTTAAAAAAATAGACTTTAGCATAAAAACATGCCATCGATGGGTGAAAATGTAAAACGGGCATAAAACGGTCCCGTAAGTGTCACGAACACCTCGCACGGGACCAATGTGACTCTTAGGAACCGACCGCGTAGTCACGGGGCTATCGGTTGGAGGGTACAATGTAAATTTGCCAAAATTTAGACTTAAGCATATAAACATGCCATCGACGGGTGAAAACGTAAAACAGCCATAAAACGGTCCCATAAGTGTCACGAACACCTCGCACGGGACCAATGTGACTCGTAGGAACCGACCGCGTAGTCACGGGGATCCCGGTTGGAGTGTACGACTTAAATTTGTAAAAAATTACACTTAAGCATAAAAACATGCCATCGAAGGGTGAAAACATAAAACATCCATAAAACGGTCCCGTAAGTGTCACGAACACCTCGCACGGGACCAATGTGACTTGTAGAAACCGACCGCGTAGTCACGGGGCTCCCGGTTTGAGTGTACGACGTAAATTTGCAAAAAATAAGACTTAAGCATAAAATATGCCATCGAATGGTAAAAACGTAAAACGAGCATAAAACGGTCCCGAAAGTGTCACGAACACCTCGCACGGGACCAATGTGACTCGTAGGAACCGACCGCGTAGTCACGGGTCTCCCGGTTGGAGTGTACGACGTAAATTTGTAAAAATTTAGACTTAAGCACTAAAACATGCCATCGAAGGGTGAAAACATAAAACGAGCAATAAACGGTCTCGTAAGAGTCACGAACACCTCGCACGGAACCAATGTGACTCGTAGGAACCGACCGCGTAATCACGGGGATCTCAGTTGGAATGTACGACGTAAATTTGCAAAAATTTAGAATTAAGCATGAAAACATGCCATCGATGGGTGAAAATGTAAAACAGCCATAAAACGGTCCCGTGAGAGACACGAACACCTCGCACGGGACCAATGTGACTCGTAGGAACCGACCGCGTAGTCACGGGGATCCCGATTGGAGTGTAGGACGTAAATTTGTAAAAAATTACACTTAAGCATAAAAACATGCCATCGAAGGGTGAAAATATAAAACAACCATAAAACGGTCCCGTAAGTGTCACGAACACCTCGCACGGGACCAATGTGACTTGTAGGAACCGACCGCGTAGTCACGGGGCTCCCGATTTGAGTGTACGACGTAAATTTGCAAAAAATTAGACTTAAGCATAAAACATGCCATCGAATGGTAAAAATGTAAAATGAGCATAAAACGGTCCCGAAGGTGTCACGAACATCTCGCACGGGACCAATGTGACTCGTAGGAACCGACCGCGTAGTCACGGGTCTCCCGGTTGGAGTGTACGACGTAAATTTGTAAAAATTTAGACTTAAGCATTAAAACAAGCCATCGAAGGGTGAAAACATAAAACGAGCATTAAACGGTCTCGTAAGAGTCACGAACACCTCGCACGGAACCAATGTGACTCGTAGGAACCGACCGCGTAGTCACGGGGATCTCGGTTGGAGTGTACGACGTAAATTTGCAAAAATTTAGAATTAATCATGAAAACATGCCATCGATGGGTGAAAATGTAAAACAGCCATAAAACGGTCCCGTAAGAGTCACGATACCTCGCAGGGGACCAATGTGACTCGTAGGAACCGACCGCGTAGTCACGGGGATCCCGGTTGGAGTGTACGACTTAAATTTACAAAAATTTAGACTTAAGCATAAAAACATGCCATTGATGGGTGAAAACGCAAAACAGCCATAAAACGGTCCCGTAAGAGTCACGAACACCTCGCACGGGACCAATGTGACTCGTAGAAACCGATCGCGTAATCACGGGGATCCCGGTTGGAGTGTACGGCGTAAATTTGTAAAAAATTACACTTAAGCATAAAATCATGTCATCGAAGGGTGAAAATATAAAACAGCCATAAAACGGTCCCGTAAGTGTCACGAACACCTCGCACGGGACCAATGTGACTCATAGGAACGGACCGCGTAGTCACGGGGCTCCCGGTTTGAGTGTACGACGTAAATTTGCAAAAAAATAGACTTAAGCATAAAACATGCCATCGAATGGTGAAAACATAAAACGAGCATAAAACGGTCCCAAAAGTGTCACGAACGCCTCGCACGGGACCAATGTGACACGTAGGAAACGACCACGTAGTCACGGGTCTCCCGGTTGGAGTGTTCGACGTAAATTTGTAAAATTTTAGACTTAAGCATAAAAACATGCCATCGAAGGGTGAAAACATAAAACGAGCATAAAACGGTCCCGTAAGAGTCACGAACACCTCGTACGGGACGAATGTGACTCGTAGGAACCGACCGCGTAGTCACGGGGATCTCGGTTGGAGTGTACGACGTAAATTTGCAAAAATTTAGACTTAAGCATAAAAACATGCCATCGATGGGTAAAAACGTATAATAGCAATAAAACGGTCCCGTAAGAGACACGAACACCTCGCACGGGACCAATGTGACTCGTAGGAATCGACCGCGTAGTCACGGGGCTCCCGGTTGGAGTGTACGACGTAAATTTGCAAAAATTTAGACTTAAGCATAAAAACATGCCATCGATGGGTGAAAACGCAAAACAGCCATAAAACGGTCCCGTAAGAGTCACGAACACCTCGCACGGGACCAATGTGACTCGTAGGAACCGACCGCGTTGTCACGGGGCTCCCGGTTTGAGTATACGACATAAATTTGCAGAAAATTAGACTTAAGCATAAAACATGCCATCAAATGGTGAAAACATAAAACGAGCATAAAACGGTCCCGAAAGTGTCACGAACACCTCGCACGGGACCAATGTGACTCGTAGGAACCGACCGCGTAGTCACGGGTCTCCCGGTTGGAGTGTACGACGTAAATTTGTAAAAATTTAGACTTAAGCAATAAAACATGCCATCGAAGGGTGAAAACATAAAACAGCCTTAAAACGGTCTCGTAAGTGTCACGAACACCTCGCACGGGACCAATGTGACTCGTAGGAACCGACCGCGTAATCACGGAGCTCCTGGTTAGAGTGTACGACGTAAATTTTTAAAAAAATAGACTTTAGCATAAAAACATGCCATCGATGGGTGAAAATGTAAAACGGGCATAAAACGGTCCCGTAAGTGTCACGAACACCTCGCACGGGACCAATGTGACTCTTAGGAACCGACCGCGTAGTCACGGGGCTATCGGTTGGAGGGTACAATGTAAATTTGCAAAAATTTAGACTTAAGCATATAAACATGCCATCGACGAGTGAAAACGTAAAACAGCCATAAAATGGTCCCATAAGTGTCACGAACACCTCGCACGGGACCAATGTGACTCGTAGGAACCGACCGCGTAGTCACGGGGATCCCGGTTGGAGTGTACGACTTAAATTTGTAAAAAATTACACTTAAGCATAAAAACATGCCATCGAAGGGTGAAAACATAAAACATCCATAAAACGGTCCCGTAAGTGTCACGAACACCTCGCATGGGACCAATGTGACTTGTAGAAACCGACCGCGTAGTCACGGGGCTCCCGGTTTGAGTGTACGACGTAAATTTGCAAAAAATAAGACTTAAGCATAAAATATGCCATCGAATGGTAAAAACGTAAAACGAGCATAAAACGGTCCCGAAAGTGTCACGAACACCTCGCACGGGACCAATGTGACTCGTAGGAACCGACCGCGTAGTCACAGGTCTCCTGGTTGGAGTGTACGACGTAAATTTGTAAAAATTTAGACTTAAGCACTAAAACATGCCATCGAAGGGTGAAAACATAAAACGAGCAATAAACGGTCTCGTAAGAGTCACGAACACCTCGCACGGAACCAATGTGACTCGTAGGAATCGACTGCGTAGTCACGGGGATCTCAGTTGGAGTGTACGACGTAAATTTGCAAAAATTTAGAATTAAGCATGAAAACATGCCATCGATGGGTGAAAATGTAAAACAGCCATAAAACGGTCCCGTGAGAGACACGAACACCTCGCACGGGACCAATGTGACTCGTAGGAACCGACCGCATAGTCACGGGGATCCCGGTTGGAGTGTACGACGTAAATTTACAAAAATTTAGACTTAAGCATAAAAACACTCCATTGATGGGTGAAAATGCAAAACAGCCATAAAACGGTCCCGTAAGAGTCACGAACACCTCGCACGGGACCAATGTGACTCGTAGAAACCGACCGCAGAGTCACGGGGATCCCGATTGGAGTGTACGACGTAAATTTGTAAAAAATTACACTTAAGCATAAAAACATGCCATCGAAGGGTGAAAACATAAAACAGCCATAAAACGGTCCCGTAAGTGTCACGAACACCTCGCACGGGACCAATGTGACTCATAGGAACCGACCGCATAGTCACGGAGCTCCCGGTTTGAGTGTACGACGTAAATTTGCAAAAAATTAGACTTAAGAATAAAACATGCCATCGAATGGTGAAAACATAAAACGAGCATAAAACGGTCCCAAAAGTGTCACGAACACCTCGCACGGGACCAATGTGACGCGTAGGAACCGACCGCGTAGTCACGGGTCTCCCGGTTGGAGTGTACGACGTAAATTTGTAAAATTTTAGACTTAAGCATAAAAACAAGCCATCGAAGGGTGAAAACATAAAACGAACATAAAACGGTCCCGTAAGAGTCACGAACACCTCGTACGGGATAAATGTGACTCGTAGGAACCGACCGCGTAGTCACGGGGATCTCGGTTGGAGTGTACGACGTAAATTTGCAAAAATTTAGACTTAAGCATGAAAACATGCCATTGATGGGTAAAAGCGTAAAATAGCAATAAAACGGTCCCGTAAGAGACACGAACACCTCGCACGGGACCAATGTGACTCGTAGGAACCGACCGCGTAGTCACGGGGCTCCCGGTTGGAGTGTACGACATAAATTTGCAAAAATTTAGACTTAAGCATAAAAACATGCCATCGATGGGTGAAAATGCAAAACAGCCATAAAACGGTCCCGTAAGAGTCACGAACACCTCGCACGGGACCAATGTGACTCGTAGGAACCGACTGCGTAGTCACGGAGCTCCCGGTTTGAGTGTACGACGTAAATTTGCAAAAAATTATACTTAAGCATAAAACATGCCATCGAATGGTGAAAACATAAAACGAGCATAAAACGGTCCCGAAAGTGTCACGAACACCTCGCACGGGACCAATGTGACTCGTAGGAACCGACCGCGTAGTCACGGGTCTCCCGGTTGGAGTGTACGACATAAATTTGTAAAAATTTAGACTTAAGCAATAAAACATGCCATCGAAGGTTGAAAATATAAAACAGCCTTAAAACGGTCTCGTAAGTGTCATGAACACCTCGCACGGGACCAATGTGATTCGTAGGAACCGACCGCGTAATCACGGAGCTCCTGGTTAGAGTGTACGACGTAAATTTTTAAAAAAATAGACTTAAGCATAAAAACATGCCATCGATGGGTGAAAATGTAAAATGGGCATAAAACGGTCCCGTAAGTGTCACGAACACCTCGCACGGGACCAATGTGACTCTTAGGAACCGACCGCGTAGTCACGGGGCTATCGGTTGGATGGTACAATGTAAATTTGCAAAAATTTAGACTTAAGCATATAAACATGCTATCGACGGGTGAAAACGTAAAACAGCCATAAAATGGTCCCATAAGTGTCACGAAAATCTCGCACGGGACCAATGTGACTCGTAGGAACCGACCGCGTAGTCACGGGGATCCCGGTTGGAGTGTACGACTTAAATTTGAAAAAAATTACACTTAAGCATAAAAACATGCCATCGAAGGGTGAAAACATAAAACAGCCATAAAACGGTCCCGTAAGTGTCACGAACACCTCGCATGGGACCAACATGACTTGTAGGAACCGACCGCGTAGTCACGGGGCTCCCGGTTTGAGTGTACGTCGTAAATTTGCAAAAAGTAAGACTTAAGCATAAAATATGCCATCGAATGGTAAAAACGTAAAACGAGCATAAAACGGTCCCGAAAGTGTCACGAACACCTCGCACGGGACCAATGTGACTCGTAGGATTCGACCGCGTAGTCACGGGGCTCCCGGTTGGAGTGTACGACGTAAATTTGCAAAAATTTAGACTTAAACATAAAAACATGCCATCGATGGGTGAAAACGCAAAACAGCCATAAAACGGTCCCGTAAGAGTCGCGAACACCTCGCACGGGACCAATGTGACTCGTAGGAACCGACCGCGTAGTCACGGGTCTCCCGGTTGGAGTGTACGACGTAAATTTGTAAAAATTTAGACTTAAGCAATAAAACATGCCATCGAAGGGTGAAAACATAAAACAGCCTTAAAACGGTCTCGTAAGTGTCACGAACACCTCGCACGGGACCAATGTGACTCGTAGGAACCGACCGCGTAATCACGGAGCTCCTGGTTAGAGTGTACGACGTAAATTTTTAAAAAAATAGACTTTAGCATAAAAACATGCCATCGATGGGTGAAAATGTAAAACGGGCATAAAACGGTCCCGTAAGTGTCACGAACACCTCGCACGGGACCAATGTGACTCTTAGGAACCGACCGCGTAGTCACGGGGCTATCGGTTGGAGGGTACAATGTAAATTTGCAAAAATTTAGACTTAAGCATATAAACATGCCATCGACGGGTGAAAACGTAAAACAGCCATAAAACGGTCCCATAAGTGTCACGAACACCTCGCACGGGACCAATGTGACTCGTAGGAACCGACCGCGTAGTCACGGGGATCCCGGTTGGAGTGTACGACTTAAATTTGTAAAAAATTACACTTAAGCATAAAAACATGCCATCGAAGGGTGAAAACATAAAACATCCATAAAACGGTCCCGTAAGTGTCACGAACACCTCGCACGGGACCAATGTGACTTGTAGAAACCGACCGCGTAGTCACGGGGCTCCCGGTTTGAGTGTACGACGTAAATTTGCAAAAAATAAGACTTAAGCATAAAATATGCCATCGAATGGTAAAAACGTAAAACGAGCATAAAACGGTCCCGAAAGTGTCACGAACACCTCGCACGGGACCAATGTGACTCGTAGGAACCGACCGCGTAGTCACGGGTCTCCCGGTTGGAGTGTACGACGTAAATTTGTAAAAATTTAGACTTAAGCACTAAAACATGCCATCGAAGGGTGAAAACATAAAACGAGCAATAAACGGTCTCGTAAGAGTCACGAACACCTCGCACGGAACCAATGTGACTCGTAGGAACCGACCGCGTAGTCACGGGGATCTCAGTTGGAGTGTACAACGTAAATTTGCAAAAATTTAGAATTAAGCATGAAAACATGCCATCGATGGGTGAAAATGTAAAACAGCCATAAAACGGTCCCGTGAGAGACACGAACACCTCGCACGGGACCAATGTGACTCGTAGGAACCGACCGCGTAGTCACGGGGATCCCGATTGGAGTGTAGGACGTAAATTTGTAAAAAATTACACTTAAGCATAAAAACATGCCATCGAAGGGTGAAAATATAAAACAACCATAAAACGGTCCCGTAAGTGTCACGAACACCTCGCACGGGACCAATGTGACTTGTAGGAACCGACCGCGTAGTCACGGGGCTCCCGATTTGAGTGTACGACGTAAATTTGCAAAAAATTAGACTTAAGCATAAAACTTGCCATCGAATGGTAAAAATGTAAAATGAGCATAAAACGGTCCCGAAGGTGTCACGAACATCTCGCACGGGACCAATGTGACTCGTAGGAACCGACCGCGTAGTCACGGGTCTCCCCGTTGGAGTGTACGACGTAAATTTGTAAAAATTTAGACTTAAGCATTAAAACAAGCCATCGAAGGGTGAAAACATAAAACGAGCATTAAACGGTCTCGTAAGAGTCACGAACACCTCGCACGGAACCAATGTGACTCGTAGGAACCGACCGCGTAGTCACGGGGATCTCGGTTGGAGTGTACGACGTAAATTTGCAAAAATTTAGAATTAAGCATGAAAACATGCCATCGATGGGTGAAAATGTAAAACAGCCATAAAACGGTCCCGTAAGAGTCACGAACACCTCGCATGGGACCAATGTGACTTGTAGAAACCGACCGCGTAGTCACGGGGCTCCCGGTTTGAGTGTACGACGTAAATTTGCAAAAAATAAGACTTAAGCATAAAATATGCCATCGAATGGTAAAAACGTAAAACGAGCATAAAACGGTCCCGAAAGTGTCACGAACACCTCGCACGGGACCAATGTGACTCGTAGGAACCGACCGCGTAGTCACAGGTCTCCTGGTTGGAGTGTACGACGTAAATTTGTAAAAATTTAGACTTAAGCACTAAAACATGCCATCGAAGGGTGAAAACATAAAACGAGCAATAAACGGTCTCGTAAGAGTCACGAACACCTCGCACGGAACCAATGTGACTCGTAGGAATCGACTGCGTAGTCACGGGGATCTCAGTTGGAGTGTACGACGTAAATTTGCAAAAATTTAGAATTAAGCATGAAAACATGCCATCGATGGGTGAAAATGTAAAACAGCCATAAAACGGTCCCGTGAGAGACACGAACACCTCGCACGGGACCAATGTGACTCGTAGGAACCGACCGCATAGTCACGGGGATCCCGGTTGGAGTGTACGACGTAAATTTACAAAAATTTAGACTTAAGCATAAAAACACTCCATTGATGGGTGAAAATGCAAAACAGCCATAAAACGGTCCCGTAAGAGTCACGAACACCTCGCACGGGACCAATGTGACTCGTAGAAACCGACCGCAGAGTCACGGGGATCCCGGTTGGAGTGTACGACGTAAATTTGTAAAAAATTACACTTAAGCATAAAAACATGCCATCGAAGGGTGAAAACATAAAACAGCCATAAAACGGTCCCGTAAGTGTCACGAACACCTCGCACGGGACCAATGTGACTCATAGGAACCGACCGCATAGTCACGGAGCTCCCGGTTTGAGTGTACGACGTAAATTTGCAAAAAATTAGACTTAAGAATAAAACATGCCATCGAATGGTGAAAACATAAAACGAGCATAAAACGGTCCCAAAAGTGTCACGAACACCTCGCACGGGACCAATGTGACGCGTAGGAACCGACCGCGTAGTCACGGGTCTCCCGGTTGGAGTGTACGACGTAAATTTGTAAAATTTTAGACTTAAGCATAAAAACAAGCCATCGAAGGGTGAAAACATAAAACGAACATAAAACGGTCCCGTAAGAGTCACGAACACCTCGTACGGGATAAATGTGACTCGTAGGAACCGACCGCGTAGTCACGGGGATCTCGGTTGGAGTGTACGACGTAAATTTGCAAAAATTTAGACTTAAGCATGAAAACATGCCATTGATGGGTAAAAGCGTAAAATAGCAATAAAACGGTCCCGTAAGAGACACGAACACCTCGCACGGGACCAATGTGACTCGTAGGAACCGACCGCGTAGTCACGGGGCTCCCGGTTGGAGTGTACGACATAAATTTGCAAAAATTTAGACTTAAGCATAAAAACATGCCATCGATGGGTGAAAATGCAAAACAGCCATAAAACGGTCCCGTAAGAGTCACGAACACCTCGCACGGGACCAATGTGACTCGTAGGAACCGACTGCGTAGTCACGGAGCTCCCGGTTTGAGTGTACGACGTAAATTTGCAAAAAATTATACTTAAGCATAAAACATGCCATCGAATGGTGAAAACATAAAACGAGCATAAAACGGTCCCGAAAGTGTCACGAACACCTCGCACGGGACCAATGTGACTCGTAGGAACCGACCGCGTAGTCACGGGTCTCCCGGTTGGAGTGTACGACATAAATTTGTAAAAATTTAGACTTAAGCAATAAAACATGCCATCGAAGGTTGAAAATATAAAACAGCCTTAAAACGGTCTCGTAAGTGTCATGAACACCTCGCACGGGACCAATGTGATTCGTAGGAACCGACCGCGTAATCACGGAGCTCCTGGTTAGAGTTAACGACGTAAATTTTTAAAAAAATAGACTTAAGCATAAAAACATGCCATCGATGGGTGAAAATGTAAAATGGGCATAAAACGGTCCCGTAAGTGTCACGAACACCTCGCACGGGACCAATGTGACTCTTAGGAACCGACCGCGTAGTCACGGGGCTATCGGTTGGATGGTACAATGTAAATTTGCAAAAATTTAGACTTAAGCATATAAACATGCTATCGACGGGTGAAAACGTAAAACAGCCATAAAATGGTCCCATAAGTGTCACGAAAATCTCGCACGGGACCAATGTGACTCGTAGGAACCGACCGCGTAGTCACGGGGATCCCGGTTGGAGTGTACGACTTAAATTTGAAAAAAATTACACTTAAGCATAAAAACATGCCATCGAAGGGTGAAAACATAAAACAGCCATAAAACGGTCCCGTAAGTGTCACGAACACCTCGCATGGGACCAACATGACTTGTAGGAACCGACCGCGTAGTCACGGGGCTCCCGGTTTGAGTGTACGTCGTAAATTTGCAAAAAGTAAGACTTAAGCATAAAATATGCCATCGAATGGTAAAAACGTAAAACGAGCATAAAACGGTCCCGAAAGTGTCACGAACACCTCGCACGGGACCAATGTGACTCGTAGGATTCGACCGCGTAGTCACGGGGCTCCCGGTTGGAGTGTACGACGTAAATTTGCAAAAATTTAGACTTAAACATAAAAACATGCCATCGATGGGTGAAAACGCAAAACAGCCATAAAACGGTCCCGTAAGAGTCGCGAACACCTCGCACGGGACCAATGTGACTCGTAGGAACCGACCGCGTAGTCACGGGTCTCCCGGTTGGAGTGTACGACGTAAATTTGTAAAAATTTAGACTTAAGCAATAAAACATGCCATCGAAGGGTGAAAACATAAAACAGCCTTAAAACGGTCTCGTAAGTGTCACGAACACCTCGCACGGGACCAATGTGACTCGTAGGAACCGACCGCGTAATCACGGAGCTCTTGGTTAGAGTGTACGACGTAAATTTTTAAAAAAATAGACTTTAGCATAAAAACATGCCATCGATGGGTGAAAATGTAAAACGGGCATAAAACGGTCCCGTAAGTGTCACGAACACCTCGCACGGGACCAATGTGACTCTTAGGAACCGACCGCGTAGTCACGGGGCTATCGGTTGGAGGGTACAATGTAAATTTGCAAAAATTTAGACTTAAGCATATAAACATGCCATCGACGGGTGAAAACGTAAAACAGCCATAAAACGGTCCCATAAGTGTCACGAACACCTCGCACGGGACCAATGTGACTCGTAGGAACCGACCGCGTAGTCACGGGGATCCCGGTTGGAGTGTACGACTTAAATTTGTAAAAAATTACACTTAAGCATAAAAACATGCCATCGAAGGGTGAAAACATAAAACATCCATAAAACGGTCCCGTAAGTGTCACGAACACCTCGCACGGGACCAATGTGACTTGTAGAAACCGACCGCGTAGTCACGGGGCTCCCGGTTTGAGTGTACGACGTAAATTTGCAAAAAATAAGACTTAAGCATAAAATATGCCATCGAATGGTAAAAACGTAAAACGAGCATAAAACGGTCCCGAAAGTGTCACGAACACCTCGCACGGGACCAATGTGACTCGTAGGAACCGACCGCGTAGTCACGGGTCTCCCGGTTGGAGTGTACGACGTAAATTTGTAAAAATTTAGACTTAAGCACTAAAACATGCCATCGAAGGGTGAAAACATAAAACGAGCAATAAACGGTCTCGTAAGAGTCACGAACACCTCGCACGGAACCAATGTGACTCGTAGGAACCGACCGCGTAGTCACGGGGATCTCAGTTGGAGTGTACAACGTAAATTTGCAAAAATTTAGAATTAAGCATGAAAACATGCCATCGATGGGTGAAAATGTAAAACAGCCATAAAACGGTCCCGTGAGAGACACGAACACCTCGCACGGGACCAATGTGACTCGTAGGAACCGACCGCGTAGTCACGGGGATCCCGATTGGAGTGTAGGACGTAAATTTGTAAAAAATTACACTTAAGCATAAAAACATGCCATCGAAGGGTGAAAATATAAAACAACCATAAAACGGTCCCGTAAGTGTCACGAACACCTCGCACGGGACCAATGTGACTTGTAGGAACCGACCGCGTAGTCACGGGGCTCCCGATTTGAGTGTACGACGTAAATTTGCAAAAAATTAGACTTAAGCATAAAACTTGCCATCGAATGGTAAAAATGTAAAATGAGCATAAAACGGTCCCGAAGGTGTCACGAACATCTCGCACGGGACCAATGTGACTCGTAGGAACCGACCGCGTAGTCACGGGTCTCCCCGTTGGAGTGTACGACGTAAATTTGTAAAAATTTAGACTTAAGCATTAAAACAAGCCATCGAAGGGTGAAAACATAAAACGAGCATTAAACGGTCTCGTAAGAGTCACGAACACCTCGCACGGAACCAATGTGACTCGTAGGAACCGACCGCGTAGTCACGGGGATCTCGGTTGGAGTGTACGACGTAAATTTGCAAAAATTTAGAATTAAGCATGAAAACATGCCATCGATGGGTGAAAATGTAAAACAGCCATAAAACGGTCCCGTAAGAGTCACGAACACCTCGCAGGGGACCAATGTGACTCGTAGGAACCGACCGCGTAGTCACGGGGATCCCGGTTGGAGTGTACGACTTAAATTTACAAAAATTTAGACTTAAGCATAAAAACATGCCATTGATGGGTGAAAACGCAAAACAGCCATAAAACGGTCCCGTAAGAGTCACGAACACCTCGCACGGGACCAATGTGACTCGTAGAAACCGACCGCGTAGTCACGGGGATCCCGGTTGGAGTGTACGACGTAAATTTGTAAAAAATTACACTTAAGCATAAAATCATGTCATCGAAGGGTGAAAATATAAAACAGCCATAAAACGGTCCCGTAAGTGTCACGAACACCTCGCACGGGACCAATGTGACTCATAGGAACGGACCGCGTAGTCACGGGGCTCCCGGTTTGAGTGTACGACGTAAATTTGCAAAAAATTAGACTTAAGCATAAAACATGCCATCGAATGGTGAAAACATAAAACGAGCATAAAACGGTCCCAAAAGTGTCACGAACGCCTCGCACGGGACCAATGTGACGCGTAGGAACCGACCGCGTAGTCACGGGTCTCCCGGTTGGAGTGTTCGACGTAAATTTGTAAAATTTTAGACTTAAGCATAAAAACATGCCATCGAAGGGTGAAAACATAAAACGAGCATAAAACGGTCCCGTAAGAGTCACGAACACCTCGTACGGGACGAATGTGACTCGTAGGAACCGACCGCGTAGTCACGGGGATCTCGGTTGGAGTGTACGACGTAAATTTGCAAAAATTTAGACTTAAGCATAAAAACATGCCATCGATGGGTAAAAACGTATAATAGCAATAAAACGGTCCCGTAAGAGACACGAACACCTCGCACGGGACCAATGTGACTCGTAGGAATCGACCGCGTAGTCACGGGGCTCCCGGTTGGAGTGTACGACGTAAATTTGCAAAAATTTAGACTTAAGCATAAAAACATGCCATCGATGGGTGAAAATGCAAAACAGCCATAAAACGGTCCCGTAAGAGTCACGAACACCTCGCACGGGACCAATGTGACTCGTAGGAACCGACCGCGTAGTCTCGGGGCTCCCGGTTTGAGTATACGACATAAATTTGCAGAAAATTAGACTTAAGCATAAAACATGCCATCAAATGGTGAAAACATAAAACGAGCATAAAACGGTCCCGAAAGTGTCACGAACACCTCGCACGGGACCAATGTGCCTCGTAGGAACCGACCGCGTAGTCACGGGTCTCCCGGTTGGAGTGTACGACGTAAATTTGTAAAAATTTAGACTTAAGCAATAAAACATGCCATCGAAGGGTGAAAACATAAAACAGCCTTAAAACGGTCTCGTAAGTGTCACGAACACCTCGCACGGGACCAATGTGACTCGTAGGAACCGACCGCGTAATCACGGAGCTCCTGGTTAGAGTGTACGACGTAAATTTTTAAAAAAATAGACTTTATCATAAAAACATGCCATCGAAGGGTGAAAACATAAAACATCCATAAAACGGTCCCGTAAGTGTCACGAACACCTCGCACGGGACCAATGTGACTTGTAGAAACCGACCGCGTAGTCACGGGGCTCCCGGTTTGACTGTACGACGTAAATTTGCAAAAAATAAGACTTAAGCATAAAATATGCCATCGAATGGTAAAAACGTAAAACGAGCATAAAACGGTCCCGAAAGTGTCACGAACACCTCGCACGGGACCAATGTGACTCGTAGGAACCGACCGCGTAGTCACGGGTCTCCCGGTTGGAGTGTACGACGTAAATTTGTAAAAATTTAGACTTAAGCACTAAAACATGCCATCGAAGGGTGAAAACATAAAACGAGCAATAGACGGTCTCGTAAGAGTCACGAACACCTCGCACGGAACCAATGTGACTCGTAGGAACCGACCGCGTAGTCACGGGGATCTCAGTTGGAGTGTACGACGTAAATTTGCAAAAATTTAGAATTAAGCATGAAAACATGCCATCGATGGGTGAAAATGTAAAACAGCCATAAAACGGTCCCGTGAGAGACACGAACACCTCGCACGGGACCAATGTGACTCGTAGGAACCGACCGCGTAGTCACGGGGATCCCGATTGGAGTGTAGGACGTAAATTTGTAAAAAATTACACTTAAGCATAAAAACATGCCATCGAAGGGTGAAAATATAAAACAACCATAAAACGGTCCCGTAAGTGTCACGAACACCTCGCACGGGACCAATGTGACTTGTAGGAACCGACCGCGTAGTCACGGGGCTCCCGATTTGAGTGTACGACGTAAATTTGCAAAAAATTAGACTTAAGCATAAAACATGCCATCGAATGGTAAAAATGTAAAATGAGCATAAAACGGTCCCGAAGGTGTCACGAACATCTCGCACGGGACCAATGTGACTCGTAGGAACCGACCGCGTAGTCACGGGTCTCCCGGTTGGAGTGTACGACGTAAATTTGTAAACATTTAGACTTAAGCATTAAAACAAGCCATCGAAGGGTGAAAACATAAAACGAGCATTAAACGGTCTCGTAAGAGTCACGAACACCTCGCACGGAACCAATGTGACTCGTAGGAACCGACCGCGTAGTCACGGGGATCTCGGTTGGAGTGTACGACGTAAATTTGCAAAAATTTAGAATTAAGCATGAAAACATGCCATCGATGGGTGAAAATGTAAAACAGCCATAAAACGGTCCCGTAAGAGTCACGAACACCTCGCAGGGGACCAATGTGACTCGTAGGAACCGACCGCGTAGTCACGGGGATCCCGGTTAGAGTGTACGACTTAAATTTACAAAAATTTAGACTTAAGCATAAAAACATGCCATTAATGGGTGAAAACGCAAAACAGCCATAAAACGGTCCCGTAAGAGTCACGAACACTTCGCACGGGACCAATGTGACTCGTAGAAACCGACCGCGTAGTCACGGGGATCCCGGTTGGAGTGTACGACGTAAATTTGTAAAAAATTACACTTAAGCATAAAAACATGTCATCGAAGGGTGAAAATATAAAACAGCCATAAAACGGTCCCGTAAGTGTCACGAACACCTCGCACGGGACCAATGTGACTCATAAGAACGGACCGCGTAGTCACGGGCTCCCGGTTTGAGTGTACGACGTAAATTTGCAAAAAATTAGACTTAAGCATAAAACATGCCATCGAATGGTGAAAACATAAAACGAGCATAAAACGGTCCCAAAAGTGTCACGAACGCCTCACACGGGACCAATGTGACGCGTAGGAACCGACCGCGTAGTCACGGGTCTCCCGGTTGGAGTGTTCGACGTAAATTTGTAAAATTTTAGACTTAAGCATAAAAACATGCCATCGAAGGGTGAAAACATAAAACGAGCATAAAACGGTCCCGTAAGAGTCACGAACACCTCGTACGGGACGAATGTGACTCGTAGGAACCGACCGCGTAGTCACGGGGATCTCGGTTGGAGTGTACGACGTAAATTTGCAAAAATTTAGACTTAAGCATAAAAACATGCCATCGATGGGTAAAAACGTAAAATAGCAATAAAACGGTCCCGTAAGAGACACGAACACCTCGCACGGGACCAATGTGACTCGTAGGAATCGACCGCGTAGTCACGGGGCTCCCGGTTGGAGTGTACGACGTAAATTTGCAAAAATTTAGACTTAAACATAAAAACATGCCATCGATGGGTGAAAACGCAAAACAGCCATAAAACGGTCCCCTAAGAGTCACGAGCACCTCGAACGGGACCAATGTGACTCGTAGGAACCGACCGCGTAGTCACGGGTCTCCCGGTTGGAGTGTACGACGTAAATTTGTAAAAATTTAGACTTAAGCAATAAAACATGCCATCGAAGGGTGAAAACATAAAACGAGCATAAAACGGTCCCGAAAGTGTCACGAACACCTCGCACGGGACCAATGTGACTCGTAGGAACGGACCGCGTAGTCACGGGTCTCCCGGTTGGAGTGTACGATGTAAATTTGTAAAAATTTAGACTTAAGCAATAAAACATGCCATCGAAGGGTGAAAACATAAAACAGCCTTAAAACGGTCTCGTAAGTGTCACGAACACCTCGCACGGGACCAATGTGACTCGTAGGAACCGACCGCGTAATCACGGAGCTCCTGGTTAGAGTGTACGACGTAAATTTTTAAAAAAATAGACTTTAGCATAAAAACATGCCATCGAAGGGTGAAAACATAAAACATCCATAAAACGGTCCCGTAAGTGTCACGAACACCTCGCACGGGACCAATGTGACTTGTAGAAACCGACCGCGTAGTCACGGGGCTATCGGTTGGAGGATACAATGTAAATTTGCAAAAATTTAGACTTAAGCATATAAACATGCCATCGACGAGTGAAAACGTAAAACAGCCATAAAACGGTCCCATAAGTGTCACGAACACCTCGCACGGGACCAATGTGACTCGTAGGAACCGACCGCGTAGTCACGGGGATCCCGGTTGGAGTGTACGACTTAAATTTGTAAAAAATTACACTTAAGCATAAAAACATGCCATCGAAGGGTGAAAACATAAAACATCCATAAAACGGTCCCGTAAGTGTCACGAACACCTCGCACGGGACCAATGTGACTTGTAGAAACCGACCGCGTAGTCACGGGGCTCCCGGTTTGACTGTACGACGTAAATTTGCAAAAAATAAGACTTAAGCATAAAATATGCCATCGAATGGTAAAAACGTAAAACGAGCATAAAACGGTCCCGAAAGTGTCACGAACACCTCGCACGGGACCAATGTGACTCGTAGGAACCGACCGCGTAGTCACGGGTCTCCCGGTTGGAGTGTACGACGTAAATTTGTAAAAATTTAGACTTAAGCACTAAAACATGCCATCGAAGGGTGAAAACATAAAACGAGCAATAAACGGTCTCGTAAGAGTCACGAACACCTCGCACGGAACCAATGTGACTCGTAGGAACCGACCGCGTAGTCACGGGGATCTCAGTTGGAGTGTACGACGTAAATTTGCAAAAATTTAGAATTAAGCATGAAAACATGCCATCGATGGGTGAAAATGTAAAACAGCCATAAAACGGTCCCGTGAGAGACACGAACACCTCGCACGGGACCAATGTGACTCGTAGGAACCGACCGCGTAGTCACGGGGATCCCGGTTGGAGTGTACGACGTAAATTTACAAAAATTTAGACTTAAGCATAAAAACACTCCATTGATGGGTGAAAATGCAAAACAGCCATAAAACGGTCCCGTAAGAGTCACGAACACCTCGCACGGGACCAATGTGACTCGTAGAAACCGACCGCAGAGTCACGGGGATCCCGGTTGGAGTGTACGACGTAAATTTGTAAAAAATTACACTTAAGCATAAAAACATGCCATCGAAGGGTGAAAACAAAAAACAGCCATAAAACGGTCCCGTAAGTGTCACGAACACCTCGCACGGGACCAATGTGACTCATAGGAACCGACCGCATAGTCACGAAGCTCCCAGTTTGAGTGTACGACGTAAATTTGCAAAAAATTAGACTTAAGAATAAAACATGCCATCGAATGGTGAAAACATAAAACGAGCATAAATCGGTCCCAAAAGTGTCACGAACACCTCGCACGGGACCAATGTGACGCGTAGGAACCGACCGCGTAGTCACGGGTCTCCCGGTTGGAGTGTACGACGTAAATTTGTAAAATTTTAGACTTAAGCATAAAAACAAGCCATCGAAGGGTGAAAACATTAAACGCGCATAAAACGGTCCCGTAAGAGTCACGAACACCTCGTTCGGGATAAATGTGACTCGTAGGAACCGACCGCGTAGTCACGGGGATCTCGGTTGGAGTGTACGACGTAAATTTGCAAAAATTTAGACTTAAGCATGAAAACATGCCATTGATGGGTAAAAGCATAAAATAGCAATAAAACGGTCCCGTAAGAGACACGAACACCTCGCACGGGACCAATGTGACTCGTAGGAATCGACCGCGTAGTCACGGGGCTCCCGGTTGGAGTGTACGACGTAAATTTGAAAAAATTTAGACTTAAGCATAAAAACATGCCATCGATGGGTGAAAACGCAAAACAGCCATAAAACGGTCCCGTAAGAGTCACGAACACCTCGCACGGGACCAATGTGACTCGTAGGAACCGACCGCGTAGTCACGGGGCTCCCGGTTGGAGTGTACGACATAAATTTGCAAAAATTTAGACTTAAGCATAAAAACATGCCATCGATGGGTGAAAATGCAAAACAGCCATAAAACGGTCCCGTAAGAGTCACGAACACCTCGCACGGGACCAATGTGACTCGTAGGAACCGACTGCGTAGTCACGGAGCTCCCGGTTTGAGTGTACGACGTAAATTTGCAAAAAATTAGACTTAAGCATAAAACATGCCATCGAATGGTGAAAACATAAAACGAGCATAAAACGGTCCCGAAAATGTCACGAACACCTCGCACGGGACCAATGTGACTCGTAGGAACCGACCGCGTAGTCACGGGTCTCCCGGTTGGAGTGTACGACATAAATTTGTAAAAATTTAGACTTAAGCAATAAAACATGCCATCGAAGGTTGGAAATATAAAACAGCCTTAAAACGGTCTCGTAAGTGTCATGAACACCTCGCACGGGACCAATGTGACTCGTAGGAACCGATCGCGTAATCACGGAGCTCCTGGTTAAAGTGTACGACGTAAATTTTTTAAAAAATAGACTTAAGCATAAAAACATGCCATCGATGGGTGAAAATGTAAAATGGGAATAAAACGGTCCCGTAAGTGTCACGAACACCTCGCACGGGACCAATGTGACTCTTAGAAACCGACCGCGTAGTCACGGGGCTATCGGTTGGAGGGTACAATGTAAATTTGCAAAAATTTAGACTTAAGCATATAAACATGCTATCGACGGGTGAAAACGTAAAACAGCCATAAAACGGTCCCATAAGTGTCACGAAAACCTCGCACGGGACCAATGTGACACGTAGGAACCGACCGCGTAGTCACGGGGATCCCGGTTGGAGTGTACGACTTAAATTTGTAAAAAATTACACTTAAGCATAAAAACATGCCATCGCAGGGTGAAAACATAAAACAGCCATAAAACGGTCCCGTAAGTGTCACGAACACCTCGCACGGGACCAACATGACTTGTAGGAACCGACCGCGTAGTCACGGGGCTCCCGGTTTGAGTGTACGTCGTAAATTTGTAAAAATAAGACTTAAGCATAAAATATGCCATCGAATGGTAAAAACGTAAAACGAGCATAAAACGGTCCCGAAAGTGTCACGAACACCTCGCACGGGACCAATGTGACTCGTAGGAACCGACCGCGTAGTCACGGGTCTCCCGGTTGGAGTGTACGACGTAAATTTGTAAAAATTTAGACTTAAGCACTAAAACATGCCATCGAAGGGTGAAAACATAAAACGAGCATTAAACGGTCTCGTAAGAGTCACGAACACCTCGCAAGGGACCAATGTGACTCGTAGGAACCGACCGCGTAGTGACGGTGATCTCGATTGGAGTGTACGACGTAAATTTGCAAAAATTTAGACTTAAGCATGAAAACATGCCATCGATGGGTGAAAATGTAAAACAGCCATAAAACGGTCCCGTAAGAGACACGAAACCCTCGCACGGGACCAATGTGACTCGTAGGAACCGACCGCGTAGTTACGGGGCTCCCAGTTGGTGTGTACGACGTCAATTTGCAAAAATTTAGACTTAAGCATAAAAACATGCCATCGATGGGAGAAAATGCAAAACAGCCATAAAACGGTCCCGTAAGAGTCACGAACACCTCGCACGGGACCAATGTGACTCGTACGAACCGACCGCGTAGTCACGGGGCTCCCGGTTTGAGTTTACGACGTAAATTTGTAAAAAATTAGACTTAAGCATAAGACATGCCATCGAATGGTGAAAACATAAAACGAGCATAAAACGGTCCCGAAAGTGTCACGAACACCTCGCACGGGACCAATGTGACTCGTAGGAACCGACCGCGTAGTCACGGGTCTCCCGGTTGGAGTGTACGACGTAAATTTGTAAAACTTTAGACTTAAGCAATAAAACATGCCATCGAAGGGTGAAAACATAAAACAGCCTTAAAACGGTCTCGTAAGTGTCACGAACACCTCGCACGGGACCAATGTGACTCGTAGGAACCGACCGCGTAATCACGGAGCTCCTGGTTAGAGTGTACGACGTAAAATTTTAAAATAATAGACTTAAGCATAAAAACATGCCATCGATGGGTGAAAATGTAAAACGAGCATAAAACGGTCCCGTAAGTGTCACGAACACCTCGCACGGGACCAATGTGACTCTTAGGAACCGATCGCGTAGTCACGGAGCTTTCGGTTGGATGGGACAATGTAAATTTGCAAAAATTTAGACTTAAGCATATAAACATGCCATCGACGGGTGAAAATGTAAAACAGCCATTAAACGGTCCCATAAGTGTCACGAACACCTCGCACGGGACCAATGTGACTCGTAGGAACCGACCGCGTAGTCACGGGGATCCCGGTTGGAGTGTACGACTTAAATTTGTAAAAAATTACACTTAAGCATAAAAACATGCCATCGAAGGGTGAAAACGTAAAATGAGCATAAAACGGTCCCGTAAGTGTCACGAACACCTCGCACGGGACCAATGTGACTCGTAGGAACCGACCGCGTAGTCACGGGGCTCCCGGTTGGAGTGTACGACGTAAATTTGCAAAAATTTAGACTTAAGCATAAAAACATGCCATCGATCGGTGAAAATGCAATACAGCCATAAAACGATCCCGTAAGAGTCACGAACACCTCGCACGGGACCAATGTGACTCGTAGGAATCGACCGCGTAGTCACGGGAATCCCGGTTGGAGTGTACGACGTAAATTTGTAAAAAATTACACTTAAGCATAAAGACATGTCATCGAAGGGTGAAAACACAAAACAGACATAAAACGGTCCCGTAAGTGTCACGAACACCTCGCACGGGACCAATGTGACTCGTAGGAACGGACCGCGTAGTCACGGGGCTCCCGGTTTGAGTGTACGCCGTAATTTGCAAAAAATTAAACTTAAGCATAAAACATGTCATCGAATGGTGAAAACATAAAACGAGCATAAAACGGTCCCGAAAGTGTCATGAACATCTCGCACGGGACCAATGTGACGCGTAGGAACCGACCGCGTAGTCACGGGTCTCCCGGTTGGAGTGTACGACGTAAATTTGTAAATATTTAGCCTTAAGCATAAAAACATGCCATTGAAGGGTGAAAACATAAAACGAGCATAAAACGGTCCCGTGAGAGTCACGAACACCTCGTACGGGACGAATGAGACTCGTAGGAACCGACCGCGTAGTCACGGGGATCTCGATTGGAGTGTACGACGTAAATTTTTAAAAATTTAGACTTAAGCATGAAAACATGCCATCGATGGGTGAAAATGTAAAACAGCCATAAAACGGTCCCGTAAGAGTCATGAACAGCTCGTACGGGACCAATATGACTCGTAGGAATTGACCGTGTAGTCACGGAGCTCCTGGTTGGAGTGTATGGCGTAAATTTGTAAAAAATTAGACTTAAGCATAAAACATGCCATCGAAGGATGAAAACATAATACGAGCATAAAACGGTCCAGTAAGAGTCACGAACACCTCGTACGGGACCAATGTGACTCGAAGGAACGGACCGCGTAGTAACGGGGATCTCGGTTGGAGTGTACGACGTAAATTTGCAAAAATTTAGACTTAAGCATGAAAACATACCATCGATGGGTGAAAACGTAAAACAGCCATAAAACGGTCACGTAAGAGACACGAACACCTCGCACGGGACCAATGTGACTCGTAGGAATCGACCGCGTAGTCACGGGGCTCCCAGTTGGAGTGTACGACGTAAATTTGCAAAAATTTAGACTTAAGCATAAAAACATGCCATCGATGGGAGAAAACGCAAAACAGCCATAAAACGGTCCCGTAAGAGTCACGAACATCTCGCACGGGACCAATGTGACTCGTAGGAACTGATCGCATAGTCACGGGGATCCCGGTTGGAGTGTACGACGTAAATTTGTAAAAAATTACACTTAAGTATAAAAACATGCCATCGAAGGGTGAAAACATAAAACAACCATAAAACGGTCATGTAAGTGTCACGAACACCTCGCACGAAACCAATGTGACTCGTAGGAACCGACCGCGTAGTCACGGGGCTCCCGGTTTGAGTGTACGACGTAAATTTTCAAAAAATTAGACTTAAGCATAAAACATGTCATCGAATGGTGAAAATGTAAAACGAGCATAAAATGGTCCCGAAAGTGTCACGAACACCTCGCACGGGACCAATGTGACTCGTAGGAACCGACCGTGTAGTCACGGGTCTTCCGGTTGGAGTGTACGACGTAAATTTGTAAAAATTTAGACTTAAGCATTAAAACATGCCATCGAAGGGTGAATAATAAAACAGCCTTAAAACGGTCCCGTAAGTGTCACGAACACCTCGCACGGGACCAATGTGACTCGTAGGAACCGACCGCGTAATCACGGAGCTCCTCCTTAAAATGTACGACGTAAATTTGCAAAAAATTTGACTTAAGCATAAAACATGCCATCGAATGGTGAAAACATAAAACGAGCATAAAACGGTCACGAAAGTGTCACGAACACCTCGCACGGGACCAATGGGACTCGTAGGAATCGACCGCGTAGTCACGGGTCTCCCGATTGCAGTGTACGACGTAAATTTGTAAAAATTTAGACTTAAGCAATAAAACATGCCATCAAAGGGTGAAAACATAAAACAGCCTTAAAACGGTCTCGTAAGTGTCACGAACACCTCGCACGGGACCAATGTGACTCGTAGGAACCGACCGCGTAATCAGGGAGCTCCTGGTTAGAGTGTACGACGTAAATTTGTAAAAAAATAGACAGAAGCATAAAAAGATGCCATTGAAGGGTGAAAATATAAAACGAGCATAAAACGGTCCCGTAAGTGTCACGAACACCTCGCACGGGACCAATGTGACTTGTAGGAACCGATCGCGTAGTCACGGGGCTCCCGGTTTGAGTGTACGACGTAAATTTGCAAAAAATTAGACTTAAGCATAAAATATGCCATCGAATGGTAAAAACGTAAAACGAGCATAAAACGGTCCCGAAAGTGTCACGAACACCTCGCACGGGACCAATGTGACTCGTAGGTACCGACCGCGTAGTCACGGTTCTCCAGGTTGGAGTGTACGACGTAAATTTGTTAAAATTTAGAATTAAGCACTAAAATATGCCATCGAAGGGTGAAAACATAAAACGAGCATTAAACGGTCTCGTAAGAGTCACGAACACCTCGAACGGGACCAATGTGACTCGTAGGAACCGATCGCGTAGTGACGGTGATCTCGATTGGAGTGTACGACGTAAATTTGCAAAAATTTAGACTTAAGCATGAAAACATGCCATCGATGGGTGAAAATGTAAAACAGCCATAAAACGGTCCCGTAAGAGACACGAACACCTCGCACGGGACCAATGTGACTCGTAGGAACCGACCGCGTAGTCACGGGGCTCCCAGTTGGTGTGTACGACGTAAATTTGCAAAAATTTAGACTTATGCATAAAAACATGCCATCGATGGGTGAAAATGCAAAAGAGCCATAAAACGGTCCCGTAGGAGTCACGAACACCTCGCACGGGACCAATGTGACTCGTAGGAACCGATCGCGTAGTCACGGGGCTCCCGGTTTGAGTGTACGACGTAAATTTGCAAAAAATTAGACTTAAGCATAAAACATGCCATCGAATGGTGAAAACATAAAACGAGCATAAAACGGTCCCGAAAGTGTCACGAACACCTCGCACGGGACCAATGTGACTCGTAGGAATCGATCGCGTAGTCACGGGTCTCCCGATTGGAGTGTACGACGTAAATTTGTAAAAATTTAGACTTAAGCAATAAAACATGCCATCAAAGGGTGAAAACATAAAAAAACCTTAAAACGGTCTCGTAAGTGTCACGAACACCTCGCACGGGACCAATGTGACTCGTAGGAACCGACCGCGTAATCACGGAGCTCCTGGTTAGAGTGTACGACGTAAATTTGTAAAAAAATAGACATAAGCATAAAAACATGCCATCGAAGGGTGAAAATGTAAAACGAGCATAAAACGGTCCCGTAAGTGTCACGAACACCTCGCACGGGACGAATGTGACTCGTAGGAACCGACCGCGTAGTCACGGGGCTTTCGGTTGGAGGTTACAATGTAAATTTGCAAAAATTTAGACTTAAGCATATAAACATGCCATCGACGGGTGAAAACGTAAAACAGCCATAAAACGGTCCCATAAGTGTCATGAACACCTCGCACGGGACCAATGTGACTCGCAGGAACCGACCGCGTAGTCACGGGGATCCCGGTTGGAGTGTACGACTTAAATTTGCAAAAAATTACACTTAAGCATAAAAAGATGCCATCGAAGGGTGAAAATGTAAAATGAGCATAAAACGGTCCCGTAAGTGTCACGAACAACTCGCACGGGAACAATGTGACTAGTAGGAACCGACCACGTAGTCACGGGGCTCCCGGTTGGAGTGTACGACGTAAATTTGCAAAAATTTAGACTTAAGCATAAAAACATGCCATCGATCGGTGAAAATGTAATACAGCCATAAAACGGTCCCGTAAGAGTCACGAACACCTCGCACGGGACTAATGTGACTCGTAGGAATCGACCGCGTAGTCACGGGAATCCCGGTTGGAGTGTACGACGTAAATTTGTAAAAAATTACACTTAAGCATAAAGACATGTCATCGAAGGGTGAAAACACAAAACAGTCATAAAACGGTCCCGTAAGTGTCACGAACACCTCGCACGGGACCAATGTGACTCGTAGGAACGGACCGCGTAGTCACGGGGCTCCCGGTTTGAGTGTACGACGTAAATTTACAAAAAATTAGACTTAAGCATAAAACATGTCATCGAATGGTGAAAACATAAAACGAGCATAAAACGGTCCCGAAAGTGTCATGAACACCTCGCACGGGACCAATGTGACGCGTAGGAACCGACCGCGTAGTCACGGGTCTCCCGGTTGGAGTGTACGACGCAAATTTGTAAATATTTAGCCTTAAGCATAAAAACATGCCATTGAAGGGTGAAAACATAAAACGAGCATAAAACGGTCCCGTGAGAGTCACGAACACCTCGTACGGGACGAATGAGACTCGTAGGAACCGACCGCGTAGTCACGGGGATCTCGATTGGAGTGTACGACGTAAATTTTTAAAAATTTAGACTTAAGCATGAAAACATGCCATCGATGGGTGAAAACGTAAAACAGCCATAAAACGGTCCCGTAAGAGTCATGAACACCTCGTATGGGACCAATGTGACTCGTAGGAATTGACCGTGTAGTCACGGAGCTCCTGGTTGTAGTGTATGACGTAAATTTGCAAAAAATTGGACTTCAGCATAACACATGCCATCGAAGGGTGAAAACGTAAAACGAGCATAAAACGGTCCAGTAAGAGTCACGAACACCTCGTACGGGACCAATGTGACTCGAAGGAACAGACCGCGTAGTCACGGGGATCTCGGTTGGAGTGTACGACGTAAATTTGCAAAAATTTAGACTTAAGCATGAAAACATACCATCGATGGGTGAAAACGTCAAACAGCCATAAAACGGTCCCGTAAGAGACACGAACACCTCGCACGGGACCAATGTGACTCGTAGGAATCGACCGCGTAGTCACGGGGCTCCCAGTTGGAGTGTACGACGTAAATTTGCAAAAATTTAGACTTAAGCATAAAAACATGCCATCGATGTGTGAAAATGCAAAACAGCCATAAAACGGTCCCGTAAGAGTCACGAACATCTCGCACGGGACCAATGTGACTCGTAGGAACTGACCGCGTAGTCACGGGGGATCCCGGTTGGAGTGTACGACGTAAATTTGTAAAAAATTACACTTAAGCATAAAAACATGCCATCGAAGGGTGAAAACATAAAACAGCCATAAAACGGTCATGTAAGTGTCACGAACACCTCGCACGGGACCAATGTGACTCGTAGGAACCGACCGCGTAGTCACGGGGCTCCCGGTTTGAGTGTACGACGTAAATTTGCAAAAAATTAGACTTAAGCATAAAACATGTCATCGAATGGTGAAAACGTAAAACGAGCATAAAATGGCCCCGAAAGTGTCACGAACACCTCGCATGGGACCAATGTGACTCGTAGGAACCGACCGTGTAGTCACGGGTCTTCCGGTTGGAGTGTACGACGTAAATTTGTAAAAATTTAGACTTAAGCATTAAAACATGCCATCGAAGGGTGAAACATAAAACAGCCTTAAAACGGTCCCGTAAGTGTCACGAACACCTCGCACGGGACCAATGTGACTCATAGGAACCGACCGCATAATCGCGGAGCTCCTGGTTAAAATGTACGACGTAAATTTGTAAAAAAATAGACATAAGCATAAAAACATGCCATCGAAGGGTGAAAATGTAAAACGAGCATAAAACGGTCCCGTAAGTGTCACAAACACCTCGAACGGGACGAATGTGACTCGTAGAAACCGACCGCGTAGTCACGGGGCTTTCGGTTGGAGGGTACAATGTAAATTTGCAAAAATTTAGACTTAAGCATATAAACATGCCATCGACGGGTGAAAATGTAAAACAGCCATAAAACGGTCCCGTAAGTGTCACGAACTCCTCGCATGGGACCAATGTGACTCGTAGGAACCGACCGCGTAGTCACAGGGATCCCGGTTGGAGTGTACGACGTAAATTTGTAAAAATTTAAACTTAAGCATAAAAACATGCCATCGATGGGTGAAAACGCAAAACAGCCATAAAACGGTCCCGTAAGAGTCACGAACACCTCGCACGGGACCAATGTGACTCGTAGAAACCGACTGCGTAGTCACGGGGATCCCGGTTGAAGTGTACGACGTAAATTTGTAAAAAATTACACTTAAGCATAAAAACATGCCATCGAAGGGTGAAAACATAAAACGGTCCTGTTTGTGTCACGAACACCTCGCACGGGACCAATGTGACTCGTAGGAACCGACCGCGTAGTCACGGGGATCTCAGTTGGAGTGTAGGACGTAAATTTGTAAAAAATTACACTTAAGCATAAAAACATGCCATCGAAGGGTGAAAATATAAAACAACCATAAAACGGTCCCGTAAGTGTCACGAACACCTCGCACGGGACCAATGTGACTTGTAGGAACCGACCGCGTAGTCACGGGACTCCCGGTTTGAGTGTACGACGTAAATTTGCAAAAAATTAGACTTAAGCATAAAACATTCCATCGAATGGTGAAAACATAAAACGAGCATAAAACGGTCACGAAAGTGTCACGAACACCTCGCACGGGACTAATGTGACGCGTAGGAACCGACCGCGTAGTCACGGGTCTCCCGGTTGGAGTGTGCGACGTAAATTTTTAAAAATTTAATTTTAAGCATTAAAACATGCCATCGAAGGATGAAAACATAAAATGGTCCCGTAAGAGTCACGAACACCTCGTACGGGACCAATGTGACTCGTAGGAACCGACCGCGTAGTCACGGGGATCTCGTTTGGTGTGTACGACGTAAATTTGCAAAAATTTAGACTTAAGCATGAAAACATGCCATCGATGGCTGAAAACGTAAAACAGCCATAAAATGGTCCCGTAAGAGACGCGAACACCTCTCACGGGACCAATGTGACTCGTACGAACCGAACGCGTAGTCACGGGGCTCCCGGTTGGAGTGTACGACGTAAATTTGCAAAAAAATAGACTTAAGCATAAAGACATGCCATCGAAGGGTGAAAAAGCAAAACATCCATAAAACGGTCCCGTAAGAGTCACGAAGACCTCGCACGGGACCAATGTGACTCGTAGGAATCGACCGTGTAGTCACGGGGCTCCCGGTTGGAGTGTACGACGTAAATTTGCAAAAATTTAGACTTAGGCATAAAAACATGTCATCGATGGGTGAAGACGTAAAACAGCCATAAAATGGTCCCGTAAGATACACGAACACCTCGCACGGGACCAATGTGACTCGTAGGAACCGACCGCGTAGTCACGGGGCTCCCGGTTGGAGTGTACGACGTAAATTTGCAAAAAATTAGACTTAAGCATAAAAACATGCCATCGAAGGGTGTAAACGTAAAACATCCATAAAACGGTCCCGTAAGAGTCACGGACACCTCGCACGGAACCAATGTGACTCGTAGGAATCGACCGTGTAGTCACGGAGCTCCTGGTTGGAGTGTATGACGTAAATTTGCAAAAAATTAGACTTAAGCATAAAACATGCCATCGAAGGGTGAAAACGTAAAATGAGCATAAAACAGTCCCGTAAGAGTCACGAACACCTCGCATGGGTCCAATGTGACTCGTAGGAACCGACCGCTTACTCACGGGACTCCCGGTTGGAGGGTACGACGTAAATTTACAAAAATTTAGACTTAAGCACAAAAACATGCCATCGATGGGTGAAAACTTAAAACATCCATAAAACGGTCCCATAAGAGTCACGAACACCTCGCGTGGGACCAATGTGACTCGTAGGAACCGACCGCGTAGTCACGGGGCTCCCGGTTGGAGTGTACGACGTAAATTTGCAAAAAATTAGCCTTAAGCATAAAACATGTCATCGATGGGTGAAAACGTAAAACAGCCATAAAACGGTCCCGTAAGAGACACGAACACCTCGCACGGGACCAATGTGACTTGTAGGAACCGACCGCGTAGTCACGGGGCTCCCGGTTGGAGTGTACGACGTAAATTTGCAAAAAAATTAGACTAAAGCATAAAAACATGCCATCGAAGGGTGAAAACGTAAAATAGTCATAAAACGGTCCCGAAAGAGTCACGAACACCTCGCACAGGACCAATGTGACTCGTAGGAATCGACCGTGTAGTCACGCAGCTCCTGGTTGGAGTGTACGACGTAAATGTGCAAAAAATTAGACTTAAGCATAAAAACATGGCATCGAAAGTTGAATACGTAAAACATCCATAAAATTTGACTTAAGCATATTATTTGATTACTGATATCTCTTTTGTTTTGTTTCTTGTGTTTTTTTGCAGGATAACATTTTTGGGTTATATTTTATTCGCGTGGAACACATGAACAAAGCAATGGTTTGCGACTGGTAAATTGCTTATTTATTATTGTTGTTGATATGCGAGATTATTGTTTTATTTTTTTTACTGGTCGTGTGGACTTTTGTGTTGATTAAACAGGTTGGTTTTCATGTATAAACAAAGGAGACTCCGCCGAATTTTTTTTAAAATTGTATTGAATTGTTGATTTAGGAGATTTTTCAATTTTTTTAAAGTCGTTCGGCTTTTGTGTTCATTAAACAGGTTGGTTTTCATGTATAAACAAAGGAGACTCTGTCGAATTTTTTTAAAAATTGTATAGAATCGTTGATATGCGAGATTCTTATAGCTGTGCGGGCTTTTTTATTGATTAAACAGGTTGGCTTTCATGTATAAACAAAGGAGATTCTGTCAAATTTTTTTAAAATTTGTAAAAAGTTGTTGGTACGATTAACTAATATATTTGGATATTTTACTTTACTATAATATTATTTTGATAAAATTATTATTTA
Organism: Sambucus nigra; assembly: GCA_949130495.1. Taxonomy (NCBI): domain Eukaryota; kingdom Viridiplantae; phylum Streptophyta; class Magnoliopsida; order Dipsacales; family Adoxaceae; genus Sambucus; species Sambucus nigra. Next base: position 236,499,603 of record OX422222.1, read on the forward strand.
TTGATTACAGGTTGTGCACAAGAAGTTGAAGAGACGTGATTTTGAGTGTGTCTACTATATGCGGCACTAAGAGAAGTTTTTGAAGCGTGACAATCATATTTATCATCTTAATTTAGGGATGATATTTTTTTTGACAATTGTATATCTTATTAATTAGTACGATTTTGTACTCATTTAAATATTTCGACTTGAATGTAGTTTAATGGAAGAAATTATTATTGGATTCGTGCTTCAATGAATGTGGCTGATATATTGTGTTTTTGATCGGATGATTTGATTTGTAATACATATTAGGCGTCAATTATTATTGCAACATAAAACATATAATAATATAACTATTTACGATACTTTTTTATTTATTAATTGGGACGGTTATAAACCGTCCCTAATACTTATTTATATTGATTGAGAATACCTTTTGGGACGGTTTTTACCGTCCCTAATACCCATTTTTGCATCAATTGAAATTACCTTTAGGGACGGTTTTTACCGTCCCTAATTGGGTTGCCAGTATCTCAGTATTATTAGGGACGGATAAACCGTCCCTAATATTATTGGCGGGAGCGGGGATTTTTTCGCGGAACACCATTTGGGACGGTAAAATCCGTCCCTAATGTCAAATGCAGAGTGTCCATGAATTAAAATTTAGGACGGTAAAATCCGTCCCTAAAATATTTAGGACGCCTAGTATAAGAGACGGGTTTTTACCGTTGCAACAACCGTCCCTAATACTCTTTAGGGACGGTTTTTGTACTTTTAGGGACGGTTTTTTACCGTCCCTAATACTCATTTTTCTTGTAGTGCAAGTACTTGAATCTTCCTTGCATGGTCGATAATGGCCCGAGCAAGTCTATAACCCATATAGTGCACGACAAAGGTGAAGCGATTGAAGTTAGAACAGCCTACAGAGTTTTGCGAATGCTAGAATGCCTTAGACACTTGCTACATTTTCTGGCAAAGGTTGCACAATTTGCTCACAATGTAGGCCAATAGTATCCCTGTGCACTTATTTGCTACAGTAGTGTTCTTCCTGCTATGTGGGCTCCATAAGATCCTTCATACACCTCCTTAATCAAGTTTGGAACCTGTAATGGGTGAACGCAATGTTGCAGGTTAACTGCCAATCCTATCTTGTATAACACTCCGTTTCACTCTAAAAGCACCTTAAAACATCAAAGAGAATACATACATCTTACATCGAGCCTCTATAAAAGGTAGAATTTCTTTTGACCTTACGTGAACTACGTAACTTTTTGGCCTCAATTATGTTTGCTGGAAGAGTTCCTTCCTTAATGTAAACTCTGATGGGATCCACCCAAGATGGTACAATGTCTACTGCAATAACATTAATCATCAGATCTTCATCTATGCTCCTATTTGTTAGAAGCTCAATAGGAATAGTTCGTCGGAGCTCGATTCTGGTTCCTGAAGCCAACCGAGCAAGTGTATCTACTCGGGCATTATCCAATCCTGAAATTTTGCACATGCGAACTGCAGGCAATGTTGCTATTACTTTTAATGATTTGGCCAAGTATCTGGTCATCAATTCTTCTTTATCTCCATACAAGTTCAATAATTGATTCACTAGTAGTAGAGAATCACTGTGCGCCATAACTTGCTCGGCATTCAGTGATTGGGCCAAACTCAAGCCCACTATGATAGCTTCATATTCTTCTTAATTATTTAAGACCTGGAATTGGAATCGCAAAGCATATTCAATATTTATTCCATCCGAATGTTAAGTATGATACCTTCTCCACTGTCGGTTGCGTAAGATGACCCATCAACATACAGGTTCCATATTGGGATATTACTGTCAAACGTTTGGTCTGTCAAGTTCCCATAATGAAATATTTTTCTCCTCGCTTCCTTATACTTTCCTGGCATCTCCTGAGCTCTAGAAGAGGAATCATGTAGGTCGGCAGTGATTTATTTTAACCTTTCTTTTAATAAAGGTTGTTCGGGGGATTGATTGCTGACAGCTTCTTCTCCTAATTCTTATTCTTTCTGCCCATCTTGTTTCTCGGGCACCCCGTGGTAAGTAAAGTCTGCAATAAAATCTGCTACAGCTTAACCTTTCAAAGAAGATCTCGATTCATAAATAATATCATACTCCCCCAATTCTACTGGCCAGTACATTAATCTGCCAGACTTCTCCAGTTTGTGCAAGGCTTGCCTTAGAGGCATATCAGTGTACACTATAATTATATGGGCTTAAAAATAGGGATTCATCCATCTGGATGCCTCAATCAGTGCCAATTGATATGCCCCAAATGTGCCACCTCGGCTCAGAGACATCCACCTCGACCGAGAACAAGGCTGACGTTGGAAGGGCCTTGGATCAGTGACCAGCAGCCTCGGCCATAGTAGGGTCGGCCATGGCCAACACCACTGCCAACCTCATCAGGGGATCAGCAACTCGATAGTTCACCTAGGAATGACAACCTCAGCCGGGAGTAGGCCGAGGTTACAAGGAGCCATACTTCTACCAAAGCCAACCTCATCAGTGAATCGGCCGGAGTTCCGGTCATATTCCAGCTTAACCTCGGCCCCGACCGACCCTAATACCTATCCTCGACTTCACTAAAGTCGAGACTATGATGGCTTATCTCGGATTGGATAGCTAACTAGACCTTACTAACCTCGGACCCTTCGAGGCCGAGGTTATGACCAAGCACGGAAGCCGAGCACTTATTGACATATGCGTGGACAAGGACACATGGACACAAATCAGTTATAACAAATCATTCCACCCACATGGGGGGAATATTTCATCATCATTCTCTACATGGGACATGGACAAATGTCTTCATCATATTGGTTAGATCAACACACACATGCTCTTTACATGCATGGGGGGTACACTACCCCCCCCCCCCCCATGCACTATAAATACTCATCTTCTCCTTCTTAGAAAGGGATCTAAAAATACAACCCTAGCTGAAACTGTATCTAAATACACAGTAGAGAGAGAAAGCTTGAGAGATTGTATCTATGGCCATTAGAGCCCTCATACAGTGATACACATCATATACTTCCACAGTGGACGTAAGCCTGATTGGCTGAACCACTTATATTTCGGCATTAATTCCTATTTTCCTCACCTCCTTCTACTATATATATACATTTATACTGCCATTGTTGACACTGAATTGAGCTCACAAACCCCTTGAAGGGTGGTGCAGTTTCCTGCATCATCATTTTTGGCGCCGTCTGTGGGAACTAACTCTTCCTCTTCTTCAGCTTAACCCCACGGGGGACTCTGGTGGTAAAACAGGCACCACCCCTTGCGTGGAGCTGTTTCACCATTGAAAAAGGTCCTTTAAGGTATAAAGATCATCTGCTACTCAAGCTCTTTAGTGTTAACATATGGAACCAGAGGTACCACTACCTCTTCCGCCGCCTGGTGCGAGAGGACCTAGTTCCAGCCAGGCACCACCTCAGTCCAAAATGGCGAAGGTAGCTACAGCCTTGAGGTCTTTGGCTGCAACGCAACAAGCTATGCAGGAGCAGTTTGCACAGCTAAGCCAAATAATGATGAGGACACCAGGAGTTTCACCAAAAATGATCACTCTGGCGGCTGTCCAGCCTCATCCTGACGGGAGGGGACCACCCAGGCACCAATGAAGGACCAACCTGCCCCCCAGCGGAGGAGGGACGTTGCTGACCCTAGGCGTTTGTGCTGGGGAGGCAAGGAAACCCTTTCTCGGAGGACAGGTATGACGATCTGGAGGCGGAAGAGGTCCCGAAAGAATGTTGGGAGCCGTATGAGGTTTCAAAAAATACTGTACGTCCTCTTCAGTAGAGCCGAGGCTGTGGTGGCCGAAGAGGTGAAGAGGCCCAACAACGAGGATCATCTTTTGATCGATTGAGCAGGGGGTCAGCCTTTGAGAGGTTGGGCCCAGTAAATGACCTAAGACAGAGGTTATCAAGGTCAAGGAGTGCAGCTGGCTCGCAAAGAGGAGATGCACAACGTCGCCCTTACCAAGGCCACCTCATGCAGGAAGAGGTAGAGACCAGGAGGATCTCAACAGGTGACGTTGCGCTGCGGCTGGGGAACCCTCAGTCCACCCCTCGGAGGTGGCTAGGGACAACCTTGGCCAGGCCGATGGAAGGAGACCATGGAATGACTTTATCCAACGTCTCGAGGAGAATATAGGAGACCTCATTAAGATCCGAGACACATTACAAAGAGGTATCTCGGAGGGCTCACCCTTTGTGGCAAGGATAGTGAGTTTTCCAACCCCTGCTAAGTTCAAACCACCCGTGGTGTCTCCCAAGTATGACGGTAGCACCAACCCTGTACATCACATAAAGATGTATCAGTCAGCGACGAACATCTACTCAATACCTAATGAGATGAAGTGTCGGGCCTTCTTCGGTACTTTGACAAGAGCAGCACACAGCTGGTTTACTTCTCTTTAGAAGAATTCAATTGAGAACTTCAAGGGATTGGCTGAACGATTCATTCACAACTTCTGCTTTGGGGTAAGACCTCAAAACAAGACCACTCATATACTGTATGTCAAGTAAGGCAAGGACGAGAGCCTAAGAGACTACATCGCCAGGTTCAACAAAGAAAAACTTGAGGTTGAAGATTACGAAGAGAATATAGACATGACCGCCCTCATAGGAGGTCTTCAGAAAGGGAAGTTGTTGTGGAAACTCGCGGAAGACCCTCCTAGGTCTATGGCAGAGCAACTGGCCACTGCAGGAAAGGTTATGAATGCCGAAGACGCAATGGGCGCCAAGTATGAGGATAAGAATCACGGTAGTAGCGGGAAGTCCCAAAGAAAGAAATACGAAAAGAAGAGGTCAATCGATGATAAGTTCGCTCACTATACTCCTCTAACTGTGAGCATATACTCAACGAGATCAAGAATGACAGGACTCTAAGATGGTCGGAGAAACTGAAGGCCCCTCCACATAAGAGGAACAAAAATTTATGGTGCGAGTTCCACCAGGACCATGACCATGTTACAGACAGATGCTTCGCCTTGAAGGATGAGATTAAAAAGATGTTAAAGTCCGGAAAGTTAAGGAAGTATGTTGATGGCAAGGATCCTAAAGGCGGAAGAGATGACCCTAAGAAGAGGAGAAACGACAGATGCCGTGACGATGCCCCAGCTAGATGAGACAATGATTCGAAAGGAGATGATGAAGACAATCCGGACCTTCTGCCGAAAGATGACAACACTCCAGTGAAGAGGGTTGGCATGATCTCCTTTGGTGTTGACACCATATGCGGAGGACTTGCGGGAGGTGGCTCTGAAGTGGCTGACAGAAAAGCTCATGTTGCAGAGACCAAGTCAGTGGCCAAACTTAAAGTGGTAAATCTAACGTCTTCCGATACAGCGCAGAAGAGGAAGAAGGTGGACATGGACACCCTTATAGTTGGGTTCTCCCGACTCGACTTCAAAGGTATCTTAGCCCCACATGATGACCCTTTGGTAATAACAATAAGGATGCATGGATGTGAGGTGCAGAGGATCCTCGTGGATGGGGGAGTTCAGCAGACGTGATGTTTTGGCCTTGCTTCAAAAGCCTAGGTCTTAGCAGAGCAAGGCTGGTACCCTATCATCATCCTTTAATGGGCTTCAGTGGCAAAAAGGTCCACCCATTGGGCATGTATGAGATGGACGTACGAATGGGTGACGAGTGGCCTAAGAGGTTGACCCGGAAGATAAATTTTTTCATGATGGACGAAAACGTCTTCTCAGCCTATAACCTCATCATAGGAAGAGATGCCCTTAAGGAGTTTGAGGTCGTTCCGTCGACGGTCCACCAGATGCTAAAATTCCCGACACCCTATGGGGTAGGGGAAGTGCAAGGTGATCAGACCATAGCACGAGAATGTTACTTCAACTCGGCCGAAGAGAGAAAGGCCCATAAGAGGGCAACCACCACTTATAGCATTGATACGCTTGACCCAAGAGATGAAACAAAGTTAAAGAAGGGACAGGCTGCGGAAGAGGTAGAATCCATCGTCCTCAATGAGGACTAACCAGAAAAAAACCATCCAGATCGACAAAGCCTTAAAAATAGAAATCAAGGAAGAGCTGATAAACTTCTTGAGGAAGAGGCAGAGTGTCTTCACTTGGAGTCACGCAGACATGCCCGACATCAACCCTGAGGTTATGTGTCACAAGCTTAACGTGACCAAAGATGCCAGGCCCATCAAACAAAGACGAAGAGTTTACTCCAGGGAGAAGTACGATGTCATCTAGGAAGAGGTTAAAAATTAAAAGAGGCTGAGTTTATTAGAGAAGTCATATATCCGGAGTGGTTATCGAATGCAGTCATCGTGCCCAAGGCCAATGGAAAGTGGAGAATGTGTGTTGATTTCACTGACCTGAACAAGTCTTGCCCAAAAGACAGCTATCCCTTACCTCGGATAGAACAGATGGTAGATGTTACTGCAGGGCATGAGCTCATGAGCTTCATGGACGAGTACTCAGACTACAATCAGATCTTTATGGATGCGAAAGACTCAGAGAAGACAACCTTCATTACCGATAAAGGGACGTACTGCTACAAAGTGATGCCCTTCGGTCTAAAAAATGCGGGGGTGACATATTAATGTCTTGTGAATAAGATGTTTGAAGATCAAATAGGCAAAACTATGGAGGTGTATGTAGACGATATGCTGACGAAGAGCTTAAAGGCCTGCACTCATGTGGCATACCTTGAAAAGACCTTCGATACTATGAACTTGTACAGGATGAAACTCAACCCAGCAAAGTGTGTCTTCGGGGTAGGAGCTGGGAAGTTTCTTAGATTTATCATCAATCAAAGAGGAATCGAAGCAAACCCTGATAAAATTAAGGCTTTGCTTGATATGAAGACGCCAAGGAGTATCAAGGACGTCCAAAGACTCACGGGGAGAGTGGCCGCACTCAACAGGTTTGTTTCCAGAGCAACGGACAAGTGTCTTCCATTATTTAAAGTGCTTAGAAAGGCCTTCCAATGGGACAAAGAGTGCAAAGAAGCTTTTAACCAACTAAAAGCTTACCTGGGGTCTCCCTTGTTATTATCTCGGCCCATAGTAGGAGAGAAATTATATGTTTATCTAACAATCTCTGAATCGGCTATAAGTGCAGCCATAGTAAGAGAAGATGTTGAAATCCAAAGGTCTGTGTATTTCAACAGTATGGCCCTTCAAGGGTCTGAGCAAAATTATCCTCGTATGGAAAGGTTAGCCTACGCCCTGATACATGCTTCAAGGAAGATGAAGCCCTACTTCTAAGCCCATTCCATGGTCGTCCTCACCGATTCCCCACTAAGACAGGTCCTCCATAAACCTGAGAAGTCTGGAAGATTGATGACCTGGGCCATTGAGTTGGGGGAGTATGACCTTACTTATCAACCTAGGGCAGCCATCACATGGCAGGCCCTCGCAGACTTTGTTACTGAGTTCATGTGGGAAGAGGCTGAGGTAGAGAATGACCTAGTAAATGATGAAGGGTCAAACAACAATGTCTTCCAAAACCAGTAAGAGGTTGCACCAAACGTCTTTCAGAACCAGGAAGAGTTCGTATCCAAGAGGATCAGGAGCAGAGTAACGAAGAACGAGGAAGATCGGTACCTCTTTAAGCGAGGAATCATGTCGAAAGGGGCCTTCTCATCGGATACAGACATCTGGAATCTCTTCGTTGATGGTTCTTTCTATGACAGTGGAAGCGGTGCAGGGCTGATTCTTTCAGCTCCAGATGGTGCCAACATTGAATATGATTTGAGATTCAACTTCAAGGCATCTAACAACGAGTCAGAATATGAGGCCATGATAGCAGGTCTCTCGTTGGCAAAGACTCTGGGAGTAAGACGACTCCTACTTCATAGCGACTCAAGGTTAGTTGTCAATCAAGTACTAGGGGTCTATGAGGCCAAAGACGAAAGGATGGATAAGTATCTGAAGAGGGTGAGAGTGATGTTAGAATACTTCGAAGAGACAAAACTGAAGAGAGTTCCTCGACAGAATAACAGCCACGCAGATGCATTGGCAAGGTTGGCTTCAGCAACAAAAATATACATCAGAAGGACAGTTCCGATCGAGGTCTTATCAAAAGAAACCATTGAGGAAGAAGAGGTTAGCAACCCTTATCTCAATTTAAACCTAGGAGACTCATGGATGGATCCCCTCATCAGATATATCAAAGAGGGAGAGCTACCGAAATCCAAGCTAGAGAGAAGGAAACTAAGATACAGGGCTACGAAATTCTCCATAGTAGGAGACATCTTATATAAGAAAGGGTTCCTATTGCCCCTCCTCGGATGTGTTCATCCCACGGAAGTTCCTCGCGTCTTGCAGGAGGTACATGAGGGTTCTTGCTCCAGTCACATAGGAGGAAGACCACTGGCCAAAAGAATTATTACACAGGGGTACTAGTGGCCAACCTTGGCCAAAGATGCAGCAGCTTACGTGAAAAGGTGCGATAAATGTCAGAGATTATCCACTATTCCTCACCAACCTCATCAACCTATGACTTCAATCACTTCCCCATGGCCATTTGCAGTATGGGGAATTGACTTAGTAGGACCCCTACCAAGAGCTGCCAATAATTACCAGTTTCTGATAGTTACCGTTGACTATTTCTCAAAGTGGGTGGAGGCAGAGCCGATGATAATGATCACAGAATAAAAGACCTTCCAATTTATTTGGAGGAACATCATATGTAGACATGGCCTCCTAAACACTCTCATCTCAGATAATGAAACCCAGTTCAAAAACTCCTCTTTAGAAAAGTATTGCGAAAGAGTGGGGATAAAGCAGTTCTTCTCATCTCCTGACCAACCTCAGGCAAACGGTCAGACAGAAGTCACAAACAGAACAATCCTCGACGGAATCAAGAAGAGGTTAGAAGAAGCGAAGGGGAGATAGACTGAAGAGGTTTATGTTGTGTTATGGGCTTACAGAACCACGGCAAGGACACCAACAGGAGAAACCCCGTTCATGCTAGCACATGGATCAAAGGCCGTCATACCAACAGAGGTGGGACTCCCTACTCATAGGGTTCAGACCTATGACCGTGATAAAAATGAGGAAGAAAGAAGACTAGACCTGGATCTGATTGAAGAGAGAAGGGAAGACGCAGAAATCAGACAAGCAGCATACCAGCAGAGAGCAGCAAAATTCTACAATCAGAGGGTGAAATCAAGACCCATTGTCGTGGGAGACTTAGTACTAAAAAAGACCTTACAGAATATAAATAAACTCCATCCAAACCGACATGGTCCTTACAAAGTGACAGAAGAGCTTGTACCCAGGACCTACAGGCTAGAAAACCTAGAAGGGGAACCTTTTGCTAACCCCTGGAATGCTGATCACCTAAAGAAGTATTACATATGATGTTGCAGAAAGTTATGTAAATGTACCATCTTATGAAGAGGTTATTAATAAGAGATCAGTTTCCATGTCGATTCTTGCTTCATTGTGCTCTAATGGTAGAAAGCATGAGGATAACATCTTAGTTGATGACCTCAGACCTTATAACATCATGATTTGGTGGCAAGGTCTGAGGTCAGACACCTTACACGGATGACCTTAGACCCTTAACATCATTAATTTGGTGATATTAATTATAGGGACAACATCTTAGTTGATGACCTCAGACCTTATAACATCATGATTTAGTGGCAAGGTCTGAGGTCGGACACCTTACAGGGATGACCTCAGACCCTTAACATCATTAATTTGGTGACATTAATTATGGGGATAATATCTTAGTTGATGACCTCAAACCTTATAACATCATGATTTGGTGGCAAGGTCTGAGGTCAAACATCATTCTTGGATGACCTCAGGCCCTTAACATCATTAATTTGGTGACATTAATTATGGGGATAACATCTTAGTTGATGACCTCAGACCTTATAACACCATTATGTGGTGGCAAGGTTTGAGGTCAAACATCATTATTGGATGACCTCAGGCCCTTAACATCATTAATTTGGTTATATTAATTATGGGGACAATATCTTAGTTGATGACCTCAGACCTTATAATATCATGATTTGGTGGCAAGGTCTAAGGTCAGACACCTTACAGGGATGACCTCAGACCCTTAACATCATTAATTTGGTGACATTAATTATGGGGATAACATCTTAGTTGATGACCTCAGACCTTATAACATCATTATATGGTGGCAAGGTCTGAGGTCAGACATCATTCTTGGATGACCACAGGCCCTTAACATCATTAATTTGGTGATATTAATTATGGGTGTTGATACCAAAATTAATATGCTGATATGGATGAATAATACGAAGACACGTGTCAATCTACGTGGCACAATAGCAACGAGGAAGTTCATTTCCCCGACCAACTCATGTTCTCTCCGAGCAACGAGGATACACCGAGGAACTTTAGCACTCCGAGGTATTCCAGCGCTCCGAGGAACTCCAGAGCAACAGATTACAAAGGCGGTCCGAACTGCATCTCGGTCGTATCATTAATTTCCAGATAATCAACAGTTCAACCATTCATTGAATGATTATCACCTTGACGCACACGCTACATTAAATGTATTACCCTTTCATATGTATATCATTTAATGTATCAGCCCTTTCATATACAGCCTAAAGGCTATAAATACCTTGTATCATCCTCATTCAAAGGGACGGGAATTTCTTGATAGAACTTGTAATCGAGAATTCCCAAACACTCAGCAATAACATAACAGTAGACGTAGGCCATTCTTATAAGGCTGAACCACTTTAAAAATCTCGGTCTCATTTTATTTATCTGTGATTGAATAATTAGAGCGATCTAGTTTTTTACATCAACAGATTGGCGCCGTCTGGGGGAAACGACTGTTGCTATCGTTTTTCACCAAAAATCATTTATCATCAATGGCAGATAATCCAGAACCCAATAATCGAAATGCTGGAAATGCTGAAAATCCTCCAAATCCATCTGCACCTCCAGATCTGGCTGGAATTATGACGAATCTGGTTGAAGGACAAACCGCCATGCAAGAAATAATGAGGCAACTCATTCAAACTCTTCACGGCGGTGCACCTGCCCATTCAAGGCAAAGGAGTGATCGTGGTCAATCGCGATCCAGGCCTACTGGGTCATATCGTAATGAAGAATCTAATGATTTTTCTTATCAACCTGGGCGAACTTCATCGATACGGGCTACGGATACAGATCAACATATCACTCTCTCTCCGGAGAGAACCAGCGCCCTGAAAAGATTAAGCAGGGTATCTCCTTTCAGTCGGTTAGGACCAAGGAGAAATATGAGTCCACCTAGAGCCCCATCTAGAAGCTTTCGACCACCATCAGGTTTGAGAGAAGGATCAGCACAATCACGACCAGCTACTCGTCGAGATAGATCTCAGGAAGCTACGTCAGAACAATCAATTGCTCGGACTAAGCGGCCCGAGGAAGGAAATGAAGCATGGAAAGGTTCCATTCAGCGATTGGAGAATAGACTTGGAGAAATGGCTAAAGAAAAGAATCCCTTACAGAGAACTTTTATTCAAGGGACACCTTTTGTGCAGGCCATTGTGAATTTTCCTACACCATCGAAGTTCAAAGCACCTGTAGTGACCCCTAAGTATGATGGAAAGACAGATCATGTTCTTCATATAGAACAATACCAAGCTGCTGCCGATATATATGCCGTCCCCGACGAGATGAGGTGTAGAGCATTTTCGGGAACTCTTACCGGATCTGCACAGATATGGTACAACAATCTTCCTCGGGGTAAGATTTTGACTTTTATTCAGTTAGCCGAGTTGTTCATTGGCAATTTCTATTTTGGAGCAAAGCCGGTAAAGCGAGTAGCACACTTGTTAAGTGTTAGACAAAAATCAGGTGAGAGTACTAGAGATTACATAACTCGTTTCAATAACGAGAAGTTGGAAGTCATAGATTACGAAGAAAAGACAGCGATCACTGCTTTGATGAGTGGATTGTTGCCTAACAAGTTATACTACACTTTGGCCAAAGATCCACCTAAAACTATGTCGGAGTTGATGGCAAAAGCGGCCAAAATCATGAATGCCGAGGAGGCTATGGCTGCGAAGAAGAATATGGATAAAGAAACCAAGGAGGAGGTTGACAAATCTAAGAAGAAAGAGCAAAAAGGTAATGGTGGTGACAAGCACTCCAAGAATAATAGGAAGTCATGGGAAGTCCTGAAGAAATACGATAATTATACTCCATTGAAAATGGGTATTAATCATGTTTTGGAAGAAATCAAGAACAACGAAGAAATCAAGTGACCAGATAAACTGAGGACCAATCCTGACCTGAGGAATAGGGCCAAATATTGCGAATTCCATAAAGATCATGTCCATACGACTAAAAATTGCATAGCCCTTCAGAACGAGATTGAAACGCTCATCCGAAGAGGAAAGTTGTCAAAGTATGTAGATCGCAGAGGTGAAAGGAAGAGTGATGATAGAACTAGAGATCATTCCAGATCTCCTCGTCGGACGGAGGAGAAAAAGAAAAGAGATCATGAAGATGATCCAGATGAAGACCCCGATCTTCTAAAAAAGCCAAGGCAGCCTGAACGAGAGGTATTTTCCATACGTTTTGGGTCATTTGATTGTAATGTTATTACAGGAGGAGATGCTGGAGGGGGAGACCTTACTGCAGAAAGAAAGGCCTATCTCGGAGAGGCTCAAGCCTGCTCATATATTCAACGAATAAATCTTGCCGAGGATGATCGTCCGAAGAAGGTAAATAAAGAGAAGCTAGTTATTGGTTTTTCAAAAAACGATTTGGCAGGTGTTCTTTACCCTCACGACGATCCTTTGGTGATCAAAATGAGGATGAAAGATGTGGTGATTTCAAGAGTGTTGGTGGACAATGGTAGTTCGGCAGACATCATGTACTATTCATGCTTTGATAGCTTGAATTTGAAATTATCTCAATTGGAACCTTATCACAGACCCCTTCTGGGTTTTGCTGGCGAGAAAGTTTTTTCACTTGGGACGATCAAGTTGGACATATTCATTGGAACTTGGCCTACTTGTCGAATAGAAAGAATACGCTTCTTTGTGATGGACAAGAATGTGCAGTCAGCCTACAACATCATCATGGGAAGAGTTGGTTTGAAGAAGTTCGAAGCAGTTCCATCTACAGTGCATCAATGCTTAAAATTCCCAACAAACTTCGGAGTAGGAGTTGTGAAAGGTGATCAAAAAATAGCTCGGGAATGCTATTATTCATCTGCCGAGCAAGAGGAGCTTGAGGAATCAAGGAAAAAGACTAATACCTACCAGGTGGAGGAAAGTACAGAAATTAAAACTCTTGATCCCAGGGATGAATCCCAACTTGTAAAAGGACAGGTGGTAGAATCTACAGAAAATGTTATTCTGGACGAGGAGCACCCTGAACGAGTAACCCAGATAGGTTCGTCGTTGGATGCTTCAATAAAACAAGAGTTGATAACTTTCTTGAGAAATAGGAAGAATACTTTTGCATGGAATCACGAAGACATGCCAGGAATAGATCCAAACTTCTTATGTCATGAACTCAATGTGAATAAGGAGATCAAGCCTGTGAAGCAGAGAAGAAGAGTGTTTAGTCCCGAGAAGAATCAGGCTATACAAGAGGAGGTCGAGAAGCTCCAGAAAGCCCAATTCATTGAAGATGTGAAATATCCAGACTGGTTAGCAAATGTGGTGATGGTAAAGAAGAAGAATAATAAATGGAGAATGTGTGTTGATTTCACTGATCTCAACAAAGCATGCCCGAAAGATCATTTTCCATTACCCAGAATAGACCAGCTAGTGGATGCTACTTCGGGACATGAGCTGCTCAGCTTCATGGATGCATATTCTGGCTACAACCAGATCAAAATGAAACCTGAAGACAGAGAAAGTACTTCTTTTATTACCCTAAGGGGAACTTATTGTTATAATGTCATGCCTTTTGGTTTGAAAAATGCAGGTGCAACATATCAGCGGCTGATGAACAAGGTTTTTGCCGAACAAATCAGTTGCAACATGGAAGTCTACGTCGACGATATGCTAACAAAGAGCAAGAAAGCTACTGATCATCTAGTTGACTTAGGTCAGACCTTTGATCAACTAGATAAATACCAAATGAAGCTCAACCGGACGAAGTGCACCTTTGGAGTACGAGAAGGAATGTTCCTCGGATACATCGTCAACCAACGAGGTATTGAGGCAAATCCAGAAAAGATCAAAGCTCTTTTAGAGCTGCGATCCCCAACGACGAAGAAAGAAGTACAGAGTCTTACAGGACGAGTTGCGGCGCTCAATAGATTTGTGTCCCGAGCAACTGATAAATGCCTCCCATTCTTCAAAACACTTCGAAAAACTTTTGAATGGACTGATGAATGTGAAAAGGCCTTTCAAGACTTGAAGAAATATTTGGGAGCACCTCCATTGCTGTCCAGGCCAATAACAGGAGAGAAGTTGTACTTGTATCTGGCGGTATCAGAGAATGCAGTTAGCTCAGCATTGATTAGATTGGAGAATGGAGATCAGAAACCCATCTATTACACAAGTAAGGCTTTTCGAGGTGCAGAAATCAGATATCCAAAGCTAGAAAAATTGACATTGGCATTAATTGAAGCAAGTAGAAGAATGAGGCCATATTTCCAGGGCCATACAATCGTCGTATATACCGACATGCCATTGAGACAAGCCCTTCACAAGCCAGAAAAATTAGGAAGACTGATGTACTGGGCAATAGAACTCGGTGAATATGATATTGTGTATGAACCCAGATCATCATTAAAAGGGCAAGCTGTAGCAGATTTTATAGCAGAGTTTACATACCCTGATACGCCCGAGGAGCAAAAAGTGCTCGCTGACCAACCTGTGGATGTTACAGGATCAAAAGACATAAATCCAGACCAACTCCGGTTGGTAAAAGGACTTATGGATGAAGAAAGATCATCAACTTCGAGCTCAGACCAGCTCCGGTTGGTAAAAGAGCGAGAAGAGATGGTCGACGAGGAGCGAAAAGTGTCAGGGGAGGATGAAAAGAAGCAACAAATATTTCACCGAGGAACCCTGTCAGATAAGGAATTTGAAGACGGATTGCCCATATGGAGATTATATGTAGATGGCTCATCTTGCACAGCAGGTTGCGGGGCAGGAATTGTTTTGAACACCCCAGACGAGATTGACATGGAATATGCTTTACGATTCCAATTCAAAGCCTCCAATAATGAGGCTGAGTATGAGGCCATGATAACAAGTTTAAACTTAGCAAAAGTTATGGAAGCATGGCAAGTAATTGTATTCAGTGATTCTCAATTAATTGTAAATCAGATGAAAGGAACATATGCAGTTAAAGGAGATTTAATGGCGAAGTATCATGCAAAGGTGATGGAGTTACTGACAGAATTTGATGCCATTCAATTGGTGAGAATACCGAGGATGGAGAATGTACAAGCAGACGCACTGGCCCGACTATGATCAGCTACTCGTACCGAGCTGCGAAGAATGATACCAATTGAAGTACTGGAAAGTCGGAGCATAGATGAAAACCTGACGATGAATGTTATTACCCTTGATTTAGGACCATCTTGGATGGATTCCATCAGGGTATTTATTGAAGAGGGAGAATTGCCAGAGGACAAGCTCGCTGCCAAAAAATTGAAGTATAAAGTTGCTCCGTATGTATTAACTAATGGTATTTTATACAGACGAGGAATTATGATAGGTTTGCAGAGATGTGTACATCCCTCCGAGGTGAAAGAATTAATTGAAGAAATTCATGAAGGGTCTTGTGGAGCTCATGTAGCAGGTCGAACACTTTTACAAAGGGTAATGACTCAAGGATACTATTGGCCGACGATGAGGGCTGATTGTATAGCCTATGCTAAGAAATGTGACAAGTGCCAACGTTTTTCCTCTATCCGACGAACTCCACAAGCATTGTTGACACCAATAACTTCCCATTGGCCATTTGCCATGTGGGGAATTGATTTGGTTGGACCACTGCCGATCACCCGAGGAAGATTCAAGTACCTCGTCGTTGCAGTGGATTATTTTACTAAGTGGGTAGAAGCTGAACCGCTTATTGATATGACATACGAGAAGGTATACCAGTTCGTTTGGAAGAATATCATCTGTTGATATGGTCTCCCTCATGCCTTCATCACAGACCATGGAACCCAATTTGATAACGAGGAATTTGCTGCCTATTGTCATCAGTCGAACATTTTGAAGGTTCATTCAGCACCAGGCCATCCTCAAAGCAATGGACAGACTGAAGTGACGAATAGAACACTGCTAAATGGTTTGAAGAAAAGGCTAAGTGAAGCTAAAGCTAACTGGATTAACGAGCTACAATCAGTATTGTGGGCTTACCGAACAACTCCCCGAGCAGCAACTGGAGAATCACCATATATGCTGGCATTTGGAAGTGAGGCTGTAATACCTGTCGAGTTGGGTCTTCCAACGCATAGAGTACTAAATTTCAATTCTCCTATCAGTGACTTAATGAGGAGACTGGATTTGGATATGCTCGAGGAGGTCAGAGAAGAGGCAGCCATTAGGAATGCTGCTTATCAACAACGAACAACTCTTTTCTACAACAAAAGGGTGAGGAAATGAGATTTAAAAGAAGAAGATTATGTACTAAAGAAGGTAATTCAGAAACACAATAAATTGGGGGCAAACTGGCATGGGCCTTACCGAGTTACAGAAGTTGTTCGACCAGGAACTTACCGAATAGCAACTCTAGAAGGAGAAGAATTCAAGAATGCTTGGAATGCTGAACACCTTCGCAAGTATTATCAATGATGTAAAATGTACAACGGTTCCATCGATATGAATAAAACGATGATGTTTTCACCATTTTCCTATCCTTTGTTTGAAAGTTTTTCGGGGAATACTAGTGTTGTACACTACGCTGCTCGACAGCAAAAAGAAGACAATAGTTCGAAAGAACCAAAAAATATACTCCTTTGGTTAGGAGGCGTACACTAGCGTGACCAACTAAGGTTGGTAAGATAACTAGTGGACAGATAGTTCGAAAGAACCAAAAAATATACTCCTTTGGTTAGGAGGCGTACACTAGCGTGACCAACTACGGTTGGTAAGATAACTAGTGGACAGATAGTTCGAAAGAACCAAAAAATATACTCCTTTGGTTAGGAGGCGTACACTAGCGTGACCAACTACGGTTGGTAAGATAACTAGTGGACAGATAGTTCGAAAGAACCAAAAAATATACTCCTTTGGTTAGGAGGCGTACACTAGCGTGACCAACTAAGGTTGGTAAGATAACTAGTGGACAGATAGTTCGAAAGAACCAGATAGTTCGAAAGAACCTGATAGTTCGAACCCATGACCAACTCTGGTTGGTAAAAGGGCAAGAACAACATTCTTAAAAAAGCCAATCTCGGTTGGTTTGAAAACAAAATATGCCAACAAGTTGGTCGGAAGGTAAAATCATTCCAGAAAATACAAAGAATTCCAAACTGAACCAAGTATAGTTGGTCAGTGATCAACTATACTTGGTCGACGAGGATAAATTATCGACCATGGTTGGTCGAACACATTTTATGAAAAAGTTTACCAAGTATGGTTGGTCGGGGATAAAAACCCATCAACTGTAGTTGGTCGACAAACACAATTTAACAACCTTGGTTGGTTGGAAACATTTTAAACATTTTATACTCATTACTTTATTATTAAGTAATTGAGCAACATTGATACTTGTAATTTTGATTACTAAGTTGGTTGATGAACAGCACCATATTGTTATCTTTTTAACAGATACATATGCACAAATGTAAAAATGTTTGATAAACACAAGACAATAGCAATACAGATTTGCAAACAGAAAATGAAATTCTTTCATTAAGGTCCAAATATATTACAAGCTACATATATGTGCTAATTATTACATTGAAAAATCTATTCTATTGGTTTCTTTCCTTTAGCTTTTGAAACAGGTTCCTCGCCGGCAGGAGGGTCCTCCAGGCAAAGAGGAGAATTGATGAAATTAATATCTCTGAGCATTCTGACGTTCATCACAGAAGGTGTATCCAAGAGATGCTCGGGACGAGATAATTCAGTCTGAGAATGAAGACTATAGTCGCCAAGGTATTTTGAAATTAAACTCCGAGGAATGGAACGAGCTGGGATCCATTCCATGTCCAATTTGAAAGGTGGCACAGGCAAGTCTAGTAACCCTGGAGCATGATAATCCCATAAAAAATGCCCTTGCTCCAATTTTAGTACACCCAGGGCGTTCAACCACCCCTGCTTATAACCTTCATTATTGGCATGTTCAATACGAGCATCTAAATGAACAAGGGCTTCATTGTATCCTGCCATCCAAAACTCCCTGGGCTGTTTATGGAATTGGAAGGTTAATCTATCCAATTGTTCATGAAGGTTCCTGGCAAAAACATCTTTATCATTCAAAGCAGACTTCGTTGCAGTAAGTTGATCTTCCAAAGATAGATTTTTCTTGGACATTTCAGATAAAGCCCGATCTTTGGCGTTCAATTGGTATGCTTTAGTTTCCAATGTTGACAGAGTACGAGATTCTTCAATATTACGACTGAGAACTCTTGATCGACTCCGAGCAGGTGGAGAATTTTGCTCCTCGACAACATTTTGAACAGCTCTTCCTCGCCCACGAGACCCTCTTCCTCGTCCCCGAGCAGTAGTGGAAATACTAGATCTTCTCAGAGCATCCAACTCTTGCCTTAATTTAGCATTCTCAACTTCTAAGAACGAGAAACCTTCATCGGTAACTTGTACTAAAGCAGTGGAAGATGACGCTGCAGATTCATACTGTGCCAGCTTTTTCTGCAAATTATTGTTCTCTTGTTCCAGCAACTCAGCAATCTGCCTGCAGGCCTCAACTTCACCTTTTAAAGTTCTTTCCCTAACATCGTATCCAACAAGGATCTTTTTATGGCCTGTTTCAGAAGAAAGCTGTTGATATCTATTTTCATACTCCTTGTGCAGCAAAGCAGTTGATTCATTATGTTGATGTTGTAGATCTTCTAAAGAATAATGAAGCTCTTCAATCAAGTCATAGTAGGCCACGTTGTTGGCCACAGCTCTGTTAAGTAAATCCTTCAGGTATTGATAAGCCTCAATTGCTTGTTCTAAAGCATCATGGCCAAGGATGTCAGCAATTTCTGATACACTCAAATTTGTATGACCAGCTTTATAATATTCACGGCATTGCCGCATCAGCTTTGTATCATGAGTAGATATCAATTCCATTCTAGCCACAAACTAACAAAGAAAGAAAAAGCAATCATCAAAAAGAAGACAAAATGCAGAAAGATGTGAATTTATTACATCATCAAACAAGATTACATCATTTTGAGTACAGAGGATAAGTCAAAGAGTAACATAAAAAGAGTACCGAACAACTTCACACCTTTTCCTTATCTCCCAAGACTTTCTCGGGAGGCTGGGACGAGGAGCTTGGTTGCTCGGTAGGAATAATGGTCTGATTGTTAGAGGCTGGGACTTGTTCTGGAGGAGCAGGCAACGATGAAATCTCCTCGGTGGCTAACTGGTTGGGTGGTGGAACAAGGGCTTGATCACCCACTGTCATTGAAGATTCTTCAGATGCAGCTTCGTCTGAAGACTCATCCTCAATAACTGGAGGAGGACCAGGGAGATGTTGTTGAAATAGATCGGAGTCCTCGTTCACCTTCAACTCCTGCAGTGCTGCAACCCAACCATCATGAAAATATTTTATACTTCCATATTTCACCTGGGTCGTCATGGCTGCCACCCCCCTGTCCCATCCTTTGTCCCAACCAGTTTTAAAAGACTTCTTCGCAGCTGTTTTTCTCTTCATCTTCTCCGAGGATAGTTTTTCGGACATAAGATTCTCAGCGGCCTTCAATTTATTTTCCACCACCTCTTTCTGACGATTTACCTCTCGTAGAAGGGTCAGCTCTTCTTCAGCTAATTTCATTTTATTTTAAAGCTCCCCAAAGCCTGAGAGTTTCTTGGCATAGTCGTTATTCTCTCTCTCCAAATCCTTCACCTTATTACTCAGTTGTAGCTTCTCTGCATCAGACGCAGCCAATTTCTTTTCCCATTCAGTTTTATCCTCGTCATACTTCTGACGAGACTCACTCACAGATTTAATAGCCTTCTCCAGTGCTCCTTCTACAGTGGACGAGGAGCAAGAAGCCTTGATCGCTTCATCCTTTCTAAGGATTAAATTGAAACAGCTCGTCAACTGCAATCAAAAGAGGAAAACGAAATCAGAAATAATATTGGGAAACAACAAAGGAAAGTATAAAAAGCTCAGAGTATAGATACTTACTGAAGCCAAATGACGAGCAGCCAGATAGGTAACCACATCTCGAGTAAGGTCTTATTCAGTACCTTGCACCTCGGGGATAGGTGAAAATTTTGCCAAGATCGTCGTAGAGCTTGAAGGAACAATAATCGAAACACCATCTCCACCAGTTAGGAGCTGGGGATTGGTTCCAGAAATGCTGACCGAGGAGGATTTCCTCAATCTCCTTGGTGCCTTCTCAGCAACTTCAACCAACGAGGAACTTTTAGTTGGTGAGATAGTAATTACCTCAACAGGTGCATCTTTCTGCACAGGAGCCACTGGGGGCTTCTCGGCAACCTTCTGAACAGCAACAGAAGGAGCATCATCAATTTTCTTTGTCCCCTTTGGGACATTAACCTTGGTTTTCTTCCCATCGCCAGTAGAGGAACTCTCCTCAAAGAGAGTGGGTACTCTTCTCTTGCCCATTTTTTGGCTCAAAGGGATATGAGATTCTGGATCAGAGTCTTCAGGAATTTGCACTGGATCACTGTTGCTGACCACATGGCGAGCAGTAAAGGATGACGTATAGCTCCTATACTGCAACAAATATGAGGCAGACCTGATATGCTCGTCCGCGACCTTCTGATGCAAACTCCAGATATGTTTCAATTGCCTTATATTTACCTCTGATTTCTTGGGGGTTTTTCTCTTGCTGTCAACTACAAACAAAAATAAGTTGAAATGTCAATCACGCATTTACACAAACAAGATGAAATCAAAATTTTAGAAAGTCAATAAAACAGAAACAACCTATCCCATTGCCATAGGGGGGGCATTTGGGACCATCATATACTTCATCTCCGGGCAAAGGGGCATGTTGCCAATTTTTTATAATGACCCCATTTTCAAAATAATCCCTGTTGGCATCAGGGAGGTTGACTACCAGATCCCTATTCAAAAATCTAGTTTTTAAATAATAAACGTCGTCTAGAATAGCCCATCTATAGCAAAACATAATCTCAGGAATTCCTAAACGAGTTCCATGAGTTTGATTTAACTTATGCACCCCATTAACTATTCTCCATGTATTGGGGGCTATTTTTGCAGGGACAACATCGAAGTACTGACAAAATTCTAAACATAATGGATTTGGTGGAAAGGAAAACCCACATTCAGCAATAAAAAGACTGGGAAACCAATGTCCCTCAGCCAAACGAAAGTAATTTTGAGGTTCAGACAACTCCTCTAAAATCACCCAAGAAGGGATGGAAAAATCAGAACGGAATTTTTCAATAGATTCAATAATATAAACCATGGTGAATAAAAGAAGAAGGAAGAAAAGCTTACAGGAAGAAAGGAGAGCTATCAACAACGAACGAAAATAAGGATGAACGCACAAGAGAGAAAGAGAGAATAGAAAGCTTGAATGCAGAAAATTGAAAAAGGTAGAAGACGGTATGGTTACCTAAGAAGTTTAAATACTTTACCTTGGGAAGTGGCGAAAGAAATGATTACGAAAAAGAAACTATTGTATTACCGGCGGCTAAAAGGACAAAAACTGCACGAAGATCGAAGCGCTTATGAAAATTCAAAAAGGCGGATTCTGCGAATATTGAAGGAAATTCAAATACAAAGAAAATGCTCCTAAAATCCAGGAAAGTCATTTAATATTGTCATATACCGAGAAAGAATGTTCCATACTCCTCAAAGTTCGAAATATGAAACATTGGGGGCTTCTGTTGATACCAAAATTAATATGCTGATATGGACGAATAATACGAAGACACGTGTCAATCTACGTGGCACAATAGCAACGAGGAAGTTCATTTCCCCGACCAACTCATGTTCTCTCCGAGCAACGAGGATACACCGAGGAACTTTAGCACTCCGAGGTATTCCAGCGCTCCGAGGAACTCCAGAGCAACAGATTACAAAGGCGGTCTGAACTGCATCTCGGTCGTATCATTAATTTCCAGATAATCAACAGTTCAACCATTAATTGAATGATTATCACCTTGACGCACACGCTACATTAAATGTATTACCCTTTCATATGTATATCATTTAATGTATCAGCCCTTTCATATACAGCCTAAAGGCTATAAATACCTTGTATCATCCTCATTCAAAGGGACGGGAATTTCTTGATAGAACTTGTAATCGAGAATTCCCAAACACTCAGCAATAACATAACAGTGGACGTAGGCCATTCTTATAAGGCTGAACCACTTTAAAAATCTCGGTCTCATTTTATTTATCTGTGATTGAATAATTAGAGCGATCTAGTTTTTTACATCAACAATGGGGACAACATCTTAGTTGATGACCTCAGACCTTATAACATCATGATTTGGTGGCAAGGCCTGAGGTCAGACACCTTATAGGGATGACCTCAGACCCTTAACATCATTAATTTGGTGACATTAATTATGGGGATAACATCTTAGTTGATGACCTCAGACCTTATAACATCATTATATGGTGGCAAGGTCTGAGGTCAGACATCATTCTTGGATGACCTCAGACCCTTAACATCATTAATTTGGTGATATTAATTATGGGGATAACATCTTAGTTGATGACCTCAGATATTATAACATCATTATATGGTGACAAGGTCTGAGGTCAAACATCATTCTTGGATGACCTCAGACCCCTAACATCATTAATTTGGTGATATTATTTATGAAGATAACATCTTAATTGATGACCTCAGACCTTATAATCATAATATGGTGACAAGGTTTGAGGTACGACTATTAATTTAGTTTAAGCAGACATCATTGCACCAAGACTTGAGAGCTAAACAATTGCATGATAAAGAAGTATTCAACAAGAAAATCAACAAATGAAGGAATCAAAACCTCCTCATAGGTGGTCATCCAATTGTAAAATTAAAAAATATGAGCTGACAATGTTCTTTAGAGGTTACAAAAGTACAAAAAAGCTTCATAAAATAGCCTAAGGATTGGAAGGGAGAGTGCTGGCATCCTCGGCCTGATTACCCTGGCCGACGTTGGTCACCTCGACCCCATCTTCTCTGGGATTGGCTCCTTCAATCTCCGTCACATCCTGAGGTGTAGTCTCTGCTGGGGCAGTATCTTCCTCTTCGACCTCTTAAAGTGCTTGAGCGAATTGGGGGTTAGCAAAACCAAGACCCACGAAGTCAGAGGCTTTCAAGCTACCCGACTCCTTTTCCTTAACAGCTGCCCACTTGCTAGTAGCCTTAATACCTCTCTCGAGGTACTCAAAGCCGAAGCTGATGAATTCATCAGAGACTTTGTAATTGGCTAAAATCCCCTCAGAAGCATCCTCAAGAGCTGCCTTCACCGCTGCGTCGATCTTTTGCTGAAGGGTATCGTCCTTAGCCTTCAGAGCAGTGGTATGGTCCTTTTTTAGCTTGGAGATTTCCTTCTACAACTCCTTAGCCTTCTTGTCAGACCCATCAAATGCAGCCTTCAGACGGTCTACCTCTGCACTCAGAGTACTTTGCACCTTCTCGACCTCTTGGCCTTTCTGGATGAGGGGTAACTTCTTCAGGGTCCAATTGGCAAGATGATGCATAGCAGTAAGTCCCTACAAATCATGTGGTCGTATATATAAGTTGTAATACGAAGAAGAGGCTACACTTCGAAGATAAACTAAAATCCAAAGTCATACCTGAATAGACCTATGAAGGCCTAACTCGATCAGCAGAGGAGTGTCCATAGATCGATAAAAATGTTTGTCAGCATTGGTTATAGCAGAGCCGATGGCATCCAACGCCTGCAAACTATGCCCTATGATGCTATCATTGATTTTTAGTTGCTCTATACGAGCAGCCAATGCATCCTCAAAGTAAATGGGGATGGCTCGATCTCCCCCTTTTTTCTTTTGCCTATGATCCTCAGGGGCAGGGTCGAAAACCTTCCTCTTCTTGGTGGCCTCAGCCCTTGAGGCAGATGGAGGGGGAGGAGGAGCGGCCAGACCAGCCTTTTTGACGAGCTTTGTCAAACTTGGTGCCGCCATTTCCCAAAGCTTGTCAGATATTCCCTTCGGACGCTCTGCAAAATAAGAGGGTCTGAGTTAGAGAATCAGATATACATGTATTCAGAGGTATAACTTGTTGAAATAAGAAACTTACCAAGCTCTGTGATAGGACTTCCCCCTAAACTAGTCTCAAAGAGGTAATGGGGGGTCATCAGGTGTTCAAATCTTACGAGCAGACCATGTGCCCCCTGATCCTGAAGGTCTTTGACCTTCTGAAGATTTTGCAGGCTTAGACCAGGGTCGACCTTAGCAGCCATTGTAATCTTTCCCCATCTTATAGGCATCCTCGGCTCTAGTGGGGAAGAGGGGGCACATGGGCCAAACTCCTATGGCCCTGAGGCAAAGAAGTGGCGTGGCTTCCAATTATGATTAGAAGTTTGAGTTATCTGAAACATCTTCTTTTCAGGTTTTTGAGCTACAAAATGATAATAGCTCGGATGGTTTGTGGCAGATGAAGGGACATAGCATCCTACAAAGACTTGGACTGGAAGGTCTGAGTGATGAATAGCCCTCCATAAGACAATGGCCCCAATTATCACCCTCCAAGCATTGGGTGACAACTGGGAAGGGGCCAAGTTGATATAAGCTAGCATAGACCTGATGATGGGATGGATGGGCAGATGAAATCTCAACCTGAACATCTGCTCGTACAGGCAGATCTCACCATCTCGGCCGTGGTAAGCCCTCTCTTCCCTCATAGGTCTCTTAAGCTTTATGGAGGCGCTAATGGAGTATAAGTACCAGAAGCAAAGAAGGTTGACCTCACTAACTGTACTCTCAATCTCGGCCGCCTCAGAGACGTCAACATCGCTCTCAGTATCATCATCTAACTCAACGTCGGCCTGAGCAGACGATTGGGCTCCACTTGGAAACCTCTGAGCGAACTCGGCCCCTGTGACAGTCGATAAGGGTATGGCTTCAAGGATTGGCGGAACCGCCACACTCGGCCCAATAATTTCAACCTCAGAGGAAGAGGTTGATGTGCTTGAACTTTTGTGAGATGAGGCTCGACTGGAAACCTCCGCTTGATCAGGGGCCTGATCTTGCGGAGTTGAGAAATCCATAGCCTCTCTAAAAGATTCCATAGACATAGGGTCTAAGGAGGATGACTCAGACTCAGACATTGGCGACGGCTCAGCAGGGACCTCTGCTTTATTAACTTGTTTGGATGGTTCGGGATATAAGACCTTCAGAGGTGGTGGAAAGATAGGTCTGAGGGGGAATTCTTCTGACCTACGAGCTTCCAACCACGCTCTTTTTATTTGCCTAATTTTCTCTAAAGTCTTCTCTCTGAGAGAGGGGAACTCCTATAAGAGTTGGTAAAGAGGTCTGAGCATAAGAGGCAGACCCTACACTTGCAACTCTCCTAAATAATAAACAGGACTGACTAATGGAATGATGCAATCTAAGGATCAAACTATCAAATTTGAAGCCATTACTACCAAGAACACACAAGAATAATTCGCCAGAAAAAATAAAACATCGTCGAAAATCTCCAAAAACTCACCGAAAAATGCAAAATTAAGAAGAAGACACGAAAAATGAAGAAGATAGAATGGTAGAGGATACCTGAAGAAGAAATGGTAAGGGAGAAGGAGGAAAATGCGAGAAATCACCACCAAAAGCATCAAGCCAGAGCCTTTCTAGAGAGAGAAAGCTGCAGACACGAGTTGAACCAGGAAAAAGAGAGGAGTGAAGAAGAAATAAGGAAAATAGGGTTTAAACCCTTAATATGAATGCACGTTTCCCAAGGCCCATCATTGCCTTGGGAGCCCCAAAGGACGGCTGACATCACACGCTTGCAAGGCACACCTCACACTTCAACAATGGACAAGTGTCAAATGGACATTGGCACAAAAAAGACCTCGGAGATGTAGAGACCCCACAGTCACCTACTCTCACATGTAACTAAGGGCTGGGGGGTGATTGATATGCCCCAAATGTGCCACCTCGGCTCAGAGACATCAACATCGGCCGAGAACAAGGCCGACGTTGGAAGGGCCTTGGATCAGTGACCAGCAGCCTCGGCCATAGTAGGGTCGGCCCTGGCCGACACCACTGCCAACCTCATCAGGGGATCAACAACTTGATAGTTCACCCAGGAATGACAACCTCAGCCGGGAGTAGGCCGAGGTTACAAGGAGCCATACTTCTACCAAAGCCAACCCTATGAGTGAATCGGTCGGAGTTTAGATTATATTCCAGCTTAACCTCGTCCCCGGCTGACCCTAATACCTATCCTCGGTTTCACTAAAGCCGAGACCATGATGGCTCATCTCGGATTGGATAGGTAACTAGACCTTACTAACCCCGGACCCTTCCAGGCCGAGGTTATGACCAAGCACGGAAGCCGAGCACTTATTGACATATGCGTGGACAAGGACACGTGGACACAAATCAGTTATAACAAATCATTCCCCCCACGTGGGGGGAATATTTCATCATCATTCTCTATATGTGATAGGGACAAATGTCTTCATCATATTGGTTAGATCAACACACACATGCTCTTTATATGCATGGGGGGTACACTACCCCCCCAGGCACTATAAATACTTGTTTTCTCCTTCTTAGAAAGGGATCTAAAAATATAACCTTAGCTGAAACTGTATCTAAATACACAGTAGAGAGAGAAAGATTGAGAGATTGTATCTATGGCCATTAGAGCCCTCATACAGTGATACACATCATACACTTGCACAGTGGACGTAGGCCTGATTGGCTGAACCACTTATATTTCGGCATCGATTCCTATTCTCCTCACCTCCTTCTACTATATATATACATTTATATTGCCATTGTTGACACTGAATTGAGCTCACAAACCCCTCGAAGGGTGGTGAAGTTTCCTGCATCATCACCAATGCCAACTTCTCCAGGCGTGGGTATCGGATTTCTGATCCTCGAAAAGCTTTACTGGTGTAGTAGGCTAGTTTTTGAACTCTATTTTCTTCTCGAATTAAGGCAGAACTTACAGCTATTTCAGAAACGGCTAAATACAAGTATAATTTTTCCCCAGGAATTGGTCGGGAGAGTAGAAGAGGTGACCCTAAGTACTTTTTCAACTCCAGAAAGCTTTTTCGCACTCGTCGTTCCATTCAAAATTCTTTCTAAGCAATTTAAAGAATGGCAGGCACCTATCTGTAGCTCGGGACATAAATCTATTCAGAGCTGCTACGCGCCCAGTTAGACTTTATACATACTTGTTGTAAGTAGGGGACCACATCCCAATCAGTGCCTTAATCTTATCTGAGTTTGCTTCAATCCCCCTTTGATTTACTATGTAGTCGAGGAACATTCCTTCTTACACTCCAAACATGCACTTGGTCGGGTTCAGTCCCATCTGGTGTTTCTCTAGTTAGTTGAAAGTTTGGCTGAGGTCGGCAATATGGTCGGACTCCTTCGTGCTATTTTTTAGCAGATTATCCACATAAATTTCCATATTTTTGCCTATTTATTCCTCAAGGACTTTATTCACCAATCTCTGATAAGTTGCACTTGCATTTTTAAAACCAAATGGCATAACATTATAACAGTAAGTTCGTCAGGGGGTAATGAAGGAAGTGTTCTCCCTCTCTTTAGGCTTCATTTTGATTTGATTATAACCAGAATAGGCATTCATGAAACTGAGTAGTTCATGTCACGAAGTAGCATCCACAAGCTGATCAATTCATGGCTAAGGAAAATGATCCTTTGGGCATACTTTGTTTAAATATGTGAAGTCTACACAAATTCTCCACTTATTATTCTTTTTCTTGACCATAAATACATTGGCCAACCAATCTGGATACTTCACTTCATTAATAAAAGCAGCCTTTTGAAGCTTTTTAACTTTTTTCTGTATTATTTGGTTCTTCTCGGGACTGAACACTCTTTGCCTCTGCTTTATAGGCTTTGCCTCCTTATTTACATTGAGTTCATGGCAAATAAAGTTAGGATTAATCCATAGCATATCTTCTTGACTCCATGGGAATGCATGTTTTCTCTGTCTAAGAAAATTCACTAGTTCCTGTTTAAGAACAGGATCCAGCGTTGCTCCTATTTGAGTGGTGCGTTCTGGCTTGTCATCGTCCAACACAATACTTCATGTTGATTCTACTATTTGGCCCTTCACCAATTCCATTTCCTCCCTTTAATCTAAGGTTTCAACCTCAAATTCTTCATCAGGTTCAGAGGTGTCCACTTGGTAAGTGGTGATTTTTTTCTTTATTTCTTTTAGATCTTCCTACTTGGCAGATTAATAGTAACATTCTCGATCTACTTTTTGGTCTCCCTTTACAATAACTACTCCAAAGTTGGTCGGTATCTTTAAACATTGTTGGACTGTATATGGTATGACTTTGAACTTCTTCAACCATACCCTTTCAATAATCATGTTATAGGCCGAATGAACATTTTTGTCCATTACAAAGAAACGTATCTTCTCTGTTCGACTGGCTGCCCAAGTGCCGATCAACATCTCCACCTTAATTTTTCCCAAAGGGAATACTTTCTAACCAGAAAACCCTATTAAAGATATGTGGTAGGGCACCAATTGGTTGAGCTTGAAATCCAAAGTTTCAAAGCAAGGATATAACATAATATCTATTGAGCTACCATTATCAATTAATACTCTAGAAAGGATAAAATCCGACTTCTTGACTTTGATTACTAGAGGATCATCATGAGGGTACAATAATTCAGAGAGATTATTTTTAGAGAAATCGATCACTAGATTATCTTTGTTGACCTTCCTCGATCGATCTTCTTTAGCTAGATTTTTTTAGTAGCATACCATGAGGTGTCTGGGCCAGCTTACGTGTATCTCATTACGGTAAGCCTTCCTTTCTACTGTATGATCTCCTCCTCTCGCATCACTACCTGTAATAATTTGACAATCAAAAGAATGAAAGTTGAGCATGAATACCTCACGTTCTGGTTGCCTGGGATTCTTGGGTAGGTCAGGATCATCCTCCTAGTTATCTTCATGAGTCCTCTTTTTTTCGTCTTTGGGCTTGCAAGGTGATTTCAACCTTTATCGAGCTCCTTCATTGTTCGACGGATCAATAAACTTATTTAATTTGCCTCTTCGGATGAGAGTTTCAATTTCATTCAGCAAGGCAATACATCGATCTGTTGTGTAACCATGGTCTCTATGAAATTCTTAATATTTGGACTTATCCCTCTTGATAGGAGGACTCCTCAACTTCTCAGACCAACGTACATCTTTTTTATATTTAATTTTCCCCAAAACATGATGAATACCCATTGTTAATGGAATATAATTATTATACTTCTTGAGCCGATCTATAATCCATTTTTGCTTCGATTCCTTATGTTCTTTAGAATCTTTGTGTTCCTTCTTGTTAGTTTTGCTTTCTCTTTTTACCCCCAAGCTCTCCTTAGCTGCCATTACCTCCTCTTCATTCATGATGTTGGTTACTTTTGACATTAACTCGGTCATTGTCTTTGGGGAATCTTTAAAAAGCGTATAGTAGAGCTTTTCGGGGAGCAATCCACTCATAAGAGCTGTTATAGCAGTCTTCTCCTCATAATCCACAACCTCCAATTTTTTGTTGTTGAAACGAGTGATGTAGTCTCTAGTACTTTCTCCTTCCTTTTGTCTCACACTGAGTAAATGAGCTACTCTTTTTACTGGTTTTGCCCCAAAGTAAAAGTTACTAATGAATAGCTCGGTCAGCTGATTGAAGTTAAAAATTTGCCCCTGAGGAAGGCTATTGTACCAGATTTGAGCAAGACCTGTAATTATTTAGGAGAATTATCTACACCTTATCTCATCGAGAACGGCATATATATTAGCTGTTGCCTGATATTGCTCGATAAGAATGACATGGTCAGTCTTTCCATCATATTTGGGTGTAACCACTTGAGCTTTAAACTTTGAAGGTGTGAGAAAATCCATAATAGCTTGTATGAAAGGAGATCCTTTTATAAAGCTTCTTTACAATGGGTTATTGGCTTTAGCCATTTCTCCCAATCTACCCTTTATGAACTGGATGGATCCCTTCCATGCGTTGTTTCCAGTATCGAATTTGTGTGTTATAACTTTTTTATTCCTACTAACTATTTGTTCTGAACTTTCTTCCTGTAATTATTGCTCGGTGTCGGCAATTCGTCAGGTATCTGATCCAGATTGGGCAGAGCTTTCCCTATAATTATTTCCTCATCGAGTATTCCTCGATAAATGCCCCGAGAACATTTATGTTCCCCCTGCGTTCCAAAGGGTCAAAAGGAGATGCCCAACTAAGCCGTTCTAAGGCACTCAATCTTTCAAAAGTAAAAGACTGATCATCATAGGGCTCTGATGTTTTGAGAGAAGAACTTGCCCTTGGGATATAATAGGTATCTCTAGTAGTTCTGGATTGGCTGTGCCTACTGCTTCTTGGAGGAAGTGGTGGCATATTTCTACGAACAAGTAAGGAAGGTGACCTAGCTTATAAGGTCTACGCTAACTGCCTCAAAATATCTTAGATAGATTCTTGTCCTCTGGCGAGACTGGCCAGAATTCCAGTCAAATCATTGGGAGTTGGTGAGCAGAAGGAATAGGTGGAATGCCATCATTTCTGAGGCTTGATTCAGGAATATCAACCATTTGAATGAATGAATGGGTGAAAACAATTAGAAACACGTTTCCACAGACGACGCCAATCTGTTGATGCAAAAACTAGACCATCTCTAATTATTTGACCATACATAAGTAAATTAAAGACACAAAAGATTTTTAAAGTCGTTCGGCTCAAAGAGAAAATCTTACGTCCACTGGTGTATATTGCCATGTGTTTGTTCAGTTGTCTCTTGTTTGTGTCCCCTGGCTATAGGGATTACAATGTATTTATAGCCCTTGAGGGTGTACCAGAAGTGGAATATTAAATTAGGAATGCCTTTATAACATAGACATTTATATTTATACAACGTTCAAAATGTATACAACTAATGGCGATTGGTACCCCCTTGTTAGTCACTCTTCTTGGTGTTGGCTGGCATTTTTGGATTCATTTTGATAAATAGGCCTTTCTAGCTAGGATTAATGCCACGATGGATAACACATGCCTATCTCTGATTAGTCCATGTAATAGGATAATTTTTAGTATCGACAATAAGTAAAATAATAGAAGAGGTGAGAGAAAATAGAGGAACATAAGGATTTAAATGGTTCGACCTTAGCCTACATCCACCGTGCAAGGTTTTTGAGCGTATTCACTATAAAGAAAAGCAAAAGGACATTAATGATTAATACAATCTCTCCCCCCCTCTCTCACACTCTCTAAGTTCAATGAAATAATAGGATTTTAAGTCGAAGATTAATCCTAGGGAAATGAGGCACATGATGCCTTTTATAGTCCTGGGGGTGCGCAGTGTCACCCCGAAGACAAGTACTCCATGTGTGAATGGGTAAATAACTAGTGAATGTGTGACACCTATAAAGAAAGGTATACGAATCATGATGAAAAATATTCCCCCACGTGTTGGTTGATTCCCCATAACGATTTTGCTTAGATATGGTAACAATACCCTTGTTGTGATGTCCACGCGTGCACATGATGCATGAAGCTAAGGTCCTCGGTTGGCTGAGGCTGGTGGAGCTTTGATCTTGTAAAATGGAGCCAAGATGAAACTAGCTCAATATCTTACTGATATGGACAATAGTAAAGTCTTGACCTCCTGGTACTGTCTGAGGTCGAGAGTGCACTATTGGTAAGGCTGACAATATATAAACTGTTAATGAATGATATCTTGTTATAAGGTTATCTCGAAGTCCGAGACAACTCAAGATGAGACTGTGTATAAGGACTCCTGAGGATTAATGATTCTGAGGGAATATATGAGGGGACATATTACTGTAGTGGGTGTCGTCCGAACGAGACTAGACTTGTGTGTATCACTCAAGTCATATGTTGTACATATATCTAAATACCAAAAAACAAACAAAAAGGTTTAAAACCATGAAATATTTCCATATAATTAGAGGATTTCCAGATCTGTGGATTCTATATATTTTTTTATTCTTAATATTGGAAGTCTTAACACTTTTGCTTCATCAAAGTGATTTTATGAATGAATCCATTTCATTTAAGTATTTCATGAATACAAATCCTTTACATTTTCAAATCTAGCTCCGTTTCACTCTAAAAGCACCTTAAAACATCAAAGAGAATACAGACATATTACATCGAGCCTCTATAAAAGGTAGAATTTCTTTTGACCTTACGTGAACTACGTAACTTTTTGGCCTCAATTATGTTTGCTGGAAGAGTTCCTTCTTTAATGTAAACTCTGATGGGATCCATCCAAGATGGTCCAATGTCTAATGCAATAACATTAATCATCAGATCTTCATCTATACTCCTATTTGTTAGAAGCTCAATAGGAATAGTTCGTCGGAGCTCGATTCTGGTTGCTGAAGCCAACCGAGCAAGTTCATCTGCTCGGGCATTATCCAATCCTGGAATTTTGCACATGCGAACTTCAGGCAATGTTGTTATTACTTTTAATGCTTTGGACAAGTACCTGGTCATCAATTCTCCTTTAGCTCCATACAAGTTCAATATTTGATTCACTAGTAGTAGAGAATCACTGTGCGCCACAACTTGCTCGGCATTCAGTGATTGGGCCAAACTCAAGCCCACTATGATATCTTCATATTTTGCTTCATTATTTGAGATTTGGAATTGGAATCGCAAAGCATATTCAATATTTATTCCATCCAGAGTGTTAAGTATGATACCCGCTCCACTGCCTTTGCGCAAGATGACCCATCAACATACAGGTTCCATGTTAAGATATTATTGTCAAACATTTGGTCTGTCAAGTTCCCATAATGAAATATTTTTCTCCTCGCTTCCTCATACTTTCCTAACATCTCCTGAGCTCTAGAAGAGGAATCATGTAGGTCGGTAGTGATTTATTTTAACCTTTCTTCTAATAAAGGTTGTTCGGGGATTGATTGCTGACAGGGTCTTCTCCTAATTCTTATTCTTTCTGCCCATCTTGTTGCTCGGGCACCTTGGGGTAAGTAAAGTCTGCAATAAAATTTACTACAGCTTAACCTTTCAAAGAAGATCTCGATTCACAAATAATATCATACTCCCCCAATTCTACTGGCCAGTACATTAATCTGCCAGACTTCTCCAGTTTGTGCAAGGATTGCCTTAGAGGCATATCAGTGTACACTATAATTGTATGGTCTTAAAAATAGGGATTCATCCATCTAAATGCCTCAATCAGTGCCAATGCCAACTTCTCCAGGCGTGGGTATTGGATTTCTGCTCCTCAAAAAGCTTTACTGGTGTAGTAGGCTGGTTTTTTAACTCCATTTTCTTCTCGAATTAAGGCAGAACTTACAGCTGATTCAAAAATGGCTAAGTACAAGTATAATTTTCCCCCTATAATTGGTCGGGAGAGTAGGGAAGGTGACCCTAAGTACTTTTTCAACTCCAGAAAGCTTGTTCGCATTCGTCGTTCCATTCAAAATTCTTTCTAAGCACTTTAAAGAATGGCAGGCACCTATTTGTAACTCGGGACATAAATTTATTTAGAGCTGCTACACGCCCAGTTAGACTTTGTACATCCTTCTTGTAAGTAGGGGCCCACATCCCAATCAGTGCCTTGATCTTATCTGAGTTTGCTTCAATCCCCCTTTGATTTACTATGTAGTCGAGGAACATTCCTTCTTACACTCCAAACACGCACTTGGTCGGGTTTAGTCCCATCTAGTGTTTCTCCAGTTTATTGAAAGTTTGGCTAAGGTCGGCAATATGATCAAATGCCTTCTTGCTATTTTTTAGCAGATTATCCATATAAACTTCCATATTTTTACCTATTTGCTCCTCAAAGACTTTATTCACCAATCTCTGATAAGTTGCACTTGCATTTTTAAAACCAAATGGCATAACATTATAACAGTAAGTTCCTCAGGGGGTAATGAAGGAAGTGTTCTCCCTCTCTTTAGGCTTCATTTTGATTTGATTATAACCAGAATAGGCATCCATGAAACTGAGTAGTTCATATCCCGAAGTAGCATCCACAAGCTGATCAATTCATGGCTAAGGAAAATGATTCTTTGGGCATACTTTGTTTAAATATGTGAAGTCTACACACATTCTCCACTTATTATTCTTTTTCTTGACCATA
Source organism: Sambucus nigra (assembly GCA_949130495.1). NCBI lineage: Eukaryota > Viridiplantae > Streptophyta > Magnoliopsida > Dipsacales > Adoxaceae > Sambucus > Sambucus nigra. The sequence continues at coordinate 236,533,981 of OX422222.1, forward strand.
ACTACATTGGCCAACCAATCTAGATACTTCACTTCATTAATAAAAGCAGCCTTTTGAAGCTTTTTAAATTCTTCCTGTATTGGTTGGTTCTTCTCGGGACTGAACACTCTTTGCCTCTACTTTATAGGCTTGGCCTCCTTATTTACATTGAGTTCATGGCAAATAAAGTTAGGATTAATACATGGCATATCTTTGTGACTCCATGCGAATACATGCTTTCTCTGTCTAAGAAAATTCACTAGTTCCTATTTACGAACAGGATCCAGCGTTGCTCCTATTTGAGTGGTGCATTCTGGCTTGTCATCGTCCAACACAATGCTTCATGTTAATTCTACTATTTGTCCCTTCACCAATCCCATTTTCTCCCGTTGATCTAAGGTTTCAACCTCAAATTCTTCATCAGGTTCAGAGGTGTCCACTTGGTAAGTGGTGATTTTCTTCTTTATTTCTTCTAGATCTTCCTACTTGGCAGATGAATAGTAACATTCTCGATCTACTTTTTGGTCTCCCTTTACAATACCTACCCCAAATTTGGTCGGTAGCTTTAAACATTGATGGACTGTATATGGTATGACTTTGAACTTCTTCAACCCTACCCTTTCAATAATCATGTTATAGGCCGAATGAACATTTTTGTCCATTATAAAGAAACGCATCTTCTCTGTTTGACTGGCTGGCCAAGTGCCGATCAACATCTCCACCTTAATTTTTCCCAAAGGGAATACTTTCTAACCAGAAAAACCTATTAAAGGTATGTGGTAGGGCACCAATTGGTTGAGCTTGAAATCCAAAGTTTCAAAGCAAGGATAGAACATAATATCTGCTGAGCTACCATTATCAATTAATACTCTAGAAATAATAATATCCTGCTTCTTGACTTTGATTACTAGAAGATCATCATGAGGGTACAACACTTCAGAGAGATCATTTTTAGAGAAATCGATCACCAACTTATCTTTGTTGACCTTCCTTGATCGATCTTTTTTAGCTAGATTTTTTTTGGTAGCATACCATGAGGCGTCTGGGCCAGCTTACGCGCACCTCATTATGGTAAGCCTTCCTTTCTACTGTATGATCTCCTCCTCTCGCATCACTATCTGCAATAATTTGACAATCAAAAGAATCAAAGCTAAGCATGAATACCTCACGTTCTGGTTACCTGGGCTTCTTGGGTAGGTCGGGATCATCCTCCTGGTTATCTTCATGGGTCCTCTTTTTTTCGTCTTTGGGCTTGCAAGGTGATTTCGACCTTTGCCGAACTCCTTCGTTGTTCGGCGGATCAATAAACTTGTTTAATTTGCCTCTTTAGATGAGAGTTTCAATTTCATTCTACAGGGCAATACATCGTTCTATTGTGTAACCATGGTCTCTATGAAATTCTTAATATTTGGACTTATCCCTCTAGATAGGAGGACTCCTCAACTTCTCAGGCCAACGTACATCTTTTTTATGTTTAATTTCCCCCAAAACTTGATGAATACCCATTGTTAATGGAATGTAATTGATGTACTTTTTGAGCTGATCTATAATCCATTTTTGCTTCGATTCCCTATGTTCTTTAGAATCTTTGTGTTCTTTCTTGTTAGTTTTGCTTTCTCTTTTTACCCCCAAGCTCTGCTTAGCTGCCATTATCTCCTCTGCATTCATGATGTTGGTTACTTTTGACATTAACTCGGTCATTGTCTTTGGGGGATCTTTAAAAAGCATATAGTAGAGCTTTTTGGGGAGCAATCCACTCATAAGAGCTGTTATAGCAGTCTTCTCCTCATAATCCACAACCTCCAATTTTTTGTTGTTAAAACGAGTGATGTAGTCTCTAGTACTTTCTCCTTCCTTTTGTCTCACACTGAGTAAATGAGCTACTATTTTTACTGGTTTGGCCCCAAAGTAAAAGTTACTAATGAATAGCTCAGTCAGCTGATTGAAGTTAAAAATTTGCCCCTGAGGAAGGCTATTGTACCAGATTTGAGCAAGACCTGTAATTATTTTGGAGAATTCTCTACACCTCATCTCATCGGGGACGACATATATATCAGTTGTTGCCTGATATTGCTCGATATGAAGGACATGGTCAGTCTTTCCATCATATTTGGGTGTAACCACTTGAGCTTTAAACTTTAAAGGTGTGAGAAAATCCATAATAGCTTGTATGAAAGGAGATTCTTTCATAAAGCTTCTTTACAATGGGTTCTTGGCTTTAGCCATTTCTCCCAATCTACCCTTTAAGCACTGGATAGATCCCTTCCATGCGTTGTTTTCAGCATCGAATTTGTGTGTTATAATTTTTTCATTCCTACTAACTGTTTGTTCTGAACTTTCTTCCTGTAATTATTGCTCGGTGTGGGTAGTTCGTCAGGCATTTGATCCAGATTGGGCTGAGCCTTCCCTATAATTAGTTGCTCATCGAGTATTCCTCGATAATGCCCCGGGAACATTTATGTTCCCCCTGCGTCCCAAAGGGTCAAAATGAGATGTCCAACTAAGCCGTTCTAAGGCACTCAATCTTTCAGGAGTAAAAGATTGACCATCATAGGGCTCTGATGTTTTGAGAGAAGAACTTGCTCCTGGGAGATGATAGGTATCTCTAGTAGTCCTGGATTGGCTGTGTCTACTGCTTCTTGGAGGAAGTGGTGGCATATTTCTACGAATAAGTAAGGAAGGTGACCTGGCTTATAAGGTCTACGCTAACTGCCTCATTATATCTTAGATAGCTTCTTGTCCTCTGGCGAGACTGGCCAGAATTCCAGTCAAATCATTGGGAGTTGGTGGGGCAGAAGGAATAGGTGGAATGCCATCATTTCTGAGGCTTGATTCAGGAATATCAACCATTTGAATGAATGAATGGGTGAAAATAATTAGAAACACGTTTCCATAGACGACGCCAATCTGTTGATGCAAAAAATTAGACTATCTCTAATTATTTGACCATAGATAAGTAAATTAAAGACACAAAAGATTTTTAAAGTGATTCGGCTCAAAGAGAAAAGCCTACGTTCACTGGTGTATATTACCATGTGTTTGTTCAGTTGTCTCTTGTTTGTGTCCCCTGGCTATAGGGATTACAATGTATTTATAGCCCTTGAAGGTGTACCAAAAGTGGAATATTAAAGTAGGAATGCCTTTATAACATAAACATTTATATCTATACAGTGTTCATAATGTATACAACTAATGGCGATTGATACCCCTTGTTAGTCACTCTTCTTAGTGTTGGTTGGCATTCTTAGATTCATTCTGATAAATAGGCCTTGCTAACTAGGATTAATGCCACAATGGATAACACATGTCGATCTCTGATTAGTCCATGTAATAGGATAATTTTTGGTATCGATAATAAGTAAAATAATAGAAGAGGTGAGAGAAAATGGAGGAACACAAGGATTTAAATGGTTCGACCTTAGCCTACATCCACCGTGCAAGGTTTTTGAGCGTATTCACTATAAAGAATAGAAAAAGGACATTAAAGATTAATACAATCTCCCCCCCCCCCTCTCTCACTCTCTCTCAGTTCAATGAAATAATAGGGTTTTAAGTTGAAGATCAATCCTAGGGAAATGAGGCACATGATGCCTTTTATAGTCCTGGGGGTGCGCAGTGTTACCCCCAAGGCATGTACTCCATGTGTGAATGGATGAATAACTAGTGAATGTGTGACACCTATAAAGAAAGATACACGAGTCACGATGAAAAATACTCCCCCACGTGTTGGTTGACTCCCCATAACGATTTTGGTTAGATATGGTAACAATACCCTTGTTGTGATTTCCACGCGTGCACATGATGCATGAAGCTGAGGTCCTCGGTTGGCTGAGACTGGTGGAGCTTTGATCTTGTAAAATGGAGCCAAGATGAAACTAGCCCAATATCTATCTGATATGGACAATAGTCAAGTCTCGATCTCCTGGTACTGTATGAGGCCGAGACTGCACTATTGGTAAGGCCGACAATATATAAACTATTAATGAATGATATCCTGTTATAGGGTTATCTCGAAGGCCGAGACAACTCAAGACGAGACTGTGTATAAGGACTCCTGAGGATTAATGATTCTGAGGAAATATATGAGGGGACATATTACTGTAGTGGGTGTCGTCCGAACGAGACTAGACTTGTGTGTATCACTCAAGTCATATGTTGTACATATATCTAAATACCAAAAAACCAAACAAAAGGTTCAAAACTATGAAATATTTCCATATAATTAGAGGATTACCGGATTTGTGGATTCTACATATTATTTTATTCTTAATATTGGAAGTCTTAACACTTTTTCTTCATCAAAGTAATTTTTTGAGTGAATCCATTTCATTTAAGTATTTCATGAATACAAATCCTTTACTTTTTTAGATCTAGCTCCGTTTCACTCTAAAAACACCTTAAAACATCAAAGAGAGTGCAGACATCTTACATCGAGCCTCTATAAAAGGTAGAATTTCTTTTGACTTTACGTGAACTACGTGGACTTCGAATCGCCTCGTGCGAGTATGTAGGCTCACTCGAACTGTTGTCCGTGTGAACAAGTTCGACCTTGTATATATATATATACTTTGTTTATATTATTTAAACACATGTCCCACACTCCACGGCACAACCTATTTGCATACTGACATTTCATTATTTTTTTAAACTATTTCATCCTGATATAAATGTTTCACATCTATATTTGAGACTGAAAGGGCAAAGGAGTGACTAAAACCTTCCAAATCCGTAACCCAGACCCTGGACATTTGACTATCCGGTTAACAATTAGATCACATGCCATCACTAGGTCTCCATGGAGACCCACCCTTTCTTTTGCCTATTTTGTGTAAACATAGACTATTGACTCCATTATTTTCTAAAAGAATAAAACAATGACCACGCGCCACCATTGAAGACCCCTCTTCTTTATATATCTAAGGACGTGTGGGGGAGGAGAGGCGCACCGCCTCGGGTCTTGGTTCTCACATACACGACCTCCTAATTATCCACCATGTTCTTTAGATAACTTGAAATTCCCACCATCTCAGATAATATAATCCTAATGGATGCGACAATGTTAGGAGGATTGGTAGATACGTGGCCATGCGTATGAGGATGAATGAATAATGAGATGAACTTAGATGAAGGGATACCAACTGAGTGAGTTAGATATTAAGAAGATGACTAACCTAAATATGGAAATGAAATAAGGGAAGGATTAGATCCTCTACTCACACCTTGTCACTCACAACTCCACATCTCGATGACCATATAAGAACCGTGAGCTATATATGAGTGAGTTCACTGAATAAGAGTAACTGTAAATTGTCATTCCCATGTATGACACTAATTTGTTAATGATAAAATTTGGTAATATAAGTATGAACAATTATTAAGTGAGGTAATCTATAAGCAAATGACAAATATAAGATTGGACACAAGAAAAGATAACCAGATGTACGTGGTTCAACCAATTGGCTTAAGTCCACCATATAGGAATTGTTTCTCATCAATTAACGGTGTCACTGTTTGTGAGTGTTTACAGACTTCAGTTTTTCCTCTCTTTATTTTGACAAAATAATAATACATGAAAAATGAACAACTTGCTTTATAAAGAAGAAAAACATATTTATACTATGACGGTGGTGTTGTGCGAACACCTTATGAGGCCCACACGTCACGTAGGAAGAGGTAGTAGTCGGGGAATACGTATCCCATTTGCGAGGTGAATGATGGTGTCAAAATATCTTCATGCGGGTGTAGTGGTCCTTAAATCTGTTATGTTTAACTGTAATGACAAAAAATTCCTTGAAAAATGATCCATGATACGCTCAAGACTACGCAAGTAGTTACAAAGATAGTTTCAGTCGAGGCTAAGGATATATCGCTATAAAATTCGACATGATTATTATTATGCATTTAGAAACGAGCTATGCAATTAATATATAATGGGGGCACATTTGGTATGTATGCCGAGGTTTAATAGATCTATCAGGTCGATGCTGGCCTATACTATGAGGCCCACGCTGATTGACCAATCACTCATTAGCAAGCTGAGATGCCTTGTTTGTAGGGTTATTACCATTAGACGACCTTCTAGGGTGGTGAATTGAGACACACAACAAATATCCATATATCAACGATGATGTGGTATTAACAATAGGTCGAAAAGGCGAGAATATGGTTTGGTAGAATTGATGTTGTTGATACATTAAGTTGGGTTTGTCCATAACTAGAATAGGGAACATTGAACTAAATTAATTTTTATTTTAAGTTTTGATAATATGATAATGTTTTCAGCAAACTCCATTAACCTATGGTATAAAGTGAAACAAATCCAAAACTATGGGGAGCAGAAGGGTAGAATCCTTAACCCCGAAAAAATACAAGTAGTCGTTTAATTTAATTTACCCCTATTACTTATATGCAAAAAGCACTTTCCCAAAGATTTCAAAGATACGCATTTGTCAAACCTCGTGAGGCCCACTTCACATCACGCGTGCTCTACCATCCAACGGCTCAAACTTCATCCGCATTACACGGAATTTATTTCCAAGACCCCATCCAACGGCTCATATTCTTCATGTTTGACTCCCTCCTGTCTACACACTTTGGGCACAAATCCCATATCATCTAAACATCACCAAACACCACACCACCACTCTTTGGATCTCATCTCATTCTCTCTCTAAAAAAATTCTAAAGAACGGACATCTTTAAACTTTGATCTTTATCAAAAACCCATCTTTTTGGTACATCTTACCTCTCTTGCCCTTTTCTTTTTAGTTTGTTCATTTCTGCTCATTTACTTTACGATTGGTTTTATTTGTCATATATTAGCACCATGTAAAAATGTTGTGGTTGGATCTTTTCTAGAAAATTGGTAGATTTCTTTGAGTCATGATATGGGTTGTAATTTTTAGCAAGTTAGATTATTTATGGATATGGTAAAGTTGGTAGATTTCTTTGAGATATGATATGGGTTTTATGTTTTAGCAAGTTGGATTTTATATGGGTTTGGTAAAGTTATGTGCTTTGTATAATATATGGAGATTTTTTTTTTGTGTTGTTTCAGAAAAAAAAGGTTAAGAGTTGATTTGATCTGATAATTGGGAAGTGGAGCAGTAGATCAACATGCCGTGGACGTCTGTGAATTATTGTGGGCAGTGTGTACGCCTGGTGGTGTTCTATCGGTTTATTCTGTAAATTGATTTGTTTTTGGTGAGATATTTTACTCTTTGTGTGTTAAAGTTTGATGTGCTTATTTTAATGTTTTGGTTGCTGATGTTAAATATTTAATAAGGCTTGAAAGAAACATGTATTTCTTCGAGTGAGTTGTATATTTAGTCATCCAACTATTGACGAGTTTCAAAATGGTATATTCTAATTCTTTGAACTAATCTGTTTCATTCGATATGGTCCTTCCATAAAGTTAGTTTAATAATTTGAACAGAACGAAGGGGCAAAATTGATAAACAATAAAAACCATAACACTAGATTTAGCCAACTCACCAATCAATCCTAGTCCTGAATTAACCAACAAATTCCCATCTATTAAAAAAATATTCCCAAAATTAATCCCCCCTGACAACTGTATGAAATCTATATAATATAATCACAGTGAGAAAACAAAGTGATTCAAACAGCTGAAATCTGATACTAAAGAAATAAGTTTTTTTGGGCAGAGGTTCAGTGGTGGATCCAGGATTTTTGGCCAACTGGGGCCAAAGTTTCGAGTGGTGCTGGGGGTTCGAGGGCGGGAGCCCCCGAGACGATTTTTTTTTGGGTTATTTCGAGTTTTATACAAATTATAACTTTATTTTGAGTTTTATACAAATTATAGTTCATTCAAATTGACTACAAATTATATGTTTCGAGTTTATTTCGAGTTTTTTTTGGGCATATATGTTTGGGACACAAATTACAGAAATTTGACAAGGGGAGAATTACAGAAATAAGGGTATCTGTTTGGTGGGACTACAAAAATTCATACAGACAATTTCTCTAAAAAAACTCAACTTAAGGTTAAAAAAATACCTGATGGTGACGAGTTAGTGGCTCCGACTAGCATACACAAAAATCATACACAAAAATCAGTTAAGGTAAAAAAAATACCTGATGAGTTAGTAGTGGCTCGCAGGAGGAAAGGCGGTAAATGAATAAATGAGTACAGTTGTATTATTTGGACCGAGTGTTCGGTTATTTTACTTTATTTTATTTCAGTTGTTGCATATAAACTGTTGTCCTTGTTGTATTTGGATGGTTTGGTTAAAAAGATTAGTTAATTTAAAATTTTGACGTCGGCCTAATAGGATATTAGTAATTATTTGGTTTTCGACAGTGATGTTAAGAATGAACCACATGAGACTCCTGTTTTAATTTGATATAGGAGTGATCGCCCGGTATTTTATTAGGCGGGGTGTCACAGGGGCGGACGGAGGAGGGAGGTGCTCAGACGGCGGACGGAGGGATTGGGGCTGGACAGAGGCGGCGGAGGGGAGGGACTCGAAAGTGAAAGTGAAAGTTTTAGCATGTAAAAGAAATAAAGGAGAGAGATCCGATCTTTACTTTAGGTTTAGATTTTTAATTAATTACAATATTACACCCTCAATTTTGAATATAATTTGAGTTATACCTTAAAGTTTGAAATTTTACCAAAATATCATATATATATATATATATTTCAAAAACTGAACCGGGGCCAAGGGCCCCCCCCTTGGTCCCCATGTGCATCCGCCCTTGCAGAGTTTCCCTTTCTCTCAATCTCTCACCATATATGTATATAAAATCACCATAAATATATATCTCAATAAAACCTTCATGAATCTGCACCATAGATTAATTTTTAAATATGTTGAATGGATTTGCGAGTGTCCACTGACCATGGTTAAGCCCACCAGTGCAATACATATATATATATATTTACATATATTATATACATATATATATATATTTACATATATTATATATATATATATATATATACATATATATCATATCACATAGTAATATATATATATATCCACCTTTGTATCCACTAGTCATTTCATTTCGGCAGAAAGCCCGCCTTCATTTTTACAGACGCGTAATAGTTGAATGAGTTTGTCTGAGGCTTTGCTCACAAGAGATATATTTTTAGAACTTATTTAAGGAGATACATTTTTAGACAAAAAAACGAACTTCATATCATAATCAGAAGTGTCTTGATCTCAAATTTATTTAAAAAAAACCTCACTACATATCATTCTTAATCCTTGTCAAAACAAAAAAAGACGTGGGTGGCACAAACCATCCTCATGTATTGGTCAATTAAATGAAAAAGGATGGTTTAAATGAGAGGTGTATTTGGTTATCAAATTATTTGGTTACAAGAATAAGTTATTCAAAGTAGGAATGATGTGTGGTTACAAGATTCAGTTTCATATATGATTTGACTAAATTTTCGTATATTCTGTAAAAATAGGTTGATGACTTTAGACAGCAAGTGCCATATTGATTAAAATTGATAAGTACTAAGTTGAGATAAAATGAAGTTGAGCGTCCATTTTGAAACTGAAGTCGTTATTGAGGAACTATTTAAGTAATTACTTCATTTCTTAAATTAGTTCAATGCCTTCTTGTGCTTCTTGCCTATTTGAGTGCTGCAATTCCATGGGAAAATTTGGATATTATGACTTTTGAAGTGCATGATATGAAATTTTGGTACCTGTGAGGGGTGATGATTGAAGTGGGCATTACAAGCTCATCTTTTCTCCGATTCTAGGTTATCATGGCATGTACTTTTATTATAATAGTAATATTGTTATTGTTAAGTTATTATCATTGTCATCTTTTGTTGGGGGAGGATGAGGGAGTTGTCAAGATTGTACTTTGCTACTTGCCTATTTTTACTGGTACATAATTGACTTCTGAATTGCTAATGATACTTTTTGGACCTACTACTGTAGGATTTCATATATTTGTGAAGTGATTCTGTAACTTCATACGGTTTTCATATTTGTCGGTTGGAGGATTGAGAATGTACTTTGCGGTTCCACTGAAAAGATATCGAGCAGTGAAGGAAGTTGGGAAGATTAAAATGAATGTTGGGATTGTTGCTCACTACCAATTGATGCAAGTATGCCAGGTAAAAGATTTCACCCTATATGATATAGTTATCTTTCTGTGATATGTATGATGAGAACCTTGGGCTTTATATTTTAAATGAAATTCTTCTGTGAATTGCGATCACCTAAAATGTATGGGAAATATAATTATCCGATTTAAATTCCCTTAGTAATTCCTTGTGTGTTTGTTTGTCTATCATTCTTCATTTGTAGTGTGTTATCAAGCCTAATCTCCTTCCCTGCTTTAAAATATTGGATTGCGTTTAATCCGAAAAAACCTGTATAACATAATTTAAAATCCCTTCATATTAGACTTAACAAGTGTTTGTGTTCCAATTGATTCGTCCTTTTGTTTGTATGTACGAAAAGGGTAAAGACGAAAATTTGCAGGCGGGGGTTGGGGTTGGAATTTGACTATTGATGTAATTGGAAATTTAAAGAGAATTAGTAGTCATCACTAAAGCTGCAAACAAGCTGAGCGACCTTTATTGCGTTCCAGCTTGTTTGTTGACATGTAATGAAGTTCTAGTGCAAGCTCAGCTTAATCGAGCTCAAACCAGCAATGTTTGAGCTCGACTTGACACATTTTGCGTAGCTCGAGCTCGGCTCGATTAACAAAACGATTTGATTGAATATGCACCCAGACACTGATTACTCTCATTTTCTTGACAGGCCGAATACTTCCGTCAGCTGCTTAAACCTGTTACGTAGTCTAGATAATAGAAGCCCTGGGACATTGGAACGTAAAATTTGATGAACAGTTGATAGCGTTAACTGCTAAGTTGCAATAAACATCTATTCTCCTTTTTAATGGATCCCACTTGAGTTTTTTTAATTAATTTTCTCATTCCCTTAGGAACTTTCTTAGTCTCAAAAACCTAGAGATCTTTTTCCTTGTCAACCCATTTAGGCAACAACTCATGCAGAGGGACAAACAAAGTTTCCCACAAATCCCCCTGCCCCCACTTGGCGATCAAGTGGGTGGTGATTGCATACAAAATGCTCCATTTTCATCATTCTATGGGGGAACGCATTTACCTCAAGTTGCAGAAAACTTTATGTCCTTTCGTAATGTTGATTTTCACCCCTCTGATATCTGCCCGAGGAATTTCGTTATCTTTGATCGAACTGATAACCAAAGCCAGATCATGTTCCACCCGACAATTGCTCCCAAATTTTGTTGTCCTGGTCTAAATCTCGGTTCACCTTATAATAATGATAAGAGGAGTGATGAGAAAGAAAATTTGGAAAATCTCTCTTTTATGAAAGAAGATTCAGCTGATATTGATGCATTATTGAGCTCTGACGAGGAAGAAGATGAAGAATGTGACGAGGAAGAGGTTAGCACTGGACGGACGCCTATAAGTTGTGATGATGGTGATTCTGCTAATTCTTGGTCAAAGGATCGGTCAAAGCTTCAAAAGAGCATGTTACCCTCGTCTTCACAGAAGTCAACTGGTAGCGGATGCAGTGAGAGAAAACGTCAGAAAATGAGGAAAATGGTAAGGACTCTGAGAGGAATTGTACCTGGAGGTAACCGGATGAATACTGTTGCTGTTCTTGATGAAGCTGTTAGGTATCTCAAGTCTCTTAAAGTTGAAGCGCTGAAGCTTGGAGCTGGAAATTTGAAGTGCTAAGCTGGAATCCCTGCTGTGATAATGAAAATCCCATCTCCCCCCTCCCCCCCCCCCAAAAAAAAAAATATTTGGAAAACAAAACAAAAGAGTCTTGATCTATGCAGGTTTTGCAAGAATAGTCCGTAAACTATATGTTTTGTTGCACCCTCAATTTGTTGCTAAAAATGTTCTTAAAAAATCCCCTGAAGGTTTTTTGTTTTTGCAACAAAACACATGGTTCAGGGGGTTATTTAATATTACAGGGGGTTATTTGGAAAACTTGAAACTTTAAAGTTCCTTTTGCTCTTTCTCATTATTCATCAAATAAGTTTGGCTGTAGGGGCGGGGTAACGTTGCCTGGTGTATGATATATTCCTGCACATGGAGATAAGACCTAGAGTTGATGTGTAATATGCATATTCTGATCTAGTTGTTGGCTACTCTATATAATTACTACTTCTCTTGTTGCTTTATTCTAGCTGCCCTTTCATTCCTTTATCTTTTACTTTGTGGTCTTGATCAGCACCACCTAATACTTTGTGATGGATTTGGAGATATTGTTTTATACCTGATTGAGTACAATGGCTTCTTTACGCAGGCAATCGTTGAGTGTTTGATTTATATAATAAGGTTAGGTCGTGTAAATATAAAGACTATACGCTTGTCAATAATAAGGTAAGGTTTGGAAATTTGTTGATGCGTGAGTAATGATGGCGATGTTGGGATCGAGTGTCGTATGAATTAGTGTTTATGGTGAATAAAAAACACGGGTTAGTTTTTTTAAGAGAGGAGATGATGTGAGGTAGAAGATGATGGATTTTTGGTTCATGAAAAATAAGGGGTTCATGTCCAATATAATACAATTGTCAGATTTTAGGAGTTTTGAAGATTTAGGGGGTTACGTTTAATAAACCAAATTATAATAAGAGGGTAAAGTTAAAAAAAAAAAAAAAGCTTATTTTATTTTTATATAGGTGTAAATGCAACCCTCGGACATGTTTCTATACTTTTATGCATTCTTATCTGCATGCCGGGGAGTTTTGAGCAACAGAAATTATGGTAGTTCATGTTTGATTCTTCTAGTGGTGTTAGTGGCGCACCATTTAACCTTTTATGTTTTTTTATTCTTGGTGTGGTGGCATTGGATTGGTCCCACTGGCACGGGTCTTTAGCTAATCCATTATCAGGGTTTGAAATTTCTTTTCCTAAAGTATGGAGAATCTGAAAGATTTCTGTGGCTTCGAGTTTATCACTTGATTTACTGTAGGTTAAAAAGTGAACTCGCGTCATATAATTTTCATGTGCGTAAAAAACATATATAAAGTAATCGATAATTGTTAAAATTGTAGACAACAAAATTTACACTGACAAAATTCAATTTAGGGGTACTTTGGAAGGATACTCACGAAAAAAATGTTTTGATGCCTTTCCTCGCAAAAGAACCCTGTCAGGACATGTGACAAATTAACCCCTTTTTCAACGGGATTGTTACCAATGTGCATGTATCAATATAATCCTACATATTGGCAGTTTACAAAACTTGGAACATGATATTGTTTAGCAGTTAAGAGACAAAAATGCCCTCATTGCCTCGTCTTCTTTATTTGTTGACCTTTTATTATAAACATCAAGGTAGGCCTGAGGAATTTTGCAACAGAAGGTACTATTTCTGTGAGTTCTGTAAACTTTTAACAGAAATTATGTGAGTTTTATTGGAAAAAGAATTTAGAATTTCTGAAATTCAAAATTTTCCTCCTATCTAATTATAATGGTCGGTTGGAAATTTGAAGGAATTTAGAAGTTTTTAAATTTAGAGTTCTTACAAAATTGGAATTCTTTTTTTCCTCTAAAATGGAAGAAAATGTAATATTTTCAAGAATTCTAGATTACTTTTGTGTTTTGTGATGAAATAACAATACATTTCCTCACCGCAACTTTTACGCACTCTATTTTTTTCTCTCTCTCTCTCTCTCTCTCTCTCTCTCTCCCTCTCACACACACAGCACATTCACACACAAACACATGTTCTGTCTCTCTCTAACTAGACACATACACATACATGCATGCCCTTACACTCTCCCCCTCGCACACTTTCACACACTTTTATACATACACTCACCACATACTTGCATGCAGGTGCTCTCTCGCACACACACTTAAATCAAGTAGAAGATTATCTTAGTTAAGTGATATTTATTTTTTCCCAATTTATGTCGGACCAACTATGGTAGTTTCTTTAGATGTCGGAAAAAAGAGAATTCGTATTTGAATTCAAACAACTGGAAGGAATTTGAGATTCTAGGAATTTAGGATTTTTGGAATCAATGATTATCATTCCTTTTCAAAACCTCGAAACAAACGAGTCGGTAGGGTTAAATAAAATTTTGATTCCAATATTTAGAGCGATTTTTAATTTGGACCAAATCTTTTAATTTTTGCAATATTAACCCTAAGTTTAAAATTTTGACAATTAACCATTTGTCAAACCTCCGTGAGGAGAGTTGATGAAATGGTGGTGGTAACACAGGTGGAATTTTCGTCAATAAATATATGCCATGTAATATAAAGATTAATTAATAAAAAACTAATAATTTTAAATTATACTTTAATAAAATTTTATTAGATTGTATAATAAACTCTTTTCACCACCCTCAATGCTACCTGCCACTACCATCATTACAAAAACCCAACTGACCGTATCCGTCGTCATAGAAGAACGACCCACCCACTTTCTATCACCCACAATTAGACCATCGCCACCCTTAACATCCATTAGTCCATCATCACCACTGAACACCCTAAACCAATCTCCCTATTCACCTACAAACACCAAGAACGAACACCTCTGTCACCTACATTCAGTTTGCAACATCTTTTTATTTTTTTTTATTTTTTTTAAGCATGAAGAGTTGTCAGGTCCAGTTTGCCCGCACCTCGATTAATATATTCATAACTTTCGCTGATCAAACATTATTTTGACAGTACCGAGATCGAATTGGGGTTTAAACCTAATCCATCCCAAGATTGTCCCGTTGGCGGCCTTATACCATTGGATCAAGAGATTTGGTGGTTCGCAACATCTCATTCTCCGGCAACGTCTATATCGTTTTGGCCTGTCACCGACGAACTCACTGTGTTTGGTGCAATTTTGTGTGTGAGAGAGAGACAGGGAGTGAGAGTGGTTTGTGGTGTCAGAAGGAATAGAGGAGGGGAATTCTTGGGTCGGGGCACTATCTGTTTTTGTGTGGTGGGGGCTTATTAGTTTACTATTCTGTCTACATTTGGGATTAGTTATGTTTAGGACTTTGTTTTTATTTCAAATTTTTTGTGATCATTTCATTAGTTAATTATTATTTTTTGGATTACATACTAAAAAGTTCATCAAATATTTTTTAATACACATTTAGTATATGCGCCTTATTTGTAAGATGGTAGTCCTTTATTGGTTTGTTTGGTGTATTAATATAACAAAATTATGTTTACTATTTGTTTTTGACTTATTTCAAATATTTTAGAATTTTTATTATGTAGTGATTTATTTGTTAATTATTTTTTTACCACGTGGTAGTCTTATATATATACACACTCAGGGACGGAGCTAGGAATCCTAGTTAGTGAGGCAGAGTTTGTAGTGGAGTGCGGGAGCCGATTTTTTTAGGTCAATTCAATTTCTTACTTTATTACTTATAATGTACTAATAGTTCTTAAACTATTACTCGGGAGATTTTTAAAATAGTCCATAGACTAAATTTCGTTTCAATTTAGCCCATAAAATACTATTTTAGTCTCTTAACTTGACTCAGATACCAATTTAAAAACAACAAAAGATTTTATAGTATAATATTATGCAAATATAATGTGACCGTGTAAATATTTATGAAAATTTTAAAATTTATGCGAGAGACTGAGTTCAATCACTTATTATAATTTAGGGACTGAGTTGAAACATTTATAGTTAAGGGACTAAAATAGTAGTTTAGGGACTAAATTGACATAATTTTTAGTTCAAGGATTTTTTTAAAACTCGAGTTATAGTTCAGGGACTAATACTGTACTTTACTAAAAAAAATCAAAATACATTAATCGTAAAATTTTACCATAAAAATTGAACCCTAAAATCACCTTAAACTTTGAACCATTGTCAACACTAAAAATAACCCTAATAAATAAATAGAAAACAACATTTGATGGATTCAAATCGGAGTAGAGAACTTGAATAACATTTGATGGATTAATAAAAGAATAGAAAAATTAAGAGTGAAATTCTCACCCGAGAGAGTTTTGTTTTTGTGAATTGGATTTCTTTCTTCCTCTCTCTACTTTTGGCTTAGCGATGAACCTCGTAAATGAATAACTGACTAATAAGTTTTCAACTATTTACCAATAACTATCCTAATTTTTTTATAAAATTCATTTTACCCCCATGTTTTTTCAACAAGCACACTGGCATTTTTTTAAAAGAAAAATTTGTGGGGGCTCAAGCCCCACTCGTCCCTTGGTGGCTTAGTCTATGTATATATGACAATGGAAGTTTTCATTGTGGAGACTTACATTCTCAAAGAGTGTTTGACTTTTCGATAGCGGGTAAAATAAAGTAATAAATCAATATAAAATGAGTTTTTGCGTTCTTAATGGGGTTGTGTAGGTGAAATATGGGTAGGGATTTAGGGTGGTACATCCGTATAAAATAGGGAACCAAAATTTTAGATGTGAAAATAATGGGAGTGAATTTAAGAAAAGTAAACACTATGCAATAAGAGGGATATATTTGGACCATTTTCTTTCACGTGTACAACAGTTAAAAGATTTAAACAGTTACTGTCTCACAAATTAAGCTGTTATAATTTTTTTTAGGTTGTTGAAGGAAATAACCTAAAAAACAATATAAGTTTTCAAACAATATGCATTTACATACATTAGGTTAATGCATACATTATGTAATAACAATACACAATTTTTCCATTTAAAGTAGACAATTTTCCTCATTCACATATACACAATTTGCCCTTTCAAGTAAAAATTTCACATATACATAGTATATTCAAATAATTTTGCCCTTGAAACTAAACAATTTTTTCATCCAAATAATTAAATTTGTCATTCCTCTTTCAAGTAATAGGGTAACATAAATATCCGCATTGACATAGATACAAAATTGGTAAACAATGTTGTATACAAAAAACAATAATATTGGTAAAAACATACCTTGAAGACGACTAAGAAGAACGACAAAAATTAAGCAGATTCGAACTTGAGATAAACTGTAAGTTAGAATAAATTAAAATTGACAGAACATAATTCTTCACTAAGAGGCAAACAATTTGGAAAAGAAAATTTGAAATGGTGACTTTTTAAAGTCACACAATCATTTCACATTAAAATAAATAAATAATTATTACAAAAACACCAGACCCCTAAACGCAATAAGAAATGGAAACAAGAAAAATAATTGTGCAATAAATAGTAATTGAATTTAATAAAAAATACCATGAAAATTTTAAAATTTTAAAATTTTCTAGTATTAAGTGTCATGTCAATATTATTTTCAAAACATTTAAAAATATATTAATCTGGGTATTGAGTACTAATTAATTCCTATATAATATATGTTTTGGTTAGCAAATGAAAGTGAGTTTGCTAAAAAAAATCATAACTCGTCATTGTGATTATGGATAATATATATATATATATATATATATATATATAGAGAGAGAGAGAGAGAGAGAGAGAGAGAGAGAGATATGCTTAATAAATTGAGAGAGAGAGAGAGAGAGAGAGAGAGAGAGAGAGATATGCTTAATAAATTGAAGTCTATCTTTTTAGTTAATATATCTGTTTATCTCTTCTTTCTTAGCATTATAACTTCTTTTTGGGAACGGAGCAGTTTGCTCATTAAGAGTGAGGGAATGATAATGAGATATTTAAGGGGTGCCATTTCATCTTTTGGGAACACACAATCAACAAAAGACAAAGAGGTGGAAGAGGGTTAAAAAGATTCTTTTTAATTTTTATTTATTTATTAGAAATGAGGAGAGACAACCCTCTCCAAATAGCTTACATCAAAGACAAAAAGATAAGATTATCAATATCGAACTCTAATGTATGGAAATCTAGAATAATCCAGCTTTATGGCACCTCTAATCTGGGATGAAGTAAGCTTGACATCTGAATAGACTTGACATTTTTTATTAATCAACCCCTCCTTAGATAATAAATCAACACCACATTTGCCTCTCTAAAATGAGAACAAGAAAAATTAATATTATCAGCTAAAGCTAAGATCTCCTTTATCACTGATCTAATTCTCCAAGGGACTTTCAAACATTCCAGCTCCAAACTCTTAAAATGAAGACAATCTCCAAATGAACTAACCTTTTTGATCTCTCAGAATAGCACCAATACCCATGTCACCTTGAGAGTTGCAAGCTCCATCCGTGTTTAATTTCACTGGATGTTTTTGAGGCTTTATCCAGAACACAATTGAACATATATTATTTTTAGGAATTTAATTCTTTATGTTAAACAACTTTGCAGTTTTCGAAGGAATGAAATTAAGAGAACCTTTAAAGGAAAGATTTTGTGCTATGTCTTTCACTCTATAGGTAATTTTTGAAAAATGAGGTTGATGTTCATTTTGTGGCCTTCATAACTAGACTTGTTTATGCTCATCCATATTTCCCATAAGGTGCAAGTAGGTAATATTTTATGGAAAAGATCAGAATTACCTGAGTGCAACCACCAATTTATGAAGATCTCATTGATTGATTTAGGATAGAAGACATGTCCCAAAATAGAGGCAACTAATTTCCAGATCCGGGCAACTACAGGACCTGTAACAAACAAATGCTTAATGGATTTTTCTTGGTTGAAACAACAATGACATTTGGAGGCTAAGTGAACACCAACTTTTTGGATGTTAGATTCAAAAGGCACACAATTACTCAAAATTTTCCAAGCAGACATAGATATGTTTGGAGGAATGTGATGATCCCAAATAAATTTGCGACAAATTGAAGGCATTTTGGGAGACCTGACCCACTCATAAGCAGATGCAAATGAAAAAGAACCTGAACAAGATTCTCTCCAAATTAATTCTCCTTTTATGTCTTCCAAATGATCTAATAAGCAATTCCAAGTTGAGCATATTCTCTTGAAAGTCATAGATCCCAGATTATATTGGATACTTGGATATTTAGCTCTCATGAAAATAGCCCAAAAAGAACTCCTGACTTAAATCTCCATGCTATTTTCAAATTGAAAGCAAAAACTATAGAGTTGAGATTTCAAACCACCAAACCTCCTTTAGCATAAGGAAGACAAATATTGGACCATTTAACCCAATGGAACTTCTTTTCAAAATCCTTGTGCACAACCCACAGAAAATCACTTATCAGCGTATTAAGCAACTCCACTGCTTTCTTTGGAGGACTAAGAGCAAAAAAATCATACAAAGGTTTGGCATTAAAAACCGAGTTGATTGAGGTAAGCCTGCCTCCCATTCCAAAAAATTTAGCATTCCAGCAATTAATTGTAGAACCCACCTTACTGATTATGCCTTCAAAGTAGATTAAGTTAGCCTTGCCTTTGATCAGAGGACATCCCAAATACCGAGGATGACCTTTTTCAAACTTCAAACCAGTAGCATCAACTATAATAGATTTCCTTCTGGGACAAGTTTTTTCACCAACTGTGAAACAACATTTGTTTGTACTTAAAAGTTGACCTGTTTGTAACTCAAATTTTTATTTGTGAAAACTATGAAATCATCTGCAAAACTTAAACTACTAATCAAAGGAGAACTTCTAGGATGAGAGAAAGATCTAATAACTCCATCTTCCATACTTTTGTGAATGCGTATGGTAAGAGGTTCTGCAAATAGGACAAATATACTCTGGGATAAAGGATCCCCTTGTCTAAGACCTATATGAGATTTGAAAAAACCATTAACATTTCCATTGATCATTATAGAAAACCAAGGAGAGGAAACACATTCGAAGATAATATCAATGAAAGTTTCAGAGAAGCCAAAAGCTGTAAATGCGTGTGGAAGGAGATTAATGAGATGCACTTGTTAATTAAACCCTATGCCACTTGTCAATCCTAGGGGTGACAATTCGAATTAGTCGTGTCATTTTCGGGTCGCGGTGATTTTGATTTTATTATAAATTTTGAGTACTCTTAAATCTATACAAGAGAATCGTGTCATGTTCGGGTTATTACCATAAACGAGTTATCGTGTCAAAAATTGTCAGCCCTAGTCAATCCCTCATGAAGATGTCAATTATATATATATATATATATATATATATATATATATATATATATATATAATAATGCTCTTGTGCGGACTAGTCCGCATTTTAAGAATGCGGACCGTACATATGTCACCTAACGGTGCGCCTAGAAATTATCACCAAAATTATAGGCACTCTCTCTCTTTTTTGCGCTCACCGCCAGGTGACACATGTCCGGTCCGCATTCTTAAAATGCGGAAATTATCACCAAAATTATAGGCACACTCTCTCTCTCTTTTTGGGCTCACCGTCAGGTGACACATGTCCGGTCCGCATTCTTAAAATGCGGACTAGTCCGCACAAGAGCAGGACTGTATATATATATATATTTAGAAAACAAATTATGTTTAGTATTTATTTTTAAGTCCTTTTAAATTTCTAATTTTTTTCTTAGGGGGTAATATTATTAGTTAATTAATTTTGTTTTGCCACATGAGATGTGTTTATTAGTAAAAATGCCATGTAAGTTGCCACTTTGGCTACCTCTCAACCATTCCATCAAGTCTCCTAATGAAGGTTTGACCGAGTGTTAAAATTGTCAAAAATTTAAAATTTAGGGGTTACATTGAAAAAATTGAAATAATGGATCCAAATTTCAAAATCTCCCCGAATATTAGGGTTAAATATGCAATGAACCTAAAATTTTACTACCCTAAAGATGTCTTCGATCTCCATGTCATTAACATTTTTTGGGGGCAAACTTCAAAGGGTGTCGATAAATACAAGGGAAGTTGAAAATTTTCCAATTTGTTATTACTTCTAAAATGTAGATTTTTCTCCACCAAAAAACGATATTTTATTCTTTGTTTATTTTCCTCGATTTAGGGAAATTGGATGTTGTATTGGGTTCATATCCTACAGGTATCAAAATATTATCGGCTTTATATATGCCTTTGATAAATGCAACTTGTTTATTGATTATAAGAAAATGGGTCACACTTTGTAGCCTTTCCATAATTATTCTGAACAAAAGGTATTATAACATTATGTAGACTTGAATCCTTTCATGGAATATGGCTTATGCATTTTGTGAATAGCAATGAAATTAATAATGTAATGATTTTTGTATATATTATTTCCTGGAAGTAAACTTCACCGGCACAAGGATCCTTCATATAATTCGACAATGAGTTTACGAAGGCTTTTGAGTATTACGGGATAGGCTAACTTTGGGTTCGCTCATTACATGGCATTTCAACACCTTTTTTAAGGTTTTTCGTATGAAATTGGCTTGGTCAATAAGAGGAAGTAAAACTTTGGACTGCATTTTTCAAAAGGAAGTATTTAAAAGTCAAAGTTTTAAATCGGTGAATAAACCGAATCGAAAGAAGAGACGTTTTTCACTCAGCACCTAAAGAGCACTATGCTTAGCTTCAGTAAATGAGAGCTTTCGATGGAATCGCTGAGCACCCTCCCCTGACTCTCAAATTATTCTATTTCTCTAGCCACTCATTACCTTTTTTTATGCATCTATACCTCGACCAACCACTTCTGCATCTTTATGTTTTGTTCCCTTAATGTGACAATTCTCTTGAAAATACATAACATTACACATTTATACCCATATAAATAAGGAGGCTTTCTTAGGCTTGTATTAAACACAAGCCTCTGATTTTTAGGGAAATGGAATGTGCCATTTTAAAAAAGATTCTCATTTTTTTGGGAAAAGAATATTGTTTGGTAAATTTTTGCAATTAGAAAATTAAAAATAATATGAATAATTCAAAAATCTTAATGAATTATTTTTGATAAAAAAACTCATGCAACTCCTAATCAGCAAAGTAGAAAAATGGAGTAATTTTTTTAAAAAATCACAAAATCTATACCATGTTTTGAAAGTGTTTATTTAGCACCTATGTTGCAGACACGTCATCAATAACAACTAAGACAACCAACACAAGGAATCAAACTATATAAAAAATGCCCCAACCTTAAACAAAATGGCCTTAGCTAGAAAGTGGTCTCGACCCATAAACCACATGCCGTCATAGGCCTCAGCTTGTTTGCATAACTTATCTAAGGTTCAACACTTGAGAATATTGGTCCATGTAACCTCTTCCATACATGACTTCATCCTTTCAGATCAACAAATATCTTATGCCTGTTGCAAAGTGAATAAACAAGTAGATGAAGACAAATATAATAAAGCAAAGTTGAAAATGAAGTACTACAAAGTTGAAAAGGAAGTACTTTTCTGCTACTGCTTTATTTGATCAGAATAGTGGCCTTTATATAGGCAATACACCAACGGATATAAGAAAGAAAATAGGAACTGACTCTTAACCACTAGCTAGTAAGCTTGATCATGTACAGCTAATACTCCTATAGACTAGGTCAGCAAAGCCACGTTTTGCTAAGATAGAAAATAAATTAAACAGATGCCTAAAGACTAGGACAACACCTAACAAACTAAAGACTTAATAAAAAACAAACTCTGTCTTAACAATCCCTCACTTAAACTGATATTCAAACACTCAGTTTTAATTTATACTAGTTGGGTCTTCCAAAGTGCAAACACCTAGCAACTTTCTGAGCTTCACAAACAGCGCCATCTTGACAGACTTAGTGAATATATCAGCAACCTGATCTTCACTTCTGCAGTAGATAAGATCAATAACTTCCTCCTTCGTGAGATCGCGCAGGAATGATATCTCACATCGATGTGCTTGCTTCTTCCATGGAGAACTAGATTCTTGGAGAGTTTAATTGCGAAACTATTATCACAATAAATTGCAGTGGCTCCTTCTTGTTTGAAATGTAATTCTTCAAGAATTTTCCTCAGCCAAACATCTTGATAAGCACATGAAGTTGCAGTAATGAATTCAGCTTCAGTGGTTGACAAAGTGACAATGGGCTGCTTCTTTGATGACCACAAAACCGCTGTTGAACCCAATATGAAAGCATACCCTGATGTGCTCTTTCGATCATTTATATCTCCAGCATAATCACTATCAGTGAAACCAATCAAATCTGACTTTTCATCCTTCTTATACAACAACCTAAAATCAATAGTGCCCTTTAAATATCGAAAGATCCTCTTGGCAGCTAGGAGATGTTGTTCTCTTGGATTTTCCATGTATCTGCTGATAAGGCTCACAGCACACATGATATCTGGTCTTGTGGATGTCAGATACATAAGGCTCCTAATAATTTTCTTATAAAGAGTAGCATTCACCCCTTTTTCTGCTCCATTTCTCGTGAGTTTCAGACCAGGCTAAGTTGGAGTCGAAACTGGATTGCAATCCTTTATTTTAAACCTGTCTAAAATTTCCAAAACATATTTCTTTTGTTAAATAAAGATACCAGTAGGAGGTCGCACTACTTCAATGCCAAGAAAATAGTGCATCAACCCCAAATCTATCATATCAAATTCACTCATCATAGATTTCTTAAAATCAATAAGCATGGCTCCATCATTACTAACATAAATAAGGTCATCAACATATAAGCACACAATAAGAAACTTCCCATCTACTCCGAATTTAGTATAGAGTGTGTGCTTATAAGGACATTTAAGAAAACCTTCTTTAACAAAGTAAACATCTATACGACTATACCAAGCTCTAGGTGCTTGTTTTAGTCTGTATAGTGCCCTTTTTAGCTTGTATACCTGGTTTTCATGACCTTGCTTCACATATCCGGGAGTTGATCAATGTACACCTCTTCTTCCAATTCCCCGTGCAAAAATGCTGACTTTACATCCAACTGATAGATTGGCCATGTGTTTTGGGCTACCAATGCTATCACTAATCTGATTGTGTCATGTCTTGCAATCGGAGCAAAAACTTCTTTGTAATCAACACCGAATTCTTGCTTATAGCCCTTGGCCACCAAACGCACCTTGTACTTGTCAACTTCACCGGTCTTTTTCAACTTTGTCTTATAAACCCACTTCACACCAATTGCCCTTTGTCCTTTAGGAAGCTCCGTCAATTCCCAAGTGTTGTTCCTTTCAATGGTTGCAATTTCATCATCCATCGCCTTTCGCCATTTTTATTCTTTGACGACATCTTCAAAAATTGTAGGATCACAATCTGAAAATAGAGCATAATGAGTAAGTGAATCCTCAGATTGATCAACCCCGGTTACCTCATAATCTTTCATCCACGCTAGGCTCTTTCTAACACATTGCGAACTCGAACCCGCTACTGCATCAATATGGTCACCAGATTTTGCTACTACTGGTGAAATGTCACAAGTAGTTGAAGCTTCATTTAGTGGATTTTTGGGTACAGGGACTGCTGGAATTTGTTGTTATATGGGCTGCTGCATTTCTTCTTCATTTTCACCATTAAAATCAGCTTGTATTTGTTATTTAACAGTGTTTTCATCCCATTTCCAGAACCTTTCTTCATCAAAAATTACGTCACGACTAATGATAATTTTTTTGGTGCTAGGATTATAAAGCTTGTAAGCCTTTAATTGGTCACTAACACCAAGGAAAATGCATTTTTCTCCCTTGTTGTCTAGCTTTTTCCTCTTCTCATCTGGAATGTTGGCGTAAGCAATGCACCCAAAAATTATGAAATAGTCTACCATCGGTCTCCGTCCGCTCCATGATTCCTCCGGTGTTATATTTTGAACAGCAAGAGTGGGGCTCCTGTTCAATATATGAATGCTCCAGTTAACTGCTTCAGGCCAGAAATTTTTAGGAGTGACACTCCTTGTCAAAAGACTTCGCACCATATTCAAAATAGTGCGATTTTTCCTCTCGCAAACTCCATTTTGTTGAGGCGTGTACGCTGCTGTAAGTTGCCTTTTGATTCCATGGAACTCACAAAAATTTTCAAATTCATGGGAGTTATATTCTCCCCCACGGTCAGTGCGAAGAACTTTGATTGGGCTTCCAACTTCTTTTTCAACAAGGGCTATAAAATTTTTAAAAGCCACAAAAGCTTTCGATTTTTCCTGCAAAAAATATACCCAAAATTTTCTACTATAATCATCAATGAAGGTAATTATATATCTTTTACCTCTATTAGAGGGTGGATTTATTGGTTCGCAAAGGTCAGAATGAATAAGATCCAACACCTTCTTTGCTCTCCATGATCTTCCTTGTGGAAATTGATTACGGTGTTGTTTGCTAACAACACATTCTTCACAAATTTGAGAAGGGGCTGTAATTTAAGGAAGTCCATCACCATATTATTTTGTTGTAAAATATTTAATCCGCCAAAATTAAGATGTCTATAGCGAAAGTGCCATAACCAAGCTTCCTCCTTCAATCTTGCAGAGAAATATGAATGTGTGGTGTTGTGGAGATACATTGGAAACATTCGGTTGGCGGTCATATTGACTTGAGCAATTAAGCCCAGTTTAGCATCTTCAATTCTACAGACTCCGTCTTTGATGGAGATTTCATACCCCTTTTCTTAAAGTTGACCAATGCTGAGTAAATTTGTTCTCAAGTCTGGAACAAAGAGAACATTCGAGATATTCTGTACAGAATTTCTCTTGGTTTGAATTGTTACATGTCTTTTTCCCATAATAGAGACTTTTGAATTGTCACCAAACTTCACAAAATCTCAAAAAGATTCATCCAAATCAAAGAAGACAGACTTGTGGCCACACATATGGTTGCTGCAGCCCGTGTCTAAGTACCACAAATTCCTGTTGGTTTCTTCCTTCACATGACAAGCCATCAATAAAGAAACTTCTTCTTCCTTTTATGAAAAATTAGATTTTCCACCACCCTCTCTATTTATATTAGTTCGACATTATGACTTGTAATGACCATACCTGTGACACCTGTTGCATTCAACTTTTGATTTGTCTGCTGACTTTGGCTTGAAATAAGTTGAATGATTGTTGTCAACACCTCTTTGTCTTCCTTGAGAATTAGAAAATTGATTATCTTCAACTTTTTGTTGTGAATATCTACCATCATTGTTGCCTCTGCCCTTTCCTCTTCCTCGACCACCTCTTTTTGATGCCGAGAAATGATTATTAGATGAGACTTGTAAAGCTTGCTCCTCCTTGTCTTGTCGGTACAGTTTCTGCTCATGAACTAACAAATAACTTTGCAGTTCATCGATGGAAATTTCAGTTATACTGTTAGATTCTTCAATCGAACAAACAACGTAGTTGAATTTCGCTGTCATTGAACGGAGAATCTTCTCAATGATAGTGCCGTCTTCCAAAGTTTCTCCATGAATTCGTTTCTTATTTGTGATTGACATCGTCCTCGAGAAATAATCTGAAACTGATTCCCCCGTCTTTATGTGTAAAGTCTCAAAGTCCGCATGAAGTGCTTGGAGTTGTGCTCGTGTGGCCTTCGATGTTCCTTAGTATTTCTTCTTCATTGAGTCCCAAATCTGCTTGGAGGTTTTTTTACGAAGAATTGTCTCCAAGATAGATTGCTCAATTGCCTGAAAAAGGTAGTTCTTTGCCTTCAAATCCTTCAACTTCAGTGCCTCCAACTATGTCCTCTGTGTCTCCGTCAACACCGTACCGACTGCTGGTTCTGCTACTCCAAAAATAATCACCTGCCAATACTCTTTTGATTGCATGAAATTCTCTATTAGCATGCGTGGAATAGATGATTGCACAAATTTTTCAGAGGCCATGAATGAACTGCTACTCCAATAAATTGAGTTGTGGCTGCTGCACTCTCAAACGCACTTGCTACTGCAATAAATGGAGTTGTTGTTGCACTCTCAAACTCACTTGTTATTTTCGGTGGCTCTGATACCACTGTTACAAAGTGAATAAATAAGTAGATGAAGACAAATACAATAAAGAAAAGTTGAAAAGGAAGTACTGAAAAGTTGAAAAGGAAGTACTTTTCTGCTACTACTTTATTTGATCAGAATAGTGGCCTTTATATAGGCAATACACCAACGGATATAGGCAAGAAAATAGGAACTGACTCTTAACCACTAGCTAGTAAGCTTGATCATGTACATCTAATACTCCTAGAGACTAGGTCAGTAAAGCCACATTCTTCTAAGAGAGAAAACAAATTAAAAATAAATTAAACAGATGCCTAAAGACTAGGACAACACCTAACAAACTAAAGACTTGATAAAAAACAAACTGTCTCAACAATGCCATCTAAAGACTGTTGAGTTCACATCTTTTAACTTTATAACGCACCAAATCAGATGACTAACATATTTGATCAAATTTTAGAAGGCTCCAAGAGCTTCTGCCAGATAGCATGAGACCTCAACTGACTCTTATAAATGAGACCCTCAACATATGATTTCTGGACAATTCATTCACTCTTATGGTGAAGACCCGCCCAACTCGAGTCTCTCTCCCTACATCGAAAAAACGACTATAACCACAATCTCCAAGCGTCTTCAACTAGAAAATCTCGGCCTTTGATCTGTAGAAGCATTGTAAGGCCCTAACCTTCTTTATATTAAGTTTTTAAACTTATTTAGTCTAATATCTTATTGTAAACGTCTGTGATAGTGGATATTCTCTTAATATGTGGACATTAGCTCAATTTAGGATTGAACCACGTAAATGTGGTCTCAATTTCACTCTTTTCCCCCATTCTTTTACTTTTATGCTTAGTTAATTAGTTATTTATTAATATTTATCTATGATGGCATGACTATATATACAAGTCATATTTCAGCATCAACAATGATGGCGTTTTACCGTTATTCCATATTTATGTTGTAGTCAATGATGCCAACAACCCATTGTATGGAAGCCTCAACTGTGTCTCTTCGACTCGAAGGTTATGGCTATATTCAATAGTTCATCAAACCATATTAGGGTTTAAAATCCTTTATGCTCATTTTTTCATTTTTATATATAAGTCTATACATCATCCCAATGGACCCATGATTCCCCTACCTTATGGCTTAAAATCCATGTCTCCACCTAAACTATAATTGGGAAATTAAGCTTAGACCAAGGCTTATTCTTTTTTTTGCTTCATCTCCTTTCATGAGATAAGCCTTACCTTGTCTCATCTTTTGATATTCTATACAATTCAATGTCTTATCCTTTTTATTTCAATATTTATAATGCCTTACTCCGAACTAAAATGACGCCCACGACCTTATTAATGGCTTGAGGACCTTTGGGTAAAATAATAATGGTTTACTTCAAATGACAAGATAAACCACATCCTTCAAACCAGTAGGCTAAACCACATCCTTCAAACCAATTATACCCTTCTCTTTAAGGCGGATATGTAAGCATGTATGCCATGTCTAGGTACAAAAGCTTATATAACTTGAGATGAATTACCACGGTATTTGATCGTGACAAAAGGGAATTATAATGATCAAGGACCGTCACATTTCTGGGCGTAATAATTTCTAATTGTTACGGTCCTTTTAACCTTGGAAATTATGGAAAAGTTGGAGGCGACTATATATTATCACACTTAAGGACCGTGACAAGGATTGTGTTATCACAAACCTATCGCTGTCAAGGAGCGTGATAACACAATCCTTGTCAAGGACCGTGAATTTTTTTCTCTTATGATGACATTGTCATGGTCAAGGTCAGTGACAAAGCTGTAGCCTAGAAAAAATAATTGCTGGATAATGGCTATTGTCTAACAGAAAACGTGCTTCAAACATTGCAAAATGATCTATTTTTATTCAAACCAATCAACAACACAATATAATATGCAGTAAAAAAGAAATCAAAACCCAATGCACATTGACACAAATCAAACAAAGTTATAAAAAATTAAAGTTAATTAATCAAAACAAAATACGCAAGATTAATTACATCAAATAAAGTTTAATTATATATATAAAAATACAAAAGCTCAATAAGGGTTGACGAGGAAAGTCGGACATAGGATAAACGACCCACCGTGCCTTCGACAAGCCATACACTGCCTTGCTCTTCTAACCACAATAACTCGTCTTATTTCCTCGATAAAACCTCATCCATTCAAGCCCGGGACTCGTAAAACCACATTGGGCTATTGTGCACTACGATACGCGTAATGGCACTCAAATCCTTCACTCCTTTGGCAGTACGATTACCTCCACATCTATCATGAATATGAAAAATTTCCCAAATTGGATCAAATATAGTCGAGGTAGTGGGGCTGGGGATAATGTATATATCATAAGGGGGTGATGATTTGCCTTCCATTATTGAGAGGGATAGAGTAGTGGTCCCCTTACCAACATACTCCTTACCCTTTTTTTTATCCTTCACCACCCCTTCGCCATATCCGTGACTAACCATTTGACCCATTCGAAAATGTGGTTCATAGTGTGTTGGAGATCTTCCAACTTCGAGTCTTTGTCCACTTTATACACGTCGAACTTGGAGGATAACCCACCACTACCGTAAACAAGGCCTAATAACTTCGACTTTCCTATCTGGGAGCTAATATAATGAGTATGACCTTTTCTATCTTGGCCCAACACTTGGCTCACTGTATCCGTACATAGAGATGCCTTATCGGCATCACTCTGTCTAATGTTCACCACTCTTATCCTATCCTGAAACTATATAAAAACACGTCATTAACTTTGAAATAGAATATTAATAAATTAGTGACATTGACAATATAATTTCAATTATGACATATCAAAGTTTCGGTGACCCGTGGAATAACAATCTCGCTCTTCTTCGACCGATTATTTACATATGATTCGATATTATATGGCTTTACCCCCGGATACTCCCAGATTTCTGCATCGATTAAATTAATAACGAAATTTTATTTTGACAGTTAAACAAAATATGACCAAATTAAAGAAATTACTTACCATCCTATGCTCCACCTTCGCGTAAGATGTCCGTTCAGAGTAGTGCACATCCACCTTCATTGAGTTATTAGTCCCCGCCGAGCCACCGATGGAAAACTCTCTCAGGAGCCTAAAAATCCATGAACCTCTGCCAATTGGCCAACGTGATTGCCTCATTCTCTAGGACAATGTCCCTGCATCCCAACACGGACTCTCGATCCTTACCATAATAGAGGGCATGCATATTCTTCTTTTATGTCTTCCATTTCCCGGATACATTGACCAATAAACTGTCCCGCGATTCTAGGGGCAAGTTAAATTGTTGCTATCCAACAGACATATAGTATATTAAAGTTAGTGAATTAACATTAAAAAAGCATATCATAAAATCTTATATGAAAGTAAAATATTAATATAAATATTGAGATTTTAATACCTTTTAGCCCCCTAAATAGCCATCTTCAGCTCACTGAGCATGTTCCTCCAATTATCATTCCCGAGATATTATTTATTTTATAAACTCTAATTATATGATCATTAAAGATGTCCTGTTTCTAATAATTCTCCCATACTTGTTGAACATAATGGGATTTCATTTGACTATCCATTGCCCCCCGCTTTGTCCCGAGGTCCGATGGCCTAGTGCAAACATATTCTGCAAAAAAAGAAGGTTTACGTAGCATAACATATAACATAAATTAAATGAAAATACTCAATCGGAATATGAGAATTCGAATAACACAAAACTACTCGCACCTCTTTTCAATTTCAATTTCAATTTTAAGCAACCTAGCACATGTATCGACTAGGTAAAGTCATATTAGGCACGCGGATCAGCTAAACTCAAGTTGTAATTAAGAAATTTGGGTCAATTCACTAGATGTAAAATTCTTGATTTAATTTTTATGGATTTAAAATAGCTACGTGAAATCTAGGTGTAGTGTGTGATGCAAGTGATAGAGTAATGAGGATTTCATAATTTTTAAAAAGAGAGGGAAAATGACCTATTTATATATTAAATTTTTTTTTGCTCCTCTATGCGCATGGTTAACTTTTTCCGTGCACACGGTTTCAGCAAGTATGCAATCATGAATAAAATGGTTCGGGGACATGCACACAGGTCCAAATAGGACCGTGTAAACTATTTGAATCCAAATAGAAGAGACTTCAAACAAAATCATATCTAAAACCAGATTTTTTTGCAAAGGCAGACACAACACACATTAGACTTAAATAATAATAAATTAGAAATTAAATTTTACCAAATTAGAGATTAAGCCTTTGATTTTTGAAATTTTAATATAACATCCCACATTAGACTTAACAAACCAATTATAGAATATATTTTGCTGAAAATTACAAATTAGAATCCTCATCATCCGCCCAACTAAAATTACCAAACTAGATCGAGATTATATTTTACAACCTAATAAAATCTACTAATGTAAAGTATTTATAAATTGATTCAAGTTTGATTTGACATTCAAAACAGATTGATAGTCGGTAGAAGCTGTCAGGTCATTCATGTTACCGGTGAGATACTTTAGCGTATGTAAGAGGATTGACCACGGTTCGTTTTTTATACACTCTGAGTAAAACACTTGCTTGGGATTTTAAAATGTACAAACAAATGACTCACCATTCATATGCTCCTTTCTCTTGATGTTGGACAAGTTACAATTATTATATTGGTAGCTGAATCGACTTTATAAGCATTTTTTTCCCTAAACTCTTACGCAATCATAGTAAAACATATCCGCTTTGAAATATATATAGTCTTATTCATCTTTTTTGAAATTACAACATAATAAGTCATTTATACTTCAATGAGGTTTTTGTCTTTGGCACTCTCTTTGAAATACGTAAGAGCCCTATATGAAATGCCTCTGTTTTTATAAAGAAGTGTTTTTCTCATGCAATCTGGACAAGAATATATAACCATTCAGCCGAAACTTATTAAATTCACATGCCATGAAATTAGGTCCATTTGTTTTGACGTGGCATCATCCATTTTCAATAACTAAATTATGGGTAAGTTAATTAGATAATTTTTAAAGCTTGCGATTATTTATCATTTAATAAGGGAAGTTTAATGTAAGAATTACCTCTAGTGATACCCAAAGTCTAAATTTACTTTAAGAATGGGAAACCTTCCTTCGCTTTTTGTTATTTTCAGACGCATTATATTTTTTACATTGAATTGAAAAATCTATCAAGAATATGATTACCGAAATTAGATTAAAACAAGAAGTAAAGGTACAACACGAACTTATTCTCTCCATTCGTTGACATCTTTATGTGTTTTGAACATATAATGACCCACTTGCTCATATTGTAAACTTGTCAGTTTATATTATTTGCCAATGACTTGACCACCCTCATCAACAAACTCATCTTCATCATCTATAATGTTAGGGTCGAGCATATTTTCCTTAATGAACACGGACGCCTCTATAGTAATGTATTCCTTTGCGACTGATCCTTCAATGTACCTCATATTCTTAATGTACTCTTTGAAAATTTTCATCAACCTATATATTAAAGTTATTAAAACTCAAAAAGCCATATATTAAATTAAACTTTCATCAACTTATACTAGCAAGTATACATTTTAAATGTCTATATCTATCAATATCTTACTGGGCCGCAAATAAGCACCTTATCGCATAAGTGCACCAATAAGTGAATACTAGTTTCAAAGAATGACGGGGGAAGTACTTTTCTAATATATAAGTTGCTTCAACTATAATTGCTTTTGCAGCCACGATGTGATTTCGATTGACTATTTTTTAGCCCAAAAGTGTGAAGCAAAGGTTAATCTTCATAATGACCCTCCGTAAATCCTTATGCTTAGAGAAAAATTGATTAAACAATAAAGGGATCAATTTCACGATCATATTACAATCATGAGACTTGCACTTTTTTAGATCATGTGTGGCATAATTCATAATCCTTTACAAATTTGATGAAAAATTAGAGGGAACTTTCAAACTATAAAGTGTGTTTAAAATTACCTTTGTTCATTCGCTCGTCAAAGTATATGCCCCAGGGTGAATTGTATTCCTCTCGCTACTGTATTCTTTTTAATCATAAATACGACTTAATTTTCAATACTTTAAGATCACACTGTGCCTTTTATTATCCATCTTTCTAATGACTTTCACTTAGGCATGCTCTCACAAGATGTTCGATGATATCATCTCGACATGCATGGTATATAATATAAGGCACACGAGTTTACCCTTCCAATCAAGTCAAGTAACATTGATTTCTTAGACCACACCTTCCTTCTCCCGGCTTCATTATCTTCAAGGGTCATTTTGGCTTTAAATGCTTGAATTTAAGTTTCTTCCCCGACACATTATCTCCACATTTGGAAGCCCTCCTTTGAATTCTTAACATGAAGTCTTTCTTGGAAGAAGCTTATGTTTGACGCCACATGACAAAAAATTAGAACTTTTACTAAATATAAACTTGTGATCGATATGAAAGAATATCCTATCAAAATGATATTTATTTTCCCACTATCCTTAAGATGTTGAGATCCAGTTTGCTTTAAAAATGGGACACCCAAAGTAACTATGAACATTACAGCACGATAAAGTCCCATAAGATGGGAATCATGATTTTCTTTATTAACATAACTTTCAATGTCAACTCTTTCTGTTTGTTAGATTCTAATACTTTCACACCTAATACTCACAATTCATTCAATTCTTCTACCAACAGTGCCAAGTACATATCAATGTCGTTTGGTGCTTTTGGCCCAAGTATAAAAAAAGATAACATCCAAAATTCTAGTCTCATGCACTACAAAGGATTTATAGTTAGGGGCGCTAAGATGACCGACTATACACTTTGATTGATGATTATGTTACCGAATGGATTTAACCCATCTGTTGATATTTCCAAATGAATATTACGTTGTTCATCGGAGAAATCTGGGTAATTAAAATTTATGTTTTTCCAGATGGATGAGTTAATAGGACGACACACGAGAGTTTCCTCTACTTATGCCCTAGCATTCCAAGTCATTAACTCCGCTATCCATAGTATTGTGAAAAATCTCTTCAACTTAGACCCACGAGAAATATTTTAATACATTTTGAGGCACTTTTAAAAGTGCACCTCTCTTATTATTTGAACCATACTTTGACACATATCTAGGTTCCTTGCATACCGAAAAATGATCAATATTTTTGTACTCCTTCCGGTATAGTATACAAGCATACTTGCAAGCATGAATTGATTTATACTTATATCCCAAACCTTTCAAACTGTTCTTCTTACTCATATAGTTATTTAAAATCGTATTCTGTTTGGAAAGAAAACGCTTCATCCAATTTAAAATTCTAGTCATGCTATCGCCAAACAAACCAAAATGACTCTTCAAACTATGTAAACCAACCATGACATGTAAATTTGTCGATCTTTGCCGCAGATAAAGTAAAATGGTATGGTCGATTTGACTTTCAAACTTTGATAGTCATCGTCACGGTTTATTCCAACCCCGTTATGAGCGCTAGAACCTCCACCACAAGATTCATTATCTTTCATATTAGAATCCTCATAATTATCGTTTATTAGATTGTCTAACATATTATGCTATACGGTATCCTCTTGTACTTCCACTATTGTCTTACTTGACAGTTGTACGGTAGGTTATTCGGTACAAAGGGACAATGTATTTCTCCCCAAAAAAACTCATACCAGATAATCGTCTTACATACCCTATTTATGCAAATGTAATTCAACTATTTTTCACTCAAACACTTTTCCATTTCTACAATGTGAACAAGGACATTAGAACTCTTCATCATTGAAACATTTCTCGGTGAATTTTACAAACTCGTTAGCACCTCTATGGTACATATCCCTAAGTCTATTTATCTCACCCATCTACTTTTTGTATAAAGGATGCTCTATAATAACTTGTAAAAATCATTACCTACCACGTTCAAACAAATGGGTTGAGAATAATTCTAAACGCCATGCGATTAATTAATAACCTAAATAACAACCTAACTAATAACTTAATGTTGAAATATGTTAACGACCTAATTAAAAAACTATTATGTTAAAATAATTAACAACCTAATCAACAACTATCATGTTGAAATAATAATATTGAAACACTATCATATTGAAATCCTAAGCCGCGTGTACATACCAAATTTATTTTAATTATACTTTATAACTTAATGAAATCCAATATTCAAAATCTATGTACATTTGAATAACATTAAAAATTATCAAAGAATGTTTATTGTGTTCTTTTTCATTTTTTCCAAATTATTATTTTTAACGTACACGTGATATACTTTATAATAAAGGTTGTTTTTTTACCAATTAGTCCCAATTCGATAGGACCAATTACGAAATGTCTTATGTACATAAGACTTATTTGTCAAGCTCCCTTAAATAAACCCACAAATTATATTTTAAATTAATCCACAATTTATATTTTTAACCAAAATGATTACATTTATAACAAACGAACACATTATAATGAAGCCCAAACGAATATAAAAGTCAAATATTAATATTGTAATGAAGAATGGTTTGAATATTCAAACTAAATTTTTATATCAATTGTTTCTAACAATATCAATGCCATACATGTATATTCAACTAGTTTACAACAATCAAACATATTATAATGAAGCCCATACAAATAGATAAAGTCAAATAATCACATTCTAATGCAAATGTTCAAACCTAGTTTTTGCACAACATAATTTCAAAGAATATAAAGACAATATGTATATATACAACTACCTTACAACACATATATTTTAGAGCTGTACATACACGTACACGTACACACACACACGCACACACACACACACACACACACATATATATATATATATATATATATATATATATATATATATATAGAGAGAGAGAGAGAGAGAGAGAGAGAGAGGTTCTCATGCACACCCCAGTTTGCATATCGCTGGCGCGGACCATTTTTGATAAAATAGTAAAAAAAATATTTTTGAGCTAATTTTTTTTTATGGTTTTTAAACATTTTAGTAGGACCATAAAAAATGATTTTTTTTTGCTACTTTTTTAAAAAATCGGTCAAACTTTGTAAGTATTTAACAACTTAAAAACTAACAAAGTTTGATCGATTTTTTTAAAATAGCAAAACAGTTCATTTTGAGCTGATTTTTTTTATGGTTCTTCTTAAATGTTTAAAAATCATAAAAAAAATCAGGCAAAAATTATTTTTTTACTATTTTAAAAAATTGGTCCACATGGAGGGTATGCAAACTGGGTATGCATGAGATCCTTTTTGTATATATATATATATATATATATATATATATATATATATATATATATATATATATATATATATATATATATAGATAGATAGATAGATAGATAGATAGATAGATAGATAGAGAGAGAGAGAGACGGTTGATGAGAGAGATGAAGCAAAATGAAATGTTATGTCCCTAAAAGGATTTTAATGGGATATCTTCGTCACAATTGTTATGATACCGTGACAAAACAAATTGCTTCGGCCTTATCACAGTCAAGGATCATGATAAGTCATGCATATTTTCTTATCACGATCAAGGATTGTGATAAGTGTTGGCCAAAAAGGTGTGACAATTTTGACTTTTTGGTATCGCGATGTTTGATTTTCTTGCTTTCCACCTCTAAAGTTCTATTTTATTTTTATTTTAGGTGTTTTCTCTTCATTGATATGATCTAGGATGCCCATAGGCTATGTTAAAATCAAGCCTCAACCTTGTTAGTGGAAAAAATTAAGGCTAGATCAATTGGCTCAAGTTTTATTCTAGATGATTTTCCTCATCCTCCTTTACGTATCAACTTTTGCCTTGCTTATAGCCAATAAGGGTGTTTGGTTATTAAGAAAATGATGCACATTTTACAAGGATATGAGTTTCTTCTAGGCAAAAATTCATTGGTTCCACCAAAAAGATTTCTTGATCTCAATTTCCAAAGGCTTGGCCTAGAAATGTACAACTATTTTGGTTTAGTCTGAAGGCTGTGACCTTATAAGTGGAATTTACTTGGCTCCTTTATCTCTCTCCTCTAAAGCTAAAGTTCATTCATGACACATACATTATACTGATGTCGACTACATCTCTTGCCTCCACCCTTGATCCCTAACTTGCAAGATATTATACCTCTTATCCCACTCTAATGTCCATGCACGTAATAACTCGTCTCTTTTAAACCCCAAACCAATGGCATTTAACCCCAAATTCTCATGGGAATTTTGACTAGTCGGTGGAAATTTTAATTAGATGGTTTTTATCCAACATCTCTTAAAAGGTCACCTCCTTTCAGGTTCAAATCGGTATCCTTAATTAGATGATCCATATGCTAGAATTTGCGATCTTATCTCAAGCCCGATGCCTCACATCATTACTGAATAACTATAAAGAATCAAACCTCGAAGCTTAGGTCCTAGGAAAATCATAGAATTTGTAAAACATGAATCCGAGGTCCTAGTGTCGATCCTAGAAGGTTCAGAGTAAATAAAAAAGCTAAGGACCAAAAGAAAGCATGACACCAATGTCGATCTTAGGTATGTAGAGTTCACTCCTCTATTCTATGACCTACATACCACACTCTTCACCATTAGAGATGAAGAATACCAAATGTAATTTAAGTTTAAATCCCTCGATGAAAAGAGTAGCAAGAATACGTGGTTCCATTTCATTGATCATTGGGACTATTTCAAAGCTTTCTTCAACTTTAAGAACAAAATATATAGGTTGATCAAACAACGAATCCTATACGAATTCATTGGTAGAGACTTCAACGAATCGATGATAGATGACAAAGGACGTGACCTAAAGTAAGGAAACACCAAGAAAAAGTAAAAATATAGTAGTAATTGGTCAAAACAAACCCATTCCAAGATTTTTTGTATTACCTTTAAGGATGATACGACCAAAGATGTAGCACTCAAATTTTATTAATGAAAAGAAAAAAAATTCACCGCCTAATTAATATCAACTTTATTCTCTCAATCTTCCTAATAATACTAAATTATACTAAAGATCCTAAAGTTCTAAGGACTCAATAGAATCTACAATGTATATTTAATAACTTACAATAATTATCAATCATCTTAAGCAAAATGTTGTGGCTAAATGAACATGAAGGGATCTACTTGAACATGCTATTCGATTCACTTTGTTATTAACAAACACAAGAGGTTGAAGTGGTCACCAGATAAATACCTAAGCTTTAATTGAGGATAAATATTCTAAGATGAGCCTTAGCACACAAGGGGACCCATGAAGCAGGAAACATGTCCTATTCCAATGGTGAATATATTCTGGCAGGATTAAATTTTTATATCAAGAAGTTTTGGGTCAATCCAAATGTAGTATACAATTCTATAGAGTGAACCTATGGTCCTTAAAAGAGGTCAAACAGGGTTTTAGGCTCCATCGTGAGAGAAGAACCATTAAGGTGAAGACATAGTGTCCTTGGTTGTGAAAAACTCAAAGTTCCACGGTCTCTCATAAAAGAGGCCACATGAAGTGTTAGACACAAGGAAATAAGTAGGAAATAAACTTTGGGATATAAGTTAAAACTTCTTAAAAGAGAAGTGTTATAAAGATTAAAATGCAGTCCACACAAAAATATAAACATTGATTGACGACTACAATTTTTTTAAAGTATCCTAAATGGCCCAACCTCTCTACAAGTATTGATCAATTTAAAAGGATTGGTGCCTAAGTATGTGGCAACCTATCGTGAAGTAGCAAGTCCAGAGCACCGACTAAGGACAATAACTAAAGTTGCATTGGTTCAAATCATGTTTTAAGAAATTAAATCATATTTAACAAAGATTATGAACACCCCATAACAAAATAAATTATCATTCGTTTAACAAGGAATTACTTGGAGTCATGACAATTTTTTAAAATTTAAATACAACGTCAAATAGAAATACAATGAAAAAGAAGGTATAAGCCAATAAAATGAAGGCTAAGCATCATCCTTATTATCATGATCAAAAGTGGTATTGGTCTCCTCATCACTTGAGGCCTCTAGTTGTTTTCCTATATTAGTCGTTTCCTTTTTTCAGGAAGTCTCTCCTTAGTCCCACAAGGTTCCGTAGAGGAGGCATGATTATCCTCACTAAATGGATCTTATGCCATGATGTTATCGTTAGTCTCAAGGAATGTTTAGGATAATCTAAGAAAAGTCTCTTTATACCCTTGGAGGAAGGCATTATTCAGAAGTGTTACGAAATCTGCTGAAGTTTAAATTAAGCAACATCCTTTTCAAAAATCTGTCAGGACCATGACTTGGTCTTCAATAATTTTCTTCATTTATTCCCGAATCTTTTGAGTTTTGGTATTATCATCAACAATATTTTGGGTGTATTCCTCGGACTTATCTTTTAAATTTAATCACTCAACATTGGAAGCCTAAATATCTCCGTCTAGATTAGTACTTTATTCACCCCTACTTCATGACACTACACTGAAAATGTCAAATTGTCACCTTTCAGCCGGACAGACTTGTCACGGTCATTGACCGTGATAAAAAAATATGCATTTTTTGTCACGATCAAGTCCGTGACAAGACTTTGTCACAGTCAATGATCGTAACAAGTCCGTGATAATTACAGTTGTCACGGACTTGTTACGGTTATTGACCGTGATAATCTTTTAAAGTTATCACGGTTAATGACCGTGACAGGTCCGTGATAATATTCCCAGTAAAAAAAAACCTCCCCCTCCTTTTTTTTCCACCATTTTGGTTTCCCTCCCTCTTTCTCTCTCTAAGCATCTGCTCTTTCTCTCTCTCTCTCTCTCTATATATATATATATATATATATATATATGATTTCAGGTTACTTTCTTTCTCTCTTTCTCTTTCCTTTGTATATATGTGTGTGTGTGTATATGTGAGTGTATGTGTGTGTATATGTGGGGAGAGGGGGTAGTGTCCGTGGTGGGGGCATGGGTGGTGGTGGTGGTGTGTGTGTGTGTGTGTGTGTGTGTGTGTGTGTGCAGGTGGGTGAGAGTGTGTGTGTATGTGTGTGTGTGGTGGGGGGCAAGGGGGCAGTGTGGTGTGGTGGAACAGGGGTGTGGTGGGGCGGGGGTGGGTTGTGTGTGCATGTATATATTTTTATTTAGGTTTGAAATTGGTTAGAAATTGTTTGTATATTGTTTGACACTATAATATTGTTTGTATATCCTTATTGAGGTTTAAAATTGGTTAGAAATTATTTGACATTATAAATATTATTTGTATATTCTTATTTAGGTTTCAAATGGGTTAGAAATTGTTAATGTTGAATTAATTGAGTAGATGAATTAGAAGGAGTACGAGATACACATTTGTTATTTTGTTGTTGCTGTTGGATTATATTGGACGAATGTGGTTGGATATGGAAGTTGGTTGTTTATTTTATTTTAAATTCTTAATTTAATTCACACTAATAAATCCTTTAATAATTATATTGTCTTAATTTGTTGGGTTGGTTACTTTTGGAAGTGGCACAACCACTGGAATATTGCCAAAATTGTGTGTGTGTGTGGGCGGGGGGGGGGGGGGGGGGGGGGGGGGGAGTTTTCAACTTTTTTCTAAAATTACTTCGTGTCACGACCCGTTCGAGAGTGGCACGACCACGAAGTTATGATAATTAAATGAAACATACTTGAAATTACATATAGTGCGCATAGATACTAGCCTTCTAATTCTTATGCGTACGCATTCAAAGCCCTTAGACCCGTTCAAGAGTCATTACCCTTGAACAGATCTCTCGAATTGTCCTGTTTGGACAGTTTGGGACTGCATAGTTTCTGTATAATAATATTCTTAGTAGCTCAAACTTGTTACTATTGGAAGAAGTTCTAAAGCCATATCTTAATGTTCTTCGGGTACATACTAGATGAAGCGATGTTAAGTGTTATTTCAATTGATAAATTGAAATAACACTCACACTTGCGAATCTACATCGTGTACTTGGAAAACTATGGGGATATGCTGTCGAATCTGTCTCAAATAGTAACAATGTGCATGAACTGTTAAGTATATTACAGAAATATGCGATCTTGAATGGGATAGGACCACTCACCCTTTAGAGGAGATGGAGGAAATATGAATTAATTATATAAATTGAATTTGAATTTGAAATTTAAAAATAGAATATAAATAAGACATAATTAAATGAAACATATTATAAATCTAAGTTTTGTTTATACTAATCCACGAATATACGCTTTTTACCTTTAATAGGTGATTATTTGTAGTAGCTGTGATGGGATGCCCTAAATACAAAGAGTGGATGGGTGAGACATATAGATTGAGGGATGTGTTTCACAGATGTGCTAATGAATTTATAAAATACGCAAAGAGATGTCATAATGATGAAGAGTTTCTGTGTCCGTGTGCTAGATGTGAGAATGGTAAGGTGTTTGAGTGGAAAAAAATAAACTACATTTGTTAAGATGGGGTATGCAGGACAATTATCAATTTGGGAGTTTTCACGGGGAATTGAGAGTTCCTTTTGTCCCCGAGCAACCTTCACAACAATCTTCAACAAGTAGGATAGATGTAGAAGGGGACGGCATATATCGTAATATGTTAGAGGATTTAGTTGATGACGTGTACGGAGTTCATGAAGTGAAAGATAATGAGGTCACTGACGATGTACAAGGTTCAGGTGCTCATGAAGATATTAGGGTAAACCTTGATGATGACTACCAAAGTTTAAGGAATTTTGAATTGGGTGAAGGGCTTGCAACCCAAGGAGAATATGCTTCCAAATAGCTATCCTGTTATGAAGAACAGTTTGAAAGGTTTGGTAATGATGTATAAATCGATTCATGCTTGTGTATATGATTGCATACTATACCGAAAGGAGTATGAAAGTCTTGATCGGTGTTCGGTATGCGATGAACCTAGATATGTCCAATCTATTGGCAAAGAAGGCACAAGCTCAAAAGTTCCTCAAAAAGTGTTGAAATATTTTCCCGCTGGGCCTAAATTAAAGCTTTTTTTCACATTACTATAGATAGCGGAGTCAATGACTTGGCATGCTAGGGCAGAAGGAGGGGATAATCTCATGCGTCATCCTATTGATTGTATAACTTGGAGGAGGATGAGTTATGAGTATCCCAATTTTGCTCGAGAATAGCGTAATATTCGCTTGGCTATATGAACATAAGGTTTCAATCCATTTAGAAATCTAAGCACCAATCAGAGTGTATGGACAGTGATCCTAGCCCTACTCATCCTCCCTCATTCACAGTGTATGAGACCTGAATTTTCGATGTTGTCTTTGTTGATACCCTGGCCAAAGGCACTAAGTTATGACATCGATGTCTACCTGGTTCCTTTGGTTGAAGAATGAAAAGAGTTGTGGGAAGAGGGTGGGTAAGAATTTGACTCTTTTAGAAAAGAATATTTTACGCTAAAAGCTATGTTGATGTGGGCAATTCATGATTTTCCAGCTTATGGGACATTATCTGGTTGTGTAGTACATGGTTATTTAGGGTGTCCTATTCGTGGAGAGGAGACTGAATCTCTTCATCTCCCCTCTAGCTCAAAAAATGTATACAATTTCGATAGGAGGTTTTTACCTCCCGCTCATAGTTTCAGATTTGAGAAATGTTCCAATTTTTTATGGGGCGGGGTTGAACATAGGCTACTGCCGAGAAAACTTTTAGGTTCAGAAATTAAAACTAAATCTTCTGATTGTGGCCGTAATATGCCAGGTAAGAATCCTAAATTTAAGAATGTTAAGCGTAAGAAGACCCCATCTGGGAATGAAACTGAGGCAAGA
The DNA here is from genome assembly GCA_949130495.1 of Sambucus nigra. NCBI lineage: Eukaryota > Viridiplantae > Streptophyta > Magnoliopsida > Dipsacales > Adoxaceae > Sambucus > Sambucus nigra. Next base: position 236,576,446 of record OX422222.1, read on the forward strand.
AAGGCATGGTCTAAGAGGTTAATTTTATTTGACTTGCCTTATTGGAAGAATAACTCGGTGCGCGTTGTATTGGATGTGATGCACGCATAGAAGAAGATCACTGAACATATTGTGGGCACATGCCTTGGGGGGAGTCATTCGTAGGATGGAGAAAATTTACTAAAAGACATTAAATCTTTAAAACTTAAGTCACAACTACGGTTGATAGAAGATAGTAGGGGAAGGACAATAATTCCCCCTGGTGCATTTACTTTAACGAGTGGAGAAAGGAAGGTTCTTTTAGAAACTATATAATTTGAAGGTCCCATCTAATTTTTCGTCCAACTTGCAAAGGATTGTGAAATATGCTACCCATGATTTACATAAGTGTAAGTCCCATGATTGGCATGTGATCATGCAATTGGTTCCACTATTATTTAAGCACCGTTTCTCCAAGCACAAGGATTTATGGAGGGCTATTATGCAAATTAGTATTTGCTTCTCACTTTTCTATGAGAAGGTAGTCAATCGAGAACACATAGTGGTCGCAAAATTAGCGGTGATCAAAGCAATTTGTGTGTTGGAGAAGTACTTTTCCCCATCATTCTTTGACATAAGTTGTAAGGCCCTAAAACATGATTAGGAAGGTTAATTACATGATTAATTATAACTTAGGAGTTATAAGTTATATATTGATTATGTGTGTTAAACATGTTAATTATCATGTTTAGGGGATGCATGCTCATGTGATATATGTGTTGTTTACATTAGGTGTTAATTGAGCTTATGATCGGGGATACCATGTTTAGAACATATGATTAGTTATGTGGTTAAATGCATCATAAATTATGTTTTAATGCATGATTATGTTTATAAAAGTAAATAAGGGTGTTGATACGAAATTGGCAATGTTTGGTTGCCAAATGTTAAAGTTTTGAGATTTTCGGTAAATTGCTACTTTCCTGTTCGAAGCCCAAATTAGGCGCATTAGTTTATGATTTTGGGGAAACATAAATTATTAAAGTTGTATATATATGAATTAATATTATAACAAAACAAACGGTGGGTTAAACGGAGGCTCGTACAAGAAGTTATAGCGAAAGTACGAAACAAGGGCAAATATGTCCATTACTTAAGTGACAATTGTGTTATTTGCACACCATGTGCTATTTTTTGATTGGTTAGAGGGTGGGTGATGGTTTGGCCAACTTAAACCTCATAAAACATCCCCTTTGTTCAGCAAATGCATCCATGAACAAGAGTTTTGCCTAAAGAGAGAGAAAGAGAAGAAAGTTAAGGAAGAAATCTTTGAAATTTTTTCTATAAATCAAGGAATCCTCGTAAGGTAATTACATCTTTATCAAAGTTGGTCACATGGATGAGTTATATACTTATCATGTTTTTATTTTTGATTTGTATATATATTTTAATGATACCCATATTGATGAATTGTGTTGGAACAAGGATGGGTTAAGAACATAAGTTAGAACTGGAGCTAGGATCGTAAATGCATACTTTAACGTCCTAAATTTACATCATCCTTTCGTAAAGCATTTTGATTTAGAAAATTCATGATTATGATGTATGTTTCTCCTAAAACATGTTTATTATATGTTTCCATGAATTATACTCAAGGTCAAGGTTATGTATGCTTAAAAATGTTAAGTTATGCCTTAATGTTGTATTTTGACCTAGTTATGCTAAAAATGGCATAAATCGTGGAATACTTATTGGAATTGAGTGATTCAAGTTGGAGATTAAAATACACTCATACATGTATAACATATCCGAAAATTGTGTAAAAATACCAAGGAATGAACCCTTGGTGATAGTTTGAAGTCTTGGTTTAAAATCTGCCCTAAAGGAGCAAAAACGCATACTAGGTGTTTGACGTTTTGCTCGACATAAAAAATGAGCCCTAAAATTATGAAACATTAAATTTATATTATTCAATGTGTTTACTGATATTGTGTGTAATATCATGAAAAGTTATGTTGTACAAAAATTATGAGAATTCCAGGAAGTTGAAGTTGTGTTGTTATTTTTCTTGAGAAACGATTTGGAAAAGGCTGTAATAAAATGGGCATAACTTTGTCTAGCAAATTCATAATTTAATTTTATAAATTGTGTTAGAACCCTAATTAATTGGGTGTTATATAAATGTGAAGTGTCATATTTAATTCCTCCTTAATTATTTCTGATTGACCAAATGATGTGATGTATTACTGGGTTTGATGTTAATCGGTGTATTCAAATACTAACGACATTCACTTGTTAGGTGGGGAAGCAGCTAATACTACCATACCAAGGAAGTAGTTGATATTAATCTTATCACTAAATCCAAGGTGAGTGACCTTCCTTATGAAATATAAATGCTTATAATTTCATATGGAAATGTGTAGTTAAACACATGTGTGAAAATGTTTATGGGAGTGATGTTGTATTTATGAAACATATGCATATGATTGAAGATGTTAAGCGATGTTATATAATTATATGGACTAGTGAGTTCTTTATCTAATGTTAAGGAATGTGGTGGGTCCTACGGGATGTGGTGGTCCTGTTAATCCAACTTAAAGGTTTGTGTACTCGGGCCTAATAAAGGGATGTGGTGGTCCCTAATAACTGTGGTGGGTTAATTGGACTGTGGTGGGTCCAGGCTTGCGAGAGTTTCACAATTCCTGTTGGGTTATAGCATTAGAACAAAATAAAAATGGTTATTTAAATTGGTTATATGTGTGGTATGTGGTCATTCACTAAGCCTTTATAGCTTACACTCCTGTAATGTTTTGTTTCAGGTATGCTTATAATTTGGAGCTCACTGCCAAGTTAGGACCTTAAAAACGAGGGAGTGACGGATAATTAGTATGGTTTGAATATCAAGATTCCTTTTTTGTAATTATTAAACTAAGGATCTTGGTTATGTAAAGTTATGTAGTACTTATAAGTTATAAGTAAAGGCAGTTATGTTTTCATCTACACATACCTTTGGAAAAAAAAAATCTCTTATGCTATTTTCCTCAGAGATTTAAATTAAAGCGTTGTTTAAGGCAATTTATCTCTAATTAAAAGGATGAGTTTAACTTAATTAATTCGGGGAGCGACAACTTGGTATCAGAGCGTGGTCATTAGGTTCTGGATAGGGTGTGGGGTCTAGATTGGCAGTGGACCTGGATTTTTACTAACAATGTTAATATTAAATTGCTGCTATTGTATTTTGTTTTTGTGAATTATATTGCAGTGAGTGATGGATCCACACGAGCCGCATGATAGAGAAGAGGGTGAGGCATCCTATGTACCTAATAGTCAGCAAGGACATAGACCTATTGAAGTGGATGAACCAGAGGTGCAACAACAACCTATTGATGATGTGGGAAGAATATTACGTGCTGTGGCACAACTTATGGAACAAGCAAGAGGTGGAGAACATGGTGGGGATAGGGACAAATTACATGAGAGGTTCATGAAGTTAAATCCGCCTGCATTTACTGGGACTACGGATCCGTTAGTGGCAGGGGGGGGGGGGTTTAGAAAGATGGAAACAATATTCAAGGTAATGGAAGTGCGAGATGAACAAAAGGTTTTATTAGCAACCTTTAGGTTAGAGGTTGATGCAAAGTTATGGTGGGATGCAACAGAAAGGTTACTTACTACAATGGGGGGAGTGGTGCCAATAAATCCTCCACGAATTACATGGGAGAGGTTTGTGAAAGTGTTTTTTGAAAAATATTTCCCAAGGCTTTATAGGAAGGAGAAAGAGGAAGAATTTATCACGTTGAAACAGGGGAATCGAACAGTGGCAGAGTATGAATCTTTATTTATATCCTTATCTAGATTTGCACCTGACTTGGCGAGGACGGAAGAAAGTAAATGTGATCGGTTTCAAACTGGGATGAGTGTAGATATAAAAAGCATGGTTTCTAATATGAAGATAACGGATTATGTGGACTTGGTGGATAGGGCCATGGTGTCAGAAAAGTCAATAAAAGAAATGCAAGTTGAACACTCGAAGAAAGCTAGACATGATGGCATAAGGTCATATGGATGGGAGGCGGGAACCTCAACTCAGAGTGTAGCACGAGGAGTACCTAAGGGCCAAGAATTTAAAAATAATAGAAGTGCACGTGGAAGACTTCAGGCTCGAGGTGGAAGAACTGGGATGAATCGGTCAAAAAATGCATCTGTGTTGGTACCGAGGGCTATATTTTGTTATAGATGTGGTGGTCAAGGGAACATGTCTCGAGAGTGTACAATAGCTGAGACGACACCTTTATGTTTCCATTGTCATCAACCGGGGCACTTACGCAAGAATTGTCCAGCGATGGGAGCTACAACATCAGTTGGGAGTGTGGCAGTAGGAGGTAGGAGTTCTACACAGAATGTACCCAGGGGAGGTAGAGGAGGTATATCGCAAAGTCAAGGCCAAGGCAGAGTGTTTGCACTAACGCAACAAGATGCACAAGCTATGCCTAACGTAGTGACAAGTACACTTCCTATTGGTGATAAAGATGCTTATGTATTGATAGATCCTGGTTCTACACATTCTTTTGTGTCTTTGCTTTATCTGTTGCATCTTAATAAACCATTATCATCATTAGATTCTGGTTTAGCTATTGTTACTCCAGTGGGGGGGTTGGTTTTTATTGAGAGGGTATATAGGGAGTGTGTGGTGCGAGTGGGTGAAAAAGAATTACTAGTTGACTTATTACCTCTCGATATGCGCGACTTTGATGTAATACTGGGTATGAATTGGTTAGCTTCATATCATGTATGTTTGGATTGCTTTAAAAAGGAGGTAGTGTTTCAGTTACCGGGTGAACCTGAATTTAAATTTATTGGGGAACGAAATGTCACTCCAACTTGTTTGATTTCTGCTACAAAATGTTATGAACTGCTAAGGAAAGGATGTGAGGGTTATCTTGCCCATGTGGTGGACATACGACAAGAGGCTGGAAAATTATCAGAGATACCAGTAGTTAATGAGTTTGCAGATATCTTCCCAGAAGAACTCCCAGGGTTAGCACCAGATCGTGAGGTAGAATTTGCGATTGAGTTGGTACCAGGCACCGCACCGATATTTATTGCACCATATCGCATGGCACCTGCAGAATTAAAGGAGCTAAAAATACAGTTGCAAGATTTTTTAGATTATGGTTTTATAAGGCCTAGTGTATCACCGTGGGGAGCCCCAGTATTGTTTGTGAAGAAGAAAGATGGAACCATGAGGCTGTGCATCGATTATCGTCAATTGAATAAGGTGACTATCCGTAACAAATACCCACTACCCCGCATTGATGACTTGTTCGATCAGTTGCAAGGAGCCAAAGTGTTTTCCAAGATCGATCTTAGATCCGGATATCATCAATTGAAAGTAAGAGATTGTGACATTTCTAAAACTGCTTTTCGTTCCAGGTATGGACATTATGAATTTCTTGTCATGCCATTTGGGTTAACAAATGCACCGGTCGTATTTATGGATTTGATGAACCGTATATTTCACCCATACGTGGATTCTTTTGTCATTGTCTTCATTGATGATATTTTGATATATTCTCATAGTAGGGATGAGCACGAACACCACCTGTGTATTATTTTACAGACCTTGCGAGAGAAGCAGTTGTATGCTAAATTTTCTAAATGTGAATTTTGGCTAGACAGGGTAGTATTTTTGGGGCATGTTATTTCTGCCGATGGTATTTGTGTTGATCCCAAGAAGGTTGAAGCAGTAATGAATTGGGAAAGACCAACTAGTGTGACAGAGGTGCATAGTTTTTTGGGATTGGCGGGCTATTACAGGAAGTTTATACCGGGGTTTTCTTCTATTGCATTGCCATTAACTAAGCTTACCAGAAAGGAGAACAAGTTTGTGTGGAGTGGTGATTGTGATAAAAGCTTTGAAAATTTAAAGGGTAAGTTGACATCAGCTCCAGTATTGACTATCCCAACGGGTACAGAAGGTTTAGTTATTTATAGTGATGCCTCGTATCAAGGACTCAGTTGTGTGTTAATGCAGCATGGAAAGGTAATTGCTTTTGCTTCTCGACAGTTAAAGATACATGAATGCAACTACCCTACACACGATCTTGAGTTGGCTGCAGTAGTTTTTGCATTAAAGATCTGGAGACACTACTTATATGGTGTTAGTTGTGAAATTTTTACTGACCATCAAAGCTTAAAATACTTGTTTACACAAAAAGACTTGAACTTGAGGCAAAGAAGGTGGATGGAACTTATAAAAGATTATGATTGCACGATACATCACCATCCAGGTAAAGCTAATGTTGTTGCTGATGCTTTGAGTAGAAAATCTCTAGGCATAATATCTTGTATTTATTGTATTCGAGTTGACCTGCTGAGAGAGTTAGCTTTAATGGGGGTGGAATTAACTTTGAATGAGTCTTATGGAATAGTGGCACATTTAAATGTTAGACCCACGTTGATAGACTGGATAAAACAAGCACAAGAAGGAGATACAGAATTGGAGAAAGTTAGAGATAATATGAAAAAGGGTAAAGCAAATGAATTTTCTATTCGCGATGATGACATTGTTATGTATGAAAACCGTTTGTGTGTACCTAATGTGCCTGATTTAAGAAGAACAATTTTAGAGGAAGCCCACTGTTCTTTATATGCTATGCATCCAGGGAGCATGAAACTGTATAGAGATTTGAAACAATGTTATTGGTGGCCGAGAATGAAACATGACATTGCAGATTTTGTTGCTACATGTCTAGTTTGCCAACAGGTGAAGGTGGAGCATCAGAAGCCAAGTGGTTTACTACAGCCCTTACCTATTCCTGAGTGGAAATGGGAGCATATTACTACAGATTTTGTTATAGGTTTACCAAAATCATCACGAGGGTTTGATTCTATTTGGGTTGTTGTTGATAGGTTGACTAAGTCTGCACATTTTCTTCCTGTTAAAGCTACTTACTCCATGGATAGATATGCAAAAATATATGTGGATGAGATTATTAGATTGCATGGTGCACCAGTTTCTATTATTTCTGATCGAGATCCTAAGTTCACTTCTCACTTTTGGCCTAGTTTACAACAAGCTTTGGGGACTAAATTGAAATTTAGTACAGCTTTTCATCCTCAAACTGATGGTCAGTCAGAAAGAACGATCCAAACACTTGAAGACATGTTACGAATCTGTGTGTTGGAGTTCAAGGGGAGTTGGGATGAACACTTGTCACTAATAGAGTTTGCTTATAATAATAGCTATCATTCGAGTATTGAGATGGCTCCTTATGAAGTTTTGTATGGGAGAAAATGCAGAACTCCAGTGTGTTGGACTGAAGTAGGAGAACGAAAACTTCTTGGGCCAGAAATTGTACAACAGACTACTGAAAATATCAATGTTATCCATAATCACTTAAAGGTGGCGCAAAGTAGACAGAAAAGTTATGCAGACAACCGAAGGAAAGAATTGAAATTTGAGAAAGGTGATCGAGTATTCCTACGTGTTTCTCCTTGGAGAGGGGTTATGAGATTCGGGAAGAAGGGAAAGTTAAGTCCCAGGTACATTGGCCCTTATGAGATAGTGAAACGGGTTGGAGCTGTAGCTTATAAATTGGCGTTACCACCAGAATTGTCCCGGATACACGATGTTTTTCTTATTTCCATGTTACGTAAGTATGTGCCCGATCCTTCACATATGTTTATCTCACAACCGATAGAGCTTCGAGATGACTTAACCAATGTGGAGGAACCAATTTCTATTGTAGATCGAAAGGAGCAAGTGCTACGTAGTAAAACCATTTCACTAGTTAAAGTGATGTGGAGAAATCGGAATGTGGAGTATGGCACTTGGGAAGGGTAGGATAACATGAAGAAGCAATATCCTCATCTATTTGGTAAGTTTCTTATGCGTTAAATTTCGAGGACGAAATTTTTATAAGAGGGGTAGAATTGTAAGGCCCTAAAACATGATTAGGAAGGTTAATTACATGATTAATTATAACTTAGGAGTTATAAGTTATATATTGGTTATGTGTGTTAAACATGATAATTATCATGTTTAGGGGATGCATGCTCATGTGATATATGTGTTGTTTACATTAGGTGTTAATTGAGCTTATGATCGGGGATACCATGTTTAGAACATATGATTAGTTATGTGTTTAAATGCATCATAAATTATGTTTTAATTCATGATTATGTTTATAAAAGTAAATAAGGGTGTTGATACGAAATTGGCAATGTTTGGTTGCCAAATGTTAAAGTTTTGAGATTTTCGGTAAATTGCTACTTTCCTGTTCGAAGCCCAAATTAGGCGCATTAGTTTATGATTTTGGGGAAACATAAATTATTAAAGTTGTATATATATGAATTAATATTATAACAAAACAAACGGTGGGTTAAACGGAGGCTCGTACAAGAAGTTATAGCGAAAGTACGAAACAAGGGCAAATATGTCCATTACTTAAGTGACAATTGTGTTATTTGCACACCATGTGCTATTTTTTGATTGGTTAGAGTGTGGGTGATGGTTTGGCCAACTTAAACCTCATAAAACATCCCCTTTGTTCAGCAAATGCATCCATGAACAAGAGTTTTGCCTAAAGAGAGAGAAAGAGAAGAAAGTTAAGGAAGAAATCTTTGAAATTTTTTCTATAAATCAAGGAATCCTCGTAAGGTAATTACATCTTTATCAAAGTTGGTCACATGGATGAGTTATATACTTATCATGTTTTTATTTTTGATTTGTATATATATTTTAATGATACCCATATTGATGAATTGTGTTGGAACAAGGATGGGTTAAGAACATAAGTTAGAACTGGAGCTAGGATCGTAAATGCATACTTTAACGTCCTAAATTTACATCATCCTTTCGTAAAGCATTTTGATTTAGAAAATTCATGATTATGATGTATGTTTCTACTAAAACATGTTTATTATATGTTTCCATGAATTATACTCAAGGTCAAGGTTATGTATGCTTAAAAATGTTAAGTTATGCCTTAATGTTGTATTTTGACCTAGTTATGCTAAAAATGGCATAAATCGTGGAATACTTATTGGAATTGAGTGATTCAAGTTGGAGATTAAAATAAACTCATACATGTATAACATATCCGAAAATTGTGTAAAAATACCAAGGAATGAACCCTTGGTGATAGTTTGAAGTCTTGGTTTAAAATCTGCCCTAAAGGAGCAAAAACGCATACTAGGTGTTTGACGTTTTGCTCGACATAAAAAATGAGCCCTAAAATTATGAAACATTAAATTTATATTATTCAATGTGTTTACTGATATTGTGTGTAATATCATGAAAAGTTATGTTGTACAAAAATTATGAGAATTCCAGGAAGTTGAAGTTGTGTTGTTATTTTTCTTGAGAAACGATTTGGAAAAGGCTGTAATAAAATGGGCATAACTTTGTCTAGCAAATTCATAATTTAATTCTATAAATTGTGTTAGAACCCTAATTAATTGGGTGTTATATAAATGTGAAGTGTCATATTTAATTCCTCCTTAGTTATTTCTGATTGACCAAATGATGTGATGTATTACTGGGTTTGATGTTAATCGGTGTATTCAAATACTAACGACATTCACTTGTTAGGTGGGGAAGCAGCTAATACTACCATACCAAGGAAGTAGTTGATATTAATCTTATCACTAAATCCAAGGTGAGTGACCTTCCTTATGAAATATAAATGCTTATAATTTCATATGGAAATGTGTAGTTAAACACATGTGTGAAAATGTTTATGGGAGTGATGTTGTATTTATGAAACATATGCATATGATTGAAGATGTTAAGCGATGTTATATAATTATATGGACTAGTGAGTTCTTTATCTAATGTTAAGGAATGTGGTGGGTCCTACGGGATGTGGTGGTCCTGTTAATCCAACTTAAAGGTTTGTGTACTCGGGCCTAATAAAGGGATGTGGTGGTCCCTAATAACTGTGGCGGGTTAATTGGACTGTGGTGGGTCCAGGCTTGCGAGAGTTTCACAATTCCTGTTGGGTTATAGAATTAGAACAAAATAAAAATGGTTATTCAAATTGGTTATATGTGTGGTATGTGGTCATTCACTAAGCCTTTATAGCGTACACTCCTGTAATATTTTGTTTCAGGTATGCTTATAATTTGGAGGTCACTGCCAAGTTAGGACCTTAAAAACGGGGGAGTGACGGATAATTAGTATGGTTTGAATGTCAAGATTCCTTTTTTTGTAATTATTAAACTAAGGATCTTGGTTATGTAAAGTTATGTAGTACTTATAAGTTATAAGTAAAGGCAGTTATGTTTTCATCTACACATACCTTTGGAAAAAAAAATCTCTTATGCTATTTTCCTCAGAGATTTAAATTAAAGCATTGTTTAAGGCAATTTATCTATAATTAAAAGGATGAGTTTAACTTAATTAATTCGGGGCGCGACATAAGTGTTCACTTGTTGGTACACCTATGCGACGAGGCACTTCTTTACGGTCCAGTTAGATATCGGCGGATGTATCCGTTTGAAAGATTGATGAAAGTTTGCAAAGATTATGTCAAGAGTGCTCGATGCATTGCAGGATCAATTATAGATGAATACATCACCGTGGAGTCATCAATCTATACTCGGTAATATATGCCTGACTCAATTAGCGTTGATGAGTTCGTCGATGAGGGTGGTCATGTGATGGGCAAACGAGTGAAATTAATGAGTTTGCAACATAAACAAGTAGCTCGTTATTTATTTGACACACATGAAGATGTCGAATAATGAAAAAAGTAAGTTTAAATATTTTAAGTTTTACGTTATTTAGATTATTTTATACGTGATTAATTTTGTAATACGTTTCATCACATTAATTTTATGCAGAAAATATGAAGCCTGTGAGAACAATAAAAGACGAAAAATAATGGCACAATTAGACAACGGATTTAGGCTATGGTTGTCACATGAGGTTTTTTATAATTAAAATGATTGTTATTAAATGTGACATTATAATAAAAATTTACAACTAACCTAATTAATTTATCTATATTCTCAGCTCTTAAAGACAGGTGATTGGACATCAAGGCTTGCTCGTCTAGCCACTGAATCCTTGTTCATGGCACAAGTGTACAAAAAGTATCGATTGAACGATTACGTATTTGGCGCAAGGGTGTACGAGGAAAGTACAAATGTATTGAACTTTGACATTTCATATAAGGCTCTTACTTACTTTCTTTCAAGCAAGCGCAAAAGATAAGAACCTCTTTGAAGCTGGAATGACTTACTATGGTGTAATTCGAAATATATTTGAATTGGTTTATGTAAGCTTCAAAGAAGTTGAATTTTACCGTGATTGGATAAGAGTTGAGGATAAAAATGCTTATAAATTTGATCCTGACACCAATTTGATAATGGTTGACTTATCCAAATTAAAGATCAACGAACTCGTGAGCGATGAGCCATTTGTTTGTGCATTTCAAAAGGTCAAGCAAGTTGATGATACGCAAATATTGCGTATTTTATCCTCTGAACCTACGCATTTTAGTCCCTTCGGGTGACTTAATCTCTATATTTAAGCCTGTTAACCAGACAATCTCGGTTTATATTGTTAACATGCTATAAGAGGTATAATTGGGCTTTTGTAGGTATTTAGGTACTAAGTATGGAGTTCGGACGGATTCCGCTCAAGTTCCGTGAGCAATCACATGTTTAAGGGCATTTTAGTAATTTCAAAGCTTAGGCACTGTCCCGACATCTCACGAAAGTTGTATCCCTCATCACTAGCTTCGCGTGTCCGCGAACGGTGCGCGATTCGGATCCCTAACGAAGAAGTTACAGAACTTTTAGCGGAGGGAAAAATAAGGAACTCAAAAGAGGAGGAGAAGAGAAGAAGAGGAATGCATTGAGCTGCCCAGATTCTGTCCTGGTTGGTCGATCGATCGATCCTTGTCGATTTGGGATATTTTGGCCTTGATCGATCGATCGACCAAAGGGGTCGATCGATCGATCCCCTGTTTCTGCAAATATTTTTCCCTTTTCTTTTCTTTTCTCTTTTCTTTTCTAATTTAATTCCAACTTACTATATAAAGCAATTTTGATGTAATAAACATATATACACGATTTTAGGTTAGAATAGCTTAGGGTTTGGGTGATTTGTTTAGTTCTTCTTCATTTCTCTTTGGTTTGACACCCATTTGAATTGTATGTTGACTATTCATCTCCATTACCATTTAATATAGTTATATTTCTTCATTTCTTGCTTTGTAGTGTAATTTACATGCTTTCTCCCGTGCTTTCTAGTGTAGTTTTATTGCGCTTCTTTATTGCATTTATTTCCTGCATTTTTACGAGGCTTTCTAGGTAATTTAAATTAGGTTTTGTTTGAATTGAACTCACTCGGGTTAACGCGTTACTTTGCTTTGGTGATGGTGTTTACGGATTTATTTCGGGTGCGTTGTCCTAGTTATTGCGCCTAGGATATTTGACGGGGCATATCATGTATGTCCCATGCTTACAACCTTTCGTGCATAATTTCTGGGATATTTTTTGACGCCAAAATCATATTAGGCTTTTATGAGGATTTAGGGGCGTAACAACCCTTGATTTAATTAACTGTCGAAACGAGACGCATTTGTAATAACTCGTCGACCCATGTAACCATTTTATACAAATTAACCCGGGTGAGGGATATTCGACGCAACCTATAGTTTTACTCCCTTTCATAATCTAGTTTCAATACCCTCGCCTAGTTTAACACTTCCCTTTATGCATCTTTTCCTTTTTAGTTTGTAATCATATTTTACACTTTTATTTCTGAATATTAAATCACTTAAATTCTAACAACTCATCTCTGTGGATTTTCGATACTCGACTTACCACTGTGCTTGCCCCGCAAGTGTAGTCGTAATTTAGGTTTGTTTGTATAGTCCCGGCGAGATAGAAAATAAAGACTGTGCACCTACACGCGCACGCCTCTCGTGCGCTATCAAAATGGAGCTGTTGTCGGGGACTTGATTGTTTTAGACTTTATTTGATTTAGTATTTCATAGTATTTTCTTTCTGTTTGTATTATTTTCTAATGTTTTTGCAGGAGTTCCACATTTGAGCACTTAGAAATGCTCGAATTTTTCCTGCGCGCACTTACTTTGTGGAATCCTCCACTTCGAGCCATTTTTGGGGTAAGCACGTCTTATTTCAATTCTTTTGGCAATCCTTGTTATAATTCTCAAAATTCTCGCAAACCTATGACTTTCGGTGAATACTTAGAATCCCAAAGTATAACAAATTCAAATATGACTTTGGGCGAGTATAACGAAAGTCAAAACTTAGGTTATTGAAATTTTGATGATGATGATAATGATTTTGGGCCTTTACCTCCTTATAATAGGAATTTTGAAATGAATTCGAATAGTTTTCAAAATCCCTATCATAATGAATTTTCGTTTAAGTCCGATAGTAATTTTCAATGTTCCCATTTTCATGTATCCGCACCTTGACCCATGACATTCGGTGTGGGCTTGCGTATGTATGAAAATGAAAAAATTGAAACTCGTTATCGGGAAGAAAATCATTCGTGGGAACATGAGTTGTATTTATTATTTGAGTTCGACGACGATTTTTCTTCCGAGACTTTCGAGGTCGAGGAATGTTTTGAACCAGATGAGGTACTTGTGCCTACTTTGGAACAAACCATTCTTGACTTTGCCGATCTCGTAATAGATATTGAAAGTGAGGATGATAATGACGTAATATCTATTTGCAATGAAATGATTTCTTCTTTGGCCCCCAAAGAAGAACATTTCATTGAAAATGATATTATTTCATTCGAAACTCAAACTTTATGCGATGATGATTCATCTCATGAGTTTGAATTTCTTTCATCCCCATTTTCATTCTCTATTATCCCACCGTCGCAAGTACCCTATGATTCGGTTTCAAACTTTAATGTTTTAAACCCTATCGCCAATGAGGAGTACTTGCTCGAGTCGCCCTCCATGATCGCATCTTTGCCTTTGTGTGCGCCGCCTCCCATTCCAACTTCAAAATCCTTGGGAGGATAATCGTCTTTTCTCGGTCCCCACTTGTTTTTGTCACCCGTTCAATCCAAACCCCCCAACGTCCCTCCAAAACTTTTAATTGGCGATGGTTCCTTTCTTACACCTTACACATGCCTTCCATTGTTAAAATGGAATTCATACTTTTCGGAGGGCATGCTTGTATGTGAGAGTACACCGGTTATCCTCCAAAGTCAAATCGTTTTCACGGTGGTCCCTCAGTTATTTAGACTTCTAGTGTATAGTTAGTGTGAGGCCTAAATAGTAGGTTGTATATAGTTAGTTTTTATTCTTTCTTTCTTGTTATTTTAGTCTAATGTAATTAGTTAACTTTTTGTTATTTGTTTTTGCTATACTCGGTACAAACTTGTTTTGTAGATTCTTTGGACTTGTTCTTATGGGGATCGCTCCACTTTTGGGTAATATCGCTCTTTTCCTCTCTTTGACTTGGTTCTTAATTCACATTGAGGACAATGTCAGGCTTTAAGTTAGGGGGTGTAGGATATTCTATCCATTTCATTATTTAGTCCATGTTTTTGCTCACATGTTAGTTACTTAGTATGCTTTTCTTAGAAAAATTAAAAATTTCAAAAATATTTTCTTTCTTTTTTCTCCTTTTTTGGGCATTTTGCCTTTGTTTTCAATGATAAATTGCAATAATTACCCGATCTAATAGACAACCCAACGATGCACGTTCTCGATTTTAGAAGTTGTTAGACTCTAGTCTCACTTATTGATATTATGAATAACTTCATGAATTAAACTTTAATCCCATGAGCACATGCACTTTTATGGTTTTATTGATTTGGTTTAAGATTTTTATAACTCGGTAATCTTTTGTTGCATTGTATATACTTACACAGAGTAAGCTTTGTACCTTTTGTCGTTTGTGAGTGTATATACTATTATTTTCTCATTGAAAACGTTGAATTCATTAGTAATCTCACTATTCTTTCATTTGACCATTCATTAATTGAGTTCATACTTGAAAAGTGTTACTTGATCATGATTTTCATATATTGTTTTGACTCGAGAATTGCGTAAACTTTTTGAAATAATCATAGCCATTCTTTGTTATATCACCCATATGCCTTGACCTCACCCTTATATGTTTACCCTCGTTAACCCCTTTGAGACTAAATATAGCCTTTCGTTTCATTACCCCATTCCCATAACCAACTATAAATTGGAGTTTTAGCCCATACATACACTTTCCATACCTTTGTTTGGAATGTTACTTGGGATTGAATGATGTTGCTGTGATGTTGGTTGCAATTTAGGCATATGAGAGTATGATAAGTAAAGAAAAGAAAAAGTGAAAAAAGTGATGAAAAAGAGAAAGCAAAAAGCAAAAGAAAACAAGAGAAAAATGAGAAAAAGAAGAAAAGAAAAAGAAAGAGAAAGTTGTAAATTGTGTATAGTTCAATAAGCTTTGATTACTCTCCCCGATGATATATTTAATGCCGTTTTGGATGTTATTTTCCAATTTTGATATTGGCCGCATTTTCCCATTATTCCGAGTTTTCATTCCGAACACTTTGAATCCGTACATACATATCCTTCATTTCATACCCTAGCCAAACCTACATTACAACCCTAGTAAATTCCTATGTGATCTTAAGTATATGTAATTCAAAAGTCATAATAGATTTGATAATCTGTGAAAATGCATTTCGCATCTTTTAATGTGCGGTATCTTTCATTGAGATTACAATTTTTCAGTTTATATATTGCGTTCTTCGTTTGTGAATGTGTGTGGCCTAGTTTCCATTTACATTTACTCTTTATGACCGCATGTTCCGTGTGTTACCTCCCTATTTCAAGTGAAATTCATTTGATGAGCGTAATGCCCGTGAGGATTGAATGTATGCTTGCTTTAATGTTTATCCGATTTATATAAGTTTTTTGCCAAATCACACTTTGCATGTGCTCGCCCTCCTCCCACATTTTAAAGTTTCAATTCTATGAGGTGCATTCTATAATATTAATGATTTGGACTTTTGTTTGAATTCATTCACTTTGCTAATAATGCGTATGAAATCCTTTTTGTTATTGTTGGGATCATCGCATGTTGGTTTGGGCATATTTTGAGGAAACCATGTGATGTTTGTGGGTACCAACCCTGAAAACCCTCACGAGGCGACACTCGTCCACTAGGGTGACCTAGGAGTTTAACTGCTTATTACATACGCTAAATGCAATCGAATCGCTCACAAAAGTGGCCTTTTGCTTTTATATCATACTTTTGTACTATCTCGTGCTTTTGGTTTGCTTGTAGTTCTTGTTGCATCCTATTTCATTGCTAGGGACTAGCAATGTGTAAGTTAGGGGGTGCGATGATACGCAAATATTACGTATTTCATCCTCCGAACCTACGCATTTTAGCCCCCTCGGGTGCCTTAATCTCTATATTTAAGTTCGTTAACCAGACAACATCTGCTTATATTGTTAACATGCTATATGAGGTATAATTGGGCTTTTGTAGGTATTTAGGTACTAAGTATGGAGTTCAGACGCATTCCGCACAAGTTCCGTACGCAATCGTACATTCAAGGGCATTTTAGTCATTTCACAGCTTGGGCACCTAGCCCTAAATCCCACTAAAGTTGAGTCCTCATCGTTAGCTTTGCGTGGTCGCGAACGGTGCGCGATTCGGATCCCTAACGAAGAAGTTACAGCAATTTTAGCGGAGGGAAAAATAAGGAACTCAAAAGAGGAGGAGAAGAGAAGCAGAGGAATGCAGTGAGCTGCCTAGATTCTACCCTGTTTGATCGATCGATCGATCAAAAGGATCGATCGATAGATCCTTGTCGATTTGGGATATTTTGGCCTTAATCGACCGATCGATCGATCGATCCCCTGTTTCTACACATATTTTTCCCTTTTTTTTTTTTTTTTTCCTCTTTTCTTTTCTAATTTAATTCCAACTTACTATATAAAGCAATTTTGATGTAATAAACAGATATACACTATTTTAGGTTAGAATAGCTTAGGGTTTGGGTGATTTGGTTAGTTCTTCTTCATTTCTCTTTGGTTTGACACCCCATTTGGATTGTATGTTCACTATTCATCTCCCCTACCATTTAATATAGTTGTATTTCTTCATTTCTTGCTTTGTTGTGTAATTTACATGCTTTCTAATTAGGTTTACGTGCTTTCTTCCCATGCTTTCTAGTGTAGTTTTATCGCGTTTCTTTGTTGCGTTTATTTACCGCATTTTTACGATGCTTTCTAGGTAATTTAAATTAGGTTGTGTTTGAATTGAACTCACTCGGGTTAACGCTTTGCTTTGCTTTGGTGATGATGTTTACAGGTTTATTTTGGGTGCGTTGTCCTAGTTATTGCACCTAGGAGATTTGACGGGGCATATCATGTATGTCCCGTGCTTACGACCATTCGTGTGCAATTTTCGAGATATTTATTGACGCCAAAATCATATTAGACTTTTATGAGGATTTAGGGGCTTAAGAACCCTTGATTTAATTAATTGTCGAAACGAGATGCATTTGTAATTACTCGTCGACCCATGTAACCATTTTATATAAATTAACCCGGGTGAGGGATATTCGACGCAACCTATAGTTTTACTCGCTTTCATAATCTAGTTTCAATACCCTCGCCTAGTTTAACATTTCCTTTTATGCATCTTTTCCTTTTTAGTTTGTAATCATCTTTTACACTTTTATTTCGGAATATTATATCACTTAAATTCTAACAACTCATCTCTGTTGATTTTCAATACCCGACTTACCATTGTGCTTGCCCCGCAAGTGTAGTCGTAATTTAGATTTATTTGTATAGTCGTGGCGAGACAGAAAACAACGACTGTGCACCTGCACGCGCACACCTCTCGCGCGCTATCACAAGTGTTTTACTTAGAGTATATCAACAACGAGGCGTTGTCAATCGTCCTACATGTGCCAAAGCATCTAAACAGTAATGTGGATGACTTGGCTGCTACTACCGAATATCAATCCATTTTTTATGATAACTCGAATTTGAAATAATTTTTAGATTTGTAATAAGAATTCCAATTATCGGACAATAATTTAATGCTTTTAATTCATTTGTACTTGATCAGTTTAGTGCATGTAATATTTGGATTTAATTCTTAAGCATTAATTCAAAGTCCATGTCCAATGGGTATATTATTTTAGTGTTTTTTTATCGGACATCAGTTTAGTGCTTTTAATTCATTTGTACTTGATCATTTTCTCTCTTTCTCTCTTTCTTTTGTATGTGTGTGTGTGTGTGGGGGGGGGGGGGGGGGGGGGGGGGGAGTTTTCAACTTTTTTCTAAAATTACTTCGTGTCAAGACGCATTCGAAAGTGGCATGACCACATAAAATGTTTGTATGTCTTCTTCAGGTGTGTGTGTGTGTGTGCAGGTGTGTTTGTATTCTTCTAGTTCATTTGGATTTATACTAATAACAATAATTTTTATAGACAATGTCTCTTTCAGGGATTAAGGAAAGGATGATGATGATGATGATGATAATGATGATGTCTTCTTCAGGGCTCGACGGTAGATGAGGAGGCGAGGGCTCATCGGCCCCTTGGCTCCCCAAATGGGGCAAAATTGGGAATGGCCGTTGAGAACATGACGGGCATATTGGCTAGATCCCTTGAGCTGGTGAAGACGTTTATTGGCCCGGGATACACCAGTTGGAGAGACTTGCCAAATGAGTTCAAGTTAGCTATTTAGGCTGCACTACATGTAATGTATTTATATTTCAATATCAATTTTAATTTATATTTATATTTATTCGCAACTAACACTTTATTTTTGTTTTGTATTTGCTTGAGAGGAGTAATTCAGCCTGCCCCTAGAATTCTGCGATTTTGTATTGGAGCAGTTAAGGGAGCAACACAAGACATGGAAGAAGAATTTGCGAACTCGATACTTTGGAAAGACCCGGGAACCCATTCTCAGATTGCATGAGACCTTCTAGCCAAAGGAGCCGATCGTATTGGCAAAGTATCAAAAGTTCATCGAAAATGAGATCGATGAGCGAGAATTGGCATCTCGCCAATCGGGGAGGAAAAATCGGGCGAAAAAGATAGATGTGCACTAGTCCGGACGGACGTCTTACGCCGAGGTGGGGCACAAGATGATAAGTTTTTAGTTTTCTATAATTATAGAAATATGTTATTCTGCATTATTTTTCTTTGCGTTACTTACTAATTTTGCAATATTTTATTTCAGGGGACAGAGAGTGGCCCTGGGGGTAGGCTACATAGGCTCGACGCCTATGTGGCAATTCAGACGAAGAAGGGAAACGATATGGAGGTGTCCTCGAGCATCGCGGCCACAATTGTAAGTAATCCGATAGTTTGATTTTTGTGAATTAAATTATAATTTTTTTATTTACTTATTTAACTAATCGTGTGCTTTTTATCGTTTCAGACAAAGTTTAAGGAAGTGCATGAGTCGCATTCTGATGCCGCTAAGGCATCTTTGTCCATGGATGCACTCAGCCAAGTGCTTGGCGTTAATTGCAAGGGAGGACTAGGGGGTGAGCTCGCAGGTGGGAAAATCTAGGATCATTGGAATGGAGACGAACAACACCGGGTTGGCTCGTCAGGTTGACACGCATGAAGCGAAGCTATCAAGGTTGGAGGCGACGGTCCTAGATATGTACGCATTCATGAAGCGTTAGTTAGGAGAAAAGGGGAAGGGGAAGGGGAAGGGGAAGGTCATGGAGGAGTAGGTGGAGGAGGACGAAGACGTGGACATCGATTTTTCATCCCTGATACGCGTGGATTCAACGCTTGATGATCCAGTCCCCTACTTGTCTCTCATCCAGCGGTCTATATCAATAATTGATTGGCTGAGCGCATTTTTACGCGACATATATGATGGCTAGCGCATAGCGAGGGGGTTGAGGGACATATACGACGGCATATATGACGACCTATGTCAGAGGCTTAGGTTTCACGGGAAATTATTTTTAGATCAAGGGGAAGGATTTGTGACACGCGATGAGGCAAAGTTATATGGAGCAAGGTTTGAGGTACATTTGAGAGAAACTAAGATGTCTCATGTCATAAATGTCGCGGTGATGGGATGTAATGAAGAAAAATATTGCTGAAATCCATTTTACAATGGGTCACCTGTCTTTTGGTAGAGGGCGGACCATCCAAAACCAGCTTGGGTTTCTTAAAATATTAGGAATTCCTAAGTAGTAATGGGAAAGAATTCCCAAGGATTTTATCGCGAAGGGGGTCACGATACTATATGGTGATGGTGGATCGGTTGACAAAAATAGCTCACGTTATGGAAGTTAGGACTAATCATACTACGGGACAGTATGTGAGATTTTTATAACTGAGATAATAAGGTTATATAGGGTACTATTTAGTATTGTGTCCGATTAGGACAAGGTCCTTGTCCTTTGATATTCGAAGAGTGTTCGCGAGGCCATATAACCGAGTGTGGTTGAGTACGACCTCTTATTCGTAGACAAATGGCAGAACAAGCGGACTAATCAAATATTGGGAAAATAAATTGTATGTGTACCCTTGAATCTTCGGGGAGGCCTAGAGCAATCCCTTCCACGAGTTGAGTTGGTGTATAATAACTCATATAAGTTCACTTTTGGGCATAGTGTCAGTTGAGGTATGGCACGGTAATCCTCGTCGTTTTCCTACTTGTTAGCTAAATGTGAGGGACCAAGTCCTATTACGAAAATCAAGATGGGTTGATACTTAGAGTATATAATGTGTGTAAAATATATACTACACAAATGACCTACTTTTGTGCGATTGTCGTGAGACGAGATTGTATGTATTTAAAGAACGATTGATCTATTAAGGTGCGAATAGTAGAAGGCTAAATAACGAATATCTAAATAAGTTTAAGTAGTGAAACTTATACTATTAGGCTTGGACAAGAACCTACGTGACAGGGTAACCTGGAATTTAAAACGAACATACGTGCGGTGTTCATTATTAAGGGTATTTAATAGCGTAATTTATGGGCAGTACGGAGTAGTTTACTTGTGAGCGCAAGGATGCGATGCGCGACATATAGCCGAGTTGTTCTTATCTGGTATACTTTTTTCGAATTTTGGGACAAAATTCCATTATAAGAGGGGAAGTATGTAATACCCCGTATTTTTATGGCCTTTAATTATGGGGTTAATTAAATTAAATTGGGATAAATTAATTTAATATTAATCCGAATTTTAAATTTGATATTTACTAACGTGACAAGGGTTAGTAATTATTGGTGAGAATTATGTTGAATACTACTTAATGAGTAAAGTAATATATGAGATTGAATTTATTAAAAAGTTATCGCGAGTGAATAATACGAAAGTTATAAAAATTTAGTCGGGACGCGCGTGCCAGTCGTGTCGGGACTAACTTAAGGAAATAAAAAGTAAATTAATTTTAAGTCACCCTTATGGTCATTTTAAGTACACCAATGTATCCGGAAGGGCCGAGATAGTCAGAAAAGTGTACCCAGGGGTTTAGTTTGGATCTCAGGACGTTTTTAGACCTAACTGGCAATCCGGGAGGGCATTTTGATAATTTCCAATTTTAGGCCTTAATTAATGACGAAAATTGAAGGGTTATATCTGAAGGAAGTTAGAGTCCTCCAGGGTTAGAAACATTAGAGTTACAGAGAGGCTAAGTAAGGGAGAAGAAAAGAGGTTTCCAAGGAGGAGCCCCATCAATCTTACACCGTTCCAATAATTCCACCACCAACACGTAGATCGAAAGGAGATGATCGTTCCTATACTACTCAAATTCGTCGGATCAGACCTTCAATTTCCAGGAAAGTATCTATCTTGCTATTCTTGAGTTGATAATACATTCATGCTAGTGTAGGAGATATGATTTCATGTTCCCATGTATATACGATGTTGTTGGGAGATTTGTATGGAAAATTCTGAATAAAAACCATGTTAGGACAACTCTTGATATATATAGAAGATTAATTACAAAATTGATGCCCAGTAGAGGTTGAAAGCTGGAACACTTATGGGAATATTGATTATGATGATAAAAATAGGGTTCTTTATGAATTAGCTTGAATTAAATCACTTAATTGACGACCCTTGATGAATTTGTAATTGTTTTACGTTAGAAATCATGTACTTAGGATAGTAAAACTTTTGGTTTGATTTTTTGGGAGTTTGGTACGCATTAGTAGAGGTTTTGAGGATTTAAGTTGATGAAACCCGTAGGCAAAGAATTGCAGAAACTGGGCTAATAACTGCTCGATTGATCGACTCAAGAATGTCGATCGATCGGCTGGATCGATCAATTGACTAGATAAATCGATCGACCCTTTTCATCGATCGATCGACTTCTCTTAGAAATTGGATCTTATTTCCTTTTTAAATGTTAATCTAACTCCAATGTATAAGGACCCTTAATCATAGCTTAAATATTATGATGGGACTTGATAAGGACTAGTAGTGTCGTGGGCGAGATCCGGGTAGTACGACTTCAATTGGAATTTAATCGTGGGGTTATGAGGGTATAAAATGGGTTATGATTATATTATTTGAATATCTGTGTTTAATCATACCGGTGCTACTTGCAATCACGGAGGTTTCCACGACGGGACTGTCTTATCTCGATGTGACCTTTATGGGGGATATTGACTTGTACCCTATAACATAGGATCCTTGGTATAAGCTATTTGAGAATGAGAGTCAGACGGTCCTAAGAGACGTGAGGGTATGTGCTGACCTCTTAGTGACTTGGAAATATGCTTCGCCTCCAATATGTGTGTTTTGTGTTAATACTGTTCGAGAGTGATTCCGAAGTAGTATTTTCCTTTTGTACGAGAGATACGGGGACTTAATAGCAGATTATGGCAGCACCATAGATTTATGTGGGGTGCTCTATTAGTATATATATTATGAGTGATAAATAAACCTGTGATTAATTTACTGTGCATCTAAGTAGATAAAATTGAATAATTAATATTAAATGAATTAAGTGGTTGAGAACTTAAGACTGTATTGAGATGGACGGAGCTGGCTTGATAAATTCATAAGAAAAGGTTTTCAGATGTAAACTACAGTCACGCGAACACTTGAATCAGGATTGGTGAGGGGAAATTGGGTTAGACTAGTTAACTGGGCTATCTTTATCTAGACTTGTTCAATAGTACGTTAGGCATGCACACTAGTTGTGATGTGAGAATTCCCAAGTGAGTGTCGAGGTACTAACATGTATGTAATATCAACTGGAAAGCATTTTAAATACTTGCTAAACTATTTTAAAGCTATTTTATACTCGGGCTCTGACCCGTTTCCCGTCATCTCTTCTTTTGTATATATATATATATATTACACGTGCCCGGCCACAGGGGCGTCAGACTTAGATCTTTGAACTATTGACGTGCTGCAGCTAGTGTGGGAGTTGCAGGTCTTTGCATTTAGACGACTTCATCCTTGTCATCTCCTCTTTTCACTTAGTCATTTTAAATGTGGCAAGTGCCGCCCGTTTCTAGTTTTTATTTAGTTCGGAGATACTTGTACTCTTTATTATTTCAACCTTCAGTTTTTGTTGGGATTGTTTTAATTATTTCGTTGTCCTTCGTTGTGGGATATTTTATTTAGATTGGTTAATCTAGTCTGGTTATTTCATTTGGATGGTTTGGTTTTTAACATTATTATCTGTGTTCATAAAAATAGTTTCGTATATTAAATCATAACAATAGGACTTAATCTATAAAATTAAATATTTTGACACTTAGCTTAATTATTTATTAGGTGATTGATAAAGAAAAATTATTTTTTGACAGTGATGCTAAGAATAAACCAACCGAACACTTTATTTTAATTTAATAAAGAACTGATCACCCGGTATTTGATTAGGTGGGGTGTCACAGGTGGTATCAGAGCATCAGGTTCTAGTGTTCTTAGGATCTGTATGACTTTATACGTTTCAGCGTAGCGTTCTTTGATGTAGAGCCTTATTATTAGGATGTTATATCCCTCTGCATATTATGACTTACGTACTCCTACCAAGAAATATAAGTGATGTGATTATTATTCGAGCTCGGGCGGGCATTGATGACTAGTGAGTGTCGTTAGAAGAACAGCAGGAGGCGGACTGAGCCAAAGATATAAAGTGGTTTGGGAAAAATGGTGATTGAGATAGAACTCACTAAAATTATTGTTCAGGCTGAGGACAATAAAGACATCGCTCGAGAGTTGTAGTTTCCCAAACACCATCGTAGATGACGTTTGTGACATTCCTAACTCACCCGACGCTGTTAGTGAAGGGTGAGGGAGTCAGGAGGATTTTTGTGAAGGAAGAAATCCAAGGCCATTATGTAGGGTGAAGTGTAGTAACACACAGGACTTGAAAATTTTGGATGAAAATTTTCTCATAGGGACATTCTAAAGTGATGAGAGTAAGACTTCATATGAAGAAGTATGTGTGAAGTTAAATAAGAAATTTAGGTATGGTTCGATCGTGAAATCGTCCATTTGATTGGGTTATGAAGTGAATTTTGAAACATATTTCTTATGGACAAGAAAGAAATCCCAAAGTGAGAGAGCAATCAACTTGCCTAACGAACTCCTTACCCAACGACTACGGGGTATATAGAAAATAAGAAGAGTTCTTTGTTGCGAAATAACTCATGAGTTAAATACTCAAATGCGGGTGAGATATATGACAAAGTCAACTTGGGTCGATGTCGTCAAGGAATTTGTAACCGCTTCCGACAGAAGGGAAGACGGAGGGTTGCGAAAACCTAGCTGAAGGACAAGATTGAATTCATTGGTGATAGTGAAACATTACTGAAAGTTATACCCAGTAGGGGAACCTATTTAAGTCCTTACTAAGAAGCGATGAATTCAGCCAAGACCAGCGGGGTCGACAACGTGCTCCATGGGACCAGTAGAGCTAATAGAATGACGAAAATAACAATTAGGAGCTAAGACTGCCAAGTTCGAGGGAAGGACATTCTAAAATGGTCAGTGGGACCAGTAACGGGAAATGGCTCAGAAAGTTTTCCCACGTGTAGAGAGTGGAAATACCGTATTTCAAGCTCGACGGGGCCCAGGAAGTAAAAGTGAGGTTAGTAAGGACGTAATTGAGGCCTAGAGATTTTGAGCCAACATTTCAGTGATGGACGTGTAAGTCGAGGAGCAGAATAAATTACCCACTATGAGGATGAAATCCTAAATGCATAATGATTGCAGATGCTCATGGGTCGGGTTGACAGCTACGTGCTGGGACCCTACAATTGGGTGAAGAATGATGAAGTTTTTTTTCATCCTCTCGAGAAAAGGATTAGGCCACTTGACATGGGTGTGTCCTAATACATATATTAATTGTTAACACTAAAAGTCGCGTGCAAGTCGAGTTTGGTGGGTACGTTGGTTTTAACAATTTAATTATAAATGTATATATCATGGGTAACGGGGCTTTTAGATGTCACCCGTGAGTGAGTCAGGTGGGCACTAAAGGCATATTTTATCGTTATAAATTTTTATTGCATTGAGTTAGCAAAGTCAAGCTTATTATGGTAATGTGTAGTGATTAATTACCGAATGTTTGAACGATACCAGATTGAGTAATAAGACTATCGTCCTAAATACTACCGATGAGTAATATTACTTTGGTAAGGTGCCACCTGAAATAGGGTTGAGCCTATATATATACGAAAATTTCATGATATCGTAGACTTCATGGTGTAAGTTGTCTAGTTATACGTAATCCCAGTGCGTAGGGATTTATTTAGATCTGACTCAGGGTATATCGTGTTGTGTATCAAACAAGTGATAAAACTCATTATATATATAGCGCCGAGAACTTGGGATAATGAGAGCGCCATAGTTCATGTTAGTTTTAGGGATATAAGATTGGACGCGTAGACTTGTATGTCAACATACGCAGATTGTTGGAAGGTATATATTATGGACTGAGGATCTTACAGATCTCGACGATCGACAATGCTAGGTAGTAGTGTATCGGGGGGGGGGGGGGTTCCTTGTTTAGATTTCTCTTTGCGAGACACCCCACTTATGAAACTAGCGAACGTCGAGAGTTGGAGAGAAGTTTGGATAATAGTACATGGGTATCGTACCTTGGCTAATGTACATATATGAGAGCATAACTAGAATCGATAATTCTATTGTGAGTTAAGGCCAGTAGAGTTGCCTAATCCTAATGTGAAGATTGATTTAAGAGAATTATATTTGAATTATACATTAATGCGCGAGACATAGAGTGTATGGGCGCCCTAAGTGACTAAATCATGATTTTGTCCACATTTGGAAATTATGGGATAAGGTATATATAGAGGTTGAGAAATTAATTGATATAATGCTTGAGTTATGAATTTGATTTGTATATGCTATTTGTATATGCGATTTATTCATCGTGCTAATTACCTTTGAGAATCTATTCGTGTTATATTGTGTACTTCCCCATATTTTCTTATAAGGGGCAGGTTAGCATGGATTAGGACGCTAAGGACTATTTTGGAGAATTATTTTAGAGCATTGATTTGGAGGATATTTTGATGTATAATTTAATGGTGTAATTTTAGTTAGAGAATTTTGTATTTGAGAGAAACTTTATGGTAATGATTATTGCAAAAATAGAAGGATTATGAACATATTATAATTAAATCGTGGAAATTAGATGCTCTGTACTCATTATTGACGCTTTTAGTTTAACTTTCATCGTAGAAGCACGCCGAGTACCTCTTTTCGTTATCGAAAAATTTATATCAGTTAGGGCCATCATTCTCCAAATGTCCACGAGGATGGTTTTGTATCAGGCAATAGATGATAATTGTCGTGTGAATTCGACAACATTTAGCTAAGGAAGTTGAGGCTTATTTCGTATGATTTTTCAGAGGCTTACGTTTCACGAGAAACTATTTTTAGAGCAAGGGGAAGGATTTGTGACACGCGGTGAGGCAAAGTCACATGGAGCAAGGATTAAGGTAAATTTGAGAGAAACTAAGATGTATCATGCCATAAATGTCGTGGTGATGGGATTTAATGAAGAGAAATATTGCTAAAATCTGTTTTACAATGGGTTACCTGTCTTTTTGTATAGGGTGGACCATTCGAAACCAGCTGGGGTTTCTTCAAACATTAGGAATTCCTAATTAGTAGGGGTGGGCACGGTCCGGTCCGGTCCGGGTTTTGCCTATTTTTTGGACCGGACCGAATATTCGGTCCTTAATTTTTTTGGACCGAGACCGGACCGATTAATTCGGTTAACCTACTAATTCGGTCCAGGCTTTTTTCGGTCCGGTCCAGGGTAAAATTCGGTCCTGACCCTATTTTATATATATGTACATTTTATGAATGTTTTTATCTATTTTTCTCACAAATATATATACAAAAAAATAATACTCGAAACTCCAAGTGATATTTACATGATTTTTTTTAACCCAAATAAAAAAATGTCTATACATATATAAAATGTTCCAAATTAAATTCATAAGTTATATACATTAATTCAAAAACTATACATAAGAAACACAATAAAATTATTTTTATTATATATATATAGGAATCGGTCCGGTCCGGTCCAAATCGGTTTTTTAAAATAGTGGACCGCGGACCGGACCGGTTTAATCGGTTTTTAGTTTTTTGTGAACCGATTTTCGGACCGATTTCAAAATAGCCTTAATTTTCGGTTCGGTCCGGTTCGGTCCAATCGGTCCATTCGGGTCGGTCTTTTTTTTGTCCACCCCTACTAATTAGTAATGGGAAAGAATTCCCAAGGATTTTATCGCGAAGGGGGTCACCATACTATATGGTGATTGTGGATCGGTTGACCAAAGTAGCTCACATTATGGCAGTTAGGACTGATCATACTACGGGACAGTATGCGAGATCTTTATAGCCGAGATAGTAAGGTTATATAGGGTATCGTTTAATATTGTGTCCGATTGGGACGAGATCCTTGTCTTTTAATTTTGGAAGAGTGTTCGCGAGGCCATAGAACCGAGTGTGGTTGAGTACGACCTCTTATCCACAGACAAATGGCAGAACAAGCGGACTAATCAGATATTGGGAAAATAAATTATATGTGTACCCTTGAATCTTAGGGGAGGCTGAGAGAAATCCCTTCCACGAGTTGAGTTTGTTTATAATAACTCATATAAGTTCACTTTTGGGCATAGTGTCAATTGAGGTATGGCACGGTAAGCCTCGTCGTTTTCCTACTTGTTAGTTAAATTTGGGGGACTAAGTCCTATAGGAAAAATCAAGATGGGTTTATACTTAGAGTATATAATGTGTGTAAAATATATACTGCACAAATGACCTACTTGTTTGCGATTGTCGCGAGATGAGATTGTATGTATTTAAAGAACGATAAATCTACTAAGGTACGAATAGTAGAAGGCTAGATAACGAATATCTAAATAACTTTAAGTAGTGAAACTTAAACGATAAGGCTTGGACAAAAACCTATGTGACAGGGTAACCTGGAATTTAAAACGAACATACGTGAGGTGTTTATTATTAAGGGTATTTGATAGCGTAATGTATGGGCGGTACGAAGTAGTTTACTCGTGAGCGCGAGGGTGCGATGCGCGACATAGAGCCGAGTTGTTCTTATCTGGCATACTTTTTTCGAATTTTGGGATGAAATTTCGTTGTAAGGGAGGAAGTATGTAATACCCCGTATTTTTATGGCCTTTAATTATGGCATTAATTAAATTAAATTGGGATAAATTAATTTAATATTAGTTCAGATTTTAAATTTGATATTTACTTGCGTGACGAGAGTTAGTAATTATTGGTGAGAATTATGTTGAATATTACTTAATGAGTAAAGTAATATATGAGATTGAATTTATTTAAAAATTATCGCGAGTGAATAATACGACAATTATAGAAATTAAGTCGGGACGTGCGTGCCAGTCGTGTCGGGACTAATTTAGAGAAATAAAAAGTAAATTAATTCGAAGTCACCCGTTTGGTCAGTTTAAGTATGCCAATGTGTCCGAAAGGGTCAATGTAGTAAAAAAAGTGTATTCGGGGGTTTAGTTTGTGTCTCGGGATGTTTTTAGGCCAAACCGACAATCGCGGAGGTGTTTTGGTAATTTCCAATTCTAGGCCTTAATTAATGACGAAAATTGAAGGGTTATATCTGATGGAAGTTAGAGTCCTCGAGGGTTAAAAACGCTTGAGTTGCAGAGAGGCTAAGGAAGGGAGAAGAAAAGAGGTTTCCAAGGAGGAGACCCTTCAATCCTACACCATTCCCACCAATTCCACCACCAGCGCGTAGATCGGAAGGAGAGGATCGTTCCTATGTCACTCAAATTCATCGGATCAGACCTTTAATTTCCAGACAAGTATCTATCTTGATATTCTTGAGTTGATAATACATCCATGCTAGTGTAGGAGATATGATTTCATGTTCCCATGTATATACGATGTTGTTGGGAGATTTGTATGGAAAATTCTGAATAAAAACCATGTTAGGACAACTCTTGATATATATAGAAGATTAATTACAAAATTGATGCCCAGTAGAGGTTGAAAGCTGGAACACTTATGGGAATATTGATTATGATGATAAAAATAGGGTTCTTTATGAATTAGCTTTAATTAAATCCCTTTAATTGATGACCATTGATGAATTTGTAATTGTTCTACGTTAGAAATCATGTACTTAGGATAGTACAACTTTTTGTTTGATTGTTTGGGACGAATTAATAGATATTTTGAGGATTTAAGTTGATGAAATCCGTAGGCAAATAATTGCAGAAACTCGGCCAATAACTGCTCGATCAATCGATCGACTAATCGATCGACCCTTTTCATCGATCGATCGACTCCTCCTGGAAATTGGATCTTCTTTCCTTTTTAAATGTTAATCCAACCCCAATGTATAAGGACCCTTTATCATAACTTAAATATTATAATGGGACTTGAGAAGGACCAGTAGAGTCGCGGGAAAGGTCCGGGTAGTACGACTTCAATTGAAATTTAATCGCGGGGTTACGAGGGTATAAAATGGGTTATGATTGCATGTGTGATAAATTGGAGATTGTGCGAGTCAATGATGAATTAGGCCAGTAGGGTAGAGAGAGTAAACCTACTGATCTTATATTTATTAAAATGATACACTTCGAGGGTCGAGAAGTACGAGAGAACTTGCAGTAGGGAGAAAATAAAAGAATAAATTAATTACACGTAGAATTTGGGTATTACGTGACGGTATATGGGTAGAAAATGCTACGCGTCATGCGTGTACCTATCTGATTAATGTAAATAAATATATATATATATATATATATATATATATATATATATATATATATATATATATATATATATAAGTAGGGAGAAAATAAAAGAATAAATTAATTACACGTAGAATTCGGGTATTACGTGACGGTATATGGGTAGAAAATGCTATGCGTCATGCGTGTACCTATCTGATTAATGTATATATATATATATATATATATATATATATATATATATATATATATATATATATATATATATATATGAGTGCATGTATATTTTATTTGAATATCTGTGTTTAATCATACCCGCGCTACTTGCTATCACAGAAGTTTTCGAGCCGGGACAGTCTTATCTCGATGTGACCTTTATGAGGGATATTAACTTGTACCCTATAACATAGGATCCTTGGTATAGGCTATTTGAGAATGATAGTCAGACGGTCCTAAGAGACGTGAGGATCTGTGCTGACCTCTTAGTGACTTGTTACTATGCTTCGCCTCCAATATGTGTGTTTTGTGTTAATACAGTTCGAGAGTGATTCGAAACTAGTATTTCCCTTTTGTTCGAGAGATACGGGGACTTGATAGCAGAGTATGCCAGCACCATAGATTTATGTGGGGTTCCCTATTCGTGTATATATATATATATATTATGAGTGATAAATATATGTACCTGTGATTAATCTACAGTGCTTGTAAGTAGATAAAATTGAATAATTAATATTAAATGAATTAAATGGTTGAGAACTTAAGACAGTATTGAGATGAACAGAGCTGGCTTGATAAATTCATAAGAAAAGGTTATCAGATATAACTATAGGCATGCGATCACTTGAATCAAGATTGGTGAGGGGAAATTGGGTTAGACTAGTTAACTGGGTTAGCTTTATCTAGACTAGTTGAGTAGTACGTTAGGCCTGCACACTAGTTGAGAGGTAAGAATTTCCAAGTGAGTGTCGAGGTAATAAAATGTATGTAATATTAACTGATAAACATTTTAAATACTTGCTAAACTATTTTAAAGCGATTTTACACTCGGGCTCTGATCCGTTTCTTGTCATCTCTTCTTTTGTATATATATATATATATATATATATATATATATATATATATATATATATATATATTACAGGTGCCCAGCCACAGGGGCGTTTGACTTAGATTTTTGGACTGTTGACGTGCTGCAGCTAGTGTGGGAGTTGCAGGTCTTTGCATTTAGACGACTTCATCCTTATCATCTCAGCTCTTCACTTAGTTATTTTAGATGGGGCCTGTGTCGCCCATTTACAGTTTTTATTTAGTTCGGAGAGACTTGTACTCTTTATTATTTCAGTCTTCAGTTTTAGTTGGGATTGTTTTATTTCATTTTCCTTCGTTGTGGGATATATTATTTGGATTGATGAATCTTGTCTGGTTATTTCATTTGGATGGTTTGATTTTTAATATTATTATCCGTGTTCATAAAAATGGTTTCGTATATTAAATCATAACAATAGGACTTAATCTATAAAATTAAATATTTTGACACTTAGCTTAATTATTTATTAGGTGATTAATAAAGAAAAAATATTTTTCGAAAGTGATGCTAAGAATGAGCCAACTGGACACTTTGATTTAATTTAATAAATGACTGATCACCCACTATTTAATTAGACGGGGTGTCACAGATACATGTTGTTTGAATAGGTGCAATTTTGATATAATACGTACAAATATACTGCTGGGCAGTGACACATGCCAAACTGCCCTGTAATTTTTTTAAAATTCTGTCGAGATATGTTACGGTCAATAACCGTGATAATTTTTATAAGTGTGTCACTAGTTTATCACGGTCTTTAACTGTGTCAAACCTTGTCAAGGTCAAAGACCGTGACACTTAAAACAAACTTGTCTGACATTAAAAGTTGTCACCCCCAGACTTGTCACGCTCATTGACCTTGACAATCCGACAGTTTTGATGTCGACAGTTTTGATGTAGTGTGAGCTTCTCCTATACCATTTTCTTTTCCCTTCGGCAGCCTTTACCATCTCTTCAACCATAATTATGGTCATTTGAATGGCATCTAGAGAAGATTGCTTTCACACATCAAAGTCTTTCTCCTTTAGGTCTTTGTCTTTTTGCTAAAATAGCTTGTCTTTGCCCACGACCTTAGTAAAAGCTTGTCTTTATGTCATATTAGTTCAAACTATTTATTCACAAATTATATGGACCATGTTGGTCGTAGTTGTTTATTAAGTTTATTTTATTTGTGAGAGTTGAGATTATTTAATTAATTATGTTGGATGTTGAGATATTGAGTTATTTCAATATTTATTATTTTATCATTAATGTATGTTGTGGATAGTTTAAATCCAATTTTATTATTATTTATTTATTATTGATGCCGAAAATGATATAAATTGATCGACACGCACTATCTTCGAATTTTTGGAATGACCAAACAGCACGTGAGGGAGTGTTACAGTTTATCCCATAACACAGTTAGTCCTAGAGAAGACGGTTATGATAAAAAAGTAGTAAACCCTAACACACAGTATAGTTATTCATGATCTTTGATGAATACATTTTTTAACGTGTAATAAATTCATAGATAAAACACACAATATATATATAGACTATATTGTGTTAATAAATTGAATTCAAATTTGATAAAATTCGATAATTTATATATATATATGGACTATATTGTGTTGATAAATTGAATTCAAATTTCATAAAATTCGATAGTTTAGATGCAATCTAGATCAATTTATAATTACTCTTTGATTGGTAACTGTACTAAAATAGTATTCATAATTTATTAGTATTAATACTATTGATGTTAAAATCATATCCGGCCATGTTCTTACTGGACTAGATTTAATTACCTATTCGAGCCATTTATAAATAGGATAAATGGTTAATCTGATGATTAGGGGAAATAGTGCCATATGTTGAAGGCAAGACATGCTCAACACAATTAAGGAGACGAAATGTTTTCAGATTAAAAAATCTTGTATGTATAGTAAAAAATACGTGAGACACATATCACATAAATGTTGTGTTCTTATTGGGGTTGAGATTGTAAATTTTGTTAGAGAGAGCAAAGATTTTGGAAAAGACAAAGTAAATGGAAATAAGACGTGAGCCTCCTCCATAAGTTAATTTGTAATTCATGGAACTAGCATACTAAATGTTTTGGAATTTCCTTGCACCTCCCGTAAAAGTTCATAATTCCAAACCAAATTCTATCATGGAAATGCAATTTAATTATAAATGTATCCATAAGTTAATTTGTAATTGTGACACGACACGACATGAAATTTTATTTTGCGTCGGGCATATCATGTCACTTTTGGATCTTGTTTGTTAAAAAAATAAAATTTTGCGTCGGGGGTATCGTGTCGCATTTATTTGGTTGTGTTTGTATTTTGTAAAAAAATCAAAATAAGATTTCTCGTCGTACCAAGTCGATTTTACTTGGACACAATACAAGTAAAATCGAGCTACCACGAAATCTTATTTTATTTTTTATAAAAACACAAACACAATCAAATTAAAATGTGACACAATAAGAAATCTTATTTAATTTTTTTACCAAAGACAAATACGGCCAAATAAAAGCGGCACGACACGAAATTTTATTTTTTAATCAAAAACAAATACGACCTAATTAAAATACGATAAAACACAAAACTTTTTTTAACATAACACGAACACGTTCCTAGTAAAGCGACACGATACAAAATCTTATTTTATTTTTCTTTTACCAAACATAAACACAATAGTGACACTAATTATGTGTACAACTAATGTCTTTGTAGGACTAAAAATTATATTTTTAAATGTGTTGGACTAAATATTAAATAAAATATTTTTTTGAAAATAAACATTATTTAATTTCTTCTATAAATTTATTGAAATTAAAATTATTTGAAATATTAATTGCATCTCTCACAACTTCCTATCAACATCAAAATTAAGTATCAAGTCAATCCCATTTTTCTCTACTTAAATGTCACGGATCCAGAAACTAAAAATTCCTAACTTTCATATTATATAAAAAGGGGCATATTTGGTATTTGACAAACAAAATGGAGTGCCAACAGATTCTTAGGAGCGGCAATAGCCGCACCCCAAATTCTATCATGGAAATGCAATAATTTATTGTAACTATGGCAGCTTCTTGCATCTACTTAGCATATTGATACTTGCAATCACCGTAGCCTGCAAAACGTTAGGAAAATAATAAAAGAACATGAAATTAGAAAAATAAGGTCCGGAAGAAAAAAATACAATTGGAAATAAGGAAAATAAATTGCCACCTTCTATGTTAACCCATAATTGTGTTTTATTAGTGTTTGTTTGCATGTTAGACTTATTCCATTTTATGAGACCCTTTTTTAGAAGAGTCAATTTACTCATGGTAACCAGCATAATTTGATGCGAAAAGAAATAGCTTACTTGGGTCAGTGACAACAATAAGGCCAGATTTTTTAAAGTCACAATTCCAGAAATTTCTTCCAAATTTCTGGTAATAAAGATTCATAACAACTGAAGCATGGTTCATATTATTGTCAGGGGCGAAACAAGGACCACCCTTTTGAATTATGCTGCAATCCACTATACTACAGGCATAGTTAATATTATTCATCAGTTCCTGCTCACGCGATGAAGGCTTTGCCACACACCAAGCTCCCTGCAATACCAAATCAAAAATTTCCCAACGATTCATCATCTAGTTCAATATCAATCAAATCTTAGTCCATTTGATAGCAAAGGGGGACAAATTTTGTCATGTCAAATCATCATAATTTGCATTGGTGTGTACTTTAGTATTGGTTGGAAAATTTATCATGTCAAATATGCTAAAAAAATGACAAAATAATTTTTTTTGACAAATTTGCGGAATTGGTGCTATCAAATGGACCCTCAAACTATTGGACCGGTTGTAAATATTCCTTGTGTTTCTAACAAGTCCCTAAAGAAGGAGAAATTTGCCCATGATCCTTTGTATGTCCCAAAAACATTCTTTGGGTATAAAATTAACGGGGAATTGGATTCTAAATCCTCTCCAGCTTTACTCACAGAAAAACAAGACAGAAAGAAAGAAAAAGAGGATTTGCAAAAGGGCGTATTTTTTCTTCCCAAAATGAATAGTTTAGGAGTTTTTCCAATTGAATATAGGTCCGATAATTCTTGCAATTTACTCTTGTTACGAAATTGTTTTCCTTTTTCCATAAATGCTGTCCTACTTTACCTGTCCAGGCACTTGTCCATGTGCAAGCCTCACAATTCCTCCTACAACACACACACAGACAGAGGTTAGTTAGTTCACATGTTTTGCAAACCAAATATGGAATCAGATAAGATTATTGAAGAACATATCACCTATGATAAACTGAAATCCGATAAAATAATGAGCAACCCCACATAAAATCATGCAAAAAGAATCAAGGAAAGGAGACAAAAAGGTCAAATATTTTGAATTTGGAAACGCAGCATATTGTAAGAAAAAATACAATGGGTGTGTTTTTCTAGACAAAGAAAAAACTCGGTTGCTGTTTGTCTGCTGAGAAATGCAGGAAAACCAAAGAATTTTAAGACCGTGGACTCCAAAGACTTGTAAGTTGACTGTAGTAACAAAATATGTGTAACCGAATCGAGATATCTAAACAACAGAAATTATGTCGTACTTACAAATATGCTTTGAAAAATGTTAAAAAAAGCTAGGAATGACAGAAAATTGAGTGTCGAAGCTCGAATGAAAATGAAAGCAAATAGTGAAGAGGTACCTGAGTTAAAAAGCAATGGTAGAAGAACCAGGCAGAGCATGGGAAGAGACAGACCGAACTTTGCCATTGATGAAATGATCAAACGCTGGTTATGACTTATGACTTTAGTGAATAAAATGAAGAATTTGAGCTTAAATTTATAGACCACTCTACCAAAGCTTCTACAACAGTAGACAAATTATTCCTAACACCTTTACATTAATGTTAGGCATACCAAAAAATGCATAAAAGTTAATGCATAAAATTATAAAGCAACAAGTCATGTTCCCCTTGGCTCCAATAATTTTCTAAAAAAAAGCACCTTTTAAAATATTTTGCAATATTAATTTTTTTTTTCCAAAACGATAATCAAAGATCGATTTGAAATTCTTTAAATAGAGAGAAATCATTTTGGAATATTGATATGCCATTAGCCCAATTAGTTAAAGCTTAGTGACTTTGTATTATTTACGTAAAATTAAAAAAGTTACATTTATTTTGTGTGTAATTTTTGTGTCATTATAATAACATGTACGTATATATTCTCCTCTCATTTGCTTGTAAAGAATAAGCATCCACATGGGTTACCGAATATGGTTATTGAGATTCCAATATAATATCCTTACACGTGAAGTTTTGCAAAGCATTTTAAAATATCAGAAAATAAATTTAGAGAGTTCAAGTTCAATTTAGGAGTGACAATAACCAATTACACAAATTTATGGTAATAATTTAATATGGAACCTAAGTCAGAAGACCCAGCATCAAAATATTGAAATATGAAAATAGTATCTAGTGATTAGTTACTTCAATTGGGTTACGAATTTTGATTTAATTAGCTGTTGATGGCGGGGAGTCAAATATGCTTCAGGGCTACACTAACGGGGCGAGAAATAAGCAGCTGCGCCTAATTTGGGCAGATCAGATATGAATTGGGCTAAATGTGGATTGGGCCAAATATGAGTTGGGTTAAATGTGAGTTAGGGCAAATATGAGTTGGGTTAAATATGAGTTGGGTTAAATATGAGTTGGGCCAAATACAGGCGGACCAAATATGGGTTGGGCCATCCCATTATTTTTCTACTAAAGTAAGTATTACAATTCAAGGTATATGTAAAAACAACTCATATTTTACTCACAACTTTAAAAAATAAGTATTATATTTTATTCGTTTGTTTAAAATTGGGCTCCATATTTGATTTCTAGCTTTCAAATATGCGCTCCATATTTAACTCATACCTTTTAAATATAGGCGTCATATTTAGATGACTGGGATAGTATCGGCTGTTTTATTATTTGGGCTACATTTTGCCACTACTAATCACGTGTATGTATAGCAATCTATTCATTGCCTTCTTACTTTTTATACTCTATTTTTCAATCCTTTTATCAGTAACAATGGGAATTTTATTATGGCCTTGTGCTGCAGTAGGAATAAAGAGCAAAAATACCATATATATATATATATATATATATATATATATATATATTTTCTTTACAAATATAGAGATGGTATAATGTATCTGGAAGGGCATTGTTTACTCTTTCGAATATTTTTTTTTCGTGGCAATCAAAATAAAAAAAATGGTGTGAGTTGTTTTCATTTCACAGTTTTCCTTTGGCTTTTCAAATCCCAATATTATTGTCAAAGTAATTTTAGCTTTTGTCAAACAATTTGATTAGGCATTGTACATTCTAATAGGTTTAAAGTGCCAACTAAAGTTCACGAAAGGTCGTAAGCACGGGACATACATGATATGCCCCGTCAAATCTCCTAAGCGCAATAACTAGGACAACACACTCAAAATAGACCCGTAAACGCCATCACTAAAGCAAATCAACGCGTCAACTCGAGTAAGTTCCATTCAAACACAACCTAATTTAAATTAGCTAGAAAGCATGTTAAAAATGCGGTAAAGTTACACTAGAAAGCACGGGAAGAAAGCATGTAAACTAATTATGAAAGCATGTAAACCTAATTAACAAAGCAAGAAATTTTAATACAACTATATAAATGGAGATGGAAGATGGTAGCACAAATAACAAGCCCAAATAGGTGTCAATCCAAGAAGAAATGAAAAAATGAGCTCTCAAACCTCCAAAACCCTAACCTATCCTACCTAAAACGAATTATATATGTTTTTCAACAAAAATCCTTTATAAAGTAAAAGGAATTAAATTAGAAAAAAAAATAGAAAAGAAAAGAAAAGCCCAAAATATCTGCAGAAAATAGGGGATCGATCGATCGATGCTCAGAAATCTAGCCCACTGTCTCCCACGATTTGGAAAAATAAGAAGGATCGATCAATCGACCCCTTTGGTCGATTGATCGATCAAGCAGGTATCAGCCAAGCTGCTAGCTCTTTTGGTGTGTTTGCATTTCCCGTCCGCTAAAACTCCCGTAACTTCTTCATTCTGAATCGGAATCGCGCCCTGTTCGCGGCCTCGCGAAGCTTGCTAGGAGGGATACAACTTCCATGTAGATGTTGGGCTAGGTGCCCAAGCTGTGAATTGACTAAAATTCCCTTGAACGTGCGATCGTTTACGAAAATCGAGCGGAATGCGTTCGAACTTCACACTTAGCATCCAAATACCTATAAAAACTCAATTAACCCATGCAAAATATGTTAACGTAGAAATCCGAGGTTGTCTGGTTAACGAGCATAAATATAGGGAATGTTGATGTAAAAAATTAGATTACTCTAATAATTCAATCACAGATAAATAAATGCGACAAAGAATTTTAAAGTGGTTCAGCCTTATAAGAATGGCCTACGTCCACTGTTGCTTTATTGCTGAGTGTTTGGGAATTCTCGATTTGTGAATTCTATCAAGAAATTCCTTTATGGATTCAGAGTCCAGGTTCGGATCCAGATCACCTTACAATGAGGATTGTACAATGTATTTATAGCTCTGAGGCTGTAATGTGAAAGGGTAATACATTAAATGATATACATATGAAAGGGTAATACATTTAATGCCCTCTTTGCGTGTGCGTCTAAATGATAAGCATTTAATGAGCAGTTAAACTGTTGGTATCCTGCTTCGAGGTGCAGCTCGGACCGCCTAAGCTTCTCGGTACTCAAGAGTTCCTCGGAGCTTGTGAGTTCCTCGGGGAACTAGTCTCCTTCGTTGTAATCTTGTTCCTCGGAACGCGTGGGTTCCTCGGAAGTGTTTGTTGTTGCCATGTATATAGCCACGTGTCTTCATATGATTGGTCCATGTCAGCAGATTAAATTTGGTAACAACAGAAGCCCCCAATGTTTCATAGTTCGAAATTTGAGGAGTACGGAACATTCTTTCTCGGAATATGGTAGCTTTAAATAGTCTTCCTGATTTTAAGGAGCGTTTTCCTTGTATTTATTTCTCCTTCCCAATTCGTAGAATCATGCTTTTTTGGACTTTTCTGCGCGCTTCGATTCCTGCATCACTTTTCGTCTTCTTAGCCACTGTTGTTCGCTTTGATTCCCGCTCCACTTTTCATCTTTTTAGCCGCTGTTGTCCGCTTTGATTTCCGCGCTACTTTTCATCTTTTTAGCCACCGGTAACGTAATCATCCTTTTTTGTAATCATTACTTCACCATTTCCCAAGGCAAGGTATTTAAACTTCACAGACGCTCCCATCGTCTTCTACCTTTCAAATTTTTATCTTCGAGTTTTACGTCGTCTCTTCCTACTCTCTTGTGCGTTCATCTTTTCCGTCGTTCATTGTCAACAGCTCTTCTCTTTTTCTGTAAGATCTTCTTCTTTCTTCTTCATTTCTTTTATTCATCATCATGGTTTACTCTGTTGAGTCTCTTGAAAAGTTTCGCTCTGATTTTTCCATTCCCTCTTGGGTTGTCTTGGAAGAGCTTTCTGAGCCTTCTGATTATTTCAATTTGGCTGAGGGACATTGGTTCCCCAGCTTTTTTATTGCTGAGTGTGGATTTTCTTTTCCACCAAATCCCTTGTGTTTGGAATTCTGTAATTATTTTGACGTCGTTCCTGCTAGAATAGCCCCCAACACATGGAGAATAGTTAATGGAGTGCATAAATTAAATCAAGTCCATGGAACTCGCATAGGAATTCCAGAAATCATGTACTGCTATAGATGGGCAGTTAATGATAATATTTTTTATTTAAAAACTAGATTTTTAAATAGAGCCTTAGTAGTCAATCTCCCTAATGCCAATAGGGATTATTTTGAACACGGGGTTGTCATAAAAAATTGGCAACACCCTCCATTAGCTGGAGATGAGGTTTACCAGGGTCCCAGATGCCCTCCTTATGGCAATGGGATAGGTTATTTTTATTTTATTTTATTTATTTTGAAATCATGTTTCTTTTGTATTTGATAAAATGTGCCACTGATAATAATGTTTATTTATTTGCAGTTGATAGCAAGAGAAAGTGCCCAAAAGATGCAGATGTCAATATAAGGCATTTGACACTTATCTGGAGACTGCATCAAAGTGTTGCCGACGAGCACATTAGGTCGGCTTCGTATCTGCTCCAGTACAAGAGCTACACCACTTCTTTCACTGCTCGTCCAGTGATAAGCGAATCAGAGCCAGTTCCAGCTTCCACAAGCTCATCGCCTGAATCCCATATTCCTTTAAGTGAAAGGATGAAGAAGAGAAGACCTCCTACCATGTTTGAGAAAACTGCCTCCGGTTCTGGGGAGGTAAAAAGGAGTAGGATTGATGTCCCAAGGGAGGGGACGAAGAAGACTGATGCAGCTCCTCCAGCTGCTCCTGTTAAAGTTGCCGAGAAGCCCGCAGTGGCTCCGAGCAGATCTGCTGCTCCTGGAGAGGTGATTGTGATATCACCGACCAAGGGTTCTTCCTTGGTTGAATCGGTACCTGTTCCCCCGAGGAGGCTGAAGAAGAGCTCCTCGGTCAATTTGGCTGATACTATTACTCAGCCCCAAGTTACTGGAATTGGTGTTCCAACTTTTGTTCCCCCGAGCTCTGCCATGAGCTCGGTAAAGTCCTCGATCATTCCCGAGGTACAAGGTACTGAAGAGAACCTTACTCGGGACATGGTCACCTCACTAGCTGCTCGTCACCTTGCTTCTGTAAGTCTTCTTACTTTTAATTTTTCATATTTCCTTTGTCATTTCTGTTTCTAACTTGCTTTCTTTTTCTGTTCACAGTTGACGAGCTGCTTTAACATAATCATGAAGAAGGATGAAGCGATTAAGGCTTCTTGCTCCTCGTCCAGTGTGGAGGGAGCTTTGGAAGAAGCTACCAAGTCTCTGGCAGATTCTCGCCAAAAATATGCTGATGACGAAGCTGTCTGGGAGAAGAAGTTTGCCTCCTCCGAGCAAGAAAAAGCTCGGGCTGTTGATGCCTCCAAGGAGTTGGAGAAGAGAATAAATGCCCAAGAGAAGGAAAATAAGGAGCTTGAGGAGAGGCTCAAAACTGCTGGAGAGTTTGAAGATAAACTCAAAGCTGCCGAGGAGGAGTTGGCTCGTCTTCGGGAAGTAGGTCGGCAGAAGGAGGAAATAGAAAATAAATTAAAGGCTGCTGAGAACCTGCTGTCCGAGAAGCTCTCCTCGGAGAAATTGAAGAGGAAGTTGGCAGTGAAGAAGTCTTTCAGCTCTGGCTGGGACAAGGGTGGAACAAGGGGTTGGCTGCCATGGTGTCGCAAGTGGACTATGGCAGTCTCAAGTACTTTAGAGATGGATGGGTTGCTGCCCTTCAGGAGATGAAGGTCGACGAATCTTCCGAGCTCTTCCAGAGACATATCCCTGGTCCCACTCCAACTCCAGAAGAGTTAGAAGAGGACGAAGCTACCTCTGAAGAATCTTCGATGGTGATGGGAGATCATGCCCTAGCCATCCAGCCTGCTGCTGAGGAAAATCAACAAATCGTTTCTTCCTCCGAGCAACTGCCTATTCTCCCCGAGCAACTATCCCTTCCCTCCGAGCAACCTACCTCTTCATCCCAACCTTCCGAGAAGGTTTTGGGAGATAAGGAAAAGGTGTAGTGTTATTCGGGTTTTCTCTTTATTTTGTTTCTCTTTATCAAATGTAACCCAAAAGATGTAATTCTGAATTATGATCTAATAAAACTTAAACTTTTTTGCATACTGTTGTCTATCTTTCATTCATACTCTGCTAATTCTTCTTATTGATGATTGTTCTTCTTTCTCTGCTAGTTTCTGGCTAGGATGGAACTGCTCTCTGCCCATGATACAAAGTTGCTGCGACAATGTAATGAGTACTTTAAGGCTGGTCACACAGACCTGAGTGCTGCACAAGTTGTCGACATACTTGGTCATGATGCTTCAGAACAGGCAGTGGAAGCGTATCAATATCTGAAGTGTCTTCTTGATAGGGCTGTAGCCAATAACATTGCTTATTATGAGATGATCGAGGATCTTCAAAGCACCCTCGAGGACCTTCAGCTTCAATACAAAGAATCCACTGCTTTGTTGCATGAGGGGTACGAGAAGAAGTACCAGCAGATCATTGCCGACAAGGGCTACGAGAAGCTCTTTGCTGGGTACGATGTAAGGGAGAGGACCTTGAGAGGTGAAGTCGAAGAATGTAGACAGATTGTTGAGTTGTTGGAAAAGGAAAATAACAACCTGCAGAAGGAGCTGTCACAATTGAAGTCTGCAGCTTCCACTTCTAGTGCCTTGATCCCAGTGACCGATGAGGGATTTTCGTTCTTAGAGGTTGAGAACGCCAAGTTGAGAGAAGAGTTGGAGACTTTGAGGAGCTCTGGCACCTCTTCATCTTCTCATGGTCGAGCAAGAGCTCCTCGGGGAAGAGCAAGAGCAACTCGGGTTCTTATCGAGGAACAGAGGACTCAGTCTGCCTTAGAGAACCAGGCTTTCCAACTAATGACGAAGAACCAGGCGTTGTCTGATATGTCAAAGAAGATTAGGGACCTGGAAAAACAGCTCTCTGCGCAGAAGTCAGTCTTGGATAATAAGGAGCTTTTCATCAAGAATCTCCACGAGCATCTAGAAAGGCTAACATATCAATTCCACAAACAGCCCAGGGAGTTATGGATGGCTGGATACAACGAAGCACTATTCCACTTGGATGATCGTATCCAGAATGCCAACAATGAGGGCTACAAGCAAGGCTGGCTGAATGCCTTAGGTGTGCTGAAGCTCGAACAAGGTCATTATCTGTGGGACTACCATGATCCCGGGTTGCTCGACTTGCCTGTGCCACCATACAATTTGGACATGGATTGGATCCCTGCTCGGGCCATTCCTCAGAGCTTAATTTCAAAGTATCTCGGTGACTACAATTTACATTCTCAAATCGAGGTATCTCGTCCCGAGCATCTCTTAGATCGATCATCCGTGATGAATGTCAGGATGTTGAAGGATCTCAACTTCATCAATTCTCCTCTGTCTTTAAATGATCCGCCTGCTGGCGAGGAACCTGTGTCAAAAGCAGAGGGGAAGAGACAAGTAGAATAGGAATTTTTGATGTAATAGTTAGTATACATGTCAATGTAACTGTAATTTCACTATCAATGTAATTTATTTTGAATTCAATGAAAGACTTTCATTTTTGTTTGCAAATTTTGGTTGCTATTGTCTTGTAATTATCAAACACTTTATATTCATGCATATCTGTTAAAAAGATAACAATATTGTGTTGTTTGTCGATCAACTTAGTAATAATTAAAAAGTTTCAAGTTTCAATAATATTGCTCGATCACTTAATAATAAAGTAATGAGTATAAAAACTGTTTAAAATTTTTCCCACCAACCAAGGTCGTTAAATTATGCTTGTCGACAAACTACAGTTAGTGGGTTTTTATCCCCGACCAGCTATAGTTAGTCTTTTTGAAATAATTTTACCCATAAAATGTTTTCGACCAACCAAGATCGGTAAATTTTGCTTGTCGACTAACTACAGGGTGGGTTTTTATCTCCGACCAGCCATAGTTAGTAGACTTTTCTCTTAAATGTTTCCGACCAACCAAGGTCGGTAAATTTTCTTTGTCGACCAACTACAGTTGGTGGGTTTTTATCCCCGACCAGCCATAGTTAGCAACTTTTGCACTTTCTGGAATAATCTTACCTCCCGACCAACATAAGTTGGCATTTGCGAGAATATTTTGTTTCCTAGCCAAACAGGTTGACATTTTTAGGAATATTTCGTTTCCTAGCCAAACAGGTTGGCATTTTTAGGAATATTTCGTTTCCTAGCCAAACAGGTTGGCATTTTTAGGAATATTTCGTTTCCTAGCCAATCAAGTTGGCATTTTTAGGAATATTTTGTTTCCTAACCAACCGAAGTTGGCATTTTTAGGAATATTTTGTTTCCTAACCAACCGAAGTTGGCATTTTTAGGAATATTTTGTTTCCTAACCAATCGAAGTTGGCATTTTTAGGAATATTTTGTTTCCTAACCAACCGAGGTTGGCATTTTTAGGAATATTTTGCTGCTGAGCAGTCTGAGCTTTGCCGAGTTTTGACGAGTAGTGTGTAGCACTAGTATTCCCCAAAAAATTCTCAATAAAAGGAAGAACTTTGGCAGAATATCTTCACTTTATTCATAATGATGGAACTGTGTTACATATACATCACTGATAATACTTGCGTAGGTGCTCTGCGTTCCATGCATTCTTAAACTCCTCGCCTTCTAAAGTTGTTATTCGATAAGTTCCTGGTCGAACAACTTCTGTAACTCGGTATGG
This sequence comes from Sambucus nigra, assembly GCA_949130495.1. NCBI lineage: Eukaryota > Viridiplantae > Streptophyta > Magnoliopsida > Dipsacales > Adoxaceae > Sambucus > Sambucus nigra. Next base: position 236,621,039 of record OX422222.1, read on the forward strand.
TCCATGCCAGTTTGCTTCCAGTTTATTGTGCTTTTGAATTACTTTCTTCAGCACATAGTCTCCTTCTTTCAGGTCGCACTTCTTCACCCTTTTGTTGTAGAACAAAGTTGTTCGCTGCTGGTAAGCAACATTTCTAATGGCTGCTTCTTCTCTAACTTCCTCGAGCATGTCTAAATCCAATCTTCTCATTAAGTCGCTGACAGGGGAATTGAAATTCAGTACCCTATGTGTTGGGAGGCCCAACTCGGCAGGTATGACGGCTTCACTTCCAAACGCCAGCATGTATGGTGATTCTCCAGTTGCTACTCGGGGAGTAGTTCGGTAAGCTCAAAGTACTGATTGTAACTCGTTGATCCAGTTTGCTTTTGCATCATCCAATCTTTTCTTCAAGCCATTTAGCAGCGTTCTGTTTGTCACCTCAGTTTGTCCATTGCTTTGAGGATGGACTGGTACTGAGTGGACCTTCAAAATATTTGATTGATGACAATAGGCAACAAACTCCTCGTTATCAAATTGTGTTCCATGGTCTGTGATGAAGGCATGAGGTAGACCGTATCGACAAATGATGTTCTTCCAAACAAATTGGTACTCCTTCTCGTACGTCATGTCAATGAGTGGCTCAGCTTCTACCCATTTAGTAAAATAATCCACTGCGACGACGAGGTACTTGAACCTTCCTCGGGTCGTTGGCAGTGGCCCAACCAAGTCAATTCCCCACATGGAAAATGGCCAAGGGGAAGTTATGGGTGTCAACAATGCTTGTGGAGTTCTTCGGATGGAGGAAAAGCGCTGGTACTTGTCACACTTCTTGGCGTAGGCTATGCAATCAGCCCTCATCGTCGGCCAGTAGTATCCTTGCGTCATCACCCTTTGTAAAAGCGTCCGACCTGCTACATGTGCTCCACAAGACCTTTCATGGATCTCTTCAATTAATTCTTTCACCTCGGAGGGGTGTACACATCTCTGCAAACCTGCCATAATTCCTCGTCTATATAAAACACCATTAGTTAATACATATCGAGCAACTTTAAACTTCAATTTTTTAGCAGCGAGCTTGTCAATTAGCAATTCTCCTTCTTCAATATATGCCCTGATGGGATCCATCCAAGATGGTCCTAAATCAAGGGTGATAAAGTTCATCGTCAGATCTTCATCTATACTCCGACCAGGTAGCACTTCAATTGGGATTATTCGTCGTAGCTCGGTGCGAGTAGCTGATGCTAGTCGAGCTAGGGCGTCTGCTCTCGCATTCTCCATTCTTGGTATTCTGACCAGCTGAATAGCGACAAATTCTGACACCAGCTCCTTTGCCTTTGCATGATATCTGATCATTAATTCTCCTCTAACTGCATATACTCCCATCATTTGGTTTATGATCAATTGAGAATCACTGAAAACAATGACCTGTTGCTCCTCCATAATTTTTGCTAAACCAAGTCCAGCAATCATGGCCTCATACTCAGCCTCATTGTTGGAAGCTTTGAATTGGAAACGCAAGGCGTATTCCATATCGACCTCATCCGGAGTGCTCAAAACTATCCCCACGCCGCATCCTGCAGTGCAAGATGAGCCATCTACATATAGTCTCCATATAGGTAACTCGTCTTCAAATTTCTGATCAGTTAGAGTTCCTTGGTGAAATATTTGTTCCTTCCTTTCCTCCTCGGATTTTTCTTGCTCTTCGTCGATCATTTCTTCTTTCCTTTTTACCAATCGGAGTTGGTCTGATCCCGAAGTCAATGATCTTGTAACATCCACTTGCCCTTTTACCAACCGGAGTTGGTCTGAGCTAGTGTTTGTTGATCCTGTAACATCCACAGGTTGATCAGCGAGTAACTTTTGTTCCTCGGAGCTATTAGGATAGGTGAACTCCGCTATAAAATCTGCTACAGCCTGTCCTTTAAGCGATGATCTGGGTTCATAGACTATATCATATTCACCGAGCTCTATTGCCCAGTACATCAATCTTCCTGATTTTTGTGGCTTATGCAGGGCTTGCCTCAATGGCATATCAGTATATACTACTATGGTATGAGCCTGGAAATATGGCCTCATTCTCCTACTCGCCTCAATGAACGCCAGTGCCAATTTCTCCAGCCTTGGATATCTGATCTCTGCTCCTCGGAAGGCCTTACTTGTGTAGTAAATTGTCTTTTGTACTCCATTCTCCACTCTGATCAACGCCGAGCTAACTGCATTTTCAGACATTGCAAGGTACAAGTACAATTTTTCTCCCATCACTGGCCTGGACAACAGTGGAGGTGCTCCCAAGTATCTCTTCAAGTCTTGAAAAGCCTTCTCGCATTCATCATTCCACTCAAAAGTCTTTCTGAGTGTCTTGAAGAATGGGAGACATCTATCAGTTGCTCGTGACACAAATCTGTTGAGTGCTGCTACTCGTCCTGTGAGACTCTGTACTTCTTTCTTCGTCGTTGGAGATCGCAGCCCTAATAGAGCTTTGATCTTTTCAGGATTTGCTTCAATGCCTCGCTGATTGACAATGTATCCGAGAAACATGCCTTCTCGTACTCCAAAGATGCACTTCGTCGGGTTCAGCTTCATTTGATATTTATCTAGTTGATCGAAAGTCTGGCTTAAGTCAACTAGATGATCGACAGCTTTCTTAATTTTCGTCAGCATATCATCAACATAGACTTTCATCTTGTCACTGATTTGTTCAGCAAAGACCTTGTTCATCAGCCTCTGATATGTCGCACCTGCATTTTTCAAACCAAAAGGCATAACATTATAACAATAAGTTCCCCGAGGGGTAATGAAAGAAGTACTCTCCCTGTCTTCAGGTTTCATTTTAATTTGATTGCAGCCAGAATAAGCATCCATGAAGCTCAGCAACTCGTGTTCCGAGGTAGCATCCACCAGTTGATCAATTCGGGGCAATGGAAAATGATCCTTTGGGCATGCTTTGTTGAGGTCGATGAAGTCTACACACATCCTCCACTTGTTGTTTTTCTTCTTTACCATTACCACATTAGCTAACCAATCTGGATATTTAACATCTTCAATGAAACTAGCTTTCTGGAGATTCTCAACTTCCTCCTATATGGCTTGATTCTTCTCGGGACTAAATACTCTTCTTCTCTGCTTCACAGGCTTGATCTCCTTATTCACATTGAGCTCGTGACATAAGAAGTTTGGGTCTATCCCAGGCATATCTTCATGACTACACGCAAAAGTTTGTCTTCTGCTTCTAAGGAAAATTATCAATTCCTGTTTTAATGAGGCTTCCAACGACGAACCTATTTGAGTAGTTCGCTCAGGGTGCTCGTCGTCCAGAATGATGTTTTTAGTAGCTTCCACCACTTGACCCTTTACGAGTTGCGACTCATCTCGAGGATCCAATGTTTCCATTTCTGCACCTTCATCCACTTGATAAGTAGTAGTCTTTTTCCTCGACTCCTCCAGCTCCTCTTGCTCGGCAGATGGATAATAGCATTCCCGAGCTACTTTCTGATCACCTTTCACAACTCCTACTCCAAAGTTTGTTGGAAATTTTAGGCACTGATGCACTGTAGATGGTACAGCCTCGAACTTCTTCAATCCTACTCTTCCCATGATGATATTGTATGATGATTGGACATTCTTATCCATCACGAAGAAACGTATTCTTTCTGTCCGACAAGAAGGCCACGTACCAATGAATATATCCAACTTGATCGTCCCAAGTGGAAATACTTTCTCGCCAGCAAAACCAATGAGGGGTCTGTTGTAAGGCTCCAGTTGAGATAGTTTTAGATTTAAACTATCGAAGCACGAGTAGAACATGATGTCTGCCGAGCTACCATTGTCGACCAGTACTCTTGAAATCACGACCTCCTTCATTCTCATTTTGATCACCAGCGGGTCATCATGAGGATATAAAACACCTGCAAGGTCATTTTTTGAAAAACCGATAACCAATTTCTCCTTGTTCACCTTTCTCGGGCGATCTTCCTCAGCTAGATTTATTCACTGAATGTACGAGCAAGCTTGAGCCTCACCGAGGTAAGCTTTTCTTTCTGCAGTAAGGTCTCCTCCTCTTGCATCTCCTCCTGTAATAACATTACAATAAAATGATCCAAAGCATATTGAAAATACCTCTCGTTCTGGCTGCCTTGGTTTCTTTGGAAGATCGGGGTCATCCTCTGGATCAACTTCATGGTTTCTCTTCTGCTCGACGAGGAGATCTAGATCTCTCTCTAGTTCGATCGCTGTTTCTTCTTTCGCCTCCCCGATCAACATACTTTGCTAGCTTTCCTCGTCGGATGAGTGTTTCAATTTCATTCTGAAGAGCAATGCAATTTTTGGTCATATGGCCATGATCCTTGTGGAACTCGCAATATTTTTCCCTATTCCTTGTGTCAGGGTCTGCCTTCATTTTCTTTGGCCAGTTTAACTCCTCGTTGTTCTTAATTTCTTCCAGGACGTGGTTGATATTTACCTTCAAAGGTGTGTAATTATCAAATTTCCTCAAGACCTCCCATGACGACCTATTTTTGGATTGTTTATCACCACCACTGTTCTTATGTTCTTTCTTCTTAGCTTTATCACCTTCCACCTTAGTTTCTTTGGCGTCCATATTCTTCTTCGCAGACATGGCCTCCTCGGCATTCATAATCTTGGACGCTTTTCCCATCAGGTCCGACATGGTTCGAGGTGGATCTTTGGCCAAAGTGTAGTACAACTTGTTTGGCAGTAGTCCACTCATCAAAGCGATAATCGCTGTCTTCTCCTCATAATCAATGACTTTGAGTTTCTCGTTATTAAAACAAGTTATATAATCTCTGGTACTCTCATTAGCTTTTTGTCTAACACTTAACAAATGAGCTACTCGTTTCACTGGCTTTGCTCCAAAGCAGAAATTCCCAATGAATAGCTCGGCCAGTTGAAGAAAAGTTGAAATCTTACCCCAAGGAAGACTATTATACCATATTTGAGCAGACCCGGTAAGTGTTCCCGAGAATGCTCTGCATCTCATCTCATCTGCGACAACATAGATGTCGGTTGCAGCTTGGTATTGTTCTATTTGAAGGACAGGGTCAGTCTTTCCATCATACTTGGGAGTCACAACAGGTGCTTTGAACTTTGATGGTGTTGGAAAATCAACAATGTCCTGGACAAAAGGTGTTCCTCGAACAAAGGTTCGTTGTAGAGGATTATTGGCCTTAGCCATTTCCCCTAATCTATCCTCCAGCCTCTGAATAGATCCTTTCCATGCATCATTTCCTTCCTCGGGCCTATTGGTTCGAGCAACTGATCGCGTTGAAGTGGCTTCCTGGGATTTATCTTGACGAGCAGCTGGTCGATCATAGGATCTATCTTGACGAGCAGCTGGTCGCGACTGGGCAGATCCTTCCCTTAAATCTGATGGTCGTCGAAAGCTCCTCGACGCTGCATTAAGAGGACTTTTGTTCCTCCTAGGGCCTAATCGGTCGAAAGGAGAAACCCTACTTAATCTTTCCAATGCGCTGGTCCTTTCTGGGGAGAGGGTGACACGTTGTTCAGTATCCGTGGCTCGCACCGACGAAGTTCGCCCAGGTTGATAAGAGAAATCATCAGATTCCTCATTGCGATGTGAGTTAGTACGCCTAGTACGCGAAGAAGGCACACGGGTATTTCTTTGAATGCTTCGTGGTCCGGAATGGGCTGATGCACCGCCATGGAGGGTTTGGATGAGTTGTCGCACTGTTTCTTGCATGACGGTCTGGCCCTGAGCCAGATTTGCCATTATTCCATTCAGACCTGTAATAATTGGTGGAGCAGATGGATTTGGAGGGGTTCCAGCGTTTCGATTGCTGGATTCAGGAATATCCGCCATTGGTAATGGATTATTTTTGATGAAAAACGATATTATCAGTCGTTTCCCACAGACGGCGCCAATCTGTTGATGTAAAAAATTAGATTACTCTAATAATTCATTCACAGATAAATAAATGATACAAAGAATTTTAAAGTGGTTCAGCCTTATAAGAATGGCCTACGTCCACTATTGCTTTATTGCTGAGTGTTTGGGAATTCTCGATTTGTGAATTCTATCAAGAAATTCCTTTCTGGATTCAGAGTCCAGGTTCGGATCCAGATCCCCTTACAATGAGGATTGTACAATGTATTTATAGCCCTGAGGCTGTAATGTGAAAGGGTAATACATTAAATGATATACATATGAAAGGGTAATACATTTAATGCCCTCTTTGCGTGTGCGTCCAAATGATAAGCATTTAATGAGAAGTTAAACTGTTGGTATCCTGCTTCGAGGTGCAGCTCGGACCGCCTGAGTTGCTCGGACCGCCTAAGCTTCTCGGTACTCAAGAGTTCCTCGGAGAGGCATTGTTCCTCGGGGAACTAGTCTCCCTCATTGTAGTCTTGTTCCTCGGAGCGAGTGGGTTCCTCGAAAGTGTTTGTTGTTGCTATGTTGATAGCCACGTGTCTTCATATGATTGGTCCATGTCAGCAGATTAAATTTGGTATCAACAGGGAATAAGATACCCGAGGGGGCTAAAATGCGTAGGTTCGGAGGATGAAATATGCAATATTTGTGTCGTATCAGTAGTGCACGCCCAACTTTTTCGCCCAATTTTCCCTCTTCGATTGGCGAGATGACAATTGCCGCTCATCGATCTCATTGTCGATAAACTTTTGCCACTATGCCAATGAGATCGGCTCCTTCGAGGGGACGGTATCACGTACTCTCGAAATGGACTCCCAGGTCTTTCCAAAGTACCGTGCTCGCATATTCTTCTTCCACATCTTATAATGATCCCTCAACTGTTCCAACGAGGAGTCGAGGACATGTGGGGGCATACCGAATTGATCCTGTCAAACAATACAAACCAAAAATAAAGTAAGTGTTAGTTTCTTATAAATATAAATATAAATATAAATATAAATACACTACCTCTAGTGCCCCCCAGATGCCCATCTTGAGCTCATTAGGCACGACCCTCCAATCAGTGTACCCCGCGCCGATGATCGCCTTCAGCAACTCTAGGGATCTAGCTAATAATGCCGTCTTATTCTCGATGACAGACCCCAATTTGCCCCATTTTGGGGGCTTAGTGGCCTAGGAGCACTTGTCACCTTTGCTACCGCACTGTAAAATTGTTATTATTAGTACAAGTTAACCACATTATAAATCCGATAATAACAAAGCACAAGAAGAATACAAGTTAAACCACATTATTAATCTAAATATTTTTTCAATATCGGGTCATGGACTTTGAATTAATGTTTAAATTGATTGATATCCTAATTAACATATTCATTAACCATAAAACCAATTTTGATTCAAATCCGATAATAACAAAGCACTAGAAGAATACACTCACTGGTTATTACAAGCATTAAATTGATCAAGTACAAATGAATAAAATGCAGTAAATTGTCGTTCGATAATAATAAAGCACTAGAATAATACAGCCATTGGCCATTACAAATAATTGGAATACTTATTACAAATCTAAAAATTGTTTCAAATTCGGGTTATCATGAAAAATGGATTAATATTCAGTAGGAGCATCCAATTCATCCACACTACTACTTAGACGCTTTGGGACATGTAGGACTATTGACTTCGGTTTGTTGTTGATATAATCTGAGTATAACACTTGCTTGACCTTTGAAAAGCACAAATAAACGGCTCATTCAGTGGCTAGACGAGCAAGCGTTGATGTCGCATTACTCGTCTTTAAGAGCTGAGAATATAGATAAATTAATTAGGTTATATGTAAAGCTTTCTTGTAATGTGAAATTTAATAATAACCATTTTCATTATAATTACCTCGTGTGACAACCACAACCTAAATTCGATGTCTGATTGTGCCAGTGGCTAGAAGAGCAAGTGTTGATGTCGCATTACTCGTCCTTAAGAGATGAGAATATAGATAAATTAATTAGGTTAGATTTAAAGCTTTCTTGTAATGTGATATTTAATAACAACCATTTTCATTATAATTATCTCATGTGACAACCACAACCTAAATTCGTTATCTGATTGTGCTATTATTTTTCTTCTTTTATTGCTCTCACAGGCTTCATATTTTTTGCATAGATCGTGATGAATGTATTACAAAATTAATCATGTATAAAAATTAAAATAATGTAAAAGTTAAAATAATTTAAACTTACTTTTTCCATTTTATGACATCTTCATGCGTGTCAAATAGATAACGAGCTACTTGTTCATGTTGCAAACTCATTAATTTCACTCGTTTGCCCATCACATGATCACTCTCATCGATGAACTCATCAATGTCATCCACGCTGGTTGAGTGAGACATATATTCCCGAGTGTAGATTAATGACTCCATGGTGATGTATTCCTTTGCAATTGATCCTTTAATGTATCGTGTATTCATGACGTAATCTTTATTTTTCATACTCCTTTCAGTATAGTATACAGTCACACACACAAGCATGAATTGATTTATACTTCATTTCTAAACTTTTCAAACAGTTTTTCATAGTAGGATATCTATTTGGAAGCATATTCTTCTTGGGTAGCAAGCCCTTCACCCAATTTAAAATTCCTGCCACGCTATTGTTAGACAAACCATATTGGGTTTTCAAAATATGCAAACCAACCATGTCATGTAAAGTTATTTGATCTTTCTCACAGCCAGAGTATAACGGCCGGATCACCTTAAATTTTAAACTTTAGTAGTCATCGTTAAGGTTTATCCCGATATCTTCATGAGCATCTAAACCTTGTACATCGTTAGTGACCTCATTATCTTCCACTTCATGAACTCCATACGCGTCATCAACTAAATCCTCTTGCATATTATGATATACATTGTCATCTCCCCTTGTACATCTATCCTACTTGTTAAAAGTTATTGGGAAGATTGCTCGGGGACAAAAGAAACTTTTGATTCCCCGTGAAAAATCTAAAATTGATAACTATCTTGTATACCCCATCTTAACAAATGTAGTTCAATTATTTTCCACTCAAACACCTTACCATTCTAACACTTAGCATATGGACACGGAAACTTTTTATCATTATGATATCTCTTTGCGTATTTCACAAATTCATTAGAAACTCTGCAAAACACATCCCCTAAGTTATTTGTCTCACCCATCCACTCTTTGTATTTAGGATATCCCATCATAGCTACTACAAACAATCACCTATTATGGGTAAGAAGCGTATATTCGTGAATTAGTATAAACAAAAGTGTGAACATTTAGTTCCTATTTAATTTACTACAAGATTGACATCTCATCTTTTGGTGTTATATTATAAAAATAATATAATTCCTATTTCTTCCACCTCCTTTAAAGGGTAAGTGGTCCTATCCCAATTAAGACCGCATATTTATGTAATATACTTAACAGCTCATGCACATTGTTCTAATTTGAGAAAAATTCGACAACATATCCCCATAGTTCTCCAAGTACATGACATAGATTCACAAGTGTAAGTGTTATTTCAATTTATCAATTGAAATAAGATTTAACATCGTATCATCTAGTATGTACCTAGAGAACATTAAGATACAACATCAAAACTTCCCCCAAAAGTAACAAGTTTGAGCCACTCAGAATATTATTATACAGAAATTATACAGTCCCAAACTGTCCAAATAGGGCAATTCGAGAGATCTCATTACAGGGGTAATGACTCTCGAACGGGTGTAGGGGCTATTGAAAGTGTATGCATAAGAACTAGAAGGCTAGTATCTATGTGCACTATATGTAATTTAAATTAGTTATAAATGTTACAGAACCTTTATGTAACGCATTCAAATGAGCATACATGCAGGCATGCACCCCCCGAAGCAAGTGTTATATAAGAAGTTAATTTAATGTAAATTTACAAATGGGCTATCTATTGCAATTCTCATTATTACCTTTTACCCTCGTTACTTGTTATATAACACTTGCTTTGCAGGCTACATTTATGCCTGTCTTCTCATGTGAATGCATGATTACTTATTACTTGTTATATAAAATTTATAGTATGTTTCATTTAATTATGTCGTATTTATATTGGATTTTTACATTGTTATGTTTCATTTTGCATCATAACCCTAAATATTATAGAATGCCTAGGGCTAACCAACTCAATGGCCATCTATGTTTTCAAATCCACCATTCAACAACAATTCAAGAATTCAAAACAACAATGCAAATAATAATGTCTTTTCTTAGAAATTCCTATGGCCAACCAACTCAATGGCCATTTAAATGTTCAAATCCACCAGTCAACAATAATTCAAGAATCCCAAACAATTCGATAATCTCTCTCTCTCTCTCTCTCTATATATATATATATATATATATATATATATATATATATCCCCCACCTGTAAGGACTCCTTATGGTGCAGACGTACATACCATTTTTTTAAAATAGTAAAAAATGAATTTCTTGATGAAACATCATGGATATGATATCCACGGTGAGAAGATCATCTACAATTTTTTCATTAAAAAATTCAATAAAACAACCGTTGAGATGAGGTGATATGTAAAAAATGGTATAAATATGTATTTTCGACCGTTGAAATGTTGACGATCATCTCACCCAATTTTCAATTGAATTTTTTTATAAAACTTCTTGGATATGATCTCGACAGTGAGGACATCATATTCAGAAAGTTTCATAAAAAAATTCAATCAATAAAGTGGCTGGCACCGACCCAACATTTCAACGGTTGAAAATGAATATTTAAACCATTTTTTTATGTATCACCTCATCTTAATGATTTTTTTATTGAATTTTTTGATGAAAAAAATTGGAGATTATCTTTTAACCGTGGACATCATATCCATGAAGTTTCATTAAAAAATTCATTTCTTTACTATTTAAAAAAAAATGGTATGTACTGGGGTCTGCACTATAAGGAGTCCTTACAGGAGACTTTATATATATATATATATATATATATATATATATATATAGATGGATAGATTGAGAGATATACCAAAATGTGTTTACAAAGAGAGAGAGAGAGATGACGGCCGCCGCTGCAATTAGAGAGAGAAACCAAAATTTTATTTTCAGAATTGAATACAAAAAATCAAATAGGCACTATACTAAAAACCAAATACCAAATACCAATTTCAATTTCAATTTAAAATACTAATACCAATTTCAATTTCAAATTCAAATTCAATTTTAATTGAAAATTGAAATTAAAATTCAATTTATAATACTAATTCCTATTTCCTCTATCTCCTCTAAAGGGTGAGTGGTCCTATCCCATTCAAGATATTGTATTTCTGTAATATACTTAACAACTCATGCACATTGTTCCAATTTGAGAAAAATTCGGCATCATATCCCCATAGTTCTCCAAGTACACGACATAGATTAGCAAGTGTAAGTGTTATTTCAATTTATCAATTGAAATAACACTTAAAATCGCATCATCTAGTATGTACCTAGAGAACATTAAGATACGACAACAGGACTTTCCCCAATAGTAACAAGTTTAAGCCACTAAGAATATTATTATACAGAAACTATGCAGTCCTAAACTGTTCAAACGAGACATTTCGAGAGATCTCATTACAGGAGTAATGACTCTCGAACACGTCAAAGGGCTATTGAATGCGTACGCATAAGAACCAGAAGGCTCGTATTTATGCGCACTATATGTAATTTAAAGTATGTTTAATTTAATTATGTCTTATCACAATTCGAGAGATTCATTTAATTACGTAATTTAAAGTATGTTGCATTTAATTTAAAGTAAGTATAAGAACTAAAACTTATACTAATTTCAATACATACAATATCAATTTTAATTTCAATTTATACCTACCAATACCAATTTAAATCAATTTTAATTTATATCAATACTAATACCAATTTATACCAATCCATACCCCCCGAACACTACCCCCCCACACCTACACACACACACACACACATACACACACAGAGGAAAGAGAGAAAAAAAATGTACCTGAGATGTAGAGAGAGAGAGAGAGTCGTCGTTCAGAGAGAGAGAAATGAGGGAAATGAAACGGGAGAAAAAAAGACACGATAGGGTTTTTAGTTAACAGAGTTGTCACGGACCTGTCAAGGTCTTTGACCATGACAAACCCTTGTCACGGTCATTGACCATGACAAAAAATGATTATTTTTTTAATCACAGTCAATGACTGTGATAAGGTTGGCCGACTCAAAGGTGAAAATTTAGCCTTTTTGGTGTAGTGAGCTGTATATATTCGTCCATGTGGCCTACATGTGCTTTGGTGCTTTTAACTAATAACATCAAATTGGTGTCGTCGGATACCCGAGTGACTAGGAATAACACTGAGCCTACCATGTTTATTGAGTAAGCTGAGCACCTTCTAATGACAAGTGTCACAATACCATTGATTTACGTCATACTCTATATTTATGGTACAACAAAATCCCCCTAAAGACTTCATTCATGATTGTAACATGTAGTAGCTTTTCTGGAGTATTAGATCTCAAGAGTGGCTTGGGGTGTGGAATGAGTGGATGAAGTGTTAAATGGTTACAATTATGCAGGCTGTATAGAGGTCTAGTGACTGATATTTGCTTATGGATTGGTCGACAGAGAGGCTTGGTCATTGAGCGATCTCATGGAGTTAGCCTAATGGGATATTTTATCCTCCTAGATCAGTGGCAATTTTATAAATACGTAATAAACCACTTATGGTGACTAATTACCTTTAAAACGGAACATTAGGTACATTTAACCATCATTAGGCTCGAGGAACCAAAAGGACACTGTTTAAGCTTATAAAATATTAGTTCCCACCGTTATGCTCATTTCACTTTTCTTTCAAAATCCTTTCTTCATCTTCAGGTTCTTTAGCCATTTGTGAGATCTTTCCATCTTTTACTATAAGGATCTTCTTTTCCCTCTTGTACTACTTTCTTATTCTTGTGGAAACATGGTTCACACTGTTAATGAGATTTTGTTAGAAAATTTTACGACTACATACGGAATCCATCAGTGGGTTGTAACTGAACTAGTAAATGGGTCATGTCACTTTTATGCCCTACTTGAAGGTAACAACTTACCTTCTGTTTTTATTACTGAGTGTGGGGTCACTTTTCCCCCAATCAGTTATTTCTGGAATTTTGCCAATATTTTAATGTGTTCCCTACCTAAGTTTCCCCAAATACTTGAAGGATCGTTATTGGGGTCCACCGTATTAACAAATTATATGGGACCCAAATTTGAATCATATAGTTGATGTGCTACAACCATTGGATTACTACGAACGAAACATCTCTTACATGAAGATAAGATACTAGAACAGAGCCCTATCAGTGAATCTCCTTGATTTCAGTAAGGTTATTGGGATCGCAATCTAATTATGAAGAATTAACAGTTTTCCCCTCTTCTCGAGGGTACAACATATGATGGGACCAGATGTCCCTAAGATGGCCGGGGAATAGGTTAGGACATGCACTTAAAATATTTCTATTAGAGTTGTGTTTTCTCTCTGTTGCTGATTTTATGTTATTGCGTTTTATTTTGCCGATAAGAGTAAGAGGAAACTCCTTCGTGATTCCGAAGTTAATTTTCCTAATTTTGAAATTGTGTAGTCAATCCAACAGATGCTTGGAACTGAGAACCATCCTAGGTCGAAAGCCTTTATTATAGGATATAAAAGTACTACAACCTCATTTGTAGCCAGATCGATTGGAGAAATACCACTTGTACCCATTCCCTTAGATGACCCGACATCGTCAACTTCTAGATCCTTATAACTTGGTTCAGGTTCCTCTCCTAGAAAATAAAATAATTTTTCTATGTAAAGCACCTCTTCCTCCTTTGATCCTATGGATGCTTCATTGGTGTTGACCAATAAACATTCAAACGAGATAGTGAAGCTAAAGGTCACAAATCTAATGGCCACCTATGCCGGTGAATATTTCCTCGTCCTGCTCATCCGGTGAGTAAGAAATCTGATGCTGGATTTTTTAATGACCTCCAAATATTGGATACCTCTACTGGAGATTATGAACCCTTTTCGAAAAGGATTAGGAGGGATCTCCCTCCTCCATCTGAGATCTAGGGGAGGAAAACGATTGACAAAGGTAAGGGTACTACCTAGTTTGTAGCTATCTTCCATGAGCTTGCTCATGGTTTAATTAGCGTTGTGATTCTTCCTACCTACCAAATAATAGCATCTTCTATTCCTCTTACCAGGTTACTGTAGAGAGACAACCAAAACTTATCCCTTATAAGTTGATTGTTTATTATTCAATCTTTAAATTTTATGTTGCTACACTTTGCTAATGTTTTGTTCTGCCTATTTATCTGCAGTTACAAATAAACTATGAGAATTTTTAACGAGGAAAGATAAGATAAAATAAATATCTTGTGATGCGAATGTCACCTTTGATGATACACATAAGCCTTTAAAGGCTTCTCGCCAGTATAATGAGGCCCAAATGAAGGAGAAAGAATAGTTGGAGAATAAGGTCCATGTAAGGAGGAGGAGAAAGTATTGGAGGATAATGCTATCACTTCTGTAAAGAAGTTAAGAAAGAAAGCTAAAGATGCCCGAACCAAGGCTGAGCAGGAGAGGACTAAGGACGAATAAGTTTGGCCTCTGCTACCAAGGCCAAGGAAAAATCCTTTACCAAAGGCTAGGATAAGTCCTATTCCAATGTTTCTATGAAAATCAAATATTTGAAGAAGGTATTATTTAAAAATAGTTGGGATGTAATTCTCACTAAAGTTGGCACTGCTAAAGGGTCCAAACTCTTTCGATAACACCTCCTTAGCACTCCTCCCTAGATGGATGAGGAAGGTGATGATGATGATGAAGAGGAAGCTGTTATGGTTGCGAACAATGATTATCAGGTAGTCATCGAGCAGAGTGAAGGTCAAGTTGCTATTAATAAGGAGAAGGGGAGGAAGTAATCCATGTAGTCAGCTTAAGGATATTGGATTTTATTTTATTGTCTTTATGATTTTAACTCTTCTTTGATGATGGAATAAAAATTATGGTTCACAAAATGTTTCTTCACTTTAATTCTTAATGTTATTTTATTCTTGATAAATACTTATATCTGACTACTTACTTTGCAGTTCAATGCCATACTTTCATCTTTGGTCTCTGTCCAGATCAATTTTCAAGAAATATATAGTTAGTTATTCGGTGTCGATCATAGTGAAGCTGATGAGGATGATCCTGAAAAACAACTTGGGCTGGATGCATCTTCTGTGGCTAAGCAGTTATACTTAAATCTGCATAGTCTTTTTCATCAGGAGATTATAAATAACACTGATTACCATAACATGATTTTTGCTATAGAATACAGCCATAAAGAGTCAATGGAAAGTTTTAAAGCCAACCATGAGAAAAATATGGCCGACCTACAAAAGAGCAGTGGGTTTGATTAAAAGATGCTTTCTTTGGCATTAACTTATTCTAAGAAAGAGTTTGTTCTTGACATTGAGGTGACTGGTGCTAGAGAAGTTGCTTTAATAAGAAAATAATGCTTTACGAGTTGATCTTGAAGGTTTAAAGAAATTCTGACCTATTGACCAAAATGAAGTTAACTCATTTCTGGAAGAGGAGAATGCTCACGGGAGAGAAAAGTTAGAGAAAATAAAGAAAATAAAAGGATAATATTGTCAGCAGCAAAGTAGGATTCTACTGACAATTGAAGAAAAGAGGACTAAGAATACTATAACAGAACAAATAATAACTACTAAGAATCAGTTGTCCACTATTAAGAGATTGAGTGGGAAAGTTAATCGCCCGACATATTATTTTCCTAAGCAACCTCGCACTGTTTGGATGGAGGGCTATGATAAGGGTCTTATACATATAGAGGCAGACCTTGATTATGCAATGAAGGTCGGTTAAAAGTACAATTGGATTAATGATCTAGCGATGGAAAAAACTCTCAAGGAGAATGATCTATAGTATCGTTATGATCCAGGTTGTTTGGATCTCCCCAATTCTCGTTTCAAGCTTGCTCGGGATGCCATTCTAATGAGTTTGATAAGAAAATATTATGAGGACTATGGAATTGATGGAGATGAAGATTTAAATTGAACTCTGTATCTAGTAAATAGAGTCTGTTCTGGCAGTCAGTTTAAGATTGGAGATCCACAGATGACTGTTACACCTCAAGCCTTAGACATTCCTCCTGGTGGTTTTTAGGGTTCATCAAATAAGTAAACCTAATCTCGTAAATGATAATTTTATTGTAGTCTTCTTTTGTGATGTCTTGTAATAATTTAACCTACTTGTAATAACCTTCAAGTTATAGTGGGACATTATATTAATGCCTTTCTTCATGTTCTTCCCCTTACTTATATTTCTTTGGCACAAGTGATGTAACCAAATTCTTATGGTTGTAAGCCACATCATCTTGATGAGTGTCATATATTACAAAATGGTTTTACAGTAGTTTATTCTAATAATCTCGTGGTCAACTATTTACTGAATGATCTACTTTACTAGTTGCCAAAGTTAGACTAACCTGGGATGTCCAATCTTAGTATCTACTAACGCCTTTTATTGGTCATATGGATGAATCTTGTCTTTTTGACCAAATGCCACTTTTAGTTTCCTGATATGACTAAATGAGTTAGGAACTATCCTTGCGTTTATGCATATGTGGTCGAATCTTATCGTCCATATGACTGCAATGGATTTCCTAAATTTGGTGAACTTCTTATTCTCGGTCTTTCCTAAGGCAAGATCATACATGAAGTGGAACTTTTTATTCATGACTTCTTGATGGGGTCACACACGAAGTTGTGTAGTGAAACTTCTTGTTCACGACCTCTTGATGGGGTCATACATGAAGTTGTGTGGTTTTTTATGTTGTGCGAGAAATGTTTTAGCATATCTCCCCCATACCGACAGAAAAATGTAAAAGTAATGATAGTGTTAATTTAATAAAATTTTATTCATCTCTCACAAATGGGTTACAAGAAAAAAAAAGTCATTACATCTGCAATACTACAGGCAGTACTTTCTTAGGTATTTAATGTAACACCTCGTATTTTTAATGATTTTTATTTTGGATATAATTAAATTAATAATGGGAAATTAACCCGGGTTAAAATAAATATTAATTAGCGAGACAAGGGTTAATATTTATTAATATAAGACATTACTTAGTAAATGAGTAATAAATTAATAAGAACATATTATAATTGTTATGAGTGAGAAATACGACAGTGACTGTAATTTAGTCGGGACACGCGTGTCAGTAGTGTCGGGAATTAAATTTATGAGATAAAAATATAATTTAATTATAGGTCATCCAAATGGTCATTTCGAGTGCGACATTGTGTCCGTAAGGGTCGAAATAGTAAAAAAAAGTGTACTTGGAGGTTTGGTTTGGGTTTCGGGACATTTTTAGGCCAAACGACACCCCGGAGGGGTATTTTAGTCATTTAGATTTTTGGAGAAAAGAGACCGACTAAAGTTGGAGGTTTATATCATCAGTACATGAGGGAGTTAGGGTAGAAGTTATAAAGTATACACATAGGCCATTAGATGAGGAAGAGAGGGAGTCTCAAGGCCATCCCACACCATTCTTGCACCACCACCACCACCGTTGTGTAGATCAGGAGGAGAGGAAAGAGATTCCACCATCATTCTGTAGAAATCCAGACCTGATATTCGAGGCAAGAATTTATCTTGCGAATGTTGAGTACATATACCATCCATGTTAGTGTAGGATGATTAATCTCATGAATATATGAATATTAGTGTAATTTGGAAGATTTGATTCATGTTCTTGGGTAGGAATCATGTTAGATTTAATACCTTTATGCATGTAGACTGAATTTTATGAATTAATGATATTAACATATGAAGAAATTTGGGTTCTTGTTCATGTTATTGAACAATAATGTTAATCTAGGTTTTTTGGGATTTAATGTGGAATTAATCCGATTTAAAGGTGTTCCTTAATGATTTAATGATTCAAATATGTTGAACATCATTTATATATGTTAGTACAATGCTTGGTGCACTTGGTTGGGTGTTTGGGACTAAATCATGAAGGTTTGGAGTGTTAAAAATGGTAAAACCCGTAACAGTTGAAGGAAGAATATGAGACCTATTACAGTGAATCGATTTGGCTCCTTGGCCAAATCGATTCACAAGGGCGAATCGATTCGGATCCTCTGATTTTAATAATTTCCCTATTTTAGCATTGAACTTGAAATCGACGAACGGGGGAGCTTTTGGGATACCTTTAAAATATTGTGAGGGACATTTTGGGTTACCAATAGACTAGTGATAGGATTAGAACTTAGTTATAAGCAGGATGAATTAAGGCCAAGGTTAATTGATGTGACTTGTAATGTAATGTATTTGGGGAACAAGAATGACTCGCGGTGAAGGTGAGTGAACCTACGTCGTAGACCGGTAGGGTATGAGTAGACTACCCACTGAAATACTTTAAGGAATAATGGGCACACTTCGAGTAGTGGGGAATACTAGAGAATATTCGACGAGAAGTATAATCGATGTTTAATAGTGCGTGGAATATTCAAGAATTACTTATACTCTGTATGGGATATATTATAGTATGCGTATACACTTATACTGATGTTATATATGTATATAGGTTGTATGAATGCCTACTGTGTGAATTATTTTGTGTGAACATACCTAGGCTACTTGCTATCATGGGAGGTTCCACGCTGTGGACAGTCTTATCCTGATGAGCCCTTTAAGGGGAGTTTAACTTGTACCTCAGAACATAGAACTCAGGGATTGAGCACTATTTGTGTGAATGAGAGTGTGACCGGTCATTTGGGTGCGTTAGGTGTACGCGTAGCCTAAAGTCTTAGAACTATGTTCGCCTCTAAATTGTGAATGTATGGTTCGAGAGTGATTCTAAACCCGATGTCCTTTACTTAGTACATGATGTACTAGGACTTAATAGCAGATTATTCCCGTATCACTGGTCTCCACCTAGGGATGTCATATTTGTATATATTACAAGTGTGGTGTTATGTATATATATGTGTGATTTATACTACTACGTGTGTACTAGTAGATATGATAGATCATGATATCTAAAGTAATTTAAGTATGTGGGAAATTAACAATTAATTGGTAACTTTCAACGGATATAAGGGCTTGGAAAATTTTATTAACGTATTGTATGGACAATATGTCTAGGCATGATGAATTATTTAGATGGGACGAGACGTAATTGAGACTAGTTAGGCGGGGTAGCATAATTAGGTTAGTTTAGAAGCATATGTTGAGAGGTGAGGATCTCAAGTGAGAGCACCCGGAGCTAACATGTATATAATATCTTCTCTTAATGCATTTTAAATACTTCCTAAATATTTTCAAATTGTTTTACTCGGGCTTTGATCCGTTTTAAATCTATTTTTGTAAAAACCTTTTAGGTGCCCAGCTTTAGGGACACTAGGCTTAGGAGTTACTTCATATTTAACGTGCTACAACTGCTGTGGACATTGCAGGACCTTGGTAGTAGATGCCTCCACACATCCACACACACACACACACACACACACACACATACACACACACACACACACACACACACACATATATATATATATATATATATATATCAGCTATTTACTATTATTCAATTTTATCAGTCGGGCATGCCGTCCATCTCTAGCTAGTGGTTATTTCAGAGACATTATACTTTTATTTTATTTCCAGTATTGGATTTGGGATTTATGTTATGGATGGTTGCGTTTTGATTTCAGTATGGAGTGTTTATTCCAGACACATTTATTCATCTCGTGGTTTTATCATTATTAATATGTTTACTGGAATGGTGAATGTGATTTATTAGTTTAATTTATTGCCTGTTAATAAAAAGATTAAAATTTTGACACCGGGCCATTAGGGTATTAGTAAAATAATTTAGTTTTCGACCGTGATGCTAAGAATGAAACCATTAATGATTCCTGTTTAATTTAATAATGTATTGATCATCGAGGATTGAAATATACAAGGTGTCACAGATGGTATCAGAGTATCTGGTTCTAGTGTCCATAGGACCCGTGCGGCTTACTACGATTTTCAGCGTAGCGTTCTTTGATGTAAAGCCTTATTATAGAACTTTTGTATTCCTCGTTGTACACACGATTACATTATCCTTCTATTAAGTATAGTTTATATGAATCACATATGAGTTCGTTCGGGTTTCGTACACTGGACAATATAGAGCGACTAGCGAGGGCCGTTAGAAGGACTGCAGGAGGAGGGGCTCAACAGAAGACTTAGCGTATTCTGGGAATGGTGACCTCAATAGGATTCACTATGATTATTGTTCAAGAAGATGACGATAGGATAAGAACTAGGGGATAATAGTTTTCCCAAGCATCATCGTAGAGAATGGTGGTACAAATTCAGACTCACCCTGTGTAGTTGGTAAAGGGGGGAAGTCGGAGGGAACCTTTCGAAGATCCATTTGTAAGGGTTTAGGGAAGAGAGGAAGTGTGATGGGCCAATGTAAGGATGTAATCCAAAGGAAATTGCGTATGGTGGAGTGTAGTGCCACCTAAGATTTGAATTTTAGTTTAGATTTTTTTCCCGTAGGATAAGTGTTGCCATGGTAGGAGACAGTCACCACCTATAAGTATGTAAATAAATAATTAATCGAGAAATTTTTGGTGTGGTTTGACCACAAGTTCTTTCATCTCGTATTCTGACATAGATACGATGGAGGTTTCTGGACTTATTACAGGAGGGGTGAACATAGGCCGATTATGATGAAGAATTTATTTGTTTAAAGGAACTTCGTACCCGACGATGTGGGTATGGAGGAGGAAAAGGTTCTTAAGGGTGATAATGGACTCACGAGTAGGAGTCACCAGTACTTATGGAAAATTAGTCTTGTACGACTTATGCAAATGGAGTCAATAATGTACTTTTACAATGTTTATATCAATCCTTCCATGAGAAGGGAGCCAAGAAAGTTGGAGACCCTAGCTAGAAGGGCAAGACCGAAGGTAGTTGGTGAGGCACCGCAGGAGGATACCTAGGAGGGGACCCATTTAAATGACTTAGATCAAGAAAATTCCTACCAAGTGACGGTGGACTCATCCAGGGCCATCAGGGCAGTGGTGTGTTCTACAGGGCCAGCAGAGCCAAAGGATCAAGGAGGGTAGTAATCGGAGGTCCGAGAGAAGGACAAGATATGGCCAGGTGGGCTAGAGATCATGGAATAACACAAATAGGTGTCCTATGTGTGAAAATTAGGACCACAGGTGTGGATCTTGTCCGTAGCGAGTTAGAGGATAAGAACGGGATGCCTAGTAAGGGCAACGATTATAAGAACTTTTTGGTTCAGTTGGGACGAGAGTGTTATGTCCAGGTACTATTTTAACTGTAAGTACTATTGGCAATTGAAAGTATGAGTTTTATCCCAGGGTAAATGGGGTCTATTTTGTGTGACACGAGCGGGTCACAGTATTTCGTTAGCGCTTGGTTTGCACGTGAGACAAGTTTAGTGCGTATATCACTAGTGTCACTATTGTGTGTATATATTTACCGTTGAGTGGCGGGGCTCTTTTTGGTTCCATCTGCAGGGGAGAGGGTGGGGACATTGAGATGATGTATTTTAGTGGGTTAACTCGTTTCGAGAGATGATATTTGAGTATGATGTTATCCTGGGTATGGGTTGGTTAGCAATGCATTGAGCGATGATGGGCTGTTACAACAAGACTATTGTGTTCACTATTACATGGCATGATGTGTTGTTTAGCGATGTGTCACCTAGGAGAGGGTTGAACTCGCATTTATATTATATTGTGAAAGAGACTTCAGAGTTTATAGTCATATTGTTATATTTGATCCCAGTGTGTAGGGACTGTACTGATATGATTCAGGGTATGTTGAGTTTATTGTCGAGCGAAGAAATTTAGCTCGTTATCGACTTAACACGAGAAAACTAGTGATTATGAGAGCACTGTGTAGTATAGTGGACAGTTAAACTTGTATGTCTGAGGATAGGATTTTGGATATTCTGGTTATGTGCTTAGGTCTTACGTATTTTGATGATCGGCAATGCTAGGTAGTTGTGTATTGGGGGGTTCCTTATTTATATTTCTCTTGCGAGACATCCCACGCATGAATCCCAGCGAATGTCAAGAGTTGAGAGATATGTTGGTTACTAGGGCATGGGTTTAGCATTTTAGTTATTACACGTGTATGTGGATGAAAGCATGAGCAAAGTGCTATTCTATGATATAAGACCTGTAGAGTCGAGTAGTGCTGTATGGGGAGAACTGGGGAAATTTTTTTAGCAACACGAGTTGATGGGTAGGGAAGTCTAGAGGGGAACTAAATCATTTTAGTGGGGTAATAGAGGTTAGCCATGCCGTATAACCACACTGAGAATGCGGGGTCGAACTTGTGATAAGTATGTTACGTGTGGTAAATTAGAGAGTATTGTACAGTTGCGCACGAGCGCCTTGGTTAATTTGACTTTCGGTATCATCTGTGATAAGGATACTTATAAATATGTTGTAAAAATGTCAACGGTACAGTTCGAAAAACAAGTGGAAAAGTATGAGGGACTGGACTTCGTTCGAGGAAAGGAGAGTCTGATTGTGTGTATAATACGAGAAAACTCCCACAATCGAGGTGAGTTAAAAGGTGAGTCAAAATACGTTTGAAGAAAAGTCTCATTTAATTGAATGCGTAGAGTGGTTTACGCATAAATAGGTTACTAATTCTAACATCTAAGAAAAATATCTTAGGAAGTGCACAATTCTGGAGCAAACGCACGGGCTATGATTTTTGTATATCTCAGAAAAGGGAAATAAGATGTTGCACGTGACGTGAGATGATGAGTGTGTGGATTTTGTATTGAGTGAGACATAGCTAAGTTATCTCTGAATGCACCACTCGTAAAGGAAAAAGGTTCATCCGATATTTTCCACCCGAATGTTGGGATAGATTGATGATTACAGGGATGGAACATATGAGCAGATGATAAAGTTCATTATTAGGTTATCAAAATTGTGGAGGAATAAGATGTAATAGGATATGGGATAGAAGTTTTGGTGGAGGGGGATAAAGAGAAACATTACGAAATTTGTCTCGAAATGTGCCATTTGTCAGCTAGTGAAGGTGGACCATTAGAAACCAACAGGGGTTCTGGAGCCGTTGCAGATTCTGATGTGGAAATGGGAGAGAATTCCTATATATTTCATTACTGGGTTTCTGACATCACAGAGGGGTCTTAATTCCATTGGGGTGATAGTGGTTCTGTAGACCAAATTAGCTCACTTTCTTCTAGTCTAGACAGATTATACTACGAGAGAGTATGCCTTGATATTGTGTTCGATAGGGATAAGATCTTCGTGTCTCATTTTTAGGAGAGTTTTCAGGAGGTTATGGGTACCGAGTTGGGATTGAGTACGACCTATCACCTGTAGACGGGTCAGACTGAGAGGACAAATCAAATGTTGGAAGATATGTTGCGTATATGTATCCTTGATTTTAGGGGAGGTTGGGAGCAACATCTTCCACTAGTGGAGTTTCCATATAATAACTCCTATCAGTTTATGATTGACATGGCACCATTGGAGCTGTTGTATGGTAGGCCTTGTCATTCTCCCACTTATTAATTACAGGTGGGGGACAACAAACTTCTCGGACCAGAGTTAATTCAAGATACTTCGACCAAGATTGAGTTGATTCGAAGTCATATCTGGGTAGCACATGATAGACATAAGAGTTATGCTGATGCCAAGCGGTTCTTCCTGATGTTTAATGTCGGGGAGCAAGTGTTACTACGTGTATCTCTTATGATGGGGATAGTGAGGTTCGAGAAGAAAGGGAGGTTATCACCAAGGTATGTGAGGTCATTCCTTATCTTTAGGAGCATTAGAGAAGAAAGGGAGGCTGTCACCAGAGCACTTGCATCACATTCACGATGTCTTTCACATTTCTTCGCTAAGGTGATATCTCCGAGATGAGTTATCCCACACTCACATAGCATTGGAGGAGATTGATTTGCGGCCCAATATTTCATACGAGGAGAGGACAGTTTCTATCCAAGACCATAGTGAGAGGAGATTGAGGTCGAAGGTAGTTCCACTTGTACGTGTTTAGTGGGGGCGCCATAATGCCAACGAGTATACTTGGGAGCGTGAGGATGAGATACGCGACAAATACTCAGAGTTGTTCATACCAGGTATTTGTTTTCTGAATTTTGGGATGAAATTGCGTTATTAGGCGGGAATTATGTAACACCCCGTATTTTTAATGATTTTTATTTTGGGTTTAATTAAATTAATAATGGGAAATTAATCCGAGATAAAATAAATATTAATTTGTGGGACAAGGGTTAATATTTATTTATATAGTATATTACTCAGTAAATGAGTAATAAATTAATAACAACGTATTATAATTGTTGTGAGTGAGAAATACGGCTGTTACGGTAATTAAGTTGGGATACGCGCATGAGTTTTATTAGGACTTAAATTTATGAGATAAAAATGTAATTTAATTATGGAGCATCCAAATGGTCATTTTAAGCACGCCAAAGTTTCCGAAAGGGTTGAAATAGTCAGAAAAGTGTAATCGGGGGTTTGATTTAGGTCACGGGGCATTTTTAGGCCAAACCAGCACCTCAGAGGGGTATTTTGGCCTTTTAGATTTTTGGGGAAAAGAGACCTACGAAAATTGGAGGTTTATATCATTATTTACGTGAGGGAGTTATGGTAGAAGTTACAAAGTATACATAGAGGACATTAGAGGAGGAAAAGAGGGAGCCTCAAGGCCACCCCACACCATTTTCGCACCATAACCACCACCATTGTGTAGATTGGTTAGAGAGGAAAGCGATTTCACTATTATTCCGTAGAACTTCAGACCTGATATTCGAGGCAAGAATTTATCTTGCGAATTTTGAGCACATATACCATCCATATTAGTGTAGGATGATTAATCTCATGAATATATGAATATTGGTGTAATTTGGAAGATTTTATTCATGTTCGTGGGTAGGAATCATGTTAGGTTTAATCCCTTTATGCATGTGGAACGAATTTGATGAATTAATGATATTAACATAGGAAGAAATCTGGGTTCTTGTTGATATTCTTGAACAATAATATTATTCTAGGGTTTTTGGGATTTAATGTGGAATTAATCCAATTTAAATGTGTTCCTTAATAATTCAAATACGTTAGAAATTATTTATAAATGTTAGTATAATGTCTGGTACACTTGGTTGGGAGTTTGGGACTGAATCATGAAGGTTTGGAGTGTTAAAAATGGTGAAACTCGTAACAGTTGAAGGAATAAGATGAGACCTATTACAACGAATTGATTCGGCTCCTTGGTCGAATTGATTCGGATGGGCGAATCGATACAGACCAAGGCCGAATTGATTCGGATCCTCTTATTTTGACAATTTCCCTATTTTAGCCTTGAATTTGAAATCGGTGAATGGGTGAGTTTTTGGGATACCTTTAAAATATTTTCAGGGACAATTTGGGTTACCGGTATACTAATGATAGGATTGAAATTTAGTCATAAGTGGGATGAATTAAGGTTAAGGTTAATTTATGTGACTTGTAATATAATGTATTCAGGGAATGAGAATGAATCACAATGAAGGTGAGTGAACCTACGTCGTAGACTATAGGGTATGAGTAAATTACATATTGAAATACTTTAAAGAATAATGGGCACACTTCGAGTAGTGGGGAATACTCGAGAATGTGTTTACTAGAATGGTTGTTTTATCATTATTACTATGTTTAATGGAATGGTGAATGTGATTTATTAGTTTGATTTATTGCCTGTTAATAAAAATATTAAAATTTTGACACCGGGCCATTACGGTATTAGTAAAATAATTTGGTTTTCGACAGTGATGCTAAGAATGAAACCATTATTGATTAATATTAGATTGGATAATGGACTGATAACCTAGGATTATAATAGGCGGGGTGTCACATTTAACATTCCAAGGATTCTTAAATTGCTCTCGTTCTAATGTTTCGATTTTGTAGGTCCCTGGTTGGACAACTACAGTTACTTTGTACAGATTATGCCAGTTTGGATGTAATTTTTTCCCTTTTTGGATGAACTTTTTCAACATGTAGTTCCCTGCCTTTAGGGTGCTCAATTTTACTCTTCTATTGTAAAAAAGATCCGGTTGTCGTTGGTACAATGCCACCTGAAATGCTATATGTTCTTTTCCTTCCTTTACTAGATCAAGATAGAGTCTTCTCATTTGGTCGCTTTTGGTGAGTCAAAAGTTAGGATGCAATGAATTGGCAGACCTATATCTATTAGTACTACTGCTTTTATTCTAAAGGCCAACATATAAGGGATATCACATGTTGCCGTCCTTAACATTGTCATGTACGCCCATAAAACACCTTAGAGTTCATTAATCTAATTTCCTGTAGCATCGTCTAGTCCCTTACTTATTCCCTCGAGTAAGGTTTTGTTCATAAACTTCTATTTGCCCATTATATTGAGGATAGTCAGGTGGAAAATGCATTTTTTAGATTTTAGATCATACATAGTAGTTTTCGAACTCTTGGTTGTCAAATTGAGTGTCATGATAGGTGATGAAAGCATATGGCATCCCATAATGACATATAATATTTTTCTAGATAAAATGGAAGAATTTTCCATATGGAATCTCCACCATGGGTTTAACTTCGACCCATTTATTAAAGTAGTTCATTACGATAACCAAGTATTTTACCTACCCCTGGTTTTAGGTAAAGGTCTGACCAAATCTATTCCTCATATCCCGAACAACCAAGGAGATGTGTTAGGCATAAGGGCAGCCCCTGGAGTCTTGCGTATGTTTGCGTATTTTTGGCACTTAACACACCTCTTCACGTAATTTGTCCAATCTACCTTCATTATCAAACAATAGTAATCCTGTGTGTCCACGCGCTTTACCCGTGATCTACCCACTGAATGTACTCCACAAGAGCCCTCGTGCACTTCTTTTATCAGGTCGTTAATTCATTTAGGTGGACACACCTGAGCAATGGTATGAGAAAACCTCTCAGGCACCAAATTCCCCCTTCTAGGACATACCTTGAAGCCTTATACTGGATCCTTTTTGCCTCTTTCAAGTATGTGGATACCATGCCATGATGTAACTATGTTCATATGGGATCCATCCAAGATGGTACCTCTATGAATCTAGAATTCTCTTATTCAGTGCTCTTATGTGTAAGGATCTCAACTGGCACTATTCTTTGTAGATTTATCCTTGTCACAGATGCCAGCCTAGATAGTGCGTCTTCTTGGGCGTTCTCTAACCATGGGATTCTCACCATCCGAACAACTGGGATATTTTCTAGTAAACTTTTGGCGTTGTCTAGTTATTTCACCATGAACTCCCCCTTACTTTGTAGACTCCTAATAACTAATTTACTATCATCTGAGAATTATTGCGTGCCTGTATTTTCTCGGCGCCATGGGATGATGCTGGACCAAAACCTCCTATAAGTGCTTTGTATTCGGCTCCATTATTTGAGGCTTCAAATTTGAATGTGAGATCGTATTGCACATTGTACTATATATCATTATGATCATTAGTCTTGCTCACTACCAGTGGCGTAGGATGATCTATCTGTAAAAATATATCAAATAGGTATCTCCTCTATAAAACTTTCGTTAACCATACTTATTTGAACAGCTTCTTCATGTGCTCTAAATCACGAGCAACTTCTTCTTTCTTGCTCAATGATTATAATATATTTGTAGTCTGGTTGTTGGGAGAAATGGTAGAACTATCTCCCATTGGAGTCTATTCGTTTGGATGAACCAGTGAGCAATCTTTTGAAAAAGTCTGCTCAGTCTACTTTGTTGATTATATTTGATTGCAAGGTTACTCATTCGGGGTTCAATAACATCGATAACAAACTTTGTCGAGTATTATGTTGGACAACATCCTAGCTTGAGTATTATTTTGGATTGTGGATCTTATGATGTATTTAGCAATGCTAGTTTTTGGATATTGTGATGTATCATCACCATTTTTAGGTTATTATCACGTAGATAACTGGACGCTAGCTAGTTTTTGGATATCATCATATAGATCACACACTAGCTAGTTTTTTTATATGATGTAGCTCATATCAAAATTTTATTGTAAATATCTTGATATATATAAAGTTATTGATATTTATGACCTTGGTGTGACACCCCGACTAATTAAATACTGGGTAACTACTCCTTTATAAAATTAATACAGAATATCAAGTTGGTTCAGTCGTAGCATCATTGTCGAAAACATTTAATTTATTACTAGCCACCCAATATTTAAAAAGAGAGATGCCAAATTTTATTAATTAAGTTAACATCAATCAAGTAATTAAATCAATAACCATTAATCCCATAAACAATCTCATATAAATAACCAACGAAATGAAATAAACTGAGTCTGGAGTAAACACTCCAATAATAATATAACCAGAGTAAATAAAATCCCGATATAAGAGTCTGAATAAACCAACATCTGAAATAATGAAAGTCTGTATCCACAATCTCTAGATAAGAATGGACACCATGCCCTAACTGATATGAATGACCGTGATGGAACCAAGGATAAATGTGGAGGCATCTAATACCAAGATCCTGTAACTTCCACAGCAGCTACAGCACATCATTAGAATGGAACTCCTATGCTTAGCGTCCCTGTGGCTGAGCACCGAAAATATTTTTACAAAACAAAAATAGATTTGGAGGAAAACAGGTCAAAGCCCGAGGTGAAAACACTTTAAAAATTTAGCAAGTGTTTAAATTACAGTTAAACAACACATATTATAAACATGTTAGTTGCGTACTCTCACATGAGTTTCTCACCTCTCAACTAATGTGCATGCCTAACGTATGCCCTTAACCCATCCTAGTTATGCCATTAACTAACTAGTCTGTACCACTCATGCTTTCGCATTCTAACATAGGATATCTACTCGTAACACCCAAACAAGTCATATTCATAACCCATATTCACATTCATTAAATTTCTTATCTCAAGTACTAATTAAATTCTCACATTCTTAGCCCATTCAAATATCTTAGTTCTTCACATCTACTAAGCAATAGTGAACCAGTCACAACTATATATATAAATCACTCTCAGTACATATATACATATAAGGTACCCCTAGTCTAAGCTGCGGTGCACGCATACTCTGTTATCAAATCCATGTACATCATATACAGAAGGATCACGTGTTCCGAATCACTCAGGAACCGTCTCAATACAAATGACACATATTAGAGGCGAACATAGTTCACATACTTATGGGTCACACACATACCTACTGATAAGCACCCAAAACTGTACAATTTATACCCCGAATAGACGTGCTTTTGTTGCTAATTCTCGACAATTTGGGTCTTATGCGCCTAAATGTTTATTTTGTAGGTCTAATGTGCATTGCAGAGTTCAAACGCTTAAATCAAGACAATTGCACGTTTTATGGAGCTAATACCCAATCCCCTGACCCTAACCTAACCTAAGCCTAGCCCAAACCTCGTGTGTGTTTTATTTGTGTCTTTTTATTATTATTTTTTAGATTTTTAGTTTGAGTCATTTTTATTTTTAGGATTTATTTTAGATTTATTTAGTATTTTCTAGGTTTTATTTTCTATTTTTCTATTTTTCTATTTTATTTAGTATAATTTTATTTTATTTTGATTTTTATTCTATTTGTTTTTAGTTTTAGTTTTATTTTATTTTATTAGGATTAGAATTTTTAGGATTTCATGTATTTTTAGTTTTATTAGATTTTAGTTTTATTTTTATTTTTAATTTTATTTTTATTTGAGTCTTGATTTTATTTTAGAATAGGATTTTATTTTATAATTTTATTTTTATTAATTGGTTTTAGTGTTATTTTTATTAGGGGTCCAAATTAAACACACACCCTAAAACCCTTCACTATTACCAAACACACCCCAACTATCCTACACTCACTTACACACCTACTCTACACCCTCACACACCCAATCATATCCAACTTCATCTTCCCTACCAAATCAACAACTCACTCTCTCTCCTCTACCCTCTATACCCAACATCCCCAAACCTCCCACCTTACAACACCATCTCCACCATCAACCTCAAACCCCATCTCCATTATCACCCACCAAAACACCAAAATCGCAAGACCCACCTACCTGTCAAAACCATTTCCGGCAACTAAACCCGAAACCACCCTTACTCCCTTTGGTCCCCTATCCCGTTGTAACCTCAAAACTCGGCGCCGGCGAGCTCAACGCCTCACCCCGTTACCCTCCGACCACCGGAACCTCCTGCCGCCGCGACCCTCTTCCCCTCTAGCCATGGCCGACCCTCTCTCTCTCTCCTACAACCTGCCCTTACCCCCCTCTCTCTCCTCTCGACATCAACCAACCGGACTGACCCAACTCCGGTCGGATCCACCGGCGTCCCTTCCTTTTCTTGACCGGAAACCAATCCCCTACCAGCCGCGACCCATTACCGTCCCAGCTCCGGCGAAACCTCCGGCCAGAACCTCAACCGACCCATTCTCCATCTCTAGCTCCAAACCCGATTCCCATTTTCATACCCACTTCCAAAAAAACCCAAGCCCATTTCCAATTTTCACCTTCTCCAGGATCTGCCAAGCAAGCTGCCAAATAAAAACTAAAACAAGCCAAGACCAAATAAAGACAACCAAAACCCATTTCTTTCATAACCCAATTCAAAAACCCATTTCCTCTTCAAGCTTTGACCCATTTTCCAAAGACCAACAATTGCCCATGTGCCCATTTAATTCCTTTACCCCCATTTTACCCATCTTACCCCCAACTAACCACTTTAAGCCACTTTCCTAAAATACCCCATAAAACAATTCAGATTTTATCCTCACCACTCTCACCCACATGACCTCACACCCCTCATGTGCACATCCTTATTTTACCAATTTAACCCCTTAGCTCCAATTGCATATAAAAGAAGACCTCAAGGCCATTTGAAGATAATCAAGAGCTAGATAGGAAGAAAATTCTAGAGAGAGAGATAGGTTAGACTAGAAAATAAATTAGGTAGAATATTTTTGTAAATATTTTTGTTTTTATTTTTTTAGATATTTGCGAGAAATTAATTGTTGAGTGATTCAAATGAGTGTTTGTATATAATTGAATATTGTGGAAAGCTCATTTTGATTGGATGTTGCTCAATTTCAATGGAGGATTAGAGTCCAATTTTGCAAATCAAGGAGACTTGTTTGAAGATTTGTCCTCTTACCCTTCTATTTTATTTGTTTATTCCTTTGATTATTAATTTGTCAAATTTTATACCATGTTAGGCGCTTATTTGATGTTATTTTATTTTTATTAGTTTAATTACTTGAAAAGTCCCTTTGAATGTTAATTTTGATCCCTCACCCTTAGATTTACGCCTCGAGAGGGGGTAAATGATTTTCGAGAGAAAATCGAAATTCTAATTATAATACCCATTGTAGATTCGAACTAGAGATAGGGGTTTCTTAAGTGGGGTATTATGACTTGAATTTAAACTCTAAATTTATTTTCTAAGATTGACATAAATTTTAATTGATCGATCCTAGCGGGTGATTAATTAAAAGGATTGTAGATCTAATTTTATAGAGTTGTGGGGTGTTAAACTTAACTTTCTAAAAGATTACTATTCTAATTACACTTGCAACGAGAGTTGATTTGTAATTTTGATATTAATTTGGGAGAATTCAAATAATTAAATTAATTAATTAGAATAGCTAAAATTTGTGGTGTAATCCCACTCCTTGATTGTTCTCACAATTATTTACCTCACTTTATCTTTTATTTTAGTGTTAGACCTTATTTTTCATTTTAGTCATTTTCTAGTTAGTTATTTTCATCTTAGTTTAGTTTAGTTTAAAATCTCACCTCACCCTTTTGTTTTAATATTGAAAAAGCTAAAAAAAATTTTGAAAAAGTGAAAAAGCACAAAAAGAAAATAAAAAGTGAATTACAATTGAATTTGTCTCTAGCTTACTCCCTAGAAAGTGGATTGATACCCTTACTTACCTCTACACTTGAGTTTATTATTATTTGTAGGTATTTGAGGTTTTGACTAACTTGGCTTTCAACAACAACGACATACACACGCACAAAAGTCACGTTATCAAATGGTCAGCTGACTTATCAACTCACAAATAAGTCATTCACAGTCCTATGTCCTTAGGTACCAATCTAAATCCCCCCCGAAGGCACACAAGGATAATATGGCCCTTTTTCAAAAAATAACCTCCCGTGATAGCGAGTATGGTAGGTATGTCATACACATAAGAAATCCATACACTAGGCATTCACACAACCTAAACCATCGTATTTCAATATAGTTATTGACACATTCCATATAGTAAGTCTCGTACGTAGAAAGGTTATCCCGAACATCATACGTAATATATATTTAGCTTGATAACTCTCTTATCGTATCAATTGGAGTACTTAAACCTATCCCAAAAGGTTGCTAGGTCTCTTATTAGTTTCTAATGTCATCTCAGTAACTTAAAGTCCCTCCGTTACTATTCTTATCCTTACATCATCATTCATTCCCATTATAGTTTCAATTCGAACGATTTCTAACCGTACCTCACTCGGTAACCATCGTAACAAATAGTATTCAATTCCATAAGATAAACCATTTTTTTGGGCATCAACTAAGACCCTACTGACCTTAACTAAGTCCCACAATATCAAATTAATCACTCTAAGAATCATCATCGACCTTGGAATTTTCATTAAACCTTAAAGGAAAATAATTACCAAAAATCAGAAGGGGTCGATCGATCGGCGAAAAGGATCGATCGATCGATCATCAACGATCGACATCGATCGATAGATCAAGCAGGTTTTTACCCAGATTTCTTAAACAGTTACGTGTTTCTTCCTTTTTACACCTCAAATTATTCATTACAATGTTCCAAACTCCCAAGAAAGTTCACTAATCATCCTATTAGCATATTAGTATAAACTTTAACGTATTAGAATCATTTAATCATCATGGATCATAAGTTTCTTTGATCAAAACACCCAAATTTCATAAAAATCCTATTTCTTCTATTTCCTTAAAGATCTTCATAAAGCTCAACATAAATTCACAATTTCCTACACATGAATCATGGTTTCATAGCTAGTATATACCCAGAAGTTTATCTACATGAATCCTACCCATATTCAATGTTTAATTCTCCAATTTCATAATTAATTCACTTATTTACGATAAATCATCAAATCTAAACTATCATGTAAAATATATGATTTGAATATTTGCAAGATAAATCACTTACCTCTGATTAGAAGTTCTGTTCCATTGGTGACAGTATTGGTTGGTTCTCCCTCTCTTTCCGGTCACAAATCCGGCGATGGTGGTGGTTGTTTTGCCTTGGAAACCCTTGGAATTCTCATGAAACCCTTTTCTTTCTTCTCACATTACACTCTCTTGTGTTTAACAAATAATGGCCCTAATAACCATAAGTGTTGGCTGATAAATATCTCCTAATTTTCGTGGGTCACTATTCACCAAAAATAGGAATGACTAAAATACCCTCCCGGGTTGCCGGTTAGGCCTAAAAATGCCCCGGGACCCAAACTAAACCTCCGACTAGTATTTTCTGACTATCTCGACCCTTCCAGACATGTTGGTGCACTCAAAATGATCATATAGATGACATGAAAATAAAATACTTTTAAATCCATTAAATTTGGTCCTAACATGACAGACACGCGCGTCCCAACTTAATTACCGAAACTGCCGTATTTTCAACTCACGACAATTTTAATAAATTCAATAACCACATATTGCCATAATTACTCTGTAATATTCAACATTATCATCATATTTAAATACTAACTCTCGTTTCACTAGTTATTTAAATCCGAATTAATTTCCAATTAATTATCCCAAATTAATTTAATTAATCCCACAATTGAAAGCAATTTCATTTAATTAATCTCATAATTAAATGCCATAATATCATAATTAAAAGCCATAAAATTACGGGATATTACATACTTCCCCCCTAATAACAGAATTTCGTCCCGAAATTCGGAAAAGTAGGCATACCTGGAAAAATTAGGTATCCTCCATTGTTCAAAACAAAATACAAAGAAAGGCTCAATCACTACAGCTCTCGCTTCACAACTAGCTTGTTGAACACTCTTGACACTTTATCAGTTATATGATTATACCTCAATAAATGCACCTCATATTGTGCTCTTTCTAAACAATATTCAAATAAGAATAGCCTATACATCATTGGACGCATTAACTCAATATTATTGTGAGTTTGCATCTCACTTCGTATTAACTCCCCCATTTATTTAAAAACAAAACTCCCCTCCTGGGAGCAACATAAAACATCAGACTACTCTTGTTCATTCTTTGAATCTTTGTTCCCAGCGTTGTGACTTTTACACAAGGGAAAGCCACTTCAGACGGTTGGTGGTTAAACCATTATAGTCATCGAACTCCAACTTCTGACTGATCGAAAACTCTGATATTCCGCTCACCTCTAAACATCCAGAGGGAGGATAGTAAGGTTTATCCACACCAAACCTCAGTAAACACCTTGTCTATTATAAATAGGTACGGGTGCTTTCACACAACTTTACTACTAGGTAATATCCTCTCCCCATTACCATATTATACTTCACTTACTAGCTATATTCATTGTGGAAATGAAATTATCGCAATGAGTCCAAAATTTATTTTCATACAATTCTACCAGTCGTCAATCACCTTGCCCCTACTCCTCAGGCTATAGGTGAGACACCCTTTTCAGAACAAAACGTTATCCTCACTACTTCCTGATACCCCATGTTGAAGGTGGATTTCGGGGATCTCACCCTAGTTCAGAATAATACTGGTAGGACCACATATTGGCGCGTCACTATCTAATAGTGTAATTTACCCAAGGATATAATAATAAATTTCCTTCAGGACAACCTGCTCCACACATTCGAAGGAACTCGTTACTTATCTATAAGTTGGCAACCCCTTAAAGAAATTTACCAACTTGACTCTTCCATCACTGGAATCTTCGGCTTGATACAAAATTATCTGGATGACCATCTTACCCCAACCGATCTACTACTTAATAGACCCCTTTCAATACCGACTTTCACATATAATTATTCTCGTTAAGTGATACTTACTAACCCTCTTCTTCCTTCGGCGTATACCAAAAGTTCTGACCCGTGCACTTTTTACCATGTTGTGCAGATACAGACTCTTTATAACTTATTGACATCCTCACTCTATTTACGCTTAATCCACCCTAAACATTCGATTGGGTGGAACTCCGCTCCAAATTTGTCCATAATAGTTAAATATTTGTCTTCTCAAGGGATACCCCCTTTTTAAATGGCTTCCCACTTCCCTTCAACCAATTTCGGACGTGATACTCCGATCGCACATGAGTATACTGATTATCATCCTTCTTTTATGACACTTAATCCATTCTATCTCTACTATTTTGTAATATCAGTCTCACAAGTATAAATCTCACTCATCTCTATGTCTCTTCTTCCGGAGATTATCACATCATTAAACCAGGGTGTTTATACCCCTTATAACCCATGCATATGGGTTTAAACATCACATACGCTTCATAAGTACTCCAAACTCTTTATTGTCCCTTCATTTTCAACGTGGCTATACAACTTGGGCGTTCTCAATCACCCCCGAATTTGAAATTCTAAATCCTCCTAAACTTCATTTCGTCGTTCAACCCACCAAAATAAAATAAAATTATCAGTACTTCCTCACTAACAACTGGCTCTACTGGCCTTATATCACAATTTACCTCTTTAACTTCTAGTTATAACTACATACTTCCATAACGATCGAGGTACCCAAAATATGGACGAATGGCTAAACATCTCCTTACTACCAACCTTACGCTAAGTTTCATGCGTGGGATGTCTCGCAAAGTGAAATCCAAACAAGGAACCCCCCCCGATGCACTACTTCCTAGAATTGTCGATCATCGAAATTTGTTAGGCCTTCAGTCCATAACATGTACCCCAATATTCCCGTCTCTTGACAATAAAGTTACATCTCCTTTCACAAAATTCTTAAACAAAGAACTTCTTCCGAAAGACACTGTCTCTTAACATTGATGGTAATAACATTCCATAAACATCATGCAAATATAATCGGGGCTCTGAAAATCCCTTCCCCAGACATACAACTATGAGTATTAACTTCCATGTCTCTAAAGGGTGATATAACAATGCACTCTTCTTATTACCACATCCTGAGCGTTAATTATAATAACCAGCTAAATCTTTCTGCTGAATAGTAAACCAAATACACTCCGATTTATATCAATGAAGTCCCTACACACATACCGGGAATAAATATCTGAGACTATTATACTTTTCGAAGTCTCAACAATACATATATACATATATACAAATATATAAATGCGAGCCCAACCCTCTCGCAGATGGGGTCTCACCAGAACAAAACATTCTACACCAAGGTAGTAACCCCGATAGACTTGCAATATCTGCACACTATCGGTTTAAGCATATTATAAAAAACCATAATTAGAATAATATCATACTCGTATAACACAACACTAAAATGAGAAATTTCAATAAGGTATGTACCACTAGCAACACAGCCATTCATCCTCCGCGGATTACACTAAATGTAACCCCACTATACCAGGAAAATATTCACATAAATAATAACATTATTGATAGACCCACTAAACTCGACTCTCATGCGAATATAGCAATAAAAAATGTATTAACTCGTTCCTGACACATACGACACGCAACATCATCTGAGTATATAAATCATACTTCTATCTTGCCAATCGCCCTGTCTGCTCAAATGGTTCCTGGACTTAACAAACCTATTCGTACCAAACCGAAAATTTTAATAACTATTGCCCTTGCTAGGCACAATACCCTTTTCCCTATACTTGCTTAGGGAAAAAATTTAATGCATGGGTTTCACTCCCCACAAAATACCTCTACACGTACTCCATTTATCTCCGATCACACTGAACATGTTAGGGTTGTCCTTCTCTCGAAAGTTGGTAGTCTCGACTCAGATGACTTCCTATATTGTTCCCTTAGCTTTGATGGACCTAAGGAACACACTATTGGCTTCGACAACTCTTACTGAAATTACCATCGCTCGATAACAATTCAGTTATTCGAATCATTTAAACGGGTCCCCTAATGGGTCTCCCCCTTATGGTGTTTCACCAACACCGTTTCCCCCGATCTTACTCTATGACTATAGTCTTCGATTCTTGTAGCTCCCCACACAAGGAAGTGTTTACCTCCATATTAACCAAACGCGTCATTCTTACCATCTGCATTGACCGTCCAAGCAGAATTCCCCAGAAGTGTTAAAAATTCTCCTTGTAAGTTAATTTTCCCCTTTAATGTCCTCTTCTCTATTGCACCTACTTCATCTGGTGTAAGGTTCGCTAACTAATTAAATTTATTTTCACAAAGTGAGCTCTGTCCGCCCCTCTTGTGTGAGTTCAGAACAACGTTCCACATTATCCTGAACATCTGATGAAGGAACTTATGGTCAAACCATACGTATGCGTCTTCTCTTCACAAAACATTCCACTTCTAAGTGTGGTGGTTGCCTCTCACCATTGTAACTCTGCTCTTATGAGCCAAGAGAATTTTTACCCTAAATTTTCACTCCCGATTAGCCATACTCCGACATATGCCCAAGCCTTTGGATATTTTATCTTCGTTGGCTAACACACGCTATTTTCGCATTTTCTAGTATTTCCACTGTTGGTTCTCTTCAATGTTTCGTCTGACTCTCTCCCAATCCAACCTTGTTGGGTGAGTCTAATTTGACCCCACTTTTTACTATAGTGGTTCCTGGAAGTCAAATGTTGTGCTTTAGCCGTCTTTACCGTTCTGGCCTTCCGTGCCATAATAGGGGTGACCTCAACTACAGTCATCATTCTTGAATATACCTTATAACCTCAACTGAGCTTTGCCTCTTGCTGTTCACCCAACTCGCACGACATACTGCATTGTTCGGCACACGAACACACCCGAATGCAATTAAGATTTACTATCATATACATTATAGCAGGAGAACGAAACCTCACCAAAGAAATCAACAGTCCTAAACATATAGCTCTGTATCAAAGAAAGCTACGCTGGAAGCGTAATAAGCAGCACAGATCCTAAAGGACACTAGAACCTGATGCTCTGATACCACCTGTGACACCCTAACTAATTAAATACCGGGTAGCTACTCCTTTATGAAATTAATATAGAATATCAAGTTCGTTCAGTCGTAGCATCACTGTCGAAAACATTTAATTTATTACTAGCCACCCAGTATTTAAAAAGAGAGCTGCCAAATTTTATTAATTAAGTTAACATTAATCAAGTAATTAAATCAACAACCATTAATCGCATAAAGAATCTCATGTAAATAACTAACGAAATGAAATGAACTGAGTCTGGAGTAAACATGTAATGACCCCACTTTTATATGTTCATATATAGTTTTAAATGTTGTATTATTTCATATGTGATATGGATAATGTTAATTTATTATTTTTAGTGTAATCCTCCCTTTATAAATCAGGAAATATCAAATTAGTTACAAAGATAAAATTTGAAAGTTTTTGGTAGGAATATTCATATTAGAGACTAGTTTTCACCATTATAATATAATAATTGATTTGAGATAAAACCTAAAAAGTTATAGATATATGAATTAGGTTTGTTACACAACAAACGGTGTGTTAAACGGAGGTTCGAGCAAGAAGTTATACCTAAATTATGAAATAAGGGAAAATCTGTCCATCCTTTAAGTCGTATTTTGTCTTTTTAGCACACCATGTGCTATATTTTGATTGGTTGGAAGGGGAAGCTAGTTAGTCCAACTTAAACACCTTGAAATGACCTTTTTCTTCATCAAAATGGATTAAATCAAAGTCTTATAGCATATCCTGAGCTAAATGATAAGTTTTGGGGTAGAAAATATAATTTTATGAAAGTTTAGGGACTTGATTTTAAAATAAAGAAAGTTTTAGGGACTAAAATGAAAATACAAAAAAGACCATTTTGTAAATAAAATATTTTCAGGGACCTCTAAGAAATATTGAAAATATATAGTGTAAAATTACCAAAATGCCATTAATGTGGAAAATGACCATCATACCCCTAACAACTTTCCACCTCATGCTTGACACCTCGCACTTACACATGTCATCCATATAGATAAAGCTAAAACACGTGTTGTTGTTACAAAGAGAGCTAAAACACGTGTCGCTGCTCTGTGAAATAAGGCTGCAAGACCACTCCGTTGCATGACACCTCAACGCTGACTTGTCGTTGTAAAGGCTTAGTCAGCAAGACACGTGTCAGCGCCGTGAAATCCTTAGAAAACTATAAATAAAACCTTTAAGATCATTTAAACTCATACCATTTCCTCGATAACTATAGTAAGAAAGAGTGATATCTCAAGAGGGAGTTCTGTAAGTTCAAGAAGAAGTTTCGTCTTAACGAAGTGATCCAAGACTTAATATCTGTAACTTTGATCTTCTGTTTTAGGTGAGTACTCTCACATTCCTTGTGAGTTTTAATTATATGTTATTAGGCAAACTATATATATTTTGTGAACTTCTTTTATTCTCAATATTCATCTGATACTGATGATTGATTCCTTGTGATATGTTTATATTTGTCCATATAGACATACCGACTAAAAAGAGTTTTGAAAATGATATTGAATATTGGAAATAAGATTCGGCCTTAGGGACCTCTCTTACTAATTGACCTTGCCAGCTGGGTTATCGCTGGTGTGCTCTAAATAAGGCGTTGTGACGAACAAGTTCGATTGACCCTCAACTACCGAGGAATAATACGCTATTAGAGTGTACTTGGCCATTAAAATGATATGATTGAAAGAAAAAGTTATTTCCCTTGATTTATGGCATCTGTTCCATTCCGAGCTATTCATTTATACATACTGTCATTCACATATAAAAATTTTACTGCAAATTCCTATCCATATATGTATATGCCTTCTGTTGTAAATTGAATAGGTATCAATTTTCTAAAAACCATGGAATGTCTAGAGATTAAACCTCACTCGGATTTT
The DNA here is from genome assembly GCA_949130495.1 of Sambucus nigra. Taxonomy (NCBI): domain Eukaryota; kingdom Viridiplantae; phylum Streptophyta; class Magnoliopsida; order Dipsacales; family Adoxaceae; genus Sambucus; species Sambucus nigra. Next base: position 236,661,102 of record OX422222.1, read on the forward strand.
AGCTGATGTTGTAAAACTAACCGTTTTCAGGAAATAAGTAGGCTTGTAAGGAACATAAAAGGACTTTATGGAAGGTTCAACTTTCGGAGCTCTTTTTGTTATTTTAAGTAAAAAGTTTGTTATATCATATAGAGCATGTTTGACTCTCTTGTAATAAGTTTTAAATTTCGTTTTAAGTTGTAACTCGTTGTTACTTGTAATATAAATGAAGTTTTCTTTTAGAAAGCTCTGATGATGTAATTCCTTTAATTTCAGTATTTTATGATTCATAACCATATAATTGTATTTTTGTTGCATTTAATTAAGGAAACAATATAAGTAAGAATATTTGTTGCCTTGGTGGCATGTTAGACACTCGTTCCCCACTATTATTTTGGGACGGGATCGTGACAGAGGTGGTATCAGAGCATAGGTTATGAATCCGTAGAGTACTTACCATAAGTTTTAAACGTTATAGATCCAAAGTTTCCATAGATAGGATATAAGATTAAATATCCGTACTGTAACACCCCGCCTAATTAAATACCGGGTGGCCAGTCCCATACCAAATTAAAACAGAATATACAGTTGGATCATTCTTAGCATCACTGTCGAAAACATTTACAACTCACCCAATACTCAATTAAACTGGTGTTAAAACTCTCCAAATTTAATTTCAACAAAACCATTTTTAGTTTAAGAATAACACTACACATTTTATTCTACAAAACTGGTAACACAATAAATAACACAAAAGAATTTAAATGCAACTGGAATAAACATTCCCAAATAATATAAATCCTTTAAAATAATCCCAACAATGTTAAATGTATTAAAAAGTCCCGAATACAATAATATTTGACCTCGATAGAAAAGATAACTGAATCCTTTGGGCGACATGCCCTAACTAAGAATACTGTGAATCAAAAGATGATAAGCGTCTAAGCAAAACTTCCATAGCTCCATAGCTCGTCACAATCAAGTATGGTTGGCGTCCCTGTAGCTGGACACCTGATATAGAGATACAATAGAAGAGAAAATATGCAAGGAAACGGGTCAGAGCCCGAATGTGTAGATTATTTTAAAAACAGCAAGTATTTAACAAGTGCAATAAAGCATTTATTATGTACATGTTAGATCCAACTCTCACTTGCAATTCTCACCTCTCAACTAGAGTGCACACTTAACGTTTCCTATTAACCTCCTAGTTAATGGTTCCTCTTTTCTAGTCTCCATATATAAATTCCATTCCCATATCATAATCCCCGTATGTCCCATACCATACGTCACATTATTATTCATTTACATTTCTCATTTATGATTAGTTTCTCATTAACATGAATCATTACTCATTAATCCGAATCATTTCTCATTAACATGAGTTAAGCTATTCCATTCTATAAGCATAAACATTCATTAACTTAATTCCATTATATTGTTCTATTCACCGTCATCTACAATTATTACCGTAGATAGATTTAACCACAATATATCCATTTAATCATTTAATCTATTATATATATATATATATATATATATATTCATATATAATACGGCACCCCGAGTCACAGCTGTGGTGCAATGCATTACTCTGCTATCATGTCCCATCATCGCAGGTCGCCGAATAGAGGACTACAGGTTCGGTAAGATTTCACGAACCACAATCAACAACAAACAAATTGGAGGCGAACATAGTTCTCGTATCCATGGGTCACGCACATACCTACGTACCCACAGTCAGCGGACTTATCAACTCCCCGATAAGTCTTTCATAGACCTATGTTCTCGAGCGACAAATCAAAGATCCCATGGATTCATCAGGATATGACTGCCCTCACGCGTAAACCTCCCACCGATAGCAAGTAAGCTAGGTATGTCATACACATAAATCAATAATCAATCAAATAGGTATTATCATACCTATAATATAATATCAATAAGGTAATTATCACTACCCAAAGATATTTCCCATACGTAGCATTATATCCCTTTTAAATCCCACGTATTAACATATTATATCTTTACTTCATAATTTAATTATCCTCGCATCCTATAACATCTCTCCACTCCCGACTTCGTTAAGGTTCATGCGCGGAGCGTCTCGCAAAGCGAAATCCAAACAAGGAACCCCTCCAATACACTACTACTTAACTTTGTCGATCGAGGAGGTCCGACAACTACAACTATGCGATCGGGATAACCTCATACCTCTTTCAACCCAAAAGTGTTTTGAACTCCCATCTCTATCCAGGAGTTATACCACTACGCTCTTGTAATTTAATTATTCATTTATCCTAACACCACTCCACTCCCGACGTCGTTAAGGTTCATGCGCGGAGCGTCTCGCAAAGCGAAATCCAAACAAGGAACCCCTCCATTACACTACTGCTTAACTTTGTCGAGCGAGGAGGTTCGTCAACTTTAAATACGTGATTGGGATAACCTCATACCCTAAGGCTACCCTCTCTCAATGCACAAGATTCAAATAGGATTTTCCTCAACATATATTCAGTAAGAATTCACTAATATCCTACTGGTCCATAGCATTATTTCTCTCGAACTACTACGAGTTTAGTTCTCCTTTTTAATTACGGTTAAAACCGATAGTTTCAAATCTCTTATAAACACATATTCTTTCACTTAGGATGAAACCCTCTTGTAAACTTAAGGATACCCAGGTGTTATATCAAATCACCCCTACTGGTCCTATCATAATTCCTCATACATCCCTATTTGGAATTTAACAAATAAATCTAGCAACCCAAATTCATTTTCGGGGTTTCTAAACTACCCCAAAAATTATCCCGAACATCTACGACATTAATTGTAGCCGTAATTTTTCCAATTCCCGATTTGATTTCCGAGTTGATGATTTCAACCCGGAGATGTCATCTTGTAAAAATCATATCAAATCGTAGAAAAATCAGAAAAATACGCGGTTGGAGCCCACGCGACCGTATCGAAAAGATCTACAACTTTCGTGTTTTGGCCGAAAGCTAAATCATTTATCTTCTTGGCCTAAAATGACCCCAAAGGCTACGGGTTACTATTCATTATCTCTCCCAAAATCCCAAACTCCATTTTTCTCCATTTTTACACATTCAAACCTTCATATTAACCTCCAAAAGGAGTTATGATTATTTCTACATGATATATCAACATATATGAACGATTTCCAATACTCTAAACATCCTAAAATCATCAAAGGATTGAATTAAAAGGCATGTTTATCTCCTCATTTTCAGAAAATCATCAACATATCAACCTCAAGAACACATCAATGATTTGCAGATTTTCTTCAACAGATACAAGGCTATTTCGTGGATTATTATCAACCTAAAACATGAGTTTAATTCCTATATTATTTCAGTTTTCAGAAATCCATTTAATGGCTCCATTATTACTTCCAAACAACAATATTCTTCTCTTTTCATACTATTCTAACATGGACAATATACAAACTTAAATTGCCATTATCAAACACTTGCCTTTAGTGTAGGTCTGATCCTTTGGTGTAGTTTATCTCAGTTGGTTGTCCCTTCTCCGGTCAAACTCCGGTGGTGGCTGGTGGTGGTTGGTGGTGGTGAACCTTGGTTCTAGTTCTTCTCCTTCCCAAGTGACTTTTCCCTTCCCAAGTACTTTCACACTCTCTCTAGGAAGGTGGCTACTCTTATTTGTGAAGAGGAGATGAATAACTCCCATTCACTTAATCTACCTATTCTTATAATAGTGCCAAATCCGAAACACTATTCATCCCCCCTAGAAAAATGACCAAAATGCCCTTTCGGGTTGTCTATTCATTCCCAAATGACCCGAGACTCAAAATTGACATCCAAATAGACTTTTCTGACTATTTCGAACCTTCCGGACGCAACGACGCAGTCGAAATGACTATTAGATCGATAGAAAATAAATTTCCTTTTTAATTTAATAAACTAGTCCCGACACGTCCCATACCGCATCTGACTAAAAATATAAATTACCGAATTTATATCATACAGTCATATCAATGACATCATATTCATATATTACCTAAATACCTTTAAGTAATATTCAGAATCATCCATTTTAATATCCACCATCCGGATAAAACCCGAATGAATTAATTAATAATAAAATCCAATTAGTCCATTAATTTAAAATATAACCATTTTAAAAGTCATTTAAAATTACGGGGTATTACATACTTCCCCCCTTATAACAGAATTTCGTCCCGAAATTCAGGAATATAAGTCATACCGGTAAGGTCAACTCCGAGTAGAAATCTCACATCGTGAGAAATCCAAGACGTACCGCCCATACAGTACATTAACAGAGTCCCTATCGATGTTATACGCCAAGCCTCACCATATAGTTTCAACTGAATCAAATTTAAACTTTACCCAATCTTCCCTATACCGTCCTCGTGACAAACGTTGGGAAAAATAAATGATCCGCTCGTAGTGAACAAATAAATCCTGAAGTCACAATTACTTACCTTATTCACAATTATGAAAAATACTACAATCCAATCATCCAGGGCGCCCATACACCCTCTCGTACCGCTTTCAATATAATATTTGTCGCAAAGGTTATAAACTCATATACTAAAGACCTAACTTATTTTGACTCCCAACGGTTATTAGTTTCGTGCGTGGGGTGTCTCGCAAGCGAAATCCAAACAAGGAACCACCCCGATACACTACTTCCTAAAGTAGTCGGTCATCGAAACTCCTAAGGTCCTTAGTTAATAATGTATAAAAAAAAATTTGTTTATAAAAAATATCAGGTTTATTGATTTAAACAAAAATTTAGGTTTTATCGATTTCAAATAGGGTCTACGCATCTACTCTCTTATAGAAGACAAGATGCAGACATATGCTCTCATATACCACAAGTCAATGCTCGCCGATAGTCAAATCACACTCGGACATGCTCTAGGTAAGTAATCCCATGATACAAATCAAACCCACGTGATAACATGTAATATATAGGTGTCCCACACCCCTCTGTGAGTCTACGTGAATAACGATGCCATAGGCTAAGTTTAACAACCCTTTTGCCCTCACAATATCAATCACTACAAAAATCAAAACGCCTCATAATTCCTTAGATAGAAAATATACCCTCATTCGCGGGTGGTGGTTGTTGACTCCCACTAATAAAACTTTTCTCCAATAAGTCAAGAAAAATTTTATCCCAAATTTTCAGTTCTAGATCACCACACTCACCTATATGCCCAAGCCTTTGAATATATTGCCTTTGATAGGTAACACAAATAATTCCCGCATTTCAAGAACTTCAACTGATGACTCTCCTCAATTTTTCCATAATAGGGGTGACCTCGACTACGGTCATCATACTCGAACATACTTCATAACCTCCTAAGTACGATCTCTACTATCCATCCAGTGTCCCTCATCTGCCATACTTCTTTGTTCGATCACTCCCGAACGAAAATAAGATTCACTGATATATACGGAATCTTACCAAAGAGATCAACAATCCTAAACATAGGGCTCTACATCAAAGAACGCTAAGCTGAAAACACAGTAAGCCGTACAGATCCTAAAGGACACTAGAACTTGATGCTCTGATACCATCTGTAACACCCCGCCCGCCCGGGGAGAGCGAACGGAGCGCTAATGCGATAAAATAAATTCAAATCCACAAGTGACAAGGTATAGAGCATCTAAATAAACCCACAATAATATAAATCCACTAATCTCAATCTCTTCAATTACAACAAGTCTCTCGAATTAAAATTACAACTATCTAACTCGAAAAAAAATAAATCCCAATGCTCTATACATCAAAATAAATAAATACAAGTCTTCTCAAATGTATTAAAAATTCTTCCCAAAATATCCAAGATAAAATCAATCTCCAATAATCCATAGCGCCCAAATCCACGCTAACCTGCCACTAAAAGAAAATATGGGGAAGTAAACAATACGACAAGAAAGATGCTCAACAAATATATGTTAGCGATGAATAAAACGTAACAACACGAGTACGAATATTCAAATCAAAATGCAAATCTCAAAGCATTTATCAATATAATTTCTCAACAACACTTTAACCGGGTCACCAGGCCTCACCACATCCATATATGCTTTATCAAGCCATAGACTGGGAAACAAGAATTTTGGCCGGTGCCCAACCTCCGTGCCATATTAAAATCTCATGACAACGTGCTCAATTACAATATAATGATACCACATGAATCAAAATAATTTCAACAATTATTTTCCAGATTTCAATGAATTTATCAATTCAAATATGAGTTCAATTAAACAAGAATTCAAAGAGAATGACACTCGCGAGATTTAAGGAGCATATTGTGTAAAACCCCATACCTCAAACCATGATGAGAAACCAATGATCACATCCTCAAGATTAACACAAAAGATCTACAAAAGCTCCTCCAAGAACCTCCAACAAAATAGCCCCAAGAACACCTCTAATCTAAGGTTGGAACTCACAAATCTCAAGGGCCAATGTATAACTAAAAAGAAGAGGAATATAAAATATATTTTCTGCCAAAATTTGTGCCAAAAGTATGTTAAAAGGGTTGCCCACGACTCCCTTTTATAATGCAAAGAAATGAAGAGTTGGAATCCAAAAGACTCCTTTAAATAAGGCAAAGAAATGAAGAGTTGGAAGTCAAAACAACACTTGAAAATTACTTAATGTTCGCCGACTTAGAATTCCAAGAGTTAAAAACATTTAAAAATCATTTAAAAATCCGTTTTAACTCTGTTTTTGAAACCGTTTGAAATTCTCGCCTTTAAAAAAAATAATAATCAACATATTTGAGCAATAAAAATAATTTTATCAAAAACTTTATTTTCCTCCATTTTCCAAAAAATAATTAAAATAGCCCAAAATTACGTAGGTTGTTACACGTACCTATTTGGAAATTAATGTAAGTAAAGTTTGGGGACCAAACTTCTTATAGGGAGGGTAGGATGTAATGACCCCACTTTTATATGTTCATATATAGTTTTAAATGTTGTATTATTTCATATGTGATATGGATAATGTTAATTTATTATTTTTAGTGTAATCCTCCCTTCATAAATCAGGAAATATCAAATTAGTTACAAAGATAAAATTTTAAAGTTTTTGGGAGGAATGTTCATATTAGAGACTAGTTTTCACCATTATAATATAATAATTGATTTGAGATAAAACCTAAAAAGTTATAGATATATGAATTAGGTTTGTTAAACAACAAACGGTGTGTTAAACGGAGGTTCAAGCAAGAAGTTATACCTAAATTACGAAATAAGGGAAAATCTGTCCATCCTTTAAGTCGTATTTTGTCTTTTTAGCACACCATGTGCTATATTTTGATTGGTTGGAAGGGGAAGCTTGTTAGTCCAACTTAAACACCTTGAAATGACCTTTTTCTTCATCAAAATGGATTAAATCAAAGTCTTATAGCATATCCTGAGCTAAATGATAAGTTTTGGGGTAGAAAATATAATTTTATGAAAGTTTAGGGACTTGATTTTAAAATAAAGAAAGTTTTAGGGACTAAAATGAAAATATAAAAAGGATCATTTTTTAAATAAAATATTTTTAGGGCCCTCTAAGAAATATTGAAAATATATAATGTGAAATTACCAAAATGCCCTTAATGTGTAAAATGACCATTATACCCCTAACAACTTTCCACCTCATGCTTGACACCTCGCTTACACATGTCATACATATAGTTAAATCTAAAACACGTGTCGTCGTTACAAAGAGAACTAAAACACGTGTCGCTGCTCGGTGAAATAAGGCTGTAAGACCACTCCATTGCACGACACCTCAACCCTGACTCGCCGTTGTAAAGGCTTAGTCAGCTAGACACGTGTCAGCGCCATGTAATCCTTGGAAAACTATAAATAAAACCTATAGGATCATTTAAACTCATACCATTTCCTCTATAACTATAGTAAGATAGAGTGATATCTCAAGAGGGAGTTCTGTAAGTTCAAGAAGAAGTTTCGTCTTAACGAAGTGATCTATGACTTAATATCTATAACTTCGATCTCCTATTTTAGGTGAGTACTCTGACATTCCTTGTGAGTTTTAATTATATGGTATTATGAAAACTATATATATTTTGTGAACTTCTTTTATTCTCAAAATTCATTTGATACCGATGATTGATTCCTTGTGATATGTTTATATTTGTCCATGTAGACATACCGACTAAAAAGAGTTTTGAAAATGATATTGAATATTAGAAATAAGATTCGGCTTAAGGGACCTCTTTTACTGACTGACCTTCCCAGCTGGCTGGTGTGTCCTAAATAAGGCGTCGTGACGAACAAGTTCGATTGACCCTCAACTACCGGAGAATAATACGGTAGAAGAATACGGTATTAGAGTGTACTTGGCCATTAAAATGATATGATTGAAAGAAAAAGTAATTTCCTTTGATTTATCGTATCCGTTTCATTCCGAGCTATTCATTTCTACATACTGTCATTCACATATAAATATTTTACTGCAAATTCCTATCCATATATGTATATGCCTTCTGTTGTAAATTGAATAGGTATCAATTTTCTAAAAACCATGGAATGTCTAGAGATTAAACCTCACTCGGATTTTAGCTGATGTTGTAAAACTAATCGTTTTCAGGAAATAAGTAGGCTTGTAGGGAACGTAAAAGGACTTTATGGAAGGTTCAACATTTAGAGCTCTTTTTTTCATTTTAAGTAAAAAGTTTGTTATATCATATAGAGCATGTTTGGCTCTCTTGTAATAAGTTTTAAATTTCGTTTTAAGTTGTAACTCGTTGTTACTTGTAATATAAATGAAGTTTCCTTTTAGAAAGCTCTGATGATGTAATTGCTTTAATTTCAGTATTTTATGATTCATAACCATTTAATTGTATTTTCGTTGCATTTAATTAAGGAAACAATTTAAGTAAGAATATTTGTTGCCTTGGTGGCATGTCAGACACTCGTTCCCCACTACTATTTTGGGACGAGGTCATGACAGAGGTGGTATCAGAGCATAGGTTATGAACCCGTAGAGTACTGAACATAAGTTTTAAACGTTATAGATCCTAAGTTTTCATACATAGGATATAAGATTAAATATCCGTACCTATTTGGAAATTAATGTAAGTAAAGTTTGAGGACCAAACTTCTTATAGGGAGGGTAGGACGTTATGACCCCACTTTTATATGTTCATATATAGTTTTAAATGTTGAATTATTTCATATGTGATATGGATAATGTTAATTTATTATTTTTAGTCTAATCCTCCCTTCATAAATCAGGAAATATCAAATTAGTGACAAAGATAAAATTTTAAAGTTTTTGGTAGGAATGTTCATATTAGAGACTAGTTTTCACCATTATAATATAACAATTGATTTGAGGTAAAACCTAAAAATTTATAGATATATGAATTAGGTTTGTAACACAACAAACGGTGTGTTAAACGGAGGTTCGAGCAAGAAGTTATACCTAAATTACGAAATAAGGGCAAATCTGTCCCTCCTTTAAGTTATATTTTGTCTTTTTAGCACACCATGTGCTATATTTTGATTGGTTGGAAGGGGAAGAAAGTTAGGCCAACTTAAACACCTTGAAATGACATTTTTCTTCATCAAAATGGATTAAATCAAAGTCTTACAGTCTATTCTGAGCTAAACGATAAGAATTGGGGTAGAAAATATAATTTTATGAAACTTTAGGGACTTGATTTTAAAATAAAGAAAGTTTTAGGGACTAAAATGAAAATATAAAAAGGACCATTTTGTAAATAAAATATTTTCTGGTATCTCTATGAAATATTGAAAATATATAGTGTGAAATTACCAAAATTCCCTTAATAAGTAAAATGACCATTATACCCCTAACAACTTTCCACCTCATGCTTGACACCTCGCGCTTACACATGTCATCCATATAGATAAAGATAAAACACGTGTTGTCATTACAAAAAGAGCTAAAACACGTGTCGCTGCTCGGTGAAATAAGGCTGCCAGACCCCTCCGTTGCACGACACCTCAACGCTGACTCGCCGATGTAAAGGCTTGGTCAGCTAGACACATGTCAGCGCCGTGAAATCCTTGGAAAACTATAAATAAAACCTTTAGGATAATTTAAACTCATACCATTTCCTCGATAACTATAGTAAGATAGAGTGATATCTCAAGAGGGAGTTCTGTAGGTTCAAGAAGAAGTTTCGTCTTAACGAAGTGATCCAAGACTTAGTATCTATAACTTCGATCTTCTGTTTTAGGTGTGTACTCTGACATTCCTTGTGAGTTTTAATTATATGTGTTGATACCAAATTTTGTCTGCTGACGTGGACCATTCACTTGAAGACACGTGTCAGCCTACGTGGCAATTACAAATATTTCCAACGAATAATATATTGCCACCGAGCTACTCAAGCGTCTCGAGCAACTCAATCATACCGAGAAGCTTAGGAGCCCCAAGGAACTCAAGGCTCCCAGAAACTTAAGCGCCCCGAGGAACTCATGGCGGTCCGAGCTACTTAGCGTGCATAGCATCCGAATCAAGAGAATTAAAAGACAACTGCGCATTAAATGCTCATTGTTATCGTGCAAATGTATATGTCTACCAGATAATAGCGCATTGCCCTTTCACATGTACAGCCTCAAGGCTATAAATACATTGTAACATCCTCATTGGAAGGGGACTCTAGATCTCTTGAAAAACCTATTATCGAGAATTTCAGGCAAACAGTCAGCAATACAAAAACAGTGGATGCAGGCCATTCTCCTAAGGCTGAACCAATTTAAAAATCCATTGTCTTATATTTATTTATTCATTTTTATCTGTGATTAAAATAATTAGATCGAATCTAGTTTTTTACATCAACAGATTGGCGCCATCTGTGGGAAACGACAATACTTAGCGTTTTTCACCAAAACAATTCATCATCAATGGTCGATAATCCGAAATCCAATAATCAAAACGCTGGGATCCCTCCAAATCCATCTATTCCCCCAAATATTCTAGATCTGGATGGCATAATGGCTAATTTAGCCCAAGGCCAAACGTCCATGCAAGAAACCATGCGTCAACTTATACAAACTGTTCAAGGTGGAGTGCCAGCCCAATCAGGACAACGAAGTGTTCAAAGAAATACCCGTTTACCCTCTTCGCGAACTAGGCGAACGCTATTCCCATATAAATCTCGATCTAGACGCACCAAATCATATCGTACTGAGAGATCTAATGATCCTTCATATCAACCTGGTTGGACTTCCTCAGTACGAGCTACAGATTCTTAATGAAACGTCACTCTATCTCCAGAAAGGACTTGTGCTCTAGAAAGGTTGAGTAGAGTCTCTCCTTTTGATCGTTTGGGCCCTAGGAGGAATAGAAGTCCTCCTAGGATTGAATTGAGGAACTCTCAATGACCATCTAATCTAAGAGAAGGCTCTGCCCAATCATGACCAACAACCCGTAATGAAAGATCCCAAGAGGAAAACTCAGATCGATCAGTTGCTCGAACAAATAGGTCCGAGGTGGGAAACGATGCATGGAAAGGTTATATTCAAAGGTTGGAGGATAGATTAGGGGAAACGGTTAAGGCCAAGAATCCTCTACAAAGAACTTTTGTCCAAGGGACACCATTCGTACAGGAAATTATGGATTTTCCCACACCATCAAAATTCAAAGATCCTGTGGTGACGCCTAAGTATGATGGAAAAACTGACCCTCTCCTTCATATAGAACAATACCAAGCTGCTGCCGACATCTATGCAGTTCCAGACGAGATGAGATGCAGGGTATTTTTAGGAACTCTTACCGGATCAGCTCAGATGTGGTACAATAACCTTCCTTGGGGGAAGATTGTGACTTTCCTTCAACTGACAAAGCTCTTTATAGGGAACTTCTGTTTTGGAGCGAAACCAGTCAAACGAGTAGCGCACTTGCTGAGTGTTAGAAAAAAGGCAGGTGAAAGCAGCAGGGACTATATTACTCGTTTCAATAACGAGAAACTTGAAGTTATTGATTACGAGGAGAAAATAACAATTACTGCCCTGATGAGTGGACTGTTGCCAGACAAGTTGTACTATACTCTAGCCAAAGATCCACCTAGGACCATGGCAGAACTAATGACAAAGGCAGCCAAGATTATGAACGTCGAGGAAGCTATGGCTATAAAGAAGAATACAAACACTAAGGAGACCAAGGTCGAGGCCGACAAGACTGAGAAGAAGGAGCAGAAGAATAATGGTGGCAGCAGGCAGTCGAAAGCAAAGCAAGCACTGGAACAGTTGAAGAAATTTGGAAATTATACTCCTCTGAAGGTAGATGTAAACCACATTCTGGAAGAGATCAATAACAACGAAGAGCTAAACTGGCCAGAAAAAATGAAGGCAGATCCTGACAAGAGGAATAAGTCCAAATATTACGAGTTCCATAAAGACCATGGTCACACGACCAAAAGTTGCATAGCTCTCCAGAATAAAATTGAAGCACTCATCAGATGAGGAAAACTGACTAAGTATGTTGATCGCCAAAATGGTGGAAAGACCAGCGACCGAGGAAGGCAAAGATCTAAGTCTCCTCGTCGAGCAAAAGAAGACAGGAAGTGAGAACACGAAGATGATCCAGAAGATGACCCCGACCTCCCCAAAAGACCAAGACAGCCAGAACGTGAGGTATTTTCAATCCATTTCGGATCATTTGAATGTATGTTATTACAGGTGGAGATGCAGGAGGTGGAGATCTAACTGCGGAGAGAAAAGCTTACCTCAATGAGGCTCAAGCTTGCTCGTACATTCAGCGAATAAATATGGCTGAAGATGATCGATCGAGGAAGGTGAATAAAGACAAACTGGTCATTGGTTTCTCTAAGAAATACCTGGCAGGTGTACTATATCCTCATGACCCATTGGTGATCAAGATGAGAGTGAAGGAAGTGGTGATTTCACGAGTACTGGTGGATAATGGTAGCTCAGCAGATATCATGTTCTATCCATGCTTTGACAGTTTGAATCTGAAGCTAACCCAGTTAGAGCCATATCATAGGCCCCTCCTTGGCTTTACTGGCAAGAAGGTTTTTCCACTTGGGACGATCAAGTTGGATATGCTTATCGGTACATGGCCTGCTTGTCGAACAGAAAGAGTACGCTTTTTGTAATGGATAAAAATATCCAATCAGCTTACAAAAAAATGTCCAATCATCTTACAATATCATCATGGTAAGGGTAGGTTTGAAGAAGTTCGAAGCAGTACCATCTACAGTACATCAATGTTTAAAATTCCCAACCAACTTTGGAGTAGGAGTGGTGAAAGGCGACCAGAAAGTAGCTCGGGAATGCTACTATTCATCTGTCGAAGAGGAGGAACGCGAAGAATCCAAAAAGAAGACTACTACTTTCCAAGTAGATGAAATAGTAGATGTAGAGCTTGAAACGTTAGACCCTAGAGACGAGTCTCAGCTCGTAAAGGGCCAGGTCATGGAGGCTACCAAAAATATCAGTCTGGATGACGAACATCTAGAACGAACAACTCAAATTGGTGCATCACTGGATGTATCGATAAAATATGAATTGATAACATTTCTAAGGTGCAGAAAGCAGAATTTTACATGGAGTCGTGAAGACATGCCAAGGATAGACCCAAGTTTCCTGTGCCACGAGCTTAACGTGAATAAGGAAATCAAGCCAGTGAAGTAGCGAATAAGAGTGTTCAGTCTTGAGAAGAACCAAGCCATACAGGAAGAAGTAGAGAAGCTACAAAAAGCCTTTTTTATTGAGGATGTCAAATATCCTGATTGGCTAGCAAATGTGGTGATGGTAAAGAAGAAAAATAACAAGTGGAGGATGTGTGTAGACTTCACTGATCTTAATAAGGCATGCCCAAAGGATCATTTTCCTTTGCCCCGAATCGATCAACTAGTGGATGCTACCTCTGGGCACGAATGGTTGAGTTTCATGGATGCTTATCCTGGTTACAACCAGATTAAAATGAAGCCTGAGAATAGGGAGAGTACCACTTTTATCACCCCAAGGGGAACTTATTGCTATAATGTTATGCCTTTTGGACTTAAAATGCAGGTGCGACATATCAACGACTGATGAATAAGGTGTTTGCAGAGCAAATCAATCATAACATGGAGGTTTATGTTGACGATATACTGACAAAGAGCAAGAAAGATCCTGATCATCTAGTTGACCTAGGTCAGACCTTTGATCAACTAGAGAAATATCAAATGAAGCTGAATCCCACCAAATGCATATTCGGAGTACAAGAAGGCATGTTTATGGGATATATTATTAACCAATGAGGAATTGAGGTGAACCTTGAAAATATTAAGGCTCTATTGGAGCTACGATATCCAACCACGAAGAAGGAAGTGCAAAGTCTCATAAGGCGAGTTGCAACACTTAATTGGTTTATGTCACGAGCAACTGACAGATGCCTCCCCTTCTTCAAAACACTCTGAAAAACTTTTGAATGGAATGATGAATGCGAGGAGGCTTTTCAAGAATTGAAAAAATATCTGGGGACACCTCCATTGTTATCTAGACCAGTGATGGGAGAAAAACTGTACTTGTACCTGGTAGTTTCAGAAAATGCAGTAAGCTCGACATTGATAAGAGTGGAGGATGAAGTACAAAAACCAGTCTATTACACCAGCAAGGCTTTCTGAGGAGCAAAAATCAGATATCCAAGGTTGGAGAAGTTGTCACTAACACTGATCGAAGCAAGAAGAAGTATGAGGCCATACTTCCAAGCCCATACTATAGTGGTGTACACCGATATGCCATTAAGACAAGCTCTGCATAAACCAAAGAAATCAGGAAGATTGATGTACTGGGCAGTACAACTTGGTGAATATGATATAATATATGAGCCTAGATCGTCGCTCAAGGGGCAGGCAGTAGCGGATTTTATTGCAGAGTTTACTCAGGAAAGTGCCTCCAAAGAACAGGAGTTTAATACAGACCACCCTGTGGATGTTACAGGAGCATCAAATTTAAACTCCGGCCAACTTACATCGGTAGACGAGCAAGAGAAGATGATCAATGAGCAGCGAGAAGTGCCAGAGGAGGACAAAAGGAAGCATAAAATATTCCACCGAGGAACTCTGTCTGATCAACAGTTTGATAATGAAGTACCTATATGGAATTTGTATGTGGATGGCTCTTCGTGCACTACAGGAAGTGGAGCATGAATTATTTTAAACAGTCCGGATGAGATTGATATGGAGTATGCTATGCGCTTTCAATTTAAAGCTTCTAATAATGAGGCCGAATATGAAGCTATGATCTTGGCATTAAATCTGGCTAAAACCATGAAGACAGAGCAGGTCGTTGTATTCAGTGATTCCCAGTTAATCGTAAATCAAATTCTGGGGGTGTATGTAGCAAAAGGAGAATTAATAGTCAAGTATCATGCAAAAACAATGGAGGTGGTATCGAGTTTTACTGCAGTTCAGTTGTTTAGAATACCCAAATTGGAGAATAAAAGAGAAGACGCCCTAGCTTGGTTAGCATCAGCCACAGGTGCCGAGCTATGAAGAAAAATCCCAATAGAAATCCTAGATGGTCGGAGCATAGACGAAGATCTGATGATGAACTTCATTGCCCTCGACTTGGGACCATATTGGATGGATCCTATCAGGGCCTATATTGAAGAGGGGGCTTTACCAACTAATAAACTCGTAGCCAAGAAATTGAAGTTTAAAGCTGCTCGTTATGTATTGACCAGTGGCATTTTATATAGACGAGGAGTTATAGCAGGGCTACAAAGATGTGTCCATCCCTCCAAAGTAAAAGATTTGATCGAAGAGGTTCATGAAGGGTCTTGTGGAGCCCATGTAGTAGGTCAGACGCTTTTGTAGAGAATAATAACGCAGGGGTATTACTGGCCAACGATGAGAGCTGATTGCATAGATTATGCTAAGAAGTGTGATAAATGTCAACGCTTTTCTTCCATCCGAAGAACTCCCCGAGCATTGTTAACACCCATAACGTCCCCTTGGCCATTCGCCATGTGGGGGATAGACTAGTTAGGACCACTCCCAATGACCAAGGGAAGATTCAAATACCTCGTGGTTTCTGTGGATTACTTTACCAAATGGGTGGAAGATGAGCCTCTCATTGATATGACATACGACAAAGTCTATCAATTTATTTGGAAGAATATTATCTGTAGATATGGTCTCCCACATGCATTCATTACTGACCATGTAACCCAGTTTGATAACGAGGAGTTTACTGCGTATTTTCATCAATCCAATGTATTAAAGATCCACTCTGCACCAGGCCATCCCCAAAGCAATGGGCAGATTGAGGTGACAAACAGAACGCTACTGAATGGTTTGAAAAAGCGACTGGATGATGCAAAGGGAAATTGGATTAACGAGCTACATTATGTACTGTGGGCTTATTGTACCACACCACGAACAGCGACAAGATAGTCTCCATATATGCTGGCATTTGGGAGTGAGGCTGTCATACCTGCTGAATTAGGTCTACCCATGCATAAGTTGCTTAATTTCAATTCTCCTGTGAGTGACTTGATGAGAATATTAGACTTGGATATGCTTGAAGAAGTTAGGGAAGAAGTAGCAATAAGGAATGCGACATATCAACAATGAATAGCTTTGTTCTATAACAAAAGAGTGAAGAAGTGTGATTTGAAGGAAAGGGATTATGTGTTGAAGAAAGTGATCCAAAAGCATAACAAAATGGAGGCCAACTGGTATGGACCCTACAGAGTAACATAAGTTGTTCCTCCAGGGACATATATGATTGAAACCTTGGAAGGAGAAGAATTCAAGAATGCATGGAATGTAAAGCATCTGCGCAAGTATTATTAGTAGTTAAAATTCATAAGTAACACAGTTTTTTCAAAATGAATAAAGTGATGTTTCACCCCCATTTCTTTTTGTTGAAGTTTGTTTTTGGAGTATTAGTGCAACACATTACACAAACCACCAACTACGGTTGGTCGGGAACTAATTACCACCAACTCCGATTGGTCGGGAATCAATTACCACCAAGTCTGGTTGGTCGGGAATCAACTACCACCAACTCCGGTTGGTCGGGAACTAATTACCACCAACTCCGGTTGGTCGGGAATCAATTACCACCAACTCCAGTTAGTCGAGAATCAATTACCACCAACTCCGGTTGGTCGAGAACTAATTACCACCAACTTCGGTTGGTCGGTAACTAATTACCACCAACTCTGGTTGGTCAGTAAACCAATTACAGTCAACTCCGATTGGTTAGTACCAAACTAGGCAAGAAGTTAGATGACCTCCCGGGGCATCCACTGTCTAGGCAACAAGGTAATCCATGTGAGATTACTACAACTAAGCAGGAACATGGGATGCAATTCATTCCATTGCTTAGGCCCAAAGAGTGACAAGTCACTATAATCAAACAACAAATAGGACAAGTATAGTATATATATTTACCAACCAATAAGCAAAGACATCCTACAAATTATTTAGAAGAAAATGAAATGGCAAAATATTAAAAATTTCTTCATTCAAATCAAGTAAAATTACATAAGGTGTGAAAAGTCTGATTCATTACATAAGAATATCCTACTCTATAGGTTTCTTCCCCTCTACTTTTTAAACAGGTTCTACCCCGACTGGAGGATCATCTAATGCATAAGGAGAATTTATAAAGTTATCATCTCGCAGCATTCTAACATTCATTATGGAGGGCCGATCAAGAAAATGCTCTGGACGAGATATCTCAAAGTTTGCATGAAGACTGTAATCGCCGAGATACTTGGAAATCAAGCATTGAGGAATTGTACGAGCAGGAATCCAACTAATATCAAGCTTAAAAGGAGGCACGGGAAAATCGAGCACTCCAGGATCATAATAATCCCATAAGTAGTGGCCCTACTCCAATTTTAGCACACACAAGGCATTTAACCACCCTTGCTTATATCCCTCATTATTTGACTGTTGCAACCGAGCATCGTGATGGTACAGAGCTTCGTTATACTCAGCCATCCAAAATTCCCTGGGCTGCTTGTGGAACTGATAAGTTAACCTCTCAAGTTGCTCGTGGAGTTTCTTCACTTGAATTTCTTTACTTTCCAGAGCATAGCTTTGATTAGAGAGTTGTTCGGTGAAGTTCAGAATCTTCTTAGACATTTCTGCCAAGGCTTGGTTCTTCGCCATTAACTGAACGACTTGATTCTCTAAAGCCGACTGCGTTCTAGCTTCTTCAATGGTGACCCGACTAGCCCTTGCTCATCCACGAGAAGATCTTGCTCATCCACGAGTATATGTGGAGGGTCCAGCTCGTTTCAAGGTTTATAACTCATCCCTTAAGTTAGCATTTTCTACTTCCAAAAATGAAAAAACATCATCATTTACTGGGACCAAGGCTCCCGAAGAAGAAGCAGCAGATTTAAGTTGCTTTATTTCCTCTTGCAAAACAATGTTCTCCTGCTCCAACGACTTGGCGATATACCCGTGCTCTTCAACTTCAAGCTTCAGAACACTCTCCTTCTTCTCATGAGAACAGATGAATTTGTCATACCCTTTGTTAGCACTCAATTGTTGATATTTTTTCTCATATCCTTGATGCAAAAGGGTAGTGGATTCTTTATATTGTTGTTGAAGTTCCTCGATCGTTCCTCGAAGGTCTTCAATCATTTCGTAGTAGGCCACATTGTTGACCACAGCACGATCAAGTAAGCACTTCAAGTATTGATAAGCTTCAACTGCTCATTCAGAAGCACCTGAACCAAGGATATCAATGATTTGGGCCTCATTAAGATCTGCATGACCAGCTTTAAAATAGTCATTGCATTTCTTCATCAATTCTGTATCATGAGTTGATAAGAGATCCATCCTGGCCATAAACTAGCAAAGAGAAGAAATAAAAAGAATCAATAATGATGCAGACAGAACAAGTAAAAGAGAAATTCAAGAGGAATAACCAAAGTTCAAATTTTTATTCATCATAAGAGGAGATACATAGTTCCAAGTTACATTCAAGAAAACAAAAAAATAGAAAACCTGAATAACTTTACACCTTCTCCTTGTTTCCTACGACTTCCTCAGAAGGTTTGGATGAAGGGATTGGTTGTTCAGAAGACAATGGTAGTTGCTCGACAGAATTACTGGTTAGTTGGAGTTGCTCGGAAGGAAAAACAACAGGAACAGTAGGGGCCTAATCTCCGATCATTATGGACGATTCATCAGAAGCAGCTTCATCCTCTTCTTCTTCTCCAGGAGAGGGAGGAGGTCCATGAGTGTGATACTAGAATAACTCAAAATTCTCAACAACCTTCAGCTCCTTCAAGGCTGTTACCCATTCATCCCTAAAATATTTAACAAATGCATACTCCATTTGAGAAGACATGACAGCCAGACACTTATTCCAGCCTTTATCCCAACCAGCACTAAATGATTTTGTAACTGTAGCTTTCCTTTTTGCCTTCTCCGAGGAGGTCCTTTCCCTAAGGAACTCCTCGGCAGACTTCAACTTTTTTTCCACCTCCGTTTTCTGTCGCTCAACATCTTGAAGTTTAATAACTTTCTCTTCGGCAGACTTAAGCTTAAACTCAAGCTCTTTGTTGCTTTGTTCAAACTCCTTGTTTCTCTGTTCAAACTCCTTCAACTTATTCTCCAATTCCTTGGAGGCATTCATAGCTTGATCTCTGTCTTGCTTAACGGACTTAAATTGATTCTCCCAAGCACCTTTATCTTCCTCTTACTTTTGATGAGAATCTTTCAAAGATTGGGTCAGCCCAACAAAAGCTTCCTCTACTCCACTCGAGGAGCTTGAAGCCCTAATAGCTTCATCTTTCTTCAAAATATTGTTGAAACACATCACCAGCTGAAAAAAGAAAGAGATATAAGTTAACGTATGAACATAATATTAGAAAGTAAAAGACTCAGTCTAACAATACATACTAAAGAAATGTGTTGATCAGCCAGAGTAGCAATTCTCTCACGAGAAAGAGTATCTTCAAGGCCTTGGACTTCTGGGATAGTCCAGGATCTTACCAAGCCCACAGCAGATCTCGGGGGAACAAGAATTAGAACACTACCTTCAACGTTTGAAGGTTGAGAGATAGGTTCAGCAGGTCTCTCAGAATAGCTTTTCTTTAATCTCCTCAGAGGAGCTGGAGCAATTTCAATTAAATATGTTGTCTTTATTAGAGATATGACATCAACATCACTCGAAGGAGAGATAGCAACAGTCTTACTTGGAGCCACAGGGGGCTTCTTGCCATCTTCCTTGGTAGCAGTGGGAGGGGGTACATCTATAATCTTTATCCCTTCTTTTAAGACATCTTGTTTACTTTTCTTTGCCTCCACAGTGGCAGAGGTAGACATGTAAAAAAAGGCAGGATCTCTTCTCTTCTTCATTAGATCAGTGATAGGAATATTCGATTCAGAAGAAGAACCTTCCACACTAGTCTCAGAGGATGGTACTTGGCCAAGATCGACCACCACTGGACGAGGAAGAGCAGTGAAAGATGAAGTGTAGCTTTTGTATTGCAACAAGTAAGAAGCATATCTAATATTCTCCTCAGCAACAGATTGGTGCAAGCTCCAGATAAGTTTTAAATGCTTTATATTAAAATCAATTTCCTTTGGAAGTTTTCTTTTACTGTCAACTGTAATAAAAAAAAATCAAATGTCAGTGATGCATTTTATCAAATACAAAGAAAACAAAATTTTAAAAATAAAAACAACCTATCCCATTGCCATAAAGTGGACACCTGGGATCTTGGTATACATTATCTCTATTTAATGGAGGGTGTTGCCAATTTTTCATCACAACCCCATGATCAAAATAATCCCTATTGACATCAGGAAGATTGACAACTAACGCTCTATTCAAAAACCTAGGTTTTAAATAGAAAGTACTGTCACTGGTAACCCATCTGTAGCAATACATAATCTCTGGAATCCCTAAACGTGTTCTATGAAGTTGATTCAACCTATGTACGCTATTAGCTATCCTCCATGTGTTTGGAGCTACTCTTGTAGGTACAACATCAAAATATTGGCAAAACTCCAAATACAGGGGATTTGGCGGGAAAGAAAAGCCACATTCGGCTACAAAAAGACTTGGGAACCAGTGTCCCTCAGCCAAAGAAAAATAATCAGAAGGACCAAAAATTTCTTCCAAGATAACCCACGAAGGGATTGAAAATTCAGACCGAAATTTGTCTAACGATTCAACAGGATAAACCATGGCGAATAAAGAAAATAAAAAGGAAGGAAGAAAATCTTACAGAGAAAATAGAGATCAGTTGTCAATGAACGATGGAAAGAACGAAGGCACAAGATAGAGAGAAGATGAAGAGTTCAAAGATATAGATTTGAAAAGTGAGAAATGATAGGATTTCTGTCACATTTAAATACTTTACCTCGGGAATAGAGAAAAACAATGATTACATGGAAAGACGTTTGCATTTCCGGCGGCTAAAAGAAGAAAAGGGAACAAGTATCGAAGCGATCGTAAAAATTCAAAATATTTATGATGCTTGATATTGTGCGCGCAAAAAGGAATTTTGTACAAGGAAAATTTTCCTAAAATCAATGAGGGCCAGTAATCCAAGCAGTTTTCAAACAAAATGTTCCACACTCTCATTCAACCTCAACTGTGAAACATTGGGGGCTTCCGTTGATACCAAATTTTGTCTGCTGATGTGGACCATTCACTTGAAGACACGTGTCAACCTACGTGACAATTACAAATACTTCTAACGAGCAACATACTACCATGAGCTACTCAAGCACCCCGAGCAACTCAATCATACCGAGAAGCTTAGGAGCCCCGAGGAACTCAAGGTTCCGAGCAACTTAAGCGTCCTGAGGAACTCAAGGCGGTCCGAGCTACTTAGCGTGCAGAGCATCCGAATCAAGAGAATTAAAAGACAACTGCGCATTAAATGCTCATTATTATCGTACAGATGTATATGTCTACTAGATAACAGCGCATTGTCCTTTCACATGTACAACCTCAAGGCTATAAATATATTGTAACATCCTCATTACAAGGGGACTCTAGATCTCTTGAAAAACCTATTATCGATAATTCCAGGCAAATAGTCAGCAATACAAAAACAGTGGACGTAGGCCATTCTCCTAAGGCTGAACCAATTTAAAAATCCGTTTTCTTATATTTATTTATTCATTCATTTTTATCTGTGATTAAAATAATTAGATCGAATCTAGTTTTTTACATCAACAATATGATATTATGCAAACTATATATATTTTATGAACTTCTTTTATTCTCAAAATTCATCTGATACCGATGACTGATTCCTTGTGATATGTTTATATTTGTCCATATGGACATACCGACTAAAAAGAGTTTTGAAAATGATATTGAATATTGGAAATAAGATTCGGCCTAAGGGACCTCTCTTACTGACTAACCTTCCCAACTGGGTTATCGCTGGTGTGCCCTAAATAAGGCGTTGTGACGAACAAGTTCGATTAACTCTCAACTACCGGGGAATAATACGGTAGAAGAATACGGTATATATTAGAGTGTACTTATCCATTAAAATGATATGATTGAAAGAAAAAGTTATTTCCTTTGATTTATCACATCTGTTCCATTCTGAGCTATTCATTTCTACATACTGTCATTCACATATAAATATTTTACTGCAAATTCCTGTCCATATATGTATATGCCTTCTGTTGTAAATTGAATAGATATCAATTTTCTAAAAAACCATGGAATGTCTAGAGATTAAACCTCACTCGGCTTTTAGCTGATGTTGTATAACTAACGATTTTCAGGAAATAAGTAGGCTTGGAGGGAATGTAAAAGGATTATATGGAAGATTCAACTTTTAGAGCTCTTTTTGTTATTTTAAGTAAAATGTTTGTTATATCTTATAAAGCATGTTTGGCTCTCTTGTAATAAGTTTTAAATTTCGTTTTAAGTTGTAACTCGTTGTAACTTGTAATATAAATGAAGTTTCCTTTTAGAAAGCTCTGATGACGTAATTCCTTTAATTTCAGTATTTTACGATTCATAACCATGTAATTGTATTTTCGTTGCATTTAATTAAGGAAATAATTTAAGTCAGAATATTTGTTGCCTTGGTGGCATGTCAAGACACTCGTTCCCCACTACTATTTTAGGACGGGGTCGTGAAAAAACACTCCAATAATAATATAACCAGAGTAAATAAAATCTTGATACAAGAGTCTGAATAAACTAACATCTGAAATAATGAAAGTCTGTATCTACAATCTCTAGATAAGAATGGACCACATGCCCTAACTGATATGAATGATCCAGATGGAACCAAGTATAAATGTGGAGGCGTCTAGTACCAAGATCATGTAACTTCCATACCAGTTACAACACGTCTTTAGAATGGAACTCCTACGCCCCTGTGGCTGGACACCTATAATGTTTTTACAAAACAAAAATAGATTTGGAGGAAAACGAGTCTGAGCTTGAGGTGAAAACAATTTAAAACTTTAGTAAGTGTTTAAATTAGAATTAAACAACACATATTATAAACATGTTAGTTGCGTACTCTGACATGAGTTTCTCACCTCTCAACTAATGTGCACGCCTAACGTATGCCCTTAACCCGTCCTAGTTATGCCATTAACTAACTAGTCTGTACAACTCCTGCTTTCGCATTCTAACATACGGTATCTACTCCTAACACCCAAACAAGTCATATTTATAACCCATATTCACATTCATTAATTTTCTTATCTCAATTATTAATTAAATTCTCACATTCTTAGCCCATTCAAATATCTTAGTTCTTCACATCTACTAAGCAACAGTGAACCAATCACAAGTATATGTATAAATCACTCTCAGTACATATATACATATAAGATACCCCTAGACTAATCTGCGGTGCACGCATACTCTGCTATCAAATCCATGTACATCATGTACGTAAGGATCACGTGTTCCGAATCACTCAGGAATCGTCTCAATACAAATCACACATATTAGAGGCGAACATAGTTTACATACCCATGGGTCACGCACATACCTACACTCCCATGGTTAGCTGATTTATCAGCTCACAAATAAGTCATTAACAGTCCTATGTCCTTAAGGTACTAATAAAAATCCCCCCCGAAGGCACACAAATATAAGATGTCCCTTTTTCGAAAAATAACCTATCGTGATAGCAAGTATGGTAGGTATGTCATACACATAAGAAATCCATACACTAGGCATTCACACAACCTAAACCATCATATTTCAATATAGTTATTCACACATTACATCTAGTAAGTCTTGTATGTAGCAAGGTTATCCTGAACATCATATGTAGTATATATTTAGGTTAATAACTCTCTTGTCATATCAATTAGATTATTTAAACCTATCCCAAAAGGTTATTAGGTCTCCTATTAGTTTATAATGTCATATCAGTAACTTAAAGTCCCTCCGTTACTGTTCTTTTCCTTACATCATCATTAATTCCCATTAGAGTTTCAATTCGAACGATTTCTAATCGTACCTCACTCGGTAACCCTCGTAAGCAATAGTATTCAATTCCATAAGATAAACCATTTTTTCGAGCATCAACTAAGACCCTACTGACCTTAACTAAGTCCCACAATATCAAATTAATCACCCTAAGAATCATCATCGACCTTGGAATTTTCATTAAACCTTAAAGGAAAATAATTAACAAAAATCAGAAAGGGTCGATTGATCGACGAAAAGGATCGATCGATTGATCGATCAAGCAGGTTTTTCCCCAGGTTTCTTAAAAAGTTACGGGTTTCGTACTTTTTAAACCTCAAATTCTTCATTACAATGTCCCAAAATCCCAAGAAAGTTCACTAATCATCCTATTAACATATTAGTATAAACTTTAACGTATTAGAATCATTTAATCATCATGGATCATCAGTTTCTTGGATCAAAACACCCAAATTTCATAAAACCTCTCTTTCTTCTATTTCCTTAAAGATCTTCATAAAGCTCAACATAAATTCACAATTTCCTACACATGAATCATGGTTTCATAACTAGTATATACCTAGAAGTTTATCTACATGACTCCTACGCATATTCAATGTTTAATTCTCCAATTTCATAATTAATTCACTTATTTACGATAAATCATCAAATCTAAACTATCATGTAAAATATATGCTTTGAATCTTTACAAGATAAATCACTTGCCTCTAATTAGAAGTTCGGATCCGTTGGTGACAGTATTGGTTGGTTCTCCCTCTCTTTCCCGTCACAAATCTGGCGATGGTGGTGGTTGTTTTGCCTTGGAAACCCTTGGAATTCTCCTGAAACCCTTTTCTTTCTTCTCACGTTACACTCTCTTGTGTTTAACAAATAATGGTCCTAATAACCATAAGTGTTGGCTGATAAATATCTCCTAATTTTCGTGGGTCACTATTCACCAAAAATAGGAATGACTAAAATACCATCCCGGGTTGCCTGTTAGGCCTAAAAATGCCCCGGGACCCAAACTAAACTCCCGGCTCGTGTTTTCTGACTATCTCGATGCTTCTGAACATATTGGCGCACTCAAAATGATCATACGGATGACATAAAAATAAAGTACTTTTAAATCCATTAAATTTGGTCCTGACACAACTGACACGCGCGTCCCAACTTAATTATCGAAACTGCCGTATTTTCAACTCATGACAATTTTAATAAATTCAATAATCACATATTACCATAATTACTCAGTAATATTCAACATTATCATCATATTTAAATACTAACTCTCATCTCGCTAATTATTTAAATTCGAATTAATTTCAAATTAATTATCCCAAATTAATTTAATTAATCCCACAATTAAAAGCAATTTCATTTAATTAATCTCATAATTAAAAGCCATAAAATTACGGGGTATTACATACTTTCCCCCTAATAACAGAATTTCGTCCCGAAATTCGAAAAAGTAGGCATACCTGGAAAAATTAGGTATCCTCCAGTACTCAAAATAAAATACAAAGAAAGGCTTAATCACTACAGCCCTCGCTGCACAACAAGCTCATTGAACACTCTTGATACTTTATCAGTTATAGGGTTATACCTCAATAAATGCACCTCACGTTGTTCTCTTTCTAAACAACATTCGAATAAGAATAGCCTATACATCATTGGACGCATTAACTCAATATTATTATGAGTTCGCACCTCACTTCGTATCGAATCCCCCGTTTATTTAAACACAAAACTCCCCTCCTGGGACCAACCTTAAAACATCAGACTACTCTTGTCTGTTCTTTGAATCTCTGTTCCCAGCGTTGTGACTTTTACACAAGGGAAAGATACTTCAGACAGTTGGTGGTTAACACATTATAGTCATCGAACTCCAACTTCTGACTGATCGAAAACTCTGATAATCCGCTCACCTCTAAATATCCAGAGGGAGGATAGTAAGGTCTATCCACACAAAACCTTAGTAAACACCTTGTCCACTGTAAATAGGTATGGGTCCTTTTTTCCCATATGAGCAATGCGTGAAGTTTGGATGGTGGTAATGTCAAAGGATTAAAAAAATGTGGAAGAGACTCCAGGATCTAACTTTATCTTTGCCCCAAAATATTCTACATCCGAAGAAGTAGAAATTGGTTCTTCTTCTAAATTGACGGGGCTTAGGTTTTATCTTCTATTGGTTGAGCAATGAAAGAGGTGATTGAGCTCATATATTCTAACAGTACTGATGCCGACATGGGGTGTTCCTCTCTTATTGTAACAATATTGACCAAAGAAATTTTAACTCGTTAAAATTGACTTCTGAATCACGGGGACACTTCCTTTTCCTTTCTTTTGTAAAGAAAACCAAGTAAAAATTATTAGTCATCATGTTACTAAATAGTTGACACGAATAATAGAAATGCAGGTCAAAATGATGGCCGACCTATGCCACGCCCTTCCTGGGGTTTTGGGACCAGTATATTCAACCTCCTCTGGAAGGGGGAACGTTGCCAATTCTTGACCACTATGCCATTATCCCAATAGCCTTGATTAGAATTAAGCAGATTGACTACTAAAGCCCCATCATATTTTCTAATCTTTAGATAGTATAGTATTTTATCTCCCATGGTTCCCCATTTATAACATACATTAATTCATTTATTCTTATGTGGGTTCGATGGATTTTATTCAAACGATGAACCCCATTCATAACTCTCTGCATATTGGAGGTTACTCTGGTAGGGATCACGTCAAAATACTGATAGAATTCAAGAAATAACTGGTTTGGGGGAAAGTTATTCCACAATCCACTATAAATCGGGTTGAAATCCAATGACCCTCATCTAAAGACGACACATCTACTGGCCCATCTACTAGTTCTAGGGATACCCAGTTGGTAAACTCTTCTAAATAATACTCATCACTAATTAATATACAACATTTTTTTTAAATTGACAAAGCAAAAGAAGGTTGTGAATAAGTCTTACAAAGTTCTCTACAAAAACCAGAAGGGACGTAAAGAACAACAAAGAAAGATTGAAGGCAAAATGAGAAAGATTGAGTTCGAAGGTTTGAGGCAAAGAGAAATGAGGGTAAACTCCATCCTTTTATAGCTCCAATAGATTCACCTCGAAGCATGAGAATGGAAAAGATTCACTGAACCAATGATTGAACTTATAACGACTTCACATATCCTAAAGGGGTAGAAAGACCATGGTACCCTTTACCGGTTCACTTTTTTTTGAACTATTTACAAAAATGCCACTTCATTGGCACATTGGTAGAAAAATTACAAGTCCTAAAGGTCATCTGCTGACCTACACCATGTTTGGGTGCCGGGCAGTTGTTCAGAGTTAATACTCCATCCTTTCACTAAATTATCAAGCATGGAGCATTGGGGGCTTTTATTTTAGGTTAAATTATTCATCCACATGGACCATTGAGATATGGGCACCAGTCCTTATACATATCCACTTTAGCGCTTCATATATTTGGTAGGCTGCAGAGATACTTGATCGGCTAATCATCCGACCATAGTGAGGAAGGTGAATCATCAAGAATGGTAAAGGTCACTCATATGGGGCTGCCAACTGCTATTCCACGTGTGCTTTTGGAGATTAATTATCACGTTTATTGTATATGGATGTAAATGCTTGAATATGTAAAGGCATTCTACCTCTTGATTTCTCAACCATTATAAATACATTGCCTCCCATATCTCAAGGGGGGGTTAATATTACTTTGGGCTTATTGTAATCACCCCTCAGTTGTAATACTATAACCGTGGATGTAGGCTTTTCCTCAGCTGAACCACATTAAAAACTTTGGTCGTCTTATTTTCTCTTTATTTAAATTATTTGTGATTATAAAATTATTCACATCAATTCTAGACATCAATAGTACCCCTAAAAATCAACTAAAAATGAATATTTTTGCTATTTTAAGAAATGATCCAAATATGTCAGTTTTTAAGATGCTTAAAAGCTTGACATGTTTTGACCAATTTTTTAAAAATATCAAAAAGAGTCATTTTCAGTAATATTTTTTGGAGTTCCTTGAAATGTTTAAACACCACAAAAAATACCTAGAAATAATTTTTTACTATTAAAAATGGTCCGCTCGGATGGTATTTATAGGTGGTATGTACATTAGCCCACCTCTCTCTCTCTCTCTCTCTCTCTCTCTCTCTCTTTATATATATATATATATATATATATATATGTATGTATGTATGTATGTATGTATGTATTCTCATTTTGCTGAGAATGATGGTTGTAAAAGTATCCTTTTTATTTACAAAAAGTGTGAGAATTTTCATTTATGAAACTTTGGATCATTGATTAGTATACAATGCGTAGTTTTTGTTAAATCTTGTTCATTCTACCGTATTGTTCTTTAATTTATAACCGTTGAGTTCATGGCTTGGAAGTTTGATTGGTCATTAGGAATTTTGAAGTTGGATTTACATTTTTAATCTAAGCACAAGAAAATTATATAAGTTTACTTATACTTCGTGACAATATAAATTGATTTCCATTATGTTTGTATCCTGAGAGGAGATTTGATAGATTTTAGTGCATTTACTCATGCAAATCTTTTGTTTTATGTGATAGATCTATGTTTTGCGGTTTAAGATTTTGGTTTTTGTGTATGGAAGGAAATAAACGACAACACTTTTATTTAAAGAAATAAGGAAAATTATTCAAACATATAAAGAGAAAATCCCTCTCTAGATGGCTTACAAGAGCTATAGCATACATGGAAACAAAACTAAATGTAGGGAAAATAAAGGACAACATACTAATAAAGTGTAGTTAATTTTTCAACATTAATATGCATTGAGATTTTGGAAAACAATACATTTAAGTATATATATAAGGAGGTGTGTGATAGATTTATTGAATTAAAATTAGGGGATTTTTCATTGAGTATGTATATATGTATCTACTGCATCTTTATTACAAGTTATGGTTGTAAAATATGTGTGACATATTATGTGTACTAGTATAACGAAACGTTTTAAGTGTTTAAGAAATTCTTGTTTGTTAATGATAATTTCTTATACTTCATTAAAATTGGTGCATTCTTTTATCATTTTTGCACATACTCTTATCGTACTATGTGTACTTTTATCTTGTTTCATGCACTTTTCTTCTGTTTCATATACTTTTGTTGCAAAATTCATATTCTTTTCTTCTTTTATTTTATTTTATGTTATTCATTTGTTTGTGTGTCACCTTTCTCATTATAAGCGTGTATTATGTAATAATTATTGGGTGTTTTACGTGCAATTATGTTCATATGTTGTTTTCTCATTTAGCATTTGTGATTATGAACTGTGGATCGAAAGATAATTGAGGATTGTGTCTAAACAATTTGTTAGCTATAGTGGGTAGTCAGTGTAGGATCATCATGTTTATTTCGGATCAAAAGAATGGTTTACTCAACATTATTTCAAGGGTGTTTTTGTTACCCCGCACATACTATATTCACTATTTAAAAGGCAATAATAAAACAAAATTGGCTCAGAGTTGTGAGAAGAATTTTTTGATGAGAATTTTATGGTTGTGGTGAAGTGTGCATATGCTCTAATAATTGATTAGTATGATAAGCGGAACGCGTAGGCACATATAGTCACCACACAACCTTGTACTCTTTATCTCTCATATAAGTCCTGCCTAAGGTTTGCATGGCATATGTAAACCTTCCATCCAATGTTGATCCTAAACCTCTAGATATTTTTAATGTATGGAGCAAACCATTTGCTTCAGTTTTGGCTTTCCATCTGGTTTAGAACTTGCCTTGAAACCTCCATCTTCATATAAAGAGGAACCGATTGTGATGTTCTCCTTGAAAGACATTAATTCTTTTTCCAAACGATTAAAGTATGTCCTTGTTCGTAATTTTTCACATGATAAACCATCAATGTATGTTATAAGGAAAGTTTTTTTTTAACTTTCACATTGAGAATTGCGTATACAATTGGTGTTTAGATCAAAATCATGTATCAATTTATCTGAATTGTGAAGAAGACTATGAAAGATTATGGATTTGAGACTCTTGGTGCATTATAAAATACCCCATGTGCATGTTCAAATAGACACCAAACTTTAGAGCTAACAAAGAAAGTAACGTATCCCCTTTGTGGATCTCCTTATCTCAATTGCCCATCTATTTATTTTCTAAAGCCTCCCTATACTCTATAGCTCAAATAATTGGTAAACCTTTTGGAATGGATGCATCTATTGTGGATATTTATCGTCGAAGTCTTCCAAGGGTCTGTGTTGAAGTAGATGTAAGAAAGATTATCCCTAAAAGAGTATAGATAGGATGTGGATGAGGTGGATTTTGACATGAAATTTTCATGAAAGAATTGCCTAAATACTACACTTATTATTCCAAGAAAGGTCACAATGTTAATAAATATTTTTTCAAATCCCTTAAAACTTCCAATTAATCCAATAAAGATACTGAAGGTAGGTGCAAAAGGGAGGGAGTAAATCATCCTAAGCAGGTTTAAACAGTGCTTCAAAAGGATGAAGAAGATTTGTGTTTGAGAAGTCCTAATAAAGATGTCAAAAACTGTCTGATTGAAGACAAGACAACTGACCATTATATAGTAGTGGAAGAATTAGAGGAGGGAGAATTAATTTTATCCAATAAGGTGGTTAGGGTCAAACGACAATAAGATGTTAATCCAAAATCTTAGCAGATGAGTCAATACGGATCAAAGAGCACATTCAAAAAATTCATAACCAAGAGATCGCTCCACAAGATGCATCAATCATAGAACATTGTTCTTTATCCCCAAGAGCTACTGATATACCTCATTATGACCAGAATCATGTTGTAGACCATTTATATGCCAGTGATGGAGATATAAAGGAATATTCACCAATTGCTTTTATTGAAGAACTACAACTTTGGATGACAACATTGAAAATATGATAAATAATTATAAAGAGAAGAAAATTTTAGCTCTCAAAGGTCAGAAGTCTCAAACAATTCCAATAGAATATATGACAATCAATAATTCTAAAATGAAATATTCCTTATTTAAGAAAGTTACTAGATCATCTGTTAAAGGTAACAAACAAGCCCAAACCATAATTTTCCAATAATTAGTCTTCTAGTATGGAATATTAGAGGGGTGGCTAAGAAAGCCTCCTTTAGAAGATTAAAGAAACTGTTAAAAATTCACAAAATTCCTATCATTGATTTATTGGAGCCTAACGTAGACCAACAAAAGATTAAAGAATTTAAGTTTAGATAGGGTTTTGATGGTTGTTGTAGTAATAAGTCTAGGAAAATTTAAATCTTTAGATCTTTGATGTTTTGACTCATCCTATATTTTAAGAAGAACAACACATTACTGTGAGCATAAACCACCAATCCTGTAACAAGATACAATAATGATAGTAGTGTACGCTAAATGCACCAGGGTGGAAAGGAGCACCATGTGGAGTAGCTAATTGAGGTTTCTAAGTTTTATGAAACCTAAAATTATTTGGTATATGGATATTTTAATGTTATGGTTATAATGAAAAATTATGGGGTAATGCAATTGATATTCTAGTAGTGGGTGATTTCAATCAAGTAATGGATGAGCCAAATGTCATGCAGAGTTTGAACGGCTTCAATAATTGTTTCAACAATAATCGGTAGTTGTTCTCCCTTCGGTTGTTTTTCCATCAATTCTCGTGGATCCCTCGGAGTGATCCACCTCAAGAAGAAAAAGTTCCAAAGGAACATCTGGTGTTGGTGGTCCTTCTAAAAGAAAAAAAACTTTAGGTACAAAGACTCAAATGTTGCGTGCGTTTGAGGTATAACTGCCACTTGCTCCCTCCAGACCTAGCACCTCTCCTCATCCCCCTTCCGTTGAACCTATAGAGCTGGAAAATAGTCCTGTAGAGGAGCCTTCCCCGTGCACGATTCCCCTTCTTCCCCTGTAGTTCTATCAGTGCCCCCTTCTCCAAATGAAGAGGTATATTTCCCTATACTTAGAAAACTTTCTCTTAAAAGAGTTTTCTTAGTGAGGTGTAGTTTCAAACACTTGTATGAATTTCCTTTATCTTTGTTGGAGCATTAAGAATATCGACCTTCTCCCCCTATGAGCCCCTTCATGGGAGGACGATTTGGTCTTTCTGAGACTGTTACACCTCCTCCACGTTCTTCCATGATCGAGCTTACATACTCACGATGTTTTTTCCTCTCAATGTGTAGAATAGGTTGCCTAAGTTTCACCTGCTAAAATCGTTGGAGTCTCCCCTCAGGTAGAGGATACTCCTTTGGCTTTTATTGTGGCATCCCCCTACTTGTGCTTCCTCTAGACATGGTTCCAGTCCCATCAAGCCCTCTATAGGTAACGATTTCTTTCTGCTTTTAACTTATCTTTCCAAGCCTTGTTGACTCGTTGTTTCACTTCCCTGTTGCGATTTCTATCGCTGGATTTGCCCCTCTTTTATGTAGTTCTTCTGTCATTTAACACTTTGGTGTTATTTGGATCTTTCTTCGGGTTTTTTTCTCCTTCCCATCCTGAGGCTCGATAGGGTCCCAAAGCTACAGTTGGTTTTTCTTATCACCCAGAGGTTCCTTCGACTTCTATTGTGGTTGATACCAATGAGGCTCAAGATAATTCTTTGGATCCCTCCCCCGTTATGTCAATTGTGCCTTAACCCGTGGAGGCTGCTTTATAGAGGACTGAGGTTCCTCGGACTGAAGGTTCATCTGGAACCCTTAGGATTAATGAAGTTATTGTTGCTCCATAGTCTGTTCTTATTAATGAGGTAACTTTTACCTTCCCATTCTTTTGCATTAATATCATTATGCATGTTAAAACGAAAACTAGGAAGGAGAAATATAACTCCTTAACAATGAAAATCACTTGTTAAGGTTTTTCAGAATCTAACACCTATCAGGTGACCTAACAATAAAACACACTTATTAAGTTTTTTCGCAAAAGCACACTTATGAGGGGACTCAATAATGAAAAAAAGCTTGTTAAGGTTTTTTTCACAAACTCACACCTATGAGGTGACTTAACAATGAAAACACACTTGTTAAGGTTTTACGCAAACTCACACCTATAAGGTGACTTAACAATGAAAACATACTTGTTAAGGTTTTTCAAAAACTCATACCTATGAGGGGACTTAACAATGAAAACACACTTGTTAAGGTTTTTCGCAAACTCATTCTTCTGTATCACTTTTCAGGTCACGTGGGAGCCCACACCTGCTGAAGGGCAAACTCAACATGGTCCTTTGCTTGTTATCTTACCACATCGAGAACTAGCCTCACCAGACGAGTCAAGTCATAATGATCGTGGTTCCACCACTAACCTTCAAGTTGATAGTGAATCCGGTTGTGAGATTCCTTTTACCTGATATGGCTCCTTATGAATTATGCCTTCAGGTGCTTCAACAATCTCCCTAATTCTCTGCCTGCCATCAATCTATCATCGAATAACTAGCCACTCATCACCCTTAGACTTTTATTCCTGACTGCCTACGAACAAACACAATGATATTGGGTTACAGACTCCAGGGTATGATAACTATTTTTGCTGAGGTCATCACTACTCAAACTTCAAGTCTCTCTAGGCCCCTCATTAATCAATACTTGGGCAACTTGAAGGAATTGGGCAAAGATGGCTTATAATTTAGGTGGATGATGAATCATTTGAAGTTTTTTAACTTAGTTGGAGAGCCAGAGGGAGCTCTATTAGAAGCACATGGAGGCTCAACGGGCTGAGGAATTTATGTTAGTGGAGTTGGAACCTCTATTGAAAGCAGTTGGCCAAAAGGTTAAGGCAACCGAAGAAGCTTTGATTAAGGCTATGCATGAACGTGAAGCTTTAGTTATTAAACACACCCACGTCCAGACAAGGCTTAAAGGCTCTATTGCAGCTCAGTAAACATTCCTGGAAGTTTCTTCGGGCTTGCCTGGGGACTTCTTCTCCTCCCCTGACCTATGGTTTCTTTTGGGTTGAGCCCTTTTGATGTATTTTCTTTTCTTTCCATACATGTAATTCTGGGCAGTAGTTCCCCTTGCTTGTAGCATTTTGAAGTGAAAGAATTATATATAAAAAGAGATTGTTTTGGATACATCACGTATCAATTTATGTTTCAAGTTGCTTCTTCTATATTCTCATTGTAAAGTGAAAAGCTCTTACAATTGACGGTTTATTTTTCCCTCTAACTTTAACTCCTTAGAGGAAAAGAAATAACAACAACAAAATATTGGACTTTGAACATAATAAAGGTTGATATAAAAAATCTTAACTTAGGTGACACAACTCTAGACAAGATATACCTTTAACCACTTGTTATTAATCTTGAAAGGTTTATCTTATTCTATTTTTGAGATTGAGCAGTAACCTGAATCGTGAGCCTTTTTCACTATAAAAGGTCCTTCCCAATTGGCAGCAAATTTGGGTATTGGGAGTCCCCGAATGTGCTCCACAGTTGCCTTAAAAACTAGGTCCCCTTCCATAAACTTTCGTGGTCTTACTAAGTCATCTTATTCCCTGAAGAGCTATTTCGTGTACATTTGGAAGTGTTGCATCGCGTTATCTCTATGCACATCAAACGCTTTCAACTGAATGTGCCTACT
Source organism: Sambucus nigra (assembly GCA_949130495.1). Taxonomy (NCBI): domain Eukaryota; kingdom Viridiplantae; phylum Streptophyta; class Magnoliopsida; order Dipsacales; family Adoxaceae; genus Sambucus; species Sambucus nigra. The sequence continues at coordinate 236,696,093 of OX422222.1, forward strand.
CTGGGGTGGCATGTTGCTTCCTAAGGCATATCTGGCCAATAGGACTTCCAGCTCTACAGGAAAAATGGCCTCAACTCCAAAGACTAGTGTTGATACCAAAATTCACCATCTTACGTCGACCAATTACAAGTTAGCACGTGTTATCCAATGTGGCACAAGTCCAAGTCAACATGATATAAATCCCTGACAAACAAGGGAGCTCGACTAACAGAGAAGACAAACCAACGAGGAAGCCCGACCAACATGGAAGACCAACCAACTGGGAAGACCGACCAACAATAGAGAGTCCAACCAGTACGGCCATTGAAGCACCGGTAGCCTTATGTTTAATTCTTATTATGTATTTATGTAAATGCCTAACAAATAAAGGCATTCCATCCTTTCACATGACGACTCTTGACACCCCTCTTGGGCTGTAAATACATTGTAACACCCTCATTACAAGGGAATCGAAAAATAAATCAAGGCAATCAAGTAATACATAACAGTGGATGTAGGCTTTTCCATTGAGCCGAACCACTTTAAAAACTTCATTTGTCTTATTTGTTTTACTTATTTATCTGTGATCAATTAATTAAGCCTAGCCTAGTTTTTTGCATCAACATATTATTCCATCCTTTCATATGACGACTCTTAACACTCCTCTTGGGCTATAAATACATTATAACACCCTCATTGTAGAGGGAGCAAAAAATAAATCAAGGCAATCAATCAATACATAACAGTGGACATAGACTTTTCCATTGAGCCGAACTACTTTAAAAACTTCATTTTTCTTATTTGTTTTACTTATTTATTTGTGATAAATTAATTAGGCCTAGTCTAGTTTTTTGAATCAACGGATTGGAGTCATCTGTGGAAACGTATTGCTAAACATTTTCACAAATTCATCATACATGGATGATATCACTGAAATAAGTAACAGAAATGATGGAATTCCGCCTAATCCCTCTGCCCCTCCAAGTAACAACGATTTAACTGGAATTTTGGCTAGCCTTGCCAAAGGTCAAGAAGTTATGTAGGATATGATAAGACAATTGGCCCAAAATCTTCAACCTGGAGTTCTTGCCCAGTCCAATCAAAGGAGTATGCCACCGTCGCTGATAAGGAGTGTTAGGCATAGCCATTCCAGAACTTCAAGGGATCCTTCGTACCGTCTTGGAGCAACTTCTTCTATCAGGATTCCTAATTCCTATAATGGACAGTCCCTCATTCCAGAAAGATTGAGTGCCTTAGAAAGGCTAAGAAGGGCTTCTCCTTTCGATAGTTTGGGACCCAGGGGAAATAAAAATGCCCTTAGAGTTGCGTCGGGAAATACTCGATGACCAAGCGACTTGAGGGAAGGTTCAGCCCAATTCCGATCCAACGACCGACGAACTGCTCGATCTAGTCAAAGAGAGGGTTCGCAAGAGGAAAGCTCAGCACAATAAGTTAGTCAGAAAGAAAGATCCGTCACCAATATATCTGGTGCTAGCAATGATGCTTGGAAAGGGTCCATTCAGTGTTTGGAAGATAGATTGGAATAAATGGACAAGGCCAAGAATCCTCTCTAGAGAAGTTTTGTTAAGGGATCTCCCTTTGTGCAAGCCATTGCAGATTTCCCTACACCCACCAAGTTTAAAGCTCCAGTGGTTACTCCCAACTATGATGGGAAGACTGATCCAGTTCTTCACATAGAATAATACCAAGCAATAGCTGATATCTATGATGTCCCTAACGAGATGAGGTGCAGGACTTTCTCAGGAACTGTAGATGCAATTATTATGCAGCACAAATAAATATGAAAGAGGTGACAACCAAGAAAAAACAAATAAAAGACCAATCACACAATAACGAAGATACGTGGTTCAGCAAAGAAGTGCCTACGTCCACGGTGGTTCAGTCAGTGTTATTTCTCTATATTCTGAAGAGTAAGTACAGAGAATACAACTTGTCCTTTGCCCCGGACTTAGGGTTTAATTTATACATGTGTATGTTGGTGTAGTGGGGGTGATGGGTTCCTCTTTATTAGCCATCTCCCTTACATGGGATCATGTTCCCCCACAACTTCTCTTCATGGGATCGTGGAGTAAATGGATGAGTATCAGAGGTGACGGGCCTGGGCTTTGGGCCGCTGAAGAGGGGCTACTTGTCCAGGCCTTATGGTGATAAAAACGGGATACCCACAATTGCCCCTAAATTTGTTGGGCCGTTCTCGCGGGTCTAATGAATTTAAATGATCAGCAATGATGGTTGATCTCTTTGAAAACTGTGAAGTTACTTTGGCGGCACCCGCTTCGCTGTCCGTGCGTTATGATTAGCTTTGAAGGCTTGTTGGAATAAGACACATTTTCTCTTCATCGTTCCAGCTTTTCCATCAATCTTCTATTTTCTGAGAACTCTCAAGTTTTGTACCTTCTGTTTTCGGTCTCCACTCTCGTCGCTTCTTCGCCTTTTGATCTGATCTTCTGTCCTGTAAGTCTTTCGTGCCCTTTTTCTTGATTTTATAGTTTTTCCTGTATTTTTCCAATGGTGAAGATTGGAAATAGGTCGGTAACTGAGTTTAGAAAATTCTACGGTATTCCTGAGTGGGTAGAGATTGAGTGTTGTGCCTCGCCGCCTAGGAACGTCAGGGATATAGAGGATGCACATTGGATTCATGTCCTGTTGCTCTCCCAGGGGGGTCTTACCTTTCCCCCTAATGGTTTGTTTCTGCACTTTTTTAGTTATTTTGGTATTGTGCCTGCACAATGTTCACCCAATGTATGGAAAATAGTGAACGGTGTGCACAGGATAAATCAGTTGTACGGCACGAGGTTAGGGCTTGCCGAGGTCTATTTTTGTTATTCTTTTTCTCGAACGAGTTCAGGTGTCTTGTACCTTAAGGCTAGGAGCCCTGATAGGGTATTGGTAGTAAATTTACCTGATTCCCATAAGGACTACTGGCAATAAGGTTTTCTCGTTAGGAACTGGCAATACTCCCCTCAATTTGAAGGGTCGAGGTCTGAGAGGTTCACTATTCCCTTTTATGGGGAAGAATATATAGGTAGATGTTGTATTGTTGTTTCAACCTTTGCTGACTTTGTGACTTGTCTAACTCCTCCTTGCTTTCTCCTTTTCAGCGAAGATAAAGAACTTGGAGCCAGCTCTCAGCGAGGTTCGTATCTCGGAACTGGTGAAAGCTTGGAACATCAGGGAACCTTTGGGTGACGGCGAGCATCCTAGGTCTGCTGCTTTTCTGCTTAAATACAAGAACACAGGCTCGAGCTTCATAGCCCGACCTGTGGATAGTGTTCCGAACTTTGACTCTTCCGAAGAGATTTCAGCTGAGCCCATCCAATTGGACGAGGAGGAGAGCAGTTCAGAGAGCGAGCCTGTAGGTGTTGGGAGTAACTTGGGTGGAGGCAGTGCTGATAGTAGCAGTTCGTCGAGTACTACCAGCAGTCCAGGTGAAGAAATGCCTCCCAGGAAGAATCTAATCCGGGATGATGATGATGATGATGATGTGCTTCTTGCACAGAGGTCCAAAAAATCGAAGACTGTCTCCAGGGCCATAGCTACTGGTTCTCGGCCTCCCTCTCAAGAACAAGAGAGGAAGAAGAGAGAGGAGGAGCAGGCGAGGGAGAGGGAGAAGAAAAAGGAGGAGGAGAGGAAGAAGGTGGAAGAGAGAAAGAGGAGGGAGAAGGAGAAGGAGGAGGAGAGGAGGAAGATGGAACTGAGGACCAAGACTGGTCAATCCTTGGTCCCAGTATCTGCTTTGCCTGAGGGGGCTTCGGTGGCCACCTCTCCTCAACTTGCCCCTGCGCTGCTTGAGAGGGCAGTCCTCCCTGTAGATCGGGAGAGGGCGTCAGGGTCTGATCGACTGGCCTTGCAAGCTAGCCAGAGGCTCGCCTTGGTAAGGTTTCTTTTCTACTTCCCAACTTCTCCTAATCTTCTTTGGTGGTTTCTTCTTTCTGATCTTTACCTTGTTTTCTGCAGTTTGTGACTGACTTCGCCGTGCTATATCGCTCTCGCGACGAGCTGTTGAGAAGGAACAGCGAGCTGGAGCAGGCGAATTCTACTCTGGTGGCCAGGGGTTCTCAGTTGGAGGCCGATCTGAAGGCTGCTGATGCGGCTCGAGCTTCTTCTGCCTTGGCCCTTGCTAATTCTGCTCGCGAGAGAGATAATGCTGTCAGGGAGCTCGGCGAGCTGAGGAAGTCGTACGACCAGGTCTGCTCTAGCAAGCTGGACTTTGTGGAGAAGAACAGGGTTCTTGCCGAGCAGCTGGAAGCGGAGAAGGCCCAGGCAGCCACTGTTAAAGAAGATTCATACAATTCTGGCTGGGCTGCTGCGTATGAAGACGCCGAGGTTCAGATAGGCTATATTAGCCGTCTGAACTTCAAGAAGGGGTGGAACAAGGCCCTTGTGGCTGCAGGGGTGGATGTCGCATCCCCACTTTTTGACGAACATGATCCAGGGCCCAAGCCAGTTGTGGATGAGGAGCCAGCCCCAACTGCTGAAGGGGTCAATCCTGCTTCTGAGGCGACTCTTGCTGATGCTTCCTTGGTCGAGGGGGCAGTGCACACCTCTGCAGAGGGTAACGCCCCTGCTGATGCTGATAAGGACGAGGATCCGTCCACCGAGGTTGCTAAGTGATAGGGATCTCTTTGTAATTTTTTCCCTTTTTTTTTTGTTCTGATGTAACCTCGCTCATTATCAATAAAAAGGCTTCGTTTTTGTTTATGCTGATTTCTTTTTGTTCTCTTCCTTTCTTTGTAGTTGGTTGATGTGGATGATTATATTCCTGTTACCTCCCAATTAGGTAGGACTCTGGGTCCTAATGCAAGCCCTGCAGTTCGCCAGGCTTTTGCTAAGCTCTGTAGGTTTGCTAAATCAAGGAACCAGAAGTATAAGGATCAGTCCGAGCTGGTGGCTAAATTAAAGGACAGGCTCCAGGAAATGGGAGAGATCGGAGCTTCAGTGCAAGAAGAAGTCAGCGAGCTGAGAGTAAAGTTACTGGAGGCTACCGAGATCAATCAGGTCGTGGAGTTTCTTCAGCGGGAGAATGACGACCTGAGGCGGGAGGTCTTGAAGCTTAAGGAGCATTCGTCGAGCACCGCTTCGGCAGTCCTGCAAGGTTCTTCCTCGTCGCGAGCTGCTCGGCCACCCCTCCCGTGAGCTGGCAGGAGTACGCGGGGTAGGAGTAGAGAAGCTGAAGAGCAGCGTCAGAGGGAGATGGAGGAGCTGCGCGGCGATGTTCAGCGAGCTTACGTAACTGCTGCTGGGCTTCAGAGGGACGTCACCCGACTGCGGCATTTATTTAAGAAGGGCCCTCGCCAAGTGTGGACTGATGGCTATGATCAGGGCTGGCTAGATGCTCCCACAAGATTATCAGAGTTCGAGGAGCTTTCCTTCATCAGGGGGTGGTTGAGTGCTCTCAAAGAGCTGCAGGTGCCGAGAAATTCGATATTGTGGTATCGGCATGAGATGTCTCCCTCTACTCTGATGCCCAATCCATTTAGGCGAGATGACCGATGGATTCCTATCGATGCTATTCCTCGGCGGCTACTGGAGTTGGACACAAATGAAGTTGTTGAGGAATTCGATCCTGCCCCTGATGACGGGAGGAGAGCTAAGGTTGCTGATTACCTTGCTCGGAGGCTTCCCCCTTCTTGATATTTTGTTTTTTAATAATTGTAAATGCTTTGGGCGAGTCTTTGCCGACTAAACATGTACCATTATTGTTTGTAAATATAAAAGATTAATGGAAAGTTTGAGTTTTGGGCGTTTTTGCCGACTAAACGTGTTTATCCAATCTCTGTTATATTTTTGCAGCTTCACAATCTTTATCTTGTCATGTGAGTGTCCGCCCAGTCCAGTATTAAGAATACCATTGTGCTCTCTCTTTACCTTTTAGGTCGTGTCGTCACACTCCCTTAGGTCTAAGAGGGGCAATTGGCGAGGACACACCTGTTTTTGGATGTCTTCATCCGGTCAGGATTTTGTTTAACCAAAGTAGGTTCGATGCCTAAGAATACTCTGTAGGGCTTTATATATTGCCATGGGCAATGCTAAGAGGTCTGTCGTGCTTCGTGATGATGACCTGAGGAGGGGTGTTCCCCTGCTATGTCAACTATTATACCTGTGATTTGAAAAGGATGTGCAATAAGATATAATTATTATACTTTTAGAGAGTAATCAACTGAGAGATTTTTATTGGTGAGTAGAGAAATAAACTGTCTTTTCCCAAAATGAGTACAATAAAAGATCTAACAATAGAACTCCTAAAAGTAGAATTTTTTGAGATTAGCTGCGTTCCATGCTCGTGGTATCTCTCTGCCCTCCATCGTTTTCAAATGATAGGCACCTTGCAGGTCGTCTCTAATTATTTCATAAGGTCCTTCCCAGTTTGGGCCCAGTTTACCATCTGATGGCTTCACTGTGTTGCCAAGGACCTTTCTTAGGACATAGTCTCCAATTTCGAACTTCCTCGGATTGACCTTTTTGCTGTAGTGCTTCGCGAGCTGTTGCTGATAACTTGCTAGTTTGACTAGGGCAAGTTCCCTGCGCTCGTCGGCCAAGTCGAGTTCAGCGAGCAAAGCCTGATCGTTCCGATTCTGCTCGACAAGGTCGGATCTCATTGTAGGCAATCCTGCTTCTAATGGGATGACCGCTTCCATACCATATGCTAGTGAGAATGGCGTCTGACCTGTGGCTCGTCTGGGAGTCGTTCTATATGCCCATAGGACATGTGGTAGCTCGGTAGTCCACGCGCCTTTTGCTCGTTCTAGCCGCTTTTTTAATCCAGCGATCATTGTTTTGTTGGAAGCCTCAGCTTGTCCGTTGCTTTGAGGATAAGCTACCGAGCTGAAGTGGTGCCTGATTCCGTGTTGGTCGCAGAAGTCCTGAAAGGGGCCACTTTCGAACTGTGTTCCATTATCAGTGATGATGGTTCTGGGGATCCCGAATCGAGTGATTATATTTTTCCATATGAATTTCATCATGTCAGCATCTCGGATGTTCGCCAGAGGTTCTGCCTCGATCCACTTGGTAAAGTAATCGGTGGCGACCAACAGGTATTTGCGATTGCCGGCAGCGGTGGGTAGAGGTCCCACGATGTCCATTCCCCACTGGGCAAAAGGCCAGGGGCTGGTCAGGGATTTTAATTCGCTGGCAGGCTGGTGGACCATGGGGGCGTGAAGCTGGCATTTTAGGCATCTGCGGACATATACTGCGGAGTCCCTTTGCATATACGGCCACCAGTAACCTTCCTTCATTGCTCGGAAGGCTAGAGATCTTCCTCCGACGTGACTTCTGCAGATTCCTTCGTGGAGCTCATGAAGCACTGTCTCGACCTCGCCTGGGTGGACGCATCTAAGGTAGGGGCCGGAGAAAGATCTTTTATACAAGTCGCCTCCCGTGGATAAGTGAAAGCGAGCAGCTTTGACTCTTATCTGGTGGGCGGTCCTTTTATCATCTGGGAGCGTTCCGTTCTTCAAATAGCCTTTTAAGGGATCCATCCAGCTAGGGGCTGGTTCCAATTGGAGTATTTGTTTCGCTTTTGTTGGCTCGCGGTGAATGCTCGGGTAGCTAAGGAAATCGATAGGGATTATCCTTTTAAGGCCGGAATCGACTGCCGAGCTCAGGGCTGCCAAAGCGTCAGCGTGGCTGTTCTGCCCCCTGGGGAACTGCTGGATATTGATTTCTTCAAAGTTTGTCATCAAGTTTCTTACCAACGAGAGGTAGGCTGCCATCCTCTCGTCCTTCGCGTTGTAGTCTCCACTTATCTGATTGGAAACTAGTTGCGAGTCTCCGAATACCTGTAAATGTTTTGCTCCTAGAGTTTGCGCCCTTTGGAGACCTGCAATTAAGGCTTCGTATTCTGCTTCGTTGTTGGAGGCTGCAAATCCCAGCCTAATTCCTTGCTCGAGGACTGCATTTTCTGGAGTGATGAGAACAATTCCTACTCCTGCCCCCTTTGAGTTGGAGGCTCCATCAACGAATAGCTTCCAGCTTCCAGCTTCCCCCTGTAGCCTGGCTGTTTTGTTCTATTGGTTTAGGCTGGTCGAGAGGTTCTTCGCCCGTGAATTCAGCTATGAAGTCAGCGAGGACTTGACCCTTGATAGCTGTCCTTGGTTGAAATTGGATGTCAAACCGGCCGAGCTCGACTGACCACTTAGACAGCCTACCTGACAGATCCGCCTTCCTTAGGACAGCCTTGAGGGGGTGTGATGTAAGGACGATGATCGTGTGAGCTTCGAAGTAATGCTTTAGTTTCCTTAATGACATTACTAGGGCGAATGCGAGCTTTTCCAATGGCAGGTATCTCTACTCGGCGTCTAGTAAGGTTTTGCTCGCGTAATAGACTGGATGTTGGATCCCTGTGACTTCACACATTAGCGCTGGGCTGATAGTATGGCTGGATACAGAGAGGTAGAGGTACAAAGGGTCCATTTGCTGTGGCATGACGAGCAGTGGTGGGGAGCTTAGGTAGGATTTTAGCTCGCCTAATGCTTGCGAGCAATCTGGGGTCCATTCTACCGTTTTGCTGCCTTTTAAGAGTTGAAAGAAGGGCTTGCATCTCTCGGAGGATTTAGAAATGAAACGATTCAGAGCAGCGAGCATTCCAGTGAGCTTCTGTACATCGCGGATTGTGCGAGGAGGTTGCACCTGTTTAATTGCCTCAATCTGGTCCGGATTTGCTTCTATGCCACGCTTGCTGACCAAATACCCAAGGAACTTTCCTGACTGGACACCGAAGGAACACTTGCTCGCGTTGAGTTTCATTCGGTATTTCCTGAGGATTTCGAAGGTACTTGCCAGGTCAGAAAGGTGGTTTTCTTTCTCCTTGCTTTTGACGAGCATGTCGTCGATGTAGACCTCCATCGTGTTTCCCATCTGATTTTTGAACATTTTAGTAACCAGCCGCTGATAGGTTGCCCCTGCATTTTTTAGCCCGAAAGGCATGACCTTGTAACAGTATAAACCAACCGTCGTGATAAACGCCATTTTGTCCTGATCTGGGGCATATAAGGGAATCTGGTGATAACCCGAGTATGCGTCCAGGAAACTCATTCGCTCGTGAGCTGCAGTGGCGTCTACTAGTTGGTCTATTTTTGGAAGAGGGAAACTATCCTTGGGGCAGGCTTTGTTGAGGTCAGTGAAGTCTATGCAAACTCTCCACTTACCGTTGCTTTTTGGAACTACCACTGGGTTGGATAACCATTTGGGGAACTGCACTTCCCGTATGGATCCTGCATCCAGCAGTTTTTCGACTTCCTGTTCTATTGCTTTGGCTTTCTCGGGAGCAGTTCGTCGTGCTTTTTGTGCTATCGGTTTGAATGTGGGATTGACGTGCAACTGATGGCAGACCATATTGGGATCGATCCCTGGCAGCTCGTAGGGTTCCCAGGCGAAAACATCTATGTTGCTTCTGAGTAAGGTTAACAAATCCTTTTGCTCTTTGTTAGTGAGTGAAGTCCCGATCAGGAAGACTCTGCTGTTGTCGCCTTCCCTAGCAATGACTTCTACCAGGTCCTCTACAACCCGTTCGGAGGGGAGGAGCCTGGTCTCTTCCACTCCGGGCCTTCCATATTTTAATTGCTATTTGGAAGGGATTGCATCTTCCTCCACTTTCTCGCTGGTTCGAACGTCTTTTTTCTCTGGCTTCGGTCGGATAGCCGCTATGAAGAACTTTCTCGCCATCGCCTGGTCGCCATGTATCTCCATCACTCCCCGCTCGGTGATATATTTGAGTTTCTGGTGGTAGGTCGAGGAGACTGCCTTCATTGCATGGAGCCATCCTCTGCCGAGGATGGCTTGATAAGGTGAATCGATATCGACCACCAAGAATTCGATCATTTTCGAAACATTTCCAGCGAGCACTGGTAGTACTATCTTGCCTAGAGGCATGGTCATTTTTCCAGCGAAGCCGACCAGAGGGACAGTGGTTCCCTTAAGGTCGGCGATGTCCAACTTCAATTTCCTGAACAGGTCGATGTACATTACTTCAGATGAGCTTCCTTGATCGACGAGCAATCTGTCGATATCAAAGTTGGCTATCCTGAGTGTAATGACTAAGGCATCGTGATGTGGGGTCCTTACTCCCACAAGATCTTCGTCCGTGAAGACAATATGCTTGTTGTAGTTGATGTCCTCTGCTCGGCGGCGTTTTCCTGCCTGTGATTTCGCTGGATCAATTTGAAAAGCTTGCATTACTGCTGTCAGCTTCTTTACCTCCATCCGAGCTGAGTTGCCCTGGATTTGCTTAACATCGGATACTCCATGGATTACTGCGAATTCGTGTCCGGTGTCGTCTTCTAACACGTTGTCGGGTTTTGCCTCCTTGTGGACAGTCACTCTCTCTACCTTCCTTTCCACAAAGTTATTCAAATGTCCGGATTGGGCCAACTCCTCGAGGTGGGACTTAAGAGCCTTGCAGTGCTCGGTCTTATGTCCCCCCTCTTTGTGGAAGGTGCATCTCAGCGCATTGTTTCTTTTCGATGGGTCTCCTCCCATTCTCCGGGGCCATTTGACGAACGGCTCATCCTTGATCTTAGCGAGAATTTTGTAAATTGGTTCTTTGAAGATGGTGTTGACTGCCTAGAACGATTTTGCAACGTCAGGGCCCCCTCCGTTTTTGGGGCCATTCTTGCTCCCATTCTTTCCTCCTTTTTTCTGGTTATCAACTTTCTCACTTCCCTTCGTGGCGAACTTAGCTCGACCGTTTTCCCCTTCGTTAAGGCGGGTGACATCTTCCACCTTTGCGTATTTCTCAATCCGGGCCATCAGGTCATCAATGGTGGTTGCTTCCTTCTTTGTCAAGGACTGGTAGAGGAGGGAAGAGCTAGGTAGCCCAATTTTGAATGAAGCCACTGCCACCTCTTCTGCGCAGTCTTCGACTTCGTTGAATAACTCCCAGTACCTTTTCGCGTAGTCTCGAAGTGTCTCCTGAGGAGTTTTCTTCATCGTCAGTAGAGCATCCATCCTTTTGGGATGGGAGCTGCTGGTGATGAACCTGGCCGTAAAGAGCTCGGCCAGGGATTTGAAATTTCTGATGGATCGGTGAGGGAGTTTCTCGAACCATTTCTGGGCCACGTCATGAAGGCTCGAGGGGAAAATACGGCACATCAACGCATCTCGGTGATTCCAGAGGGTCATAGCCTGCCGGTACTGCCTGACATGATCAATGGGATCAGTCTTCCCGTCATAAATCTTGAACCTCGGAATAGCAAACTTTTTGGGAGCTTCTTCTTCTTCAATTTCCCTTGTGAAGGGCGATTTCATCTGGGTCTTGAGGGCTCTCCTGGCGAGTTCTCTGGTTGACCTGGTGCTGCGGTGAGCTGGATGTTGGTCCATTTCTCTGCGGACCAGGTTTCGTATGTTGTCGTCGCTGCGAGCGGGGCTCTGATAGCGGCGAGCTTTTCTCAGTTGCTCGCGGAGGTCGTCGTCTGAGTCGCCACCTTCGAACCCTTGATGTTGCCGCCTAGGGCTCCTTCCTCGGCTGCGAGATTTGCTCGCCTGAGGGCTAGGAGTGCGATAGGGGCGTTTCCTGGTATCAGGACGTAGTTCTTTTTCCAGTTTTTCCAGTCTTCTTTTCAGGCGAGCATTCTCAGCCTCATACCTGCGAGAAGACTCCCTCTGCTCGTGGAGCCTTGCTTCGTATGCATCAATCAATCTGGATATCTGAGTGGACCTTGTTGGTCCTTGACTTTCTTCTGAGGCTGGCCTTTCTAAGCGAGCCCCTTGATCGGAACGTCGGACTTCAGACCTGATCCTGCGAGGAGCGGGTGGCTCTTGAATGTCTCCTGCTTGAGGAGCGTTGCTGCTGTGACCAGACATCTTAGATTTTTTTTTTCTTTGGTGTGGGCTCTTCTCAAGGAAAGATAAACGTTTCCCACAGACGGCGCCAATTGTAGATGCAATTATTATGCAGCACAAATAAATATGAAAGAGGTGACAACCAAGAAAAAACAAATAAAAGACCAATCACACAACAACGAAGATACGTGGTTCAGCAAAGAAGTGCCTACGTCCACGGTGGTTCAGTCAGTGTTATTTCTCTATATTCTGAAGAGTAAGTACAGAGAATACAACTTGTCCTTTGCCCCGGACTTAGGGTTTAATTTATACATGTGTATGTTGGTGTAGTGGGGGTGATGGGTTCCTCTTTATTAGCCATCTCCCTTACATGGGATCATGTTCTCCCACAACTTCTCTTCATGGGATCGTGGAGTAAATGGATGAGTATCAGAGGTGACGGGCCTGGGCTTTGGGCCGCTGAAGAGGGGCTACTTGTCCAGGCCTTATGGTGATAAAAACGGGATACCCACAGGAACAATCACTCGATCTGCTCAAATTTGGTATAATAGTTTTCCTCAGAGATAGATTTTTAGCTTCCAATAACTTGCAGAGCTATTCATTTATAATTTCTGCTTTGGAGCCAAACCAGCGAAGCGAGTAGCTCATTTTCTTAGTGTGAGACAAAAGGTGGGAGAAAGTACGAGGGATTACATCACTCGTTTCAACAATGAGAAATTAGAGGTTATTGATTACGAGGAAAAAACTGCAATCACTGCCCTTATGAGTGGTTTGCTCCTCGACAAACTATATTATACTTTGGCAAAAGATCCCCCAAATACGATGACGGAATTGATGGCCAAAGAAGCAAAGATGATGAACGCCAAGCAAGCTATGGCAGCTAAAAAGAATTCAGATGCAAAGGCAGAAATGAAGTCTGAAGGAAATTCAGATAAAAAGGAGCACAAGAATCACAATGAGCGCAAGAATATAAAAGCAAAAGAAAGCCTAAATCGGCTCAAAAAATATACCAATTACACTCCCTTAACGGTGGATATACATTATATTTTGGAAGAAATCAAGCACAACAATGATTTGAGTTGGCTTGAAAAGTTAAGGTCACCTGCTGATAAGAAGGATAGGTCCAAGTATTGTGAGTTTCACAAAGACCATGGTCATACGACCAACCAATGTATTGCTCTCCAGAATGAGATAGAGGAGCTCATTCGATGAGGAAAATTGGATATATTCGTTGACCAGCAGGCTGGTGGAAGAGCTGGCGGTAGAGATCGACAGAGATCTAAATCTCCTCTTAGACCTGGAGAAGAAAAGAAGAGGAACCATGACAATGATCCAGAAGACGATATCGATCTCCCCAAGAAGGCTAGGCAACCTGAACGTGAGATATTCATACTCAGCTTTGGATCTTTTGGTTGCCATATGATTACATGTAGAGATGCAGGAGGAGGAGACCATACAACTGAAAGTAAGGCTTACCTCAATAAGGCTCAAGCTTGTTCCTATATCCAGTGAATCAACCTTATAGAGGAAGGCCGACCAAGGAAACTCAACAAGGATAAGCTCGTAATTGGATTTTCCAAGAACGATCTATCCGGAGTATTATATCCTCATGATGATCATTTAGTGATCAAAGTCAGAATGAAAGACGTACTGGTAGCAAGAACTCGGGTAGATAACGACAGTTCGACGGATATTACGTTCCATCCCTGTTTTGATAGTTTAGATTTAAAACTCAGCCAATTAGAGCCTTACCACAGACCCCTCATTAGATTCTCTGGTGAGAACGTATTTCCATTGGGAATAATCAAGCTAGATGTGTTGATCAGAACATGGCCGGCGAGCAGGACAGATAAAGTGAGATTCTTTATAATGGACAAAAATGTTCATTTTGCTTACAACATGATCATGGGAAGAGTAGGTCTAAAGACATTTAAAGTTGTACCTTCTACTATTCATCAATGCTTAAAATTCCTGACTAACTTTGGAGTTAGAATAGTAAAAGGAGATCAGAAAGTAGCTCCATAGTGCTACTATTCATCTACCGGGGAGGAAAATATGTTAGAAGTAAAGAGTAAAACAACCACTTATCAAGTGGATATGTTTGAACCAAATAGCGAATCTGAGGTTGAAACCTTAGATCAAAGAGATGAATTAGAGCTCGTAAAAGGCTAGGTGATCGAGGGAACATAAAGTATTGTTTTGGACGATGATAAACCAGAGCGAACGACTCAAATATGAGCGTCATTGGATCCGGTTCTTAAACAGAAGTTGGTGGCCTTATTGAGACAAAGAAAGAAGGTGTTCGCAAGGAGCCATGAAGATATGCCTGACATAGACTCAAATTTCCTGTACCATGAGATTAATGTTAATAAGGAAGTTAAACCTATAAAGCAGCGAAGAAGAGTTTTCAGCCTGGAGAAGAATGAAGCTATACAAGAAGAAGTCGAAAAGCTTCAAAAAACTTCTTTTATTAAATATGTGAAGTACCCAGATTAGTTGGTCAACGTACTTATGGCCAAGAAGAAAAATAATAAGTGGAGGATGTGTGTGGATTTTACAGACTTGAACAAAGAGTGCCCATAGGATCATTTTCCTTTTCCACGAATTAATCAACTGGTGAATGCTACTTTGGGTCACGAGCTGCTAAGTTTTATGGATGCATATTCTAATTATGACCAGATCAAAATGAAGCCAGAAGATAGAGAAAGTACTTCCTTTTTTACTCGTCGAGGAACTTATTGCTATAATGTTATGCCGTTTGGTTTAAAAAATGCAGGTGGTACTTATCAAAGACTGGTGAACAAAGTATTTGAGGAGCAGATAAGCAAGAATATGGAGGTGTATGTTAACGATACGCTAATAAAGAGCAAAATATCTACTGATCATATTGTTGACCTCAACCAGACGTTTGATCAGGTGGAAAAGCACCAGATGAAGTTAAACCCGACCAAATGCGTCTTCAGAGTTTCAAAAGGAATGTTCTTTGGGTATATAGTAAATCAAAGGGGTATTAAAGCAAATCTAGATAGGATCAAGGCCTTAATAGAAATTCAATCCCTGAACAGTAAAAAGGATGTTCAAAGGCTAACAAGGCGTGTAGCAGCACTCAACAGATTTGTGTCCCGAGCAACATACAGATGTTTACCATTCTTTAAGGTACTTAAAAAAACCTTCGAATGGAATGACGAATATGTAAAAGCTTTCCTGGAATTAAATAAGTGCCTGGGAGTACCACCACTAATCTCCCAACCAATGTTGGGAGAAAAGCTATATTTATATCTGGCTGTTTCTGAATCAGTTATTAGATCTACCTTGATCAGAGAGGAGAATAGAGTTCAAAAGTCGGTTTATTACACTAGCAAAGCTTTTCGAAGAGCAGAGGTCAGATATCCCAGGCTGCAAAAGTTAGCACTGGCCTTAATTGAGGCTAATAGACGGAGGAAGCCATATTTTTAAGCTCATACCATAGTGGTATACACTGACATGCCACTGACGCAGGCTTTGCATAAGCTAGAGAAATTTGAAAGACTGATGTATTTGATTGTGTAGTTAGGGGAATATGATCTTGTATATGAACCAAGGTCTTCTTTAAAAGGCCGAGTTGTGGTAGATTTTATTGCAGAATTTACTTACCCAGAGGTTCTCGAGCAATAAAGGACTCCTACCAAGCAATATTCAGGAGTCAGCAGACCTACTGGAGATATCCCCAACCAACTCCAAGCAAAGAAAACTATAGAATAAGTTACCACCGACCAATCAGAATCCTCCAGCGGAGTACATGAGATTAATAAGAAATATGAGGAGGTAAGGGATAAAATCTTCCATTAAGGGATCCTGATAAACCAAGCGTTTGACAGCAATATTCCCATATGGAGTCTATATATTGATGGCTCATGCTGTGCAACTGGATGAGGAGCAGGAATCATCCTCAATTCCCCATATGAAATAGATATAAAGTACGCTCTACGATTCCCATTTCAAGCCTCCAATAATGAGGCAGAGTATGAAGCTGTGATTGTTGGTTTAAATTTAGCCAAATCACTGAATGTCGAGCAAGTTGTGGTATACAGTGATTCACAATTGATGGTAAATCAGGTGTTGAACTTATATGCAGCTAAAGTAGAATTGATGTCTAGATACTTAGCTAAAGCTTTGAAGGTAATCACTACTTTGCCAGCTATATAGATGATTGTTGATGTAAAAAATTAGATCGCTCTAATTATTCAATCACAGATAAATAAAATGAGACAAAGATTTTTAAAGTGGTTCAGCCTTATATGAATGGCCTACGTCCACTGTTATGTTATTGCTGAGTGTTTGGGAATTCTTGATTACAAGTGCTCTCAAGAAATTCCGGTCCCTTTGAATGAGGGTGATACAAGGTATTTATAGCCCTTAGGCTGTACATGAAAGGGTTGATACATTAAATGATATACATATGAAATGGTAATACATTTAATGAAGCGTGTGCGTCAAGATGATAAACATTCAATGAATAATTAAACTGTTGGTTATCCGGCAATTAATATTACGGCCGAGATGCAGATCGAACCGCCTTAGTTGCTCGTTGCTCAGGAGTTCCTCGGAGCGTTAGAGTACCTCGGAGTGCTGAAGTTCCTCGGTGTATCCTCGTTGCTCGGGAGTTCATGAGTTGGTCGGGGAAATGAACTTCCTCGTTGCTATTGTGCCAAGTAGATTGACACGTGTCTTCATATCATTCGTCCATATCAGCATATTAATTTTGGTATCAACAGAAGCCCCCAATGTTTCATATTTCGAACTTTGAGGAGTATGGAACATTCTTTCTCGGTATATGGCGATATTAAATGTCTTTCCTGGGTTTTAGGAGCCTTTTCTTCATATTTGAATTTCTTTCAAATTCACAGAATCCGCCTTTTACGAGTTTTTATGAGTGCTTCGATCTTCGTGCATTTTTGTCCTTTTAGCCGCCGATGGCGTATTAGTTTCTTTTGTGTAATCATTTCCTTCGCAACTTCCCAAGGTAAAGTATTTAAACTTCTTGGGTAACCATACCGTCTTCTACCTTTTCCAATTTTCTGCATTCAAGCTTTCTGTTCTCTCTCTCCCTTGTGCGTTCATCTTTTCCTTCGCTAGTTGTCAACTCTTCCTTTTTCCTGTAAGATTCTCTTCTTTTCTTCTGTATTTCTTTTATTCACTATGGTTTATCTTGTGGAATCTGTTGAGAAATTTCGTTCCGATTTTTCCATTCCTTCCTCGGTAACTCTGGAGGTCCTGTCTGAGCCTTTAGATTATTTTCGATTGGCTGAGGGACATTGGTTCCCCAGTCTATTCATGGCTAAATGCGGATTTTATTTTTCGCCAAACCCTTTATGCTTAGAGTTATGTCAATACTTTGACGTTGTTCCTGCAAAAATAGCCCCCAATCATGGAGAATAATCAATGGGGTGTATAAATTAAATCTAACTCATGGAACTCGTATAGGGATTCCTGAAATTATGTTTTGCTATAGATGGGCTATTTTAGATAATGTTTATTACTTAAAAACTAGGTTTTTAAATAGGGCTCTTGTAGTTAATCTCCCTGATGCAAATAGAGATTATTTTGAACATGGGGTGATTATTAAAAATTGGCAATATGCCCCCTTGATTGGAGATGCAGTATACCAGGGTCCTAAATGCCCCCCTATGGCAATGGGATAGGTTCATTCTCATTTCTTTTACTTATGAAATTATGCTTTTATCATGTTTGACAAAATGTATGACTGATATCTCATTATGTATTTATTTGCAGTTGATAGCAAAAGAAAAACTCCAAAAGAATCAGAGGTTAATATTAAGCATCTGAAACTTATCTGGGGTTTGCATAAGAACGTTGCAGACGAGCACATCAGGTCTGCATCGTATTTGTTGTAGTATAGGAGCTATACGACTTCTTATACTGCTCGTCCTGTTGAGCCAGCCTCAACTCCAGAGGATTCTTCTTCAGATTCTCACATCCCTTTAAGTCAAAGAATGGGCAGGAAAAGAGCTCCTCCTGCTCTATTTGATGACACTACTTCTGCTGCTGAAGCCAAGAAAAGCAAAATTGATGTCCCAGAGGGGACTAAGAAGGTGGATGTTGCGCCTTCCAAAGCTACCGAGAAGCCCCCAGTGGCTCCGAGCAAGAAAGTTGCTCCTGTGGAGATGACTGCTATCTCTCCGACCAAGAGCTCTTCCTTGGTTGAAATTGCTGAAGTTCCTTTGAGGAGATTGAGGAAATCGTCCTCAGTCAATTTGGCTGAAACTGCTAATCTGACTGAAACCATCTCTTCTCTACCAGCTGGTGGTGTTGGTGTTCCAACCATCATTCCTCCGAGCTCTGCCATGAGCTCGGTAAAAACTTGGATCATACCCGAGGTCCAAGGAATTGATGAAAAGATTTCTAGGGATATGCTGACATCCCTAGCTACTCGTCACCTTGCTTCAGTAAATTTCTCACACTCTGAATTTCCTTTCTTTGAATACTTGTATTTTTGTACTGACCTGTTACTTTTTCCTTTGTTTAGCTGGTGAATTGTTTTAACAACATCGTGAAGAAAGATGAAGTAATTAAAGCTTCCAGCTCCTCGTTGGGGGTAGAGGATGCTCTGTTAGGTTTAACCCAATCCTTGAAGGATTCTCGTCAGCAATATAGTGAGGACAAAGCTGTCTGGGAGAAGAAGTTGTCAATAGTTGAAGATGAGAAGGTAAAGTTGGCTGAGACCTCCAAGAGTTTGGAGGATAAGGTGAAAATTTTAGAGATTGAGCATCAACAGTATGACGACAAGCTCAAGAACTTTGGTGAGCTTGAAGATAAGCTGAAAAAGGCAGAGGAAGAGTTGTCCATCCTGCGAGATGTAAAGCGCCAAAAAGAAGAATTGGACGTGAAGTTAAAGACTGCCGAAGACCTTCTATCCAAGAAGTTATCCTCGGAGAAACTGAAAAGAAAGCTCGCAGTTAAAAAATCCTTCAGCGCTGGCTGGGATAAAGGATGGGACAAAAGGATTGCTGCTATGACATCCCAAGTACAATACGGGAAGTTGAAATACTTCCGAGATGGCTGGGTAGCTGCCTTGCAGGAATTAAAGATCAAAGACGACTCTGAGCTATTTCAGCTACACCTCCCTGGTCCTCCCCCACCAATTGTAGAAGAAGAAGAAGATGAGCCCATCTCTGATGAATCTTCCATGGCTATGGGTGAACAAGTCCCTGCCTCTCTACCTTCTGCCAACGAGGACATTTCTTCCATGCCTCCTCCTCCTGAGAAAATTTCAACTCCTGCTGATCAAGCTGCCGTTACCACCGAGCAACCAAGCTCCTCGTCCCAGCCTCCCGAGAAAGTCTTGGGAGACAAGGAAAAGGTGTGAAGTTGTTCGGTATCATTTCTATCTTTCATTATTTGTAATCAAACAATGTAATCTTTTTGTGATCTAATAAAAATACATCTTTGTTCATCTCTGTTGTTGATGATTTGTTTTTGTTGACTGTTGTCTTCTCTTCATTATTAGTTTGTGGCTAGAATGGAACTGATATCTGCACATGATACAAAGCTGATGCAGCAATGCCACGTATATTATAAAGCTGGTCATACAGACCTTAGTATATCAGAAATTGCTGACATCCTTGGCCATGATGCTTCAGAGCAAGAAATTGAGGCTTATCGGTACTTGAAGGATTTACTTGATCGAGCTGTGGCCAACAACGTGGCCTACTATGACTTGATTGAGGAGCTTCATTATTCCTTAGAAGATCTCCAAGGTCAGCACAATGAATCAATTACTTTGTTGCACAAGGAATATGAGAATAGGTACCAACAGCTTTCTTCTGAGACAGGTCATAAAAAGATCATTGCTGGGTACGATGTTAGGGAGAGAACCCTAAAAGGTGAAATTGAGGCCTGCAGACAGATCGCCGAGCTGCTGGAACAAGAGAACAACAATTTGCAGAAAAAGTTGGCGCAATACGAGTCTGCAGCTTCATCCTCTACTGCCTTGGTACCGGTCACTGATGAAGGAGTCTCTTTCTTAGAGGTTGAAAACGCCAAATTAAGGCAAGAATTGGATACTCTGAGAAGGTTTGGTATCTCTACTACTGCTCGGGGACGAGGAAGAGGGTCTCGTGGGCGAAGTAGAGCTGTTGAAAATGTTATCGAGGAGCAAAATTCTCCACCTGCTCGGAGTCGATCAAGAGTTCTCAGCCGTAATGTTGAAGAATCCCACACTTTGTCAACATTGGAAACCCAAGCGTACCAACTGAACGCCAAAGATCGGGCTTTGTCTGAAATGTCCAAGAAAAACCTATCCTTGGAAGATCAACTTACTGCAACAAAGTCTGCTTTACATACCAAGGACCTTTTCGCCAAAAACCTTCATGAACAGTTGGATAGATGAACCTTCCAATTCCATAAACAGCCCAGGGAATTTTGGATGGCTAAATACAATGAAGTTCTAGTTCATTTAGATGCTCCTATTGAACACGCTAATAATGAAGGTTATAAGCAAGGATGGTTGAATGCTCTGGGTGTGTTAAAGCTAGAGCAGGGCCATTTTTTATGGGATTATCATGCTCCTGGGCTACTAGACTTGCCTGTACCGCCTTATAAACTAGACATGAAATGGATCCCAGCTTGTGCCATTCCTCGTAGCTTAATTTCAAAATACCTTGGTGACTATAGTCTTCATTCTTAGATTGAATTATCTCGTCCTGAGCATCTCTTGGATACACCTTCTGTGATGAACGTCAGAATGCTCAGAGATGTTAATTTCATTAATTCTCCTCTTTGCCTAGAGGATCCTCCTGCTGGCGAGGAGCCTGTTTCAAAAGATAAAGGAAAGAAACCAATAGAATAGGTTTTTCAATGTAATAGTTAGCACATATACGTAGCTTGTAATTTATTTTGATTTTAATGAAAGACTTTCATTTTCTGTTTGCAAATCTATATTGCTATTCTGTTGCGCTTGTTAAACACTTTATATTTGTGCATATGTATCTGTTAAAAAGATAACAATTTTGTGTTGTTCATCAACCAACTTAGTAATAAACAGTTACAAGTATCAAAAAATGTTGCTCGATCATTTAATAATAAAGTGATGAGTATAAAATGTTTAAAATGTTTCCAACCAACCAAGGTTGTTAAATAGTGTTTGTCGACCAACTACAATTGATGAGTTTTTATCCCCGACCAGCCATACTTGGTTCAATTTTGAAATATTTTCATAAAATGTGTCCGACCAGCCAAGGTCGATAGTTTATCCTCGTCGACCAACTATAGTTAGTGGGTTTTGATCACCGACCAACTATACTTGGTTCAGTTTGGAATTTTTTGTATTTTCTGGAATGATTTTACCTTCCGACCAATACTAATATAAATTGGCATATTTTGTTTCTTAACCAGCCAAAATTGGCATTTTTAAGACTGTTGTTCTTGCCCTCTTACCAACCGGAGTAGGTCATGGGTTTGAACTATCGGGTTCTTTCGAACTATATTATTCACAAGCTCTTTTACCAACCGAAGCTGATCACGCAAGTGTACGCCTCCTAACCAAAGGAGTATATCATTTGTTCTCGCTATTTTACCAACCGAAGTTGATCACGCTCGAACTATCAGGTTCTTTCGAACTATCTGTCCACTAGTTATCTTACCAACCGTAGTTGGTCACGCTAGTGTACGCCTCCTAACCAAAGGAGTATATCATTTGTTCTCGCTTTTTTACCAACCGAAGTTGATCACGCTCGAACTATCAGGTTCTTTCGAACTATCTGTCCACTAGTTATCTTACCAACCGTAGTTGGTCACGCTAGTGTACGCCTCCTAACCAAAGGAGTATATCATTTGTTCTCGCTATTTTACCAACCAAAGTTAATCACGCTCGAACTATCAGGTTCTTTCGAACTATCTGTCCACTAGTTATCTTACCAACCGTAGTTGGTCACGCTAGTGTACGCCTCCTAACCAAAGGAGTATATCATTTGTTCTCGCCCTTTTACCAACCGGAGTTGGTCGTGGGTCTGAACTATCATCTTCTTTTTGCTGTCGAGCAACGTAGTGTACAACACTAGTATTCCCCGAAAAACTTTCAAACAAAGGAGAGAAAAATGGTGAAAACATCATCGTTTTATTCATATTGATGGGACTGTTGTACATTTTACATCATTGATAATACTTGCGAAGGTGTTCAGCATTCCAAGCATTCTTGAATTCCTCTCCTTCTAAAGTTGCTATTCGGTAAGTTCCTGGTCGGACAACTTCTGTAACTCGGTAAGGTCCATGCCAGTTGGCTTCAAGCTTATTGTGCTTCTGAATGACCTTCTTTAGTACATAATCCCCTTCTTTTAAGTCGCATTTCTTCACCCTTTTGTTGTAGAACAGAGCTGTGCGTTGTTGGTAAGCAGCATTCCTAATGGCTGCCTCTTCTCTAACCTCCTCGAGCATGTCCAAATCTAATCTTCTCATCAAGTCACTGACTGGGGAATTGAAATTTAGCACTCTGTGTGTTGGGAGACCCAACTCGGCAGGTATTACAGCCTCACTTCCAAATGCCAGCATATATGGTGGTTCTCTAGTCGCTGCTCGAGGAGTTGTTCGGTAGGCCCACAATACTGATTGTAGCTCATTAATCCAATTAGCTTTAGCCTCACTTAGCCTCTTCTTCAAGCCATTTAGCAGCGTTCTGTTTGTCACCTCAGTCTGCCCATTGCTTTGAGGATGACCTGGTGCTGAATGAGTCTTCAGGATGTTTGATTGTTGACAATAGGCAGCAAACTCTTCGTTGTCGAATTGTGTTCCATGGTCTGTGATGAAGGCATGAGGGAGACCGTATCGACAGATGATATTCTTCCAGACAAATTGGTATACCTTCTCGTACGTCATGTCGATAAGGGGTTCAGCTTCTACCCACTTAGTAAAATAGTCTACTGCGACGACGAGGTACTTGAATCTTCCTCGGGTGGTTGGTAATGGTCCCACCAAATCAATTCCCCACATGGCGAATGGCCAAGGGGAAGTTATGGGTGTCAACAATGCTTGTGGAGTTCGTCGGATGGAGGAAAAACGTTGGCATTTGTCACATTTCTTAGCATAGGCTATACAATCTGCCCTCATCATCGGCCAGTAGTATCCTTGAGTCATTAACCTTTGCAAAAGTGTTCAACCTGCTACATGAGCTCCACAAGACCCTTCATGAATCTCTTCAATTAATTCTTTCACTTCGGAGGGATGTACACATCTCTGCAAACCTGCCATAATTCCTCATCTATATAAAATACCATTAGTTAATACATACCGAGCAGCTTTATACTTCAATTTCTTGGCAGCGAGCTTATCCTCTGGCAATCCTCCTTCTTCAATATATGCCCTGATGGGATCCATCCAAGATGGTCCTAGATCAAGGGTAATAACATTCATCGTTAGGTTTTCATCTATGCTCCGACTTTCCAGTACTTCAATTGGTATCTTTCTTTATAGTTCGGTACGAGTAGCTGATGCTAGTCGGGCCAGTGCGTCTGCTTGTGCATTTTCTATTCTGGGTATTCTGATCAACTGAATGGCGTCAAATTCTGCCAGCAATCCCATCACTTTTGCATGATACTTGACCATTAATTCCCCTTTAACCGCATATGTTCCCATCATCTGGTTCACAATTAATTGAGAATCACTGAATACCATCACTTGTTGTGCTTCCATGATCTTTGCTAGATTAAGACCTGCTATCATGGCCTCATACTCAGCCTCATTATTGGAGGTTTTGAATTGAAATCGCAAGGCATATTCTATATCAATCTCGTCTGGGGTTTTCAAAACAATCCCTGCTCCACAACCCGCTGTGCAAGATGACCCATCTGCATACAATCTCCATGTAGGTAACTCGTCTTCAAATTTCTTATCCAATAGAGTTCCTCGGTGAAATATCTGTTGTTCTCTTCCATCCTCCCCTGTTAATTTTCTCTCCTCATCGACCATTTCTTCTCGCCCTTTTACCAATCGGAGTTGGTCTGGGTTTGAATTTGATGATCTTTCTACATCCACAAGCCCTTTTACCAATCGGAGTTGGTCTGGACTTATGTCTGTTGATCCTGTAACATCCACAGGTTGGTCAGTGAGCAACTTTTGTTCCTCGGGGGTATCAGGATATGTAAACTTTGCTATAAAATCTGCTACAGCTTGCCCTTTCAGTGATGATCTTGGTTCATACACAATATCATATTCACTGAGCTCTATTGCCCAGTACATCATTCTCCCTGACTTTTCTGGTTTATGAAGGGATTGTCTTAATGGCATGTCGGTATACACGATGATTGCATGGGCCTGGAAATATGGCCTGATTCTTCTACTTGCTTCAATTAATGCCAATGCCAATTTTTCTAACTTTGGGTACCTGATCTCTGCACCTCGGAAAGCCTTACTTGTGTAATAAATTGGCTTCTGGACTCCATTCTCCAATCTGATCAATGCCGAGCTAACTGCATTCTCTGATACTGCCAGATACAAATACAACTTCTCTCCTGTTATTGGCCTGGACAACAATGGAGGTGCTCCCAAATACTTTTTCAGGTCTTGAAAGGCCTTCTCACATTCATCAGTCCACTCAAAAGTTTTTCGAAGTGTTTTGAAGAATGGGAGGCATTTATCAGTTGCTCGGGACACAAATCTGTTGAGCGCTGCAACTCGTCCTGTAAGACTCTGCACTTCTTTCTTTGTTGTTGGAGATCGCAACCCTAAAAGAGCTTTGATTTTATCTGGATTTGCTTCAATGCCTCGCTGGTTGACAATGTACCCGAGAAACATTCCTTCTCGTACTCCAAATGTGCACTTCGTCGGGTTGAGCTTCATCTGGTATTTATCCAGTTGATCAAATGTCTGAGCTAAGTCAACTAGATGATCTGCAGCTTTCTTGCTTTTTGTTAGCATATCATCTACATAGACTTCCATGTTGCAACTGATTTGTTCAATGAAAACCTTGTTCATCAGCCGCTGGTATGTCGCTCCTGCATTTTTCAAACCAAAAGGCATAACATTATAGCAATAAGTTCCCCTAGGGGTAATAAAAGAAGTAGTTTCCCTGTCTTCTGGTTTCATTTTGATTTGGTTGTAGCCAGAGTAAGCATCCATGAAGCTGAGCAGCTCATGTCCCGAGGTAGCCTCCACTAGTTGATCAATTCTGGGCAATGGAAAATGATCCTTTGGGCATGCCTTGTTAAGATCGGTGAAATCAACACACATTCTCCATTTATTGTTTTTCTTCTTTACTATCACCACATTCTCCAACCAGTCCGGGTATTTCACATCGTCAATGAATTGAGCCTTCTGGAGCTTGTCGACCTCTTCTTGAATGGCTTGATTCTTTTCGGGGCTAAATACCCTTCTTCTCTGCTTTACGGGCTTGATCTCCTTATTCACATTGAGTTCGTGACATAGGAAGTTTGGATCTATTCCTGGCATGTCTTCATGACTCCATGCGAAAGTTTTCTTCCTATTTCTCAAGAAAGTTATTAACTCCTGTTTTATTCAAGCATCCAATGATGAACCAATCTGGGTTACTCGTTCCGGGTGCTCGTCGTCCAGAATAACATTTTCTGTAGATTCCACCACCTGTCCTTTTACAAGTTGGGATTCATCTCTAGGATCGAGAGTTTCAATCTCTGTATCTTCTTCCACCTGGTAGGTAGTAGTCTTTTTCCTTGATTCCTCAAGCTCCTCTTTCTCGGCAGATGAATAATAGCATTCTCGAGCTACTTTTTGGTCACCCTTCACAACTCCTACTCCAAAGTTTGTTGGGAATTTTAAGCATTGATGCACCGTAGATGGAACTGCTTCGAATTTCTTCAAACCAACTCTTCCCATGATGATGTTGTAGGCTGACTGCACATTCTTATCCATCACGAAGAAGCGTATTCTTTCTGTTCGACAAGCAGGCCAAGTTCCAATGAATATATCCAATTTGATTGTCTCAAGTGGAAAAACTTTCTCGCCAGCAAAACCCAGGAGGGGTCTGTGATAAGGTTCCAATTGAGATAATTTCAGATTCAAGCTATCAAAGCATGAATAGTACATGATGTCTGCCGAGCTTCCATTATCTACCAACACCCTTGAAATCACTACTTCCTTCATCCTCATTTTGATCACCAGAGGATCGTCGTGCGGATAAAGAATACCTGCCAGGTCGTTTTTTGAAAAACCAATGACCAGCTTCTCTTTGTTTACCTTCCTCGGACGATCATCCTCGGCCAGATTTATTCGCTGAATATATGAACAAGTTTGAGCCTCTCCGAGGTAAGCTTTTCTTTTTGCAGTATGGTCTCCTCCTCCTGCATCTCCTCCTGTAATAACATTACAATCAATTGATCCAAAACGTATGGAAAATACCTCTCGTTCTGGCTGCCTTGGTTTCTTGGGAAGATCGGGGTCATCCTCTGGATCATCTTCATGGTTTTTCTCCTCTGTTCGGCGAGGAGATCTAGACCTCTCTCTAGTTCGCTCATTATTTCTTTTTTTGCCTCCCCGATCAACATATTTTGCTAGCTTTCCTCTTCGGATGAGTGTTTCAATCTCGTTCTGAAGAGCTATGCAATTTTTGGTCATGTGACCATGATCTTTATGAAATTCGCAGTACTTATCCATACTCCTCGAATCAGGGTCTGACTTCAGTTTCTTTGGCCATTTTACCTCCTCGTTGTTCTTGATTTCTTCCAAGACATGATTAATACCCATTTTCAAAGGAGTATAATTGTCATATTTCTTCAAGACTTCCCATGATGATTTATTATTTCTGGAGCGTTTATCACCGCCATTGCCCTTATGCTCTTTATTCTTAGACTTGTTGACTTCCACCTTAGTGTCTTTATCTATATTCTTCTTTGCAGCCATAGCTTCCTCGATTTTCATGATTTTGGCCGCTTTTGCCATCAGTTCTGACATAGTTTTAGGTGGATCTTTTGCCAAAGTATAATACAACTTATTAGGAAACAACCCACTCATCAAAGCGGTGATTGCTGTATTCTCTTCGTAATCTATGACCTTCAGCTTCTCGGTATTGAAACGAGTTATGTAATCTCTAGTACTCTCACCAGATTTTTGTCTAACACTTAACAAATGTGCTACTCGTTTTACTGGCTTTGCTCCAAAACAGAAATTGCCAATAAACAACTCGGCCAACTGAAAGAAAGTTAAAATCTTACCCCGAGGAAGATTGTTGTACCATATCTGGGCAGCTCCAGTAAGAGTTCCTGAGAACGCTCTGCATCTCATCTCATCGGGGACGACATAGATGTCGGCAGCAGCTTGATATTGCTCTATGTGAAGAACAGGATCTGTCTTTCCATCATATTTGGGGGTCACTACAGGTGCTTTGAACTTTGACGGTGTAGGAAAATTCACAATGGCCTGGACAAAAGGTGTCCCTTGAACAAAAGTTCGTTGTAAGGGATTCTTCGCCTTAGCCATTTCTCCCAATCTATCCTCCAAGCGTTGAAGAGATCCTTTCCACGCTTCATCTCCTTCCTCGGGCCTATTGGTTCGAGCAATTGATCATTCTGAGGTAGCTTCTTGAGATCTATCTTGACGAGCAGCCGATCGTGATTGTGCTGATCCTTCCCTTAGATCTGATGGTTGTCGAAAACTCCTCGACATGGTCTTAGGTGGACTCCTATTCCTCCTAGGGCCTAATCGACTGAAAGGAGACACCCTACTCAATCTTTCTATAGCACTGGGTCTTTCTGGAGAGAGAGTGATACGTTGATCAGTATCTGTAGCCCTTATTGACGAAGTTCGCCCAGGTTGATAAGAGAAATCATCAGACTCCTCATTACGATATGACTCAGTACGCTTGGAACGTGAAGAAAGTAAATAAGTTTGCCTCTGACCACTTTGCTGTCCTGAACGTGCAGGTGCACCGCTATGAAGGGTTTGTATGAGTTGCCTCAGTGTGTCTTGCATGGCGGTTTGTCCTTGAGCCAGATTCGTCATAATTCCGGCCAGATCTGGAGGTGCAGAGGGATTTGGAGGATTTCCAGCATTTCCAGCGTTTCGATTGCTGGATTCTGGATTATCCGCCATTGATGATGAATGATTTTTGGTGAAAAACGATAATAACAATCGTTCCCACAGACGGCGCCAATCTGTTGATGTAAAAAATTAGATCACTCTAATTATTCAATCACAGATAAATAAAATGAGACAAATATTTTTAAAGTGGTTCAGCCTTATATGAATGGCCTACGTCCACTATTATGTTATTGCTGAGTGTTTGGGAATTCTTGATTACAAGTGCTCTCAAGAAATTCCGGTCCCTTTGAATGAGGGTGATACAAGGTATTTATAGCCCTTAGGCTGTACATGAAAGAGTTGATACATTAAATGATATACATATGAAATGGTAATACATTTAATGTAGCGTGTGCGTCAAGATGATAAACATTCAATGAATAATTGAACTGTTGGTTATCCGGTAATTAATATTACGTCCGAGATGCAGATCGGACCGCCTTAGTTGCTCGTTGCTCAGGAGTTCCTCGGAGCGTTAGAGTACCTCGGAGTGCTGAAGTTCCTCGGTGTATCCTCGTTGCTCGGGAGTTCATGAGTTGGTCGGGGAAATGAACTTCCTCGTTGCTATTGTGCCAAGTAGATTAACACGTGTCTTCATATCATTCGTCCATATCAGCATATTAATTTTGGTATCAACAGATCAAAATTCTAAGAGTGGAAAATGCTTGAGCAGATGCACTTGCTCGGCTAGCTTCAGCAACCAGAACCGAGCTGTGAAGAACTATTCCTATTGGGATACTTCCTAATAGGAGCATTGATGAAGATCTGATGGTTAATTTTATTGCAGTTGACAAGGGGCCATCTTGGATGGATCCCATAAGAGCTTATATTGAAGATGGAATTCTACCAGCCCACCTACTTGCTGTTAAAAAGTTAAAATACAAAGCGGTGAGATATGTGTTAGATAATGGTGTGTTGTACAGAAGAGGATTGACTGTTGGTCTGCAACGCTGTGTGCATCCAGCTGAAGTAAAATATTTAATTGAGTAAGTTCATGACGGTTCCTATGGAGCCCATGTAGCCGGGAGAACTTTATTGCGAAAAATTAACACATAGGGGTACTATTGGCTAACTATACGAGTAGATTGTGCAGCTTTTGCCAAAAATCGTGATAAGTGCCAGAGGCTTTCCAGCATACATAAGACTTCACAAGATCTCCTCACACCAATCACTTCACCCTGACCCTTTGTTATCTGGGGAATTGACTTGGTCGGGCCTCTGCCAATCACTCAAGGAAGGATCAAATACCTTGTTATAGCTGTTGATTACTTCATTAAGTGGGTGGAAGCTAAACCCTTGATCGATATGTCCTACGAAAAAGTTTATCAGTTTATTTGGAAGAATATCATATGCAGGTATGGCTTTCCCTACGCCTTTATCACTGATCACGACACATAATTTGACAATGACGAGTTTGCTTCTTATTGTGCCCAATCTAATGTCCAAAAATCCACTCTGCTCCTAGCCATCCTCAAAGAAATGGATAAACGGAGGTAACAAATAGAATTTTGTTGAATGGGTTGAAGAGAATGATGGAAAATGCTAAAGGTAATTGGATCAATGAACTGCATTATCTCTTGTGGGCTTACCGAATAACCCCTAGAATAACTACTAGAGAGACAACCTACATGTTAGCATTTGGTACTTAAGCAGTAATTCTGAACGAGCTAGGCTTACCCACTCAAAGAGTTCTTAATTTCAATACCCCAATCAGTGATTTAATGAGAAGGCCGGACTTAGACATGCTGAAAGAGGTACGTGAAGATGCATCTCTAAGGAATACAACCTATCAACAATGGATTGCACATTTTTATAACAAAAGGGTGAAGCCGAGCAACTTAAAAAAAGGTGATTATGTTTTGAAGAAGGTGATTCAGAAGAATAGTAAACTTGAAGCCAAATGGCATGGGCCTTATCGCATTACATCAATTATCCGACCAGGCACATATCGAATTGAGACTTTGGAGGGTGAAGAATTCAAGGATCCCTGGAATGCAGAACACCTGAGGAAATATTATCAGTGATGTAATCATGTTGCACTTAGTTCATTTCAATATTAATGAGAATATGATTTCCTTAAAAAATTTCTTTTTCTTTTCGGAGTACTAGTGCTATGCACTACACTGCAGATGTGTCAGACACCACCGACAATGTTGGTCGTCATCAACAAAGGCACCAATAATGTGGGTTGTCAACACAAACCACCAAAAAAATGTTGGTCGGCATCAAAAAAGGCACCAACAATGTTAGTTACCAACACAAACTACCAACAAAATATTGGTCGACATTAACAAAGGCACCAACAATATTGGTTGTCAACACATAAAAACCATGCAAGGAAAAATTGTAATTCTCAAATGCCGGGTTAATAAAGACCCGAATGACAAATGTTCATCTAAATTGGGCAAAAAGATAAACAAATGTTCCACACACGCCTGGGCACCAAGGTAACTAATACCCAAAAAGTGGAGCATATTAATAGAACCATGGTAAAACATTGGTAATTGGTACGATACTTGGGTAAAACCTAAGGGTATCAATAGAACGGATGAAGACTAAGAAGACATTCATATAAAAAGATTGACTAAAAGTTGATCCATTCACAGTTAAAGATTGACAAAATAATCTTTTCATTAGTACAATCAAATGATTATATATTATTGCTTGATACTGAACATGCAGGAATAAAATACAAAGCCTTACTCTACAGGGCGTTTCCCTTCAGCCTTAGAGACGAGATCCATGCCAGCTGGAGGATCATTCAAAGTATAAGGAGAGTTGATGAAGTTAAAATCCTAAAGCATTTTGGTATTGCTACTACTAGGACGATCAAGCAGATGAGGAGGTCGGATGATCTCTAATTTATCACGTAGCTCGTAATCTCCCAACTGCTTTGAAATTAAGCATTGAAGAATACGGTGAACAGGAATTTAGTTGACATTTAACTTAAAAAGAGGATTGTCAAGCTTAAAAAAGCCTCGGTCATACCAGTCCCATAATGAATTGTTTGGTTCCACCTTAATCACCGACAAAGCATTCATTCAACCCCAATTATAGGCCTCATTCTTAGCTTGTTGAAGCTTATCATCAAGATGCCCCA
Organism: Sambucus nigra; assembly: GCA_949130495.1. NCBI lineage: Eukaryota > Viridiplantae > Streptophyta > Magnoliopsida > Dipsacales > Adoxaceae > Sambucus > Sambucus nigra. Next base: position 236,727,009 of record OX422222.1, read on the forward strand.
AAGCTTCATTATACCCGTCCACCCAAACTTCCCTTGGTTGCTTATGGAATTGAAAGGTTAATTTGTCAACCTGAGAATGAAAATTCTTCAGCACTCCATTCTTAGCTTGTAATTGAGAAGATTGAGTGGATAGTTGTTCAGACAAAGTCTGTAGCTTCTAGAACATCTCTATAATAGCTTGATCTTTAGCTTTTAACTATGCATCTTGATTGGCAAGGGCCTGTTGATTTCTAACTTCCTCTGTGGTACCTCGGTCAGGCTTATTTATTTCTCGGGAAGAGGATGCAGGCTTAATCTTTTTTAATGTTTCCCACTCCTCCCTTAATGTTGCATTTTCAGCCTCTAAAAATGAATACCCGTCACTGGTAGTAGCAACAGCAGTTTTAGGAGCAGATTTCAAAAGCTTCAATTCATCCCTTAAATTATTATTCTTCTCCTTAGGGAGTTTGGCGATAGTTCTAGTTTCTTCAACTTCAAACTTAAGCAAAGCTTCCCTTCTATTATAAGCAGAAATAAAGTTATCAAAATCCCAACCTATACTTAAGCTTCGATATTTCTGCTCCTAGCTTTTGTGTAACAGGGCAGTGGATTCATTATACCATTATTGAAGCTCTTCTATCATCTCATAGTAGGAGACATTATTTTTTATCGCCCTATCAAGTAAGTACTTTTAAATATTTGTAGGCTTCTTTAGCATGCTCTGATACATCATCACCGAGCAACTTAATGATTTCTTCTTTGGATAAGTCTATATGACCATCTTTGAAAAAAGCATTGCACTTCCTCAGTAGCTCGGTATCATTGGAAGACAGTTGTTCCATCTTTGTTATAAACTAGTAAGAAGAAATGACCACCGATCAACAACAATAATAAAATACATGCATAATCAACAAGAGACAAGAAAGAACAAAAGGTTTCTTTTATTAATAGTAAAAAGTTTAGGTACAATAAAATTGAAGAAAAAGAAATAAAAAAAAAGTAAAAGGGAAAATGCTGAACAACTTTACACCTTCTTCCTATCATTCTCAACTTGCTCGCAAGAAGGGGCTATAGACGGGAGTTTCTCGGTTGGGGGAAGAGAAGACGCAATAACTTTAGGTTGCTCGGTTGGGGGAAGAGAAGACTCAGTGACTTTAGGTTGGTCGACAATAGATTCAACCACCAGAGAAGACTCTCCAGTACCAATTTCATCTTCAATCTAATCCTCCATGACAGGAGGAGGACCATGAATATATCTATAAAAAAGTTCAGAGTCTTCAACAGTGTTTAACTCCTGGAGAGAAGCAACCCAACCATCTCTGAAATATTTTTATTTTGCATATTTAATCTGAGTAGAGGCAGCAAAAATGGCTTTGTTCAGCCCTTGTCCCAACCAGCATTGAAGGATTAGTTCACAACATACTTTATCTTTAACCTTTCATAAGAAAGGCTGTCTTTTAATTTGGTAATAAGCTCCTCAGCCATCATAGCCCTGCGCTTAGCTTCCTTATCCATGCGCTCAGCTTCAAGGGTATTTCCCTCAGATGTCTACCGAGCAGTTTTAACAGTCTTCAATTTATCCGCTCAAGTATTTCTCTTAGTCTCCAAGGCTTGCTGAGAATCGAGCACAGACTTCTTCACGCCGGCCAAAGCTTCCTCCACATCATTTGAAGAAGAAGCCCGAATTGCATCATCCTTCTCCAGTATATTATTAAAATCCACCAAGAAATGCAAAAGATGAAGATCAAGTTAGTATATAAAAAATATGAAGACAACAGAATCAAGAAGATGGAAATCCCTTATTAATGCAAGGTTCTGAGCATCCAGTTCACAAACCTTTACTCGGGGTAGCATAGCATCCGTTCCCCTATAGTCTGGAAGATTCTAGACTTGATCAACTTACTGGCCAAACCAGGAGTAATAACTACTGGAGGACCATCATCACAAGAAGGTAATTCGACCAAGGTCTGTTGGTCAGCATCAGTCACCTGTTCAACCTGTTTCTCTAAAGGCCCTCTCCTAAGTCTTCTCAAAGGAAGTTCATTATCTTTAGGGGTCGGGGGTTCTTTATCTTTGGGGGCTGGGGGCTCTTTCATGACATCACCTATTTTCTTCTTGGCCCCTTCAACAGGTTTTTAGGACCCATAAGTGCTGCCACTAAGAAGGTCAGGAAACTATCTCTTCTTCATGATATCAGAAAGAAGAATGTCTGAATCAACAACAGCTTCCTGATCAAGATCAATCAATAGAGAAGGAGGAGCTACAGGCCTGGTAATGAAGGAAGAAACGATATTTTTGTATTGAAGAAAATAAAAAGCAGATCTAACATGCTTCTCAACAACCTTTTTATGAAGTCCCCAAATGAACTTCAATTCTTTTAAGTTCACTTCGCTCTCTTTGGGGGACTTTCTCTTCCGATTAATTGCAATCAAATTTATAAAGCAACAATCAGTATGACATTTTATCAAATATAAACAGAGCAAAATTATTAAACATAAAACAACCTATCCCGTTGCCTAAGGGAGGATATATAGGTCCTTGATATTTTACACCTCCATTTAAGGCAGCATGTTGCTAATTTTTTACAACTACCCCCTGATCAAAATAATCCCTACTGGAATCAGGGAGGTTAACTACTAAAGCCTTACTAACTGCCCTAGTTTTCAAATAAAAAGTGGTGTCACTAGTTGCCCATTTGTAACAAAATATTATTTCTGGAATCCCTAGATGAGTTCCATGAATTTGATTTAACCTATATACTCCGTTCATCACCCTCCATGTGTTAGGAGCTACTCTAGCAGGTACAACGTCAAAATAATGACAAAACTCCAGATACAGGGGATTAGGAGGAAATGTTAACCCACATTCAACAATAAAGATGGAAGGGAACCAATGGCCTCAGCAAGAGAGAAAAAATCAGAAGAAAAAGTGGGATGCTCCAGTACAACCCAAGACGGAATGTCAAAGTCATTCCTAGACTTATCAAGCGATTCAATAAAATAAATCATAATGAAGAAGCAAATAAGAAGAGAGAAAAGTTCTTAAAAGGGTTTAGGGATTCAGCAAGAACTGAAGACAGAAAATAAAATGATCACACAAAAGTTTAAAGAATACAACAGCAGAATCATAAATGGAAGATAAAAGATGATCGAAGTTTTACCACCCTTTTTATAACTCGCCTAGAAAACTAGGAAAAGTAATGATTAAATGGAACGACGATTGAGTTTACGACGGCTAACAAGAGAAAACACAAAGATACCCTAGAAATGATCGCTAAAATTTGAAATATTTACAAAATTGTCATTCGGTCTAAAAAATTATCAATTAACTGGATAAATTTCCCAAGTCTGAAAGGTCTGCAGCCGACTAAGTAGCTCGAACTACTGTTAAAGCATAATGTTCCACACTTACACATCAGCTGCAAGCATGAAATATTGGGGGCTTCTGTTGATACCAAAATTTACCATCTTATGTGGACCAATCAGAAGTTAGCACATGTCATCCAATGTGGCACAAGTCTGAGTCAACATGATACAAATCCTCGACCAACAAGGGAGCTCGACCAACAGAGAACACATATCAATGAGGAAGCCTGACCAACATGGAAGATCGACCTACAACAGGGAGTCCAATCATTATGGCCAATGAAGTGCCAACAGTCTTATGTTTAATTCTCATTATGTATTGATGTAAATACCTAACAAATGAAGGCTCTATCATTTCACATGACGACTCTTGACACCCCTCTTGGTCTATAAATACATTATAACACCCTTATTGCAAGGGGATCTAAAAACAAATCAATGCAAACAAGCAATACATAATATTGGGCGTAGGCTTTTCCATTGAGCCGAACCACTTTAAAAACTTCATTTGTCTTATTTGTTTTACCTATTTATCTGTGATAAATTAATTAGGCCTAGTCTAGTTTCTTGCATCAACAACTAGTAAGAACGGTGTATACCCTATTGGCTTCCTATTTATTGTTTGATAAGCCCATAGGATTGCTAGGATCTTATCATCCCACTCTCCTATAAAGTCTTCCATCATCTTAGGCAAAATGTTGACCAAGGTTTTGTTAATCGCCTCTGATTACCCACTACCCTTGGGGTATGCCACTGTTGACGTGTGGTGAATGTTGGAGTATTTATTTGTTAGAATCGTTACTTCTTTGTTAATAAATGGGGTGGAATCCTAAATTTGCAAATTATATACTCCCTGATGAAGTTTGCTACCATGCTTGTTGTTGACTTTTTAAAGGTATTGCCTCAGCCCACTTGGTGAAACACTTCGTTTCCATGAGTGTCCAAATTTTTCTTTTGGAAGATGGATGTATTACCCCTACCAGATCAAATGCCCAAGTGTGGAATGGGTAAGGAGTGGCTAGCGAGTGTAAGTCCATTGAGGGAACATAGATCACGTTTTCATGCAGCTGACACCCCTTGCACTTGCGAAGGAACTCAGCAGAATCTTTATCCATGGTTGGTTAATAATAATTTAAGGTCATTAATTGGTCATATAGCTTTGCCTCTCCAATGTGATCTAGTTTGTGAGATTACTTTAATACTTATGTTGTTTTCTCCCTTGTGAACTATCCTCTTCGATAGAGTTGTTCCTCTACAACGTAAAATCGTGGGGCCCTTCTATTGAGTCCCATTACGTCCGTTTTCTCTGAAGAAATAACTCTGTCTTTGATGAAATCAATGTAAGGCTACCTCCAATCTACTTGAGCTTTAACAAAGTGACATTTAGCTACATGAAAAAAACTTAACATTTGTCTCACCTTCGTTGTAACTCCACTTCATCCTGCTTCATCATTGGCCAGAAGTATCCCTCTCTTAAGATAATTCTGAACAAAGGAATCTTTATCATCTCATAGTGTTCAATAGATGTTTTGTTAATCTTGCTTTCTGCTTACTCTGGCCCGATACACCTTGATAGACATCCTCCCACATTCTTGAAATAAAATTTTCCTTAGCTCTCAAAGTACTGCCCCAATTCTCTGAGTTCTATCTTTTCATCACCGGACTCTAACTTCTTCTTGATCTCAGCTCTCCAATATGAATCGTCTTATATAAAAAAGATTGACTATACCATCGAGGGAGTTATTCTTCATTGTATCAAAACTACAATTGTGTCATTTTTCATGGCCATTTTCTGAGCAATGGCGGCATAAGCATCGGCATGCCTATTCATCATTCTAGGATGCCTCCTTATTTTGACCTGATAGAAAATGGTTGATTAATTATTGGATTATTATTCTATAGGGCGCTAGGCTAAGATGCTTCAACGCGTATTCCTCATTCACTTGCAGGACTGCGAAGTTCAAATCACCTTTGATACACAGTGAGCGGATGCCCCTTTGAAGGGACTTTAGCAATCTCAGCACTAATGCCTCATACTCTACTTCATTATTGAAGCAAGGTAACCTAACTTAAAGGAAAGAAAAATATATTCCTTTCCCTTTGAAATAATAGTCCCACTCTTCCGTATTCTCTGTCGAAGAACCATCAAATTCCATTGTCCATTCCTCAAAGTTTGCATCTAAGAAATTGGCCTGTAAATCATCTCCTGAAATGCTCTCACAAGGTGGTTTAAATACTCCTAATGAAAAGATTGCCAATAAATCTGCATACACCTGGGTCTTGATTGCTTGAGGGACTGCACACTTCAAGGCATATTCTGAAAGGATAAGGAACCACCTATCTTCTCTTCCAATTAAAATAGTTCTTGCCAACAAAAACTTCATAGGATCCTGTTAAATTTGAATTGTGAAGATAGCATATATAAGTTTTTGTGCTACAAATACTAAGGCTAAGAAATGACTTTCTACGCTTGTGTACCTTTCCTTAGGTCCATGTATGATCCTACTTAGGTAATAGATGTGACACCCCGACTAATTAAATACCGGGTAGCTACTCCTTTATTAAATCAATACAAAATGCCAAGTTGGTCCAGTTAATAGCATCACTGTCGAAAACATTTTTAATGATTACTAACCACCTAGTATTTAAAAAGTGAGTTGCCAAATTTTAAATTAAATCTGATTAACATGCAATAAATGAAATATAGAAATGTAACACAACCATTCACGATAAAGTCCAACTATAGTAAATCAACAAGTAAAAATGAGTCTAGAGGAAATACTCCTCACAACAATCCCAATATGGAAAGAAATAAAACAAGTCTGCATCCTGAATTAATTACAAACCAAAAGTCTGAATAACTGAAAGAAATGAAATGTCTCTAAAAGAAATGGGCGACATGCCCTACAACTGATGAAATCTGAATATAGAGCCAAGGCAAATGAAGCGTCTACTAGCAAGGCCCTGTAACTTCCACAACAGCTACAGCTCGTCACCTGACTGGAAATACTATGCATGGTGTCCTTGTGGCTGGACACCTAAAAAGGTTTTTACAAAAAGTAGATTTGAAAGCAAACGGGTTAGAGCCCGAAAGTGGAGAGTATTTTAAAAATAGCAAGTGTTTTAATAACATTAAAACAATGAATGCAAAGTACATGTTAGGACGTGCTCTCACATGAAATACTCACCTCTCGGCTATTTGTGCACTCCTAACGTACCGTACCCATACAAGTGTTTCTCATATCTAACTAGACCAAAACAAATACTGTCCTTTCTACTCGATTCGTACTATAAGTCCCAACGTTATCAATTTAATAGAGAGCTTTACTTAAATTCTCAAATTTCAAAGTATTAGTAGTACAATTTACCAAAGTTTATCTCCCATTTTATATTCTCAATGCGTTACTATAATGATTCTCACATTCAAACATAACAATTCTTTTCATTTAACCGTATATTATTCACATCATAAATATACAATATAAGCACCCCGAGGCTAAGCTGTGGTGCACTCATACTCTGCTATCCATCCCGGTACATCACGTACATAAGGATCACAAATTCCGAATCTCTCAGGAATTGTTAGAATAAGCACAACACACGAAAATGGAGGCGAACATAATTCAACATATCCATGGGTCACGTACAAACCTACGCTCCATAGTCAGCTGACTTATTAACTCACAAATAAGTCGTTCTAGCATTATGTTCTCTAGGCACCAATCTAAATCCGGGCACACAAGGATTAGATGGCCCTAAGCGAACGTAAACCTCCCGTGATAGCAAGTATGGTAGGTATGTCATACACATAAAATCATATACATATACTAAGCATGCACACATCTTAGTACTTATCATATTTTATTAGTGGTATACTTCTCATTCTTATACCAATACACGTGTCCCATGTTTATATATACACATCATCCATTATCCTCACGTCGTAACTAGTTATTCGCGTCCTAACCCACAATTACCATTTGGTTCAAACCATTCTTCTATATTTTACTCCCCAATATATCCCGAATATCCCAACTATCTCAATTAGTCATCAAGGTAATGTTATCTCTGCCATTAAACAAGGTTACGTGACACTAGAAATCAAACCAGGCCAAAAAGGCCATTCTGTCAACTCGTTAGAAGTCTCGTTCGATCGAGGTCGTTCGAACGAGAGTTCGTTCGAACGAAATGGGCATCTAACGAGATCTTGTTCGAACGAAAGGCATCGAACGAACATCCCACTCGTTAGAAGTCAAACTGTCAACTCGTTAGAAGCTCGTTCGAACGAGCTCGTTCGAACGACCTGGGCAGGTCTTCTAACGAGGTAAAAATTTCCTATTACGTTCTTCCCAATTCTCTTCACCTCTAATCTCACCTAAACATCATTCCAACAACAGTTTAAGGTTTCTAATCCTTCCTAAACATACTTAGGTCGTATTTTAACATATTTATAGGGTCAATTCATCCTAAACAACACCCAACTAACAAATCTCCCAATTTTCCCAAATCTCATGGACATGAACCCTAGAAAATATAAAGTCATCAATAGGCATAATCAAATCCGTTTTTGTGATATAAAAGATGTATTTCTATCAGAATAATTTCCCAAACATGATTCTACATGCAATCTCCTTATCAAAATATGAGTTTCTAATTCCAATTCAATGGGTTTTTATCAATCTCCCAAAACAATGAAATTTTCATAAATGCCTAAACATGGAAGAAACATTCGTTGTAAATAACGTAATTAAACCACTTGCCTTAATCGTTCTTCAGATTGTTGTATATTGGAGATGGTTGGTGTTGATACCAAAATTAGTATGCTGATATAGACGAATCACAAGAAGACACATGTCGATCTACGTGGCACAATAACAACGAGGAAGTCTATTTCCCCGACCAAGTCAGACTCACGTCAAGCAACAAGTATACTCCGAGGAACTCCAGCTCTCCGAGGAACTCCAGCGCTAAGAGGAACTCTTGAACGACGAGCAACTAAGGCGGTTCGAGCTGCATCTCGACCATAGCATTGATTGCCAGATAATCAACAGTTCAACTATTCATTGAATGCTTATCATCTTGACGCACACGCTTGAAGAACATTAAATGAATTACCCTTTCATATGTATATCATTTAATGTATCACCCTTTCATATTATAGCCTCAAGGCTATAAATACAATGTATTACCCTCATTCAAAAGGACCGAAATTTCTTGATAGTACTTGTAATCGAGAATTCCCAAACACTAAGCAATAACATAACAGTGGACGTAGGCCATTCATATAAGGCTGAACCACTTTAAAATATTTTGTCTCATTTATTTATCTGTGATTGAATTATTAGAGTAATATAATTTTTTACATCAACAGATTGGCGCCGTCTGTGGGAACGACTGTTGTTATCGTTTTTCACCAAAAATCATTCATCATCAATGGCAGATAATCCGGAATCCAGCAATCGAAATGCTGGAAATCCTCCAAATCCCTCTGCACCTCTAGATATGGCTGGAATTATGACGAATCTGGCTCAAGGAAAAACCGCCATGCAAGAAACAATGCGGCAACTCATACAGACCCTTCATGGCGGTGCACCTGCACATTCGGGACAACGAAGTGGTCAGAGGCAAACCTATTTGCTTTCTTCACGATCCAGGCGTACTGAGTCATATCGTAATGAGGAATCTGATGATTTCTCTTATCAACCTGGGCGAACTTCGTCAATAAGGGCTACAGATACTGATCAACGTATCACTCTCTCTCCATAGAGACCCAGTGCCTTGGAAAGACTGAGTAGGGTGTCTCCTTTCAGTCGATTAGGCCCTAGGAGGAATAGGAGTCCACCTATGACCATGTCGAAGAGTTTTCGACAACCATCAGATCTAAGAGAAGGATCAGCACAATCACGACCAGTTGCTCGTCAAGATAGATCTCAGGAGGCCACATCAGAGCAATCAATTGCTCGAACTAACAAGCCCGAGGAAGGAAATGATGCGTGGAAGGGTTCCATTCAGCGGTTGGAGGATAGATTGGGAGAAATGGCTAAGGCGAAGAATCCCTTACAACGAACTTTTGTTCAAGGGACACCTTTTGTCCAGGCCATTGTGGGTTTTCCTACCCCGTCAAAGTTTAAAGCACCTGTGGTGACCCCCAAATATGATGGAAAGACAGATCCTGTTCTTCATATAGAGCAATATCAAGCTGTCGCCGACATCTATGCTGTCCCTGACGAGATGAGATGCAGAGCATTCTCGGGAACTCTTACTGGATCTGCCCAGATATGGTACAATAATCTTCCTCGGGGTAAGATTTCAACTTTCTTTCAGTTAGCCGAGTTGTTCATTGGCAATTTCTGTTTTGGAGCAAAGCCAGTAAAAAGAGTAGCACACTTGTTAAGTGTTAGACAAAAATCTGATGAGAGTACTAGAGATTACATAACTCGTTTCAATAACGAGAAGCTGGAGGTCATAGATTATGAAGAAAAGACAGCAATCACCGCCTTGATGAGTGGGTTGTTGCCTAACAAGTTGTATTACACTTTGGCCAAAGATCCACCTACAACTATGTCAGAGTTGATGGCAAAAGCGACCAAAATCATGAATGCCGAGGAGGCTATGGCTGCGAAGAAGAATATGGATAAAGAAACCAAGGTGGAAGACGACAAATCCAAGAAGAAATAGCATAAGGGCAATGGCGGTGACAAGAATTCCAAGAATAATAAATCGTCACGGGAAGTCCTGAAGAAATTCGATAATTATACTCCTTTGAAAATGGGTATTAATCATGTCTTGGAAGAAATCAAGAATAACGAGGAAGTAAAGTGGCCAAAGAAACTGAGGTCAGACCCTAACATGAGGAATAGGGAGAAATATTACGAGTTCCATAAGGATCACGGCCATATGACCAAAAATTGCATAGCTCTTCAGAACGAGATTGAAACACTCATCTGAAGAGGGAAGCTAGCAAAGTATGTTGATCGGGGAGGCGAAAGAAGAAATAATGACCGAACTAGAGAAAGGTTTAGATCTCCTCGTCGAGCAGAGGAGAAAAAGAAGAGGGATCATGAAGATGATACGGAGAATGACCCCGATCTTCCCAAAAAACCAAGGCAGCCAGAACGAGAGGTATTTTCAATACGCTTTGGGTCATTTGATTGTAATGTCATTACAGGAGGAGATGCAGGAGGAGGAGACCTTACTGCAGAAAGAAAATCTTACCTCGGTGAGGCTCAGGCTTGCTCATACATTCAACGGATAAATTTGGCTGAAGAGGATCGCCCGAGGAAGGTAAACAAAGAGAAGCTGGTCATCGGTTTTTTAAAAAACGACCTTGCAGGTGTTCTTTACCTTCACGAAGACCCTTTGGTGATCAAAATGAGGATGTAAGAAGTAGTGATTTCAAGGGTTCTGGTAGATAACGGTAGTTCGGCGGATATCATGTTCTACTCATGCTTTGACAGTTTAAATTTAAAGTTATCTCAATTGGAGCCTTATCACAGACCTCTCCTGGGTTTTGCTGGCGAGAAGGTTTTTCCACTTGGGACGATCAAGTTGGATATATTCATTGGAACTTGGCCTGCTTGTCGAACAGAAAGAATACACTTCTTCATGATGGATAAAAATGTGCAATCAGCTTACAACATCATCATAGGAAGAGTTGGTTTGAAGAAGTTCGAAGCAGTTCCATCTACAGTACATCAGTGTTTAAAATTCCCTACAAATTTTGGAGTAGGAGTTATGAAAGGTGATCAGAAAGTAGCTCGGGAATGCTATTATTCGTCTGCCGAGCAAGAGGAGCTTGAAGAGTCAGGGAAAAAGACTACTACCTACCAGGTGGATGAAGGTACAGAAATTGAAACACTGGATCCTAGAGACGAATCCCAACTTGTAAAAGGAAAGGTGGTGGAATCTACAGAAAATGTTATTCTGGACGACGAGCACCCTGAACGAATAACCCAAATAGGTTCGACGTTGGATGCTTCGATAAAACATGAGTTGATAACTTTCTTGAGAGACAGAAAGAAAACTTTTGCATGGAGTCATGAAGACATGCCAGGAATAGATCCAAACTTCTTATGCCATGAACTCAATGCGAATAAGGAGATCAAGTCTGTAAAACGGAGAAGAAGAGTGTTTAGTCCCGAGAAGAATCAAGCCATACAATAGGAGGCTGAGAAGCTCCAGAAAGCCCAATTCATTGAAGATGTGAAATATCCAGACTGGTTAGCAAACGTGGTGATGGTAAAGAAGAAAAACAATAAATGGAGAATGTGTGTTGATTTCACCGATCTCAACAAGGCATGCCCAAAGGATCACTTTCCATTGCCCAGAATTGATCAACTAGTGGACGCCACCTCGGGGCATGAGCTGCTCAGTTTCATGGATGCTTACTCTGGTTACAACCAGATCAAAATGAAACCTGAAGACAGGCAAAGTACTTCTTTTATTACCCCTAGGGGAACTTATTGTTACAATGTTATGCCTTTTGGTTTGAAAAATGCAGGACCGATATACCAGCGGCTGATGAACAAGGTTTTTGCCGAACAAATCAGTTGCAATATTTAAGTTTATGTCGATGATATGCTGACAAAGAGCAAGAAAGCTGCTGATCATCTAGTTGACTTAGGTTAGACCTTTGATCAACTAGATAAATACTAGATGAAGCTCAACCCGACGAAGTGCACATTTGGAGTACGAGAAGGAATGTTCCTTGGATACATCGTCAACCAGCGAGGCATTGAGGCGAATCTAGAAAAGATCAAAGATCTTTTAGGGTTGCGATCGCCAACGACGAAGAAAGAGGTGCAGAGTCTTACAGGGCGAGTTGCAGCGCTCAACAGATTTGCATCTCGAGCAACTGATAGATGCCTCCCATTCTTCAAAACACTTCGAAAAACTTTCGAGTGGAATGATGAATGTGAAAAAGCCTTTCAAGACTTGAAGAAATATTTGGGAGCACCTCCATTGTTGTCCAGGCCAGTAATGGGAGAAAAGTTGTACTTGTACCTGGCAGTATCAGAAAATGCAATAAGCTCGGCATTGATCAGAATGGAGAACAGAGTCCAGAAGCCAATTTATTACACAAGTAAGGCTTTTCGAGGTGCAGAGATCAGGTACCCAAAGCTGGAAAAATTGGCGTTGGCATTAATTGAGGCAAGTAGAAGAATGAGGCCATATTTCCAGGCCCATACCATCGTCGTGTATACCGACATGCCATTAAGACAAGCCCTTCATAAGCCAGAAAAATCAGGGAGACTCATGTACTGGGCAATAGAGCTCGGTGAATATGATATTGTGTATGAACCCAGATCATCATTAAAAGGGCAAGCTGTAGCAGATTTTATAGCAGAGTTTACATATCCTGATACCCCCGAGGAACAAAAGTTGCTCGCTGACCAACCTGTGGATGTTACAGGATCAACAGACATAAGTCCAGACCAACTCTGGTTGGTAAAAGGGCTTGTGGATGTAGAAAGATCATCAAATTCGAGCTCAGACCAACTCCGGTTGGTAAAAGAGCGAGAAGAGATGATCGACGAGGAGAGAAAAATATCAGGGGAGGATGAAAGAAAATAGGAGATATTTCACTGAGGAACTCTGTCAGATAAGAAATTTGAAGACGAGTTACCTACATGGAGATTGTATGTAGATGGGTCATCTTGCACAACAGGTTGTGGAGCAGGGATTGTTTTGAATACTCCAGACGAGATTGACATGGAATATGCCTTGCGATTCCAATTCAAAGCCTCCAATAATAAGGCTGAGTATGAAGCCTTGATAGCAGGTCTTAATTTAGCAAAGATTATGGAAGCGCAACAAGTGATGGTATTCAGTGATTCTCAATTAATTGTGAATCAGATGATGGGAACATATGCAGTTAAAGGAGAATTAATGGTCAAGTATCATGCAAAGGTGATGGAGTTGTTGGCAGAATTTGATGCCATTCAGTTGATCAGAATACCAAGAATGGAGAATGCACAAGCAGACGCACTGGCCCGACTAGCATCAGCTACTCGTACCGAGCTGTGAAGAACGATACCAATTGAGGTGTTAGAAAGTCGAAGCATAGATGAAGACCTGACGATGAATATTATTACCCTTGATTTAGGACCATCTTGGATGGATCCCATCAGGGCATATGTTGAGGAAGGAGAATTACCGGGAGATAAGATCGCTGCCAAGAAATTGAAGTTTAAAGCTGCTCGGTATGTACTAACTAATGGTGTTTTGTATAGACGAGGAATTATGGCAGGTTTGCAAAGATGTGTACATCCCTCCGAGGTGAAAGAATTGATTGAAGAGATCCATGAAGGGTCCTGTGGAGCCCATGTAGCAGGTCGGACACTTTTGCAAAGGGTGATGACGCAGGGATACTACTGGCCAACGATGAGGGCTGATTGTATAGCCTATGCTAAGAGATGTGATAAATGCCAATGTTTTTCCTCCATCCGACGAACTCCATAAGCATTGTTGACACCCATAACTTCCCCTTGGCCTTTTGCCATGTGGGGAATGGATTTGGTTGGACCACTGCCAACAACCCGAGGAAGATTCAAGTACCTCGTCGTCGCGGTGGATTATTTTACCAAGTGGGTAGAAGTTGAGCCTCTGATTGATATGACATACGAGAAGGTGTACCAATTCGTTTGGAAGAACATCATCTGCCGATATGGTCTCCCTCATGCCTTCATCACAGACCATGGAACACAATTTGATAACGAAGAGTTTGTCGCCTATTATCATCAGACAAACATTTTGAAGGTTCATTCAGCACCAGGCCATCCTCAAAGCAATGGACAGACTGAAGTGACGAACAGAACATTACTAAATGGTTTGAAGAAGAGGCTAAGTGAGGCTAAAGCTAATTGGATTAATGAGCTACAATCAGTATTGTGGGCTTACCGAACAACCCCCCGAGCAGCAACTGGAGAATCACTATATATGCTGGCATTTGGAAGTGAGGCCGTAATACCTGCCGAGTTGGGTCTTCCAACACACAGAGTGCTGAATTTCAATTCCCCAGTCAGTGACTTGATGAGGAGATTAGATTTGGACATGCTCGAGGAAGTTAGAGAAGAGGCAGCCATTAGGAATGCTGCTTATCAACAATGAACAGCCATGTTCTACAACAAGAGGGTGAAAAATGCGACTTAAAAGAAGGAGATTACGTGCTAAAGAAGGTTGTTCAGAAGCACAATAAGTTGGAAGAAAACTGGCATGGACCTTACCGAGTTACAGAAGTTGTTCGACCAGGAACTTACCGAATAGAAACTCTAGAAGGAGAGGAATTTAAGAATGCATGGAATGCTGAACACCTACGCAAGTATTATCAGTGATGTAAAATGTAAAGCAGTTCTATCAATATGAATAAAACGATGATATTTCACAATCTTCTCTCCTTTTATTGAAAGTTTTTTGGGGAATACTAGTGTTTAACACTACGCTGCTCGGCACATAACGCTGCTCGGCAGTAAAAAGAAGACGATAGTTCGAACCCAGACCAACTCCGGTTGGTAAAAGGGCGAGAACACCCCATACTCCTTTGGTTAGGAGGCGTACATTAGCTCAGACCAACTCCGGTTGGTAAAAGAGTTAGTGGACATGATAGTTCGAACTCAGACCAACTCCGGTTGGTAAAAGAGCGAGAACACGATAGTTCAAACCCAGACCAACTCCGGTTGGTAAAAGGGCGAGAACACCCCATACTCCTCTGGTTAGGAGGCGTACATTAGCTCAGACCAACTCCGGTTGGTAAAAGAGTTAGTGGACATGATAGTTCGAACTCAGACCAACTCCGGTTGGTAAAAGAGCGAGAACACGATAGTTCAAACCTAGACCAACTCCGGTTGGTAAAAGGGCGAGAACAAACCATATTCCTTTGGTTAGGAGGCTGACACTGGCTCAGACCAATTTTGGTAAAAGGGCAAGTGGACATGATAGTTCGAACTTAGACCAACTCCGGTTGGTAAAAGGGCGAGAACAACATCAACATTCCTAAAAATGCCAACGTGTTTGGTTAGGAAACAAGATATGCTCTCAAATGCCAACTTATGTTGGTCGGGAGGTAAGTTTATTACATAAAAGTTCCTCGAAGAACAAAATATTCCAAACTGAATCAAGTATGGTTGGTCGGAGATAAAAATCCACTAACTGTAGTTGGTCGACGAGGAGAAAATATTTTAAACAGTACCAAGTATAGCTGGTCGGGGATAAGAACCCATTAACTATAATTGGTCGACGAGCACAACTTAACAACCTTGGTTGGTTGAAAGAATTTTTAACATTTTTATACTCATTACTTTATTATTAAGTGATCGAGCAATATTACTAATACTTGTAACTTTTTATTACTAAGTTGGTCGATGAACCACACAATATTGTTATGCAAGCACAAATATAAAGTGTTTGACAAATACAAGAGCAATGCAAATTTGCAAACAAAAATGAAATTCTTTCATTAAAGTCAAAATGAATTACACAAGTTTATTACATTGATATTAAATTGTGCACTAACTATTACATCAAAATTTCCTATTCTACTGGTTTTTTTTCCTTCTGCTTTTGAAATAGGCTCCTCGCCAGCAGGAGGATCTTCCAGGCAAAAGGGAGAATTAATGAAGTTAAGATCTCGCAGCATTTTGACGTTCATTATTGAAGGTGTATCCATTAAATGCTCCGGACGAGATAATTCAACTTGCTAATGAAGGGCATAGTCACCAAGATACTGGGAGATCAAACAACGAGGGATGGCCCGAGCAGGGATCCAACTCATATCAAGCTCGAATGGTGGATTTCGTAGATTGAGCAGCCCAGGAGCATGATAATCCCATAAATAATGGCCCTGCTCTAGTTTTAATACACCCAGGGCGTTCAACCATCCCTGTTTATAACCTTCATTATTGGCATTTTCAATGCGAGCATCCAAGTAACAAAGGGCCTCATTGTAGCCTGCCATCCAGAACTCACGAGGTTGTTTGTGGAATCGGAAAGTTATTCTCTCTAACTGCTCGTGAAGGTTTCTGGCAAAAACATCCTTATTATTCAGAGCAGACTTTGTCGAAGCAAGTTGATCCTCCAGAGTTTGGATTTTCTTGGAAATTTCAGACAAAGCCCAATCTTTTACATTCAATTGGAACGCTTGAGTTTCCAATGTTGATTGAGTACGAGCTTCTTCAATAGTACGACGAAGACCTCTTGGTCATCCCCGAGCAGGTTGAATACTTTGTTCCTCGTCAACATTCTGAGCAACTCTTCCTCGTCCACGAGAACCTCTTCCTCGTCCCCGAATAGCAGTGGAAGGCCCGAATCTTCTCAAAGCCTCTAATTCTTGCCTCAATTTGGCATTCTCAACCTCTAAAAATGAGAATCCTTCATAGATGACCGGTACCAAGGCAGTGGAAGATGAAGTTGCAGACTTATACTGTGCCAACTCTTTCTGCAAATTGTTATTCTCTTGCTCCAGCAGCTCGGCGATCTGTCTGTATGCTTCGACTTCACCCTTAGGGTGCTCTCTCTCACTTCATAGCCAGCAAGCATCTTGTCATAACCTATTTTAGCACTAAGTTGTTTGAGTTTCTTCTCATATCCTTCGTGCAAAAGAGCTGAAGACTCTTTATACTGATGCTGAAGTTCATCGAGAGTACCTTGCAAGTCTTCAATCATTTCGTAATAAGCCACATTATTGGCTACAGTACGATCAAGAAGACATTTCAAGTATTGATATGCCTCCACTGCTTGGTCTGAAGCATCATGACCAAGGATATCAGAAATTTCTGATGCACTCAGGTCAGTATGGCCAGCTTTAAAATATTCATGGCATTGCTGCATCAGTTTTGTATCATTGGCAGACAACAATTCCATTCTAGCCATAAACTAGTAAAGAAGAGAAAGAAAGACTATGGAAAACTCGAAAGCAGAAATTGGAAAAGGTAGAAGACGGTGATATTGTCTATGAAGTTTAAATACTTTGCCTTGGGAAACGGCGAAAGAAATGATTACAAAAAGGAAACTATTACTCTACCGGCGGCTAAAAGGACAAAAAGTACACGAAGATCGAAGCGCTTATAAAAATGCAAAAAGGCTGATTCTGCGAATTTGGAAGGAAATTCAAATACGGAAAAATGTTCCTAAAAACCAGGAAGATCATTTAATATTGCCATATACCGAGAAAGAATGTTCCATACTCCTCAAAGTTCGAAATATGAAATATTGGGGGCTTCTGTTGATACCAAAATTAGTATGCTGATATAGACGAATCACAAGAAGACACGTGTCGATCTACGTGGCACAATAACAACGAGGAAGTCTATTTCCCCGACCAAGTCAGACTCACGTCGAGCAACAAGTATACTCCGAGGAAATCCAGCTCTCCGAGGAACTCCAGCTCTCCGAGGAACTCCAGCGCTCCGAGAAACTCTTGAACGACGAGCAACTAAGGCGGTTCGAGCTGCATCTCGACCACAACATTGATTGCCAGATAATCAACAGTTCAACTATTCATTGAATGCTTATCATCTTGACGCACACGCTTGAAGAACATTAAATGAATTACCCTTTCATATGTATATCATTTAATGTATCACCCTTTCAGATTATAGCCTCAAGGCTATAAATACATTGTATTACCCTCATTCAAAAGGACCGGAATTTCTTGATAGTACTTGTAATCGAGAATTCTCAAACACTCAGCAATAACATAACAGTGGACGTAGGCCATTTATATAAGGCTGAACCACTTTAAAATATTTTGTCTCATTTATTTATCTGTGATTGAATTATTAGAGTAATCTAATTTTTTACATCAACAGTTGGATTCCTCTCTCTCTCTCTGCAGAATTCTCCTCTCTCTCTCTCTCTCTACAAGTTCTTCTCACAAGATGACAATGGAGGTGGGGGGTTAGTTTTTGGTAAGTTTTAATCTTTCCTTAACTTCTCCCGTAGCCCACTACTTAGTTTAGTGCTGATCATGGGTTTGTGGGTTTAATGATAAATCATAATTAAACTCTAATTTTCGTGGGTTTTAATTACCAAAATTCTGAAATTACCAAATTACCCTTTTGGGTTGCCGGTATGGCCCAAAAATACCCCGGGACCCAAACTACACCCCCGGCTAGTGTTTTCTGACTATTTCGACCCTTTCGGACACGTTGGCGCACTCAAAACGACCATACGTTTAATAAAAATAAAATTCACTTTTTAATTAAATTAAATATTTTCCTGACGCGACTGTCACACGCGTCCCAACAAAATTTCCAAATTGCCGTATTTCTATCTCGCGACAATTTAATATTCTCAATATTCATATATTGCCATATATACACATTATAATCAATTACCAACTCACATCTCGTTAGTATTTCATCCGGATTAATTCTCAATTAATTCACATTTAATTTAATTAATCCCATAAATAAATATCGATGAAAATGCGGGGTATTACAGTAGACTGGCCTTTCTTTCCCATTAAGTTCCTGCGCCAAAAGAGCTCTAACGGACTGGGTGGTAGAGGTGAGATAGAGTTGTAATGGTATCCCTGCCTTCATAGGAATCATTATCTGTTAGAGAAGTGGGCAGCTTCTTCAGCCTGTTGAGTGCCTCTTAGTGAGTGTCCTCCCATCTAAACTTTGTGCCCTTTCATAGTATATCCATCAGTGGATAAGTTCTCTCAGCTATTCTTGGCATAAATCTCCTGAGATAGGAGACTTTATCGAGGAAACTTTTGAGCTCCTTCGCGATTCCTAGACATTGCATCTCTAAGATTGTTGTTTGTCCGGGTCCATCTATACTCCTTTCTGATCGACCACAAAGCCCAAAAACTTCTCACTTGTTACCATGAAAGTACATTTTAACTGATTCATTTTCAGTTTGTACTTTTTGTACCTAATGAATACCTTCCTCAAGTCATTCACATGGGGCTCATCCTTCTCCAACTTGATGACCAAGTCATCCACGTAAAATTTTAATAATTTATGAAATAAGTCATGGAAAATAGCCGTCATCGTTCTCTGGTACGTCGCTCCAGCATTCTTCAACCCGTGAGGAATCATTTTATATACAAAATTTCCTAATGGAGTTCTGAAAGCTGTTTTCTCTGCATCAGTTGGATCCTTCTTAATTTGGATATATCCCACGTACCCATCCATGATGCTATACATTTCACGCCTAGCAGTTGCATCGATCAATGGAGGGGAGAGGGAACTTATCCTTTGGGAAGCTCTGTTTAAGTCTCTGAAACCCATGCAGATTCGTATTTGGTTTTTGTTCTTCTGCCCCACTAGGACAATGCTAGACAACCAAATTGGGTGTTGGATCGATTTGATGAACCCTGTCTCTAACAGCCATTAGACCTCCTCCTTAATCTTCATATCCAACTCTGGTTTATAAGTTCTTGCATCACCGATATAGCTGAAGGCATAACGATCAACTTATTGCAACTTACCTCCCTATCCAAACCCTCCATCTCTGTATACTTCCACATAAATACGTCTTTATATTCCTGAATCAGCTTAATTAAGGCCCTTATTTTCTCTACACTCAGATCCTTCTAAATGAAGATGGACCTTAGATCTTCTCATTCTTCGGCTAGATCAAGCTGCAACAGTTTTTGTACCTGTAGTTTTAGGTGATCCATCATGTATTCTGGCTCATCCTCCACTTCCTCTACAAATTTCCTGAATATTGGAGTTATCTATGACTATGCTTTGCCCTTAGTTGTCCATCATAAAACACTCATATTCTGGGTCAACCTCCTCGCTAGCCTCTTTAACAGCTCCTTCGACTACCCTCTCATACCTTTAAAAGCAATATATCACCCTTCCATACTCTGTTAGCACCTTATTTCACTAACTATTGGCCGATGTAGCTTCCTTCTTTTTTTTATCTCTCAAAGCTTCTGCCAGCCTATCTCCTTAAAAACCTGCTCAGCACACTTTATAATTTAACCTCATTCTCTATCGGATCAATCCTGGGCCTCATCCGATCTCTCAGTTACTTAGAGATATTTTGAGGTTTGGGATTTGCATTGTTGACCTCTTCAGCTACTTCGCTCCTTTTTGCTCCTTCATTTCTTTGACTATTCACATGCCCCATTCTTTCTCTGATAGAGGGTACTCTGACACCCTCCATACATTTAGTTAGGGCCCTTGTGTCTTTTTCCATCTCTATATAGAATGCAATATCCACTAAATTAGCCTCTTTAGTTACAAACGGCTTCTTGGTTACTCGTATAACAATATCAGTCCCTTTCACATTTACCTTAGCACATTGGTGATATATCAAAGGAACTAGACCATGGTTATGCATCCACATACTTTCTATCAAGAAATGGTAGGAAATAACACTCTCAATCATACGAAACTTGATATGTGAAGTGATATTACCCATCATTATCCCTACATTCACATACCTAATTAATTTGGAAGACTAGTTATCATAACCAGAGATCACCAAAGACATTGGTATCAACCATGGTTGTACATAGACCGTCCCCATCGTAACATGGCGTTATATCTGCTAACTGCCTCCTCAACGGTGCAAGGTAATGTTGGTAGATCCTCCCTATCTCTACCGAACTTCCTCTTATTGTCCTTCTTCGACTGATTAACCTCTCTTTCTCCCCCATCTGCATAACCCACTCATGGGGGTTGGCCACATCCTACAGTAGGGTGTAGTGGTTGCTTGAAAATAATAGGCACCACGATTGGGTTTGGATGTACCATAAACGAGATGTTTATCGTAGCTTTTAAGAACCTTGCTAAAGTTCCTTGGCCCATATCTTTTATAAGGTTACAGATGTACTCAGGGAGTAATCCTTCAGCATAGATCTGAAGCATCTTAAACTCCTTGGCCTCCTTCCTTATGCCGAAGGACGTTGTCCACCTCTCTCATGTCAAGGGATGTTTCTATGAATCATCGGATGTATGCCACCACCTCCTCTCCTGGACGTTACTTCTCCTTACACAACTGTGTTAGTGTGAATTCATCATCTGCCATAAAGAACTTCTAGATAAAAATAACATGCATCTCCTCTCATGTTGAGACACTCTTCGGTTCCAAGTGAGAGTACCATATGTATGCTTTATCGGTGAGGGATTTAGAAAACTCATTCAATCTTAACTTCTTATTGTTGTAATGAGCCCCCAAATCCTCAATGAACCTCTTAATGTTCTCCTCCGAGTTTCTTCCCTTACCCAGGTATTTTTCAAAGATAAGAGGTATGTAATCCTTCGGGCTACGTTCCTCATTGTACGCCTATGGGTAGGGAGTACGAAAATCATCATATACTAATGCTACCTTATTGGCTGACTGCGAGGAATATATTATCATCTTTAACATTTCTTTTTGCATCACCTTCCTCATTTCTTCCAAGGAAGACGAAGAAACCTTCTCAGTCGATGGGGCATTGGGCTGAGGGACCGCATGTGGGATGCTGGCCACACTTGGAGCACTCGTCATTGGCATAGGAGTGAGAACAATGTTTGTGGGGACTGGTCTCATTGGAGCTGTACTCAATGGGGCTATCGAAGCCTCCATTGGAGTGACAAAAGAACTGAGGTCTATTCCCTCCCCCCAAAAGCCTTTGTAATTATGTGAGTCTATAAAAGCTCAAAAGAATTTGCGCATCAGAAAGGCCATCTGTGCTGATCCCATCACAATGCTAGTGGAAGCCTATGTAACAGCTGGGATTCCTATTGACGTTTAAACTTAGGGTACCTCCACTGAGGCACCCCATCACTGGAAGCTTCAAGCTCCCTTTCCAGCTATTCCTCATTTTTCTAAATAGCATTGAAGTTAAGGGTACGGTTAATGTTATCTTGTGCCATACTTTCTAAAAGAATGCCTCCCCGGTGGAGTCACCAAATTTAGGAGGGTAATCCCATTAAAGACTCGGAGTATAGTAATACAAATATAGGCGTAACCCTTATAGATATAGTGATAAACGATAACCCAAATACTCTTAACAATGATGAATGAACACTTAGTATTTTATGTAATAAACACTTAGATTGGACTCACAGATAACTCGTGTATAGCTTAAACAATAATAAAATTATCTCAGGAAATAACTTATTTAAAAGGAGAGAAAAGTAAACACCCTAGATACACCTTGGTAGGAAGCCAACACACCATCATTCTCTGATATCTCTCATTAGATAATAAAAGCTTTGTAATAAATGGCAATAGTGGGTGATTAAACTCTGGTTTGCAATAACTCTCTTGCTCTCAATGTGTTTTCTCTCTCTAGAAAGAACTCTCCCTTCTTAGAAGTGGTTGAGGCCCATAAATTACCCCACACCCTTCTCGATGTGCCTTGGTACTCATTAATATGAAAGACATTCCTCTCACACTTTAAGTCTCAAGCATTAAATGCCTGATGGGCAGCACACCCTACATCATAATTAGTAAATTCTAGTACATGCCTTTTGCCCACCAACTCTGTGTCAGAAGACTATCACAACAATGGTGGCTCACCAAATCGTATGACAAACCCAATACTATAGTGGTTTACTCAAGTTCAGATTGGACAATAGGTTGGTGGCTAGTGACATCACCTAAAGTAGATGTGACATCTGGTAGAGGGCTGTATGGCTCAAAGCTCAATATACAATGGAACTTAAGGTTACTCTGCATAAGCTTCCACCGTAGAAGATCTCTCGGTGTTTTACCAGGTGTATCTAAGATGATCAATATAATCCATAACGCTACCTCACTTCTCAAACCTCCAATCCAAGTCCCTATGAATTTCCCATGACGAGGTCCTTCGATAGAGCATGTAAGATTTCCCAAGACCTGTCAGGCCCGGTCTCTCGCAAGTATCATTTGACCTCACACTCAATATTACAATCATTATAGAATTATAATCAATTTAATTAAAATATACAATTTGACTAAGTAAATATGGAAGATAAAGAAGAGCTCTCTCAGTAAGTTTGCTCCCTGAGCTTCTTTGCTGAGCCGCTGAGCTGAGCTCCCTCACTGTTTTCATGCTTCTTCCTTCTCTTGAGTCTCTTCTGTTAATTGGAGAATCTCTCTCTAATTCATATATTACCTTTAAGCCTCCCTACATATGCCCCTTTGTGTAGAGGTTTGTTGTAAGTGCAAGAAATGTCTGCACGAAAACTTCTCAAACCAATGGACCACCTTTTTGGCAAGCAAAACAATTATCCCTTATTCGTGTCCATTACAACTATTGTCATTTATAGGTCCCCAAAATAAATAACTTTAGCTTTTGCGGAATAAAGTTAAGGATGATTGCAAATCAACTTTCTCTTTTTGAAAACTCTTTTTCAATTTTATCAAACCAAATTGTGACACAAATTAGCTTAACTGAATTTTATCTTAATTAATCCTAAACATGCATCTAGTGATTAAAGCAAGTAAAATTAAGTAAAGATACTCACAACGCCTGATGTATGAGGAAAAACCCAAAATGGGAAAAAAACCTCGGACGACCCAAGCCAGACAATCACTATGAACAATGATTTTACAAAGACAGATTATCCTTACACTCAGACTCGATTCCCACGGGTCTTGACACTCCTTCTGATCTTCTACCATTCTTTAATAGTGCTCATGCAAAAATTTTGTCTTCCATGATGCTCGTACACAACACTCGACTCCACGAATATCTCGGAGTCCACCGTTATGGCTTGATACGTCTACGATGTTGAACACGATATCCGTCGCTTCTCCATCGCAAAACCATCAATCACAAGTGTTCAATGATGAACAAAAGTTAACTTGGTGCAGCAAGGATAACATAAACATTATGCTAATGAAAGCTCGGATCTTTGGAAACTCTAAGAATGTGTTTAAGCTTTTGAAACCTTAAAACATATGCAAATAGGTTTCTGGATCGTAAACTGTTTTTCCATAATGCACACCCTTCGATGAAACTGGACACCTCTATTTATAATAAAATTGAGTCGATGTCAGAATCTCGTTTGATTGAGATTCCATGTCTTTCAAACGACTGTGGATCTCGTTCGAACGACGTCGTCAGATAGAGTTCTTAATTTAAGTAGAGTTTTGATTAAAACCAACTCTTATCCAATTCTCATCCATCTTTATCTGACATAAATGAAGTGTAAATAACTAAACCTCTTTTTAAAAACATTTTCCATTAAAAATAACATCCTTATTTTTGTAAAATGAATTTCGAGTTTCATTAACATTATGCATTCATACCTGTGTGATCCCGGAATGCAATTAAACCTTGAAGACAAGAAATTGCACCAATTAAACTTTGGCATGATTGAATCTTTGTAGCTTTACCATAACATATTCATTATCTTCAATACGTCATAGATTCGTGGGATCAGACAATATAAAATCTATCTATGACACAAACATGTTTTGTTCCGAGAATAAGTCAAAACTACATTAAGACTCAATTGGAAATTTGGTCCTTACAAATCTCCCCCTTTGACTATTCTGGGATAAAACCAGCAGTGAAATGCCTAAGCCGAGCCTTCAACCCGTGTGATGCCTAAATCCCATCCCATAAAAGCCAAAATGAAAAATACATCATCAATATAGGATAAGATTCTTCAACAATGGACCGACAAGCATGAAACTGTCTCGAATGTTTGACTTTGATGTAGACTTGAAATCTCGATTATCCTTAAGCATACCTACACACATGAAACACACAAAACTCAGTGAAGTATGGAGGAATAAATGATATAAATAAATATCAAATCCGAATTTGAATAATTTGTTATGTGAGAAACCATGATACCAATATGATAAACAAAACTCGACTCTCAATAAAAAAAAACTCCCCCTACATCACACACATCTCTCCCCCTTTTTGTCTCGAATAGACAATCCGGTGAAAAGAAAAACAAAACTAGCATGAGATATACCAATATGATTTCTTGAATGCATATTATGCTGAAGAAATATGAAACTACCAGCTAAATATGATCAAGTAATGTCGAATCAGTAGCTAGCAAACAGTGAATCACACAAAAAATGTACCAATCTAAGCATGTGTGATAAACGAACCAATGTAGTAAAATATCAAATCAATCAAAGTAAACTCCATAAACAGAAACCCGGTAATAAATATGAATCAATATGAAACAAGGTACTCAAATAAAATACAACCAGAAGAAGTAAAAAATTAGTCAACTAAGGTTGTCGTTCGGATAAGACAGACATATCGTTAGAACGAACTAAGACATCGCTCGAACGAAACAGTATGTCGTTAGAACGACATAGACAAATTTTTCACAGTCTCCCCAGAAAATTAGATAGTGTTTCCCAATAAAAAAAATGTGAAAATTCTAACTGGAAAGGGCTCAAAACTGCGAAACAGTAGCAAAACTAATAAAACTCAAAACTAACAAATATGATTAACATGATAACATAGTATCTATGTACCTAAACATGAACATGGAATGAATGGGCGTGAACTACAAACAAATGAGTCACAATTCCAACACATCGAAACGATTAAGAAGCTCTAATTGATAGCAATCTATCATCAAACTTTATCATAGCCATATGTGACAATTAAAGTGTGAGCTTAATGAACTAAATAAACATCAAGCACATGAATCCAGAATATTTGACGATTCTACAAACATTAGCGTCATGACAAGGATTTTTAACGTTAGGATTCTTTGTGCAAACCCATTTAAATTTTTCAATCCATCCGAACTCCCTCAAAAATATATCAAATTTTCTTTGGAATGAACTAAACTAATTTGGCCCATCTTCGGCATATGATTATTTTTATTGACTTATGAATTTTTTCGAGCTCTTTTAGGACTAGTCAATTTTACACTCTCGTAGCTCTTTCCCGTACACTCATCATAGTTTCAATTAATCCTCACGGTAAACGGTTATTACATGCACACCTCGTCCTTAAGTCTACTTACGCATATATGACAAAATTGAGATAAGAATGTCTCACCAAAACTCAAATATGCAAGAGTAGTAAAACATTCACATAAACTCATGTATGTGTGCAAAGATTACATATATTCAAACTCAAATCAAAATGCATATCAACTTTGAAACAACCCCATAATACAATGGTTAAGATCATTCTAAGCATCGATAATAATGACCAAATGTACTAGCCACATGGATAATGGAAGGAATGGGGTCCAAGCACACCGATATGCCACATCAAACAAGTTAACTCACGACACAAAAACAAAACAGAAAATATTTTTAGTTCTTTGAAAATATTTTGACACAAATAAAAACAAAATCTTTTTGTATTTTTTCAAATAAGATGCAATAAATGAAAAATATAATACAATATGATAAACATGGTGACACACTCATCCTTTAGATTTAGCATGAGAAGAATCAAGTGCAACCAAATGAGATCCATGAAGTTTTATTCCTAAAGCTACCAAATCCGACTTCCTAACCCAAGTAGGTGTGTAACGACGCATGGGGGTGGGGGGAATCGGGGTAACTTTATTCCTAAACTTCCTAAACTTACGAGGAGCATTACTAAGGTCATAGCAAAACTTTCTAAGGTGACCTTTCCTACAACAAAACGTGCAAGTGTACCGATGGTATGGAAAGTGACCAACATGTGGACATTTTTAAACGTTCCTATGTGGCTCTCTCACACGTGCGGGGGCAATGGGAACAACACAATCATCAAAACTAATACTGCGCATATCTCTCTTAATTTGGACGGTGCCTAGCATCCTATCCAACTTCTCACTTCTAGCCTCCAAGTCAAACTTAACTCTAGACGAGTCTCTTAAACTCTCTTCTAACTCCTTAATCCTAGACTCAAGTAGACGCCTAGACACCTCAAACTCTAGCACCTCCTTTTTATCAAACCTCTAAGGGTGTCTCTCTCTTTCTCGACATACTCTATCTTCTCCCTAAGTTTCTTCTCCCGTGCCCTAAGATCCTCAATCAACACATCATTTTTTTCTACGGCATGCTCTTTCAACTTAGGTTGTAATTTCAAGTTAGACCTTTTCACTTTTACCGTCTCCTCAAACAACTCTCGAAATGCAACTTGCAATTATCCTACGTCGATCTCCTCATTCTATCTCTCATTACCCTCACCCTCTCGGGAAGCACTCTTAACAGCCTCGGAAGTGTCATGCACATGAGTATCCTCATGGGAAGATATATCATCATCGCTCACATGACATGCCATAAACGTAAAAAGGTTATGCTCAATGGGGGAATCCTCTCCCTCTTTTGGTTCACTATCACTTAAGGTGGTGTTGTATTCAGTTTCTTGCCCTCTTACTTAAGTCTAGTGGGACACTTCTTAACTTTGTGACTATACCCCTCACACCCGAAACACCTATCAGACTCATCTCTCTTAGGCTTTTCACTATTATCCTTAGGGGTGGAGTCTCCCTTGTTCTTGAATTTTTCAAACTTTTTAGCATCTTTCGATTGCTTATGAATTTGAAGAAATTTCTTGAACTTTCTTGCCAACAAGACGACATCCTCAAAGTCGAAATTGGAGTCGTTATTAGAAAATTTAGTCTCTTCCTTCAGGGCTTTCAAAGCAATGCCCTTTTCTTTCTTAGGCACTTGCTTGGAGGTAAACATGTCAAGTTCATAGGTTTGTAAGCCACCTACGATCTCTTCTAGTTTCGACGAGTCAAGCATACCAATGGAATTCATAACGGTCATTTTTGCATCAAACCTACTCTGTAACGATCTCAAAATTTTCTTAATCACTCGGTTATCGAGAAATCTTCTTACCTAGGTTAAACGCTGCATTAACAAAAGTGGACAACCTAGTGTAAAATTCATCAAACGTCTCACTCTTTAACATCTTAATCGTCTCAAACTGTGTAGTGAAATTTTGAAAATTAGAGACCCTAACCGGGATCATGCCCTCGTGAGTGAGTGCTAGTGTATCCCAATCTTCTTCCGAAGTTTCACAAGTCCTGATACGATTATACTCTTCAGGTGTGACATGTGAGGAAATAACGTGCAGCCCTTTAAGTTATATTGTGTAAACCTATGTTCAGTCTCAGTCCATGACTTAACGGGTTTCAAACTAGTGACCTCACCCTCTCGTGTGATAGGTGGTGTCTAACCGTTTTCAACAGCTAACCAGACACGCTCATCAATGGATTTTGAAGTATTTTTCATTCGCATTTTCCAATAAGCATAGTTAGTACCATAAAAAACAGGAGTGCGAAAACTATCATAATTTTCAAAGGTCATCCTTACAAGCAACAGGGATTAAACATAATAAAAATGTATTTCTAGCTCTGATACCAATTTGTAGGTCCTCAAAATAAATAACTTTGATTTTTCGGAATAAAGTTTAGGATGATTGGAAATCAACTTTCTCTTTTTGAAAACTCTTTTTCAATTTTATCAAACCAAGTTGTGATACAAATTAACTTAACCATATTTTACCTTGATTAATCCTAAATATGCATATAGTGATTAAAGCAAGTAAAGTTAAGTAAAGATACTCACAACGCCGGATGTACGAGAAAAAATCAAAAACGGGAAAAAAACCTCAGACGGTCCAAGCCAGACAATCATTATGAATAATGGTTTTACAAAGACAGATTAGCCTTACACACAGACTCGATCCCCATAGGTCTTGACGCTACTTATGATCTTCTACCTTTCTTCAATAGTGCCCACGTAGCAATTCCATCTTCCACGATGCTCGTCCATAACACTTGACTCCACGAGTGTCGCGGCGTCCACCGATACGACTTGATACGTCTACGATGTTGAACACGATATCCGTCGCTTCTCCACTGTAAAACTAGCAGTCACAAGTGTCCAATGATGAACAAAACTCAACTTGGTGCATCAAGGATCACATATACATTATGCTAATGAAAGATCGGATCTTTGCAAACTCTAATGATATGTTTAAGCTTTTGAAATCGTAAAAAACATGTGCAAACAGGTTTCTGGATCGTAAACTATTTTTTCAGAATGCACACACTTTGAGAAAACTTGACACCTCTATTTATAATAAAATTGAGTCGGTGTCACAATCTCGTTCGAGCGAGATGACACGTCGTTCAAACGACAACGGATCTCGTTCGAACGACATCAAATAACGTTTGAACGACGTCGTCAGATAGAGTTCTTAATTTAAATAGAGTTTTGATTAAAGCCAACTTTTATCCAATTTTCATCCGTCCTTATCTAACATAAATGAAGTGTAAAAAACTAAACCTCTTTTTAAAAACATGTTTCTTTAAAAAGAACATCCTTATTTTTGTAAAATGAATTTCGAGTTTCATTAACATTATGCATTTATACCTATGTGATCTCAGAATGCAATTAAACCTTGAAGACGAGAAATTGCACCAATTAAACTTCGGCATGATTGAATCATTATAGCTTTGCTGCAACGTCTTCATTATCTTCAATACGTCATAGATTCGTGGGATCAGACAATATAAAATCTATCTATGACACAAACATGTTTTGTTCCGAGAATAAGTCAAAACTACATTAAGACTCAATTGGAAATTTGATCCTTACACTGTTATATTTTTTTATTTTTTGTGAGTAGACTCTAACCGTTTGGTCTTGCTCATTATTTTTTGAAACTCTCCCAAAGTATCTGCAGCTCCAGGCCGTCATCGTTCTGGATGATCAAAAAAGGAAAATTCTCCCCGATGTAACCAAGCCAAAGCTATCCCAAATGAGCCTTTTGCGAGGGTACATCATGACCTTTTTTAAACTTTGAGTAAAGACTAGTGCCTATTCTTTGCATTTGGCCTTTGTTCTATATGTCCTCACACCATTACTAAAAATTCTCCCCGATGTACCTCACCCCGTTCTACCATCGTTTGAGCTTATAGCGAGGGGGAAGTCTTTCGTTAGGCTTTTTGGAATTCTCCTAAATTTTAAAAAAATTTGGCCCCAGTGTATTAGTTCTTTTGAAAGTAACCCTATCTCCTCCCCAAACGTCACCTCATTAATGACGTGAGTCTCTCTTTTCAACTGTCAAAGCACTCCCCAAAGTTCCACATATCACTTTGACATCATTACTAACGGCTAGGCACGTGCCTTAGTGGGAAACTTAACTGTCCATTTGAATTTCTCAAATGTTAATATCTAAACACACTTAACCATCTTTCTTTTCTTTATCTTTCATTTGTCTTCATCATCTCTAGAGTTTTGGAGAGAGAAAAAAAGAACTTCTTCTGCCATTGTTAAAATCTTTGCTCAAGCTTTATCTTTCTTCCTCCTCTCTTTCCACCCTCAGCTGCCACTACTTAGTCACTTTCAACCTACTCCTTCTTCTTATCACTACTACTACACCTCAAGCTCTAATGGCTTCTTCGTTTGATGCTTTATTTTCCCCAGCTACCACTATTTCTCCTGCCGCCCCTGCTACTCCTGCCATAGCCCTGGACGCCATCTCCCTACTAATAGCTCGCCAAGAGCGACTCCTCTTTTATCGTCGCTTTCTCATCTTTGGTAAGGGCATCGATTTCTTAGGTGCCTGCAAGACTTACTCTGCAAATGCCAAGTGAGACCCTATGACACTTAGTGGTGAAAGTGATGATACTTTAGCTTGGGGATACTTACCCCAAAGGGGACTCCCAAATTTCGTCTTGATCGCGGTGACTTTTCTTGCTCCAAGATAGAGGTTTTTTTGGATCAAAGCTCAATATATAATGGAACTCAAGGTTACTCTACACAAGCTTCCACGGTAGAAGATCTCTTGGTGTTTTACCAGGTGTATCTAAGATGGTCAAGACAAGCCTTAACACTGCCTCACTTCTCAATCCTCTAAACTAAGTCCCTCTGAAGTTTCCACAGTGAGGTCATTCAATAGAGCATGTAAGCTCTAAGCCCTGCCATGCTTGATCTCTTGCGAGAACCATTTGACCTCACACTCAATATTACAATCTTTATAGCCTTACAATCAATGTAATTAAAAGATACAATTTGACTAAGTAAAAATAGAAGATAAAGAAGAGCTCTCTCGACAAGTTTCGTCGTTGAGCTCGATCACTGAGCTGCTTCGTTGAGCTCCCCCACTGAGCTCCCTCGCTGTCTTCATGTTGCTTCCTTCTCTTCAGTCTCTTCTATTAATTGGGGGAGCTCTCTCTAATTCAGATATTACCTTCAAGCCCCCCTACAATATTAATTCATATCCTAACTTTTCATTTTTTAACAAAAGAAATTTATTTATAAACAATAGGAGAAAAAGCCTCTCTTATGGGTTGTTACTAATACTAAAGAAAATAAAAATAAAAAAATAATTACAAAAATTTACGAAGTCTTTGAATAGAAGCAAAAGGCGTTAAATTATATTTAAGAGTCGATTTCTCCTCAGTAGTAAGGGACGAAAAAGAGTCAACTTGAAGGCTTTTAGATTCACCCTTTTGTTTAATTCCAACCACCGCTTCTTGATTGATAATTGTTGGATCTTCAATGTTTCCTAAGATATGGAAGGAAATTCTAACTTGAGAATTGAACATTTAATATTGAATTTGACCTCAAATTGTTTCAATCGAGTGTTCGATAATAGTTCGATCTTGGGTGGAATTAGAAGCCTTTTCGAAATCAAACATTGGAATCTCGACATATAAATTTAAAACTGGATAATAATCATCTTCTTCCACCCTCAATGAACTTAAATTTGGAATATCCTCTAATAGAGGGATTTCATCATAGGCTTGAGACTCATTATTTCCAGAATTTTTTATTTGCCCGGAATAAAATTCCTAAATTTTTTATTGATCTAAACCTATATTAACTACCTTACAATCATCTTTGAAATAATCCAACGACCCAGAAGAATTGACCATATTCAAATATCTATTATTCGATTCTAGTATCTAAACAGCCAGGACATTTAAATGTTCCTTCATTATAGGAGAATTTGATTTTTCTATTTCCACGTCGAACTTTTCATCTCCATTAAAATTGGCAGGACCCTTTGAAATCATAATTAATTCCTTAGCTTGAGTGATTGTTCCCTTTCTAGCCAAAATACTCGAAGACTGTTTGCCTAAGCCAAAAACAGTTTCCACGTGGATTGAGGGCGACCCTGAGTTGACATTTTATGAGTCTTTGGATAGTTTTAAATTTTTTAAGAAAGAATGAATAGGATTCTCCACTAACCGGAGTTCCACCTGAGCAATAGTCAGCTGGGTTTTTCTGATGGCTATGTTTTTTAACTTAAATCTTTTGATCAACTTTATTTACCATTTGTGGATTTTTTTAGGTGCAATTCTTCTCCTTCTTCAAGGTTAACAACTTCAACTTATTTTTTTGGGATCTTATCTTGAATATGATCTTCTAATTCTATTTTTTGATTCTTTTCAAACTCATATCTGCTGCTGTATTTATCTTTGGGATATCTTGAGCTTGCTTTGGGTGAGAGTTAAACATTTTAAGGCTTAAACAGGCATGAATGTTGGTCATGACCTTTCTTGGAACAAATTCTGTAGTATTTGGGGAGGTCTTGCACCTAAACTTCCTGTTAGAATACCCCATGGCCACATCCAATCCACACCCTTTTGGTTATGTATTTCATTAAATCCATTTTTACACACCCTTGCTAGGCTAGGTCTGTTGATCTCTACAGTTGATGGATCCACTCTTAGAGGTTTACCAATAAGTTGGGTAATAGAAAATAAAGAAGCTTTCGGGAAAAAATGGATTGGGAGTTGGGGGAAGGATATTTACAATGGAAATATATTTCTCTCAATATCTCCCCTAAAATCAGGTGACCATTTGAATATGCGCATTAGATATTTGCCAATATACCAAGATTCTCGCATCCACATTCTTACAAAATCATCTTCACAGTTTAATCGAATCAAAACATACTTTTGATCCAAGAGGTCTATTGAATATGTTGTTTTAAGAGAAAAGTTTTGAAAGAGTTTCCATGTTATCTCCATTGAAGACTTTCCATGAGAGAACTTCCCTACGAGGGCATATTGGAAAGGTTTGGCTAGGTAGTTGATTTCATCCATGGAGAATATCACTACGGGTTATCCTTTGTTTCAAGCATTCTTTAAGTTAGTAGGTTTGTGTTCAACATCATGGGATTGAGTAGATGCCATGCTTCATTCCCATATCCTAGCTTAACTTATATCTCAATTACATAATGAGATATATTAATTTTAATCCTTAGATTACATCTACCAAATTCACTTCTTGAAAAGGTTTCTTCATCCTATCTATTTCTTTATTATATTATCTTCGCCTTTGTCCATTCCATGACAAAAAGGGGAGAATGATCGTCCTTCCTATGAAAGAAATTTTGACTATAAGACTCCTTATGTTATCTTAATGTCTTTTCTAGTCTTAATAGGAAAATAGGTTAGAAGAGTTACAAATGGTTATGTCTTTTCAATCCTTATTATGCTTTTAGCTAGGGGAATCGTGTCATAGGTGATAGATTTGATTCATTTATTTTTAATTTTTAATTTTTATGTTTTCTCATGGAATAGAAAGAAAAGAAAATTGTAATAGCACAAGTACGCTAAAACCCTCTATGGGATCAAATTATCTTATCCCATTCCAAAACATATTTGAGTCATAATCTAAGTTATAGAAGAATAGTTCATGTTGAAGATTCTAAGTCTAGACTTTTTATATTCATCCCAAAAAGCTATCTCATATCATGACCAATGAGATTGGCTCCTTAGGATAAAGTTAAAGGACTTAGAATGACTTAGTTTCATAACCCTTGTTTTGACATAAATCAAATTATATTTTCTTAAATTGGAAAATGTGTAAAAGCTTGTGTATGAGTAGTTTGAACAATTTGAACAAATACACTATTCAATATACTTTTCGTATGGGAAAACTATGTTAAAAAAATCATTCTTATTTGTTTACTTTAACTATGAGTGTTCCTCGCTAAGAACAATCATACTTAAAGTGTTTTGACAAAACATTCTTAAACTCTTGGATGACATTTACTTGTTCAGATATTTTGGAAAAGGGAACAACTTGCCCTGTCGCAGTTTCCCCACAATGATGGTTTTCCTTGGTGTAGAGAAAGTCTGTCACTGGAACCTTTGTCCAAGCCCAAATTTTCTGGAACTCCGCATGACCTAGATCACTTCAGGTTCACTCAGCAATACATAGCTTTGTTAAAGTGACAGTACCAGATCTAGTGCAAAAAAAAAAATCTTTCCAAAAGGTTGCATTGAAAAATATGGAAATTATCTTTTGTTGCCATATTTTTTGTTGTATTGTAGAAGAAATCTATTTTGTATCGTTGGTAAAGAGATAGAGGGTTTGAGATCTTGTGACCACAAGTTTGAAAACACCAATTTAATTCATTTTCTTCTTTATTACAAAATAAAGGTTGAAAAAGGTTTAAGGTTTCCATTATTTTATCAAGATAAAGAAGTCTGATTTTTCTTAAGAAAAAAAAATCTTAATTGTATTTTTGAGATATTCATTATTATCTTTCTAGTTTAAAGTAATTTGAAGTTTAATTACTTCCGTCGAGACTTGAACAAAATACTTTGTAAAAATTTTTCTTGAGAAACTTCAAATATTTTATTGAGTATAAGAATTCAAAATTAAATAGTTCTAATAAAAGGATGCATTAAAAGAGTAAAGAAAATGCTCATAACAGAAGATTTACGTGGTTTAGCAACTACTTAAGTCCACTAAGAGGGTTCTCAGCTTTTATTAATTTCTCAAAACCTCGAAATTATATGCCCCTTTGACCCAGGGTGAGAGTTGTATTTATAATATTGAAAAGTAATTGAGTTGTACAAGAAACTCCCCTAGCTCCTTATTGGCTTATTGGTGATCCATGTCTATCTTGTTTGAGAATAAAGGTAAACAGGTGAGTCCATAATTATCCAAGTTATAAGCCTTTGTAATTATCCATACGGCATTAAATTTGACGGGGACAACATGTTGGGATTGCTCCGGCCACGAGAAGTTGTGACTTTATGGTTTGGTGCCCAAAATTGCCTTTAAAATTCTTTGCAAAAGTTGGGCCAAAGAATTTTAAATCCTTTATAGGCCAAATATTTATCCCAAAAGTTTAAAATTTCATGCTCAGGTAGATTTGTGATTACTTAAAATCGGCAGGGGTATGCTGGTGATTGTGAAAGTTGAACCACCAAAATCCTTATTGAGAATCATTCCTTATGATTGGTTTGCACACAATTCGAATGTCACTTTGTTTCAAACTCTATACCCATTGTTTTTCCTACCATTTTTGGTCAAGGGGGATTAACTTTTCCTCTAAACTAACTTTTCTTAGAGTTTTGTTAATATTTTGAGATCGCCCTAACCCAATGTGCCTGTAATCCATGTCACATTACCAATGGGGTTCATCAGATCAATGAGTTGTATGGGACCAACCTGGGGGTCCTAGGAATCAAATATTTTTATTCTCGGTCGCACACCATAAATGGTGTTTTGTACCTGAAGACAAGGAAGGTCAACAGGGTTCTTGTAGTAATCCTGACTAATTCTAATAAGGGATCTTGGAATCAGGATTTTGTTATCCGTAATTGGAAACATCCTCCTCTTCCTGAATGCGAACAGTACACGGGGTTCCTGTGCCCAGAATGGGGGAGTGATATAGGTTAATACTTTCTCTTTTATAAACTATATAAATTTTCTTCTAATTATATTGACTGATAATGTTTATTATTGCCTTTCCCTTTCCCACATTAACAAAAAGGAATTATTAAAAGTTTTGAAGTTGAGGGAACCCCTAGTTCCAGACGGTGATCATCCTCTCTCGGACTTTATTCTACTTGAATACAAGAATTCTACTAGCAACTTCACAGCTCGACCAGTAGACAACATCCATAATCTCCCTCTTCCAAGCGAGGAAGATTATGTTTCTTCCTTATTTGAATCACTAGATATTGAACCCATGCCTATTGAGGAGGATTCATTGGACCCAAGGAAGAGTATTTTGCTGATTAATAATGATGATGTTGATATTAGTGCCTCCTCTCCAAAGACGAAGTTCTTGAAGAGGACTGAATAAGAAGGATCTAGAGACATTGACTCGGACTTAGTCATTTAAGAGAAGAATAAGAAAGACAATGCCCCATGGCACCTCAATCCTCCCACAAAGGTGATGTACCTCCACATGTGAGGTCTTCACTGGTGATGTCTGGGCCAAGAATCCCTTCTTGGCCTATAGCTTGCTGAAGGGAGTTGTGCTCGCTACTAATTGCGAGCAGATAAGACGATTGTCCTATGAGAAACTTGCATCCCATTTCGCTCAGGTATTATCACTAATAGGCTAAGAATTTATTTTTTATTTTTTATTCTTCTTTAAGAAGGACGGATGCCTATTTTGTGTTACTAATATCTTCCTTATTTTCTTATTTACAGTTTGTGGTTGATTTTTTTATTGTGAATAGTCACCTGATTCAATCCAAAGTTAATGATGAGCTCAGTGAAGCTCTTTTAAAGTCTAAAGAAGCCCGATCCTCTGCCAAAAAGGCCTATAACGAAGAGAAGAAGTCCACTAGTGACACCATAGGCACACTCATGATCGAGAGGGATCAGTTAGAGGTTGATAATGACCAAATGAAGGCCAGACTTCAACAGCTAATAAAATAAGCTAAAGACATTTCTTCGGCCAAAGAGGTGAGCTACGAGAAAGGATACACTGATGCTTTTGAGGATGTCAAATGCCAATTGGCCTTCATCCAAAAATCTATTTTCAAGAAAGGTTGGGACACAACCTTCGTGGGGACGAATGTCCTAACTAAATTAGAACTGTTAGGTGAGAAAAAGTTAGGCTCTCCACCAAAGGTTGATGAAGAGGCCACCACTAGTGCCCCAGACGATCAGAATAGTGAATCTGCATCCAAGGGCAAGGCCCCAGAGAGTGAAGAGCAAGTGAAGAGAAAAAGAACTTAGAACTGATTATTCCTTAACATTCTTGTATCTTTCTCTCTACCTCTCTTTGTAAGGTCTTTTCCTGCTTTGGTGTAAAGAATGAAAAAACTTCTTTTTTATTACTTGTAATATTATCTAGACAATTTATTAAATGTCTTCATTTGTTTTTTACTTTCTGTAATCTGTTGTCGTGGATGTTCCTTCTTTTTCTAGCAAATTAGATATCCTTCTTGGTCAGTATTCCAGTGCTCAGTCTTGCTGATCATTTGTCTCTGTTCGAAAGGACCTTGAGAAGATGATTAGTTCATACAAGGACTAGTCAGCCTCGGTAGCTAAGATAAAGGATGATGTGAAGTACCCGGCCGATATAGGTGCCCTTATGCAAGAGGAGGTGAATAATTTAAAGGCCTAGCTAGCTGGGGCAAAGGACATTTGAGATGTTAACTCTCTTCTTCAATCCAAGAATGATGAGCTAAAAAAGAAGCTGATTGAAGCTAAAGATAGTAACCGAAGAGCTCATGTCATGGTGAGCAGACTTAACTGTGGTATTTTTAAGCTTCATTACTTGTTCAGAATGGGTCCCCGAGAAGCATGATCTGCGGGTTATGATAAAGGTTGGGCACATGATCTTATCAGATTGATGGAGGCAAAGAGTGTATCTTACCAGCATGGTTGGCTGAATGCCTTGGAGATTTTAAAATTTCCTGAGGACTCTCAACTTTGGTATATGTACCATGTTGATTGTCTGATTTACAAGCATCCTCCTTTTGGCAGTGAAGATAGGTGGGTTCCTCTGGATGTTATTTCTCTTCAGATGGACAATGATATTTGACCTCTCATGATAGTGATGACGAGTTTTAACCAGAACCTGTCGATAGGTGATGAAGAGAAATTACTGATTTTGTTTTCAGACGACCATAACATGTACATGTTTTTTGTGTTTTTACTATTTAAATGACATTTATGTAACCCAATAACTCTCATTGTAACAAGTTGTCAATTCAATATTAATCTTGCGCATTTTTTTATTCCTTTATGTCGAGCATGTGTTTTATTATATTATCTTACCTTTTAGGTTGTTTTGTCACACCACCTTAGGCCTAGAACAGACTATAACAAAAATGCACCTTATTTAAGGGCAATTCACTCGTTTAAGGTTTCATCCGACCAAGTCTGGTTCATTCAGTACATAAGGATCCCCCATAGGTCTTTTGTTTGCCTAGGCAATTCATGAGGTCCTTGTGTTTATGATGAAGACCTGGAGACCTTAGATTTAATTATAATTATCAAAATTGTAACTGTAATTAAGCTAAGGTAGCTTTAATCAACATTCGATCGTTAGTGAAAAATGTGAGCCTATTATTTTGTAACAATGCTAAGTAATTGAAATGATAAGTAATTTATTGAAACACTTGTATCTTTATTAATGACTTAATCAAACTGTGAGCATTATAAGTCTTGAAATAAAAATTTACAAAAACTAAGTATGATGGAAAAAAAAATCAAAAGTAAAATTTCTTGAGATTAGCCGCATTCCAAGCTCTAGGTATCTCTCTACCCTCCATTATTTCCATATGACAAGCTCCTTGAAGATCATCTTTGATTACCTTGAATCGTCCCTCCCGGTTAGGTCCTAGCTTATCTTTCGAAGGTTTTTTGACATTACTGAGGACTTTGCTGAGGACATAATCCCTGATATGGAATTTCCCCATATTGACTCCCTTGTTATACTGCATGACTAACTGCTGTTGTTAGGAGGCCAGTTTTATCATGGCATGTTCCCTCCCTCTTTCGCTAGGTCAAGTTCAGTGCTCCTAACTTGGTTGTTCAAACCTTGCTCGGTAATGATAGACCTCATGGTTGTCAGACCAACTTCTAGGGGAATTACAACTTCTATTCCATAAGTTAGAGCTAAGGGTGTTTCCCCGATAGGTGTCCTCGGAATAGTGTGATATGCCCAAAGAACATGAGGAAGCTCATTCACCCAAGCTCCTTTCTCTCTTTCCAGCCTATTTTTTAAGTCGTCAAGCATCTTTTTACTGGAAGCCTCTGCTTGGCCATTGCTTTGCGGGTAGGCCATAGAACTAAAATTGTGTTTGATTCCATAGTCATTGCAAAAACCTTAGAAAGGTCCACTTTCAAACTATGTGTCGTTGTTCGCTATTATTGTCCTGGGTATCCCAAAGCGAGCTATGATGTTCCTACAGACGAATCTAATCATCACTACACCAAAACTGGCGATTGGTCATAGCCAAAATCCCTGAACAAAGCTGTGGGTCGCGGACTTCAGCAGTGACCATTTCAAGCGTGACCAATTTCGTGGGTCGCGGCCCAAGTCCGTGACCAAAAAATGGTCACGGCCCAGGGGGGTTACGGCAGATGGTTGCGGACTTGGGCTGTAACCCATGCCCTGACGGGGTCGTGGCCCTCATCCGTGACCCACAACCGTGACCAATCGATCGCGGTCAAAGTCCGCGACCCACGACCGTGACAAAAAAAAATTGGTCGAGGCCCTCATCCGTGACCCACAATCGTGACAAAAAAAATGAAAAAAAAAGTCGCGGCCCAACTCCGTGACCCACAACCGTTCCAAAAACGTGAAGAAAAAAAAAATGGTCGCGGACTTTGGCCGCGACCATTTTTATGCGCGACGGAAAAAATAAAAATGGTCATGGACAAAGTCCATGACCATATTTAACTATATTTTTAAAAAAATGTATTTTTTTGGTCCAATCCTAAAATTGGAGGTCCTGTGAGTGCACTGTCGGTTGCTACGTGTAACGTTGGATGCGTACGAGGTGTTACAAATATTTATTATTGGCAAAACAATAAAAAAATCACAAATTGCGAATCGAGAACGTTGTTAATAAACAAATATATGTACAAACTTAAAAATATTACACGTCTTAATAATTCATTGACCAAAAAAAATTGGGCAGAGTTTCCTCTATTTTCTTGACATTCCAAATCCTATAAAAGTAAAACCTGCTTATTATAAAGCCCGCACGGCCATAAAATTCAACAATCAAATTATAAAAGTCCGCACGGCCATAAAACTAAGCAATAAAAGCCCGCACGATTGTAACACATAAAAACACATAATCCTGAATATCCACAACATATAAACAATCTTCATGTTGTAAACCATTGCCTCCTTCATCTGTTCCATGTACAAAAATCCTACAAATGATAGGATACAAAAAAAAATAAGTAACCAAGTCGTTTTACAAAAACTTTAATCAAGCTGAAAAATTGCATATATGAGTTAAAATTATCAACATAATAATGTTTTTAAGCCTAAGTCTAGAAATATGCAAATTATCGTCGTATTCTCAAACCGGGAGTTCCGCGGCTGCGGGGTCAGTTCGTACGAGTTACATTGGTCCCGTGGGAGGTGTTGGTACCTCCCATGGGGCCGTTCGGGGGCTGTTTTGGGTTTTTACCCTCTAACGCCATGTTTTTAAGATGAAGTCTATAAATATATAAATTACCGTCGTATTCTAAAATCGGGAGTCTCGCGGCTGCGCGGGCAGTCCCTACGAGTTATATTGGTCCCGTGGGAGGTGTTGGTGCCACCCACGAAGCCGTTCAGGGGCGGTTTTGGGTTTTCACCCTCTAACGCCATGTTTTTAAGCCTAAGTCTAGAAATACGCAAATTGTCGTCGTATTCTCAAATCGGGAGTCCCGTGGCTGCGTAGTCAGTTCCTACGATTTACATTAGTCCCGTGGGAGGTGTTAGTGCCACCCACCGGACCGTTCGGGGGTTGTTTCGGGGTTTCACCCTGTAAAGCCTTATTTTCAAGCCTAAGTCTAGAAATATGCAAATTATCGTCGTATTCTCAAACCGAGAGTCCCGCGGCTATGCGGTCAGTTCCAACGAGTCACATTGGTCCCGTGGGAGGTGTTGGTACCTCCTACGAGGCCGTTCGGGGGTTGTTTTAGGTTTTCACCCTAAAACGCCATGTTTTATGCCTAAGTCTATAAATATACAAATTATCGTTATATTCTCAAACCGGGAGTCCCGTGGTTGCGCGGTCACGTCCTACGAGTTACATTGGTCCCGTGGGAGGTGTTGGTGCCTCCCATGGGGCCGTTCGTGGGATGTTTTGGATTTTCACCCTCTAACCCATATTTTTAAGCCTAAGTCTATAAATATGAAAATTATCGTCATATTCTCAAATCGGGAGTCCCGCGGCTGCGCGATCAGTTCCTACGAGTTACGTTGGTCCCGTGGGAGGTGTTTGTGCAACCCATAGGGCCGTTCGGGGGCTATTTTGGGTTTTCACCCTCTAACACCATGTTTTTAAGCCTAAGTCTAGAAATATGCAAATTATCATCATATTCTCAAATCGAGAGTGCCGCGGCTGCGTGGTCAGTTCTTACGAGTTACATTGGTCCCATGGGAGGTGTTGGTGTCACCCACGGGGCTGTTCGGGGGTTGTTTCGGGTTTCCCCCCAAAGCCATGTTTTGCCTAAGTCTAGAAATATTCAAATTATCATCGTATTCTCAAACAGGGAGTCACGTGATTGCGTGGTAAGTTCCTACGAGTTAAATTGGACCCGTGCGAGGTGTTGGTGCCACTCACGAGGACGTTCGGGGGCTGTTTCGGGTTTTCACCCACTAACGCCATGTTTTTAAGCCTAAGTCTAGAAATATTCAAATTATTATAGTATTCTAAAATTGGGTGTCCCATGGCTGCGTGGTCAATTTCAACGAGTTTCATTGGTCCCGTGGGAGGTGTTGGTGCCACCCACGGGACCGTACGGGAGCTGTTTCAGTTTTTCCCTTTAAACGCCATGTTTTTATGCCTAAGTCTAGAAATATGTAAATTACTGTCGTATTATAAAACTGGGAGTTCCGTGGCTACGCGGTCAGTTCCTACGAGTTACATTGGTCCCGTGGAAGGTGTTGGTGCCTCCCACGGGGCCGTTCGGGGGCTGTTTTGGGTTTTCATCCTCTAACGCCATGTTTTACCTAAGTCTAAAAATATGCAAATTATCATCCTATTCTCAAACCGGGAGTCCCTTGATCGTGCGGTAAGTTCCTACGAGTTACATTGGACCCGTGTGAGGTGTTGGTGCCACTCACGGGGTCGTTCGAGGGTTGTTTCGAGTTTTCCCCCACTAACGCCATGTTTTGCCTAAGTCTAGAAATATGCAAATTATCATCGTATTCTCAAACCGAGAGTCCCGTGATCACGCGATAAGTTCCTACGAGTTACATTGGACCCGTGTGAGGTGTTGGTGCCACTCACGGGGTCGTTCGAGGGCTGTTTCGGGTTTTCACCCACTAAAGCCATGTTTTTAAGCCTAAGTCTAGAAATATTCAAATTATCGTCGTATTTTCAAACCGGGACTCCCGTGGCTATGCAGGCAGTTCCAACAAGTAACATTGGTCTCGTGGGAGACGTAGGTGCCACCCACGGGGCCGTACAGGAGCTGTTTCAGGTTTTTCCCTTTAAACGCCATGTTTTTAAGCCTAAGTCTAGAAATTTGGAAATTACCATCGTATTCTCAAACCGGGAGTCCCGTGGCTACGCGAACAGTTCCTACGAGTTACATTGGTCCCGTGGGAGCTGTTGGTGCCAACCACGGGGTCGTACGGGGGCTTTTTTGGGTTTTCACCCTCTAACGCCATGTTTTTAAGCCTAAGTCTAGAAATATGCAAATTACCATCGTATTCTAAAACCGGGAGTCCCGCGGCAGCGCAG
Source organism: Sambucus nigra (assembly GCA_949130495.1). Taxonomy (NCBI): domain Eukaryota; kingdom Viridiplantae; phylum Streptophyta; class Magnoliopsida; order Dipsacales; family Adoxaceae; genus Sambucus; species Sambucus nigra. The sequence continues at coordinate 236,769,868 of OX422222.1, forward strand.
TCAGTTCCTACGAGCTACATTGGTCCCGTGGGAGGTGTTGGGTGCCTCCCACGGGGCCATTTTTGGTTTTCACCCTCTAACGCCTTGTTTTTAAGCCTAAGTCTAGAAATATGCAAATTACCGTCGTATTCTCAAACCGGGAGTCTCGCGGTTGCGCAGTCAGTTCCTACGAGCTACATTGGTCCCGTGAGAGGTGTTGGTACGTCCCACGGGTAAGTTCAGGGGCTGTTTTGAGTTTTCATCCTCTAACGCCATGTTTCGCCTAAGTCTAGAAATATGCAAATTATCATCGTATTCTCAAACCGAGAGTCCCATGGCTGCGCAGTCACTTCCTACGAGTTACATTGGTCCCGTGGGAGGTGTTGGTACCATCCACGGGGCCGTTCGGTGGCTGTTTTGGGTTTTCACCCTATAACGCCATGTTTTTAAGCCTAAGTTTAGAAATATGCAAATTACCATCATATTCTAAAATCGGGAGTCCCGTGGCTGCGCGGCCAGTTCGTACGAGCTACATTGGTCCTGTGGGAGGTGTTGGTGCCTCCCACGGGGCCGTACGGGGCTATTTTGGGTTTTCACCCTCTAACACCATGTTTTTAAGCCTAAGTCTAGAAATATGCAAATTACTGTTGTATTCTCAAACCGGGAGTCTTGTGGCTGCGCGGTTAGTTCCTACGAGTTACATTGGTCCCGTGGGAGGTGTTGGTGCCTCCCACGGGGCCGTTCGGGGGCTGTTTTGGGTTTTCACCTTTTAAGGCCATGTTTGTAAGCCTGCGTCTAGAAATATGAAAATTACCATCGTATTCCAAAATCGGGAGTCCCGCGCGGCTGCGCGGTGAGTTCCTGGGAGCTACATTGGTCCCGTGGGAGGTGTTGGTGCTTCCCACGGGGTCATTCGAGGGCTGTTTTGGATTTTCACCCTCTAACGCCTTGTTTTTAAGCAATGTCAATAAATATGCAAATTATCATCGTATTCTCAAACCGGGAGTCCCGCGGTTGCGCGGTCAATTCCTACGAGTTACATTGGTCCCATGGGAGGTGTTGGTGCCACCCACGGGGCCGTTCGGGGGTTGTTTTGGGATTTCTCCCTCTAACGCCATGTTTTTAAGTCTAAGTGTAGAAATATACAAATTATTATCGTATTCTCAAACTGGGAGTCCCGCGGCTACGTGTTCAGTTCCTACAAGTTACATTGGTCCCGTAGGAGGTGTTGGTGCCTCCCACGGGGCCGTTCGGGGGTTGTTTCGAGTATTTCCCCACTAACGCCATGTTTTTCCTAAGTCTAAAAATATGCAAATTATCGTCGTATTCTCAAACCGGGAGTCCCATGATCGCGCTGTAAGTTCTTATGAGTTACATTGGACCCGTGCGAGGTGTTGGTGCCACTCACGGGGTCCTTCGAGGGCTGTTTATGGTTTTCATCCACTAACGCCATGTTTTTATGCCTAAGTCTAGGAATATTCAAATTACCGTCGTATTCTCAAACCGGGACTCCCGGGGCTATGCGGGCAGTTCCAATGAGTTACATTGGTCCCGTGGGAGACGTTGGTGCCACCCACGGGGCCGTACAGGGGCTGTTTCAGGTTGTTCGCTTTAAACGCCATGTTTTGAAGCCTAAGTCTAGAAATATGAAAATTATCATCGTATTCTCAAACCGGGAGTCCTGTGGCTACGCGAGCAGTTTCTAGGAGTTACATTGGTCCCGTGGGAGGTGTTGGTGCCTCCAACGGGGTCGTACGGGGGCTGTTTTGGGTTTTTACCCTCTAACGCCATGTTTTTAAGCCAAAGTCTAGAAATATACAAATTACCGTCGTATTCTCAAATCGGGAATCCCGCGACTGCGCAGTCAGTTCTTACGTGATATATTGGTCCCGTGGGAGGTGTTGGTGCCTCCCACGGGGACATTCGGGGGCTGTTTTGGGTTTTCACCCTCTAACGCCATGTTTTAAAGCCTAAGTCTAGAAATATGCAAATTATCATCGTATTCTCAAATCGGGAGTCCCACGGCTGCGCGGCCACTTCCTACGAGTTACATTGGTCCCGTGGGAGGTGTTGGTGCCACCCACGGGGATGTTCGGGGAATGTTTTGGGTTTTCACCCTCTAACGCCATCCTTTTAAGCCTAAGTCTAGAAATATGCAAATTACTAACGTATTCTAAAACTGGGAGTCCTGTAGCTGCGCGGTCAGTTTCTACGAGCTACATTGGTTCCGTGGGAGGTGTTGGTGCCTCCCACGGGGACGTACGGGGGCAGTTTTGGGTTTTCACCCTCTAACGCCATGTTTTTAGGCCTAAGTCTAGAAATATGCAAATTACCATCGTATTCTCAAACCGGGAGTCACGTGGCTACGCGGTAAGTTCCTACGAGATACATTGGTCCCGTGGGAGGTGTTGATGCCTCCCACGAGGCCGTTCGGGGGCTGTTTTCGGTTTTCACCCTCTAAGGCCATATTTGTAAGCCTAAGTCTAGAAATATGGACATTACCATCGTATTCCAAAATTGGGAGTCCCACGGCTGCGCGGTCAGTTCCTACGAGCTACATTGGTCCCGTGGGTGGTGTTGGTTCTTCCCACGGGACCGTTCGGGGGCTATTTTGGGTTTTCACCCTCTAACGCCATGTTCTTAAGCCTAAGTCCATAAATATGCAAATTATCATCTTATTCTCAAACCGGGAGTCCCACGACTGCGCTGTCAGTTCCTACGAGTTACATTGGTCCCGTGGGAGGTGTTGGTGCCACCGACGGGGCCGTTCGGGCGCTGTTTTGTTATTTCACCCTCTAATGCCATGTTTTTTAGCCTAAGTCTAGAAATATTCAAATTATCATCGTATACTCAAACCGGGAGTCCCGCGGATGCATGGTGAGTTCCTACGAGTTATGTTGGTCCCGTGGGAGGTGTTGGTGCCTCCCACGGGGCCGTTTGGGGGTCGTTTCGAGTTTTCCCCACTAACGCCATGTTTTGCCTAAGTCTAGAAATATGCAAATTATCGTCGTATTCTCAAATCGGGAGTCCCGTGATCGAGCGGTAAGTTCATATGAGTTACATTGGACCCGTGCGAGGTGTTGGTACCACTCACGGGGCCGTTCGATGGCTGTTTCAGGTTTTCACCTACTAACGTTATGTTTTTAAGCCTAAGTCTAGAAATATTCAAATTACCGTCGTATTCTCAAACCGGGGCTCCCATGGCAGCGCGAGGAGTTCCAACGAGTTACATTGGTCCCGTGGGAGATGTTGGTGCCACCCACGGGGACGTACAGGGACTATTTCAGGTTTTTCCCTTTAAATGCCATGTTTTTAAGCGTTAGTTTAGAAATATGGAAAATACCGTCATATTCTCAAACCGGGAGTCCCATGGCTACGCAGGCAGTTCTTACGTGTTACATTGGTCCCATGGGAGGTGTTGGTTCCTCCCACGGGGTCGTACGGGGGCTGTTTTGGGTTTTCACCCTCTAACGCCATGTTTTTAAGCCTAAGTCTTGAAATATATAAATTACCATCGTATTCTAAAATTGGGAGTCCCGCGGCAGCGCGATCAGTTCCTTCAAGCTATATTGGTCCCGTGGGAGGTGTTAGTGCCTCCCACGGGGCCGTACGGGGGCATTTTTGGGTTTTCACCCTCTAACACCATATTTTTAAGCCTAAGTCTAGAAATATGCAAATTACTGTCGTATTCTCAAACCCGGAGTACCGCGGCTGTGCAGTCAGTTCCTACGAGTAACATTGGGCTCGTGGGAGGTGTTGGTGCTACCCAAGGAGACGTTTGGGGGCTATTTTGGGTTTTCACCCTCTAACTTCATATTTTTAAGCCTAAGTCTAAAAATATGCAAATTATCATCATATTCTCAAATCGGGAGTCACGCGGCTGCGCGGTCAGTTCCTACGAGTTACATTGGTCCCGTGGGAGGTGTTGGTGCCACCCACGGGGCCGTTCGGGGGCTGTTTTGGGTTTTCACCCTCTAACGCCATATTTTTAAGCCTAAGTCTAGAATATGCAAATTATCATTGTATTCTCAAACTGGGAGTTCCGCGGCTGCATGGTCAGTTCCTACGAGTTACATTGGTCTCGTGGGAGGTGTTGGAGCCTCCCACGGTGCCGTTCGGGGGCTGTTTCGAGTTTTTCCCACTAACGCCATGTATTGCTTAAGTCTATAAATATGCAAATTATCGTCGTATTCTCAAACCGGGAGTCCCGTGATCGCGCGATAAGTTCCTACGAGTTACATTGGACCCGTGCGAGGTGTCGGTGCCACTCACGGGACCGTTCGGGGGCTGTTTCTAGTTTTCACCCACTAACGCCATGTTTTAAGCCTAAGTCTAAAAATATTCAAATTACCGTTATATTCTCAAACCGGGTGTCCCGTAGCTGCTCGGGCAGTTCCTACGAGTTACATTGGTCTCGTTGGACGTGTTGGTGCCTCCGACGGGGCCGTTCGGGGGCTATTTTGGGTTTTCACCGTCTAACGGCATGTTTTTAAGCCTAAGTCTAGAAATATGCAAATTAACATCGTATTCTCAAATCGGGAGTCCCGCGGCTGCGCGATCACTTCCTACGAGTTACATTGGTCCCGTGGGAGGTGTTGGTGTCACCCACGGGCTGTTCGGGGGCTGTTTCAGGTTTTCATCCTCTAACGCCATGTTTTTAATCTTAAGTCTAGAAATATGCAAATTATCGTCGTATTCTCAAATCGGGAGTCCCACGACTGCGTGGTCAGTTCCTACGAGTTACATTGGTCTCGTGGGAGGTGTTGGAGCCTCCCACGGGGTCCTTCGGGGGATGTTTTGGGTTTTTCCCGCTAACGCCATGTTTTGCCCAAGTCTTTAAATATGCAAATTATCGTCGTATTTTCAAATCGGGAGTCTCTTGATCGTGCGGTAAGTCCCTACGAGTTACATTGGACCCGTGCGAGGTGTTGGTACCACTCACGGGGTCGTTCGGGGGTTGTTTCGGGTTTTCACCCACTAACGCCATGTTTTTAACACTAAGTCTATAAATTTTCAAATTACCGTCGTATTCTCAAGCCGGGAGTACCGTGGCTGCGCGGGCAGTTCCTACGAGCTACATTGGTCCCGTGGAAGGTGTTGGTGCCACCCACGGGGACATACGTGGGCTGTTTCAGTTTTTTCCCTTTAAACGCCATGTTTTTATGCCTAAGTCTATAAATATACAAATTATCGGTATATTCTCAAACCGAGAGTCCCGTGGTTGCGCGGTCACGTCCTACGAGTTACATTGGTCCTGTGGGAGGTGTTGGTACCTCCCACGGGGCCGTTAGGAGGCTGTTTTGGGTTTTCACCCTCTAACGCCATGTTTTCAAGCCTAAGTCTAGAAATTCGCAAATTACCATCGCAATCTAAAATCGGGAGTCCCGCGGTTGCGTGGTCAGTTCCTACGAGTTACATTGATCCCGTGGGAGGTGTTGGTGCTACCCACGGGGCCTTTCGGGGGCTGTTTTGGGTTTTCACCCTCTAACACTATGTTTTTAAGCATAAGTCTAGAAATATGCAAATTATCGTCGTATTCTCAAACCGAGAGTCCCGCCGCTGCGCGGTCAGTTCCTAAGAGTTACATTGGTCCCGTGGGAGGTGTTGGTGCCACCCACAGGGCCGTTCGGGCGCTGTTTTGGGTTTTCACCCTCTAACGTCATGTTTTTAAGCCTAAGTTTAAAAATATACAAATTATCGTCGTATTCTCAAACCGGGAGTCCCGCGGCTACGTGGTCAGTTCCTACGAGTTACATTGGTCCCGTGGGAGGTGTTGGAGCCTCCTACGGGGCTCTTTGGGTGCTGTTTCGAGTTTTTTCCCACTAACGCCATATTTTGCCTAAGTCTATAAATATGCAAATTATCATCGTATTCTTAAACCGGGAGTCCTGTGATCGCGCAGTAAGTTCCTACGAGTTACATTGGACCCGTGCGAGGTGTTGGTGCCACTCACGGGTCCGTTCGGTGGCTGTTTTGGGTTTTACCCCCACTAATGCCATGTTTCTAAGCCTAAGTCTAGAAATATTCAAATTACCATCGTATCCTCAAACCAGGAGTACCGTGGCTGCGCTGGCAGTTCCTACGAGTTACATTGATCCCGTGGGAGGTGTTGGTGCTACCCACGGGGTCATAAGGGGGTTGTTTCATGTTTTCCCCTTTAAAGGCCATGTTTTTATGCCCAAGTCTAGAAATATTCAAATTACCGTCGTATTCTCAAACTAGAAGTCCCATGGCTGCGTGGACAGTTCCTACGATTAGATTGGTCCCGGGGGAGGTGTTGGTACCTCCCACGGGGACGTGCGGAGGCTATTTTTGGTTTTCACCCTCTAACGCCATATTTTTAAGTCTAAGTCTAGAAATATGCAAATTACCATTGCATTCTAAAATCGGGAGTCCCGCAGCTGCGTGGTCAGTTCCTACGAGTTACATTGGTCCGTGGGAGGTGTTGGTGCCTCCCACCGGGCCGTACGGGGGCTGTTTTGGGTTTTCACCCTCTAACGCCATGTTTTTAATCCAAAGTCTAGAAATATAAAAATTACCATCGTATTCTCAAACTGGGAGTCCCGCGGCTGCGCAGTCAGTTCCTACGAGCTACATTGGTCCCATGGGAGGTGTTGGTGCCTCCCATGAGGACGTTCGGGGGCTGTTTTGGGTTTTCACCCTCTAACGCCATGTTTTTAAGCCTAAGTCTAGAAATATGCAAATTATCATCGTATTCTCAAATCGGGAGTCCCGCGGCTGCGCGATCATTTCCTACGAGTTACATTGGTCCCGTGGGAGGTGTTGGTGCCACCCACGGGGACGTTCGGGGGCCGTTTTGGGTTTTCACCCTCTGACGCCATCTTTTTAAGCCTAAGTCAAGAAATATGTAAATTACCGTCATATTCTAAAACCGGGAGTCCCGTGGCTACGCGGTCAGTTTCTACGAGCTACATTGGTCCCGTGGGAGGTGTTGGTGCCTCCTAGGGGGCCGTACGGGAGCTGTTTTGGGTTTTCACCCTCTAACACTATGTTTTTAAGCCTAAGTCTAGAAATATACAAATTACCATCGTATTCTCAAAACGGGAGTCTCGTGGCTGCGCGGTCAGTTCCTATGAGCTACATTGGTCCCGTGGGAGGTGTTGGTGCCTCACACAGGGCCGTTCGGGGGCTGTTTTGGGTTTTCACCCTCTAAGGCCATGTTTTTAAGCCTAAGTCTAGAAATAAGAAAATTACCATTGTATTCCAAAATTGGGAGTCCCGCGGCTGCGCGGTCAGTTCCTACGAGCTACATTGGTCCCGTGGATGGTGTTGGTGCTTCCCACGGGGTCGTTCAGGGGCTGTTTTGGATTTTCACCCTCTAACGCCATGTTTTTAAGCCTAAGTCCATAAATATGCAAATTATCGTCTTATTCTCAAATCGGGAGTCCCGTGGATGCGCGGTCAGTTCCTACGAGTTACATTGGTCCCGTGGGAGGTATTGGTGCCACCCACGGGGTCGTTCGGGCGCTGATTTGTTATTTCACCCTCTAACGCCATGTTTTTAAGCCTAAGTCTAGAAATATGCAAATTATCGTTGTATTCTCAAACCGGGAGTCCCGCGGCTGCGTGGTCAGTTCCTACGAGTTACGTTGGTCCTATGGGAGGTGTTGGTGCCTCCCACGGGGCCGTTCAGGGGCTGTTTCGAGTTTTCCCCCACCAACGCCATGTTTTGCCTAAGTCTAGAAATATGCATATTATCATTGTATTCTTAAACCGGGAGTCCCGTGAACGAGCGGTAAGTTCCTACGAGTTACATTGGACCCGTGCGAGGTGTTGGTGCCACTCATGGGGCCATTCGAGGGCTGTTTCGGGTTTTCACCTACTAACGCCATGTTTTTAAGCCTAAGTCTAGAAATATTCAAATTACCGTCATGTTCTCAAACCGGGGCTCCCATGGAAGCGATGGGAGTTCCAACGAGTGACATTGGTCCCGTGGGAGACGTTGGTGCCACCCACGGCGACGTACAGGGGCTATTTCAGATTTTTCCCTTTAAATGCCATGTTTTTAAGCGTTAGTTTAAAAATATGGAAATTACCGTCGTATTCTCAAACCGGGAGTCCCATGGCTACGCGGGCAGTTCCTACGTGTTACATTAGTCCCATGGGAGGTGTTGGTGCCTCCCACGGGGTCGTACGGGGCCAGTTTTGGGTTTTCACCCTCTAACGTCATATTTTTAAGCCTAAGTCTTCAAATATGCAAATTACCATCGTATTCTAAAATTGGGAGTCCCGCGGCAGCGCGGTCAGTTCCTTCGAGCTCCATTGGTCCCGTGGGAGGTGTTGGTGCCTCCCACGGGGCCGTACGGGGGCTTTTATGGGTTTTCACCCTCTAACGCCATGTTTTTAAGCCTAAGTCTAGACATATACAAATTACCGTCGTATTATCAAACTCGGAGTACCCGTGGCTACGCAGTCAGTTCCTACGAGCTATATTGGTCCCATGGGAGGTGTTGGTACCTCCCACGAGGACGTTCGGGGGCTATTTTGGGTTTTCACCCTCTAATGCCATGTTTTTAAGCCTAATTCTATAAATATGCAAATTATCATCGTATTCTCAAACCGGGAGTCCCACGGCTACGCGGTCACTTCCTACGAGTTACATTGGTCCCGTAGGAGGTGTTGGTGCCACCCCCGGGGACGTTCGGGGGTTGTTTTGGGTTTTCACCCTCTAACGCCATCTTTTTAAGCCTAAGTCTATAAATATGCAAATTACCATCGTATTCTAAAACCGGGAGTCCCGTGGCTACGCGATTAGTTTTTACGAGCTACATTGGTCATGTGGGAGGTGTTGGTGCCTCCCACAGGGCCGTACGGGGGCTGTTTTGGGTTTTCACCCTCTAACGCCATATTTTTTAGCTTAAGTCTAGAGATATGCAAACTACCATCGTATTCTCTAACCGGGAGTACCATGGCTGCGCGGTCAGTTCCTACGAGCTACATTGGTCCCGTTGGAGGTGTTGGTGCCTCCCACGGGGTTGTTCGGGAGCTGTTTTGGGTTTTCACACTCTAAGGCCATGTTTTTAAGCCTAAGTCTAGAAATATGAAAATTACCATCGTATTCAAAAATCGGGAGTCTCGCGGCTGCACGGTCAGTTCCTACGAGCTACATTGGTCCCGTCGGAGGTGTTGGTGCCTCCCACTGGGCCGTTCGGGGGCTATTTTGGATTTTCACCCTCTAACACCAAGTTTTTAAGATTAAGTCTATAAATATGTAAATTATCGTCATATTATCAAACCGGGAGTCCCGCGGCTGCGTGGTCAGTTCCTACGAGTAACATTGGTCCCGTGGCAGGTGTTGGTGCCTCCCACGGGGCAGTTCGGGAGCTATTTCGGGTTTTCACCCACTAACACCATGTTTTGCCTCAGTCTAAAAATATATAAATTATCATCCTATTCTCAAACCGAGAGACCCGTGATCGCACGGTAAGTTCCTACAAGTTACATGGCACCCGTGCGAGGTGTTGGTGCCACTCACAGGGCCGTTCGGGGGCTGTTTCGGATTTTCACCCACTAACGCCATGTTTTTAAACCTAAGTCTAAAAATATTCAAATTACTATCATATTCTCAAACCGGGAGTCCCGTGGCTGCGCGAGCAGTTCCAACGAGTTACATTGGTTCCGTGGGAGGTGTTGGTTCCACCCACGGGCCCGTAAGGGGGCTGTTTCAGGTTTTTCCCTTTAAACGCCATGTTTTTATGCTTAAGTCTAGAAATATGCAAATTACCATCGTATTCTCAAATCGGGAGTCCCGTGGCTACGCGGTCAGTTCCTACGGGTTACATTGGTCGCGTGGAAGGTGTTGGTGCCTCCCACGACGCCGTTTGGGGGCTATTTTGGGTTTTCACCCTCTAATGCTATGTTTTTAAGCCTAAGTCTAGAAATATGTAAATTACCATCGTATTCTAAAATCGGGAGTCCCGCAGCTGCGCGGTGAGTTCCTACGAGTTACATTGGTCCCGTGGGAGGTGTTGGTGCCTCCCACGGGGCCATTCGGGGGCTGTTTTGGATTTTCACCCTCTAACATCATGTTTTTAAGCCTAAGTCTATAAATATGCAAATTATCGTCGTATTCTCAAACCGGGAGTCCCGCGGTTGCGTGGTCAGTTCCTACGAGTTACATTGGTCCCGTGGGAGGTGTTGGTACCTCCCATGGGATAGTTCGGGGGCTGTTTCGGGTTTTCACCCACTAATGCCATGTTTTGCCTCAGTCTAGAAATATACAAATTATCATCGCTTTCTCAAACCGGGAGACCCGTGATCACGCAGTAAGTTCCTACGAGTTACATTGGACCCGTACGAGGTGTTGGTGCCACTCACGGGCCGTTCGAGGGCTGTTTCGGGTTTTCACTCACTAACGCCATGTTTTTAAGCATAAGTCTAGAAATATTCAAATTACTATCGTATTCCCAAACCGGGAGTCCCGTGGCTGCGCGAGCAGTTCCAACGAGTTACATTGGTTCCGTGGGAGGTGTTGGTGCGACCCACGGGACTGTGCGGGGGCTATTTCAGGTTTTCCATTTAAGCGCCATGTTTTTATGCCTAAGTCTAGAAATATACAAATTACCGTCGTATTCTCAAACCAGGAGTCCCGTGGCTGCGCGGTTAGTTCCTATGAGTTACATTGGTCCCGTGGGAGGTGTTGGTGCCTCCTACGGGACTGTTCGGGGGCTGTTTTGGATTTTCACCCTCTAACACCATATTTTTAAGCCTAAGTCTATAAATATACAAATTATCGTCGTATTCTCAAATCGGGAGTCCCGCGGCTGTGTGGTCAGTTCTTACAAGTTACAGTGGTCCCGTGGGAGGTGTTGGTGCCACCCATGGGGCCGTACAGGGGTTGTTTTGGGTTTTTACCTTAAAACGCCATATTTTTAAACCTATGTCTAGAAATATTCAAATTACAATCGTATTCTCAAATCGAAAGTCCCGTGGTTGCGTGGTCAGTTCCTACGAATTACATTGGTCCCGGGAGAGGTGTTGGTGCCTCCCAAGGGGCTGTTCGGGGGCTGTTTTGGGTTTTCACCCTCTAACCTCATATTTTCAAATTCTCGTTGTATTCTCAAACCGGGGGTCCCATGATTTGGCGGTCACTTCCTACGAGTTATATTGGTCCCGTGCGTGGTGTTGGTGCCACTCATGGGGCCGTTCGGGGGCTGTTTCGAGTTTTCACCCACTAACGCCATGTTTTTAAGGCTAAGTCTAGAAATATTCAAATTGCCATCGTATTCTCAAACCGGGAGTCCCGTGGCTGTACAAGTAGTTCCAACGAGTTACATTGGTCCCGTGGGAGGTGTTGGTGCCACCCACGGGGCCGTACGGGGGCTATTTTAGATTTTTACCTTTAGACGTCATGTTTTTTAGCCTAAGTCTAAAAATACTCAAATTACCATCTTATTCTTAAACCGGGAGTCCCGTGGCTGTGACATTGGTCCCGTAGGAGGTGTTGGTGCCACCCACGGGGCCGTACGGGGGCTATTTCGGTTTTTTATCTTTAAACGCTATGTTTTTAAGCCTAAATCTAGAAATATTCAAATTACCATCGTATTCTCAAATCGGGAGTTCTGTGGCTGCGCGGTTAGTTCCAATAAGTTACCTTGGTCCCGCGAGAGGTGTTGGTGCCACCCACGGGGTCGTATGGGGACTGTTTCGGATTTTTACCTTTAAACGCCATGTTTTTAAGCTTAAGTCTGAAAATATTCAAATTATCGTCATATTCTCAAACCGGGAGTCCTGTGGTTGCGCTGTCAGTTCCTATGAGTTACATCGGTCCCGTGAGAGGTGTCGGTGCCTCCCACGGGTCCGTTCGGGTGTTGTTTTGGGTTTTGACCCCCTAACGCCATATTTTTAAGTCTAAGTGCTCATATTTTTAAATTCTCATCGTATTCTCAAATCGGGGGTCGCGTGGTCGCGCAGTCAGTTCCTATGAGTTACATTGGTCCGGTGCGTGGTGTTGGTTCCACTCATGGGGCCGTTCGAGGACTGTTTCGGGTTTTCACCCACTAACACCATGTTTTTAAACCTAGGTCTAGAAATATTCAAATTATCGTCGTATTCTCAAACCGGGAGTCCCGTGGCTGCGCGGCCAATTCCTACAAATTACATTGGTCCCGTGCGAGGTGTTGATGCCTCTTACGGAGTCCTTCAGGGGGTGTTTTGGGGTTTCACCCTCTAATGCCATTTTCTTATGTAACGTGTTGTTAGGGTTTATTGTGAGATAGTTTAAATGTATATGTGTATTATCTATCAAAGGAATCCAACATAGTTTCCAACAACAACCAAACCAACAACCAATAATTATCCCGTACTCCTTCTATCATCTACGTGATAAAACACAGACCCATAATCACAATATCTCACTATAGTTGGATCATTTCTCATTTTATCCATGATAAATTCATAAACGATACAATTATTAATGTGCACACGTGTTTTCGATTCATATTTAAAGTAGCGAAGTAAAGACATGAATAACACAAAAATATAACTAAACATGAATAACACAACGACAAGACACGATAAGACGATTGACGCGAGTCTTAATTGCAACACAAACACAACATGAGAACAGTATTATAGTTCTTTTACCATCTATTTACAGAATTGAACAATTGTCCCATATATCTCACATAAAATAAGAACACAAATTTTTATACCATTAGTATGTTATTCATCCCCTTCCCCCACCCAGAACTTTGGTACGTTAATTGGGAACACGATTATAAATTTCTATACAGCCTTTGGGAGACTGCGTCTATGGGGTAGGTATGGTGAAAACTGAAAATGTTATTGAAACACACATACATATAAGATGAATAAAGCATACCAGATTCAAATGTTTTTCACATTTCCCCTTTATTATCTGTAACCAAAAGAGAAAAAATTATTAAAACTAATCTATCTGAACTCATAATAAAAGCGAAAGGAAAGTTAAATTCATCATTAAACACATTCTCATACAAGTTATCTAAGACAATTACCTGGAGAACCTTGTACAATCACGCTTTGGGGCCACCAGAAAAATATGCAAAGACAGCTGGGTATGGTCTAAACTTTATCTCATTTGTATACAAATGAAAGAAGAGTTATTAGTAACCTTAAAAATCATTCTACTTTCACCCACAATCTACTTTAGTTTCAACAAATAAAAAATGGAAATAAGAGTGTCAAAATGATTTCAGATATTGCATTACTATTTACCTACTACCAAAAAAATTATACCAAAGTTGCTCTGGTAGGGAGGGAGAGAAAGCATGTAATGAAAACCTAAACAACAACCGTGAAATAATTTTCAACTCTCTATTTCTTTGTTAATTTTCAGGATTCCAAATGGAAGACTGTTAAAAAGGGGAGTCACCCCAATGTAGCTAGTGAAGTACTATAGATCTAACCTTAACAAGCTCATTGAGAATTTCTGAAGCCAATTATACTGCTTTGTCGGGAAAGAATCTACGAAAACGGAAAATCGCACCAAATCGCAACACAAAACCGCCAACAAAGTCATATGCCAAAATCATTTGCCCAAAACACCAATCAATCAGTCAAAAGAACCAAAATCCAACAAAGTCAAAGCATTTATATGTAAATAAATAAAAAAACAGATCGAACCCAAAGATAACATCGACACATTTCTCCTTCAAATCCGCCTTCAAAACCTCCGAAGATGACGTCGTATCGTTAGTCGAAGTTGACGCCTCAACAGCCTAATCAGAAATTCACATAAAATTTCTAATTTGAAAAGGATCAAACGAAAATAAGGAACAAGAAGATAACGCCTGAGCCTTCGATCATTTGCTGTTGGAGAGAGACTAATATGGAGAAGATAAGAGACGTTTTGAAGAAGATTTTGTTAGAATTGGAACAATTTTTTTTTAATATTCATTACTGATTTTTTGCCCAGTAATATCCCCAGTCGCTACTGATTTTTTGTCCAACAACGAATTAATATTCATAACTTATGAATAGCTTCACAGGCATATCTGGAAAAAAATTGGCATATCCTAATATATAAATCAATTGACAAACAAATAAAAAACTAAAGAATTAGGCGAATTAGGCAAACCTAAAGCACAGCAAGACACAAGCAAAGCAAAATAAATAAATGCAAACTTATTGGTTCAAAATAAAGAAGTAAAAAATATTTACCCAGGCAGAAAAAAAGAGGAGATATGATGAACCAACACATATCCAAACCCGCGAAACCACTGTAAGCCCATAACCACCAGCAGCGACCCAATCCGCTTGAACCCACGAGCCATAACTCCAAACCAAGACACTGCATACATGCTACACCTGGAGAAACCAAAGACTCGAATCTCGACCCGAGAACCCATATGACTATAGACCCACTTCCCAAACCCCCAAATCTGCTCGACCTAATCAAACCTTACCAACTTCGACCCAGACTCAGAACTACCCACACCCGAACGAAACCCACAATAAACCTCTTAACCCGATACTTATCCACCCAACTTTAACCCGATTTGAATTGGCGCAAACCCAATATCCGGCAGCCCCAACCCGATTTCAAACCAATACTTTCCAAACCCAGCTGAGAACCCAAAGCCAATCGAACCCGGAGCACCACCCGTCGCCACTTGCTCATTCCCATACAAACCCAACTGAGAACCCAAAGTTAATCGAATCCGGAGCACCACCCGTCGCCACCTGCTCATTCTCATACAAACCCAGCTGAGAACCCAAAGCCAATCAAACCCAAAGCACCACCCATCACCACCTGCTCATTCCCATACAAACCATCAAAAACCAAAATTCATAACAAACATTTGGTGACGTGTTTATTCAAAATGTTTACAGTGTATTGGAATATGCCATCAACGAAGACAGAATGCGAAAGAAGATGAGATATGAGGCGGGGAAATGAAAATATGAGGCGCTTCTTTTATTAGTAGGATTGACAGTGGTCACGGCCTAGAGCCATGACCGAGCAAGGGTGAACCATAAATAAAGCCTACTAACATGGATGATTGAATATTCGTCACGGCCCATACCCGTGATCCACACCAGGAAATGGTCACGACCCCAAGCCATGACCCCATATGTGTATGTTTTGTGTTTCGTCATGCCTATGGTCACGGCTCAAGTCCGTGACCCACACCAGGAAATGGTCACGACCCCAAGCCATGACCCTATATGTGTATGTTTTGTACTTCACCATGCCTATGATCAAGGCCCAAGTCTGTGACCCATCCGCAATCGATTTTGGAGGGAATTTTGGTGCAAATATGGTCACGACCTGATCACGGCCCAAGTTCGTGACCCACAGTGGTCAGGGATTTGGTCCGTGATCACTTTCAGAGCATCCATGACTTAGTATAGTAATTAATATGGTCACTCCAAAAATTGAGATGGTCACGGCCCAAGTCCGCGACTAGCTGGTCAGGGACTTGGACCGTGACCAACTGGGCGTGACCATTCACAGGATTTGATGCAGTGCATATTTATGTCTCAAATATTCGCCATTGGCTCTTCCTCAATTCATTTTGTGAAATAGCATGTACTTGTAATTTCCTGATGCAGTTGGGAGTGGCCCTACAGTATCCAACCCCCACTATGAGAATGACCATCGACTAGTTAGAGACTTCAGGTTGCTGCCTAATTTATGAAGCATGGGAGAGAACTTTTGGCACTTTTCACACTTGTGAGCATAAGTATTTTCATTTTTTGCATATATGGCCACTAGTAGCCTTATCCAATTGCTCGAAAAGACAAGAACCTTTATCTTTTGTGGATCCCATAAATTCCATTATGTAGCTCGTAGAGAACTTGGTCGATGTCTTTTGGATACACGCATTGAAGGTAGGAACCTATGAAGGATCATCTATAAAGTTTTTCTCGAGGTTTGAGGTAAAATCGTGTATCTTTACCCTGACTTGATGAGCTTGTTTCTTATCGATTGACATGGTATCGATCTACAGACAAACGATTATCGAATCCATCCAACTGGGACCCTTTTCAATGGAGAGAACGCGCTCGGATACCATCACCATCGTAATGCTAGTCTTATCGAGGAACTTCACTTTAATTGTTCTCCAAAGATTAGAATCCACTGTTGAACATAGGCTGCTAAATCATCGATATGACTATTATGCCCCCGGGGGAACTGTTAAATGTAGATTTCCTCAAACTTTCATATCAAATCACGAACCACCTGTAGGTATGCTTCCACCCTTTCATCCTTAGCATTGAATTATCCACTAATCTGGTTGGATACAAACATTAAATCAAAATACACTTCAAGATGGTTTGTCACCAGTAAATGAGCCTTATGAAATCCAACTATAAGAGCTTCGTACTCGGCTTTATTGTTGGAGGCTTAAAAGACCAATTTGACTCCTTATTCGATCATGACATTCTCCGATGTTATGAGAAAAATTCCTACTCCCGTCCCTTTAGAGTCAGAGGCACTATGTATATACAATATCCATTTTTTCAATTAAATAAGCCTGTGATCTTTCAATAGGTCGTTAACCTGTTGATTAGTAGGGGCTTTTTCTCTTCAAAGTTCAACTTTAAAATTAGCCAACACGTGACCCTTGATTGTTGTTCTTGACCGATAATGTATATAAAATATCCAGAGTTCGATTGAACAATTGGACATGTGTATAGATAGCTCAGCCTAACGAAGAAAATCTTTAAGAGGGAAGGACGTGATGACTATGGTGGAATGGGCCTCAAAGTAGCGCTTTAATTTTTGGGATGCAATGACAAACGAGTAAGCCATTTTCTCTAATGGAAAGTAGCACTACTCAACGTCCAGGAGTATCTTTCTGACCTTGTAAATAAGGAACTGCTTGCTTTCTTTCTTACATACCATAGTTGAACTGACTGCGTGGCTTAAAACTGCAAGGTTAAGGTAGAGAGGACCCCCTGGGTTTGGAATTGCTACCAGTGAAGGTTTGATCATATAAGACTTGATGTCTTCAACTGATTTTTAGCATTCATTGTTCCAGGCGAGTCTTTTTTTCTTCTTGAGAAGATAAAACAAAGGTCGATAATGCTTGGATGTCTTGGAGATGAAACAGTTTAGGGCTGCGAGCATCCCAATTAGCTTTTCAATTTCTCACAACGTCTTCGACGGCTGAACATTATTAATCGCTACTATTTTGTCAGGGTTTTCTTCGATCCCTCTTTTACTGATTTGGTTGCCAAGGAACTTTCCTGACTGGACTCTAAATGAGCATTTTCTCACATTGAGTTTCATTCGGTAATGCCTGAGGATTTCAAAAGTTTCTGCCAAGTCTTTAAGGTGGTCATCCTTGCACTTGATTTTGACGAGTATATCATCAATTTACACATCTATCGTCTCTCCCGTATATTATTTAAGCATATTAGTGACTAATCTCTAGTATGCGGCTCCGTTATTTTTAGGCCAAAAGGCATGACCTTATAACAATACAGGCCCAATTAGTCTCTGGTGGTACCTTTAGTAAGCATCTAAAAAACTCATTTATTCTTAGGATGTTGTGGTTTCGACCAGTTTGTCTATCTGTGGTAATATGAAGCTATTTTTAGGTCAAGCTCTATTGAAATTGGTGAAGTCCACGCACACTCTCCAGCTCTCGTTGCTCATTCGGATTACCACCGAGTTTCTGAGCCCCTTCGAGAATTAAAATTCTCTGATAGATCTTGCATCCATAAATTTTCCTACCTCCTTTTCCACTGGTTTGGCCTTCTTTGAGGCAGTAATGTGAGTTGTCTGTATGATTGGCTAAAATATTAGGTCCACTAATTGCGATGGCAAGTGATTTTGGGATCAATCCAAGGCATGTCACATGGCTCCTATGTGAAAACATATAAGCTTTGCTTTAGAAAAGTTATTAACTCCTTCATTTCTTGGGTGGATAAAGTGGTGCCAATTATCAGCTTTTATCAAAAAACTAATTCCTTTAATTTCTCCACAACTTTGTCAGCGAGGTGGACTTTTGTCTCTTCCACCCCTGGTCGGCTATGCTTTAATTTCTACTTGGAAAGGATGGATACGTCCGGAGATATTTTGGGGATGACTTCCTTCTATTTCTTATTCTCTTATTTGTGCCTGATGTCAATGATATAGATTTTTTTATCAATAGATTGATCGCCTCTGATCTCCATTATGCACTGATTTGTGATTGACTTGAGTTTTTTATAGTAGGATGAGGGCACTGCCCTCATAGCGTATAACCACCCTCTCCCAAGGATAGAGTGGTAAGGTGAGACAATAGCTACTAATAAAAACTTGATAAGTTTAAAAATGTTCCCTGACCTCATTGACAGGATTACCTTCCCTAATGGCATGGTCATCTTTCCCACAAAACTGACCAGTGGGACAGTCGCTTCCTTCAAATGCAACATCTTTAGTATGAGCTTGTGAAAAAGCTCCAGGAACATCATTTTTGAAGAACTTCCTTTATCCACTTGCATCCTATGCCTTGCTCTAGATCTTCTTGCCATGTATAATGGCAAACTCGTGCCCTGCTTCATCATCTAACCCATTATCTAATTTCTGGTCGGCATTGGTTATGACCTAATCAGATTTCTTCTCATTATACCCATTCAGATGCCCCTCTTGGGCTAACTCCTCCAGATAAGAGTTTAAGGCCTTGTAATTTCTTGTCTTGTGTCTATTTCCTTAAGAAAGACACACCTGAGTGTGTTATTTATCTTGGTCAGATCTCCTCCCATCTTCTTCAAACATTTGAGAAACTTTTGGTTCTTGATCTTTCCTAGGACTTTGTAAATTAATTACTTGAAAATCGTGTTAATGGCTTAGAATTCTTTGGATAAATTTATTGTCCCTCATTCCTATCTCCTCCATTCTATTTCTTGTTCCCCTTTTTAGGGATGTTCTTTTTATCGTTACCTTTGTTCGCCTTAGCACGACCAATTTCTACTTTGCTGGTGTTGACTATGTCTTCCACCTTGGCAAACTTTTCAATACATGACATGAGGTCGTCAATGGTGTGCGCTTACTTATTAATGAGGCACTGATGCAGAATATAGGTAGGGGCAAGATGATCTTGAATGATTCTATGGCAACCTACTCCGAGAGATCTTCCACTTCGTTGAAAGTTTCCCAGTAGCGCTTGGCACACTCTTGTAAAGTCTCCTGTGAATTTTTCCTCTTGGTGAGGAGATAATCCATCCTCTTTGGATGAGAGTTACTGGTTATAAAGCGAGTTGTAAAGGCCTCAGTAAGGGGATCGAAGCTCTTAACCGACCTGTGGGACAACTTCTTAAACCACTTATGAGTAACACTTCCTAGGATGAATGGGAATATGCAATACATAAGAGCATCTTTATGATTCCAAATAGTCATAGCTTGCTTATATTAGCGAATGCGATCTATGGGGTCAGTCTTTCCATCATATATTTTGAATAGTGGGGATGTGAATTTCTTCAAGGGTTCCTCCTCCTCAATTAACCTTCAGAGAGGGGACTTCATCAGTGTGCTAAGGGTGCCATATCTTTTATGGATTTGGCTCCTCAGTGTGTTGGATGTTGGCCCATCTCTTTTCGGACTAAACTACTTGCATCTTGCCTTTAGCGTTCTTCATCCCAATTTTGTCTCACCAAGTGACTTTTATACTTCAAGCAGTCCCAGTCACGTCTAGTACCCCTTCCTCGGCTGCGAATTTTTCTCTCCTGAGGGCTAGGAGTCCGACCATGGCATTATTGATTCTCCTGACGGAGTTCTTTCCCCATTTTCTCCATTCGTCGTTGGAGGCGTGCATCCTACTTTATTTAGAGGCAAGTTTCCTCATTTTACTATTAGTGTTGTTCTTTATAAGCATCGACCAACTGTGAGATCTGTGTTGATCTAGGTTGCTCAATACTTTGCTCGAAGAGCTGCTTTTTCAGGAAAAATCTAGAATTCCTATCATGACAAAACTTAAATCTGATCCTGAGTGGGTCTAAGTCATCTCGCACATCGCTAGTAAGGAGTGAAATGTTTGGATAATGAGACATTATGTTTATTCTCTTGCTCAGGGTTGCTTTCGTATAAAAGAATATCGATTCCCACAAATAGAGGCAATTATGAGTACAAGAATTCATATTAAGTATTTCTAAAAATCATAGGTATTAAAAGAGTAAAGAAAATAATAACAACATAAGATTTATGTGGTTCGACAACTGACTTGGTCCACAAAGAGGGTTCTCAATTTTTATTAATTTCTCTGAAGCTCGAAATTATATGCCGATTTTCTCCGAGGTGAGGGTTGCATTTATAATAGTGAAAAGTAATTGAGTTGTACAAGAAACTCTCCTAACTCCCTATTGTCCCTATCGTGATTTTAAAAGTGTTTCTAGTGCGTACTTTTATTCACTCAAGTGTAAGCCGATCGCTCAAGTATAAATCTGGTAAACCAGGTGTTAAACTCGGAGAATATGACGAATGCTCGTGATGATGAATAAAAAGATCGGTTAACCCTACTAATGACTCAGAGAAAGAATTGAAAATATGATGATTTGAGATCCTTTAACTAACTAAAACAATAAAATATAAACTAATGACTTAACTACGAATTCAAGAATAAAGAAGTGGTTTTAAACTATACAAGAGAACGTGATTAGGGTACACTCCCCTGAATCATCGGTAATTGCATATAACATAAAAGATTTAAAATTTTAATTCTCCATCTAAGAGACATCAAATACTTTCTAAGCATTCAACGTATGAGGACTTTATTCCGCACAATATTAAATCAGAAATTGTATTTGATAAGGATGATAAATTATCAAGAAGCCAATTGCACCCTTAAACATTCTGGTTACCTAGGGCAAACGGAATTGAAAGACATACAACCTTTATCTTGATAAGGTTCAAACCTTGGAATGATGAATTACTTTTTATCCACTTTTAATCCATATGTGTTATCTAGGCTGGGTTCATGTAACTTAACCCGTTAGAAATCTAGCCTGACATGGTAAAACTCTAACTAATCATGATAACCACGTTGCATGTAATCAAAACCAAAATGGAACGATATCTAAACATGTATGAGGTTCTTGGAATTCCAAAAAATAAAAAAAAAACATGCAATGAATACTAACTTCAAGAATAAGGTAGAGAAAGACAAACTTTTTTAACGAAAACCTTGAGAATTAATCCATGAAAGTATATTTTTTATGTAGAAATTGAAAACTAGGGTTCTTGAGTCTTTCTCCCTCTAATTCTCTTTGAAAAACTAATTAGAAACCAGTCTAATGTCAAACTATAACAATACAAAGTCGTTTTTGCAAGAGTCCTAACCTAATATAACTCTATGCTAAAAAATAGGGCTAAAATAAAAATCCCGCTTCAGATAATTTGTAACGACTTTAAAGTGTGCCAAGTGTTCTATCACGGATCTGGAGCATTACTAATGGTGAATCGGTTCCCCTTTAACCAAAACGGTTCTCCTTTCTGCCTTCCTTAGTTTTGCCTCATTGATTCTTCTCATCTTCTAATGCGCATAACTTCTTCATCGTAACTCGGTTTGAGGTGTCGTTTATTTCAGTATCTTGGTGACTTCATGAAGATAATTTGCAAAAATCACACTTAGACTTGAAAACAGGCCGTTAAAGGGTGAAAACCCAAACTAGCTCTCAAATGACCCCATAGGAGGCACGAACACCTCGCAGGGGACCAATGTAACTTGTAGGAACTGACTGCGTAGTCCCGAGTCTCCCAGTTTGAGAGTATGACGATAATTTGCAAAAATCACACTTAGACTTGAAAATAGGCCGTTAAAGGGTGAAAACCCAAACCACTCCCCAAACGACCCCGTAGTCCCGGGTCTCCCGGTTTGAGAGTATGATGATAATTTGCAAAAATCACACTTAAACTTGAAAACAGGTCGTTGAAGGGTAAAAACCCAAACCAGCTCCCAAACGACCCCGTAGGAGGCACGAACACCTTGCACGGGACCAATCTAACTTGTAGGAACTGATCGCGTAGTCCCGGGTTTCCCGATTTGAGAGTATGACGATAATTTACCAAAATCACACTTAGACTTGAAAACAGGCCGTTAAAGGGTGAAAACCCAAACCAGCCCCCAAACGACCCCGTAGGAGGCATGAACACCTCGCACGGGACCAATGTAACTTGTAGGAACTGACCGCGTAGTCCCGGGTCTCCCGGTTTGAGAGTTTGACGATAATTTGCAAAAATCACACTTAGACTTGAAAACAGGCTGTTATAGGGTGAAAACGCAAACCAGCCCCCAAACGACCCCGTAGGAGGCACGAACACCTCGCACGGGACCAATGTAACTTGTAGGAACTGACCGCGTAGTCGTATATGCTATTTTTCTGCTTGTATATGCAATTTTTCTGCTTGAATATGATTTTTTTTTAAATGACTTGGTTACTAATATTGTATCTTTTTTGTGTCTTATCTTTTTGTAGGATGACATTCAATCGTTAGCTTTTATCCACTTGGAACGCACGAAGAAGTCAATGCTTTACAACAGGGGGATTATTTATTTAGTATCGTTAATATTCAGGATTCTATTTTTTGTGTTATGGCCGAGCAGGCTTCAGTTGTTTTATGGTTTATTTTTATGGCCGTGCTGGCTGTAGTAGTTTTATTGTTGACTTTTAATGCCGTGCGGGCTTTATATGGGCAGATTTTATGTTAGCAGATTTTGGAATCCTCAAAAAATAGAGGAAACTCTACCCAATTTTTTTTTTATTTGGGAACTATTAACTCTTGTAATTTTTTGAAGTTTGTATGCACATTAGTTTATCAACAACCTGCGATATTCATAATTTGTGAATTTTCTTGATTTTTTTTTGCAAATAATAAATATTTTTCCTACCGAATTTGGAATTTGCAGATTTTCCAGATTTGTTTCCTATAATTGTTTTTTTAATCAACCAAAAAATCTGGCACGGTTTTAAACCGTGCCAAAACCGTGCCAATGTATAAAAAATGAGAACGCTTATAAAACAATCTGGCACACTTTATAACCGTGCCAAAAGCGTGCCAGAAAATAGACAATTTGGCACGGTTTCGGCGTGTGCCAAAAGCGTGCCACATTTAACATCTAGCACGGTTTAAAAGCGTGCCAGATAAAAAAATTGGCACAGTTTAAAAGCGTGCCAGTTTGGGAAATCTGGCACGATTTTAAACCGCGCCAGAAAATCTGGCACGCCTGATTCTGGCACGGTTTTGAACCGTGCCAGATTGCGTCTGGCGCTGTTTTAAACCGTGCCAGTTTCCTATTTTTGGTGTAGTGTTCAAGATCTTGAACTTTCTAGGTGGACCCACCTTCGAATGACCTTTAACTTTCCATTTCTTAGTTTTGTTCACTATTTTGAGTTCTCTCTCGAACTATCTTGCATAAAATACCTGTAAAACACATAAGAGATCCACAAAACACGAAATACTTGCCAAAAAGGGTTACTATAATAAATATGAGACAAATCCAAGTTAATTACAATACACGGGATAATAAAAATATCAAAATTAAAGGGATAAATGTGAAGAATTTATTACTAATCAAATCCCCCTAACTTATAACTTTGCGTGTCTCAAGCAATGTAAAAGAATGAGAGTAAGAGTTAAGGACCCTTCAGAAACTTTATTGGGATAGAATACCTTTTTTTCGCGGGCAAGCGATTATATTTAACGTATGCAACAAGCCATTAAACGCCTAGGTTGCTCTAGTAGGACAAGTGGTGTCTCATAAGGGTTTGCAATGAATATACCCACAAAATTCATTTTTCGACTCAAAGAAAAATCAAAATACTTAAAATTGTACAATTTAAATTCTCCAAAAATGTCACTGTAAATTTATATTCAAGAGTCTCAATTTATTTTGTGTGTGTGCTAAGTCGAAAATTTAACCGCTAATTTTCACCAATTGATCATTACGTTACTTTTTCAAAAATTCATTTTGATTCAATATCTCACGGGTGCACTCACAAAAGAATCACTTGGAATGTGACTATTTTCTCTCGGTATGCGTGATTCATAAGAGTAAATATAATGCACACAATTTCACACACACGAATTTGAAAGACGAAATTTTTATAGTGAAAATATCTCTTCATCGGGTTACGGTCATTGGAAAACGGGAAACATCGTCTCTTATTCACACCAATTGATCTCTCTTATTATTTTTTCATATTTTAGCTCTCCACACGGTAATCAATTTCTCAATTCGGACTCAGTTAGGACTTTCTCGGGTTTTGGGGTGTATTTGATTAAAATTGGGAATGGTTGGGAACTCCGAAATTGAAAAATGTTCTTATGATATCTGTTAGTGCTTTTTCGGGCTTTTGCTCATTTTTCTCTTCTTTTTTCCAATTTTTCTAATTTTTTTTCAATTTTTCACATTTTTCTGTTCTTGCTATTTTTGTTGAGCATTTTTGTTTTATTTTTTTCTTGCCCCTTTTTATTGCACCATTTGGACTTAATTGATGAATGTTCAGTTTCACAATTCCTAGCCAATTGGTTTACTTGGGTTACAAACGAGAAGGGAAAATTTTTATTTGGCTCAAATTAGGTTGCAAGTGGATAATTTTTCACAAGTTTTTATGTTTTTGGATAACAAACGATGACCTATTTCATTGTCCTAATTACTAAGTATTATACCATATGCGTCTCAAGAATAATTTAATTTAGAGATATTTTTAGCGCACTTTTCAAGATAACATCTCACATGTTTCCCGTAACTAATCAAAATAAAGGAATAAAGATCTTCAACGACTTATTTCGCTGAATTTGAACTTTGAGTTAATTTCAACTCGGATTGATTTAATTACTCACAAAAAATAAAAGGCTCGAAATCTCACCGGGTTTATTAATCTCCACACTTATTAGTTAATTCGTCAATTTTCGCTCAATTTCCATATTTGGTAAATTTCAACTTAGTGCTCTTGAGTTTTACAACTTGAGACTTTAACAAAATTTTAGTGATATTTTTGAAGATTTTAAATTCCAATTTTTATTTATTTTGAAGAAAAATATTTTTGGCTTTTTTATTTTTTTTTAGAAATTTTAGAAATTTTCTTTTTTTTAGGCATTTTAAAATTTTGTGAAGTTTTTAAAAGACGCACTTGTCACCCCCTCCCCCTAACTTAGACTTTTGCATTATCCTCAATCAAAATGACTATTATCTAAGGAAGAAAAAGAAGAAGTGTGAAAATAAAACAAGCAAAGTTTTAAAATGTAAAAAGACATTATATAACTCAAACACACGACTCAAAAATATAACAAAAAACGCCCCATACGCATCGGTGGTGTGAAGACCTATCTTCTCCTCAACAAACTCACCTGACCCCATCTGCGGGGTCCGATAATATTCTCTCCATCTCTCCCGCATCATAAATCATAAGTCGGAACAATTGAAAATCGGCCTAATAGAAAAAGTGGACACCTCGACACATATGGAGAATGAGGTGAGTGAAATCATCGAGTTTCCCAATCACCTTGTAGAATAAATGGACCGACTTGAAGGGACTATCATATTGTACTTTTGAATGCCTTAGATTGTCCCTAAACTCTAGAAGGCATGGATCGGTCTCTAAATCGGAAGAAACTCTAGCCAATGCCACGACCGCATTCGAGAAATCAAGTGGTACGGGCGACCGTGGTGGATAATGACAATGCGGTATGATAAACCATGCATCACCGATTGGAAACGCTCGAATTATTTTCTCAATCTTATCACTAATAGATAAAACCTCACGTTTCGGCATACTTTCCAAAGGCTCGGGCGCATGTTCATAAAGAAGGAATTTATCTATCCAGTCATTCCAGTCGCTCTCATCTAGGTGACTAAATGAGTCCAAAAACGATTGGACTTCAAGAGTGAGGTTCTCATCCAACGGGACGAATTCTCTCTCAAACTTTTCAAGACTTATATCTAAAGGTAATTCGGTTGTGCCACTATCCCATGGTGTGTTTTCAAGACTCATATTTTTTCTGAATTTTTTGATTTTTTTTTGTTTTTTTATTTTTCTGAATTTTGAAGTTTATGATTATTTTGGCTTTTTTAAGAATTAGAGTCAAATTTTGGATTAAATCGATCAAACCTAAAAGTCTACCTAGTTCCCTGGAAACTGTGCCAAAAACTTGATGCGACTTTAAAAGTGTTTCTAGTGCATGCTTCTATCGACTCAAGTGTAAGTCGATCGCTCAAGTATAAATCATGTAAACCGGGTGTCGAACTCAGGGAATAGGATGAATGCTCGTGACGATGAATAGGAAGATCGGTTAACCCTACTAATGTCACAGAGAAAGAAAGAAAAATATGATGATTTGAGATCCGTTAACTAACTAAAACAAGTAAATTTAAACTAATGACTTAACTACGCAAGCAAGAATAGTGATTTGGTTTTAAATTATATGGGAGAATGGGATTAGGGTACACTCTCCCGAACCATCGGTAATTGCATAGAACATAAAAGCCTTAAAAATTTAGTTCTTCATTCTAAGAGACATCAAATACTCTATAAGCATTCAACATATGAGGACTTTATCTCGCATAATATTAAATTAAAAATTGTATTTGACGAGGATGATAAATTATCAAGAAGCCAATTACACCCTTAAACATTCTGGTTACCTAGGGCAAACGGAATTAAAAGACCTACAACGTTTATCTTGATAAGGTTCAAACCTTGGAATGATGAATTAATTTTTATTCACTTTTAAATCCATATGTGCTACCTAGGTTGGGTTCATGTACCCCAACATGTTAGAAATCTAGTCTGACATGGTAAAGCTGTAACTAATCATGATAACTACGTTGCATGTAATCAAAACCCTAATGGAATGATATCTAAACATGCATGAGGGTCTTGGAATTCTAGAAAATAAACCAAACATGCAATGAATACTAACTTCAAAAACAAGGTAGAGAAAGACAAACTTTATCGATGAAAACCTTGAGAATTAATCCATGAAAGTATACTTTTGATGAAGAAATTGAAAACTAGGGTTCTTGAGTCTTTCTCCCTCTAATTCTTTTTGAAAATTTAATTAAAAACTGGTCTAATGTCAAACTATAACAATACAAAGTCGTTTTTGCAAGAGTCCTAACCTAATACAACTCTAGGCTAAAAAATAGGGACAAAATAAAAATTTTGCTTCAGATAATTTATAACTATTTTAAAGCGTGGCAAGTGTTTTGTCACGGATCTGGAGCATTACTAATGGCGAATTGGTTCCCCTTTAACCGAACCGATTCTCCTTTCTGCCTTCCTTTGTTTTTCCTTATTAATTCTTCTCATCTTCGAATGCGTATAACTTCTTCACCGTAACTCGATTGAGGTGACATTTTTTTCAGTATTCTTATGACTTCAAGCTCTTTAAGTTTCTAGTTGGACCCACCTTTGGACTAAGGATGCAAAATTACGAAAATGTACTTTAACTTTTCATTTATTGATTTCTTTCACTATTTTGAGTTCTCTCTCGCACTATCTTGCATGAAATACATGTAAAACATATAAGAGATACACAAAATATGTAATGCTTGACAAAAACAGTTAGTAACATAAATATGAGACAAATACAAGTTAACTACGACACGCGGGATCATAAAAATATCGAAATTAAGGGAATAAATGTGAAGAATTTATGCCTAATTAGTCCCATTGGTGATCCCTATCTATCTCGTCAGAGAATATAGGTCACCAATTGAGTCCATAATTATCCACTCAATGAACCTTTGTAATTATACATGCGTCACTGAATTTGACTGGGGCAACATGTTGGGCCTATTTGAGCTTCCAAAAGTTGAGCCTTTACTGTTTGGTCCCCGCAATTTTTAATATTTGAAAAATTCTTCACAAGTTTATTTTGATTAGCTAAACACTTTTTGAAACTTCCCTCAACCTTTAGTATCCTCATATCATCGTAAGTTAGATATACAAATAGTGGATTTTCACTTATTTTCTTTCGAACATTAAGTTTTTTCTTAAAACTTTAAACGAAGCAATTTATTTTAGTGCAAACGCGACATTATTAACGGAAGTTGAGAACTGTGACATGGCTAGTGGTAAAATGGCGTTTCGTGATTCCTCTTCCATCTCAGAAGTGGAAAAAGTTTCTTGTGTAGGTTGTTCATTATTATGTCTACGATAAGTTCAAGTTTGTAAGTTATTTCTTCCCTTTGTAAATCTTTACCTATATTGTGGATGGTGTTGGTTTGTCCCAAAATATTTCCCGTTAGGATTTTTCCCTCATATAAATATTCATCTCAGGCGCATGATTTATTATTTCACATTTTTACTTATCTTATATGCTTCATGAGCATATATTGTTAAGTTAAATAAACATGTAAATCACTATTATGTCACTTAGACACTAAGATTAACTTTTGTCCGAATTTGGATTAAAAGAAAATATTACCTTTATTTTGATAATAATTTTAATTTGGGAAGTCCCTCTCGACACACACATTCCTGTAGTTCTTTTTCCTTTTAGACACTAATTAATTTTTTTCTAAAAAATATTATTTTCTCATGTTTTTTGTATTTTTTATCTTTCTATTTTTTAAAAATTTCCTTTCTGCAAAACCTTTTTATTTTTATTTTTTATATATCCTTTTATCATTTGAAGCACCCACTGTTCAGATTTTGCTAGCAATTTTGGTATTATTTTTTTTTTCATCTTTTATTATATTTTAAACACTCATGATCAATCGATTATATAACTTAACCAATCCTTGAACTTGACAATTCTTTTCTTATCATATTTTTTTTTTTTTTTGCAATTTTCATATTTTTCTTCTTTTTTCTTATCTGTTGGACAAAGTATCTTATTGATAACTATTATCACATTATTATTTATTTTATAGAATTAAAAATAATATTCACATATGTAGTTAACTAAACATTCTATATTATATAATTATACTTTATTTAAATTTCATTATCACGTTCTCATTTGCTAATCTCCAAACTATTCATTTTCTATGAACTTGTAGGGATTGTGAGCGAGGATTCCACATGACATGACACATGGAATATAAAGGACTATGATGATCATTGTCGCCTGGAGATCACATATCAACTAAAGTAGAATTACCGAGGATAATGATAAATATGACTAGATATAATCATGTTATAATTCAACTGCTCTAGAAATAATATTATAGATGAAGGATGATCACATAAAAAATACCTCAGAATATGACCTATGTCGTTATGACTCTTGTATATATAAACGGAGTATCCATATTTATTAAAAAGGATAGTCAACACTATATTTTTCCCATGGACCAGACACTTGCTTAGCCTCACTCCACGTCGTTATGTTCTCCTATAAGTAATATAAATCTCTCTCTCCTTTCCTCATGGATGTAAGCAGGCGACCTACCGAACCATATACATATTTGTTTCATATTCTAATTTTCACATATATTTATGGGGAAAACTGATATTTATTATTATTATAGGATTGAAAGCCCTTATAATTTGAGGCTGTTTGCTGAAGAGCTTGAAATACCACAACTCATAAATACCAACCCTTATTCAATATAAGTGCACATTAGTCTTACCTTTCGATGCTGGTAATCGCGTTCAATCTAAAGTTTATATTATGAGGAGGGAGCAAACTCCTTCTCGATCTCCTCCCCCTTCGAGTGCTTTGAGGTCTCGAGGGAACACTCCTTGTAGGTATGGTCCTAATTGTCGATGCAATACTCCATCTGTGGATCTCGTGGTAGGAATACCACATCATGTCTCATCAAATTTTATAATGAGCGCTTGAACGAATGAAACGAGGAAATTTTCCATTTGAAGAGGAAATTTATCGAATAGTTTAAAGGAAGAAGGTCTAACTCCCAAAACCTCAAGCATCACAGAAGAAGCATATTTTGTTCTTCAAAAATCTCACTAGCTAATCATGACTTCACAACATTTATATCTAGATTTCCATGGGTGGAGCTCTGTAATTGTCTTCATCCGGGGAATTGTGGTGTTCATAAGTTAACAAGGCATGGAAGAATATTAGTTTGGTTGGGTCAATCCAATCACAATAATAGTTCAGTGAAATATCAACATACTAGGAAGTGTGTCACCCATGGCAACATACACGATTTTATCAAGAAATAATTGGAGGGACGCTTGAATACCAACCTGACATGGATGCTAAAAGATATTTCCAAGGGGGATTTGGGCCACAGATTCGTATCTTCTTTCGTCATGGGCATAAAATTATAAAAACCCCTAAAGGAGTTTTCTGAACCAAAGATCACCACATACGATGGTAAGACTGATCTAACCAATGAAAGAAAATGCTACATGAAATCCATATCTTTATGAAGCCATCACGAAGCCTTAATGTGTCGCATCTTCGTATCTACTTTTAGTGTGATCGGTCTTAAGTGGTTTTAGAAGCTAGCCCCTAGATCTACCTACTCTTATAGGGAATTGGCAAAACAATTGACAACTCATTTTATCACCAGCAGTAAGAAATTTAAGGTTGTCGACTCCCTAATCACCCTCAGGAGGAAGAAAGAAGAGTTTTTAGGAAGTATGACAATTTCAATGATCAATTGATAATTTCTTCCTTTAAATTTGCCTTTTTCATGTTAAATAACCTTTATCATTCTTTCACTAAGAATCTAACATTATCCATAGACGAGCTAATGGTGGATATTGAGACGTATGCCAATGTAAAAGACGAACTCCGTAAAATCGATAATCAGGTTGAACCTTCTAATAAAACTATAAAAGAGTGAAGTGCAACCGATTTCTGCTAAAAAAAATGGGGCTAAAGTAGAGAATTATAAGTAACGATTAAGGATGACATCTAATGAAAATGCCTACCAGATAGTAAACACATTTTCTAGGGAACCAATCTATAAAGTCCTTCCTCCAATAAAGGATATAGTGTACTAAAAGAAACCTCCCAAGATGGCTAGCGATACTAATGAGAGGGACACCAACCTTGGATGTACTTATCATTAGGATAATGGAAATGGAACAAATAATTTCAAGACGTTTAAGCATTATTTGGAGGATCTTGTCCAAAGTGGTCACCCTAAGAAATATATTGATGTCAATAAAATGAAATCCTTAATCCGGGTCAATGCCACCCAAAAGAAGGATGATAACGACCTCCTAACTTAGGGAATAATCATAGACATTCATGGTTATACCAATCCATTTTAATGTACATGTAAAAGATATGGGAGAGAGTCAGGATTGTAACTGGCATGTAGGAAACATTGCAAGTGGAGATATCCAAACTAAAAGAGAATGCAAGGAAGTTGATCTTGATCAGGTGATTATGATCTCTAATGTAAACCTATTCAACAGCAACTCGACCCATAAGGTAATGAAGATTAACATTATAAAAACAATATTTCCCTCAGAACTCTAATCGATCTTGTTTTAGAAAAAGGCAAAAAGAACTAGATTTGAAGAACGAATTTAGGGTTCAGATCACGTACATTTGTAGATTTTATAGATGATCTGAATGAGAATAAATATATGATAAAGAGGATGATGGGACTTCTCTCTTAATCCTCCATTTCTTTTTTAAAATGCTCTAATTGCCTTGAATTTTCAAAGTATATGATTTTCCCAAAGTAATCCTTGTGTGTGGGCACTTTCGGAGATAAAAACTTAGTGAAATATGAGATACATCAATGTCTCTCGCCTCACAACTTCACAAAAAGGTGAATAAATTTTTTCCTCTCCTCTATAACCCTAGTGAATGTCACATCCAGCTTAAGTCCCTTCCCAAAACCTATTTAAATATGTACTTAAAATGGTCTTTGGCCAATTAAAGTTCTAGAGAGTTTGGTCCTACTTCTTGGGTAATGGACTATATGAGGGATCCAAGACTAATAAATAATTTGGGTTCTAAATGAAAATATAAAAATCTCATATTACTTCCAGTAATATATTTTTTTCCTATTTCATTATAATTAATTCCACTAAACTTATAATGGCACTCCAAAATATTTACTCGAATAATCTTTGTTTAAAAAATAGATAGCACATAATATGATTCCCTGCGTAAAGCATACAATACCCACTAAATGCATATCAATTCACTAATAATTGATTTTCACCAACATCTTATGTATTCATTGATCTAAAACTTAACTTATTTGATACTCTACTAGATTTTAAAATCCACTAGCTAAGTTTATGGTAGAATCAAAACTTATGAATTTATCAAGGGAATATCCCAATCTAGGATATCCTCGGAATATGATCTTCGATATGTGCACAATATAATTTTCCAACTTGCAAAAATTTAGACCTAATAAATTGAATTTCACCCATAAGAATCAAAGAAAAAATTGTGTGGATATTCCATTCCTCATAATCCTCTAGATTAAG
Organism: Sambucus nigra; assembly: GCA_949130495.1. Classification (NCBI taxonomy): domain Eukaryota; kingdom Viridiplantae; phylum Streptophyta; class Magnoliopsida; order Dipsacales; family Adoxaceae; genus Sambucus; species Sambucus nigra. The sequence goes on from OX422222.1 coordinate 236,802,160, forward strand.
AATCTATGCACCCTTTTAAAATGTTACGAGATTGTACAAGTCTAATATACTCAACACTTAGACTTGAATATCACCCTTATCTCCTTGAATGCATTCTTGATGTAGTGGTATGATCATTATTGAAATATCAAATAAATTTTCGTAGTCATAATAAATTATTATGATCGTACTCGCAACTTTATCGATAGGATGTCAATTCCCCATCTAAGTTATGAACTGTTCAATTAAACTAGAATAATAATTCTGATCTTTTGTGATCATAATGAAACCAACTAACCATAATTCCAACTAAGTTCAATTGACCAATATATATATATATTGTCACAAGAATTATTATTATTTCAAAATGAACCTGCCACATATTTTTTGAAAAATAAACATCATACATGGTTTTGATAATAAAACCCCAACAATCTCTCACTTAGTCTTTAATATATATGCCAAAACATCAAACTCCCAACCCATTTACTTGCCATTTTATAGCCCTAATTGTATAAGGACTAATCGATTATTGTCCGATGTAATCATGATCACAAACTTCTTACTGCCTTGTTAAATCTCTCGAACTAGGTGAAGCCTATGCTCAATGTGCTTAACCATTATATGGGTTATGTGTTCTCTCGAACTTGTAATTATTTTGCTATAAAAAAATTAATTCTAATATCCAATTGTAGTGAAGGAACATAACCCAAGTGATTTAGGAAGTTCTCAAGCCATAAAACCTCTTTAGTTATCTTCAAAGTGGCAGCAACTTCGGCCTTAATGGTGGAGTCAAAAATACATGATTACTTCACATTTCTCTAACTTATAGATTTACTTTATAGGGTAAATGCATATCCTGAGGTAGAATACCTCGAATCCTTATCTAACTAAAATCCATTCTTTTAACCTAAAAGGTACAAGATTATCCGATGAGTAAATCAACAAATAATCTCAAGTCCTTTCTAGGTACTTGAGAATGACCTTTACTATAATCCAGTGCTCCCATCTTAGTTAGATGAAAATCTATTGACAGTGTTATTCAATAAAATAGTTATATCGTGTGACTCCATGTCTGAAAGGACAAATCATTTCTTCGAACCCCATACTCTAATAATTTGAGCACACCATCGATATAAATGGTTTGGGATAATCCTAGCATCCTTTTTATCTAATCTAGAAAAAACTTTATCATAAGGATGTGACTGGTTTGTCCTAGGTTTTTATATAGAGCTTACCCAAATAACCAAACTCTTATATAAGATATTATACCCACCTCATTCCAGATAAAGAGAGTATTATCCATATAATGTATAAGATATACTACCATATTTCTACCATGATTCTTGTACAAAATAGTATTATTTAGGCTTTGATCAAAATAAAAACTTTGATTGCCGGATCAAACCGAATGTTCGAAGATCTTAATGTTAGCTTATATCCATAAGTGGATCTATTAATCCTACACACTTTGCTTTCCTAACTTTTTACTATAAATGCGTTGGGTTACACCATGAAGATTCTTTTGTCAAAACCATGATTCAAGATCATTGTCTTAATATTAAAAGAAACCCAACAGACTTTAGCATGGCTAGCGGTGAGAAGGTTTTCTCATAATCAATGGTTTTCTTTCCGAGTAAACCTTTTCACAACAAGCCTTGGCTTAAAGGCCTCGACCTTCCCATCTGAAAAACATATGACTTTTTAACCAACTTAAAAATATCTAGCGTACAATCGGAACAACTTTGTTGAAAAAAATCCTATCGAGTATAAAACAAACCAAGTATGAACAAACGATGTGTGGATTAAATTCTCCAAAAAACTAAGACAAGTTTTAATTATGATTTTCTTGATTAGGTTTTATATGACACAACTCAAGATATACAAGAATTTGAAATAAGCAACAACTAGTGTTGTGAATACTAAGGCAGTTAAAGAAATTTAAAGTAATAAGCACAACATGCAAGTTTTACGTAGTAAACCCCCAAAACCTATGAAAAAAATCTCCACGGTGACCTCTGCGCCACAATGAAAAAAGTGGTAGAAACAAATGGTGGTTTTACTAATTACAAAACAATAAAGATCAAACTAAGAAAGAAAATATTGCTTATACGACAAAACCACTTTAGGCAATGTCTTTCTGATATTCTGAATGTTGTGACAATAAATCCACAAAGTCGGCCAAAGAAGCCTCTCTCCAAATATCAACCAATAGTTTTATAAGTGACTGATGCGTGTGTAGTGCATAGTGTAAGTTAAATTACTCCATATGCACATGTAAAAAACTCACACACACTTAAGATACTTACAAAATCCTAAACAAATTACAAGATATCTAACACATGCAAGATGCATTACAAAGGTGTTAAATCAGAATCTTGTAAAAATATTTTTTCAATTTGTAAATCTAAACAAATTTGAATGAGAAAAGTCAGATCTAATAATATTCCTATAACAACCCTCACGTTTGATAGCCTATTTTATATTTATTTACTATATGTAGTAATTAATTATAAAATGACGGGTGTTGAGTAAATATTAATTTAATATGAGAAAGGTTAATATTTACTAAATTGTTGTATAGTTACCTTGTGTGAAGGTAAAAATATCCATGTGGTGATTTATGGTGTCATGAGATATAAAATGACACTTTGGTATAATGAGAAACCGAAACTTAAAATGATTTATAAAATTCCCAAATGATAATTTGGAGGGTGTAGATAGTCCCGGTAGGTGCGAGACAGTCAAAATAAGTGACATATTGTATTTTGGCATTTCGGGTGCTTTTGAATGGTTATAGCTTAAAAGTGTAGTCGCGTATTATTTTATCGTGTGTTAGTCACTTAAGTGGGCTTTTTAGACTTAAGCCCCGTTTTATTTTCCCTGACCCCATTTCTACTCTTCCATTTTACAAATTGAGCCCTAGAGAGAAAGAGAGAGGAAGAGAACATTGGAGAAAAAAAAAGAGATTGGAGCTTGGATCATTGCCTACACCAAATCAAATCTGCATTTGCATGATCAAGGCAAGTAACTTACTTGCTATTATATGATTTAAGTGGATTAATTAGCATGATTAGTTGTGAATTGTTATGATTTTTTTTAGTTAGGGTTTTGTTAGATTATTTGGGTATTAACCCTTAGAAGTTGATTTGGATGATGAATGGTGTTGAAGATGGTAGTTACATACATTTATGATGTATAAGTTGAAGTAATTGAGGTTGGTTCGGTTGGTTTTGGGTTTGGTAGAAATTTGGAGTTTAGAACTCCATAGCCAAAACTAGGAAAATTTACAGAACCGAATCGATTCGGCATGGCCGAATCGATTCGCCTTGAGGCAGTTCCCAGGTTTGAGTCGACCGAATCGATTCGGCATTTATGCAGAATCCCCATTTTCCTAGCCGAATCGATTCGGAGACCCTGCATTTTTCTTTTGTTTTCTTTTCAAATTTTGATCTTTTCCTCAGGCTTAGGATCTAGGAACCTTCTTGAAAGAAGTAAACTTAAAGTCCTAGAATATTAGTTGAGTTTGGTCGCTACCCTAGACTAGAAATGGGTTTATCTGGGGTTATTCTGGGGAGGTTTAAAGTAATGTTAAGGCATTACTTCTTTTATTATAATTTTTAGAAGTTAGGAAGTTAAATGCCCTAACTTGGAGACTTAGGGGCTTATCAAATTTATATGAACTTTGGGGATTTGTAGGATCATAATGATCATTTGGAGATTTAGTCAGGACTTATATATTGAGGAATATTAATGATAATATTCGATGGTAATTAGGTTCGCATAAAATGAACCCAAATGGTTTAAAGATGATAAGTTCCACTAAAATGAACCCAAATGGTTTAAAGATGATTGGTTCAAATAAAATGAACCCAGTTGTTTAATTATGAAAGGTTCGAAAATAAAGAACCAAACATATGGATATTGGAAATGGAATTTGGTAATGGTAAATTGAAATGTAAATGAGATGAAATATGGTAAATGTTAATTTACTTAAACACACCTCTCTAAATGACATCATAAGGGAAGTTCGCGCGCTTGGTGATGCCCCTGGCTAATGAATGCAGGGAGGATATAGTCCTAGGCCATATGCGGGGTTTTTATATGTTTTTCTGCGCTAGTTAGGGGATTCCGGGTGTGGTCCTGACTTTCCCGCATGCATATGGCCGCTTCCCGACGTAGCGATAGGTGCCCAGGTTGTCTTGTATAGATAGGCCCTGGAAGATGATGGTCATTTAGGGGCGCGCCCAGTGGAGAAACTCGGAGGGGCGGTCTTAGAATCGTTATATTTATAAGAATATAACTTTTCTGCATCAAGTGGGACTTGATGGTTATATGCCATAAAGAGCATGGATATGTGCCATAAAGAGCACGGGATTGAGATTAATGTGCCATAAAGAGCACTTGATATTAATGGTATTCCTATTAAGGAATGGAAAGATGAAATGGTAAGATAATTAACTATGGAAGTTAATAAATGGTTTTATTCCTGTTAAGGAATGTAAAGGGAAATGGAAATTGGATAAATGAAGAAAGGTTTTTTTTTTAATTAAAGTTATTTACTTTTATTCTCTTGTGTAAATGATTTAAATTGCCTTAAATTGTAATGTAGATAACATGTCATTGTCATATTATCATCCTTATCATTTATGCATAACTGTTCATATATATCATGTTTTTTATTTCTTCTGGTAATCATATAGAACCCGGCCCTGACCGGTTTACTTTCCATGTTGCATATATGATTGTATCCGCTCAGGTGTTCCACCGCAAGGACGCCCGTTTTGATGCTCCCATTCCTTTGCTTTCGACGAGTTGTAAGATTTTGCGGGTTATTACAGGACCTTGAATTAGACGTTTTCTTCTTGTTATTCTAGATATGATCGGGTCTTTTCCCTCGGGCGTGTGGCCCAAACATTTGTATTTGATTAATGAATGTATTACATAAGATATTAAATTGTTGTACTTCGTTGTATGTTGTTGTGGATCGACAGTTTATTCGGTCCTTTTGTATACATTCGTCTTAGTCGTATTATATATTCTTATGGAATTCCACTTGCTTATCAGAATGGGTTGTTTTAATTTAAATTTCTTAACTGCATATAAAAAAAATTGTACACTTTTGGCAACCTGTTTTCTGATTTTTTGGGTGGTTTTCCCGTATACTCAGTTTATGTTGTTAATGCTGAGAATGATATCCATCCATGATTCCTGTTACGTTTGAGTATCGGGCTGGCCACCCCCTATATCGGATCGCGGATTGTCACAATTCCATATCTAAATAATTTTATTATTTGAAAATAATTTCAAACGATTTAAAATTATTTTCAAGAAATTATCTACTAAATCTATAACTGATTTTTTTTTAACTAGCTATGAATCAAGTTAGAGAGCTTGGATCCAATAAATTTTCACATATAATATTAGGTCCAAGGCAAAAAGATTTTTAAACGTTTTTTAAGATAAAACAATTTCAAAATCAAACAAGTTTTAAAATATTTATTTAGAACAAAAATCCTCACAATGTGAGTGAATGAAAATTTACAACTCAAATGTTTTTACTCTAGGCCTATTGGAAAAAGGCGGAGTTTAAAATGAGTTTTCCTGTAGTTTCTTTTTGAATAAAAGTTTTCTAAAACTTCTAGGGTTACTCTCCTCATAAATCTCTCAAACCATCTTGTTATCCAAACCACACAATCTCTTTCTTTTCTTTTATGAACTACTGCTTCCTTTCCTCTCTTATTTTGTTTAATCGAGAGAAAGGGTCTTTATATAGATTATGTTGAATGGTCTTAGAACCCTTAAAGGATTGGAGCACTGAGATCATATATTAAAGATCCTAGGACTGTAGATACTGTCGTCTATTAAATAAACTACTAAAGATATACCCAAAACCATCAAAAGGATAAAACACAACGGTATATATATTAAAAATCATTTGACGAAAACTGGGAGTTAGTAATGATTTTCTAAATGATCACTTATCAAAAAGTTCCGCAAATATTTTTTAATACACATTTAATTTAAACATTTTTATTTTGTTCCAAAAAGTCCCCCAAACACTCATCTAACCAATAATTTCTTATTTTTAAAGTTCCGTACTAACGGCTCCTCCCCCCCAATTTAACTATTATTTTCTAATTTTTAAAAGTCCACGCTTGCGGCTCTCCCGCTCCACCTCCACCACCCCCTTATTAGAACTTCGGCGACTCTCATCGGAGTTCCTTTTTTGAGTGTTTTTATATAACGATGAATTTTTTGAAACAAAATAAAATTATTTGGACTAAACGTGTATTAAATTTTTTTTGAGGAACTATTTAATATAGGACGTGTCTATTAACACTCCTCAAATTCTGAAAACACTCCATTTATTTTTGAATTGACAATATTACCCTTTATGCCAAACAAGTCCCATTTCAATCTTTCTTTTCTTCAGCTCGGTTCACCACCACCATTTCACTCATTCCTTTAATATATTAGTTTTTTTAACTTCAATGGATTGATCTTATGTTTAGAGTTAATTATAAGAAAATTCTAAGTGTACACATAAATTAAACACACTCACTAAAAGACGAGAAAAATTTTAAAACTTGTTAAAAAAATGCTAATTTTTTTTTAAAACAATTAAAAAAAAATGTTGAAGCCATTTTTTTTTTAAAGTTTTTTATTTCTTAAAAGTAATTTCTTCTAAAATAGTTGTTTATTAAAAAAAAAGTGAAAAACAGTTTATTAAAAAATTAGTAGCACATATTTTTTGATAAAAAAAAATTAGCCTAATAATGTAGAATTTTTTTGTAATAATTTTTTTTATGTAAAAGCAATTTACTGCCATGGACTCACATTCATTAAATAATATAGGTCTGCACAAAAATATTCTGTTTCATAAATTTTTAAAACTATTTTTTTTAAGTAGCACGGATTTCTTGATAAAAAAAATATAATCTAATAAACGTAGAGTTTTTTTGTAATAAAAACAATTTTTTATATAAAAGCAATTTGTTGACGTGGACTTACATTCATTCAATGATATGAGTCCGCACTAGCGCCACAACATAATTTTTTTAACAATCACAAGCACGATCGGATGTAATTTATCAAACACAAACATTACTTTTCATAACTATAATGGCGGTTTGTGACGAATTTATAAAAAAAAAAATTACTTTCATAGCTGTCCGGTATAAAATTATACTTTTATGGTGAATTTTAATCGTGTTTGGTATAAAATTATACTTTCATAATTGTCTGGTATAAAATTACTTTCATAACTGTCCAATATCAAACACAATTGAAATATTTTATTTTATAAATTTAATTATTTTATAGGAGTCGTGTTCAAACCGGTGCAAAAAACATTTCTCTACTTTTATAGGAGTCGTGTTTCATTTTAGGTAAAAGTAAAATCAACATGACACAAAATTATTTTTCTACCTAGTACACACACGACACAATTATTTTTCTTTTTCTTTAACATGGCACAAACATGATCAAATTAAAATACGAAACGAAATATATTTGTCTCGTGTTGATTTTATTTGGGTCGTGTTTGTACTTGGTAAAAGAATAAGATTGTGTGTCGAGTTTTATTTGGTTCGTGTAGTTTTAATTGGATCGTATTTTTTATTAATAAACATGATCAAATTATATTAATGTAAATATTAATTAATATTCATTCGTGTAGTTTTAATTTCGTGTCGTGTTGCTTTTATTTTGTATTGTGTTCGTATGTATGTGTATTAAATATATTAATGTAATTAAATAAATATATATATATATAAAGTATTAAGAAATAAATAAAAAAATTAAGTGTACACTTATCCACAAAAAGAGAAGACATAGTTTTATCCATATAAAAATTAACACAAAGTTGACGAGGGATGGGAGATGATAATATGTGATGCCAACGGGTTTTATGATCAATTTTCTTATGACTCTGAGAGCCCTTGCTCCAAAATCTGTTTTAATTGTACGAATTTGATTATAAAAATAAGATTTTGCATTTTGTCGCATCGCTCCACCCATTTTATTTTGAAAAAATAGTTTTTTTTGTCATTTTACTTGAAAACTCATATGCTTGATAAATGGGATTGTTTGTTGAATTTTTTATTTTTTTTTATTTGTTGGGAATATTTGTTGATGCTCTTTTTTACTTTTACTGTTTTTTTTATTTGTTTACATTTTTTTTTACTTTTGCTGTTTTTTATGCTTTACAGAAATATTTAGTTTCATAAATATTTGCTAGAATATTTTTGTTGAAATGTTGATATTTATGCAGATGTTTAGTAGGGGTGGCCGTGGGCCGGGCCTGGGCAGGCCCGGTCGGGCTCGGGCTCGGGCTCGGGCCGGGCTTGAAAAATTAAGTGTTATCCCAACCCGCTCGGGCCTAGATCGGGCCTTATTATGTAATCCCAAGCCCGCCCAGATTTGAAAGCTCTTTACCCAGACCCGCCCGATCAGACCTATTATGTTAATTAAAAGATTTGTTTTTTAAAATTAAAATACCTATTTTTTTATTTAAAGACCAATTTTTTTAATTAAAAATATGTTTTAAACTCCATATATTACAAAGTCCATTTATAAAGTTTCTCACTTTACATGAAAAGACTTTACATGAAAAGACTTGGTATACGTTTTTATATTTATAGAAGTCCCCCCCCCCCACATATATATATATATATATATATATTTCGGGCCTCGGGCCGGGCCGGGCCTCATCGGGCTTAAGAACTCATGCCCAAGCCCGCCCGAAAAAAAATCGGGCCTATAAAATTTTGCCAAGCCCGATGCATAAAAGGAATGAGGGTAAGTTCGTAAGTATCAAAAGTTTTGGAGTGCTAAAAGAATTGAGTGGAGTGCCAATAGCTCCGCCCTTTAATATATACCCCCATAACATATACTCTGGGCTCAAACGGTAGGAAAATGGATGACTGTGATCGTTATGATCTAACGGTTGAAACGAGTAATGAGAAATAGCGAGATCGCACAATCTTATTCATAAATGAGTAGCCGGTTAAAAACGAAACCATAAAGGAACTAACCTATTACTTCCGGTATATCAACTGTGAAACCTACATTTGGCAAATATTAAATGAATAATATGTCAAGAGAAATCCATCTTGGTGGTTTTAGCCGGTCATACAAGTGGGCCACTTCCTCTAGCGGATAAACAATGGCCGGAAAAAAAACTCTACTGTAAGCCAAATTCATTAGGTGCGTAATTTTAGTAATCGGCCAAAAACAGTACCACTTGTTCTCATCCGATTTGGTGGACAAATGCCACACGGATTAAAGGCATAAAAGCCATCCGATCAAAATGCTTATCAAAGGCCGAAGATTCTAACAGCTTACGGGCGTGTAAACTCACGCAAAATGTGATTTGTAAAAGTGTGTGCACACGAATATTTAAAATGTGACAAAAAATTATTTTTAAAATTCTGAAATTTATTTTTAATTCAAATAAAGATATCATTTTTTTTTAATTTCAGATATATTTTAAATTTTCAAAAAAATATGAAATTTATAAAATGTATTTCAATTAAACCAATTAATTTCAATTATGAAATAGAACTTATGAAAAAATACAGAATATGATGAGAAAAATATGAGCACAACTACAAACTTAATGATGTGGCATTGCCATCATTAATATCACACAATTTTTTTTTACTTTGTCATCTACAAATTTATGTTTTTCTTTTCAAAATATAATTTTCAAGTTTAAAAAAAAAAGGCAGTTCAATAAAAAAAAAAAAACACAAAAAAAGACGTTTAGTCTAAATTTTTTTATTTTGTTTCAAAAAATCCATTACCACATAAAAACTTAACGTAAAAAATTGTGCCGCTAGCGGGACCTTTAAATAATTTTAAGAAATACAAAAATTGTTTTAAATGTTATAAAATAAAAAAAAAAAAAGTGGTGCCGCTGGCGCGAACCTTTAAAAATAAAAAAATAATGAAAAAATGGGTGTTTGAGGGACTAAATGAGTTAAAAATAATTAAAAAAAAAGTAATTTATCATTAGAATAGTTTTTTTTAATGCAGACCTTTAAACAGTTTTAAGAAATACAAAAATTGTTTTAAATGTTGTGAATTAAAAAAAAATAAGTTTAAAAATTAGGGGTGCCGCTTGCGCGGACCTTTAAAAATAAGAGAATATTGAGTAAATGGGTATTTGAGGAACTAAATGAGTTAAAAATAATTAAAAAATACGAGAATATTTTTTTTGCATACCGCTGGCGCGGACCATTTGTTATAAATAGTAAAAAAAATATTTGACTATTTAAAAATAAATGTTTTGCACCACTGGTATGTATAGGTGGTCCGACCACCTATACATACCGCTGACGCAGACCATTTTTTCTAATATGCTGGTCCGTACCATCAGTATATATAAGTGGTCTGACAGTCTATACATATCGTCGACGCAGACAATTTTTTTTAAATAGTAAAAAGATTGTTTTTAAAATAGTAAAAAACGGTCCAAACCAGCAATATAAAAAAAAAATACGACTCCATGTCACGTCGCGTTTTTTTGGATCCTGATCGTGTTGGTTAAAAATTAAAAGATTCATAATCGCATTGTGTAATTTTTAATTGATTTGTGATAAGTAAAAAATACGATTTCGTGTCTTGTCTTTTTGTATTTTAACGCAATTTTTTATTTGTGATTAAATTTTTGTTTTTAACTTGAAAATTATTTTTGAGGAAAAAAATAAATTAATAGAATGACAAAGCAAAGAAGTGGTACCACTTAAAACTCAAACTTAAGAATGTGGCACTGCCACATCATTAAGTTTGAGCTTTAAGTCGGAATGCCCGGTCGCTCTATCATTTTACAAATATATGAGTGTATGAAGAGGGTGGAACCTATTTTGTTGGTTGAACTTACCTTCTTACCTTTTTTGGACTGTAATTGGTCTTCTTTGGGCAACTCTTGATGATGTACCATAGAGTAATTTTATTTACAAAAAGAATATTTTGTATTAATTCCAAACTAGTTGAAACTCTAACTATCATAGACTCAATTCAAACTTAGGAATCAACTATTTAGGGTATTTCAACATCTATTTATTTTGTAACCTTTTGTAGATCCACATGCACCCGATTATTTTGCCCCATTAGTAAGTGTATAAGATACCAAAACTTGATTCAAACACATATAAGCCATCTTAGTATCCATAGTCTAAAGTCAAAGAAAAAAGTCATCGTCTTTGAATGTCTTGTTCTAGTTTCGAGATCCCGATTCATGTTCACTTAGGATCTCACCAAAAATTTCGCCTAAAATACTAACCTATCAAGATATCTCTTGATGATACCACTATGACGTGACACCACTTATGATCCAGTATAAGTGACGCATGTTCCCTAATTATCATTAATGCTCCCTCTACTGCTAGGTAATGCATTATCAATATCAGGTTGTATTTCATTTCTGTATTGGTAGTCTAACAACACATGTAATATGATGTTCCTTTTTAACACTACATCAAAAAGGCTAAAATGCCACCCTTCAGTCGGCAAACACCGTGATAAAAATTACGCATTTTTTATCACGGTCATTGACCGTGACAAGTCTTTTAACTAAAAACCTAGACGCTCTTTTTTCCCACCATTTCATTTCGCTTTATTTTCTCCCTCTCTCAGCGTTTGTTCTCTCTCTCTCTCTCTCTCTCTCTCTCTCTCTCTGTGTGTGTGTGTTTCCTTTACGTGTTTTTTTTTGTGTGTATATGCGTGTGTGTATGATTTTATATGTGTGTGTGTGTGTATATATATACTAGGGTATGGTCGTGCCTGAAGGCACACTGATAATCGTAAAAGGACAAAAAATTTCATAATACGTAATTGCAAAAAGGGAAAAATTTCGTTCCCCGACATGAAAAATGGTCTTTAAAAATTTGGGCAAATTTTACTTTGTTTAAAAATTTGGGCAAACGATGTTATGTTCTAACAGAGAAAAACATTTTCTTAGTTTTGTCTCTGTGTACCTGTTCTAACATAGATGTAAAATTGTGGACACGAACCATTGATAATAAAATTTGACATTCAGCGTGACACTAAACCCATCATAATACTCGAATTAAACCTAAGAGCGCAAGTTTTTTTCTTGGATAACGTATTTATGCACTTTATAAACCAAATATTAAGTCTATACATCAACTAATATATACCCACTACACATGTGGATAAATTGTGACACGCGTAAACCAATACATATGTGGAGATGATTCAAATTACCAAATACAACGAATCACCAAAAACAACAGTAAGCGGGTAGCTTATTGTTGATGTATAGGTGGAGAGGGTTGGTTGTGCCACACAATGTTCCAATCAAACTTTCTATACACAAATTTTATTTTTTTACACTGATATATATTTAGAAATCTTAAAATAAAATCTATAGGCCATACCTTAGGCAAAATTCTTGAGCCCCGTATACAAAGTATGCCCAATCATTCCTTGCCCTTTTATCATTTGATTTCTTAGTCAGACTTTGGATGTCGTACCTTAATAGATTGTTAAATCAACTTTGTCAATACATTAGGAAGATTCATAATATAATATGATACATTTAATGAGCCAAATCCCTTTTAAACAATAATTAACTCATAAGAAAGTTACAACCCCAAACAACTAACGAACACATTAGTACCTAAAAATCACTTCATGAGGAATGTGTGATTTGAACATTAATAATCTTTTGGATACCCAGTCAGTACATCATATTTTCAAACCAAGAACAAACGTTCATGCATTAAAGCTTCATTAAAATACTCAACCTTATGCTTGAGCTATACTCACTTCATGAGTTTCCTAAAATGACTACTCACTTTAAATACTTTGATGCTTCACAAAATCTATATAAAAAGTAATCAACTGTAGTTAAGGAAATTGCATAAAAACTTAAAAGAAGGCACCAATATAATTCGACTTTCATACCTTCAAATGTAACAAACACGAATTATTATTTACTTTTCAATTTCCACTAAATATTTCCCTTTAACTAAACATAAAATACCTCAAATTTAGTGCAATTCCAACTCAAGTCACAGCACCATCTCAAGGTGACATATTCATAATAAAATGATAATATAAAAAAATTAATACAATAAAGTTAGCTAAGTCGAGCCTTATTCCCTAAACACGATTTAGCTGAAGTTAATTTTTGCACGGGTCGAGCCAAGACCTTAATGTCCGTCATAACTGAGAAAAAAACCATATTAGAGCATATAATGTATTATTTGTCAGAGTATATGTTTTACTCACATTAACCAAAAAACCCTATCAGATCATAGCATGCATTAGTTACTCACATTAGCCAAAAATAAGGGGATTCAAGTGTCGACTGATTCATCGAGTCCACTGATTCATTTTTTGTCAAGGATAAATATCGACCTAGGATGGTTGGTGATCCAAGTGCGGACTTCTTTAAATCCAAGCCAATCAGAGTTGGTTAAAAATGAAAAAACCTCCATGTGGATCGAGATCTAGAATATGCAGCCAATAACCATCCAGTGGAGAGTAAAAACCTAGGAATGCTGCCTAAGAAAGGTTCTCATCCAGAGGAATATTAATTGAAAGTTATATAAGTTTGGTAAGGGAATCTTCCAAAGGGACTGAGAGAAAATATTCAGGCAAGCTCAGCAGCAGCATGATAAAGAGGACAAAATTGGCGAACACTAATCATACCAATGTGCTAAAATATTCACACCATCAAGATATAGCTCTCTAAGCTTAGTGATTGTTTGAACATATATTTTTAAGAGAAACAAAAGTTTTCAATCATGAAAAATCACTTGGAATTTGAATTCAAAATCTTTATTCGATAAACTATAACAAAGACATTTGGATTCCCATTTAGACAATTCGGTATGTTTGTGCCAAATGTTTCGCACCAGTGAACGCTTAATACATGTGTTTCAAAAGAAATTTACTTTAGTCAATGATTCTATTTCATAACGTTCAAAATTGAACACATGTTTCTTTGATCTAATGAGTATAAATGCGTATAAAAACTAACTGCATTCATAAAGTTAAGGACAAACCATGAGTAGAAACTAACTGCATGTATGAGTAGAAAACACCTGTAGTCTCTCAGTATGTCCACTTATATATTCCATTTTCTAAGTGACTAACAGTATGTCCACTTATTTGTTTGATTACTGTAGGTGTTTAGAAGGTGCAGATGAGTTACTGCTGAGACTTCAGTCCCGCCTTCTTCTGCTAAAGAGTTTCAAAATAATTTTCTTCAAAATGGCAACAATAAAAGAAATGGTAGAAATAACAAATACACCGATTATAAAAACAAAAAAATGTAGATAAGAGGAAGGTGGGAATACTTGCTCAGCTGCACTGTAATTTCTCCGTGCTCACATACTCAGCTTATTCTAACTCCCAGTGCTCAGTGCTGAGGTAGTCAGCTTCTTGAATGCGAATGACATGCAAAAAAGCACGTCATGGAGCTAGTTTGTAGCTATTAGTGCTTCATTCGTTAAGCTAGTTTCACCTGTATCAGTGCTCCCATCATATTCTCAAACCGGGAGACCCGGGACTACGCGGTCAGTTCCTACAAGTTACATTGGTCCCTTGCGAGGTGTTCGTGCCTCTTACGGGTACGTTTGGCGGTTGGTTTGGGTTTTCACCCTTAAACGACCTATTTTTAAGTCTAAGTGTGATTTTTGCAAATTATCATCGTATTCTCAAACCGGGAGACCCGAGACTATGCGGTCAATTCGTAGAAGTTACATTGGTCCTGTGTGAGGTGTTCGTGCCTCTTATGGGTCCATTTGGGGGCTGGTTTGGGTTTTCACCCTTTAACGACCTCTTTTTAATTCAAAGTGTTGATTTTCGCAAATTATCGTCGTATTCTCAAACCAGGAAACCCAGGGCTATGCAGTCAGTTCCTACAAGTTACATTGGTCCTGTACGAGGTGTTCATGCCTCTTACGGGTCCGTTTGGGGGCTAGTTTGTGTTTTCACCCTTTAACGGCCTATTTTTAAGTCTAAGAGTTGATTTTTGAAAATTATCATCATATTCTCAAACCGGGAGACCCGAGACTACGTGGTCAGTTCCTACAAGTTACATTGATCTCGTGCGAGGTGTTCATGCCTCTTACGGGTCCGTTTGGCGGCTGGTTTGGGGTTTCACCCTTTAACGGCCTCTTTTTAAGTCTAAGTGTTGATTTTTGTAAATTATAATCGTATTCTCAAACCGAGAAACCTGGGACTACGGGGTCAGTTCCTACAAGTTACATTGGTCCCGTTTGAGGTGTTCGTGCCTCCTACGGGGTTGTTTGGGGGCTGGTTTGGGTGTTCACCCTTTAACGACCTATTTTTAAGTCTAAGAGTTGATTTTTGCAAATTAACATCGTATTCTCAAACTGGGAGACCCGGGACTATGCGATCAGTTCCTACAAGTTATATTGATCCCGTGCGAGGTGTTTGTACCTCCCACGGGGTCATTTGGGGGCTGGTTTGGGTTTTCACCCTTTAACGACTTGTTTTTAAGTCTAAGTGTTGATTTTTACAAATTATCATCGTATTCTCAAACCGGGAGACCCGGGACTACGCGATCAGTTCCTACAAGTTACATTGGTCCCGTGCGAGGTGTTCGTGCATCGTACGGGGACGTTTGGTGGCTGGTTTTGGTTTTCACCCTTTAACGGCTTATTTTTAAGTCTAAGTGTAAATTTTGCAAATTATCATCATATTCTCAAACCAGGAGACCCAGGACTACGCGGTCAGTTCCTACAAGTTACATTGGTCCCGTGCGAGGTGTTCGTGCCTCTTACGGGTCCATTTGAGGGTTGGTTTGAGTTTTCACCCTTTAACGCCCTATTTTTAAGTCTACTAGTTGATTTTTGCAAATTATCATCATATTCTTAAACCGGAATACTCGGGACTATGCGATCAGTTCCTATAAGTTACATTGATCCCGTGTGAGGTGTTTGTACCTCTTACGAGTCCGTTTGGGGGGTGGTTTGGGTTTTCACCCTTTAACGCCCTCTTTTTAAGTCTAAGTGTTGATTTTTATAAATTATCATCGTATTCTCAAACCGAGAGACCCGGGACTACACGGTCAGTTCCTATAAGTTACATTGGTCCCGTCCGAGGTGTTCGTGCCTCCTACGGGGACGTTTGGTGGCTGGTTTGGGTTTTCACCCTTTAACGGCTTGTTTTTATTTCTTAAGTGTTGATTTTTACAAATTATCGTCGTATTCTCAAATCGGGAGACCTGCGACTATGCGGTCAGTTCGTACAAGTTACATTGGTCCCATGCGAGGTGTTATTGCCTCTTACGGGTCCGTTTGGGTTTTCACCCTTTAACGGCCTATTTTTAAGTCTAAGTGTGATTTTTGCAAATTATCGTCGTATTCTCAAACCGAGAGACCCACGACTACGCGGTCAGTTCATACAAGTTACATTGGTCCCGTGCGAGGTGTTCAGACCTCTTACGGGTCCGTTTGGGGGCTGATTTAAGTTTTCCCCTTTAACGGCTTGTTTTTAAGTCTAAGTGTTGATTTTTGCAAATTATCATCGTATTCCCAAACCGGGAGACCCAGGACTACGTGGTCAATTACTACAAGTTACATTGGTCCCGTGCGAGGTGTTCGTGCCTCCAACGGTGTTGTTTAGGGGTTGGTTTGGGTTTTCACCCTCTAATTACATGTTTTTAAGTCTAAGTCTAGATATTTTCATATTATCATCGAATTCTCAAATCGGGACTCTCGTGACTACGTGATCAGTTCCTACACGATACATTGGTCCCGTACGAGGTGTTCGATTTTGATAATATGAGAATAATCCTTCGAGTGATACATTTCTGCGAGTGAATGGAACATGAACTCTTGGAGAGTGAAATCAATTATGAGAATAATCCTTCGAGTGATAACGAAGAAGTTCCCAAGTTTTTATGTCTAGAAGCTATGTCGCAAGCATGTTTAAGCAATAATGCTCTATTCAAAGATGTGATTCTTCTGCCACCAAGACCTCCCTCATAACTATCTTTGCAAATGTATATCCAAGCTACAGTGATAGACTTTATCTCCAGAATACATCAAGTCCAGATGTAATTTTTGGCCCACACTGAATTTTCTTGAGAAGTTTTGGCCATTTATAAACTCAAAAGTTTTATAGAAGCATATGGTAAACTATTTAGAATAACCAACATAAGTACAAAGCTCAACAAAGTATGCAATGAAAAATTATGAAGATACTTGTTAAGAAAATCTAATTTTAGGCCAGAAGCCATCTTTACTAGTGAGTAATGTATTAGTCATTATTAGATGAAACTAAGCTACTGAATTTCGATGATTCATATGTTAAATGGAACATTTTTTTATATATATAAATGTTTAGATAACTGTTATATAAACAGTTTATATAACTGTTATAGCATATATATTGCTACTGGTGCTATAACAACATTATAGCAGCTATAACAGTGGCTATACTGCTATTATAGCAACTATAATAGCTGCTGCCGATACAGACTTGTATGTCAAAATGTAAACACAATCAGAAAGAATATGATCCATTAAAAACTATAGAAGGTAAAATCAGACTTGCTCAGGATAGCCTAGTTGAGTTATATGCAACCAATGCAATAGTTGATGAGAAAGACTAGTTGAGTTATTTTGTTCATATTCAACTAACTTGTTACAAATACTTACTTTCCATAGAGCAAAATATGCAGGGTTTTCGTCATTGAGTCCACAGCCACTCCTGCTCGAATATCTTCTAGTTTCTGCCTCGACAATCATCCATATTGTGGAAATTAGTCAACTGGAAAGTACAAATCCCTGCCAATTGCATATGCACACCCATTATCAACAATCTATCTTTAAAAAACATCAAAAGGTCAAAACATAGATTTATGGAAAGTTTCCCTAATGTCAAAACAAAGAAACAAAGTAAAAGGACAGATTATAGTACTTTAATACAATATAACATTTTATTTTTCCTTTCGGGTTGAACGAACAACATCCATTAGTAAAGACGGATTCAGTTAAAGAAACCCTTGCCAAACACAAATGTGTGAAATCTTGAATTTCTATGTCACCTAAAGTAAATTTTACAGTCATGTGACAAGCTACAGTATGCATGGCACCTATGAAACTCTTCACAGTAATGTTTTCTCAAACCTCAAACTAATTGGATCATCCCCCAACTCGTGTTCTGGCTATTATATATAGAATTCAAAAATTACAAACTCAGCTATCCGGTCATACATATGTAGGAAGCGGTTAGTATTTTCAATGCATGTTATGTTATAAAGAAATGCATTTTAAATTACATATGATTATCAGATAGTTCAGTATCCCCATACTTTACAAGCAACAAATAAGCTAAAGAGATGGCCTCAAAGATGAAAAATAAAGTTGAGACCAACTTCCAAATTTCTTTTAACATTTCCTTGATCTCTTGTTATTTTTCATCATGGGGTTCAGCTAATTTATCTCTCTTTGTCATATGAGTTCATTCTTGTATTCTTCCAAAGTGAATTGATCCATTTCCCCATTGACCCTAACAGCACTGCAGCCGCAGCCACCAAAGTTGTCGCCACGGATGGTGTCGTGACAGATGTAGCCACCACAGAGCAAATCAAAACAACAGTAAAAGTTGTTGCAAATATTATATAGGAAACTCTCCTCCGTGATTAAACTGACTTGAGCTTATTTTATTTTTTAACTTCTCCAACATGCTCACTCGTTTATAAATATATTGAAACAATAAAAAAAATCCTCAAAAAAGGGTCGCCCATAGTTTTGAAGTTGTTAGACTACTTGTGTATTCCTGGAATAATTCATAGTTCCCCTATAGTGGCTATTTTCCTTATGTTCCAGATCTAATTATTGTAAAGATAATTGAACGATGAGCTGGTAGTCATGAGCGCATTTAAGGAAATTCTAAAGAGTTGTGCAGAAGTCAAGTGTTTGGAGGCTGCTCTCAAAGTAATCTTGGATGAGATAAAAAAGATCGTTTCTCTTCCATATATCTTTTTTGCATTTTAGAATAACATGGAAAATTTCATTGTTCATTTCAAGTAAGCCTTCGGTAACTTCGTAAAGGGAATCGGGGGAAAGTGAGTGAACCTCGACCCCGGCGAGGCTACTGATGACTCAGTTGGTTTGTTCATACTACTATACAAGAATAGGAGCATTACCAGTTTACAACATAAACATGAAGTGGGATTTTGAAAGTCTTAAGAAAGGCTTCCACAGATAATTTTAATGTGGAAGAGGCAATTCTCCAGATGAATATCAAAATTCACAAACTTAAAACATAAAACTTAGAGACGAACTTTGTGAAAGACAAAAATTTAGAAATGATATTGCAAACACTTATATAATAATTAATTAAGAGTGGCCAAGTTATAAGTTTTCTCATAAGTTATCCTTATTCCAATAGCTATAATTATCTGCTTTATGAATGAATTAAACATAAACCTTCTTTAAACAATTCCGAAGCTCGAAGAATGATAGTCATTTTACGAATATTCGGAGCATAAATCCCCACCTTTCCTCATCACGCCATACATTTGAAAAATCAGAGTTCCATAAGCTTCAATGGAATTCTTTAAGGTCATGCCTTATGTATAAGGTATGTTGTTCCCTCTTATTTAAAGTTCAACACATGAGATAATTCTTACATATAAACATAGACTCGTAACAGGAAATATAATAAAATTCTATTATGATCAAACATAGCATATAGTGCTTAATTGCGAGTGTTCCTAGCGCAAGTGTACTATTGATTCTATTATGAAGAAAAGAGCATATCTAAAGAGATTTCGTCTTCTATTATTGATTGTTGCCTCTTTGTATGCCTGAATTGCGAGTGTTCATAGCGCGAATGGTTGATATACAAGAGTAAGGACCCTTGAGGGGTGGTACCTCTGTACAATTAAGGAAGTTATATGTCAAATAAGTTGTAGTGATACTCTGCTTTTTATTACGAACACCCCCCATGTGTCGCTAAAAATTCCCGGAGTTTTCGCAGTAAAATACTGTTTAAGGGGTTATTTGAACATACAGGGGAAATTTCCAAGTAGTTAAAAGTCAAGAGAATTTTTAAATTTCTCCAAAATTAATCAAATTAAGTAAGTTTTTTTCACGGGCCATTCAGTGGGGCATCTTTAAGTGCTAGTATGTTTTGTTTCAATCTTCTGTGATTTTCTATAATCTAGTTCCCATTAAGTTGGAGTTTACAAAATAAAATTGTTTTTGCTTAAATTCTTAAATAAAAATGAAAACTTTACATATGAAATTATTAATCTTACATATTTTGAAACTAAAAATACTCATAATAATCAAACATAGAACAAAATTATTTATTAAAACATTACAGGGAACAATGAAACATAATAATCTTCGATTGTCAGCAAACTATTCCATATAAAGAGGCACTCGATTCCAAGAAACCAACAAATCAACATTGCACCATATTTTCCCTACCTATAATAGTTCATTTATTCAACAAACACATATTGACATTAAAGAAGCTTAAGGGCTTTATTCAACAAACACATATTGCCTTTGTAATGACCTAGGTAAAAAAAAATACAAATTCTCTTAAAAATTACCTGATTGGGATTAGTGGAGTGAGAGAGAGCTGATCGGAGAGAGAGAGAGCTGACCATTTAGAGAGAGAGAGAGAGAGAGAGAGAGAGAGAGAGAGCTGATCTGAGAGAAATCGAAGCAGAAGAGAGGATGAGCGGGAATGAGAGAGCGGGATACCAAAAAGTTAGGATAATGAATTTTTTAGGGTATTTTATATATTAGTGAAGTGTACTCAATTTTGGCACACTTTAAAACAGTGCCAATTTTTGGCACTGTTTTAAAGTGTGCCAAATTTCTATTAAACCGTGCCAAAATCTGGCACAATTTAAAACTGTGTCAGATTTTTAATATCAGGGTGTGCCAAAATGCTGTTTTTGGTGTAGTGATATTTGACGAATAAACGGACGCACATATCGAGATTACCCAAACACGATCGTCTGGTGTAACAAACCTGCACATATTGCAACATCTTACAATTGATGAAAAGAAAACATTAATAATATTAATTAACTTGCTGAGAATGTATAATCATTATTTCGTAGTTTTGAGGAACTTAAAAGTGTATCCACTTTTAGAATGCGATAATATTCATTAACTCATGAAGAATATAGAAAAATTTATCAAACAAAATAGTTTCTGACTCTATAATTTGCTAATAAAACTTAACAAAACAGTTTCTCTTTTTAAAGATCTCGATCCTAAGCCTGGGTAAAACTTCTGGAAAATTTAAATAGTTCCATGTGAAAAAGGCAAAAATAAAATAAAAAGCACCATGTATCTATGACCACAACGAAAACAGGGCAAAGCAAAAAATCAAAAGTGGATGAACAGTTGAATTAAAAGTGGATGAACATTATGAAATGAGAGATGAACAATTGAGAGATGCCCTCCCGTGGTGATATGGAGGTCATTTCAGAGGTGAAGAATTCGATTCTTAAGACCGAGATGCATACCTATTTGCCTGTGATTTCCACACATCATGAGAATTACTTGATGCCCTTTATCTCTTTCCCATTCTGCTAGAAATGTCCTTTATATCTTACCCATTCTGCTAGAAATCACAACTTCATATACCGTCATTTTTCCTTTCCCAATACTCTTGCTTCTTACCTTATGTAGATATATCTGATAATATATAGCTTCGCCTCACTGAAAGCATCTTGTGAAAGATGACGGGATTCAGATGTTGCCCAATTCACAAACTCATCAGTTCGACATTCAAATAATGGTTCATGGCGATTTTTAAGAATCGTTATGAGCTTTTCTTTCCTCTCCTTTTGTAAGGCCTTCATCTTCTCTTGAACTTTTTGCCTGCGGACTCCAGAGCCTCTAAGACTCTTCAATATCTACAGGCACCAAAGACGCCAATGCAAGCTACCTAACGTAAGCATAGTGATATGTTCAGTTGTTCGGCGTTGGTCGAGTTATCAACAAAATGGAACCAATTCAACAAAACAAATGGGATCAATTCAACATACAAGTGTGTATATATATATATATATATATATATATATATATATATATATATATATATATATATTACATAGGAAGATAGATTTGAGTACTAATGCACATAATACAAATGTACAACTGTATTAACATAAATTACAGGTATAATAAATAAATGTACTTGTTATTACAGGTATTAAAACAAATAAATTATAGGGATATATATTACCGAATCATTATGTAATAAATTATAGGGGTAATTTATATCCCTATAATTTTTAGATTTGCTTTTACAAATATACGATCGGGGATACTCTTGTAATATGGTGTTGAGAGAATTATGGTACAAATATACCTATAATATATATTCGGTATTGATTTGTTCTCCTCCACTCTCTCGCTTTCCTCCCACGCGCCGCATCCGACCATGGCATCAGACCGCTCAGTCGACTCCACATATGAAATTACATTAAAATATCTGATTATTAATGAAACATTTTTCAAATAAAATAACATTTGAAGCAGAGTAAGTTCGATTCAGCTATAATGAAACGAAATAAACAATCCAGTTAAAATAACAATTTGGGAATTAATCAATATCACCTAAAATTAATCCTTTTAAAGATGTACACTTACAAATCATCTTCTCTTGAACTTTTTACCGGCAGACTCCAGACCCTCTAAGCCATCTTCAATATCTATAGGCACCAAAGACGCCAATGCAAGCTACCCAACGTAAGCATAGTGATCTGTTGATTGTTCGGCGTCAGTCGAGTTATCAACAAAATGGGACCAATTCAACAAAACAAATGGAACCAATTCAACGTACAAGTATATTAAATATATATATTACATAGGAAGATAGATTTGAGTAATAATGCACATAATACAAATGTACAACTGTATTAATATATATTACAGGTATATTAAATAAATATACTTATTATTACAGGTATTAAAACAAATAAATTATAGGGATATATATTACCGTATCATTACGTAATAAATTATAGGGGTAATATATATCCCTATAATTTTTAGATTTTCTTTTACAAATATACGATCAGGGATACGCTTGCAATATGGTGTTGAGAGAATTATGGTACAAATATACTTGTAATATATATTCGGTATTGATTTGTTCTCCTTCACTCTCTCGCTTTCCTCCCACGCGCCGCCTCCGACAATGGCATCAGACCGCTCAGTCGACTCCACACATGAAATTACATTAAAATATCTGATTATTAATGCAACATTTTTCAAATAAAATAACATTTGAAGCAGAGTAAGTTCGATTCAGCTATAATGAAACGAAACAAACAATCCAGTTAAAATAACAATTTGGGAATGAATCAATATCACCTAAAATTAATCCTTTTAAAGATGTACACTTACAAATCATCTTCTCTTGAACTTTCTACCGGTGGACTCCAAAGCGTCTAAGCCCTCTTCAATATCTATAGGCACCAAAGACGCCAATGCAAGCTGCCCAACGTAAGCATAGTGATTTGTTCAGCTATTCGGCGTTGGTCGAGTTATCAACAAAATGGGACCAATTACAGGTGTATATATATATATATATATATATATTACATAGGAAGATAGATTTGAGTACTAATGCACATAATACAAACGTACAAATGTATTAACATATATTACAGGTATATTAAATAAATATACTTGTTATTACAGGTATTAAAACAAATAAATTATAGGGATATATATTACCGTATCATTACGTAATAAATTATAGGGGTAATATATATCCTTATAATTTATAGATTTTCTTTTACAAATATACGATCGGGGATACGCTTGGAATATGGTGTTGAGAGAATTATGGTACAAATATACATGTAATATATATTCGGTATTGATTTATTCTCCTCCACTCTCTCGCTTTCCTCCCGCGCGTGGCCTCCGACCGTGGCATCAGACCGCTCAGTCGACTCCACACATGAAATTACATTAAAATATCTGATTATTAATGCAACATTTTTTAAATCAAATAACATTTGAAGCAGAGTAAGTCCGATTTAGCTATAATGAAACGAAATAAATAATCCAGTTAAAATAACAATTTGGGAATTAATCAATATCAGATAAATATCACAACTCGAACATTTAAATCTACTTACTATAACAAATCAAACACCATACATATTGAAATAACCCAAGTTAACATACCATATACAAACATCTGAGGACCAAAATAGAAATCTTGAAGCCCTGAATAAACTGTAAGTAAGCAATAGTTGTAGATATTTGCTAAGTAGTCAACAATTTGCACTAAACAACGTCAAAATGCGATAAAATGTCTGATTAAGTGAAGGACATAAAAGAGTTATAGTCGAACACAATTAGTATAACATTAGGTGTAAGATCATAAACATCGAACAACTAAATTACAAACAAAAATTTATAATAAATAACAAATGAACATAGCAAGTAAAAACTTTTGAAGACAGACAGAAATAGAAATAGTGATAACAAATCATAATCTCAATCTTTGTAATAGAATGGAATACATAATGGTTCAAACTTTAGAAATACACAAAACTTATTATTGAATGCTGATTCAATTTCTAATTATATTTGGTTAAACTTCTTATGAGAGGATACCTTAACCGGTGGGGGAGAGAAAGAATCAACAATGAAACCTACAAACAATAAAAGAAAAAATAACAAAATAAAAAAATGAAAAATGAAATATTAGAAGAATAAATGAACAATACAAAAATGTAAACGTATGTCAAGATTTAACTATGCTCAGGTTTACCTATGAACAATAGCAATTAAAACACAATTAGAAGAATTCAACATAATGTCAGATCTACATAATCAACTGAGCATATTTACGCTTCGAGAATTCAATCAAAACAGCAAAAATACAAAATGAGCATCATAGATAACAGGGGATTCAAAAAAGTAGAAAAATATAGATACCTTCGTAGCTTTCGAATGGAATTTGTACAACACCTCAGATCGAACCAAAAAAATTGAACGAAAACGTAAAATGTCAGATCTACGCAATGTAAAAGAGAGAGAATCTACTTTCCCAAACAAATCGAACCAAAAAAGGGTAAGATCTCCACAATACAACTACAAACAAACAAAAAATGAACCCTAAAAATGTAAAAAACTTTTTAGGGTTTAAAAAACGGGGGAGAAATGGAGAATGATAGAAAAAAATTTATTTGTGCGAGAAATGAGAAAGGGTGTGAGCGGGAGAGAAGTAAAGAAGTATTGTGGTCTTTACCAAAGTACCCCCATTTTGAATTCTAAGTGTAAATTTGGTAAGTAAAAAAAATGGGGAAATTAAAGAATTGAGGGGCAAAATAAGCATTGCTGGATAAAATCATATTGATGACATCATCATTTAATCTTATGACATACATAAGTTTTCTACTTTATTTTATATATATATCACTGTTCTAAAAAACCCGCCTAGGCTCCGCCTAGGCTTGAGGCTTGGGAGAAACGCCTCGCCTTAAGATTTTGACGCCTTATGCTTGGTAAAACCCTTAAGGCGTACTTTTTTTCTAAAAACAACAATGCTTTAGTGAAACGATATTGCCTTTTAAAGATTTTTTTACAAACCGGACCATTATGTCATCCAAAATAATCAAATAGTATTTTTATTTGAAAATATTCAGACATATTTTTATGATATGTACAATTTTAGTATTTTAATAGCCTTGTTATGGTTAAAAAATATTAAAATGTATTAAAAAGGCCTAAACACCTTTTCACGCCTTTTTACGCCTAGGCCCGCCTAGGCTTCTAAGGCTTAAGGCTTGACCTTCACGCCTCGATCACGCCCCACGTTTTTTAGAACCTTGATATATATATATATATATATATATATATATATATATATATATATATATATATATATATATATATATATGTGTGTGTGTGTGTGTGTGTGTGTGTTAGATTAATTGTGTGTGGTTTTTTCTGTATATATAGGTGTGTGCATGATTTTATGTGTGTGTGTTAGATTAATTGTGTGTGTGATTTTTCTGTATTTACAAACACACACACACACACACACACACACACACACACATATATATATATATATATATATATATATATATATATATATTATATACATATATTATATACATATATGCGCGTGTGTGTGTATATATGTGTGTGTGATTAATTTGGTGTTTATAAAAATTAGGCACAAATCTGAAATTGGACCCCCTTTGTTGTGTAAATAAAAAATTAAAATTGGGTATAAATCTGAAATTGGGCATATTGTCATGTAAATGTGAAATTAAAATTAAAATTGGATATAAAACGAAAATTGAGTATAGTGTTGTGTAAATATGAAATTGGGTATAATGCTGCACATATAAATATATATACACATAGAGATTCTTGAATTGTTGTTGACCGGTGGATTTGAACATTTAGATGGCCATTGAGTTGGTTGGCCTTAGGAATTTCTAATAAAAGACATTATTATATGTATTGTTGTTTTGAATTCTTGAATTGTTGTTGACTGGTGGATTTGAGCACTTATATGGCCATTGAGTTGTTTAGGACTAGACATTCTCTAACATTTAGGGTTGTGATGCGAAATGAATCATAACTGTGTAAAAATCGAATATAAATAAGACATAATTAAATGAAACATACCATAAATTTTATACAACAAGTAATAAGTAATTACACATTCACATGAGAATACATGCATGCATGTGACCTGCAAAGCAAGTGTTATATAACAAGTAATGAGGGTAAAAGGTAATAACGGGAACCGCAATAGACGACCCATGTGTAAATTTACATTAAATCAACTTCTTATATAACACTTACATCGGGGGGTGTATGCCTGCATGTATTCTCATTTGAATGCATGACATAACGGTTTTGTAACATTTATAACTAATTTAAATCACATATAGGGTGCATAGATACTACCCTTCTAATTATTATACGTATGCATTCAATAGTCCTTAGACCCGTTCGAGAGTCATTACCCCTGTAAAGAGATCTCTCGAATTGTCCCGTTTGGACAGTTTGGTACTGCATAATTTTGGTATAATAATATTCTCAGTGGCTTAAACTTGTTACTTTGGGGGGAAGTTCTGCTTTCGTATCTTAATTTTCTTTGGGTATATACTAGATGATGAGATGTTAAATGTTATTTTAATTGATAAATAACATTTATCTGTAGATAAAAATTAACTTGGAAACTTGCATCCAGTACAAGAGCTCGGATTGGAGAAAAAAACTTGTTCGAAGCCACCTGTTGCTGGTCGAACATGAGTGTTTAAATGTAAGTTTGCTTACGTAAGTTTTATTAATATCTCCGGGATTTCATGGGTTAATATTAGTACATTTGTTAAACCAGAACAAAATGCAAAGTTAACCACATTGAATGAAGAAACATAATACAAGGGGTAAATGGGAAAATTGAGATAGTTCACAAAATTACCATGTTCTTGAATTAGTCTAGAGCAATTTACATCACACCCAACTATCAAATCCTCACCAATGATGAGGAATAAGAACCTCCTCACAGGTTTCACAAACCGAAGCTTTTCTCACTCACTTTCCAGGGACAAAGTTAGTGGCATATGCCCAGGCATTGTTGTTAACAGGATCAGCAAGGTGGTCAGCAAGGTTCTCCAATGGGCCTTTCCCCGTAACAATAGCTTGAACAAAAAATCCAAACATAGAAAACATGGCAAGTCTACCATTTTTTAGTTCTTTCACCTTTAGCTCAGCAAAAGCTTCTGGATCATCAGCAAGACCCAATGGATCAAAGCTTCCTCCTGGGTAAAGTGGGTCTTCCACCTCACCAAGTGGCCCACCGGCAACACGGTAGCCCTCAACAGCGCCCATCAAGATAACTTGTGTGGCCCATATGGCCAAGATGCTTTGAGCATGGACCAAGCTTGGGTTGCCTAAATAGTCAAGACCACCCTCACTAAAGATTTGGGCTCCAGCCTTGAACCACACGGCCTCTCCGAACTTGACACCGTTGCGGGCCAAGAGCTCAGGGAAAACGCATCCAAGGGCCCCAAGCATGGCCCATCTGGAGTGGATCACCTCGAGCTCACGGTTCTTGGCGAAGGTTTCTGGGTCAGCTGAAAGCCCAGCAGTGTCCCACCCATAGTCACCTGGGAATTCACCTGTGAGGTATGATGGAGCCTCACCGGAGAATGGGCCCAAGTACTTGACTCGGTCTGGGCCGTACCATGGGCTTCCCGATGAGACGGACTTGGTAACGGTTTTCCTCATGGAAACTCTTCCATTTCCGAAAAGCTCTGATGATGATGGAGCGGATTTCACTGCCTTTCCGGCTAAAGATGGAGAAGAAAGGGCCATTGTTGAAGCGGCCATCGCAGATTGGGTCTAAGAACTGTTAGGATGGAATAACAGTTCTATGAGAAAGTTACAGAAAGGTGCTGGTGGGCTTGGGTTACATAAGTGATACACCAAGTATAAATAGGATTTGGTATTCAAAATTCCTTATCTTTGGAGATTCATTATCTACATTTTCATTGGATGGTGATAAATACACAAGTGTAAGGTATGATACATCTGTCAATCTACATACCACTAACAAGGCTTGAACTTATTAGGTGTAAAAAATTATACATTTTGGGAATTTTCCATACCACTAATTAAATTTGGATTTATTGTATGTGTACAACGGGTCAAAACTAGACCATGCAATGTCTGAAGTTCTTTGTTCTGGCCAATCAGGAACTGCCACATATACTACCCCAGATATTGCAATATCTTAATTGACTAGGATGTAAAGAGCCTTGTCCATGACTATGAGTTTCTAATGTCCAAATATGGTACATTATTAGCTGAAGAACAGTTTGGTATGAGAAACACTAGCTGTAAACCGCCACTGTAACACCGTGTGAATAGTTTAGGTGAAGATTGGGCTTGTTCCTTCTTGGATATGCTGATTAATTTAAGGAGTTTGAAAAGTAATCAATCAAATTTGGAAAGTTGTTAAAATCAGCATCCTTGTTTTAAAAATTCTCCTAGATTTAGAGTCCAAGGTCAATGGTATGCCAATCAAAGTGAGTTAACATATAGATGGATTCCTATACATGTTGCTACATCCAAATGCACAATGGTGAGTTTAAGTTGTGATATTGACATGTAGAAATAATGATTTTTTGATGAAAGATTCCTTCTTAACAAAGTTTTGGTACTTTTGAAATTCAGAATAAAAAGGATTTGTTTTCAGGGTGTTAAGAAGTGTCAATATTTTGAAGTTCAAAAGTACCAAGTGTCAATATTTTGAAGTTTTTGAGTGAGAATTTCTCTAAGTTTAATATTTTACCCTGTCATTGAACGTGTTTCATTTCAGTCGCACGACGTGATTTAATTCTCCGTGGCTGGGAGGCAGACGAAGTTGTTAGAGGGTAGGTCATTTGAAGCTTGTTTGAACGATATGTCGATTGGTTTACTCAACCAATTGACCCGAAAATTTTTATGTCGTTAGAACGACTTTATGTTATCCTTCTTCTCGAAAACATTTCATTTTGCAGGCTAGAACTCCATCTTCTCTCTCTAATTTGAGCTTCAACTTCTTGATAACCTTTCTCTATCGATCATCAGTACATGTGTTGATCCGAAACCATATTTGGACTCCTCGTGACGCATAGATCGAGTTGGAAGGTTCATTTTGTTTGGGTTTTTGTGAGATTTCATGTTCGCACCTTCAGCTACCACCTTGTGGGTTTTGTCTCTCTTGATTCAAGGCATGGGAACTAGTTCTCTCCCTTCTACTACGGGATGCCTTACTTTCTTGAATTTTTGTTTAGTAATTTGATTTGTATCCATTTGAGTTACTTTTCCGGGTTGGTTATTTTAATGTTTTTATAGTTAAGATCTCTCCATGATATTGTTGATATATAATTTGCATGTTGGTAATTTCATAAGCTTAGTCTTGTATCAGCGAGCTCTTTACATTTGTGCAAAATGTTTAGAAAATGTAAGTTTGTAATTTACTTTCATAATTTTGGTTTTATTTAAGAAGTTTAGTAAAATGGAACTGAGTCACCATGCATCTACATACATATTAGGGACACAGAATTTTGCCTTGTATGTTGAATTTATTTGGATCCATACAAATATCATGACTTTCTATCCAGAAATTTTGCATGTCCTTGTTGCACCCAGTTCACATTACTCATATAGCATGTTATTATTTGATTTCAAATGTCATATGTTGGTGTGTCTTGTTTGACACGTTTTTTACTGTGGGTTACAAGGTGCAATTCTCATGTTTGATTTTTGTGTGTATAATTAATGATGTGGCATTGTCCTGATTTGGGTATAACATAATCTTATACCCGTATAAAGGGCAGGGCACAGCAGATTAGTGTAAGAAGAATCAACACGGGTTGCTATCCATACCAATATCTACTCATACTTTGTGCGTGTAACTACAAACTGAATGCACCTAAGCAACAAAATATATCCAGTACTTAAAACAGCAGCTATAGTTAGATGGCTTACTAAAAACACCATGAACAAAAAATTCACTTGGAATCTTGCGCCCTGTACAAGAGCTCCGATTAGAGAAAAAAACAGGTTTCAGGGCACCAGATAATGGTTTAACATGAGTGTTTTAATATGATTTTTCTTATGTAAGTTTTATTAATATCCGCGGGATTTCATGGGGTAGTATTAGTATTTTTGTTAAACCAGAAAAAGAATGCAAATTTAACCACATTGTATTAACATAATACAGGGGGTTAGAAGCTACATGCCTGTATAGGAAAATTAAGACAATTGAGTCATAAGAACATTAAATTACCATGTTTATGAATTAGTTTAGATCAATTTACATCACACCCAACTATCAAATCCACAAACCAAAGCTTTTCTCACTCACTTTCCAGGGACAAAGTTAGTGGCATATGCCCAGGCATTGTTGTTAACAGGATCCGCAAGGTGATCGGCAAGGTTCTCTAATGGACCTTTTCCTGTAACAATTGCTTGAACAAAAAATCCAAACATAGAAAACATGGCAAGTCTACCATTCTTTAGTTCTTTCACTTTTAGCTCAGCAAAAGCCTCTGGATCATCAGCAAGGCCCAATGGATCAAAGCTTCCTCCTGGGTAAAGCGGGTCTTCCACCTCACCAAGGGGTCCACCGGCAACACGGTAGCCCTCAACAGCGCCCATCAAGATAACTTGTGTGGCCCATATGGCCAAGATGCTTTGCGCATGAACCAAACTTGGGTTGCCCAAGTAGTCAAGCCCACCCTCGCTGAAAATTTGGGCCCCAGCCTTGAACCACACGGCCTCACCGAACTTGACACCGTTGCGGGCCAAAAGCTCTGGGAAAACACACCCAAGGGCCCCAAGCATGGCCCATCTAGAGTGGATCACCTCGAGCTCACGGTTCTTGGCAAAGGTTTCTGGGTCAGCTGAAAGCCCAGCAGTGTCCCACCCGTAATCACCAGGGAATTCACCGGTTAGGTAGAATGGGGATTCACCAGAGAATGGGCCCAAGTACTTGACTCGGTCTGGGCCATACCATGGGCTGCCTGATGAGGCGGGCTTGGGGATGGTTTTCCTCATGGAAACTCTTCCATTTCCAAAGGACTCTGATGATGATGGAGCAGATTTCACTGCCTTTCCTGCTAAAGACGGAGAAGAGAGGGCCATTGTTGAAGCTGCCATCGCAGATTGGATCTAAGGACTGTTAGAAGGGAATAACAGTTCTACTAGAAAGTTATAGAAAGGTGCTGGTGGGCTTGGATTTCATAAGTGGCACACCAAGTATATATAGGATTTGGTATTCAAGATTCCTTATCTTTGGAGATTTGTTATCTACATTTTCATTGGAAGATGATAGATACACCTGGCAATCTACACAGCACTAACAAGACCTGAACTTATAAGGTGTACAAAGTGTCAAAAAATTTTACATTGGGCAATTTATCTATGCCCCTTACTAAAATTCATTATTATATATGCACAATGGGTCAAAACAACACTATGTGACGTCTTAAGTTCTTTTTTCTAGCCAATCGGGAACTGCCACATGTCCTACCCCAGATACTGCTAGATCTTCATGGAGAAAGAAGTAATGATCCTTGCCCATGACCATAAGTTCTAACGTCCAAATATGGTGTACTGGGTTAGGGTTTTGCAGTTACCTTTTAGAAGTTTGTGGTTAGAAAAAAAAAATTATCCTACAGGTGTCCCAATCATCGATGCAAGTAACTTATTCACTGAAAAACGCGGTGGTATGAGTACCACTAGTTGTAAACTGCCACAGTTACACTCTGTGAATAATTTAGCAGAAAAATATGCTCGTCCCTTCTTGAATATGTTAGTTAAGTTCAGAACATTGCAAAATTATCAATCAAATTTTGAAAGTTGTTAAAATCAACAGCATTGTTATAAAAATTCTCCTAGACTTTCAATGTACTTCAAGAGTGTTGAATTGTTCAGAGAGTTTTCCTTAAGTCACACAGAATTTGAGCTAGCCCCAAGGGACTACATAAGGTCCTAATTTGATAGTGAACTACAGATTTATAGTCCAAGGACTAACTCTCAATTCGAATACTATGTGTAATGGCAATCAAATTGAGATGACATATATATGGTCATTTACATGCTGCTACATCCAATTGTAAAATGGTGAGTTTATGTCGTGATATTTATCAGAAGAAATAATGATTTACAAAGAAATGTTTCTTGTTAACCAAGTTTTGGTATTTTTGAAACTCAGGGAAAAAAAGGTTTTGTTTTGTATGTGAGAAGCAAGAGGCTATAAAGTAACTATTTTGAACTTGTTAAGTGCAAATTTCTGTAAGTTTATTATATTACCCTGTCATTTGAACAAGTTTCAGTTCATTCTAGCGACGTGATTTAATTCTCCGTGGCTCGGTGGCAATCGATGTTGTTAGAAGATCATTTGAAGCTCGTTTGAACATCATGTCGGCTGGTTGACCCAACCAATTGAACTGAAGATTTTTAAGTAGTTCGACCGACTCCATGTTATCCTTCTTCTCAGAAACAATTCCTTTTTTAGGCTAGAACTCCATCTTCTCTCTCTAACTTGAGCTTCAACTTCTTGCTAACATTTCTCCATCGATCTTTATTACTTTCATAATTTTGGTAAAATGGAACTAAGTCACCTTGTATCTACATACATACACAGAATTTTGCCGTGTATGTTAAGATTATTTGGGCTAAGATGAATGTGTGGTAAAACTCGCAAAGGATAAAATTAGAAATGAACATATTCGTGAAACGGTAAAAGTAGCTCCTATAGAAGATAAATTGAGAGAAATCGACTTAGATGTTTTAGACACGCCAAGCGTAGACCTATGGATGCTCCCGTAAGGAAGAGTGATTTAGTTAGTATTAATGGTAATATAAGAGGTAGAGGTAGGCCTAAATTGACTTGGTGGGATATCATAGAAAATGACATGATATCACGTGGTTTAACCGAAGATATTGCGTTGGACAGAATGGAATGGAAAAATAGGATTCCCAAATAATTGGGAAAAGGCTTTGTTGAGTTGAGTTGATGTTAGGATTATTTGGACCCATACAGATATCATATGAATTTCTACCCAAAATTTTGTTTTTAATGACTCTAAAAACGATGGTAATTCTTATAAATTTGAATGATTGAGAAACTTCACTCAGTGAGGCTCGTTTGAACGACAATGAGTACGTATTAAAATGCTATGCTTCACCTGCATTCATGCTGAACTATTTTCCTTATTTGATATTATTGGCGCCTTGGTACGAGCATGTATTGTTATACGCTATTCGTTATTTCCGTGATTTGCCTTATATGATATTATGATCTCACTCGCTCTCTTCTTCCTTTCCCTTGCTAAGCATTTGACTCACTTACCTATCATTCTTTCGTCTAGGTACTGACAAGACAAACAAGACAAGGAAACCAGTGAGCCCAGGGCTGAAAGCTTAGGTGGCTCTGATAACCACAGACATGTTACGCTGACGATGTTGCATTAATATGTTGCCTATTGGCACTACTACTGTTACATATGTGTCCATTCATCATGCTCTGGCTCAATATTTACTTGGGATGCTATTGTACCAGGAAGCACGGATACTTCTACGAGGTCCACGTATCCGTGTCGGATACGTATCGGATAACGATACTCTGGGATACTTCACATCAAAATATTACTAAGAGATAGAGGATTACTCTGTATTAGTTGTATATAATTTAGTGATCAAATTCCTAATTTTAAACACGAAGTAGTATACATGTGTATAAAAATATATAAAGATTTAACGTATCCATATCCTACTTTTTTCTAAAATGATGTATCCACGTATCCGTATCGTGTCGTGTCCGTGTCACTTATCCGTGTCTGTGCTTCTTAGCTATTGTATGGATCTTTGAGACACGTACTTAATTATTTATAAGTTTCTGTACAGTCATGTGCAGGATTCTGTTTTAGATTTCGTGGTTATCATGTATGATGGACATGTCGTGGATCTGTGGGTCAGTTTGTTGTTATGATACATGTTGCATATTACTCGAGGCACGGCACTCATATAGCATGTTATTATATGCTTCCAAATGTTATGCGTTGGTATGTCTTGCTTGCACGGGGTGTTCTGTGGGTTACGAGGTGCAATTCTCATGTTTGAGTTTTGTGTGTATAACTAGTGCTGTGGCCGGTCCTGATGTGGGTATGATAACCTTGTACCCATATCAAGAGCAGGGCACATCAGATTAATGTCAGAACAATCAACAGTGGTTGCTATCAATACAAATATCTACTTAGCTTTGTACGTGTAACTGCAGATAAAATGTTTCCCAAGCAGCAATATATATCAAGTCGTAAAAACACCAGGTCAGCAACTGTGGTTAGATGGGTTACTAAAAACGTCATGAACGAAAAGTGAAGTTGGAAACTTGCATCCAGTACAAGAGCTCGGATTGGAGAAAAAAACTTGTTCGAAGCCACCAGTTGCTGGTCGAACATGAGTGTTTAAATGTAAGTTTGCTTACGTAAGTTTTATTAATATCTCCGGGATTTCATGGGTTAATATTAGTACATTTGTTAAACCAGAACAAAATGCAAAGTTAACCACATTGAATGAATACAAGGGGTAAATGGGAAAATTGAGATAATTGAGTCATCAGTGCACAAAATTACCATGTTCTTGAATTAGTCTAGAGCAATTTACATCACACCCAACTATCAAATCCTCACCAATGATGAGGAATAAGAAACTCCTCACAGGTTTCACAAACCGAAGCTTTTCTCACTCACTTTCCAGGGACAAAGTTAGTGGCATATGCCCAGGCATTGTTGTTAACAGGATCAGCAAGGTGGTCAGCAAGGTTCTCCAATGGGCCTTTCCCCGTAACAATAGCTTGAACAAAAAATCCAAACATAGAAAACATGGCAAGTCTACCATTTTTTAGTTCTTTCACCTTTAGCTCAGCAAAAGCTTCTGGATCATCAGCAAGACCCAATGGATCAAAGCTTCCTCCTGGGTAAAGTGGGTCTTCCACCTCACCAAGTGGCCCACCGGCAACACGGTAGCCCTCAACAGCGCCCATCAAGATAACTTGTGTGGCCCATATGGCCAAGATGCTTTGAGCATGGACCAAGCTTGGGTTGCCTAAATAGTCAAGACCACCCTCACTAAAGATTTGGGCTCCAGCCTTGAACCACACGGCCTCTCCGAACTTGACACCGTTGCGGGCCAAGAGCTCAGGGAAAACGCATCCAAGGGCCCCAAGCATGGCCCATCTGGAGTGGATCACCTCGAGCTCACGGTTCTTGGCGAAGGTTTCTGGGTCAGCTGAAAGCCCAGCAGTGTCCCACCCATAGTCACCTGGGAATTCACCTGTGAGGTATGATGGAGCCTCACCGGAGAATGGGCCCAAGTACTTGACTCGGTCTGGGCCGTACCATGGGCTTCCCGATGAGACGGACTTGGTAACGGTTTTCCTCATGGAAACTCTTCCATTTCCGAAAAGCTCTGATGATGATGGAGCGGATTTCACTGCCTTTCCGGCTAAAGATGGAGAAGAAAGGGCCATTGTTGAAGCGGCCATCGCAGATTGGGTCTAAGAACTGTTAGAAGGGATAACAGTTCTATGAGAAAGTTATAAAAAGGTGCTGGTGGGCTTGGGTTTCATAAGTGGTACACCAAGTATAAATAGGATTTGGTATTCAAAATTCCTTATCTTTGGAGATTCATTATCTACATTTTCATTGGATGGTGATAAATACACAAGTGTAAGGTATAATACATCTGTCAATCTACATACCACTAACAAGGCTTGAACTTATTAGGTGTCAAAATTA
This sequence comes from Sambucus nigra, assembly GCA_949130495.1. Lineage (NCBI taxonomy): Eukaryota > Viridiplantae > Streptophyta > Magnoliopsida > Dipsacales > Adoxaceae > Sambucus > Sambucus nigra. The sequence continues at coordinate 236,838,473 of OX422222.1, forward strand.
TACATTTTGGAAATTTTCTATACCACTAATTAAATTTGGATTTATTGTATGTGTACAACGGGTCAAAACAAGACCATGCAATGTCTGAAGTTCTTTGTTTTGGCCAATCAAGAACTGCCACATATACTACCCCAGATATTGCAATATCTTAATTGAGTAGGAAGTAAAGATCCTTGTCCATGACTTTGAGTTTCTAATTTTCAAAAATGGTACACTGCCTGAAGTTTATTAACTGAACAACAGTGTGGTATGAGAAACACTAACTGTAAACCACCACTGGAACACAGTGCGAATAGTTTAGCGGAAGATTAGGCCTTGTCCCTTCTTGGATATGCTAATTAAGTTAAGAAGTTTGAAAAATAATCAATCTAATTTTGAAAGTTGTTAAAATCAACATTATTGCTATAAAAATTCTCCTAGACTTTCAGTGTACTTTAAGCGTGTGATTCAATAGTTCAGACAGTTTTCTTCGAGACACACAAAATATGAGTTATCCCCAAGGTGCTAAATAAGGTGCAAATCTGAGTGAACTAGAGACTTATGAGTTCAAGGACAGTCTCTCAATTTGAATACTAAATGCTATGCCAAACAAAGCGAGATAGCATGTAGATGGATTTCTATACATGTTGCTACATCCAAATGGCGAGTTTTAGGTTGTGATATTTGCGTGAAGAAATAATGATTTTGCAATGAAATGTTCCTTCTTAACAAAGTTTTGGTACATTTGAAATGCAGAATAAAAAGGTTTTGCTTTTAGGGTGCCAAGTGTATGTGAGAGGCTAGAGGGCCTAAAGTTCCTATTTTGAAGTTTTTAAGTCAGAATTTCTGTAAGTTTCATATTTTACCCTGTCATTTGAACGAGTTTCATTTCAGTCGCACGCTCCATGGCTCGGAGGCAGTCGAAGTTATTAGAAGGTTGGTCATTTGAGCTCGTTTGAACAATATGTCGATTATTTTACTCCACCAATTGACCTGGAAATTTTTATGTCGTTTGAACGACTCCTTGTTATCCTTCTTCTCGGAAAAATTTCATTTTGCAGGTTATCCATCTTCTCTCAACTTGAGCTTCAACTTCTTACTAACCTTTCTCCATCAATCATTATTACGTGTGTTGATCTGGGACCATATTTGTACTCTTCATGACTCATATATCGAGTTGGTAGGTTCATTGTTTGAGTTTGTATGAGATTTCGTGCTCGCACCTTCAACTACCACCTCGTGGGTTTTTCCTCTCTTGATTCAAGGCAAGGGAACTAGATCTCTCTCTTCTACTGCATGATGCCTTACTTTCTTGAATTTTTGTTTAGTAGCTTTATTTGTACCCATTTGAGTTACTTTTCCGGGTTTGGTTAATTAAATGTTTTTTTTTAGTTAAGATCTCTCCATGATATTCTTGATATATAATTTGCATGTTGGTAATTTCATAAGCTTTAGTCTTGTGTCAACGAGCTCTTTACATTTGTGCAAATTGTTTAGAAAATGTAAGTTTGTAATTTACTTTCATAATTTTGGTTTGATTTAAGAAGTTCAGTAAGATGGATTGAGTCACCTCATATCTGCATACATACACAGAATTTTGCCTTAAATGTTGGAATTTATTTGGATTCATACAAATATCGTATTACTTTTTACCCAGAAATTTTGTCGGCGATGACTTTGAAAAGGATAATAATTCTTATAAATTTGGGTGATTGAATTCGAGAAACTTCACTCAGGCAACACGTTTGAACGACAACGAATGCATATTAAATTGCGATCCTGTATTCAGTCTGAACTATTTAGCTTATTTTTTATTATTGGGCCTTGGTATGGCCATGTCTTCCTATACGATATTTGTTATTACATTGATTTGCATTATATGATATTACACTCTCTTCATTCTTTCCTTCCTTTCCCTTGCTAAGCATTTGATTCACTTGCCTATCATGTTTTCCTTTAGGTACTGACAAGACTGGGAAGGCAAGGAAACCGGCGGGACCAGGGATGAAAACTTAGGCCTCTCTGATAACCAAAGATGTGGTACACCGACGGTTTTAATATTAGTATATTGCCTATTGGCGCTACTACTATTACATAGGTTTTTATTTATCGTGCTCTGTCTCATTATTTTCTTGGGAGATAATTGCGATTGTATTTATGAGGACCTTTGAGACATGTATTTTGATTTTAAGTTGCAAGTTTTTTATTGGCATGTGCAGGATTCTGTTTTAAATTCCGTGTCCATCGTGTGTGATGGACACGCCGTAGTTCTGTAGTCAGTTTGTTGTTATGATACATGTTGCATGTTACTACATGCCTGCCGGATATGTAGCACCCGGTGCACAGCACTCATGATATGTAGCACCCGGTGCACAGCACTCATACAGCGTGTTATTATAGGCTTCCAAATTTTTTGTCTGTGCGTCTTGTTTGGCACGTCTCTACTGTGAGTAACGAGTCACAACCCTCATGTATGATTTTTTTTGTGTATAATGAGTGATGTAGTCGTGTACTGAAGTGGGTATGACATAACTCTATACCCATATTGGGAGCAGGGCTCATCAAATTAGTGTAAGAATTCAAATATCTGCTTCACTTGTACGTGTAATTACAGATTGTATGTTATCTACCTGCAAAATTTGCCAAGTCATAAAAACAGCAGCTATGGTTAGATTATTTTTCTAAAAACATCGTGAACAAAAAAATTCAAGAAAATGCTAGGTGATTCTATATGAAGGAACACTCAGAAACTTACATCCTGTACTAGAGCTCAGAGTGAAGAAAAAACTGGTTTTAGGCCATCAGTTAATGGTCCAGAGTGTTGTAATATAATTTGTTTGTCTTAAGTCTTTTTTTTAATCTTTTTGGGATCTCATGGATTAATATTAGATTTTTGTTAAACCAGAACAGATTGCAAAGTTAACCGCATTGAACGGAAAAACATAAAACAAAGAGTTAAGAGCTATATTGGAAAATTGAGACAATTGACGCATCACTATACAAATTACCATGTTCTTGAATTAGTTTAGATCAATTTACATCACATTCCGCTATCAATTTCACACAAATGATGAGAAATTAAAATTTCCTCGCAGGTTTCACAAACCATAGCTTCTCTCACTCACTTTCCAGGGACAAAGTTAGTGGCATAGGCCCAAGCATTGTTGTTAACTGGGTCAGCAAGATGGTCAGCAAGGTTCTCCAATGGACCCTTTCCTGTCACAATAGCTTGAACAAAGAACCCAAACATGGAAAACATGGCAAGTCTACCATTCTTAAGTTCTTTCACCTTTAGCTCAGCAAAAGCTTCTGGATCATCAGCAAGGCCCAATGGGTCAAAGCTTCCTCCTGGGTAAAGAGGGTCTTCCACCTCACCAAGCGGCCCACCGGCAACACGGTAGCCCTCAACAGCGCCCATCAAGATGACTTGTGTGGCCCATATGGCCAAGATGCTTTGAGCATGGACCAAGCTTGGGTTGCCCAAATAGTCAAGACCACCCTCACTAAAGATTTGGGCTCCGGCCTTGAACCACACGGCCTCACCGAACTTGACACCGTTGCGGGCCAAAAGCTCAGGGAAAACACACCCAAGGGCCCCAAGCATGGCCCATCTGGAGTGGATCACCTCGAGCTCACGGTTCTTGGCAAAGGTTTCTGGGTCAGCCGAAAGCCCAGCAGTGTCCCACCCATAGTCACCAGGGAATTCACCGGTGAGGTATGACGGGGCCTCACCAGAGAATGGACCCAAGTACTTGACTCGGTCTGGGCCGTACCATGGGCTTCCGGATGAGACGGGCTTGGTGACGGTTTTCCTCATGGAAACTCTTCCATTTCCAAATAGCTCTGATGTTGTAGGAGCAATTTTCACTGCTTTACCTGCTAAAGATGGGGAAGAGAGGGCCATTGTTGAAGAAGCCATTGCTGGTTGGTACTTTGAACTTCTTGTGGTGATGAGCTTGAGTTTCACGGGCTGTATTACTAAGTATAAATATGACTTAGATATTCAGCGGCCCTTATCTTTGGAGATCTTTTTCTCTGCTTTCATTGGCTGGTGATATATTTTAAGACTATGAAATTTAATATCCAGCTGGTAATTTAACCAGAATTGGATTTCATTTGGTGTTTACTACTTGAATGTGTCAAAGGTGCCATGTGGTGATGAATAATTTGTTTCGACCAATTAGGGTCTGCCACTTGTGCTGATGGATAAGGCAATTTATCTACAAGGAGTGAGCATATGATAACTCGTGGCATTGTCACAATTGATGTATACTTAGAAATATGTGGGAACTGACTTAGGACCACCAAAATAAGTGGTTGGAAGTCATTCTGTGTTTGTGACCATGAGATGTCTTCAAGATCAGGTGAAACAGACTTTTGCTTAATACTCAATCAATTCTAGTTGATGGAAATTTTTATATGACCTGATTTAGTCTAACTTAATATAATAATTTTAATTGCTTCCTCCTTGTGATTTACATTTTATATAAAAGAGAAAATCATCTACTGATTGAGTGCTTAATTATAATATAAAATTAGGTCGTTCTGAGGAGCCATATGCATATAATACTTATTGGTCACAACACAAAAGAGTTGTGTCAAAATCATACATTTGAGTCGAGAAAATAGGATATTATTGGTTGAATGAATCAATGGTTGGCATCAATTTAGAGTGGCAGCCTATCTTTTGAGAAACATTTAGAACAGTATATAACATTTGATTGACTTTTACGGGTCTTAATTAACCTTTAAGATTTCAAAATTTTTATATTTTTCTTTACTTCTCTTCCACGAATTCATGTGCATTCTCCACTTTGCAGATAACTTCTATTTCCGGGAAATATCGGAAAAACACAACTTTCTACACATTTGACGTACAAAATTAAATCATCTGCAATTTTATTTTAATAATGTGATCTATAAGGACTTCAGGTTATGAAGTTCCCTTTTTATAGACAAAATAAAAAGATCCATTTTCTATTGTTTCTCTCTCGAATAAATTTGGTGTGGAATTATGAAATGTATCTTTTTGTGGATGCATTATCTTCTAATTTAATTGAAAATAGATACAGTTCGTATATGTGTCTAAGAAATATTTTATACAAGAGTAAGAATCAGATCTTCTGCAATTTGATTGTTTTAGTACACGTTTTCTTTTAAGCCCGTAGATGAGCTCTTGCATAAACAAAAATGGAGGACTTAACAGTAGGTTCTTGCTTCAAATTCTTGGATGAAAGTAGATTCATTTCAGAAGTTCACTCACTAACAGTTGAATGTTTCACTGCTGGATTAAGTGTAATGCCAAATGCCATAGGTGCCAAAAATCTTCAAACTGGTGGTCTAGAGAGTGCCATTTGTAGGGGAGAGTGAGAATATAATCTGGAGAGCCTATGAAAATAGAGATAGAGATATCATAAAGATAAGTAGGACCATAACTTTCAACCCCTATAAAATACCACCGAACTTGCCATTCTCTTCCACCACTACATCTACTTATATCCTACATTTCTTTTCATCCACTGATACAATATCTCTCTTCTCAGCCATGGCTGCCTCCACAATGGCTCTCTCTTCCCCATCTTTTGCCGGAAAGGCAGTGAAATCCGCTCCATCATCATCAGAGCTTTTCGGAAATGGAAGAGTTTCCATGAGGAAGACCGCCACCAAGTCCGTCTCATCCGGCAGCCCATGGTACGGCCCAGACCGAGTCAAGTACTTGGGCCCATTCTCTGGTGAGGCCCCATCATACCTAACCGGTGAATTCCCCGGTGACTATGGATGGGACACTGCTGGGCTTTCAGCTGACCCAGAAACCTTTGCCAAGAACCGTGAGCTCGAGGTGATCCACTCCAGATGGGCCATGCTTGGGGCCCTTGGCTGTGTTTTCCCTGAGCTTTTGGCCCGCAACGGCGTTAAGTTCGGTGAGGCCGTGTGGTTCAAGGCGGGGGCCCAAATCTTCAGCGAGGGTGGGCTTGACTACTTGGGCAACCCAAGCTTGGTCCATGCCCAAAGCATCTTGGCCATATGGGCCACACAAGTTATCTTGATGGGAGCTGTTGAGGGCTACCGTGTTGCCGGTGGGCCCCTTGGTGAGGTGGAAGACCCACTTTACCCAGGAGGAAGCTTTGACCCTTTGGGCCTTGCTGATGATCCAGAGGCCTTTGCTGAATTGAAGGTGAAGGAGCTCAAGAATGGTAGACTTGCCATGTTTTCCATGTTTGGGTTCTTTGTTCAAGCTATTGTGACAGGAAAGGGTCCATTGGAGAACCTTGCCGATCACCTTGCGGATCCTGTTAACAACAATGCTTGGGCCTACGCTACAAACTTTGTCCCCGGGAAATAAATTTGATCAGAGAGATTGTTTTCTTGGTGATGTAAAATTGTTTGTGAATTAATGGAAAATAAGTTATGCTTTTTTTTCAAACCAATAATCCTCCTTGTCATGACATATTCATTATAATTCCTCTCCCTTTTAATATTTTACAAATATAATAATAACTTGTTTTACTAAATTGCGAAGCGGTTAGCTAGTGTAAATATGGTTAAGTTCCATAGAGATAGTATGGAACTATAGAAGCTGCACTTGGATCATCCTCAATAACAAGAAAATGAAAATAACGGAAAGAGGGGGAGAAGTATGGTTCAATTTCAAAAATGTTAGCATTAAAATATAAACAGACCAGTTTTTGTAGATATTGACTCTGTTTCAACTAAATGTTTAATTGTTCAATGGATAGAGAATGCACTTTTGGAGGAGAGAGGTGCACTCTGCAGTCCAGTGGTCCGTTTTTAGCAGATACTCAGGTTTTGTTAATGGTCTGTTAGTACCCGAGAGTTAGTTATAACGCTGAGGACTGAGAAACATTAAATCACCTTGTTGGAATTCTATTTTTATCATTTTCAACTTTGCATAACCTATGTAATGGAAAAGCCATATGCTGTCATTTTCAATTTTACACAACGTTTCATCATCACTTCTTTCTCATATGTCACTGACAAATCTAATTTCATCACTTAATCTCCACGTTTTCATTCTCTATACTGACAAATCTAAATATTATATTGTTATTTGCAACTAAATTTAGAATATTAACTTGGAGATAGATCCTAAACTCTATAAAAATTTACTAGAAGAGCACTAGGAAATTAGATTTGTCATTAACTTCACATGAAAATGTATTTAAATACCTTCTTCTATATATCTGCATTTCTACTATCAAAATGTATTTACATTGTTTTACAACACACTGGCAATATCGAAACTAAATGTACTTAAATGTATATCTTTTACTATAAAAATGTGTCTACATAGTTTTATAACATCCAAAATTTAGAAGAAAACAAATAAAGCAAGTTGGCTTAGTGTCAATTAATAAAAAATGTTGTGTCTTTAAGGTATCAAAGAGATTTAGGAAACATGGTGATAAGTCCCTAGGTTATATGTTTATATGCAATAAAGGCACACGAAACACATAATGGTATTTTAAAGACACTATATTTCCAATTAATTGATAGTGAGCTCTTTATTATGTATTTACACTTTATATAAGTATAGTGCAGATGCTCACTCCAAATAGTGATTCATGCACGATCAAGATCCAAGATGAGACACTCTAAGAGATAATCAACACAAATACAATCTAAATGCAAAGTAAATGAGAAAATAAAGAGAAAACACACACCACCAAAACACAAACAAGATGTATGTGGTTCACCAATTTGACCTCAACAGATGAAGGCTTCCTTTCTTTGATTAATTTAACTAAGAATTACAACTTCTCTCAAGTTGAGAGTGTGTGGGCCCTTAACAATAGCTATCCAATTAAAATTAGTTCCAATAAAAAAGAAATAATTTATTTTAATCCAAATTCAAGCAAAAGATTATCTTAACATATAAGTGACAAAATGTGATTTACAAAAATAATTATTTGTTAACATATGTTCATTAAGCATATTAGGAAATCAAAATGTAAAAAAGTAAATCAGGCACTTATGGCATAGACTTTTACGAGTTAATCCTTGTGGAATAAAACATTGGGCCAAACGGTACCTTGCAATAATATAGGTCAAGATTACACAAATGGAAAAATGATGTACAATCTTTAAATTATTTTAGTCTTAACAATGAACAACCTCCCCAAACAACTTCTTCCACCTAGTAGTAGCAAGAGTGATCACGAATCGCATCCAATCACCCACCACATCGCAACAAGTTAACCTCGTTGACATTATTGCCTTTGAATATTTCCAAAAATATTCAATGTAGGCTTGAAATATACCTAAGATGGGGGCGAATTTTTTATTTATTTATATCATTAACGAAAATTTCAAAATTTTCCTAAATTATTTGCAATATGCTGAATCAATGTGTGTAAGCAATTAATCAAGTGATACATATTAATTGTTAAGAGAGTGAGTTTAAGAAAATTTTGTAAATTAGGAGTTTTAACGTGGTTTGGCATCGCCGACATCCACGCTTGAAACAATAGTCGAGTAACTTGACTATATTTGATTCTCTATGGCCGAACCAAATAATAACAAGGAATATAACACCTTGCAAACTCCAACCAACAAGGAACTTTCTCCTTACTTGCCCAAGTAGGCACAAGGAAGCTCAATGTCTTTTTATGCATTGACTCCTTGCAACAATGACTCTCCCAGTCATGTAGATACAATGAAGTTCAAACCGTAATAAAAATAAAATAATTATGAAGAAAAATGAAAAAAAATATTACACAATAAGAAACATTGTGAAATGGGTTAACTTTCTCTCTAGAAATGTTAAACCTCTTATAATCATATTCACTTCGCTCAAATGGGTTTTAGGTTTCGATTCTTGTCAAAAATGTTATTTAGATTTTGGATCTTAGCTCAAGAATGACTTAACTTTGAAACTTGGCCGATGAGAAGTTCGAGTTAAGAACTTTGAAAGTCTTGTTCTTGATTTCTCAAGGATATGAATGACACAAGGTTGGAGATGAAACTTTGATCTTGTAGTTTTTGTTGTTGTGAGCTTGCATGCCTTTAGAATGAGCCTTAAGGGTCTATTTATAGGCTTGAGTAAACCTAGTCGTTAAAGGGAATTTTCGTAATTTTTGGGAAGTTTAGTATTTTGAATTTTGAAAAACTAGACATTAGAAAATGGATGAACACTTTTATTCGACTAAAAGTGAGTTGAAAAGGTTCAAAATGATGCATCTCGAGAAAGCATGTTTTAGTAACTAAAATTGGCTTTCAAAACGACCCGTAGGACCCCGGTTTTAAAAATCTTATACTTTAAAATCAATTTCCTTGTTAAGATATGCGGAAGCGTAAGATGGTTCACAAAAACACCAAATTTTAATTTCCCTCAAATTAAAATTAAACCAAGTGAAATTAAATTAATCCATGAAAAAAAAATTCACTTAAACATAATTAATCCAAGTCCTAGAATTTGGCTAAGTCATATTTTTCAATTATTTCAAAACTAGGCCATGCCAATTTTAACAAATGACTTGAATTAAATTAGCGTTACCCAAATTTAATTTAGCACCAAATTAAATTAAGTGTGACAATTAAAACCAATTCTATCTTGAATTATCCTAAGCATGCGTTCTAAGTTATTATGCTAAATAAGAGTAAATCAGTCACACTACGTCGCGATGTACGAGGAAAACCCACAACGGGAAAAAACCTCGGACGATCCTAGCCTCAAATCCACTAAGTACGGAATTCACATTTACAAGACAGATGACTTACTTCCTCAACTCAAACCCTCTCAAGCCTTGTCGCGTCTTCTTGTAACCACCTCTGCCTAGCGGATAACCACAAAGCTCCATCGCGATCTCGGAACCACCGATCGGACAATAAGTACACCGTCAATCACACATGGTGCCTTTCACCATGTAAGAAAGCCACAGTTAAACAATTCTTCTTCTTTGAGGGATATAGAAGAAAATTCAAACTTCTCTTCAAACGATAGAGATAAACCGGTGCCAAAATGCTCCAAGCAAAGTATATGTATATATGAACTTGGAAGAAACAAATATGGGTATAACTAAGTGTTTAAAGGATTTTTCTTTATAAAATGAACACTCAAACTCATGAACTTTTTCTTGAAAAAATCAACTCTCAAACCTCTCTCTAGAAGTTAGAATATTATGAAAAAGTTCAACCAAAAAGGTTGGTTCCCACACAATTAAGTTATGTCAAAAGTTAGTGGGGTAAGAAAGTGGAAGACATGGATAAAAACTGCTAAAAACTGCCATAAATTTTTTCCGTCTGAAATCTCGTTCGAACGACATTTTCGTTCGAACGACATCTCGTTCGAACGAGGCTTCTAATGAAGTTCCAAAGTGAACTCGTTAGAAATCTCATTCGAACAGCCATCTCGTTCGAACGACATTTCGAACGAAGTTCCAGTGGCCAAAATGGGAACTCGTTGGCAAACTTGTTCGAACGATATCTGGTTCGAACGAAAAACTTGTTCGAACGACATATCGAACGAACTTCCAGAAAGTTTAAAAAATTTATTTTTAGCCCAGAAACTTTATAAACTTATTTAAAGTTTTAATTAAATCTTTTTGAAAAATAAACAACAGTTTTTTATTAAACCTATACCCATTATAAAACGTTCCAAGCTCCTATGTATATATATAATGCATTCATACTTTGGGAGCATGGAACCATATTTGATGACGTAGAAACGAGGCACTTTAAACTCGGCAAAATGATGAAGCTTTATACTCTTGGCCGCTACGTCTTCAACAAACACATCATAGGCTTGAAGGATGATCAATGAACTCTATCCTATGACACAAACGTTATTGTCCGGAATTGAGCCAAAACTACAAATGACTCAATTGGAAATTTGTGTCCTTACAAATCTCCCCCTTTGGCTATTTCGGGACAAAAACCAAATAAAAATCCTAAAGGGCAGTCAAGCTTTACTATACTGACACAGAGTCCCACCTAAAATAAAAATACAATGCTTGACTCAAACAACCCAAAGGATCAAAATCTTTGCCAGTGAAAGTTACCGCTTAGAATAAAATTCCTGCACACTTAAGCAAACACATTACACGTATGGGGAATATCAAACAAGTAAAGAATATCAAACAAGTAAAGTAAGTACTCCCCCTAAAACAAGTAAAGAATATCAAACAAGTAAAGCAAGTACTCCCCCTAAATTAAATCTCTCCCTTTATCAACTATGATCAACTAAAGAAGATAGCGACTCCCCCTAAGTTAAATCTTACCCTAAACTAATATACGATTACAATAGGTCTAGATACCATTTATCCCCCTATCATTCTCCCCATTTTTGTTCAAGAATAGACAAAGGTTAAAGAATAAAACATGTAAATGTGCATAAAGTGATGAGAAAATTAAAGCATATGGGCAACAATGGCACAACTAATCCAACAAATAATAATAGATACTAACTAGGATGTAAGAAAATGATACCAATAAGATACATAAAGTATTAAGCATGTGATATCAACAAAGAATGCAACAAGATAGATACCAATTATGAATTAAAGCATATATGGAATAGAAAACAAGGCAAAGACTAAACAAAAATATCAAATATATGTATACATAAGATATAACTAATAGACGCAAGTAGACATATATAGATATAAACACACAAATGTCACACACAATATAATAGGAGTCCTTCATACTTGTATGGCAAAAATGTGTCATATGGAAACGAAAGTATTGGGGTGTGAACTAGTAACAATTAAATTTAGACCCAATCACTTAAAACATGTTCACGGACTTCTCAATTGATTGCAAACTTTATCACATTTGAATATAAACTCATGTGAAAATATAAATTGAACTTAATGAACAAACATACACAATGCATACAAGCCTAACATGTTGATGATTCTATAAACCAATAGAGTCATGACATTGAAAACGCAACTAGGATAAATGAACATTGTGCAAACCATTGATATACCATCCAATCTCCCTCAATAAGCATATATTAATTTTGAATGAATATATAAATCAAACATAGGCCTTGGCAAATATTTTCTTTTAATGCCATATTTTATTTTAGGCCTTTGGACCACGTATTTCTTTTAGGTCCAAACAAACGGTGGCTTACTATTCGCAAAGGAAACTGAGTCCTTTCGGAGCCCTTCCCCGTACACATTTATATTTATCATTTTTTATTTCTCACAAATCTCACGTGCAACGGATTTTGACATGCTAAGTCCTCCTAGGTCACAAATATGTAGATGACAAGATTGGTAGGAGAACACCTCACAAAGCTCAAATATACATATGAAGTTAAATTTCAAATGAGTTCGTGCATGTGTGAATAGAGGCATATAAAAATAGAATCCATTTAAGCAACGCAACATCCAACTACTCTATGTAAGCACGGTAAAGAACATAATAAGGATTAACAATCTAAACCAAAAGTTCTAGCCACATGGGAGTGTAAAAGATGGGATTCTAACACAAGTATATGCCACATAAAGTGTGTCAAACTAAAATACACAAAAAAAAATCTTTTTGAGTTTTTGAAATTTTTAACCAAAAATAAAAAAATATATACTCAAAAGATAAACAAAAATCGTTTGTATTTTTCATTAAGCCTTAATTACTAAACAAATAAAACACAAATGATAAACCAAAAATCTTTTTGAAATTTTCATTTAATGCAAACAAAAATAAACAAATATAATACAAATAGATAAACAGAAAATCATTATTCTAGTATGAGATATGTGATGAAGCAATGACTAGAAAATGATTAAATAAGCATACACTTATCATGATAATATAGCATGAAGCACAAAAGCTAAAGTATGCAAACACTAACACATTCATCCTTTAGATTTAGCAAGGGAGGAAGCATGTGAAAGTAAATGAGAATCAAACGTCCTATTTTGCAAGGCAACCAAGTCGGATTTTCTAACCCAAATTAATGAAGAATGACTATCTTGGGGTGTAGGAATTTTAACTACCTTGGTTGCTTTACGTTGGGATTTTCTAGGAATTCGTTTAAGATCAAAACAAAATTTTTATTAAGATGACATTTTCGACCACAATGTGTACAAGTAAAATTACGTCAAAATTTGGTACCTAAGGAATGATATCTAAAGGCTTTCCTATAGATTCTCCTAAAACATTGGTTTTGGATTTATGAATAGATTCATTACAAGTATTGAAGCCTAAACCACAAGTGTCATTTTTAATTTGGACCGTTCCTAATATTTTATCTAATTTTTTCGAACGAAACTCCAAATCAAATTTGACATTACTAGAGTCTTTTAATTTATTTCCTAATTCTAGGATGTTGGACTCTAATAAAACATTTCTCTCTTCGAACTTGAGAAGCTCCTTTTTTAAGGATTCCATTAAACCTCTAAGGCTATCTCTCTCGCCTTCTACATATTCAAGCTTCTCTCTAAGAGTCCTCTCACGTGTCCTAAGATTTTCTACCAACATACTATCATCAATGACCTTAACACGCTCTTTTAAACTAGCTTCTAACTTCAAATTAGATCTTTTTAATTTCATTGATTCTTCATATAATTCTTGAAAAGCATTTTGAAGTTCACTCACATTAACCTCTTCTTAATTTTCACTCTCTCTTTCTTCTCCACTCTCACTATCATAAAAAACAAGGGTATCATAAACTATGACCTTGGAAGTGTCATGTGTTAAAGTTTCATCAATCGATGAGTTCTCACTATCACTGTCATAACTAGCCATAAAAGCCACAAAGTTGGGCTTAATAGGGAATCAGGTCCCTCTTCCTTATCACTATCACTAAGAGTCGCATTATATGAAATGGTTCGCTCACCCTCTCTCCTTAGTTTAGTGGGGCACTCAGAAGCCCTATGGCCATACCCTTCACAACCAAAACACATATTTGACTCATCCCTAGAAGATTTAGGGATCCTTTCGGCTTTGTCATACTTAGAAGTTTCAAATTTCTTAAAATCATTTTTAAATTTATCTTTGTTAAATTTAAGAAATTTTCTAAATTTCCGAGCAAACAAGGCCATGTCTTCCGAGTCACTATCATTCTTGCTCTATACTACTTGTTTGACCTCTTTTCGGGATTTTAAAGCAACGCCTTTTTCTATTTTCTTTTCAGTTTTAGAGGGAAACATGTCCAGTTCATAGGTTTGTAAATCACCTACGAGCTCTTCTAATTTCATAGAGGCTAAAGTTGATAAAGAATTTAAAACGGTCACTTTTGGAATAAATCTATTGGGTAGGGACCTTAAAATTTTCTTTACTACTCGGTTGTCGGGAATTTTCTCTCCCAAATTAAAGGATGAATTAACAATATCGGAAAGTCTAGCATAAAATTCATTAAAAGTTTCTTTTTCATTCATTTTGATAGTTTCAAATTGAGTGGTGAGGTATTGGAGTTTCGAAGCTTTAACGACACTTGTACCTTCATAACTGAGTTGTAAAATATCCCACACTTCTTTAGCGGTCTCACAAGTCATAATGCGATGGAATTCATCCGGTGTGACAGTGCTAAACAAGGCGTTTAAACCACGGGAATTAAAGTTTGAAAGTTTAAATTCACCCTCACTCCATCTATCGATCGGTTTGGGAACATGTTCATTTTCTACTAAATGAGTTGGTGGAGACCACCCGTTAACTACAGACATCCAACCCTTTCATCGATAGATTTAAGTGTCGATTTCATATACGCTTTTCAATACGCGTAATTAGAACCATCGAAAATAGAAAACTTTAAAAATGGGGAAAATTCCATTTTAGTCAAAAATAGTTAAAGGATCTTTTAACGAAGTAAATTATCGTTTTTCCTCTGATACCAATATCAAAACGACCCATAGGCCCCCGATTTTAAAAATCTTATACTTTAAAATTAATTTTCTTGTTGAGATATGCGGAAGCGTAAGATGGTTCACAAAAACACCAAATTTTAATTTCCTTCAAATTAAAATTAAAGCAAGTGAAATTAAATTAATCCATGAAAAATATTTTCACTTAAACATAATTAATCCAAGTCCTAGAATTTGGCTAAGTCATATTTTTCAATTATTTCAAAACTAGGCCATGCCAATTTTAACAAATGACTTGAATTAAATTAGCGTTACCCAAATTTAATTTAGCACCAAATTAAATTAAGTGTGACAATTAAAACTAATTCTATCTTGAATTATCCTAAGCATGCGTTCTAAGTAATTATGCAAGATAAGAGTAAATCAGTCACACTACGTCGCGATGTTCGAGGAAAAAACCACAACGGGAAAAAACCTCGGACGGCCCTAGCCTCAAATACACTAAGTACGGAATTTACATTTACAAGACAGATGACTTACTTCCTCAACTCGAACCCTCTCAAGCCTTGACGGGTCTTCTTGTAACCACCTCTGCCTAGCGGATAACCACGGAGCTCCACCGCGATCTCGGAATCACCGATCGGACAATAGGTACACCGTCAACCACACATGGTGCCTTTCACCATGTGAGAAAGTCGCAGTTAAACAATTCTTTTTATTTTAGGGATTTAGAAGAAAATCCAAACTTCTCTTCAAACGATAGAGATAAACCAGTGCCAAAATGCTCCAAGCAAAGTATATGTATATATGAACTTGGAAGAAACAAATATGGGTATAACTAAGTGTTTAAAGGATTTTTCTTTATAAAATGAACACTCAAACTCATGAACTTTTTCTTGGAAGAATCAACTCTCAAACCTCTCTCTAAAAGTTAGAATATTATGAAAACGTTCAACCAAAAAGGTTGGTTCCCGCACAATTAATTTCTGTCAAAAGTTAGTGGGGTAAGTGTGGCCATCCCCGATCCTCGCCCATGCAGGCGGGCGCATGGAGGAAAGGATCCTTCGGGTCTCGCGCGTCCCTCTTGGGAGCGCTTCGACCGGCGTCGTTTAAGATGTGGTGTAAAATGTAAAGAGATTTAGAGTCGCCAGTCTATTTTACTAATAACAGACAAAAGAAAAAGGGGAAGCCACCCCGAAGGATGGCATCCAAATACATGCTAGTGCGTGTGAAACCAAAATGATTCGAGAAGGGTTCGGAGGCTTAGTTACGAAATGGGAAGGTGTTAGGAACCCATTCCGCACTTTCGGTCTCTCATGAATATTTGCTATTTTCCTTTTATTTCCCCCCGTGATATGTGTGCATGTGTATATATATATAGAATGGAGGTAGGAATCCTCGACTTGTATCATGGAAAAGATAAAGCGAGTTGTCCGTAGGAAGATATAAGAATAATATTAGAAAACTAAGATTTACGCGATTACCCCTATGTTAACCGTTATAATGGAACGATAACGCATATGGAGAAATACGTTACTAAGGGAAAGTATATAGAATATAGGAAGATTAGATTTAGAGCAAATAGGAAGATGAGAGAAAAAGCGGGAAAAAGGACTCGAGTTTCGAGTTTTACCCCGAGACGCCTACGTAGCCTATAAAGGCATCAAAGTCCACATAGTTCGCATACAAAACGAGGGGTGGGGTTTATCCCATAAATCCAAATGGGGGATCTCTTATTTGTAAGTGTGTGTGTGTGTGTAGAAAAAGTTTTTTAGTTGTGAGGAAAGTGTGCGAAAAGTATGAGAATCCTTATTTGGAACTTATGAGAAAACCCTCTTTTTCTTGTTTTTTTTAGTTTTATTTATATGAAAATAGGAGATGTGCAATAAATAAAAAAATATATTAAGATGTGTGAGATGAGATAATAAAAGCGCTAAGTAAGAAAATAAGTTATTGAGAGTTTAAGAGAATTTAAGAGAAAGTAGAGTAAGTTGGACCTTCTTGAAGATCTTGAGCTTGATCTTTAATGTTGGATAGCAGCCCTTGCACTTGGATGATGATGGAGAGTGGATAATTCACCAAGTTTGATGAAAAGGATGATGAAAAGTGGAAGTAAAAAGGGAATTTGGAAGTTGAAATCACGTTGCCTTCGAGAGAGGTTTCTGGGATTTGTTGAGAGAGGTTTTTATCAAATCTAGGCTCTCCTTGTAAATGAGGTGAAGGCCTCTTTTTATAGGCTCAGGTCACTGTCGATCGACATAGACCTGTTCCTACCTATCGACAGGTGCCGATAGGTAGGGTCTGGAACCTGCCATTTGGCAATGCGCTTCAGGCTTTTTTAGAAAATCGGTCGCCGAGGGCAAACCGCTGGTCAGAATCGCGCATGGGGCATACCGTTGAAAAGGTAATTCAGAGACCTTAGAAAGTCCTTTGGACCTCTTCTGAGTTTGAGAGTTGACTTTGGCTTAAATATGGCTCGGAATCATTTGTCGGTCCATTGAACAGGAAATCACTCAGACGCAAACGGATCGTTCGTCCGCATGGTAAGTTCGAATCGCGCACGGTGCGGATTGTTGGAAAGGTTAGGAGATGTACTTCAACATTCCAAAGAGTTAGACCGGTTTAGGGAGTTGACTTTGGTCAATTGGGCCAGGAAGCATTCGGTGACCTCTCAAAGTCGAACGAATCGTTCGTCCGCATGGTAAGTCGTAATCGCGCACAAGACGGACCGTTGGAAAGGGTATTCGGTGCCCTTTGAAGATTAATTTAGCCTCAGTCAAGGTTCTAAAAAATGCGGGGCGTGATTGAGGCATGGAGGCCAAGCCTTAAGCCTTAGAAGCCTAGGCGGGCCTAAGCGTAAAAAGGCGTGAAAAGGCGTTTAGGCCTTCTTAATATATTTTAATATTTTTTAACCATGGCAAGGCTATTAAAATACAAAAATTGCACATATCATAAAAATATGTCTAAATATATGCAAATTAAAATACTATTTGATTATTTTGGATGAGATAATGGTCCGATTTGTAAACAAATTCTTTAAAAGGCGACATCGTCTCACTATATCATTGTTGTTTTTAGAAAAAAGTGCGCCTTAAGGGTTTTACCAAGAATAAGGCGTGAAAAGCGTAAGGCGAGGCGTTTATCCCAAGCCTCAAGCCTAGGTGGGTTTTTTAGAACAGTGGCCTCAGTCAAGCTGAAGAGTTGACATAGGTCAAACAGAGCCCGAAAGCGCCCGGTGGCCTCTGAGTCAAGTTTCGGACGCAAACGGATCGTTCGTCCGCATGGTAAGTCGGAATCGAGCACGGGGCGGACCGTTGGAAAGGATATTCAGTTCCCTTAGAAGATTCATTCAGTCTTGGTCAAGATGAAGAGTTTGACTTTTAGATCAAACTGAGCCGAGGAGTGCCCGATGGCCTCCAGGTCAATACTCAGGACATGACCTGGGTTTACGGTGATGATGGGAGGTACTAGGGACCTAAGGAGAGTTAGGGGGTAACAAAATGGGGTGTCTACAGAGCCCCTCGATGAGTGATTTTGGAACAAATGATGACCGTCGAATAGACACCACATGATGCTTTTGAGGGAGTATGATCGATTCAGAGGGTCGAGGCCAATTTTACAGACCTAAGGAGTGTACTGGGATGAATGACGATCGGAGGTTTAGGTCGATTTTGAGGACCTAAAGTGGTGTTGGGGAGGGTGACCAATTCTGCGGGTCAAAGCCAAATCTGCGGGCTTAAGTGATGAGGGTGACTGATTATGCGGGTTAAAGCCAATTCTGCGGGCTTAGGGTGAAGATTTAATAACCGAGGTCAATTCTGACCTAACTCAGGTGATGATCCAAGATCGGGGCCAATTCTGACCCAAGAGTGGTGATGATCGAGGACCGAGGACAATTCTGACCCAAGAGTGGTGACGACCGAGGACCGATGTCAATTCTGACCTAACTCAGGTGACAATTCAAGATCGGGGCCAATTCTGACCCAAGATGGGTGAAGACCGAGGACTGAGGTCAATTCTGGCCTAACTCAGGTGACGATATAAGACCGGGGCCAATTCTGACCCAAGAGTGGTGACGACTGAGGACCGAGGTCAATTCTAACCTAACTCAGGTGACGATCCAAGACCGAGGCCAATTCTGACCTAAGAGTGGATAAAGATTGGATTTTGATTCTGCTGGAGAAAGAGATTTGTGATTTTGATCTGAGATGGGGAGCTGATAGCTGGGGAAGCTTTTAGGACACATCGTAGGGGGGAATAACCTATTTTGGGCGCTGTAAGAGAATTTCGCTAGGGAAGTGATCAGGTGATCCTTAGGGATCCTCCGGAGCTTTGTCGGGAGGAGTTTTCACTTGGTTTTTGAGGATTCCGCTGGGGAAGAGGGGTTCCGCTCGAGGGAACGTAAAGTTTTCTTGGTAAAATGGCTTTAAATCCTTCCTGGGATTTTTGGTAATTTTTCGGGGATTTTTTGAGGTTTTCTAGTATTTTTTGGGAATTTCTGTACCAAATTTAAGGGGGGTTGTCGGTCGGCATAGTATGAAGGGTGCCATTCGACAGTGGCACGAACTTTTGAGATACCTCGGGAAGGCAAGGGGTCAGTGCCGATCGGTATGGTAGGGGGAGGTGCCGATCGGCATGGCGCTTGGCATCCTATATAAAGGGGGCGAATCCCCTCATTTTTTCATAGTTTCTTTTTCTTTCTCTCTCTCTGCGATTCTTCTACAAATCGTTCTATCATTTCGATCTTCAAGAAATGGCCGCTTTTGTGAGCACTGCAGTCCACCGGGAGTGGTTGATCATTGATGATTGGGCGAATGTGGAGTGGAGGGCTAGGGCACCTCTTGCTTTGGGGAGTGAGAACTCCTTTGATGCGTTTGAGCCTGTTGCGGATGAGCGAACCTTGCTGCGGGAGCCATCGCATCATCACTCTTCGTGAGTGGGTTCCAGTGGTTATGTAAGCAACCCGACCTTTGGCATTCTTCTCTTTTTGGTGGCTTTTCTTTCTTTCTTGACCTTTGATGAGACTTTTCTTTTTTCCAGTCTGATATCTCTTTGAAGAACATGTGTACCCGTGGGACAACGAGGCTTAAGAATGTCTGGGAGCATCTCCCACCTATGGTGCTCTGGGTGGTCTCATCAGCCGGTTTTGGGCAGTTGGCATCGGCGCTGGATGAGACGCCTCGTTCGACAGCGGTCTTGTGCGCTTTGGGAGAGAGGTGGTGGGACACTACGCACACCTTTCATTTTGGCTTCGGGGAGATGACTGTGACTCCCATAGACGTGCAGTAGCTGCTGGAGATGGATTATGATGGAGAGCAGATAGAGGTGGATCTCTCTTTACGGGTGAGACCGGAGGCAGTGCGCGAGGCACTTGGTGATGTAGGGAGGATAGTTTTTGGGGATTCAATCCGGTTGTCCCTGCTGAAGGATGTTCTACTGACCAGGGAAATCGATGTGGAGGACGGGCTGCAAGTGAGGCAGATTGCCCAATTATTCATTTTGCTGGTATTGGGAGGTTTCACGGTGGCGTCGAGCGGCGACGTCGTTCATTTATGGTTTCTTCCGTACTTGAGGATGTTTTCGAACATCCCCTTCTATGATTGGGGGAGTCTGACCTTGGTGACCCTTTACTTTTCTCTGGATGCATTCAGCCGGTGCTGTCGGCAGACCTTTATTGGAGCCACATACCTTCTTGAGGTATTCTTCAGTTTGTGCATTTCTTTTCATGCATTCGCATTTTCCTTCCATGCATTCGCATTTTCCTTATGCGTCTCTTTTTATTGTGAATTCAGACATGGTTCTATGAGGTGATTGGGTGCAATACCCTGCTGATTGCTTTGAAGGAAAACACTATTGGGGACTTCTGTCGATTGTATCGATGGCGTAAGGCCACCCGACAGTCAAAAGGATCTCTCTCCCTGGAGGCGGTGCGTCAGGTCTTGAATGATCTGACCAGTGGTAGGGTAAGACTCTTTCCATTTCAGTCTTGGTTTTTTTGCACCTTCTGATATTCTATTGATTTATGCTCGCTCGGAGATTTTTAGGTGACCTTTTACCCGTGGTGGACAACCATTCAGGATGCGGGGGCGACCGGGGTGAATGCGCGGATGAGGCGTTTGCTGGCGCATGAGTTCAGTCATTCCTGAAACCTTGGGGAGAGGGTGGTCCTTCAGATTACTGAGGAGGAGGTGGTGGTGCCACCCGCGCAGCCTCCTACGTCTATGAGGAAGGAGCGATTGATGTCAGAGGATGAGAGGATCGCGGAGATGATCGACGAGTCCTACTTTCTATACATCGATACGGCTGCGCCGTGTGACTATATGGATTTTGTGACGAGCTGGTTGATGGCGCCCAGCATATATGATGCACTGCCCTTCCCTCCAGCGGGTTCGAGTCGGGCGGTGGGATCTTCCCACAACGGTGGTGGTCCGTCGGCATCTGTGGCGGAGGCAACCTCAGAGGTCCCTTTTATACGACTGCATACCCCTTCATACAACATTCGGTGGGCTGATGGAGGGATGGTGCCTATGCTGCACCGTCCTCATGCAATGGATCCGGAGGAGTTGGGTTTGATAGAGGAGGTCCTTCGACCTGTTGTATACCTTTATGTTCTTCTCTTTCTTTCTTTTCTATTTTGGTCATTTCTTCTTTGATACTGATTTCACCTTTTCTTTCAGCAAGTCCGGGTGTCGATCACTTGGCTCAGGGACATTAGAGACTGGATATCTTCGGCGACTGCCCATATTCAGGATGCGGTTCCCATTCCTTCTTGCTTGGTTCCATCTGCCTCGTCCAGAGAGGACTTTGGTTCGAGTAGTGGTGGTGCGTCATCTCGCCGTAGGGGGAGGAGAGCACACCGCAAGGGTGGAAGCTCTTGAGAGAGAGAGAGAGAAAGAATGTGGGTTTGGGCTGAGTCCCGTTGTTTTTTATTTTTCTTTTTATTTCATCCAAAGATGGTGTAACACAGAAAACAGATATATGCAATGTAACGGAGTTTTTTGTTATCTTTTATTAATGATGAATGAATGCATGCACATGCTCTTTTTACTTTTCTGCTGAGACCGTAAAAAGGAATATTTTTAAAAAAAAATTTAAGGAAAGTTTTTGATTAAAAAGAGGAAATTTAAAGGGATTTTGAAATTCTGTTGAGAATATCAATTTATTTTTATCTGAGTTTTCTGATTTGACAAAAGAGGAAAAGGGGACATTTATAAAAATGGGGGGTGGGGTGGGGTTGTCGATCGGCAAGCACCCTGACCTGCCTATCAGCAGTTCAGTCCAGTCCCATCAATTCGAAGCTTTGAATGGTAACCTCTTCAGCCTTTGGTACCTTGTGGGGTAGGATTCCCTTCGATTTCTGCAGGGATTATGTCCCTTGTGAGGATTTTTAAGTATAAAAAGGGGTAAGGGTGAAGTGTTTTCATCACACCTTTGCATTATTACCTACTTGCCCACCATCTCTTAGCCTTGCAAGATGGCTCTCCCTGGTAGCACCGAGTTTTCCAACTACCTCGAAGCCTTGGAAGCTATGTGCTCTTATACTGTCGACTACGATGCTTTCAACGTGCGTCGAGTCTCCTTGTGGAACAATCGGCCTATTGAGTGGAATATGCTGATGGCGGCGGTACAATTCTGGTACCCCGAAGACCATGTATTCCGCTTTGGGTTGGAAGAAGTTTGTCCTACCTACGAGGAATTTTCTTCCATACTGGGTGTAAATCCCAATATTGCTGCGGCTTTGCCTAAATTTTCCCATTCTCCCAGGGATTTGTTGGCCGGGCTTCTTCACATTTCGCCTTCGGCGGCTAGATCATTGGTTGCTGGAGGAATGATCTCCCTCTCGACAATGCTGCAGTCTGTACATTTGTGGGAAGTTGGTGATGCTGGCTATACTGGAGCCGTGATTCTGGGTCTGGTTTCCAAATTGCTACTGGTGACTGGGGAGGTGCAAGTGGACCAATAACTTTAATCCATTACCTCATGGATGTCATATCATCGCAATCCTGCAGTGGTGATACTGGCGGAGACCCTGAATGGCCTGGATGCCTGGAGAGAAGGCCGTTCTGACTGAGGGGTAGCCCTGTGATGTTGTTCATGTGGTTGTCTGAAAGATTCCGCTTGTCGACTCCTCCAAAATATCCCTTGTCGGCCGTACCCAACTTCTTTTCGTGCTACTTCATTCGTATTGGTTTGTATGTTGAGAACTGGGAGAATTGGCTTGTGGAATATGGGGCTCGTGGGCTGTATTGGTCAGTGTCTTGGTGGGGACAGTTGCAGCCTGTTCTTGAGCTAGGAGAGTATTCATATGTGCGGTTGGTTGGTCTCAGACATACCTCTTTTTATTTCCCTTGGCGTCTTTTGCGCCAATTCGGTTGGGCGCAGGTCATGCCCCCTTGGACCTCAAACTTCTTTACGGTAGAAGATTTGAATGAGCACCTGCGTCTGTTGCTTGGGTCTCTATGGGAAAATCGGCGTCCGTCGACCCGTCCCTCTCAGTCTGTCGGAAAGGTTTGGCATGGCCCCAAAGATTATATGAAGTGGTTGTGGAGGAAAGTAGTCAGCAAGATGTTGGCAGTAGAGACTAGACAAAGATGGTTTATTTTATTTAACATCATGGAAGGGGGGTGTTGTGGTCTTTTCGAAGATGGTTAAGGCTCATCGATACATGGAATGTTAACGACACTCTATTCTGGTAGGGGAAACTTGGGGACCTCAGGATGTAGATGATGAGGGTGCAGGCTCCTCTGGTACCTGTGGGTAGGAATCTTGGAGAGTTTATTTATGTAATAAGGAATGTATCTGGGGATTTTATTTGGCTTTTTATGGTAGTGGGGAAGGGAGTTATCCGTTCCTTTTTCTTATGTAATTCGTACTGTAATTTCTTATTAATGAAATAAACAAGTTTCTTATCATCCAGCTGTGACTTTCGATGAGTTTTTGTATTTTGAATTATCTATACTGATCGCTAAGGCATACATAATCCTTTTGTTCAAATAATTTTAGAATGAATCGCCGTTCTCAGAGGTAAGAAAAGAATAGTATTTTGTGAAAAAGAAAGGGGTCGCACTCATGTGAGGTGTATGAGCTGCCTACGTACCTCTGGAGTTTTTTGAAAATGTTTTAAAATAGTTTTTGTAGAGGATCAGGCCCACGTAATTCTGGGTAGAGGGAAATAAAGAGTTTTTTTTTAGAATAGAAGGGGGATGAGAAGAGTCGTGCGCGCCGAGATTTCGGACTAGGGGTAGAATTTCTTGAGACGGTCCAGGTTGATTGGACGAGCCATCTCCTCCCCATCTAGGTCAGTGAGCATGGCGGCACCGCCGGATAAGATTTTCTTCACAATGTAGGGGCCGCTCCAATTGGGCTTGAATTTCCCTCTGGGGTCCCAGATGGGTTCTATTATCTCCTTGAGGGCTCAATCCCCCGCCCGAACACCGCGGTCCTTGAATTTATTATTGAATGATCGCGCTATTCGGCAATGGCACCCCTGTATGTGGTAAAGAGCTTTTAATCTTCTTTCATCTAGGAGGGCTAGCTGATCAAGATGTCTTTGGCACCAGTCTTCTTCACTAACTTTGCTTTCGAGCATGGCGCGTAGCGAGGGTATTTCCAGCTCCACAGGTAGGACTGCTTCCATGCCTAGACCAGGGAGTAAGGGGTAGCCCCAGTGGAGGTTCGAATTGAGGTTTGATATCCCCAGAGGTCGTATAGGATCCGGTCGACCCAATCCCTATAACTTTCGATCATCTTGCTGATGACGGCTTTGAGGTTTTTGTTGGTGGATTCAACTGCACCATTGGTCTGAGGTCGGTAGGGAGAAGATTTATTTCTCTAAATCCCGTACTCGTTGACTACTTCTGTGACTTATGCTTCGAAATGCAACCCGTTATCTGATACCAGCTCGTGTGGGACCCCATATCGGCAGATGATATTTTTCTTGAGGAATTTGGCCACTTTCTTAGCATTCAATATCGCGTATGACTCAGCCTCGACCCATTTGGTGAAGTAATCGATGGCAACCAGGATGAACTCATGTCCGTTTGAATCCTTTGGTGTAACCTTCCCTATGATGTCGATACCCCAGGTGGAGAACGGCCAGGGAGAGGTCATGTTGTATAATTCTCGCGGAGGCAAGTGTTGAAGGTTGGAGAATTGTTGGCATTTGAGGCACCTCTGTACATAGGCGGTGCAATCTTGGATTATGGTGGTCCAGTAGTAGCCCTGTCGGATGATCTTCTTGGCAAGCATGTGACTATTCATGTGGGGTCGACATTCCTCGCTGTGGATTTTCTATATTATTTTCTCAATCTCAGCCCCTGCGATGCAGTGTAGATGAGTTCCATCAAAGTTCCTCTTGAGTAGGGCTTTATGAAAGATAATGTACTGGGCGACCAGTCTTCGGAGGGTCATTCGATCTTTCTTGTTGGAACCCTCGGGATACCTACCATTTCTGAGGAGGCACCAGATATTATAGTACTAGCAATCGGCTAGTTCGGGATCTTCAGTGGAGACAAGCTCAATATGGTAGCAATGGGTCGGTTTGTCTTGCTTTTGAACTAGGAAGGGGGTCATTATTATTCCTTCGGGCATGTCAACCATGGAGGCCAAGGTGGCGAGAGCATCGGCTAGTTTATTCTTTGCTCGGGGTAGGTAATGGAAAGTGATATCTAGGAATTAGGAGGCTAACTCTTCTAATTGGGCATGAAAGGGTTGGAGCTTTTCGTCCTTGACTTTCCACTTTCTGAGCAATTGACCGATGATAAGGGAAGAATCTCCATAGACATCAAGGTATTGAATACCTTTCTTAAGAGCAACTTGGAGGCCCACTGCGCATGCCTTGTATTCCGTCATGTTGTTGGTGCAAGGGAAATCCAATTTTATGGCGATGGGAGTGTGGGAGTCATCTGGGGCGATTCAGAAGTATCCCAATGACATGTCCCTTTTTGTTGGCAGCACCGTCAAAGAACATTTTCCATCGAAGGTGGTCTTGAGTGGTGCAAAGTATATTTTCATCTGGGAATTCAGAGATCTGGACATCTGCTTCGTCTATGGGATAATCGGTGAGGTAGTCAGAGATGACTCTTCTTTTAATGGCTTTCTACGTGACGTACACGATATCGAACTTGATTAGGAGCATCAAACATCGGGCCATTCGACTGGATAAGGCAGTTTTCTTAAGCAGGTATTTGATGGGATCCATTCGGGATACATTTTTGATGGGGAAGGTGAGCATATAGTGTCGTAACTTTAGGGTGACCCAGACAAGTGAGACACACGCTTTTTCAAAACCAGTGTAGTTAACCTCGGACCCAGCCAATTTGCGACTGGTGTAATAGATGGCTATTTCTTTGCAGGAGTCTTCAAGGTATTGGGCTAGCAAAGCCCCAACTGTAGTGTCGGTTATGGTTAGGTATAGGAGCAAAGGGAGACCAGACCGTGGTGGTATGATCACTGGAGGTTGGGTCAGGTATTATTTGATTCGATCAAAACCTTCTTGACATGCCTCATTCCAAACCTTGGTTGAATCCTTTCGAAAGAGCTTAAAGATTAGTTCATAGATGGAGGTTAGTTGGCTGATGAACCGGTTGATATATTATAATTTCCCAAGAAAACCTCGGACCTCTTTCTCTGTTCGGGGTGGTGGCATCTCAAGTATGGCCTTCAGCTTTGCAAGATCTACTTCTATCCCCTTTTCACTGACCATGAATCCCAAGAGTTTTCCCTTTATAACGCCGAAGACACACTTCTATGGATTAAGTCGCATCTCATATCATCGCAGTCGTTCGAAGAACTTCCGGAGAGCGGTAACATGACCTTCTCTACTTTTGGACTTGATAATCATATCATCCACATAAACCTCGACCTCCTCGTGGATCAGATCGTGTAGGATGGTTATGGCAGCATTCTTGAGATCGAATGGCATAACGGTGTAGCAAAAGGTTCCCCATGGGGTGATGAATGCGGTTTTTTCTTGGTGGTCTTGGTGCATCTTGATTTGGTTGTATCCGGCAAACCCATCGACGAATGATTTGAGAGCATGACTGGCTGTGTTGTCCACGATCATGTCGATATTGGGTAGCGGATAATCATCCTTTGGAGAAGCTTTGTTTAAATCTCGATAATCTACACACATTCGAACCTTCCCTCCTGATTTCGACCCAGGTACAATGTTGGCTAGCCCTGTGGGATATTCGATCACCCGAATGAAACCCGCATTTAACTGTTTGACCACCTCTTCTTTGACCTTGAGCGACCATTCGGTGCGGAGCTTTCTCAATTTTTATTTAACCGGCTTATAACCTGGGAGAGTGGGGATCTCGTGCTGAGCTATTTCAGGATCAATGCCGGGCATATCATCATAGGACCATGCGAAGACATCTACGAACTCCTTCAGCAATTCTTCGAGTTGTGCACGCTCATGCTCGTCAAGGGTGGCCCCTATCCTAATCTTGTGCAGTTGGCTACTAGAAATGAGATTAATAACAACAGTCTCTTCTTTATTAACTTAAACGCGGTTATGTTATTTATTATTAACCTTATTTAGATCAGTTCAGAATTGTTCATTTGCAAAATCATCATCATCAAAAGTTTGATTAGAATTCAAGCAGTTAATGTAAGGCACAGCAAGATACTCAAAATCTTCATTTATTTCATTGATAGGAAAAACAACATTGAGAATCTCATCAAAAGAGGTCTCGATTACATTTGAGCAAGGATAGGCAACAAAAGAAGAAATAGGGTAAACATTAGGGTTAAGGGAGATTTCAAGGGGTAGAACTGGCGCAGCATGCCAGTTAAGGAGAGGAGTATCAGTAACTTTAATCATACGACATGGGTCCATTGATGTAGTGCCTAAATGAACCATGCAAAGTGCTAGCCCCAGTATCTGTAAGTTGAAGGAATCTTCGGAATTGCCTTCCTCAGTCTCTTCGGCATCTTTGATGAGCGGTTGTACTTGGTGTGGGAAAATTTTGGCCTATGGGTAGCTGTCTTGGAAAAAGATCTCCATTCCCAGCCTCATCTTCTTATCTGTGTGGTTATACCATAGTTCTGGAAAATCGCAAAAGGGGAAGTCCTCGCCTTTTTTGATGAATCATCCATTTAAGGAGTCTCCTGAGATAGTTCGGATATAGTCTAATCTTCTCTTTGGTCGAGATTAGCGGATCATTCCGAGCTCTTATTTTCATGGTTGATACCCCAAGCCACAAGGAGGGAAAGCTTTCTTCAATTCTATGGACCCAAGTACCCCTTGCTACCTTTGCCCTAGCCCCAGTTCGGGCATGAAGTGCATGTTTCTTAACATCTAAATCACATTGACATTTCCATGAGGGTCATATCCTTTTCTTTGAAACCGTCCCCTACCGGGAGTAGGAGTGGTTCAACTCGGGAATACTGATAGGAGCATATCATTTGACCTGTGTTATATCTCAAGAATTGGACTGTTGGTGTTTGCCCCCTCGGCATTTTCGTTGTCGCCCAAAATGGTGATGACTCGCCCGTTGGCGAAGAACTTCAATTTTTGATGGAGTGAGGAAGACACTCCCTTAATATTATGGAGCCAGGGTCGTCCGAGCAATAGGTTGAAACAAGCTGGGATGTCTATGACTTGTAATTCAACAACAGGGTTAATAAGGCCAACCCCTATTGTAAGTTTTTTGGACCCACGGGTATTATCATAGGCACGCACATCGGCGGAGGTTGGAGCGAGGTCGCTTTCTTTCAGGCCTAAACACTTGAAAGTTCTCAGAGGGCAAACGTTCAAGAAGGATCTGTTATCGACAAAGGAGAGTGGCACGGACTTTACCATAACTTCGACGGAGATATTGAGTGCATGATTGTGATTTGGACCAATTCTAGGGATTTCTTCTTCAGAAAATGATAGAATTCGGGTAGAGGTCAAGGATTCGACTAGATTTACCGCTTCTTCCGGTGTGGTAAAGGGAGGAACTATGGGTCCGGTGAGTAATTTGATTAAAGCATTTCTGTGCAGCTGGGAAGACATGAAAAGCCCCCACGGAGTGATGTTAGCTTGGGTTTTCTTTAGTTGATCGAGGATCTTGCTCTCCTTGATGGTCATCTCTGGCATATGAAGGTTTTCAACGCCCTTCGCTTTGTCATTTGCTGGTAGTGAGCTTGGAACCTGGTAATGTCTCCCTGATATGGTCATGTGATTTACTGAAGAAGGAAAGAACATAAATCCCGTTTCCTCGTCAATCTCAGTTTGTGCTGCCACCCTATTTATTTCTCCGAGGAGTTCTTTAAATGATATCATCCCACATATGTCGGCTACTGGGCTAGTTCTTCCTGAAGCTGGCTCTTCACTCGAATCTTCGAATTCTTACCCCCATCCGATGGCAACAATTATGTATTTTCATGTAAAGTCGATGCATTCCACAACTTCAACGGATTCTTCATACAGGTCCTCCCAATCTGTGGGGATATGTGTGATTGAAGGGACCAAGCGCCCTTGTAGCTTCAAAGTGTCAAGTAACCCGGTGATACTGCAAATGCTGTTGGTTTGCCCGAATAATTTTGCCATAGTTTGGACAACATCATCTAGGCCGACTTCTTCGGTTGGTACCACCCACTTGTCTGAATCTCGTGCCCATTTTCGTGCCTCCAAGAACAGTGTGTTGAACTTCTGGCAATCGATGATCATTTGCGAGGGCAATTTTAGCCTGAAC
The DNA here is from genome assembly GCA_949130495.1 of Sambucus nigra. NCBI lineage: Eukaryota > Viridiplantae > Streptophyta > Magnoliopsida > Dipsacales > Adoxaceae > Sambucus > Sambucus nigra. Next base: position 236,867,910 of record OX422222.1, read on the forward strand.
TCTAGGAATTGGTTTAACACCTTTGATAATTCCATACTTCCATTTTCAGAATGGGTACGGACAGCAATGCATGCTCTGGTAAGGAGTGATAGTGCCTGATCAGCGAGGCTAGTAGGGTGTAGGAGGAAATATGGGCAAATTTGAAGCGGTTTAGGGGAGTATATGGTTGTGATTTGAGTTGAGGGATCAAAATTTAGGTTTTCTTCAAAAAAGATGGCATTGGGGTGATTCGAAAGTGTGTTGTGAGTAATGTTTGGCTTAGGATTGGCTGGTGGGGTGATGGTACCCCGGTCAATGAGATCTTAGATTACATTTCAGAGGTGAAAGCATTGGTCGGTGGTATGGCTGGCAGTTTGGTGAAAGGCGCAATGAGCATCAGCCTTGAACTTTCTTGGGAGTGGATTTGGCAATGGACGGGGATCCAAGGGTTTGATGAGGTTTCGGCTTAACAGGGCTTGGTAAACTTTGGAGAGGGGAGCATGGATCTCAGTATATTCCCTTCGGATGGGGGCAGGACGACTTTCTGGTGCCCATGATATAGTTGGTTGAGAGATGTTATTGATGGTCGAGACGGTAGCACTGGTAGGCTTGTCATACTTTCTAGGGGTGAACTGTCCGGACACCTTCTTTGCTTCAACCTCTGTTTTAATGAGGCTTTCCTCGATTTACACTCCAGCCTCTCTGAGAGCTCGAAAGTGGGGATAGTATTGTCCTCCCATCGTCGCTCGGACATGGGGCAAGAAGTTTTTCTTCACTATGTTGACCTACTCTTCTTCAGATGGCCGATTGGTCATGGTAGCTGCTCGATCCCTCCACCGGGTTATGAAGTTACTGACTGATTCCCTTGGATTCTGTTTGAGAAACTCTAAATCACGACGGGTGACCTCAAACTTCTTTTCGTTGTATTTGTACTGTGATATGAATTCTCGGGCTACATCCTCCCAGTAACGGATTCTGGATTCCTCAAGAGATAAAAACCATCAGAGGCCACTATCCTTCAAAGTTTGCTGAAACAATTGGGTCATCACTTTTTCAGAAGCCCCTAGTAGAGTCATGGAATGATGATAACTGCGAAGATGAACAATTGGGGGTCCACTCCCTCTGAACTTCTCGATATTTGGCATCTTGAACTTATCGGGTAACCTTTCTTTAGGATAAGGATACATATGGGTGTAGTCCATGTAATTCCCAGAGATCCTGACTTGATCAAACTTCTAGTGAGCATCTTGAGATCCTCTTTGACTTTATTCAACTCCTCCTCCTTTGGATCAACGACCACAGGCAGGTTAGCCATAGGCTGGGCAATGTTTGGCATTAGAAGCTGGGCAGGCGATGGTCGATTGACAGGAGGGGAATGTGAAGCGTGATGATATTCTTTCGGAACCCATATAGTCTCGGGTGGACCCATAGCATAAGGGAACAGGGCCTCAGGCTCTTGTGGAATAGGAACCTGGTTTCGTTGCATCTCTCGGACCTCGGTTTGGAGGTTGTCAATCTTAGACACGAGCTGAGCTAGGACTGTCGTTAGATCCGTCTGTATGAATGGTGATTGATTTGTATTCTCCATGGAAGATGTATGGATTCTGGACTCGAAAGAAGTAACAGAGGAAAAGATGAAACTTCGGGGTGATTAGACTGAAGACCGAAGCCAATAGGGAGCCAGGGCAAGGGCTTGCGATCGACCTGAGAAGGCGTAGGATGAGATTTATTTTCTAGAAAAAAGGAAGAGCTATTTTTGGATTTTCGATAAAGAATGGAGAAATGTTTTTGGATTTTTGATAAAGAAGGGAGAAATGTTTTTGGAGACGAAACTCAGCATGATTATTATGATTATTATGTTTTCACTTGTATTTAATTCTACTAAATGCAATGCCATACGAGACTCAAGCCTGGAAAAGTGGGGGTCTTAATATATGCAAAGCTACGGTTTGGACTTGTAACCAGGCTCATGGACAGGGTCCTATTTAAAAATATGCAAAAATTGGGTGGCAGGCCGACCTGGAATTTCGAAAGAGTTTTGGGTTGAAACTGACAATCTAAAGTGCGTGTCCTAGGTCTGACACCTATATGCGGGTATGCAGTTGGTTGGGTGAATCGGCATGGGCTCCCCCCTTTGGTGTGACTTCCACGATATACGTCTTGCTCTTGTGGGCAATCGGTACGTGTGGATAAGCCATTTGATATACCTGAGTGTACGTGAATTGCCACACCATATACCTCGTGGGGACGGTACGTGTGAGAGAGAATTCGATATACTCGGCGTACATGAACGAATTCCTTGCGATATACCTCCCGTCATAACTTCGGTCAAGCGGTACGATGTGGGGGAACCGTTCGATATACATGGAAGGTACTTGGCCAATGGAAGGTGAGAGTCATATCGCTTAAGCTAACTGTGACCTGCCGGACCAGCGCCCATCACGAAGTGACCCTCCAGTTACTGGGTAAAATTTGGTCAATATCAATGCTCTTTGGTGATGTCGTGTGAATCATGCATGATTCTCTTATTAGTATCTTATGATGAGAATGTATTTCTTGATTATGCCAAACAGGGAGCAAAGTATAAGTACCTCCAAAGGTACACCAAGTATGGATGGGTGATGCGTGCAACATGGGGATATACATATGATCCTAGGTGCACGTGGTGTGAAGTGTGCATGGAGAAATTTCTACAAGTGTGTGAACATAAGCATAAGCATGGGATACACATGAGAAAAGGGGAACATGCAAATATTTGGGGAAACATAAGCATATATAACATCCATGTAAATAGAGTCAAGACCACAAATAAAAACACATATCCTCAGTAGAGTCGCCACTGTGGCCATCCCCGATCCTCGCCCAGGCGGGCGAGCGCTTGGAGGAAAGGATCCTTTGGGTCCCGCGCGTCCCTCTTGGGAGTGCTTCGACCGGCGTCGTTTGAGATGTAGTGTAAAATGTAAAGAGATTTAGAGTCTCCAGTCTATTTTACTAAAAACAGACAAAAGAAAAAGGGGAAGCCACCCCGAAGGATGGCATCCAAAGACATGCTAGTGCATGTGAAACCAAAATGATTCGAGAAGGGTTCGGAGGCTTAGTTACGAAATGGGAAGGTGTTAGGCACCCATTCCGCACTTTCGGTCTCTCATGAATATTTGCTATTTTCCTTTTATTTCCCCCCGTGATATGTGTTCATGTGTATATATATAGAATGGAGGTAGGAATCATCAACTTGTATCATGGAAAAGATAAAGCGAGTCGTCTGTAGGAAGATATAAGAATAATATTAGAAAACTAAGATTTATGCGATTACCCCTACGTTGACCGTTATAATGGAACGATAACGCATGTGGAGCAATACGTTACTAAGGGCAAGTATATAGAATATAGGAAGATTAGATTTAGAACAAATAGGAAGATGAGAGAAAAAGTGGGAAAAATGACTCGAGTCTCGAGTTTTACCCCAAGACGCCTAAGTAGTCTATAAAGGCATCAAAGTCCACGTAGTTCGCATACAAAACGAGGGGTGGGGTTTATCCATAAATCCAAATGGGGGATCTCTTATTTGTAAGTGTGTGTGTGTAGAAAAAGTATTTTAGTTGTGAGTAAAGTGTGCGAAAAGTATGAGAATCCTTATTTGGAATTTATGAGCAAACCCTATTTTTCTTATTTTTTTTGGGTTTTATTTATATAAAAATAGGAGATGTGCAATAAATAAAAAAGTATATTAGGATGTGTGAGATGAGATAATAAAAGCGCTAAGTAAGAAAACAAGTTATTGAGAGTTTAAGAGAATTTAAGAGAAAGTAGAGAAAGTTGGACCCTCTTGAAGAACTTGAGCTTGATCTTGAATGTTGGAGAGAAGCCCTTGCACTTGGATGATGATGGAGAGTGGTAATTCACCAAGTTTGATGAAAAGGATGATGAAAAGTGGAAGTAAAAAGGGGATTTGGATGTTGAAATCACGCTGCCTTCGAGAGAGGTTATTGGGATTCGTTGAGAGAGGTTTTTATCAGATCTGGGCTCTCCTTGCAAATGAGGTAAAGGCCTCTTTTTATAGGCTCAGGTAACTATCTATCGTCATAGACATGTTCCTGCCTATCGGCAGGTGCCGATAGGCAGGGTCTGGAACCTGCCATTTGGTAGTGCGCTTCAAGATTTTTCGAAAAATCGGCCGCCGATGGCAAACTGTTGGTCAGAATCGCGCACGGGGCATACCGTCGGAAAGATAATTCAGAGACCTTCAAAATTACTTTGGATATCAACCGGTTTCGAGAGTTGACATTAGGTCAAATATGGCTTAGAAGCATTTGGCGGTCCATTGGACGGGGAATCGCTCGGACGTAAATGGATCGTTCGTCCGCATGAAAAGTCTGAATCGCGCACGGGGTGGACCGTTGCAAAGGTTAGGAGATGTACTTAGACATTCTAAAGAGTTTGACCCGGTTTAGGGAGTTGACTTTGGTCAACCGGGCTCGGGAAGCATTCGGTAACCTCTCGGAGTCAAACGGATAGTTCGTCCGCATGGTAAGTCGGAATCGCACACGGGATGGACCGTTGGAAAGGGTATTCGGTTCCCTTGGAAGATTCATTCAGCCTTGGTCGAGCTGAAGAGTTGAAATAGGTCAAACAGAGCCCGAAAGCGCCCAGTGGCCTCTAGGTTAAGTTTCGGACGCAAACGGATCTTTCGTCTGCATGGTAAGTCGGAATCGTGCACAAGGCGGACCGTTGGAAAGGGTATTCAGTGCCCTCCTAATATTCATTCAGTCTCGGTCAAGATGAAGAGTTTGACTTTTGGGTCAAACTGAGCCGAGGAGTGCCCGATGGCCTCCAGGTCAGTACTCAAGACATGACCTGAGTTTACGATGATGACGGGACGTACTAGGGACCTAAGGAGAGTTAGGGGGTAACAGAATGGGGTGTCTATAGTAAGGAAGTGGGAAACATGGGTAAAAACTACTAAAAACTGTCATAAAATTTCCCGCCTGAAATCTCGTTCGAATGATATTTTTGTTCGAATGACATCTCGTTCGAACGAGGCTTCTAACAAAATTCCAAAATGAACTCATTAGAAATCTCATTGGAAATCTCGTTCAAACATCCATCTCATTCGAACGACATTTCAAACGAAGTTCCAGTGGCCAAAATGGGAACTCGTTGGCAAACTCGTTCGAATGACATCTGGTTCGAACGAAAAACTCGTTCGAACGACATATCGAACGAACTTCTAGAAAGTTTGAAAATTTTATTTTTAGCCCAGAAACTTTATAAACTTATTTAAAGTTTTAATTAAATCTTTCTGAAAAATAAACAACAGTTTTTTATTAAACCTACACCCATTATAAAACGTTCCAAGCTCCTATGTATATATGTAATGCATTAATACCTTGGGAGCATGGAACCATGTTTGATGACGTAGAAACGAGGAACTTTAAACTTGGCAAAATGATGAAGCTTTATACTCTTGGCCGCTACGTCTTCAACAAACACGTCATAGGCTTGAAGGATGATCAATGAACTCTATTCTATGACACAAACGTTTTTTTTCTGAAATTGAGCCAAAACTACAAAGGACTCAATTGGAAATTTGTGTCCTTACAGGATTTGATCAAAAAAAGTTTCCTTTTCAAAGGTAAAGGTTCTTAGGCATAAATGGGTTAGTTTAGGGTGAGTTTGAGAGTGATTGGAGCCAATAGTGGATCATACTGGATGTATTACACAATTACATCGATTCCCTGATCACTCAACTCTCTTTTATAAACCGTGGGTGTAAGAAATCACAATTAATAATCCTAAATAGAAAAAGGATTAAGAGAGTAAGAAATGGTCACAACACACATTATTTATGTGGTTCGCTAACTGCCTATGTCTACAGAGGGTTTTTCAGGTATTATTCATTCCTTAGAGGCTCAGAATTACATGTCATATTGTCCCGGGGTGAGGGTTTTATTTATAGTAATAAGAGTAGTTGAGTTGTATGCAAAATCTTCTAGCACTTTATTGGCTCGTTGATGATTCTTGTTTCTCTCCTCCGAGAATGTAGGTAACCAAAATAGCTATTTAATTATCCATATGATATATTGTTGTATTTATCCACACGATATTAAATTTAACTTGGGCAACGTATTTGGCCTATTTGGACTACCGAAAGTTTAGTCTTCATGGTTTTACACCCGCAATTACCCCACAAATTATTTATTAAAAATGGGCCGAAGAATTTTTCATCCTTTGTTGGCCCAAGTTGAGTCCAGATCCAGATATATGTGCTCGGACATATCCATAATTATTTTAAAACATCAAGGGTACACTGGTCCTATGTAGAAAAATGAACCATCAATCTGATCTTGAGCCATGTTCCTTATAATTGAACTTTTGGAATTCAATCCTCACTCGTTTCAAACTCTATACCGTCAATTTGCTTCCTTCTTCTATTTCTCAAAAAGACTTTTTGGAGCTCATGTTTTCTCAGTTTATTTTATAATTCTTATTTATCTTCGCTTGCTTTTTCCATCTCCATAGTTCCTTTTGTTTATATTCATCGCGTAATCTTCTTGAATTCTTTTCTTGTTTGAAAATGGTTTACACCGTCAATAAGAAGATCTTGGGGAGTTTAGGAAAACTTATTCAATTCTCCCTTGGGTTACAATCGAGTATGCCCCCATGCCCATAAATTGCATCGCTATTGAGGATAGCCATTGGATCCGTACCATCTCGATAGCTGAAGGGGGGATAACATTTACCCACAAACAACTTTTTTTGGAATTTTGCAAAAACATTTATGTCATTCCCTAAAACACCCTAAATCTTTGACTTACTTGAGTCTACATTATTTGAGCATTTCAACTAATTTTGATATTATGTCAAAACATATTTTTTAATACGAGCCTTCTCCTTGATACATCAAACAACGTTACTCGATGACTGCCTCTACTCTACTCAACGACATATCCGAGTAAATGTATTAACGTGTGTTGTACATTTGCATTTGACACATTAGGCACACATGCATATATATATTGATCCATATTATTAATTGCGCGTCTAAACATTTGTTAAAAGTGAAATTAGATTACTTTTACTGAAAATAATTTTTTTAAATAAAATTGATTTAAGTTTTATTTAAAAAGAATTTCTTGATTCTTACATAATATTTCAAAAATTATTTTTTTGTAAGTTTGTATGCATGCGGGTAGTAGTACCCTTGGCTTCGGATTGTCACAACATGTTATAGTATTAGTTCCTTTGTCTCTTTTGTTTCACACACACACACACACACACACACACACACACACACACACACATATATATATATATATATATATATATATATATATATATATATATATATATATATATATATATATATATATATATATATATAGAGAGAGAGAGAGAGAGAGAGAGAGAATCTCTGGTGCGGACTCACATCCCAAAAGTGGTCCCCTCGTGGTCCCAAAGACTTTTGTTATTTACTTTAGATGGTACCCCTTTTGTCTTATACTAAAACCTTAGTTTAAGACTATATATTTAAAAGATTTATAGTTTAGACCCAAATTGGTATCAAGACCTTAAAGACTTTAGAAACTCACCGAATTTCGACCAAAACCCTAATTTTGGTATCAGAGCTATAAGACGTTCCTTTTAGAAAAAGACTTTAATGCCCTTAGGATTTATCCCTCGCATTTACCAAGATATTTTTGGAACCAATCCAGACTTCCATCCCATATCCATAACTGATTTAGACCCCGTAGGTTATTTAACCTCTCACATAGACGGTTGTTCACACTCCGAACACAACCCAGCTAAACACGCAGACAATAGACAAGTTAGTGCTAGTGCTATTAATAGCATAACATACCAAAATAAGTGTATACTCCTTATATTAAGACAATTAATAAAAGACACTCAAAGCTTAGAAACAGAGATAAAAAATATCTCTAAAAGATTATTAGAAATAGATAATCAAATCCCAATGGACTTAGTTCATGTTCTACAAGAAATAAATATTAAGACTAATCGTATAGAAGTCCTTAACAAAGACATTTTAGAAATTGAAACCTTAATTAAAAATCAAGACAGTGAGTTAATTAAACTTACCAAAGAACAAGCTAAGCTTATCCCTAAATTAGATTGTTATCTTCCTAATGGAGATAGTTAGATCATACTGGAATGAGGTATCAAGAGACCTCTCCACTCAGACTTTATCAAAATTTTATCAAAGAAATTTATAATAGATAAATGATGATAGATTTTATTATAAGATAAATGAAAATGAGATTGCCAACGCAGCTAAAACAACTAGACTCATATTAGAAAGACTAAATTTAATTTCTACATCCATAGCTGCTACTCAAGACTATAACAGTAGATTTGTTAAAGACTTACATTTAGATTTGAAAGCCAAGACAAAAGGATTAACCACCTTCTACACAGACTTTGTTAAATTCCAACAAAATTTAGCAAATTATCTTAATAATATGAAAAGCCATAACCTATCCAAGATGAATAGTATTATTAATGAACTTAGACTAGACATGGCCCAAGTAGAAGAAAAATATGAAGAAATTATAAACGGAATTAAGGCCGTATATAATAAACCTTCCCAAGCAGAAATAGACTCTCTTTTTATTCTATCTCGTTTAGATAAAATAGAGAAAATTGTAGAATCTATAGAAATTAGATCTATGCAACAATAAGAAAAAGATAATGAAGTAAAAGACTATATAACAAATGTTGCAAAATCCCTTGTTAATTCTCTAGCTAGACATGGTGAAGAAATTTCTGATAAGACAAGAAAAGAGAATAAGATTTTTAAAGAAGAAATCCTTAGTCAGATAAAAAGACAAAAAGATTATTCAGACTTCTTAGAAAAAATTAAAAAATGACTCAAATAAAAACAGGTAACCACCTGTAAGTTTAGAGAACCCCCTCCTATAGAAATTGGAGAAAGAAATACCATAGGTAGATGAGTCATAAATGACGGATTAGATAAGACTAGTAAGATAGTTAGCTCTATCCCAAATATTGGACAGAATAATCATACGCTCCAAAGACTTAAGGATTCATCCTCCAATGTTAGGACATGGTGGAAAGAAAGAAATTTCACCAATCCTCTCCAATGGAAAGAATGGGGTGAAGTTGACTGGAAGATTGTTGAAGATTCCATTTATAATGGACAACTTCCAACCGTTAGATACATAGACTTGTTTAAAGAAGGTGCCACTCCTAAGACTCCTAATTATAACATGACTTACCATTAAAGGAATCACGTGTTAGACAAATCCTATACTGAGCTCCAAGTGTTTGACTCAAAATGGCTTAGATCTAAAGGAACTCATAGGAAGTTCCAATTCCTAACCTTTGGACTCTTTCAAGCAAGAATCCAAGGATTACATAGACCTCAGAATAATATCAACATATTATGTTATTTGGTAGACAAAAGATGGAAAGATTTTAAGAAAAGCCTTATTGGGATAAACCAATTAGAAATGTCAGACAACATAGGATACCTTAATGTCATTCCGGCATTTACAGTAACCGTAGACACAGCCAAACATTTTAAGTTAATCTTATATGCTAGTGGCTATAAAGACTATATTATCCCAGAAACTAATATAAATATAGAATTCTAAAGCTATGTGAAGTTCTTCCAATTTCCTTATGAAGGAATGCAATCGGGAATTCTAAGCGGTAGACTTAATGAAGAAATCTTAGTTAGAACCAATGTTTTAGACTATAATCATACTTACAGTGTTAGGAATACTGTACATATGAAAGAAAAAGCTAAGATCCTCCGACAATTGCCAGAATTTTAAGAAAGTAAGACTATACAAAATAAACCTTTATTTGTTAATCAAGACGATGTCACTGGAAATGTTACCATTCAGTTTGGTCCTCCTAAGATTGTCAATAAGAATATCCAAACCAAAGAAATTAGATTTAGGAATATGGAAGAAGCCATAATCAATGATCCTTCAGAAGGAGAATGTAGTAGTAAGACTAGTGCTAGTTTGCTAAGATAAGCCCCGATAATTAGACCTAGAAGATTATTTGAACAAAAAGACGTATTAAAGAAAAAGCTATGATTCAAAACTTTGGATATGAACCCTTAGAATTGGACATGAAGACATTTAAATATCACCTTAAGAAAAGTCAAGAAAGGGAAAGATTTAATATGATAGCCCAAGATCGCATATTAAAATTAAAAGAATCTAAGAATATGAAAGAACTTCTTAGAAACCTAAGAATAATAGAAGAAGGAGAAGAAAGATTAATGTCATCTACACAAGTAGAGCCTAGTAAACAAGAGATAGGAAGTAGTAGTAGGCTAGAAGATGCTCCTAGACTTTTTAGTAAACCAATAGGAATAAATATTCCTATATACTCAATCACCGTAGTAAAGACTAAACCTGATTATATAAAAGACTTTCCAACCAGTGACAAGAGTTTCACTCATGTTAAGACTATGGCAAGCCAAGCCATAAATCCAGTAGGTATAAACCTTAACTTAGACAATGTCCAAGATATGAAGAAGGCCTTGGACGAATGGCGTAATCAGATGAACACGTGTTTTGAATCTAATGAACAATGGGATACAAAATCATGTAAATAATACGCTGAGCAATCCATTAGAGGTATTGCAAAAGATTAATTAGATAGTTTAAGAAAGGATACATATGAAGGCTCCTTAGCAAAGGTTGAAAAGATGAAAGAAAACATAGAAGAAAGATCAATTAAAGAATATATTCAATTGTTCACATCAGAATTCATTGGAGCTGGACATCTAGCTCAAATCAATGAACAAGACCTAGCAAAAACAAAGTTAGCCCTCCTTAGCATTTGCAAATTAGATAAGATAAATGAATATAATAATAATTATGAACAACTATATTACCAAATTAAAGAATTTGGAGAGACCTTACAAGATGAATACTTTAGAAAGATACCAGCCATAGGACAATTCCTAATTAATGAATATAGGAATTTTCTAGGAGTAGATTGAGTTAAGAACAACTCCCTTGGTGAAAGAATTAATTTTGCCAAAGAATATATCATATATAAGAGACATGACATAACTCAAGGAAAGTTGATAGAAGAGACTTTCAAGCAGATCCCTCCAATCAAAGACAAAAGAGGCATTGCACCAATCCAATGGGGATGTGGAAGTGAAGCTAAGAAATTCAAAAAGAAATTAGAATGGAAACATAGGAAGTTTAAGACTAGACCTTTAGGATTTTCAAAGAAGTATAAATTTAGACAATCTACTACCTTTAGAGAAAAGAATCCTAAGACTAAGAAGAATAGATTTAACCAAAGAAGATATATTAAGAAGAATACTTGTAAATATAAGAAGGTTCCTAATTATAGGAAAGACAAAGATATAGCTCAATCTAAGACTGCCATCAAAGAATGTTGAACTTGCGGCAAATAAGGAAAATTTGCTAAAGACTGACCTAATAAGAAAGATAAAGAAAGTATTAAGATTATTAATACAATTTTAGACTATGTAGATCAAAAAGAATTAGATATCCTATATGCTATAGAAATACCAGACATAGAAGATGATGATAATACCAGTATCTATAGCGCATATACAGATAGTGATTCAGAAGACTATAGTGATACTGATGAGTATGAAAACTTTCAGGATACTCTAGACTTGTATATGATGCAAACTAATCAAGACGATTTAGATAATGAATATATAGACTTTGAAGAAGCTTGGTATAAGTGTATATTAAACCATTTTTTAAAGATAAGATGGATAGTTAGTAATCCTGAGTTACTAACCTATATACCTAGATGTTACTTTGATGAAAGGCATTATTGCATATTTAAGATGAAATGTAGCAAGAAAGACTTTAGATGTGTAGAATGCTTTGAGACTATACAAATAGAATTGTTTATAATTTGTGGTATATGTCAATTACACTACCATGAAGACTGTTGGAGAACTAGATTTAGAGCAATTTATACTAACCAGTATGACGATCAAATAGAATTAGATATTAAAACATATTATTAAGACATTGATAGAAATATAGCCAAAATATTTTAAGAAAATGAAGACTTCAAAGGAAAGGGAATTTCCTATGATTTAGAAGAATACCATTTTGATAATAGTTCAGAAGACCAAATACCCTTAGATTTTATAGATAAACCTCAGAAAGGAATATCTATTTTAGAAAACAACAATTTAGGAATTTCTACTAAACCACATGCTTGTTTTGTAGAATTATTTGTTCAACACAAAGACTATCCTAAAAGGCTTTCAGCTTTTATAGATACAGGATGCTCTTAGAGTATTTGCAAGGCTAATGCCTTCCCTGAAGACTATTTTTCAGAAAGTACTCAAGAAATCTATGGTAAAGTGGCCAATGGAGATCCATTTACCTTATATTTCCAGACTATTCCTATTTATTTTAAATTAGGAAATCAGACCAACAAAACCGTTAATCATCGATTTTGGATAATGGATCCTCATCCTAGTTTCATAGGAAACATTATTTTAGGACAAGACTTTATTAGTAAATATCATCCTTATACTAAGTATAATGATAAGATATTAATTAGTGATATAGAGGAATTTAATATTAAAGCCCATCTAATAGATCACAAGACTGCCTTTAACCTTATGTAGGTCAAACCAAATTATAGACCCATTAAATATCAGAGTTCTTCAGCTGAGCATGGTGGACTTAGACTTACAACCCAACAAGAAGCCTTAGAAATTACTAAGACCTTATAAATAGAATGTAAAGTGTCCAGACCAAAAGTGTTATAAGTAAATAGCGCTTATACAACAAGACATTTTAGATCAAGCTCAACATACCTTATTACAGGTTCAAGCTATATCCATACAGAAGAAAATGGATATAGAAGTAGAAAAGGAAAAGATTAGGCAACTAACAGAGCCTACTTTAGGAGAAAATCTCATCGCTAAGTGGGATAAAGACCAAAGCTATTGTGAAATTATCCCTATTAATACAGATGCCACTATTAATGGTGGAACCTATAAGAAATGATATTCACAAGAAGACAGGGAAGAATTCAAGAAAGACATAGATGAAATGCTTAAGTTAGGCATTATTAGAGAAAGTAAAAGTAGATATAATAGCCTATCCTTCTATGTTCAAAATGAATCTGAACGTAAAAGAGGAAAAAGACGCATGGTTATAGATTATAGACAATTAAATAAGAATTGTGAATTTGATTCTTATAAGATACCAGACAAAAATAATTTGGTCAATTTGATTGAAGATAGAATTATATTCAGTAAGTTTGATTGCAAATCAGTATTCTGGTAAATTGAGATGCATCTAGATAGTATTACTTGGACAACCTTTAGTGTGCCCCAAGGAAAATACGAATGGCTAGTAATGCCATTTGGATACTTGAAGGCTCCTCAAGTTTTCCAAAGAAGACTGGATAATATATTTAGACCTTATTCATAATTTTGTCTTGTTTATATATATGATATTCTTGTAGCCAGTAAGACTGAGATAGATCATGTAGACCATCTTAAAAAGATTATTTTAGAATTAGACAGACGTGGTATTGTTATTTTCGAAAGAAAAATACAATTATTTCAAACTGAAATAGACTTTGTGGGAATGCATATTAATAAAGGGAAATTATCCTTAGCAGAACACATAACCAAAAAGATTATTGAGTTTCCAGACCAACTTAAAGATAGAAAATAATTACAATCATTTTTAGGATTGCTTAATTATGCTGCAGACTTTATTAAAGACCTTGCTTCAAAAAGACAAAGCTTAACGGCCAAATTAAAAGGAACAGACAAAACCAATCCCTTTTATTGGACTAAAGATGATTTTGAAGTAATAAGACAAATTAAAGATGTAGTCAAGAATATTCCTTTACTTTAACTGCCTAATGAAGAAGACCAATTTATAGTAGACTCAGATGCCTCTGATAAACAATGGGGAGATGTATACTTTGACATTGATCATCAGACAAAAAAGAAGAAACTTTGTAGACATAATTGTGGAACCTTACGTACCCAGAAACAAGATACACTGCCCATGAAAAAGAAGTTTTAGCCATAGTAAGGGCAATAGAAAAATATATGTTATTTCTTAGACCTAAACATTTTAGTGTTTATACTGACTCTTCTTATGTAGTAAAATTCAGAGATTTAGACTTGTCCAAATCAATGACTAATAGACTAATTAGATGGCAACAATTGATTAATGGTTATGACTTCTCTGTTATACATATTAAGGAAAGAAAAATACCACTCCAGATATTATATCAAGAGAGCCAATGTTTGCTAACACTAATATGATTTCATGTTTTATGTTGCAAACAAAAGACTTAGACGATATGAGTTCCTTCGGCACAAATAGACTGAATAAGGAAGATGTTGCAGACTATCTTAGATGCGTAAGACCAAATGCTGGTGTAACGCAAAGACCAACTCATATTCAAGACTCTCAAGAGAGACCAATCCTAGAGAACTTTGATGATATCTTAGTTACTCCTGGAAAATTTAGACAAGAGATTATTGCTCAAAATAGACTCATTGGGAAAATATATTTTCCCCAATATAGACCTGATCAAAGATATCCAGACTTGATCAAATTTAGACGAGAATTTTCAGAAGATGAAAATACTCTTATAGACACTATATAGTGGAACGTCAATAATAGACTATGGATTGAGTTCAAACAAAATTTGGTAGCTATTGCTAGATTTATGAGGACTCAAAGACTTGCAGTTACCCAGCTCAGTGGTACTGCTATACCTAGACCTCAGGTTCAGACTTATTCTCAGACTCTTGGAGAATCCTCCAAAACTAGACCTACTGATTTCTGTTATCAGAAATAGACTTTTAAGACTAAGATTGTTATACCATTTGGTTATAATAATCTTCCATTAACAAAAGACTTTAAAAAAGAAGATAATAACATTATTGATCATTTTAATATGTTACTATCAGAAATAAATGGAGATGCCTTAATGATTAAGGGTTTCTTCAATGACATTCCAAAAATATATCTTTTTGGAAAATCAGACATGGCTTATATAACTCTTGCAGACCACGGGTTCATTGGACTCATCCAGAAAAAAGATATTGAAGACTCTGTTGCTCTTAGAAAAATAGTCCATGAGTATGTTAAGAAGGTAGAAGACTTCCTTCCTCTATTTGCTAGAATCTATCAGATTACTCCAAGTTCCTATAGAGGAATGAGAGTTGAAGAATTTAGACTTATTAGATTTTCCAATTATATATTCGAAGACGTTGAAATTTTATCAGAAGAAGAGACTAAAGAATTAATTATTGATAAGTCCAAGCTCCAGATTGCTCAAGCCATGAAGATAATTGAAATCATGGAGTTATTGACAGGAGAAGACATGTGGTACACTACCTACTACAAAGAAGACCTGATAATTCGAGATGATGAGCCATTCAATAAAAGGCTCGAGAAAGAATCCAAGGAAATTTTAGAGATAGCTTTGCCGGCTAGACTTTGAACTGTAGGCCTCATTGATGAATTTTTCAACAATGCCCTACCAAACTAAGACAAAGAAGAAGAAAACACAGATACAAAAAAGGGCCCCTCGGTAGTGGAAGAATTATTGAAGATGGAAGACTCAATTGCTTAGACTCTGCTTTCCATAAAGTAAAAGGATGCCTACCCCACATGGGCCACCATACTGATAAAAAAGACGAAGACATTATTTGGTGCTCATATATTATTACAAGATGACAAGACTCATGATGAAGACTTGGCACGCCCCTTCAGCTGGTCTTTCTTTTCAAAAAGAAAAAGGTTCCCCAATTATCGAAAGATGTTAAAAGCCTATAGACCCAGTTGATAAGATTCCAAAGACAAAGTTTCTTTAATAATTTATATTCTTCCACCGAATTGCTTTTAGTAGCCAATTACCAGTCATTTGTAGTGCCCTTATGCTATAAAAGGGAGCGTTCATTTGAGTTTTAGATATCAGTTGTTAGAGAGTGATCAATTGTTAGACTTCTAGTGTTAGAGAGAGAGTATGCTTGTAGAGAGTAATATGTATATGAGTGAGTCAACCTATCGTAGTTAGGGTAGAGGGGAGAGTTGTAACTACTTATGCTATGCAATAAAAGTATTTTCTTTTCTTGAAATATCTTATGTTGAGTTGTTATTCTTTTCTAAACTCTCTCCAACTTTCTGTTCATAGAGGACTATTGTGTGGAACCTCTGGTGTAGCACACAAGATGTTATACTGGTGAACCGTTGTCAGGTGCCGATTAGCCATTAGCCGTTAGCTAGGTGGGCGTTAGGCGTGAAGGCGTACAAGCAGGAAACGGGTTCAACGCCAAAATAGTGGATTGAGGTGCGACACATAAAAAGAGAATTATAGGAGGCCGAGACCGGAGAAGAATAGTAGCAAGGCTGAAGAGAAAAAGGAAGAAAGATAAAGATATTGCAGACGAGAAGGAAGGTATAACTCGAACCAAACCCTTAACTATTTTACATATTATTATTTTAAAAGAATCTCGTATGTGCCTATAAATCACTGCAGACTTTTTAGAATTTGTTAATCAAATAAGTTTAGACTTAACTAGAGAAATTCAAGACTGGACTCTTACAGACACTAAAGATAAAAAACTTATAGAATCTACTTTAATATACGCAAGTGGTACTTTTAAATATATAGACCAGATTATTGAGTGGTTAGGAAGAGAAGTACCTAAAATAGAAATAATTAGAACAAGGATCCGTGATCTCTTTAGACAAAAATTAAGAACTGAAGATTTTGCAGAAGAACTATCAAGACCTGAAAAATATCAAGAATACACTAGGATACTTGAAGACAGTATAGACGAAATTAAAATTTATTAGACAAAAAAGTTTAGCTGAAACAAAGGTTATTTTAATTAGAGCCGGAGGAATTCTCCCTCTTCTTAAAAACGTAGAGACAGTTGCCCCTAGAATATACTGTAGATTTTTGTCATCTTATGGTGATAATAATTTAGATGAATTTATAGATAACGATATAATTGATATTATTAATCAAATATATAAAGAAACTAGACAGATAAATCCATGATACTGTATAAGGTATTTAAGACTAGAATATTTTCCATCAAGACCTCTTGCAATTTCTAGACTCCCTGAAGAAACCATTTATATAGATAATCCTCGCTATTCAGAACTCCAATAGGATAGTTCCGGGAGAATCTTGAGAAGTAGCAGTAGCCCTGAAACTTCTACACTTAGACTTCCAGATTAATTAAGCGTTAAAATAAGCTTAAAAGACTGTAGAAAGCATTGGGGTAAAAACTTATATTCCCTAAAACTTATAAGAAGATAAAAGACATTGCGGTCCCAAAAGTTGGTCCTAAAATGACAAAATGGTCCCTAGATAATTCTTGGATGGTAGCGGCTCGTAAACTAGGTCCGTATGAGAGCCGATCTCTCTCTCTCTCTCTCTCTATATATATATATATATATATATATATATATATATATATATATATATATATATATATATATATAGTTGTTGGCATGCTCAAAGATTACCTCCTAATTGATTTAATCGCCTACTATAGTGTTTATATATGTATGCTTTAGTAGGTTTAGTAAATAAGGCTTAATAGTTGGCTTTTGCTTTTGCTGGTAACGATTTGACCCATTAGTCATTTAGGTTCATGTTTCTTCCTTTGTGACTATAGAGATTTCATACCTGTTGCATTGGATTTTGTTCAAGACTTTGAAAAGCCATTACCCGCCTTTTGCTTCCAACTTACTTATTAAAAGGTTTTGACCATTTGGTAACCTGCATACACTATAGTTTCATCTCTTACCTGTTTGCATTTTCATATCGATTTATTTTTATACCTTGGTAACAGTTATAGGTTCTAGCTATAGAACTACTGATTTGACCGTATAGATCAATTTAGGTACCCGAGATTTGACCAGCTTATGTGTTGCGTAACATCAGTTTGCTTAACCTGCTTTAACTGTTGGTTAATAGGTTACACCAGTTAGATTTCATACCTTCTTTGACCGTTGGTTTATGAGAGAGATTGCTTCTAGATTTGATGTTGACCTTTGGGTAGTTCCATTGATAGAGATGCCTGTTGTACAGATTTTGACCGTTGAAGTTTGTTACACTAAAACCCTATACCACCTTGTTTTTATCTGTTAGTGGTTTTAGGTTCTTGAGACTTTTATAGCAGACTTAGTTTGTTAAGTTGTTAAATCTGTTAATTAATTTTAGCTCGATTTAATCACAGCCTAAGATTAATAACTTTTAATGTGAAATCTTGATTTTTAAATTTCTAGAATAATCTTTTTCTCACCTATATAAACCACATTAGAGAGTTTGTTTGTGTTAGATATTTAGAACATATTTTCTAGAGTGAGAAACACAAAAAGATTAGATTTTGTAGAGAGAAAAATATAAGAATTAGAGAGAATATCTTAGAGAGAGATTGAATGTTATTTTACATTGTGTTATTTCTACTTCATCTCATTTATGTTTTTTTTAATTCTCAATGATCTTACACATCATCTCATAACTTTAGAGATTGAAATATTATGTTATTGTAGAGAGAATTTATGTGCTTTCATGATGAAATAATTTTTTGCAAAAACTAGAATTCCTTAGATTTTTAGATCCGATTTTTATTGAATATTTTTATGATCTAAATATTCTGATTTTGCGTTAGATGCAATATGATGTTTAAATCATAATTTCTCCGGATATTACATGTTTATTGAAAATCTTTTAAAGACCTGTTTTCTCATATTTGTGAAATTATTTGAAAAACACTTTCCTCATAAAATTGGATTTTATATTTTTCAAATATTGAGAACACATTTTTAAATGATTGAATAATCTTGTTATGTCTCTAAGGTAAGTGTTGTATGTATTTATTAGTTTATAAGATTTATGATTGAAAATTTATTTTGTAATTTTTTATAGAAAACTTAATTGATTGATAATTAAAAATGTATTTTTTTTAAGTTTTTATAGAAAATTTATGTGCTTGATTACAAATGCATTTCTGTTAAGTTTTTGTAGAAAACTTATATGCTTGTGTTATGAATTAAGTTCTTGCATGGTTTGCATTTAGAACATATTCACTTGCATGTTTTGCACAACTAGTATGTTGTTAGAAGATCAGTTTTAACTGAGTTGGAATTCACTAAAATAAGAAGCAAGGAGTTAAACCAAGGAAACTGGGAGGGAGATTAATGTATCAGTATCAGAAATGTCATGGAGGAAAGACCGAAGAGTTTTATGCTCGGGAGAAGAGATAGCTCGTGTAGGTATATTTTTCCGTCTGTTAGACTTAGGATCTTGCATTGTATGTTTGGGTGCTTGTAACTCTTGTAAAATTATTTATAGTGGAATTTTTATTTTGTGGCGTAGAGGTCACCGTGGATATTTTTCCTAGTTTGGGTTTTTACCACGTTAAAAAATCATACTTGTTATTCTTCTTTTCCTCGTCTTATTCTATGTATGATTTAGAATTAAAATTGTTACATGATTTAAATATTTGAGTTAGAATAATTAATCATATGAGATATATTGTATTGTAAGGTAATAAATCATATTGTTATTAATTTGACTTTAGAATAAATCAGATTTAATTGATTTTAATTTCCGCATGTTTTAAAATCCGATTGGTTGGTTAATAAAGTTTTTCTTGATTCGTTTAGACATATGTTCTTAGAAAAACTTGCATGAAATCAGAGTATGTTCATTTGCGCGTATGTATATTATTTCATGGGCGCATTTCATTTTTTTTTTCAATTGGTATCAGAGCGGGTCGCTCCGAAAAAGATTTAACCATCTGGAGTGTTGATCCTTTATTTCTTGATCATACGATTTCATGTTACAAATTTGATTAATTTTTATATCCAAATATGATGATGAGTTTTATATGTATGACCTCATGGTAGACAACATGTTATTTAATCTACTTTAATTATTCTTACTCTATTTCTTGAATTTATAACCCCTATTATAGTTTATATGCTTAGTTTAATTTTTTTTGTGACCATAGCATTAGTTGAGGGGAAGAGACTTTATTTGTTGATTACTCTAGAATATGATGATCTTGTTTAAATTATGTATAGTATGTATATTACCCTTGATTTTATTTGACAAGTCCCTGAAAACTATATGAATGTGTTTGATTCATTTTTCTACCATATTTACATATTTTCCTGTCATAATCATGGTAATTATATGTCCTCTGAGATTTTAGGGTATAGATGTTTGTCAATGCAAAAGATACCTCTTAAAATCATGTCAATGTAGGAGTGACACTTGATTAGAACCGTTAATATGTTTATTGTGGCAGTTATATATTTTTTTTAATCTTCCTTATGTTATCATTTTTTTTATCCTTTGTCTATTTGAGACAAAAAGGGAGAAGAGTACATCATTTTATTAGTCTTGATTCTTGAAATATATACATGATATCCTGTTTTTAATGATTTATCAATTTCTATGATATCTTACACTTGATCTTGTGAGTTGGGTTTTAAAGTTTTATGCAGGAAATCACAAGAAGGTGTTAGGATAATTGATGTATAGTAGAGTAAGGTAATTTTTATTTTCTATGATTATTTTGTGGATTGGGTAGAATAGTAATTGTTGTATAGGACTTAGGTTATTTTATTTTTCCTAAGAGTACCATGATGTACTCAAAGGGTTTTGTCACAAATATCCAAAGGGGGAGATTGAAACACCCTAAATCTTTGACTTACTTGAGTCTACATTATTTATGCATTTCAACTAATTTGTATATTGTGTAAAAACATATTTTTTAGTACGAACCTTCTCCCTGGTACATCAAACAACGTTACTCGACGACTCAAGATGCCTTGACTCTACTCAACGACATATCTGAGTAAAGGTTTTCACGTGTGTTGCACATTTGCACTTGACACATTAGGCACACATGTATATATGTTGATCCATATTATTAATTGTGTGTCTAAACATTTGTTAAAAGTGAAATTAGATTACTTTTGCTGAAAATAATTTTTTTAAATAAAATTGATATAAATTTTATTTAAAAAGAATTTCTTAATTCTTAAATAATATTTCGAAAATTTAATTTTTTGTAAGTTTGTATGCATGTGGGTATTAGTACCCTTGGTTTCAGATTGTCACAACATGTTATAGTATCAGTTCCTTTGTCTCTTTTGTTTCACACACACACACACACACACACACACACACACACACACACACACACACATATATATATATATATATATAGTTGTTGGCATGTTCAAAGATTACCTGCTAATTGATTTAACCACCTACTATAGTGTTTATATATGTATGATTTAGTAGGTTTAGTAAACAAGGCTTTATAGTTGGCTTTTGCTTTTGCTGGTAACGATTTGACCCATTAGTCATTTAGGTTCATGTTACGTCCTTTGTGACTACAGATATTTCATACCTATTGCATTGAATTTTGTTCAAGACTTTGAAAAGCCATTACCCGCCTTTGCCTCCAACTTACTTATTAGAAGGTTTTGACCATTTGGCAACCTTAGGTTTACTACATACAATATAGTTTCGTCTCTTACCTATTTGCGTTTTCATTTCGGTTTATTTTTATACCTTGGTTGTCCGTATAGTAAACAATTATAGGTTCTGGCTATAGAACTATTGAGTTGATCGTATAGATCAATTTAGGTACCTGAGATTTGACCAGCTTATCTGTTGCGTAGCATCAGTTTGCTTAACCTAATTTAACTATTGGTTAATAGGTTACACCAGTTAGATTTCATACCTGCTTTCATCGTTGGTTTATGAGAGAGATTGCTTCTAGATTTGATGTTGGCCTTTGGGTAGTTCCATTGATAGAGATGCTAGTTGTACAGATTTTGACCATTGAAGTTTGTTACACTAAAACCCTATACCACCTTGTTTATATCTGTTATTGCCAAAGATTATGGTAAGGCTCAACGTAACAACAAGAACAAGTATGAAGTCCCATTGATGAATGTCAATACTATTTTAAGGGGGAATTTATAGGTGGATCTTATTCCACCGCAAGAAAATATCACCTTGTAAGCTTACAATAAGGAGGATTTCAAGTTAACAGTGTGTATTACCAGAGTATTTTTCATAAGGAGGTCCCTATGATGGTCCTCCTAGATACAGATAGGGCTGTAAATCAGGTTGGGTGAGCTGAGCTTGAGCTTGCTCAAGCTCGGCCCGAACTACCTTATCCAGGATCAAGCCTGCACTCGGCCCGAACTAAACTTTTCTACCTAAGCCCGAACTCGGCTCATATATATTTCGGGCTTCGGGCCCGATTTCAATTTTTTTTGTTAAAAAAAGTTTGAACTAGTGTTATCTTATTGTGTTTCCATCCTATAGAAAATGTACATACCAAAATCTAATTGATATTTCATAAAATAAAGTATATAATTATGAAATGTGTAAAATAAAATAAGGGAAGTAAGAATGAAAACCTACAAAGACTAAATAAATTTCATACATATAAAATTAGTTAACATAAATATGTTATATTATATAAAATCACTTATTTATTTATATATTCAAAGTTCGGGCCCAATTCGGGCTTGGCAAAGTTCGGTTCAAGCTCGGCTAGAAATTCATTCGGGCTTGAAATTTTGGCTCAGGCTCGGCTCGGCTCAAACTCAAACAAAGCTCGACCTAAAAATAGTGAGCCGAACGGGCGAGCTTCATGCTTTTCTGACTCAATTTAGAGGCCTAGATACAGACCTCAGAAGAATCCCCCTTTTATATTATGACTCACTAGTCATTATTATCATAATAGGAAATGTTAATATGAAAAAGGTCATAGTTGATAGAGGGAGATCAACAAATATTTTATTGTTGGATGCTTTCAAAGCGATGGGTCTAAACTTTAAGAATATGCTCCCTATCACAACTCCCTTGATCATTTTCAATGGAGAGTGAACTTACTGTAACACCCCGTAATTCTGCTTAATTTTAAATTACGTAAGTAGAGTAATTTAATGGGATTAAATACGCTTTAATTAAATTACGTGAGTAGAGTAATTTAATGTGATTAAATATGTTTGATTTAAATTACGTGAGTAGAGTAATTTAAATAGATATTATGTTAATAAAGATGAATATGTGTTATAGAAAATTTACTAAGGTGAATATAAATTTTCAATGTTAATATGTACGGTCTACTGACTATATGGACGTACCGGATGTAGCTCGGCAAAATTAAGAATGAGAGTAGAAAAATATTTACGAGACTCAAATGATAATTTAGAGTCCACGGTTGATTCCGAAAGGGTCGAATTAGTCAAAATATTATACCCGGGGGTACTAGTTGAGTGCCGGGTCATTTTCGGGCTAAACCGGGACCATTCGGGGGCATTTTGTTCTCTTTGCAATTATGGGAAAGAAGACCTACGAATTTTTGTAACCTTAAATCTGATTATAAGAGTGGTGGCTAGGGTTAGACAATTAGAGTTACACCATAGCCATTAGAGAGAGAGAGAGAGAGGCAAATTCCTTAGGCAAGAAGGAATGAGGGATCATCTTAGGAAGATTTCACCACAAGATTGTTGGGAAGAAGGATTGAGGCACCAACATCATCAATCATCATCAACAACCACGAAATCAGACCCTACAAATCGTAAGGCAAGTGGTTATTTGCATAAATAATTGAGTTATAATACCCATGTTTAAGCTTGAGGAAGAACATGATTTTTATGATATTCTTGGGAACAAACAATTGATAATAATCCATGATTGATTAGGATTTGCATGTAGGACGTTTTTTGAATTTCCAAGTATGTTTATATCATAGAAAACTTGATGAGAAATTCGTATGAAAATCTGGAAGTTTGATGAAAAATATAAAGAATGCAGTTTTAGGGTTCTTGAATATTAGAGAAATTTTCAGTGAATTTGGCCAAGATTTATAATGATTTTGTTGTTCTAAATCGTTAGTAATCATCCCAGAACATGTAGGAATGATTAGAAATTGTTGGTTGTGAATAAGATGGCTTATCATGAAAGTTAGAGATGTAAAAATGGTGGAACCCGTAGGAAGAAAATGAACTGGGTCTGTCACTGCTCGATCGATCGATCGACCCTTAAATATCGATCGATCGAAGCAGTCGATCAATCGACCATTCCTTCGATCGATCGACCCTGTCTGAATTCTAGAAAATTTTGTGAATAATTCTTTAATTGCCGTTGCTTATTGGGAACCTTAGAAATGTTATTTTTCCTATGAGGGGACTTGGTAATTACCAGTAGGTGTATCATTTGGATTCCTCCACCAATAATTGAGTAGGAATGTTGGAGAAATAGAATGACGAAAGAACGATGGACTTAGCCATGGGTTGAGATGGTTAATTTAAATTCGGTTAGAGTGAGACTTAATTCCGGAGAGAAAATACCAGTAGGTTAAAATTTACTTAACTACTGAATTAAGGGAGGGGTAACTAGGGCCCTTAGAGTTACACGAATACTCGAATAAATACAATAGTGAGATATATTATAATTAATAAGTACGCAGAATATAAGTATTACTTACGGGTATGATTTATTAGGTCGGGTGCGTACCTACTAAATTTATATAAATAGATTTGGGTTAAGAGAATATTACCTAAATTAATTATGTTAGGGTCGATGTGACATTCCGAACTAACATAAGCTTATTATAAATTTGGGGTCGATGTTAAATGCCGAACCAAACCTTGAACTGGTGCCGCGATGAAAGAGTCCCGAACCAGAATATGTGTATATATTTATATTTGTAGATAGTTGGGGTCGATGTATCATTCCGAACCAACTTTCACTTGGAGTCGATGAATTATTCCGAGCCAAGTGTCCTTGTGTGTAATAAAAGGATATATTAGTAGTAACTAATATTAAATACATTGTTGTGGGATAAAATGTTCTATGTGCATAATCTACAAATTGAGAATAGTAGACAATAAAATGATATGTGAATGTCTTAGTAATAATTTTGAGCATAATTAAATTATTACAAGAATAAGGAAAACGAACGGTAAATGAGTTAACTACGGTTATGGGAAGTATAACTAGGTAGGCTAAGTACCCTTGATAGTTACGTATCACGTAAGAGAGTTGAGGGAGTTCAAGGGAGTGTGCGAAACCTTAATATGTGTAATCAATAACTTAATTGTGATAACCGCTTGCAAAATATTTTCAAATGTTTTGAGTACTAACTCTTGCTATGTAAAATTTTAAAAACCTTTTAGGTGCCCAGCCACATGGACATCCAGCTTGATTCCATGTCAGAGATTTGGGAGCTGCAGCCAGTGTGGAGGTTGCAGGGATTGTTTAGACGCTTCCTCTTTTTCATTTCTAGTGCAGGATCTCTGTTTTATTATTTTTAGTTGGAACATGTCGTTCCACCTTTACTATTACAGTTTATTTTAATTATGGATTGTAGTTGTCTTTTTGGGCTGTGGTTTACGGCAAGACTTTAATTGCTTTCAGATTATTTTTATGTACTGAGCATTCATATCTAGTTTTGGTAATGTGTGGTTTGGATTATTTGTTGTTTAAGAAAGATAAAAATTTGGCACCCGTTTTAATTTCATTTAGGTGGTTAGTAATTTTAAAAGGCGTTCGACAGTGATGCTAAGAATGACCCATTTAAGAAACCTGTTTATATTAAAATAAGGCTTGATCACCCAAGGTTTAATTAGGAGGGGTGTCACAGATGGTATCAGAGCATCAGGTTCTAGCGTCCATAGGATCTGTACGGCTTACTACGATTCAGCGTTACGTTTGTTTGTATTAGAGCCCTACTATTAGGATTGTTGACTAAATTTCCTCTGTTACGTTATCGTACTTCTGCTCTTAAATTGTGTATAAACTGTGTACTTATACAAATTGAATCTTATTTCAGATGCTGCCAAGGAGACTGAGAGGAGGTGAGGGAGGCTCATCAGGAGCCACAGGTACCGATACCACCACCCCCACCCGAGCTAATCTCCACTACTCAGGTTGCAGTGATAGTGGCTCAGGCAGTTGAGACAGTGATGAGGGCAATGGCAGCCCACTTTCCACAGCCCCAAGTACCTCCCCCTGTGGCACCGGCAGTGCAAGTTCCGGCAGGACCATCTACTTGGCAACGAGTCAGGAAGACATTTCAGAAGGGGCACCCACCCGAGTTTCAGGGCAGTACTGATATAGTGGAAGCGTGCAACTGGAAGAAGAATATCCAGTGCCACTTGCGCATGCTAGAGTGTACCGGAGTGCAGGAACAGATGTTAGCCACTTTCCGTCTGTCAGGAGCGGCCCTACAGTGGTGGGAGTCAATTACCACCACCGAGGAGAGAGATACTTTGACTATTTCTGAGTTCTGGGTGCGGTTTGACCGCAAGTATTTCCCTCCAGCAGTAGAGTCAGAGATGAGAAAGAAGTTCAGCGAAGTGGTTCAGGGTGATCGCTCAGTTGCTGACTACGAGGAGGAGTTTACCCGCTTGGCCAATTTTGTGCCAAACGAGGTGAGCAATGAGGAAAGGAAGAAGTCCAAATTTATGGAGGGCCTAACCTGGAGAATCAGATAGCACTTAATTGGTAATCCGGCATTAGTAACCTACACAGATGTCGTCAATGCCGCTCTACTACACTGTCGGGATCACCGTTTTCATACTAAGGGAAGTAAGAGGGGTGAGCCTAGCCAACCGGGCAAGGTGGATGGAGGTAGTGGCAGCAACGCAACACAGCCGCAGGCAGCGGGACAGTTGGGGCAGGATTCTCGACAGGGGAACCCTGCCAAGAAGTTTAAGCACGGGAAGTATCGCTTCTACCGGCAGGGCCAGCAGGGTCCTCAGCAACCAGTTACTCAGGGTCGACAGGGCCAGAGTAATCAAAATGGGGGACAACAAGGCCAAGGGCGACAGGGCCAACGTCAAGGCCAACAGGGCCAAGGACAAAGACAGTTTCAGGGGCAGTGCTTCACTTGTGGTCAGCAGGGTCACAAGAGCAGAAATTGTCCACAGCAAGACCGGGCACAACAACAGGGTGCCCACCAGGGGCAGCAGGCACCATTAGCCCCAGCAGCAGTACAGGCTCCATAGCCGGAACAGATGCAGTACGGGCGTGTGTTCAACATCCGTGACATTCCATTTCAGCCGGCACCGCCAGCACCGCCGGCAGTTGCGGGTATGTTTCCTATTCATGGGCTTGAGGGGAATATTTTGTTTGACACAGGGGCAACGCATTCATTTATTTCCACTAGATTTACACGGGCAGCCGGCCTATTAGCGACAGCAGACACTCATCTTATGTGTGTGGAGTCACCGATGGGTAGTGAGTCCCTCATACACTCGATTTGTAAGGGTGTGGACATTATGGTCGGGAGATTGAGTCTAGCGGCGGACCTTCTAGTGCTGGATATGGAGGGATATGACGTCATCCTAGGCATGGATTGGTTGGCACATAATAGGGCAATGGTAGATTGTTATGAGAGGACCATCGTGTTCTCTATCCCGGGGCAGGAGATGTTCCTTGTGGCTATGCCACTTCCCGAGGGAGGATCGCGAACTCACTTATATTATATTGAGGAGGAGACCTCACATGGGGTGGTCGTTTCTCTGGAATCAATCTCAGTTGTGAGGGACTTTGAGGATGTCTTTCAGGAGATACCAGGGTTACCACCTAGCAGAGAGATAGAGTTCGTAATTGATCTAACACCGGGGATGAGACCGATTGCCAGAGCACCATATCGCATGGCTCCTTCAGAGATGCGGGAACTGAGAGAGCAAATCCAGCAACTGTTAGGACAGGGTTTTATTCGACGGAGTACATCACCATGGGGTGCCCCAGTACTGTTTGTGAAGAAAAGGGATGGTTCACTTCGTCTGTGTGTAGATTACAGAGAGCTGAACAATGTAACGATACGTAATAAGTATCCATTACCGAGGATTGACGACTTGTTTGATCAATTGAGAGGGGATGCATACTTCTCAAAGATCGATTTGAGATCGGGTTACCACCAATTGCACATTCGTGAAGAGGATGTACCTAAGATCGCTTTCCTGTCGCGGTACGGGTCATATGAGTTCAGAGTGATGCCTTTTGGGCTAACTAATGCATCGGCGGTATTCATGGATCTCATGAACAGGGTATTCAGGGAGTTTTTGGATCAGTTTGTGATTGTATTCATAGACGACATTCTGATTTACTCTCGTACAGAGGAGGAGCACGCAGAGCACTTACGATTGGTCCTACAGACATTGTGGAACCATCAGTTATACGCCAAATTTGAGAAGTGTGGATTTTGGATTCGGGAGGTTCAGTTCCTAGGCCACGTCGTATCTAGCAGGGGCATTGCTGTTGACCCAAGTAAGGTATCGGCGGTGAGGGAGTGGGGACAGCCCACGACACCGATAAAAATCCGTAGTTTCTTGGGTTTGGCTGGTTATTAGCGTCACTTCATCAAGGGATTCTCAAAAATTACCGGACCGTTGACGAATCTGACTCGGAAGGGAATTCCCTTTGTATGGAGTGATAGTTTCCAGTTAGCATTTGATGAATTGAAAGACAAGTTGACATCAGCCCCCGTTCTTACCTTGCCTAAGAGCGGAGTGGAATACCGAGTCTATACTGATGCGTCCTTACAAGGACTTGGGGGTGTGTTACAACTGGAGGAGAAGGCTATAGCTTATGAGTCACGAAAGATTAAGCCACATGAGAAGAACTACCCCACCCACGACCTCGAGTTGGCAGCGGTTGTTTTTGCTTTGAGGATTTGGAGACATTATCTTCTGGGTGAGCAGTTTACTCTATTTACGGATCATAAGTCATTGCAATATCTGTTCACTCAGAAGGACCTGAACATGAGGCAGAGAAGGTGGCTTGAATTCGTGAAGGACTACCAATTTGATATACAGTATCATCCTGGTAAGGCTAACGTGGTGGCAGATGCGTTAAGCAGAAGACCTATCGGAGAGTTAGCAGAAGTTTGGAAGGCAAAGTGGAGTGAGCTCCGACACGAGGATGATACGGCAAGAGCATGTATGGCAGTTCTAGCTATCACTTCCGAGAACGTTATGCGGATAGTGAGGGCACAAGCAGAAGACCCATTTTGTCAGGATAAAGTACGGCAGTTCCTGGCCAAGGGGGCAGAGTTCTACTCCATCAGTTCAGAGGGTGGACTACGTTTCAACGGTAGACTGATAGTACCCGAAGATGATGATTTGAGGCATGCCGTTATGACAGAGTCGCACGGGTCAAAATTCTCGGTACATCCAGGTGGGGACAAAATGTACCAGGATATGCGACGAGTATATTGGTGGTCAGGTATGAAACGAGATATTGTAGATTTTGTCTCAAAGTGTGTTACATGCCAACTCATAAAAGTCGACCATCAGAGACCTTTAGGGATGCTACAACCACTAGAGATTCCCATGTGGAAGTGGGAGAGTATCTCAATGGATTTTATTACCGGGTTACCAACCTCGCAGAAAGGCCACGATTCCATATGGGTGATAGTGGATCGTTTGACTAAGTTCGCACATTTCTTACCGGTTCGTACGGATTACGATACGATGCGATACGCGCAGCTTTTTATTTCAGAGATTGTTAAGATGCACGGAGTTCCTATTAATATCGTGTCGGACCGAGATAAGATATTTGTGTCGCACTTTTGGCAGAGTTTTCAGGAGGCCATGGGCACCGACTTACGATTGAGTACAGCATATCACCCACAGACGGACGGCCAGACGAAAAGAGTAAACCAGATGCTAGAGGATATGCTGAGAATGTGTATTCTAGATTTTGGGGGAAATTGGTAGCCATATCTTCCTTTGGTGGAGTTTGCGTATAATAACTCTTACCAATTCACTATTGGCATGGCTCCATTCGAGGCGCTTTACGGGAGGCCTTGTCGTTCACCCGCTTGTTGGTTAGAGGTGGGGGATAACAGACTTTTAGGGCCAGAGATGATACAGGAGACTTCCTCCAAAATAGAGTTGGTTCGAGGACGTATTCGAATAGCCCAGGATAGGCAGAAGAGTTATGCTGACGCCGGCAGAAGGCATGTGGAATTAGATGTGGGAGACCAGGTGTTAATTCGAGTATCTCCTATGAAAGGGGTTACGAGGTTTGGCAAAAAGGGGAAGTTAGCACCGAGATATGTGGGGGCGTTTCCTATCATTGAGAGAGTGGGGCCGGTAGCTTACAGATTGGGACTCCCTGAGCATCTTCAGCGAATACACGATGTGTTCCATGTAGCATCGCTGAAGAAATACAAGAGGAGCGAGAGAGCCTTCTGGCACATTCCACTGGAGGAGATCGATTTGCAGCCAGATATCTCGTATGAAGAAAGACCCGTGGCTATCCTGGATTATAGTGAGCGCAAACTAAGATCCAAGGTGGTACCCTTAGTACGAGTACAGTGGGGACACCACAATATGGATGAGTCCACTTGGGAACGGGAAGAGGATATGCGAGAACAATATCCAGAATTATTCATAGCAGGTATTTTTCCTAATTTCGAGGACGAAATTCCTTTTGTAAGGGGGGAAGTATGTAACACCCCGTAATTCTGCTTACTTTTAAATTACGTAAGTAGAGTAATTTAATGGGATTAAATACGCTTTAATTAAATTACGTGAGTAGAGTAATTTAATGTGATTAAATATGTTTGATTTAAATTACGTGAGTAGAGTAATTTAAATAGATATTATGTTAATAAAGATGAATATGTGTTATAGAAAATTTACTAAGGTGAATATAAATTTTCAATGTTAATATGTACAGTCTATTGACTATATGGACGTATCGGATGTAGCTCGGCAAAATTAAGAATGAGAGTAGAAAAATATTTACGAGACTCAAATTATAATTTAGAGTCCACGGTTGATTTCGAAAGGGTCGAATTAGTCAAAATATTATACCCGGGGGTACTAGTTGAGTGCCGGGTCATTTTCGGGATAAACCGGGACCATTCGAAGGCATTTTGATCTCTTTACAATTATGGGAAAGAAGACTTACGAATTTTTGTAACCCTAAATCTGATTATAAGAGTGGTGGCTAGGGTTAGGCAATTAGAGTTACACCATAGCCATTAGAGAGAGAGAGAGAGGCAAATTCCTTAGGCAAGAAGGAAGGAGGGATCATCTTAGGAAGATTTCACCACAAGATTGTTGGGAAGAAGGATTGAGGCACCAACATCATCAATCATCATTAACAACCACGAAATCAGACCCTACAAATCATAAGGCAAGTGGTTATTTGCATAAATAATTGAGTTATAATACCCATGTTTAAGCTTGAGGAAGAACATGATTTTTATGATATTCTTGGGAACAAACAATTGATAATAATCCATGATTGATTAGGATTTGCATGTAGGACGTTTTTTGAATTTCCAAGTATGTTTATATCATAGAAAACTTGATGAGAAATTCGTATGAAAATCTGGAAGTTTGATGAAAAATATAAAGAATGCAGTTTTAGGGTTCTTGAATATTAGAGAAATTTTCAGTGAATTTGGCCAAGATTTATAATGATTTTGTTGTTCTAAATCGTTAGTAATCATCCCAGAACATGTAGGAATGATTAGAAATTGTTGGTTGTGAATAAGATGGCTTATCATGAAAGTTAGAGATGTAAAAATGGTGGAACCCGTAGGAAGAAAATGAACTGGGTCTGTCACTGCTCGATCGATCGATCGACCCTTAAATATCGATCGATCGAAGCAGTCGATCAATCGACCATTTCTTCGATCGATCGACCCTGTCTGAATTCTAGAAAATTTTGTGAATAATTCTTTAATTGCCGTTGCTTATTGGGAACCTTAGAAATGTTATTTTTCCTATGAGGGGACTTGGTAATTACCAGTAGGTGTATAATTTGGATTCCTCCACCAATATTTGAGTAGGAATGTTGGAGAAATAGAATAACGAAAGAACGATGGACTTAGCCGTGGGTTGAGATGGTTAATTTAAATTCGGTTAGAGTGAGACTTAATTCCGGAGAGAAAATACCAGTAGGTTAAAATTTACTTAACTACTGAATTAAGGGAGGGGTAACTAGGGCCCTTAGAGTTACACGAATACTCGAATAAATACAATAGTGAGATATATTATAATTAATAAGTACGCAGAATATAAGTATTACTTACGGGTATGATTTATTAGGTCGGGTGCGTACCTACTAAATTTATATAAATAGATTTGGGTTAAGAGAATATTACCTAAATTAATTATGTTAGGGTCGATGTGACATTCCGAACTAACATAAGCTTATTATAAATTTGGGGTCGATGTAAATGCCGAACCAAACCTTGAACTGGTGCCGCGATGAAAGAGTCCCGAACCAGAATATGTGTATATATTTATATTTGTAGATAGTTGGGGTCGATGTATCATTCCGAACCAACTTTCACTTGGAGTCGATGAATTATTCCGAGCCAAGTGTCCTTGTGTGTAATAAAAGGATATATTAGTAGTAACTAATATTAAATACATTGTTGTGGGATAAAATGTTCTATGTGCATAATCTACAAATTGAGAATAGTAGACAATAAAATGATATGTGAATGTCTTAGTAATAATTTTGAGCATAATTAAATTATTACAAGAATAAGGAAAACGAACGGTAAATGAGTTAACTACGGTTATGGGAAGTATAACTAGGTAGGCTAAGTACCCTTGATAGTTACGTATCACGTAAGAGAGTTGAGGGAGTTCAAGGGAGTGTGCGAAACCTTACTATGTGTAATCAATAACTTAATTATGATAACCGCTTGCAAAATATTTTCAAATGTTTTGAGTACTAACTCTTGCTATGTAAAATTTTAAAAACCTTTTAGGTGCCCAGCCACAAGGACACCCAGCTTGATTCCATGTCAGAGATTTGGGAGCTGCAGCCAGTGTGGAGGTTGCAGGGATTGTTTAGATGCTTCCTCTTTTTCATTTCTAGTGCAGGATCTCAGTTTTATTGTTTTTAGTTGGAACATGTCGTTCCACCTTTACTATTACAGTTTATTCTAGTTATGGATTGTAGTTGTCTTTTTGGGCCGTGGTTTACGGCAAGACTTTGATTGCTTTCAGATTATTTTTATGTACTGAGCATTCATATCTAGTTTTGGTAATGTGTGGTTTGGATTATTTGTTGTTTAAGAAAGATAAAAATTTGGCACCCGTTTTAATTTCATTTAGGTGGTTAGTAATTTTAAAAGGCGTTCGATAGTGATGCTAAGAATGAACCATTTAAGAAACCTGTTTATATTAAAATAAGGCTTGATCACCCAAGGTTTAATTAGGCGGGGTGTCACACTTACTTTATTGGGTATGTCACATTTCTACCCACAATTGGCTCCAAGGAATTTTGTTCCACCATTTGGAACGAGTTTTTGGAGGTGGATTTGACCTCAACTTATAATGTTATTATGGACAACCCCTTACTCAGTGAGTTAGATGATGATATATCTACCCAAAGGATGGTAATATGGTTCCCAGACACCAGAGGTGTGGGAGAAGTGCACAATGACCAAAAAATCACCAAAAATGTTACAACACGTCCATGAGGGAAAAGGAGAGATCCTTGGAAGTGGTATAAAAAGAGCATGAGTCTTATGAAAGTTTCAGCAAAGATATTAAGATATTGACAAAGGCTCCCCCACCTTATTAGAATTATCCGAGACTCCCCAAAATAGCCTATATATAGAATTGTTGAATGTGGATATTGTGTATCCACGAGAAGCAGAGAAAGAACAAATGGGAGAACCTACTAAGGATGTCATCGACGTTTGCACCGATGAAGCAGACCCAACTAAGGTCATATAAATCGAGGTTGGTCTCAATTTCTCCCTTATAATGGAGTGGACTTAGTTTTTAAATTAAAACATAGATTTGTTTACTTCGAATCACTCATAAATAATTGGTGTGGATATTGAGGTTATATTCCACCACTTGATTATGGAACCTAACTAAGGCTGGTGCATAAAAAAGATCACTTTCCCTTTAACCAAATGCAACGGCAGCGACACAGGTCAATAAGCATATCCAAGCCTACTTCATCAGACACGTGCAGTATCCAGAATGGTTAGTCAATGTGGTGTTAGTCCACAATCCTAATAAAAATGGAGAATGTATAGGAATTTAATCGATCTTAACAAGGCTTGCTCGAAAGACTATTATCCATTGCCCCGTATTTACACTCTAGTGGATTCCGCCATTGGGCATGAGGTCTTGTCCTTCATGGATGCATACTCTAGTTTTAATCAAATCAAAACGACACCCATTGATGAGGAGAAGACGTCATTCATCGATAATAAAGGTACATAATGTTACAAAATTATGCCTTTTGAACTAAAAAAATGACAGTGCTACTTATTAAAGCATGGTAAATACCATCTTCAAAGATCAAATAGGCAATCCCATGGAGGTTTATATTGATGACATGCTTGTCAAAATCCTGTAAGCTCAAGATCACGTCCAACACCTCAAACAGACCTTTTATAATATTTAGGAGGAATCAGACGAGCCTAAATCTAAAGATGTGCACTTTTTGGATCGCGGGAGGGAAGTCCCTGGGCTATATGGTCACAAGATGTGGTACGTAATCTAACTCTGAGAAGATTCATAATCTACTGGATATTAAATCTCCTAGAATGATCAAATAGGTCCAAAGTTTAGCTAGACGAGTTGTTATATTCAACCACTTTGTTTCTAAGGCCATATGCAAATATCTTCCCTTTTAAAATCTTGAAGAAAGATTTCTAGTGTACACCAGAGGAAGAGGAGGACTTTTAAAACCTAAATAAGTATTTGGATTCTCCTCCTCTTTTGTCCCGAACCATTACTGGTGAATAATTATATTTACACCTTGCTACTTATCCTACCACAGTTAGCTTGGCTTTGGTAAGGGAAGAATATGGAATCTATCAACTAATGTATTACATCAGAAAATCACTGCAAGGAGCTTAGATAAAGTACCCAAATATGTAGACGCAAGACTTTTTCCTAATCACCTCAGTTAGGCATCTAAGGCCTTACTTCTAGTCTCACACCATAGTGGTTATGCCATATCAACCACTTCGCCAGATCTTACGAAAGTATGACACCTCATAAAGTCTTGTTAAATGGTATTTGTATTTGGGTGAGTCTGACATCAGATACCAACCAAGAAATTTGATCAAGACTTAGGCATTGGTCAACTTCATAGCGGATTTCAACAAGTTGTTAAGTGTATAGTGATAATGTGACAAATTTTCAAAAGCTTAAGTATTTAATATATTCAAAAGTGTATCATCTAACCATGTTTCATGTGTACGTTTGAGTGTCAATTTGAAAAAATCCCTCTTTGTGATTTAATCTGTAAACTCATAATATATTTTTCAAAATCAAGTATCCATGAAGTAAGCTATGATATTAATCATTGATCGGGAAAATATTCCAAGAGGGGTGGGGTGAATTGATATTTTACAATTTATTAGACTTTTTACAAATTCAAATAATATGATATTTTAGCAATTCATTTTATGTTAGTTGATGGGGTGAGAATCGGTTAAGATCTGAACCTAACCATATGAACCCGTAATGGGAGGGGGTGAATATATATCTTAATAATGATTATAACACAAGATGTAAAGTGGTTCAACACCTTTGTTAAGGTGTCTACTAACACTGTAGATATGTTTCTCTCGTGTATATTACTTATAATGATGAATGTTACATGCATGGTCACCCTTATGCTTTGGTTAAAATGATTTGAGGTCTTCTAAGGTCTTTGTAATGGGAAAATACCTTCAGGTAGTAACTAATGAAATCCTCTAGGTGTTTTTAATTCACTTACGACTCGATAGACTAAAATATGCATATGGCACACATATATTATACTTATAGCATAATATGAGGGAAGCAAGTAGTCATTTCCCTTTATAAATGTTTAGTTTTTTCACTCTAAACTTTAATCTGTTGTGAGATAACTTGAATTAAATATCTTACAACCTTCCTTAACTTTTCTTCATATACGCATTCCATTAATCTAGTCAGAAGTGATTTGTGCAGCATAGTCAACCATGTTATGAGGAACAAAGGTGGAGTCTTTAGAAAAGGATTCCAAGTCATTATTGGTGTTTGGTATCAACATTAAATTCAATTTAATTCATCATGCGAGGTAATCAATAGTGGATTGGGACAAGTGGAACAATTTTTGTACTTCTCCTGACCCATCAAATTGAACATGCATAGTTTCCCTAGATATTTGTAATATTTCAAGACCTTGAGGTCTTGCGAATAAGGTACTAAAGGTACTTCTATCATGAGTATATGGGACTCTGAGCTACTGAGCCCTATCAATAATGACTAAGTTGATTATTTGGTGGTGTGACACTCTGGTGGTCCTTTGTTAGGACATTACCAAGAAATGAGATGGTGTATGAGTCTACCAAAATGAAAGGAGGACTTATATTGGAATTTTATATTGTACTTACCCTCCTAGATAGGGGATTGAGTCCTTGGGGTCTTACTCATATCTTGGCATTATTAGGTGATCCTTTAATGGAGTTTTAAACTTTTGATAAGGCTTATTATGCCCCCCCCCCCCCCCCCACAATGGCCATTGAGACTTACTTAAAGGTATGGGGATGAGTGGCTAAGGATCCTTGACCATCCTTCTTAACCTTGGTCCACTACATGGCATATTTTTTAAGAGTTTGTGGTTAAAAATCACATTTGGAATCATTAGTAGCCTCTATATTCGCTTTCATAATATGGAAGGGGCAATACTTATATTTTTGAGTGGTGGGCAGAAATTTTTGTGCCTCCAAGCACATCAACTAATTTGTATAACATGGATGTGGACATCTCATTAGTTGTAACTAAGGAATAAATCCTTATAATACTTACGATTTTAAGTCACGTGTTCTTAAACCTTAATGACGGTAGGAACCAAGAACTAAATCCTTGAAATCCTTAAGGATGAGATAGTCTGGGGTCATATGATTTCATGACACTAAGGTTTAAACCCTTATAATTAATAAGATTTTAAGTTTGGGGTCTTTGGACCTAAGAAATATAAGAGAAAACAATGAAAGACTTTACCCTCCCAAAATTATCAAGTCACGAGTCTTTAGAGTCGAAGACTATATAAGAACCAAGAATAAAAGATTTGAAACTATTTTAATATGCAATAGTCTGGGGTGAATGGTCCTAAAGAACTATGGAAACTAAGGCTTTAGAATTCTTACAATTTTAAGTTCAAGCTCTTTAGACCTCAAAATTATCAAGTCGCGGGTCGTTATACTTAAGACTATTTAAGAACCAAGGATAATAAACTTTAAATTAATTGAATATGCAGTAGTTTAGGGTGATGAGTCCTTAAGAACTTCCGGGAGTAAGGCTTAAATCATTAAAATTGTGAAAATTTTATGTTTCAGAATTGTTAGATCTAAAGATGAAGTACTTATAACTCTAAAAAGTATTAAGTTGTGAGTCATTAAACCTAAAGATTATTAATACCAAAGGATTAAATCCTAAAAAAACTTAAGAAAGATATGATCGAAGGTCATCACACCATAAGACCTATAGTAAGTAAGGATTAATTTTTTATAATTCTTAAACTTTTATGTACAGATTTTTTGGACCTTAGAATTGTTAGCGGTAAGGATAAAGTCCTTGATGGC
Organism: Sambucus nigra; assembly: GCA_949130495.1. Taxonomy (NCBI): domain Eukaryota; kingdom Viridiplantae; phylum Streptophyta; class Magnoliopsida; order Dipsacales; family Adoxaceae; genus Sambucus; species Sambucus nigra. The sequence continues at coordinate 236,905,519 of OX422222.1, forward strand.
TCTTTAAATGTGAAGAATGTATAAAGCCCAAGGATAAAGCCTTTATATTCTTTTGGAGAAGTAATTTGGACGTATTAATATGTCATAAAACAATATTTTTCTTTCATTACATCATTGGATTACATTAATGATATTATATCTTCACGTGTTCAATATTTTATGGTTGGGGAGCTAATTTTCCTCTTGTTCTTTAAGGTAATAGTAGTTTGTGATTGAATTTTTTTTACCATATAAGTATTTCCCACTTGGGCCCTATCTTTATCTTAATTGGATTCCTAGTAGCAACAATAACGACTCTTAAGACCAAGTCTCACAATTAGAACTCTCCATTATGCACATTTTAATTGAAGTATGAGGTGGAATTTTTCTTGTAGGCTAGAATCCTTATCAACGGTGTTTCTATCTTTTCCTCAAAATTGGTTAAGGTGATCATGGGTCCTTCTTCATACTCTTAAGATTCAAAATTAGCCTCTCTAGTTATGAACCTCGGTCTCTATTAAGATTACTAATCTGTTCCAAAAGACAAGGAAAAATGTTCTTCTGGAAGATCCTCTACCCATAAGTTTTTTCTTTCTCTAACCTTTTTTTAGGCTTGCGAGTATTGTCCTATTGGTGTCTTCAACTTTCCCTTTTGCATGAGGGTGCCTAAGTGAGAAGTATTTGTTATTTATTTTGTAACTAAAATAAAATTATCTCAAGGAAAGGTTGTCATATTTCTTTTCTTATCATTCTCTAAAATGATGGCCTTTGGTAAGTCATCTATCTTATTATAATTGTGGCTAGTGGTTATACCTCATCCCACTTAGTTAAGTATTATATAGAGCACTATGAATTTTTTTATTTTAGTCTTTAATAATAGGTAAAGGTCCACACCAATTTTGAAAAGGGCCACAAACTCAGAATTAGGGCCATTTTCTTTGCTAGTTTTTCTGAAACATTGGAAAACCTCTGACATTTATCACAACGTTGTACTATAGTCTTGGATTATTTTCCAACTATTAACCAGAGGTACCCTTACCTTATGAATTCGTGGGTTAGAGTCCTAAGGACAGTTTGTATACTATAAACACCTTCACGGATGTCCTAAAAGATATATTATGTTTCCTAAGGTGCAGATACATTATGTTTCCTAAGGTCCTAGATACCTTTGAGGAGCAGAACTTAACCAATGCTTAAAAATGATCCCTTGGATGAGGTAGTAAAGATTTCAAAAAAATGGCTTGTCATTTATCCCCAAACAATAGGACACTACTAAAATATTACCTAATGGACGTTATCCAATTTAAATCTTGGCTTGTTGGTATGATTTTATTTGGATATTTGTGAAGCTTTAGTGGTCCAACGTTGTTATCAAAACCTCTAGATCAAACGCATATTATTAGGTCACTCTTTAGGTGGTTAGTAACTTAACTATCTTCCCAAGGGACCAATTTGATGATGAAATGGTATTCAGAGGATAATCCCCCTAACCAACTCAATATAGTTGTCAATACCATCTCATCTATCCCAATAATATGTTGTTCATATAAATGTATGGCCGAGACATGACTGACAAGGTTCGATATATGCGGGGAAAAAAATTAGCCCCAAAACTTTTATTGATCATGCAATAGAGAGTAAAAAACAAAACTAGGTTTTTTAGACCAAAGGGAATTACCTTGACAACATGTTACCTTATTTGTAATAACATAAGTCTTACCCTTGTTTAAGGGTGCCATTTTGATCTAGTTGTAACCAAAGTAGGCATCCATGAAGGAAAAGAGTCCTTGACAAATATATAGTTGAGGTATATGGTATAAATATTTAGGGCATCCATTGTTAAAGTTTGTAAAATCTATGCACATCCTTAAATTGTTATTGGGATTTTGAACTAACACAACATTGCATATCCATTTGGTATATGCAATCTCTCGAATGATCTTGGCCTCTAGAAGTTTTTCGACCTCCTATGAAGTAGATTGGTTACTCTTAGGATCAAATAATATTTTTGTATTACATAGGCATGTGGTTAAAGTCCATATTAAAGTGGTGAATCATAACTGGTGGATAAAACGTTATTATATCAAAAATGAACCAATCAAACATGTATTAATTTTCTTTCAAAAACTAAGCAAAAGTCTCGTTAAGGGGATCTGTGGTTGGACCAAATATTTATAATATTTTTTATGCCATCCCTATCGACACAAATACTGGTGAGATATTTAGTCTCCTCTCCATTTTGTTACTTTTTTTCATCTTGTGGATAAAAAATATCCACCTCTAACAATTCAATATTCAATTTTCCTTTTAGTTATTGTTCATCTGCCTACGAATCTGAACCTTTAATAAGGACTTCAAAGTATTTGGGTGGACTTGGGCGGGTTCATATGAGGGTGTTAAAGCCTCGACGAGCTTTTATGGTTTACAAGGAAGGTCCTTAATAGGCATTTTTTTTCTCACACGTCATGATGTTGTAGCATGTTATGGCTTTATTTTAGTCCCATGTGTACCACTTCTACTCCAAATGGGGTAAAAAAATACATCAACATTCTTTTCGGTGATATTACAACATCTAATTCATTTAGATAAGGCTTGCCTAATACAACATTGTATACTGAGGGGAGATCCACCACTAGAAACTTTAGACTTACGAGTGACATAGTGATATATCCTATTGAGTAGGTTTATTCCTCGTTGAATGCCTCCAGTGGGATTATGGTGGGTAGGAGGACCTTCATTGTTAAACTCATTTCCTTGTATTCATCTATGGAAATGATATTAATCCAACTTCGAATGCCAGTGAAGATTATGTGAATTTATTACATTCCTCGTAACCATGGTCACCACTAAGGGGTCATCATAAGGTAGGGAAACTCTAGTGATGTTAAATTTTGGAAAATCATCATAGGGACCTTAATTCTAGGATTTTTCATGAGGTTAACATGATAAAACTCACATAAATGATCTTTTCGAAGAGAGGAAGAATTTCCCCCTCTGAAAAATCCTCCTAAAAGGGTGTGGAAATTAACTAAAAACTATTTTTTTCCTTTATCTTTATCCTTAAACTCCATTGTTTTGACCACAAAATTCTCTAAGTTTCCTCTGTTAATGACTTACTATATGGTACATTTAAGGTGTTAATTATTGGTGTTGTAGTCATGGTATTATGGAAGCAGATGTACTTCCATTTTTTTACTCGTGGGCCTCAGTTAAAGTAATAAGTTTTGGAGACCCATAACTGATAAGACTTCCTCAATAGATGTAGTAATAGTAATGAGGTGTTTGGTCTAAGGCTTTCCTTCCTTATTACCCTTCTTCTTTTTAGACTTAGTCCTCTCAAATGAATTCTTTCTAGGTTGGGATAATACATCCTTCCTCTTTACTTGTTAAGTTTTTGAGGCATGATGTTTGTCTAAATGCCTTGAAAATACTTAGTCCATGACATCCATATAATTATAAGATCTTTTAAGAAGCTCAATCATTAATGAGGGGGAGTTTCTTGCTTAAATATCTCAGTATGTCTTTTGGGGTGATCCCTATAATAAAACTTTAACACATATAGTATCATTAAGTTCATCTACCTATAGGATTTCTAGATTGAAACTCTTTTGATACTATCTGAGGGTATCTTATTACTTTTGCTTGAAGTTGATAAAATAAGTGGCTTGTTTGTCCATCTTTAGTGCTCTTATAAAGTGTCCCAAGAAAGACATGTCCATCTAAGTGAAGTTATTTATTATTTCGGGTATGATCTTATAAAACCAATTCCTTGATATTCCCCTCAACATGGTCGTGAAGTTTCTTCACAAAACTTTATTGGAATTATTCTAAGATGAAAACGTGGATAATCCCGGAGGTTGATTTTCTCAATTAAAATCAATAGTGAATTTCCTTTTTGAGAATATAAACTTTAATAGAGATGATGCGGAAGCGTTGTAAAACAGGGTGATGGTTCAACTTTAAAAATAACAACAACAAGTTTTAATTTCTCAAAACAAATTAAAACAACATAATTCAAGTCCTAGAATTTGCCTAAGGCATAATCACCAAATTATATTCAAAGTTAGGCGAAACCAATTTTAGTACGTGACTTGAATAATCCAATTTTACCCAATATTTAATTTAAGTCCCAAATTAAATGAGTGTGATAAATAAACCAAATTTTATCTTGAATTAAACCTAAAGCATGCGTTCTAAATTTTGTGCAAGATAAAATAAACAAGGTCACACTACACCGCGATGTACGAGGAAAAACCCACTAACGGGAAAAAACCTCGGGACGGCCCTAGCCTCAAATCCACTAAAAACGGTATTACAAAATACAAGACAAAAGACTTACTTCCTAAACTCGAACCCTCTCAAGCCGTGACGCTTCTTCTTGTATCAACCTCCAATTAGCGGATAACCAACGGAGCTCCACCGTGGTCTCGGAATACACCGATAGGACTTTAAACGGACACCGTCACCCGAACATGGAGCCTTTCTCCAAACGGGTAAAATATCACCAAAAGTCTTCTTTGTGATGGGGTGTAGAAGCAAACCCGAAACGTCTCTTGAATTCGGTAGAGAAAACCGGTGCCAAAAACTCCAAGTAAAGATATGTATATAAAGAACTTGGATAAACAATTATTGGGTGTAAACTAGAGTGTGTATGAATTTTTCTTTTGAAATTGACACTCAAAACATGAACATTTTCCCTAAAAGATTTTACTCTCAAACTCTCTCTAGGAGATAAACAATGTTGGAAAAAGTTAGATTGGAAAATGTCATTCCCGCACCTTATTTAGTCTGAAAAAGTTGGTTAAAAACCAAGTGGAGAAGTGGGGTAAAAACTGCCAAAAACTGCTCAAAACTGTTCCCGCCCTGGCATCTCGTTCGAACGAACTTGACTCTCGTTCGAACGAGACTTCTAACGAGCGACCAGCCTGGGCTCGTTAGAATCTCGTTAGATACCTCGTTAGAACGAAAAACTCGTTCGAATGACATATCGAACGACTGACCAGTTTAAGGTCGTTGGCAAACTCGTTCGAACGAAACTGGTTCGAACGACAAACTCGTTCGAACGAAAACCTGGTTCGAACGAAAAAACTCGTTCGAACGAGACTTCGAACGATTTTCAGAAATTTTTGATAAATTCAATTTATGGCCCAGAAACTTTATGTACTTTAATTTAAAAAGTCCAATTAAATTATTCTGAAAGTAAACATGGTTTTTATTAAACCTAACACCCATTAAACTTTGTTCCAAGTTCTTATATGCATATAATTACATTCATACCTTGGGAGCATGGAACCTTAGTTGATAACGTAGAAACGGGGCACACAAACCGGCATTTTGATGAAGCTTTACATTCTTTGCCGCTACGTCTTCAACAAACACTTCATAGGTCTTGAATATTACAATAAAATAAAATCCTATGAATAAATGTTTTTGTCCGGAATTGAGCCAAAACTATATATGGACTCAATTTGAAATTTGTGTCCTTACATAAGATATCATGAAAGACCTATAAGTCTCAAGACGATTAATAGTTCCTTAGTTACATCAAATGGTTCACCAGTAGGCATCTTCCACTTTATGGGAATAACATAATAATTTACTTTATTAAATAAGAGATACAAATATTTTTATGGACAACTATATTGAGTTGGGAGTGTGAGGTTGGTAATTGTTAATAAAATAATCCATCTGGTTCTGCATCTTATTGATTTTGATGGCCAACTATATTGAGTTGGGAGTGTGAGATTGGTATTGGTTAATAAAATGATCCATTTGGTTTTACATCTTGTTGATTTCATTGTCCAAATGATTGAACACCCTAAAACCTCTATTGTGGTGACTTTCTGTAAGGGAAAGTCTATTTATGGTTTGGACACGAGATTATGACCTATGAGGACATGGTATATACTCTTAGGCATGACTCTCCCCTTCTTCACTGGACCCCGGCCCCTAGTCCTAGTTGTACTCCTCGATAGTATGAAGATATTCTTCTGATGTAGGGGCAAGAACCACTAGTAGGAGTATGCAAAATAGCCATAAGTTTTTCTTAGAGTTCTTTTTGGAAAGATTCCATTTATTTTATATTTTTATCCAAGTGAGAGTTGGTCATAATTATAAGTATCCAAAAGTAAGAGGTCTTTAGAAAATACGACTATAGAGAATAATCGTTCCCGTCGACATTGCCTAACTAATGGTGTGAGAATATTTCAAGACCTTAGCCACCCCAAAGGATTCCCTAATTGGAGAGGAGGGAGTATATGATAATAATGATTATAACAAGGGATGGATAGTGATTCAACCCATATGTTGAGGTGTCTACACCCACTATGAAGATCTTTCTCTCATGTACATTCCTTAAAATGAAGAATATTACAATCATGACACGTCTTAAGTTTTGTCTAACGCAGTGGGAGTTCATATAAGGTATTTGTAATAGGAAGAGAACCTTTAGGGAGTAACTAATGGACACCTATAGGTGTTTTCCATTTACTTAGGACTCAATAGATTAATATATGTCTAAGTTACACAAATAACATGCTTAGAAAAATTTAAGGGGAAGAAGTTGTAATACCCCGTATTTTTATGGCTCTTAAAATTGGGGATTTATTAAATTTAAATTGAGATCTTGATTTAATATTAATCAAGAAAATTTATTTTTATACTTACTAACATGATGTGAGTTAGTAATTATTGGAAAATTGTTGAAGATTACTGGACGAGTAAAGTAATATATGAGATTTATTTTATTAAAATTGTCACGGGTGAATAAAATGGCAATTATGAAAATTTAAGTCGGGACGCGCCTGTGTCGTGTCAGGACTAAATTATTATTATATAAAGTGAATAAATTATAAGTTGCTCGTATGGTCGTTTTGAGTGCACCAAAGTGTCCGGAAGGGTCGAAATAGTCAGAAAAGTATACCTGGGGGTTTAGTTTGGGTCTCGGGGTAATTTTAGGCCTAATTGACATCCCGGGAGGGTATTTTAGACATTTTATATTTTTGGAGAATTAAATCCACGAATTTCCTAAGGATATATCAGCCTTTAGGAGTTGTCTTCTAGGGTTAACCAACACGAAATCAAAGGATGGCCATTAGAGAAGAAGTTGGCAAGCTTTTCAAGAAATTCAAGGCCAAAGACTCAACCGTTTTCACCGCCACCACCACCAAAACGTAGATCGCGGAATGAGGAGCACAACCATACCTTTTTCCTTCACAAATAATAATTTAAATTCCCAGACAAGTATCTATCTTGCTTTATTTTTAGTTAATGTCTCAATCATGTTAGTCTAGGGTTGTTTAGGACTTGTCCCATGAAAGAAATTGTTAATTTAGAGACTTTAAATCGCATGTTTAGAGAGATTTCATAAATTCTGGATATACCCATCACATGTAGAGGATTACCAGCGAATTATTATGAGTTTATAAACAAGAAATCTGGGAAATAATTAGAGGAATGTATATTTCTTTCAAAATTAGGGTTCTTGAAGATTATATCAATTTTACCCCATTAATCCGATATCGTTGATGAATTTATGCATGTTTCGCGTAGGAAATCTTGTATATATGTATATAGAACTTGTAGTACCGTTATTTGAGAATTCTAGAGTTGTTAATGACATTTTTAGAGAAATTGGAAGATGAAACCCGTAGGTTTAATTTGCAGTTTCTGGGCAAGGACTGCTTGATCGATCGATCGAGCCCAGAGCATCGATCGATCGATCAACCCCTTTTCTTTGATCGATCGACCCCTCCTGGAAAATTGCATATTTCTCATTCATTAGTTTAATCCGATTAAGATGTATGGGAACCCTTGCTTGTAGTTATTGGAATATAATGGGATATAGAGATGACCAGTAGGGCCTAGGTAGACCCCGTTGAGTAACATTTTTGTGTAGGATGAGATTTTGGGTTAACGAGGAATGATTCATATGTATAAGAAATCATGCGTATATTTAATAAAAAGATCGGGACTCGTAAGGGAGTTAGACCAGAACGTAAGTGAGTGAACGCCTACTAAAATTATACTTAGAATACTTCGAGAGAGGAGAAGTGAGTAGGAAGTGAATAATAAATGAGAATACAAATAACGAGTCCGTTATACGAAATAATCGAGTAAAATGTGTAATAACGGATACTTATAATTATGGGTCGTGAGCGCACCTAATTAATAAATGTTATATATATATATATATATATATATATATATATATATATATGACTGTGTGATTGTGCATATATTATATCTATATAAAAATCATACTCGGGCTACTTGCTATCACGGGGGTTTTCGCGCCGGGACGGTCTTATCTCGATGGGACCTTTATGGGGGATATTGACTCGTACCCTAGAACATAGGATTCCTTGGTACAGGCTATTTGATTGATAGTCAGATGGTCCTAAGAGACATGAGGGTATGTGCTGACCTCTTAGTGACTTGGAACTATGATTCGCCTCCATTTGTATGTGTTTTATGTTAATGCAGTTCGAGAGTGATTCCGAACTAGCATTTCCCTAAATATGTGTGATACAGGGACTTGATTGCAGAGTATGCCAACACCATAGATTTTATGTGGGTTGCAGATAGTATATATATATATATATATATATATATATATATTATATGAGTGATTGGTATATGTATACTTATATATGGAAACCTTACACCATAGATTTTATGTGGGGTGCCGTTAGTATATATATTATACGTGTAACTAATATATATACGTATATCTATATGAGAACTTTCTACTGTGCGTAATAGTAGCTAAGTAATGTATAAATTTTCAACTTCACTATAAGTATTCGAAAACTTTATGACGGTATGGGGTTATTCTAAATAACGTAATAAATCCTTGAAGAGATTGATTTTCTAAAGTGAATATCATAACCTTATTTTCAAGTGATAAAAACTTATGGAGAATAAGTTAGAGAGACTTATGAGATTCATTAGTATGGTAGGCGTGCACACTAGGCGAGAGGTGAGAATTCTCAAGAGAGTGTCGCATACTAACATGGTTGTTGCATTAGCAGGTAAGCATTTTATACTTGCTAAACTATTTTTTTAAACTGTTTTACAATCGGGCTCTGACCCATTTTTTTATCTCTTCTCTCTTTTATATATAATTGTATATATTACAGGTGCCCAGCCACAGGGGCGTCATGCATAGATTCTTTGGATCGGACGCGCTGTAGCTTATGTGGGACTTGCAGGCCTTCATTTTAGACGACCTCTTCATTGATCTGGTTCTTGTTATAGTTCTTCATAGATAGGGAATGTGTCGCACATTTCCCATTCAGTGTAGATTTGTCAGAGATGTATGTTTATTTAATTTCAGTATTGTAACACCCCGTATTTTTGTGATATTTATTTTATGGGATTAATTAAATTAAATGCGTATTAATCGGAAATTAATCCGGATTAAAAATACTAGCGAGATGCGAGTTGGTATTTGATTATATGTGCATATATGATTATATATGAATATTGAATTATGAAATTTGTCGTGAGATTGAAATACGGAAATTTGGAAATTTTGTTGAGACGCGTGTGACAGTCGCGTCGGGGAAATATTTTTAATTAAAAAGTGAATTTTAGTTCTATTAATCGTATGGTCATTTTGAGTGCACCAACGCGCCCGGAAGGGTCCAAATAGTCAAAAAACACTAGCCGGGGGTTTGGTTTGGGTCCCGGGGAATTTTTAGGCCATACCGACAATGTATAAGGGTAGTTTGGTAATTTTGAATTTTGGGGAATTAAAACCTACGAAAATTGGGAATTAATATCTGATTTAGCATTAACCCACTAAGCCCACTAATACCCAAATAGGCTACGGAAGTTATTGAAATTTGTTCCAAAAGAATTTCTAAAGCACAAACCCTAGCCACCATTAACTTTGGAGAAGAAAGCTTGTAGAGAGAGAGGAGAGGAGAAATCTGCAGAGAGAGAGAGAACCATCCATCAATTCGTCATCAAAATCAGAGATTCAAATAAGGCAAGTGGTTTAATTTCAATTAATTTCAAAGAATTCTTCTTCCATGCGTAGGAATCTGTTCTAATCATATTTGGTTGGGAATTAGATGAAAAACCCATTAAATTGGAAATAGAAATTACATTCTTGATGAGGAAATTGCATGTAGATTTGTAGTTGATGATTATTCTGATGATATTACAATTAGTATGAAACCAAAAAAAAACGGATTTAATTAGGCTCCTTGATGATTTATAAATTCTAGGGTTCATGTGTTTGAAATTGGGGAAAAATATGTAGAGATTTGATATTTGAATGATGTTAGGATGAATTAATACCCCCAAACATGTTAATATGTGACCTAAGGATGTTTAGGGACGATTAGGAACCTTAAACAATCGTTGGAGTAATGTTTGGATGAGATTTGAGGTGTATAGAGATGGGAAAAACGAAAATAAGAAATCTGGGCTCGAATCTGGTCGCTTGTTAGAAGACCTGCCCAGGTCGTTCGAACGAACTCGTTCGAACGAGCTTCTAACGAGTTGACCATTGACTTCTAACGAGGGTGAAGTTCGTTCGATAACTTCGTTCGAACGAGACCTCGTTAGATAGGCCAGTTCGTTCAAACGAACTCTCGTTCGAACAGCCTCGTTCGAACGAGACTTCGAACGAGTTGACAGTTTAGGCTTTTTAGCCTGTTTTGATCCCAAGTGTCCTGTAACCTCGTGTATAGGTAGAGATAGCTTTCCCGTGATGATTAATTGATATATTTGGGATGTTTGGGATATAATGAGGAGTCAAACCTAGAAGTGTAGTTGGAACCTAAGGGAATATAGGAATTAGGACGTGAGAGTCAATTACGATGTGCGAACTATTGACGGCCTAATTTATTATATTAACCGGGGAACATATAAAGTGTGTAGTATTATATGTCGGTACGAGAATGAGAAGTACACCACCAATATATATTATGGTGATTACTAAGATGTGTGAATACTTAGTATATGTATTGATTTTATGTGTATAACATACCTACCATACTTGCTATCATGGGAGGTTTGCGTTCGCTTAGGGCCCTCTAATCCTTGTGTTGCCCGGATTTAGACTGGTTACCTCGATGAACATAGGTCAGAGAAGGACTTATTGGGATGTTAATAAGTTTGCTGATCGTGGGAGCGCAGGTATGTGCGTGACCCATGTGATGTGACTGTGTTCGCCTCCATTATTTGTGATGTTGTTATCTGTGAACTATTCTTGAGAGATTCGGAATATGTGATCCTTATGTACATGATGTACCGGGATGGATAGCAGAGTATGTGTGCACCGCAGCTTAGTCTCGGGGTGCTTGTATTGTATATTTATGATGTGAATAATATACACTTAATTAATGGGAACTTTCATGCTAATATTGTGAATAAAATTATGGAATTGTTTTGAGAAAACATAACGGGTTAACCGATAGTGAAATGTATTACATATTGAGAATCTGAGTTTAAGTAAAGCCCTCTATTTATTTGATAACGCTAGAATGTATTATGGGAATTGAGTAGTAAGGGGTAGAACTTATTACGGTTTGGTTAGTTATGGAAGTCTTATATATGGGTACGGTACGTTAGGAGTGCACATGTAGTCGAGAGGTGAGAATTTCATGTGAGTGCACGTCCTAACATGTATTTTGCATTTAATGTTTTAATGTTATTAAAACACTTGCTGTTTTCAAAATGTTTTACACTTTCGGGCTCTGACCCATTTGCTTTCAAATCTATTTTTGTAAAAACCATTTTAGGTGCCCAGCCACAAGGACACCATGCATAGGATTCTCATTCAGGTGACGAGCTGTAGCTGTTTGTGGAAGTTACAGGACTTTGCTTGTAGACGCTTCATCTATCTTGACTCGATATTCATCAGTTATCAGTTGTAGGGTATGGTCGCCCATTTCTTTTAGAGACATTTCATTTATTTCAGTTATTCAGACGTTTAGCATGTAATTATTAAGGATTCAGACTTGTAGTATTATTTTTCAGTTGTGGGATTGTTGTGAGGAGTTTCCTCCGGACTATATTTATGTTGTTGGTTATTCATTACTTGATTATAGTGACTGGTTATTATTCTTTCTTTTACTGCATGTTAATCAGACTTAACTTAAAATTTGGCACTTACTTTTAAATACTAGGTGGTTAGTAATTATTAAAATGTTTTCGACAGTGATGCTATTAACTGAACCAACTTGGCATTTTGAATTAATTTAATAAAGGAGTAGCTACCCGGTATTTAATTAGTCGGGGTGTCACAAGTATTCATTACTCTTTGGGAAATAACTCTTGTCAGGATGATTTCATTTGTAGCTTAAATTTGGCTTGGTTAATCTAGATGCATTAATTCTTTTTTGTTAATTGCTATCCGTAGCACTTATGTGATTCTTAAACTGTTGGTTATTTAAAAGGTTTTCAAATTAGAATTTAATAAAAATGGAAATAAAGTTTTAAATTGTTTTGACACTTAGCTTAATTAATCAGGGTGTTTAAATTGGAAATTTTATTTTGCGACAGTGATGCTAAGAATGAACCAACTGTTCACCTTGATTTTAATTTAATAAACGATTGATCGCCTGATATTTAATTAGGCGGGGTGTCACAGGTGGTATCAGAGCATCAGGTTCTAGTGTCCTTAGGATCTGTACAGCTTATTATGCTTCCAGCATTACTTTGTTTGATATAGAGCCCTATGTTTAGGATTGTTATTTTCTATGGTGAGATTTCATTTCCTGCTATAACGTATGTGCATTAGTGATTCTTAATTGCGTTCGGGCGTGTTCGAATAATGAAATATGGCAGGCAAGGGACGTTGGGCGAAAAGCAGGAAGTAAAGTTTAGTTGAGGTTGTAGAGCATATTCGAGGATGATGACCGTAGTTTAGGTTGCCCCTATTATGGCACGGGAAGCCAGGACTGTAAGGACGACTAGGGCGCAACTTATGATTTCCAAAGGTTGCTATGGTCAAAAGAGGCGCAAGAGTAAACTCACCCCAACATGGCGCGACTAAGAAAAGTCAGACGAAGCGTTGTAGAGAATTATCAGTGGGAATTCTAGAAATGAGGTAATTGTGTGTGTTAGCCAAAGGAGGTAAAGTATCCAAAGGTGTAGACATAGGACAGAGTGTGGCTAACTGAAAGTGAAAATTTGGAGAAAAAATTTCTTAGCTTGTCAGAACGAAGTTATAATGGTGGGAGTCAGCCACCATTTTTAGAAGTTAAATGCTATGCCTATAGAAGAATCTTAGGTACAGTTTGAATGCATGTTCCTTCATCAGATGTTCAGGATAAGAAGTGAACGTTGTTCTGAACTCATCACAGGAGGACCTGACAGAGGTCCATTTGTGAATATGAATATAATCCGTTAGCAAATCTTGTATCGGAGGATGTAGATACAAATGGAGGAGAGGACTCCAAGTGGAAGATCGACTCAAAATAATAGTTAATAACACCAAAAAAAAGGGAATTATGCTCGACAGTCGATTCAGAAGTTATCAATGTCATGCTTTGACAATAGAGATATTAATGCTTCCTTGTGTGGGAAGCTAAAAGAATCGAAGAAGTTAGTCAAGAATAAGATGGGAGGCAATAATGGTAGTGTAGCACCACAAGGAGGTGGGGATACACGTCAGGGGACCCATTTAAATGGTTCGTATAGTTGAATTCTTACCAAAGCAATAGCGAATTCAGTAAGGACCATTGTAGCCAGTAGCATGTTCTTTAGGGCCAACAAGGCTAAGGGAACCACGAGGGGGTAGCCAACATGAATTGAGCCTACCAAAGTCCGAGAGACGGATAATCCTAATATGTTTGGTATGACAGGTGATAAGTGGATTATGTGTAGAGGTATTTTGTGGAGAGTGAAATCGCACACGTTAATGTTTTCCCGAAGTGAGTAAAGGGATAAGAGTATGGTGCCTAGTAAAAGACAACGATTAAAGTAGTTTTTGGTTTGGTTTGGGCAGGCGTGTTACGTCCGGAGACAATTTGTGCAGTCAAGACGATTGGCAAGGTAGAAGTGTAAGTTTTATCCTCAGAGGATGAGGCGTATTTTATGAGACACGAGCGAGTCATTATATTTTGTTCATTGCTAGATTAGCATGTGAGACGAGTTTAATGCGCATAACTACAAACGATATTATTATGTGAATATTTTTCCCTAGTGTAGCAGGATTTTCCTTAGTGCTATCCGTGGAGGATGAATGAGTATATTAATCGTGTCTGTAATACCCTGTATTTTTATGGCTTTTAAAATTGGGGATTAATTAAATTTAAATTGAGATATTAATTTAATATTAATCCAGAAATTTATTTATTTTTATTTACTAACGTGATGTGAGTTAGTAATTATTGGAAAATTGTTGAATATTACTAGACGAGTAAAGTAATATATGAAATTTATTTTATTAAATTATCACGAGTGAATAAAAGGGCAATTATGAAAATTTATGTCGGGACGCGCCTCTGTCGTGTCAGACTAAATTATTATTATATAAACTGAATAAATTACAAGTTGCTCGTCTGGTCATTTTGAGTGCGCCAAAGTGTTCAAAAGGGTCGAGATAGTCAGAAAAGTGTACCCGAGGGTTTAGTTTGGGTCTCGGAGCATTTTTAGGCCTAATTGACATCCCGAGGGGGTATTTTAGACATTTTATATTTTTGGGGAATTAAACCCACGAATTTCCTAAGGATATATCAGCCTTTAGGAGTTGTCTCTTAGGGTTAGCAAACACAAAATCAAAGAACGGCCATTAGAGAAGGAGTTGGAGAGCTTTCCAAGCAATCCAAGGCCAAGAACTCATCCGGTTACAGCGCCACCACCACCAAAACGTAGATCGCACGATGGGGAACACAACCATACCATTTCATCCACGAAATCAGAACCTTGAATTTCAGGCAAGTATCTATCTTGCTCTATTCTTAGTTAATGCCTCAATTATGTTAGTCTAGGGTTGTTTAGAACTTGTTTCATGAAAGAAAGTGTAGTTTGGAGACTAGAATTCACATGTCATTGATGAAGTAATCATATGTTGGATATCTCTTTTGCATGTAGAGGATAAACCACGAATTAGTATGGATTTAGAAGTAAGAAATCTGGAAAATAATGGAAAGAATTGAAAGGAAAAGAGAAATTAGGGTTCTTGAAGTCTAGAAAAATTTTACCCCATTATATCGTTATAATTGATGAATTGAAACATATTTTATTTGGAGAGTCGTGTATTTAGGTGTATGGTACTGGTAATAACTTTTGTTGGGAGTTTGGGAATCAAATATTAAGTTTTGGTTGAGGTTGGAGAGGCAAACTCTAACTAGATAAATGCAGTTTTCGCCATAACTGCTTGATCGATCGATGCACCTAAGAGTATCGATCGATCGACCCAACTCCCTCGATTGATCGACCCCACCTGGAAAACTGCATATTCCTCTAATAATGGTTTATTCTGATTAAAATGCGTATTAACCCTTGAGTATTATTGTTAGAACATTTTGGGATATAAATAGGACCAGTAGGGTTTTAGTAAACCCCAATAAGAGGGAATTTAATGTAAAGTGAAATATAGGGGTAAACGGGGAGTAATTTAACCATTGGGGATTATGCGAACGTTTAAAAAGAAGATTGAAACTCGTAAGAGAGTTATACCAGAAGATAAGTGAGTGTACGTCTACTGAAATTATACTTATAATACTCTGAGAAAGGAGAAGTGGTATGTAATGCATTTTAAATGAGAATAAAAATGACGAGTTGTTATGCTTAATAATCGAGTAAAATGTGTTAATAACGAATAATTATGATTACAGGTCGTGAACACACCTAATTTATAAATGTGGATATTTATATCTATATGACTGTGTGATTGTGTATATATCATATATCTGTATAAAAATCGTACCTGAGCTACTTGCTATCACGGGGGTTTTCGTGTCGGGACAGTCTTATCTCGATTGGACCTTATTGGGGATAATAACTTGTACCCTAGAAGATAGTATCCTTGATTACAAGCTATCTGAATTATAGTCAGATGGTCCTAAGAGACGTGTGGGTATGTGCTGACCTCTTAGGAGTGGGAACTATGCTTCGCCTCCATTTGTTTGTGTTTTGTGTTAATACAGTTCGAGAGTGATTCCGAACTAGTATTTCCCTTAGTCTGTGTGATATGGGGACTTGATAGCAGTGTATGCCAGCACCTTAGATCTTATGTGAGGTGACGTTAGTATATATATTATATGTGTGACTAATATTTATATGGGAACTTTCTACTGTGCATATAAGTAGATAAGAAATGAATAAATGCTTCAAATTTATTATAAGTGTTCGGGAACTTTATAACGATAATGAGTTGCTTTAAATAACATAAGGAATCTTGAGGAGAGTGATTTCCTAAAGTAAATTTCATAACTTCGCTTTTCACATGATAAACCATTATGGAGAATAAGATAGGGAAATTGATGAGATTTATTAGTACGGTAGGTGTGCACACTAGAGGAGAGGTGAGAAATATCAAGAGAGTATCGCATATTAACATGGTTGTTGCATTAGCAGGTAAGCATTTTAAATACTTGCTAAACTAATTTTTGAACCGTTTTACACTCGGGCTCTGACCCGTTTCCTGTTATCTCTTTTCTCCTGTATATATGTATGTATATATTTCAGGTGCCCAGCCACAGGGGCGTCTTACGTAGATTCTTTGGATCGGACGCGCTGCAGCTTATATGGGAGATGCAGGACATTACTTAGACGACCTCGATGTTGAATCTACTATCATTCTAGTTATGATTAGTTAGGGCATGTGTCGCCCATTTCCTTATTCAGTTGGACTTGTCAGAGATTATGTTTATTTATCTTTAGCATTTTAACTCTTTGGGATTTAATTGCTGTCAGGATGGTTTTTCCTTTGTAGTCTTAAATTTGGTGTTGAATTATCTGAATGATTGAATTCATGGGTGTTTATTTCCAGTCTTAATAATTGTGTGATTCTTAAACTGTTACGTAATAAAGGATTTCATAATTGGATTTAATAAATGGAGATAATGATTTAAATGGTTTTGTCACTTAGCTTAATTATGTAGGGTGTTTCAATTGGAAAGTTTATTTTAGGACAGTGATGTTAAGGATGAACCAACTGTTCACCTTGATTATAATTTAATAAAGGACTGATCACCCGATATTTAATTAGGCGGGGTGTCACAGTGTCATATATTTTATTGAGGTTAATCATTTTAGTGATGTGATATACGAGTATAATATGGTATTGATTACAACTTTATAGAAATGGTCAGTACGATAGTAGGCAGTTATTGCAAGGCTATCAGAGTGGTTGCATTAGTACAACGTGTTTTGCTCTTACAAGGCCTCACCTACAAGAGGGTTGGACTCGCACTTATATATTATCTATCCTAGAGACTTCGGAGGGGATAGTGGGCTCACGATATTCGATACCGGTGTGTAGGGACTTTGTTGTTATGATTCGGTATGTATCAGGTTTATGGTTGAGCGAAAAGATTTAACTCAGTATTATGTTTAGCGCTCAAGACTTGGTGATAGAAAGAGTGCATTGTTATATATATCCTTTAGAGATGTGGGAGTTAAGATTTATACCCCTCTAATTGGGGAAAGGGATTTCAAGAATCCCGATTGTATGTATTCGAGGTTTATGGAATGCAATTACCACCAATACTGTACGATAGTGCAATTGGCAAAATATTCTTTGTTAAGTGTAATTTCGGGAGGAGATGTAATTTCCTGCCAAGAAACGGGAAAATAGGGGTACATGCTATGGACGGAGGGCCTAACAGATTTCGATAATCGAAAATGCTAGGTAGTAGTGTATCGGGGGGTTCCTTGTTTGGATTTCACTTTGCGAGATATCCCACGCATAAAACTTAGCGTAAGGTTGGGAATAGGGAAATGTTTGGTCATTAGTCCATGAGTTCAGTACCTCGGTCGTAATAGGAGAAGATAATTATATCTGTAAGTTGGTAGTTGAATTATGAAATAAGGCCAGTGGAACCGATTGCATGGTAAGAAAGCATTGAAAGTTTTATTTTACCACCACGATTAGAGGGGTGGAACGATGATAAGGAAGATTTAGAATTTTGATTTCTAGGGTGAGTGAGAGTACCCAAGTGTTGCAATCACGTTGTGAGCACTAGGAAAATAAAGAATTAGCTATTAGGTATGAAGCGTATGTGATGCTTACGCTAGTATGCACGGTTTATAGGGTGTGTAGACATCCTAGTTAGTTAAAGTTAAAAATCGTTCGAGATGAAGGGATGTGGGAATAGACGTGTGGAATATATGTTTGTAGGACTAACTTAATGAAGTGAAAGTGGTAGAGTGGATTAATCATCACGTGAAATATGATAAATCCATATATACGTGTGCGATCAGAGTAGCACACAGAATCTGGTTAAAAGGCTGTGGGAAGCCATTTACAAAGGAGTACTCCTTGAGAAGGGTAGAATTTAACTATATAGAGAACACTCGGAGCGGAGTTGTAATTAGTCAAATATGATAGCGACTTGCGCATACAAAGAGTGATGATGTAAGTATGGTATAAAAGATCTAGAAGTGCGCATCGTGGAGAAAAGCGCACGGGTCGGAACTTTCGGTATGCACCAAGGAAGGAAGGGAGTATTAAGTGTCATCTAATGTGAGACATTTCTAGGAAAACACGATGTTTAGCGGGAAATAGTGAGTAGTCTCTGCATGCACCACTCATAGATAGAAATCAGTTGGAATAAGCGGATCAACCAGAGAATTTGGTGGCTATTGACAATACCAATAATGGAAGAGGCCGGTAAAGTCGGTAAAGCTTCTTGGATGGGTTTCCATCCTCAAGGCAAGATCAAGGGTTCATCCGAACGTGTGGAACAAATCGCCCAGGAAGGAAGTGATTGACATTACTTTGGGGTGATTTACAATATTAACTAATGTGCCCCAGTCTTCCTTTGAAAGGAAGGGATCGCGCCGGTACGTGGTCCTACACGGTATTATTTTCTGAATTGGGATGATATTTTTGAATCCCACCTTCAATATGGGATTTCAGGAAAACAACGGAGACAACGTTTCATTATGAGTGGGAGGTATCACCCATAGCCGAGGAGCAGGCGCACGGTGATTAACAATTAGTGGGGCCGCGCGAAGGTAATTTTGGAATCTTGGTGATAATTTCATTTCCCCAACGGATATAACTAGCACATGAAGTATAGTATGGTAGAGTTCCGTGGAAGCATTCGTACCTGTTTGTCGTGAACGAGGTGCTTATTGAAGTTTTGGTGTGGAAAAACCTTAACTACTCTCCCTCTGCGTATGTTTAGAGGTGAGCGGATAATCAGAATTTTGGATCGGTCGAGAATGATTCGATGACCATGGTGGAATTCCACGATTGTGTTAGGCGAACAAGAGTGGTCAGATGTTCGTATGGTTTCGCTCAGAATGGGAGTTTTGTGTTTAGATAAATCCGAGTAGTTGTCATGTGGTGAGGTACGGCCTCCCAATGATATTAAAATAATGGGAATTAATAGTGTATAAGCGTGTCTTATGTGAATGTTGTCGGATAGGAGCACAATGTGAAGTATCTTTAATGAAGAGTGTTAAACAAGCTTGTTGTGAGGCAGGGGCTATAGTGATTGAGCGCCTTACTATGTGGATAGGTTGCGTACTGTTAAGGTATCCAAAATGTGTTTTACCAGGTAGGCCTTATTTTCTGAATTTCGGGACGAAATTCCATTATTAGAGGGGAAGTATGTAATACCCCGTATTTTTATCGCTCTTAAAATTGGGGATTTATTAAATTTAAATTGAGATATTGATTTAATATTAATCCGAAAATTTATTTTTATATTTACTAACGTGATGTGAGTTAGTAATTATTGGAAAATTGTTGAATACTACTAGACGAGTAAAGTAATATATGAGATTTATTTTATTAAAATTGTCACGAGTGAATAAAATGGCAATTATGAAAATTTAAGTCGGGACGCGCTTGTGTCGTGTCAGGACTAAATTATTATTATATAAAGTGAATAAATTATAAGCTACTCGTATGGTCGTTTTGAGTGCACCAAAGTGTCCGGAAGGGTCGAGATAGTCAGAAAAGTGTACCCGAGGGTTTGGTTTGGGTCTCAGGCATTTTTAGGCCTAATTGACATCCCGGGAGGGTATTTTAGACATTTTATATTTTTGGGGAATTAAATCCACGAATTTCCTAAGGATATATCAGCCTTTAGGAGTTGTCTGTGACACCCCGTCTAATTAAATACCGGGCGATCACTCCTTTATTAAATTAAAATCAAGGTGAACAGTTGGTTCATTCTTAGCATCACTGTCGTAAAAATAAACTTTTCCAAATTAACACCCTAATTAATTAAGCTAAGTGTCAAAACCATTTTTAACCTTTCTAACCAATTTATATTTTTAAAGAAAAACTTATTTATTTAATTATTAACTACATTTTCAATAAGTAAGAATCATATAAGAATTATCCTGGAACATCATCCAATTGCTTTAAACATTCAACATTCAAAATCCCAATATTTAAAACCTAAAGTAAAACATTCATGCTAAATAAATCCCAAATTAACCGTACAAGAAATAACTGAAATAAAAATGTCCCAATAAAACAGATAAATAGTGGAAAGGGCGACACATGCCCAATAAATGAGAATGATAGATGTGGAATCAAGTAAACGAAGTCGTCTATGCAAGTGGCCTGCAACTCCCACCTAAGCTGCAGCATGTTCCTTTCAAGGGATCCTAAGCAAGACGCCCCTGTGGCTGGGCACCTGTAATATATACATATATATACAAGAGAGAGAGGCAAAGAAATGGGTCAGAGCCCGATAGTGTGTATGATTTAAAATTCGTTTAGCAAGTATTTAAATTGATACATGCCAATGCAACAACATATTAGTGTGACACTCTCTTGAGAAATTCTCACATCTCTTCTAATGTGCACTCCTATCGCACTATCCTTCCCAACGGTTTATCTTATCATTTATCGCACTAATCTTCCCAATGATTTAACTTATCTTAGATTACTCGTAAGATTTCAGAACCGAACCATATAAATGTTTAAAAAGGAGGATTTCGCTTAATAACAATGCTCTCATTTTACTTTATTTATGAACAAAGCTTCCCAGTGTTATATTATACTTTTCAAACAAGTATTTCCGATTCACGACATTATATCAGTCTTACTTACCATAACACAGTAGGTAGTACCAAATTTCATAATTTCATATATATATTAACTACTCGTATAATATATATATATATATATATTATAACAGCACCCCAAATAAAACTATGGTGCGGGCATACTGTGCTATCCAATCCCCGTATCGCTCACACTAAGGGAAATACAAGTTCGGAATCACTCTTGAACTGTATCAACATATATATACAAACAATATTGAGGCGAAGCGTAGATTCCAAGTCTCTAAGAGGTCAGTACATACCCCACGCCTCTTAAGACCGTCTGAACTATCGATTCGATAGCCTGTACCAAGGATATCTATCTTCTAGGGTACAAGTCAATATCCCCCATAAAGGTCCCATCGAGATAAGACTGTCCCAGCGCGGTAACCTCAGGGATAACAAGTAGCGCGGGCATGGTTTTCACATGTATATAATATATGCATACACAATCATATAAATATACCACTTTTATCATATTAATAAAGGTTCCTCTCATCACCCATAATTACAACATTTATCCTTAATTTTTGCATTGTTAGTATTACGTATAAGAGTTCGTTTCTAACCTTAACTCGAAGGATTTTCTCATCTGAATACGTAACATGCATGGACTCTATCCTCCCAAGTGTAAAATTCAGTAAGTGTCCTTTCTATGTTCCAACGTAACTCTCTTACGCAACACTCCTGTTAATTAATAAACTCATCAACCCTTAAGTAATTATTCCACAAGTACAATTCTCGTCTCATATTAAGAATCCCAAAATTATTCATATGTCCTTCTGGTCCTCCATATCTCCCAAAACATTTTATTAAGGATGCCCAAGAATTATTTCACATTAAATTGAATTTCAACTAATTAATAAGGGGAAACATGAGTCTGCCAGGAGGGGTCGATCGATCGAGGTCTGGGGCTCGATCGAGCGAACCTTCAATCGATCGAAGCTCTGGGCTCGATCGATCGATCAAGCAGGTCTGCGAAATCTGCAGAATTGCAGTTACAGGTTTCATCTTCTAACTTACACCAAATCCATATTTTACAATCCCAAACGTCTCAAAATTTGTACTACTAACATCCTAACATGATATCATACATTTCCTACGTAAAGCATGTCAATTTACGTCACTAAACATGGATTAATCATACCATAATTTATTTAATTATTCAAGAACCCTAGAAATCTCTAAATCATGGTCCCAATCTATTTTTCCAGAAATTTCTTCTTATAAACATCATAATTTCGTGGGTAAATTCCTCTACATGGCAAGGGTTTCCAAAATTATCATTTAAACCATAACTACATGCGATTCCTATCTCAAATCTTAGGTTTTCTTCCATAAAACTCATCCTAATCATTCCTACACTAATATGAAAGATGCATCAATGAAATAAGCAAGATAAACACTTGCCTGGGATTTTCGACGTTCTAGTTTGCGAATGATTTTGGTGTGGTTGCGTTCCCCGTCGCGCGATCTACGCGTTGGTGGTGGTGGCGGCGGTGCAACCGGATGGATTTTGGGCCTTGAATTTGCCTTGAGATCTCTCTCCTTCCTCTCCTATGGCCGTTCTTGTGTTTGTGTTTTCTAACCCTAGCTGACTAACCTAAATGGCTGATATAGGTTACTGATTTTCGTGGGTTTAATTACCCATAATTGCGAAATATCCAAAACGCCCTCCCGGGGTAATAATTAGGCCTAAAAATGCCCTGAGACCCAAACTAAACCCCCGGGTACACCTTTTTTACTATCTCGACCCTTCCGAACGTGTTAGCGTACTCAAAACGACCATACGAATGACTTAAAATATTCACTTTTATTAATCCACATTTAGTCCCGACACGACACAGGCGCGTCCTGACTTTAATTTCCACAATTGTCATTTTATTCACACGTGACAATATTATAAAAATAAATCTCATATATTACTATACTCATCTAGTAATATGAAACAAATAATATATTCCCAATAATTACTAACTCTTGTCACGCTAGTAAATATTTAAAACAACATTTCGGATTAAAATTAAATTAATTTATCTCAATTAAATTTAATAAATCCTTAAATTTAAAAGCCATGAAAATACGGGGTATTACATACTTCCCCCCTAATAACGGAATTTCATCCCGAAATTCGGAAAATAAGGCCTACCAGGTACCACAGTTCTGGATATCCTTGTCAGTACGGAAACTATCTATTTTGTGCTCAATCATTATAGCTTTTCCTCAGAGTAACATTGTTTTACATTCTCATTGGAGACACTTCACATTGTGTTCCCACCCGACAACATTCGCATAGGTCACGCTTACACGTTATAATTTCCTTATCTCACTATCATTAGGAGGCCGCACCTCACTACATGACAAACTACTCGTAATTTATGCATACACAGAAATCCCATTCTGATACGATCATACGAACATTTGACCACTCCTGACTGCCTAAAACAGTCGTGGAATTTCACCATAGATATCGGATATTTTCTTGACCGATCAAAAATTTTGATTATCTACTCTCCTCTAAACATACGGAAGGAGAATAGTCGAGGTTCTTCCATAACAAAACCTTAATAAGTACCTCGTACGCGACAAACAGGTACGAGTGCTTCTACAGAGCATACTTGAAATCATCGTACCAAGATTCCAAAATTTCCTTCACGTGGCTCCACTAATCTTTAATCACCATGCGCTTATTCCCTGGCTAAGGGTGATACATCCTACTCGAAATGAAATCTTATCTCCGATGGTTCCTGAAATCCCATTTCAAAGGTGCGATTCACCAATCTCATCCTGATTCAGAAATTTATACTGCGCCGGACCATGCACTGGCGCGATCCTTCCTTTCAAAGGAAGTCGGGGGCATACTAGTTAATATTGTAAGCCAACCCAAAGGAATATCAATCACTTCCTTCTCGGCGACTTAATTCACATGTTCGGGATAAACCCTTGATCTTGTTTTGAGGATGGCAACTCATCCAAGAACTTTACCAACTTTACCGACCTCTTCTAAGTTCAGGAATTTTCGATAAACACAAAATTCTTTGGTTGATTCTCCTCTTTCAACCCAAACCTTACCTATGGGCGGTGCATGTAGAGACTATTCACTACGTCTCGCTAAACATTGATTATTCCCTTGAAATGTCTCACATTAAGTGACACGTAATACTCCCCTTCCTTCCTTGGAGTATGCCGAAAGTTCCGACCCGTGCTCTTCTCTCCACGAAGCGCAATTCTGTATCTCTTATACTATACTAACATCATTACTCTTTGTATGCGCAAGTTGCTCTCACATTTGACTAGTAACAACTCCGCTCCGGGCGTGCTTCATAACAATTAAATTCTACTCCATTCAAGGAATACCAATTCTTGAATGGCTTCCCATAGCCTTCCAATCAAGTTAGGGCGTGCTATTCTAGTTGCACACTTATGTATGGATGATCGCCCCTCATGTGACGTTTAATCCACTCTATCACTTCCACTTCGTTATACTAGTCCCACAAACATATATTTCACACGTCTATTACCACGTCCCTTCGACTCGGACTATTTAAACTGCATTTAACCAAGATGTTGTAATACCCCGTATTTTTGGCGATATTTATTTTTGGGATTAATTAATTAAATGAGAATTAATTGGGAATTAATCCGGATAAAATACTAGCGAATGTGAGTTGGTATTTGACTATATTGAGTATATATGATGATATATGAATATTGAATTATGAAATTTGTCGTGAGATTTATATACGGTAATTTGGACATTTTATTGGGACGCGTGAGACTGTCGCGTCAGGATATAATTATTTTAATCATAAAAGTGAATTTAAATTCTATTAACTGTATGGTCGTTTTGAGTGCGCCAACGCGTCCGGAAGGGCCGAGATAGTCAGAAAACACTAGCCGGGGGTTTAGTTTGGGTCCCGGGATATTTTTAGGCCATACTGGCAATATAAAGGGTATTTTGGTAATTTTGTATTTTTGGGAATTAAAAGTGACGAAAATTAGTAAATTATATCTGATGTGGATTTGACCCACTAAACCACTAACCAACCCATGTTAACCCAATAGGCTACGTAGATTATTAGAATTTAGGTTTCTAATTTTTTCCCAAAACAAACCCTAGCCACCATAGCTATTGGAGAAGAAAGCTTGGAAAGAGAGAGATAGAGGAGAAAAGCTTGGAGAGAGAGAGAGCTTCATCACTTCGTAATCAAAATCTGAGATTGAATCAAGGCAAGTGGTTTAATTTACGTTTTTATGCAGTAAATGCTTCTTCCATGCTTAGACTATTCAATAATCATAATTAATTGGGAGATAATTGAAAACCCATGAAACTGGAGTTGTTAATAAATTTTGGAGATAGGTTGCATGTATAAATGTTATTGGAAGATCGAATTAAGAGAATTATAAGTTTATGTGTTATAAAAATGGATTTATTTCTGGAAATTGATGATTTATAATCTTAGGGTTTATGTTCTTGAAAAATAGGGGAAAAGTGATGAGACTTGTGATTTGGTGATGTTTAGGATGAATTATTCCCTTAAAACACGTTAGTATGTGACCTTGATATGTTTAGGGTTGATTAGAGACCTTAAAACGTTGTTGGGATGAATTTTAGAGGATAATTGAGGAGTAGAAATTGGTGAAAAACGAAAGTAGAAATTCTGGGCACAAAACTGGTCGTTCGTTAGAAGGCCTGCCCAGGTCGTTCGAACGAGCTCGTTCGAACGAGCTTCTAACGAGTTGACCAGTTGCTTCTAACGAGGGGGAATTCGTTCGATACCTTCGTTCGAACGAGATGTCGTTAGAAGGCTCAGTTCGTTCGAACGAACTGAATCTCGTTCGAACAGTCTCGTTCGAACGAGACTTCTAACGAGCTGGCAGTTTAGGCCTTTTTGGCCTGTTTTGATTTTGGGAGTCCCGTAAACTTGTTCGATGATAGAGATAACATTCCTTTGATGATGTATTGGTATACTTGGGACATTTGGGATATAATGAGGAGTAAATTATATAATTGTGGAACGAATCAAATAGACATTTTGAGTCGAGACGTGAGTGCCTACTACGACGTGAGAATAAATTATGGCGTGTATGATTATGAACCGGGATTATATAAATTGTATAAATTATAAGTTGGTACGAGAAGGCGATATGTACTAAAATTAAACTACGGTGATTACTAAGATGCGTGTTTACTTAGTATTGATATATGATTTGTTTGTATGACATACCTACCATACTTGCTATCACGGGAGGTTTGCGTTCGCTTAGGACCCTCTAATCCTTGTGTGCCTACGGGGGGATTTAGACTGGTACCTCAAGAACATAGGTCAGAGAAGGACTTATTGGGATGTTGATAAGTCTGCTGATCGTGGGAGCGTAGGTATGTGCGTGACCCATGTGATGTGACTGTGTTCGCCTCCACTGTTTGTGATTTGTGTTATCTGAACGATTCCTGAGAGATTCGAAATGCGTGATCCTTATGTACGTGATGTACCGGGATGGATAGCAGAGTATGTGTGCACCGCAGCTTAGTCTCGGGGTGCTTATATTGTATATTTATGTTGTGGAAAATATACACTTTATTATGGGAACTTTCATATGGTATTGTGTGTATAAATTTGGAAAATATAAAAGGGATAATCTCTAATGAGTTGTGTTGCTTTTATGGGAGAAACTGAATTTACGTTAAGCCCCTATTTAAATGAGATCGTTATAATGTAAATGGGAATCAAGTAATAAGAGTAGAGCCTATGACAGTCTAGCTAGATATGATGTCACTTAGCTAGGGATTAGTGTCATTTTAGATGAGTACTTACGTTAGGAGTGCACATTTAGTCGAGAGGTGAGAATTTCATGTGAGTGCACGTCCTAACATGTACTTTGCATTTAATGTTTTAAATGTTTTTAAAGCACTTGCAGGTTTTTAAAATATCTCCACATTCGGGCTCTGACCCGTTTGCTTTCAAATCTATTTTCTTGTAAAACCATTTTAGGTGCCCAGCCACAAGGACACCACGCATAGGATTCTCATTCCGATGACGAGATGTAGCTGTTTGTGGAAGTTACAGGGATTTGATTTTAGACGCTTCTATCATTTGGATTCCATGTTCAGTATTCCTCAGTTGTAGGGCATGTTGCCCCAATTCTATTAGAGACATTTCCATTTCAGTTTTTCAGACTTTGGCATGTATTAATTCAGTATTCAGTATTTCGTTACTTATTTCAGTTGTGGGATTTGTTGTGAGGAGTTTTTCCTCCGAAATTATTCATATCATGTGATGGTTATTCTATTATTTCGTTATGGTGAATGGTGATATTATTCTTGCTTTAAATCTTTTACTGCATGTTAATCAGACTTTAATTAAAATTTGACAACTTAGTTTTTAAATACTAGGTGGTTAGTAATAATAAAATGTTTTCGACAGTCATGATATTAACTGAGCCAACTTGGCATTTTGATTTAATTTAATAAAGGAGTAGCTACCCGGTATTTAATTATTCAGGGTGTCACAGGTGGTATCAGAGCATCAGGTTCTAGTGTCCTTTAGGATCTGTACGGCTATTATGTTTCCGCTAAGTTTTCTTTGATATAGAGCCCTATATTTTAGGACTGTTGTACTCTTTTTGTGTATGCTTCGTTCTTCAGCTATTTTAAGTTTATAAACTGTGAACTTATAAACTTTATTCTTATTTCAGATGCCTCCACGACGTGCACGACGAGTTCCCAGGGATGCAACACCAGAACCCCAGCCCGCTCCAGTTCAGGGCATGATGAACGCTGCTGAGGTTGCAGCCATTGTAGCCCAAGCGGTAAATGCCGCAATTGCCATAGTTCAGCAGGCACCACCTCAGGTGCCGGTTGTCGCACCAGTACAGGCAAATGCATTCCCGTCTTCTTGGGACGTGTATGTGACGCTTTTCAGAAAGTGCATCCGCCAGAGTTTGCAGGTAGCTCAGATGTGGTAGTCTCGAGCCAGTGGAGGAAGGATATGCAGAGGCACTTGAGGATGTATGAGTGCACGGATGTTCAGAAGAAGGTGCTAGCTACTTTAAAGCTAGTTGGATCTACACTGCAGTGGTGGGAGTCTATTACCACCGTGGAGGAGAGGGATACTCTCATATTCAGGACTTTTGGGTGCGGTTCGACCGCAAGTACTTTCCGTCAGCTGTTCACACGGAAATGAGGAGGAAACTGATGAATCTAAAGCAAGAGGGTAAGACCGTGGCTGAATATGAGGCCGAGTTCACAAATCTGTTGAATATCGTTCCGGATGAGATACCGACAGAAAAGAAGAAGGTTGAGAAATTCACCGACGGGTTGACATGGAGGATCCGTCAGCATCTGTTAGGGAACCTTTCGTTGGCCACTTATTCTGATGTGGTTAACGCTGCTTTGTTACAGTGCCAGGATCACCGCTTTCATATGGCTGAGGGCAAGAGATCAGGAGAGTCTAGCCATCAGGGAAGGACTAGAGGACATGGTGCCGGTGGGGCACAATCTGTTCAGGGGCAGAGACAGGGTGAGCAGGGTTCCCAGCAGGGGGATCAGAAGAGGTTCAGATCAGGGAATTACAGGCACGGACTGGGAGGCTTCCGTCAGGGCCATCAGGGTCCAAACGGCCATCAGGGCCAACAAGGGCAGAATGGGCAGCAGTTTCAACAGGGCCAGTAGGGCCAAGGGAGGAACGGTAACGGCCACCAGGGCCGGGGACAGCAGGGGCAGAGAGGAGGGAACTTCCCAGGGAAGTGTTATGTTTGTGGCAAGACTGGCCATAAATGACAGGATTGTCCTGATAGGGGCAGGGCCCCACAGTAGCAGCAGCAGGGTGCTCGCCAGGAGCCGCAGAGGCCTATGTTTCCCGTCGCTCTCCCCGCACCTCCACAGATGGCAGCATTGCCACCCATTCCAGCAGTCCCAGCTCAGCAGGGGCAGCTACAATATGGACGTGTCTATAACGTCCACCAGGCAGCAGTTCCACAGGCATCGCCCGTGATTGAGGGTACGTTTCCTATCCATGGCACTATGGGTCGGGTATTGTTTGATACGGGGGCTACACAATGTTTTATAGCTACACATTTTGCGAAGGCTTTAGGGTTGTTAGCCACAGCGGAGAGCACAGTGACGTGTGTTGACTCACCATTGGGGAATGGGTCGCTTATATTCTTTATATGCGGGGGAGTGGGGGTAGGGATTGGTGGTTTGGTATTACCCGCAGACATGTTGGTATTAGATATGCATGTGCACGATGTGATTATCGGTATGGATTGGCTCGTAGCTTATAGGTCCATGATTGATTGCTTCAGCGGGAGCATTTTTTTTGCCATTCCGGGGCAAGAGATGTTTGTAGTGGCGATGCCTCACCCAGAGGGAGGTTCGACCGCTCGTCTGTATTACATAGAGGAGGATACCTCCAAGGAGGTTGTGATTCCTTTATATTCGATCCCAGTTGTCAGGGAGTATTCGGATGTGTTTCAGGAGATACCAGACCTACCCCCCAGTCAAGAGATAGACTTTGTTATAGACCTATTGCCAGATACGAGACCTATAGCACGCGCACCGTACCGGATGGCTCCGGCAGAGATGCGAGAGCTACGAGATCAGATAGAGCAGCTGTTAGGTCAGGGCTTTATTCGCAGGAGTACCTCACCTTGGGGCGCTCCAGTTTTGTTTGTGAAGAAGAGCGACGGTTCACTAAGATTATGTGTGGACTACCGAGAGTTGAATAAGGTCACGATACGGAATAAGTATCCGTTGCCTCGAATCGATGACTTATTCGACCAGTTGAGAGGAGCTTCTTTCTTCTCGAAGATTGATTTGAGATCGGGATACCATCAGTTGCGTATCAGGGAGGAGGATGTCTCGAAGACTGCGTTCTTATCGAGATATGGTTCTTACGAGTTTCGGATTATGCCTTTTGGTTTGACCAACGCTCCAGCAGTGTTTATGGACTTGATGAACAGAGTGTTCAGGGATTTCCTAGATCAGTTTGTCATTGTCTTCATCGATGATATTCTGGTTCACTCCCAGACAGAGGAGGAGCACGTCGAACATTTGAGGCAAGTTTTGCAGACACTACGTCAGAACGAGTTGTATGCAAAGTGTGAGAAATACGGTTTTGGCTGAAGGAGGTCCAGTTTTTGGGACATATTATTTCCGACTAGGGAATATCTGTTGATCTGGGGAAGGTATCCGCGGTGAGGGAGTGGGGACAGCCCACGATGCCAACGGAGATTCGTAGTTTCTTGGGTCTAGCAGGATACTACAGGAGGTTTATTCGGGGTTTCTCAAAGATAGCAGGTCCTTTGACACATCTGACTCGTAAGGGTGTGCCATTCATCTGGAGTGATGCCTGGCAGTTGGCATTCGATGAATTGAAGGATAAATTGACCTCAGCACCTGTGTTAGCATTGCCGAGACCGGGATTTGAGTATTTGGTTTACACCGATGCGTCTTTGCAAGGAGTTGGAGGTGTATTGCAGCAGGAGAGACAGGCCATAGATTATGCTTCCCGTAAGCTTAAGCCTCATGAGAAGAATTACCCCACGCATGATTTGGAGTTGGCGGCAGTGGTATTTGCCCTACGGATTAGGAGGCACTATCTTTTGGGGGAGAAGTTCCAATTGTTCACGGACCACAAGTCCCTACAGTACCTGTTCACGCAGAAGGAGTTGAACATGCGGCAAAGGAGGTGACTTGAGTTTGTGAAGGACTACCAGTTCGATATCCAGTATCACCCGAGTAAGGCTAACGTGGTAGCAGACGCGTTGAGCCGTAGGCCAGCAGATGAGGTGGCAGAGGTGTGGAAGGCAAAGTGGAAGGAGTTGGGACACCAGGATGCAGTGGCCCGATCTTTCATGTATGTGATGACCGTTACACCACAGATTGTCACAAAGGTAGTGCGGGCACAGGCTAATGACTCGTTCTGTCAGGAGCAGATAGTTCGATTACTAGCAGAGGGAGCCGAGTCCTATACCGTTAGCTCAAACGGGGGATTACGCTTCAATGGGAGATTGGTGGTTCCGAAAAGGGAGGAATTGCGACACGAGGTGATGGCAGAGTCGCACGGCTCACGGTTCGCGGTACATCGCGGAGGGGACAAAATGTACCAAGACATGAGACGCCAGTATTGGTGGAGCGGTATGAAGAGAGATATCGCTGTGTTTGTTTCGAAATGCACCAGTTGTCAGCTAGTAAAAGTGGATCATCAGAGACCGATAGGACTTCTACAGCCGTTGGAGGTTCCAAGGTGGATGTGGGAGAGCATATCCATGGACTTTATCACGGGGTTGCCTACGTCGCAGAGGGGTCACGACTTCGTTTGGGTAATTGTGGACAGGTTGTCCAAAGTCGCTCACTTTTTACCCGTAAGAACTGACTACACTACGGGACAGTATGCCCAGCTCTTCATTTCAGAGATAGTGAGACTTCACGGTGTGCCCCTAAATATCGTGTCTGATAGAGACAAGATATTTGTTTCGCGATTTTGGGAGAGTTTCCAGGAGGCCATGGGCACGGAATTGCGGTTGAGTACGGCTTATCATCCGCAGACCGATGGGCAGACCGAGCGCACAAATAAGATGTTGGAGGACATGCTACGCATGTGCATCATTGATTTTGGGGGTGGATGGGAGCAGTACCTTCCACTGGTAGAGTTTGCTTATAATAACTCCTACCAGTTCGCTATTGGCATGGATCCGTTTGAGGCGTTGTACGGTAGGCCTTGTCGTTCCCCATCATGTTGGTTAGAGGTGGGGGACAACAAACTACTTGGGCCGGAAGTGATTCAGGATACTTCGGCAAGGATTGAGTTGATTCGGAGTCGCATTCGGGTAGCTCAAGACTGGCAGAAGAGTTATGCTGATGCGAAGATATCTTTCAGGGAGTTCCAAGTGGGGGACCAGGTTTTGCTCAGAGTATCTCCTATGAAGGGGATTATGCGTTTCGGGAAGAAGGGGAAGTTGGCACCGAGGTATGTGGGGCCATTTCCTATTATTGAGCGGATTGGACCAGTTGCGTATAGACTCGGGTTACCGGAGCATTTACACCGGATTCACGATGTGTTTCATATTTCCTCGTTAAGGAAATATCTCAGGGACGATTTGTCTCATTCTCACATCGCTTTGGAGGAGATTGATCTACAGCCTGATAACTCCTACGAGGAGGGGCCGATTGCTATTTTGGACCGAAGTGAGAGGAAACTGCGGTCAAAGATAGTTTCGTTAGTGCATGTTCAGTGGCGACATCACAATATCGAGGAGTCCACATGGGAACGCGAGGATGAGATGCGCGAACATTATCCAGAGTTGTTTTTATCAGGTACTTTCTAGTTTCGAATTTCGGGATGAAATTCTGTTATTAGGGGGGAAGTATGTAATACCCCGTATTTTTGGCGATATTTATTTTTGGGATTAATTAATTAAATGAGAATTAATTGGGAATTAATACGGATAAAATACTAGCGAGATGTGAGTTGGTATTTGACTATATTGAGTATATATGATGATATATGAATATTGAATTATGAAATTTGTCGTGAGATTTATATACGGCAATTTGGACATTTTATTGGGACGCGTGAGATAGTTGCGTCAAGATATAATTATTTTAATCATAAAAGTGAATTTAAATTCTATTAACCGTATGGTCGTTTTGAGTGTGCCAACGCGTCCGGAAGGGTCGAGATAGTCAGAAAACACTAGCCGGGGGTTTAGTTTGGGTCCCGGGGTATTTTTAGGCCATACCGGCAACATAAAGGGTATTTTGGTAATTTTGTATTTTTGGGAATTAAAAGTGACGAAAATTAGTAAATTATATCTGATGTGGATTTGACCCACTAAACCACTAACCAACCCATGTTAACCCAATAGGCTACGTAGGTTATTAGAATTTAGGTTTCTAATTTTTTCCCAAAACAAACCCTAGCCACCATAGCTATTGGAGAAGAAAGCTTGGAAAGAGAGAGATAGAGGAGAAAAGCTTGGAGAGAGAGAGAGCTTCATCAAATCGTCATCAAAATCTGAGATTGAATCAAGGCAAGTGGTTTAATTTACGTTTTTATGCAGTAAATGCTTCTTCCATGCTTAGACTATTCAATAATCATAATTAATTGGGAGATAATTGAAAACCCATGAAACTAAAGTTGTTAATAAATTTTGGAGATAGGTTGCATGTAGAAATGTTATTGGACGATCGAATTAGGAGAATTATAAGTTTATGTGTTATAAAAACGGATTTATTTCTGGAAATTGATGATTTATAATCTTAGGGTTTATGTTCTTGAAAAATAGGGGAAAAGTGATGAGACTTGTGATTTGGTGATGTTTAGGATGAATTATTCCCTTAAAACACGTTAGTATGTGACCTTGATATGTTTAGGATTTATTAGAGACCTTAAAACGTTATTGGGACGAATTTTAGAGGAGAATTGAGGAGTAGAAATTGGTGAAAAACGAAAGTAGAAATTCTTGGCATGAAACTGGTCGTTCGTTAGAAGGCCTGCCCAGGTCGTTCGAACGAGCTCGTTCGAACGAGCTTCTAACGAGTTGACCAGTTGCTTCTAATGAGGGGGAATTCGTTCGATACCTTCGTTCGAACGAGATGTCGTTAGAAGGCTCAGGTCGTTCGAACGAACTGAATCTCGTTCGAACAGTCTCGTTCGAACGAGACTTCTAACGAGCTGGCAGTTTAGGCCTTTTTGGCCTGTTTTGATTTTGAGAGTCCCGTAAACTTGTTCGATGATAGAGATAACATTCCTTTGATGATGTATTGGTATACTTGGGACATTTGGGATATAATGAGGAGTAAATTATATAATTGTGGAACGAATCAAATAGACATTTTGAGTCGAGACGTGAGTGCCTACTACGACGTGAGAATAAATTATGGCGTGTATGATTATGAACCGGGATTATATAAATTGTATAAATTATAAGTTGGTACGAGAAGGCGATATGTACTACAATTAAACTACGGTGATTACTAAGATGCGTGTTTACTTAGTATTGATATATGATTTGTGTGTATGACATACCTACCATACTTGCTATCACGGGAGGCTTGCGTTCGCTTAGGACCCTCTAATCCTTGTGTGCCTACGGGGGGGATTTAGACTGGTACCTCGAGAACATAGGTCAGAGAAGGACTTATTGGGATGTTGATAAGTCTGCTGATCGTGGGAGCGTAGGTATGTGCGTGACCCATGTGATGTGACTGTGTTCGCCTCCACTGTTTATGATTTGTGTTATCTGAACGATTCCTGAGAGATTCGGAATGCGTGATCCTTATGTACGTGATGTACCGGGATGGATAGCAGAGTATGTGTGCACCGCAGCTTAGTCTCGGGGTGCTTATATTGTATATTTATGTTGTGGAAAATATACACTTTATTATGGGAACTTTCATATGGTATTGTGTGTATAAATTTGGAAAATATAAAAGGGATAATCTTTAATGAGTTGTGTTGCTTTTATGGGAGAAACTAAATTTATGTTAAGCCCCTATTTAAATGAGATCGTTATAATGTAAATGGGAACCGAGTAATAAGAGTAGAACCTATGACAGTCTAGCTAGATATGATGTCACTTAGCTAGGGATTAGTGTCATTTTAGATGAGTACTTACGTTAGGAGTGCACATTTAGTCGAGAGGTGAGAATTTCATGTGAGTGCACGTCCTAACATGTACTTTGCATTTAATGTTTTAAATGTTTTTAAAGCACTTGCAGGTTTTTAAAATATCTCCACATTCGGGCTCTGACCCGTTTGCTTTCAAATCTATTTTCTTGTAAAACCATTTTAGGTGCCCAGCCACAAGGACACCACGCATAGGATTATCATTCCGATGACGAGCTGTAGCTGTTTGTGGAAGTTACAGGGATTTGCTTTTAGACGCTTCTATCATTTGGATTCCATGTTCAGTATTCCTCAGTTGTAGGGCATGTTGCCCAAATTCTATTAGAGACATTTCCATTTCAGTTTTTCAGACTTTGGCATGTATTAATTCAGTATTCAGTATTTCGTTACTTATTTCAGTTGTGGGATTTGTTGTGAGGAGTTTTTCCTCCGAAATTATTTATATCATGTGATGGTTATTCTATTATTTCGTTATGGTGAATGGTGATATTATTCTTGCTTTAAATCTTTTACTGCATGTTAATCAGACTTTAATTAAAATTTGACAACTTACTTTTTAAATACTAGGTGGTTAGTAATAATAAAATGTTTTCGACAGTGATGCTATTAACTGAGCCAACTTGGCATTTTGATTTAATTTAATAAAGGAGTAGCTACCCGGTATTTAATTAGTTGGGGTGTCACAGATGTCCACATTCTTGCAACACCCCGACCGCCCTAGAAGTGCGAACGGCAAGCTACTCATCCGCCAAACGAACTAAATTCAATGGAATAGAAGGAATAGGGCATTAAAACTCCATGACAATAAAAGAGGAATAATAATTCTCAACCTTCCTCAGATAAGTTCAACAATTTTCCCAAATAGGTACAACAATCAAAATAAATCACTAACGCTCTATTCATCAAAATAATTACAGGTCATCTCTTTTGTATAATATAAAGTTCTTTCCAGATAATCCATGTTAAAAATCATTCCAACTCTTTATTCACCTTGTGTTCTGTACGCGGTTATGACATTTGGGTACTCTCAATCACCCTAGAAATCAAAATTCTTAAATTCTCCTTATCATCGTTCCATCCCTCAACTCGTGGGGATAACTTTCAATGCTTTCCTACCACAAAAATTCGGCTCCAATGACCTTAAAACAAAATCCAACTTCCAACTTATATACATAATTACTTGATCCTATTTCGACCAGGGTACCGAACTCATGGAATAGTGACCAAACGTCTCCCTATCTCCAACCTTACTCTAAGTTTCATGCGTGGGATGTCTCGCATAGCGAAATCCAAATAAGGAACCCCCCCGATACACTACTACTTAGCATTGTCAGTTATCGAAATCCGTTAGGTCCTCCGTCCGTGGCATGTACCCCTTTATTCCGTCTCTTGACAGAAAAGTTACAATTTCTCCTGTAATTATGCTTAACAAAGAACGTTTCACTAATTGCACTATTGTTCAGTATAGGTTGGTGGTAATAGCATTTCATAAACCTCGAATACATACACTTGGAATTCTCGAAATTCCTTTCCCTAATAATAGGGGTATAAATATTAACTCCCACATCTCTAAAGGATAAATATAACAATGCACTTTTCCTATCACTAGGTCCGGAGTGCTAAACATAATACTGAGTCAAATCTTTTCGCTCAATGGTAAATCCTGATACATACGGAATTATACTGACAAAGTCTATACATACTTTGGCATCGAATATCTCGAGCCCACTATCTCCTCCGAAGTCTATAGGATAGATAATATAGGTGCGAGCCCAACCTTCTTACAGGTAAAGCTTGCCACAACAAAACATGCTGCACTAATACAACTACTCCGATAGCCTTGTAATAAATGTCCACTATCGTACTAACCATTTCTATAACGTTTTAACAAAGATAATATCATACTCATGTATCGCATCACTACAACGAGTAACCTTAATAAAGTATGAAACACTGTTAATATACTCATTCATCCTCCGCGGATAGCACTAAAGAAAAATCCCGCTACACTAGGGAAAAATATTCACATAATGGTAACATTTATAATTATATGCATTAAGCTCGTCTCACATGCTAATCTAGCAATGAACAAAATATGGTGATTCGCTCGTGTCACATAAACACGCCGCATCCTCTAAGGATACAACTTATACTTCCATCCTGGCAATCGTCTTGACTGCACAAATGGTTTTCGGACGTAACACGCCTGCCCAATCCAAAATAAAATTATTTTAATCGTTGCCTTACTAAGCACCGTATTTCTGTCCTTTTTCTCATTTTGGAACATATTATCATGAGCGATCTCACTCCGCACAAAATAACTCAACACATAATCCACTTACCACCGGTCCTACTAACCAGGTTAGGATTGTCCTTCTCTCGGACGTTAGTAAACTCGATTCCTGTTAGCCATCCCGGTTGTTCCCTTAGCTTCTTAGGCCATAAAGATCATGTTACTATCTATAATAGTACTTACTGAATTTACCATTACTTGGTAAGAATTTAACTATCTGAAGCATTTAAATGGTTTTCCTGATGCGCATCTACATCCTTTTGTGGTGCTATACCACCACCGTTGTATTCAGTCTTATTCTCGACTAAATTCTTCGATTCCTTTAACTTCCCCCACAAGGAAGCTTTATCATCTATATTGACAAAATATGACATTGTCAACCTCTGAATTGGTCGTCCATCAGAATTACCTCTTTGAGTATTATTAACTATTATTACAAGTTGGTCTCCCACTTGGAGTCGTTTCCTCCACTAGTATCTACCTCTTTCGATACAAAATTTGCTAACGATTAGGATTCATATCCATAATTGGACTTCTGTCATGCCCTCCTGTGATGAGTTCAGAACCACGTTTGCTTCTCATCCTGAACAGTTGAGGAAGGAACATACGGTCAACACTGTACCTAAGGTTATCCTATAAGCATAGCATTCCACTTCTAAATTTTCACTTTCAATTTGCCACACTCCGTCCTATATTTAAGCCTTTGGATACTTTACCTCCTTTGGTAAACACATACAATTTTCGCGTTTCCAAAATTTCCCACTGATAGTCTCTACACATTTTTGTAATACGTTGGGTAAGTTTACCCTCGCACCTCATTTGACTATAACAGCATTTGAAAATCATTGCTGCACCTTAGTCGCCTTTCTAGTCGTGGTTTCTCGTGCCATAATGGAGGTGACCTCGACTACGGTCATCATCCTCGGATATATATTATAATTTCAACTGAGCCCTGCCTCCTGATGTACGCTTAACGGTTCTCTTCTGACATCCGTCATCGCTCGGCACACGCACACATCCGAACGAAATTAGAATTCACTAGTGTATACACATTATAGCAGGAGAACGGAATCTCGTCAAAGGAATCGACAATCCTAAACATAGGGCTCTATAACAAACAAAGCAACGCTGAAAGCATAATAAGCCGTACAGATCCTAAGGACACTAGAATCTGATGCTCTGATACCACCTGTGACACCCCGCTTAATTAAATACCGGACGATCACTCCTTTATTAAATTAAAATCAAGGTGAACAGTTGGTTCATTCTTAGCATCACTGTCGTAAAAATAAACTTTTCCAAATTAACACCCTAATTAATTAAGCTAAGTGTCAAAAGCATTTTTAACCTTTCTAACCAATTTGTATTTTTAAAGAAAAACTTATTTATTTAATTATTAACCACATTTTCAATAAGTAAGAATCATACAACAATTATCCTGGAATATCATCCAATTGCTTTAAACATTCAACATTCAAAATCCCAACATTTAAAACCTAAAGTAAAACATTCATGCTAAATAAATACCAAATTAACCGTACTAGAAATAACTGAAATACAAATGTCCCAATAAAACAGATAAATAGTGGAAAGGGCGACACATGCCCAATAAATGAGAATGATAGATGTGGAATCAAGTAAACGAAGTCGTCTATGCAAGTGGCCTGCAACTCCCACCTAAGCTGCAGCACGTTCCTTTCAAGGGATCCTAAGCAAGATGCCCCTGTGGCTAGGAACCTGTAATATATACATATACTAGTGGATGCCCGTGCCCGAGGGCAAGGCAATAAATTTGCCCCCGTGATAAAAAAAAAATTGAGAAAAAAAAATTAAAAAAAAAATAGTTTAAAAAAAATTGAGAAAAAATAAAAAATTAATAAAAAATATAAATTAAAAAAAAGAAAAAAATATTTAAAAAATTAATAAAAAATAGTTTTAAAAAATGGGAAAATATTTAATAAAAAAATATAAATTTACACGTATTTAAAAAAATACATGTAATTATAATAGTAGAATAGTATTTATAATAGTATATATATAACACAAAAAGAAAAAGAAAAAAAAATAACTTTTAGCATGACATTTCATGTATGGGCATGAAAGAGAAAAATGCCATGCATAAAAAAAAGGAAGATATTTTGGCAAAATTTTCAAAAACCATGCTCCTTTATTATATGGATATACAAGAGAGAGAGGAAAAGAAACGGGTCAGAGCCCGATAGTGTGTATGATTTAAAATTCGTTTAGCAAGTATTTAAATTGATACAGGCCAATGCAACAACATATTAGTGCGACACTCTCTTGAGAAATTCTCACATCTCTTCTAATGTACACTCATATCGCACTATCCTTCCCAACGGTTTATCTTATCATTTATCGCACTAATCTTCCCAATGATTTAACTTATCTTAGATTACTCGTAAGATTTCAGAACCGAACCATATAAATGTTTAAAAAGGAGGATTTCGCTTAATAACAATGCGCTCATTTTACTTTATTTATTAACAAAGCTTCCCAGTGTTATATTATACTTTTCAAACAAGTATTTCCGATTCACGACATTATATCAGTCTTACTTGCCATAACACAGTAGGTAGTACCAAATTTCATAATTTCATATATATATTAACTACTCGTATAATATATATATATATTATAACAGCACCCCAAATAAAACTATGGTGCGGGCATACTCTGCTATCTAATCCCCGTATCGCTCACACTAAAGGAAATACAAGTTCGGAATCACTCTCGAACTGTATCAACATATATATACAAACAATATTGAGGCGAAGCGTAGATTCCAAGTCTCTAAGAGGTCAGTACATACCCCACGCCTCTTAGGACCGTCTGAACTATCGATTCGATAGCCTATACCAAGGATATCTATCTTCTAGGGTACAAGTCAATATCCCCAATAATGGTCCCATCGAGATAAGACTGTCCCAGCGCGGTAACCTCAGGGGTAGCAAGTAGCGCGGGCATGGTTTTCACATGTATATAATATATGCATACACAATCATATAAATATATCACTTTTATCATATTAATATAGGTTCCTCTCATCACCCATAATTACAACATTTATCCTTAATTTTCACATTGTTAGTATTACGTATAAGAGTTCGTTTCTAACCTTAACTCGAAGGATTTTCTCATCTGAATACGTAACATGCATGGACTCTATCCTCCCAAGTGTAAAATTCAGTAAGTGTCCTTTCTATGTTCCAACGTAACTCTCTTACGCAACTCTCCTGTTAATTCATAAACTCATCAACCCTTAAGTAATTATTCGACAAGTACAATTATCGTCTCATATTAAGAATCCCAAAATTATTCATATGTCATTCTGGTCCTCCATATCTCCCAAAACATTTTATTAAGGATGCCCAAGAATTATTTCACATTAAATTGAATTTCAACTAATTAATAAGGGGAAACATGAGTCTTCCAGGAGGGGTTGATCGATCGAGGTCTGGGGCTCGATCGAGCGAACCTTCAATCGATCGAAGCTCTGGGCTCGATCGGTCGATCAAGCAGGTCTGCGAAATCTGCAGAATTGCAGTTACGGGTTTCATCTTCTAACTTACACCAAATCCATATTTTACAATCCCAAACGTCTCAAAATTTGTACTACTAACATCCTAACATGATATCATACATTTCCTACGTAAAGCATGTCAATTTACGTCACTAAACATGGATTAATCATACCATAATTTATTTAATTATTCAAGAACCCTAGAAATCTCTAAATCATGGTCCCAATCTATTTTTCCAGAAATTTCTTCTTATAAACATCATAATTTCGTGGGTAAATTCCTCTACATGGCAAGGGTTTCCAAAATTATCATTTAAACCATAACTACATGCGATTCCTATCTCAAATCTTAGGTTTTCTTCCATAAAACTCATCCTAATCATTCCTACACTAATATGAAAGATGCATCAATAAAATAAGCAAGATAAACACTTGCCTGGGATTTTCGACGTTCTAGTTTGCGAATGATTTTGGTGTGGTTGCGTTCCCCGTCGCGCGATCTACGCGTTGGTGGTGGTGGCGGCGGTGCAACCGGATGGATTTTGGGCCTTGAATTTGCCTTGAGATCTCTCTCCTTCCTCTTCTATGGCCGTTCTTGTGTTTTTGTTTTCCAACCCTAGCTGACTAACCTAAATGGCTGATATAGGTTACTGATTTTCGTGGGTTTAATTACCCATAATTGCGAAATGTCCAAAACGCCCTCCCGGGGTACTAATTAAGCCTAAAAATGCCCTGAGACCCAAACTAAACCCCCGGGTACACCTTTTTTACTATCTCGACCCTTCCGAACGCGTTAGCGTACTCAAAACGACCATACGAACGACTTAAAATATTCACTTTTATTAATCCACATTTAGTCCCGACACGACACAGGCGCGTCCTGACTTTAATTTCCACAATTGTCATTTTATTCACAAGTGACAATATTATAAAAATAAATCTCATATATTACTATACTCATCCAGTAATATGCAACAAATAATATATTCCCAATAATTACTAACTCTTGTCACGCTAGTAAATTTAAAACAACATTTCGGATTAAAATTAAATTAATTTATCTCAATTAAATTTAATAAATCCTTAAATTTGAAAGCCATGAAAATTTGGGGTATTACATTGTCTTCTAGGGTTAACAAACACAAAATCAAAGGACGGCCATTAGAGAAGAAGTTGGCAAGCTTTTCAAGAAATTCAAGGCCAAAGACTCAACCGTTTTCACCGCCACCACCACCAAAACGTAGATCGCGGAACGAGGAGCACAACCATACCTCTTTCCTTCACAAATCATAAACTAAATTCCTAGGCAAGTATCTATCTTGATTTATTTTTAGTTAATGCCTCAATCATGTTAGTCTAGGGTTGTTTAGGACTTGTCCCATGAAAGAAATTATCAATTTAGAGACTTTAAATCGCATGTTTAGAGAGATTTCATATATTCTGGATATACCCATCACATGTAGAGGATTACCAGCGAATTATTATGAGTCTAGAAACAAGAAATCTGGGAAATAATTAGAGGAATGTATATTTCTTTCAAAATTAGGGTTCTTGAAGATTATATCAATTTTACCCCATTAATCCGATATCGTTGATGAATTTATGCATGTTTCGCGTAGGAAATCTTGTATATATGTATATAGAACTGGTAGTACCGTTATTTGAGAATTCTAGAGTTGATAATGACATTTTTGGGGAAATTGGAAGATGAAACCCGTAGGTTTAATTTGAAGTTTCTGGACAAGAACTGCTTGATCGATCAATCGAGCCCAGAGCATCGATCGATCGACCATATTACTTCGATTGGTCGACCCCTCCTGGAAAACTGCATGTTTCTCATTCGTTAGTTTAATTCGATTAAGATGTATAGGAACCCTTGATTGTTGTTGTTGGAATATAATGGGATATAGAGATGACCAGTAGGGCCTAGGTAGACCCCGTTGAGTCACATTTTAGTGTAGGGTGAGATTTTGGATTAACAAGGAATGATTCATGTGTATAAGAAATCATGCTTATATTTAATAAAAAGATCGGGACTCTTAAGGGAGTTAGACCGAAACGTAAGTGAGTGAATGCCTACTGAAATTATACTTAGAATACTTCGAGAGAGGAGAAGTGAGTATGAAGTGAATAATAAATGAGAATACAAATAACGAGTCCGTTATACGAAATAATCGAGTAAAATGTGAAATAACGGATACTTATAATAATGGGTCGTGAGTGCACCTAATTTATAAATGTTGATGTGTATATATATATATATGACTGTGTGATTGTGCATATATTATATCTGTATAAAAATCATACTCGGGCTACTTGCTATCACGGGGGTTTTCGCGCCGGGACGGTTTTATCTCGATGGGACCTTTATGGGGGATATTGACTCGTACCCTAGAACATAGGATTACTTGGTACAGGCTATTTAATTGATAGTCAGACGGTCCTAAGAGACATGAGGGTATGTGTTGACCTCTTAGTGACTTGGAACTATGCTTCGCCTCCATTTGTATGTGTTTTATGTTAATGCAGTTCGAGAGTGATTCCGAACTAGCATTTTCCTAAATATGTGTGATACAGGGACTTGATAGCAGAGTATGCCAGCACCATAGATTTTATGTGGGGTGCAGATAGTATATATATATATATTATATGAGTGATTGGTATATGTATACTTATATATGGAAACCTTGCACCATAGATTTTATGTGGGGTGCCGTTAGTACATATATTATACGTGTAACTAATATATATACGTATATCTATATGAGAACTTTCTACTGTGCGTAATAGTAGCTAAGTAATGTATAAATTTTCAACTTCACTATAAGTATTCGAAAACTTTATGACGGTATGGGGTTATTATAAATAACGTAATAAATCCTGAAGAGATTGATTTTCTAAAGTGAATATCATAACCTTATTTTCAAGTGATAAAAACTTATGGAGAATAAGTTAGAGAGACTTATGAGATTCATTAGTACGGTAGGCGTGCACACTAGGCGAGAGGTGAGAATTCTCAAGAGAGTGTCGCATACTAACATGGTTGTTGCATTAGCAGGTAAGCATTTTAAATACTTACTAAACTATTTTTTAAACTGTTTTACAATCGGGCTCTGACCCGTTTTTTTATCTCTTCTCTCTTGTATATATATATGTATATATTTCAGGTGCCCAGCCACAAGGGCGCCATGCATAGATTCTTTGGATCGGACGCGTTGTAGCTTATGTGGGAGTTGCAGGACTTCATTTTAGACGACCTCTTCATTGATCTGGTTCTTGTTATAGTTCTTCATAGATAGGGCATGTGTCGCACATTTCCCATTCAGTGTAGATTTGTCAGAGATGTATGTTTATTTAATTTCAGTATTCGGTACTCTTTGGGTATTTAAGTCTTGTCAGGATGATTTCATTTGTAGCATAAATTTTGTTTG
The DNA here is from genome assembly GCA_949130495.1 of Sambucus nigra. Taxonomy (NCBI): domain Eukaryota; kingdom Viridiplantae; phylum Streptophyta; class Magnoliopsida; order Dipsacales; family Adoxaceae; genus Sambucus; species Sambucus nigra. The sequence continues at coordinate 236,949,592 of OX422222.1, forward strand.
GTTAATCTAGATGGATTAATTCTTTTGTGTTAATTGCTATTCGTAGCACTTATGTGATTCTTAAACTGTTGGTTATTTAAAAGGTTTTCAAATTAGAATTTAATAAAAATGGAAATAAAGTTTTAAATTATTTTGACACTTAGCTTAATTAATCAGGGTGTTTAAATTGGAAATTTTATTTTGCAACAGTGATGCTAAGAATGAACCAACTATTCACCTTGATTTTAATTTAATAAAGGATTGATCGCCCGATATTTAATTAGGCGGGGTATCACAGAAGTGGTCCTTTCCTTTTCCGAAGATTATATATTTTTGTTCTAAACTTTTATATGTTGTGAGGTAGCTTGAATTAAACCCCCTAAAGCCTTCCTCAATTATTATTTATATTGGTTGCCCCTTGATCCAGTAAGAAGTGATGTGTGTCGTACATGTTCAAAGGCCAGTTTATTATAGTGGACATGGATTTCATGTCACGGTTAGTGGTTGGTATTACCATAAATTGCAATTTAATGCATCAAGTCATACAATCAAATGTGAGTGGGGGTTGGTGGAACAATATTCTTACTTCTTACATACTAGTCAGATTGGAAAAGTTCAATTTGCATATATATATTTATAAGATATCTTACCTTGAGGTCTTGCGAACAAGGTATTGAATGTATTTTAAACATGAATGTGTGGGACCCTACCTTGCTAAGGTCTATAGAGAATGACTATAATTGAGATTTTTGTGGTGATCCTTTATTAAGGCTCGGTTGCTCCATCCCAAATAACTAAGTTGATTTATGAGTATATCAAAATGGTAGGATTACTTGTATTGGCCTTTTATGGTGTGGCTACTATCCTAAAAAATGAATTGAGGTATCTTAGGTCTTATTAAGAATTTTGTACTATAAAATGAGCCCTAGCTAAAATACTAGGATTTTAGTAAGGATTTATATGACCCCCACCCCCCAATGTCCAACAAATCTTGGTTAGGAGTCTTACCCAGATGCTGAGGTATGGGGCTGAGTGGTTGAGGGTGATTGACCTTCTTTTTTACGTTGACCCCATGTGTGGGGGTCTTTCTTAGGAATTTATGGTTGAAAACCATAATTAGTGTCATCACCAGTTGATAAAATGATTTTTTTCTATATATTGTTTGTCATTTAACATTACACACACATTTATGTTCACATTCATATAAAAATCATCACACGTAATAATTTAATCATGAATTTAAATTAAGCAATGAATAGTCAATTGGAGCAAGGGATTTTTATTGTGATTTGGAGATGACCTTTCACCTACATCCATGTTTGAGGTGGTACTTAGGAATATTCTACTATCTTCAGGTTTGCTAAGGTAAAACCAACATCTTATAGGGATATAACACACTAGGTAACCACAACCAACATTGGCACACTTTTTATTTACCCAAGTGTATATGACCATGCTCAAGGACACTATTTGTGACTTCTCATATAATGTCACTACCGACTATGAAGAGATAATAAAGTGCTAGTCTTTCTTGAATTGCTAAATATCGGCTACAATGTTTGTTTAAAGTTTTATTAAACTTTAACAAATCATCAATATTTATCCTTGATGAGTAAACTTAATCATGACTAATATAGCATCCATGTAAACCTCCATAGTATGTCCCAATTGTTCTCTGAACATCGTGGTGACTAGACATTGTTAGGTCACTCTGCATTCTTCAATATGAAGGGCGTCATTATATAGTACCAAAGATAAAGTTTAGTGATGAACGATATTTTCTGTTGGTCGGGGCCAAATAGAGGGATCTTATGGTATCCTTAATATGAATTTAGGAAGACCATTTTCTCGTGATTTGTAGTGGCATCAACTAGTTGGCCGATCTCGAGAATCTAAAAATTATCTTTGGGGCAAGATTTATTTAGGTTATTGAATTCTAAGCATACTCTCCACTTCCTGTTGCTTTTCTTAATTGCGATTGGGATTCACAACCACTTAAAGAATTGAAATTCCTTAATGGAGCTTTCCCCCAAACATTTCCCTAATTCCTTTTCAATTACCTTGGCTTTTTTATGGTTTATTCAGTATGATTTTTGGGTGATTAGTGCATAAGACGGATACCATGTAGTTAATAACACATTGTATTAATCAAAAACTTCTTCTTTGTATGGACAGGATCAATGACTACCTCATTCAAAAGTTACTTGACTCGATCAATGGGGGACCCTAACGTCCCTTACCTACGATTAACTATGATTTAACTACTACTTGGTAGGAGAGAAACCTTCTAGAGATATTTCCTCTACCTATTCCTTATTATACTATTTTTTTCCTAATTATTAGGATAAAACATGACTGAGTAGAGGCCTGATTTCTCCTTATCTCTATCACTCCTCGATCGATGATGCATTGGAGTTCTAGTGGTAGGTCGAGGGAACATCCCTTATTGCAATGAGATATCTTCAACCAATAATGACATTATATGGTGATTCAATATCTACTCCAAGAATCCAATCAACTTAGAGATTCCTCCTACTCTAATGGACAGTATGACCATTCCTAATAGTAAGGTAATTTTTTGGAAAAATTGACCAACAGTATTATGGCCTCCTTGGGATCTTCTAAGCATAAATTAATCTTGTTCAAAAGGTTTAGACACATTATTTTAGATGAAATTATTTGACCAGAAAATATTTTATCAATGCCCCAGTTAGATATTTGCAATGAGACGATAAGCACAAAATGATGAGGAGTCTTTACTCCTACTAGGTCTTCTTCAGTGAAGATGATGTTCCTCATGTGATCCACTTCCTTAGGCCAGAGGCATTTCCCTGTAATAGTCTTACAAGGGTCTACCTGAAAGGATTTAATGACCACGGTTGCTTACTTTATTGTCATTCACATCATATTTCCTTTGGCTGGGTTGGGAGTTAATGCCCTATGGATCGTAACGGATATGTTTCCCTCATCATTTTTATCCAAAACGTTGTCCAACCTTTGCTCAGTTGTGTCCTCTTTGTTTTATTTTTGTTTAACATACCCCAAGGTATTTCGCCTGGACGATCTCCTCCAAGTGGGATTTGAGAGCCTTGCAATTCACTATTTTTCATGTGATCCTTGTGAGAAAAGCATCTTAGCGTTGTCTTTCTCTTTGTTGGGTACCCAACCATTTTTTTGGACACTTAAAATACTATTTATCATTTATCTTAAGCAAGATCTTTTAAATCGACTCTATAAAGATGATGTTGATCGCCTAATAGGCTTTAGTAGGATATGCTCTCTCTAACCTATTTAGGATCATTCTTCTTCCTTGCTTCCCTCTTTAGTGAAACTTCCTTCTTTTTAATAGCGTTGGTCTTTTTTCGACCTACGTATTGGTCTCCCCCGGTGACAACATACTTACCTTTCACGTATTTACCAATTACGAACATAAGGTTGTCAATCGTGGTTTCCTCATTTATGGTTAGTGATTGATCAAGCATGGATTCACTAGGAAGGCCAATTTTAAAGGAAGCTACAATAACTTGCTACGTACAATCCTTTATCTCATTATACACCTCCCGATATCCTCTAGCAAATTCTTTAATAATTTCTAACAATTTTTTTTCTAGAGGACAAAGAGAGCATCTATTCAATGGGAACTTCTAGTAACAAACCGGGCTGTAAAGTCCATAGTCAACTATTTGAAGGTGGTAATTAATCCAAGGGGAAGCTTTTTGAACCATTTCTCAACGACATCCACTAAAATAAAATGGTCATTATATAACTTTTCATAAACTTTACATTTTTAGTGTTTAGAACACTTATAAATTAATAACACTCATGAACACTTATAAAATATGTAAGTGTCCAAAACTAATATGTTTCCTGTAAAATAATAGACGACTTCCCTGCTCTTTTAGTTATCACATTATACAAGGGTTACAAGATTTTTTTTTAAAAGGTTATAACAATTTTGCTCTTAGATTACCTTGCGCACCTCTTTTTTTTCCTAATTTTTTACTAAAGTGAAACCTTAAAAAAAGAGTTACATAAATTATATCTATCGAGAACGCCTCTTTTTTCGCCCAAATTTGTACTAAATTGAAGCCTAAGAAGGGTTACAATAAATTTATCTCATCGAGAAAAAAAACTTTGTTCTCTTAGAAATAAATTTTTCTTTTGGATTGTTGAGGACCTTGCATTGTTTTTTCTCATGAGGTCTGTGTGTGTGTGTGTGTGTGTGTGTGTGTGTGTGTGTGTGAGAGAGAGAGAGAGAGAGAGAGAGAGAGGGGGGGGGACCTTGCATGGTTAGGCATATGTTTATATTGCGGTTATTTCTATCTGGTCATCATAATTTATGTCTATTCTAATTATTTCTAGACATGCCATGCTTAATTCTATATATGTATGACCCATATTCAAATTTTTATGTTAATATAAATATGTGCAACCAAATGTGCTTTAATATATGTTTTGATGACTCTTTTAACCCAAATTCATTTTTTTTTGCTTTGTTTTAATAACCAATTTGAATTTGGTTGGTGTTTTGGTTCTTTATGTGGGTTGAGTATGGAAATTTGATGTTGTCATTATTTATTTTAGGAATTGAATTTGTTCAAAGAGTTGGGATTTTTTCCATTTTGTATAGTTAACGAGTTCAGTTTTTTATCTCAATTGGTTTGTATATGCTCAACGATTTTTGTTTGGATTTTAAGTTGTTTAATGATTTGGGTTTATGGTGGTGGTGTGCAGGAATTTGATAATTAAGAGTAAAGTGTACTCTTCAATAGTTTGTCGTTGATAGGACTCTTATTAAGATAAATTTAGCATTCGTAATATATTTTTTCGTTTCAAGTTTATATATTAAATTTTGGGGATACAGAAGTTTAATTCTCTGTCAGATGAATATTAGTGTTTGATTGATTGTTTTAATCATTTAATAGTAAAAATATTTTTAAAATTTTATAGCAAAAATGGTCTTTAATAGTTTGTTCAATTATAAATTTTTTGTCTCATTATCTGGTATCTATATACTATTATTGTTGAGCAAGAATATATATATATATATATATATATATTGAGAGCCTCACATGTTCATGAGCAAGGGCCTCACTCAGGACTTCTATAATTTATTTATGTCTTATTGTTATTAATTTTAGTTTAAAAACTTTGAGATTTTTACTAATTTTATAAATAACTTGAAGGTAAAAGATTATAAATTTATTTTGAAGTGTTATATTTTAAAGTGTGTCTACTTTAAAATGCAAAATAACTTGAAGGTAAAAGAATATAAATTTATCTGGTATCTATATAGTATTATATAGGTTTACATATATAAATGCAAAATTACTTAATTGTGTTTAATATATAGTTTATGTTTGATTTTTTTGCAATTTATATTAATGGGACAAGGTTATGGTTTAATATGAGCAACATCAATTTGTTGTTTAGATAGGCTAAATGCCAACCGTTTGAATTTCTTGCTTGTCTTTATGCTCAAATTAATAAGTGCATCATTTTTAGCACTTTGTAACTTTTAACATACATCTCATTTAACATTTATTTGCCATTAGATTTGCTTGATTTATAGAATGTCGTCACAACTTCATAAGGAGTGGATGAATAAACGTGGAAGAGGAAAGCCACAATATATAAATAGGGTTACTAAATTTATTAATTTTGTGAGGAAAAATAGTGGTGGAGAAACCATGTTTTCATGTTCGTGCAGTAAATGTGAGAATGGAAAATTGCTCAACCTTGAAGATATTCATTTTCATTTGCTTCGCTATGGTACTTTATAGTCATACATATTTTGGCATTTCCATGGGGAAAAGAAATATGTCGAGAGGAAAGAACGTTCAAAAGGAAAAGATGTTGAACAAAATGATGTTGTGCATGAAGATTCGAGGATGAAGGACTTATTTATGATGCATTTGAAATGTTTAATCAAAAGTTATTCATTTGATGGATCCCATTGGTAGAGACAAAGGCGGTGAAAATGGTTCTCAAACCCACAAGGAATTGAAATCGAAGTATATACACGGTAAGGCGAGTGAGCCATTATATCCATTGTGTCCTGAGAAACATACAACATTGCATTTTCTTGTCAAATTCAATAATCTAAATATGATATTTGTTTTTTTGAAAAATAGTTTAATCGATATATTGGGTTTATTTAAGGAGTTTTTGTCCAATGGAAATTAAACACCAACAAAGTATCAAAATATGAATAACATAATTAAAGAAGTTGGTATGGATTGTAAGATCATTCATGCATGACAGAATGGTTGTATCTTATACTGGAAGGAACATGCAAAGAAGGAGAAATGCCCAATATGCAACTTACTTAGATATAGGTTTTATTTAAATTGGGAGGGTAAAGTACTCCAAAATACAATGAGGCGTTTTTCATTGATTCCATGGCTGGAGCGATTTATTTAATATACCATGGATTGCAAATGAAATGACTTGGCCTTCTCGAGAAAAATCCATTATAAATGTTATGTGCCATCCCATTGATTCAGCAGTTTGGAAATTCACAAATACGAAATGGCATGACTTTGCTATTGAATTGCGTAATGTTTGTCTTGGTCCAACTACAAATGGTTTTTATCCATACGATAATTTCAGCTCGAGTTATAATTATTGGTAGGTCATTGTTGCACCTTTAAATATGAATCTGTCTTTATGCATGAAACTAGAGTTTTCTATTATGTCAATTTTGATATATGGGACGAATGCATCAGGCAAGGTCATATACATTTGCATTGAACCTTTAATTAAAGAGTTGAAATAATTATGGTTCGAATGTGTAATGGCATATGACTCCCACGTGAAAGGTAATTTTACACTGCGAGCTATGTTGTTGTGAGAAATTCATAACTTGCCTGCATATGAAACTTTGTCTAAGTGAACTACTCATGATTATAAAGCTTATCCAATTTATGTAGAAGAAGTCGACTCACTGTAAGAATACAATTTTATGTCAAGTGGTATATAGGCAGTTTACACAATACTTTTTGTTTTGGGAGGTTCTTAATGTATTGACAATTTAAACATTTGTCAAGTGTTATTATCTTCTGATAAATGTGAATATGATGATTACATGTATTACATGCATGTCTGAAGTATTTTTAGTATTGACTTCTATGCTAAGAAGCATGTTTTCTCTACCCACTTTTACCTCAGGCGCACATATCATCCCCCATTCCTCATAGCTTTTATACATGTAAATTTTATTTTTGTCGTCATATGTATGCATCCCTTTACTTTTTTTTCATTTGTTTCTGGCTGCAGATACCAGATGTGCGTGTGCCTGTAATATTCGGCCTTTGAAATGCTCTAATCCTTGAACCTCCATCGTCGTTTCAACAACAGTTTTGCCAGATCTGTAGAAGAGGAATGCTTGCATATGTCAGAGTACAAAATTTGAAAGAGGAATAAAAAGAACATACTGACCTTTAAGGAATATAGGTATTACAGTGATGCAGATGAATTCAATGGAGGTCAAATTTGTTGGAAAATTGGAACTTAAATGGGTATTTAAAGCTGTCCAGATTTTTCTGGACAGATTTTTGAGCAACTTTGAGCTCAAATTTAGGTGGGACCCACACTACGAAAATTGTGGGACCATATACGAACGCGTTCACCTCCGCAAGGATATTAACGTAGTAAATTCATATGTCCAATTTCAATAAGTTATGAATGATAATTATGTCCCCAAAGTGACTCACAAAGCAATGAAAGTTAATGAATTGGGTGTGTTTTAACTCTTGTCCCACATTGGAAGAGTAGTGGAATTTTGATGAGTTAATAACACCCCAAGTATGGACTAAGGCTTGGATGCCTTGGGGGTATCCCAACTCTTTGAAGGGGAGATGACCTAAGCTATGCTCGGGTTGACTTTCGGTCAAAAGTCCACACGCGCGCGCGTCCGGCCGGCCGATTCGGGCTTATAAAAATTTTTGGGCCGAATCTAATTAACTTTCTGGGATTTAGTTAATTAATTACGGAATTAATTAATCTTTAATTAACTGATAATCAGTTAACCAAATTAACTGCTTTGACAGTTAATTTCGGTTTTGACTGTTCCCAACAGTCAAGACATTTACTATAAATAAAATGTTTCCGCCTCAGTTTTTAACTACTGAAAAAATAAACTCTCCAAAATTCCGAAATTGCTACTGCATTATTTCCTCTGCCCAGAAAATTATTTTCTTCATTTTCTGCATTGCATGTTCTTGGTTGTATTGAGTAAAACACAGAAATTGTGTTCGCTGGGATTAGTCATTGCTGTGCTGCTTGATTAAATTCGAAAATCCGTTCTATCTTGGGAGGCAATTATTCATTAAACTCAAGCACGTTGGAGGAATAATTTTGTCTTAAGGAGACTGTTCAACAGGGCTCGGATTTCTTTCTAATTATTATTATTTCTGCAAATTCTAGTAAGTATTTCATTTCTATAACTCTGTTTCTATTCTGTCATTGTTCATAATTCTGTACAATTGTTATTTATAAATAGTAGATATAACAATCTTAAGACAAAATTAATTTAGTTCTACTGTTTTTTAGTGTACAGAATTTTTTTATTACAGAAATTTATTTATTGGAAATAAATCTGTTTTGACAGAATAAAATGAATTAATTTATTGCTTTATTGTAGAAATTAGTAAAACAGTTTTGATATAGAAATTAATTTCTATACTGTTTTTATATTCTGTTTTAGAAAATAAAATTTTATTTGTGTACTCTTGTTAAAATCTGTTTATCTAAATTTTTTTTAATCTTAAATTATAATTCTGTTTTGTACGGAATTCTTTTTATTATTAAAAATTAGTGTGACACAGATTTTATAATTTAATTCTGTTTTGTACGGAATTCTGTTTATATTATATTTTAATTCTGAATTTTATTTGGAATTCTTTTGGAATTCATTTATTGTGAATTATATTTGGAGGAAATTGTTGCACAGAATTTTGTATTCTGTTTTGATTAATTCATTATATATGAATTTTATCATTGATAAAAATTCTGTTTTTGTAACAGAAATGGAATCACAAAGTACAAACACTACTCCTACGAAACTGATTGTCACCAACACAAGTGTGACTGCACCCGTATCTATGCCACACGGGGAGAAACTGTAATAACCCTCTCTTCTGATAGCCCATTTTATATTTATTTCTACCGGGTAGGAATTTGTTTTATAAAATGGTAGATGTTGAGTAGATATTAATTTGTTATGACGAGGTCAATATTTACTAAATGTTGTATAGTTACCTCGTGAGTAGATAAAATGTTCATGTGGTAATTTATTATGTCATAAAGATTTAAAATGACATTTTGGTTTATGATGAAACCGGAACTAAAATGAGTTATAAAACTTTCAAATGATAATTTGAATAGTGTAGTTAGTCCCGGTAGGTGTGTGACAGTCAAAATAAGTGCCATATTGTATTTTGGCATTTCGGGCACTTTTGACTGGTTTTGGCTCAAATAGTGTAGTCGCGTATTAGCATATCGCGTATTAGCATTTTAAGTTGGGCTTTTAGACTTAATCCCCGTTTTAATTCCCCACCCCTATTCCCATTCTTCCATTTTACACAATTGAGCCCTAGAGAGAGTAGAGAGAGGAAGAGAACTTGGGAGAAAAGAGAGATTGGAGCTTGGATTGTTGCCTCCTTCTTCATCAAATCAGATTCTTACCTTGAGGCAAGTAATCTACTTGCAAATTTATGGTTTAAGTAGAATAAATTGCATTGATATTTATGATTTAGAAATGTTAGGGTTTTTGTTGGATTTTTGGGTATTAACCCTTGGAAATGGATTTGGATGATAAATGATGTTTAAGGTTGGTAGATAGATGGATTTAGAATGTAGAAATTGCAGCCGATGATTTCGGTTGGGGTTGGTTTTGGTGTTGGACAAATTTTGGAGTTCAAGACTCCATAGCCATTCTTGGCATTTTCGCAGGGGCGAATCGATTCGGCCCCTTGGGCGAATCGATTCGCATAGATGCAGAAACCCAGGTCTGGTTGTCCGAATCGATTCGGATTTAGATCGAATCGATTCGGCAATTGCAGAAACCAAATTTTATTGTCCGAACCGATTCGCTTTCAGAGCGAATCGATTCGCTGGGGCGAATCGATTCGGCCCCTAGGGCGAATCGACTCGGTTCCAGCAGTTTTTGGGGGTCTTTTTCTTTTAATTTTCCTCCTTATTCTTTAGGATTAGGGCCTAGGAAACTTCTTTAAAGAAGTAAACTTAGAGTCCTAGAATAGTATGGAGTTTGGTCGTTACCCTGGACTAGAAATGGGTTCATCTGGGGTTTGTTTCGGGAAGGTTTAAAGTAATGCTAAGGCATTACTTCTTTTATTCCAACTCTTAGAAGTTTGGAAGTTAGGTACCCTAACTTGGAGACTAGAAGGGCTTGTCAAGTTACATGGGCCTTGGAGATTTGTAGGATCATAATGATCATTTGGAGAGTTAATCGGGGATTGTAATTTGAGGAATAAATGATAATATTCGATGGGAATTAGGTTCGCAATAAATGAACCCATAGGTATTTAAAGATTATAGGTTCAATTTTAGAATGAACCCCGTTGTTAAATGATATTAGGTTTTATAATATAGAACCAATCACATGATTAATGGAAATGGATTTTTGGAAATAAAATGATTATAAATGTAAATGTTAATTTACTGTTACACACCTCTCTAAATGACATCATAAGGGAAGTTCGCTCGTGAGGTGAAGCCCCCTGGCTAATGAATGCAGGGTGGATATAGTCCTAGGCCATGGGAGCGTTTATGGTTGTATATTTTTCTGCGGGGGTAGGGAGATTCTGGGTGTGGTCTTGGCTACCACGCAGGCTCATGGCCGCTTCCCGACGTGTTCCGTTAGGTGCCCAGTTTGTCTTATGAAAGGCCCTGGAAGATGATGGTCATTTAGGGGCGCGCACAGCGGGGAAACCCGGACTGGCGGTCTTAGATATCGTTATATGTATATGAATATAACCATATTTTCATCAAGTTGGACTTGATGGTTGTTAAATGCCACAAAGAGCATAAATATGTGCCAGGAAGAGCACGGGAATAATATATGTGCCATAAAGAGCACTTGATGTAAATGATATTCCTAATAAGGAATGGAAAGATAAAATGGGAAGTTTTAATTAATGAATAGAAATTATAACTTCTTGACTTAACCAAATATATGGTTTTATTCCTAATAAGGAATGTCCGAAGGAAATGGAAAATTGTATTAATAAGAAGGGTTTTAAATTAAAATGCTTTACCTTCTATCCTTGCTTGTAATTGTAGCTAGCATGTCATGTAATCATCCTCATTATTCATGTATAACTGTTCATATCTATCATGCTTTTTATTCTTCTAGAAATCATATAGAACCCGGCCCTGACCGGTTTACTTTCTTGTTGCATATATATTATTGTATCCGCTCAGGTGCTCCACCGCAAGGACGCCCGACTTGACTTTCCAAGTTCCTTGCACCTTCGACGAGCTGTAAGACTTTGCGGGTTATTACAGGATGTTGTATTAGACGCTTTCATTTTTGTTATTCTAGTTATGATCGGGTCTTGTCCCTCGGGCGTGTGGCCCAAACTATTGTATTTGATTAATGGTTGTACTATGTAAGATATTTTATATTGTGGTACGTTGTTTTATGTAGCTGTGGACCGACAGCTTATTCGGTCCATTTGGGTACCTTCGTTTTAGTTATATTATATGTTATCTTTTGGAATTCCACTTGCTCGTCAGACTGGATTGTTAGTTTAAATTTTCATAACCGCATTTTTTAAAATTTTACACTTTTTGGCAACCCGTTTTCTGATTTATTGGGTGGTTTTCCCGTATACTCAGTTTATATTTGTGATGCTGAGAATGATATCCATCCATGATCCCTGTTACGTTTGAGTATCGGGCTGGCCACCCCTTATCTCGGATTGTGGGTTGTCACAGATGGTATCAGAGCATCAGGTTCTAGAGTACTAGGATCTGTGTGGACTTGTCTCGTTCTACCGTAGCGTTCTTTGATGTAGAGCCTAATGTTTGGATTTCTTTGATGCTTATGTTTACGATCTTCTGCAAGATAGATTGTTTTAATTAGTATTCTAATACTATTGTTCTTCCATCTCAGATGCCGTCTAAGAGAGGTCGCCCGGCGAGACGTGTTAAGGTCGTAGTGAAGGAAGTAGGTCCTCCACCGCCACTACAAGGGACGGTTAATGTTGCGGATGTAGCAAACATAGTGGCTGGAGCGGTTCATGCCGCCATGTCCGTAGTGATCCAACAATTTCCATGGGCTCCAGGTGTTCAAGCTCCTACGGGGCTTACTCCATGGGAAAGGGTTAGGGAGTCCTTTCTAAAGGGCAATCCCCCGGAATTCGAGGGAGGTGCGGATGTTATTAAAGCCAATCAATGGAAGAAAGACATGCAACGCCACCTTCGAATGATAGAATGCAGTGAGGATAAGAAGCAAGTCCTTACCACCTTTAAGCTTGTCGGATCTGCGTTACACTGGTGGGAGACGGTGACCACCCCAGAGCAAAGAGACACCATGTCAATCACTGAGTTCTGGACTTTGTTTGATCTTAAGTATTTTCCTCCCGCTGTTCAGAGGGAGATGAAGAGGAAGTTGCAAGATGTAGAGCAAGGGGAGAGGTCTGTAGCGGAGTATGAAGAGGAGTTCACCCGGTTAGCAAGTTTTGTACCAGATGAGGTGACTCCGGAAGAGAGGAAGATCTCGAAGTTTATGGGAGGTCTAAACTGGAGAATCCGAAAACACTTATTGGGTAACCCAGCTTTCCAGACTTATGGCGAAGCTATAAATGCAGCCTTAATCCATTGCCAGGAACATCGATTGTTTATGCAGGGTAGAAAGAGAGCTACTGAGATGAGGAAAGTGGGGAAGCTCGGAGAGTTTATTGCGAGGGTCAATAATAGGCACGAACAAGGTGCTTTGCATCAGGCAGATCGGGGTGGCCCTGGAGATAGAGGTCATCCGGGCCGAGGCTCTTCTCAGTTTCGAAATAACAGAGGTAGAGGTAAGGAGGAGATGAAAGGACGGTGCTTCCAATGTGGGGAGGCAGGTCATTACAAGAAGGAGTGTCCTCAGATGATTGGGGGTCAGTTTCCTCGGGCTCCGCAGCAGCCATGTGTTCTGTTTCCACCTCCGGTACCTATTATGGTTGTTCCTCCGCAGCAGGGGCAGCTACAGTTTGGGCGTGTTTGTCATGATCGGGAGGCTATGTTTCCTCCAGCCCTGCCGGCACCGCCCGTTATTGAGGATAAGTTTTCTTAGAGATGTGTGAGTTATATGTTATTCGATGCGGGTGTTACGCGCTCAATTATTTTTATGAGCTTTTCTCAGATTACAGATTTCATAATATCTGCTGAGAGTATTTTCATTAGTATCGAGTTCTATGCGTAGTGGTTCGCCCTTTTCTTTTGTTTGTATGTATATAGGAAGTTATCTTATTAAATTGTGCTTGAGGCCGATTTACTCGTCCTTAACATGGTCGAGTATGATGTGATATTAGTATGTGATTGCTATGCCTTATCACCACGACCAACAAGTTGAGTGGTAGCGTATAGGAGGGGTTCCTTGTTTGGATTCCGCTTCTGCGGGACGCTCCACGCGCGAACCTTAACGACGTTGGGAGTGGGGATATACTACATTTCCTTTCTTTTACCTTGTGTGTATTACGCTCTATCTCCATGATCAACTAGTTAAGTAAGCATGTGACGGAGGGGTTCCTTGTTTGGATTTCGCTTTGCGAGACACTCCGCCGCATGAACACTTAACGATGTTGTGAGTGAAGATATGCTATTCTTTGCTTTTATTATATTTTATTTTGTTACTTTATTGTCGGAAGTGGGATTTGAAAGTTTAGCCGAGGATCACGTACTAGGATGACTGATGGCTATTATAGTGCGACATAGGATCATTGCACATAATTCTCTCCTCTGATCGATATGAGGGAGACCGAGGTGCGAAGTCGAATTGAGACTTAGGGTTATGCCTTGATGTAGAAGGTTATTTATTGAGATGCATATGTTATAGGGTATATAACCCTAGGGTTTCACGAAGGGTCAGCTTTGGATAGTTAATATTCTTTTGTTAGTTATATAGTTAGTGTGTAGATGTAGAATCTTTTGGTCCCGAACATGTGTCTTAGACCTGTACCCCTCGATGACTGACAACGCGAAGTAGTAGTGTAACGGGAGGGTTCCTTGTTTGGATTTCGCTTCGGCGAGACGTCCCACGCACGAAACTGAGCAAATGTCGGAAGTTGAGAAAGGTCTTGGGCACTAGGGATGTACTTAGCATTAGGGGTATACGACTTAGATAGGGTATAGGTAGATAGACTTTAGGATTGTTTAGACGTAAGGCCTTTTAGTATGGGACGTAAGTTTAGGGATGCTGTTGGGAGTTGACCATGAATAAGTCATGCGTGAACTCTAATAGGGATTGGTTTCATGTTATGTGAAGTGGGAGGATTTCGAGAAGTTGGTGGTTAAGGCCGAAGGAGATGAGGCCTCACGTAGTGGAGTGTTACGGAAGTAACGAAAGGGTGAATTGACTCGTACCCCGGGCCACGTGGTTAAGCTCGAAGGTAGATTCCATTAGTAAGTCTCTGCCATGACGGGGAGTGATGATACTGGAGTGTCGATTTATTGTGGATGCGCCTCACAAGTTTAAACTTGTAAGGAGTATTATCCCCTATTTAAGTTAAAGTCCATCTTGAGGGTGGGGTGCATTTCCTTTAAGAGAATTTTGTCCTGAACAAAAGGGACTTAAGTTAAGCAGATATGGAGAAATCCCGCGGTTCTAACGTTTCGGTGCATCAAGGTAATGACGAATCGTGCCAAGTTATACGACGCTAGTACTATTGGCTGGGCCTGAGAAGTTTGTTGTACTGAATCAAGACTTTCGTTTCTCATTCTTGGCAAGGTTCCAAGAAGTCATGGGAATCGAATTATGGCTAATCACTTCTTATCAATTTCCACAAGATGACCAAACCAATAGAATAAACCATATGCCGAGGCATATACTCCTTACCTGCGTGCCTAACTTTAAGAGTAGTTGGGAACGATGCTTCCACTCGTTCAATTCGCCTAGATAGAATTTGTGGTTGGGATGGCGCTTTGGAAGAGGCCTTGTATGGTAGGCTTTTTAGATCTCCTGCTTGTTGGTTAGAAGTGCGAGATGATGAGTCTCTCGTATAACCGAGACCGACAAAAAGAGCTCAGTCGATGCGAGAAGAAGGCATCTGGAGTTTGAGGTCATTAAACCAAATGTTGTGGTGAGTATTGCCTGTGAAGGGCGTTATGCGTTTCAAGGTGAAAGGAAAAACTTGCGCCGCATGACGTTGTACCTTTTCTAGGAATGTCGCGGTGGGTTCGGTAACTATTCGCTCGCTTTGTTGAAACATTTTGCGGCAAGTTCATAATTTGTTCCTTGTCTCTCATGTAAGGGAGTACGAAGGATACGATGGTGCCTTTAGGCACATTCCTTTCGAAGTAGGTGCAACTTGATGGTTCTTATTAGATGTAGTCGGTTGCTATCTTAGAGCGTAGAGTTACATTGGTGTCGCCGATAGTACCTTGGGGGATGAGTTCTATGTATTAAACAGAGTGTCGAGAAATCGACATAGGGGTGCGAGGATGACTTGCGGGAATAGTATCCGCACTTCTTCTTGCGACGTATATCCGAATTTTGGGGGCAAAATTCCCTCTTAAGGGGGGGAGTATGTAATAACCCTCTCTTCTGATAGCCCATTTTATATTTATCTCTACCGGGTAGGAATTTGTTTTATAAAATGGTAGATGTTGAGTAGATATTAATTTGTTATGACGAGGTCAATATTTACTAAATGTTGTATAGTTACCTCGTGAGTAGATAAAATGTTCATGTGGTAATTTATTATGTCATAAAGATTTAAAATGACATTTTGGTTTATGATGAAACCGGAACTAAAATGAGTTATAAAACTTTCAAATGATAATTTGAATAGTGTAGTTAGTCCCGGTAGGTGTGTGACAGTCAAAATAAGTGCCATGTTGTATTTTGGCATTTCGGGCACTTTTGACTGGTTTTGGCTTAAATAGTGTAGTCGCGTATTAGCATATCGCGTATTAGCATTTTAAGTTGGGCTTTTAGACTTAAGCCCCGTTTTAATTCCCCACCCCTATTCCCATTCTTCCATTTTACACAATTGAGCCCTAGAGAGAGTAGAGAGAGGAAGAGAACTTGGGAGAAAAGAGAGATTGGAGCTTGGATTGTTGCCTCCTTCTTCATCAAATCAGATTCTTACCTTGAGGCAAGTAATCTACTTGCAAATTTATGGTTTAAGTAGAATAAATTGCATTGATATTTATGATTTAGAAATGTTAGGGTTTTTGTTGGATTTTTGGGTATTAACCCTTGGAAATGGATTTGGATGATAAATGATGTTTAAGGTTGGTAGATAGATGGATTTAGAATGTAGAAATTGCAGCCGATGATTTCGGTTGGGGTTGGTTTTGGTGTTGGACAAATTTTGGAGTTCAAGACTCCATAGCCATTCTTGGCATTTTCGCAGGGGCGAATCGATTCGGCCCCTTGGACGAATCGATTCGCATAGATGCAGAAACCCAGGTCTGGTTGTCCGAATCGATTCGGATTTAGATCGAATCGATTCGGCAATTGCAGAAACCAAATTTTATTGTCCGAACCGATTCG
The DNA here is from genome assembly GCA_949130495.1 of Sambucus nigra. Taxonomy (NCBI): domain Eukaryota; kingdom Viridiplantae; phylum Streptophyta; class Magnoliopsida; order Dipsacales; family Adoxaceae; genus Sambucus; species Sambucus nigra. The sequence continues at coordinate 236,966,297 of OX422222.1, forward strand.
CTTTCAGAGCGAATCGATTCGCTGGGGCGAATCGATTCAGCCCCTAGGGCGAATCGATTCGGTTCCAGCAGTTTTTGGGGGTCTTTTTCTTTTAATTTTCCTCCTTATTCTTTAGGATTAGGGCCTAGGAAACTTCTTTAAAGAAGTAAACTTAGAGTCCTAGAATAGTATGGAGTTTGGTCGTTACCCTGCACTAGAAATGGGTTCATCTGGGGTTTGTTTCGGGAAGGTTTAAAGTAATGCTAAGGCATTACTTCTTTTATTCCAACTCTTAGAAGTTTGGAAGTTAGGTACCCTAACTTGGAGACTAGAAGGGCTTGTCAAGTTACATGGGCCTTGGAGATTTGTAGGATCATAATGATCATTTGGAGAGTTAATCGGGGATTGTAATTTGAGGAATAAATGATAATATTCGATGGGAATTAGGTTCGCAATAAATGAACCCATAGGTATTTAAAGATTATAGGTTCAATTTTAGAATGAACCCCGTTGTTAAATGATATTAGGTTTTATAATAAAGAACCAATCACATGATTAATGGAAATGGATTTTTGGAAATAAAATGATTATAAATGTAAATGTTAATTTACTGTTACACACCTCTCTAAATGACATCATAAGGGAAGTTCGCTCGTGAGGTGAAGCCCCCTGGCTAATGAATGCAGGGTGGATATAGTCCTAGGCCATGGGAGCGTTTATGGTTGTATATTTTTCTGCGGGGGTAGGGAGATTCTGGGTGTGGTCTTGGCTACCACGCAGGCTCATGGCCGCTTCCCGACGTGTTCCGTTAGGTGCCCAGTTTGTCTTATGAAAGGCCCTGGAAGATGATGGTCATTTAGGGGCGCGCACAGCGGGGAAACCCGGACTGGCGGTCTTAGATATCGTTATATGTATATGAATATAACCATATTTTCATCAAGTTGGACTTGATGGTTGTTAAATGCCACAAAGAGCATAAATATGTGCCAGGAAGAGCACGGGAATAATATATGTGCCATAAAGAGCACTTGATGTAAATGATATTCCTAATAAGGAATGGAAAGATAAAATGGGAAGTTTTAATTAATGAATAGAAATTATAACTTCTTGACTTAACCAAATATATGGTTTTATTCCTAATAAGGAATGTCCGAAGGAAATGGAAAATTGTATTAATAAGAAGGGTTTTAAATTAAAATGCTTTACCTTCTATCCTTGCTTGTAATTGTAGCTAGCATGTCATGTAATCATCCTCATTATTCATGTATAACTGTTCATATCTATCATGCTTTTTATTCTTCTAGAAATCATATAGAACCCGGCCCTGACCGGTTTACTTTCTTGTTGCATATATATTATTGTATCCGCTCAGGTGCTCCACCGCAAGGACGCCCGACTTGACTTTCCAAGTTCCTTGCACCTTCGACGAGCTGTAAGACTTTGCGGGTTATTACAGGATGTTGTATTAGACGCTTTCATTTTTGTTATTCTAGTTATGATCGGGTCTTGTCCCTCGGGCGTGTGGCCCAAACTATTGTATTTGATTAATGGTTGTACTATGTAAGATATTTTATATTGTGGTACGTTGTTTTATGTAGCTGTGGACCGACAGCTTATTCGGTCCATTTGGGTACCTTCGTTTTAGTTATATTATATGTTATCTTTTGAAATTCCACTTGCTCGTCAGACTGGATTGTTAGTTTAAATTTTCATAACCGCATTTTTTAAAATTTTACACTTTTTGGCAACCCGTTTTCTGATTTATTGGGTGGTTTTCCCGTATACTCAGTTTATATTTGTGATGCTGAGAATGATATCCATCCATGATCCCTGTTACGTTTGAGTATCGGGCTGGCCACCCCTTATCTCGGATTGCGGGTTGTCACAGATGGTATCAGAAAAGTTCATTGGGGCTGACTTCAAACGTTGGCAAGGACAAATGTACTTCTATCTCACTACCTGCCAACTGGGTAGGTTTGTATATGAAGATTGCCCCTCTATTCAAGAGGGAGATGACGCTCCAAAGGTTGCTGCTGTCGATGCTTGGAAGCACTCGGACTACCTTTGCCGAAATTATATTTTGGCATACTTGGACAAGACTTTGTACCATGTCTATTGCACTATCAAAACTTCCAAGGAATTATGGAATTCTTTGGAAAAGAAGTATAAAACTGAAGATGCTGGGATGAAGAAATTTATCGTTGGGCGTTTTTTGGACTTCAAAATGGTTGATTCTAAATCTGTAATCTCGCAAGTGCAAGAACTCCAAGTGATTCTCCACGACATTCATGCTGAAGGAATGTCAATTAGTGAAACTTTCCAAGTTGCTGCAATTGTTGAAAAGTTGCCACCTTCTTGGACTTTGTTCAAAAACTATCTCAAGCACAAGCGTAAGGAGATGAATGTGGAGGAGTTGGTGGTCCGGCTAAGAATCGAAGAAGACAACCGTGAGTCTCAAAAGAAAAGTGGGAAGAATTCGATGGAAACAAAGGTCCATGTCGTTGAAGGTCCTAAAAAGAACAAACGAAAGTATGATGGGTAAGGCACTTCCAAACATAACAAGAAAAATTTCAAAGGAAAATGCTACAATTGTGGTAAACCGGGACACCGCTCAAGTGAGTGTCGTAAGGCTAAGAAGCAAAATAAAAATAACTCTCAAGCAAATGTGACTGAGGGTGAGAATATCACCAATGATTTGGCGGATATGAATCTTTCTGCCGTTGTCTCTGAATGTAACTTGGTTGGAAATACCAAGGAATGGTGGGTGGACACTGGAGCCACACGACACATTTGTGCAAACAAATGGATGTTCTCCACCTATAAGCCTTTGGAAATGAGGAGAACCTTTTGATGGGAAATTCTTCCACTTCTAAGGTGGTGGGACAAGGAAAGATTGCTTTGAAAATGACTTCTGGAAAGGAACTTACTCTAAACAATGTTCTTCACGTGCCTGATATCCGAAAGAATCTGATTTCTGGATCTCTCCTTACTAAGAATGGTTTCAAGCTTGTGTTTGTATCTGATCGCTTTGTGTTGTCTAAAAATGACTTGTATGTAGGAAAGGGCTACCTAAATGAGGGGCTCTTTAAACTGAATGTTCTTACTGTAACCCCTAAAACATCTGTTTCAATGAATGAAGTTGCTAGTTCTTCTTACTTGATTGAGTCATCTAATATTTGGCATGCTAGATTGGGACATGTTAATTTTGATACATTGCGTAGATTAATTAACTTGGAATTTTTGCCAAAATTCAATATTGATAAAAATCATAAATGTGAAATTTGTGTGGAATCTAAATTAGCTAGATTACCTTTCCATTATATTGAAAGGATAACTGAACCTTTAGATTTAATTCACATCGATATTTGTGATTTAAAATTTGTTCAAACTAGAGGTGGGAAAAAGTATTTTATTACTTTTATTGATGATTGCACAAAATATTTCTATGTATATTTGTTACATAGTAAAGATGGGGCTATTAATGCATTTAAACAATATAAGAATGAAGTTGAGAATCAATTAAGCAAAACGATAAAGGCTATTAGAAGTGATAGAGGAGGTGAATATGAATATCCATTTGAGGAATTTTGTTCTGAAAATGGGATTATTCATCAAACAATCGCTCCTTATTCTCCTCAATCGAATGATGTTGCTGAACGCAAAAACCGTACTTTGAAAGAAATGATGAACTCAATGTTATTAAGTTCAGGAGCTCCACAAAATTTGTGGGGGGAAGCCTTACTTTCTGCTAATTACATTCTCAATAAAGTACCTCACAAAAAGACTCACAAGACACCTTATGAATTATGGAAAGGCCGAAGACCTTCCTATAAATATTTACGAGTGTGGGGGTGCTTAGCTAAAGTGATGGTTCCTAAACCTAAAAAGGTAAGAATAGGGCCAAAAACCGTGGATTGTGTATTCATCGGTTATGCTACTAATAGCAGTGCATATCGATTTCTAGTTTGTAAATCTGAGATTTCGGACATTCATGTAAAGACGGTTATTGAATCGAGGGATGCTTCATTTTTTCAAAATGAATTCCCGTATTACATGACCCGAGAATCTGGTCCTCCTAAAAGGACAAATCAAGCTACTACAAGTGGTACTCATCAACCTATTGAATCAATAGAGGATGAACCAAGACGTAGTAAAAGAGCAAAAACCTCGACTTCTTTTGATCCAGATTTTCTAACATATTTGTTAGAAAATGAACCTCAATTGTATAAAGAAGCTATATCCTTACCCGATGCTTCCAATTGGAAAGAAGCAATTAATAGTGAAATTGAATCCATATTACAAAATCATACATGGGAACTAGTGGATCTTCCACCAGGTTCAAAACCGTTAGGTTATAAATGGATCTTCAAAAAGAAATTGAAGGCAGATGGATCAATTGATAAATATAAAGATAGGCTTGTAGCTAAAGGCTATAGGCAAAAGGAAGGGTTGGATTACTTCGACACATATTCACCGGTAACAAGAATAACGTCCATTCGGATGTTAATAGCAATAGCTGCTATTAATGGACTTGAAATACATCAAATGGATGTAAAAACTGCATTCTTAAACGGTGAACTAGATGAGGAAATTTATATGGAGCAACCTGAAGGGTTCAAAGCTCCCGGACAAGAAGGAAAAGTATGCAAGCTTGTTAAATCACTATATGGATTAAAACAAGCACCTAAACAATGGCATGAAAAATTTGATAATGCAATGTTATCAAATGGTTTCAAAATTAATGAATGCGATAAATGTGTTTACTTTAAATACATTCATAATGGATATGTCATTGTATGCCTCTATGTTGATGATATGCTTATCATGGGTAGTAACTTGGATATTGTCAAAACTACAAAACAAATGTTGAGTAGTAGATTTGACATGAAAGATATGGGAATCGACGATGTTATATTAGGAATTAAAATTTCGAGAACATCGGATGGACTTATATTATCTCAATCTCATTACATTGAGAAATTACTTGAAAAATTCAAGAAGTATGATATTAGTCCTACCAAGACACCTGTAGATGTAAATTTACATCTAGCAAGAAATAATGGTGAAAGCATATCTCAACTAGAATATTCTCGTATTATCGGCAGTTTAATGTATATCATGAACTGTACGCGATCGGACATAGCATACTCAATAAGTAAGCTAAGTCGATTTACGAGTAATCCAGGAAGAGATCACTGGAAAGCAATATTGAGAGTTTTGGGTTATTTAAAATATACTCAAAACTATGGATTGCATTACTCAAAATATCCAACTGTTCTTGAAGGACATTGCGATGAAAATTGGATATCTGATACAAAAGACTCTAAGTCTACGAGTGGGTATGTGTTTACCCTCGGAGGTGCAGCCGTATCTTGGAAATCCTCAAAACAAACGTGGATTGCTAGATCGACAATGGAATCTGAATTCATTGCACTAAACAAAGCTGGAGAAGAAGCCGAATGGCTTCGAAATTTCTTAGAGGATGTTCCAAATTGGTCTAAACCTGTGCCCGCAATATGTATACATTGCGATAGCCAATCAGCGATTCGGAGGGCACAAAATCACATGTATAACGGAAAGTCACGACATATTCGTCGTCGACACAATACCGTTAGACAACTTCTCTCAAACGGAACTATCTCAATTGACTATGTAAAGTCAAAAGATAATATATCGGATCCACTAACGAAAGGTTTAAACCGAGAGCAAGTTGAAAGATCATCGAGAGGAATGGGTCTAAAGCCTATAAATAAATAAGAATCAATATAGTGGCAACCCAACCTAGCTGACTGGAGATCCCAAGATCTAGGTTCAATGGGCAAACCGAACTACGTTGTATTCAGTAAGCACTGGAGGATATTTAATCCTATCCATTCCAAATATGAGACAATGCATATCTGCCGCGAAATTAGTATAAGTTATGATTTTAATGACATCTATATCTTAGTACGTCTAAGTGGGGTATTGCAGAATACTCTTTATGGAAGTCACCTACGTAAGTAAGAAGGGGGCCACTTCTATGAGAATAATGAAAGGCATATTCTCTAAAATACTTGCGGAACCAAGTGGTGTTCACGGCCAAAATGAACACAAACGTGAGAACCAACTGTGTTGAAGAATTGTTGTGTGAATACTGTTGTCTAGGTTTACAAAAACGGTTGACGGTTCAAGGACGTGAAGTCTACTGATTAACCAAGTAAATCCAATAGTATATCACTAAGGAAAGTTCAAGGCCACTAGGCTACTTCTCCCGATGCAATAAGTCTTCAGTTTTACTCAACCTGTGTCTGCATCTGCATCAGCATCTGTTTTGTTTTATTTATAGCGATATATCATTCATGTGGGGGATTGTTGGAAAATTGGAACTTAAATGGGTATTTAAAGCTGTCCAGATTTTTCTGGACAGATTTTTGAGCAACTTTGAGCTCAAATTTAGGTGGGACCCACACTACGAAAATTGTGGGACCATATACGAACGCGTTCACCTCCGTAAGGAGATTAACGTAGTATATTCATATGTCCAATTTCAATAAGTTATGAATGATAATTATGTCCCCAAAGTGACTCACAAAGCAATGAAAGTTAATGAATTGGGTGTGTTTTAACTCTTATCCCACATTGGAAGAGTAGTGGAATTTTGATGAGTTAATAACACCCCAAGTATGGACTAAGGCTTGGATGCCTTGGGGGTATCCCAACTCTTTGAAGGGGAGATGACTTAAGCTATGCTCGGTTTGACTTTCGGTCAAAAGTACACACGCGCGCGCGGGTCCGTCCGTCCGGCCGGCTCGGCTCGGCTCGGCTCGGCTCGGCTCGGCTCGGCTCAGTTCGGTTCTAAATAACAAAATTTCAGGGACTTTAGTTGTCAAGATTTATAGTGTAAGAAAGAAAACATACGTGCAGGATAATGTCTTATTTAAGAGAAATAAATCTAAGGCTATGATACGTTTTCCCTTTCCCCCCATCGAGTCTTAGTTTTATGTCGTAGACTGACAATGTTATTTTTTGTCTATACATCGCCTATGTGTGCATATGTAAGTATGTTACAGTCCATATGACAGGTTAATTCTTTACAAGAATTATACCTTGCAGTCCCGTTGGTTTATTGCCTTGAAATATCTCGTGGGAATTACTACTACTATTATTCCTCTACTATTATTATTATTTACTTTGATCAAAACTCTTAATGCTTTTGGGATAAGAGAAATGCTTTGAGTCCCAAAAAAATTATTCACATCATTCCCAAAACAATAATAAGTGTTGAAGTATGATTTGAGGGTTTTTTTGAGACACATAGCACTCGTTGGGATAATGAGTTTTTAACTAGCTATTGAAACAAAGTCTAGTTTTGTTTTGTAGCGTAATAGTTACTTGTGTTGGAAAATATTTTGTTTTTATACAAATTATTTTATGATCAAATTAATATATTAGTCAAAGTAGGACCAAGTACATGCGCGTTCATGACGAGTCACGCCATATATTTATTTGTTTAAAATGGATAAATGATGAATAAGAAGTTTGGTATCAAAGTCCCCACTTATGTATGATGTTTATTGGGAAATTTTATTTATTTTCTGAGACGGAATTTCGTAACTGTCCCTAAAGGTCGTGACTATTCACTATAAGTTGTGACAGTTTATGAAAAACGTCCCTAAAGTGACTGTTTCCTAAAGACATGTCTTTTCATGAAAAAACACCTTGTTTTCTATAAATACAAGACTTGTCTTTATTTTTTAAAGAGAGAAAATATATTATCAATACTTTCCATTCCCTATCTAGTCAGATAGAGTATCAAACATAATTGGTTCGTGGGACACGCACACTGAAGTGCTTCTTCCGCGTGTCGAGATCATTTTATCCTGGGAGGCAAACGCTCATTGTTCATTGCCGTAAGCACCGTAGCGGGAGCGCATTTTGTCTTAAGGAGAGAGTGTCTAACACTTGACTCGGTCATCTTCTTCGTTTGTAAATTTTCTAGTAGTATTAATTTTTATTGCATAAATATGATTTATTTCATATTTTAAATTCGATAAAACACAAAAATATATATTTTAAATAACAATCTTAAGACAACGCGGTCTTTAAATATACTTTTGATGGTTTTGTGTTTTACGTTGATTGAATCATTTTTTTTTTCGGTTTCTATTGGGATTTTCGAGATTTCATGAAACTAAATGTTAGGAACTAAAGTCGTCTATTCTTGTTGGTCAATATATCTTGCGTTCCTTTCATGTGTATATATGACGATTTTTTTTACGTTCATAGTTAATAAGGGTGCAAGTCTACTGTTATCACCAATAGGTTATGACAACAATAGGTTATGATTGGGTTTACTGTCAGTGCCTCTTTTATTAATCATATATTGATTTCTATAAAATTCAAAGAAGTCGTATGCATGAACATGTTCAGTCATAAAATGATGAATCATTCATTACAATTGTGTTGTTATACTAAGTTATAAATTATCTTACTGTTTTTGCATTTATTAAGGAAACATATGAAAATTTGTGTACACACTCATAGATAATTATAGTATCATATGAGTAATGATCATTACTTGTACTTCTTGTTTTGATTTATATTAGTCAACTCCTTATCAGTTGCATGTATTGGGGAAAACAAATATTCTTTTTGTATAGAAAAAGCTTTCTACAAGTATATGGAAATTGTATGTAATTTCCATCTTTTAAAGAGTGGGATATTATCCACTTTGGAAATTTTAACCCACCAAAATCATGCTAGTTGTCATAGCATATCAAATTTTCGTGGTCATCAGATAGATACCATTTGAGTTTAAAGTATAATATTACCCTTTAAGTACTATATTACGAAATTTGATATTTATAACTTTTGGGAGTTTTCTTACTCTCAGTTGACATATCTTATACGTGACAAACTTAAAGAGATTGTAATATTGTATTGCATTTTTTATTTTAATAATTTGTGTATCGAAAGTAGATGCATGTGTTGTTTCGTATATATTGAACATATTAAATTTCAGTCACATTTTTTATAATGTGTGTGTTCATGTGTAATTTTCTTAACATTATAAGTGTCTCACATGTCTTTTATGTAGCACTATAAGAGCGAAAATATGAAAATATTATATAATGACATAATGATCACTTGAGCAGTCACATGTATATGTTATAATATATTTTTTAATGCCAATAATTTAAATATTGGATCAAATATATGTGGTAATTATGACAAAGTGCATGGTTATTTTGTACTGGCATTATTTTGAATGTCCAAAAACTGAAAAGGTGCGTCCCGAATAAAGTGATTTTGAATACATTTATTCATGCAACTAAAATTATATTTAAATGGACAATAAAAGTGTATTTAAAGTATACTTAAATACACTATATATTGACATATAAGATCATATGCATAGCTTATGGAGTGTGATACAATATCTTAGCCATAATTTTTTTTTATCTCATTCGTATTAATAGTGATAATTTCACTAAACAATGATGTGTTGTCACATATTTAATGACATGTATATTATCACATAATTATCTTGTGTCTTATTATGTGTTGATATCTAGTCACATGTGTGGTACTGTGTTTATTCACATAGTTTTTAAGTGCACTTTACGTGAAGTAAAGTGAAAACATTATATGCGATCATATTATGGCCTCTAGTATGGCTACATGTATATGTGTGATAGTACTATTTTAGTGTCATTACATAATTTTTGGGTTGTTATATTATACAATGTTTAGTGAAATATGGTGACACAATTCACTACACCAAAATGGGCAAATTGTCACCTTTCAGTCGGCCAGCCTTGTCAAGATCATTGACCGTGAAAAAAAACACGCGTTTTGTGTCACGGTCATTGACCTTGACACGACCATGACAAGAAATTGTCACGGTCAATGACCGTGACAAGCCCGTGACAAATTTGCTTGTCACGGACTTGTCACCGTCAATGACCGTGACAATTGTTTAAATAATTGTCACGATCAATGACCTTGACACGACCGTGACAATGTTTACAGCAAAAACCCTTTCCCCCTTCTTTTTTCCCTCCCGCGTCGTTCCCTCCCTCTCTCTCTCTCGACTCTGCTCTCTATCTCTCTCTACTTTCAGGTTTAATTCTCTCTCTCTCTTTCTCTCCCATTTATATATATGTTTGTGTGTATATATATGTGTGTATGTGTGTATATATGTGGGTGTGTGTGGGGGGTGGGGCAGGGTGGGGGTAGGGGGTGGGGCAGGGAGGGGGCAGGGTGGGGGGTAGGGGGTGGGGGTAGGGTGGGGTAGGGGGTTAAAAATGTAAATAAATAAGTAATTTTCAATAAATTTTCAAAAATAATATCCAAAAATGTAAATGTAAATAATATCCAAAAATAATATCCAAAAATGTAAATTTGTAGTAATTGTCATCCGAAGTTGGTAAAAGCATCCGAAGTTAAAAAAGCATGAAAAATAAAATATTTTTAAGATTTGTGGTGAATAACTAAAGTTAAAAAAAGTATTACTTTAGTCATTAAATTACTTTTTGAATTCGGGCGATGCGCGTAAATTTGTAGTAATTGTCTTATAATAAAGATCAATTAGTCTATGTTGTTGAAAAATTTGATCAAATTGGTGAGCCCTTCATATTTTAAAAATGTTGTTTTTATTCCTATTTAACTTTTCTTTATATACACCCTTAATTATATTTAAAGTTTAATAAAATAGGAGTTATAGAAAGAAAAGTGGAGTTTAAATAAAAACACTTTTTTTAAATTTTAGGTTCTGGTGCATAATCTTACTTTGTCACAATTAATTTATATGCCTCAAAGTTATTTTATCACTCTTAGTTTATATTTGTGATAATACTTTATGAACCACAACTTTAGGTTGATTATTTTAGAACTTAAACCATGAATTTATTTTTGTATTTGAATTAACCCATTATATGAAACATACTTGAAATTAAATATAGTGCGCATAGATACTAGCATTCTAGTTCTTATGCGTACGCATTCAATAGCCCTTAGACCCGTTCGAGAGTCATTACCCCTGTAATGAGATCTCTCGAATTGTCCCGTTTGGACAGTTTGAGACTGTATAATTTATGTATAATATTCTTATTGGCTTAAAGTTGTTACTTTTGGAGGAAGTTCTGCAGTCGTATCTTAATGTTCTCTGGGTACATACTAGATTGACAAGTGTGACTGTTATTTCAATTGACCAATTGAAATAACACTCACACCTGCCAATCTACGTCGTGTACTTGGAGAACTAAGGGGATATGCTGTCGATTTTTTTCCAAATCGTAACAATGTGCATGAGCTGTTAAGTATATTACAGAAAAATGCAGTCTTGAATGGGATAGGACCACTTACCCTTTAATAGGATAATTAAATGATGGGATAATGAAATAAAACATACTATAAATCTAAGTTTTGTTTACCTTTAATAGGTGTTTAGTTGTGGTAGTTGTGATGAGATATCCGAAATACAAAGAGTGGATGGGTGAGACTAATAGAATGGGGGATGTGTTTCGCAGAGGTGCTAACGAATTTGTGAAATATGCAAAGAGTTGTCGTAATGATGAAGAGTTTCCGTGTCCGTGTGCTAGGTGTAAGAATGGTAAGGTGTTTGAGTGGAAAACAGTTGAACTACATTTGTTAAGATAGGGTATGCAAGATAGTTATCGATTTTGGAGTTTTCACGGTAAATTGAAAGTTCCGTTTGTCCCCGACCAACCTTCACAACAACCTTCAACAAGTAGAATAGATGTAGAAGGGGACGACGTAGATCATAATATGTTAGAGGATTTAGTTGATGATGCGTACGGAGTTTATGAAGCTGAGGAGAATGAGGTTACTGATGATGTAGAAGATTCAAGTGCTCGTGAAGATAACACGATAAAACTTGACGATGACTACCAAAGTTTAAAATTTAAGGCGACCCAACCGTTATACTCTGGATGTGAGAAAGATCAAACAAATTTACATGCCATGGTTGGTTTGCACAGTTTGAAGACGCAGTACGGTTTGTCTGGCAATAGCGTGACGGGAATTCTGAAATGGGTGAAGGGCTTATTACCCAAGGTGAATACACTTCCAAATAGCTATCCTGTTATGAAGAACAGTTTGAAAGGTTTGGGAATGAAGTATAAATTGATTCATGCTTGTGTGTATGACTGCATACTATACCGAAAGGAGTATAAAAATCTCGATCGTTGTCCAGTATGCGATGAACCTAGATATGTCCAATCTACTAGTAAGGAAGGCACAAGCTCAAAAGTGCCTCAAAAAGTATTGAAATGTTTTCCCGTTGAGCCTAAATTAAAGCGATTTTTCACAGTACCATGGATTGCAGAGGCAATGACTAGTAGGGGGTAATATCATGCGTCATCCTATTGATTCTACTGCCTGGCGGAGGATGAATTTTGAGTATCCCGATTTTGCTCGAGAACAACGCAACATTCGTTTGGATATATCAACAGATGGTTTCAATCCATTTGGAAATCTAAGCACCAATCAGAGTGTATGGCCAGTGATCCTAGCCCCACTCAACCTCCCTCCTTCACAGTGTATGAGACCTGAATTTTCGATAATGGCTTTATTGATACCTGGGCCAAAGGAACCAAGTGATGACATTGATATCTACCTGGCTCCTTTGGTAGAAGAATTAAATGAGTTGTGGGAAGAGGGTGTGCAATCATTTGACACTTTTAGAAAAGAAGAGTTTACGCTGAAAGCTATGTTGATGTGGGCAATTCATGATTTTCCAACTTATGGGACATTATCCGGATGTGTAGTACATGGTTATTTGGGGTGTCCTATTTGTGGAGAGGAGACTGAGCCTCTTCATCTATCCTCTAGCTTAAAAAATGTATACCATTGCCACAGGAGGTTTTTACCTCCAGCTCATACTTTTAGATTTGAGAAAGGTTCCAATTTTTTATTGGGCGGAGTTGAACATAGGCTACCGCCGAGACAACTTTCGGGTTCAGAAATTGAAAGTAAATCTTCTGAATGTGGCCCAAATATGCCAAGTAAGAATCCCAAATTTAAGAATGTCAAGCATAAGAAACCCCAACTGCGAATGAAACTGAGATAAGAAAGGCATGGTCTCGAAGGTCAATTTTATTTGACTTGCCTTATTGGAAGAAAAACTCGGTGCGCCATGTATTGGATGTGATGCATGCAGAGAAGAAATTTGTTGAACATATTATGGGTACTTGCCTTAGGGGGAGTCATTTGAAGGATGAAGAAAATGCACGAAAAGACTTTAAAACGTTAAAACTTAAGCCACAACTATGGTTGAAAGAATATAGTAGGGGAAGGACAATAATTCCCCCTGGTGCGTTTACTTTGACGAGTGAGGAAAGGAAGGTGCTTCTAAACACAATATATAATTTGAAGGGCTCATCTACTTTTTCGTTCAACCTGCAAAGGATTGTGAATTATGTTACTCATGATTTACATAAGTGTAAGTCCCACGATTGGCATGTGATCATGCAATTGGTTCCTCTATTGTTTAAGCACTGTTTCTCCAAGCACAAGGATTTGCGTAGGGCTATTATGCAAATTAGTATTACCTTCTCCCTCTTGTGTGAGAAGGTAGTGAATCGAGAACACATAGTGGCAAAAAAATTGGCTGTGAACGAAGCGATTTGTGTATTGGAGAAGTACTTTCCCTCAGCATTCTTTGACATAAGTGTTCACTTGTTGGTACACCTATGCGACGAGGCACTTCTTTGTGGTCCAGTTAGATATCGGTGGATGTATCCGTTTGAAAGATTGATGAAAGTTTTTAAAGATTACGTCAAGAACACGCGATATATTGCAGGATCAATTGCAGAGGAATACATCACCGTGGAGTCATCAATATATACTCAGGAATATATGCCTGACTCGACCAGCATTGATGACACTGATGAATTCCTCGATGATGGTGGTAATGTGATGGGAAAACGAGTGAAATTAAAGAGTTTGCAACATGAACAAGTAGCTCGTTATCTATTTGACACACATGAAGATGTCGAAGAATGGAAAAAGTAAGTTTCGAATATTATAATGTTTAACATTATTTTAGATTATTTTAGACATGATTAATTTTGTAATATGCAGTAAATATGAAGCCTGTGAGAACAATAAAAGACGGAAAACAATGGTACAATCAGACAGCAAATTTAGGCTATGGTTGACACAAGAGGTAATTATAATGAAAATAGCCGTTATATAACGTTACATTACACTCAAAATTTACCACTAATATAATTAATTTATCTATATTCTCAGCTCCTAAAGATGGGTGATGCGACATCAAGGCTTGCTCGTCTAGCCACTAGACCCTTGTTCGTGGCACAAGAGTACAAAAAGTATCGATTGAACGGTTACATTTTCGGCGCTAAAGTGTAAGAGGAAAGTACAAATGTACAGAACTCGGGAATTTCATACAAGGCTCTTACTTTCTTTCGAGCGAGCGCAAAAGATAAAAACCTCGTTGAAGCTGAAATGACTTACTATGGTGTAATCCAAAACATATTTGAATTGGATTATATAAGCTTCAAAGAGGTTGTATTTTACTGCGAATGGGTAAGAGTTGAGGATAAAAATGCTTGTAAAGTTGATCCTGTCACCAATTTGATCATGGTTGACTTGTCCAAGTTGAAGAGAAACGACCACAAGAGCGATGAGCCGTTTGTTTGTGCATTTCAAAAGGTTAAGCAAGTGTTTTACTCGGAGTATATTAACAACGAGTCATGGTCAATTGTCCAACACGCGCCAAGGCGTCTAAATAGTAGTGTGCATAACTTGGCTGCTCCTACCGAATATCAATCCATACTGCCCAGTAGATTTTTTTTAAATTCTGCCCAGAATTGTCACGGTCATTGGCCGTGACAATATTTTTAAGAAGGGTCACGGCTTTGTCACGGTTTATAACCGTGATAAACGTGTCACGGTCATTGACCGCGACACGACCGTGACATAAAACGCGAGTTTTGTGTCAAGGTCAATGACCGTGACACGACCGTGACAAAAAAAGTTATCTCGCCTCGAAATGTCACGGTCATTGACCTTGACAAGTTGGATATGTCAAGGTCAATGACCTTGACAAATGGGCAGATTTGGTGTAGTGATTAGTTATTCATTGATGTATTGTGCACCAAATTAAATTAGATTACATGAACGAAAATGTGATATATTTAGAAATATTATTTGAGTTGCATTCCATGTAGAATTACAATATTTAATTATTGTGATAATTCATGTAATCTTGATATTACATTTAAATTGGTTTTAATCTCCATGTCACGAAAAAGAGAAAAAAAGAAAATATAATGCATTGTCCATTATTGTTGCTATGTATGTTAAACATTGCAATGCAATGAATTAAAAATTCCTATAGGTGAGGAATTTAATATGTTTGTATAATTTTATATTGTTGATACCATGTTGTGGCATTTGATGACCTAATGTTAGTAATGAAAATTAAGGTGCGTAATGACATACTATTCTCACGTATAAGTCTATTGGATAATTGTGGGATGATTGTATATCATTAACCATATACTGTAATAGCATATTTATAATGCAACTTTTAATTTTAGGGGTGACCCTTTCACTCTCAATTTTGTGATACATGATATGCCCCAAGTGTCACCTCGGTCCAGAGGCACCAGACTCGGCCAAGCACATGGCCGACGTTGGAAATCCCTTGGATCTGTGACAACAGGCCTCGGCCATAGCAAGGTCGGCCAAGGCCGACACTACCTCCAACCCCACCAAGGAGACACTGCAGGCATCGTAGGGGTTAGCAGTACTTCAGTTCACCTGAGGACGACAACCTCGGCCAGGGGTGGGCCGAGGTCTCAAGAAGCCTTACTTCTACCAAGGCCAACATTATCAAGATATCAGTTAATGTTCCAAGCACACGCCAGCTCAACCTAGGCCCAAGCTGACCCCTATCCATTATCTCGACTGAGCTTAAGCCGAGACCTTTATGGCTCATCTCGGATTGAACGAGCAACTAGACTTGTCAACTTCGGCCTCTCCCAGGCCGAGGTCATGCTCCAAGCACGATAGCCGAGCACCTGCTGACATTTGGATAAGGGCACGTGGACACAAATCAGTTATAACAAGATTATTCCCCACACGTGGGGATAATATTTCATCATCATTATCTACATGTGACAGTGACAGATGGTTTCTCCATATTGGTTAGACCAGCACACACATGCTCATTGCATGCATGGGGGGTACATTACACCCCTAGGTACTATATATAGAGGTCATCCCCTACCTTGTAAAAGGATTCAGAAATACAACCCTAGATGAAGCTCTGTTCGAATACACAGTAGAGAGAGAAAGCTTGAGAGATTGTATCTATGGCCGTTAGTGCCCTCACATATTGATACACATCATGCACTTGCACAGTGGATGTAGGCCTGATTGGCTGAACCACTTATATTTCGGTGTTGATTCCTCTTCTCCTCACCTCCTTCTACTATATATATACCTTTATACTGCCATTGTTGACATTGAATTGAGCTTACAAACACCTTGAAGGGTGGTGCTATTTTCAGCATCATCATTTGGGCGTCGTCTGTGGGAAGAGTGAAGCTATCTCTTCCACTTCTCCAGCTTAACCTCACCGGAGACTCTGGTGGTGAACCAGGCACCACCCCTTGCGTGGAGCCATTTCACCATTGAAAGAGGTCCTTAAAGGTATTAAGCTCACCTGATACTTAAGCTCTTTACTAAGCAACACATGGCACCAGAGTTACCGTCGCCTCTTCCGCCACCCGGAGGTGGAGGGCCTAGTTCAAGTCAGGCGCCGCCCCAGTCCGAAATGGAGGAGGTAGCTGCAGCCTTGAGGTCTTTGGCCGAAACACAACAAGCTATGCAGGAACAATTTGCACAGCTCAGCCAAACTATGATGAGGCCACCTGGAGGCTCGCCGGATATAATCACTCCAACCCTATGAAAGAAGAGGTAGAGATGAGGAAGAGGTCAACATCCAATGATGTGCTGCGACAGGGGAACCCTCAGTCCATCCCTTAGAGGTGGCTGGGGACAACCTCGGTCAGGCTGATTGCAGAAGACCATGGAATGACTCTATCCAACGCCTTGAGGAGAAGATAGGAGACCTCATCAAAAGTAGGGACCCGTTGCAAAGGGGTTACTCAAAGGGCTCTCCATTTGTGGCTAGGATAGTGAGCTTCCCAACTCCAGCTAAGTTCAAGCCTCCTATGGTGTCTCCCAAGTATGATGGCAGCATCAACCCTGTACATCACATCGAGATGAATCAGTCGGCAACAGACATCTACTCGATACCCGATGAAATGAAGTGTAGGGCCTTCTCTAGGACCTTAATAGGGGCAGCACACAGTTGATTTACCTCTCTTCCGAAGAGCTCAAATGAGAACTTCAAAGTCTTGGCTGAACGATTCATCCACAACTTCTTCTTTGGGGTGAGACCTCAAAAGAAAACTACTCACCTGTTGTATGTCAGGCAGGGCAAGGACGAGAGCTTAAGAGACTACATCGCCAGGTTCAATAAAGAGAAGCTGGAAGTTAAAGATTATGAAGAGAACATAGCCATGACCGCCCTCATTGGGGGTCTTCAAAAAGGGAAGCTGTTGTGGAAACTCGCGAAACACCCTCCTAGGTCTATGGCGGAGCTACTGGCAACCGCGAGAAAAGTCATGAATGCAGAAGAAGCAATGGATGCCAAATATGAGGATGAGAAATGCGGTAGTAGTGGGAAGTCCAAAAAAAAGATGGAAAGAAGAGGTCGGGTGATGACAAGTTCGCCCACTATACTCCTCTGACTGTGAGCTGTGAGCACATCCTCAACGAGATCAAGAATGACAGGACTCTGAGATGGCCAGAGAAACTGAAAGCCCCACCACATAAGAGGAACAAAAACCTATGGTGCGAGTTCCACCAAGACCATGGCCACATCACAGACAGATGCTTCGCCTTGAAGGATGAGATTGAAAAGATGTTAAAATCTGGAAAGTTGAGGAAGTATGTGGACGGTAAGGCTCCTAAGGGGGGAAGAGATGACCCTAAGAAAAGGAGAAATGACAGATGCGGTGATAATGCCCCAGCCAGAAGAGACAATGATTCAGAAGGTGATGATGAAGACGATCCGGATCTTCCGTCGAAAGATGACAACACCCCGGTGAAGAGGGTAGGTATGATCTCGTTTGGTGTTGACACCATATGCGGAGGATTTACAGGATGTGGCTCTGAATTAGCTGATAGGAAGGCTCACGTGGCAGAGGCCAAGTCAGTGTCCAAGCTTAAATTTGTAAATATAACGTCTTCCGATACAGTGCAGAAGAGGAAAAAGGTGGACATGGACACCCTTGTAGTTGGGTTCTCCAGACTCGACTTCAAAGGTATCTTAGCCCCCCATAATGACCATTTGGTAATAACAACAAGGGTGCATGGGTGCGAGGTGCAGAGGATCCTCGTAGACGGGGGAAGCTCGGCAGACATGATGTTTTGGCCTTGCTTCAAGAGCCTAGGTCTTAGTAGAGCAAGGATGGTACCCTATCACCACCCATTCATAGGCTTCAGTGGCGAAAAGGTCCACCCCTTGGGCATGTATGAGATGGATGTACGGATGGGTGATGAGTGGCCTAGGAGGTTGACCAAGAAGGTAAATTTTTTCGTGATGGACGAGAACGTCTTCTCGGCCTATAACCTCATCATAGGAAGAATGGCCCTTAAGGAGTTCGAAGCTGTGTCGTCGACAGTCCACCAGATGCTAAAATTCCCGACCCCCTACGGGGTAGGGGAAGTGCAAGGTGACCAGACCATAGCGCGAGAATGTTACTTCAACTCGGCCGAAGAGAGGGAGGCCCATAAGAGGGCAACCACCTCTTACAGCATTGATACACTTGACCCAAGAGATGAGACAAAGTTGAAGAATGGAGAGGCCGCGGAAGAGGTATAATCCATCGTTCTCAATGAGGACGAGCCAGAAAAAACCATCCAGGTCGGCAAAGCCCTAAAGACAGAAATCAAGGAAGAGATGATAAATTTCCTCAGGAGGAGGCAGAGTGTCTTCATATGGAGTCACGCAGACATGCTTGGCATCGACCCTGAGGTTATGAGTCACAAACTCAACGTGACCAAGCCAGGCCTATCAAGAAGAGACGAAGAGTCTACTCCAGGGAAAAGTACGACATCATCCGGGAAGAGGTCAAAAAATTAAAAGATGCAGAGTTTATAAGAGAAGTCACATATCCGGAGTGATTATCGAATGCAGTCATCGTGCCCAAGGCCAATGGGAAGTGGAGAATGTGTGTTGATTTCACTGACCTAAATAGGTCTTATCTAAAAGACAGCTATCCCTTACCTCGGATAGATCAGATGGTGGATGCTACAGCAGGACATGAGTTTATGATCTTCATGGACGCGTATTCAGGCTACAACCAAATCTTCATGGATGCTGAAGACTCAGAGAAGACAGCTTTCATTACTGACAAAGGGACATACTGCTACAAAGTAATACTCTTCGGTCTGAAAAATGCAGGGGCAACATACCAGCGTCTTGTGAATAAGATGTTCGAAGAGAAAATAGGTAAGACTATGGAAGTGTATGTAGACGATATGCTAACGAAGATCTTGAAAGCTTCCACTCATGTAGCAGATCTCGAGAAGACCTTCGATATTATGGACTCATACAGGATGAAACTCAACCCCGCAAAATGTGTCTTCGAAGTAGGAGCTGGGAAGTTCCTCGGATTTATCATCAACCAAAGAGGGATTGAAGCGAACCCTGAGAAAATCAAGGCTTTGCTTGACATGAAGGCACCGAGGAGTATCAAAGATGTCCAAAGACTCACGGGGAGAGTGGCTGCGCTTAACAAATTTATTTTTAGGGCAATGGACAAGTTCCTTCCATTCTTTAAGGTGCTGAGAAAGGCCTTCTAGTGGGACGAAGAGTGCGAAAAAGCCTTCAACCAGCTCAAGTCTTACTTGGGGTCTCCCTTATTACTATCTCGGCCTGTAGCAGGGGAGAAATTATACGTGTATCTGGCAGTCTCCGAATTAGCCATCAGCGCAAACATAATACAGGAAGATGCTGGGATCCAAAGGCCTGTGTATTTCAACAGTAAGGCCCTTTAAGGGGTTGAACAAAATTACCCTCACATGGAAAAGTTAGCTTACGCACTGATACATGCTTCGAGGAAGATGAAGCCTTACTTCCAAGCCCACTCCATGGTTGTCCTCACCGACTCCCCACTAAGACAGGTCCTACACAAACCTGAGAACTCCGGTAGATTGATGACCTGGGCCATTGAGCTGGGGGAGTATGATCTTACCTACCAACCTAGGACAGCCATCAAAGGGAAAGCCCTCACATACTTTGTTGCTGAGGTCGCATCTAACAAGGTCAGGGGCATAGTAATAGAGAACGAGGAGGATCGATACCTCTTCAAACAAGGAGTCATGTTAGAAGGGGCCTTCTCATTAGTTATAGATATTTGGAGTCTCTTTATTGATGGTTCCTCCTGTGACAGTGGAAGCGGTGCAGGGCTGATACTTTCAGATCCAGATGGTGCTAACATTGAATACGCTTTGAAATTCAACTTTCAGGATTCTAACAACGAGTCCGAGTGTGAGGCCATGATAGCAGGTCTCTCATTGGTAAAGACTCTTCGTGTAAAGCCACTCCTACTCCACAACGACTCAAGGTTAGTCGTCAATCAAGTATTGGGGGTCTATGAGGCCAAAGATGAAAGGATGTCCAAGTATTTGAAGAGGGTGAGAACGATGTTAGAATATTTTGAAGAGATAAAACTGAAGAGAGTTCCCCGACAAAGTAATAGCCACGCAGACGCGTTGGCAAGGTTGGCCTCGGCGATGAAGACAGACGTCCGAAGGACAGTTCCGGTTAAGATCTTAGGGAAGGCGACCATCGAGGAAGAAGAGGTATGTAACTCTTATCACAATTTAAACCTAGGAGACTCGTGGATGGACCCCCTCGTCAGATATATTAGAAAGGGAGAGCTACCTGAGTCCAAGCTAGA
The DNA here is from genome assembly GCA_949130495.1 of Sambucus nigra. NCBI lineage: Eukaryota > Viridiplantae > Streptophyta > Magnoliopsida > Dipsacales > Adoxaceae > Sambucus > Sambucus nigra. The sequence continues at coordinate 236,987,287 of OX422222.1, forward strand.
GAGGAGGAAATTGAGATATAGGGCTCCCAAGTTCTCGATGATAGGAGACGTCTTATATAAGAAGGGATTTCTATTACCTCTCCTCAGATGTGTGCATCCCACGGAAGTTCCTCGGATCTTACAGGAAGTTCATGAAGGTTCTTGCTCTAGCCACATAGGGGGAAGACCCTTGGCGAAAAGAATCCTCACACAGGGGTACTGGTGGCCAGCCTTGTCCAAAGACGCTGCAACCTACATGAAGAGGTGTGACAAATGTCAAAGATTCGCCACTATTCCTCATCAACCTCATCAGCCTATGACGTCAATCACCTCTCCATGGCCATTTTCGGTATGGGGGATTGACTTAGTGGGACCCCTACCAAGAGCTGCTAACAGTTATCGATTCTTGATAGTTGCCATTGACTAATTTTCAAAATGGGTGGAGGCAGAGCTGATGATAACAATCACAGAGCAGAATACCTTCCAATTTATTTGGAGGAACATCATATGCAGATACGGCCTCCCAAACACTCTCATCTCAGACAATGGGACCCAGTTCAGGAACTCCTCTTTAGAAAAGTACTGCCTAAGAGTTGGGATAAAGCAGTTCTTCTCATCTCCTGGCCGACCTCAGGTAAACGGACAGACCGAGGTCACGAACAGAACAATTCTCAATGGAATCAAGAAGAGCTTAGAAGATGCGAAGGCAAGATGGACTGAAGAGGTCTACGCTGTGTTATGGGCTTACAGGACCACGGCAAGGACACCTACAGGAGAAACCCCGTTCATGCTTGCATATGGCTCAGAGGCTGTCATACCAACAGAAGTTGGACTCCCAACTCATAGGGTTCAGACCTATGACCCCAATAAAAATGGGAAAGAGAGGAGGCTAGACCTAGATCTAATTGAAGAAAGAAGAGAAGACGCATAGATCAGATAAGCAGCCTACCAACAGAGGGCAGCGAAATTCTACAACCAAAGGGTGAAGTCAAGACCCATCACGGTGGGAGATCTAGTTCTAAAGAAGACCTTACAGAAAACAAACAAGCTCCATCCAAACTGGCATGGTCTCTACAAAGTGACAGAAGAGGTTGTGCCCGGCACTTACAGGCTAGAAAATCTAGAAGGAGAACCTTTCGCTAACCCATGGAATGTTGATCACCTAAAGAAGTATTACATATGATGTTGCAAAGAGTTTTATGTAAATGTACCATCTTATTATGAAGAGGTTATTAATAAAAGATCAGTTCCCATGACGATTCTTGCTACATTGTGCACTTATGTCAAAAATTATGAGGATAACATCTTAGGTGATGACCTCAGACCCTTATAACATCATTCAGTGGTGACGAGGTCTGAGCTCAAACACCATAATGGGATGACCTCGGACCCTTAACATCATCAATTTGGTGAGATTCATCATGAGGATAACATCTTAGGTGATGACCTCAGACCCTCATAACACCATTCAGTGGTGACGAGGTCTGAGCTCAGACACCATATTGCGATGACCTCAGACCCTTAACATCATTAATTTGGTGAGATTAATTAATGAGGATAACATCTTCAGTGATGACCTCAGACCCTCATAACATCATTTAGTGGTGATGAGGTCTGAGGTCAGACACCATATTGGGATGACCTCAGACCCTTAACATCATTAATTTGGTGAGATTAATTAATGAGGATAACATCTTCGGTGATGACCTCGGACCCTCATAACATCACTTAGTGGTGACGAGGTCTGAGGTCAGACACCATAATAGGATGACCTCAGACCCTTAACATCATTAGTTTGGTGAGATTCATTGAGGATGACATCTTAGGTGATGACCTCAGACCTTCATAACACCATTCAGTGGTGATGAGGTCTGATCTCAGACACCATATTGGGATGACCTCAGACCCTTAACATCATTAATTTGGTGAGATTAATTAATGAGAATAACATCTTCGGTGATGACCTCAGGCCCTCATAACATCATTCAGTGGTGACGAGGTCTGAGGTCAGACACCATAATGGGATGACCTCAGACCCTTAACATCATTAATTTGGTGAGATTCATCATGAGGATAACATCTTAGGTGATGACCTCAGAACTTCATAACACTATTCAGTGGTGACGAGGTCTGAGCTCAGACACCATATTGGGATGACCTCAGACCCTTAACATCATTTATTTGGTGAGATTAATTAATGAGGATAACATCTTTGGTGATGACCTCGGACCCTTATAACATCATTCAGTGGTGACGAGGTCTGAGCTCAGACACCATAATAGGATGACCTCAGACCCTTAACATCATTAATTTGGTGAGATTAATTAATGACGATAACATCTTCGGTGATGACCTCAAACCCTTATAACATCATTCAGTGGTGACGAGGTCTGAGGTCAGACACCTTAATGGGATGACCTCAGACCCTTAACATCATTAGTTTGGTGAGATTCATTGAGGATGACATCTTAGGTAATGACCTCAGACCTTTATAACACCATTCAGTGGTGACGAGGTCTGAGGTAAGACAATTAAATTAGTGCATACAGATCCATTACACAAGCTTCAAATCTAAAATATCACAAATATTTAACAAAATGAAATATTCAGAGGTTACAAGATTCAAAAAATGAGTCAACCATGTTCATTCAGAGATTACAAATGTTCAGGGGTTACAAATAAGCTTCATAATTGAATTCAAGGGTTTGAGGGGGGAATTCTGGTGTCTTCGTCCTGGTCATACTGGACGACATTGGTCACCTCAGTAATGTCATCATTATGGTCTGCCCCTGCAACCTCTGTGATGTCCAACGTTGCAGTATCGGCAGGCGCGGTAACCTCCTCCTCAACCTCCTGAAGGGCCTGGGCAAGCTGAGGATTAGCAAAGCCAAGGCCTAAGAAATCAGAGGCTTTTAAAGTGGCAGCCTCCTTCTCCTTAGCAGCTTCCCACTTAGTAGTAGCTTTGATACCTCTCTCGAGGTATTCAAAGCCAAAGCTCATGAACTCATTATAAGTTTTGTATTCAGCTATTATCCCCTCAGAGGCATCATCGATGGCTGCCTTCACAGCCGAGTTGACCTTCTGCTGCAGAACATCGTCCTTGGCCTTCAGAGCCACAACATGGTCCTTCTTAAGATGGGAGATCTCCTTCTCCAACCCCTCCACCTTCTTCTCAGACTCACCCAGCTCAAACTTCAGGTGGTCAATTTCTGCGTTCAGAGTGCTTTGCACCTTCTCAGCCTCTTGACCCTTCTGGATGAGAGGAAACTTCCTCAGAGTCCAGTTGGAGAGGTGGTGTTTAGCTGCCAGGCCCAACAGATTTTGTGATCATGAATAAGTTGGAGATAAATCAGAGGTTACACTTGGAAATTATAAAGAAATATAAGGTCATACCTGAATGGATCTGTAGATGCCGAACTCGATCAGCAAGGGAGTATCCAGTGATCGAAAGAAACGCTTATCGGCCTCGGTCATTGTAGAGCCGAAGGCATCCAGGGCCTGCAGACTGTGGTCGACGATGCTGTTAGTAATCTTCAACTGCTCTAGACGAGCCGATAAGGCATCTACTGAAGAGATTGGGATGGCAGAATATACACTCTTCTTCTTCTTCCTCTGATCCTCAGGGGCATGTTCACCAGGAGACCTCTTCTTCATGGCTTGGGGCTTTGGGGAAGAGGGAGCTGGAGGAGGAGAGTTAAGACCTGCCTTCTTTGCGAGCCTCGTCAAGCTAGGTGCAGCCATTTCCCAAAGCTCATCTGAGATATCCTTTGGGCGCTCTGAAAAAATTAATAGATCTGAGTTAGGGAATCAGATACGAATAGACTCAAAGGTTCAACTTGGAATAAAAAAATGCTTACCAAACTCGGCAAGAGGACTTCCACCTAGGTCGGTCTCTGAGATGTAGTGGGGGGTCATCAAGTGTTCGAATTTTACGAACAGACCATGCATCCCCTGAGCTTGAAGGCCTTTCACCTTCTGAAAATTCTACGGGCTCAGACCAGGGTCGATCCTCGCAGACATTGTGACCTTACCCCATCTCAGGGGCATCCTCGGCTCTAGCAGGGATGAGGGAACACATGGACCAAATTCCCATGGCCCAAAAGAAAAAAAGTATCGAGGCTTCCAGTTGTGGTTCGAAGTCTGAGTTATTTGGAGCATCTTTTTCTCAGGATTTCGAGCTATAAAATGATAGTAGCTCGGATGATTTTTGGCAGAGGTGGGAACATAACAACCAACAAAGACCTGAACTGGAAGGTCTGAGTGGTGGACAGCCCTCCACAAGACTATGGCCCCTATTATGATCCTCCAAGCGTTAGGGGACAGTTGGTAAGGGTCCAAATTAATGAAGGCAAGGATGGACCTGATAATGGGATGAATGGGCAAACGAAACCCTAACTTGAACATCTGCTCGTACAAGAAGATCTCACCATCTCGGTCATGGTAAGCCCTCTCTTCCCTCAGAGGTCGTCTAAGCCTTATGGAGGGGCAGATAGAGTACAGATATCTGAAGCAAAGAAGATCTACCTCAGTAACGGTACTCTCGATCTCAGCCGCCTCAGAGACATCGACATTGCTTTCAGCCTCATCATCATCATCTAGATCAACGTCGGTCAGAGCAGACGTTGATGGGTTGCTTGGGAACCTCTGAGAGAATTTAGTCCCGGTGACGGCCGACAGAGGAATGGCATCAAGTATGGGTGGAATAGCCACACTTGGCTCGACAATATCAACCTCTGAGGAAGAGGATGAGGTGCTTGAATTATTGTGGGATGAGGCCCGGCTAGAGACCTCGGCTTGATAAGGGGCCTGATCTTGCCGAGTTGAGAAGTCCATGGCCTCCTGGAAGGAATCCACAGACATAGGGCCTGAGGTAGAAGACTCAGACTCAGACATCGGCACTGGTTCGGCAGGGACCTCTGTTTGGCTAAATAGCTCTAATAGATCAGGATATATCACCTTCAGCGGTGGTGGAAAGATGGGCCTCAAAGGGAATTATTGTGACCTATGAGCCTCCTCTTGTGCTCTCTCTATTTGCCTAATTTTTTCTAAAGTCTTCTCTCTGAGAGAAGGGAACTCCTCAAGAAGTTGATAGAGGGGTATGAGCATCAGAGGAAGACACTACACTTCAAAGATCAAGTGACAAACAAGATTGGCCAAGTAAATAAAGCAATTTAAAGATCAAACTACCAAACCTAGGGCAAATACAGCTCGCCTGAAAGTATGGAGATTTCACCGGAAAGCGCCCAAACTCGCCGAAAAATGCAAAAGTAAGAATGCTTGCAGGAAAATAAAGGAAAAAGTATGGCAGAGGTTACCTGAGGATGAAATGGTAAGGGAGAAATATGAAGACGCGAGAAACCACCACCAAAAGCCTCGAGCAAGGATCTTTCTAGAGTAACAAAACTGCTGAAGTGAAATCGTGCCAGGAAAGAGAATTGAGGAAAAAGGAGGAAAAATGAGGGTTTAAACCCTTAAATATGTAGGCACATTTCCCAAGGCCCATCATTGCCTTGGGAGCCCCAAAGGGCGGCTGACAACACATGATTGCCAAGCAAGCCACACTTCAGCATTGGACAAGTGTCAAGCGAACATTGACTCACAGGAGAAAGGCCTCGGAGGAGTAGAGATCCCACAGTCACCTGCTCTCACATGTAACTAAGGGCTGGGGGGTGATTGATATGCCCCAAGTGTCACATCGTCCCAGAGGTACCAGCCTCAGCCAAGCACATGGCCGATGTTGGAAATCCCTTGGATCTGTGACAACAGGCCTCGACCATAGCAACGTCGGCCAGGGCCGACACTACCTCCAACCCCACCAATGAGACACTGCAGGCATCGTAGGGGTCAGCAGTACTTCAGTTCACCTGAGGACGACAACCTCGGCCAGGGGTGGGTCGAGGTCTCAAGAAGCCTTACTTCTACCAAGGCCAACATCATCAAGATATCAGTTAATGCTCCAAGCACACGCCAGCTCAACCTCGGCCCAAGCCGACCCCTATCCATTGTCTCGGCTGAGCTTAAGCCGAGACCTTTATGGCTCATCTCGGATTGAAAGGACAACTAGACTTATCAACTTCGGCCTCTCCCAGGCCGAGGTCATGCTCCAAGCACGATAGTCGAACACTTGCTGACATTTGGATAAGGGCACGTGGACAGAAATCAGTTATAACAAGATTATTCCCCACACGTGGGGAGAATATTTCATCATCATTCTCTACATGTGACAGTGACAGATAGCTTCTCCATATTGGTTAGACCAACACACACATGCTCATTGCATGCATGGGGGGTACATTACACCCCTTAGGTACTATATATAGAGGTCATCCTCTACCTTGTAAAAGGATCCAAAAATACAACCCTAGTTGAAGCTCTTCGAATACACAGTAGAGAGAGAAAGCTTGAGAGATTGTATTTATGGCCATTAGTGCCCTCACATATTAATACACATCATACACGTGCACAGTGGATGTAGGCTTGATTGGCTGAACCACTTATATTCCGGTGTTGATTCCTCTTCTTCTCACCTCCTTCTACTATATATATACCTTTATACTGCCATTGTTGACATTGAATTGAGCTTACAAACACCTTGAAGGGTGGTGCTGTTTTCAGCATCATCAAAACACTTTCATCAAAATATCATTGGAACATGCTATGTTAAACATGATGTTTCATGAAGAATTGCATTTTTATGTAACATTCAATTGATGTTAACATTGATGAAAAATAAATACAATTTGTATTGATTTCGTGGTGCTCATTTTTCCATGACGAAAGACTTGAAAGATTGAATATGATTAATTTCAATAAAATTACTCCACTTCATGTCTATATGGAAAAATATGATACATATAAGAAACACCGTGAATGGGTAGGTCCTGCATTCTCAATTAGTTGGACAATATATTGAATAATGCAAAGTCTAGTGAATATTGCAAAAGATATGAGAGTCTTTAGTTGATATAAAGTGATACATTCCTTTTCATAATGTATAAATTCATTTTGAAAGAATTTTATACTTCCAATCAATGTGTTTATATATGTGACTGTCAAACTTGTTCTTCAGTGGAGAAAATTTAGTGTGGCACGATTACAGATCTATTTATTGGATTTATGATTCAAAATTCAGAACCGAGCGGTTTAACGACTGCTTTAAAGATGGTATAGAATTAAATCATAAATCAATATAAATGATCAAGGGATTCAGAACCGAGGGGTTTCACAACTGCTTTAAAGAAGGTAGAATCAAATTATGATCTCACTGGAGACTTAGGCGTAATCTCAAAACTCCACAACTAGTAAACTCAAAGAAGGGCAAGTAACCAAATTGCATATTTTACGTTATGATATTTTTAAAGTCCATAATCATATAATGTGTTCAAATGGTTTTGAGGCATATAAATTATGTGTGACACAACTATAGTTTAATACTAAGAATTTTCACAAGTGCATTTGTAGGCCTATGGAACAATAAGGAATATACCATTAAATGTCGAAATGACTAAAGTAGAGAAACTTATCTCAACTAAAATTTATTTAGAATGAAATGAATGTATACCTTCTAAATGGACATATGTTGTAATACCCCGTAATTTTAATGTCTTTTAATATGTGTTATATTTTAAATTAATGGATTAATTGGATTTTATTATAAATTAATTCATTGGGTTTAAATCCAAATTTTTGGATATTAAAATGGATGTGATGGTATTGATATTGTTGTGAGTTATTAATTCAGTAATTTGAATTTTTAGTCGGGACGCGGTATGGGACGTGTTGGGACAAATTCGTTAGATTAAATAGAAAACCTATTTTTACATCAACCTTATAGTCATTTCGAGTTCGTTGTTGCATCCGGAAGGGTAGAAATAGTCAGAAAAGTCTATTTGGATGTTGGTTTTAGGTCTCGGATCATTTGGAAATGAAAAGACACCCAAAAAGGGCATTATGGTCATTTTTACAGGAGGATGAATAGTGATTTCGGATTTTTGTCTTATTATAAATATTTGGAGATTAGTTGTACGTAGGTTCATCTCCTCTTCTACACAAAATTAAGAGGTCACCTTTTGAGAGAGAGTGAAAGGGTGCTTGGAAGAAGAGAAGATTGCTTCGAAAGGAGGAGAAACTCTTGGGAAAAAACAAGGAAGACTAACCACCTTCTACCACCAGCACCACCACCGAAAAGTCACCGGAGATAAGGAAGATAGTCCTACGAAATCGTCACCAAAGGTTCAGACCTTCATTACCAAGGTAAGTGAATATGTTGTTCTATTTGGAGGTTTATAATATACATGCTAGATAGAGTTTTGATTGAGGATTTGAAATGGGGATTAAATGGAATAACATCCTTTTTGTATAAAAGACATAACCCACGAAATTGGCTTCAAATGATAGGGATATTCTGAGTTTACATATTTTTATGAAAAATAGAAAGCTATAAAATTTCTGGGAATAAAGGGATTGAATCTAAACCAATTGATGATTTTTAGCTTGTTTGATTGTTAGTAGTTGATCATATACCTTGTTATATCATTCTAGATGAATTAAAGGGAGTTTGGGGTTGATTTAAATGAGTTTTGATGATTTTAAAGTCTCAAACCCGTAGAAACAAAATGCAGATTCTGGGACCATTGGAAACTGAAATATTTCTTTTTATTGTTTGATTAAATCCCATATTGTTAGAAATCATTATTGATGATTATTTGAACGTAGGAAATAACATTTGGTTATAATTAAGGCTCGAGAAATGTATTTTTGAATAGGATTTAATTGGGAAAAGTTTATGGGGGAAATGAATTATATAAAATTATATTCGAAATAAGCTTTTGATAAATTTTGGGAAAATAACCAAATTATGGAATACTTGGGTCAAGGTTAGAAAATTATAAATAATTTAAGATAAAATGAAATATGAGAGATATCTTCATTTTTAGGTTGGATAAATTTCGATTGGAATAGTTTTGAAAGAAAGACTTAGGTTAATGTGGGAAACTTATATTAAAGTGAGATGTTTATTTTTTGAGTTCCAACTACATAATATTTATATGAGGTTAAGTACGAGTGTATTGATAAATACAACGGGTACGTGGGGATAGGATACCCGCGCTACTTGCTATCACGAAGATTTTCGCGTCGGGACAGTCTTATCTTGATTAGACCTTTATGGGGGATATTAACTCGTACCCTAGAACATAGGATTCCTTGGTACACGTTATCTGTATGATAGTCAGACGGTCCTAAGAGACGTGAGGGTATGTACTGACCTCTTAGTGACTTGGAACTATGTTTCGCCTCCATTTGTATGTGTTTTGTATTAATACAGTTCGAGAGTGATTCCGAACTAGTATTTCCCTTAGTACGAGTAATACGGGGACTTGATAGCATAGTATGCCAGCACCATAGATTGTATGTGAGGTGCCGATTAGTATATATATTGTATAGGTGATTTATATATATACCTATACTTGGGATTTTTCTACTGTATGCGTAAGTAGATAAATATTGATGGTTTTTAATCACAGTAAGTTCTTGGAATTTCATAGCATTATTGAGTTGTGCATATTGACTTATATTATTAAGAAGAGGTTACCTTAATTAAATAATAGACATACGGTCTCGTGAATCAGAATGGATGAGAGGAGAATTGGGTTAGAATTCATAAGCCATTTTAGAGGTACGTTATGTGTGCACTATAGATGAGAGGTGAGAATCTCAAGAGAGAGTCCGATAATCTAACATGAATATTATAAGTGATAATTATCGCAATATTTCACTTGCTGTTTTCAAAACTATTTTCACATCGAGATTTGACCCGTTTCCTTGCATATTCTCTTTTTTATTGTACCTTATATATTAGGTGTCCAGCAGCAGAGACGCCAACCTTAGAGGATTATGACGAGCTATGGAGCTATGGAGTACTGCTTAGACGCCTATCTTCATTTGATTCACATTATAGAGTGATCTATTATTTAGGGCATGTCGCCCAGAGGAATTCAATTATCTCCTTTCTATCTGAGTCAAGATATTCTTGTATTCGTGTCATTTTAATACGTTTATTATTGTTGGGTACTGTATTGAGAAATTATTTTGGAATGTTTATTCCAATTGCGTTTAGATCCTTTTGAGTTATCTATTCAGTTATTATTGTGGTAGAATAAAATGTGTAGTGTTATTCGTAAACTAAAAATGAATTTTATTGAAATTAAAATTTGGAAAGTTTTTAACACTATCTTAATTGAGTATTGGGTATTGGGTGATTTGTAAATGTTTTCAATAGTGATGCTAAGAATGAGCCAACTGTATATTCTATTTTAATTTGGTATGGGACTGGCCACCCGGTATTTAATTAGGCGGGGTGTTACATATGTGTTGGTCCAAATAAACATTAATATCATTTCATTTTAAAGAAAAATAAAGCGTTTGGAGGTTGAGAATAAATGTATCAATTTTGTATAATTTCAAATTTATGTTTGAAATTATGGGGGAAGTATTGTGTTTTCTATGAGTTATATTCTCAACACATTAACCCACGATGGGAAAGGTTGAGAACATTTGTATGAATTATGATAAATGTGAGGGTATTTATCTAAGGCGGTAATTTCTATCCGAAAATAGAAATAAAGATGATTCCTATTGAAAATAGGATAAATACTACTAAAAGTGTAGTATTTGATTGCATAAGTGCATTTAATGTACTATAGTATTTCCAATGTGAATTTGTCTAGAGAAGTGTATACTTCATTGATTGAACGATAATTAATACTTAAGTACTTTGATTATATTCCAAGGTTGAAAATGATTAAGCGTGTACACAAATCTTTAGAATAAAGATAATGGATCAAAGAGTCTCTGTAATATCCTGTAATTTTGAGGGCTTTATTTATGAATATGGTATATATTTTTTTATAATATTATTATTTTATTAATCGAGATATTGATATTATATTTATTTTTATTTGAAATGAATCGAATATTTAAATTCAAATTTAATTGGCTTTTGGACATTTTATAATGGTTTAACTATGTAAAGTTGATAATTTTGAATTAAAGGGAAATATAGTAATATGCGTTAGCTTAGGCACCAAGCTCGGGTTTGAGAGAGGGACTATATAAGAAATATTATGGGTGATTTTAAAGAAAGGAAAACGAAATCCAGAGAGGCAAAAACGCGTGGAATGGGAAGAGCCAATTTGGAAGGTTTAGATCTTCTTTTTGAGTGCATTCGAATGAGATTTGAGAAAAACTCAAAACACATACCTGACTCAATTTTTCGTGTAGAATCCAAATCTGAAGTCGGATTGGCGAATCAAATAATTTTTGGATCTGATTTTTTTGAGTTTTAAAAATAGGACTATTTGGGGTTATCTCGTGTTGGGACTAGAACATGATTTGATTATTTTTGCGAGAGGATTGTGATGGTGTGATCAGATTTTGAGGCTAAATTTATGTGACGATTCATGCGATGATTTTGAGGTATGGAGTTTTACACAATATGCTCATTTAAATCTCTCGAGAGTTTATTCCGTTGATTTCATGTTTAATTGAACTCATGTTTGAATTGATAAATTCTTTGAAATCTGGAGAAATAATTGTTGAATTATTTTGATTTATGTGGCATCATTATGTTGTTGTTGAGAACCTGGTCATGAGATTTTAATATGGCATGGAGGTTGGGCACCCGCCAAAATTCCTGCCTCCAATGCCTATGACTTGATAAAGCATATGCGGATGGGGTGAGGCCTGGTGACCCGATTAATGTATTGTTGAGAAATTTATTGATAAATGCTTTGATATTTGCATTTGATTTGAATATTGGTACTCCTTTTGTTATGCTTTTTCATCGTTAATATATTTGTTGAGCATCTTTCATGTCGTATTGTGTACTTCCCCATATTTTCTTTTAGTGGCAGGTTAGCGCGGATTTGGGTGCTATGGATTAATTGGAGATTGATTTTAGCGTGAATTATTTTGGGAAGAATATTCGAGAGAGAAAATTTGTATTTATTTTTATGTATAGAGCATTGGCGATTTATATTCTTTCGAGATAGATAGTTGTATTATTTCGAGAGACAATTATTGTATTTACATTTGAGTATTGAGAATAGTGGATTTATCTTGTGGAATTTTTTAGATGCTCTATACACATTGTTATTGTGGAATTAGTTTTGTTTTATCGATATTAGCGCTCCGTTCGCTCTCCCCGGGCGGGCGGGGTGTTACAGATGGTATCAGAGCTTAGGTATACGACAACCCTCGGGTTTTGAGAATTGGGTCTAGCATGCGGGTTAGACATATTTTCTTTGGAGATAGAAATTTTTTAAGAATGTGTTAGACGTCATATTAAGGATGTTTAGAATGAATTTTAGGACTTTAGTGTGTGATTTTTGGGAGATAGAATCGACTAGCATTTTATTTCTGAGTGTTAGGTTTCGTCGAATTTCGAGGACGAAATTCCTTTTCAAGGGGGGAAGTATGTAATATCCCGTAATTTTGAGGGCTTTATTTATGAATATGGTATATATTTTTTTATAATATTATTATTTTATTAATCGATATATTGATATTATATTTATTTTTATTTGAAATGAATCGAATATTTAAATTCAAATTTAATTGGCTTTTGGACATTTTGTAATGGTTTAAATATGTAAAGTTGATAATTTTGAATTAAAGGGAAATATAGTAATATGCGTTAGCTTAGGCACCAAGCTAGGGTTTGAGAGAGGGGCTATATAAGGAATATTACGGGTGATTTTAAAGAAAGAAAAACGAAATCCAGAGAGGCAAAAACGTGTGGAATGGGAAGAGCCAATTTGGAAGGTTTAGATCTTCTTTTTAAGTGCATTCGAATGAGATTTGAGAAAAACTCAAAACACATACCTGACTCAATTTTTCGTTTAGAATCCAAATCTGAATTCGGATTGGCGAATCGAATAATTTTTGGATCTAATTTTTCTGAGTTTTGAAAATAGGACTATTTGGGGTTATCTCGTGTTGGGACTAGAACATGATTTGATTATTTTTGCGAGAGGATTGTGATGGTATGATTAGATTTTGAGGCTGAATTTATGTGACGATTCATGCGATGATTTTGAGGTATGGGGTTTTACATAATATGCTCCTTTAAATCTCTCGAGAGTTTATTCCGTTGATTTCATGTTTAATTGAACTCATGTTTGAATTGATAAATTCTTTGAAATCTGGAGAAATAATTGTTGCATTATTTTGATTCATGTGGCATCATTATGTTGTTGTTGATAACCTTGTCATGAGATTTTAATATGGCATGGAGGTTGGGCACCCACCAAAATTCCTGCTTCCAAGGACTATGACTTGATAAAGCATATGTGGATGGGGTGAGGCCTGGTGACCCGGTTAATGTGTTGTTGAAAAATTTATTGATAAATGCTTTGATATTTGCATTTGATTTGAATATTCGTACTCCTGTTGTTACGCTTTTTCATCGTTAATATATTTGTTGAGCATCTTTCCTGTCGTATTGTGTACTACCCCATATTTTCTTTTAGTGGCAGGCTAGCGCGGATTTGGGTGCTATGGATTAATTGGAGATTGATTTTAGCGTGAATTATTTTGGGAAGAATATTCGAGAGAGAAAATTTTTTATTTATTTTTATGTATAGAGCATTGGCGATTTATATTCTTTCGAGATAGATAGTTGTATTATTTCGAGAGACAATTATTGTATTTAAATTTGAGTATTGAGATTAGTGGATTTACCTTGTGGGATTTTTTAGATGCTCTATACACATTGTTATTGTGGAATTAGTTTAGTTTTATCGATATTAGCGCTCCGTTCGCTCTCCCCGAGCGGGCGGGGTGTTACAGTCTCTAGTACAAATGAGTCGTTCAGTATCGATACTAAGATATAAGTGACAAATGACATAAACATTAGGAAATTATGAATATATTTTTAAACAATATATGACTTTCGAGACTCGTATTCCGAGTGATATATTAGCACGATTAGAGGTGTTAATGTTTGAAAATCCTCTTATGATGGAATATGAATATTATTTCCTAGAAAGCAAGGTACCTTGACAATTTTAAAGAGGATGATTTGAGATAACAATTCTAATGCATGTTCTTGCAATTGGAAATCATTGCTTGAAAAGGCATAAAGTAATTTGGCAAGTCACGACTTATTAGTCATGACATAAGACCATAAAGAAATCTTTCTTTGTTAGTGATAACATTAGGCCTAATAAAATCATTGCGGATCCGCTAACGAGAGAATAAGAGAATTTCATCAAGGGGAATGGGCTTACAGCCGGTTAAAACCTAAAAGAATGTTTATAATGGAAACCCAACCTAAATGACTGGAGATCCCAAGAATTAGGTTCAACGGGACAACCTAATTATGTGCGATTCAGTTAGCACTGAGAAGAAAAATTCTTCCTCCCATTCCTAGGATGAGTCAGTGCACTATCTGCCGCGTGTAACAGGATAAATTTTATTTTAATGATTTCTATATCTTGAACATTAGGTTCAAGTGGGATATTAGCAGGATACTCTTTATATAAATCACCTATGTGAGTGAGAAGGGGCCACTTTTATGAGAATAACCAACGGCTACATTGTTAAATTCTCTAACACACTCATGAACCCAGTAGGTGTCCAAGGCCAAAACGGACACAACAGTGAGAACCAAGAATGTTCGGAGAAGGACTGTGTGAATTCTATTATCTCGGTTTACACAAAAAGGTTGATCAATTCAAGACATCGCGTTCATTGATTGGCCAGTAAATCCGATAGTCTCTCACTAGGAAAGAATCAAGGCTAAAAGTTGTCTTTACCAATGCAGCTCTTTTCCACCGATACTATATCTAATTTGTCTTCATGTTCATTTGATTCTTCACCCAAATTTCATTCATGTGGGGGATTGTTGAAAAATATTGTGTTTTTACACAAATTATTTTATGACCAAATTAATATATTGGTCAAAGTAAGACCAAGTACATGCGCATTCATGACGAGTCACGTGATATATTTATTTGTTTAAAATGGATAAATGATGAATAAGAAATTTGGTATCAAAGTGCCCCATTTATGTATGAAGTTTATTGGGAAATTATATTTATTTTCTGGGATGGAATTTTGTAACTGTCGCTAAAGGTTGTGACTGTTCGCTATATAGTGACTGTTTTTCAGAACCGTCCCTAAAGGTCGTGACTGTTCACCATAAGTTGTGACAGTTCATGAAAAATGTTCCTAAAGTGGCTGTTTCCTAAAGACATGTCTTTTTATGAAAAAATACCTTATTTTCTATAAATACAATACTCGTCTTCATTTTTTAAAGAGAGAAAAAATGAGAGAAAATATATTTTCAATACTTTTCATTCCCGATCTAGTCGGATAGAGTATCAAACATAATTGGTTCGTGGGACTCGCACACTGAAGTGATTCTTACGCGTGTCGTGACTGTTTTATCCTGGAAGGCAAACGCTCATTGTTCATTGTCGTAAGCACTGTAGCGGGAGCGCATTTTTTCTTAAGGAGAGAGTGTCAAACACTTGACTCGGTCATCTTCTTGGTTTGTAAGTTTTCTATTGGTATTAATTTTTATTGCATAAATATGATTTATTTCATATTTTAAATTTGATAAAACTCAAAAGTATATATTTTAAATAACAACTTGTGATTCTTTTGACTTTGGACCATTGTGTTTGCATGGCTTGAGTTTCATACTTGCTTATGGCATCATTTTGGTGCCTGACATGGATCCCATATGAAGTTCTTCTAGAGTAACACAATGATGAAAGTTGTATGTGCTAGTGTTCACTTAAAAAGGAGAGTTGGTATTTTGATAGCAAGTTGATGTATCGGTTATAAAAATAGTGCATCTAATGTGTTTATTAAATGTGTTGGTTTTCTTTGATTTTTTGATGTTAAATATTTATGGCAAGGCTATTGTGATTAACGCATTTTTTGCATACATCGACATTTGTATATGTTTAAAATCGCTACAATTTGGACCCATAATATGTATAATACAGTTTGTAATTGTTTTAAACATTTATAAATGTGATATTATGTTCATCATTTGTAACGGTTTTGAATAGTTACAAATATAATATTATGTTCATCATTTGTAACAATTCAAAACGTTACATATATAACATAACATTTATTGTTTGTAGTAGTTCAAAACCATTACAACTATTGAAAATAGTAACTATTTATAAACGTTATAATTGGTTAGATAAGAGCGCACATATTACTGATTTATTAATCGAATGAGTCATTATAAATGTCATTTTGTAACGGTTTCAAATATACATAGAAATTATAGTCCCCATTTCTATAACAGTTTTGAACCGTTACAAATGATTTTATAAGTGTTTAAAACACTTATAAAATTTCATTTTTGATCTCTTAGACTTTAGGGGAAAATTTTGTACATAAGCACCTTGTTATTGACCCACATAACCATAGATTGGTTATATTGTCAAACATGGTTGGTCGGGTTTGTCTTTCCATCGTAAATCTTGAACCTCAGTGCAGTAAACTTCTAGGGCGGCTCCACTTCCTCCAAATACCGAACAAATGGGGACCTCATATGGTTTAGAAGTAGGTATGGCCATGGATCAAGCCTGGGCAAGCTGGGGTCGTGCCTATAAAAATTTGAGTTGGCCCAGGTCTGAGTCAAAAGCTTATTACCCAGGCCTATCCAGGACCGAACACAAACTTTTTAAAAAAAAAATTATTATTTAGCAAATTTATGACATATTTTATTATTTAAAAAATTAATTTTAGAATGTACTCTCAAGACTAAGATTGTATAAATCCTAAATTTGATATTTCTAAATGTTCCCCATTTATATGTTTTTTTAACAACTTTTAACCTTAAAGGAATAGAAACTAAACTACTAATATGTGTGTGTGTGTGTGTGTATAATTTTTTAGCCTTGGGCCAGGCCGGGCACGGCTAAAGTTGGCCTAAGAATACATACTCAAGCCGGCTCAGAAAAAAATTGGGCCAATAAAATTTTACAAAGCCCCGTTATCAGGACTATTTACCTTACACAAGCCCTATTTTTTTTGGGCGGATCTATGTCCACCCTTATTGGCAGCCAATTTTTTGGTTGTTTGAGTCCCCACGTACGTAACTTGCCAATCTAAAACCTTGTGGATGACACTCTGTATGTCATCCTTCTCGTGCCTTTCTCTCCTTTTTGGGGATCTTTCGACACTCTTTTTTTAGGGCTATTGCTTGCCTCACCATCGCGCACTCCCTCCTCAACTATGAGTCTTACTCTCCTGACGACTGAAGCATGGATGTCATCTAAACACTTACGCTTTTCCAGGTAGAGTTCTTTATTTATCCTCTTTAATCGATGGTGGAGTTGAACGTCCTCTTCCTACATACGTCTGGAGCTTATCTCCTGATTACATGGGCATTTTTCCCAATCACAGGTCATGGCTAAAACTAACTAGGGTGGGGTAGCTTTTAACCATCACGGGGCTTGTTGTTGTGAGTTTGATACCATGGGCCGGAAGAACTCTAATCACTATGATAATGTGTGACAGATCTTAATCAAGGAGGGGTGCAGATCCATTTTCCCAAACATTACAC
Organism: Sambucus nigra; assembly: GCA_949130495.1. Lineage (NCBI taxonomy): Eukaryota > Viridiplantae > Streptophyta > Magnoliopsida > Dipsacales > Adoxaceae > Sambucus > Sambucus nigra. Next base: position 237,004,862 of record OX422222.1, read on the forward strand.
AAACTGTGGTGGATCTATAATGCATTGGCCATTGGTAAGATATCGACAATTAATGTTGGGTTGGTGAGAATCAAAAAAGGGATCCAAGAGCTTTCATATATGGTACCAATTTTAAGTGCACAAACGTTATTGGCTTAATTAATTTGATCACACAAGCCTACAATAATTTGATAGAAATAAATTATCAAGCATACATAAATTATAACACAAAGTTATACTAGGTTCGATAAGAATTGCTTACGTCCGTGGAGGGGAGCTTTTACTGATTGAGAGTATAATTTGTCAGAGTTTCTAGGTTATTCCCAATTATGTCCTGCTAATTTTTTTTTTTTTTGGTAAACATTGAAATAAAAAGGTTACATCGAGATTACATTACATGAAACAAAAGCCATTGAGGCGACAGAAATGAACATAACAAAACAAAGGATAACATGGGAAAGCACCATCTATCCTACATAGTGAGGATCCGTAGCATCGTGGTAAGGATCTCCTCGATCTCCACAAAAGTTTCCTCTTGTACTTTAGCCTCCCGAGCAAGCCAATCCGCACCCCGAATCATGTTAGGACTGACAAAGATGAAGTCAGCACCAACCACTCTCATAAGCTCGTAGCAATCGACTCTGATGTTCTCAAAATCCGTTTCCCTGTACTGGACCCCTTTGAATATATCAATAAGCTCATGTGAGGTGGTCTCAACTATGATGTCCTTCCAACCACGCATCCTAGCCATATTCAGGCCGTGGAACAGACCCTCCATCAGAGCGCGAATAATAGACGGAGTGCCCTTAAGTCGTCCATAGAAGCCGGCCTTCCATTGTCCTTGGTCGTCAAGGACATAACCCCCAAAAGTAGCAATGCGGTATGTTTGGTCAGTGCAAGCTTGAAGTGCCACCTTCGTCTTACCTTTATCCCCATACTCCAGAAGACAGAATAGGGATTCCGGGATCTCGTCATACTCGGTATATTCGTTCACTTGTCTTCTTCCAATCCGTGCTAAACCATCCGCCCAGATGTTGTTTGACCGCCTAATATGGGAGACCTCAATCTCCATCTCTGACATAATGGTCATGCATTCCTCGATAATGTTAGTCAACGGATGGTTCTGGTGGCCCTGTCTATTAAGAAACTTCACGGCCTCCAGGCAGTCACTCCGCAGTAGACAACCCTTCCATCCCTTGATTCTCGCCATATTCAGCCCATGAAAAATGCCAACTAGCTCTGCCTTAATGGGGTTGCTATCTCCAATGATCTTGCCACTGAAACCAATAATCCACCGTTGATCCTTACCACTGACCATGCCACCAAAGCCTCCAAGTTTACTGAACGGGTCATAGCTGCCATCTGTAAAAATCTCGTAACCTGAAAGGGGATAGACACTCGAGGGGAAGTTAGTGATAATGTCCTGAACATGGTTTGGGCTAAATTTAGTTTTGACAATATCATCAAGTTCACGTGCTAAAGAAATCTACTTAGCCCAAACCATATTCGGAGAGATATTAACATTGTCAAAAATGCGTTTGTTGCCTGCAATCCAAATATGCCATAAAGTGGAAATGAAAAGAGTTTGGCCATTATGTAAAGGGTTATCCGATATCTTATCTTTTATCCAGTCAAAAATAGACATGTTATCCTGATTATTACCGTCCCGTGGTGTTGGAAAAAGTTCCCAAACCTTTGTGGCCAGGTGACATTTGCGAAGCACATGATCGATGTCTTCATCAAATTCACAAAAGTCACACTTTTTGGAATTCGTCATTTGCCTATAGAACCTTTGGCAATTAGTGAGGATTTTCTTATGGAATATTTTCCAAAGAAAGATTTTCAGTTTCTGGGGGAATTTCAACTTCCAGATATGTTTCTAGATAACGAGGCAGGGGGTGTTGAGATCAATTTTCACAAGGGATTCATAGGACGATTTAATCGAGAATTTACCATTGGGGGAGGGTCCCCAACTGGGTCTGTCATTTTGCTTCAAGTTGTGGGGTAAGGGGGTTACTATAATTATGTTAGCGATGTCTTTGCTAAAGGTCTCCATTATGAGTTGATCGTTCCAGGCCCCATCCCTAATTAGGTCACCGACAAGCGTCACAGGGGAGTTGATATGGGTATTATGAATTTTGGACGTACCCACCCACCAGTCATTGTAGATATTAGTAGACATCCCATACCCAATAATCCATTTGGTATTCTTAACAAGCTCCTTAGTACATTTAAAAATGCCCCTCCACACATTGGAAGCAAGAACCTTGCGGGTCCAGTTACTAGGATTCTCGTGGGTATTGTATTTCGATCTAAGTACACGGACCTATAGGGAATTTTTTTCATTCATGATTTTCCACCCAATTTTCGAGACAATGGAACGGTTATTCTCCTCACTGCTCCTAATACCCAATCCACCAGCCTCTTTGGGGCTGCACACAGTGCTCCACTTTATGAGGTGCACTTTTTTCTTATCAACCGAATCACCCCATAAGAAATTACGGTTCAATTTATCAAGGTTTTCATTTATCTTTTTAGGGAGTAATGTGGTTTGCATATTGTAGACGGGGATGGCGGAGGTGACAGCCTGGATGAGAGTAGCTCGACCAGCGAGAGAGAGGAGTTTGGATTTCCATCCCGCCAGTCTCCTCTGAACCTTCTCAATTATGTGTGTGTAATGGTTACTAGTGACTTTACCATGGATGAGGTTGTTACCAAGGTACATACCAAGATCATTAGTGATGCTGATACCACACCTTCTACCAATGTCATACGCACTTTGCCTAGGTATATTAGGGGATACAAATATTTTAGATTTGGAAAGACTAAGGGTTTGACCCGAAATATCACAAAAGTGTTTTAGGGTATGCATAACTACACTACAGCTATTATGCGAGGAATCGGAGAACAGAATGAGGTCATCAGCAAAGAAGAGGTGGGAAATGGTGGGGCCAGAAGGGGAGGCCTTAAGACCCTTCCACTTGCCCTGTTCCACTTGGTAATTGATAGCCGCCCCCAAATAATCCATACACATGACGAATAGATATGGGGAAAGAGGATCACCCTGTCTAAGGCCTCTCGATGGCTTGAACTTGGGGAGAGGAGCCCCATTCCACAGCACTGCAGTGGAAGCACTAGTGATGCAGCTAAGGATGAGGTGTCTAAGGTTAGGGCTAATATTGAACCAAACGAGGACACTATCCAAGAAGTCCCAGCTGATTTTATCATAAGCTTTTTCGAGATCGATTTTAAAAATAGCACCCCCCTTTTTACCTTTCTTCTTATTAAGCGAGTGTATAATTTCCTGGGTAATAATAATGTTATCCGCCAACTTCCGGCCTGGAAGAAAGCTGGCTTGATTAGGGCTAATGATCCTACAGAGGATTGGGCGGAGCCTGTTAACGATGATCTTAGCAAGGATTTTGTACAGTACATTACAGAGGGTAATAGGACTAAATTGGGTGATATTTTCCGGATTATCAATTTTTGGTATAAGCGTGATGTGGCTGGAGTTAGCATTTTTAGGGAAGGCAAGGGTCGAGAAACATTCCTTTAAAAAGTTAAATAGCGAGGTTCTCATAGTCTCCCAAAACGTATGATAAAAAATGGGCTGGATACCATCCGGGCCCGGGGCTTTAAGCCCATTCATACTAAACACCGCGCGCCTGACCTCGTCAATAGTTAAGGGTTGGTCAAGAATGTAGTTGTCCATATCTTCGAAACGAGGGTGGTTGAAGGTAGTGAAGTTGCTATTACTGTTTAGGGGTTGTGTGCTGGTGAAAAGAGATATAAAATAGTTATTCGTGTGGAGTGAGATCTTCTCACTGCTGTCCACCCACTCCCCCTCAATTTTTAATCTATCTATCTTATTACGACGCCTTCTAATAATAGTAGATGTGTGGAAAAATTTTGTATTTTTATCTCCCTCACTAAGCCATTTGATGCGGGATTTCTGTTTCCAAAGGAGTTCCTCATGACGGAGAATGTTATTATAATCGTTTTTAAGTTGATTTTCAAGAAGATTCAGGTTGTGTGAAAAGTGGGATTCTTGGGCAATCTGGATACCCTTAAGCCTACGAAGAACGTGTTTTTTACTTAGGTTAATGTGGCCATAAACAGCATGGTTCCAATGTTTGATTAAGGGGATACATTTATCAAGGTTGTGATGGAATCCCAGATTTATATTCCAGTTATTTAAGATAATATTCTGGAAATCATTACGCTCAAACCAACAAGCAAGCAATCTAAACGGACGAGATATGTAGTTATTAGACTTAATACCTTCTAACCGGGTCAACATGGGGCAGTGGTCCGAGGCGGTGCGCGGGATGTTTTCGACAACCGCATCCGGGAACTGAAGGCGCCAGGCCGAGTTGGCCAACGACCGGTCCAGTCTGACAAGGGTGTTGGCGAACCCATCCCTACTATTGGTCCAAGTAAGGCGAGGACCCGTGCAGCCAATGTCAGTGAGGTTGCAACTGTTAACATTATCCACAAATTTGTTACACATGTACTCCTTATTGTGTCTGGAATAGGTTCTTTTTTCAGAAGAGTCAAAATGGTCATTGAAATCTCCCGTGGCAAGCTAAGGGGTGTCAAGGTCTTGAGCCAGATTTTTAAGGTTATTCCAAAGAATTTGGCGAAGGGTGTAGTTAGGGCTAGCATAAATAGCGGATAGCAGCCAGTCATCATAGCCCCTAAGGGTAACGAGTAGATGAATGGCCTGCTCCGAAACGTTGATGGGACGAAGTTGGATGGTACATTGATTCCATAGCACCCAGATTTCCCCGGACCGGCCATTAGACTCCGAAATCTCCCAGTTAGTAAAACCCAATCCCTCAAAAAACGCAGCAAAGTTGGCAAAGGCAGTTTGGGTTTCCATAAGGATGAACACACTAGGCTTAAGATTATTAACAAGTTCAGTGAATGTGGGTTTAAATAGGGGTTTCCCAGCCCCTCTACAATTCCAAGTGATCACAGACATAGATAAAAGGTTTTTGGAAATAGGGAGGTCCACAGTGGGTGGCCACGGAAGGAAGTTTTTTAACCTATTGATGGAATCTTTGGCAGAGGCCATTTCCACCACTATCCCTCTCATCTGACTGGCTGTTCCTTCCGAATTTGAGGTTTTGAGTAAAATGCGTATCTGTGTTATACTCCATTTCACCCTCATGCATACTACCATATCCGTCTCCATGTTCAGAGTAAATTCTTCCCTCCCCTCCGCTAGATTTAGATACTGAACTTAGAGGTTTCCAAGCATTGCGATCGGGAATGGAGAGTCCATTCTGTTTGGATATCGTATCTGGTGGGGGTTCAGTGGTGATGGAAGTTTTGTTAAGAGAAGCGCATTGGTAAGGTTCGTCAGATGGTGGTTTTATACCCGAAATGGGCCCATCGTCGTTAATGTACTGGTTAACGTTGTTAGAAAAGTAAGTGGGTGTAGTTAAAAAATCACGTACCTTGGCAGTAATCAAATTATTACCTGATGTTTCCGCCTCAGACCTGGTACTGTTAGGTAACGGGCACGTGGGAATCAGCCTTTGAGTTGCCTTATGTTGAGGCTCCTGCAGAGGTAGCAATTTCTTACCATTACTTTTCCCCACGCAATTCAGTTTTGAGGTATTGTTCGGCGTCAGACTGCCTTTATTACTGTTCGCTGTCAACCTCCCATTGGCCAACTGATTTGGCTTCTCTTTCAAGTAATCCCCTAGTACAACCGAATGACGCCTTTTCTCATACGTAGGGGCACTGTATTGTTTGTCAACTTGTCTAGTCCTAGGTTGATTTGATGTCCTCTGAGCATACTCATTCCTGCTGCCATCAACATTCTGGGAAAGACTATTAAACCTATTGTACGAGCTAGTACTTGGTTGGAGACTGCCTGTGGCCTGTCTCCTATTACTAGTGTTTCTCCTGACAAGCATCCATGGACCAAAGCTGCCATCCACTGAGTCTTGACCGCTGGTCCCTATCATCTTGCCATGTTCCCCAACTATGCCAGAAATATTACCATTACTGCAATCTTTCATTCCCATCGTGTTAGTTTGCGTCGTGCTGCAAGTCGGTGGTGCGACGTGCTGTTCCGGTGGGATACCGGAGTGTTTCGCGGTCTGGTTTGGAGGGCAAATCTTGGTTTTGTGTCCAATCCTCCCACACGTGAAGCATATGTAGGGTAAGAATTCGTACTCTACACGGTATTTCCTTCCATCCAGCTTGTATCATGGGATCAGGGGCTTGGATATATCCACTTCCACACAAACCCTAGCATATTTGCCCCTAGACGAAGATATTGAGTTGAAATCAGTTTTAATCAGTTTCCCCGGTTTACTACTAATATGGAAGAGGATTTTTTCATCAAACCATTCTATAGGGAGTCGTGTCAGCCTTGCCTATAACGCAGTGGTAACTCCACAGGTGTCAGCAGGGTTGAAATTAGGTGTCCAGTTCCTGACAATAAGGTAATGTCCATTAATGATCCATGGCCCCCCTGTGAGGACATTATAGTAGTCCTCTTTCATAGTGAACTTGAAGAGATAGTGGCCCTCTTCAAGATCAATGATTTCATAGTCTCCCTGCAGGTTCCAGATTGTGGGGACACGATTAACCAACATTTTGAAGCCTATATTCCTTCCAATCAAGCTCACAATGACACTATCCTTCCATTTACTTCTAAGTTTATCCACATGTTTTTGTGGGATAATAACCACAGGGCACAACGGGTCGCTTTCTTCATCCGGGTTGTGGTTGAGGTCTAGTTCTCCTCTCTCGTTTACCTCCATCTCATCATCAGACCAAGCACCCATAGCCTGTTCAAAATATATATCAGTGTTGTTGCATTTTTTGCTCTCCACTGCATCCTTATAGGAGAAGGCTGCGTTTATTGTCTTCTTCTCAGCCTGAATGGTCCCATATGTGCTCACGTTTATGGGGTTGCCCAGCTCCTCGTTATGAAGAGGAGGCGGCTCCTCATCACAGTCCATCATAGCATCCAGGCGGTACTCTGCAGACAAAACATCCAAATGGGTTTCTTTCTGCTTTTTCTTACTATGGACACGGATGTCTTCCTCATCCTCCTTAGAAAGCTCGGCTTCAGAGGATGGAGGTCGGCCATTAGTGTTCTTGTCCGGGTTCATTGAAAGCTGTCAGCTGAAGTTAAGAAGAATGGAGTCCTCCTTCCAAAGGTGTGCGTTTGTGGGCCTTGCCTTGATCATGTCCTGCTAATGGGGTGGTTATAGTTATATATATTGGTGTCCTAAAAACATACTCTCCTCTTATCACTTAACGTCATGGTAATAAGTCTTGTTTAAACGTGTATATATATTCATGATTTATCATGTATCATCTGGGGATTTATACAAATGGTATCCTTATGTTGATTTCCACTTTCAGAAGTGTGGGACCCAAGTTAAGTGTACCCCACGTGTCTGTGTAAGCTTATAAAGTTATACATGTCACAATATAAGAGGTTAATAGTGTTGAAAATGTTTGATCTTTCTAAAAAATCTCACAAAGTTTATGAAAATCAAAAGAATAAAACTTAAGAATAAATTCAAGCTTGCATGTTAAGAAAAACTAAAATCTTTAATGTTTTCTTACAAAATAATGTAAAGAGTTTTTATGCACAACGAAGCTTTAGCTTTCGTATAAATATGATTTATTTTTAGACTGTTACACACAAAGACCTTTTCATAATATTAACTTATTTATGAAGAGAAAACTCACCTACATACCCAACTTTAACTATATAAAATAAGATCTTATAGGTTTCTGGGTGATTTCAGTCCACATAAAGAGGTCATCAACACATATATCATTAAGGTATGTTAAAAAGGTTAATTTAAACATTTTATAATGAAATCCAACCACTAAAGTTCTCCAAATTCTGAATCTGGGTAGTTTCACGAACAAAGTTGCGAGCTATTCACTATAGTGAAAGAAAGCGTTGCTAGAGCGAGCTTCCAGAAAACAAGGTCATGTAATTTTCTGGAGATTTGGGAGGCAGCTGTTCAGGGTTTGTGGGAAGAAAATCTGGGATTTGATAAAACAAAGGTGTCCTTCCTTACGGATATATACTAATAGTGAAGGTCATGAAATGAAAGAGTTAATTTGCCAAGTTTTGAAACATAAGAAAAAAGACACAAATTAAAAATCCTTTCTTCCAACTCATGAACCAAGTCTTATATATACAAAATGACGCATTTTCTATGATGTATTTTTATAAGAAAGTTGTATTGAATTATTTGGAAAATCCTACAACCATAAGGTTAAATTTAAATTAATTTTCAATATAATATACATTTAACCATGTGGGTAAAATCTAAGTCCTTTAATTCATTTTACCTTCACCCTAATACTCCCCAAATTTGGATTCCTATGGCAATCTGGCATAATGAATCTTTATTGAAGTCTATTATATAAATTTTAAACGATAAACTTTTTATATACCTTTTGGACTAAATCTCAAAGAGCAGTCACTACACCAAATCTGTCGAATTGTTAAGGTCAATGACCGTGACAATTCTGGGGGTGACAACTTTTGTTGTCACGGACTTATCACGGTCATTGACCGTGACGAGTTAGTTAGACTTGTCACGGTCATTGACAAGTTTTGTCACGGTTCAAGACCGTGACAAACCCGTGACAATGTTTAAAAAATTATCACGATCATTGACCGTGACAAGCCCGTGACAACAATACTTCGTCACGGACTTGTCACGGTCAATGACCGTGACAATTCTGGGCAGAATTGAAAAAAAAATTGTTGGGCAGTTTGGCCACTGTCACTGCCCAGCAGTATATTTGTACCTATTATAGCAACATTGTACCTGTTCAAGATCATATATCCAAATAAAATAGAGACAATGCAAATATACATTCAAAATAGAGACAATATGCATCACGATATAAACCAAATGTAATTCAAATGTACCAACTTAAAAACAATTCAATTCAAATAATATCACTACATGTCTTGGGTAAGGTTAAATCTGAGTAGGTGAGTAGGCTACACGATATACAAGTTGACACACCCACTGATATACATCGTGTCGCATTGTTCGCACAACCACAATGGGGAGTTCTCCTTCCCGGGTATCACATGCATAACGAGCACCTTGGACTCGATGTCTTGAAGGTCACGTCCATGAACTAATCCATCCTGGACAATATTCGGGTCCCTCAACCCCCGCCCTATCCGCTGGCCATCAAATATGTCCAGTATAAACAAGCTCAACCAACCAAGTGTCGACATCGGTCGATCGAAGGGAGCCAAATAGGGAAGTGGATCATCAAAGTCTGCACGTGTCGGTGATGAAGCGGCGAGGTCCACATCCTCGTTATCCTGCACCTCGTACACCCGCACTTCGTCCTCCCGCACCTCCTCCTCCACCACCTTCTTCTTCCATTTCCCCTTGCGTTTTCCGTCCGACGAACGCTTTATGAATAAGAACATATCTTGGATCGTCGCCTCCAAACGGGACAGCTTTGAGTCATGTGAGTCCACCGTTCGAGTCAACCCGGTGTCGCTTGTCTCCAATCCGATGATCCTAGATTTGGCCACCCGCGAGCTCACCCCCTTGTCCTCCCCATGCGATCATAGCTAAGCACTTGGCTGAGTGCGTCTGTGGACAAAGATGCCTTGTCGGCATCAGACTGCGACTCATGCACTTCCTTAAGCTTTGCCTGAAACCACAAAAAGCACATGATTAGTAATATAAGTAAATTAAAAAATTATAACGTAATTAACAAAAAGTAAATTGACGGATTACTTACAATCGTGGCCGCGACGCTCAGGGACACCTCCTTGTCCTTCCCCTTCTTCGTCTGAAGAGCCACATAAGTATCGAGCCTATGTGGCCTACCCCCAGGGCCACTCCCTGTCCCCTTAAATAAAATAAAGTAAAATTAGTATCGGCCCCGCAAAGTAAAATAATGCAGAATAATATATTTTTGTAGTTATAGAAATATTAAATCTTACCATCATCCTATGCTCCACATCAGCGTAATACGTTCGGCCGGAGTAGTGCACGTCCGTCTTTTTTGCCCGATTTTTCCTCCTCGATTGGCGAGATGCCAATTGTCTCTCCCCGATCTCATTGTCAACGAACTGTTGCCATTTTTCCAATGAGATCGGCTCCTTCGGTGGGACGGATTCACGAATTCGAATAATGGACTCTCGTGTTTTCCCAAAGTACCGGGTCCGCATATTTTTCTTCCACATCTTGTGTTTCTCCCTTAACTGCTCCAAGACGAAATCGCGTAGCTTTAGATCCAGGCTGAATTGTTCCTGCCCAACAAATATAATGTTAGCTGCGAATAAATATAAACATAAATATAAAATGAAATTGAAATATTCATATAAATATAAATATAAATACATTACATGTAGTGCCACCCAAACAGCTAACTTGAGCTCATATGGCACCTCCTTTCAACTAATGTACCCCGGGCCGATGATCGTCTTTACCAGCTCGAGGGATCTCGCTAATAGCCCCGACTTGTTCTTGATGGCCATCACCAATTTGACATATTTAGGTAGCCTAGGGGTCGTGGAGCCCTCGTCTCCTCCGCTACCACCGAGCCCAGACGACATCATCATAACCATCATCATCCTCGCCTGACATTTGCCGTAACAAAATGTTATTTGTACAAATCAAAATGAATTAGAAGAAGACATGCAAATGTGTACAATTACTACAAATAAAAATGAATTGTTACTGTTAAACATCCCCCCCCCCATCCCTGCCCCCTCCCCCCCACCCTTCCCCACCCCCTTCCCCCACCTCACATACACACAAACAGCCCCACCCCCCACCACACACATACGCACACACATCCTTCCCCACCCCCCACGATACACACACACACACACACAGCCCCACCCCCTCCCCACCACACACACGCACGCGCACATATATGTACAAATCAAAATGAATTGTTACTAAAAATATGTACAATTACTACACACACGCACACTACACATCCCCACCACCACCCCTACTGCCCACACACACGCACACTACACAAGAGTGAAAATGATAAAGTGAAAATCATTTAAAAGCATTACAAATGGATGTTTCGGTACAAATTGGAATATTTATTACAAATTAAAAAATTATTTAAAATTCGGGTTATCATCAAAAATGGATTGATATTCGGTAGGAGCAACCAAGCCATCCACACTACTATTTAGACGCTTTGGCGCGTGTTGGACAGTTGACCACGGCTTGTTGTTGATATACTCCGAGTAAAACACTTGGTTAACCTTTTGAAATGCACAAATAAACACTTGGTTAACCATTTCAGAATTCCTGTCACGCTATTGCCAGACAAATCATACTGCGTCTTCAAACTGTGAAAACCAACCATGGCATGTAAAGTTGTTTGATCTTTCTCACAGCCAGAGTATCACGGTTGGGTCGCCTTAAATTTTAAACTTTGGTAGTCATCGTCAAGTTTTATCATGATATCTTCACGAGCACTTGAACCTTCTACATCATCAGTAACCTCATTCTCCTCTGCTTCATAAACTCTGTATGCATCATCAAATAAATCCTCTAGCATATTATGATCTACGTCGTCCCCTTCTATATCTATCCTACTTGTTGAAGGTTGTTGTGAAGGTTGGTCAGGGACAAAAGGAAGTTTCAATTCACCGTGAAAACTCCAAAATCGATAACTATCTTGCATACCCGATCTTAACAAATATAGTTCAACTACTTTCCACTCAAAAACCTTACCGTTCTTACACCTAGCACACGAACACAGAAACTCTTCATAATTATGACATCTCTTTGCGTATTTCAAAAATTCGTTAGCACCTCTGCGAAATACATCTCCCATTCTATTTGTCTCACCCATCCACTCTTTGTACTTCGAATATCCCATCACAGCTACCACAACTAATCACCTATTAAAGGTAAACAAAACTTAGATTTATAGTATGTTTCATTTAATTATGTCTTATTTATATTCGATTTTTAAATTTCAAATTCAAATTCAATTTATAATAGAAATTTCTATTTCCTCCATCTCCTCTAAAGGGTGAGTGGTTCTATCCCATTCAAGATCGCATATTTCTGTAATATACTTAACAACTCATGCACATTGTTACGATTTGAGAAAAATTCGGCAGTATATCCCCGTAGTTCTCCAAGTACACGACGTAGATTGGCAAGTGTGAGTGTTATTTCAATTGCTCAATTGAAATAACAGTCACACTTGTCAATCTAGTATGTACCCAGAGAACATTAGGATACGACTGCGGAACTTCCTCCAAAAGTAACAACTTTAAGCCACTAAGAATATTATATAGAAATTATGCAGTCCCAAATTGTCCAAACGGGACGATTCGAGAGATCTCATTACAGGGGTAATAACTCTCGAACGGGTCTAAGGGCTATTGAATGCGTACACATAAGAACTAGAAGGCTAGTATCTATGCGCACTATATGTAATTTCAAGTATTTTCATTTAATTATCATACTATATATATATTGTTCGATATACAAAGTAATTTTCAAAAAAAGTTAAAAAATCCCACCCCCATATGGACAATAATCTAGTGGTCATGCCACTTTTAAAATTAACCAACCCAAAACGTCAACAACAAATGTGTATCCCGTACTCCTTCTAATTCATCTACTCAATTAATTATTTTCATCAATTAAACTAACAATTAAAGTATACCATTATTAATTTACTAATTTACAATGAGGGGCAATCCTACTTTCATAATTAATCATATATTAATTTACTAATTTATAATGAGGGGTAATCATATATTAATTTACTAAAAAAATTAATAATCATCCAATTCGTTTACAAGGGACACTACGCACATACACACACACTACATACACATATACACACACGCGCACATACACACACACATGCAGCCCCCCACCCTGCCCCACCCATCCCTTCCCCCTCCCCCCACCTTGCCCCACCCCCTTCCCCCATCACACACACACACAAATAGCTCCCCCACCACACACACATGCACACACACCCTGCCCCACCCCCTTCCTCCACCACACACACACACACAGCCCCACCCCTTCTACCCCACCCCCACATACGCGCACACACGCATACACACACACACACATATATACACACACACACATATATACACACACAGAGATATATAAATGGAAGAGAGAGAGATAGAAAAAAGGAGGGAAGAAATCGGTGGGGGAAAAAGGAGGGGAAAGGGTTTTTTGTGGGAAATTTGTCACGAACGTGTCACGGTCCTTGACCGTGACAATATTATAAGAATTGTCACGGTCATTGACCGTGAAAAGTACTTATCACAATTTACCCATTTTGGTGTAGTGAGTTTGGCAATGGAATAAGTTAACTTAAAAATGTTGGAGGCATGTGAGTATGCATATAGTATTAAAAGCCTCACAATCTCTCTCAATGTGTATATCAGAGTATTCAATGATGAATTAGTTTCTCAATGAATTGGCCCTCTCACCTCACTGCAATAAAGGGGTGAAATTCTTATCTCACATCAGCGAGAAAATACCGTAAGTTCGTGTAGGATGTGGGTTCTTAGAATAAAGTTAGTATTAAGTGATGCGTAACCCCTTATCAAGACCGAAATTGACACCATTCAGTATTAAATGTTGGTAGTGACCACAGATGAATAAGAGACAAAGGGATTCAATATTCAGACTTGTATTAAATGATACATTGTCATAAGAGATACATAACAGTCATAATAAATGGATGGGACCAGTAGGTAGCATGGTCGGAGGGAGAATGATCAAGCACTCTAGGCACAATAAAAGAAAGGCAGGAACTTCAAGCTTAGTGAATGCTTAATGATAAGGATATTAAATGGGTATGGGGAGTTAATTCTCTCACAACCGCTCTCGTGTATGAAATAATTTGGGCAGTAATTCTAGGCTCCGAATGCTCTCTCCTATAATTTGTTCATCTGGTGTATTTATATAGGGGAAAGGTTGCTCGAGTAAGCTTGCCTGCGATTGGTCGGATTGGTTGCATTAAATGTACGAGATACTGTATTAAATGCATGGGATCTTCTAGTATTGGCGGGAAGCCATTCTATTGGCTGGAAGTATTGTGGGAATTAATGAGGAGCGTGACATGTCAGCTTGGGGCTTACCTGAGGATGGATAAAGGGTCAGGTTTGGTGAACTAGACTTGTCGTCCTAAGGATAAACCCACTTAAGTGCTATATTTTTTATTCCCTAAGTGTCAGACGTTATGACATCAGAAAGTGGTTAAAGAGTGACTCTGTTAAGGGTACGGTCACATCAATCAGGCGGGCTGGTATCTGTTCTAAGGTTGCTCGGCTAACAGGCAACCCAGATAACCTGGTTTTTGTTAGTTGGTTAAGAGTTATCTTAGAACCATGGTACAAGATTAAGGTACCTCACGGAGGTTCCCTCGAATAGGTAAGAGTTGAGGTGGCTCGAATATAGTGTCTCAAGCGACCATAAGCGCTAAATGAAGTTGTGACCAAGTGTGCCAAGAGGGTTGGTAACTGTATTCCCAATGTTGCCTTTCTCTCAATCCTCCAAACCATGTCCCTGCGAGGTTCCCAAGAGGAGGTTACTCGATAGACCATGTTAGCTCTCCCATGCCCTGCCAGGCATAGTCCCTCGTGGGTACCAAACAACATCACTCAACATATATTTATAAGATAAAGTAAATGATACAGATTATTCTATTTGTTATTACAAACTATTGTCATCCAAGTGACTTTGGTCAACAAGTTGGATCCTTCAAACCAGGTTCGTTGAAGAATCTTCGAGGTGGGTTCTTCGAGCCACCTTTGTGAAGGATCTTCGAGGTGGGTCCTTTGATCCACCTTTATGTAGGATCTTCGAGGTAACTAGCTTGAGTGGCCTTCATTCTCCTTATTCGTAGTTCAATCAATTTGTTTGACTAAGTTAATCACTCTTTAGTGGGGACTCTTCCCCTATATTTTCCCTTTTATAGATATATGTATTTATTGCATGAAGAAATATATGTACGAAACCCTTTGTTGATCTACAGTATGTTCCCTTCTCTATCTTTTAAACCACCTCATTGGTTTAATAATTATATCACCCTATTTGGACAATATATCTTCCCACTGTTTAGGCTTCATAATTACTTTTAGCAAATGCCTTGGGGAAAGTGATGAGGTTTATTTTAATTTCCCCCAAAACTCTTCGCTCCCCAAGACGAAAATACCCCAAGCATGTCGCATTGAATGAGGTTGTCTTTTGTACTTATGCATGTGACACATGGCAGCGTCAGGGTAGGCGCGTGTAACCTACGTCGTTAATCAGTGCGTCAGACCTCAAAATGTCATCATTACAACCTTTAATCTTCTGCAGTCATGTGTTCTTGACGAACACGCAAGCTAAACTAGTCATTATCACGCTTTTCTAAGCGTCACCTTTTGGGGTCTGCGTTGCCCCTATAAAAAGGGGTATCCTCATTTCAAACATTCACCTTTTGGGTTTCCTTTCTCTTGTACTGAGCTTTTGTGAGAGTTTTGCCATCTCCATCTCTTTCACTCTTTCAACATAACCCTTCACTCCATTTCTCTAAACTTCCATGGCACCCATTGTTAAGTGAACCCACTCCTCCAGGAGTGCTTCCCCTGAAACTCAAGCGCACCAACACCACTGGGCGTGCTATTGTCACGCTCCATATTTTGGCGAGTCTGACCACTTCTGGAAAACGACGGAGAGATTCACTGATGAGTTTGTGCCGACTGAGAACCCTAACCTATTGATGGTGGAGGGTGAAGACGTTGAAGACTTTACCTATTTCCCTACTGCTACCGTCACCTGCTTTTGCATTAAACGTGGCGATTTCCCTTATTCGAAAGTAGAATTTGAAGCTTCCTCTGGCGCCTGTGAGGGGCTAGGTCCTTGGAATTAGTATATCCACTCAAATTATTTTGTCCAGATGGCTCTTATTGGTTTGTCTTTCTCCCTCTGGCTGGGTGATCTTACCCTTGCTAAAAATAACACCGCTCTCCAATTGTTGATTTCCCGCTGGAGCCATAGGGCACACACTTTTGTGCCCTCCTGGGGTGAGTTCACTATCACTTACTCGTGCATATTTCAATTGTGAAATATCTCTACTATTATTAGGGATCATCTTTAGCTGTGGTTCAAAAGGTGTACTAACATGTGTGCAATCACACTAATTAAATTTCTTTAAAATTTTCTCAACATAATGAGATTGAGTGAGAATTATATTTTTATCTTTCCTTATTATTCTCATTCCTAATATGACATTAGCTACACTCATATCTTTCATATCAAATTTAAAAGACAGAAAAATCTTTGTATTATTAATGCTTTATAAATCAGTACCAATAATTAACATGTTATCTACATATAAACACATGATCACACATTTACCATTAGAAAATTTACTATAAACACACTTATCAGATTCATGAATTTTAAAACCATAAGAAATAATGACTTATCAAATTTTTCATGCCATTGTTTAGGTGCTTATTTTAGACCATATAAGGACTTAATAAGTTTACATACTTTATTTTCTTGTCCAGGCATAACAAACCCTTCAGGTTGTTCCATGTAAATTTCTTCTAAGTCACCATTTAAAAAGGAAATTTTCACATCCATTTGATGAATCTCAAAATTATATATAGATTCTAATGCAATTAAAATTTCAATAGTAGATGTTCTAGCAACTGGTGCATAGGTATCAAAATAATCAATTCCTTCTTTTTGCGTAAAACCTTTAGCAACCAATCTAGCCTTGAATTTATCAATTGTTCCATCTATTTTCATTTTCTTTTTTAAAAATCCATCTACACTAAATAGGTTTAGACCCTGGAGGTAAATCTACTAACTTCCAAGTTTTGTTTCCCATGATTAAATCCATTTCATCATTTATAGCTTCTTTCCAAAATGCTGAATCTACAGACTTAGTTGCCTCACTATAAGTTTGTGGGTCTGTTTCACCACTAAGATTCAAAGCAAAATGATTACAAGGTGTGTCTCTAGTTTCTTTAACAAGATAGACTACAAAGTCGGGACCAAAGCTTTTTTCTTTTCTATGTCTTTTACTTTTGCTAATCTCTTCTTGTTTTATAGGTGAAGTATCAGGTAATTGTGAAGGCGTGTTTACTTTTTTTCATTATTTATTCTAGGAATATAAGAAAACCTTTGTTCATAAAAAATTGCATCTCTAGATTCAATTATAGTACTTACCTCAACAGAATCATTAGGTTCACTAACCAAAAATCTATAGGCTTCACTATGTTGTGCATTACCTATGAAAATACACTCAACGCCTTTGCTTCCTCATTTCTTTCTCTTAGTTTCAGGTAGTCTTACAATAGCTCTACAACCCCAAACTTTAAGATAACCTAAATTAGTTTTTCTATCCTTCCGTAATTTGTAAGGAGTTTTCTTATTATCTTTAATAGGTATGCTATTCAAAATATGACACGCAGTTAAAAGTGCTTCTCCCCAAAATCATTTATATTTATATTGTTGGATAATATGTATGCAAATACAAAAATGGAACTCTTTATATATCACAGTAATGTAAACTTCAATACAATAATTTAACTTCTGATAGATTCTGGAAAACTTCAAAGCGTGATGTCACTTTCCTAAATACAGTATTTTCCTCACACGAATAACTTTGACATATAAACGGGAATCTAAAAACCCGTACTCAAGATACAATGAAGCAACTTGCATTGTCTACACTTGTATATTTGAAGAAAGCCTTTGGATGCAGTAGCGAAGAACAGTAAATCAAGTTCTTATTCTGTTTATGTGTACAAAACATAATATGATAATTTATATCTCCTAACAATTGTAAGAGAGTAATTGCATGGGTTGAAAAATTCGGACCTGTGTTAATCTTAATTATTTTCAATTTCGAAATAAGGTGCCTTTATTTATAGAAAATGAAAGGTTGTATCTCAGGGGTCATGACTGTTGAGTTTTAACTTTCTTTACTTAATTTCGAAATGGTATGACTGTTAATTACCAACAATTTTAAACCATTTTCGAACAGGTACAGTAATACCGAAATGGTTTTACACGAACCCATCAAAAAGTGATCGCGCTTGAGCTACTGCGATCCAATTAGAACGAATCCCGACAACCCGCTACCCCTACGGACATGCGGCATGCAAAGTGCAAAGTGCGCCACTAGCGCCTCTACAACCCACTGCCCCGCACGCGCGCATGCGCTTTCACGTGAGTGTGCGTGTGCGTACGGTACTTCGCACCGTATTGGAGGTCTCTTGAATAACCTCTTAAATGTTAAATGAAGTAACTCTTCATCTTTCATTTATACTTATTAAGTGCACACTTTCTTAATATTTTTCCAATGTGAGACTTAAAGGTCGCCCATTCCTTTTATAGCTTAATGGGTATCACTTAGCTTTACTCATTTTTCAATGTGGGACACTCTCCCTTTTATATTGGGTTAGCTTCCCACTTTTCTCCACACACTTACAATATGGAACAAGCTTTTAAGATTTTACTCCCAAAGCTCTTACTCACTTATTTTTAAAATTCTCCAACATTCCTCCTCCATTTTTAAAATAAGTTTTGTAAATCTTTTATTGTTTGTAAGACTGTGTATAAGTACTAGTGTCTCACGACTTGAACCAATACCTTGTGAAGATTCGTCAAGGCTAACCATGAAAGTATAGTAGACTTGTCTTTAAACTATCAATCCATATTGATCAACCGGATTTGTCTACACATAAATCTTTTAGTCGTTGATTATCCATGTAAGCCGATGTAACAACTCGGATTTTTAAATGAGTATTTTTAAATAAAAAAATTGGAATATTCGAGAAAAAAAAATTGAATTTTATGAATTTTATTGGTTAAATATGTTGATTATGATTTTAGAGAAATAAAACTTCAAGCGGAATTTAATTCGGAGTTAAAATGAATTTTTAATTAAAGTTTAAAGTTTAACCCTTTAATTTAACAAGCTGGAAGAATCAAAATCCCTGCTCGATCGATCAATCGATGCCTGAGGGTCAATCGATCGATCATAGTGAAATCTGCCAGTAGCAGTTAGTCATTTTGACGAAATAAAGAATTTTATTTATATTTTTAACCCTCAAACTTTAATATAAAAAGGAAGCTCGGGTATTGATTCTTCACACATGCCTCTTGCAAGCCCTTAGCAGCCAACAAACCCTTCTCTCTTCATCTTCCACCTCCAAAACCCAAAACACCATTAAAACAGTTTTTCAAGCTTATTTTTGGGGGTTAAAACAGAATTTTTTCAAAGTGGTGCAAGAGAGTTTTTCTATCTATTTTCCGAGAAGAACCTGAATCTCTCGTCAATTTCAACATCTGAAAATCATGCATGTTTATCCTATTCTTTTCCTTTAGTGATATATGTCTTGATTATAGCCTCCATTAAATCTCATGGGTTCTAAAATAAATTAAGAACAAAATATATTGACGAAATTAATTATGGGACTATTTTGTAAAAATAATTAATTATACCAAACAATTATAATTTTGTTGTTATTTGGATGGTATTTACTTAGTTGGTGATATTGTGGAATATAGATGTAGAGGGCCCCTTAGTAGTTTAAATTGGATGTTTATGTAAATTCCTAAAACAATTAAAATTACTTGTGCTAAGAAAATAAATAATAATTATGGAACTTACGATCAATAATGATCTGGGAAAAATTATAATAATTACGTGTTCTTAATTTCCCCATATTTAGATTAAAAATAAATTATTGGGAATTTAGTATTGTTGAGAATATTATCATAAATTGTAAATTGTGTCACTTATGAAATATTATGATATTGAATATTTCAAGAAAGTTTGTATTTTAGATAATTGGTTTTCACCCCTTGTTATAGTATACTTGTTAGGTATGGGAATAATACAGTGGGCCTTAGTTGCGATTTATACTAATTAGGTATGGGACTAGTTAATGTAAATCTATGCGGGTTATATAAATCGGGGGGGCAAATTCTCTATTTTTACCGTTGATGTGATAACCTAAAATTGATATCTTGTTGAAGTAAAAATTGTTAAAATCATCATTTATTAATGATGGGATGAAATTGTGTTTTGGGGACTTTTAATTGGGACTAAGGAATATTTTGAGGATTTTCACATCGCTTTTAAGGGTGGCGGAAAATTTATTGTGGTTAGTGAGTATGAGAAATTTTGGGAAATTAATACCGCAAGACTAAAACTGGTATTAAAATTTTGGAAAATTAATACCGCAAGACTAAAACTGGTAATGCACCCCCCATGCATGCAATGAGCATGTGTGTGTTGATCTAGCCAATCTAATGAAGACATTTGTTACTGTCACATGTAGAGAATGATGATAAAATATTCCCCCACGTGAGGGGATTGATTTGTTACAACTGATTTAGTACACGTGTTCCCAGACACACATATGCGAGTAAAGGCTCGTCTGTCTTCGATTGGTACCAACCTCGGCCTGGAAGAGCATGAGGTTGGTGAAGTCTGGCTGCTGCCCAATCCGAGGTTATTCGTGATGGTCTCAGCTCAGCAGAAATCTGAGGTAAGGCGGGTGAGGTTATAACATCGTCCTGGGCCGGGGTTATGTGGGAGTAGTTGGAACGTCGATTGATTTCCAATCGAGATTGATTACGATGATGGTGTAGTCCTTGATTCCTCGGCTTATACCCAACCGAGGTTGATGTATGAAGTAGGCGTGATGTCGGCTCCGGACGACCTGATGGATAACTGCCCCCATGGATCATGAAGACCTCAGTTGTTGCCTGACTGTGAGGCAACTAGCAACGTCGGCCATAGCTGACCTTGCTTTGGACGAGATCGTTGGTTACCAATCTGGGGCCCTTGTTACCTCGGCCATCTTCTGGGCCGAGGTTGGTGTCTTTGAGCTGTTAGGTACATTTAGGGCATATCAGCGACATCATGTCTCCAGGGCCGACAGTTTAACCGGGTCAGAGGACGTTTATGTCGTGTCGTGTGTGGAACCTTGTCATACCACGAGGATTGCAGGACAAAAACGGATTAGACGGCGGACTTGACAAGGGTATGTGTGTGTGTGTGTGTGGAACCTTGTCATATCGCGAGGGTCGCAGTATAAAAATGGATCAGACGGCGAACTTGACAAGGGGATGTGTGGTAATATTAATCTATTTTGGTGTAAATCACCCACGACGAGAGGACCGCCATACCTAATAATAAAGTGAGAACATTTCATCCTAGTTAATTCAAAAACATTAACATCGTGGGGCTTAGGTTAAATTTAAAATAATATTGGTGTGGCAGATTTAAACCTTGGGGGTACTTAGGAAATTTTATTATTAAGGATTATAGATTTTCTTTTAATTAAAATATTCTATTGTTATGGTCGATATGTATAGCACTATTATTTGGGTTCAAGGACCCTAATTGAAAGTAGTAGCCGGTATTTATGCTCAGGGCTTTGGCTCTGACACATGCGTTGACTAATATTTTCAGGAATTAAATTGGAGTAGCTGCATAGATATTTTTGGAGATCCTTTGGAAGTGCAGCTGGAATTATTTCATCGTTTTGGTCATTTATTTCTTCTCCTATTCGGTCTTAATTATTGTGAGACTATATTTGGGTTATATTGGGTCTTTCAGTTCCAAAGTTATCTTAAGAGATTTCAGTTGGACTTGATTTATTGTAATAATTAAGATATTCGGAGATTGCATGGGACAGACTTTATATCGCACTTTGATGATAAATCAGTTTGATGTCCTTAATATTTGGGATTGGTTTAGAATATTTATCTTGTGGATTAAAATTTATATGTCTCACATCTGTCACATGCTAAGGGTGATATTCAATTTATTAACGCCCGGATTAATTTTGGTGGCGGTCGACACTAGAATTTAGCAGGGTGTAACAGCCGACACATGTATTAGGCCTTATGTCTGTACCTTGATTTCGTGAGTGCTTTAGAGTCATGCCCAATTATAATAGGAAGTCTCACCACTTCCACACTCATATAGGTAGATTATCATAGGTGTCCATTTAACTAAAATACGATAAATCTATTAAGGTTAAACTCATCCTCTTTCATTATTCATTACATGTTCTAAGAACTTATCCTTGGGATGTTTGATTTTGTAGTGCTTACAATCACATCGTATGATGTACTTTAATCATTGAACTTGAGACTTAAATATATCCAGTTGCAATTTGAGTTTCCATCAAGAGTGATTATTGTTAATGAGCTTGAGTCCCATCCCTAATGATGTCCTAGACACCAGTCCTCTTTCAAGACCTTTTGTAAAAGGATCAGCTAAATTTTGACTTGATTTTACATATACCACTATGATTACACTATATGTAATCATTTGTCTTACATAACTATGTCTCAGGACAATAAGTCTAGATTTTCCATTGTGCACTTTACTATAAGCTCTGGAAAGTGTAGACTCACTATCGCAATGTATAGATATTGGAGGCATTGGTTTTGGCCAAACTGGAATTTCAATCAATAAATTCCTTAACCATTCTGCCTCTTTACTAGTTGCATTTAATGCTACAAACTCAGCTGCCATACTAGAATCAGCTATACAAGTTTGTTTCTTTGATCCCCAAGAAACAGCTCCTCCACCAAGAGTGAAAATCCATCCACTTGTTGAGGAATTATCCTCCCGCTCAGTTATCCAACTGGCATCAGAAAAACCTTCTAATACTGAAGGATATTATATTATTTACCATAGTTCATAATTCCCTTTAAATATTTTAATATTCTATTGACAGCATGTCAATGTAATAAACTAGGATTACTAGTATATCTACTTAATTTACTAACAGCATATGCAATATCAGGTCGAGTACAAGTCATGGCATGCATTAAACTTCCAATTACTCGTGCATATTCCAATTATGAAATAGCTCTACCAGTATTAGGGATCATCTTTAGCTATGGTTCAAAAGGTGTACTAACAGGTGTGCAATCAAACTAATTAAATTTCTTTAAAATTTTCTCAACATAATGAGATTGAGTGAGAATTATATTTTTATCTTTCCTTACTATTCTCATTCCTAATTTGACATCAGCTACACCCATATCTTTCATATCAAATTTAGAAGACAGAAAACTCTTTGTATTATTAATGCTTTCTAAATCAGTACCAAGAATTAACATGTCATCTACATATAAACAAATGATTGCACCTTTACCATTAGCAAATTTACTATAAACACACTTATCAGATTCATAAATTTTAAAACCATAACAAATAATTAATGTTGATACAAAAATTAGTCAGCTAACGTGGACCAATTATATGAAGACACACGTCATCCTACATGGCACAAGTTCAAAGTACCGGGCAACTCAATGTACTGAGCTACTCAATACACCGAGCAACTCAGCGTACCGAGCAACTTTTTGGGAAGGCCGAGCGACCTGACTTATTCAATGTTTATTATATCATAGTCATTTCTTACCATGTACAGATGTATATGCATATTCGATAAAGGCATACTATCCATTCACATTGACATCCCAAAGGCTATAAATACATTGTAATACCCTCTCAGCAGGGTTAGTGAACATAATCAAGATCAAAACAAGACACCAGTAATACAAACAAGTGGACGTAGGCCATTTTCCATAAGGGTGAACCACTTTAAAATCTCGTCTTATTTCTTTACTCGTATTTATCTGTGATTAATTAATTAGATCAAATTTAGTTTTTTACATCAACAGATTGGCGCCTTCTATGAGAAACGACAGTACATAGCATTTTTTTTACCAAAAACACATTTCCAATGGCTGAAATCCTCGAATCCAGCAATAGGAATAATCAAGGGAATCTTACTAACCCTTTTACCCCTCCAAATGCAAATAATATAACAGGAATCTTGATAAGTTTAACCAGGGGACAAGAGGCTATGCAGGAAACTATGCGACACTTCATTCAGACTGTTCAAAATGGAGCATCTGCCCAGACAGGCCAAAGAAGCGTCCAGAGAAGTATGCATCCACCATCTTCACGATAACCATATTTTATGTCGCAATCCAGACATACTGAAGTCAATTATTCTAGAAATTCAATTGATCCATCCTATCACCCTGATGAAACTTCCCTTATAAGAATTTTGGATTCACAAGAAAACACCACTCTAATGCCAGAAAGACCAAGTGCTCTAGAAAGGTTAAGTAGATCATCTCCCTTCAACTGTTTGGGCCCCAGGAGGAATAGAAATCCTCCTTGGTCTGCGTCAAGAAATTCTCAATGACCAAATGATTTAAGGGAAGGCTCAGTCCAATCACATCCAAACTCGAGACCTGCAGCTCGAAGAGAAAGATCCCAAGAGGAAAATTCTACACAATATGTTGCTCGGGCAAATACAAATAAATCAGGAGCTGAAAATGATGCATGGAAAGTATCTATTCAGAGATTGGAAGACAGGTTAGGAGATATGGCCAAGGCCAAGAACCCTCTCTAAAGAACCTTTATTTAGGGATCTCCATTTGTACAAGAGATTATGGATTTTCCTACACTAACAAAGTTTAAGGCGCTTGTGGTTACACCGAAGTACGAATGGAAAATAGATCATGTTCTTCATATAGAGCGGTACCAGGCTGTAGAAGATATTTATGTCGTCCCAGATGAAATGAGGTGTAGGGCGTTCTCAGGGACCAGTATCGGATCTGCTCAGATATGGTACAACAACTTTCCTTAGGGGCAGATTGCAACCTTCCACCAACTGGTAGAGCTCTTTATAGGAAACTTCTATTTTGGTGTAAAGCCAGTTAAAAGGGTAGCACATTTGTTGAGTGTTAGGCAGAGAGAAGGTGAAAGTACCAGAGATTATATCACTCATTTCAACAACGAGAAACTGGAGGTCATAGACTATGAGGACAAGACAGTCATCATAGCTCTCATAAGTGGTCTTTTGCCAGACAAGTTGTACCCGTAAATCTATGGCTGAATTGATGGAAAAAGCAGCCAAAATTATAAATGCTGAGGAGGCTATGGCTGCGAAAAAGAATGCTGAGGCAAAAGTGGAAGCTAAAGCCGAAAGTAAGTCCGAGAAGAAAGATCACAAGAATAACGGTGGGAGCAAGCAGTCAAAAGGCAAAGAATCATTGGATTATTTAAGGAAGTATACAAATTATACACCCTTAAAGGTGGATATAAACCACGTTCTGGAGGAAATCAAGAATCGCGAGGATCTGAATTGGCCAGAAAAACTAAATATAGTTCTCGAAAGGAGGGATAAATCCAGGTATTGTGAGTTCTACAAAGATCACGGCCATACCACAAAGTAGTGTGTAGCTCTCCAAAATGAGATATAGGCACTCATTAAACGAGGAAAGCTGAACAAGTATGTTGATCGTTAGAATAGTGGGAAGACCAACAACAGAGCTCAATAGAGATCCAAATCTCCTTGCCGACCAAGAGAAGATAACAAAAGTGACCACCAAGATGATCCATAAGAGGACCCCGATCTCCCAAAAAGGCCAAGACAACCTGAGCGTGAGGTATCTTTTATTCGTTTCGATTCATTTGATTGTAACATGATTACAAGTGGAGACGCATGAGGGGGTGATCATACCACTGAAAGGAAAGATTACCTCAATGAGGCTCAAGCTTGTTCCTGTATACAGCGAATTAATCTGGAAGATGAAGATCGCCCAAGAAAAGTTAACAAAGATAAGCTGGTCATTGGCTTTTTTAAAAATTATTTGGAAGGAGTCTTGTATTATCATGATGATCCTCTGGTGATCAAAATAAGAATAAAGGATGTAATCATTTCGAAAGTGTTGGTAGATAATAGTAGCTCGACAGACATCATGTTTTACCCTTATTTCGATAGTTTGAACCTGAAACTTAATCAGTTGGAGCCGTATCATAGGCCCCTCATTGGGTTTTCTGGAGAAAAAGTTTTTCCACTTGGAACGATCAAGATAGACATATTGATTGGTACCTGGACAGTTAGCATAACAGAGAAGGTGCGTTTATTTGTGATGGACAAGAATGTCCAATCAGCCTATAATATAATCATGGGAAGAGTAGGCTTGAAAAAATTTAATGCAGTCCCATCCACAGTACATCAGTGTTTAAAGTTCCCGACTAACTTTGGGATTGAATTTGTAAAAGCAGATAAAAAAAAGTAGCTCGGGAATGCTACTACTCATCCACTGAGAAATAGGAATTGGAGGATGCTATGAAGAAAACAACCACTTATCAAGTGGATAAATCTGATGAGTTTGAGATTGAAACCTTAAACCTAAGAGATGAAACGGAACTCGTTAAAGGTCAAGTCATGGAGGCAATAGAAAGTATTATTCTGGATGACGAACAACCAGAAAGAACAACTCATATCGGTGCTTCACTTGATCCAATACTGAATGAAGCGATGGTAGCATTTTTTAAGCAAAGAAAATAGGTATTTTCATGAAGTCACGAGGATAGACCCAGCTTTCTTATGCCACGAGATCAATGTCAACAAAGAGATCAAACCAATGAAGCAAAGGAGACGACTCTTTAGTCCAGAGAAGAACCAGGCTATTCAAGAAGAAGTGGAAAAGCTACAAAAAGCTTCTTTCATCGAAGACGTGAAATATCCATATTGGTTAGCTAATGTGGTGATGGTCAAAAATAAGAAGAATAAGTGGAGGATGTGTGTGGATTTCACATATCTGAATAAAGCTTTCCCGAAAGATCATTTTCCTCTGCCCAGAATAGATCAGTTGGTGGACGCGACTTCAGTACATGAGCTGCTAAGATTCATGGATGCTTATTCTAGATACTATCAAATTAAAATGAAGCCAGAAGACAGGGAAAGTACCGCTTTCATTACTCCCCGAAGAACTTATTGTTACAATGTTATGCCTTTTGGTCTTAAAAATGCAGGTGCTACATATCAGCGGCTAGTAAACAAGGTATTTGCGGAGCATATTGGCAAAAATATGGAGGTATATATCGACGACATGTAGACTAAAAGCATGAAAGTTTCTTACCATATAACTGGTCTGATCCAAACATTTGATCAACTGGAGAAGTACGAGATGAAGCTGAACCCGACGAAGTGCATTTTTAGCGTGCAGGAAAGCATGTTCCTCGGATACATTGTGAATCAAAGAGGTATTGAAGAAAACCCTGACAAGATAAAAGCCTTGCTGGAGTTGCAATCTCCAACCACCGAGAAGGAAGTGCAAAGCCTTACGGGGTGAGTTACAGCTCTAAATAGATTTGTCTCCCGAGAAACTGACAGATGTCTTCCATTCTTCAAGGTGCTCAGAAAGGCTTTTGAGTGAAATGACGTATGCGAGAAGGCGTTCTTAGAGTTAAAGAAATATTTAGGGGCATCGCCTTTATTGTCCAGGCCGATAGTGGGAGAAAAATTATATTTGTACTTAGCTGTCTCAAAAAGCGCAGTTAGTTTAGCCCTGATAAGGATAGAAGACGGAGTATAAAAATCGGTTTATTATACTATCAAATCATTCAGGGGAGCAGAATTTAGGTATCCTAAACTAGAGAAATTGGCGTTGGCATTGATCGAAGCAAGCAGAAGAATGAAACCATATTTTCAAGCTCATACAATAGTGGTATACACTGACATGCCACTCAGGCATATTTTACATAAGCTAGAAAAGTTTGGAAGATTAATGTATTAGGCAATGGAGTTAGGGAAATATGACATTATCTATGAGTCAATGTCCTCTCTCAAAGGACATGCAGTGACAGATTTCATCACTGAGTTTACGTACCGAGAAGTCTCCGATCAACAAGGGGCCAATGTAGAGCAACTCAAGTATGCTAGATGGTCTACTAAAAATACCATTTTTAACTCCCAGCAATAGAATTGCCAGATGGGGTAGCAATCGACCAACCCGAATCCTCTGGTAAAGTACAAGAGTTGAAAAAGAAGTATGAAGAGAGGAAGGAGAAGATATTCCATCAAAGGATTCTGTCAAACCAAGGGTTTGATGATGATATTCCAATATGGAATTTATATGTCGATGGTTCTTCATGTGCAACAGGTAGCGGAGCTGGAATTATTATCAATAGTCTAGATGGGATAGACATTGAATATGCTCTACGTTTTCAATAATGAAGCTGAGTATGAAGCTGTAATTATGGGCCTAAACTTATCTAAATCATTTAATGCAGAGCAAGTTATGGTGTTTAGTGATTTACAATTAGTGGTGGATCAGATGCTAAGTCTCTATGCATTAAAAGGGGAGTTCATGTCAAGATACTTAGCCAAGGCTTTGGATATTGTAGCAAATTTGGCAGTTGTTCAGGTGGTTAGAATACCTAGATTGGATAATGCAAGAGCATAAACACTTGCTTGATTAGCTTCAGTAACTCGCATCGAGCTACAAAGAATAATCCCTATTGAAATACTTGCAAGCAGAAGTATTGATGAAGACCTGATGGTGAATTTTATCGCCTTGGATATGGTACCATCTTGGATGGATCCCATCAGAACTTATATTGAAGAAGGTATTTTACCAGTCGACCCACTTGCAGCCAAAAGGTTGAAGTATTAGGCTGCCAGATACGTTTTGAATAATGGAGTTCTGTATAGGAGATGTTTGATAGCTGGTTTGCAAAGGTGTGTTCATCTAGCAAAAGTCAAGGACTTAATAAAGGAAATTCATGAAGGATCTTGTGGTGCTCACATAGCAAGAAGAACTCTACTATAGATAATGAATACGCAATGATATTATTGACCAATAATGCGCGCTGATTGTACAGCTTATGTCAAAAAATGTGACAAGTGTCAGAGATTTTCTACTATATACGAAGAACTCCTCAAGCATTGCTAACACCAATTACTTCACCTTGTCCATTTTCCATGTGGGGAATAGACTTAGTTGGACCCCAGTCGACTATAAAAGGATGATTCAAATATTTTGTGGTAGTTGTTGATTACTTCACAAAGTGGGTGAAAGCTGAACCTCTCATTGATATGGCCTATGAAAGGGTTTATCAATTTATTTGGAAGAACATCATTTGTCGATATGGTCTGCCCCATGCCTTTATCACCGATCAGTTTGACAGTGATGAGTTTGCAGCATATTTTCTACAGTCCAACATTCAAAAAGTCCATACTGCTCCAGGTCATCCCCAAAGTAACGGACAAACAGAGGTGACGAACAGAATTCTATTGAATGGGTTGAAGAAGATATTAGATGATGCAAAAGGTAATTGGATTAACGAGTTACAATCTCTATTATGGGCTTACCGAACAACTCCCCGAACAGCAACAGGAGAAACCCCTTACATGTTGGCCTTTGGGAGTGAAGTGGTGATACCTGCTGAACTATGATTACTTACTCATAGGGTGCTCAATTTCAATTCTCCAGTGAGTGATTTGATGAGACGCTTAGATTTGGACATGCTCGAAGAAGTCAGAGAAGATGCAATAATCGGACATGCCGCCTATTAGCAAAGGACTGTTATGTTCTATAATAAAAGGGTGAAGAAATGCAATCTAAAGGAAGGTTATTATGTGCTCAAGAAGGTCATTTAAAATCACAATAAGTTGGAGGCCAATTGGCATCGACCCTATCGCATCACGACAGTTGTCCGATCTGGAACTTACAAAATAGAAACTCTTTAAGGGAAAGAATTCAAGAATGCTTGGAATGCAGAGCACCTGCGAAAATACTACCAGTGATGTAACAGTCAATGTACTCAATTCTTTCAATATGAATGAAAAATATGATTTCTCCATTTGTTCATTTTATTTATTTTTTTTTCGGAGTACTAGTGCTACACATTAATAGTTTGCAGCATTTGAAAACGCACAACCACTAAGCTTAAAGTTGGTCGGCATCAACAACCACCAGCTAAAAGTTGGTCGGCATCAACAACTACCAGCTAAAAGTTGATCGACATCAGCAACCACCAGCAAAATGTGGCCAGCATCAACAAATATACCAATAATGTTGGTAAAACAATCTAGCAAGGTAAGTTCTGCTTGATTACGGGTGACCCAAGAAGGCATCTAAACTGGGCAAAAAGTTAGGTAAAATATCCACTACCTGGGAACCAAGGAAATTTAGATAAGATTGTTATAACTAAGCAGGATCATGGGATAAACATTCCATTTCTTAGGCATTTATGAGTGATAATAAAAATCACTACAACTAGATAAACACATGGGGCAAAAGTTCCATTGTCTAGGCAATTGAATCAAAAAGGGAAAAATGTACATTCAAATATATATATATATATATATTCAAAATTAACCCATTATTGTTATTAGTACAGTATTCATATCGTTGATCTAATGTTATGAACAAAGATTGACAAAATAAAAACCATGCAATTATTATATTTCCAAGGAAACAACATTACAAGAAGATTATTTTTCTTCATCTACAACAATAATCACTAACAAAATATAAATAGCCTATTATATTGGTTTTTTCCTTCAGATTTTGATACAGTATCCATTCCAGCTGGAGGGTCATCTAAAGCATAAGAAGAATTGATCAAATTCAAGTCCTGAAGCATTCTGGTTTTACTTGAACTTGGTCGATCTATCCAATAAGGAGGTCGGGATATCTCAAATTCTTCATGAAGACTGTAATCACCTAGGTATTTAGAAATCAAACAATAAGGAATGGAGTTAACTGGAATCCAATTAACATCTAGCTAGAAAGGTGGTTTTGGCAGATCGAGTAGCCCGGGGTCATACCAATCCCATAGTTTAGTTCCTTGTTGAACTTTCATTACAGTTAGAGCATTTATCCATCCCTACTTGTACCCTTTATTGTTTGATTACTTTATTCTGGCATCAAGATGATATAAAGCTT
Organism: Sambucus nigra; assembly: GCA_949130495.1. NCBI lineage: Eukaryota > Viridiplantae > Streptophyta > Magnoliopsida > Dipsacales > Adoxaceae > Sambucus > Sambucus nigra. The sequence continues at coordinate 237,035,638 of OX422222.1, forward strand.
CATTATATCCCTCTATCCAGAACTCTCTGGACTACTTATGGAACTGATAAGTTAGTCGTTCAACATGTTGGTGTAGTCTTTTCATCACACTTTCTTTATTCTGTAATGAAGAACTCTGAGTGGATAATTGCTCTGTAAGAGTTTGAATCTTCTGGGACATCTCCGCCAGATCTTGATCTTTATCTTTCAATTGAGCAACTTGATTTTCAAAGACTTGCTGAGTTCTAGTCTCTCCAATGCTACTCTAACCTGCTCTTATTCTACCCCGAGATGAGGATGCAGATCTAACTCTTTTTAAAGTTTCTAACTCTTCTCTTAATAAAGCATTTTCAGTCTCCAAAAAGGAAAAATCTTCATCATTGACTGGTACTATAGCTCTAGAGGAAGAAGATGATTTTAACTGTCTCAACTTCTCTCTCAAAGTGTTATTTTCCTCCTCCAATATTTTGGCAATGTTTCTTTGCTCTTCAATTTAAATTTTTAGCATGCTCTCTCATTTATTATGAGCATAAATGAATGTATCATAACCCCAACCAGTGCTCAGTTGTTGGTATTTTTTCTCATAACCTTCATGAAGAAGATCACTAGCTTCCTTATATTGAAGTTGAAGTTCTTCAATCATTCCTTGAAGATCCTCAATCATTTCGTAGTAAACTACGTTATTTTCTACTTCACGATCAAGTAAGCATTTCAAGTATTGGTAAGCCTCAATTGCTCTTTAAGAGGCATTAGGACAAAGGGTGTCAACTATTTGTGCCTCAGTAAAAGCTTCCCGACCGTACTTGAAGTAGTCTGAACATTTCTTCATCAAATCTGTATCATGAGCTGACAATAGTTCCATCCTGGCAATAAACTAGTAAGGAAAAGTAAAAGCAAATCAACAATAGATATATTGAACAGTAGAGGGTAAGTGTAGATAAATAACAAGTCAATTTTACTGATCATAGCAAATGGGAATACAACCAGAGATACAAAAAAAGTAAAGAAAATTGTCGAATAACTTTACACCCTCTCCTTATCACCCACCACCTTCTCAGTTGATTTTGAAGTAAGAATTAGGGGCTGGGGCCGTCCAGAATAAGGAGTTAATCTAGCTTCATCAAAGAAGATTCATCAGATCTAGCTTCATCTTCTCCTTCTTCTCCAAAGGCAGGAGGAGGACTATGGACGTGTTTCTGAAATAATTCAGAATCTTCAGCAGTGTTCAACTCTTTTAGAGTTCCCACCCATCCATCCCTAAAAAAATTTTAACTTGCATACTCAATTTGAGCGGAGGCAGCAGTTAGAGTCTTATTCCACCGCTTATCCTAGCCAGAGTTAAAGGACATTTTTACAGCAGGTCTTCTCTACGTTTTCTTCGAGGAAGCATTCTCCCTAAGTAGATCTTTAATAGATTTTACCTTTTGTTCAAGATCTTTCTTACGCCGTTAGGCCTCTTCAAGCTTGCTCTAAGTTTCTTCCTTATTGGTAATAGCGGCCTTCAGTTTCTTTTATGTCTCCTTTTCAACATCCACAGCTGCTTGCTTAGCCTTTTCAGCATCCTTGATTTTACTCTCCAATAAATTTTTGTCATCTTTATATTTTTACTGGGAGTCCTCTAAAGATTTTGATAACCCAGCAAGGGCTTCTTCTAGTTCATTAGAAGAGGAAGTAACTTTAATAGATTCATCCTTTTTTAAGATATTATTAAAATACACTGAAAACTGCAGGATAAAGAGAAATTCAAGTTAGTGTATGAAAATTGAAAGCAGAATTGAAATGTCAAAGTAAAATAACACTCACTGATGCAAAGTATTGGGTAGCCAAATCAGAGACCTTTCCCCGAGGAGTAGAGGTCTCAGCAGCTCTGTGATCTGGGAGAGTTCCAGAACAGATCAATTTCCTAGCCAAAGCAGGAGGACCAGTAAGCAAGGAACGTAATTCAACCCCAGCAAATTGAACAGCAATATTAATGGTCTTTTCAACAAGACCCCTTCTCAGTCTTTTCAAAGGTGCGGCCTCTTCAATCAAAGGTAATGCCTCTTTTTTATCAACGGGTGGCTTCTTAGTAACCTCCTTAACATATGTAGTTGCCCCCTCAAATGGAGCGACATCCCTCTTCTTAATCCCTTCAGTTGGGACATCTTCTTTGTTCTTTTTTGCCCCTTCAATACCAGGGACAATCTTAGTAAAAAGATCATGAAATTTTCTCTTCTTCATCATTAGATCAGCAAGAGAGGTACCTAAATCAAAGGAAGATTCTTCAACAACTAAAGGAGATGATGGACTTTGCTCAAGGTTAATCACCAAAGAAGATGGAACAATAGGCCGAGCAATAAAAGAGGAAGTAGTATTTTGGTATCTCAACAAATAGGAAGCAGATCTCACATTCTCCCCAACAATTGATTGTTGAAGACTCCAAATAAACTTCAACTCTTTTATATTAGTATCACTCTCTTTAGGGGGCTTTCTTTTACTATCAACTGTAAATTAAAATCATAAAAAGTAAAAGTCATTGAAACATTTTATCAAACAAAAACAGAGCTAGTTTAAAAATAAAGAGCAACCTATCCCATTGCCATAAGGTGGACACCTGGGACCTTGGTACACGTCATTTCCATTTAATGGAGGGTGTTGCCAATTTTTCATCATAACTCCATGTTCAAAATAATCCTTGTTAGAATTAGAGAGGTTGGCCATTAAGGCTCTATTAATAAACCTAGTTTTTAAATAAAAAGTGGTGTCGCTGAGGACCTATTTATAACAAAACATAATTTCAGGAATCCCTAGATGAGTTCCATGTATTTGATTTAGCCTATGTACGCCATTAACTACCCTCCATGTATTTGGAACTACTCTTACAGGTATAATATCAAAGTATTGGCAAAATTCCAAACACAAGGGATTAGGCGAGAAAGAAAAACCACATTCAGCTATAAAAATGGAGGTAAACCAGTGTCCCTCCGTTAAAGAAAATAAATCACAAAGATAAGCAAACGCTTTCAAATCAACCCAGGACGGAATCGAAAAATCGGTTCTAAACTTATCCAATGACTCAATAGAGTAAACCATAATGACTAAAGAAAATAAAGAAGAAGGGAGGAAGAAATTCTTACAGAAGATTAAGGAATCAACTACGACATGACAAAAAGAATGTTCATAAGAAGAAAAACAAGAAAATAAGGAATTCGGAAACAAGATGGAAAAAGGTAGAAGATAATCGTATTTTACCGTCTTTATATATACCGCCTCAAAAAATGAGAAAAGTAATAATTAAAAGTGACGACGGTTGCGTTTTTTACGACTAAAGACGCAGATACCCAAGTGGTCACCAGAATTCAAAATATTTACGAATTTGCCATTTTTCTCTCAAAACTGTTATGCAAAGTGGAAAAATTTTACAAGTATTGAAGGTCTGTAATTAACCAAGACATGGGAAATATGCCCAAACAACTTTTGGGTAAAATGTTCCACACTCGCACAGCCAACCTCAACTGTGAAACATTGGGGGATTCTGTAGATACAAAAATTAGTCCGTCAGCTACCGTGGACCAATTATATGAAGACACACGTCATCCTACATGGAATAAGTTTAATGTACCAAGCTACTCAATACACCAAGCAACTCAGCGTACCGTGCTACTTAGCGTACCGAGCAACTTTTCGGGAAGGCTAAACGACTAGACAAATTCAATGTTCATTGTATTATAGTCATTTTTTACCATGAAAAGATGTATATGCCTATTTGATAAAGGCATACTATCCATTCACATTGACAGCCCAAAGGCTATATGTACATTGTAATACTCTCTCAGCAAGGTAAGCGAACATAATCGAGATCAAGGCAAGACACCAGTAATACAAAAAAGTGGACCTAGGCCATTTTACATAAGGTTGAACCACATTAAAAATATATTATCTTATTTCTTTACTCATATTTATCTGTGATTAATTAATTAGATCAAATCTAGTTTTTTACATCAACAATGACTTTATCAAATTTTCCATGTCATTCTTTAGGTGCTTATTTTAGGCCATATAAGAACGTAATAAGTTTACATACTTTATTTTCTTGTCCAGGCATAACAAACCCTTCAGGTTGTTCCATGTAAATTTCTTCTTCTAAGTTACCATTTAAAAAGGCAGTTTTCACATCCATTTGATGAATCTCAAAATTATATATAGATGTTAGTTCAATTAAAATTCTAATAGTAGATATTCTAGCAACTGGTGCATAGGTATCAAAATTAGGGGTGGGCGCGGTCCGGTCCGGTCCGGTTTTTGGCGGTTTTAGGTGCCGAACCGAATTATTCGGTCCTATATTTGAGAAGACCGAATTCGAACCGATTTAATCGGTTTAGCCTATTTATTCGGTCTAGGCTATTTTCGGTCCGGTTCGATTAATAATCGGTCCAAAAAATTCTATTGTATTACTCTAAATCAAGAACCCCCATTGTTTATTCATAGCAACCTGTCAAGGCTACGAGTAAAATTTATTTCTAAATAAAATCAAGCTTTTTTTTATAGTCCCTAAACCAACACAAAAGTCTATTCAGCCCAACAAATTAGTTCAGCACTGAAGTGAAGTTATAAACAAATCACAACAAATAGACAAATCAATTCATAAAATCTGTTCTCTGAGCAAATAAATAAGTTCAGCGCTAAAGTTATAAACCAGTTCCTATAAACCAACACTTGGCCATTGGGAACCAAAAACACCAAATCTCAGCAGTTGGTCGTTTGAAAATCACAATAGTTTCACTAAAGTAATATACCATAGTATAACAAAAAAATCACAAGAAAAATCAAGAAAAAAACATATACCGTTTGTTGGATCTTTAGTCGCCGGATATGTGGATTTTAGGTGCGCCGTCGCCGATCTTTAGTCGCCATTTCCATTTGGGCTTAGGAACTTGTGTTGCGTCGTGGTGTGCGCCGGATCTGTTGCGTCTTTCAAACCAGAGTTGAGGTGTGGCTGTGGTGTGGGTGTACGGCGGTCCTAGCGTTCAAAGTTGAGGTGTGGCGGTGGGTGTAAATGGGAGAGAGGAAAGAGATAGTGAGAGAAATAAAATGAGAGAAAGAAAGTGAGAGAAGTGTGAGGCTGATATGTGCGTGTGTGTTGCCTTTCTTTAGTTGTGTTTTTTTTAGGTTTAGTTACTAAACAAACATATATGGTATATTTATATAAAATAAATATATTTTATATAATATTAAAACAAACGGTCCGGTCCGGTCCTAAGATCGAATTTAAAGAGGATAATTTGGACCGAACCGAAAATATTCGGGTCTCTTAATTTAGGACCGAATTAGGACCGATTTATAAAAAAGCCTAGAAAAGTGGGTCTGATCCGGTTCGGTCCAATCGGGTCAATCGGGTCGGTCTTTTTTTTGTCCACCCCTAATCAAAATAATCAATTCTTTCTTTTTGTGTAAAACCTTTAGCAACCAATCTAGCCTTGAATATATCAATTGTTCCATCTATTTTCATTTTCTTTTTAAAAATCCATCTACACTAGATAGGTTTAGACCCTGTTGGTAAATCTACTAACTTCCGAGTTTTATTTCCCATGATTGAATCCATTTCATCATTTATAACTTCTTTCCAAAATGCTGAATCTACAAACTTAATTGCCTCACTATAAGTTTGTCGGTCTGTTTCAACACTAAGAGTCAAAGAAAATTAATTACAAGGTGTGTCTCTAGTTTCTTTAACAAGATAGACTACAAAGTTAGGACCAAAGTCGTTTTTCTTTTCTAGGTCTTTTACTTTTTTTAATCTCTTTTTGTTCTACTGGTGGAGTATCAGGTAATTGTGAAGGAATGTTTACTTCCTTTTCATTATTTATTTTAGGAATAGAAGAAAACCTTTGTTCATAAAAAATTACATCTCTAGATTCAATTATAGTATTTACCTCAACAAAATCATTAGGTTCACTAACCAAAAATCTATAGGCTTTACTATGTTGTGCATAACCTATGAAAATACAATCAATGCCTTTGCTTCCTAATTTCTTTCTCTTAGTTTCATTTAGTCTTACCATAGCTTTACAACCCTAAACTTTAAGATAACCTAAATTAGGTTTTCTATTCTTCCATAATTCGTAAGGAGTTTTCTTATTATCTTTAACAGTTATCCTATTCAGAATATGACACGCAGTTAAAAGTGCTTCTCCCCAAAACCCTTTATATTTAGATTGTTGGATAAAATGTATGCAAATACAAAAATGGAACTCTTTATATATCACATTAATGTAAACTTCAACACAAAATGTAAATTTTGAATAGATTCTGGAAAACTTCAAGGCCTGATGTCACTTTCCTAAATACAGTATTTGCCCCACACGAATAACTTCGGTATACAAACGGGAATCCGAAAATCCGTACTTAAGATACAATGAAGAAACTTGAATTGTCTGCAACTTGTATATTTGAAGACAGCCTTTAGATGCAGCAGCGAAGAACAGTCAATCAAGTTCTTATTCTGTTTATGTGCAGAAAATAGAATAAGATAATTTATATCTCCTGAAAATTGGAAGAGAGTAATTGCAAGGGTTGGAAAATTCGGAACTCGGTTAATCTTAATTATTTTCAATTTCGAAATAGGGTGCCTTTATTTATAGGAAATGAAAGGTTGTATCTCAGGGATCATGACTGTTGAGTTTTAACAGTCTTTACTTAATTTTAAAATTGTATGACTGTTAATTACCAACAATCTTAAACCATTTTCGAACAGGAACAGTAATACCGAAACGATTTTACACCGACCCATCAAAAAGTGAATGCGCTTGAGCTACCATGATCTGACCCAGATGAATCCCAACAACCCGCTACCACTGCGGACACGCGGCATGCGAAGTGTAAAGTGCGCCATTGGCCCCTCTACAGTCACTTCCCCGCACGCCGCACGCGCGCTAGCGCGTGCGCGTGCGCATACATGTGCGTACAGTGCCTCGCACCGTATTGGAGGTCTCTTGAATAGACTCTTAAATGCTAGATGAAGTATCTCTTCATCTTTCATTTCTACTTATTAAGTGCACACTGTCTTAATATTTTTCCAATGTGGGACTCAAAGTTTGCCCATTCCTTTTATGGCTTAGTGGGTATCACTTAGCTTTACTCATTTTCTAATGTGGGACACTTTCCCTTTTATATCGGGTTAGCTTCCCACTTTTCTCCACACACTTCCAATGTGGGATAAGATATTAAGCTTTTACTCCCAAAGATCTTGCTCACTTATTTTAAAAATTATCCAACATTCCTCCACCATTTTTAAAATAATTTTTGTAAATCTTTGATTGTCTATAAGACTGTGTATAAGCACTGGTGTCTCACGACTTGAACCAATACCCTGTGAAGATTCATCAAGGCTAACCATAAATTTATAGTAGAGTTGTCTTTGAACTATCAATCCATATTGATCAACCGGATTTGTCTACACACACAAATCTTTTAGTCACTTATTATCCATATAAACGGACACATGTATTAGGCCTCGTGTTTGTACCTTGATTTCGTGAGTGCTTTAGAGTCAAGTGAAGTTCTCATAGGAAGCGGTACCACTTACACAGTCATATAGGTAGATTATGATAGGTGTCCATGTAACTAAAACACCATAAATCTATTAAGGTTAAACTCATCCTCTTTCATTATTCATTACATATTCTAAGCACTTATCCTTGGGATGTTTGATTTTGTAGTTCTTACAATCACATCGTATGATGTACTTTAATCATTGAACTTGAGACTTAAATATATCCAGTTTCAAATTGAGTTTACATCAAGAGTGATTATTGTTAATGGGCTTTAGTCCCATCCCTAATGATGTCTTTGACACCAATCCTCTTGTAAGACATTTTGTAAAAGGATCAGCTAAATTTTGACTTGATTTTACATAATCCACTATGATTACACTATCTGTAATCATTTGTCTGACATAACTATGTCTCAGGCCAATATGTCTAGATTTTCTATTGTACACTTTAATATAAGCTCTGGAAAGTGTAGACTCACTATCACAATGTATATATATTGGAGGCATTGGTTTTGGACAAACTGGAATTTCAATCAATAAATTCCTTAACCATTCTGCCTCTTTATGTGTTGCAGCTAATGCTACAAACTCAGTTGCCATAGTCAAATCAGCTATACAAGTTTGTTTATTTGATCCCCAAGAAACAGCTCCTCCGCTATGAGTGAAAATCCATCCACTTGTTGAGGAATTATCCTCCCGCTCAGTTATCCAACTGGCATCAGAAAAACCTTATAATACTAAAGGATATCCACTATAGTATATATCATAGTCCATAGTTCCTTTTAAATATTTTAATATTCTATTGACAGCGTGTCAATGTAATAAACTAGGATTACTAGTATATCTACTTAATTTACCAACAGCATATGTAATATCAGGTCGAGTACATGTCATGGCATACATTAAACTACCAATTACTCGTGCATATTCCAATTGTGAAATAGTTATACTAGTATTAGGGATCATCTTTAGCTGTGGTTCAAAAGGTGTATTAACGGGTGTGCAATCAAACTTATTAAATTTCTTTAAAAACTTCTCAACATAATGAGATTGAGTGAGAATTATATTTTTATCTTTCCTTATTGTTCTCATTCCTAATATGACATCAGCTACACCCATACCTTTCATATCAAATTTAAAAGACAGAAAACTCTTTGTATTATTAATGTTTTCTAAATCAGTACCAAGAATTAACATGCCATCTACATATAAACAAATGATCACAACTTTACCATTAGCAAATTTACAATAAACACACTTATCAGATTCATGAATTTTAAAACCATAAGAAATAATGACTTTATCAAATTTTTCATGCCATTGTTTAGGTGCTTGTTTTAGGCCATATAAGGACTTAATAAGTTTACATACTTTATTTTCTTGTCCATGCATAACAAACCCTTCAGGTTGTTCCATGTAAATTTCTTCTTCTAAGTCACCATTTAAAAAGGCAGTTTTCACGTCCATTTGATGAATCTCAAAATTATATATAGATGTTAATGCAATTAAAATTCTGATAGTAGATGTTTTAGCAACTGGTGCAGAGGAATCAAAATAATCAATTCCTTCTTTTTGTGTAAAACCTTTAGCAATCAATCTAGCCTTGAATTTATCAATTATTCCATCTATTTTCATTTTCTTTTTAAAAATCCATATATACTAGATAGGTTTGGACGCTGGAGGTAAATCTACTAACTTTCAAGTTTTATTCCCCGTGATTGAATATATTTCATCATTTATAGCTTCTTTCCAAAATGTTGAATCTATAGACTTAATTGCCTCACTGTTGATACAAAAATTAGTCAACTGACGTGGACTAATTATATGAAGAAATGTGTCAAATCACGTGGCATAAGCCTATACTCGCAGCACCGAGCTACTCATCGCCCCGAGCTACTTAGCGTGCCGAGCTACTCGACGTGTAGAACATCTGGCCAGGAAGACCAAACGACAATTACACATTCAATAAACATCGAATTTAATGAATATTCTTATTGTACAAATGTATATGTCTATTAAATAACGGCATATCGTCTATTCACATTGACAGTCCCAAGGCTATAAATACATTGTAACGCCCTACATAACGGGGTAATTGATCATTGTCAATTATGATCGAGATTAAGACAAAAACATCCGGCAATACAAAACAGTGAACGTATGTCATTTTCAGAAGGTTGAACCACTTTAAAAATCCTTTGTCTTGTTTCTTACTTCATATTTATCTGTGATTGATTAATTAGATCAAATCTACTTTTTTACATCAACAGATTGGCGTCGTCTGTGGGAATGACTATATGTAACGTTTTCACTAAAACATTCATCACAAATGGCTGAGATCCCAGAATCCAGTAACAAGAACAATGACCGAGTTCCCCCCAATCCATCTGCTCCCCCAACTCTTTAAGATCTCACCGGCATGGTAGTCAATTTAGCCCAGGGGCAAACAGATATGCAAGAGACCATGTGTTAACTCATTTAAACTGTTCGTAACAGAGCGCCTGCCCAGTCAAGTCAATGAAGCGTTCAGAGACCCACCCATTTGCCGTATTCAAGAACCAGACGTAGGAAATTCCCAGATATTTCTCAGTCCAGACGTACTGACTCTCATCATACTGAGAGGACCAATGATCCCTCATATCAGCTGAGTCGGGCCTTTTCCATAAGATCTACAGATTCTCAACGAAATGTTACTTTGGCCCCAGAACGAACAAGCGCTCTGGAGAGGTTGAGTAAAGCCTCTCCCTTCGACAGTTTGGGCCCTAGGAGGAATAGAAATCTCCTTGGGACTGCGTCGAGAAATTCTCAACGACCAAATAATCTATGGGAATTTTCTTCCCAATCATGATCAGCAACTCGTAATGAAAGATCCCAAGAGGAGAATTCAGCGCGATCTGTTGCTTGGGCAAATGAGTCCGAGGCTGGAAACAACGCATGGAAAGGATCCATTCAAAGGTTGGAAGACAGGTTAGGGGAAATGGCTAAGGCCAAGAACCCTCTCTAAAGAACTTTCTTCAAGGGATCACCCTTCGTACAGATAATTGTGGATTTTTCCACACCATCAAAATTTAAAGCTCCAGTCGTAACGCCTAAGTACGATAGATAAACTGATCCCGTCCTTCACATAGAACAGTACCAAGCTGTTACTGATATCTATGCAGTTCCTGATGAGATGAGGTGCAGATCATTCTTAAGAACTATCACTGGGTCAGCCCAAATATGGTACAACAACCTTCCTCGGGGGCAGATTGCTACATTCCATCAGCTGGCAGAGCTCTTCATAGGGAACTTCTGCTTCGGTCCGAAGCCAGTTAAGAGAGTGGCACGCCTACTGAGTGTAAGACAGAAAGCAGGAGAGAGCACCAGGGATTACATCACTCGTTTTAATAACGAGAAACTTGAAGTCATTGATTACGAAGAGAAGACTGCGATCACTGCTCTTATGAGTGGTCTTTTACCTAACAAGTTGTATTATACATTAGCTAAAGATCCCCCCAAATCCATGGCGGAATTAATGGCTAAGGCAGCCAAAATTATGAACGCCGAAGAAGCTATGGCTACAAAGAAGAATGGTGAGACCAAAGCAGAGACTAAAGCTGAAGGTAAAACTGTGAGGAAGGATCAAAAGCACAATGGTGGCATCAAGTAGTCGAAAGGAAGGGAAACCCTAGAGCAGTTGAGGAGGTATGGGAATTACACTCCCTTAAAGGTGGATATCAACTATATTCTAGAGGAGATCAAGGACAGCGAGGAACTAACTTGGCCGGAGAAAATGAGGACAGCCCCTGACAAGAGGGATAAGTCCAAATATTGCGAGTTCCATAGAGATCGCGGCCACACGACCAAGCGTTGCATAACTCTCCAGAATGAGATTGAAGCACTTATTCGACGAGGAAAATTAAGTAGGTTCGTTGATCGTCAGAATGATGGAAAGGCTAAAAAAAGGGGACGACAATGGTCCAAATCTCCTCGCCGAACAAAAGAGGACAAGAAGAGGGACCATGAAGATAATCTAGAAGATGACTCCAGCCTCCCTAAAAATCCAAGGCAACCCAAACGCGAGGTATTTTTTATCCATTTTGTATTATTTGAATGTAATGTAATTACAGGTGGAGATGCAGGAGGTGGGGATCATACTACTGAAAGGAAAGCTTACCTTAATGAGGCCCAAGCTTATTCTTATACACAACGAATAAATCTGGCTGAAGATGATCGCCCGAGAAAGGTAAACAAGGATAAACTGGTCATCAGTTTTTCCAAAAATGATCTGGAAAGTGTATTATATCCTCACGATGACCCTTTGGTTATCAAGATGAGGATGAAGGATGTGGTGATCTCACGAGTACTAGTGGATAATGGTAGATCTGCAGATATCATGTTCTATCGTTGCTTCGACAACTTGAATTTGAAGCTAGCCCAGTTGGAGCCATATCACAGGCCCCTACTTGGCTTCACTAGCGAGAAAGCCTTTCCACTTGGGACGATCAAGTTGGATATGATTATTGGTACTTGGCCTTCTTGCAGAACAGAAAGAGTATGATTTTTCATAATGGATAAAAACGTCTAATCAGCCTACAAATAATCATGGGGAGGGTAGGCCTGAAAATTTTTGAGGCAGTGCCATCCACGGTATATCAATGCTTGAAGTTTCCAACTAATTTCAGAGTTGGAGTTATGAAGGGAGACCAGAAAGTATCTCGAGAATGCTATTATTCATCTACTGAACAGAGAGTTGGAGGAAGCTAAGAAGAAGACCACCACTTATCAAGTGAAGAAGCCTGAAGATGCAGAGATTAAGACTCTGGACCCTAGAGATGAATCCGAGCTTATGAAGGGTCAGGTCATGGAGACTATGGAGAACATCATTCTGGACGACGAACGTCCAGAACGAATAACTCAAATTGGCGCCTCACTGGACCCGTCAATAAAGCAGGAGTTAGTGGCATTTTTAAGGCACAGAAAGCAAACTTTTACGTGGAGTTATGAAGATATGCCAGGAATAGATCCAGCCTTCTTGTGCCACGAGCTTAATGTTAATAAGGAGATCAAGCCAGTAAAACAACGAAGAAGGGTATTTAGCCCAGAGAAGAACCAATCTATACAGGAGGAGGTTGAGAAGCTACAAAAGGCCTCTTTTATTGATGATGTCAAATATCCAAATTGGTTAGCCAATGTGGTGATAGTAAAAAATAAGAACAACAAATGGAGGATGTGCGTAGATTTCACAGATCTCAACAAAGTCTTCCCAAAAGACCACTTTCCCTTGCCCCGAATTGATCAGCTGGTGGATGATACTTCGGATCATGAATTGTTGAGCTTCATGGATGCTTATTCCGACTACAACCAGATTGAGATGAAACCAGAAGATAGGGAAAGTACTTCTTTTATTACCCCAAGGGGTACATACTGCTATAATGTTATGCCCTTCGAACTTAAAAATGCAGGTGCAACGTACCAGAGATTGATGAACAAGGTGTTCACAGAACAAATCGACAATAACATAGAGGTTTATGTTGATGACATGCTGACGAAGAGCAAGAAAGCGGCAGACCACATAGCTGACCTGCGCTAAACTTTTGACTAGATGGAGAAATATCAGATGAAGTTGAACCCCACTAAGTTCGTTTTTGGCATACGAGAAGGCATGTTCCTCGGGTATATTGTGAATCAGCGAGGCATTGAGGCAAATCCGAAAAAGATTAAATCTCTGTTGGAACTACGATCTCCAACTACGAAGAAGGAAGTACAGAGCCTTACGGGGCGTGTCGCAGCTCTCAACAGGTTTGTTTCACGAGCAACAGATAGATGTCTCCCATTCTTCAAGACTCTCAGAATAACTTTCGAATGGAATGATGAATGTGAAAACGCATTCCAAGAGTTGAAACGATATTTGGGGACACCTCCACTGTTGTCCAGGCCAGTGATGGGAGAAAGATTATACTTATATTTGGCTGTCTCTGAGAGCGCAGTCAGTTCAGCGTTGATAAGGGTCGAAGATGGAGTACAAAAACCTGTGTATTATACGAGCATAAAATTTCGAGGAGCAGAAGTTATATACTCCAGATTGGAGAAGCTAGCCTTAGCATTGATAGAAGCAAGTAGGAGGATAAAACCATATTTTCAGGCCCATACCATAGTGGTGTACACTGATATGCCACTCGGACAGGCTTTGCACAAGCCAGAAAAATATGGAATATTGATGTATTGGGTAGTAGAACAGGGAGAGTATGATATTGTTTATGAGCCAAGGTCCTCACTCAAAGGGCAGGCAGTAACAGATTTCATTGCGGAGTTCACTTACCCAGGTGATTCCGACCAACAGGGGCCTAATGCAGAACAACCTGTCGATGTTAGGGGATCATCAGAGATTACTCCCGATCAACTTTCGTCATCAGATGCAACGAAGGGGATAGGCATCGACCAACAAGAATCATCAGATAATAGCCTAGTGTTAGATCATAAACATCAGATGATTCAGGTTCCTCATTTTCAGAATCACTTGAATCATCCCATATTTTGCAAATGTTGTCCCTAGTATGTTTATTGGTTGTGTTCAGCTTAACCCTACAGTCTTGTGCTATATGACCCAATTTACCACATCTAAAACATTCAATGTTCTTGAAGTCTTTGTTAGGTCTCGTATGAATGTCCTTGTGATGTTTCTCTTAACCTTTCTCATGAGGTTTGTGGTTATACTGAGTTGGATAATTTGGCTTGCCTTGTCTGTTTGCCATTTTATTTCTAAATTTAATAATTTTCTTAAGCTGTTTTGACATCAAGGCAATTTGATTATCCAAACTATCTATGTCACATTCGTCATCAAAGTCATTATTGGGAATAGTAAGCTCAGGTTTCATCAGCTTAGAGGAAAAATTCAAATTGGAACTAGTCTGTTTCCTATGGGACTGGGTCAACTATTTCTTGAATTCTAATTCCATTTCCACAGTTCTCAGTTTACTACTGAGTAATTCAGGAGTGAGATTTTGGTCACTCATTTCCTCAATAGCATATCTTTTGTTATCAAATTTCTGTGGTAATGATCTTAGAATTTTAGAGACAATTTCATGTATATCATAAGTTATCCCATTAGCATGCAATTTGGTCACAATGTCAGTGAATTTCATGTAAAAGTCATCAAAGGATTCAGAGTATGACATAATTAGAGAGTTATACTGCTGGACAAGCATCTGTGTTTTAGTAGCCTTAACTCTAGTGTCACCTTCATGTGCAGTAATCAATGTATCCCAAGCTTCCTTAGAAGTGGCACAAGATGAGATCCTTTTGAACTCATGTTCATTTATAGACATAAAAATGGCATTATTTCCTTTGTTATTGTTTCGAGAAACTTGCTTCTCTTCTTGAGTGAATTCACTTAATACTTTCTTAATCCTCTCATTACTTCCTTCAGTGGATGGTTTTGTAGGATAAGTATATCTATTTTCAACAATATCCCATACATCATCTCCCAAGGTTCTTTGTATGAAAGCAACCATCCTCACTTTTCAGTAAGCAAAGTTGTTTCCATCAAAGAGAGGGGGTCTGATCAAGTTACCAAAATATTTCATTTTTCTCGTCCATTGTTTGATTTTAAGAAAACAATTTCAGAAACACAAGATCTTTTAAAAAGAAATTTCCAAAACTCTTACACCAATTGAAAAAGATGTTACTTAGGCCGTTTAATACAAGATTAAACTGTTAAAGTAACTCCAAACTATTTTTTGAAGAAACTCTTTTCTTTAAATTAAAAAGATTAATCACAAGATGTGTTTAATAAAACATGCACGAGATCTGTTCAATATTAGTTAAATAGTTAAAACTAAAAGATTTAAATCATCACACCAGCAAGAATGAGATGAGGTGAAGTAGAAAGATTAAGGACAAGGCATTTTTAATGTGGTAAAACCTCACCCAACTGAGGAAACATCCACGGTGACTTCTAAGTCACAAACCAAAAATCCACTAAAACAAAATATACAAGTTACAAACTATTTAACACACATGCACACAAATCAGACCTATACAAGTTTAGAAATGTACCCACTGGTTTAATTCTAACTTCTCTGCAGTTCTGATGTTGATGTGGCTTTCCCAGTTTGCTAACTTCTCCACTTTGTTCCAGTATTTACGTCGACTCTCGTTAATTCAAGATCTTATAGCCAACACTTTTGTGTTGTAGTGTGACAAGTGTTTGTGATGGTGCTCTAACACATGCATGCACACACACACACTTATTTTATACAAACAGTCCTATCAAATTATAGATCAGATCTATATGCTGTGATTTCCAGTTTCTCTCTTCTTAGGAAACAAAAGAAATTTGTTTGGCATTTTAATTAATCCCGGAATCCAAGGTTACCTTGCTCGGAAGACTGTTCAAGGTCTTAATCAATTTTAGAGGGTTTTGAAAATATTTTTGAAATTGAAAACCACGATTGTGATTCCAACTAGGTCAAAAGTCTTGTTTCATAAGAACTAGAAACAGAAACTGGATTTGTTGATTCTTGAGTAGATAATAACATTTACAGAAAAACTTTAATCAACTAATATGATTTCTCAAGATGAGAAACTAAAATATGCAGATCTAAGTGTAATATAACATAAAATGACCAGATCTATGATTTTTATAAAAAAGAAATACAGGTCTAACCAAAATGCTTAAGTTGGACACAAGATCTCAAACTCAAGAGGATAAACCACGAACAGGCTTTCAAACCAACTCAGAAACAACTCTCAAACACGCAGGTTTGGTTTTGATTTAAACTAACTTTGGAAAAATGAGTTTAGGGTTTGAAATAGGGTTAGGACGATTTAGGGTTTCTTTCTCTCTCTGGTTTCTCTCTCTTCTCTTTCCTCTCTCTCTTTAGACGAAATGCCAAAAGTCTTCTAAAGGCTGAGGGTAAGCCTCCTTTTATAGGGAGCAAGGAAGGATTAAGAAGGTCTGTTCAAAACCAAGGGATGAGATGAGGTCAAGGGCTTTTGACCTTAATCCAACAGTTTAAGAACAGCGGTGGATTAAACGTCCTCTGATTGGTCTAGATAGGTTACAGGGATTAGGTTCAAACGCATGCAAAGCGTTGATAACAATGATCCAAGGGATGAGATTTAACAAGGCAGCTGAGTCAGCCAACAAACACAAATCGAACCGATATAAGGTTGACAGGTGTATGGCTCAGATTGGCTCTCACACGCACGCCCTAAAAATAATTACACAGCTCCCCTGAAGTCTCAAGCGCTTTCGGATTCTATCCAACTCAACAACTTCAGGTATGAAAACATAAATTCAGTAATTATGGAATAACCCAAAAAGTTTTATAAACCAAATTTTAATTAAACAAAAATCATTTAAAAATCATTAAAAATTCCCAAAAATTATTAAAATCAATTTTAAATGGGACTTAACACGCACCACACCCACACAATCAATTAATGCAATATATGAACAATGTGTGCAACCGTAGTGTGTGTGATTGAGATTTATACCTTCAATTGAATCAAGTGTGACTCTAAGAAGGTTCTGAGGCTCTTGGTATCTAGGGAATGGGACTCTAATTTTGTCACAATTTTCAAACTAGATGAGCACTTATACAATGTAGACTCAAATGAGGCAAGAGTATAAGGTGCTTCATTAGATGCTATTATCCCAAAGGACAGTGATTGAACACCCCAATACATTGACAACGCTGATTGGTTCTCTCTTTACTATCTTATATATTTTTATATACAATCTCATTTTATTAACATCTGTTGTTTTATTATATTCATAGGGGCCATTACAATTGAAAAATATGTATCAAACCTTTATATTATACACAATAGATATTGTTTGGTATATTTGGCTTGTTCAATCTTCGAAGACCATAAGTGGACTGAGATATAAATCTTTTGAGCCCCATATTGATTAACTTAGCTTATGTCTTTTACCTTGAAGAAGATGTTATCTCTTATCTCTTGTAAATACGTTGCATACTTCTTCTTTCTTGTGTCTATTAACCTCTCTCTATCAGTCTACAATATTTTCTCAAGACAGCAAAGAAGTGTTTATAAGATACGATTTCATTTCCAAGATATTGAGCATTTAATGCTCTCTCACTCTACCCACTCCAAGTTGTAGAAGCTCTCCATCGTTCATATTCTCAGACATATTTATCTCTTCAAAACACAAGTGTGAAGCCAAGAGACAAACATACAACAAGAAAAATCAAAACAAGAAATATCAGAATCTTCAAGTGCAAATACTCTACGAAAATCAACAATAACAAGTACACAATCTTTTTTAGATTTTGTTGTGTGATACAAAAAGGACACTCGACAGATATTTGTATTCTTTTAAAGAGTGTAAAAATACATCAAACTTCTGCTCCTTTTTGTGTAAAGCTTTGAAGGTTGGTCTTTTAGCTTCGAAAGTTGTATTAGTAGTCGGTTTTGCTACTCAAAGGTAAAGTGGTGGTTTGATCCTACCGTTCAAGTGGATCAAAAATAGTGAAGCGCAGGAGACAGAAGCTTCTGGCGCGTGTACGTAGGGCATATTTTTGTCCAAACCACTTTAAAATCCGGTGTATTTTATTTTAAGTCATTTACTTGCTTATGTGTGTGATTGTTTTGATTTCAACTTAAATCTATTAAAATCAGCAACGTAATCAACTTAGATTTTAGAAAGATTATATTTAAAAGTTAAAAACATTTTTTGTGTTTAAATATTTTCCAGAATTTCTAGTCAAAAGAAGTTACGAATTTAAGTCAGTTATTGCTTAAATTTATAAAAAGATTTTGTGACTAAATAACTTGTGAACCCAATCTTATTTTAATTCTGGTCCAGTTTCACAAATAATTAATATTTTCTTAAATAATAATTAAGTCCAAAAAGTTTGTTAAAACTCAATTCACCACCCCCACCTCCCGAGTATTTTCTAGGTAACAACTTACTCACATTATCTTTCAACTGGAACATTTATCAATTTCACTCAAGTTAGATTGTCTTTTCTTATATTCACCACACAACTCATTTCTTGATATGTTCCACTTTTCTTATTATCTTTTCTCGAAATCCTCCAAATATCTGCATTCTTTAACAGGCTTCACACCACCAGCTATGCTATTATATGTTCTAACCAGTGATTTTGAGTTTTTCACTCAAGGGTTCGGACCGTTAATTATTCTCGGTGTCATACGAATCCGTAATGTGTTTGAATATTTTTCAAATATCCACGTTATTCCGCTTTTTACCGACTGAAGTCATAAACCCGGAGCTTCATCCCATCTTGTGTTACACATCAAAATCATTGTTTCTTGTCCTTTACACACTTGCGTTGATTTCATTCCAAAGTCACTTTCATTTAGGACTATTTGTGTAACACGGTTTCCAATATTTTTATTTCATAAAAATGTTCATCTTTATGTAAAATTACCATTTTAGCCATTTATTTCGAAACTTACATTTTTCACCATTTTCACTCGTGTTATTTTTTCAAAAATACCATTAAGTTATACACACCAACTATACAAATGTTTTCAAATCATTAGCACTTATTTCAACATTTTGGAGCAACATACGTTTACAAATTAGAAATCTCATCATTTCATTACTTTGTTTATTAAGAACACCCTTTTGACATTTTAGAGACTACTTTACAAGAAATGTCATTTTTTCTTTATTTTCACATGTAGTCTTGAAATATCCATTTATCACATTTTCTACATCTTTTAATACAGTTTATAGACTGGAAATTCTATTTCCTTTATTTCAAGTTAAAACTCATTAAAAACTCCATGCCTATCTTCAAAATACTTCAAGTTTATATACCTAGGAAAAAGAATTTTAAGTCCAAAAATCCCCAAACAATAAATCTAACACATGATTTATTCAAGAAATTTTAAATGTTTGCAACAACATGCTTTTCAAAACTAAAGACATTTTTTATCATTCAAAAACTTGAATAAATGCCTATCTTTATGAAATCCCAAATTTTACAAGAAAACTTTAAAACATTAGTTCACAAAACCAATATAAGAATTAACCCCCTGAACATTTGTTCTACCCCTTGAACTTCCAACACAAGTTCAATTAACCACCTACCATTAACACCGTTAACACCGTCAACTTTTTGGATAAAAGTGGGTTATGTGCGCAGCACATAATCAGTTTTTTAGGGTATTTCGCTCCAAACCAATATAAAAATTTAAATAAATGAAAATATCATAATACTTCATTTAAATCTGAAAATTATAGAAGAACATTTTAAAAAAGATTTCCAATTTAGAAAAAACATATTTCCAATAAAAATATATAAGTAAAAAACATAATTCCAATAACTAAAAAAACAGATTTGCAATTAAAATTAGGAAAATACTAGAAAATTCTATTTAAAAAATATGGACAATACTTGGTTTTTTTAAAACCTATGGAAATTGTAATATATATATATATATATATATATTTAAACAATTTAAAATTTACAGAAAAAAGATTGAAAAATCAAAAAAGGACAAATTTAGGATTAAAAAAATAAAAACATATGGGGTCAAATCTCAAGGGGGAAAAACACATGAGAAAAAAGAAAAAAACACATCTAGAGAAATAAAAACATTGCCTTCGCTTATATTGTAAATGTCTATCGATAACAAATTTCTCCTAACTGAAAAGGTCAAATTTTTAGCAATTAAGTGTAGAGCAAACCTTATAACATCAGCTAACTGAAGATGTATAATAAATTAACTACATGAGACAACCCACATAGTGAGCCCGGGGATATTTCTTCTTTAGCTGTGGCCATTGCACAAATAATTGATCAGCCATACGTAACTTGTAAAGAAGCAAGCCACTTAGAGATAGCCTCCTAACTCTGGCTATACTCTCGATGTAGAAAATGGACGACCATCTAATTCCCAAAACCTGTAGGGAATAACATTATAAGGCGCCTTAAAGCATCATCAATACAACAAAGTTGAACAAAAAGAAAAACGAACCTTGAGAAGGAATGCAATTACACATAGAGGTATACAAGTCCCAGGACCATTGCATAGGATCTGTGGAATTAATGCGATAACCTTTAGTGCCATTGATTCAACAAAATTAAAAAACAAGCATTGACGGTCGGTAAATAACACGCCCCTCCCCTCTTGTTATGAAAATTACAAAACACTTCCTCTCTTTAAATATTACACTTGCTTATCCTCCTGTTACCCACTGTGCCTGCCACGTGGATAGGTGGATGACAATTTTGGAAAAAGAGGGAAGGTGTCCAGAATTATGCCTAACAAGATGGGAGGCTTGCATAATCTTAAAAAATAAATAAATGAAGAATACAAGGATATTGATAATACCACTTGGGGTCGGAGTTTCATCATTAGCCAAAGGGCATGAGCCGTAGCAATTATAGTTGTTCCAACAGAGGTTATATATGATTGACCTACTTCGCGGCTTCGATATATTTGCATAAATTGAGCAGTTTCTGCTGCTGTAAACCCTGTCTACAACAACGCAACCATGTTCAGAATGAATAATAAATCAAATTTAACCCACAACAG
Organism: Sambucus nigra; assembly: GCA_949130495.1. Lineage (NCBI taxonomy): Eukaryota > Viridiplantae > Streptophyta > Magnoliopsida > Dipsacales > Adoxaceae > Sambucus > Sambucus nigra. Next base: position 237,056,672 of record OX422222.1, read on the forward strand.
CTATCAGGACACAAGATATATAACTCGACTTTTTTTCCCTTTTTCCTTTTTTCCTGATCGAAACTTGTATCTTGTGTTGACAGCAAATATAAAATGGTAAATGCTAAAGGCCCCCCAAAAATTACCCGACGACACCACAATACAGTACTTTAAGCATGGTGAACAATGAAAGATAACCATAATCTGCTTTAAATTGTGACTCTTTCATAGCCTAATAAAAGCTGGCAACAAAAATATGACAATAAGAAAATAAAAAACTACCAGTCTTCAGAAGTTTGAGGCACAAACACCACATTTCATGGCTGGTGACAAATGATGTAAAGGTAAGTGTTAATGTCCAAAGAAATGTGACTTCTCTTACAAATTCAAAAAACATTAACTTCTCTTACAAATTCTAAAAACATTGACTTCTCTTTCAAATTCTCATAATTTTGAAAGAGAAAAATGGTGATAAATTTTTGGCTCTTCTTTCAGGCAACAACACACTTCACCATACACCAAATCAAAGACAAAAATGTGTCTCTGAAGTCAAAATGGATAAAGGCTATGGTCCATTTTTCAACAGTCATCTTGGGCATAACACGTAGGAAATTATTTGCTACTATACAATAACATTTGAAACCTAATACTGGGCAGAATTTTTCCAAATATATTTAGACAGGAAGCACTAGAGCATTTCATTAGGGGGGCATAAGCAAGCAGAAACTCATGCAATTGCTGAGGAATCTCCAGCAAAGATGAAGTTCTGATGTATACATTAAGCCAAATAAATTTCAATCTCTAAAGGATATAATCCATCTAAATACATAATTCTGTTGATAAAAGGATGATTATAAGGGGAGGCTCAGGCCTTTCTTTTTTAAAAAATACTAGAGCCTTGATTTCAGTAATAAAGATAACTAATAAAAGAAAATAAATGACAAGGAAATTGGAAGATATTAAAATCCTAATCAAAGCAAATTGCCCCTTAATAAGGAGTTCCAAAATACCCACCCACCCCCCGGGTTGTTCAGATTATTATTGCCCCCGCCCCCCACCCCCGTCCCCCCAAATTCATGCCATTATCCTCGACTATAGGAAGCTCGCCATCCAACATGCCGCCAAAAATCCAGATGAGTGAAACATCATGAGATTCTTGCAGACTCCCCCACTTAAAGGATCACCCTTCCACTAAAGGGTCTGCGGTGATCAAATGGGTCAGAGTATAATCAAACCAAAGAGGTAAAAATAGTGGGACTCTTCCTCTGAACTTGTCACTGAGAGTAAGTAAACTCATACTCGCCCACTTACCATAATAATCATAAGGTTTAAAAGCCAAAATCTATGAAGCACAACTGAGGGTGCAGTATGCAGGTGCAACACCGTGCACGGGAATGATTCGAAAAATCTGAAGAAACTAGGGATCCGGGTGCACTAAGAAATATAAAACCATATTATATTATTTCTTAATTTTGTATAGGTAGGACATTAATTTTTGTACAAATAACTACATTAATTAATCTCCAACATAAAAAATAAATAAATAAATACCATAACATAAATAAATAATGTAGAATGATAATATGATCCACGAAATGACGTCTATATTCAAAAACCTTCCCGCTAATTATATTCACCAATCATAAAATCTAGCCATACATCAAGTTTCTTAACTTAATGGACGATTATCAATTCAAACAAGTTTCTGTACGGGGAAAAATTCGAAACAATCCATGTACCAATGGAAAACCAACTCAAAACCCAATTATAAATCAATGATAATCAATATCAAGACAAAGATATACATGGTTCGGCAACTTGTTTACGTCTATTCTTATTTAGGGCTGACATCTATAGACGCGACATGCTAACACGACACAAAATGATACAAAATTGATTTAAAACTGACATGAAATGTCGTGTTCGTGTCAGAGTTTTCTTACCCAAAGTCGTGCCATGTCGTGTTCATGTTAGTCGTGTTTTGTCGAGTTAATTCTTGTTTTTACCCATTTTTTTCTTACAATTGGGCAAAAAAATTAGTGATCGTGTTAATCGTGTCGTGTTCGTGTTTATATAGTTCCCGTCGTCTCATGCCAAAACATGGCCCAAAATACAAATTCCCACCCCTATTCTTATTAATATTGATGGAGTACAAATACACAGGTACTGCACTTAACAAGGTCCATATATATCCATTTATAAGCCCACTCATGGTGTTCCATTAGGAGTCTTTAAGAGTTTGCACGGGACTCTTCCACTGTACATGGTTTTCTCGTCGGACAGTTTACCTTGTGGTGGTTTGTATCTCCTGAACTCTCGTCTTTATCTGTACTGTGGAAACAAGTTCCATGATGGATCTAGGACCAATCCTGTGACCCATAAGTGAGGCCCTTAACATAATGCCCCACAATGCTCTCCAAATTAATCTTTATCAATTTGGGCCCTTAACATATGTAGAAGGCAAAAATTCACACGGTAGGGTCATTTCAGTCATTTCCAGATTCACTTATGACAGTTGTGCATCGCGTCTCACGTAATCGCCCTGCCTCAATGCCCTTCGAAAGTGGAACCCAAATAATGTGTCTTTCCCTCGATGAAAGTGACACTCAACCTCCTTGGGTCCTCTCTCCATTTTAGCCTTTCAGTTGTTACTAAAAAGTTATATCTTCAATCGTTCGTCTATGTAATTTGTCTTCTCCGAGCAATTTCCTTTTTGGTTTATTTCACTGTTGCGTTTGTTACTTTTTTCTTGAGATCATGGCCAATAAATAAATATACTATGCTTCAAAAGTCGGTTCAACATTCCCAATTGCATAACAATGAGTTACCTAACGAGTTCACCAAATCTGCATATTGACGAAGGCACATTTATACATTCGAAAATGATCGGGGAGACAGGAATCACCCTCCCTCCGAATCGTTTTAAGCTCCAGTTTGCCAAGCACTTTGGCCTCTTACCGGTGCAATGTTGCCATAACCTGTGAAGAGTGGTGAACAGGGTAAATCGCTTGAACGAGGTGCACCAAATCAATTTGGTGACTCACGAGATTATATACTGTTACAGTTTGGCACTCAAAAAGAAGGTTTCTAGGTGCGAAAGGCAGAGCGCGCTCTTGTGGCTCCAAAACATAAACAAAGATTATTCGGAGCATGGAATGATTTGCAAAAAAAATGGGAGTTAGCCCCTATTTCATAGGTTAGTGAAGCTCATAAAGAGCCAGGTGCCCGGTCGAAGAAGGTTATAGGTTGAGTCACTCCTACATTTGCTTTCCTTACTGCACTCTACTTTTTTCAAGGTACTTTGTAGGCAAGTTCAAGAAAAAGAAGACACGTCGTAAGATGTCTATGTTGTTGATCTGTAGAAAGTTTGGGGTCTTAGATGGAGACTAGGTTTGGACCACCCCAGGTGAGCTATCATCCTCTTGAGCTTCGTCCCTTCCAACAATAACAACCCAAAGATTATGGTTGTCATTCCCTTGGTCGAAGTTGCTAAGGAAGGTTCCTCAAGCTGTTCCAATTATACGCAGTCTTTTAAGTCGTTTGACGTGAACAAAATTATTTCTGAAGCATCCAATTCAGTTACAGACTAGCTTGAAAGGACATCCAACTAGTCCCCTCATCACGTAGATGAGGAAGAGATGTCGCGCAAATAGGTTCCCAACCTCTGAGTGCCGATATTGGGGGTAAAGCCGACATGACAAAGTCTCCCTTAAAGCTGGCCCCATCGAGCACAAAGAAACAGAGATATCCTCTTGCCGACTAGCTCCCCATCAGTATTAAAGGAATATCCTCACAAAGAAAAGAGAATGCCCGACTCTCACGTTTCCAAGAGGTTGAAGAAGCTTGAGAATGACACCTCTGACCAAGCAATTCAGACCCATATTGATCAAGATAAGGGGAAAAAAAGCCCAGGAATGTTAATCATTACCGATTTTTCTGTTGTGTCCAATCTGGAAGTCGCCTCCGAGCTTGTAAAGGCCCTTTGTCTTCCAAAGGACATGAAGGTGAGTCATCATGGAATGTGGCCCAAACTATTGTTGTGGTAAGTCGTTGCTCCCTTTTTATGTTCTTTAACTGTCATTTCTGGTTTTACTGCATTTTTCCAACTTATTCTTACTTCAGTTGTGCAACTCTCAATATTGCGAGATAATGAACGAGAAAGGTCATCCGGGAGAGGAAAACGGCTAAGTTCTTTCACGCCATAGACGAAGCGCAGAGGAACTTAAAAAAGGCCAATACAAAGTTCGTTAATCATGAAACAATCCACGTCAAAAAGGTACAAGATCTTTATGAAGTGGTGACGAGCTGATGGGAAATCATAAGGAGTGAGAGGACTCGAGAAAGCAGGAGTCCGAGTTGGCCAAAATGGCCTTGAGGAGTCCAAAGCAGCGGAGGAGGCAACCAAGTTTGAATTCAGTTGGCCAAGATGGCAAAGGAAATGACTGGGGCCGAGAAAGATAAGGGTTGGAATGATACAAGGGTTGCCTCCAATTAGCAGCTAAAGAACCTTTAAAAGCTCCATTTCAAGCAGGGTGGGATGAAGTCTTGAAAGCGATAGGGCAGTTGATGAATCACTTCTCTTCAGAGAGGATGCTTCATGTTCTCATTATGCAGCCTTGTGAGTGGTCGACGTTGAGGATACTCCAGCCCCGACAGCTACGCTCTAGCAACTTTCAACGCAGTGTTTTAAGGTTTTATATTTTTCTCTGTGAAAGTTTCTTTCATCAACAATGTAGGGCTTATGATTTCAAAGAGATGAATCTGAGATCGAAGCTAGCTTGGGAATGCGAAGCATAAGATTTAGAAGAAATGAGAATGGGCTTTTATAGGCAGAAACAATGTAAGACTCTGCAAATCCGTGAAATAATAGGGTCTAACCACAGAGAATCTCAATCAACCTTGGTCCAAGCAAAAATAGTAGCGAGACTTCGCTATAAACGGTGCGCCTCTACCTCTTTATGTCAAATCCTTTTATGTCTCGGTCAAACTCGATTTGACTCGTTCTGACTCGACCGAGTTAGCGTTTTCTTGGCCAAGTAGAACACTATATAGTTGGGTCGATCCTAGTTAGTGTTTTTACGGCTTTATTCATTAATTCAGTACTCGGTTACTGAGTGGTGGGCTTCAATACCGAATCAACTCGGCCAATAACGGCGATATAGTGAACCGTGTTCGTCGGAGGTCCAGTTGTCATTGAACGCTAACAGTGAGGCTCGCTAGTCGCAGATTGGTGGGACAAGAGGATTAAATCTGGTCGGCGAGGCTTCGTATTCCAGATTTGACATTTTGGTGCTACGTTGTAAGTGACACCAACCCCAAGTCCCAACCGTCGTTGCCCATGAACGAATCCCCAAAAGCTTTGCTCTTATGCCAATTTGGTGTGAGCGCAAAATCGATTACAACATTGATATTATGGGGACAAAACCACTGATAAATCATCTTCGTCGGAGGGAAGAAATTACCGACACAGTACGACTCCGTACTACGAAATTTTGTACAAGTCACCCTTCCGAATGTCGAAGAAATTCCCATTACTGTACTGCACAGCATCCATCAATGTATATGGAATGTCGGTGGGATCAGACAAAGAGAAGGGGCAACCATAATTACCCTGGAACGACAACAACTTTGCGATTTATGCATGTTCTGAAACACGGTAAAGTTATGTTCATACACTAAAATTAGCAATCCATAATATATATTCATTTTTCTTCCCTCAATTTATTTTATGAGAAAACTATTAAAAATATATTTAACTATTAAAGGTCGTACCCACAAGGCTCCCACTCTACTGCAGATTCTAGGAGAGGTGAATGTTAGTTGACCTTACCCCCATATTTTATATGGAGAGGCTGCTCTCATGTCTCGAACCCGAGACCAACCGTGACATGGACGAGGGCACTTACCATCGCATCAAGTACAACCTTTAATATATTGAACTATTAACTCGATAAAATCAAACGACAAATAGGTTAGGGTTTGTGAGAATTTTAAAAACTAGTGTGCTCCCACTCCGACCAGCCACACTTAATAATACTGACTAGCTGAAATCAACCGCACCTGAAACCGACCTCATCATGCCAATACAACCCATTATCCACCCAAACATCGATTAACTCGTAAAGGGACGTGACTCAGTCTATACTGCTCCAAGGCCTCATAGCTCTCAACTATCGACAAATTGATGAATCCTTCCTTCACAGCCCAAGAACCAAGTGACGTAGATCATCAATCTCTTGTTCGTTGTCTCCCTCAGCCAATATGGGAGAGCTAGAAGTGTCAGGGATGTTCTGTAATCCAAAATGATAATGTAATTTTCAGACCCACATCTGCAGAGAAGCGGTATTGCACAGGTCAAGGAAAGAATCAAGAGAGGGTGTCTAGATTGAAAAAGGGTTCGTTAGAGATCAAGTTCGCATGATAACGATGACCTTCACCAAATTTTGAAAGAAGGCAGGAAAGGCCATCCGAGTTTGAAGGGAAACAAAATTTAGGGCTTTCGAAACTATTGTTCTTTTGCGGCTTCAAAGTGGAGGTTTCTCGACAAGATGGAGCACCGACAGGCCATGCTTAGTGTCGGCACGCAGCTCACCAGACACCGGCAAGGGTGGGCGTTGCGAACTCGGCAGGCTCGTCATTTGGGGGTGGTTTTTGGCGACATGGCTAGAGCTCAAGAAAACCTGTTGTAGTTCGAAATGAAGGAACGACGGACCAGCAATTTCTTTGTCAAGCCTTGTCTGAAGTCGCTCGACGACAATGAGTGGTGGAGAGTGTTGGATCCCCGATATGGAGAGGGTTGGATGAGTGGTCACTATAATAAGGGCTCAATGGAGGGTTGGGAGCTTCGAACAGTGAGTTGTTAGAGACCAACAGCGTGCAGGGAGGGTTGTTGGTGATAGGGGCGGAAGGGGCTGCATCCGCGAAGCAAGGGGCGAAGACAGAAATGGGGTCGCTAAACCGCTGGTGTGGGATTTATATTAGAGTAGTCTGTTAATTCTTATCTCTCACAATGACAACGACAAACACTCCAAGAGCGAACGTCGCTCTACAATTGATGTGTAGTTGAGACCAGAAGCAATTTAATGTAGAAACTACACAATAATAACAACAAGAAGAATATTTGAAAGCCAAAGGCTCAATTTTAATTTCCATTCATCTCCCAAAATAAAGTAGTGAGCACATCTTAGAGTACAATGGAATTAAAAAGAGGTATCTAGAAAGATGACGTCATACGATAGTGGCCTCAGAGGAGTGACATCATCAATCTAGAAATCCTCAGAATACATAATGTCAAAAGTAATAAATTATCCCCAATCATGTATGCTCCTGCATCAACCCCCCCCCCCCCCCCCCCCCCACACACACACACACACCTCCATGAAAAGTTTCCATTTTGTCCCTGCACTAGCGGTAAAAATCGGGGTCAATGTGCTGGAACGTGGCCTCGGCGATCCAAGTGTTCAGCCTCGGGTCGTCCATATCATTGGATGAGAAACGGATGTAGTCACCGGACGGGGATGAAACCACCTCCGATACTAGGATATCCTCCACACGATCAACGTGAGAACGAATTGGGTGGCCCTCCGTTGCGGGAAGAGGTATCGGGGGGATGTGGTGCCTCGAAAAGGGAAAAGGCCAGCAACATTAAAAGGGTGGGGCAAACGGAGATCTGCTGGCAAATCAACCTCATACGCATCGTCTCCACACTCAGAACCATTAAGAATGGCCCAAAACGACAAATTTGGAGCTTGTGCCCTTTTCCCATCGCTATGAGAAATAACATACCATCACCGTGAGGTCTCGACAGCAAGGCAACAGAGCAGATCTCCACGCTTTAATTGAAAACCTCGATCTGGCCATCTGTCTAAGGTGAAAAGCCGTGGAAAACTGGAGGGAGCATCGCAGTAAACCCCATAAAGTCCGTCAAAAGTGACCCATAAATCGGATGTCTCTGCCTGAAGTCATGATGCAAGCACACCTTATAAACGAACAATCTCCTGAAAATAAAGAGTGGTCACATGGAAGCATCTATTATGCATGAGATGTATATGAAATGTGCCATCTAGAACCTGTCAACGACAACAAAGATCGAATCATGTCCTTGAATGGTGCTAGGGAGGCCCATAATGAAGTCCATGGTGCCATAAGCAATCGAGAATAGGTAAGGGGGTATAAAGACCGGTGTTGGTACATTGTCCCCTGACTATCTGGCAGGCGTAACATCGACAAATGAAGGCATTTGTGTCCCGCAACATAGTAGGCAAAAATAACCTCTCCCTAAAGGGTCAAGTGGGTGCACACCACACATGTGGCCAGCGAGGCCACCGGAATGAACATTAACAATGATCTTCTCCCGAAGGGAGGAACCAGGGACACATAGAGCAGTGCCACGAAAACGGAAGCCATCCTGTAATAAAAAGTCCCTTAAGGTGCAATTGTGTTGTTGACACTCGACAAAAATGGAACCAAAGTGAGCCTGACGCATATAAGTCTCACAACTCGTCAACCCAAAAACTTGACAACAAATAATAACCAAGGCATGGCTTCAGCGACTGAGAGCAGCGGCTGGGAGCATCGGTTACTTAAATTTCCTTCCCAGTTTGGAGTGGAGTTGGAAGGTATAATGCTGGAGGCATGATGTCTATTTAGCATGTTTGTCGCTAATTCAACGTTGGCTATGTAGATACCGGAGGGCCTCGTGGTCAAATTTGATGATGAATTCTTTAAGTAGGAGATAGGATTGACAAAATTTGAGAACTTTGACGATGGCGTAAAACTCTAGATCATAGGTTAAATAATTCAGGGCGATCCTGAGAGCTTTTGGCTAAGGAATGCAACCAGTTTGCAATTATAGCTCAAAACAATACCGAACTCAAAGAGCTGGGAGAAATCTGAAAGTGCTAGAACAAGAACAGTGGTCATAAGGGTCTTGATGTTTCGAAAGGCATGATTGGCAGCATCGATCCATCGAAACTCAGCATTAGAAGTACTCATCAAATCTGTGATGGGAGCCATAACTGTACTAAACCCGCCAATGAAGTAGCGGTAAAAGCTCGTAAGGCCGTGGAAATTGCACACAAAAGTGGGGGTTGGCTAATCTACGATAGTCTAGTCTTGGAAGAATCAACTCGCACGTCTTCGCCAGAGACTACATACTCCAAGACGGTGACGAATGGGACCATGAATGGACATTTCTTTAGGTGGAGGTAAAAATGTTCGGATCCGAGGGCGGCGAGGACCCGTGGCACATGGGACAAATGCTCCTCTAAGCGACTATAAATGACAATGTCATCGAAGTGAACCGCCACAAACACGCCAAGGAATGGTCGAAGGATCTGGGTCATGACCCGCATAAAGGTGGATTGAGCGTTAGACAATTCGAATGGCATAATGGTCCACTCGTAAAGGTCATCCTTCGTTTTGAAGGCAGTATTCCATTCGTCTCTGGGCTCCGAATCTGACGATACCCACTCTTTCAGTCGAGTGTGGAAAAGACCCGAGCTCCATGTAGCCGATTAAGCATATCATCGAGGCGTGGAATAGGAAATCGATATTTGACGGTGATTTTACTGATTGACCTACTGTCCACACACATCCCCTAACTCCCATCTTTCTTAGATGTGAGGAGGGTTGGAACGGGGCCCCGATCGCATAACTTGGAAACTTGCCTCTGAAGCTCCTCGTGCTTGGCGAGCAACATCCGAGTAGGGCAAGTTAGGTAGGGAAGCCTCGGGTACAAAGTCAATCGCATGTTGAATATCATGGAGTGGGGAGTCGTCGGGTAAGGAGAAAACATCGAAGTTGGAATCTAGGTGGTCATGGATCTCAGGTGACATGTCAACCTCCGGTATGCTAATCGAGTTAATGAGAGCAAAACACAAACCACTCTCCTCGACCTCGATCGTTAGGTCAGTGTGAGAAATAATAAGGGCTAAAGGTCGAGGAGGACGGAGCTCTCGCATTATATGTAACATGAAGTGTTGCCCTAGTGTTAGTGCTGGAAAGTGCAGGAACGGTAGTACTGCCATAGTCTACCCAAAAGTGATTGACAAATACGTATATTAACAACTGTGCATAGTTTAAGTCGGGATACGACCCGATGGTGAACACTACACGGCACTGGTTATGCAGGGTGATAGAACCACCGCTTCCCAACCACCAATACGGCATGGCTTGGTGAGATAGAAAGCCCCAACTTGTCGACCATCTTCGGGGCTATGATGTCGTCACCGGCTCCTCCATTTATAATGACAAAGCATTATCGTCCTATGAATGTGCAACGGGTGAAGAAAATGCTCGTCCATAACCATACGAAATCACGAAGGGCTTGAGACATCACAAGGACATGTGTGGTGTCCGTTAGTGAGGAGACGTCATGAAAGGTTGTCACGGGGGTGAGGGCAGCACACGTTGCCTAGCGGTGACAAAATAAGTCACGACGACGGCATATAGAACAGGCTTCCGAAAGTGGAATATAAGGTGCTATGGGTGGGATGCCCAAAGAGGAGCAACCAACACCTAAGTGGACAATATTCAAGGTAATTTGGTTCGAAAGGGGTTCCATTGGTTTGGTTGGGTTTGTGTTGGGGTGGGATTTCGCATTTTTTTAGAGTTGAGGGATTGAAATGCAAATTTCAGGAGCGTTTTAGTTTGAAGGGGTGTTGAATGCAACACGTTGGGTATATTCCAGGCATCTAACTATGGTTTGAATATTTTGTTGAACGAGGCTGAAAGAACAGGTAATAAATGTCGGGTATGGTTGGTCGTCGAAGACGGGTGATCGGAATGGTTGACATAAGTGGTTTGATATCGGAATGGCCACTGATCTGCAAGGACTTGCTTGCTTGATGTTCACAGCAGGTTTAGCAACCTAGGAGCTGACGGATGACGAATCTGCTCCGCTAAAGAACAGGGGTGGTTGGATTTGGTCAAAGAGAATTCGTCGGCCAGGATTTGCGATCAGTTGGGCAGCTGCTGCTGGAATGAGGGTCACCATTTCTTCTTTAGAGTCGGGTCGGCAGCAGTCAGGAATCAGCTGGTCCTGTCACTCGGGTGGTACCACCCGACATCCCAATCGTCAGTGTTGATACTAGAAATTGGTTTTATGCCTATTTTATTTATGTTGACCATTTTACTAATAGCCAAGCAGTTAAGAGATATATAAGCCATACAATCAATTAACATAGTGAAGAAGAGAAAGAGAGACAGTAAGAACTCGGATTTGCGTGGTTCGGCCCAATTTGATGCCTACGTCCACAAATGCAATCGGTTGCATTAATTCAATTTATAATCTCCATGGGAGCTAGTTTACAATCTTTCTCGCCCTAATCTAGCAGCATAACGGTGCATAACACAAGAACGTGAGAAAGCTTCCTGAATCATCTAGTATACATTAGATGCCGTGGGTGGGCAAAGCTTGCGAGTATGGACTTGTTAATTAGCGCGAGTATGGACTTGATGGGCAAAGCTTGCGAGTATGGACTTGTTGAGGGATTTGAGATTGAAAAGTACACATAATCTCATCTGTCGTTTGCCGATGATATATTTTTTTTGGTGCACTGAAGGTGAGGATAGACTTACAAATTTAACAAGTGTTGTTGCCATTTTCAATAATGCATATGGGTTCAAAGCCAACTTGTCACAAAATGTTGTTGTCGGCTTTAATGTTGACGAAAATTAGCAAGGGGCATTAGAGGAGAGAGGAGGTTGTTAGCTAAGTTTTGCACCTTCGACATACTTTGGTTATACATTTTAGAGGGAACCAGGTAAGGTGTATTTGGGGGATAGATGTCACAAAAGTTTCTAAGAAACTGGAAAGGTGGAATAAGAGTTGTCCCTCTAGAAAAGGGAGTATGTCTTTGGTAGCATCCCTATTTATTTTTTCTCTCTTTTAAGTTGCTCATAACAGTCGCTACTAAATTGAAGAACTTGTGCGAGACTCTCTTTGTTAGGGAAGTGATTAGGATAGGAACAAAAGTAAGCACCTCGTTAGTTGGGAAGTGGTACCTAAATCAAAGAAAAAAGATGGATTTGGGGTGAGTAATCTTATTAAAAGAAATGAAGTGCTCTTGGGAAAATGACTTTAGAGATTTACTTCGCAACAAAACTTACTACGGTGTTTCATCATTCAAAGAAAATATGGCTCCAAGACAATGATTGGGTATCTAATTAATGTTGTTTCTAGAAGGTCAATAATATATCTAAAGGTTTGTGACTCTTTTCTTGCCAATGTTCGTTTTGTTGTGGCAAGAGAAGTAGAATTCCCCTTTTCATTTATGGAAGGATGCTTTGGGTCACTGCATCCGCATTATGAATTTTTTCGACTCTGCATAATTTTGTCATCCAAAAGCTTAGATCAAGCAGTCATATTCTTGGAGTTCTATTCCTTCTACATGGGTTATTTCTTTTAAAATGAATCTAATCTGATGGGTTTCTTCAATTATCTAATCTTTTACATTGGATTCATCTTTACAAGAGAATACGAGTGGGGGTTTTTTTTTTTCATTTCCATAATTCAAAATATTAATTGACTCATCTACAATTCCCATCTTTGAACCACACAATTGTTTAGAAGGCGAGTGTTCTTGAACATTCTTTCGAAAGTGCACCTGGGTTGGCCGCCACTAGGAGAACTAATACTTGTGATTTGTTCCAGAAAAGGAAACCTGGTACAAAATATCTCCACGTTGATGTATTTTGTGCAAAGAAAAGAGGAAAAGAGGAAAACATATTTTGTTACTTTTGTTCATGGTGTGCACGAGGTCCCGTGAATTGATTGTAATTTTTATTCTTGTTTTTTCCATCTCTAATAGATCTCGACAAAGACCATCACCTCCAAGGTCAAAAATATCATAGGGTTGCAAAACCTTAGATGATTCGCAGAAGTGGATGGAGATCACCATCACCGGTCGTCGGCTGCTCTTAATGCGTCACGGTTGGCTTTGGCCCTTGGGAGTTCTCCACCCTCTCCTCTTTCTTTGTATGTGTCAACACTCTAGGGTGCAGATTGAGTTCGCAAGATGGGGGGGTTTTGTACTTCATTTTCCCCCAGTGCTTGTGGGCAACAGGACTGGGGCTAGGGTTACGTACTTAAGGTGTAGCGACAGCAGGGAGTGGTAGTTGAACTTGAAAGGCTTGGTTTAAGGTTTTGAGGTCTGGTGGGTGACTTCAAAGGGGTGAGGTTTGGGCAGCCATGGGGAGGCGGAGTGAGGTGCTTGGTGAGGATGAGTAAGGGGCAAAGAGGGAGGTGCCGCAGGCTGGTGTACCACTGCAGAGATGCTTTGAATCTCGGATAACATGAGTCTCAAAGTGTCCTCTTTCGTAAACGTGTGCTTCTCCATATCAAACCATTAATGATTCTTCTTCGAAGTCATGATTTTGTTTGTACGCAGCAGCAGCAGCAGCAACAACAACGCTTTGAGCGAACGCGCTCTGATACAAATTGACGTAAGAAAATCACTATCAATGGCATCCTAAGAAGAATATACAATAAGTCAAATCTCTCTAATATAAAATGTATGAATTGATAGCGAAATAAGCTAACAGACAAAAAGTCCCTAAGGGATATCCATCAATAACAAAAATGATATTCCCTAGTAACTAATAAAATCTACTAAAATATAGGTGACAAATTAAAAAAGTACATATAAAAATATTACAATTAAATCCAAGTACTCTCAGTTCACATACATTCATATACTCAATTTTGTTCAAACAATATCTTTGGGATATTCGGAGGGGCTGAAGTTGTTCCTAAAAATTGTAATGATTCAATTGTGAATCGTTGGAGGTGCGGCAGTTCTACGAAGTGGTTTAAGTGCCTTTGGCGGTTTATCTTGTTTCAGCTGCGTGTTTGGTGTGGTTGGAAAGAAATTTTAGAATCTTTGGGGAAAAGAAAGTAGAAAAGGAGGAATCATTGGAATAAGGGCAATACTTCCAAAGAATTTTTGGGTCTTGGGGTTTTGGTTTGATATTGTCAACAATTATGTGGAATCTGTTGATTAAGTTCAGCAAGGTTTTTTGAAAGTATCAATTTGATGTTTTTGGCCGCTGGGATTTAGCGTAAAGGATCTTTATGTCTCAGTGATTAGGGGGGATGGTAGGCTGGATTTTTTCATCATGTCAGGCTGCTAGAATATTCCTCATTACAATCTTTTGTTGTTTTCCTTATTATACATCCCTTTTGATCTAGGTTGTTCTGTATTAATGAGGACTTCTCGTCTTCATATATTTGTATCTTTTTTCATGTCAACAATAAAAGATCGTTTTATGATTAGCAAATAAAAAAGTGTTAGAAATTAAAGTAGTTGCTTATGTTTGTTTCAATTAGGAGTTAGTGTTTTCCTTTAAATCTGCTATTTGTGTGGTTAGTGCTTGAGTGGGATAAGTTAGTGGGTTAGTGCCTCTTTATGTGGTTAGTGCTTAAGTGGGACAAGTTAGTTGCTATTTCTAACTGTATAAAAAGGCTGTAAAACTCTTTGATGAAATGCAGAACTTTTCCAGTACATTTGTGCATCAATTTCAGTTGAACTAACATTGGGTATCAGAGCCACCACTGGGGCCTGATTGAAAAGGGAGAGAGATCATCTTGCAGCAGCAGAAATGGCAACTGAGAAGAGTACAGATAACTTTGTTCAACCTGCGATTCCAAAGTTTGATGGTCACTATGATCATTAGAGTCTTTTGATGGAAAATTTCTTGAGATCGAATGAATACTTTGATCTTGTGGTAACCGGGTATGCAGAACCAGCACCACCAGAAGATGAAATGACGGTTGCTCAAATAGCAAGGCTAGCGGCGTTGAAGCTGAAGGACCTGAAGGTCAATCTTGGAGACAATTCTCAAGAAACACAACCAAACAGATTTGGGATTCAATGAAAAAGAAATACCAAGGCAGCTCAAAGGTGAAGTGTGCACAGCTTCAAGCTTTGAAGAGGGATTTTGAAATTCTACAAATGCAAAAAGGAGACACTATCAATGACTATTTTGGCAGAGTTATGGGAGTTATGGGAATTGTCAACAAGATGAGGATTCATGGTGATCAACTAGAAGATGGAGTTGTGGTGGAGAAGATCTTACGATCTTTAACACCAAAATTTGACTACGTGGTTTGTTCAGTGGAGGAATCAAATGATACAATGGAGATGACCATTGATGAATTGCAAAGTTCTTTGCTTGTTGCAGTGGATGAAATGCAGGCTTTAAAGGTGTCTACACATGACGAGGCTCTAGCTCTAGAGGAAGAGGTAGAGGAAGAGGTGGTAGAGGCCGTGGAAGAGGTGGAAGAGGCAATCATCATGGAGGTAGCGGCAGAGATGATAGCAGATCATCCAAGAAAGATGAGGATCATCATGGCAAAGGAAACGGGAAATTTGACAAGTCTAAGGTGTAGTGCTACAGGTGTGGAAATTTTGGGCACTTCAAGAATGAATGTTACACGAAATTGGACAAAGAAAAGGGAGAGAAGTCCAACTTTGCTGAGAAGAAAAAAGAAGAAACGCTGCTGATGGCATTTCATGCCATGGAGGACATGGATTCAGAAATTTCATATGTTGATTCTGGATGTAGCAATCACATGAGTGGCCGCAAGTCATCTTTTGTGAATTTGAATGAGAACTTCAAATCAGTAGTGAAGTTTGGATAAGTGTAGAAGTGATGGGAATAGGAGAAGTGAAGATCAAAACAAGGAATGATTTTGTGGAAACCATTGCAAACGTGTTCTACATACCTGATTTGAAGGAAAACTTGCTCAGTGCTGGACAGCTGCAACAAAAGGGATACACCATCACAATGAAGAATGGAGAATGTGAAATATATGATCCAAAAAGGGGGTCAATTGAAGTGGTGAAGATGACACAGAATAGGCTCTTTCCCATGAAGATCAAAACTGTGCAGAGTTGCTTGATGGCCAAGAAAGATGATGATGATTCATGGAGATGCCATAAAAGGTATGGACATTTGAACTTCAATGGTCTAAGAACTCTATACGAGAAGAATATGGTGAATGGACTACCTGAGTTGGCCCATATTTCACAAGTACGTGATGAATGCACGATTGGCAAGCACAAGAGAGAAAAATTTCCCTCTGGAAAATCAGTAAGGGCTCAAGAATTGTTGGAGTTGGTGCAATCAGACTTATGTGGACCAATTTCACCAAAGTCAAATGGCAACAAGAGGTACTTCATTTCTTTTATTGATGACTTTAGCAGAAAGACTTGGATTTATTTCTTGCAAAAATCATAAACTTTTAGTACATTCAAGAATTTTGTAGCTCTTGTTGAGACTGAAACTGGGCGGAAAATTAAAACTTTGAGGACTGATTGAGGAGGAGAGTTTTGCTCCAATGAGTTTAACGAATTTCGTGATGAGAAGGGAATCAAAAAGCAACTAACAGCCTACACTCCTCAGCAAAATGGCGTGTCTGAAAGGAAGAATAGAACCATTTTAGATATGGTGAGAAGCCTTCTTGCAACTGGAAAAGTACCAAAGTTATTTTGGCCTGAAGCTGTTCTCTGGTCAATTCATATTTTCAACAGTACTTTTTCTGTTAAGAATATGATTACTCAAGAAGCTTGGAGTGGAAGGAAGCCATCGGTGGATCACTTCAAAGTTTTTGGGTGCATAGCATATGCACATATGAAAAAAAGCTTGATGACAAAAGTGAGATGTGTGTGTTTCTTGGAGTAAGTGAATCCTCAAAGGCCTACAAACTGTACAATCCTGTGACAAAGAAGATTGTGGTGAGTAGAGATGTTATTTTCAAAGAAGATAGCACATGGAATTGGGATGCAAATAATGAAGGCAACAACTCTTTGCAGAAGCAGATTCCTATGGATGATGAAATGAATGTAGATGAGGATGCACGTGGAGAACAAATTGAGGAAGATGTTCATAATGAAGCACAAGTGATGAAGCAGTAGGTCAAGACTCAAGCTACAATCTCCGAGATCCCAATACAAGAAAAAGGCCGGCTTGGATGATAGATTATGAGGCAAATTATGGTGAATCTGGTGTTGATAATGTCAATTATGCATTGTTTGTGGACACAGATTCGATTACATTTGAGGAAGCTGTGAAAAATAGCAAGTGGAGGATAGCTATGGACAATGAAATTAAGTCCATTGAGAAGAACAAGACATGGGAGCTCACCGATTTGCCTGAGGGGCAGAAATCCATTAGTGTCAAATGGGTTTACAAAACCAAGCTAAATGAAAAAGGTGAAGTTGACAAGTACAAAGCAAGATTGGTGGTGAAGGGCTACAAACAGAAGGAAGGAATTGATTTCAAAGAGGTGTTTGCACCAGTAGCAAGACATGACACAATCAGAATGGTGGTCTCCCTAGCTGTGCAGAATTCTTGGCTTATCTTTCAACTAGATGTGAAGTCTGCTTTTTTGCATGGAGACTTAGAGGAACAAGTATTTGTGGAGCAACCACCAGGCTATA
The DNA here is from genome assembly GCA_949130495.1 of Sambucus nigra. Lineage (NCBI taxonomy): Eukaryota > Viridiplantae > Streptophyta > Magnoliopsida > Dipsacales > Adoxaceae > Sambucus > Sambucus nigra. The sequence goes on from OX422222.1 coordinate 237,074,095, forward strand.
TGAAGAAAGGAAAGGAAAAGAAAAGAAGGTTTACAAGTTGAAGAAAGCACTTTATGGCCTGAAACAAGCCCCAAGAGCCTGGTACAGCAGAATCGATTCTCATTTTGCAAAAATAGGATTTCAAAAGTACCCACATGAACATACACTCTATGCCAAGGTTGAAGATGGAGGTAAATTGATTATAGTATGTTTATATGTTGATGATCTCATTTATACTGGAAATAATGCTGACTTGTTGAATGAATTTAAGTTGTCAATGATAAAAGAGTTTGTGATGAGTAACTTCGGGATTATGAAATATTTTCTTGGAATAGAAGTCAAGCAAATGACTTATGGAAAATTAATATGCTCAGGAGGTTCTAGAAAGGTTCAAGATGGAGGACAGCAAGCCTTTCGCTACACCAACAGAAATTGGAGTGAAGTTAGCAAAGGATCCGAATGGCAAAGTTATGGACAGCACCTATTTCAAGCGGTTAGTGGGAAGCTTAATGTATCTAACCTCTACTAGACCTGATGCACGCTGTGAGCTTAATAAGAAGATACATGGAGAAACCAACTGAGATGCAACTCAATGCAACTAGAAGGATTCTGAGGTATGTGAAAAGGACCATAGATTATGGAGTGTTTTACAAGAAAGGTGACGTTGGACTGAAAGGTTACACAGACAGTGATTATGCTGGAGATATTGATGACAGAAAAAGCACATCTGGTTATGTGTTCTTGCTGAGTGGAGGAGCTATTTCTTGGCATTCAAAGAAGCAATAAATTGTTGCATTGTCCACTACTGAAACTGAGTTGGTAGTAGCCACTGCAAGTGCTTGTCAGGCTGTCTGGATGAATATTTCTTGGGAGAAGAACAACAAGGTACTTCAGTTATTTATTGTGACAATATTTCAGCCATTAAGTTGTCTAGAAATCCAGTTATGCATGGCCTATGAAGCACGGACTCGACACGCAATAAGTGTTTCGACACAACACGTGACACGTGATTTTTCTAAAAATTAGGATACGACACGCTAGGATACGTATAATATATAATATATATTTAAATATATATAAAAGAAATAAAACAATTTTTTTCAATAAAATACATTATTAGAGCATTCAACATAATAAAATTAAGAAAATGGACAATAAAAAACAATATTCAAACACACTTTTAACATTAAAAATCATAAATAAAACATAATCACCATCACATTAGTTGCATTTAACATTCAAACATACTTTTTTTTGTTGTTTCTTTTATTTATTTGTTCTTTTGTTGTTTCTAATCTTTTTTCTTTTGCTGTAGTTGCATAAAATAAAGAGGGAGAAACAGCAAAGAAAAAAAGCAAAGAAAAGGGAAGGAAAAACAGCAAAGAATGAAGAGGAAATAGCCAAAAAAAAGGGACTAGCGTGTCGGGGGAGTGTACCAGCATGTCGGGAGCGTGTCCCAGCATATCGGGAGCGTGTCAAACCTTAAAAAAAGGACACTCTGGGACTCGCGTGTCCTAGCGTGTCGTGTGCCCGACACGTGTCAAACAAGATTCGTCGCCTCCGTGAGAGTGTCGATACTTCATAGTGCATGGCAGAAGCAAACACATCGATGTTAGATTCCATTTTCTAAGAGACTTGTGCCAAGATGGAGTTATAGAATTGGAATATTGCAAGACTGGTGAGCAAATACAAAACCATTGAAGCAGCCTTTATTTGAGAAGCTGAGAGCTGTGCTGGGAATGTGTTCAGCCCAAGTGTTCAAAGAAGATGGATTCGAGTCTGTACAATCTACTTAAACTGGTTCAGCAGAAATCAGTTTAAGGGCGGGAATGTTAGAAATTAAAGTAGTTGCTTATGTTTGTTTCAATTAGGAGTTAGTGTTTTCCTTTAAATCTGCTATTTGTGTGATTAGTGCTTGAGTGGGATAAGTTGGTGGGTTAGTGCCTATTTATGTGGTTAGTGCTTAAGTGGGATAAGTCAGTTGCTATTTCTATTGTATAAAACGGCTCTTTGATGAAATGCAGAACTTTTACAGTACATTTGTGCGTCATTTTCAGTTGGACTAACAAAAAGGAGCTTGACAAATACGTCTTATTTACATGTCATTCCTTAATTGTTCCCATTATAACAAATTTTCCTCAGTAGGTCCTATTTGGACAGGTACTAACTATTTACGACCTGTTTTCTAATGGGACCTATTGGAGAAAAAATGTTTTCTAAAAGGATCCATTTGAGAATAAAAAATAAATAAAAAGAAAAAAGAAAAAAGAACGTAGGACCTATTTGACAACATACTTGGCAAACAGGACCGATTGGTAAAAAGCCCAAATAAAAAAGGCCAAAGAATCTTAATAGATTGAAAACCCTGAGTCTATCAGTTTGGAATAGTCAATTTCCATAATTATGACCCCCGAGTCCTCCAGCATTTCCAAACCATTGGTTCTTCCAGATTTATGGACTGAGAGTCCTCTAGCTTTTCAAACGATGAGTCCTTACAGATCTGTGCACCACAATTACTCTTAAATTTCGAACACTGAGACTTCGCACATTTCGGACCATGAGTCATTCCAAAGTCCTTGACCCTGAGATTGCCAAGAATTCTAGACTTCTTTCTCAGACACAGATATGCTCTAACCTGGATCAAAACCATTCTCAAGATTCTCTTTGCAGTGCATATGTGCTCTGATCTTCTAGATGCATACTTGTTCTAGCCTTCTCAATTTGCCAAACAAGCACGTGTTATCTTTGCCAAAGGTGACTCTCCCCACTGGTTGGCAATGAACTCTTGAGACACCTCATTCGCGAACCCTCAAAATGCTCACTGCAGTAAGTACAAAGCCAGGAAAACTCCTATTCCCATTTGCAACCTGGCATTCCCTGTGCGCCCATTTTACACATGCAAAACACGTGCCCAGTTGTTTTTAAAAGCCTCAAGATGACAAGAGTTAACTTTCAAGAGCCAAACAAAAGCTAGTCCAGATTTACACTTTCGTCACATTTCTCAACTTCTACACTTTTTTGGCCCCCGAGAAATTTGCGAAGTCATAAACATGAAATTTGTAGATTTTTTAGTTCTCTTTCCAACTTGGCATAAAACTGATGTATTGGTAGATAGTTGTGTCCAGGATGTCTTATGACCCATAAATATATCCTAAGAGGAGATAATTTGTTGGTCTATCTTTGATGGAAGATCTGCCATCTCACACAAACCTACTGGCTATTGCCTTGTTGTTTGTTCCCAACCAATGGGAGTTCTCTTTCATGGACACAAAAAAAATGTGTATATAAGAATGTAACATCAAGATGAACAGCCCTCTCTCTAACAAAAAGATCTCATCATACTTCCCTAAAGAGGGTCTCTCTCTCTCTCTCACACACATACACACACACAAACATTTTGGAATCTGCAGAAAACTGCCAAATAGACACATTTTCTCATATTTCAAAATTCCTTGGAACTCTGCAATTAAAAAAAGAGGTTATCAAATGTAGACAGCCAACTCCTAAACACTGATCAGTGTCTTTGGATACCAATTGTTGCAAAAAGAAATAATCAAAGTGCTCATACAAATGTGACCTCGCGGTGAGGCCAGGGTTCTCAAAGTCACAGCTATTAGACTAGCATCATAATGGTACTCAATCAGGAGACATTTTGGATTGCTCCATAGATTTATTTAGATGAGTTCTTTATACTTTATACAGAACTTCTCCAATCCATGCATAATTCGCCAAAAAAGAGGGAAAATATATGTCATATTATATTAGAATGCTTACACTTAGTCACATTTTAGGGCAATGATTTTTAACTTTAAATCTTTTGGAATGAACATAAAAATGCTCCCAATGAGCTAGCAATACAAATTTAACTTGAAGCATCAAAATATCAGTTCATTCCTCCATACAACTTTTTATATATGTGATAAAAGGGGCATTGCAAAGCCATGTTCTTGAGCAATAATATTTCCTAATCAACAATCAAGTCAGAATCAGACAAGATAAAGTTTATACAACCCCTTTTATCCACGTGATTCAGTGAAGAAAAAGATTAACCCATGGGAAACTATAAAATGCTATAGTGACATTTTCATGGTAGTGAACCCTTTAAAAACTTAGATTTTTAAAAGAGGATTTCAAACATAGATGCACTCCATACATGATATGGGGGTTTTGTTCAGTGAGATCTACTAATAATAAGAGATAAAGAATGGACGGAATATATATAGGAATCAGAAGATCACTACCACTTCAAGTTTCAAATGCATCAAAGAAACAACAGTTACCATTTCTACTTAGTCAAACACAATCTACCTTTTCAATCAAAGAATTCTCAAACACACGCGCCTTCTGAAGGCTCATATTATCAGTTGTTGCGGCAATATAGAATCTTGGGGTGAAACGATCTTTTTGCAGCACTGATAGGAGATTTAGCATCTCAGCTGTGTGACCCCCTACATTATAATCAAATGCCAGAAAGGGAGTAATTTTTCAAAACAGAAATGAGGGAGTGATTACCACTAAAAATTAGGGTTATTTTGTCTTTAAACCCCTACTTTTAGGACCTGAGCCTCCCCATAAAACAAAAACAAAGATCAAGTTACACCCACAAATAAGTAGCAAAATCTCACTCAGTATCATAAAAGACCCTCACTGAGTGTCACTAAAACATTGAGGGGATTGAACTTATGCATTTTCTATTTGGGGTGTAACTCAAAAACTGCCCTAAAAATGGGGGTCCATCTCAAAATATACCTAAGGGCCTGTTTGATAGCATGGATAGCAAATTTTTCCATGGATTCAAATCATCAAAATGGGTACTAGCGGTACTTTAGTGTAAGTTGGCGAAATTTTCCAAGGCAAATAAAGATTATCAAACATGTCAAAAAGATGGCAAATCCCAAAAATTCCCCATAGCATATTTTGTCATGCCATGATATCAAACAGGCCTGAGATTAAAATATGAGGAAAAGGAAGACTAAAGAGCACACCTGAACCCAAAACAATGAGGGTACTGACACGTTGTGGATGCATTGTACGAAAGGGTTTGTTGCTTCGATATATAACGTATAGGACACGGATCACAATGAAGGTGATGGTGATAGTAATAATAGTGAGAAGAATGGAGACACTACACGCCATACTATAAAAGCAACAGCTATTGCCTTTCTCCATTGCAAGAAAACTCCTTTTCTCAGTTGCTATATCATACAGAAATAAAGAACAAAAAGACGTAAAGAAAAACAATGAGGGCGAGAAGAGAAATAAGGAAGGAAACAACTCAAAGTAAGGGCTTATAAAGCTTGAAGAAAATATAATCATTAATTCGTAAAATCAAGTAAACCAACTTTGATCCAGATTAAATCAAATTACAATGTTAGGTAAAAATTCTAAAAGTGAGTCTTTTTCAAAGTGTTCGTGGGCGCGCACGTATATATAGATATGAACAGAAGATGGTTTTTGAAATTGTGGTAGAGGTACAAAAATCTATATATTCAAAATTTTATATATTCTTTAATTAATCCTATCACCATAGGTAAGAGAGAGAATAAGAACACCACAGTCTATATATTTCTTGCACTAATCCTGTCATCATTTATAATGAAAGGACATAATAAGCACACGAAGCTTGAAATGATAATCACAATGTTTCCAATATGATGGCCTCAATTCCTAAAAGTTGGATGAAGGATTGTTGGCTAAACTGTTAGATTGTTAGGGGCTTATGATGACTAAAGGCCCTTTTTTCAATTTTCATGTATCTATATCTAGTCTTACGAGTCTTACCTTTATGAAAATCTGCCTCTCTATGGAATAAGTGTGTAAATGTTGACAGATACCATTTTGAGGAAAAATTATTTTGTTTCCAAAAGCAACAAAATAATCATAAGAAAAATGTTTGGTTCCTAAATGAAAGTATATATTGATAGGAAACCAAGCCTCTTGGCCAGTGGTATAAGGCTGTCACCGGGACAGTCTTGGGGTGGATTGGGTTTGGTCCCGGAGGAAAAGCGATGAACAGCGAATGAGAATTAGTCGAGGTGCGCGTAGGCGGCCGAACACCTCATCATATATATATATATATAGTCCATTATTAAGAGAAGTGCAAAAATCATAACCAAACTATGTATCAAGTAGTATTTCAGACACCCACCTCCTCCACTTGTGCAACCCAATAGCAGCCAACTCCATCACACAAACATTTTCAAACATTAGCTAAAAATTTATTTTTTTTTTGTGTGTGTGTGTGTGTGTGAGAGAGAGAGAGAGAGAGAGAGAGATACTGACGTTAGAACATAGGTACGATGGGGTTGGCAATGCTTGATCGCCGATGAGGTTGTTGGCCTTCCAACCAGAATCGCTGGTGCTTCTTTTCCTTGTCAAAATGATATGGGGATTTCCATGATCACCCTAAATGATAAGGGACATATACCAAATAGTGCTTCAAACATTTTTTAATATTTATTTAGTCCAAGTCTTTTTATTTTGGCTCAAAAAGTCTTTTGCCACATATTTTGGAAAGGGAGTGCCGCTGGCGCGGACCTCTAAAAATAAGAGAATATTGAGTGCTTGAGGGACTAAATGGGTTAAACTAAAAATATGTGTCATTTTTAAAAAATATATATTTATAGTAGGGACTATTAAATAATTGACCCAAATAATAATCCAAAATTACACACCCCTTTTATGGTATAAAATATAGAAAATTATATTTAAGATTCATTTGTCAAGTCAACGTACATATAAGTTTTATTAACTTTTCAATAATTACATAAGTTCTATTCCAATTTTTTAGAGAATTTTTTCACAAGTTTACCCTTTTTAAAACCAATCATCCGTTTAGAAAGTTACATAAGTGATTGGACTTTCTTTTTAATCCTAAAATGATCATAATTTTTGCTTCACAAATTTGTTTTTCGCAAAATTACTATTTTTGAAATCTGCTCGACGAGATCTATCAAACAAGATCCATGAAGCGTATATAATTTCAAAGAAAAAAAATTACACAAACAGTAAACTTTACTGTATGCACTAAAATATGAAATAGTTGTATATATGTGACATTTTCGCAAACATACAGTAACATTTACTGTGGTAATATTACCCATATATATATATATATACGGTAGATCCGAACCCTCTTTTTCCAAAATTACCTTATATTTAAAGGTCCGCCCTAGCGGCATCCAATCATTACCCACATTGTTGGAGATTTAACGACATTCGTCAGAGCTCTGGTTTGGAGTGGGTAGTGGTGGCATGTGGTGCCGCTGGCGCGAACCTTTGAAAATAAGATACTTTTGAATAAATGATATATGGATCCACCGGAGTCGCATGGGGGTGTCGTTGACTCGTACCTTTGAAAATAAAAGACTATTGGATAAATGGGATTTGGATCCTCCGGAGCACCGATTTGGGATAAGTAGGGGTGTCATTAGGTGTCGGTGGCGCAAACCTTTAAAAATAGGAGCATATATATATGTGATATATATATATATATATATATGTGTGTGTGTGTGTGTGTGTGTGATAACACAGTAAATGTTATTGTTTGTGAAAATGTGAAAATGTCACAGAAAGTTTAATATCTGTGACATTTTCACAATTTCACAAACAATAACATTTACTGTGTTATCACACACACACACACACACACACACACACACACATATATATATATACACACACACGGTAGATCCAACCCTCTTTTTTTTTTTTTTAAATTACCATATTTTTAAAGGTTTGCGCTAGCGACATTCAATCTCCACCACTACCCACCCCCATTATCGGTGCTTCAACGACCTTCATCAGCGCTAGGATTTGGGGTGGGTAGTAGTGATATAGGGTGCCGCTGGCGCGGACCTCTGAAATTAAGAGAATATTAGATAAATGGGGTTTGGATCACCGGAGCTCCGATTTGGGGTGAGTAGGGGTGGCATTGGGTTAGGTTTATATTTGTAACATTTTCGCGAACAATAACATTTACTGTGTTCATATATATATATATATATATATATATATATATATATGGTGGATTCAAACCTCTTTTTTCTGATATTATCTTATTTTTAACGGTCCGTGCTAGGGGCATCTAATCCCCACTATCATTATCGAAGCTCCAACAACTTGCATCAGAGCTCTGATTTGAGGTGACATGGGATGCTGACGTAACATTTTCACAAACAGTAACATTTATTATTTGTGAAAATATTACAGATATAAACCTAACCTAATGCTACCCCTACTCACCCCAAATTGGAGCTCATGTGGATCCAAACGTCATTTATTTAATATTCTCTTATTTCATAAGGTCCGCACCAACGGCACCCTATGTCACCCCAAATCGGAGCTCTGATGAAGATCGTTGGAGCTCCGACAATGGGGGTAGGTGGTGGTGGGGATTAGATACTGTTAGCGTGGACTGTTAAAAATAAGGCAATATCAGAAAAAAGAGGTTTGGATCTATCGTGTGTGTGTGTGTGTGTATATATATATATATATATATATATATATAATGTGTTATAAAACAGTAAATGTTATTGTTTGTAAAAATGTTACAGATATAAACCTAACCCAATGCCAACCCTACTCACCCTAAACCGTAAAGATTGTTGTAGCTCCGAAAATGGGCGTGGGCGGTGGTGGGAATTGGATGAAGCTAGCGCGAACCGTTAAAAATAAGACAATATCAGAAAAAAGAGGTTTGGATCAACCGCATATATATATATATATATATATATATATATATATATATATATATATATATATAACACCGTAAATTATAATGCCGTAAATGTTACTGTTTGTGAAAATATTCAGATATAAACCTAAACCAATGCCTACCCTGCTCATCCAAAACCGGAGCTCCGATGGATCCAAACCCCATTTATCCAATATTCTCTTATTTCCTAAGGTCCGCGCACAGCGGCACCCCATGTCACCCCAAATCAGAGCTTTGATGAACGTTGTTGTAGCTCCGACAATGGTGGTGGTGGAGATTGGATGCCGCTAGCGCGGACCATTGAGAATAAGATAATATCGGAAAAAAGAGGTTTGAATCCACTGTATATATATATAAAACCTAACCCAATGTCAGCCTACCCACCTCAAATCGAAGCTCTGATGAAGGTTGTTGGATAGCGTGGACCATTAAAAATAAGATAATTTTAAAAAAAAGGTTTAAAGATCCACGATATCCAACAACCTTCATCAGAGTTTCGATTTGGGGTGGGTAGGGCTGTCATTGGATTATATATATATATACTGTCTAATATCAACACAATAAATGTTATTGTTTGTGAAAATGTTACTGATATAAACCTATTTCTCTTCCTAGTTCATACAGTAAAGTTTACTGTTTGTGTAATTTTTTTTCTTTGAAATTATATAGGCTTCATGGATCTTGTTTGACAGAACTCGTCGAGCAGATTTCAAAAATAGTAATTTTGCGAAAAGCGGATATGTCAATTAAAAGTTATGATCATTTGAAGATTAAAAAAAAAAGTTCAACCACTTATGTAACTTCCTCAAATAAGTTACGGATGGTTGGTTTTAAAAGGGTAAAATTATGAAAAAAAAAGTTCCAAAAAATTAGGAGGAGGACTTATATGTAAGAGGAAAACATGGTGGGACTAAAATGTCTAAAAAAAATCTAATAAGATCTAAATGAGAATGCCCCTATAAAATACCACTTAATCTATGTATATATATAAAATTGCAACTCTAACTTCTTTTTAAAGTGTCGCATGTCATTACTATTTAATAACTCTCTATTCTTCCTACTTCATTTTCTATTAATACTTTTATGCTTCCTAATCTAATTCCTTAATAATTTTCTCACATCCGTTCATTGTGTTCTCTATGCCTCTACAAGTTCCATTTATAAAGAGATGCCATTTATCTTCTAATACTTTTTGAAAAAGTCTATCCCCACAACCCAAAATTCTCCCCCACACCCTTTCTAACAATTAAACACTAAATGACCAAAAGACCATCAATATAAATAGGGAAAAGTACTCTTAGGTCCCTCACAAATAAATTTTAAATACTAAAGGTATTTGGACAAATTTTAAATGATTAGGTCCACTAATTATCTTCTTGTAGAAGTCCACGCTAGTGACGTAACAAGTGGACCTAATTGTAAATTGTCCTTAAATGTTTAAAAATTATTATCAAATGACCTAATTGTAAATTGCCCATATAAATATATGATTTGAGCAAATATAATTTTCTGTTAAAAATTTTATTACGTTTTAAAAAAATTTAATATTTTGAAAAAAAATAAAAAAACTAAATTTTGAATATAAAAAATCCTAATATTCTGAAAAATTAAAATTTTAATATTAGGAAAATATAAAACCATAAAATTCAATTCTTATTTAAAAAAACATTATGTTATTTATAAAAAGAAACTTATTATTTTTTTTATTAAAATGGACGTTAATAAAAAAAACTGTTTTGTTATTTATTTTTAAAAAATGGACGTTCTTTTTATCAAAAAAAAAGTTGACGTTATTTATATTAGGGGAAAGTACTCTTAGGTTCCTCATAAACAAATTTTAAACACTAAAGAAATTTTGACAAATTTTAAACACTTACGTCCACTAATTCTCTTCTTGTAGAAGTTCATGCTAGTGACATAAGAAGTGGACTCAATTGTAAATTGTCCTTAAATGTTTAAAAATTGTTATCAACGGACCTAATTGTAAATTGCCCTTTATATTAAACAAAAAATCTGAACATTATTTTTTGTTAATAAAATTTTATTATAAACTATATTTTTTTAAACATTGTTTTTTACAAATTTTCATAAAACATAGCTTTTTTAAAAAACTGTATTTTTTAGTTACTATTTTTAAAAAAATAGTATTTTTGTTTACTATTTTTCTACAGTAAAATAATAAAAAAATATTTTTAAAATTTTTTTATTTTTGTTTACTATTTTTCTATAGTAACAAAATAATAAAAAAAATAGTAAACAAAAAATTAGTTTTTTTAAAAAAAAATACAGTTTTTTACAAACGAAAAATACAACTTTTGTTAATTACTAAAATAAAAAATTGTCATTTATTAAAGTCAAAATTTAGTTTTTTACCAAAAAAATACAATTTTTTAAAAAAGTTATGTTTTATAAAAAATTGTAAAAAACAAAGTTTAAAAAAATATAGTTTATAATATAAATTTACCCCAGTTTTTATTAGCAAAAAATAATGTTCATATTTTTTGTTTAATATAATTAACGTCAATTTTTTTTTTATAAAAAGAACGTCCATTTTTTAAAAATAAATAACAAAACTTTTTTTTTATTAACGCCCATTTTAATAAAAAAAAAATAATAAGTTTTTTTTATAAATAACATAATTTTTTTAAAATAAAAATTGAATTTTATGATTTTATATTTTTTGAATATTAAAATTTTAATTTTTCATAATATTAGGATTTTTTATATTCAAAATTTATGTTTTTACTTTTTTTCAAAATTTACATTTTTTTAAAAGAGTAATAAATTTTTGAACAAAAAATTATATTTGCTCAAATCATATTTTTATATTGAGGGTGTTTTGGTCATTTAGTATTTAATTGTTAGAAAGGGTGTGGGGAAGACTTTTGGGGTGTGGGGATAGACATTCCTTACTTTTTTCTCACTCTATAGTGGCAGATCCTCTTCATTTAAGCATTATCTTAAAACATTAATTGAATATGAATCTAACTTTCACCAGCACTTTTCCTAAGCCCCTCACTTTTCTGAGAATCATGTCTCGCATGTGGTGAGTTTTATCTCTAATGTCATTTCAATCTTTTGTTTCTAATTAAGAATCTTGCTAATCTATTTTATTTACACTGCTCAGTTAATTTTTGGGGTTTCTTTTAGTATAAGTTTGTAAAGCCACAAATGTTTTTAGTTTAAGAGTAGTGACCATTGTAGAAGAGAAACAGATTCTCCAAATTTCATGAACCAATATTTTGTTAAATGGATGTAACTTGAAAGGAATCGGTATTGTTCCTCCTTTTTGTTTAAAACTCATATATTTTCTATACTTGAACATCAGAAAATATGACAGTTATTCATGAGATTATATTTTTTCGATAATTATATTTTTGTATCAGCAGTAGATATTTATTTAGTCATTTTATATCTGCTTGAATTAAGTAGTAAATATTTAACTTAGTTTAAAGAAAATATTAGGCTTTCTTAAGATGTTGAAACTCACATTTTCTAATTTTCGTCCTTCTATTTTTCGTAAAGAATGTATATCTAATGTCCTTAAAAACGGTAATAACTAATGAATATATTTCATTTTTAGTTGTCAAAGTGTGATTATTTGTTTCTATTGAAGCACATATAAGGATAATACTTACTTCTTCACCAACTTAGGTCTGCATACATTTAATTTTTACACACTGACACATACAAAATGGGCATCTATTATCTCGAAAATCCAAAAGGCAAAATAGAAACGGGCAACATAGGAGGGTAGTGAAGGGTTATGGAAACGTCGAGATGAGTCCTTTTGCTGATGTCCTGAATTATAGACAGGTATTTAAGCTTTTCTTACATTCCATCTCATAAATTACCTAATAGAATTGAAATTAGGAAAGTGTAATGGAACAATAAAACTGATAATTAAATGAAACTTTGAACAGGGATTATTTGAAGACATAAAAGAATTTAGACGAGAAGATGGGGGAGTATGCATGTTCCATCCACAACAGAATGCAATTCGCTTACAAATTGGTGCTGAGAGACTCGACAAGCCATCTCTCTTCGCGGATCAATTTTTGGATGCACTGAAACAAACCGACCTTTCTAACAGGCGCTGGGTAATTCTTCATATTTCTTTTGGATAACATGTTTTTAACCTTTTATCTTGAGATAACATTTCAAGCTAGAGATATGTGTTATTTATAAAAATAAAAATAAATAAACATGCGCTACATAAGTGTTTAACCCTTTTCATTTTAAATCAACATCCCAATCATACTAAATTTCTTAACTTTTCTACCCAGAAATTTTTTCAATTCATGGCCATAATATTTATTTTCTATCTTCAATTCTTATGTGTGTATATAAATGTATCACTGTCATAATACTTATGGCTAATTTCTTATGTGTGTATGTCAATTCATGGTCACAATATTTATTTTCTATCTTTAACACAATCTTCAATTGGAAAAGACTAATTAATATCTTAACATGTTCATTTTGAAGAGGGACAGTTACGATGATAAAGAGCTTAAAGGCAACAAAGGACTCCTAAATATGATAGGTGTTTATCACACCGGTTCTTAATAACTGATAATGAACGTTCAATATGTGCTTTACTCCACCTTATATAAAGAAACATTAATTGTCATTTCATTTTATATTAATTTTCAATTTATAGTCGAAGAAATGTATAAGAAGTTAGTAGAGAATTATTATATAAGACGTTTGCGCATCGCGCGGGTTACATGCTATTTTTAATAATAAAACTATGTGTACCCTCATTTGATACCTTTTTCCATACCCCCTGCATAAAAATCTTATACATTGTTGTTATAAGTCCCGTCAGGGCATAAAGTACAACCTCTTATTGTCTTATCTTATTATAGGGTATTAATAAGGGTACATGTAGTTTTACTATAATTTTAATAATTACTTTCAAATACCATAGAAGGGCTACCACATATTTAATGTTATAAAAATCATTTACACACTTTCCATTTATCTCTCTACACATTCAAACCTTCAAAACCTTCATCTTCAACTTTCAAACCTTTCATCTTAAAGTAAATATTAAGCTAATCAGGTTGGTACATTGAACAAAGTAACCTTTCATCTTCAAATGAACTAAATGATTTTTACAACCTATATATATTATTACAGCCTTACAATTTAGTTTTACCATAGCTTCAAACCTTCACCACGAACGAACTTTTGAATGACACAAGGTTATTTCACTATTCGATTTTTAGCTTTCAAACATCACAAGGTTCGAATTGTTGAAATGGATCAAATGATTGATTATTGAAAGAAAAATGGACTATGTGATTTTTTTCTGAAATCAAAACGAACCCCAAACTGTATGATTTCTTTTTAATTAAACGGCCTATTTGAAATGATGTGTCTGCCAAACTAGGGTTTCAATCGCTATAAACAACACGAATTAATTGCATTGATTCGTCATGTTTATAACCAATCAATGCAATTTTAATTAGGGTTTCATTTGTCATGTTTATAGCGAATTATTTGCACTGATTCGCTAAGTTTATTCCGAACGGATTCAATTATTTTGGTGTGAACATACCGAATCCTCACCCCACAATTATTGTAACACATATAGAATCTTTACTACCCACCTGCTATATATATGCCGGATGCACATTGATATAGCTTATGTTTTATTTGTTAGGCATTCATTGTTATGACATTTTATTAGTATGAAAATTTTTATTTGTTAAGAACTCACCGTCATGACATTGATATGAATTATGATCCATCTAGTATGATTACATGACTTATGACTTCACACTGTTTATGACTTATGATTTCAACAATACATGGCTTATGACTTCACAATGTTTATGACTTATGATTACAATAGTACATGACTAATGTTTATGACTTATGTATATCACAATACATGGCTTATGTTTACAACAATACTTGACTTATGTTTATGAGTTGTGTTTACTACAGTACTTTAATTATGTTTATGACTTAAGTTTTGAACAATACATGACCATATCTATAAATTCTACGTGAAATGTTATATTTCCTTATACTCATCAGCGTGTTAATTATTTTTATACAGGTCTACCAAGGATAACCTATTATCCTACTCTCACAAGAACCAGAAGTCGTTGACTGCCTCAGAGAGGAAGCGTCGAGAAGAGATACATGCTCTATCTACTGCGACTGATACTCCCTTAGAGGGTGTTGTCTCAAATGTGATGGAGGTGGATGCCCTAGTGGTAGAGATGCTTGAGGAGGTTGTGCTTCATGACTACAAGAAATAGTAGTTTTAGCAACAATTTATTTAATAATGAAATTAAATTCGTGGCTAAAAATTAAATTTTATCTATGAAATTTGAGTTGTAGCAAAAAATTGTATCTTTAGTCATGAAACACTAAATTTCGTAGTGCAATGGTAATAAATATGGCGCCAAACTTTCTGCTTAAAATAAAATTCCGCTATATCTTTTTGCCATAAAATTAATATAATTACCTTTACCTACAATACTTTTTCGTAGCAATAAATAAAACTATTGGGTAATAAAAAAACTTTCGTTGCCTAAGTTACCTAAAACTAATTCACCCATAAAAAAATGCATATCTGAAAAGTCACGATCAATTTTTCAATAGTCATTTCTCAAAGCCTCCATCTCTAAAAAACATCCATCTCTCAAAACCTCCATCACTCAAAAGCCACGACCGTCAATATCGAGTTGGGCTGGATGCTCAAAAGTCATAACTGGAGATGGAGGACTGTCCATTTTCAACACCTATTTAATCTTCACAACCTTCACTCAAACCTTGATTTTATTATTAAATTGAGTCCATTTTAATCCTCCTATTTCAATCACTGAATTAGAAAAACCTAGAGTCGCAAAAAATCCAGCCTCTGTGCTTTGAATTTGGACTGACGATACTCAACGATTTGAAGTCACATGATTTGTTTTTAAAAGGTTTAGATCTCGTTTAAAAGGTACTCAAATTCAGTTATGATTTACATTTGATTTTGGACGAATTGAATGGATTAGGTCTAGGATTTATATTCAGACAATTACAATTTTGATTCCTTTTCACTCGATTTGATTTTTGGTTTTCACTTTTCATTTTTGGTTTAGTTTGTTTTTTATTTTACAATTTCGTTTATTTGTTTGATTTCAGTGGGGTTTTTTATTTTGATGTGCAATGATGGTGGTGGTTATCACAGTGATTTTCTTCTGTGGTTTTGTTATTGTTGAACAATTTGGGGGGGGGGGGGTGTGTGTGTTTTGTTTTATGTTTATACAAGTATTTTAGCTTACTATAATATGGTTTCAATATGTTGAAACCATATTATAGAAAGTATGATGCTTTTTTTTGTATACGACTGTTGAAAACATATTTGTAATTTCAATATATATGCTTCTCATCTGTATGTATGATTTATTTACATATATTTTGTATAAACAGAGTTGATCCACTTTATAACAAGGATTGGTACCTCTTGTCAACAGAACTCATGGTGCAAAGGTGATACTCCCATTTTTCTCTCATCCTTCTCTTCTTTCCATCATTCTTATTTATACCTCTAGTATATCTTATAATTGAATTTAATGTTATTTGTACTAGTGTCTTGGTGTTTTAGGTATTGCTTTCCATTGGTGTCTTGGTATTTTAGGTGTTTTAGGTATTCTCTGTTAGATTTAAATATTTTGTTTCACATTGTTTAATATTATTTGGTAATCATGTTATTTGGTACTCGTGCTATTTTTGGACTCAACCAGACAAGTTTTATTTTAGATGAATATTTTCTTTTGAATTTTTATCTCTTGTTGTAATAATTATGTTCGTAGTGTGGTTGAGAAGTTTGGATTGATTCTAATGAATTTATGTCACTTACTTATGTTTAATTGTAAGTCTTACTTCTTGGTTAAAGGGATTAAATGGGAAACGTGTGTGTACTAAGGACACGTGTTACAAATACGAAAAATAGCTACTGTTTCAATCGCTCGATCAGACTGTTAACAACTACTGTTTAAATTTATTCGATTGAGGCACTTCCAGATATCATCAAACAAAATTTGTTATATCTTATATTCTTTCATGTTTGTTACTGTAGAATACAATTATTTCAAATGAAATGATGTTATTTAAAAGATATTCATTCCTTTCGAGACAATGAGTGTCCTTTACTGTAAAATTTGTACAGTAAGTTATTAACTATCTATACTTTTAACATTATATCTAGGTGGTGTTTATATCTTCACCAAATAAAATTTATTAAGGAGGCAAGTTGATTTCAAATGTCAAACGAATGGTATATTTTGTTTTGTGTTTGAACTTATTTGGGTTGTTGAGAGAAGCCATTAAGCAAATGAATTATTGTTGTCTGCGTTTGCAAAGTACCTGCTCGATGTAATTCCTAAATGAGAAATTTGTTTATGAACGCTCGAGTTAACACACCAGTAGCAATTGTGCTAACTTGTGGAAGTTGCAAACAAATTCTAACTTGAGTAAGGTTGTATTGAATGTCTTGATTTAAAATTAATTCAATTCGAGTGAGTCCGAAACTTTTAGAGTCTATAAAAATAACTTTGTTTGTAGTTACATATTTTATGTATGCATTTGGTACACTTGAATATGCAAATTTTATCACACTATAGACCTTAATATTTATTTCTTTGATTCATAATTCCCATATGTACTTACTTTGATTTTTCTTTGAAAGTTATAACTACTCTGAGGTCGATACGATTCCATATGCATTTTTAGCCTGACTGTTTAGATTGTTTGTAATGTTATCTTTTCACTTTGATATTTTATGACATTCATTTTCGTATTATATCTATGTTGGTCATTTGGGATTCTTACTAAGATGCTCGGGCTACTAATCCATTTCATGACGCATCATTTTATAGCGGGATTATGGTTCATTTTGATGTGGGGGATACCTATTACCCGAAAAGATGCCTGAGACAATTTGACTGGCTGCAAATCATACCATGCAATCCCATGACACCTTTGAAGGACGATAAAAGAGATAAGGCAACTCAATACAAGGTCAAATTCAATATACAATAATGGTACCAATAAAACTGGCAAGATCACCTTTTATTCGAGAAGTCTCGATCGATGCCCGTATCGAGCCCGTGGGACTATAGTAGTGATTATATAGACTAGTTCCTATCCAAATCCCATCTTAGAGTCTGAAGCCCCTTATTTCACAAAGTTAAACAAAAGCAAACATCAATGGTAAGTTTTATGTTTTTACTAATTCCGAATGTGTTAACTACTTTGTTTTTTCTAATTTTGTTACTAAATTAATGTTATTATTTTTTCGATCGGCGGACAAGGTATGCAAGACGATGAATTTATTAAAGAGCAATATGGACGATGGAATTTCTGCAGATTTGGGTACACTAATTGCATGCAGTATTAAAGCTTACTATATCCTAGTTGCGACCATTGGGATCAGCTCACCGGTTGTCATTGAGGAGTGGGTAGCAAAAAAAAGGAAGTCTGAGGGCAAAGGAAAAGAGAAAGTAGCTGAGGGGTGCAAAGAAGTAAAAGCAAAAAAAATAGGAGTTTTGATTTAATGTTTTGGAGTTGTAGTTGAGGGGCTCCAAATGGATGGTTGTAGTTTTAAACTTGAATGGAGTTGGTTTGAATGTAATACTTGATTTGAATATTAGTTTTAATATGAATATGAATATGAATTTAACTTTGAAAGTATATTATGTTATTTGTTTGAATTATAACTTTGAAAGTATATTGTGTTATTGGAGTTGGTATATATTGTGTTATATGCTGGTATATGTTGGAGTTGGTACATGTTGTTGAAATTGGTTTGTAAATGATTTAAGTTTGTTTGAAAGTACATTGTAAATGATTGAAATTAGTTTCTTCTATCCAAATACAATTTTGATTGCAGTTGCTTTCAAATGGATATAAGCGATTCATATCAAATATTGCATATTTCCGCTCGTTATCTTTATGCATTCTAGCACTTTTATGCTTCTATTGCTTATATTTATGCTCATTAACCAGACAACCTTGGATTTGGATATATACATATTTTGCATTGTGCTTTTGTAGGTATTAGAAAGCTAAAAGTGAGGATCTGTTGCATTTTGGAGAAGTTCCGTTATCGGATGCTATTTTAAGGGCATTTTAGTCAATTCACATTTCTTTTCTAGCTTATGGAAATTCCACAGATGCGTAGTTCGTTGAGTTAGCATCGCGTAGCCGCAGACGGTGCGTCGTTTGGAGTTCGAACGAAAAGGATATGCCCGTTTCCGTTATTGAACTTTTCTTCCATGTGATGACCAAAGGATTCCAAGAAACAAAGTATTGGTCGATCGCGTCCCTAGGACCGGTCGATCGCAGTTTCATATTTTGCCATGGGAAGGAGACAGTGGGCTTATGCTTGAAGGACCGATCGACCGGTCCCCTGGACGCGGTCGACCGCGCATGCTAGATATTTTGAGATATTTTCTTTTCTTTTCTTTTTCCTTTATTTTCTTTCCCACTTACTATATAAACCTATTTTTGGTTTCTAATTCAGAAATACTTAGATATGATAGATTTTAGAGAGTGGTATCTTAGGGTTTGAGGGTTTTGGAGAGTTTGGCTCTGATTCTTCTTGGTTTAACACCCAATTGGGTTGTAAGTTGCACTATTCATCATCCTCTTCCTTTAATATAGTTGTATTTCATTAATTCTTGCTTTATAGTAAATTTACATGCTTTCATAAATAGGTTTACGTGCTTTCTTCCCATGCTTTCTAGTGTAGTTTTATCGCGATTATTTATCGCGTTTTTAATATGCTTTCTAGGTAATATAAATTAGGTTGTGTTTGAATGGAACTCACTCGAGTTAACGCATTGCCTGGCTTTGGTGATGGTGTTTACGGGTCTATACCGGGTGCGTTGTCCTAGTTATTATGCCTAGGAGATTTTACGGGGAATAACATGTATGTCCCGTGCTTACGACCTTTCGCGCTTAATTTTCGGGATATTTGTTGACGCCAAAATCTTATTAGGCTTTTATGAGGATTTAGGGGTGTGACA
This sequence comes from Sambucus nigra, assembly GCA_949130495.1. Classification (NCBI taxonomy): domain Eukaryota; kingdom Viridiplantae; phylum Streptophyta; class Magnoliopsida; order Dipsacales; family Adoxaceae; genus Sambucus; species Sambucus nigra. Next base: position 237,093,829 of record OX422222.1, read on the forward strand.
ACCCTTGATTTAATTAACTGTCAAAACGAGACGCATTTGTAATAAGTCATCGACCCAGGTAACCATTTATACAAATTAACCTGGGTGAGGGATATTCGACGCAACCTATAGTTTTACTCGCTTTGTTAGTCTAGTTTCAATACACTTACCTAGATTAACATTTCTCTTTTATGCATCTTTTTCTTTTTAGTTTATAATTTATCTTTTACACTTTTATTTCGGAGCACTAAATCATATAAATTCTAGCATCTCGTCCCAGTGGATCTTTCGATACCCGGACTTGGCCGTTATACTCACCCGTTGAGTGTAGTCATAAGTTTAGGTTTTTGTATAGTTCAGGTGAGCCGAATTCAAAACGACCGGCGCGTAGGTGACTCTCGCGCCGCGGCAAAACCCTGTCTATCAAATGGCGCTATTGCCGGCGATGAGTTTGTTTTAGACTTTATTTGATTTAGTATTTCATAGTATTTTCTTTCTATTTGTATTATTTGCTAATATTTTTGTAGGACTTCCACATTTGAGCACTTAGAAACGCTTGAATTTCTCGCGCGCACCTACTTTGTGGAATTCGCCACGTCGAGCCATTTTGGGGGTAAGCATGTCTTTTTCCAATTCTTTCGATAATCATTATGATAATTCTCAAAATCCCCATACTCCTTTGACTTTTGGTCAATACTTAGAGTCCCAAAAAATTGCAACATCTAAAATGACTTTGGGCGAGTATTACAAAAGTCAAGCTCTGGAGTGCGTGTATTTTGATGACGATGATTATAATGATTTTGGGCCTTTACCTCCTTATAATACGATTTTTGAAACGAATCGCAATAATTTTCAAAATTCCTATAATAATGAGTTTAACTTTAGTGTCGATAACGATTTTCAAACTCCTCATTTTCAAGAATCCGCACCTCGGCCTATGACTTTCGGCGAGGGTTTGCTCATGCTTGAGAATGAGAGGTATGAAGAACGTTATCGGGAGGAAAATCATTGTTGGGAGCAAGACTTGGATTTTTTATTCGAATACGATGACGATTTCTCTTCCGAGACTTTTGAAGTCGAGGAATGTTTTAAACCAATTGAGGACTTTGTGCCTAAATTGGAATAAACCAGTCGTCACTTGGCCCATCTTTTAATAGAAAATGAAAGTGAGGATGAAACGGATGTAGTATCCATTTGCAATGAGATGATTTCTTCTTTGGATCCCAAAGAAGAAAGTTTCAGTGAAAATGATCCTATCTCTTTTGAAATTCCAACTTTGAGTGATGATAACTCATATCTTGAGTTTGAATTTCTTTCCTCCCCATTTTTATTTTCTGTTATCTCACCGACGAGGAGTACTTGCTCGAGTTTCTTTCCATGAAGGCATCTTTTCTCTCGTGTGCGTCACCTCCCATTCCGCTTGCTAAATCCTTGGGAGGATATTCGGCTTTTATCGGTCCCCACATATTTTTGTCACCTGTTCAATCCAAATCCCCCATCGTCCCTCCAAAACTTTTAATTGACGATGCTTCATTTCTTCGGCCTTACACATACTTTTCGTTGTTCAAACGAAATTCATATTTTTCGGAAGGCATGCTCGAGAGTGAGGGTACACCGGTTATCCTCCAAAGTCAAATCGTTTTCATGGTGGACCCTCACCTATTTAGACTTCTAGTGTATAGTTAGTGTGAAGCCTAAATAGTAGGTTGTATATAGTTAGATTTTTATTCTTTCTTTCTTTTTATCTTTTCTTTCCTTTTTAATTTAGTCTAGTGTAATTAGTTAACTTTTTATTATTTGTTATTTGTTTTTTCTACGCTCGGTACTAACTTGTTTTGTTGATTCTTTGGACTTTTTCTTATGGGGATCACTCCAATTTTGGGTAATATCGCTCGTTTCCTCTCTTTAACTTGGTTCTTGATTCACATTGAGGACAATGTCAAGTTTTAAGTTAGGGGGTGAGGGATATTCTATCCATTTCTTTGTTAGTCCATGTTTTTGCTCACATATTAGTTACTTAGTATGCTTTTCTTAGAAAATTTAAAAAGATTTTCTTTCTTTTTCTCCTCTTTTGGGCATTTTGCCTTTGTTTTCGATGATAAATTTCAATAATTGCCCGATTCAATTGACAACCCAATGATGCATGTTCTCGATTTTAGAAGTTATTAGACTTTAGTCCTCGATCATTGATATTATGAATAACTTCATGAATTAAAATTTAATCCCATGAGCACATGCACTTTTATTGTTCTATTGATTTGGTTAAAGATTTTTATAACTCGATAATCTTTTGTTGCATTGTATATACTTACACCGAGTAAGCTTTGTACCTTTCGTCATTTGTGAGTGTATACACTATTCTTTTCTCATTGAAAACGTTGAATTCGTTGGTAATCTCACTATTCTTTCATTTGACCGTTCATTAATTGAGTTCATACTTGAAATGTGTTACTTGAGCATGATTTTCATATATTATTTTGACTCGAGAATTGCGTAAACTTTTTGAAATGATCATAGGCCATCTTTGTTATATCACCCATATTAGCCATGACCTCACCCTTATATGTTTACCCTTGTTAACCCCCTTGAGCCTAAATATAGCCTTTTGTTTCATAACCCAAATCCCATAACCAACTCCGAATTGGAGTTATACACCATATAAAAACCTTTCATACCTTTGTTTGGAATGTTATTTGGGATTGAATGTTGTTGTTGTGATGTCAGTTGCAATTTAGGCATATGAGAGTTTGAAAAGTAAAGAAAAGAAAGAAGTGAAAAAAGAGATGAAAAAGAGAAAGTAAAAAGCAAAAGAAAACAAAAGAAAAATGAGAAAAAGAAGAAAAAAGAAGAATGAGAAAGTTGAAAATATTGTGTATATAGTTCAATAAGCTTTGATTACTCTCCCCAATGTTATATCTAATGCCTTTTTGGAACTTGTTTTCCAATTTTGATATTGCCCGCATTTTCCCATTATCTCGAGTTTTCATTCTGAACACTTTGAATCCATACATACATATCCTTCATTTCGCACCCTAGCCTAACCTACATTACAACCCTATTAAAGTCCTATGTGATCTTAGGTTGATGTAATTTAAAAGTCATAATGGTTGTGATAATCTGTGAAAATGCATTTCGCCTCTTTTAGTGTGCGGTATCCTTTCATTGAGATTATAATTTTTCAGTTTATATATAGCGTTCTTCATTTGTTATATGTGTGCGGCCTAGTTTCCATTTACATTTACTCTTTAGCCCGTATGTTCCATGTGTTACCTCCCTGTTTCGAGTGAATTCACTTGATGAGTATAATGCTCGTGAGGATTTAATATATGCTTGCTTTAATGCTTATCCGGTTTATATAAGTTTTTTTCCAAATCACACTTTGCATGTGCTCGCTCCCCTCCCACATTTTAAGGTTTCAATTATATGAGGTGCATTATATAATGTTAATGATTTGGACTTTTGTTTGAATTCACTCAATGTGCTAATAATGTGTATGAAATCTTGTTCTCTATTGTTGGGCTTGTCGCATGTTGGGTTGGGCATATTTTGAGGAAACCAAGTGATGCTTATGGGTACCATCTCTGAAAACCCTCACGAGATGACACTCGTCCACTAGGGTGACCTAGGGGTTTAACGGCTTATTGCATATGCTAAATGAAATCGTGTTCCCTACGAAAGTGGCATTTATATTTCGATGCATATATACGTCTTGTACCGCCCTCTGTGGTCTGGTTTTGTTTGTTTCATTATTAGGGACTAGCAATGTTTAAGTTAGGGGGTGTGATTCGTGTCAAATATTACAGATTTTCTCCCGTTATCTTTATGCATTCTAGAACTTTTACACTCCTAATGCCTATATTTATGCTCATTAACCAGACAACCTTAGATTTGGATATATACATATTTTGCAGGGGTTAATTGTGCTTTTGTAGGTATTGGAACGCTAAAAGTGAGGATTCGTTGCATTCCAGAGAAGTTCCATCATCGGACGCTACTCCAAGGGCATTTTAGTCATTTCACATTTCTTTTCCAGCTCATGAAAATTCCACAGATGCGTAGTTCGTTGAGTTAGCATTGCGTAGCCGCAAACGGTGCGTCGTTTGGAGTTCGGACGTAGAGGATATGCCCGTTTTCGTTATTGCACTTTTCTTCCATATGATGACCCAAGGATTCCAAGAAATAAAGTACCAGTTGACCGCGTTCCTGGGACCGATCGACCGCATTCCTGGGACCAGTCGATCGCGGTTTCATATTTTGTCGTGGGAAGATAAGGAGACAGTGGGCTTATGCTTGAAGGACCGATCGATCGATCCCCTGGACGCGGTCGACCGCGCATGCCAGATATTTTCTTTTCTTTTCTTTTTCCTTTATTTTCTTTCCCACTTACTATATAAACCCATTTTTGGTTTCTAATTCAGATATACTTAGATAGAATAGATTTTAGAGAGTGGTAGCTTAGGGTTTGAGGGTTTTGGAGAGTTTGACTTTGATTCTTCTTGGTTTGACACCCAATTGGGTTGTAAGTTGCACTATTCATCATCCTCTTCCTTTAATATAGTTGTATTTCATTAATTCTTGCTTTGTAGTTAATTTACCTGCTTTCATAAATAGGTTTACGTGTTTTCTTCCCATGCTTTCTAGTGTAGTTTTACCGCGTTTATTTATCTCTTTATTTATCGCGTTTTTAATATGCTCTCCAGGTAATATAAATTAGGTTGTGTTTGAATGGAACTCAATCGAGTTAACGCGTTGCTTGACTTTGGTGATGGTGTTTACGGGTCTATTTCGGGTGCGTTGCCCTATTTATTATGCCTAGGAGATTTGACGGTGCATATCATGTATGTCCCGTGCTTACGACCTTTCACGCGTAATTTCCTAGATATTTGTTGACGCCAAAATCTTATTAGGCTTTTATGAGGATTTAGGGGCATGACAAACCTTGATTTAATTAACTGTCGAAACAAGATGCATTTGTAATAACTCGTCGACCCATGTAACCATTTTATACAAATTAACCCGGGTGAGGGATATTCGATGCAACCTATAGTTTTACTCGCTTTGTTAGTCTAGTTTCAATACACTTGCCTAGATTAACATTTATCTTTTATGCATCTTTTCGTTTTTAGTTTGTAATTTATCTTTTACACTTTTATTTTGTAGCACTAAATCATATAAATTCTAGCATCTCGTCCTAGTGGATCTTTTGATACCTGGACTTGGCCGCTATACTCACCCGTTGAGTGTAGTCATAAGTTTAGGTTTTTGTATAGTTCAGGTGAGCCAAATTCAAAATGACCGGCGCATAGGTGACTCTCGCACCGCGACAAAACCCTGTCTATCAATAAGCATCATTCGCTATATACATAGCGAATAAGCTCAACTAATTTGGTATATTCATAACGAATAAGATCTGGTTCGGGATATACATCTCGAACAAAGGAAAATCAATGATTTTGGCTAGGCTTCATTCGCAATGAACACAACAAATTACTTCAGTTATTTCGGGATTGGTTCAGGATAAACATCACAGATAGTGAAAAATCTAAGAAAGAGATTAGTCTCCATTCACTATGAACATGGCGAATAGCTTCAAGTATTTTGGGCTAAAGATGTCGAAAGGAATTTAGTTAGGGATATACATCCAGAATAAAGGAAAATCTATAATTTTGGTGAGGCTTCATTCGCTATGAATATACCGAATTGTCCTACTAGATTCACTATGTTTATAGCGAATGATGTCACTTTTGTCCAGTTCATTTCATTTTATTTGACTTCATACATAGTTCATACAAATTTCAAATCAAGTTCAATTCATTTAATTTCATATTATTTCAATTAAATTTTATTTCATTTCATACAACTGTATTTCAATTATTGTTCATTTCATTTAATACAACTTCATTTCATTTCATACAACTTCAATCCATTTCATAAAACTGCATTTGATTTCATACAACTTCATTCAATTGTACATTATTTACAGATACAACACCAAACTTTACATGATTTCGTAAAATAAAAGACATATACAACTATTTGATCTCGATAGGCTAATCGTTGGTTGCTACATCATTTGGGAAGATTTTTTGGAACTCCGTTACTTGATCTGCATATTTATCAATACAAGATTTTGCTTCGGGCAATGAACAACTATGCCAGTGACTTTCGTCCGATGGAATCGGATAGCCGTACTTCAACTTCAAAACTATAAAGTGATTCCCGTAAACTTGAGCAATCTCTATGAACATTGGATGCATGGTTTATTCATGTCTCATCGATAAAAATGTGAGGCACTATCTCTTCGAGACGAGGGCGCACACACACTTACAAGTTTTAACCATAAGATAGCCACACTCAGGCATGATAATCCAAGACTTTGGTGCATAAAGGCTTGTATAATCGTCCAACATATGTAGCACAATGTTCGAAAACCATTAACCAAAATAGTGTGCATATAAGTTATTATTTCCTATAACTTATTTAATCAAGTCTAATTTCACCTGTCTCCATCCATCGGGTCCAAATCTTAGGTATTTAGAAACTTATCTAAACCCACAATAGTCATCAGCATCAACCTCAACGATATCCTCTACGAAACCTTGTAAAAGTCTGAAATCTCATTGATATACTTTTTATATGCGGGAGAGTAGCTAGGGCACGATGGGAAGGGGTGGGTGAACTCCGTGAAATCAATTTTCTTCTTTGGCCTTTGGATCGCAGGGTGCTCCTTTTTCGTTGATTGTCTAGAAAGTTCGAAGCCTGAGGGATTTATTTTAGTTGACTTCTCATGCTTTTGCTCTCGAGCAGTTGGTTTTCGACCTCTCAGCTGACCCTTGCAATGCTTAAGCACGAATGGCTCAAATAGCCTAGAAGTGGTGGGACAATCGATGTCCTTGAGTTTTCATAACATGACTCTTTGCTCATCGATAGTTGATCATTCCCACCTCTATTTAAAAAGTGTTATTTTTGGCTCATAATCAACCATGTGGTATTTCACTAAATCGGGCACCATTGTTAATTTGGGCCAATGTGCATTGATATCCCCACATAGTATTACTGTACCCTCCATCCGGTAGATGACCAATTCATGAGCGCACGGTACACCATAGATATTATGTGCCAAATGTAGGCACGATTGAACATCCATGCCAACTGCATCACAAGGCTTTTGACATAATGAGAAACTCGACCAATGAGCTCACGCAAGATAGGAATATTATGGGAGTGCTTTAATTTTTACAAAAAATCCTCAAACTCCCTCTTAATCTCGATCACTTGCAACTCAATGTATTTGTGCATGCCGAAAAAAACCTTATCAAAAGAAGTTAAGAACTCTCCAAGTGCCTTTTCAACTTACTGTGTGCTCCTTCACAACGGTTGGGAGTTTAATTACTCTCGTGCTTAATTATATTTTTCCAGGCATGAATAAAGCTCTTATTTAGATTTTACCATGTGCAATCTACGTAGTGAAACGTATCGGGGTATGCAACCCAATCAAAGTGAAATAGCGTCCACATTTCATTAAAACCATTATCGATGGGGGATTCAACCAATCCCTCATAAACTTCTTCAATGAATCCTCGTCGTGGATCTCTTTCCTAGCATGAAGTTCCACATTACGATGACGTGGAAATTTCAAATCATAGATCTCACCTCGAGGAACACAATCTACAATGCATTCATGCACATGTACTCCCGATCTGTGATGAAAACCATGGGACATGCAAATGTATCGAATAGGGATTTTAAACATCCCAATGCCCACCGATAGTTCTCTTTCTTTTCCGTTTCTAAAAATGAGAAGGCAATATTAAACGTCCTTTTGTACGACATTATACCAATCATCTCAAATAAAGGCATCGTGTATCGATTGGTCTTGTATGTACAATCAACAATGAAAATGGACGAAAAACACTTGACCAATTGGATTGAGTTTGGATGAGCCCAAAAAATGTCTTTTGCCTCCATAGTAGACTCATTCATTCTATACCTATAGACGTAGTGTTTATCCCCAAGCACCTTCATTAACCGTTGCATCGCCGTTCTACCCTCTTGTTCAGAAATCCTCAACTTTCCCTTGGCGTTTTAAATGGTTTTCATGGTCTAAACATTAGTAAAATTATGATTTTTTATCGTCATCAAAACGGAGGCCAATCTTACCCCACTCAAGGACATCTCTTCAATAATTTTTCTCTCCTCCGAAGTGAGTCTACCGGCGTATGCATGTCCAACTAATATTTATAAAAATTGGTGGTTGTTAAAACCATTGATGACTGACAACATCCACTGTCCGTTTTCAAGTGGAATGCCCTTCAACAGAAATGGACAATTGCATTTTTGAGTGGTCGTGTCCCTCTTTCGACTTTTTCACCTTAATTACTCCCTTCGTTCCAATCATTCTTTCCATGATGGTCATGGTACTCACCACCCCTCTCACAACCCATGTGTAGACGTCCCTTATGCATTGCAGAATGTGCGTCTGACTTGGTGATAACGTTTATTATTTTAACGGATCGGGCTTCCTCTTAAGCCCATGCAACCAACGCTTGTCGAGTGGAAAATACCTGAGAATAAAGAATATAATTAATCACTAAACTGTAATTATACTATAAAAATATATTACATCACTAATCGACATTATAATACCTATTCCGTAAAGAACGCCGCACTAACATCTACTGACATCGAACCAGCTTCCCTGTTATGGGGTATATCGATGTTCGTTAATGCCTGATTAAACAACAGGGAGTTGAAGTCCATGAAGGCATCCTGCATAGGTAAAATTATTATTAGGTGGGAATAAAGGGAATTTGACTTATAACATTGTAACCCTTGTGACAACATAATTGCATTTGATAACATACTTGCAATGTAATTGATAACATAATTACATTGTATGTTTGAATTCCATTGTATGTTTCCTAAGGTCCAACACATGACTGAGTCACTTAGAATAGTTTGTGTGTTTGTATTCCATTCGGCATGAATATACCAAATTTGTTTCATAATTTCGTGGTAAATATGTCAAATATGTATGATCATCACGGGGTGAATCTAACAAACCAGGTATAGCTGGTTCGAGGTGATTATAACAAATGTTGTGCATTAGTTTGACAGGTTTATAACGAATGGACTGAGTTTGAACAAAAAAAATACAGAGTTGGTTCGAGAGGTTTACCCTGAGTTTCTGCCTTGAAATCGAGGCCCCGATCCTGAACCATTGTACGTTTTCTTAGATTTTTAAAATTTTCAATCCTTATGAATAAACAAATATATATGTAATTGGACCCAAAGTTTACCTCAAAAATGGAATTTGTAGAGTTATCATTTTCTTTTGAGGTGTTGTCATTGTCTAATGGTGGAATATCCATTAGTATTTGAATATTTAAATAACAAACCCTAGCTATTTAATAATGTTGTTGTAGATGGTTGGTGGGGGACAAAACTTTAATAATGGAGTGTGGGGACCATATGAATAAAAAATTAATAATGTTGTTGAAGATGATGTTGAAAATGGCTGGTTGAATTAATGGTGACAAATTTGTTAGGTGAAGTGAAGATGAGAACAAAAGAGTTTGGAGTGTAGTGGTATTTTGTGTTGTAGTTGAGTATATATATATATATATATATATATATATATATATATATGAGGTGGTGGCCCTTAGCAAAAATCTAATTTATATTCCTTGTGGTATTTTGAAACAATTTATGTGGTGCCCCTAAAAATCCTCAAATTATATTTGTACTTAGGATTCCTAACTAATCGAATGTAAAGAATATGTGTAGTTTTTGTATTGTTTAGTGTCTTGAGCACACCCAATACACGGATTAATATAAATATGATATATTAATATAGGGCTACACTCTCATACATACCAAGTTTACATATCGATTTTTTAAAAAAGCTGTGAAAGTTTAACCAATTTTTCAAAAATAGAAAAAAAATTATAACAATATAAACAAATTACCTCATCATCACTATCTTCATTTATGGTACCTCTCTCAAATCGTGTTGCACAAGAACCTGAACCTAGATAATAATATAATGATGCAATAATTAATAAAGGTAAAAAGGATACAAAAATAAACATTTCAATATGTTAAAGTTATTACCTTGAATCTCGGCCCATAACCAATCTTGAGAACAGATAAGTGCTTCCAAAGTCTTTGGATGAAGTCTACTACGATGTGGGGTCACAAGTCTACCACTAGTGCTAAAAGTCGACTCTGAAGCAACATCTTCAAAAGGGACGCATTTGTATTGAGACGCACGTAATTTTAAGCGACAAAAAACATCTTTATAACTCAAGGCAATATGGAACATTATATAGGTAGAGTTCCACCTCGTTTTACAATCTAGGGAAAGTTTCTTATTGCATGAGATTTTTAATTGACGAGCTACTTTTTCAAAATTTTCCCATCTTTTTTGAGTTGTTGTCCAATAAACTACACTTTCACGCACTTTCTCAATGGAATTACCAATTACATCCAACCCATTTTTCACAATAAGATTTAATATGTGTGCAGAACAACGCATGTGAAAGATTTTACCTCCTAATAATAAAAATTAGAAGGTAATTTATCCAACATAATGTTTACCACTTCATCATTAGTACTACAATTATCTAAAGTTACTGTAGATAACTTCAGATCGAGATTCCAATCCATCAAACATTCAACCAAAGCATCGGCAAGTACCTTCGCGGTGTGGGGGCATGGAACATATATAAACCTACAAACACAAAAAAAAACACTACTTCATTAAAAAAAATTAATTCTATTTAGTTTAAAAAAACAGCACTATTTAATTAATAACAACACTAAAATTACCTCACAATTCTGTAATACCCCGTAATTTTATTGATTATTATTTATGGGATTAATTAAATTAAATGAGAATTAATTGGGAATTAATCCGGATATAAATACTAGCGAGATGTGAGTTGGTATTTGATTATGATTATGATGTTAAAATTGAAAATTTCATGAGTATTAAAAATATTAAAGTTGTCGCGAGGCTGAAACACGACAATTTGGAAACTTAAGTTGGGACGTGCGTGTCAGTCGCGTCAGGAACGAAATTATTTAAATTAAAAAGTGAATTATATTTTTATCAACCGAATGATCATTTTGAGTGCGCCAACGTGTCCGAAAGGGTCGAAATAGTCAGAAAACACTAACCGGGGGTTTAGTTTGGGTCCCGGGGCACTTTTAGGCCAAACCGACAACCTAGAAGGGTATTTTGGTAATTTTAAAAATTAAGGAATTTAGACCCACGAATTTAAGTGTTAATTTAGATATTTTAAAAGAACCACTAAGGCCATTATCATCCAAAAAGGGAGAGAGTGGGCTACGGTAGTTTTTGAGAAAAGTTAGAAAGAGGGTAAAGGGTTCCCAAGCCAAACCATCTCCACACCATCAGTTTTAGAAAGGATTTGTGACCGGAAAAGAGGAGAAAATCAACCTTGAACCATCAACAATAAATCTGAAGAACGAATCTAAGGCAAGTGTTTTGATGTCGTTATTTGCATTGAATATTTCCTCCATGTGTAGTGTAAAAAACTGTTTATGTCTTGGAAATTCTGATGAAGAATTCCCAATGGAATTATTGTGAAATTTGTGGTTTTGGGTAGAAATTTGCATGTAGAATGATTATGGACGAATTCAATATACAAAACATAACTTTTGATGACCTGAAATCAGATTAATAAGGAGTCTTTTTATGAAATTAAATTCTGGGTTCAAGTTCATAGGGTTTGGAATAAGAATTGGGGATTTATGACTTTGGTATGTTAATTTGTAAGATTTGACCCAAAATCATGTTAAGGAATGATCTAGGGTGACTAAAAATAGTTTACAAACATTAAAAAACGTATTTGGATAGTCTTAGGGTGGATTTAGAGAAGAGGAGAAAGAAGAAAAATGGATTTTGGGATTTTTGGGCGTAGTCTACCATCTCGTTAGAAGACCTGCCCAGGTCGTTCGAACGAGCTTCTAACGAGATGATAGTATCCCTTCTAACGAGTAGTTAGTTCGTTCGAAGCCTTTCGTTCGAACGAGATTTCTAACGAGTTGACATTTTAGGCCTGATTTTATTTCAAATGTCCCGTAGACTTATTTAATGGAGTAATAACCTTCCCGTATTGACTAGTGGGTATATTTGGGAGATTGGAGTACGTTGATGAGTAAAACTTAGAATCTTGTAGTAAATTGAATGACCTTTATGAATTAGGAAACGAGTACCTAATTACGACGTGAGAAGAGTTGACAACTTTAATGTATATAAATTGGGGACTTATAAGCGTATGACATTAAATGATGATACAAGAACGAGAAGTATACCTCTATTAATATATTGAGATATTTAAGATGTGCGAATGCTTAGTATATGTAGTTATCTGTGTATAACATACCTATCGTACTTGCTATCATGGGAGGTCGTCGTTCGATCAGGGCCATCTAATCTTTGTGTGCCTACGGGGGGGATTTAGATTGGTACCTCGAGGACATAGGTCAGAGAAGGACTTATCGAGAAGTTAATAAGTCTGCTGATCATGGGAGCGTAGGTATGTGCATGACCCATGTGATGTGAACTATGTTCGCCTCCATTATGTATGATTGTTGTCATTTGAGAACGATTCCTGAGAGATTCGGAATGCGTGGTCCTTATGTACGTGATGCACCGGGATTGGATAGCAGAGTATGTGTGCACCGCAGCTTAGCCTCGGGATACTAGTATTGTATATTTATGATGAGAATAATATACTGTAAATTGAAATGCACTATCATGTATAAATGTGAGTATAAATAATAGCAAAGTTTCGTAAAGATAAAAATGGAAATCCTCTAGTAAGTAGTATTACTAATATGGGAAACCGAGAAGAAATGTAAAACAATCTGTTTAAATGAAGATGCCAGAATTAAATCGTGAATCGTATAGTAATGTTAGATTTTATATTAGACTAGTTAAGTATGAGAATAACTAGAATGGGTACGGGTACGATAGGAGTGCACAATTCGTTGAGAGGTGAGGAACTCATGTGAGTGCACACACTATCATGTACTTTATATTCACTATTTAATGATATTAAACACTTTCTATATTTTAAACTGTTTTCACAATCGGGCTCTGACCCGTTTGCTTCCAAATATATTTTCTTGCAAAAACCTTTTAGGTGCCCAACCACAAGGACACCAAGCATAGGAGTTCCATTCAGGTGACGTACTATAGCTGCTGTGGAAGTTACAGAACCTTGACAGTAGACGCCTCCATTTTCGATCTTGACTCTATATTATCAGATTCTCTCATCTGTTGGGCATGTCGCCCTATTTACTTTTAGAGATACTTTATCTATTCAGTTATTTCATATTTTGGGTTGTAATTAATTTTGTGATGCGGACTTGGTATTTATTTATTTCATTACTCGGATTGTTGTGAGGAGTATTCCTCCAGATTCATTATTATTCTATGGTTATTCTTTTGTGACCATGTTGTGGTTGTTACATTGGTATTTCATAATCTACTTATTGCATGATAATTGGATTAAATTAAAATTGACAACTCACTTTTTAAATATTAGGTGTCTAGTAATTATAAAAATATTTTCGACAGTGATGCTATGAATTGAACCAACTTGGCATTTTGTATTAATTTGAATAAAGGAGTAGCTACCCGGTATTTAATTAGTCGGGGTGTCACAGGTGGTATCAGAGCATCAGGTTCTAGTGTCCTTAGGATCTGTACGGCTTATTGTATTTCCGCTGAGCTTTCTTTGATGTAGAGCCCTATATTTTAGGACTGTTGTATTCTTTTATGTATGTTTCGCTCTTCAGCTATTTTGAGATAATAACTGCGAACTTATAAGACTTTACTCTCATTTCAGATGCCTCCACGATGTGCACAGCGAGTTCCTAGGGATGCTCATCCCGAGCCACAGCCTGCACCAGTTCAGGGCACCATGAATGCCGCAGAGGTTGCAGCTATTATAGCTCAGGCGGTAAATGTCGCCCTTACAGTTGTACAGCAGGCTCCACCTCAGGCGTCGGTAGCCGCGCCAGTTCAGGCTCATGCATTCCCGTCTGATTGGGAACGCGTTCGTGATGCTTTTCATAAAGCACACCCTCCGGAATTTGCAGGTAGCTCCGACGTTGTTGTGTCCAGTCAGTGGAGGAAGGACATTCAAAGGCACTTAAGGATGTACGAGTTCACGGATGTTCAGAAGCAGATACTGGCTACTTTCAAGCTAGTAGGATTAGCATAGACGCCCTTTCTATTCAGGAGTTCTGGGTGTGATTCGACCGTAAATATTTTCCATCAGCTGTTCACACTGAAATGAGGAGGAAGTTAATGAACCTCAAGCAGGAGGGGAAGACTGTGGCGGAGTATGAGGACGAATTCACTAATCTCTTGAACATTGTTCCCAATAAGATTCCGACTGAGGAGAAGAAGATTCAGAAGTTCATGGATGGATTAACTTGGAGGATCCGTCAGCACTTGTTGGGAAAACTCTCGTTGGCCACTTACTCTGATGTGGTTAATGCAGCACTGCTTCACTGCCAGGATCACCGCTTTCACATGTCTGAGAGTAAGAGATCAGGAGAGTCCAGCCATCAGGGCAGGACAGGGGTAATAGTGCCAGCGGGGCACAATCTGCTCAGGGTCAGCACAGGTAGGGTGATCAGGGTTCCCAACAGGGGGATCCTAAGAGATTCAGATCTGGGAGTTTCAGGAATGGTCAGGGAGGTTTCAGACATGGCCATCAGGGTCAGAACGGAAATCAGGTCCAGCAGGGCTAGAATGGTCAGCAGCAATAGTTTTAGCAGGGCCAGTATGATCAAGGTAGGAATGGTAACGGCCATCAGGGCTATGGGCAGCAGGGATCATAAGGGGGAAACTTCCCGAGGAAGTGCTTAGTTTGTGGCAAGATTGGTCACAAATGCCACGATTGTCCTGATAGGGGCAGGTCCCCACCGCAGCAGCAGTAGGGTGCTCGACACGAGCCACAGAGGCCTATGTTTCCCGCCGCCCTCCCAGCACCACCATAATGGCAGCATTACCACCCATCCCAGTGGTCCCAGTCCAGCAGGGACAACTTCAGTATGGGAGAGTGTATCAGCTCCAGCATGCCGTAGTCCCACAGGATCCACCTGCTATTAAGGGTATGTTCTCTATACAGGGGACTATGGGGCATATTTTATTTGATACGGGGGCCACACATTGTTTCATTACCACGAGATTTGCATGCACTTTGGGGTTGTTAGACACTGTAGAGAGCACGGTTACTTGGGTAGATTAACCGTTGAGTAGGGGTTCCGTGATTTACCTTATTTGTAGAGGTGTGGGTATAGAGATAGGGAGATTTACTTTACCCGCTGATATGCTAGTATTAGAGATGACAGAGTACGATGCAATTGTTGATATGGATTGGTTAGTTGCGTACCGAGCCATGATTGATTATTTTAGTAGGAGTATTATTTTTTCCATTCCTGGGTAGGAGATGTTTTTAGTGGCGATGCCTCGCCCCGAGGGAGGATCGTCCACACACTTGTACTACATAGAGGAGGAGTCCTCTAAGGAAGTGGTAATACCACTTGATTCGATTCCCGTTATTAGTGAGTTCGCTGATGTATTTCAGGATATACCTGGATTACCTCCTAGTAGAGAGATAGATTTTGTTATTGATTTGACACAGGGCACTCGACCAATTGCTTGCGCACCGTACCGTATGGCTCCAGCGGAGATGAGAGAGCTAAGAGATCAGATAGAGCAGTTATTGGGTCAGGGGTTTATCCAGAGGAGTACTTCGCCGTGGGGTGCCCCTGTGTTGTTCGTAAAAAAGAGGGATGGATCGTTGAGGTTGTGTGTAGATTATCGGGAGTTAAATAAGGTTACGATACGGAATAAGTATCCGTTGCCCTGAATCGATGACTTATTCGACCAGCTGAGAGGAGCTTCCTTATTCTCTAAGATTGACTTGCAATCGGGATACCATCAGTTGCGTATCAGGGAACAGGACGTCTCGAAGACTTCTTTCTTGACGAAATATGGTTCCTATGAGTTTCGGGTTATGCTTTTTGGCTTGACCAACGCTCTGGACATATTTATGGACTTAATGAATAGGGTATTCAGAGAGTTCCTAGACCAATTCGTCATCGTCTTTATTGATGACATCCTAGTTTACTCTCAGACAGAAGAGGAGCACGTCGAGCATTTGAGGCAAGTTTTGCAGACGCTACGTCAGAACGAGCTTTATGCAAAGTATGAGAAATGTGGATTTTGGCAGAAGGAGGTTCAGTTTTTGGGGCATATCATTTCAGACCGGGGGATATCTGTTGATCGGGGGAAGGTATCCGCGGTGAGAGAGTGGGGACAGCCCACGACACCGACTGAGATCCGTAATTTCTTAGGCTTAGCAGGATACTATAGGAGGTTTATTCGGGGTTTCTCAAAGATAGCGGGTCCTTTGACACATCTGACTCATAAAGGTGTGCCATTCATCTGGAGCGATGCATGTCAGTTGGCATTCGATGAGCTGAAGGACAAGTTAACCTCAGCAACTGTGTTAGCGTGGCCCAGACCGGGAGTTGAGTATTTAGTTTATATCGATGTGTCCTTAAAAGGTCTTGGAGGTGTGCTGCAACAGGAGAGTCAGGCCATAGCTTATGCTTCCCGTAAGCTTAAGCCTCACGAGGGGAATTACCCCACCCACGACTTGGAGTTAGCGACAGTCGTATTCGCTCTTCGGATTTGGAGATACTATCTCCTGGGTGAGAAATTTCGGTTGTTCACAGACCAAAAGTCTCTACAATACCTCTTCACGCAAAAGGAACTGAATATGCTTCAACGACGGTGGCTTGAGTTTGTGAAGGATTATCAGTTTGATATCCAATATCACCCAGGGAAGGCTAATGTGGTAGCAAACGCGTTGAGCCGTAGGCCAGTAGATGAGGTGTCCGAGGTGTGGAAAGCTAAGTGGAAGGAGTTGGGACACCAAGATGCACTGGCCCGATCATTCATGTCTGTGATGATTGTTACACCGCAGATTGTTACGAGAGTGATAAAGGCCCAGGCAAATGACTCGTTCTGTTAGGAGCAGATAGTTCGATTACTAGCGGAGGGAGCCGAGTCCTATACCGTTAGCTCAGACGAGGGATTACGCTTCAATGGGAGACTGGTCATTTCGGAAGGGGAAGACTTGCGACACGAGGTAATAACAGAGTCGCACGGCTCATGGTTCGCGGTACACCCTGGTGGGGATAAGATGTACCAAGATATGAGACGACAGTACTGGTGGAGCGGGATGATGAGAGACATCGCCGTGTTCGTTTCTAAATGCGCTACTTGTCAGCTAGTAAAGGTGGACCATCAGAATCCGACGGGACTTCTATAGCCGTTAGAGGTTCCGATGTGGATATGGGAGAGCATATCCATGGACTTTATCATGGGGTTACCTACGTCACAGAGGGGTCACGACTCCATATGGGTAATTATGGATCGGTTGACCAAAGTTGATCATTTTCTACCCATAAGGACATATTACACTACGGGACAGTATGCCCAGATTTTAATTGCAGAGATAGTGAGACTTCACGGTGTGCCTCTAAATATCGTGTCTGACCGAGACAAGATATTTGTTTCACAATTTTGGAAGAGTTTCTAGGAGGCCATGGGTACAGAGTTGCGGCTGAGTACGGCATATCACCCGCAGACTGATGGGCAAACAGAGCGGACAAATCAGATGTTGGAGGACATGTTGCGTATGTGCATCCTAGATTTTGGAGGTGGTTGGGAGCAGTACTTTCCACTAGTGGAGTTTGCTTATAATAACTCCTACCAGTTCACCATTGGCATGGCTCCGTTTGAGGCGTTGTATGGTAGACCTTGTCGTTCCCCAGCATGTTGGTTAGAGGTGGGGGATAACAAATTCCTTGGGCCAGAAGTGATTCAGTACACTTCGACAAGGATAGAGATGATACAGAGTCGTATTCGGGTAGCTCAGGACCGACAGAAGAGCTATGCTGATGCCAAGAGGTTCTTCAAAGAATTCAAAGTGGGGGACCAGGTGTTACTCAGAGTATCTCCTATGAAGGGGATTATGCGTTTTGGGAAGAAGGGGAAATTGGTACCAAGGTATGTGGGGCCATTTCCTATCATCGAGCGTATTGGGCTAGTTGCGTATAGACTTGGATTACCGGAGCACTTGCACAGGATTCATGATGTTCCATATTTCCTCTCTAAGGAAATATCTTAGGGATGATTTGGCATATACTCACATTGCTTTAGAGGACATCGATCTTCAGCCCGATAGTTCCTACGAGGAGGGGTCGATTGTTATTTTGGACCAAAGCGAGCGAAAACTGAGGTCAAAGATAGTACCATTAGTACGTGTTCAGTGGCGGCATCATAATGCCGAGGAGTCCACATGGGATCGCGAGGATGAGATGCGCGAGCATTATCCAGAGCTATTTTTACCAGGTATTCTTTAGTTCCGAATTTCGGGACGAAATTCTGTTATTAGGGGGGAAGTATGTAATACCCCGTAATTTTATTGATTATTATTTAAGGAATTAATTAAATTAAATGAAAATTAATTGGAAATTAATCCGGATATAAATACTAGCGAGATGTGAGTTGGTATTTGATTATGATTATGATGTTAAAATTAAAAATTTCATGAGTATTGAAAATTGAGTATTGAAAATATTAAAGTTGTCGCGAGGTTGAAACACGATAATTTGGAAACTTAAGTTGGGACACGCGTGTCAGTCGCGTCAGGAATGAAATTATTCAAATTAAAAAGTGAATTATATTTTTATCAACCGAATGGTCATTTTGAGTGCGCCAACTTGTCCGAAGGGTCGAAATAGTCGGAAAACACTAGTCGGGGGTTTAGTTTGGGTCCCGGGGCACTTTTAGGCCTAACCGACAACCTAGAAGGGTATTTTGGTAATTTTAAAAATTAAGGAATTTCGACCCACGAATTTAAGTGTTAATTTAGATATTTTAAAAGAACCACTAAGGCCATTATCATCCAAAAAGGGAGAGAGTGGGCTACGGTAGTTTTTGAGAAAAGTTAGAAAGAGGGTAAAGGGTTCCCAAGCCAAACCATCTCCACACCATCAGTTTTGGAAAGGATTTGTGACCGGAAAAGAGGAGAAAATCAACCTTGAACCATCAACAACACATCTGAAGAACGAATCTAAGGCAAGTATTTTGATGTCGTTATTTGCATTGAATATTTCCTCCATGTGTAGTGTGGAAAACTGTTTATGTATTGGAAATTTTGATGAAGAATACCCAATGGAATTATTGTGAAATTTGTGGTTTTGGGTAGGAATTTGCATGTAGAATGATTATGGACGAATTCAATATACAAAACATAACTTTTGATGACCTGAAATCGGATTAATAAGGAGTCTTTTTATGAAATTAAATTCTGGGTTCAAGTTCATAGGGTTTGGAATAAGAATTGGGGATTTATGACTTTGGTATGTTAATTTGTAAGATTTGACCCAAAAGCATGTTAAGGAATGATCTAGGGTGACTAAAAATAGTTTACAAACATTAAAAAACGTATTTAGATAGTCTTAGGGTGGATTTAGAGAAGAGGAGAAAGAAGAAAAACGGATTTTGGGATTTCTGGGCGTAGTCTACCATCTCGTTAGAAGACCTGCCCAGGTCGTTCGAACGACCTCGTTCGAACGAGCTTCTAACGAGATGATAGTATCCCTTCTAACGAGTTGGTAATTCGTTCGAAGCTTTTCGTTCGAACGACCTCGTTCGAACGAGATTTCTAACGAGTTGACAGAATGGCCTTTTAGGCCTGATTTTATTTCAAATGTCCCGTAGACTTATTTAATGGAGTAATAACCTTCCCGTATTGACTAGTGGGTATATTTGGGAGATTGGAGTACGTTATGGAGTAAAACTTAGAATCTTGTAGTAAATCTAATGACCTTTATGAACTAGGAAAGGAGTACCTAATTACGACGTGAGAAAAGTTGACAACTTTAATGTATATAAATCGGGGACTTATAAGTGTATGACATTAAATGATGATACAAGAACGAGAAGTATACCTCTATTAATATATTGATATATTTAAGATGTGCGAATGCTTAGTATATGTAGTTATCTGTGTATAACATACCTACCATACTTGTTATCATGGGAGGTCGGCGTTCGATCAGGGCCATCTAATATTTGTGTGCCTACGGGGGGATTTAGATTGGTACCTCGAGGACATAGGTCAGAGAAGGACTTATTGAGAAGTTAATAAGTCTGCTGATCATGGGAGCGTAGGTATGTGTGTGACCCATGTGATGTGAACTATGTTCGCCTCCATTATGTATGATTGTTGTCATTTGAGAACGATTCCTGAGAGATTCGGAATGCGTGGTCCTTATGTACGTGATGTACCGGGATTGGATAGCAGAGTATGTGTGCACCGCAGCTTAGCCTCGGGGTGCTAGTATTGTATATTTATGATGAGAATAATATACTGTAAATTGAAATGCACTATCATGTATAAATGTGAGTATAAATAATAGAAACGTTTCGTAAAGATAAAAATGGAAATCCTCTAGTAAGTAGTATTACTAATATGGGAAACCGAGAAGAAATGTAAAACAATCTGTTTAAACAAAGATGTCGGAATTAAATCGTGAATCGTATAGTAATGTTAGATTTTACATTAGACTAGTTAAGTATGAGAATCACTAGAATGGGTACGGGTACGATAGGAGTGCACAATTAGTTGAGAGGTGAGGAACTCATGTGAGTGCACACACTATCATGTACTTTATATTCACTGTTTAATGATATTAAACACTTTCTATATTTTAAACTGTTTTCACAATCGGGCTCTGACCTGTTTGCTTCCAAATATATTTTCTTGTAAAAACCTTTTAGGTGCCCAACCACAAGAACACCAAGCATAGGAGTTCCATTCAGGTGACATACTGTAGCTGCTGTGGAAGTTACAAGACCTTGACAGTAGACGCCTCCATTTTCGATCTTGACTCTATATTATCAGATTCTCTCATCTGTTGGGCATGTCGCCCTATTTCCTTTTAGAGATACTTTATCTATTCAGTTATTTCAGATTTTGGGTTGTAATTAATTTTGTGATGCGGACTTGGTATTTATTTATTTCAGTACTCGGATTGTTGTGAGGAGTATTCCTCCAGATTCATTATTATTCTATGGTTATTCTTTTGTGACCATGTTGTGGTTGTTACATTGGTATTTCATAATCTACTTATTGCATGATAATTGGATTCAATTAAAATTGACAACTCACTTTTTAAATATTAGCTGGCTAGTAATTATAAAAATGTTTTCGACAGTGATGCTATCAACTGAACCAACTTGGCATTTTGTATTAATTTGAATAAAGGAGTAGCTACCCGGTATTTAATTAGTCGGGGTGTCACAAATTCAAATTTGCAATTTATCGGAGTCATCAATAAAGTGTGATGTCACAATCATAAACCCTCTCTTTTGGGTAGTGTAAGTCCACATATCTGTGGTGATTGCAAATCTTCCCCGATTCTTTCTAAACAGCTCCATTGTTTTAGTTTTCTTAAACTCGTAAATTTTGAATATATCCTTTTTTACGGTGTTACGAGATGGAACCTTAAACAATGGTTGAAGACAATTACTATAGTTACTAAACCCTTGATGTTCAACCATACTCAGAGGATACTCGTGCAAAGTGATCATTTTAGCAAGAGAATCTCTTGCCGCTTCTTGGTCAAACGAAAAATTAGTTAGTTGAGTCTTTCCATCGGGCCTCCGCGTTTGATTTAAAATCGCTTGTTTAATATCCATTGATTTTTGTCGAGGACAAGACTTAAAATGATCCCCCAAATGAGATGTTCCATTTTAACTTGAACCCCCAAGTTTTTTTTTCACAATATCTACAAATCGCTTTATCTTGTCCATTGATTTTTTTCATATCAAAGTGGTCCTATACCCATGACCGTCGAGGTTGTTTTCCATTTTCATTAGTAACATCGGTTTTAGGGGACTCAATCTCACGATATTCATTATCATCATCCAATATAATAATTGGTGTTTGATTATGATCTACCTCGTTTGTTAGAGGAGTTGATTGTGCATCCCCTGATTACGTTGGAATCTCCTTTGATGTGGACATTTTAACCTGGACAAATTAAGATAAAAATTATCTGTTAAATCTGGGAAAAAAAATTATCTGTTAGATTTATCTAAAATCAATCTGAAAAAAGTAATCTGTAAAAAAAAACATCTAAAACAGTAAGTCATTGTCAGTCACTTTATCATGTCCTGTTGTGGTGGTTTAATCCATCTACTCAATTGATGTATTTAAATGTGATTAATGAGCAAAATGCCATCCACATGTATTTTAGCAATCAAGTTTCTTTAACGGACATAAAGCATATTGACTAAAATATTAGCAATCAAGTTTCTTATTTAATTACTATTTAAAATTTAGGAGGCGAAATCAAGAATTTTGCTGTAGCAAAAAATATGTTGAATGAATAAATTCTCACAACATTAAAATATTAGAAATATGTTAAAATCACACATTGTGAGGATAAGGAAGCGGAGAGAGAGAGGGAGACTTTACCAATCGTAATCAGCGTCCGTGTGAGGATGAGGAAGCGACACGAGGATGAGGAGAGGATGAGGCAGATTCGCATAATTATGAGGAGTGGCGCTGACATAAAGGATGAGGAGCGACGCCAGCGTGAGGCAGATTCGCAGAATGAGATTAAAGAGAGGTTAGACTTAAGCGGCGTGAGGCAGATGAGCTTGAGAGTAAGAGAAGAGAAGAGAGGTTAGAGTGAGAGAGAAGAGAGGTTAGACTTTAGAGTGATGGGCTGAGGAGACCCGAGGAGAATAGGGTTTACTTTTGTTTTTTAGATGTTTATATAAAAAATCGGGTATCCCCGTGGAGACTCGAGGGTATACCCAAAACCGACCCGATCCCCAAAATTTTGGGGATTTTTCTGGAATTTTTTTAAGGTATCCACGAGTTATCGGGTTTTTAGGGGAAATTGCCATCCCTAGGAGGGTCACGAAGAGACAGATTGAGCAGACTGCTAGGGGTACTTGATTTTCATGGTCGATTGCTTATTGTCTCGAATAAATCGGGGAACTGAGTCTCAGTGTACTACTTACAGTCTTTGCGATAAGTCGGTAAATGCAAAGACTATGCTTGGGGGTGGGTGTATTGGCCCATTTATATCGGCAATTGGGAATTGCCTCGCGGGTAGACGTTTGGCAGGTGGCCAGATATCTTCCCCTTCTCGTGGTACATATTTTAAATTTAACAGGTGCTTTTAATTTTTAATTGTAATATATGAATTTCCTAGTTAATATGTCTATTTGACTACAAGCGTAAATATATGACCACTTCAATTTGACCAAGGGTGTTAGAAATCCTGAGTTTCAATACAGCGAGTCGCGTCTATGAAAATGGAGGGCACAAACGGTGTCAGGTGATGACTTTGCATAAATACTGGAGCTAAGGGAAACCTTAGACGATTTAAAAGCTTCAGACGTAAGTATTATTTATTTTTAAGTCGATATTTATTCTCTTTTTATGTACTAACATTTGGAAATACGTTTAGGTTGTATCGGATCCATACTCTGAAAACAGTGACGCCTATCCATTTTAGGAGGTCTCGTGGTATAATGGCCCCATCATTTCCTATTATGTAGGGGAACCATATTACCCGGAGAGTGTCCTATGCCAGGCTAGCCGAGTTCAAACAATCCTTAGACCGCTAATGCGCCCTTTATCAGAAGAGAGGGGAAAGACCCATGCTCGCTTCAAATTAAAGTTTGATATCGAGAAATAGTTTCAACTTAACTGGATCAACCATGATCTTTCCGATGCCAGACTCTCAACCATTGTGAGGTCTGTGCCATGGGAATGTGTGAATGGGTATATGTCTTGGTACCTAGAAAGATCCCATCCAGACATTCAAAATCCTGAGCATAGACTATGCAAGTCAGAGTTAAAGCACTCGGATAAAATGGTAAATGTTTCAAAATTTATTCGTAAATCAATTTTTTTTCTTCAAGTATTGTCTAACACATTTGATGTTAATTTATATATAGGCCCAGGGGATAGACGTAGCCATTAGCCTGCTCCAGGAGGATATTGAAACCGAATCGAACTAGGAGGTTTCAGATGCCCTTGAACTATCACGTGCAGTGCTTGACGCCTCGCTTGAGGCCAAGGGAACGCACACGCATAAAGAAAAGAGAAAGGCACCGGTGCGTCAAGAAAATTGGACCAAGGCATGACACGATCTAGACCCCAAGCATATATCCCCCAAGCAGAAGGCCCTCTAATGAAAAAGCCCCCCGAAGAAGCATTTAAGACGAAAGTAGACATATTTTTATGGAAGAATTTATTTGTAACTCAACTGTGTTGTAAAACAATTTTGAAGTACGACATGTTGTAACAAATTCCAAGAGTTTTGACATGTATGAACAATATTTTGTTATGTTTGAATGTAATATTGACATGCCTTGTTTGAAATTATTCTTATATGAACAATTTAATTTTTTTAATTAATATTTTATTTGAACAATCGATGGTAAATTATTCTTGATTCATTGTACATTACGTTGTAAATTACCTTTTTATATTTTATTAACAAATATTAAGGCATGCATATGATGTACGGTGGGATCCAACAGTTTGTGAGATGTACACGGTGTGGTGTGACCATGAGACAAAAACCACAGTGTGGTGTTACTGGGAAAAAGTAACACACGGTTTCAATTCACCGTGAGAGTTCACTTGGGAAAAAATCCCTTGTCTCTGCCTAACTGGGATGGTGAGGTCAAACCGTGATATATGGTTATACGGTCATAAGTCACCATGATTGTGTAATACATGGTTTTAACTGACCATGATATTTGTGTTGGAAAATGGTCCATGTCTCTACCTCAATGGGACGGTGAGGTCCAATCGAGATAAAAGCTAGTACGGCGACAAGGCACTGTGATATATGAACATATGACTATCAGGCACCGTGAAAATATATTAAACGATATCATTTGACCGTGATTGTTGGGTTGAAAAATATTCCAAGTCTCTGCCTCAATGGGATGGTGAGGTTACACCATGGTATACAACCATAAGGCATCGTGACCATATAGTAAATGGTTTCATTTAACGATTATGTTTGGGTTGAAAAATAGTTAAGTCTCTGCCTCAATGGGATGATGAGATTAAACCATGATCAATGAACATACATCTATAAGGCACCATTAATATATAATAAACGGTTTCATTTGATTGTGATTGCTAGGTTGAAAAATAGCCCAAGTCTCTGCCTCAGTGGGATGGTGATATTAAATCGTGGTATGTGATATTACGGCTAGCACTGACCGTGTATATGTTAATCATGGTTTAATATAGCCGAGATATTTCGGTTGGAAAATAGCCCTAGTATCCGCCTCAATTGGACGGTGAAGTTAAACCATGGTATACAAACATACGACTATAAGGCATCGTGAACATATAGTAAACGATTTCATTTGACCGTGATTATTGGGTTGAAAAATAGCCCAAGTCTCTGCCTCAATGGGACAGTGAGGTTAAACCGTGGTATATGATATTACGGCTAAAACTCACCGTGTATATTTTAAGCATGGTTTAATATGGTCGAGATATTTTGGTTAAAAAATAGCCCTAGTCTGTGCCTTAATGGGACGATTACATACAACCAAGTCTTATGATGTCACGTTGTGGTGTCACCATCATTATATATATATATATATATGTGTGTGTGTGTGTGTGTGTGCGTGTGATTTTAAGGGACCATATGTTACTTATAATACCAGATATTTGAATAAAAACTTGAAAAAGTTACAATCAATAATTGGTAAGACTTTGGATAATAACCAATTTTTATTATACTAATGATTGCAAAAAGTTACAAATACTTACATATAATAATTGATTGGAAAAAGTTACAAAAAAGTTACAATCAATAATTGGTAAGACTTTCACCAATAAACAATTTACTTATAATCAATGACTGCAAAAAGTTACAAAAAGTTACAATCATCCCCAACACTTTCTCCAATAACCAATTTACGTATAACCAAAATTTGCAATAAAAGTTACAATCATCCCTAAGACTTTCACCAATTTAATCCGCCGTCAAGTTTTAGTCTTCATTTGACGATATCAAGCACAATTCATCTTTTGTCGCAATGTCTTTGGGACATATATTCTAAAACGTTTGTAAGCGGGACAACATAACAGGCCACTCTACGGCATGTTGACTGACCCTCGATCTCCGATGAGAGGAAATTGGTAGTAGGGGACAAAATCTTGTGCATTTCAAACTCACCCAAGGAGTATTTTATACGTTGAGGATAAAGATGATGCGAGCCTCTTCCATCGTAGATTTTGGCCCAATGTCGAATGGAACAAAAGTTAAGCATTGAAATTTGGATATCAGCACAACCATCAGCTTAAGTACATTCTTCACATGGTAGACAAAATCTGGCATTATAAACCACCACTTGCTTGTGCATGATTATCTGAAATAGTCCAATCTCGTCTCATACTCATCAATATCATAGGAGGTCATAATGGTAGCCAAAAATGTTTTGTCCCTACGTAGTTCGGACAATAAAGCACTACGAATAGCATGAGAATGTTCTAGTCCATCCCCAACACACGCACCTTTGGAAATAACCCTATATCCAAAGTTCCCATCTTATTTTACATCAAATATATCATCTATAAATGATCGAAAGAACTCAGAAACGTACTTCATATACATCTTCTTCTCCCGAGACCATGTATCCAATTTTCCACCCGTCAACGGGGTCTTGTTTGTAAAGATTTTTTTAAGTTCCATTGTGGATGGTACATCTTTCCCCCAACCACAAGGTTTTTTTTCCGTATATATATCAACAAACTTTTTCCCCTTAGGTGGCCTACCCTTTTAATGAATTTGTACGGGCTCCATTAAGGGTGTGTTAGAGGGTTGATCAATTTCCATTAACTTTCTTAACATCATCTTTCTAACGGCTTCACCTACCTCAGTCCACCGTTTCTTAAATAATATCATCTTGGGAGTATATTCAAGGTCACAGTACCGAGGGATGTTTGGGATAATGGCAAGTTTCTTCCAATGATCGTCTAAGGCCCATAGTGGAATTGCTTGGCGTCACTTCTCCCATTGGGCCAACTTGCGGACACATGGTAATTCGTAGATGGTTCTAAGTACGTGGGAGCATTATATATCCATATATTGGGTGTTAGCGAATGATACTCTCAACACCGATCGCATATAATCGATCTCAACAATAATTAGGTTCAAGGCATAGTGCGATGCCCTACTATGGACCTCACGCAACAATGCCTCATTGTGTCCATGCTTGGTAAATTGGAGTGATTTTTGAAACTCTGTTTGTATTTGAGTAACTTGGTGGTCGAGCAATGCGTCCATACCCTTCCACACCATCGTAAACTAATCGGTGTTATTAGTGTTTTTCAGCTGTTCATGGGTACCCTCTGCTCTATTAGTTGTGCAATTGCCACAGTGGGCTATGCAATTAATCCATGCATGCGCAAACTAAAAATTCAAAGGCATCCAGTTCTTTGATATGTACTCAATCATGTTCGGATAGTTTTGCCAGTTTTAATGAAAAACCAGCTATGCATTCTCAAAGTTGATCGGATTCTCCAACTCCACAAACCTAATCCAACCCTGCATAAATACCTTTTTGTCCTGGTCTTTGATGTTTTGTTTCACACAAGCACCTTTAATTTTTTTTGAACATGGAATAAGCATAATAAAATAGTGGCAAGTGGAAACACATTTGACAAAGCGTTTAGACAAGATTGTTATTTGTTAGAGATAACAACTTGCGGTAAAGCTTTCAGCTCGTATAATGACTATAAATGTTGCAGAGCCCAACTAAAATTCACCTCCTTCTCACTCTTCAATGCAAAATGATTGTCTGGTGGAAGCAACCCCAATCTTCTCAAATAATGGCATATTTTACCGATTGGTCTTGTAGGTACAATCGATCACCAGTACAGTCGGGAAGCATTTCACCTACAAACAAGAGGTTAGATGTGCGAAAAATAAATCAATTACCACATCAGTTTGCTCATCCCTTCTATGACAGTGAACATAACTCTTTTATTTAGAAAATGCATCAACTGTTGCATGGTGGTGCGCCCTTGCATCTCAATGTTTTTCATTTTGCTTTTAGTGTTATAAATTGTTATAATGGATGAACAATTGTATTTCGATCTCTATTTCAATGTGTGGAGTACTTCCTTCGGGTCCACCCCATTATTGATCATCTCACTAGCAATTTTCCACTTTTCTTATAAAAGTCTACCGACATAAGGATGTTCAATAAATGTTTTAGACACCTCATGGTTGTGTATCCCACAAATAACTTTCACCCCCAACAACCATCATCGTGAGGAACGCCTTTGAATCGAAAGGGACAATCACACTTTCGCGTTCCAGAACACGGCTTCCTCTTCTTATCCATTCCCTCGTCATTTCTATTTTTGTGAAGCTCGCTTCACTCACATTCAAGTACGATCCTTCCATTTATAACTAAACTTTCCTTTCCGGATTTTAAAATGATCACGATCGCATGAAGCTTGCGACCAACTTGTTGACACCGATGAATCATCTTATCAAGATCATTAAAAATCTGCACAAGACGAATATTGTTAGTTGAAAGGACAGTTTATATGGAAATTTCAACTATAAATGAAAAATCATGTTGAGTATAGTATAAATAAACCAAACATGCCTCCTCAGTGGTGAATTCGACTGTATGGTCTTGATTAATTGCAATAATATCCAATCCTTTTTCTATTGCCACATCCTAACAATGCATACAATCAAATGTAGTGTCATCCAATCACGTCATACATTAAAAATCTCAAATTGTTGAAATATAAAAAGGTGACATGGTTTTTTACTATAGACGATGTGAGATCTGGAAATAAATCACCCAAACATTTGGGCGATGTTGATGCCATTGCTTGTTCGCTCATATTCGGTTCTTCAGTGGAAGCACATTGAGTAGATACACTCGATGAAATAATATTGTATATATCTTGCCAAAATGTATCATCAAGTACTGATTCATCTAACTGAAATAATAATACAATAATCAGTACAATAAGAATTGACAATATAATAACAAAAATTAATAACAACACATACACCGTTTAATAATTGAACTTTAATTTCAATATGGATCCCACGGCTAATTACACCCCCTACGTGGGTACATACAGTGTAAGGTAACCGTGAATGGTAAAACCACGGTCACGTAAAACCATGAAATCCTTAACACGGTTACATGAAACCGCCCTTTATGATCCCGCGGCCATATACAACCGTGATTCAATTATTAACTAATGAAATCGTGGAATCAGTTTAATACGGTCACTTATGACCAAAAATAACCGTCACTTAAGGCGACAGGTAACCATAAGTGCAGTCATCCATTATTTTTTAATCTTTTAATCATATTAGATGTTGTTTTATAGATTATATAGTGTGTAGAAGTGTTTTCATACCTCAGAATCATCAAGAGAGCATTGAATGTTTTGAGTTTGGGAAGCTAGAACAACTTTCTTTTCCCCAACCTTTGCAATGTAGCCCCTTTATCCTTGATTTCTGTGTAAAAACAACACAACAAAGACCATAAGAACACAACAAACACACGAAAATGGAGATTTGGGGAGAAATGAACAAGATGATTTGGGCTAGGTTTAATAGCGGGTTTGAATATTTTGGTGGGAAGATCAACAGTTATGATTTTTATTTATTGTGGTGTTTTAGATTATGTGGTGTTAGTTTTTGTGTAATTTTTTGTTTAGTTTGGGGTATATTAGACATTTTAAAGGAAATAAAAGGGACAACACTTTTGGGTGTGGTTAGTAAAGTTCCTATTTAATTTTTATGCGGTGTTTTTGAGAGATTTTTTGGTGGAAATATTTGGACCCCATTAAAAAATATTCGAATGACTATTTGGTATATGCCCCTTAAAAAGATATTTTGGAATAAATTAAAAAAGAAAATCTGAAAACTCCTAATCAACATTTATTAAAAAGACGGAGTAGTATAAATTCAAATAAGTAAAAGATGTGAGAATACAATCATAATATTTATAGAAGACCCCTAATTGGTCATATTTTAAAAAAGATCATAATTGTATAACTTTGAAAATTATTCCCATTTTTATTTTATATTATTTTAACAAATATTTTTCTTATTTGAAATTATACTATTCTTTTTAGTAGATGTTGATTAAGACTCCAATTTTTTCTTATTTTATTATAAAAGTTCTTATTTTAAAGATTTTTTTAATGTTTTCCATTTTTTATATATATGTCAATTAAGTGTTTTTCAATTAAAAAAATATTAAAGAGTTACAAATTGGGAGTGTAATGAATATCTTTTTAAATACCCTCATGCCATTTTTTTGTTAAAATGGTTTTATTATATAATTTTATAAAAATGTAAAAAATAGAGTTTTTATAAAATTACATGCATTAGATTAGAGTTTTCTACAATTTTTACTATTTTTCCTTTGAGATATTTTTTGTTTTTCTTTTCATCCCACTTTTTTGTTTATTGAAAAGAAAACAAACATTTTTTTGTTTATTGAAAATAAAATAAAAATTGTTTTTTCTATTTTTCCATCTAGTCTTTTCTTTTTATTTAAAAAGATTCGTGTTATAAAAATTAAGAATTGGAGAGTTAACAATTTGGGGATGTATTATTTTTTTAAATGGGATTCTAATGCAAAATTGGTCATAAAGGTGGAAGAAAACACACAAAATATAAACAATGCTAACGATTTTGGATGAATATTTAAGAGAATTGGAGTGTATCGCAATTTTTTTAAAAAGTGAGGGTGTATTGCAAAACTGATCATAAAAACGGGGGAAAACTCAAAATAACCCGAAAAAACGTATAGGTTCATTGTTGAGTTATTAACGTTTCAACCAATCACATTAGAGGATTAACTCTTAGTTGGGTAGGGTCAACAAATGTGTACTATGTTTTTAGGTATGTTCACAAGTCCTATTTTGTTATATGAATAACTCTTGGTCAATCACATTTTGGAACCACATTGTGACCGCAATGCTTACATAGCTATTAGGGATGGTAAACAGACGGATGCAGAGCGGATATTATTGTGGCCATCCCGATCAAGGGGCGCTTCGCTTCGTCTTCTACCTCCCGAAGGTAGGATGGGAAAGGAAGGGTAATTGAAAGGTCTCACGCCCTATTTAGGAACGCTTCGGCCGTCGTCGGTGTGGGGGTAAATGTAAAGATATGGAGTCGCTAACTTATTTTACACAAAACAGACAAAAGAAAGTGTCTCCGCTTCGAGAGAACGACATTAAAGAAAAACTAAAGCATATGAAACCAGTAGTTCCAAGGGTTCGGGAGCTAAGTTACGAAATGGGAAGGTGTTAG
Organism: Sambucus nigra; assembly: GCA_949130495.1. NCBI lineage: Eukaryota > Viridiplantae > Streptophyta > Magnoliopsida > Dipsacales > Adoxaceae > Sambucus > Sambucus nigra. The sequence continues at coordinate 237,125,308 of OX422222.1, forward strand.
GCACACATCACACCCTTTCGGTCTCTCATTGGCTAGTGTTATTGTTTTCCTTTATTTCTCCGTGAAGTGTGTGTCCGTGTATATATAATGGAGATTGGAATCATCCAACTCATGTTATGGAAGAGATAGAGTGAGGTAATCCGTAGGAATGTTCCCAAAATAATATATAGAAAATATTATATGTGCATTTATCGCGGTATTAATCATTATGATGGAACGATAATATATGTTGGATGAAACACTAACAAATATAATATGTATACTAATGCAATAATATGGAAATGAGGGATTTCGAAAAATTGGAGGATTTAGAAAAATTGGGAATTTTTAGAAAAAGTTGAAAATTGGGAAGTTGGAAAATTGGAAAATTAGAAAATTGGACTTGAGTCTGGGGTTTTAATCTGAAACGACTACATAGCCTGTAAAGGCATCAAAGTCCACGTAGTTCTCATGTGGCATAAGAGTGGGATTTGTCTCATAGATTTGAACGGGATTTTATTATATGTGTGCGTGTAAAAAATATTATTAGTTTTGAAAAGGTGTGATGGATAATCCCATTCGGAATTTATGGGTGTAAGCCTCTTTTTGTTTCTTTTGGGTTTTTCATAGAAAATAAAGTATGTGAAATATACTAATAAAAATATAGATATTAATGTGTATGAACTAAAGTAATGACTAACTTATGAATCTAAAGAAATTTATGCAAAATAAGAATTTCAAAGAGAGAGAGAAGGACTTGGACCATCTTTGAAGCTTGATATTTGATCTTGGATGAACTCCCTTGAATGTGAGATGAAGGTTAGATGAGACAAAATGAGATTTTTCCAAATTGGGTATAAAAAGGATGGGAATATAAGCTAGAATGGAACTTCACATAGAGGAACTTTGTTGATTTCGAGAGAATGTTGTTTAGATCATTGATGCTAATCGATCTCCGGTGTGCTTTGGAAATAAGGTCATGCCCTCTATTTATAGAGTAGGAGGATGCCGATTAGCATTGCCCTAGACCTTCCCATCGACAGGTGACCCTAGACACACTACCGATAGACAGGGAAATGGACCTAACAACTGGCGGTCGTGTGCATATATTTTTGAAAAATTGGTCATATAATGCAATCTGTTGATCCAAATCATGCACGGGGCATACCATTAGAAAGGTAATCGAGAGAACTTCAAGAGTCCTTTGGACCTCTACCGGGTCTGGGAGTTAACTTTGGGTCAAATATGGCTCAGAAGTGCACATTGATCCTTTGGACGGGAGATCGTCGATCGGAAATGGATTGTTCGTTCGCATTGTAAGTCATAATCGCATAAGGGGCAAACCTTTGGAAGGGTTAGGAGTTGTACTTTGACATTCCAAAGAGTTTCGATCGGTTTGGAAAGTTAACCTTGGTCAACTGGGGCCGAAAGTGCTCAATGACCTCTCAAAGTAAAACAAATCGTTCGTCCATACCATACATGGGGTAGACCGCTGGAAAGGGTATTCAGTGAATTTCGGAGATTCATTCTATCTCATTCTAGCTGAAGAGTTTACCTTGGTCAAACGAAGTCCGGGAGCGCTCGGTGGCCTCCGGATCAATTTTTAGGGGAAAATGAATTATTTATTCCCACGGTTATGCCGTTTTGCACAAAAGGTGGACCATTAGAAAGTGGTTTCAGTTACCTTCTAAGATTAAAAGTTCTTTCGCTTTGACGATGAAGTTGATTGGGGTCAAATCGGGGCCTGGGAGAGCCAGGTTGCTTCCGAATCAATTTTCGATAGTAAAATGGTCCGTTTGTCTGAATAGTTATGCTAATTCAGGTACAGGGTAGACCATTGGAAAGAGGATTCAAAACCTTTCAAATATTTAAAGAGCTTTTGCTATGAGGATAGAGTTGACCATAGTAAAATGGGACCCGAGAGTGCCCGATGGCCTCTAGATCGGTACTCAGAGTATGACCTATGGTTTGTAATGAAATGGGGAGGCTCTAGGCACCTAAGGAGAGACTCAGGTGGTACTAGAATGTGGTGTCTACAGATCCCCTCGACGGGTGATCTTGGGACAAGTGAAAGTCATCGAATAGACACCACATGATGTTTTGTAAAGAGGTCGATTATGCGGAACTAAGGAACGAGGATGACCAGTTCATAGGGTCGACGTCGATTCTGAGGACCTAAGGTAATACCGAGGATAGTCGATTTTAAGGACCTAAAGGAGGTGAAGACTGAGGTTAAGGTAGGGAGCGACCAATTCTGTGGGCCGATGTCAATTCTGAGGACCTAAGTTGTAGCGACCAATTCTGCGGGTCAAAGCCAATTCTGAGGGTTTGAGTAAAAATGACCAATTCTGTTGGCCAGAGCCAATTTTGAGGGCTTAAGTAGAGATGACCAATTATGCGGGTCAAATCCAATTCTTTGGGCTTAAGATAGAGGTGACCAATTCTGAGGGTCAAAGCCAATTATGCGGGCTTAAGATAAAGATGACCTATTCTGTGGGTAAAAAAAGGTGACCAATTCCGAGGGTCAAAGCCAATTCTGTGGGGTTAAGATAGAAGCGGCCATCTCTGGGGGTCAAATCCAATTCTTAAGGCTTAAGTAGAGGTGACCAATTCTACGAGTCAAAGCCAATTCCGAGGGATTAAGTAGAGGTGACCAATTCTGAAGGTGAAAGCTAATTCTATGGGCTTAAAATAGAGATGACCAATTCTAGGGGTCAAAGACAATTATCAGGGCTTAAGTAGAGATGACCAAATTTGCAGGTCAAATCCAATTCTGAGGGCTTAAGTAAAGGTGACCAATTCTGAGGGTCGAAGCCAATTCTGAGGGCTTAAGTAGAGATGACCAATTCAGAGGGCCAAAGCCAATTCTGAGGGATTAAGTAGAGATGACCAATTCTGAGGGTCAAAGCCAATTCTAAGGGCTTAAGTTTTCTTGGGAAAATTTGGGGACTCCACTGGGGATATGTATCTTGTGGTTTCGCTAGGGATTTGGGGGAGCATTTGATTTTAAGTTTCGTTGGGGAAGAGGGAATGATCCGAAGTTTGGATGTTTCTTAGCCGCGAAGTTTTTAATTTTTGCGGTGTCCTTTGGAGATATTGATGAGGATAATATCCAATTGTTTTTGGAAATTCCACTGGGGATATAAGAGTTCTGCTGGGGAGATGAGTGTGGTAGAAATGGTTTTCTTGGTGAAAAAGGTTTTGGTAATTTTAGGAATTTTTTGGGGATTTTTCGAGATTTTCTGGCATTTCTTTGGGACTTTTATACAAAATTTTAGAGAAGGTGCCAACCGATATGGTTGGAAGGGTTCCAAACGACAATGGCACGGTCTTTTGGGGTACCTCGAGCAGGCGGAGGGACAGTGCCAATCGGTGGGTGGCAGGGAGATGCCTATCGACACTCCCCTTAGCCTCCTATAAAAAGGGGGCAGGTTCTCCCCATTTTCACAAATTTCTAGCTTGCCTTCCTTTGCAATTACCTTCTGCGAAGCGTTTAAGCGTTCCAAGATCAAGATATGGCTGATTTCTCAAGTAGCGCAACACATATGGAGTGGCTCAATGTTGATGATTGGGCAAACTTGTAATAGAGGTATAGGGTGCCCCTTACAATGGGCATCGATAATTCCTTTAACTCATTCGAGCTTGTTGCGGATGGGCGGACCCTCTTGTGCGAGCCGTCGCGTCATCATTCTTCTAGGTTGGTGAACCCTGGAGGGTATGTAAGTATTGATGACCTTTGGTATTCTTTTCTTTTTCTCGACGATATTTCCTCATTTCTTGAATTTTGACAAGGGTTTTTCATTTTTGCTATTGACAGTCTGATGTTTTTATATCGAATCTGCGTGCTCAAGGGACGATGGGGCTTAGGGATGTTTAGGATCACTTTTCGCCTGTGGTGCATTGGGTGGTGTCATCAATCAATTTTGGGATACTAGCGTCTGTTTTGGACGAGACGCCTCGTTCTACGGGTGTTCTCTGTGATCTAGGGGAGAGGTGGTGGGACACCACCCACACCTTTCACTTTGGCTTTGGGGAGATGACGGTGACTCTAATAGACGTGCATCAGCTTCTGGGGTTGGATTATGATAGGGTATAGATTGAGGTGGACGGGACTATCAGGGTGACGCCAACGGCGGTGACAATAGTGTTGGGTGATGTGGTGGGGGTAGTTTCTGGGGACTCTCTTCATTTGTCTCTTTTGAGGGATATATTATTGAGTAGGAGGATTGATGAGAGTGACGGATGGCGGGTGCGGTAGATGGTCCATTTGTTTATTCTGCTAGTGTTGGGAGGTTTCTTAGTGGCGACGTCATCCACTTGTGGTTTTTTCCATTTCGGAGGTTGTTTTCGAACATCCCTCTCTATGACTGGGGGAGCCTAACCTTAGCGACCCTTTATTCTTCTCTTGATGTATTCATCCGGCATTGCCGATAAACTTTTACTGGGTCCATGTATCTTCTTGAGGTATTCTTTATTTTTTATATTTTCCTTTATGCATTTGCATTTTCCTTCATGCGTTTTATTCTTAATTTCTGACCTTTTGTCCTTTGCAGATGTGGTTTCATGAGGTGATTGGGTTTAACACCCAATTGATAGCTTTGAAGGACGAGTCTATTAAGGAATTCCACCGGATGTACCTGTGGCGTAAGTCCAACTGGCAGTCGAAGAAGTCTCTCTCTTTAGAGGCGGTGCGTCAGGTCTTGAATGGACTGACGAGCGAACGAGTAAACTCGTCTTCTCTCTTGATACTGTCTTTACTTTATGAACTTTTTCGATATTGATCTTTATTTGCTCTTGTTGGGGAATTTTTAGGTGACCTTCTATCTATGGGGGACGGTCATCCAGCATACATGGTTAACTGGGGGGGATGCATAAATGAGGAATTTTCTGGCGCATGAGTTCAGCTACTCCTGGTATCTCGAGGATAGAGTAGTCCGACAGGTTGTGGTGCCACCAACGAGGCCCCCGGTGTATATGAGGTGAGTGAGGGAGATGCCAGATAATGCGCTAGTGAGGGAGATGGAAGATGATGGGCGAGCCTTACTCGTTATATACCGATACGGTGGTGGCGTGTGATTATTTAGACTTTGTGTCGAGCTGGTTGATGCCTCCTAACATATATGATGTGATGCCTCTCCCCCAGGTAGGTTCGCGCCCACCGGTGGGGTCCTCCCACAATGCAGGTGGTGCGTCAACATCGATGATGGCGACGATCTTTGAGGTTTCTTTTGTGCGGTTGACCCCTCCTTCGTATAGTATCCGATGGGCTGATGGAAGGTCAGTGCGTTTGTTGTATCGTCCTAATGCGATGGATCTAGAGGAGATGGGTTTGACTAACGAGGTCCTTGAGCCAGCGGTAGATTTCTCACTTCTTTGACTTTTTAATTTATTGATTTCTTCCTTTGCCTCAGATAAACTGATTTGTTCTTTTTTGTTTCTCTTTACAGAACATCCGGGTCTCCACCACTTGGCTGAAGGATATTCAGTATTGGATATCTTCATCGACCGCCCATATTTAGGATGCAATTCCAATTCCTTCTTATTTGGTATCGTTTGCCTCGTTTAAGGAAGGGTCTGGCTGAGGGAGTGGTGGTACATCGTCTCGTCACTGGGGAAGAGAGTGCACTGCAAGGAAGGAGGTTCCTAGAGAGAGAGAGAGAAAAAGAGAGGAAGAGATTGATATGATAGGTGAAGGTGAAGAGAGAGAGAAAATGTGGGTTCGGGCTGAGTTCCATTGTATTTTCTTTATTTCCTGCAAAATCGATGTAACACAACAAATATTCATGCAAATAGAATAAAGTTTTTGTTGATTTTTATTTTTAATCACTTAATGCACATGCTCTTTTTACTTTACTGCTGAGACCGTAAAATGGATTAAAAAAGATTTGGGAGGTAATTTATTTCAAAAACAAGACAAGTAAAAATCATAAAGAGAAGAAAATTCAGAATTCTTTTGAGAATAAAAATTATTTTTCTTGAGTTTTTTGGTTTTGACAAAAAAAAGGGAAATTTCCAAAAATAAGGGGTTGCTGATCAGCATGACCCCTGCCTTGCTTATCGGCACATCTGTCTAGTCAAATAAATCCAAGGCTTTGATTGCATTTTCTTAAATTGCTTGGTACTTGGTAGGGGTCAGTTTTTCTCTGATTTCTGCGGGGTTCCTTGTCTTTGTTTGAGGGTCTTCAAGTATAAATAGGGGTTTTAGTGGAGCATTATCTTCACACCTCCACATTCCTCATTCTTCTTTGTTTACTGTCTTCTTATTTTACAATATGGCTCTCCTCAGCAGTGTTAAGTTTGCAAACTACCTCGAAACCTTGGAAGCGATGTGCTCCTATAACATTGATTATGACGCTTTCAATATGCGCCGAGTTTCCTTATGGCATAATCGACCCATAGAGTGGAACATGCCGGTGGCAGCAATAAAGTTCTAGTACCCCGAAGACCAAATCTTTCAATTCGAGTTGGATGAGGTCTGTCCGATCTATAAAGAGTTCTTTGCCACGTTGTGGATAAATCCTAGTGTTGTGGCGGCTATGCCTGAGTTTTCTCGGTCCCCTCGGGAGATGTTAGCGGGACTTCTCCATATCTCACCGTCGGCGGCTAGGTCACTAGTTACAAGAGGAGTGATCTTTATTCTCATTGCACTGCATTCTATGCATTTGCAGGATGTTGGTGATTCTGGCTATGCTGGAGCCGTTATATTAGGCTTGGTTTTAAAAGTGCTATTGGTGACTAGGGAACTGGTGGTGGACCCACAAATTATACCCATTAATTCTTAGATGTCGTACCGTCGCAACCTTGCGGCGGTGATATTGGTGGAAACTCTGAATATTCTGGATGACTGGCGGGAAGATCGTTCTGACTTCTTGCGGGGTATCCATGTAATGCTGTTCATGTGGCTGACGGAGAGGTTTTGTATGGCGGTCCCACCTGAGTATCCCTTGCTGGCTATGATAAACTTCTTCTCACGCTACTTTATTAGTGTAGGCCTGAACATCGAGAGAGTTGGTTTGTGGAGCACGAGGCTCGAGGCTTGCATTGGTCAGTGCCTTGGTGAGGGGAGCTACTTCCTATTCTGGAACTAGGAGAATACCAATATGTTTAGTTGGTTGGCCTCAAGCAGGCCTCTTTCTACTTTCCTTTGCGGCTCCTACGCCAATTTGGTTAGGAACAAATTGTGCTACCTCGAACACTAGACTTCTTTTCGGTAGAGGACTTGACAGAGCATATGCGCATGTGTTTGGGCTCTTTGTGGGAGAATTATCGACCATCGACCCGTCCATCCCAGTCTTTTGGTAGAGTTTGGCATATCTCAGGGGATTACATGAAGTGTTTGTGGAGAAAAGTAATTGTCAAGATGCTGGTTGTAGAGACTGGACAAAGGGGTTCGCCATATCTGACACCATGGAGGGAGATGTCGTAGTTTTTCCATTCTGGTCTGGGCTTATCATTCCATGGAGCGTCTGCGACACTCTATTCAGGCAGGGGAAGTTTGGGGACCCCAAGATGTGGGTGATGATGGGGCCAGCTTTTCTGGCAGTTGCGGGTAGGATCCCAAGGGAGTTTATCTGTGAAGCTTTTGCATTGGGTGTTTGGTAATAATTTGAGGGTCATTTTAGGTGTAGTGGGGCTTACTTTTTTTTTAGTTTTCGGATAGTAGGGTTTGGTTTGGTAAGGGGAGTTCTTTGACTTCCTACGCCGATGTAAGTGAAACGAAATTTTATTAATGAATAAAGAAAATTTTAATTATGTTGTTGTGCCCCTTGATGAATTTTTCATTTGAATTACCTGAACTAATCGCTAAGGCATACATAATCATTTTTCCCATGTATATGATAAAATGAGCTATCGTTCTCGGGGATAAGAAAATAATAGCATTTTGTGAAAAAGAAGGGGGTCTTGCTCAGGTAAAACGGATGAGCTGCCTACGTACCTCTGGGGTTTTTTGAAAAGTTTCTAAAGTTCATTTTTGAAAGAAAAAAGGTTTTTAGAGGATCAGGCTCTACGTAGTTCTGAGTAGAGGAAAATGAATTTCTTTTTATAATTTGTTTAGAATAGAAGGGAGATGAGAAGAATTATAGCGCGCCGAGATTTTAGAATAGGGGTAAAATTTCTTGAGACGGTCTAGGTTGACTGGAGGGGTCATTTCTTCTCCATCAAGGTCTGTGAGCATAGTGACGCCTCCTGACATGATCTTCTTTATGATGTAGGGGCTGCTCCAATTGGGTTTGAATTTTCCTCTGGGGTCCCAGATGGGCTCTATAATTTCTTTAAAGGCAAAGTCCCCTTCTCGAACACCACAGTCCTTGACTCTCTTTTTGAATGATCGCGCTATCTGGCGATGGTACCCTTGTATGTGATATAGAGCCTTCAGTATCCTTTTTCCTAAAAGTGACAACTCGTTAAGATGGCTCTGATGCCAATCATCCTCGCTGACTTTGCTTTCAAGCATGAAATGTGGTGAAGGAATTTCTAGCTCTACGGGTAGGACTTCTTCCATGCCGTAAACTAGAGAGTAAGGGGTAATCCCAGTATATGTTCGAACTAAAGTGCAGTAGCCCCAGAGGGTGTAAGGGATCCGGTTGATCCAATCTCGATAACTCTCTGTCATCTTGCTAATGATGGATTTGAGGTTCTTATTGGCGGATTCAACTGCTCCATTGGTTTGAGGTCGATAGGGAGAAGATTTATGTCTCTAAATTCCATACTCGTCTACCACCTCTGTGACTTTGCCTCGAAATGTAACCCGTTATCTGATACCAGCTCGTGTGGGACCCCACATCGACATATGATATATTTTTTGATAAATTTTATCCACATTCTTAGCATGCAGAACTGCGTATGACTCGACTTTGACCCATTTAGTGAAGTAGTCAATGGTAACTAGGATGAAATCATGCCCGTTGGAGGCTTTGGGTTTGATTTTCCCTATGATATCGATGCCCCATGTGGAGAACGGTCAGGGAGAAGTCGTGTTGTATAATTCCCACGGAGGCATGTGCTAGAGGTTGGAAAACTGTTAGCATTTAAGGCATCTTCGAACATAGGTGGTGCAATCCTGAACCATGGTAGTCCCATAGTAACCCTGTTGGATATTTTCTTGGCAAGCATATGGCCATTTATGGGGGGGGGGGGGGGGGGTCCGCACTACCCGCTGTGGATTTTCTTCATCATCTCTTCAATATCATCCCCTGCGATGGAGTGCAAATAGGTTCCATGGAAGTTTCTCTTGAACAATGATTTATCATAGATAATGTATTGGGCGGCCAGTCTACGGAGGGTTGCTCGGTCTTTCTTGTTAGAACCTTAGGAATTCCTACCATGTTTGAGGAGGCGTCAAATATCATAGTACCAGCAGTCGGCCATATCAGGATCTTCTTTAGTGATGAGTTCTATGTGGTAGCAGTGCGTTGGTTTGTCTTGCTTTTGGACTAGGAAAGAGGTCATTGTTATTCATTCGTTAGATTAGCAAGGGCATCAACTAGGTTATTCTTCGCTCGGGGCAGGTAATGGAAGGTGATTTCTTGGAATTGGGAGGCTATATCTTCTAGGTGGGCATGTAAGGGTAAGAGTTTCTCATCCTCGACTTTCCATCTTCTGAGTACTTAACCGATGATGAGGGATGAATCCCCATGGACATCTAGGTATCGAATTCCTTTCTTGAGGGCAACTTTGAGGCCTACCGTTCACGCCTTGTATTCAGTTATGTTGTTGGTGCAGGAAAAATATAACTTTATGGCAATGAGAGTGTGAGAGTTATCAGGGGAAATTAAGAGGATCCCAATGCCATACCCTTTTCTTGTTGTCTACGCCATAGAAGTACATTTTCCATCGAAGGTCTTCTTGGGAGGTACAAAGGATATTCTCATCCGGGAACTCAAAAACCTAGACATCGTCTTCTTCCATAGGGTAGTCAGGGAGGTAGTCATAGATGGATCTTCCTTTCATGGAATTCTTTGTGATATACACAATATCGAACTCAGCTAAAAGCATCAACTATCGGGTCATTCGGCTGTACATGGCAGGTTTTTTAAGTAGGTACTTGATAGGATCCCTTCGGGATACAAGTTTGATGGGAAAGGCGAGCATGTAGTTTCGTAATTTTTGGGTGACCCAGACAAGGGAGACACATGATTTTTCAAAGGCTGTGTATTAATTTCGTATCCAGCCAACTTGTGACTAGTGTATTAGATGGCTTTCTCTTTACGGGTTTATTCAAGGTATTGGGCTAGCAAAGCCCCAACTGTAGTATCTTTTACGGTTAAGTATAGGAGTAGGGGGAGACCAGGTTGCGGTGGCATGAGCACCAGAGGTTGGGTTACGTATTATTTGATTCGATTAAAGGCTTCTTGGAAAGCTTAATTCCAAACCTTAGTGGAAACTTTTTGGAGGAGTTTGAAGATGGGCTCACACATAAAAGTCAAGTGGCTAATGAACCGGCTGATATACTGTAATTTCTCGAGGAATCCTCGGACTTCCTTCTCCATTCAGGGTGGTGGAATTTCGAGTATGGCTTTCAGCTGGGCACGATCTTCTTCTATCCCTTTCTTACTAACTATAAATCCCAAGAGCTTCCCATTGGTAAAGCCGAAGACACATTTTTGTGGGTTAAGTCCCATATGATATTGTTGCAGTCGCTCGAAGAACTTCCAGAGAGCGGGAACATGACCTTCCCTAGTCTTAGATTTGATAATCATATCATCCACGTAGACCTCAACTTCTTTGTGAATCAGATCATGTAAGATGGTTGTGGCGGCCCTTTGGTAGGTAGCACCTGCATATTTTAGACCAAATGGCACTACGGTGTAGAAAAAGGTTCCCCAAGGGGTGATGAATGCGATTTTCTCTTGATGATCCAGGTGCATCTTGATATGATTATATATGAAAAAACCATCAATGAATGAATTAAGAGCGTGACTGGCTATGTTATCCACAATCATGTCAATATTGGGTAGCGTGTAATCATTTTTTAAAGAAGCTTTATTCAAGTCTCAATAGTTGACACACATGCGAACCTTCCCTCCCAATTTCAACCCGGGTACGATATTGGTTAGCCATTTAGGATATTCGGTCACACGAATGAAAACCAAGTTCAACTGGTTGACCACTTCTTCCTTAAACTTGAGTGATCATTCAATATGAAGCTTTCGTAATTTTTTCATGATCGGTTTACCTTCTAGGAGAGTTAGAATCTCACGCTGAGCTATTTCGGGATCAATATCAGGCATATCATCGTAGGACCATGCGAAGACATCCATAAATTCCTTCAGTAATTCTCCGAGTTGAGTGCGCTCATGCTAGTCAAGGGTGGCACATATCCTAATCTCGCGTAGTTGGCTACTAGAATTGAGATTAATAACGACAGTTTCATCTTCATTAACTTGAACGCAGTTATGTTGTTTGTTATTAACATTATTAAAACCAGTTAAGAATTTTTCATTTGCAAAATCATCATCATCAAGAGTTTGATTAGAATCAAGACAATTAATGTAAGGCACATTAAGATACTCAAAATATTTGTTTATTTCATTGATAGGAAAAATAACATTGAGAACGTGATCAAAGGAGGTATCGATTACATCAAAGTAAGTAAGAATAAAAAGAGAAGGGAAAAGGGGATAAATATCAGGGTTGGGTTGAATTTCAACAGGTGGAACTGGTGCAGCATACCTGTTGAGGAGAGGTGCATCGGCAACTTTGATCAAGTGGGATGGATTCGATGATGTAGCCCCCGAGTGGATCATGCAGAGTGTCAGCCCCAGTGTTTATAAGTTAAAAGAATCCTCAGAGTCACATTCCTCAAAATTTCCAGTATCGACTATGGTCTCTTCAATGATTGGTTGCACATGATGTTTGGAACTCTTAGCCCATGAGTAGCTATCTTGGAAAAATATCTCCATTCCTGGTTTCATCTTCTTATCCACATGATCATACCATGGTTCAAGAAAGCCATAGAAGGGGAAATCTTCACTCTCTTTGAGGAATCTTCCTTTTAAGGAATCTCTTAAGACAATTTTGGCCCTTTCTGGCCTTTTCTTTAGTCGGATCGTTCTGAGTTCTTCTGCTGATGGTTGATAGCCCAGGCCACAAGGAGGAAAACCTTTCTTTAATACAATAGGTTCAAGTATCCCCTGTTGTCTTCATCCCATCCCCAGTTCGGGCATGATGTGCATGTTCTTGAACATCTGGATCACATTGACGTTGCCAAACCTTTTTAAAATTTTCCCCTACTTGGAGTAGAAGTGGTTCAACTCAGAAGCCTGACATATATCATTCACCCAATGTTTTATCTTAAGTATCGAATTACTGGTGCTTGCATTATCGATATTATCTTCATCGCCCAAAATGGAGATGACCTACCTATTGGCGAAGAATTTTATTTTCTTATAAAGGGAGGAAGACACACCCTTGATGCTATGGAGCCATGGTTATCCAAGTAACATAATGAAATAAGTTGGGATATCAATGACTTGGAATTCAATAACCAAATCTATAAGTACATCCCCTATTGAAAGCTTTATGGATCCTATCACTTCTTGACGTGTATTATCGTAGGCACATACAACGATAGAGGTTGGAGCAAGGTCACTCGCTTTCAGTCCCAAATAATTAACGGTCCTTAATGGGATGACATTTAGAGCTGATCCATTATCGACAAGAGAGAGCGGGACAGTCTTTCCCATAACTTCAACGGAGATATTAAGAGCATATTTATGGTTTGGTCTAATCTTGGGAATTTCTACTTCGGAGAAGGATATCATTCTAGTAGAGGTTATAGATCCGACCAGATTCCCTACTTCTTCTGGCGTGGTTGAGGAAGGAACTGTGGGTCCTGTGAGTAGCCTGATAAGGCATTTCGGTGTAGCTGGGAAGACATAAAGAGTCCCCACAGAGTGATGTTAGCTTGGTTCTTCTTCAACTAATCGAGGATCTAGCTCTTCTCGAGGGTAATTTTCTGGCATAGGAAGATTATCAACACCCTTTACTTTATTGCTCGCTGATGGTAGCAGGTTTGGGACTTCGTAATGCCTCCCTGACCTGGTCATATGGTTCATAGAGGAGTGGAAAAATAGAAACCCCATTTCCTCATCGATCTCGGGTTGTTCAACCACCTTGTTGATTTTTCCTTGTAGTTACGCAAATGACCTCATTCGGTATATATTGACTATCAAACTAGTCTTTTTTGGACCTTGCTCTTTATTTAAATCATTGAATTCATCCCCTATCTGGTGGCAACGACATCATCTTTTCATAAAAAAATCAATACATTCCACAACTTCAACAACCTCTTCGTATAAATCCTCCCATTCGATGGGGAAATGTAGAAGTGAAGGGACCAGGTGCTCTTGTAGTCTCAAAGCATAAAGTAGCTCAAACATACTGTAAATTTTACCGGTCTGTCGAAATAAATCTTCCATGATCTGGATCACATCATCTAAACTGACTTCATCGGTCGGTACCACCCAATTATCTGACTCTCGAACCCATTTTTGAGATTCCTAGAATAGTACACTGAATTTTTGGTAGTCAATGGTCATCTGGGAGGGAAATTTCATCCCAAACTCTAGGAGTTGATTCAACACTTCTGACAATTCCATATATTTACCTCCTGAATGAGTATAGAGAGCGATGCATGCTCTGGTAAGGAGTGACAAGGCCTGATCGGTGAAATCGGTAGGGTGTAAAAGAAAGTATGGGCGAGTTTGGAGGTGTGTAGGAGAGTATATGGGTATGACGGGTGATTTGCTTGGTATGATCTGGGTAGATGGGTCAAATTCTGGGTCTTCTTCTAGGATGATGGCATTTGTATGATTTGGGAGTGGATTATGGGTAGTGTTTGGTTCAGGATTGTCGGGTAGGGCAATGACACCCCGGTCCATCAGACCTTGGATCACATTTTGAAAATGGAAACACTGGTCGATGGTATGGCCGATAATTTGATGAAAGTCACAATGAGCATCTGGTTTGAAATTCTTGGGAAGTAGGTTTAGTGATGGACGATGGTCCAATGGCTTGATGAGGTTTCGACTTAAGAGGGTTTGGTAAACTTTAGAGAGGGGAGATTGAATCTTGGTATATTCCATTCGGACTGGGTTAGGGTGACTTTCTGGGGCCCATGAAATGGCAGGCTGAGAGGTGTTATTGATGGTTGAGCCTGCGCTATTGGCAGACTTTTCAAACTTTCTGGGAGCGAACTATCCAGCTACTTTCTTCGATTCAACTTCTGTTTTGGCAAGACCTTCTTTGATTTCCACTCCTGTTCCTCAGAGGGCAGATAAATGAGGGTAGTATTGTCCTCCCATCATTTCTTAGACATGGGGGGAGAATTTTTTTTTTACATTGCTGACTTGCTCCTCTTCGGAAGGCCGGTTGGTTATGGTGGCTGCTTTCTCTCTCCACCTTGCTATGAAGATACTGACTGACTCCCCATGATTCTGTTTGAGTAGGTTTATATCATGGCGGGTGACTTCCAACTCTTCATTGTAGTTGTACTGTGACATGAATTCGCGGGCAACATCCTCCCAACTGCGGATCCTGGACTCCTCGAGGGATAAGAACCAACGAAGATCATTGTCCTTCAAAGTCTGTTGGAATATTTGGGCCATTATTTCCTTAGAGGCACCTAGGAGAGTCATGGCTCGGTGGTAACTATAGAGATGAATAATCAGAGGTTCGCTACCCCCCGAATTTCTTGATGTTGGGCATCTTAAATTTTTTCGACAACCTTGCTTTAGGATAGGGAGACATGTGGGTATAGTCCATGTAAATTATAGAGATTCTGACTTGGTTAAACTTCTTGGTCAACATCCTGAGGTCTCCCTTGACCTTGTTCAATTCTTCCTCCTTCGGATCAACGGTCACGGGTAAGTTAACCCCTGGCTGGCCAAGATTCGGCATAGGGAGCTGGGTTGAAAGTGGCCCATTAACAGGACGTGGAGCGTGCTCATATTCCTCAGGAACCCAAATATGATCGGTTGCGAGGGAACCCATAGCGCAAGGGAAAAATACCTTAGGAGCTTGGGGAACAAAGACTTAGTTTTGCTGCATCTCATGAACCTCGGTTTGAAGGTTGTTAATCTTGACAGTGAGTTAAGGTAGAACCGTCATCAAATCTCGCTACAAATTCGGTGCTTGATCAGTGTTCTACATGGAAAACGAATGAATTTCGAACTCAGAGGAAGTGGCGAGGGAACTGATAGAACTTCGGGAAAGTTTTGTAACACCCCGCCTAATTAAATACAGGGTGGCCAGCCCCATATCAAATTAAAACAGAATATACAGTTGGCTCATTCTTAGCATCACTATCGAAAACATTTACAACTCATCCAATACCCAATTAAGCCGGTGTTAAAAAATTTCCAAATTTTAATTTAACAAAATTCATTTTTAGTTTACAAATAACACAACACATATTATTCTACAACACTAATAACCGAACAGATAACACAAAAGAATTTAAATGCAATTGGAATAAACATTCCCAAAAAATTATCCACTACAGTAATCCCAACAATAACAAATGTATTAAAATGACACGAGTACAAGAGTATATGACTCAGATAGAAGAGAGATAACTGAATTCCTTTGGGCGACATGTCCTAACTAAAAGAATACTGTGAAACAAATGAAGCTAGGCGTCTAAGCAAAACTCCATAGATCCATAGCTCGCCATAATCCGCTAAGGTTGGCATCCCTATTGCTGGACACCTAATATAGAAGGTACAATAGAAAAGAGAATATGCAAGGAAATGGGTAAGAGCCCGATGTGAAAAATGATTTTGAAAACAACAAGTATTTAACAAGTGCAATAAAGCATTTATTATGTACATGTTAGTATCCATATTCTCACTTGCTATTCTCACCTCTCATCTAGAGTGCACACTTAACGTTTCCTATTAACCTCCTAGCTAATGTTTCCTCTACACAAATTTCCATAATATGATTCCATCCCATATCATAACCCCATATGTCATATAATCATTCATATGAATCGTTTCTCATTAATATGAATTAAGCGCTTCAATAAATATTCATTAACTTATTTCAATTCTTTTCTCAATTCACCGTTATCTATAATTATCACACAGTAGATGATTTAACCACTATATACACATTCATACAATTCATTATATATATACATATATAATATGGCACCCCGAGTCACAGCTGCGGTGCATGCATTACTCTGCTATCACGTCCCAATATCGTTGGTCACCGAATAAGGGACTAAAGGTTCGGTAAGGATTCCTCGAACCACAAACAACAACATACAAATTGGAGGCGAACATAGTTCTCATACCCACGGGCCACGCACATACCTACGTTCCCATAGTCAGCGGACTTATCAACTCCCCGATAAGTCTTTCATAAATTTATGTTCTCGAGCGACAAATCAAACATCACATGGATTCATCAGGATATGACTGCCCTCACGCGCAAACCTCCCGTCGATAGGAGTTAAGCTAGGTATGTCATACAAATAAATCATCAATCAATCAAATAGGCTTTATCATACCTATAATATAATATCAACAAGGTAATCACACTACCCTAAGATGTTTCCCATACGTAGCATTATATCTCTTTAAATCCTACGTATTAAAATATTATGGCTTCATTTTTATTAATTTAATTATTCCAGAGTCTCACTCCTTACTCAAGGTTCAAATAGGTTTTTCCTCAAAATTTTATTCAGCAAGAAATCACTAATATCCTACTGATCCATATCATCTTAAGTCCCGAATTACCACGAATTAAACTATCCCTTAATTAGGGTTAAAACCGATAGTTTCTAATCTCTTATAAATACATCTTCTATCAACTAGGATTGAATGCCGTCATTAAATGGCTCATAGTATGTAGTGTTTCATTCACACTATATGACTTATCAACAAAACCAACATCCTCACATCCTATAACATCTCTCCACTCCCGACGTCGATAAGGTTCATGCGCGGAGCGTCTCGCAAAGCGAAATCCAAACAAGGAACCCCTTCAATACACTACTACTTAACTTTGTCGGACGTGGAGGTCCGTCAACTTCAAATACGCAATCGGGATAACCTCATCCCCTCTTTCAACCAAATGTGGTCTGAACTCCCATCTCTATCTAGGATCCATACCACTAAGCGCTTGTACTACACTCAGTCCTTGCGCAATCAATAATGAGCTTAAACTCTATCCTTGATGTTCAAATTGTAACCCTAAGGCTACCCACGTGTTATATTAAATCTCCCCTACTAGACCTATCCTTAATCCTCATGCATACAGATTAGAATCCAACACATGAATCTAGCAACCAAAATTTCATTCAATTTAATTATCATAATTCTAATCAATTAAATCCCAATCAAATCAATTCGATTATTATCTAGGGCTTACTGATCTTCTCTAAGTCCCATAATATACAATTAATAATCACCAAAGATCTACAAAAGGTTTGGGATAAGAACAAGCATTAAAAAGGAACAACATCAAAAATTCTAGGGGGGTCGATCGATCGATCACCCAGATAACAACCCAGTTTTCTGCATTTCTTCTACTACGGGTTTCATCTCTTTTGATCATTCAAACCTTCATATTAACTACCCAAATTCCTTATAAACCTTACTACAAGATATAGCAACATATGTGAATTATTTCTAATGCTCTAAACATCCTAGAATCATCAAGAGATTGAATTAAAAGCATGTTTTTTATTCTCTTTTTCCAGAAAATTATCAACATAATATCTTCAAGAACACATCAATAGTTTTCAGAATTTATTCAACATATTTATGATTATTTCGTGGATTACTAACTACCTACAACATGAGTTTGATTCCTATATATTTTCAAATTCCAAAAATCCATTGACAACTCTATATTTTCATCTTCCAAACATGTAAAATCTCATCTTTTTATAACTATCAAACTTAGATTGCAATTATCAAACACTTGCCTCTAATGAAGATCAGATCCTTTGGGGTTGAATAACACAGGTGGTTCTCCCTTTTTCCGGCCAACTTCTGGTGGTGACCTTTGGTCTTTGGTTCTTCTCCTTTCCAAGTAAGCTTTCTTCTCCCAAGCAACCTTTAACTCTCTCTAAGAAGATGACTTCTCAATATTGTGTAGAAGAGATGAATGAATCCACGTTCAACTAATCTCCAAATACTTATAATAAGACAAAATCCGAAATCACTATTCATCTCCTTTGTAAAAATGACCGAAATTTCCTTTTGGGTTCTCTTTTCATTTTCAAATGACCCGCGACCCAAAATTAACATCCAAATAGATTTTTCTGACTATTTCGACCCTTCCGGATGAAATGGCGCAGCCGAAATGACTATAAGGTTGATGTAAAAATAAGTTCCCTTTTTAATTTAACAAATTAGTCCCAACACGTCCCATACCGCGTCCTACTAAAAATTCAAATTACTAAATCAATATCACATAGCCATATCTATAACATCACATTCATATATTACCTAAATATCTTTAAGTAATATTCAAAATCATTCATTTTAATATCCACAATTCGGAAAAAACCCAAATGAATTAATTTATAATAAAATCAAATTAATCCATTAATTTAAAATATAACCCATTTTTAAAAGTCATTAGAATTACGGGGTATTACATACTTCCCCCCTTATAATAGAATTTCGTCCCGAAATTCGGAAAGATAAATGATACTGGTAAGGTCAACTCTGAGTATAAATCTCACATCGCAAATAATCTATGTCGTACCGCCCATACAGTACATTAACGAAAATTCCGATTGATGTTACACCAAGTCTCACCATATAGTTTCAACTGAATCGAATTTAAACTTTACACAATCTTCCCTATACCAACCTCATGATAAAGTTTGGGAAAAAAAACGATCCTCACTTATTTAAACAAATAAATCCTGAAGTCATAACTACTTACTGTTTCACAATTATGAGAACTACTATAATCCAACCATCCAGGGCGCCCATACACCCTATCGTACAACTTTAATTATAATATATATCGCAAAGGTTATAAACTCATATCCTAAAGACCTAACTTATTTCGACTCCCAACGGTTATTAGTTTAAGGCGTGGGGTGTTTCGCAAGCGAAATCCAAACAAGGAACCCCCCGATACACTACTACCTAAAGTAGTTGGTCATCGAAACTCCTCAGGTCCTTAGTCAATAGTTTCTAATCTCTCTACAGGTTTTATCGATTTCAAATAAAAGTCCACTCATCTACTCTCTTAAAAAGTCAATATTCTGGTTATAGTAGTACATACACTCTCATATACCACAAGTCAATCCACGCCGATAGTCACATCATGTTCGGACATGCCTCAAGTAAGTAATTCCATGATAAAAATCAAACCCACGTGATGACATGAAAAATATAGGTGTTCCACACCCCTCGGTGAGTCTACGTAAATAATAGTGCTATAGGCTAAGTTTAGCAACCCTTTTACCCATACAATACTAATTACTAACAAAAATCAATATACGCCTCATAACTCCTTAGATAGAAAACATACCCTCATTCGCGGGTGGTGGTTGTTGAATCGCACTAATATAACTTTTCTCCGATGAGTCAAGAAAATTTTATCCCAAATTTTCAGTTCTAGTTCACCACACTCCACTATATGCCCAAGCCTTTGAATATATTGACTTTGTTAGGTAACACACACAATTATCGTATTTCAAGAACTTCTACTGATGACTCTCCACAATTTTTCCATAATAGGGGTGACCTCGACTACGGTCATCATACTCGAACATACTTCATAACCTCCTAAGTACGATCTCCGCTATCCGTCCAATGGCCCTCTTCTGACATACTTCTTGTACAAATCCATCCGAACGCAAATTAGATTCACTAATATATACGGAATCTTACCAAAGAAATCAACAATCCTAAACATAGGGATCAACATCAAAGAACGCTAAGATGGAAACACAATAAGCCGTACAGACCCTAAAGTACACTAGAACCTAATACTCTGATACCACCTGTAACACCTCGCCTAATTAAATATCGGGTGGCCAGTCCCATACCAAATTAAAACAGAATATACAGTTGGCTCATTCTTAGCATCACTCTCGAAAACATTTGCAACTCACCCAATACCCAATTAAGCTGGTGTTAAAAACTTTCCAAATTTTAATTCAACAAAATTCTTTTTTAGTTTACAAATAACACAACACATATTATTCTACAACACTGATAACCGAACAGATAACACAAAAGAATTTAAATGCAATTGGAATAAACATTCCCAAAAAATTATCCACTACTGTAATCCCAACAATAACAAATGTATTAAAATGACACGAGTATAAGAGTATATGACTCTGATAGAAGAGAGATAACTGAATTTCTTTGGACGACATGCCCTAACTAAAAGAATAATGTGAATAAAATGAAGATAGGCGTATAAGCAATACTCCATAGCTCCATAGCTCGTCATAATCCTCTAAGGTTGGCGTCCCTGTTGCTGGACACCTGATATAGAAGGTACAGTAGAAAAGGGAAAATGCAAGGAAATGGGTCAGAGCCCGATGTGAAAAATGATTTTGAAAACAACAAGTATTTAACAAGTGCAATAAATAATTTATTATGTACATGTTAGTATCCATACTCTCACTTGCTATTCTCACCTCTCATCTAGAGTGCACACTTAACGTTTCCAATTAACCTCCTAGTTAATGTTTCCTCTTCACAAATTTCCATAATATGATTCCATCCCATATCATAACCCCGTATGTCCTATACCATACGTCATATAATCATTCATATACGTTTTTCATTTACATGAATCGTTTCTCATTAAAATGAATTCAGCTCTTTAATAAATAGTAATTGACTTATTTCAATTCTTTTCTCAATTCACCGTTATCTACAATTGTCACACAGTAGATGATTTAACCACTATATACACATTCATACAATTCATTATATATATATATACATAAATAATATGGCACCTCGAGTCACTTCTGCGGTGCATGCATTACTCTGCTATCACGTCCCAATATCGCTGGTCGCCGAATAGGGGACTAAAGGTTCGGTAAGGATTCCTCGAACCACAAATAACAACATACAAATTGGAGGCGAACATAGTTCTCATACCCATGGGCCACGCACATACCTACGTTCCCATAGTCAGCGGACTTATTAACTCCCTGATAAGTCTTTCATAGACCTTGGTTCTCGAGCGACAAATCAAAGATCACATGGGTTCATCAGGATATGACTGCCCTCACGCGCAAACCTCTTGTCGATAGCAGGCAAGCTAGGTATGTCATACACATAAATCATCAATCAATCAAATAGGCTTTATCATACCTATAATATAATATCAACAAGGTAATCACACTACCCTAAGATGTTTCCCATACGTAGCACTATATTTCTTCAAAATCCTACGTATTAAAATATTATGGCTTCATTTTTTTTAATTTAATTATTCTAGAGTCTCACTCCTTACACAAGGTTCAAATAGGTTTTTCCTCAACATTTTATTCAGCAACAAAATCACTAATATCCTACTGATCCATATCATCTTATGTCCCGAATTACCACGAATTAAACTCTCCCTTAATTAGGATTAAAATCGATAGTTTCTAATCTCTTATAAATACATCTTCTATCAATTAGGATTGAATACCGTCATTACATGGCTCATAGTATGTAGTGTTTCATTCACACTATATGACTTATCAACAAAACTAACATCCTCGCATCCTATAACATCTCTCCACTCCAGACGTCGTTAAGGTTCATGCGCGGAGTGTCTCGCAAAGCGAAATCCAAACAAGGAACCCCTCCAATACACTACTACTTAACTTTGTCAGACGTGGAGGTCCGTCAACTTCAAATACGCAATCGGGATAACCTCATCCCCTCTTTCAACCAAATGTGGTCTGAACTCCTGATAGCGTGACTTTTGTGTGTGTATGTCATTGTTGTTGAAAGCCAAGTTAGTCAAAACCTCAAATACCTACAAATAATAATAAACTCAAGTGTAGAGGTAAGTAAGGGTATCAATCCACTTTCTAGGGAGTAAGCTAGAGACAAATTCAAATGTAATTCACTTTTTATTTTATTTTTGTTCTTTTTCACTTTTCTATTTTTTTTTAGCTTTTTCAATATTAAAAAATAGGGTGAGGTAAGATCTAAACTAAGCTAAACAACTAACTCAAAAGTGACTAAAATGAGAAATAAAGTCTAACACTAAAATAAAAGATAAAGTGAGGTAAATAATTGTGAGAACAATCAAGGAGTGGGTTTACACCACAAATTTTAGTTATTCTAATTAATTAATTTAATTATTTGAATTCTCCCAAATTAATATTAAAATTACAAACCAACTCTCGTTGCAAGTGTAATTAGAATAGTAATCTTTTAGAAAGTTAAAATTAACACTCCACAACTCTAGAAAATTAGATCTACACTCCTTTTAATTAATCACCCGCTAGGATCGATCAATTAGAATTTATGTCAATCTTAGAAATTAAATTTAGAGTTGAAATTCAAATGATAATACCCCACTTAAGAAACCCCTATCTCTAGTTCGAATCTAAAATGGGTATTATCACTAGAATTTCGATTTTCTCTCGAAAATCATTTACCCTCTCTCGAGGCTTAAATCTAAGGGTGAGGGATCAAATTTAACATTCAAAGGGAAATTTCAAGTAAGCAAACTAATTAAACTAAAATAATATCAAATAAGGGTTTCACCCCACCCCTTGAAAGGGGATTTAGCCTAACATGGTGTAAAATTTGACAAATTAATAATCAAAGGCATAAACAAATAAAATAGAAGGGTAAGAGGACAAATCTTCAAACAAGTCTCCTTGATTTGCAAAATTGGACTCTAATCCTCCATTGAAATTGAGCAACATCCATTCCAAATGAGCTTTCCACAATATTCAATTACATACAAACACTCATTTGAATCACTCAACAATTAATTTCTCACAAATATCTAAAAAATAAAAACAAAATTATTTACAAAAATATTCTACCTAATTTATTTTCTAGTCTAACCTATCTCTCTCTCTAGAATTTTCTTCCTAAGCTCTTTTTTTTTCTTCAAATGGCCTTGAGGTCTTCTTTTATATGCAATTGGAGCTAAGGGTTTAAATTGGTAAAATAAGGATGTGCACATGAAGAGTGTGAGGTCATGTGGGTGAGGGTGGTGAGGATAAAATCTGATTTGTTTTATGGGGTATTTTAGGAAAGTGGCATAAAGTGGTTAGTTGGGGGTAAGATGGGTAAAATGGGGGTAAAGGAATTAAATGGGCACATGGGCAATTGTTGGTCTTTGGAAAATGGGTCAAAGCTCGAAGAGGAAATGGGTTTTTGAATAGTAGATGGTTTTGGACTTGGATGAAATCGGGTAATGGTAAAATGGAAGATTATGAGGTTAGGTCTTTGAAGATGGGTCAATGGGATATGGAGTTGTGATTGGGACAAGGGGCTTCACGAAAGCGGGTTTGGGGAGATGAGTCATCGACCGGAGATGGGTCAATCGGGTTGAGATGGACGCCGGACGGAGGTGAGGAAACGCCGGACTTTGGTGGCTGGAAAGCAGGTGGGTTGCCGGCGGGGGCTGTGAGGGGTTTCAGGCGAGTTGGCGAGGGTACTGTTCGCCGGAGCAAGGTTAAAGGAGGTGACGAGTTGGGATTCTGCTGGAGAGGGTCGGACTGAGGCGAGTTCGGGTCGAGGTTAGGTTCCGGGTTGGCGCCGACAGAGGGGGTTTAAGGGTCGCCGGAGTTTTGGGTTTCAGCTCATGGCTGGTCGGAGGTGGCAGAAGGTGAATAGTGTAAGAGAGAGAGAAAGAGTGTGTGGGTGATGGGAAGAGATGAATGGCGGTGATTGTGTGAATGAGGGTGTAGAGTAGGTGTGTGTGGGTGTATGGGAGTGTAGGATAAGGGGGTTGTGTGTGTGTGTGTTTAATTTGGACCCCTAAAAAAATAATACTAAAACTAATTAATAAAAATAAAATTATAAAATAAAATCCTATTAAAATTCTATTCTAAAATAAAACAAAGACTTAAATAGAATGAAACTAGAAAGAAATAAAAAATAAATAAAAATAAAATCTAATAAAACTTAAAATTAAAATCTTAAAAAGAAAATGTAAAAACTAATAAATAAATTAAAATTCTAAAAATTAAAATCCTAATAAAATAAAATAAAACTAAAACTAAAAACTAATAGAATAAAAATGAAAAAAAAATAATAAAATATAAAAATAGAAAATAAACCTAAAATAAATTCTAGAAATTCTAAATAAATCTAAAATAAATTCAAAAAATAAAAATGACTCAAACTAAAAATCTAAAAAATAATAAAATGACACAAATAAAACACACACGGGCTTGGAGTAAGTTTGGGCTAGGTTTAGGCTAGGCTCGGGTTAGGGTACGGGAGAGGGAATTAGCTCCATTTATGCGCAATTGCTTTGATTTAAACGCTTGAACTCTGCAATGCACAATTGACCTACAAGATAAACATTTAAGCACATAAGATCCATATTACCGAGAATTAGCAACAAAAGCACGTCTATTCGGGGTATAAATTGTACAGTTTTGGGTGATTATCAACTCCCATCTCTATCTAGGAGCCATACCACTAAGCGCTTGTACTACACTCAGTCCTTACGCAATCAATAATGAGCTTAAACTCAGTCCTTGATGTTCAAATTGTAACCCTAAGACTACCAAGGTGTTATATTAAATCTCCCCTACTGGACCTATCCTTAATCCTCATGCATACAGATTAGAATCCAACACATGAATCTAGCAACCAAAATTTTATTCAATTTAATTATCATAATTCTAATCAATTAAATCCCAATCAAATCAATTCGATTCTTATCTAGGGCTTACTGATCTTCTCTAAGTCCCATAATATACAATTAATAATCACCAAAGATCTACAAAAGGTTTGGGATAATAACAAGCATTAAAAAGGAACAACTTCAAAAATTCTGGGGAGGTCGATCGATAGAAGGTAGGGGGTCGATCGATCGATCGCCCAGATAACAACCCAGTTTTCTGCATTTCTTCTACCACGGGTTTCATCACTTTTGATCATTCAAACCTTCATATTAACTACCCAAATTCCTTATAAACCTTACTACATGATATAACAACATATGTGAATTATTTCTAATGCTCTAAATATCCTAGAATCATCAAGAGATTGAATTAAAAGCATGTTTTTTATTCTCTTTTTCCAGAAAATTATCAACATAATATCTTCAAGAACACATCAATAGTTTTCGGAATTTCTTCAACATATGTATGATTATTTCGTGGATTACTAACTACCTACAACATGAGTTTGATTCCTATATATTTTCAAATTTCAGAAATTCATTAACAACTCTATATTTTCATCTTCCAAACATGTAAAATCTCATCTTTTTATAACTATCCTAACATGGACAATATATAAACTTAGATTGCAATTATCAAACACTTGCCTCTAATGAAGATCTGATCCTTTGGGGTTGAATAACACAGGTGGTTATCCCTTTTTCCGGCCAACTTCTGGTGGTGGTTGATGGTGGTGACCTTTGGTCTTTGGTTCTTCTCCTTTCCAAGTAAGCTTTCTTCTCCCAAGCAACCTTTCACTCTCTCTAAGAAGATGACTTCTCAATATTGTGTAGAAGAGATGAATGAACCCACGTTCAACTAATCTCCAAATACTTATAATAAGACAAAATCCAAAATCACTATTCATCTCCCTTGTAAAAATGACCGAAATTTCCTTTTGGGTTCTCTTTTCATTTTCAAATGACCCGAGACCCAAAATTAACATCCAAATAGACTTTTCTGACTATTTCAACCCTTTCGAATGAAATGATGCAGTCGAAATGACTATAAGATTGATGTAAAAATAAGTTCCCTTTTTAATTTAACAAATTAGTCCCGACACGTCCCATACCGCGTCCGACTAAAAATTCAAATTACTAAATTAATATCACACAGCCATATCTATAACATCACATTCATATATTACCTAAATATCTTTAAGTAATATTCAAAATCATTCATTTTAATATCCACAATTCGGATAAAACCCAAATGAATTAATTTATAATATAATCCAATTAATCCATTAATTTAAAATATAACTCAGTTTTAAAAGTCATTAAAATTACGGGGTATTACATACTTCCCCCCTTATAATAGAATTTTGTTCCGAAATTCGGAAAGATAAATCATACTGGTAAGGTCAACTCCGAGTATAAATCTCACATCGCAAATAATCTATGTCGTACCGCCCATACAGTACATTAACGAAAATCCCGATTGATGTTACACCAAGTCTCACTATATAGTTTCAACTGAATCGAATTTAAACTTTACACAATCTTCCCTATACTATCCTCATGACAAAGTTTGGGAAAAAAAATGATCCTCACTTATTTAAACAAATAAATCCTGAAGTCATAACTACTTACTGTTTCACAATTATGAGAACTACTATAATCCAACCATCCAGGACGCCCATACACCCTATCGTACAACTTTCATTATAATATATATCGCAAAGGTTATAAACTCATATCCTAAAGACCTAACTTATTTCGACTCCCAACGGTTATTAGTTTAAGGCGTGGGGTGTTTCGCAAGCGAAATCTAAACAAGGAACCCCCCGATACACTACTACCTAAAGTAGTTGGTCATCGAAACTCCTCAGGTCCTTAGTCAATAGTTTCTAATCTCTCTACAGGTTTTATCGATTTCAAATAAAAGTCCACTCATCTACTCTCTTAAAAAGTCAAGATGCTGGTTATAATAGTACATACACTCTCATATACCACAAGTCAATCCACGCCGATAGTCACATCATGTCCGGACATGCCTAAAGTAAGTAATTCCGTGATAAAAATCAAACCCACGTGATGACATGAAAAATATAGGTGTTCCACACCCCTCGGTGAGTCTACGTAAATAACAGTGCTATAGGCTAAGTTTAGCAACCTTTTTACCCATACAATACTAATTACTAACAAAAATTAATATGCGCCTCATAACTCCTTAGATAGAAAACATACCCTCATTAGCGGGTGGTGGTTGTTCAATCGCACTAATATAACTCTGCTCCGATGAGTCAAGAAAATTTTATCCCAAATTTTCAGTTCTAGTTCACCACACTCCACTATATGCCCAAGCCTTTGAATATATTGACTTTGTTAGGTAACACACACAATTATCGTATTTCAAGAACTTCTACTGATAACTCTCCTCAATTTTTCCATAATAGGGGTGACCTCGACTACGGTCATCATACTCGAACATACTTCATAACCTCCTAAGTACGATCTCCGCTATCCGTCCAATGGCCCTCTTTTGCCATACTTCTTGTACGAATCCGTCCGAACACAAATAAGATTCACTAATATATAAGGAATCTTACCAAAGAAATCAACAATCCTAAACATAGGGCTCAACATCAAAGAACGCTAAGATGGAAACACAGTAAGCCATACAGTCCCTAAAGGACACTAGATCCTAATAATCTGATACCACTTGTAACACCCCGCCTAATTAAATACCGAGTGGCCAGTCCTATACCAAATTAAAATAGAATATACATTTGGATCATTCTTAGCATCACTCTCAAAAACATTTACAACTCACCTGTTGATGTAAAAAATTAGATCGCTCTAATTATTCAATCACAGATAAATAAAATGAGACAAAGATTTTTAAAGTGGTTCAGCCTTATAAGAATAGCCTACGTCCACTGTTATGTTATTGCTGAGTGTTTGGGAATTCTCGATTACAAGTTCAGTCAAGAAATTTCGGTCCCCTTGAATGAGGATGATACAAGGTATTTATAGCTTTGAGGCTGTACATGAAAGGGTCGATACATTAAATGATATACACATGAAAGGGTAATACATTTAATGTAGCGTGTGTGTCAAGATTATAAATATTCAATGAATAGTTGATCTGTTGACTATCTGGTAATTAATGATACGGCCGAGATGCAGCTCGGACCGCCTTAGTTGCTCGTTGATCAAGAGTTCCTCGGAGCGCTTGAGTACCTCAGAGTGCTGGAGTTCCTCGGGGTATCTTCGCCGCTTGGAGAGAACATGAATTGGTCGGGGAAATGAACTTTCTCGTTACTATTGTGCCATGTATATTGACACGTGTCTTCGTATTATTCGTCCACATTAGCGTATTAATTTTGGTATCAACAGAAGCTTCCAATGTTTCATATTTCGAACTTTGAGGAATATGGAACATTCTTTCTCGGTATATGGCAATATTGAATGATCTTCCTAGGTTTTAGGAGCATCGTATTTGAATTTATTTCCAAATTCACAGAATTCGCCTTTTTTCGAATTTTTAAGAGTGCTTCGAACTTTGTGCCTTTTTTGTCCTTTTAGCCGCCGGAAGTTCAATAGTTTCTTTCGTGTAATCATTTCCTTCGCCGCTTCCCTAGGCAAAGTATTTAAACTTCTTAGGTAACCATGCCGTCTTCTTCTTTTTCCAATTTTCTGCATTCAAGCTTTCTATTCTCTCTTTCTCTCTTGTGCGTTCATCTTTTCCTTCGCTAGTTGTCAGCAGATCTCCTTCCTTCCTGTAAGATTTTCTTCCTTCTTCTTTTATTCATCATGGTTTACATTATTGAATCTCTCGAAAAATTCCGTTCTGACTTTTCCATCCCATCTTGGGTAATTTTGGAGGAGCTTTCTGAACCTCAAAATTACTTTCGTTTGGCCGAGGGACATTGGTTCCCCAGTCTTTTTATTGCTGAATGTGGTTTTTCCTTTCCACCAAACCCATTGTGTCTTGAGTTTTGTCAGTATTTCGATCTTGTCCCTGCAAAAATAGCCCCCAATTCATGGAGAATAATTAATGGGGTGTATAAATTAAATCTAACTCATGGGACTCGTATAGGGATCCCTGAAATTATGTACTGCTATAGATGGGCCGTTCTAGATAATATTTATTACTTAAAAACTAGGTTTTTGAATAGGGCTCTTGTAGTTAACCTCCCTAATGCAAATAGAGATTATTTTGAACATGGGGTGGTTATTAAAAATTGGCAATATGCCCTTTTAGTTGGAGATGGAGTATACAACGGTCCCAGATGTCCCCCATATGGCAATGGGATAGGTTTATTTTTCATTTTATTTCTTTTCTGAATTTACGAATTCATTATGTTTGATAAAATGTATGACTGATATTTTAATACGTGTTTGTTTGCAGTTGAGAGTAAAAGAAAAACTCCAAAAGAATCAGAGGTTAATATTAAGCATCTGAAACTTATCTGGGGTTTGCATAAGAACGTTGTAGACGAGCACATCAGGTCTGCATCATATTTTCTACAGTATAAGAGATATACAACCTCTTATACTGCTCGTCCTGTTGAACCAGCTTCAACTCCAGAGGATTCTTCTTCAGATTCTCACATCCTTTTAAGTCAGAGAATGGGCAAGAAAAGAGCTCCTCCTGCTCTATTTGATGACATTTCATCTGCTGCTGAGGCCAAGAAAAGTAAAATTGATGTCCCAGAGGGGACTAAGAAGGTGGATATAGCCCTCAAAAACTACCGAGAAGCCCCCAGTGGCTCCGAGCAAGAAAGTTGCTCCTGTGGAAGTGATTACCATCTCTCCGACCAAGAGTTCTTCCTTGGTTGAAACTGCTGAAGTCCCTTTGAGAAGATTGAGGAAATCATCCTCAGTCAATTTGGCTGAAACTGTCTCCTCTCTACCAGCTGGTGGTGTTGGTGTTCCAACCATCATTCCTCCGAGCTCTGCAATGAGCTCGGTAAAAACTTGGATCATACCCGAGGTCCAAGGAATTGATGAAAAAATTTCTAGGGATATGCTGACATCCCTAGCTACTCGTCATTTTTATGGGATTATCATGCTCCAGGGTTACTAGATTTGCCTGTGCCACCTTTAAAATTGGACATGGAATGGATCCCAGCTCGTTCCATTCCTCGGAGTTTAATTTCAAAATATCTCGGGGACTATAGTCTTCATTCTCAGACTGAATTATCTCGTCCCGAGCATCTCTTGGATACACCTTCTGTGATGAACGTCAGAATGCTCAGAGATATTAATTTCATCAATTCTCCTCTTTGCTTAGAAGATCCTCCTGCCGGCGAGGAACCTGTTTCAAAAGCTAAAGGAAAGAAACCAATAGAATAGGTTTTTGAATGTAATAATTAGCACATATGTATAGCTTGTAATATATTTTAATCTTAATGAAAGAATTTCATTTTCTGTTTGCAAAATTGTATTGCGATTGTCTTGTGTTTATCAAACATTTTTACATTTGTGTATTTGTTAAAAAGATAACAATATGGTGCTGTTCATCAACCAACTTAGCAATAAAAATTACAAGTATCAATGTTGCTCAATCACTTAATAATAAAGTAATGAGTATAAAATGTTTAAACTGTTTCCAACCAACCAAGGTTGTTAAATTGTGTTTGTCGACCAACTACAGTTGATGGGTTTTTATCCCCGATCAACTATACTTGGTAAACTTTTTCATAAAATGTGTCCGACCAACCATGGTCGATAATTTATCCTCGTCGACCAAGTATAGTTGATCACCGACCAACTATACTTGGTTCAGTTTGGAATTCTTTGTATTTTCTGGAATGATTTTACCTTCCGACCAACTTGTTGGCCTATTTTCAAATCAAATGATATTGTTCTTCCCTCAACCGTAGTTGATTATTGAATTATCTCCACTAGTTATCTTACCAACCTTAGTTGGTCACACTAGTGTATGCCTCCTAACCTAAAGGATTATATTTTTTGGTTCTTTCGAACTATCTGTCCACTAGTTATCTTACCAACCTTAGTTGGTCACGCTAGTGTACGCCTCCTAACCAAAGGAGTATATTTTTTGGTTCTTTCGAACTATCTGTCCACTAGTTATCTTACCAACCATAGTTGGTCACGCTAGTGTACGCCTCCTAACCAAAGGAGTATATTTTTTGGTTCTTTCGAACTATCTGTCCACTAGTTATCTTACCAACCTTAGTTGGTCACGCTAGTGTACGCCTCCTAACCAAAGGAGTATATTTTTTGGTTCTCGCCCTTTTACCAACCGGAGTTGGTCGTGGGTCTGAACTATCGTCTTCTTTTTGCTGTCGAGCAGCGCAGCGTAGTGTACAACACTAGTATTCCCCGAAAAACTTTCAAACAAAGGAGAGAAAAATGGTGAAAACATCATTGTTTTATTCATATTGATGGAACCGTTGTACATTTTACATCATTGATAATACTTGCGAAGGTGTTCAGCATTCCAAGCATTCTTGAATTCTTCTCCTTCTAGAGTTGCTATTCGGTAAGTTCCTGGTCGAACAACTTCTGTAACTCGGTAAGGCCCATGCCAGTTTGCCTCCAATTTATTATGTTTCTGAATTACCTTCTTTAGCACATAATCTCCCTCTTTTAAGTCACATTTCCTCACCCTTTTATTGTAGAACAGAGCTGTGCATTGTTGGTAAGCAGCATTCCTAATGGCTGCCTCTTCTCTGACTTCCTCGAGCATATCCAAATCCAATCTTCTCATCAAGTCGCTGACTGGGGAATTGAAATTCAGCACTCTGTGTGTTGGGAGACCTAACTCGGCATGTATTACAGCCTCACTTCCAAATGCCAGCATATATGGTGATTCTCCAGTCGCTGCTCGGGGAGTTGTTCGGTAAGCCCACAATACTGATTGTAGCTCGTTAATCCAGTTAGCTTTAGCTTCACTTAGCCTTTTCTTCAAACCATTTAGCAGTGTTCTATTCGTCACTTCAGTCTTTCCATTGCTTTGAGGATGGCCTGGTGCTGAATGAACCTTCAAAATGTTCGACTGATGACAATAAGCAGCAAATTCCTCGTTATCAAATTGGGTTCCATGGTCTGTGATGAAGGCATGAGGGAGACCATATCGACAGATGATATTCTTCCAAACGAACTGGTATACCTTCTCGTACGTCATGTCGATGAGGGGTTCAGCTTCTACCCACTTAGTAAAATAGTCTACTGCGACGACGAGGTACTTGAATCTTCCTCGGGTGGTCGGCAATGGTCCCACCAAATCAATTCCCCACATGGCGAATGGCCAAGGGGAAGTTATGGGTGTCAACAATGCTTGTGGAGTTCGTCGGATAGAGGAAAAACATTGGCACTTGTCACATTTCTTAGCATAGGCTATACAATCAGCCCTCATCGTCGGCCAATAGTATCCTTGAGTCATTACCCTTTGTAAAAGTGTTCGACCTGCTACATGAGCTCCACAAGACCCTTCATGGATTTCTTCAATCAATTCTTTCACCTCGGAGGGATGTACACATCTCTGCAAACCTGCCATAATTCCTCGTCTATATAAAATACCATTAGTTGATACATACCGAGCAGCTTTATACTTCAATTTTTTGGCAGCGAGCTTATCCTCTGGCAATCCTCCCTCTTCAATAAAAATCCTGATGGGATCCATCCAAGATGGTCCTAAATCAAAGGTAATAACATTCATCGTCAAGTTTTCATCTATGCTCCGATTTTCCAATACTTCAATTGGTATCGTTCTTCGCAGCTCAGTACGAGTAACTGATGCTAGTCGGGCCAGTGCGTCTGCTTGTACATTCTCCATCCTCGATATTCTCACCAATTGAATGGCATCAAATTCTGTTAGTAACTCCATCACCTTTGCATGATACTTTGCCATTAAATCTCCTTTAACTGCATATGTTCCTGTCATCTGATTTACAATTAATTGAGAATCACTGAATACAATTACTTGCCGTGCTTCCATAACTTTTGCTAAGTTTAAACCTGCTATCATGGCCTCATACTCAGCTTCATTATTAGAGGCTTTGAATTGGAATCGTAAAGCATATTCCATGTCAATCTCGTCTGGGGTGTTCAAAACAATTCCTGCACCACAACCTGCTGTGCAAGATGAGCCATCTACATATAATCTCCATATGGGTAACCCGTCTTCAAATTCCTTATCCGACAGGGTTCCTCGGTGAAATATTTGTTGCTTCTTTTCATCCTCCTTTGACACTTTTCGCTCCTCGTCGACCATCTCTCCTCGCTCTTTTACCAACCGGAGCTGGTCTGAGCTCGAAATTGACGATCTGTCTTCATCCATAAGCCCTTTTACCAACCGGAGTTGGTCTGGGTTTATGCCTGTTGATCCTGTAACATCCACAGGTTGGTCAGCGAGCACCCTTTTCTCCTCGGGGGTATCAGGGTATGTAAACTCTGCTATAAAATCTTGTACAGCTTGCCCTTTTAATGATGATCTAGGTTCATAAACAATATCATATTCACCGAGTTCTATTGCCCAGTACATCAGTCTTCCTGATTTTTCTGGCTTGTGAAGGGCTTGTCTCAATGGCATGTCGGTATATACGACGATTGTATGGGCCTGGAAATATGGCCTCATTCTTCTACTTGCTTCAATTAATTCCAATACCAATTTTTCTAACTTTGGATATCTGATTTCTGCACCTCGAAAAGCCTTACTTGTGTAATAGACGGGTTTCTGAACTCCATTCTCCAATCTAATCAATGCTGAGCTAACTGCATTCTCTGATACCGCCAGATACAAGTACAACTTCTCTCCTGTTATTGGCCTGGACAACAATGGAGGTGCTCCCAAATACTTTTTCAAGTCTTGAAAAGCCTTCTCACATTCATCAGTCCACTCAAAAGTTTTTCGAAGTGTTTTGAAGAATGGGAGGCATTTGTCAGTTGCTCGGGACACAAATCTGTTGAGTGCTGCAACTCGTCCTGTAAGACTCTGCACTTCTTTCTTTGTTGTTGGAGATCGCAACCCTAAAAGAGCTTTGATCTTATCTGGATTTGCTTCAATGCCTCACTGGTTGACAATGTATCCGAGAAACATTCCTTCTCGTACTCCAAATGTGCACTTCGTCGGGTTGAGCTTCATCTGGTATTTATCCAGTTGATCAAATGTCTGAGCTAAGTCAACTAAATGATTTGCAGCTTTCTTGCTTTTTGTCAGCATATCGTCGACATAGACTTCCATGTTGCAACTGATTTGTTCGGTGAAAACCTTGTTCATCAGCCGTTGGTATGTCGCTCCTGCATTTTTCAAACCAAAAGGCATAACATTATAGCAACAAGTTCCCCTAGGGGTAATAAAAGAAGTGCTTTCCCTGTCTTCAGGTTTCATTTTGATCTGGTTGTAACCAGAATACGCATCCATGAAGCTGAGCAGCTCATGTCCCGAGGTAGCATCCACTAGTTGGTCAATTCTGGGCAATGGAAAATGATCTTTTGGGCATGCCTTGTTGAGATCAGTGAAATCAACACACATTCTCCATTTATTGTTCTTCTTCTTTACCATCACCACATTTGCCAGCCAGTCTGGATATTTCACATCTTCAATGAATTGGGCTTTCTGGAGCTTCTTGACCTCATCTTGTATGGCTTGATTCTTCTCGGGGCTAAATACCCTTCTTCATTGCTTTACAGGCTTGATCTCCTTATTCACATTGAGTTCGTGACATAAGAAGTTTGGATCTATTCCTGGCATGTCCTCATGACTCCATGCGAAAGTTCTCTTCCTGTTTCTCAAGAACATTATCAACTCTTGTTTTATTGAATCATCCAACGATGAACCTATCTGGGTTACTCGTTCAGGGTGCTCCTCGTCGAGAATAACATTTTCTGTAGATTCTACCACCTGTCCTTTTACAAGTTGGGATTCATCCCTGGGATCAAGAGTTTCAATTTCTGTACCTTCCTCCACCTGGTAGGTGATAGTCTTTTTCCTTGATTCCTCAAGCTCCTCTTGCTCGGCAGATGAATAATAGCATTCCCGAGTTATTTTTTGATCACCTTTCACAACTCCTACTCCGAAGTTTGTTGGGAATTTTAAGCATTGATGCACTGTAGATGGAACTGCTTCGAACTTCTTCAAACCAACTCTTCCCATGATGATGTTGTAGGCTGACTGCACATTCTTATCCATCACAAAGAAGCGTATTCTTTCTGTTCGACAAGCAGGCCAAGTTCCAATGAATATGTCCAACTTGATCGTCCCAAGTGGAAAAACTTTCTCGCCATCAAAACCCAGAAGGGGTCTGTGATAAGGTTCCAATTGTGATAATTTCAAATTCAAGCTATCAAAACATGAATAGTACATGATGTCTGCTGAACTACCATTGTCCACCAACACCCTTGAAATCACCACATCTTTCATCCTCATTTTGATCACCAAGGGATCATCGTGAGGGTAAAGAACACCTGCCAAATCGTTTTTTGAAAAACCAATAACTAGCTTCTCTTTATTTACCTTCCTCGGACGATCATCCTCGGCTAGATTTATTCGTTGAATATATGAGCAGGCTTGAGCCTCTCCGAGATAAGCCTTTCTTTCTGCAGTAAGGTCTCCCCCTCCAACATCTCCTCGTGTAATAACATTACAATCAAATGACCCAAAACGTATGGAAAATACCTCTCGTTCAGGCTGTCTTGGCTTCTTTGGAAGATCGGGGTCTTCATCTGGATCATCTTCATGATCTCTTTTCTTTTTCTCCTTCGTCCGACGAGGAGATCTGGAACGATCTCTAGTTCTATCATCATTCTTCCTTTCACCTCTGCGATCTACATACTTTGACAACTTTCCTCTTCGGATGAGCGTTTCAATCTCGTTCTGAAGGGCTATGCAATTTTTGGTCGTATGGCCATGATCTTTATTGAATTCGCAATATTTGGCCCTATTCCTCAGTTCAGGATTGGTCCTCAGTTTATCTGGCCACTTGATTTCTTCGTTATTCTTGATTTCTTCTAAAACATGATTAATACCCATCTTCAATGGAGTATAATTATCATATTTCTTCAGGACTTCCCATGACGTCCTATTATTCTTGGAGTGCTTGTCACCACCATTACCTTTTTGCTCTTTCTTCTTGGATTTGTCAACCTCCACCTTGGTTTCTTTATCCATATTCTTCTTCGCAGCCATAGCCTCCTCGGCATTCATGATTTTGGCCGCTTTTGCCATCAACTCCGACATAGTTTTAGGTGGATCTTTGGCCAAAGTATAGTATAACTTGTTAGGCAGCAATCCACTCATCAAAGCAGTGATCTCTGTCTTTTCTTCGTAATCTATGACTTCCAACTTCTCGTTATTGAAACGAGTTATGTAATCTCTAGTACTCTCACCTGATTTTTGTCTAACACTTAACAAGTGCGCTACTCGCTTTACCGACTTTGCTCCAAAACAGAAATTACCAATGAACAACTCGGCTAACTGAATAAAAGTCAAAATCTTACCCCGAGGAAGATTGTTGTACCATATCTGTGCAGATCCGGTAAGAGTTCCCAAAAATGCTCTACACCTCATCTCGTCGGGGACAACATATATGTCGGCAGCAGCTTAGTATTGTTCTATATGAAGAACAGGATCTGTCTTTCCATCACATTTAGGGGTCACTACAGGTGCTTTAAATTTCGATGGTGTAGGAAAATTCACAATGGCCTGCACAAAAGGTGCCCCTTGAACAAAAGTTCTCTGTAAGGGATTCCTTTCTTTAACCATTTCTCCAAGTCTATCCTCCAATCGCTGAATGGAACCCTTCCATGCTTCATTTCCTTCCTCGGGCTGCTTAGTCCGAGCAATTGATTGTTCTGAGGTAGCTTCCTGAGATTTATCTCGACGAGTAGCTGGTCTTGATTGTGCTGATCCTTCTCTCAAACCTGATGGTGGTCGAAAGCTTCTCGATGGGGCTCTAGGTGGACTCATATTTCTCCTTGGTCCTAACCGACTGAAAGGAGATGCCCTGCTTAATCTTTCCAGGGCGCTAGTTCTCTCCGGAGAGAGGGTGATATGTTGATCTGTATCCGTAGCCCGTATCGATGAAGTTCGCCCAGGTTGATAAGAAAAATCATTAGATTCTTCATTACGATATGACCCAGTACGCCTGGATCGCGATTGCCCACGATCACTCCTTTGCCTTGAATGGGTAGGTTCACCGCCGTGAAGAGTTTGAATGAGTTGCCTCATTGTTTCTTGTATGGCGGTTTGTCCTTCAGCCAGATTCGTCATAATTCCAGCCAGATCTGGAGGTGCAGATGGATTTGGAGGATTTCCAGTATTTCTAACATTTCGATTACTGGATTCTGGATTATCTGCCATTGATGATAAATGATTTTTGGTGAAAAATGATAGCAACAGTCGTTTCCCACAGACGGCGCCAATCTGTTGATGTAAAAAATTAGATCGCTCTAATTATTCAATCACAGATAAATAAAATGAGACAAAGATTTTTAAAGTGGTTCAGCCTTATAAGAATAGCCTACGTCCACGGTTATGTTATTGCTGAGTGTTTGGGAATTCTCGATTACAAGTTCAGTCAAGAAATTCCGGTCCCCTTGAATGAGGATGATACAAGGTATTTATAGCTTTGAGGCTGTACATGAAAGGGTCGATACATTAAATGATATACACATGAAAGGGTAATACATTTAATGCAACGTGTGTGTCAAGATTATAAATATTCAATGAATAGTTGAACTGTTGACTATCTGGTAATTAATGATACGACCGAGATGCAGCTCGGACCGCCTTAGTTGCTCGTTGATCAAGAGTTCCTCGGAGCGCTTGAGTACCTCGGAGTGCTGGAGTTCCTCGGGGTATCTTCGCCTCTCGGAGAGAACATGAATTGGTCGGGGAAATGAACTTCCTCGTTACTATTGTGCCATGTATATTGACACGTGTCTTCGTATTATTCGTCCACATTAGCGTATTAATTTTGGTATCAACATCACCCAATACCCAATTAAGCTGGTGTTAAAACTTTCCAAATTTTAATTCAATAAAATTCATTTTTAGCTTACAAATAACACAACACATATTATTCTACTACACTGATAACCGAACAGATAACACAAAAGAATTTAAATGTAATTGGAATAAACATTCCCAAAAAATTATACATTATAGTAATCCCAACAATAACAAATGTATTAAAATGACACGAGTACAAGAGTATATGACTCAGATAAAAGAGAGATAACTGAATTCCTTGGGGCGACATGCCCGAACTAAAAGAATAATGTGAATCAAATGAAGATAGGCGTTTAAGAAATACTCCATAGCTCATCATAATCCGCTAAGGTTGGCGTCCCTGTTGCTGGACACCTGATATAGAAGGTACAATAGAAAATAGAATATGCAAGGAAATGGATCAGAGCCCGATGTGAAAAATGATTTTCAAAACAGCAAGTATTTAATAAGTGCAATAAAGCATTTATTATGTACATGTTGGTATCCATACTCTCACTTGCTATTGTCACCTCTCATCTAGAGTGCACACTTAACGTTTCCTATTAACCTCCTAGTTAATGTTTTCTCTTCACAAATTTCCATAATATGATTCCATCCCATATCATAACCTCGTATGTCCCATACCATACGTCATATAATCATTCATATACGTTTTTCATTTACATGAATCGTTTTTCATTAAAATGAATTCATCTCTTTAATAAATATTAATTAACTTATTTCAATTCTTTTCTTAATTCACCGTTATCTATAATTATCACACAGTAGATGATTTAACCACTATATACACATTCATACAATTCATTATATATATACATATATAATACGGCACCCCGAGTCACAGCTGTGGTGCATGCATTACTCTGCTATCACGTCCCAATATCGCTGGTCGCCGAATAGGGGACTAAAGGTTCGGTAAGGATTCCTCGAACCACAAACAACAACATACAAATTGGAGGCGAACATAGTTCTCATACCCACGGGCCACGCACATACCTATGTTCCCATAGTCAGCGGACTTATCAACTCCCCGATAAGTCTTTCATAAACCTATGTTCTCGAGTGACGAATCAAAGATCCCATGGATTCATCAGGATATGATTACCCTCACGTGCAAACCTTCCGTCGATAGCAGGTAAGCTAGGTATGTCATACACATAAACCATCAATCAATCAAATAGGCTTTATCATACCTATAATATAATATCAACAAGGTAATCACACTACCTTAAGATGTTTCCCATACGTGGCATTATATCTCTTTAAATCCTACGTATTAAAATATTATGGCTTTATTTTTTTAATTTAATTATTCTAGAGTCTCACTCCTTACTCAAGGTTCAAATAGGTTTTTCCTCAACATTTTATTCAGTAAGAAATCACTAATATCCTACTGATCCATATCATCTTATCCCCCGAATTACCACGAATTAAACTCTCCCTTAATTAGGGTTATAACCGACAGTTTCTAATCTCTTATAAATACATCTTCTATCAACTAGGATTGAATACCGTCATTACATGGCTCATAGTCTATAGTGTTTAATTACACTATATTACTTATCAACAAAACCAACATCCTCTCATCCTATAACATCTCTCCACTCCCGACGTCGTTAAGGTTCATGCGCGGAGCGTCTCGCAAAGCGAAATCCAAATAAGAAACCCCTCCAATACACTACTACTTAACTTTGTCGGACGTGGAGGTCCGTCAACTTCAAATACATAATCGGGATAACCTCATCCCCTCTTTCAACCAAATGTGGTATTAACTCCCATCTCTATCTAGGAGCCATACCACTAAGCACTTGTACTACACTCAGTCCTTGCGCAATCAATAATGAGCTTAAACTCAGTCCTTGATGTTCAAATTGTAACCCTATGGCTACCCAGGTAATATATTAAATCTCCCCTACTGGACCTATCCTTAATCCTCATGCATATAGATTAGAATCCAACACATGAATCTAGCAACCAAAATTTCATTCAATTTAATTATCATAATTCTAATCAATTAAATCCCAATCAAATCAATTCGATTCTTATCTAGGGCTTACTAATCTTCTTTAAGTCCCATAATATATAATTAATAATCACCAAAGATCTACAAAGGGTTTGGGATAAGAACAAGCATTAAAAAGGAACAACTTCACAAATTCTGAGGAGGTCGATCGATCGAAGGCAGGGGGTCGATCGATCAATCGCTCAAATAACAACCCAGTTTTCTGCATTTCTTCTACTGCGGGTTTCATCACTTTTGATCATTCAAACCTTCATATTAACTACCCAAATTCCTTATAAACCTTACTACATGATATAGCAACATATGTGAATTACTTCTAATGCTCTAAACATCCTAGAATCATCAAGAGAATGAATTAAAGCATGTTTTTTATTCTCTTTTTCCAGAAAATTATCAACATAATATCTTCAAGAACACATCAATAGTTTTTGGAATTTACTCAACATATTTATGATTATTTCGTGGATTACTAACTACCTACAACATGAGTTTGATTCCTATATATTTTCAGATTCTAGAAATCCATTAACAACTCTATATTTTCATCTTCCAAACATGTAACATCTCATCTTTTTATAACTATCCTAACATGGACTATATATAAACATAGATTGAAATTATCAAACACTTGCCTCTAATGAAGATATGATCCTTTGGGGTTGAATAACACAGGTGGTTCTCCC
This sequence comes from Sambucus nigra, assembly GCA_949130495.1. Lineage (NCBI taxonomy): Eukaryota > Viridiplantae > Streptophyta > Magnoliopsida > Dipsacales > Adoxaceae > Sambucus > Sambucus nigra. The sequence goes on from OX422222.1 coordinate 237,165,785, forward strand.
TTTTTCCGACCAACTTCTGGTGGTGGTGACCTTTGGTCTTTGGTTCTTCTCCTTTCCAAGTAAGCTTTCTTCTCCCAAGCAACCTTTCACTCTCTCTAAGAAGATGACTTCTCAATATTGTGTAGAAGATATGAATGAAGCCACGTTAAACTAATCTCCAAATACTTATAATAAGACAAAATCCGAAATCACTATTCATCTCCCTTGTAAAAATGACCGAAATTTTCTTTTGGGTTCTCTTTTCATTTTCAAATGACCCGAGACCCAAAATTAACATCCAAATAGACTTTTCTGACTATTTCAACCCTTCCGGATGCAATGACGCAGTCGAAATGACTATAAGGTTGATGTAAAAATAAGTTTCCTTTTTAATTTAACAAATTAGTCCCGACACGTCCCATACCCGTCCGACTAAAAATTCAAATTACTGAATTAATATCACACAGCCATATCTATAACATCACATTCATATATTACCTAAATATCTTTAAGTAATATTCAAAATCATTCATTTTAATATCCACAATTCGGATAAAACCCAAATGAATTAATTTATAATAAAATCCAATTAATCCATTAATTTAAAATATAACCCATTTTTAAAAATCATTAAAATTACGAGGTATTACAAGTTTGACTGAAGATCTAAGCCAATAGGGATCTAAGCCAAGGGTATGCAATTGACCTGAAGAGGAGAAAATACAAATTTATTTTTTTGAAAAAGAGGAAGGAAAACCGTTATTTGTGAAAAGGAAGGAAAATATTTTTGACATTTTTTTTTGGAAAAGAGGGGAATAAAATGTTTTTGGGTAAAAGGGAGGAACAATATTTTTGGTATAAGGAAGGAAAAATGCTTTTGGAATTTTTTATAAAGGAATGAAAAATGTTTTTGACACTTTTCAGAAAAGAAAGAAGGAAAAGACGAGAGATGGGTCTCAGTATGATTATTATTATTATTTTTATTATGTTCTCACTTGTATTAGGTTTACTTAAATGTAAAATTAAATTCTGGGCGGGACCCGAGCCTGGAAAAATTGGGTTTGAATGATATGTAAAAACTATGGTTGGACTTGTTACCAGGCTCATGGGAAGTATCCCATTTTAAAAGTTGCGCGAAAATTTGGGCGACATACCAACCCGTCATTTCGACAGAGTTTCGGGTGGAAAGCGACAAACTAAATATGAGTGCCCTAGGTTTGATGCCTACATGCGGGTATGCTATTGTTGGGTTAATTGGAAGGTTTCCCCCCTTTGGCATGACTTCCACGATATACGTCTTGCTTTTGAGGGCAATCGATACGTGTGGATAAGTCATTTGATATACCCGAGTGTACGTGAATTGCCTCACTATATACCTCGTGGGGACAGTACGTGTGAGAGAGAATTCGATATACTCGACGTACGTGAACGGGTTCCCTACGATATACCTCCCGTCATGACTTCGGTCAAGCAGTACGATGCAGGGGGAACCGTTCGATAAACGTCGGATGTACTTGGCTAATGGAAGTTCCGAGTCGTATTAATTTGGCTAACTACAACCTATCGGACCAACGCCCATCACGAAGTGATCCCCCAGTTACGGAACAAAATTTGGTCAGTAAAAATGCTCTTTGGCGATATAGAGGAAAAAATGCATGATCCTTGATTAGTAAATTATGGAGAGAGTATCTTTATTGATGAGCATCATGCCAAGCAGGGAATAATGTACAAGTGTAAAAAATAAATCTATACTAAGCATGGATTATGTGAGAGTGAGTGATGTGTAGCTATCTACAAGTGAGTGTGTGGTAGTGAATCTAAGCATGGATCGACTATAAGTGGTGTGTGATAAGTGTGAGTGAGAATGGATATATACAAGTGTGATAAGTGGAGGTGTGTGTTAGTGACACCTAAGCATGGATATTCTAAGTGGTGTGTGCAACATGTGGATATAAGTGATCATAGGTGCACGTGGTGTGAAGTGTACATGGAGAATATCTATAAGTGTGGAGTGAGTAGTGATATAAGCATGAGGTATATGTGTACAAGAAATGATATAGGAGGGAAAAGGGTACATACAGATAGGTGCATACGCACATAAGAAAAATAAAACACCTATGCAAACAGAGTCTAGACCTTTTATTAAAAGTCCCCAGCGGAGTCGCCACTGTGGCCATCCCGATCAAGGTGCGCGCCGCTTACTCTTTTACCTCCCGAAGGGGGATGGGAAAGGAAGGGGCATTGAAAGGTCTCACGCCCTACTTAGGAACGATTCGATCGTCGTCGGTGTGGGGGTAAATGTAAAAAGATGGAGTAGCCAGCCTGTTTTACACAAAACAAGCAAAAGAACGTGTCGCCGGCTCGAAAGAACGACATCAATGACAAACTGATGCATACAAAACCAATAGTTTGAAATCGGGGCCTAAGTTACGGAATGGGAAGGTGTTAGGTACCCATCCCCCTCTTTTGGTCTCTCATAGGCTAGTGTTATTATTTTCCTTTATTTTTTTGTGAAGTGTGCGTGTGTGTATATATAATGGGGATCGGAATCACCCAACTCATACCATGGAAGAGATCGAGTGAGGTCATCCATAGGAATGTTCCAAAAATAATATATAGAAAATATGATTTATGTGTTTTTCTCTATATTTATTGTTATGATGAAACGATAATATGTCTTGGATGAAACGCTAACAAACATAATATGTATACTAATACAAGAATATGGAAATGGGGGATTTAGAAAAATTGGAGGATTTAGAAAAATCGGGAATTTTTAGAAAAAGTTAAAAATTGGGAAGTTGGAAAATTGAAATCGAGTCTCGGGTTTTAATCCAAAATGCCTATGTAGCCTATAAAGGCATCAAAGTCCACGTAGTTCGCATGCGTCATAAGGGTGGGGTTCAACCCATAGATTAGAACGGGATTTTATTATATATGTGTGTGTAGAAAAATATTTTAGTTTTGAAAAGGTGTGATTAATAATCCCGTTTGGAATTTATGGGTGTAACCCTCTTGTTGTTTCTTTTGAGGTTTTCATAGAAAATAAAGTATGTGTAGTATACTAATAAAAATGTAGATATTAATGTGTGTGAACTAAAGTAAGGACTAACTTATGAATCTAATGAAATTTATGCAAAACAAAAAATATAAAGAGAGAAAAAGGGCTTGGACCTTCTTTGAAGCTGATCTTTGATCTTAAATGAACTCCCTTGAATGTGAGTTGAAGGTTGGATGAGAGAGAATGAGATTTTTCCAAATTGGGTATAGAAAGGATGGGAATATAAACTTGAATGGAACTTCACATGGAGGAACTTCACTGATTTCGAGAGAATGTTGTTGAGATCAATGATGCTGATGGATCTCTAGTGTTCTTTATAAGTGAGGTCATGCCCTCTATTTATAGGATAAGGGTATGCCGATCGACATGGCCCTAGCCCTTCCCATTAGCAGGTGACCCTAGACACATTGTCGATAGGCATGGAAATGGACTGGCCAATTGGCAACCGTGTGCAGATGTTTTCGGGAAAATGATTGTAAAACGCAATCCATTAATCCAAATTATGCTTGGGGCATAGATTTAGAAAGGTAATTAAAGTACCTTCAAGAGTCCTTTGGACCTATCCTGGGTCCGAGAGTTGACTTTGGGTCAAATGTGGCTCGGAAACGCATGTCGATCCTTTGGACAGGGAGATCGTCTGATGAAAATGGATAGTTCATCCACATGGTATGTTAGAATTGCACACATGGTAAACCATTGTAAAGGTTAGGAGATGTACTTTGACATTCGAAATATTTTTGATCGGTTCAGAAAGTTGACCTTGGTCAACCGGGGCCCAAAAGTGCCCGATGACCTTTTGAACTAAAATGGATAGTTCGTCCGTACCGTAAGTCAAAATCATGCACGGGGTGGACCATTAGAAAAGGTATTCAGTTCCCTTTAGAGAGTAATTCTATCTCGTTCGAGCTGAAGAGTTGACCTCGCTAAATGGAGCCCAACAACGCCCGGTGGCCTTTGAATCAGTTTTTGGGAGAAAACGAATCGTTCGTCCGAACGGTTATGCCGTTTCACGCACGAGGTGGACTGTTGGATAGGGGTTTCAGTTCCCTTATAATATTAAAAGTGCTTTCTCTCTCACGATGAAGTTGATTGGGGTCAAATCGGGGCGTGGGAGCGTCCGGTGGCCTCTTAATCGATTTTCGATAGTAAAATGATTCATTTGTCCAAACTGTTATGCCGATTTGCACACGAGGTGGACCATTGGAAATGAGATTCAGAGACTTTTGAATATTCAAAGAGATTTTACTCTGACTAAAGAGTTAACCAGAGTCAAACGGGGCTCGAGGGTTCCCGATGGCCTCTTGATCGATACTCGGAGTATGACCTAGGGTTTGTAGTGAAATGTAGAGGTTCTAGGGACCTAAGGAGAGACTTAGGTGGTCATAGAATGTGGTGTCTATAACTATGTTATCCGTATCTGTATACACTATATGAAAGCACCATTTGGATTCGTATTTGTATCCCCAGGATAGTAAAAATAACTATCCACATTCATATCTCTTGGATTTTCCGAATTCGAATAATATCTACATCCGTTTACATTGCTTATCCATTACAATTAACACTAATTTTGAAATTAACTAAAATTCATATTGAATAAAAATTAGACAATCAAAGTCTAGGAGAATTTTTCTATAACTAACAAAAAAAAGCAGCAACATAAACTCTTAAGAGAATGTTTGAAATTAAGTACTAACCCTTTAATGTTTATATTCATGAATCATGAGCTATCATTTCCTCTTATTGAATAGTCCATAACTCCTCAACATGCATTTCCATTGTATTAATAAGGAAGATACATATCAATTTTTTTAACTTTATGAGCTGATGCTACTATAGTGAATGAATTATTAAAGAAGTGACCTCCACTGCAACGGAATTTCCAAAGAAACCCGTTAGACATTAAGATACCAAGTGGATATACTTTTATAGTAAAATAATAAATCACAATCACAAGTAAGTCATGTGCACCGGGAAAGAACTAATAATTCAAATAGAAAATAATACGTCACTAAATTACAAAAAAAGGGTGTCACACGAGTAAAATGATTCCATGACTCAGACATGCATTTCATGTTTGACTGTTTTGCCGCTTGAGAACCATCACTAATACTTTGATTCTCATTATAAGGTGGAACGGGGAAAGATGCATTTGTGAAAATATTTATCTGACTTGCCTCTTTTGACATATTATCCTATAATTTTTGAATCATTTCAACTAATAAGTAAAACATACTGAATCAAGGCCTTAAAAATATCAAGCCTTAATTGAATCATTTTTCACTTGCCTCTTTTAACATGTTATATCAATACTCCTGTAAAAATAAATATGAACTCCTAACTATTTAGAATCAATAATTTAGAACCAACAATGTAAAATCAATAAATTGATCTACCATTTCATAATCAACAATTTAGAAATTAGAATCAACAATTTAACCCTAACAACTTCTATGTGCGTCTATGCGTGTGTGTGTGTTATCATGTGAATATGTGTGTGTCTTGTTGTGTATGTGTGTATTTTTATATGTATATATGTGTGTGTGTGTGTGTGTGTGTGTGTGTGTGTGAGAGAGAGAGAGAGAGAGAGAGAGGATGAGGATGATGAGGAGGATGAGCTTACTAAGTTACCAGTAGAGGGAAGGTTTTGGAGAAGAGAGTGTGCACCGAAAATGAGAGAGAGGTGGAAACGGGTAAAGTGAAAGAGAGATGTTTTAGGTTAAATGTCCCTCTACAATGCATTATACTATTTGACAATTTTATAAAAGTGATTAAATGAGATTCATTGTGTTAAAAAGTAAAAATATAAAAAAGTAAAGTTTTGTGTTGTATAAAATTATGAAGGCGCGATAATATAAGAAATTTCTTCTTGGTAAAATTGTGTCGTTTATCAGAAAAATTGGTGTTTTGCCAAAAAATAAATTTCGAACAACTTTCACGTTTTACGCTTTTTGGAAAAAATCGTCTAGGCTATTTTTTTTAACATTTTTTGTCCGAAATTAGTTAAAATTAATTATTTTGGGGATATATAGTAGTTATTGGAATTTAGTGCGTGAAAACGATGAATCATAACAGTTATGTTAAATAAATGAGTAGTTATTTAATTAACTAAAGTTTTTTAAATAATAAATTGTAACACACTGCCTAATTAAATACCGGGTGGCCAGTCCCATACCAAATTAAAACAGAATATACAGTTGGCTCATTCTTATCATCACCGTCGAAAACATTTATAACTCACCCAATACCCAATTAAGCTGGTGTTAAAAACTTTCAAAATTTTAATTCAACAAAATTCATTTTTAGTTTACGAATAACACTACACATATTATTCTACAACACTAATAACCGAATAGATAACACAAAAGAATTTAAATGAAATTGGAATAAACATTCCGAAATAATTATCCAATATAGTAATCCCAACAACAATAAATGTATTAAAACGACGCGAATACAAGAGTATATGACTCAGATAGAAAATAGATAATTGAGTTCCTTTGGGCGACATGCCCTAAAAAAAAGATCACTGTGAATCAAATGAAGATAGGCGTCTAAGCAATACTCCATAGCTCCATAGCTCGTCAAAATCCTCTAAGGTTGGTGTCCCTGTTGCTGGACACCTGATATAGAAGGTACAATAGAAAAGAGAAGATGCAAGGAAACGGGTCAGAGCCCGATGTAAAATGATTTTGAAAACAACAAGTATTTAACAAGTGCAATAAAGCATTTATTATGTGCATGTTAATATCCAGACTCTCTCACTTGATATTCTCACCTCTCATCTAGAGTGCACACTTATCGTTTCCTATTAACCTCCTAGTTTAATGGTTCCTCCTAACTAGTTTTCATAATATGATTCTTTCCCACATCATAACCCCGTATGTCCCATACCATACGTCGTATAATCATTCGTATACATTTCCCATTAACATGAATCGTATCTCATTAATATGAATTAAGCTTTTCCAATCTATAGGAATAAACATTCATTAACTTAATCAAATTCTCTTTCTCTATTCACCGTTATCTACAATTATCACACAGTAGATTGATTTAACCACAATATACACATACATTTAATTCATTATATATATATATATATATATACATATATAATACGGCACCCCGAGTCACAACTGCGGTGCATGCATTACTCTGCTATCATGTCCCAATATCTCTGGTCGCCAAATAGGGGACTAAAGGTTCGGTAAGGATTCCTCGAACCACAAACAACAACATACAAATTGGAGGCAAACATATCTCTCGTATCCATGGGTCACACATATACCTACGTACCCATAGTCAACGGACTTATCAACTCCCCGATAAGTCTTTCATAGACCTATGTTCTTGAGCGACAAATCAAAATTCCATGGATTCATCAGGATATGACTGTCCTCACGCGCAAACCTCCCATCCATAGCAAGTAAGCTAGGTATGTCATACACATAATTCATCAATCAATCAAACAGGAATTATCATCTACCTATATAAATATATTATGAACAAGGTAATCACATTACCCTAAGATAGTTCCCATACGTAGCATTATATCTCTTATATGCTACGTATTAAAATATTATGACTTTACTTCTTTAATTTAATGATTCCAGAGTCTCACTCATTACTCATGGTTTAAATAGGTTTTCCTCAATATATTTATTCAGTAAGAAATCACCAATATCCTATTGGTCCATATCATCTTATCTCCCGAATTACTACGAAGTAAACTCTCCTTTAATTAGGGTTATAACCGATAGTTTCTAATCTCTTATCAACACATTTTCTTTCACCTAGGATTGAACCCTCTTGCAAACCTAAGCCTACCCAAGTGATATAACATTTTCCCCTACAGGACCTATCCTTAATCCTCATGCATAAAAATTAGAATCCAACACATGAATCTAGCAACCAAAATTTATTTCAATTTAATTAACATCATTTTTAATCAATTAAATCCCAATCACATTAATTCGATTCTTATCAAGGGCTTACTGATCTTCCCTAAGTCCCATTATATCCAATTAATAATCACCAAAGATTTACAAAAGGTTTGGGATAACAACAAGCATTAAAAAGAACCAACTTCATGAATTCTGGGGAGGTCGATCGATCGAAGGCAGGGGGTCGATCGATTGATCGCCCAGATATCAACCCAGTTTTCTGCATTTCTTCTACTACGGGTTTCATCACTTTTGATCATTCAAACCTTCATATTAACTACCCAAAATCCTTATAAACCTTACTACATGATATAGCAACATACGTGAATGATTTCTAATGCTCTAAACATCCTAGAATCATCAAGAGTTTGAAGTAAAAGCATATATTCATCCTGTTTTCTAGAAAATTATAAACATGATATCTTCAAGAACACACCATTGATTCTCAGAATTTCTTCAACAAATTTATGATTATTTAGTGGATTACTATCTACCTACAATATGATTTTGATTCCTATATATTTCCAGAAATCCATTAACAACTCCATCTTTATCTTTCAAACATGAAAAATCTCATCTTTTTATAACTATTATAACATGGACAATATACAAACTTAAATTGCAATCATGAAATAAGTTGCCTCTAATGAAGATCTGATCCTTTGGGGTTGTATATCACAGGTGGTTCTCCCCTTCTCCGGCCACTTCCAGTGGTGGTTGGTGGTGGTGACCTTTGGTCCTTTGGTTCTCCTCCTTTCCAAGCAAGCTTTTCTTCTCCCAAGCAACCTTTCACTCTCTCTCAAAAGATGACCTTTCAATTTTGTGTAGAAGAGATGAATGAACCCACGTACAACTAATCTCCAAATACTTATAATAAGACAAAATCCGAAATCACTATTCACCCGCCTTGTAAAAAGGACCAAAATGCCCTTTTGGGTTGTCTTTTCATTTCCAAATGACCGGAGACCCAAAACCAACATCCAAATAGACTTTTCTGACTATTTCAACCCTTCCGGATGCAACGACGCACTCGAAATGACTATAAGGTTGATAGAAAATAAGTTTTCTTTTTAATTTAACAAATTAGTCCTGACACGTCCCATACTGCGTCCGACTAAAAATTTAAATTACCGAATTAATATCACACCGCCATATCAATAACATCACATTCATATGTTACCTAAATATATTTAAGTAATATTCAGAATCATTCATTTTAATATCCACAATTCGGATAAAACCCAAATGAATTAATTTGTAATAAAATTCAATTAATCCATAAATTTAAAATATAACCCATTTTAAAAGTCATTAAAATTACGAGGTATTACATAAATGAGTAGTTATGCTAATTAACTAAAGTTCTAAGCATTAGTTAGTCTAATGGGGATAGACTTATTAAGGTTGTAGCTTATTTGGATGGTTTGGGAATATAATAAAACTAAGGTGCTCGTGTGGGCTATTCATATGAAAAAAAAAGAACACCTTTGCCTATTAGCTACTTTGGTCAACAATTATTAGCCGCGACCACACTCCCTTTATATTTAGTTGATGATCTGGATAGCCATGTAAGCATCGCGGTTCCAAAATGCGGTTCACCAAGGATTACTCTTATTCTATTTTGGATAGGAAATGGAATGGAAAGTGTTTCCTTTCCTTCGTCTGGAATTTAAATTTCTTTCGTTCACCAGTTTAAAAGAAGAGAAAAAAAGAAAAAAAATTACCTTCATTTCTTTGTAAAACTTCTTTTTCAAATCGGAAAAGTGGAGAGTAATGGATATTTTTTTAATAAATTTTACCTTCTTTATCTCAAAAAAGTTATTATCCTCACAATTCTCAAACAACAAGAAAGAAAGTTATTTTTATCTTCTCTTCTAAACTCACAAACAAATGAAGGAATATTATTATTTTTTCTTTTCTTTTCTCTTCTCTCTTATTAACTCCCCCTTATTTTTAATTCTCTCCTTTTCTTTTAAGCTCCCAAACATAGCATGTACACATAACACCATTATTTCACATTGCTCATGATATAAATATTTGTACATTTTTATATAATGTTACACAAAGAAAATTTGAAAGATCAATAACTAAGGGATTAAAGAGTAACTTTTGTGCATGACCAAAAGGAATTAATTGTAGACCAGGATATTATATTAGTCTAAATGATGTATTTGTATATAGATTTATATGGATTTGTAAATAGATTTTTAACATTGGAATAAAAATTGTAGGCATAGATATGGATGATACGACTTTCCCTTTAAGAATATTTTGGTATATTATTTATAAATTAGGTAGAATAATAGAACATAATAAATTTGAAGCAATAAATGGAAAATAAATAGATAGGACAAAATAACATAAAAATTAATTTGAGTGAAATTAGATTAGATAATAGGTGGATAGAAAGTTTTAACAATCCAAGTAATACTAATACTAAAAATCAGAGTGTTATAAGAATGGATAAAGAAGAAAATAAAAAAAATAAAAACTCTAGGAGTAAGTATATCTCAAGAAGGTAACTCTACTCATAATATAATGTTGAAAAAGAAAGATATTTTAAGGATCTTAAAAATAAATAACATAAGTTTAGTAGCAAGTAGGAGATCCGTAAGTAATAGAATAATTGTAGGATATAGAACCACTAGTATACCTATATACGAAGATGAGCAATATATAATGGCATGGACCAAAGAAGAAAAAGAAATGGCACAAATATAATATGAAGAATTCTATAACAGGTATTATAAAAAAATAATAACATAAGTTATCTATATCATACACTAATGTTAACAATATCTATTTTCCAATAAAAATATGTGTTATACCCAAAGTATATTATTCAATGCCTAATGGACACGTGTCACGTAGATATGCGTGAATACACAAAGATGTGATAACTGCCTGCAAAAGGCCTCGACCTAGTACCATAACAGGTCTTAAACTTTACACCTAAGCATAATAATAACAATACAAGTCACGAACTTTACACCTCGGCCATGCACTATCAACTATTCGCCTTCTAGAAAGATTCTCTCTTATCCACAACTCATATGAATAGTGCACGTGAGGCTACAATCAACTCCTATAAAGAAAAATGCCCACTCCTCATTTGGAAAGAAATAACGGAGTAGCCAAATTCTACCAAATTATATCTAGCTTATCTCAACACCTGATTCTTACTCCGATCACCTTCACCGACAACCCTAACACAACATAGTTACGGTTTCATACGAGATTACTATATAAGGCTTCGACTTCCACTCCATAAAAGTATGTTGCCGTCATCATCATCATCATCATAATCATCATCAGCCTTGCCTTAATCCCGTCATATGGGGTTGGCCACATGGATTCTCCTTTTCTATTATAATATATTATATTCACTATTATCATTCAAGTTTAATTCCTTAAGATCTCTCCTAATAATTTTCTCCAACGATAGCTTAGGGAGACCCCTTTCTCTTTTACCCTTTGTTTCTAATTATGCTCCTCTTATTATAGGTGCATCTACTGGTATACACAACACATGACCGTACCACCTAAGTCTCTTTTCTCTTAATTTATCGCTAATGGGATCAACCCTTAACTTTTCTCTCACGTACTAGTTTTTATTTTGTCCTTTTTAGTACTTTCTATCATCCATCGAAGTATCCTTATCTCACTAACATGGATACTTTGTACATGTTTTTTCTTTAAATCCCAATACTCCGCTCCATATAGGTTCGTTGGCCTAACAATTATTCTATAAAATATTCCTTTTAACTCTATATATCATGTTTATTTCCTTTCATCTCTCTTTTACGTTCCTTCATACTTTTAATTGTTTAATATAGCTTTAATGTAATGATTTACATTAGTAGATCCATTTTTTGACGTTATCAATTTGATGTCGTTTGTGGGGAACAAGGTGTTCTACCAAATTTTCTTACAATTTGGGTCCAAAATGCCTTGTTTTATTCATAACGTTCCTCGGATCTTCATCTTATTGGTAAAATTTTGGGGACTAGACATAAATGTGCATGTAAACCCTAGTTACTGTTCTTATATTTTTAGACACGCACTTCCAGGTCGTTTATAAGTTTTTCTAGGAGGATTTATGTTCTTCACATATGTTCCCATGTCCAAATTTAGCTAAGTGGTTGAATAGGCCACAACCACATTAGAACTGGGAAATAGGGGTGAGGATATTTTATTGTTTTCTCTATTTATTTGGCAATTTAGCCAAGTTATGAACTGCATAATAGGTAATTATTTCTAAAACTATATTTTTTTTCAAAAAAGGATAGGATATGCCCTCGATTAACACTCCAAAGGCACTTTAGCCTAATCACTAGGGGCAAAAATTTATATTTGGGCTAAATTTAGGTTCTAATATGCTATTCTTCCCTAAAATGACTTAGGAGTTCAGGGCCTTTCAGTCTGCATGAACTAGTCACGATCACATAGTCACAATTGTAAGCCGAAGCCTCTAGTTTTGGCCTAATGAGCTTTTTGAATAAAATATTACTCCATATAGACCTATGATGCCTTAGAAGTGATTAAAAGAACCCCAAGACATATTTTATGATTTTAGGGGAGTGTTAAAGTACAAAAGACTAGGTTCAGTGATCGATAACCGATTTTATTGGTAAGACCCAAAAAGGCTTTAACCTTAAGGGTTAGTAAAATCACCCGAGATAGGTTGAGATGATTTATTAACTTTTCAGCCATCGAATTACCATTAAATCCAAGGGCATGTGTATGAAAAATATCCATAAAATGGAATTGCATGATGAGAAAACCGTATTAGATATATTAATCGTATTAGAAAACTCCTTATGAAGTAAAATAACTATGGCCTCAACATTATTGGCTAAAAAGACACGGACTTAATATGACAAGCCTTTGTCCAATGTTACAACCTAATGTATATTATGGTTCTAATTTTTCTATGGAATTGGATTTCTCATTACATTTTTTTCGTCTCAGAAAGAAAATATATTTTTAAGAACAAATTGTTTGAAGAGAAGACCACATGGAAGGCAACTTAGGAATTCAGAAAACTGAAGACATATCACACCTCATGGCCTGTGTTAACCAACTCTATGAAGGGAAGGCAACACTCTTGGGTAAATCAACCTTCTCGGCCAGAGTATTTTGATGATGGAGTCCACCGCCTTCAACAACATAGTGAAGGCCAAGGAAATAAAGGAGAAGTAGTCAAAGGCCGAGGCCTCTAAAGAGAAAGTGGTAGCAGAGGCAACAAAAACAAAGAGCTAAAGAATGCTTGAAACCCGTTTAGAAAGGCACTTTGAAGAATTAACTTCTCTTAATTATTAATTGGAGACTACTTTGCTAAACATCAAATGAGGAAAATTCATCAAGTAACCTCCCAGGATAAAGGCCCCTCGAGGAAGAAGAAAGTAAAATAATTGGTGTGAATTCTATACTTACCGTGACCACATAACCAATGATTAACTCAACTTGAAGAATGAAGTCGACAAGATGATAAGTCAGGGTATTCTAAGAAGATTCACACACACCAACCCTTATAACTAAGCATGGAAGGAGATGCATACTAGAAGAAGTTTGAGGGAGAAATTTTATAATCCTGCATTTTTTAAATTACTACAAGGAGATAAACATGCCAAAAAATCAAATCATATACTCCCTCAAGTTGTTGAAATTAATTAAAAGTTTAAGGTTATCTCATTTCTACTATATTTATGCTCATAAATATTCATTAAGACTTTTACCAATAACAAATTCCATTAGATAGATCTGAAGGTTGAGACCGCTTGGCCATAAAAGAAGATATATTTATTAAATTGCCACGACTAATTATTGGCCACAGACTCAACCATATTCCCCATCTCAAATTATTAAAGAGATCTAAGAGATGAAGTTGACTTCTCTCTAATAGGAAAACCTAAGTTGTAAGAATTAGACCTCACTTAAAATCTCAGATTTAGTACCTCACGGGGATTCGAAAGATAAGAACTTTGTGCCGATGGATCTTTTTGGACCCGCTAAAGATACGATCACCATGATAGGAAGGAGTCTCAATTGAAAGAGACTCAGAGAAGCTCCATATAGAACATAATCACTTATAAAAAAGTGAAAACCAATATTTTTTTTACTGTGAACTTTTCCTAAGAGGATATTGAGCACCAATGATGATTGGGATAAAGAATGTTAGCCCAAAGTCCCAATGGCGCAAAAAAAGGAAATTATTATTTAAACTTTAACTAGAAGGTCGTGTTCATTGATGAAAGACCGTGGATTCGAAGATTATCAAGATTAGGCTGTGGCCATGGGTGGTTACATGACATGCCTAAAGGCTTGGGGGGAAGTAATGTCCCACGGGCCATGGAGTTTTAATTCAAAACCTTTAGGCATGACAGGCTACCAAGGTTACGGCCTTAATCAAGAACATTAACAACGATAACATTATAAGGACAAATTTTTGAATCGGGCCAATTTGTATGTATTAGCTTAATTTTATGTTTGGACAAAACTTGTCTGAGTCATAAGTTAGGACGAGAGTTGTTCGTCTTCAAGCCTATGATATTTGATTGAAGACTATGTGAGAAAGCTAAAGTGACACCAAGATTACATTGGATTATATGCCGAGTTTAGCCTTCATCATTCGACGAATCTCAATGAAGGTATGGATACATATTTGTTTTTGATCCCAAAATACGTTTGGGTGTTTTCTTTATAAAGTTGTAGCCTTTTCGTAAAAAGTTTTTAAAGAAAAATATTTTTGGTTTTTAGACCGTTCGAACGAGACTAGTTGTTCATTCGAACGATATGTGAATGTCGTTAGAATAACCTTCAAACGAACATCAAAGAGATATTTCTATTTATCAGAGATATATCGTTTGAATCTCGTTCGAACAAGGTTTTTATTTTTTTGAAATATATAGTGTTTTCGTTCGAACGAATGTTCCAATGAGTTACTTAGAAAAATGTATCGCCTCAAAATTTGTGTTTTCTATAAATATTCAGGTTTGCATCAATTTTTAGAGAGGGTTTTTGCGAAAACATTTTTCTAAGGTTTATCTTGTGCCTCCAAAACCCTAGTTTATACTTAAGTTTGAGATCTAAGAATCCTACATACATATGTCTATTTAAGATCTCTTCTTCGTTGCACCATATATGTTTGCTCTTCGTATAGTGAGCCTTTCGAGCGGTGGAGTGTTGAGCGATAACTAGACTAGTCACGAGACCAGCAAGATCAATGGGAACGCGCATGCGTTGTGTGGTAGTTGGAAGGAGTCCAACAGTATTTGCGAATAAGGTTACAAGGAATGAGGAAACGCATAAAGTCTTGAAGGTATCAAGTTCATGAGTAAGTCTAAGTTATTCTTATAAATAGACCTATATCGCAGTGGACTTGTGTGTCTGGACCGTCCGAGGTTTTTCTCGTGGTTAGTTTTCCTTATACATCATCGTGTTGTGGTTTCCTTATATTATTTCTTATACTCTTCTATCTAGATGTATGCTTAGGAAAAGACTAAAATTGACAAATCTATTTCACACAACACTTGTGGTCCTAAAATCGACGCAAGTTTATTTAAAATTATGAAAAATAAAAATTAGGGGCATTTTTCATACAATCGCCAGGGCACACTAACTTTTTCAAGCATACAAGATACAAAGTTACAAAAGTTTACATAGTGTTGCAGACAATATAAAGGCACTTTAGAAATTTATATATATATAAGAATTCATTATATGCAAAGATGTAGAGAAGAAAGAGAATGCAAGATAAAAGTTAAGCAACTCCATTGATAACAAATGTAAAAAGTTCATTACGAAAGATTTCTGGGAATGTTATACCCCGTAATTTTAATGACTTTTAAAATAGGATTAATTAAAACTAAAATGGGGATTAATTGAAATTAATTATGAATAATAATTGGAATTAATCCGAATTGAATATTACTAGAGAATAAAGTAATATGTGATTGATATTGAATATTACTTAGTGATTAAAAGTAATATATGATTATATGGTCGCGAGTGCATAATACGCGAATTATTGAATTTAAGTCGGGACGCGCATGTGATTCGTGTCGGGACTAAATTAGAAGGAAAAAAAGAAAAATTATTTTTAAGTCATCCATATGGTCATTTTGACTGCGCCAATGAGTCCATAAGGGTCAAAATAGGCAGAAAAGTCTACCCGGGGGTTTGATTTGGGTCTAAAGTTTTGGTCATTTTCCTTGAGAGGTGAATAGTACCTACGGAAATTGGGTTTTATTATTTAAGTTTAGAGTTAGTTAAATCAAAAGTTCATTTACCAAGAGGTTAAGAAGAGGAAGGGAGAGAATTCTCTTGGAAGAGGAAGGTTTACGAGAGTAAATCAAGGGACAACCACCTTGCATTACCTTACGCCACCACCGAAAAAGTGACCGAAAAAAGAGGAGGAGATATCCTACACATATCTTCACCAAAGGATCAGACCTACACCTTAAGGCAAGTGTAATTCTTGTTCCAATTAGTGAGTATAATATCCATGTTAAATTAGAAGGGATAAACATCCATGAAATCAAAGATGAAAATTTAATGATTTTGATATAATTCTTGAAATGGAAATTATTTAGGATTATTCCTTTGATGAAATTAGAATTAACACCATGAAATTTTGGGTTTAATTGATGAGGGAATTTGGGGTTTATATGTGTTCTTGAGAAAGAATTCTATCATGTAGATTTTTTTGAATTTAAAATAAGATTCTTATGATTCATCGAAATCCCATGATGATTTTGATACGATTTGATGTTATAAATCATGTACATACTTGGGTATATCATTTGTGATGAATTATAAGGAGTTTGGTATCATTTGGTGGAGGTTTTGAGGATGAATTATGTGACAACCCGTAGGTAGAAATATATAGAAAAAGGACGAACATTGTATGATTATTTTAGGACCGTTTTAAGCGGAATTTGGTAGTGTGCACACGAGTTTTTGTATAAAGTCACGTTCTGCACAACTTTGTAGTTTTAAGTTTTTTCAAAATCGGGGCAAAAAAGCCTCAAAATTGTAATTTTTATTTCTGGACAGATTGTAACTTTATCAGAAAAAAGGATTATTGGGAATTAAAATATAATCCTGGCTTGTTATAATGAGTCTGGGTTTTGGACCAATAATAGGAGATGTTATGAGTAATGGAAAATGTGAATAAAATATTAATTATTAGCTTATGAGATAAACTTGAAATATACTACGTCTAGAATTCGTACATCGGATGAGAGTATACCCATTTGTTGATATATATACATAGGTGGGGCAAATACCTAAAATATAATTGAGGTTTAAAATTCCATGATACGTAGGATATTCGAGATATAAGGATACTACATATGAGACTTGTGATATGGAATGTGCTTATGCCCTATTGTGGGTATAGATATATAGGTTGAGTGTATACTTATATGATGATTTGTGTGTATGACATACCTAGCCTACTTGCTATTGACGGGAAGTTTGTGCGTTGAGGAAAGTTATATTCTGATGAGCCTTTAGGGGTATTTTTGACTTGTGCCTCAGAATATAGAACCTAGGTACGAGTTATCTGTGATAATGATAGTGATGACGGTCATATGGGTGCGTAGGCATATGTGTAGTATGACAACCCGCCTGATTAAATATCGGGTGATCAGTACTTTATAAAATTAAATTCGAATATCCAGTTGGTTCAGATAATGCATCACCGTCGAAAACTTTATTATTAAAAACTAGCCACCTAATATTTAAAAAGGTTGATGTCAAAATTTTATCTTGTAATTTATATAAAACTAGGTTACGAATAATTAAACATCCACCATTCACATAAATCTCATATGATAGGAAATAACTGTAATAATAGATGGAACTGGAGCAAACACTTCCAGTCTAAACTCCCAAATATAATAATCCATCAGAAATAAATCCGCAACTCGAAGAAGTAAATAACTAAATCCAAAAATCTGTGAACATCCGAATCGAAATGGGGTAACATGCCCTAACTGATAAAGTACTAAAAAAGAAGCAACGATAGACATAGAGGCATCTATTGCCAAGGTCTTGTAACTTCCACAACAGCTACAACTCGTCGAGTGAGTGGATCTCCTATGCTTGGTGTCCATGTGGTTAGGCACCTAAAATAATTTGACAAGAAAAGAGATTTGTAGAAAACGGGTCAGAGCCCGAGTTGAAAAAAGTTGAAAAAATTAGCAAGTGCTTAAAATGAGTTTATATCACATATATTAATCATGTTAGATTTTTGTACTCACTTGAGATGCTCACGTATCATCTAATGTGCACGCCTAACGTAACATCGAACCCTAGTAGTTTATATTCCCATGCAAACAAGCCCTTTTCAATTTAACATCTAATCTTAACCCAATATCACTACTATGTATCTCCATTGAAATATTCATAATACCTATAATTAATTCCTCTGTAATATGGATAAACGCCCTTTTAACTTAATATAAATAAAGTGTTTACCAACTTAACTCATTTCAGCTTTCATTATGATACATGTCTACTTAATTCACACAATAAATAGTATTACATGTATATATATACATACGCTCTCTCTCTCTCTCTCTCTCTGTATATATATATATATATATATATATATATATATATATATATATATTCAATACTGCACCCGAGACACAGTTGCGGTGCATGCATACACTGCTATCATGTCCCGGTGCATCTCTCATTGCATAAAGGACTAAAGGTTCAATCTCTCGCGAACTATTAAAATAAATACTCATATTACAGGCGAACATAGTTCCAAGCCGATGGTCAACGCACATACCTACGCACCTATACGACCATCATCACTATCATTCTCATAGATAGCCCGTAGTTAGGTTCTATGCTCTAGTGGTACAAATCAAAATCCCACCCGAAGGCTCCTCAAGGCATGATTGTCCACAATGCGTAACCTCCGCTCGATAGCAAGCAACGTAGGTTTGTCATACACATAATAGTTCAATCAATAAGTATACACACAACTTATTATATTCATTAGGTATTCTCGCAACCTAAGTTCCTGAATTTATAAGTAGTATATTCGTCTCTACTACCCTCAATACTTGAACTGTAAGATTTACCTCTCTATCGTATACATTCTTTAGGATTCTCATTCCAACTCATTCCCTTAGTCGTTTCCCAAATTCCTCTCACTTATAAATTATGAAAAGAAGTAAATCTATGATTGTGTAGGTCCTATTCTCTTACTTAAGGAAACCTAGAAGGGTTTTAACTCATTTGGGCAAAGTTTAAAGTGTCTGAAATCTCGTTAGAACTTGGGTATTCTCGTTCAAATGAGCTCATTCGAACGAGTTTCTCACTTCAAACGAACTCTAAAATTTCATTGGTAATCTCGTTCGAATTCTCGTTCAAATGAGGTCATTCTAACGACCTTAGTAGGTCTTCGAACGAGAATTCAGGTTTCGTCCTTGTTCTCCCAAAAGTTACATTTTTCCAATTTTTTTAACACAAAACCACTTCCAAAACTCATCCTAATTCACATTGAACAACTCTTATCTATATCCCCTAGTATTAGAATACTTTCACATCCATTTTTTAACATCAAATCCCTAAGAATATAACATGAATTTCAATTAAATTCTCAAATCTTCAAAATCCCTAATTTCACATAACCTCCATTAACAACCATTTAATCCCAGATTTAATTTCATGAAACCAACATACCAAACCCAGATTTACCATTCCCAGAATAAGGTTATTCAACTACATGCAAACCTATATTCTAATTAAAGATTTTGACCCAATTTATACCCCAAATTCACAATATAATGGTTACTCATAGACTACATTAACATGAATCATATATGCTCTAATATTCAGCAAGATAAACACTTGCCTTTTTGTGAAGTTTCGAATATCTAGATGAAATTGGTATAGGGTTGATCCTCTCCTCATGATCTATGCGTTGGTGTAGTTTTCAGTGTGAGAACTTGAGTCTTTGTCCTTGGGCTCTTATGGAGTACTTCTTCCTCTTTGGTTCTCTCTCTCTCTCTCTCTCTCACGTAGGTTTGCAAACTCACTGGTGGTTTATTACCCACGTAATCTTTCTTTTTAATTTTCTATTTTCGTCCATTTTAATTCACCAAAATTTCAAAAGACTAAAATCCCCCTTCGGGGTGTCGGTTTGGCCTAAATTACCCCGAAATCCAAATAAAACACCCGAGTAGAGTTTTCTGACTATTTCGACCCTTACGGACTCATCGCCGCACTCGAAATGGTCATACGAGTTACTTAAAAATAAATTATCTTTTTATCCCAATAAAGTAATACCGACACGACTCACATACGTGTCCCAACTAAGTATATTGCAACTGTCGTATTTTTCACTCCCGACGAGAATAATATTTTCTTAATCATATATTACTTTACTCGCTAAGTAATATTTAACATAATTATCATCAATAAATACTAACTCTCACTACGCTAGTAATTATTACATTTAAATTCGAATTAATTATAAATAAATTTTCTCCATTTAATTTAATAAATCCTAATTCCATAATTAAAATAAAATCCCTAAAAAATACAGGGTATTACATACTTCCCCCCTAATAACGGAATTTCGTCCCGAAATTCGAAAAATAATATAATTAAGGTGTACCTGGTAGGAATAACTCTGGATATTTATCTCGCATGTCATCCTCGCGCTCCCAGATAGACTCCTCTACATTATGATGCCACCACCGCACTCATACTAACAACACTATCTTTGACCTCAGTTTCCTCTCACTACGGTCTAGAATCGCAAGTGGCCCTTCCTCGTAGGAACTATCGAGCTGTAGATCAATCTCCTCTAAGGAAATATAGGTGTGGGATAAGTTATCCCGAAGAAATTTCCTCAGCGATGAAATATGGAACACATCATGAATTCTATGCAGGTGCTCCGGTAACCCAAGTTTGTAAGCTACTGTCCAATCCGCTTAATATTGGGAAGTGACCCGACATATCTCAGCGCCAACTTCCCTTTGTTACCAAAACTCATTACCCCCTTCATAGGAGACACTTGCAACTACTGAACTCCCTGAAGAACCTCTTGGCATCGACGTAATTCTTCTGCCCATCTTGAGCAAGCCGAATGCGACTCCATATCAACTCAATCTTAGTTGGGGTCTCCTGAATTACTTCTGGCCCAAGTATCTTGTTGTACCCCACCTCAAGCCTAATGGAGCCATGTCAATAGAAAATTGGTAGGAGTTATTATAAGCAAACACCACTAGTGGAAGGTACTGCTTCCACCCCTTCCAAAATTAAGGATACACATTCACAACATATCCTCTAACATATGATTCGTTCGCTCTGTCTGCCCATCTGTCTGCAGATGATAGGCCGAACTTAATCGTAACTTCGTACCCATGGCATGCTGGTAACTCTCCCAAAATCTGGACACAATTTTTTTTTCCCGGTTGGACACAATATCAAGGGGCACCCCATGGAGTCTTACGATCTCAACAATGAAGATCCGAGCATACTACCTCGTAGTATAATTGATCTGAACTGGCAGAAAATGAGCCACCTTGGTCAATCGATCCACAATAACCCATATGTAATCGTGACCCCTCTGTGATGCAGGCAACTCGGTGATGAAATCTATGAAAATTCTCTCCTATTTCCATATAGAGATCTCTAATGGCTGTAGTAATCCTCTCGGTCTATGATGGTTTGTCTTCACCAGATGACAAGTTGCACACTTCGACACAAACTCGGCGATGTCTTTATTCATGCCACTCCACCAATATTGTCGCCTCATATCCTGGTACATCTTATCCCCTCCGAGATATACCGCAAATCGTGAACCGTGTGACTCAGCCATCATTGCATGCTGTAGATCCTCCCCCTCTGGAACTACTAGTCTTCCATTAAAGTGTAAACCCCCATCTGAGATCACGGAGAAGGACTCTGCTCCCTCAGCTAGAAGCTGGATAATCCGATCCTAACAGAAGGAGTCCACTGCCTGAGCTTGTATCACCATGGTAACTATATCTGGTGAAATCGTCATCACCGACATAAATGAGTTGGCAACTGCATACTGATGCTCGAGTTCTTCCATTTTTCCTTACACACCTCGGCCACCTCACCTGCTGGCCTACGGCTCAACGCGCCTGCTACTACATTAACCTTCCCTGGGTGGTAATGGATATTGAACTCGTAATCTTTCACAAATTCAAGCCACCTTCGCTGATGTATATTCAGCTCCCGCTGCATGAATATATACTGCAGTGACTTATGATCTGTGAATAGTTGAAATCTCTCCCCCAAGTGATAATGTCTCCATATCCGCAATGCAAATAGGACTACCTCTAACTACAAGCTGTGGGTGGGGTAATTCCTCTTGTGAGGCTTAAACTTACGGTAAACATAAGAAATCGCCTTATCCTTTTGCTGAAGCACACCCCAAGTCCTAGTAAGGACGCATCAGTGTATACCAAGTATTCCATCCCTGGCCTGGGTAGGGCTAGAACTGGTGCTGAAGTTAGCTTGTCCTTCAGCTCATTAAAAGCCAACTGGAAAGCATCATCCCATATAAATGATATACCTTTGCGAGTCAAGTTTGTCAATGGACCCGCTATCTTTGAGAATCCCCGAATAAACTGCTTGTAGTGTACTGACATCATCAAGAAGCTACGTATTTCAGTCGGTATCGTGGGCTGTCCCCACTCTCTCACCACTGAAACCTTCCTTGAACATACCGATATCCCTTTCTGCAGAAACGATGTGCCCCAAGAACTGAACCTCTCTCAGCCAGAACCCACATTTTTTATATTTCACATATAACTTGTGCTCACATAGAGTATATAAAACCATCCTCAGATGCTCGGCATGCTCCTCCTTAGTCTGGGAATAAATTAGAATGTCATCAATGAAGACAACGATAAACTGATCTAAGAACTCTTTGATCACCCTATTCATTGAGTCCATGAAGACTGTCGGTGCATTGGTTAGCCCAAATGGCATAACCCTAAACTCGTAAGATCCATACCTCTTTAGAAAAAAAGTCTTAGGGACATCCTGCTCCCTAATACGTAACTAATGGTACCCCTACCTCAAGTCTATCTTTGAAAAAAAAGAAGCTCCCCTCAACTGGTCGAATAGGTCATCGATTTTGGGCAACGGATATTTATTCCTTATCGTGACCTTATTCAACTCTCGGTAGTCAACACATAACCCTAGAGACACATCTCTATTCTTTACGAACAACACAGGAGCACCCCAAGGTGAGGTACTCCTACGGATGAAACCCTAACCCAATAACTGCTAGATATGATCTCGTAGCTCCCTCATCTCTGTCGGAGCCATACGGTAAGGTGCATAGGCTATCGGTCGAGTTCCTGGCACTAAATCTATCACAAACTCTATCTCCCTACTAGGCGGTAATCCCGGTATGTCCTGAAATACATCAACAAACTCACGAACAATCGGAATCGAATCAAGCGGTATCATCACACCCTTAGAGGTCTCCTCCTCTATATAATATAAATGGGTAGACGAACCTCCCTCAAGACAAGGCATCGCCACTAAAAACATCTCCTGACTCGGTATGGTAAACACAATACTACTGCTATAGCAGTCAATCATTGCACTATACGTAACTAGCCAATCTATACCGATAATAACTTCATACTCGTGCATCTCTAAGACAAGCATATCGACCGGTAAAATTAATCTCCCAATCTCCATGCCTACTCCCCGACATATAAAGAATATTAAAGACCCATAACCCATCGGTGAGTCTACACTAGTAATTGTGCTATTTATCGTGTCTAATAACCTCGTGTCACATGCAGAACTAGTGGCAATGAAACTATGTGAAGCCCCCGTGTCAAATAATATCCGCCCAATAGTCCCCTAAATAGAATACATGCCCTCGACTGCGGGCAGGGTCTGATGAACTACAGCCTAATGGACGTTGTAGACACGCCCATACTATAACTGTCCCTACTTCACCAGAGCTGCTGGAATGGCTGGTAAAGCTGGTACCTGGGGTGGTGCTGGGAGAGCGGATGGAAATAGCGGTCGCTGGGGCTCCTGACGAGCGCCCTGCTACTGCTGCTGCTGTGGGGCTCTACCCCTTTGAGGACAATCCTGGCATATGTGGCCAGTGTTTCCATAAGTAAAGCACCTACCTGGGAAGTGTCCTCCCCTCTGTCCCTGCTGTCCTCGGCCCTGATGGCCGTTTCCACCCCTCCTCTGGCCCTGTTGGCCCTACTGAAATCGTTGCTGCCCCTGCTGGCCCTGCTAACCAGGCTGGACCTGATGGACCTATCCAAAGCCTCCTTGTACCTGTATAAAATCTCCAGAATGAAATCGCTTAGTGGGGTCCCCCTGATGGGAAATCTGCTCACCCTGACGGACCTGTCCGTGAGCTACGGGTGCCCCACTGGCACTATTACCTCATGTACGGCCCTACTGGCTGGACACCCCAACTCGTTTTCTTCCTTGCTGATGGAAGCGGTGGTCCTAGCAATGTTGTAGGGCATCATTAACCACATCAAAATAAGTTGCTAATGAAATAATCCCTATCAGATGCTGGCAAATCCTCCAAGTCAATCCATCCATAAACCTCTGGATTTTCTTTTCCTCCATTGGTATCTCATCTGGCACTAGATTCAGAAGGTCAGTAAAATCTTCCTCATACTCAATAATTATCCTCCCTTTCTATTTGAGATTCAACAGCTTCATCCTCATCTCGATTTTCACGGTGAAAGGGAAGTACTTGCGATCAAACCGCACCTAAAACTCTCGAATAGTCAAGATGTCTCTCTCCTCCACAGTGGTGGTGGACTCCCACCATTGTAGTGCTACCCCCACCAACTTAAAGGTGGCTAAAATCTTTTTCTACACCTCCGTGCACTAATGCATCCTCAGGTGTCTCTGTATGTCCTTCCTCATTTGGCTCGCTTTCACCACATTTGAACTTTTTGCAAACTTTGGAAGGTGTGCCTTTTGAAAGGCATATCTGACGCGTTCCTAAGCAAAATGGAAAGCGTGGACTGGTGCTGGAGCCACTGTTGGTGCCTGTGGTGGGGCTTGCTGTACCACGACTAAAGTTGCATTCACCGCCTGTGCCATAATAACGGCAACTTCGGCAGCATTCATCGTACCCTGGGCTAGAACTGGCTGAGGCTCAGGCTGGGCATCCCTATTCGCTCGTTGTGCACATCTGGGAGGCATATGAAATAAAAGGGAAGCTTTATAAGTCCACAGTAATTATCTCAAATAGCTGAAGAGGTAGGATGCGTAATTAATGAATACAACAGTCCTAAATATATGGCCCTATATTAAAGAAAACTATGCGAAGAGCATAATAAACCGTACAGATCCTAAGGAATATAGAACCTGATGCTCTGATACCTACTGTGACACCCACCTAATTAAATACCGAGTGATAAGTCCTTTATAAAATTAAATCAGAATATCCGGTTGGTTTAGATAATGCATCACTGTCGGAAACTTTATTATTAAAAACTAACCACCTAATATTTAAAAAGGTTGATGTCAAAATTTTATCATGTAATTTATATAAAACTAGGCTACGAATAATTAAACATCCACCATTCACATAAATCTCATATGATAGGAAATAACTGCAATAATAGATGGAGCTGGAGCAAACACTTCCAATTAAAATCCCAAATACAATAATCCAACAGAAATAAATCCACAACTGGAAGAAGTAAATAACTAAATCCAAAAATCTCTGAACATCCGAATCGAAATGGGGCAACATGTCCTAACTGATAAAGTACTAAAAAAGAAGCAACGATAGACATAGATGCGTCTACTACCAAGGTCCTTTAGCTTTCACAGTAGCTACAACTCATCGAGTGAGTGAATCTCCTATGCTTGGTGGCCCTGTGGTTGGGCACCTAAAATAATTTGATAAGAAAAGATATTTGCAGAGAATGGGTCAGATCCAGAGTTGAAAACAATTTAAAAATCAGTAAGTGATTAAAATGAGTTTATATCACATATATTAATCATGTTAAATTATCGTACTCACTTGAGATGCTCACCTCTCATCTAATGTGCACGCCTAACGTACCATCGAACCCTACTAGTTTATATTCCCATGCAAACTAGCCCTTTAAAATTTAACATGCAATCTTAATTCAATATCGCTCCTATGTATCTCCATTGCAATATTCATAATACCTATTATTAATTCCTCTGTAATATGGCTAAAACCCCTTTTAACTTAATATAGATAAAGTGTTTACCAACTTAACCCATTTCAGCTTTCATTATTATACATGTCTACTTAATTTACACAGTAGATAGTATTACAAGTATATATATATACATATGCTCTATTATATATATATATATATATATATATATATATATATTCAATACTGGACCTCGAGAGACAGCTGCAGTGCATGCATACTCTGCTATCATTTCCTGGTGCATCGCTTATTGCATAAAGGACTAAAGGTTAAATCTCTCACGAACCATCAAAATAAACACACATATTGTAGGAGAACATAGTTCCAAGCCGATGGGCTACGCACATACCTACACACCCATACGATCATCATCACTATTATTCTCACAGATAGCCCGTACCTAGGTTCTATGCTTTAGTGGTAAAAATCAAAATCCCACCTGAAGGCTCCTCAAGGCATGATTGTCCACAACACGCAACCTCCGCTCGATAGCAAGCAGCGTAGGTAAGTCATACACATAATAGTTCAATCAATAAGTATACACACAACTTATTATATTCATTAGGTATTCATGTAACCTAAGTTCCTGAATTTATAAGTAGTATATTCGTCTTTACTACCCTCAATACTTGAACTGTACGATTTAACTCTCTATCGTATACACTCTTTAGGATTCTCATTCCAACTCATTCCCTTAGTCGTTTCACAAATTCCTATCACTTATAAATTATGAAAAGAAGTAAATCTATGATAGCGTAGGTCCTATTCTCTTACTTAAGGTAACCTGGGAGGGTTTTTAACTCATTTGGGCAAAGTTTAAAGTGTCTGAAATCTCGTTAGAACCTAGGGATTCTCGTTCAAATGAGCTCGTTCAAACGAGTTTCTCACTTCAAACGAACCCTAAAATTTCAGCAGTAATCTCGTTCGAATGAGGTCGTTCGAACGACCTTGGCAGGTATTCGAACGAGAATTCAAGTTTCGTCCCTGTTGTCCCAAAAGTTACATTTTTCTAATTTGTTCAACACAAAATCAATTCCAAAACTCATCCTAATTCACATTCAACAACTTTAATCTATATCCCTTAGTATTAGAATACTTTCCCATCCGTTTTTTAACATTAAATCCCTAAGAATATAACATGAATTTTAATTAAATTCTCAAATCTTCAAAAGCCCTAATTTCACATAACCTCCATTAACAACCATTTAATCCCAGATTTAGTTTCGTGAAACCAACATACCAAACCCAGATTTACCATTCCGAGAATAAGGTTATTCAACTACATGCAAACCTATATTCCAGTTAAAGATTTTTACCCAATTTCTACCCTAAATTCATAATATAATGGTTACTCATAGACTATATTAACATGAATCATATATGCTCTAATATTTAGCAAGATAAACACTTGCCTTTTTGTGAAGTTTCGAATCGCTAGATGAAATTGGTATAGGGTTGATCCTCTCCTCACGATCTATGCGTTGGTGTAATTTTCAGTGTGAGAGATTGAGTCTTTGTCCTTGGGCTCTTATGGAGTTCTTCTTCTTCCTCTTTGGGTTTCTCTCTCTCTCACGTAGGTTTGCAAACTCACTGGTGGTTTATTATCCATGTACTCTTTCTTTTTAATTTTCTATTTTCGTCCATTTTAATTCCCAAAAATCTCAAAAGACTAAAATCTCCCTCCGGGGTGTCGATTTGGCCTATATTGCCCCGAAACCCAAATAAAACACCCGAGTAGAGTTTTTTGACTATTCGGACCCTTCAGGACTCATCAGCGCACTTGAAATGGTCATACGAGTTATTAAAAATAAATTATGTTTTTAACCCAATAAATTAATATCGACATGACTCACATGCACGTCCCAACTAAGTATATTGCAACTGCCTTATTTTTCACTCCCGTCCATAATAATATTTTCTTAATCATATATTACTTTACTCTCTAAGTAATATTCAACATAATTATCATCAATAAATACTAACTCTCGTCACCCTAGTAATTATTACATTTAAATCCAGATTAATTATCAATAAATTTTCTCCATTTAATTTAATTAATCCTAATTTCATAATAAAAATAAAATCCCTAAAAAATACGGCGTATTAAACGTAGCCGATAGGCTTAGACTATATTCGCCTCCAATATGTGTTATTTGTGATGATGGTTCGAGTGAGATACTGAACCAACAGTCCTTTATATACTGACGAGATGTACTGGGACTAGATAGCAGAGTAGTGTGTGCACCCCAGCTGTGTCTTGGGGTGCAATATTGCGTATATACAATAGAGTGAATGTATATATATATAGATGTGATATTATTCACTATCTGATTTACGTAAACATGAAAGATAGTGAAATCTGAAATTAATTAAGTATGAGAACACTTCATTATATTCAGAATTGAATTAATATATTTATATATTATATGTATTGTGAAGAAAATACGTGGGGAAAGATAAAGGCTATGGTTAGTTAATACAATGAGATAATATATAGAAAGTGGGAATAGTAACTAGAATAATTTAGTTATACGTTAGGCGTGCACACTAGTTGAGAGGTGAGAATCTCAAGTGAGAGTCCGAGGATATAACATGTATATAATAATTGCTAATTGTAGCATTTATTCACTTGTTGTTTTTAAAATCATTTACAACCGGGCTCTGACCCGTTTTCTCTTACATATTCTTTTCTCTCTTGTATATATATTATATCAGGTGTCTATCCACACGGACGCCCAACTTAGCGGATCGCATATTTATTCGCTATGGATGCTTTGGAGGGTGGACTTTGCATTAGACATTTCATTTTATTTATTCTCGTACTTTGTAGTCATTTTTATTACGACATGTTGCCGAAGGATCCTTGTCATTTCCATTCTATCTCAGATAGTGGTTTTACTTATGTCGGTTTTGGATACATTTGGTTTATTGTATTGAGATGTTTTAAACTGGAGAGTTTATTCGAGTTATAATAATTGAAGTTGTGATGACATTTATTAATTACTCATTATTGTGGAATGGTTTATAGTATAAATTATGGGCGTTGTTAGAAAAGAATTTTATTTAAAATTAAAATTGAATGTTTTAACACTAGCTTAATTGATTACTTGGTGGTTAATAAAGAAGAAAATTATTTTTTTGATAGTGATGCTAAGAATGAGCCAACTGAATAATTCGATTTAATTTGGTAAAGGATTGGCCACCCATTATTTAATTAAGCTGGTTGTCACAGGTGGTATCAGAGCATCAGGTTCTAGTGTCCTTAGGATCTGTACGGCTTTCTATGTTTCAGCGTAGCGTTCTTTTATTTAGAGATTATTATTAGGATGTTGTATTCCTCTGCGTATTACGACTTACGTGCTCCTGCTAGGAAATATAAGTGATTTAATTCTTATATGAGCTCGATCGAGCATCGATGACTAGCGAGGGTCGTTAGAAGAACAACAGGATGACGACTTAATCGAAGACTTAGTAGATTTTAGAAATGGTGATTTAGATAGAACCCACCAAAATTGTTGTTCAGGCTGAGGACGATAAAGAAGTCGCTCGCTCGCTGTAGTTTCCCAAGCACCTCCATAAATGATATTTGTGCCATTTCAAACTCACCCAACACTATCAGTGAAGGGAGAGGGAGTCGGAAGGACTCTCGTGAAGTAAGAAATCCAAAGGAAATTATGGAGGGTGAAGTGTAATAGCACCTAGGATTTGAAAATATTGGGAGAAGATTTTTTGTTCATGAGAAGTGCCGAGAGTTAGACATCACATACAAAGAAGCACGTGGGAAGCTAAAACGAGACATTATATTATAGATCGACTTTGAAATCGTCTATTTGATGTTTAATCGGGATATGAATATAATTTCAAAATTTATCTTATGTGGGAAAAAAATAAAGCCCAACGCGAAAGAGTAGTGAACTTGTTTAACAAATTCCTTACCCAACGAAGAATGGGGTACATAGCAGATAAGAAGAGTTCATTGTGTGTAAGAACTCGTGAGTTAAATACACAAGTGTAAATGGGAAAATCTGATGAAGACGACTAGGGTTGATCTAACCAAGAAATTTATTAATGCCCCAAGGAGAAAGGGATCCATGAGGGTTGGGGAAAACCTAGTCGCAAGGCAAAGATTGAATTCAATGGTGATAGTGAAACATTACCGGAAGGTATACCCAATAGGGAATCTATTTAAATTCTTAGTAAGCAGCGATGAATTCATCCAAGACCAGCGAGGTCGACCATGTGTTTAATGGGACTAGTAGAGCCAAAGGAACAATGGAAATAGAAATTGCGAGCTAAGACTGCCCGATCCAAGAGAAGGACATTCCAAAATAGTCAGTAGGACCAGTGATAAGGGATTGGAAAAGGAAATTTCCCTTTGTGTAGAAAGAGAGACTACTAGTGTTGAATGTGTCCACGTTGAGAAGTTAGACTGATAAGTTTAACAGTGGTAAACCATGCCAGTTAGGCATAACAACTGAAGGAGTGAAATTTCCAGTGGAGGAATTGGGTCAAGAGAATTGGGCCCAAGAAATATATATTCCGAGAGTAGTGGAATTAGGCAGGACCAGTGGAGTCCTCAACAACTATATCATACCGTATTCAAGGATTGATGGTACCGAGGAAGTAAAAAGGAGGCCATTAAGGCTATAATTAAGGCCTAAAGATTTGGGACCAACGTTTCAATGATGGGCGTATATCCTTAAAACATAATAATTTTCCCACTTCGAGGAGGGGGCAACTATTGGATGAAATCCTAGATGTATAACGATTGCAGGTGCTCATGGGTCGTGTTGGCAGCTAAGTGCTAGGACCCTACGATTGGGCAAGACTGGTGAAGTTTTATTTCATCGTTGTGAGTACATGATTAATTCAAGTGTCACGGGTGTCTCACAATATATATGAATTATTAGCACTAAAAATTCGTGTGCGAGTGGAGTTTAGTGGGTATGTTGGTTTTAATAGTCGGGTTGCAAATGTATTTATATTTGATAATGGGACTTTTTGATGTCGCCCGTGAGTGAGTCGGGTGGGCACTAAGAACATATTTTATCATTATAATTTCCTACTACTTTGAGTTCGCAAAGTAGAACTTATTATGGTAATGTATTGTGATTAATTATCGAAAGTTGAAACGATAGTAGATTGAATGATAAGCCTATCGTGCTGGATATTCTTAGTGAATAATATTACTGTGGTGAGGCACCACCTGAAATAAGGTTGGGCCTATAAATATATATGAAAATTTCATGGTATCTTTGACTTTAGTGAGTATATTGTCTAGTTATAGGTAAACTCGATGTATAAAAATTTATTTACAAATGTGACTCAGGATACATTGTGACCTTTATCGAGCAGCGAGATATAGCTCATTATATATATATATATATATAGCACCGAGAACTTGAGATAGTGAGAGCGCCATGTTTCACATTATTTCTAAGGAACATAAGTAGGTTTTTTAAACATACGGATATTGTGGGAAGGAACATATTATGGATTGAGGGCCTTACGGATCTCGACGACCGACTATATTAGGTATTAGTGTATCAGGCGGGTTCCTTATTTGGATTTCGATTTGCGAGACGTCCCATATATTAAACTAACGAACGTTGGGAGTTGGAGAGAAGTTTGGTCGATAGAACATAAGTTTCATACTTTGGTCATTATACATATACAAGGACATAACTGAGAGCTGATAATTCCATTACAATTTAAGGCTGACAGATATGCCTAGTCCTGGTATCAATATGAATAAAATAATGATGCCACTGAAAGAGTGATTAAGTTATGACTAGTGGGGTGATTGAGTGTACTCCTATCCTATCAGCATGCCAAGTTCGCGAGAATCAATTTGCGAGTGGTACATATTATTGGTGCAATAAGGTGCGAGACATAGGGTGTATGGGTGCCCTAGGTGATTGAATCAGGAAGAGGATTATGATTGTTGTGTGAAGTCAACAACTTTTAGCCATGGAAGTCGAAGCTTATACCGTAAGATTTGTCAGAAGCTTACGTTTCACAAGGAACTGATTTTTTAAAGCGGGAAAAGGACTTTTAAAATGCAGTGAGGCAAAGTCACATGGATCACGAGTAAAGGTACATTTGGAAGAATATAAGATGTATTAGGTTAAAAATGACAATGGTGATGCAACGAAGAGAAATATTGCTAAATTCATTTGCAATGGGTCATCTATCTATTGGTAAAGAGTGGACCATCCGAAACCAGTAGGGATTTATCAACCAGTAGAATGGGAAAGCATTCCAAGATTTTTATCGCGAAGGTAACCACTTCCTAGAGGGATGACGATCCTAATATGGGTGATAGTGGATCGGTTGACCGAATTAGCTCATGTTATGGTAGTTAGGACTGATCATACTACAGGTCAGTATGCGTCGATCTTTATAACCAAGATAATGAGGTTACATGGGGTACCGTTTGATCTCATGTCCAATTGGGATAAGATATTTATCTTTCGATTTTGGGAGAGTATTCACGAGGCCATAGGTACCGAGTTGTGATTGAGTATGGCCTATCATCCGTACACAAGGGCATAATAAGTGGACTAATCAGATGTTGGAAAATAAATTATATGTGTACCCTTGGATCTTCAGGGAAGACATGCGTAGTCCCTTCCACTCGTGGAGTTTGTGCACAATAACTCATATAAGTTCACTTTTGGGAATGTCGCTAGTTGAGGTATGGCGCGGTAAGCTTTGTTGTCCTCATGCTTTTTAGTTAAAGATGGGGGATCGGGTATTATTGCGAAGATTAGAGATGAGTTGGTACTTAGTATATCATGTGCATAAAATATATACTACACAAATAACCTACTTATGTGCGATCGCCACGAGACGAGATCGTATGTATCTTAAAAATGATTAATCTCCTAAGGTTCGAATAGTAGAAGGCTAGATAGAGAATATCTAAAATAAAGTGTAAGTAGTGAAACTTAAACGATACGACTTGGCCAAGAACCTATGTGACAGGGTAACCTGGAGTTTAAAGCGAACATACGTGAGGTGTTCATTATTAAGGGTATTTGATAGCGTACTGTATAGGTGGTACGAAGTAGTTTACTTGTAAGCGCGATGACATGTAGTCCGAGTTGTTCTTATCTGGTATACTTTTTCCAAATTTTGTGACGAAATTTCATTGTAAGCGGGGAAGTATATAATACCCCGTAAGTTTAATGACTTTTAAAATAGGATTAATTAAAAGTAAAATGGGAATTAATTGAAATTAATTATGAATAATAATTGAAATTAATACGGATTGAATATTACTAGAAAATAAAGTAATATGTGATTGATATTGAATATTACTTAGTGATTAAAAGTAATAAATGATTATATGGTCGCGAGTGAATAATACGTTATTGAAATTAAGTCGGGACGCGTGTGTGAGTCGTGTCGGGACTAAATTAAAAGGAAAAAAAGGGAAATTATTTTTAAGTCATCCATATAGTCATTTCGACTATGCCAATGAGTCCAAAAGGGTTGAAATAGGCAGAAAAGTCTACTCGGGGGGGTTGATTTGGGTCTAGGGTCCATTGGGAACCAAAAGGACACCCCAGAGGGGTATTTTGGTCATTTTCCTTGAGAGGTGAATAATACATGCAGAAATTGGGTTTTATTATTTAAGTTTAGAGTTTGTTAAATCAATAATTGATTTACCAAAAGGCTAAGGAGAGAAAGGGTTATGAGAGAAAACCAAGGGACAACCACCTTGCATCACCTTATACCACCACTGGAAAAGTGACCGAAAAAGAGGAGGAGACATCCTACACATATCTTCACCAAAGGATAAGACCTACACCTTAAGGCAAGTGTAATTCTTGTTCCAATTAGTGAGTGTAATGTCCATGTTAAATTAGAAGGGATAAACATCCATGAAATCAAAGATGAAAATTTAATGATTTTGATATAATTCTTGAAATGGAAATTATTTAGGATTATTCCTTTGATGAAATTAGAATTAACACCATGAAATTTTGGGTTTAATTGATGAGGGAATTTGGTGTTTATATGTGTTCTTGAGAAATAATTCTATCATGTAGATTTTCTTGAATTTAAAATAAGATTAATATGATTCATCGAAGTTCCATGATGATTTTGATATGATTTGATGTTATAAATCATGTACATACTTGGGTATATCATTTGGAATGAATTATAAGGAGTTTGGGATCATTTGGTGGAGGTTTTGAGGATGAATTATAATACAAGTCGTACATAGAAATATATAGAAAAAGGACGAACATTGTATGATTATTTTAGGACTGTTTTAAGTGAAATTTGGTAGTGTGCCTGTGAGTTTTTGTATAAAATCACGTTCTGCACAACTTTGTAGTTTTAAGTGTTTTCAAAATCGGAGCAGAAAAGCCTCAAAATTATAATTTTTATTTCTGGGCAGATTGTAACTTTATCAAAAAAAAGGATTATTGGGAATTAAAATATAATCCGGGCTTGTTATAATGAGTCTGGATTCTGGACCAATAAGTATGAGTTGAAGGTAGCTACTGCAATAATTAATTAAATCCTCCCAGTTAATAAGAGATGTTAGGAGTAATGGGAAATGTGAATAAAATGTGAATTATTAGTTTATGGGATAAACTTGAAATATACTACTTGTGAGATTCGTATATGGGATGAGAGTATTCCCATTTGTTGATATATATACATAGGTGGAGCAAATACCTATAATATAATTGAGGCTTAAAATACCATGATATGTAGGATATTCGAGATACAAGTATATTACGTATGAGACTTGTGATATGGAATGTGCTTATGCCCTATTGTTGATATATATATATATATATATATATATATAGATTGAGTGTATACCTATATGATGATTTGTGAGTATGACATACCTAGCCTACTTGCTATCGACGGGAGGTTTGCGCGTTAAGGACAGTCATATCCTGATGAGCCTTTCGGGGGATTTTTGACTTGTGCCTCAGAACATAGAACCTAGGTACGGTCTATCTATGATAATGATAGTGATGAAGGTCATATGGGTGCGTAGTCCATAGGCTTGGAACTATACTCACCTCCAATATGTGTGATTTGTGATGATGGTTCGAGTGAGATACTGAACCAATATTCCTTTATACAGTGACGAGATGTACTGGGACCAGATAAGAGAGTAATGCGTGCACCGCAGCTATGTCTCGAGGTGTAGTATTGTATATATGTAATAGAGTGAATGTATATATATACATGTGATATTATTCACTATGTGATTTACGCAGACGTGAAAGATAGTGAAATCTGAAATTAATTAAGTATGAGAACACTTAATTATATTGAGAATTGAATTAATATATTTATTTATTACATGTATTGTGAAGGAAATACGTGGGGAAAGATAAGGGCTATGGTTAGTTGATACAATGAGATAATCTAATGAAAGTCAGAATAGTAACTAGCGTAATTTGGGTATATGTTAGGCGTGCACACTAGCTGAGAGGTGAGAATCTCAAGTGAGAGTCCGAGGATCTAACATGTATATAATAATTGCTAATTGTAGCATTTATTCACTTGCTATTTTTAAAATCTTTTACAATCGGGGTCTGACTCGTTTTCTCTTGCATATTCTCTTCTCTCTTGAATAAATATTATATCAGGTGTCTAGCCACAGGGACGCCCAACTTAGAGGATCGCATATTTATTCGCTATGGATGCTTTGGAGGGTGGACTTTGCATTAGATGCTTCGTTTTATTGATTCTCATACTCTGTAGTTATTTTTATTATGACATGTTGCCAAAGGATCCTTGTCATTTCCATTCTATCTCAGACAATGGTTTTACTTATGTCGGTTTTGGATACATATGGTTTATTTAGTTTATTGTATTGATATGTTTAAACTAGAGAGTTTATTCCAGTTATAATAATTTAAGTTGTGATGACATTTATTCATTACTCATTGTTGTGGAATGCTTTATAGTATAAATTGTTGGCATTGTTAAAAAGGAATTTTATTTAAAATTAAAATTGAAAGTTTTAACACTATCTTAATTGATTACTAGGTGGTTAATAAAGAAGGAAAAATATTTTTCCAACAGTGATGCTAAGAATGAACCAACTAAATAAGTCAATTTAATTGGGTAAAGGATTGACCACCCGATATTTAATTAACCGGGTTGTTCCAGGGAATTACAAAAAGATTCAAATCAAAAGTGCAAAGCCATAAAAAGAAATCAATAGGTCTCATCCTCTTCTTCATCGTCCTCGTCCTCATCCTCATCCAGGGTTGTTTATATCTCGTCATCAGGATCAGTGCTTATGACTATCTCCCTTTGAGGCCTCTTATTGGCCTCTTTTAGCTCAACTTCATACTCATTGTGCTAGGCATTGGTAAATCTCTAGATGTGAATGGTATCTTTGGCCTCAGGAAAATTCTTAGTTATTCTCAACCTTATATCCTTATTACTGCAGATATAGTCCTTGTTTTGGCCCAATTAAATGACTCTTGAAATCTTAAATTGGGCCACAACCTCCTCAATAACTTTCTTAGACGTTGTGGTGTGTTCTTCCTCAGCCTTCTTCATTGCCTCATCATGGCTTTGAGTTAGAAAGGACATCTGAGATTTAATATATTCCATATTCTTCTCATCAATCGTGGCCTTAGTTGTAGCTTCAGCATATTTGGATTCAGATAAACGAAAAGCATCTGCAACTTGCTTATACTTCTCCTCATACTCAGACTTCTCTGTTGCCCAGAATAACTCAAGAGGGGTTGAATTGAGTTTTGCAAACTTTTAATGTATTTTTATTTTAATTAATTAATTTCATCCTAAGTTAATATAGCAAGTGAAAACGCTTAACTTAAGAAATAGTCTAAGTTGAGAATTTCAGAATATATTGTTTTAAATGAAACGAAGGAAAAATATATTTTGAATTTAAACAAAAATTAATATTTGTGAATAAAGAATTTAAGTATATTTTAGTCAACAATAATAATTGGAATAATTTTATAAACTATTAATTGGAAATTCGTTTGATAAAAATATATCCAAAAAAAATTATTTTGATCTTTGAAGATTTATGGGTGTTAAGATATGAGATTTAAACAAAAAAAAATTAAATCAATCACAAACAAATTAATAAATGGCAGAAAATAAATAACACCGATTTTTAACGTGGTTCGGCCAAATACAAGCTACGTCCATGTGCCAAGAGCAACCTCCGTCTTCCGCGCTTCACTAATGGTGATCCACTTGTGGGTAGGATCAAACCACCACTTTTACGGCATCACCACGAGCTACAAATGTTTCCGAAGCTAAATAACCAGCTTCAATCTTTACAAATGGAGTAAGAAGAATAGATAAAGTTTTACACTCTTGAAATGATACAAATTTGAGCTTGAGTGTTTCTTGAAGTAACCCCAAACAAATCAGCTATGGATCTTGTTCTTGAACTATAAGATATGGCTAATTTTGCAAAGTAGAATATCACACTTGAGTCTCATATTTTTCTTCTATTGAAAAACTTTTTGAGTCCATTTTTTTTAAGAGAGAGACATGGTGATTTGTTGGAGCACACAACAATATATGACGTCTCACAAAATGATCGTTGGTGATTTTGAACGTTGGAAACCCTTGATCAACTTGAGAGCTGCATTTAATGAGATCTGATATATATATATATATATATATATATATAGAGAGAGAGAGAGAGATTGATAGATAGAGATAGATAGATAGATAGATAGATAGATAGAGAGAGAGAGAGAGAGAGAGAGAGAGGGAGAGAGAGAGAGAGAGAGCGAGAGAGAGACCATATCTGTTGTTTGATATCTGTCTAAGAAAATAAATGAGAACAGACTGATAGAGGGAGTTAGAGTGTTAGATGATAAATAATTAACTGAACTAATAGCTTCGTGAGGTGTTAAATCTTCAAGAGAAATTGTATCAGCAATAAATAATATCATAAAATAATATGTGGGTCCAAACATATAAAAGAGATCTACTAATAATTGATTTAGGTGTGCAAGGTTTAAAAACGGATGTAAGTGAGGTGATACAGTTGTCAAAAGCTAAGACATAACAATTACTCTTTAAATATAAGAATATTTGAGTATTATGTTATTTGCTTCTCAGACTATAATCAGTGGAGCTAAAAGAAATTATCACGAAACTGTTAAAAAAATTATGTTTATTTTATATAAAAAATAATATTCGTCTAAAAAAATGTCAATTTTTTTATCAAGATATATATATATATATTTTGAATCTCTAAGACAGTGAATATTTTGAAGTGTAGGTCAGTCAAACTGACGCACAGTTGTATGTCCCTTACCAAAGCAAATGAGCTGTCTTTCAAAGATTTAATAAAGGAAGATAAAATATAGAAAAAAATAATATATATGAATGCAAACAAAGTGACAAATAAAAATGTGTTTATATAAGCTCGTGTGTGGAGTTTAGTATATATATTCGGAAAAAAAAAATCTAAAAAAATAGTGATTTAAAGAAAAATTTGTTTTTTTAAATAAACAAACAATAAGACTGGACAAATTTTTTTTTTTAACTTGTATTAGTTAAAAAATGTTCTTATATGTAAGTATACACATATTTGTCAAAAATATATATATATTTGTACAAAGAAAGAGATGCACTAAAGTGGACACATCAAGTCAGTCGTGGGTCCGGCAAGAATGAGTTCCAAGAAAAAAAGTCTCAAAAGCTTTATCACTTTCAATTGTTGATAGAAAATAAAAGATATGTCGAGTCTATATATGATTTTAGAAGCTGACACACACAAGGTGTCAAATATGTCAAATGCAAATAAGGTCCAAGTTCAACGATATGCAGGGGACTTAAACTCAAGTGGGGCCAATAAGTTACAAATCAAAGTCTCCATGTCTTCTAGCTTAAAAAATAGGGATATCGTGTAGAAAAAAATATTGAACAGATTTTTAAATTAAAACAAAAACGTTAAAAAAATAATATCTTAAAAAAAACGTGCTGTTAAAAAGAAATAAAAAAATTGTTATAAATAAAATTAAATAAAAAATAGATGGATTAAAATATATAAAAAAAATCGTATAAAGTATTTTGTAAAACTGGGAGCAATTTAAGGAGTCCAAATACAATTTATCAAGTCAAGTTGCAAAAAAAAAGATGTGATAGAGAAGTCATGAAGATTTGACCAAAGGCAAAAGAAATGTACTTCATTTCTTACAAAATTCAAGGAAGTTTGGAGAGGCTTTCAATTTATGTGGGACCAAGAATATATCATCTTTATATATATATATATATATATATATAACTGTTCTAAAAAACCTGCCTAGGCACGCCTAGGCTTGAGAGAAACGCCCCACCTTAAGCTTTTTACGCTTTATTCTTGGTAAAACCCTTAAGGCGCACTTTTTTTCTAAAAACAACAATGTTTTAGTGAAACAATATCGCCTTTTAAAGAAGTTTTTTACTAACCGGGCCATTATCTCATCCAAAATAATCAAATAGTATTTTAATTTGCATATATTCAGACATATTTAAATGATATGTACAATTTTAGTATTTTAATAGCCTTGTTATGGTTAAAAACTATTAAAATATATTAAGAAGGCCTAAACACCTTTTCACGCCTTTTTACGCCTAAGTCCCGCCTAGGCTTCTAAGGCTTAAGGCTTGGCCTCCACGTCTCGATCATGCCCCGCATTTTTTAGAACCTTGAAATATATATATATATATATATATATATATAGATAGAGAGAGAGAGAGAGAGAGAGAGAGAGCGAATCTTATGAGGACCCATGTTTGCATATCACTGGCGCGGACCAATTTTGATAAAATAGTAAAAAAAATATTTTTGAGCTAATTTTTTATATATAGTTTTTAAACATTTCAGTAGGGCCATATAAAAAAATCATCTCAAAATAATTTTTTTTACTATTTTAAAAAAATCGATCAAACTTTGTCAATTTTTAACAACTTAAAAACTGACAAATTTTGACAATTTTTTTTAAAATAGCAAAAAAATTCATTTTGATCTAATTATTTTTTGATGGTCCTATTGAAATGTTAAAAAATCATACAAAAATCAGCCCAAAAATATTTTTTTTACTATTTTAAAAAATGGTCCTCATTCAGGGTCTTCAAACTGGGACCTCATTTGATCATTTCCCTATATATATATATATATTTTTTTTTTTTACGAAGTTCAAAGTACCAATAGTAGCTATAAATTGAGATTGCTAGATCATAATTGTTAGAAACATGTCTTTCTTTGCCAAGATAATCTATAATGATGATATGCACGTGCCTATGTATGAGAATGATGATAATAGCTCTATTTCTGTTGTTATGAATCATGCTGCTACTGGTTTAGATGCTTTAATTTATGAGAACAATGCTAGTTCTACTACGGGGTGTGTGAGTAAAAGAGAAAGCGATAATGACGATGTCAATGTGTGTGTGAGTTCAAGAAATGAATCCTTAGGGGTCACTTCACACACCTCACTTAGTGATTCTGACACTGAAGACCTCCCTGATATTCACACACTTTATGCTAAGACTCTCAAGAAAAGCACTAGACTAGAGAAGACAGTGAAATATCTCACTAAGAAACTAGAAGACCTAAGCCTGATGGTTAAACTTAACGCTGAAGAGTATACTACCCAATGTCTAACTCATGAAAATGAAGTCAAAATTTTTGATCAAAAATTAAAGATTTTGATTGAAGTTAATAAAACTCTGGATAAAAAATATAAAGGGACATTATTAGAATTGGAACAATCTAAATAAAAGACAACAACTGTTTTAAAAAAAATTGCAAAGTTTGAAAATAATTCCAACTGTTTTGATGTTTTTGTTGATGATTCAAAAACCAATTATGATGATCGAACTGGAATAGGGTTTTGCCCAAATTTGAAGACACAAACTAAGAACTTTGAACCAATCATGTTTGTGTCAGGAGGCAAAAGAAATATAGAAACCTGTCCATATTTTCATTCCCCAAAAGATGAGTTTGATGAAAAATAGCAAAAGTTTGATATTGGGGAATCAAGTTACTCTAAGTGTGAAATTTTATCTAAGGATAAATACGCATGCCCTCTAATTAGGAAGAGTGCTGCTTCATTTCAAACTGTACTCCCTAGGAATAAGGTTCAACCCCAAAATTCCATGAAGCCTATGTTTAGAGATTTTCCTAAGGAGATACCCTCTTCAAGCAATTTATATTGCTCATACTATGACTTATACGGTCATTATTTTGAAGGTTGATACTCTAGACGTTTAGTAAAACCTGTTTGTAATACTCCTCTATACCAGAACTTTAACTATTCTAGGAGACTTCGTAATAATTATGTTCTGCCTAGACAACCAGACAAAAACTCCAACTATAGAAAGAGAAAGACCAAACCTAAAAGATCATTTCCAAGAAGGATTCCTAAGAACTTTCCTAAACCAAATGCTTATACTTTCCATAAAATTCAAACTCATGCGCAAAATATTTTTCAACAAAAATCTAATGCTCGCAAGTTTTATCAGATGAGAGCAAATATGCGCAAAATAAAGACAAGAGCTATTTGGGTTAGAAAAGATGAGATATTACCCCAGATGAAGTGTAACATTGTGATTACTGCTTTAAAAGCTGAACACACTCTCTCTGGTTAGTATTTAGACTCTGGGTGTTTAAAGAACATGACTGGGGATGATACCAAACTTTTAAACAAATTCGGCTTTGCTGGAGGAAAAGTTATTTTTGGTGATGGTGTATCATCTCAAATCATTGGTAAAGGAACACTCCAAGAAGAAGGATTACCTTTACTTGAAAATGTTCTTCTAGTAAAAGGTCTTAAGGCTATTCTACTTAGTATCTCATAATTTTGTGACTCAAATCATACTGTC
Organism: Sambucus nigra; assembly: GCA_949130495.1. NCBI lineage: Eukaryota > Viridiplantae > Streptophyta > Magnoliopsida > Dipsacales > Adoxaceae > Sambucus > Sambucus nigra. The sequence continues at coordinate 237,207,841 of OX422222.1, forward strand.
ACCTTTTCAAAGAATAATTACAAAATTTTAAGTAAAAAAGGTGAGTGCATAATTACAGGACTCAGGACTCCTGACAATTGTTATACTGTCCAGAATAGTACTGAGGTTTGTAACATTGCCAAAATGGATGACAATGAGATATGGCATAATCGAATGGGTCATATAAATTACAAGAATCTTAGTAGATTGGCTTCACAAGAAATAGTTATAGGAATTCCAAAGATCAAACCTATTTCTAACATTGTTTGTGGATCATGTTAGGAAGGAAAAATTATTAAGGCACCTCATAAGAAAGTCGAAGATATCCTTACCTCTAAACCCTTGGAACTCATCCATATGGACCTAATGGGTCCCTCTCGAATTGTTAGTCTCTGTGGACACAGTTACATTCTTGTTATGGTTGATGACTTCACTAGATTTACTTGGGTAGCCTTCTTAAATCAAAAGTCTGATACTTTCCAAATTTTTTTGAAAATTCTTCTTCGGATTGAAAATGAGAAGGACACTCAAGTAAATAGAATTTGTAGTCATAGAGGTGGAGAATTTATACATACAGGAATTATAGAGTATTGTGACTATAATGGGTACAAACATGAGTTTAGTGCTCCTAAGACTCCTCAATAAAATGAAATTACTGAGAGAAATAATCGTACTCTTCAAGAGATGGCACGTGTTATGATTTATGACAAGTGCTTGCCTAAGTATTTTTGAGTAGAATCTATTCGAACTGCTTGTAACATTATCAATAGGGCCTATCTTAGGAAGAATTCCAAACAAACTCCTTACGAACTATGGTATGGGAAAAAGCCCAGCCTTAAATACCTTAAAACCTTTGGTAGTACGTGTTATGTCTGCAAAGATAGAGAACACTTGTCCAAATTCGAGACTCGTGGAGATAAAGCTATCTTTCTAGGATATTCTCCTGATAGTAGATCATACCGTGTCTATAATCTTCGCACAAAGACCGTAATGGAATCCATAAATGTTATTGTAAGTGACACTACTGTTGAGAGTAAGACTGGGGAACCAACTATTGTGGAAGAGTCTGAAAATGTTTTAAAAAATGGCTCTCCAGAAATAGATGATTCTTTACCAATTGAGACACCTAAAGTACCTAACTGGGTTTCTAAATATCATCCCATAGATGATGTTGTTGGTAACCCTAGTGAGCTTGTACTTACAAGATCTCAATTAAGGAACTATGCTCATTATGAATGTTTTATTTCCCTTGTGGAACCAAAGAATGTAAATGAGGCATTGAATGACCCTCATTGAATTTTTTCCATAGAGGAAGAACTTCTTTAATTTTTCATTCATGATGTTTGGTATCTTGTACCTAGGCATGATCATAAAAAGGTTATTGACACACGTTGGATATTTAAAAACAAATCTGATGAAAGTGGGATAATCATTAGAAATAAAGCCAGATTAGTTTCTCAAAGATACTATCAAATTGAAGGAATAGATTTTAACGAGACTTTTGCACCTGTGACTCGATTAGAATCTGTTCGTATTCTCTTTGGCATAACTTGTTACTTGCATTTTACGCTTTACCAAATGGATGTCAAATCTGCCTTTCTTAATGGAATCTTGACTGAAGAGACCTATGTAGAACAACCAAAAGGGTTCATTGACCCTCAATATCCAAATCATGTTTTTCATCTTAAGAAGGCTTTGTATGGCTTAAAATAAGCGCCAAGAGCTTGGTATGAGTGTCTTTCCAATTTTCTCTTAGATAAAGGTTTTAAGATAGGTGGAAATGATCAAACCCTATTTGTCAAACATTTTGACAAACATATTATTATAACTCAAGTTTATGTTGACGATATCATCTTTGGACCAACATCTCCCTCAGAAGTTAAATCCTTTTCTGAACTTATGCATAAAGAATTTCAAATGTCTCTTATGGGGGAGTTGCAATTTTTCTAGGGTCTTCAAGTCAAACAGAATTCAGAAGGTTTATTTGTTTCACAATCTAAATATGCTTTAGAGATTGTCAAAAAATTCGGCCTTGAAAGTGCAAAAGATGCTAAAACTCCCATGACTACTACGGTTAAACTATCTAAAGATGAGAGTGGAAAATCCATAGATCCTACTCTATATCGTAGTATGATAGGAACCTTGATATACCTTACTGCCTCGCGTCCTGATATTATGTATGCTATTTTCATGTGTGCCCGTTATCAAAACAATCCTAAAGAGAGCCATCTAGCTTGTGCTAAAAGAATTATTAGATACATAAAATACACTCTAAATTTAGGACTTTGGTACACCAATGATACTCCTAGTACAATATTAGGATACATTATTGCCGATTGGGCAGGGTGTACTGATGATAGTAAGAGCACATCAGGAGCGTGTTACTATATTGGTAATAATTTGGTAGGATGGAGTAGTAAGAAACAAAACTGCACTTCTTTATCAACAGCTAAATCTGAATACATAGCCGCTGGAAGTTGAAGTGCTCAATTACTTTGGCTTAAGAAATGCTAAGTGATTATGTTATTCAAGAAGAACAATTACATCTCTATTGTGATAATCAATGCGCGATCAATATCTCTAAAAATCCTGTTCAACACTCGCGAACCAAATATATAAAAATAAGACATCATTTTATATGCGAATTAGTTGAGACTAAGGAATTAGAAATCAATTATCTTCCTAATGATTTGCAACTCGCAGATATGTTTACCAAACCTTTGGATTACAATGGATTTCTTGCTTTGCAAAAATCGATAGGAATGGTTTGTGTTGAATAAACTCCAATGGCTTAAGTTTTTTTCCCTTTGTCCATTTGAGACAAAATGGGGGAGAAGTTTGAGTCTTATGAGTTACTTTTTGTTTATACATTTGATTAATAAGCTTGATCTTAGTATTATTTGTAGGAATTTTTATCGTTGTCTGCTATAGATGTTATTAGGGTATTGATTTGTAATTAGTTGAGTTATGCAATTTTCTTTTCTAGGAAATAAGTAGATATAATTTTTGTATAAGAATAGGTTTTTCTTTTTTCTTTGTAGCTCTACGAGTCCTAGATGACTCAAAGGAGATTTTGTCTCATATTTCCAAAGGGGGAGATTGAAGAAACTTATACTCTTGACTCATTTGAGTCTACATTGTATAAGTGCTCATCTAGTTTGGAAATTGTGACAAAATTAGAGTCCCATTCCCTAGATACCAAAGAGCCTCAGAACCTTCTTAAAGACACACTTGATTCAATTGAAGGTATAAATCTCAATCACACACACTAGGGTTGCACACATTGTTCATATATTGCATTAATTGATTGTGTGAGTTTGGTGTGTGTTAAGTCCCGTTTAAAATTGATTTTAATAATTTTTGGAAATTTTTAATGATTTTTGTTTAATTAAAATTTGGTTTATAAATTTTTTTGGGTTATTCTGTAATTACTGATTTTATGTCTTCATACCCCGCTTGAGACTTCAGGGGAGCTGTGTAATTATTTTTAGGACGCGCGTGTGAGAGCCAATCTGAGCTATACATCTGTCAACCTTATATCGATTTGATTTGTGTTTGTTGGATGACTCAGTTGCCTTGTTAAATCTCAGCCCTTGGAAAATTTGTTATCAACGCTCTGCATGCATTTGAACCTAATCTATGTGAACCTCTCTAGACCAATCAGAGGACGTTTAATCCACCGCTGTTCTTAAATCGTTGGATAAAGGTCAAAAGCCCTTGACCTCATCTCAGCCCTTGGTTTTGAACAGACCTTCTCGATCCTTCCTTGCTCCCTATAAAAGGAGGCTTACCTTCAGCCTTTAGAAGACATTTGGCATTTCGTATAAAGAGAGAGAAGAGAGAGAAACCAGAGTGAGAAAGAAACACTAAATCGTCCTAACCCTGTTTCAAACCCTAAACTCACTTTTCCAAAGTTAGTTTAAATCAAAACCAAACCTGAGTGTTTGAGAGTTGTTTCTGAGTTGGTTTGAAAGCATGTTCGTGGTTTATCCTCTTGAGTTTGAGATATTGTGTCCAACTTAAGTATTTTGGTTAGATTTGTATTTCTTTTTATAGAAATCATAGATCTGGTCATTTTATGTTATATTTCACTTAGAGATCTGCATATTTTAGTTTCTCATCTTGAGAAATCATATTTGTTGATTAAAGTTTTTCTGCAAATGTTTTTATCTACTCAAGAATCAAGAAATCCAGTTTCTATTTCTAGTTCTTATGAAACAATAATTTTGACCTAGTTGGAATCGCAATCGGTGGTTTTTAATTTCAAAAATATTTTCAAAACCCTATGAAATTGATTAAGACCTTGAACCGTCTTCCGAGCAAGGTAACCTTGGATTATAGGATTAATTAAAAGGTCAAATAAAGTTCTTTTATTTCCTAAGAAGAGAGAAACTGAAAATCACAGCATATAGATTTGATCTGTAATTTGATAGGACTGTTTGTACAAAATAAGTGTGTGTGTGTGTATGCATGTGTTAGAGCACCATCACAAACACTTGTCACACTACAACACAAAAGTGTTGGCTATAAGATATTGAATTAACAAGAGTTGACGTAAAGACTGGAACAAAGTGGAGAAGTTGGCAAACTGGGAAAGCCACATCAACATCAGAACAACAGAGATGTTAGAATTAAACCAGTGGGTACATTTCTAAACTTGTATAGGTCTCATTTGTGTGCATGTGTGTTAAATAGTTTTTAACTTGTATATTTTGTTTTAGTGAATTTTTGGTTTGTGACTTAGAAGTCACCGTGGATGTTTCCTCAGTTGGGTGAGGTTTTACCACATTAAAAATGCCTTGTCCTTAATCTTTCTACATCACTTCATATTATTCTTGCTGGTGTGCTGATTTAAATCTTTCAGTTTTAACTAGTTAACTAATCTTGAACAGATCTCGTGCATGTTTTATTAAACACATCTTGTGATTAATCTTTTTGATTTAAAGAAAACAGTTTCTTCAAAAAAACAGTTCGGAGTTACTTCAATAGTTTAATCTTGTATTAAACGACCTAAGTAATAGCTTTTTCATCTGAGTGCCTACGAAAGTGTTCAGATGTGGTAAAAATGAAGTAACATGTAAAATTATATATAAAAAATAAAATTCACTACATAAATATTCTGCTAAGAATAGTAAATTTTTTTCTACACAATCATAACTGACATAATACATCTATGCTAAAAGAAATATAAGAATAGTTTTATGTAAAGATATAATATATGTATTAAAAAAAGATCTGTTTGAACGTATACATATAATACTATATATGTACATTCTCTATATAGTATTAATTATAATTTGACAAGAAATTATATACGTATAAATATAAATATTGTATGTAAAAATAACGTTTTCGTTTAATAAAAGGTGTATGACTTAATAAACAGATTTTATCAAATGTTCAAGTACAAATAAGTTTTTTTTTTTGGTAGAAAACAGGAAACTAAAACAACAACAAACACAACAAGGGACTACTAATCGCAAAAGGATCCCTCCTCCACTTCACTTTCGAGCATCCTGAGCATTTCTTCTGGAGCCTCCTCATACTCAACATACAGTCCGTCCATATTCTTGGCCAGCTTCACCATACAGTCTGCTACTATATTGCTAGCTCTCGGTATGTGAATGATATTTGCCTTCAGATCCTTCACTAAGTTCTTGCAGTCTTCAACAATATTGGCTAGGGGGTGGTTCTCTGTGGTCTCCCTTTTGATGAGATTTATAGCTTCAAGACAGTCATTTTTAAGGCACACTCCTTTCCATCTCTTCCTGAGGGCGATATTTAGTCCGTGAAAAATTCCCTCCAGCTCCGCACGCAAAGGGGTAGCAGTGCCTTGGATTTTTCCAATGAAACCCACTATCCATTCCCCCTCCCCATTCCTCACCGTTCCACCAAACGAGCCAGTACCGCTACCGTGATCAAAACCACCATCCGTATGGATGAGAAAACGGTACCCATGTGAGAATATTATTATTTACCCCGCAAACGGTTGCACGCTTTTGTTCAAATACAAATAAGTGGTGTAAGATCAAATCGTGTGGGGCCCAAAGTCCGATACACAACTTGACCAAAGCAAGTTGCATATGATAGATGAGACAAAGCAAATAGAGTTGTTGAGTTTTTCAAACTCAACTGACAATAGTAAACGCGTGGCTACAAGGATAAGAGATTGACTGATAAACATATATCAAAGTGTTAAAAGATATGAGCATGGATAAGATAAAGACACAGTAAAGAAAATTTTTGGCCTAATATATATCTATAAAAAACATATAAGATTTTATTAAAAACAGAAATCGTATCATATTATTAAGAAGTAAAAAAATATACATAATATATTAGATGAAGTGTGCGTGTGTATATATATTTATTAGCTATGTATGATAATAAATATATATAAATGAGCAGTAAAAGATTTCTTTTAAACATAAAAAATGAATGTATGGCATATATACCAAATGCAGTGAATAAACAAATATTGAATGAATACATTAGTCGTGATAACTCAGTCAACTTGTGGACATGATGACCTGACACACGCAAGCCAGTTTGAGCAGGTAATCTGACATGTACAAACCATATCTTTCAAGATTTTAAATGATTATATAGAAGAAGCTATGCACAGTTTTTTAACATTTACTGTCATTTCGTAAGGCCCAAGGATTTTGAATAAACAAGTTATACAATCACATCATCAGTTGCCCATGGCAGTGACGAAAACTAAGGGAAGGAATTATGTATTTAATATATAACTTCGTAACTCTGTAATGTTAAATATATGTACTCATATATAAATATAAAAACATAATATAAATGCATGTAAAAAGAAAATAACGTGTATATGACATTGACAATAAAATATAATAGAGTCACATAAAGTAACTAAATAGTATATGTATAAAGGAGAATATGTAATATAATAATTATAAAATAAATTATTTACGAAATATATTATTTATAGAAGCAGTTAAAAATCGTAGTGTGTAAGATAATATTTATAAAAACACTTAATCAAAGTTAATTTGGAATCATCAAGATAAAAAAATATTATGTTAAATTAAAATTTAAATTATTTATAATTATGATAAATTAAATAAATAATTAAATACATTTTCAAGGAAAATACTAAGGTACATTGAGTATGAGTGAAAGGGTAATTTTGATTAAAGAAATGCTTTTACTTAAACAAAAGGTATTTGTTTAAAGTATTTAACCGGGTGTGTCAAATCAAGAGAGAAATGTCAAGTTCAGTAAAAAGGTGTTCTTTTATAAGATTAAGGCGAACTAATAGGGATAACTAACGTTTTTGGAAATAAAATGGTTTCACACACACACACACACACACACACGTGTATGTGTGTGTGTGTGTGTGTGTGTGTGTGAGAGAGAGAGAGGTAGTTATATGTGCACGTAGACATAACGTGTTAGAGTCTCTTTTCTAGCGTTTGATTCTAGATTGCATTATTATATTTTTCTATTGAGCATTTAACTTATTCCATCGTCTTTATTATGTGTGTGTGTGTGTGTGAGAGAGAGAGAGAGAGGTAGTTATATGTGCACGTAGACATAACGTGTTAGAGTCTCTTTTCTAGCGTTTGATTCTAGATTGCATTATTATATTTTTCTATTGAGCATTTAACTTATTCCATCGTCTTTATTATGGTAGGTTGTTTGCGGTTCCGTATTTTGATTGCGTTGTATACCTAAGTATCCTTTTATTTTACTTTAGTAGCTCTGTATACTTGGATTCCGGGGATGCTTTCCATGGGTCCCTCGCGTAGTTTGATTTAAATTGGAATCACATGCTAAACAAATGAAATGTTAATTAAATAAAACTGGACTAGCAACCGTATATATCTTGTTTTATTGCACTTCATACCTAATGCTTGGATAGGACTAGGTTGACCACGGGTAACCCATATATTCGGTCCGGGGTGTTATAAATGGTATCCGAGCTCTAGATTCAAGGTTCCTTTCGGAAGTGACGCTGTGAGGTCCGTAGTAGATCTTTGATGTCGGTATTGGTTTTAGGCCGGTCACGCTAGACTGGTGACAATTTCGATTTGTGTTCTCAACGATGGAGTCAGGGAGATTAGTACGATGTGCAATTCATAGCCTAGTGGCATGTGGCCAAGTTAGTTTTCATTAATAGCTTCTGTGTTTCTGATTTAGTCATGTTAGTAATTTGCGAGTGTTTGTGTGAACCAATAGTGGCGACATCGCAGTTTTTAGTGTGAGGTGCTCTTGCGTCAACCCTTGACTATATGAGAGGTCTATGAAGATATTGATAAGGGTAAATAACATCCATCGAAATTGGAGACATGAGTTATTTAAAGTCAAAGATGGAGATTATGTGACTAGGGTGCCATGTCTAAATGGTATTGATTTTATAATAAGGACGCATGGAGTTCTTTAATTAGGTACTTACGGGTAATTAGTAACGATGCTGTGATTACATGGACTTGAACCTTAGGGTAGTATCATATCGTAAGCATTTTATAACTCGGTGGGCATGTAGAACCATGTCGGTTATTACTTAAGGACACCACAATGTTATCGAGTCGACGTGGGAGCGCGAGGATGACATGCATGAAAAGTATCCAGAGTTCTTTGTGGCAAGTAAGTTCAAATTTCGAGGATAAATTTTCGTTATTAAGGGGATAATATAATATCCCGTACTTTTATGAGTATTTAATTTCTACGTCTGCATGGATTTATTAATTTAATTGGGAAAATTAAATTGTTTTCAATAAATATTAATTACCCAGATAAGGATTAATATTTGTTATTGTTATTTACTTTCGCGTGATAAGTAAATAGAGAAGTGATTTATTATATATCGTTTATGAGTGAAAAACTATGGTTTATTATATTATGTCAATATAGAGTTACATCGGTAAATTTATATATTTTATGGGTGATGCGTGTTGTACGCACATGTCAGGCCCGGTTAATGAGATGATAACATATTTTTAGTTGGGTGATTGAGGTCATTTTTTGTTTTATACCAAAAGTGTCTATTTTATACCCTGAATAGACGTATTTTAGTTGCTAATTATCGACAAATTGGGTTTTATATGCTTAATTGTTTAATGTGTAGGCTTGATTGCAGTTGCGGGGTTAAAAAGTGTTATTACGAGGCAATTTGCATCAAGAAAGGGGCTAAATAACATTTTCCATAACCCTAGCCTATCCCAGACAGAGCCTAAACCAACACCGAACCCTGTGTGTGTTGAGTTTGTACTTTTATTATTTTTTTAGCATTTTTATTTGAGTTCGTTTTAATTTTTAGAATTTATTTCATATTTATTTAGGATTTTTAAGATTTATTTGCAATTTTTTTATATTTCTTTTTATTTAGTATTGTTTTATTTTGATTTTTAGTTTTTAGTTTTAATTTTATTTTTATTAGGATAAGTTTTTTTTAGGATTTTTTTTAGTTTTATTAGATTTTGTTTTAGATTTTATAAATTGTTAATTTTTATTTTCTTTTTATTTAGAGCCTTTTTAGTTTAATAGGTTTTATTATTTTTATTATATTTTTCTTTTTAGGTTGATATTTTTTAGTTAGTTAAGATTTTATTTTTATTATTTATTTTTTTAGTTTAGATAATTTTCATTTTTATTTTTTTTAGGTGCAAATGACACACCCACACCCCTCTTACACTCACCCACACCCAAACACTCACGCCCTATTACCATACACTACACCACACACAACTACCCCCACTTTGTCTTCAACGTCCCACTCATTCTCTCTCATCTCACCTCCATTAACCCAACTACACCCATCTCTTTCTCTTAATACCCATCAACCAAACAACCCTATAACCAAACCTATAACCAAATCTAATCCCAAAATCAATCCAAATTAAACAAAAAAAAAAGAAAAAAATGGAAAAATAAAAAAACCCGTATACTCGACAAACCAAAACCCGAACCCGGTGCTCCGACCATCCTTCACCTGATTTTTATCACTCAACCACCTGCCATAATCCAACAAACTGCGAACTGCCCAAACCCCCTTACACGAACCTGTCAAACCCGCGATTCCAACTAGGAGTCCGGCAACCCGAAAACCCAACCTGCGAACAAGCAAGTTGTGGCCCTTTTCACCCCGAAGCAACCCGATTTCCCTTATCCGGCGACCCTTTCCAACCCTTACCAATTTTTCTTTTTAAACGCAAAGATCCAAAACCAAGAACCACAAAACCCACCTCTCCAAGGTGTTTCTTCACCTGCATAAACAAAATCCAAATAAAACCAAATAATAAAACCCATGTGTTTTAAAACCCATTTTATCCCATATACCCATTTTACCCCTAACTCATCCTAACTACCACATCTCCCACATGCACAATTAAAGTTCCCCAAAATACCCTCACCCAAATCAGATTGTATTATCTCACACCTTTGTCATGCTCATGTGCTCTCATCATCACCCAATTTACCCCCTATCCACTTGCACCTATATAAGGAAGAAGAAGACCCAAAAAGAGAATTCTAGAGTTAGAGAGAGGAAGAAGGCCAATATTTTTAGAGTAGTTTAGTTTTTTTATTAGTTTAGAAAAAAATATAATAATTGAGTGTTGTAATTATTTGCGAGATTTGTTAAAAAAGTGAAGATTATTTGCAATTCAAGTGGAATTTGGTTTGATTACTCTTCTCTAATCTTTCATTCTATGCTCTCAATTGATTATTATTTTTATTAGATGATGATTATTGAGGGCTAATCATCCCATTCAAGGGATGAATTGAAACCCTCATGATTCCAATTTGATTTAATTTGTCAATTTTAATTTTGTTAGTTTCCTTTGATTAGTAAATTTAATTCCTACTTTATTATCACATTGAGAAATGGAAAATCATCCTTGAGAAAGGATTGAAAATTGTATAATAATTTTCTCATTTGATTCAAACTAGGAATATGCTTGTCACTTGATTAAAATGCTAGTGTAATTTTCATATACTCTTGTTTTAATTACTGTCTAATTAAAATTAGTTGAACGAATTTATCCTAGCGGGTGATTTGTTTAATTAATGTTAATTCAATTAGAGTAGTGTGTGTGGGAATTAAACTTAGTTTTCTAAAATAATATTCCATTAATTCATTAGTGTAATGAGAATTAGCTTTTGAATTAAATGCATATTTTGGAAATTGATGAAATTAAAATAGAGCAAGCTAGATTGATTTGTGTGAATTGAGGGTGGATTTTCCATCCCTTGAATATTTCTCTCATTTAGTTACGTCTCACTCATTTTCATCACGCACTAGTTTATGTTTTTCATACTTTTAATTTAGTTTGATTATCATTTTCTATTTAGTTATTAGTTTATATTGACCTTAAATCTCAAAATTGTTTTAATATTAAAAAAAAGCGTAAAAATTTATAAAAAGCAAAAAGTTCAAAAAGAAAACAAATAAAAATTGAATTACCTGTGTTTTCCTCTCGTTTCACTCCTTTGATTTGGATTGATACCTCACTTGCCACTATATTCTAGTTTGTTATATATTTTTGTTGATAATTGAGATTTTTTATTAGAGGAGCTTTGCACTACGACATACCAAAATGCAACTTTATCAAGTGCAATGGTGATCCAGAATGGGTCGAAATAAATAGTCCAGAATAGGTACCCGGGATGATAGTAGGGTTCTGGGAAATTTTTAGATGTAGCAGGCCCCGTATGGGGGTATAGTGGTCTTTTTATTAGGGATTTAATCTAAAATGGGATTATGGTATGATTAAGAGGTATATAAGGATTAGATTGGTGGATGACAACCCATTTTTTAATCTCTGCATAATTGTGCTTAAGAGAATTTAGGAAAAGAGGTAAAGAGAAGAAAGGCAGAGAAGAACCTTAGAGAAGAGAGGAGAATAGCATCTCCGAATTCAGAATCATACCTACGTGAAGACACTTCAGATTCATATCCTTTAAGGAAAGTATTTACTTTTTTTTATATTGCAATTATATAATTGATTACATTCATCATGATTAATTAGGAACTAAAATTTGAGATTTAAATAGGATGAAACCTTTTTAGTTTGGGCATGTGAACGGGTTCAGAAGATAAAATAGGATTAAACCTTTTAAGTTTCATATTTTTTTATCCAATTCACTTCCAAAGCTCTAAACCCTAGGCGATTTTCCTACCCAAATCATTTTTTGGTCTTGCATGTAAGATTTATCAGGTTTTAAAGGTTCGATTCGCCACAAGTTTGTGTTTAGCCGTAGATTTGTTAGATTTGGTTTACATCCAAATAAACTTTCGTAAGTCATCGATTCTTTCTATTTTTCATTGATTTGCATTTCTTCTAGTGTTATTAGGTTAACTCCATCATCACAAAGGTTGTTTGTGAGATTGATTTGAGGTTGTTCTGATTTTGGGGTACTTTATTTGAGGATTTGATCTTTTATCTCATTTCAGTCCTAGTTTTATAGGTTCTTTGGTGCTATCCTATAGTTTTCATCATGGTGAAAGATATGAGACAAGCTATAAATAATACATACCTCGAGTGGACTTGGTAAGAGTTCGATAGATCGAGACTACTGTTTGACCCCTAGAACAACTAATGACATCATATGGCCCTCGGTACCTTTATTCTTATTCCTGATGCATAGTTAAATGCTTATATGATTTTATTCACTAGAGATGGTTTAGCATTTTCCACACAATTTATGTCGCATCCTATCATTACACAGGGAGACCTCGATTTGGTTCATTTGGAGTGGAGTATTGACAATCAATACCTTATGTCTTTGATAGATAACATTCGATATTCTCCATTGGTCCGACCCCATAATTCATTAAATGAAAATTTGGTTCACATGTTCTATGCGAACATGGTCATTATCGAGGGTACTCGTAGTGTTCATTATTTTGTTCAGGATTTTAAGGTAGTTCTTACCTTTATGCTTCAAGATACACATTTAGGTATACAAACTCATGTTGATTAGTATGAATATGACTCATACATTATTGATGATGATCTTGATCATCATGTTCTTGATTTGTTTCTTGCAGGACACTAGTCTATGTCGTCACGTCCGTTGTTTCTACAGTTAGAGGTGGACCATCGCTACTCTCTCTTATATTTTTTTTGTGTACAATTTGATGCCTTATCGTTGTACTATGAATTTTTCATACCATAATAGAAGGTTGATATATGACCTAACACATTGGTTTGTTATTGACTACACCGAGTTTATCATTGCTATGATACAGAGAGATATCATAGACTCCATAGATGATGCATTACCCTATGGGAGGCTAATCACAAGCTATCTCTATTCATTGGGAACACCACCACCAGTGACTGATGGGGATGCATGTATTATGAGTGAATTATTGTGTATGCGTTCTTCTCCTTTTATGGGACATAATGCACATCGCTCAAATATGTAGATTATTAATCCTGATGCTCTAAATCTATCTCCTACCCATGCACCCGAGTCTTCTCTATAGGCAAGAGGACGTCGGAGTCGACATTCCTTCATCACATCATAGTTTGATTTTGTGAGAGTCTAATTTAGATAGATTCATGCTTGGAGCATTTAGATCACAAGCATACTAGAAATTGTATAGATGTTACCTTTATAGATGAGTTGTTTGAGGATATATCAATTGGTTCTTGATTTTATACCCTAGGTCCCTCCACCTATTGCTAAAGCACCAAATGCTCATGTTCCACCTCCAACTATATATGATGATGAGGATGTTGAGGATGACGATGAGGATACCGATCAGGTAGATGATGATGACGTGGAGTACTAACATATGCCCGATTAAATCTTCTAGTTTGTTTTAGTTTATGTTATTCATTTTGATTGTACCATTTGTGACACTTTGCACATTCTTATCTGTTTATGGTTTTGGTACTTCTTTTTATTATACTTTGATAAATTTGGTGGTTCTTTTGGATACCTTTTTGCTAATATGTAATTCTTAAATTCCTGAAGACTCCTTAAATTCCTAAAGACTTAGATATAAAATTACATAAATAATAATAAACCACTGATAATAAATCTTGTACCTATAATAACTCTTGGTCATTCTACATTTAAACCGTATTCACTAACAGTAAGTGCTTCCACTTACGATGGGTGTGAGAGCACATCTTTTACCAATATATGAATTAATTAGGATATAATGACCTAGGTATTTAGTGATATAGATATATTAAGGTTTATAGAGAATAATCTTACCCTTTTAGTGACACATGATAAATATTATCCAAAATCTATAGTAGATTATATTCTTTAGTACTAGAATGGATATATTGTTTATTACCATTAACAACATAAATGTTATTGAAAGAAAACGAATGTCCTTCCATAGAATTAGGTAGAAGTCAAACCAAAGTCCTTATGTTTTTAGATACTTAAAATAAATAATATAAAATTAAATCCTTAATTATAAAACTTGAGACTTTTGTCAACCAATATGACTAGAAATCCCTAGTAGTAGATGAATTCACTTATCCCTAGTTGACTGGTTTCCTAGAACCAATGATTAATGGCTCCCGCGTATACAATCTAGGTTACGGTAGAACAAACCATTAAAATTATTGAACCTTTCGTGAATAAAAGTTATATAGCTTCCTCATTTAAAGAAGATACACTTATTAACTCTTACCGGTGTTCTGACCACTCTTAGTGAATTCACTTGCAATTACGATACCATAACAATTAGTATTCCGTTTTGGAGGATCTACTTATTAATAAAACCTAAAAATCATTGGTGGAGACAGCGAGATTTGTTTGCGACCAACTCCCTCTCCGAGTTAGTAATAGAATTTTTTTAGGGTCATCAAAAGGAGGCGTTTAATTTTAATATTTTAAAATTTCAAAATAACAGACACATGTCAAAATTTCTGGTTGTCAAAGTTTTCGCGCTTCTAAGCACGTGTAATAAATAAGTATTCTAAATTTCCTTAGAGTTTTTAAATTAAAATATTTATATTTACCAAATGAAATTAGTAATTTAATTTATATTATAATTACAAATTAAAAACCCACAATTAAAAAAAATTAAACATATAACATTCAGTTTTAAATTGTCCAATCAAAGTAATGGGATTTTCTAATATATGTATCCAAATTAAAATAACCCATTTATTTAATTACCCAAAATAATAAAATTAGTTTAAATTAAAGTAATTGAAGAAATTTAATTATAATTTAAATGATAAATTAAAGTGATCAACTTTAATTAATTTTAAAAACAACACTAACTTTTTCAATTTTTCAAGAAAATTGTGATTTATGGTTGGGTCCAACAATATATATCCATGTTGTCCAATTTAATGGTTCCACTAATATTAATTAATTTAGCAAGCCATTAAATAAACTATAAATATTAGATAAGAACCACAAATACAATTGAATACGAAAAGTAAGAGATACAATCCATAAATAAAAAGAAAGATAAAAAAATATGTCCTTGTCCATTATGGTTTCTAATTCCTTGTCTCATGCAAACATGAACTCTAAGAATCCTTCCCATGAAGGGAACGATGCCATATAGGATATCTATGTTGAATAGAAGTCTGATCGTACTATGCCACCACTACCAAAACACTCCAAGAGGCTGCTTACGCATAAACAATGCCTAATTTTGCCACTACGTCGTTTTGTCGAGGTGCCTAGTAAGCCTATGAGTTGTGTCATGATACCCCGATATGATGTCATAATCACTAGTTGACACTCCTATAGTCCACTACGACACAATACAAGTCTTGCAAAACTGTAGAAATTGTTGTCCAACAAATTTCATTCATCCCTAAAATTATCTTGGTGTGTGTTGATACCAAAATTAATATGCTGATATGGACGAATAATATGAAGACACGTGTCAATCTACTTGGCACAATAATAATGAGGAAGTTTCATTTCCCCGACCAACTCATGTTCTCTCCGAGCAACGAGGATACACCGAGGAACTTCAACACTCCGAGGTACACTAGCGCTCCGAGGAACTCCTGATCAACGAGCAACTAAGGCGGTCCGAACTGCATCTCGGCCGTAGCATTAACTGCCAGATAATCAACAGTTTAATTATTCATTGAATGTTTATCATCTTGACGCACACGCTGCATTAAATATATTACCATTTCATATGTATATCATTTAATGTATCAACCCTTTCATGTACAACCTAAGGGCTATAAATACATTGTATCACCCTCATTCAAAGGGACCGGAATTTCTTGAGAAAACATATACTTGAGAATTCCCAAACACTCAGCAATAACATAACAGTGGACGTAGGCCATTCTTATAAGGCTGAACCACTTTAAAAATCTTTGTTTCATTTTATTTATCTGTGATTGAATAATTAGAGCTATCTAATTTTTTACATCAGCAAATTGGCGCCGTCTGTGGGAACGATTGTTATTATCGTTTTTCACCAAAAATCGTCCATCATCAATGGCGGATAATCCAGAATCTAGCAATCGAAATGCTGGAAATACTGGAAATCCTCAGAATCCCTCTGCACCTCCAGATCTAGCCGAGATTATGACAAATCTGGCTCAAGGACAAACCGCCATGCAAGAAACAATGAGGCAACTCATACAAACTCTTCATGGTGGTGCACCTGCACGTTCAAGACAACAAAGTGGTCAGAGGCAAACTTATTTACTTTCTTCACGATCCAGGCGTACTGAGTCACGTCGTAATGAGGAGTCTGATGATTTCTCTTATCAACCTGGGTGAACTTCATCAATAAGGGCTACAGATACTGATCAACATATCACTCTTTGTCCAGAAAGACCCAGTGCTTTAGAAAGACTGAGTAGGGTGTCTCCTTTCAGTCGATTAGGCCCTAGGAGGAATAGGAGCCCACCTAAGACCATGTCGAGGAGTTTTCGACAACCATCAGATCTAAGAGAAGGATCAACACAATCACGATCGGCTGCTCGTCAAGATAGATCTCAAGAAGCTACCTCAGAACGATCAATTGCTCGAACCAATAGGCCCGAGGAAGGAAATGAAGCGTGGAAAGGATCTCTCCAACGGTTGGAGGATAAATTGGGAGAAATGGCCAAAGCAAAGAATCCCCTACAACGAACTTTTGTTCGAGGAACACCTTTTGTACAGGCCATTGTGAATTTTCCTACACCGTCAAAGTTCAAAGCACCTGTAGTGACCCCCAAATATGATGGAAAGACAGATCCTGTTCTTCACATAGAGCAATATCAAGCTGCTGCCGACATCTATGTCGTTCCCGACGAGATGAGATGCAGAGCGTTCTCAGGAACTCTTACTGGAGCTGCCCAGATATGGTACAACAATCTTCCTAGGGGTAAGATTTCAACTTTCTTTCAGTTGGCCGAATTGTTTATTGGCAATTTCTATTTTGGAGCAAAGCCAGTAAAACGAGTAGCACACTTGTTAAGTGTTAGACAAAAATCTGGTGAGAGTACTAGAGATTACATAACTCGTTTCAATAACGAGAAGCTGAAAGTCATAGATTACGAAGAAAAGACAGCAATCACCGCCTTGATGAGTGGGTTGTTGCCTAATAAGTTGTATTATACTTTGGCGAAAGATCCGCCTAAAACTATGTCAGAACTGATGGCAAAAGTGGCCAAAATCATGAATGCCGAGGAAGCTATGGCTGCAAAGAAGAATATAGATAAAGACACCAAGGTGGAAGTCGACAAGTCTAAGAATAAAGAGCATAAGGGCAATGGCGGTGATAAACGCTCCAGAAATAATAAATCATCATGGGAAGTATTGAAGAAATATGACAATTATACTCCTTTGAAAATGGGTATTCATCATGTCTTGGAAGAAATCAAGAACAACGAGGAGGTAAAATGGCCAAAGAAACTGAAGTCAGACCCTGATTCGAGGAGTAAGGATAAATATTGCGAGTTTTATAAAGATCATGGTCACATGACCAAAAATTGCATAGCTCTTCAGAACGAGATTGAAACACTCATCCGAAGAGGAAAGCTATCAAAATATGTTGATCGGGGAGGTGAAAGAAAAAATAACGACCGGACTAGAGAGAGGTCTAGATCTCCTCGTCGAGCAGAAGAGAAAAAGAAGAGGAACCATGAAGATGATCCAGATGATGACCCCGACCTTCCCAAGAAACCAAGACAGCCAGAACGAGAGGTATTTTCTATACGTTTTGGGTCATTTGATTGTAATGTCATTACAGGAGGAGATGCAGGGGGAGGAGACCTTACTGCAGAAAGAAAAGCTTACCTCGTAGAGGCTCAAGCTTGTTCATATATTCAGCGAATAAATCTGGCCGAGGATGATCGTCCGAGGAAGGTAAACAAAGAGAAGCTGGTCATTGGCTTTTCATAAAATGACCTAGCAGGTGTTCTTTATCCTCACGACGATCCTCTGGTGATCAAAATGAGGATGAAGGACTTAGTGATTTCAAGGGTATTGGTAGACAATGGAAGTTCGGCAGACATCATGTACTATTCATGCTTTGACAGTTTGAATCTGAAATTATCTCAATTGGAACCTTATCATAGACCCCTCCTGGGTTTTGCTGGCGAGAAAGTTTTTCCACTTGGGACGATCAAGTTGGATATATTCATTGGAACTTGGCCTGCTTGTCGAACAGAAAGAATACGCTTCTTTGTGATGGATAAGAATGTGCAGTCAGCCTATAACATCATCATGGGAAGAGTTGGTTTGAAGAAGTTCGAAGAAGTTCGAAGCAGTTCCATCTACAGTGCATCAGTGCTTAAAATTCCCAACAAATTTTAGAGTAGGAGTTGTGAAAGGTGATCAGAAAGTAGCTCGGGAATGCTATTATTCGTCTGCCGAGCAAGAGGAACTTGAAGATTCAAGAAAAAAGACTACTATCTACCAGGTGGATGAAGGTACAGAAATTGAAACACTGGATCCTCGAGATGAATTCCAACTTGTAAAAGGACAGGTGGTGGAATCTACAGAAAATATTATTCTGGATGACGAGCACCCTGAACGAGTAACCCAGATAGGTTCTACGTTGGATGCTTCAATAAAACAGGAGTTGATAACTTTCTTGAGAAACAGGAAGAAAACTTTTGCGTGGAGTCATGAAGACATGCCAGGAATAGATCCAAACTTCTTATGTCATGAGCTCAATGTGAATAAGGAGATCAAGCCTGTAAAGCAGAGAAGAAGGGTATTTAGCCCCGAGAAGAATCAGGCTATACAAGAGGAGGTCGAGAAGCTCCAGAAAGCCCAATTCATTGAAGACGTGAAGTATCCAGACTGGTTGGCAAACGTGGTGATGGTAAAAAAGAAAAACAATAAATGGAGAATGTGTGTTGATTTCACCGATCTTAACAAGGCATGCCCAAAGGATCATTTTCCATTGCCCAGAATTGATTAACTAGTGGATGCTACCTCGGGACATGAGCTGCTCAGCTTTATGGATGCTTACTCTGGCTACAACCAGATCAAAATGAAACCTGAAGATAGGAAAAGTACTTCTTTTATTACCCCTAGGGGAACTTATTGCTATAATGTTATGCCTTTTGGTTTGAAAATTGCAGGAGCGACATACCAGCGGCTGATGAACAAGGTTTTCACCGAACAAATCAGTTGCAACATGGAAGTCTATGTCGATGATATGCTGACGAAAAGCAAGAAAGCTGCAGATCATCTAGTTGACTTAGCTCAGACATTTGATCAACTGGATAAATACCAGATGAAACTCAACCCGACGAAGTGCACATTTGGAGTACGAGAAGGAATGTTTCTCGGGTACATTGTCAACCAGCGAGGCATTGAAGCAAATCCAAATAAGATCAAAGATCTTTTAGGGTTGCGATCTCCAACAACAAAGAAAGAAGTGCAGAGCCTTACAGGACGAGTTGCAGCACTCAACAGATTTGTGTCCCGAGCAACTGATAAATGTCTCCCATTCTTTAAAACACTTCGAAAAACTTTTGAGTGGACTGATGAATGTGAGAAGGCCTTTCAAGACTTGAAAAAGTATTTGGGAGCACCTCCATTGTTGTCCAGGCCAATAACAGGAGAGAAGTTGTACTTGTATTTAGCAGTATCAGAGAATGCAGTCAGTTCAGCATTGATCAGATTGGAGAATGGAGTCCAGAAACCAATCTATTACACAAGTAAGGCTTGCTAAGGTGCGGAAATCAGGTACCCAAAGCTGGAGAAATTGGCATTGGCATTAATTGAAGCAAGTAGAAGAATGAGGCCTTATTTCCAGGCCCATACCATCGTCGTATACACCGACATGCCATTAAGATAAGCCCTTCATAAGCCAGAAAAATCAGGAAGACTGATGTACTGGGCAATAGAGCTCGGTGAATATGATATTGTGTATGAGCCCAAATCATCATTGAAAGGGCAAGCTGTAGCAGATTTTATAGCAGAGTTTACATATCCTGATACCCCTGAGGAACAAAAATTGCTCTTTGACCAACCTGTGGATGTTACAGGATCACCAGACATAAATCCAGACCAACTCCGGTTGGTAAAAGGACTTATGGATGAAGAAAGGTCATCAACTTCGAGCTCAGATCAGCTCCGGTTGGTAAAAGAGCGAGAAGAGATGATCGACGAGGAGCGAAAAGTATTAGGGAAGGATGAAAAGAAGCAAAAAACATTTCACCGAGGAACTCTGTCAGATAAGAAATTTGAAGACGGGTTACCCATATGGAGATTATATATAGATGGCTCATCTTGCACAACAGGTTGCGGGGCATGAATTATTTTGAACACCCCAGACGAGATTGACATGGAATATGCTTTGCGATTCCAATTCAAAGCCTCCAATAATGAGGTTGAGTATGAGGCCATGATAGCAGGTCTTAATTTATCAAAGATTATGAAAGCGCAACAAGTGATGGTATTCAGTGATTCTCAATTGATTGTGAATCAGATGATGGGAACATATGCGGTTAAAGGAGAACTAATGGTCAAGTATCATGCAAAGGTGATGGAATTGTTGGCAGAATTTGATGCCATTCAGTTGATTAGAATACCCAGAATAGAGAATGCACAAGCAGACGCACTGGCCCGACTAGCATCAGCTACTCGTACCGAGCTGCGAAGAATAATACCAATTGAAGTACTGGAAAGTCGGAGCATAGATAAAAACATGACGATGAATGTTATTACCCTTGATTTAGGACAATCTTGGATGGATCCCATCAGGGTATATATTGAAGAGGGAGAGTTGCAAGAGGATAAGCTCGCTGCCAAGAAATTGAAGTATAAAGCTGCTCGGTATATATTAACTAATGGTATTTTATATAGACGAGGAATTATGGCAGGTTTGCAGAGATGTGTACATCCCTCCGAAGTGAAAGAATTGATTGAAGAGATTCATAAAGGGTCTTGTGGAGCTCATGTAGCAGGTCGAACACTTTTGCAAAGGGTAATGACTCAAGGATACTACTGCCCGACGATGAGGGCTGATTGTATAGCCTATGCTAAGAAATGTGACAAGTGCCAACGATTTTCCTCCATCCGACGAACTCCACAAGCATTGTTGACACCAATAACTTCCCCTTGGCCATTTGCCATATGGGGAATTGATTTGGTTGGACCACTGCCGACCACCCGAGGAAGATTCAAGTACCTCGTCGTTGCAGTGGACTATTTCACTAAGTGGGTAGAAGCTGAGCCGCTTATTGATATGACATACGAGAAGGTATACCAGTTCGTTTGGAAGAACATCATCTGTCGATATGTCCTCCCTCATGCCTTCATCACAGATCATGGAACACAATTCGATAAAGAGGAGTTTGCTGCCTATTGTCAACAATCAAACATCCTGAAGACCCATTCAGCACCAGGTCATCCTCAAAGCAATGGGCAGACTGAGGTGACAAACAGAACACTACTAAATGGTTTGAAGAAGAGGCTAAGTGAAGCTAAAGCTAATTGGATTAATGAGCTACAATCAGTATTGTGGGCTTACCGAATAACTCCCCGAGCAGTGACTGGAGAATCACCATACATGCTGGAATTTGGAAGTGAGGCTGTAATACCTGCCGAGTTGGGTCTCCCAACACACAGAGTGCTAAATTTCAATTCCCCAGTCAGTGACTTGATGAGAAGATTAGATTTGGACATGCTCGAGGAGGTTAGAGAAGAGGCAGCCATTAGGAATGCTGCTTACCAACAACGCATAACTCTGTTCTACAACAAAAGGGTGAAGAAATGCGATCTAAAGGAAGGGGATTATGTGCTAAAGAAGGTCATTCAGAAGCACAATAAGCTTGAAGCCAACTGGCATGGACCTTACCGAGTTACAGAAGTTGTCCGACCAGGAACTTACCGAATAGCAACTCTAGAAGGAGAGGAATTCAAGAATGCTGAACACCTTTGCAAGTATTATCAATGATGTAAAATGTACAACAGTTCCATCAATATGAATAAAACGATGATGTTTTCACCATTTTTCTCTCCTTTGTTTGAAAGTTTTTCGGGGAATACTAGTGTTGTACACTACGTTGCTCGACAGCAAAAAGAAGATGATAGTTCAGACCCACGACCAACTCCGGTTGGTAAAAGGGCGAGAACAAATGATATACTCCTTTGGTTAGGAGGCGTACACTAGCGTGACCAACTATGGTTGGTAAGATAACTAGTGGACAGATAGTTCGAAAGAACCTGATAGTTCGAGCGTGATCAACTTCGGTTGGTAAAATAGCGAGAAAAAATGATATACTCCTTTGGTTAGGAGGTGTACACTTGCGTGATCAACTTCGGTTGGTAAAAGAGCTTGTGGACAAGATAGTTCGAAAGAACCTGATAGTTCGAGCGTGATCAACTTCGGTTGGTAAAATAGCGAGAACAAATAATGTACTCCTTTGGTTAGGAGGCGTACACTTGCGTGATCAACTTCGATTGGTAAAAGAGCTTGTGGACAAGATAGTTCGAAAGAACCCGATAGTTCAAACCCATGACCTACTCCAGTTGGTAAGAGGGCAAGAACAACAGTCTTAAAAATGCCAATTTTGGCTGGTTAAGAAACAAATTATGCCAATTTATATTGGTCGGAAGGAAAAATCATTCCAGAAAATACAAAAATTCCAAACTGAACCAAGTATAGTTGGTCGGTGATCAAAGCTGTAATTGGTCGACAAGGATAAATTATCAACCTTGGTTGGTCGGACACATTTTATGAAAAAAATTTACCAAGTATGGCTGATTGGAGATAAAAACCCATCAACTGTAGTTGGTCGACAAACACAATTTAACAACCTTGGTTGGTTGGAAGCATTTTAAACATTTTATACTCATTACTTTATTATTAAGTGATTGAATAACATTGATACTTGTAATTTTGATTACTAAGTTGGTTGATGAACAACACCATATTGTTATCTTTTTAACAGATACATATGCACAAATGTGAAAATGTTTGATAAACACAAAACAATAGCAATACAGATTTGCAAACAGAAAATGAAAGTCTTTCATTAAAATCAAAATAAATTACAAGCTACATATATGTGCTAACTGAAAAACCTATTCTATTGGTTTCTTTCCTTTATCTTTTGAAACAGGCTCCTCGCCAGCAGGAGGATCCTCCAGGCAAAGAGGAGAATTAATGAAATTAATATCTCTGAGCATTCTGACGTTCATTACAGAAGGTGTATCCAAGAGATGCTCGGGACGAGATAATTCAATCTGAGAATGAAGACTATAGTCGCTAAGATATTTTGAAATTAAACTCCGAGGAATGGCACGAGCTGGGATCCACTCCATGTCTAGTTTATAAGGCGGTACAGGCAAGTCTAGTAGACCAGGAGCATGATAATCCCATAAGAAATGGCCCTGCTCTAGCTTTAACACACCCAGGGTATTCAACCATCCTTGTTTATAACCTTCGTTATTGGCACTTTCAAGACGAGCATCCAAGTGACAAAGGGCTTCATTGTAGCCTGCCATCCAAAACTCACGAGGTTATTTGTGAAATTGGAAAGTTATTTTCTCTAGTTGCTCGTGAAGGTTCCTGGCAAAAACATCTTTATCATTCAAAGCAGACTTCGTTGCAGTAAGTTGATCTTCCAAAGATAGATTTCTCTTGGACATTTCAGATAAAGCCCGATCTTTGGCGTTCAATTGGTATGCTTGAGTTTCCAATGTTGACAGAGTACGAGATTCTTCAACATTACGGCTGAGAACTCTTGATCGACTCCGCGCAGGTGGAGAATTTTGCTCCTCGACAACATTTTGAACAGCTCTTCCTCGCCCACGAGACCCTCTTCCTCGTCCCCGAGCAGTAGTGGAGATACCAGATCTTCTCAGAGTATCCAACTCTTGCCTTAATTTGGAATTCTCAACCTCTAAGAACGAGAAACCCTCATCGGTAACCGGTATTAAAGAAGTGGAAGATGAAGCTGCAGACTCATACTGTGCCAACTTTTTCTGCAAATTATTGTTCACTTGTTCCAGCAACTCAACAATCTGCCTACAGGCTTCAACTTCACCTTTTAGGGTTCTCTCCCTAACATCGTATCCAGCAAGAATCTTTTTATGGCCGGCTTCAGAAGAAAGCTGTTGATATCTATTTTCATACTCCTTGTGCAGCAAAGCAGTTGATTCATTGTGTTGATGTTGTAGATCTTCTAAGGAATAATGAATCTCCTCAATCAAGTCATAGTAGGCCACGTTGTTGGCCACATCTCGGTCAAGTAAATCCTTCAAGTACCGATAAGCCTCAATTGCTTGTTCTGAGGCATCATGGCCAAGGATGTCAGCAATTTCTGATACACTCAAATTTGTATGACCAACTTTATAATATTCATGGCATTGCTGCATCAACTTTGTATCATGTGCAGATATCAGTTCCATTCTAGCCACAAACTAATAATGAAAAGAAGACAACAGTCAACAAAAACAAATCATCAACAACAGAGATGAACGCACAAGGAAGAGAGAGAGAACAGAAAGCTTGAATGCAGAAAATTGGAAAAGGTAGAAGACGGTATGGTTACCTAAGAAGTTTAAATACTTTACCTTGGGAAGCTGCGAAGGAAATGATTACACAAAAGAAACTAATACGCCACCGGCGGCTAAAAGGACAAAAATGCACGAAGATCGAAGCACTCATAAAAATTCGAAAAAGGCGGATTTTATGGATTTGAAAGAAATTCAAATATGAAGAAAAGGCTCCTAAAACCTAGGAAAGCCATTTAATATCGCCATATACCGAGAAAGAATGTTCCATACTCCTCAAAGTTCGAAATATGAAACATTGGGGGCTTCTGTTGATACCAAAATTAATATGCTGATATGGACGAATAATATGAAGACACGTGTCAATCTACTTGGCACAATAATAACGAGGAAGTTTCATTTCCCCGACCAACTCATGTTCTCTCCGAGCAACGAGGATACACCGAGGAACTTCAACACTCCGAGGTACACTAGCGCTCCGAGGAACTCCTGATCAACGAGCAACTAAGGCGGTTCGAACTGCATCTCGGCCGTAGCATTAACTGCCAGATAATCAACAGTTCAATTATTCATTGAATGTTTATCATCTTGACGCACACGCTGCATTAAATGTATTACCATTTCATATGTATATCATTTAATGTATCAACCCTTTCATGTACAGCCTAAGGGCTATAAATACCTTGTATCACCCTCATTCAAAGGGACCGGAATTTCTTGAGAAAACATATACTCGAGAATTCCCAAACACTCAGCAATAACATAACAGTGGACGTAGGCCATTCTTATAAGGCTGAACCACTTTAAAAATCTTTGTTTCATTTTATTTATCTGTGATTGAATAATTAGAGCTATCTAATTTTTTACATCAACAGTGTGCTACTCACCAATGAGTATAGATTCCAGTGAACGTAAAAATTACATGTAATAATCACAACCAAATATAATGATATAAAGCCAAAAATTAATTATTACAATATGGTCGAAGACCAAAAAAATAACTATGCTTAAAATAATGTTGGACCCAATCACATAAAATTAAAAACATGCATCGAACCATAATGGAGGGACGAAATTTATGAATATCTGCAATATAAATTGATTTTATAACTATCATTATTTTAAGAATCATTCAATATTAAAACCTAAATAATTAAAAAAAATTAATGGACAACATGGATTTCCCAATTATCATTAAAATATAAATCCTACTCTAATACCGATTGTTGGTGAACTTAATTATTAGATCATTTTATTTATATACTAATTAGGTTTCAATAGAAAAATATTTATTGTGTATATATTAAGGAGATTCAATATCTCATACCTTAGTGGTTTTATTTCTTGAAGAACAGAGATTTCATAATTTTCGCGTCACAATGAATCCTATCATGAAACTGTTGGTGTGTTTTTCATGAAACCATTTTTTTAACTCTTAACAATCTTTGAAACAAAAACCATCTAGATATTGAATCTCATACGTGAGCTACTAATATTAACAAAACCTATCTTTACTTACCACTAACAACTTACTATTCCATAGTATTGAGGGAAACTAACTCGATCCAAATATCCTTAAAGTAGGCCCTAGATTTGACCATCACAACACCATGTCATCTCCTAACTTCTAACCAAAACTTACTCTATGCGTGGGACATGAAGTACAAACAAGGAAACCCCCGATACACTTCTATCAAACCTAGTTGGTCGTCGATATGTAACACGTACTAAACGTCAGCTACAAATACACAAGAACTTTACTCCAAGATACCACCATACACACACTAGTCCATCTAAAGATAAGTACCAATAATAATACCACTCTATTATTTCCTAAAGAATCTAATTTATTTCAAACATTGGGCTGTCATAGGGCTTACCCCAATTTCCAATCAAATTTTATTTCAACCAACATGAATTTGTTCCAAAGACACTACCCATTATTTACGGACTCAAAACTAACATATATATGAATCTAAGTCACAAATTTAACAACCCAATAACATCTACCAACCTAATTAATCATAAGAACACCATGAACTCTAAGAACCCTAATTCTTGAATTGTAACGTATTAGTTTTGATTTTTTTTTTATTAAAACAACATAATTTTAGTAAATATTTAATCATCTTCATAAAATTATGTGAAAATCATGATAGTTTGTGAATCGTCAAAATCCAATTTTACACTACATTAGCATGGTTTCATTTGCATGATATTAATAACTTTTATATGAAATTCCTAAATTCTTAGGTTGTTAAATCATATCTAATAACTAAATATAATTTTGGTGTCTTTTGTGAGAGGATTGACACGTGGCTTCAATGTTAATGGCTTCAATGTTAATTACCCTACTACCTCTCTCCTCACCCGGCCTACTACCTCTATCCTCCCATCCCATCTCTCCATCTCCCTCCCCTCCCGTCTCTCAATTTTCCCCTACTACATCTCTCCTCACCCGACCCTCAGCACCACCCATTCCATCTGCATCCAACAACTAAACTCCAAGCCGACCTTCCATCTCCCTCCAACAATGATATCCTCCGCTCTAAACTAACCCATTCCATCTTCTACCAACAACGAAACTCTAATCTGTCATCTATTAGATCTTCATTAAACTCCCATTGAAATGTCATAAACCTAAATCCAAATTGGCTCCCAATTTGTTTTTAATTCATCAAGCCCTAACCAATTAATTACAATGGATTTGAAAAGTAATCCAACGGCAGTATTTATATCTCAATCACTATGAGCATTTTTCCCCTATGTGACTGTTCCAAAGATACCAAGGTATGCAAACCATTTTCCCCAATCTCCAGTTTCATTTTGTTTTTAGTTTTTCTTTGAAAGTTGGATACGCATCCATGAGATGCGATTGTTATTGTCTAAATTTTATTGGACATGTTTTGAAGGGGTTTTGATCTTAATTTTTCCCCAAACTAATTATGTATTGATTACTGCTCATTCAAATATATTACTAATAACCTTTTTCCCAAAATGTTGGATGTTTGTATTTTTGGAATATGTTGTTTCTGATAATGACTATCAACAATATCGGGGTAAATCATTTTATGTTTGATGATATGTATTTTTATATTTCTTTCCCCTTAAAATGTGTCTTTTCACTTTCATAAGACATTATGTATCTGTTTGTGTTATGATGTAAGCATTTTTCATTCCCTCCCTATATGTATATTTTTACTCTGTAAATAAAAAATTAGTTTAATTCCATCCCACATCGATAATTTTTTATTCATCATGTTAGAATTATACGCTCGAATGACCATATAAGAATACACGGGGAGCAAAATCTGAGTACGATGTGTGATCGATGGAAATGGGGCGAGGACAATGTGCGCAATAAGGTTGGTATTTGACATTTCCTAAGATTACTATTTTTCTTTAATCAAGCATTATTATTTTTAAAACATGGGCCAAGTTGAGTTGAACTTATTGGGATTCTTATGTGTTTTGAAACAAAAACATTAAATTTGAATTTTATTATTCAGCCCCATCAGGTTCTATTTCTGCTTGGCTTTTGGAATGTCTTCTTAATTTTTATACAATATTCTTTGCCAAAGCTACTCGGAAAAGTGATCTCTCACACAGTTCAGATCAACCTATAGCAATTTTCTACTTGAATTTTAATTGTTGCTCCATCCAGATTGAATATATCATCTTCATAAGTAACATTAATGTAAGAAATAGAGGGGGGGATGCATACTCTGATTTTTGAAGTGTGTGTGTGTGTGTGTGTATATATATATATATATATATATATATATATATATATATATATATATATATATATATATATATATATATTTTATAACATTTGTAGTTGTTAAAAAATATACTTAATTGTAACATTCCATTAAATTATTTAAACATTAACTATGGATTGTAGTGAGATTGATTTTTTTTAAAAAAAAAATCATATTTTTAATAGGAAATAGAGATATGGTAATATAAATAAAACATAGCCTTACCTTACTCAATTTTTTAAATTCAATTCTTCATTAATATTTTAATAAATATTTTATAATTATCCCACTCATCGCGCGAGGCTAAAACCTAGTTTAGAGTAAGATTAGGTGTGAAACACAATTAATGTTTGATAAACAAGTAATAAGACAAAATTCCAAAATTAGATGATAAATGCCTAATACTCCCAATTATCCAATGTTTACCTAAAGAACCTAAAAGACTCAATTCCTTTGAGTATCACTATCAATCCTCAATTAACTAACGCAATCTAACATGAATTCATAATTCAAACATGATTCCCCCTCATATTCCTACACAAAGTCTACATATCAAAACTCACTTAACAAGATAAACCCTAATTCAGTCAATGGAATTCAAAGTGTGATACCTAACAATATCATCTCCAAATTATGATATTATTAACATAAGATTATCACTTGTTAAACTAAATCATTTACATGAGTTATAATATACACTAATAAAATCAAATGGACTAAATAGAATAAATCTTGCCTTAGTTTGTGCAAATTTCTCAATTTCTCTTTAGTTCTTCCGAAGATTCATCTTCAAGTATCTTCCTCAATCATCCTGTTATAAATTTTTGCCTTTTCGTCTCTCAAGTATCCCCCTCTAGGTTTAGATTTAGGTTTAGGTTTAGGGTTTGTTATCTGAAATTGAAAATTTACAACTTAATTGCAAACTTAAAGGGGTTGAATAGGGTTTTAACCAAATTTCAACCATTTTTATCAATTTAAATAATTAGAATCCTATAGATCAACAAATTGCTAAATCTAAATCAAATATGTGAATAACAAGGTATAACAACAAAATCAAATCAATCAATCATCCATAAGACATATTTTGTGAGCCCCCCCCCCCCCCCCCCCCCCAAATCACCACTTAGGGGTATAAACCTTTATGCACCCTAATTTCTCATTCCACTTGAAAATATTTTACATAATGTAGGAAGATACCTATCTCTTATTTCTTGAAAAACGTTACCTAGTGAGAATTGAACTTTCCACCATTGAAGATGAGAAATTCACCCGAAGATCCATAAGAAAAATGAGGAATTCCTATTCCCTTCCTCAGGATCGCATGATTCTTGAATTCTAATTTAGCTCGGACACTTCAACTAGATATCCTCTAGATATGATCAATTCTGATTTGAATCATGTATGAATATTTCTCTAAGTGGATTTTGAAACCAATTATCACCCAAATATTCCTCTCAAATGTATATCTAAGTGTAAATATGGATTTCACTCATTCTGAAATGGAAATACTATAAAATTATAAAATTGAATCATAGGGTATTTAATCAAACTCGAAAATACCCTTTAAATGTCAAAAAATAACTAGAAGGAAGTCTTTTAAATATTGGAGGGAATATGTACCTATTTGTATAAATTATTAAAAAAACTTCTCATGTTGTGCGCACTTAAAAAAGTATCATCGTGCGCACGAATACAAAACTCATCCATGCTCACGAATTTAGGCAAAAAGGAAATCAGGGTTAAAATGTGACATCTGTGTGCACGGGGGGCAATTTTCAACCATTCACACAGTTTTAGATAATAGCTTTCCAGGCTTAAAACTATGTGCCCATTCATATGATCTTAAAACATATTCGTGCGAACATGACAAGGTATACAAATTATCAATAAATATGCTTTTAAAACACTAGTCTTTCCCTTTTATGAAAGATACAATGCTTCTCAAGAATATAATATTTACTTTTTCGATTATGGAAAATTATTTTCAAAGTTAAATACATACGTGTGTGGAAAAACAAAGACACACAAACAAGTCAACCATAAAAGTACATTCTTCATTTGGGCCTCAACGGAAGACTTTGATGCATAAAACCCAAAATATCTTCATTGTTTAATGTTCACCGATGTCAAATGAATAAGACTCTCTCTACTTCTAACATTTACATAAAATAAAGCATTTGTCTTGACTATGCATAAATCAAATGATATGACACATGTATAATTCAACCAAATTATATAAAAGAATAATTACATTTTTAGTTTCCCAATAGGCTATTCCATGGAAAAACGCAGAAAACCCCAAATACTTGATGACGACAAATAAGATTCAGTCCACATTAGCCATATAATAAGAGAGGAATGTCCCGATGCACATTAAATGCAATAGATTGACATAAACAAAGTTGAATATGATACCGAAGACCTACAAGGTAAGAACATACACCAAATAATCATGCTGGTATATCATGCACCAAGATTAACCTCCCTTCTTGAGAATCCAATGAAAAATGTCAATATGAATGAAATAGCATGAGAATAGAACATAACAATGTAAAACTCCCCTTATATATATATATATATATATATATATATATATATATATATATATATATACACACACACACAATCACACACACACAGACACACACAAAAGTTTAAAACAACACAATCACAATAGCTCCCCCTCAAACAATATTCAAAAGCATCCAAAACTCCCCATATCTCAGAAATATCTCCCATTTTTATAACAAAAGGAAAAATAGAGCAAGGTGATACCATACAATGAATAACATAAGGATATATCATGAAAGCATACATGGAACATGGAATCATTGTATATTTCCACAGGTACAATAAATAAAAACATATAGAATTATAGAAAATTGTACCTAAAAGCTAATAGAAAACCACCAGAATAGAGGTGCCTTACGAACGAATAAGATTCATAACTGTGCGAATGGATTTGGCCAGTAACCAAAATAAATCAAAACCCTCCAGTCATGAGAATGACACATAATTAACCCCATATGCATGAAAATGGATGGAAAACTTCCTTAAACGTCTTAGAAATTTCAAAACACCAACCCATCAACACATCAATGCAAAAAATTATTCTCTTATCGTTCAATAACCAAGAAACTTCAAATAAACTAACATAAACTCCATTCATACAATTCAAAGTTCTTAAAACTAATAATAAAAAAAGGAAAATAGCATAACCAAAAAAAATATTCTACAAGGGAAAACATAAGAGAAAATCTTAAAGACCAAGTAAGTATGAAAATCAACATTTTCACATGATATAAATATGTAAAGTCATTTATAATTTTAGAGTCAAGATTATCTAAGTATGTGATGAAATCTAAGCATATTAAATTCAAATTATAAACACAACAATAGCAATGAATGAATCATCTAAGCTTGTATATGCAATAAAAGTTAAAAAACAAAAGTCTTAGTAGAAAATTACATTTCTTAACAGATCTGTATATTTAATGACCAAAAATTCAATACTATCACAAGTTTTAACTTTAATAACATTTACATATACTATAAACACACTCAACAAATGTTGTTAAGATCTTTTATGCCAAACTAAATTCGATATCCATTTAAAACATGAAATTGTAGCCCTATCTTGTTTTGAATGTCAATTAAGCACTTCGCTTGTGGTTGTTTTTCAACCTATTGGATTTTTTTGATGATTGGATTCCACACATATTTTTTTTGTCACCTAGTTAATGATAATCAAATTGAACCTAAGCATTAAAACACCATTGGTATCCCTTATCATCGCTTAAAAATCAGTCATTTTTTAACTGCATCAAAAAACAAAATTCTCTTTATCACAAGTAGATGATGGGAATTTTAAGAAACTCGTGCAAGATCGATTTTCATCTAAGAATTATAAATCCTTGTGGAAATGAAAATATTCATCAAAATTTGTGCATTTGTTCGGTGTTGTGCAAAAAAACTTTTAATTAATTAAACATAAACTCATGTTATCATTTATTATGATTATCTTTTAAAACATCATTTTCACAAAGACATTCAACAAGCCGTTCAACTATAATGTCACAAAAAGCTAAAAAACTTTTCATGCAATTAGATTAGTTATGCAAATTTTTTTGCATGAGATTTGGCAAAAAATACACAAAATATCAAAATGATTTTTGACTTTTTCAATATATCAACAAAAATACATACAAATATACAAACTCAAATGTGCACACACGCACACGCGCACGCGCACGCGCACACGCACACGCACACGCACACACACACACACACACACACACACACACACACACACACACACACACACATATAGATAGATAGATAGATAGAGAGAGAGAGAGAGAGAGAGAGGGAGAGAGAGAGAGAAGTATAAAAGATACTGTAAACCTAAAATAAAATAAATTTGATCTTGTTTTAACTGAGACTCTTGGTGTCTTAAATGTCCCAAAGGCCATTAGAATTTGAACTGGGCAATATAAGAGACATAAAACATTATTCTACTCACATAATTGACTCACCTTAAAATGGTATCTATCTTTATTATATCATTTTGACTCATGGAGTTGCTTATTTTGCTCATGAAAATAGGTTGATTAAATACTGAACGAAATCGTGAAAAGAATATTATGAACATGAACATAACTTTTAGACTACGATGAAAATTATTAACTATATTATAATGCCTCAGCCCGAATCTATGGGTTACTCGTAATCAACCCGATTCGACCTGATCATTAGGTATGAAGTGCAATGAAACAACCTATATAATGTTGCTAGTCCCGTTTTATTTTAATTAACGTTTCACTTATTTAGCATGCGATTCTAGTTTAAAAATAAACTATGTGATGGACCCATGGGAGCACCCCGAAGTCCAAGCATACAGAGCTACTAACGTAATATAAAGAAAGTGCTTACCTGTATAACGCTCTCAAAATACAAAACCCCTCCCAAACTATCCTAACAAAGCGAGGGTGTGAGACAAATGCTCAGTGGGAAATGTACGAATGTAGTATAGAATCGAACGCCAGCAAGAAGACTCTAACACGTTATACCTACGTGCACATACAACTATCTTGTATATATATAAACATACATATACATATACATATACATATACATATACATATACATATACATATACATATACATATACATATACATATACTTAATGCATGAAACAGTTTAATTTCGAAAACCGTATTTATCCAGATTAATTTACCTTAATCTTATAAAAGACTTCCTTTTTCTCATTTTATCTAACACACACGATTAAATACTTGTAACAACTACACTTGGGTTGACCGAAAGTCATTTCTTTATCGGAATTACCCTTTTCATTTTAACCAATGTACATTAGTATTTTCGTTGAAAACTACCCTTTCGACACACGCGATCACTGTGTTAGAAAATACTCGTCTAGACTTTGATAACCTTTTACAATACATTCTTCTGTTAATTATGGGTTTAACTACTTAAATTACTTAACCACCCATTTATCCACTTACTTTGCCTTTTTCCTTACCTTATGAACATTAATAGATTTACGCATTTACTTGTCAAATTCACCTTTATCAGAACATTTATTTATTCATTCAAGTTAGGTTGTATTAACACATTTCACCACACAACCCATTTCTTGATATGTTCGTTATTCCTTTATATTTTCTCAGAATCTTCCAATAACCACATACTTTAACGGGCTCTACATCGCTGGCTATGCGCACCATATGCTCGGGCTAGTTGTTTTGGGTCTTTTACCCTAGGGCTCCGGGTCTTGCTTAATTTTTCCGGTGTCATCCGAGTTTCTTTACATATGTTTTAACATTTTGCAAATGTGCACAGAATTCCACCTTTCATTTTACCCGACCGAATCCAAACGCGGGGTTTCACCCAAATTTGTGTCACACTCTGAAATTTTACCATTTCATGTCCCTTTGCACGTTAACCGTAATTTTATCCCAAAAATATATTCATTTAGGACCAATTTTTGTAACACCTTTTCCAATAATTTTATTTCATAAAATTGTTACTTTTTAAGTAAAATTACCATTTTATCAATTTGTTTCCAAACTCATCTTTTACTCAATTTCCACAAGAGTTAATTTTTTCAAAACACTGTTAAGTTACCCACACTAGCTTCTTAAGTGTTTTAACACCTTAGCACCCTTTTAAACTTTGGAGTAATATTCTTCTTAATTCAAACATCTTTACCTTAGAGTCCAATATATAAATCAACGCGCAAGTTGGATTGATTTAGATGGTAGTACGTTAAATGATTTTAATTAGTTGAAGCCCAAGCATCAACAATTAACTCCTGAAACAATTTCCATGCTCTAAGAATAGCGGAGTATTCATTCACTCATTCAAAGTTACAATAACAATAAAAATCAGGTTGAGTCAACCGACGACTTAAATCAGGCTGCCCATTGACTACATTCCATCATGACATATCTGGTTCCCATTCGAGCTTAAAGTGAGGGAACAATAACACATAATGCAATGGTAAGTACACCGGGTGGCACTCACTAATACGTATTAATTGATTATCTCCTCCGAAACGAATAATGATATCTCTCATCACATTCAATTGAGTTCCATCTCCAGGTAATACAACTACAATTTCTTTAGTTGGTTGTAAATTATACCTTCTTCTATCTATTGCCTTGCTATAATGCAAATAAAATGGTACATGCACATTTGTTTTATTTATATTCTCTAAAATAGAAAATGTCTGCTGAGATTTTGATGAAAAGTGATTTGTAATGAACAAGAAATCTTGAATAATTCTAAGAACATCCCATCTTAGTTATGGATTTTGGCATTTACAAATATCCAAAGCAACATAAGGATCATAAATATAAGGCTGAGCATAACTTCCTTATTTTCCTTCTTCTAGTAATAAGGTTCTAGACCGATAGCGTAATTATCCATGAATGGTGAAAGATGTAGGACCCTGACCATTAAGTATTCTATCATCCATTTGTACTTAAAGGCTGATAAAGTCACATGTAACATTATATTGCCTATTAAATCTCCTAAATGAGTCTGAATGAAAATCATTACCATCATATAACGATTTGATCTCGGATGGAGGTTCATTTAATATTGGTAACCTTATTTTCCCTTACAAACAACATTTAGCAAACAATGGGTGTATAATTGAAGATCTCCTTAACTTTTCACCAATTTAATGTAAGGCTGATTAATGCGGACACTCGACATTTATCAGTCCAAGAAAATGTCTACCTTGATGTGACAACCCGTGATTCGAAATAAGGGGTGGCCATCCCGATACTCAAATATAACAGAATCATGGATGGAATCATTCTTATCATCACAACAATATAATAAGTATACGGGAAAACCACCCTATAATTCAGAAAATGATTGCCAAAATTTTTGTTTTATCATAAATTAAGAAAATAATTTAAACAACCCAATCTAAAGGAAAGTGGAATCCCAAGAAAACTTATATTACGTCCATAAAAAATATACAATAAGAGGACCGAATATGCTGTCGGTCAACAGTACATACAACGTATTACCACAATTTAATAAATTACATAATACATTCATTAAACAGTTACAAAAGTTTGGGCCACACGCCCGAGTGAAAGACCCGATCATAACTAGAATACAAAAATGAAGTCGTCTAACAACATATCCCGTAATTATCCACAAAGTATTACGGCTCCCCAAAAGCACTAGAGTAGGAAAATCAGAATGGACGCCCTTGCGGCGGAGCACCTGAGCGGATACAAATTCATGCACAACAAGAAAATGAACGGGTCAGGGCCCGATTTTATATGATCACCAGATGAATAAAAAGTATGACAGTTATGAACAGTTAATCATGGATGATAAAGATGAGAATCTATCGACAAAATTCCAACATAAGAAGGCAATTTATATGATTATGACTTTTATTTAATTAAGCAAGAGAATATAATTAAACCTCATTAATTAAAAGTCTCCATCCTTATTCATCCTTTCATTTCATTTTTCATTCCTTTTCAGGAATATAATTACTGTCATATGCACTTTGAGGAAATTCTAGTACATCAAGTCCCACTTGATTAAGAATGGTTATATTCTTATACATATAACGATTCTAAGACCGCCCCTCCGAGTTTCCCCACTGGGCGCGCCCCCAAATGACTATCATCTTCTAGGGCCTATCAAACAAGACAACCTGGGTACCCAACGCAACGTCGGGAAGTGCCCATATGCATGTGAGTGAGTCATAACCACACCCGGAATTACCCCACTAGCGCAGTATGAAACATATAATAATCCCTCATATGGCCGAGGACTATAGTCTCCCTACGTTCATTAGTCAGGGGACATCACCTCATGCGCGAACTTCCCTTATGATAGCATTTAGAGAGGTGTGTTTAAGTAAATTATCATTTACCATTTAAATCTCATTTTCATTTCCATTTTTACCGATAAGTGTTTCATTTTATCCGAAATCATAGTCATTGAATATTCTCATTAATATTCATCATATTTTAAGTCCCGAATTATTTTCCAAATGGTCACAATAATTCTACAAGTCCCAAGGTTTTATATACCTCCATTGATCCCCTAATGTCTCTAAGTATGGGCTTGGAACCCCTAAACTCCTAATAATGTATTAAAGGAATGAAATGCCCTAACCTCGATTTGTACACCTCCGGAATAAACCCCGTTTAACCCATTCCTAACGTAGGTTAGTTACTCAACTCAACTACAACTCTAGGACTCTAAGTTTACTTCATACAAGAAGGTTCCTAGGTCCTAAACCTAAAGAAAAAGGGGTAAAAGTTGAGTTAGAAAAAAACTCAAAAACAACCTGATTCCGAATCGATTCGCCCAAAAGCGAATCGATTCGGATGACAAATCCAACTTTTTGCTTCAGCCGAATCGATTCGGCCTTAACCCGAATCAATTCGGGTTTTCAGACCTGTAGGATTAACCCCTTAGCGAATCGATTCTCCCTAGGGCCGAATCGATTCGCCCATGCGATTTGGCAAAGTTTGGCGATGGAGTCTTAGACTCCTAATTTCCCCCAACTCAAATCTACCCAAACCAAGATCATTTATTGCAACCAACTGATCATCAATGCATCTAATAACTATAATTTACACTAATGAACATCCAAATCAACCTCCAAGGATTCAAAACCCATAAATCCATAAAAAACCCTAACATTGTTAAACCATAACTAATACACAACTATAAATACTAATTATTCATCTTAAATCACATATTAGCAAGTAGAAAACTTGCCTTGATCTTCAAATCTCAGATTTTCTTGTAGTAGCAACAATCTCCAAGATTGAATCTTCAATCCCACTCTTTTTCTCTCCAAAGTTCTCTCCCCCCCCCCCTCTCTCTCTCTAGGTCACTAAATGCACTTAAGAGAAATAAATGAAATGCAAGACTCAAAAATCGTGGATTAAGTCTAAATTCCAACTTAAATGATTAATACCGCGATAAAATGACTCGCAACTACACATTTAAGCTATAACTAGTCAAAAGTGCCCGAAACATAAAAATACACTATGACACTTATTTCGACTATCTCGCACATTTCGGGACTAACTACGCCCTCTAAATTATCATTTGGAAATTTTATAACTCATTTCAGGTTTCAGTTTCATTTTAAACCATAATGTCATTTTAAAACATATGACGCTGTAAAACACACAATTGTGACATTTACTTATACATACAGTAAATATGCAACAATTTAGTGAATATCAACTTTTATCTCATTCAATTAATATTTACTCCATATTCCAATATTTTATATAATTACTTCACACCGTAAATAAATATAAAATAAGTTCTCAAAAGCGAGAGTTGTTACACACTCACCCCCTTATGAGGGAATTTTGCCCCCAAAATTCAGGCGTACCTTGTATAAAGAGATGCGGATACTTTTCCCGCATATCATCCTCACGTTCCCATGTTGATTCCTTGGCGTTATGATGACTCCATTGAACTCACACCAAGGGCACCACTCGAGACCTCAACCTACGCTCCCCATGCTCTAAGATAGCAACTGGTTGTTCTTCATATGAGACATCGGGTTGCAAATCGATATCCTCGAAGGGAATATGCCAAAGGGCACCTTCACATCTCTTATACTTCTTCAAAGAGGAAACATGGAACACATCATGGATTTGTTGTAAAGGTTATAGTAAGGCGAGTTGATATGCCACTGGACCCACCTTAGCAATAATGGGAAAAGGTCCAACAAAACGTGGTGCAAGCTTTCATTTCTTCCCGAAACGCTTTATACCTTTCATTAGTGACACTCGCACCAAGACTTGATCCCCAATCTCCAACTCCATGTGCCTTCTATTCGCATCGGCATAACTCTTTTGGCGGTCTTGATCTATCCGAATGCGATTTTGAATGAGTTCAATCTTGGAAGAAGTATCCTGGATCATTTCAGGTCCAAGGAATTTATTATCTCCCACCTCCAACCAACACGTGGGTGATCTACAAGGCCAGCCATAAAGTGCTTCATAGGGTGCCATTCCAATAGTAAATTGGTATGAAATTTTATAAGCAAATTCGACCAAAGGGAGATATTATTCCCAACCACCTTTGAAATCAAGCATACACATACGGAGCATATCCTCCAACATTTGGTTTACTCTTTCAGTCTGGCCATCTGTTTGAGGATGATAAGAAGTACTTAACTTCAATTCGGTCCCTATAGCCTCTTGGAAACTTCGCCAAAAGTGGTAAACAAAAATCTTGTCTCGGTCGGAAACTATATTTAAGGGCACCCCATGGAGTCTAACAACCTCTGCGATGAATAATCGGGCATAGCGAGCAGTGTCATAATCGGTACGCACGGGTAGGAAGTGTGCCAACTTAGTCAAGCGGTCGACAATCACCCAAAT
Source organism: Sambucus nigra (assembly GCA_949130495.1). Lineage (NCBI taxonomy): Eukaryota > Viridiplantae > Streptophyta > Magnoliopsida > Dipsacales > Adoxaceae > Sambucus > Sambucus nigra. Next base: position 237,247,406 of record OX422222.1, read on the forward strand.
AGAATCACAACCACTCTGTAACCTTGGCAATCCCGTAATAAAGTCCATCGATATACTCTCCCACTTCCACACCGAAATCTCCAACGGTTGCAACAAACCTGTCGGTCTATAATGATCTATCTTGACCAATTAACAAGTAGTACATTGGGATACGAACTCATAAATATCCCGCTTCATGCCTGGCCACCTATACTGACGGCGCATGTCTTGATACATCTTGTCCCCACCAGGATGTACCATAAATTTAGACCCGTGAGATTCTGCCATCACGACCCTTCTCAAATCCCCTTCGTTCGGGACAATGAGTCTTCCATGGAAGCGTAATCCACCCTCTGAACTTATCGAGTAGGATTCCGCTCCCTCGGACAACAATCGGCGTATATGGTCCTGACAACCTTTATCTCTTCCTTGGGCTTCTACGACCTTTGCCACAATTATAGGCGTAACGGTCATCACCGACATGAACACCCTAGCAACCGCATCCTCCTGACTGAGCTCTTTCCATTTAGCTTTCCATACCTCCGCTAACTCCCCCTCGGGCTTTCTACTTAAATCATCCGCTACTACATTTGCCTTGCCCGAATGATAATGGATGTCAAATTGATAGTCTTTCACAAACTCCAACCATCGGCGTTGTCGCATATTTAAATCTTTATGTAAAAATAAATATTACAGCGATTTATGATCCGTGAAAAGACTAAATTTCTCCCCTAGGAGATAATGCCTCCAAATATTTAAGGAAAAAACAACCGCCGCAAGTTCCAAGTCATGCACCGGATAATTCCAGGCAACGAATCGATTCTCCCAAAAGTGAATCGATTTGGATGACAAATCCAACTTTCTGCTTCAGCCGAATCGATTCGGCCTTAACCCGAATCGATTCGGGTTTGCAGACCTGTAGGATTGACCCCTTAGCGAATCGATTCGCCCCTGCGATTTGGCAAAGTTTGGCTATGGAGTCTTAGACTCCTAATTTCTCCCAACTCAAATCTACCCAAACCAAGATCATTTATTGCAACCAACTGATCATCAATGCATCTAATAGCTATAATTTACACTAATGAACATCCAAATCAACCTCCAAGGATTCAAAACCCATAAATCCATAAAAAACCCTAACATTGTTAAACCATAACTAATACATAACTATCAATAATAATTATTCATCTTAAATCACATATTAGCAAGTAGAAAACTTGCCTTGATCTTCAAATCTCAGATTTTCTTGTAGTAGCAACAATCTCCAAGCTTAAATCTTCAATCCCTCTCTTTTTCTCTCCAAAGTTCTCTTCCCCCCCCTCTCTCTCTAGGTCACTAAATGCACTTAAGAGAAATAAATGAAATGCAAGACTCAAAAATCGTGGATTAAGTCTAAATTCCATCTTAAATGATTAATACCGCGATAAAATGACTCGCAACTACACATTTAAGCTATAACCAGTCAAAAGTGCCCAAAACATAAAAATACACTATGGCACTTATTTCGACTATCTCGCACATTTCGGGACTAACTACGCCCTTCAAATTATCATTTGGAAATTTTATAACTCATTTCAGGTTTCGGTTTCATTTTAAAACATAATGTCATTTTAAAACATATGACACTATAAAACACAACATGGTGACATTTACTTATACATACAGTAAATATGCAACAATTTAGTAAATATCAACTTTTATCTCATTCAATTAATATTTACTCCATATTCCAATATTTTATATAATTACTTCACACCGTAAATAAATATAAAATAGGTTCTCAAAAGCGAGGGTTGTTACACTTGACCTAAGCATGTTCCCTGTAAGAAAATATAGTAACAAAAAATTTTATTTTCAGAAATGGAAATAAACATTAAAGTATTTAATAAAATTTATAATAAAGAAATTAAATAAGATGTACCAATTATTATGAGGAGCTTATTCATTATTGAGAACAAAATCAACATTTTCTTCAAGATCCATAAGCAAATGGTCCACTTGATTAGATGATTCAGTCTCATAGCAGTTGGTACCATTAAAATTCTGGTGTAAAGTTCACGATTGAGTAGGGGTAAACTAAGCCCTATTTGACTCTCTTGTAGTACTAAAATGTGACTACGTAGACAACGCTAGGCCAAGGAAGGGTAAAAGGAAGTGATAAGGTATAGTTCCACGTTAAATATGCTCTCGGTCACATCGTCGACTCTAGGTAATTGCAACCTTTGAGATTCAAATTTCAAGTTGGTCCTATATATGTGAAAGACTTATTATTATTCGACACTGGATAACGATGTATTAAACTCTTAAAATAACAAAACAGTTGTAATAAAAAGAAAATACATTTGCAAAATAAATGTATTAAATGTGAAAATAACGATTAGTGACACCTACCCCATACGGGAAAACTTTTTCTTTGCCTTTTCTTGAACATGTCGCACTTGTATGATTTTGTAGAGTGAAAATTGTGCTATCAAAGTCATAACGAGGATTTCGCCGCAAAATAATTGGACACATTTCATTACGAGTTTGATCATTGACCAAAGTACTTGTAAGGGGAGTTACATTATAATGAACATGATCAGAAAGGACCGGTGTTCAAGACAATTGAGTAGGGGTATATTGTGCCCTATTAGCCTTTTTTATAGTACTGAAATGTGATGAAGTTGATGGTGATTGGACATTTAAAGGATAAGGGTGATGATAACCCATTGTTCCATGTTCAATCTGGTCCTGTTCACGTCATCAACGTTAGGAAAATGCGGCCTTTGAGATTACACTTTCAAATTGTTTCTGTAATTTTCCGTACAAATTTTTTCATTGAATGAATAACTATATATAAAACAATTGATATAAATTGTACTAAATGTGAAAATAAGGATTGATGACATCTACCACATCTAGAACAAATTTTTCTTTGCCTTTTCTCTTGCCTTTACCTTGATCGAAACTTCTTGCAATGTTTTGATTTGCGCCACCTTTAATTAATCAATAAAAAATTAATATTACATTTTGTTACTTATTGAATGAAAGGAAAAAAGGGGTAAATTCCTCAATCTGAATTGTATTTAGCTCAGATTCATCTCGAATAACAACTCCAAGGTGCATACGTCATATTAATTCAACCTATGATGCTAAACGATTAATACCAAACATTAAAACATACATGTATGATATTACATGTAATAAATAGAGGTAGACGTATCCTTACATCTTTCAGCATCTCCGAACCCATCTACATATAAAAATAGTATATATAATTTAGCCTCTTATTATAACTAAAAACACATAACACAAACCAAAATAATAATTAAAACCAATATACAAAAAAAAATAAACATGTAAAAAATAGTTGAAAATGTTATGTTTAGTTCAATCTACTTGTATAACAATTAACCAAACATGCACTGACCAATTATGATAATAACTCTCATTATTTTTTTACTAATACTGAAACACTTCAGTGATGCTCTGGTTCATAATAAAAAATACAATCTTTAGGGTAATTAAACATGTCATGTGTGGGATTTGAAGCTCAAGAGTAAAGTATGTAAAAGATGTTATGTTTAGTTCAATATACTTGTATAACAACTAACCAAAACCCAAAGTGCATTCTTCTACACCGAAGAATAATGAGAATAACCCCCATTCAACTCCCGATCTTTTTTCACTAATACTGAAACACTTCAATGGTGCTGTAATTAATAACAAAAAATGTAATCCTTATGTTGATTATATCTGTCATGTGTAGGTATTGAAACTCAAGAGTAATATAGTACTATATATATGTATAAAAAATACAACATCAAACATTCAAAGATACCCTCAAACACCACACCATAATCAAAATTGCTGATGTAGTATATCGAGGGCTACAAATATGATACCTTCATATCAAGCTTCAAGCCCTAACATCTATAACCTCTCTGCAAAATAATACACACATGTAGCGAACCACAAAATTGTGTACCTTCATTTTAAGCTTCAAGAAATAATATCTACAACATCTCTGCAAAACAATAAACATGCAAAACAATACACACAAGTCGAATCACATACCTAGAGTTTTTGTATTCCACTACCCAAATCTAAAACCTAAACATGAAAAACCTTGATCACAAACAAAAAATTCATCTTTCTGGTGAATAAATATGAGTTGCCTTCAAATAACACACCCCCGTTTTGAATGAATAACAATCTGAAACCTAAATGGGAGAGAGAGAAGAGAGAGTGTAAAAAAAGAAGAGGTGAGGTGTTGTGTCAGAAGAGGTGTTATTTGGGGAAAGGTGTCATGGAAAGTGGTAAATAATTTGGGGGGAAATGAAAAAGTGTATTAAAAAATGGGGGAAATGAAAAAGTGTGTTAATTTGGTTTGAAATTCAAAATGTGTTCAAAAATATTTTATCACAACCAGTGATTTAGATTATGCGGCATTGATACTTTCCACTGATATGCTTGCAATTCAAAAACTGTCCTATCATAGCTTATTAGTTAGTAGAGAAGTTTTAATGAAAAGAAAAATTCTTCATAGGAGAGAAGAAATCTATCTTTTTTTTTCGATGCAAATTTGAAACGATATAGTAGAAAGTCCCATTTAGATTTTTATATTTAATATTTTAAAATAATTATATATATATATATATATATATATATATATATATAGAGAGAGAGAGAGAGAGAGAGAGAGAGTTTTATATGGCATGGCATTTGAGATAAATCTATCTATCGAATGACATTTGAGATAAAACCAAACGGAGAACACAACAACTGCATTTTATCTATTTGCAAATTCACACTTGCAAACAACATAAATGTACCAATAATCAAAAGCATGCAAAGATAAATTAGAAAAACTAAACCATACTGCGTTGTAAGCTACCACTTGATACAATTTGTAACTTTAAGCCTCATTATTCTAGTAAAAAAAAAACTAGTAGTCCGATTTAGTGCATTACTATAAATTAGTACCCAAATTTTTCATTATATAATCCACCTAAAGTGGCAAAGAACTTATTTGTTCGTCTTTAATGAAAGTTCAAAAATGAAGTAACAAACATAAAAAAAGGTCCCCTTTTAGTTTGATACAAAATGGACTTTTGTTGATTGAAAAAGAAAATCATCACATCCACACTCTATAACAATTACTGAGAATATTTTCTTAATTTGTGCAAATAAGTTTGGCATTTTTAGTGGGCAAGTATGAATTCCTGTTAAATATTGTTATGAACTATTTTCCAATCATTAATATGATTAGGGGGTTTGAATTAAAAACTAAATTGGATCATTTACAGTAACTATAATAGCTTTTATACCTGAATTCATAGTCTACCGGAGGCAAGTTTGTACATCTATCAAGCACCTAAAACCCAATCAAAAAAATTATGAAGAAAAAGCAAAACACCCATTAAGAAATTTTGTCGAACACCTAAGAGGCGTACCATTTCCATTACCATCAGTTGCGACATACACAACCTCCAGATTTGAACTAAAACTTTTCGAGATCTATGAAATTGCTGTAAAAATAATGTAAATGAAAAAAACTAAATCGTTAATGATCCTCCAAAACATATATCCGACAAAGAAGACAAATATTGGAACTTTCAAGTTGATAACTTTGGTCTAAAGAGTTAAAATCTCTAAGGTTTCAAAAAACTGATAACATACCCACAAAGAGAGATAAGAAAATACTTGTTTGGACAAAACATCTGCATAACAATACATGGAAAATAAATTAGATCTTTTGAAATAAAAGTAATAACAAATCTAAGTATAACAAACCATAACATGGATCGTGAGAGAGACAAATGTTCGTTGAAAAATAGATCTAATAGACCTAATTTGAATCCTAACCAGATAGATCTAAGAGCCCTATTTTGAAACCTAACCAAATAGATCCAAGATCGAAACAAACCTTTGTGTGACGTGGAGTTGGGAGGCATCGTGGAGCTGGGCGGCAAAGTGGAGATGATGGTGGCAATGTGGAGCTAGTTGCAGAGTGTGGATAGTGGACGACTTGGTGTTGTGGGGAGCGTGTAGATAAGGGTAGAGAATGATTTGGGTAAAGAAGTGAGGGGAAGTGACGGGTAGGGTTGGATAATGAGGTAAAGGGAAAGAATGGGTCAATTACCATTTCGACCTTATTTTTTGAATTTTGAAGAAAAAGGAAAACAAATGAGTGTGTCAAAAGAGAGGGAATTCAAAATTTTTAAGGGCAAAAGAGGTAGTGTAGGAAAAATCATATGGATGACATCATAATTACATCTTATGACATACGTAAGTGTTGTAACTTATTGTATATATATGTGTGTGTGTATGTGTACCTATCTCTCACACAAGCATCAATCCCTCAATTTTGATAAAACCTATACACGGTCGAAGGCAAATAAACCTAGAGAAGTCTAGAGGCTTTGTGAAAATATTGTCCAATCGCTTTTCGGTAGGGACATAAGTCATATTAGTTATCTTTTGTTGAGCAAAGTCGCTAATGAAATGATGACATATCATGATGTGTTTGGTCATTAAGTGTTTAACCGAGTTCTTAAAGATATCAATGGAATTCCTAATATTACAATATAAGTCCTTAGTTTTTTGTTGTAATCCATAGTAGTTCACAATTTTCTTCATCCAAAGCAATGGGGTGAAACAATTACCCAAAACTCGGCCGTTGGTAATGAAATATAATTTTGATTTGTAGAGAACCCTGAAACTATAGCGTTTCTAAAAAATCAACCAACGGAGGTGCTTTTATGATTGATGACATCACCCTCCCAATCTGAATCAGAATAATAAAAAAGTGAATCATTAGTATCAGACCAATGCCAGAATCATATTCTTTGTGTTCCATGTACGTATTGAATAATTCTCTTTACCACTTGCAAGTGTGACTCTCTGCATTAGTCTTGATATGTAGCGCACACAACTACACTAAAAGAGATATTGAACTTACTTGTGATAAGATAAAGAAAGCTTCCTATCATAATTGTATAAAGATTTTCTCGAACGTTATTAACTTCTTCATCTTTGGTCAACTTTGTATCAACCCCGTCGGGGTTTTATTTTTTAAACCATGCATGGATTTTTTTATTTATTAATTTATAAAGGTGTGTAAGCATCAGTTTGAAATGATAATTATTATAGAGGGTTGCTCACTCATTTGCCTAAATAAAAACACCAGACCACCTAGTACTGTCTCACTGCTCTCTCTCTAAGTGTCGAGAGCTTGTTTCTTCACTCCCACCTTGACAAGCATCATTCTCAAGATATCCTTTTGAGAAAAGTTATTATTATTGTTGTGAAGTTCATCTTCCTTCATGAGGTGGTTCTAGATTTGGTTTAATTTTTTACCAAAAAGAGAAAGTTTTTCTAGGTGTTGCTCTAGAAACTCTTGAAGATCTAGGACGAAGAGTTCATTGAAGTGGGTCACATCTCACCCATTTCAGTATTTTATTAGACCCCAGTCACACTACCCTCCTACATTTGGAGACTCCACTAGAGAGGTATCCTCACTTTCATGGAAAAATAAGGTTTTAACGTTTCTAACCAGCTAATTTTTGAAGACACTCCACTTGGGAATGGAGATCAAAGTGATCATACCACCCAAGAGGAGGTGGTGGTGATCGGAGATAGAGGGCTTGCTCCTTAGGGAGGGCAAACCAGTTCAATAGCAGCAACTCCTTTGGCGGTTACGAATCTAAAGAGCATGTTTGTTGAGTTTTTAAAACAAAATAACATGGATTTGGCAAACTTGAGCCAAAGTTATGTAACACCAGGAGCTGCCCCTTCTGGAGGGGCAGCCGCAATAACAACAAAAATAGTTGAGGTGGCTCCACCACGAAAGGTAGTGCCGGAGCAAGTTGTGACACTATTGAGTTCACCAGCAGTAAATAATGTGGGTTTAGAGGAATCTCCCTCGAAGACTGTTACCATCGAGGAAGTGAATAATCTACTCTCCTCCTCTTAGAGGGAATCTTCTCATCGATGTAAGGAGTTGCAGAACCCTTGCCCAAAAAGTGTGAATGAGAAGCCATACACAGAGGGGTATGTTCCACCAAATTTTATCAAATTTAATGGCAAAGGAGAAAATCCAAGGGAGCATATGAAAAGATTTTTTGAGTACCTAGGGGTGCAAGGGAATGATAAAAATCTGATGTTGAGGGAGTTTTCCAAGACTCTCATAGGGAAGGCCTACACGTGGTACTCCCACTTGGTGATTAACAGCATACCCACCTGGGAGGAAATGCATAGGCAGTTCATTTAAACTTTTTTCGTTGCATAGGATGAGTTCACGTTCAGACACCTAGCGCAGGAGGTACAAAAGCCCGATGAAGAGCTGATGCAATATATTAAGCATTTTTGCGAGAGGGTAGTAGATGTCGATGAGGATGTGGTGGAGGCAAGGCTGCTGCAAATATGTGTCGAGGGGATCTTGGAAGAATATAAGATCCACTTGGTCAATGAGACCAGAGATGGGACTTTTAGAGAGTTTACGAGGGATGCCAGTAATATAGCCATGATAATCAAGCCTATGTCCTCAGACTGGATGACACAAGTGCCTCTGACTTTTGGAAGATTTCAAGTCTCGAAGAGGCAATATGTTAATTATGTAGATGGAGGGATGGAGGTTCAAAGGGAAAGAAGGGAGGCCCCTAATTTAAAGGTAACAATCCATTTAACAAGAGGAAGTTTAGAGAGGATGCCCCACCTCCATTGCCTTGTAGCATGGAAAAAGTAATTAAATATTATCGTACATTGGTAAGAGAGGGGGTAGATGGTTCCCCTCATTTAAAAAGGAAAATCCCAACAGTAGCAGACAAAGCTAATCCCAAGTATTATGAGTTGCATCAGACGTTGAAACACGCCACCAAAAACTATTACTACCTAGGGAAAAATTATTTGTGAGAAGGTGACCAGTGGTAATTTCCAAATACCTCATATAGATGTCAACGAGAATACACTCCCAACACATCATTATAGCACTAGCAATATGGTGGTAGCATATGATGAAGCAGCAGCTGGAGACCTGATAGAATGGGAAGGTAGTGAGAATATATGTGAAGAGCTAGAAGGGTTGACACTTAATAGCTAACGAAGAACTAAGAAGGAGAGGAGGCGCAAGGAGTGATTATTCAATCCTGATCATAAGGAGACTGAATTGAAGGGATTTAGTAAGTGACCCCCCAAAAGGCAAAGTAGACGCCATCCTTGCTCTAGATGAAGGAGGGGCATCTGAGGTTGAATTATCTGCAATGCTCAAACGTATGAGGTGGACTTGGAATCAAAGTGCAAAGCCATAACAAGAAGTCCCAAGTTCAAATGGTTCTTTGACTAGATAGGTGTGAAGTATGACACCAGGGTAGTGATCACAAGAAAGGTTTTGGAAGCAATGCAACATCACGGTAAACTGGCAAGGACTCATTGGGAAGTTGATTAAAAGATACACTTCTGAAGTGGTATTCTCTGTGGCATCTAGGCAAATGCCATATTTTCATAAATGCCCGGTCTACATGACATTTATGATCAATGGAAAATATTTCCCAAGGGTATTGATGGATGGAGGAATGCCCATCAATATTATGCCAATCAGCACATTATATGAGACGGGGATCTCTCAAGAAAATATAGTGCTTTTATCATTGGTGAATTCAGGATTTGATAGCACAGGCATTCAGTCACTTGGATACGTGAATGTGAGAATCAAGTCGGGGAACTTTACTTCCCATATTAAGTTTCATGTCACTAATGCCAAAATAAACTACCAGTTGCTCATAGGGCAAGTGTGGATGGACACTCATGGCATAGTGCCTTCCACATATCATTAATGTGCCAAAGACAATATTAGAGGTACTGAGATTATAATCAAAGCAACACAAAGCCATTTTCTGTTAAGGAGGCTCACCTGGTAGATACATCATTTTATAGAGAGCTTGATGAAGAAAGAAAGAGCTCAACAAGGAAGTTAGAGGGGTTACAAGTGGTGGAAGGAAGTGCCCAACTAAGGATGTCTATGCATGAACGTTTGGGGGAGAGAATGATTCCTCAAATGGAAAAAGGAAATAGGAAAGTAGAGGAGGTAGCCAAGCCCCCTCAAACGTGAAAAAGGTGGTCCTACCAGATAAAAAAGTCATATACTGCTTAGAACGGTCTGCGCGGGCGACATTCTGGGATGAGAGCGCCGACCCGGCACCAAAGTGTTTTATGGTGAACGAATCCCACATTATCGAACATATTAAGGATCCATAAGTGTAAGGACACAAATTTCAAATTGATTCCTTTGTAGTTTTAGCTCAATTCCGGACAAAAACGTTTGAGTCATAGCATAGAGTTCTTGACCATCGTGCAAGCCTATGACATACTATAGTTGAAGATGTAGCAACTAATATATTAAAGCTTCATCAAATGTTGAGTATAATGTGCTTTGTTTCTACACCACCAACATTGGTTCCATTGCTCCTAAGGTATTAATGCATTTTAAATATATATATAGGAGCTTGGAACAATTTGTATTGGGTGTAAGTTTATTTTAAACTGTTGTTTATTTTTAGAAAGGTTTCTTTAAAACTTTAAAATAAAGTTTCTGGGCTAAAATCAAAATTTTAAGCTTTCTGGAAGTTCGTTCGATATTGTCATTCGAACGAGTTTTTCGTTCGAACGAGAATGTCATTCGAACGAGAATATCGTTCGAACGAGGTTTGCCAGTGAGTTCCCTGTATGGCCACTCGAACATCGTTCGAATTGTCGTTCGAACGAGAATGATGTTCAAATGAGAATTCTGATGAGTTTACTAATGACTTTACATTTTATACACTGGAACATCGTTAGAAGGGTCATTCGAACGAGACTTCGTTCGAACGAAGATCTCGTTCGAATGAGATTTGGCGGGAACAATTTATTTGGCAGTTTTAAGTAGTTTTCCCACTTTTCCCACTCCTTTTCCCCACTAACTTTTGACAGGCTTATCAAGTGCGGGAACCAATATTTTTGAAGTAACTTTTTCATTATCCTCCATCTCCTAAAGAGAGTTTTAGAGAGTTCAACTTCAAAATAAAAAGTTCATGTTTTGAGGGTTGATTTCTTCAAGAAAAATTCCTTAAACACTCATACACCCATATTGTTTATTCCAAGTTTCAATATATATATCATTGCTTGGAGTGTTTGTCATCAGGTTTTTCTCTACCGAGTTGAAGAGAATTTTGGGTTTGCTTCTAAATCCCACAAAGAATAAGTTCGTTTGCATTGACTTACCCACTTGGATAAAGGCTCCTTGTTCGGGTAGCGGTGACCAAAAAGTCCGATCGGTGGATTTCGAGACCGCGGTGGAGCTCCGTGGTTATTCGCTAGGCAGAGGTGTGTACAAGAAGAAGCGTCGGGGGTTGGACGGAGTCAATTCGAGTGTTGTAAGTCTTTTGTGTCTTGTACTTGTAAAACCATACTTAGTGAATTTGTGGCTAGGGTCATTCGAGGTTTTTTCCCGTTGTGGGTTTTTCCTCGTACATCGCGGTGTAGTGGTTTATTTATTTATTTTATCTTTTGCAAAATTCACATAGAATGCATGCTTAGGTAAAAATATAAAATTTGGTTAAATCACTACTTTCTTAATTTGGTGCAAAATCAATTTGGGTAATGTTTAATTAATTTAGTTCAAGTCATTTACTTTAATTTGATAAAATTTGGTTTGGCCTAATTTGCTAAAATGAGTTAATATTGTTAGGCAAATTTCTAAGACCTAAATTGAATCAATTTGGTTTAAGTGAAATTAAAATTTGTGTGGATTTAATCTAATTTCACGTTGTTTAATTTTAATTTGAGGTAAATTAAAATTGGTTGTTTTGTGTTGAACCATCTTCCGCTTCTGCATCTCTATAAAAGGAAAATGAAATTATCTTTTTGTAATAAGATCTTAAATTTGGGGGCTTTCGCCCTTTTTCAATAAGAAACCCCTGAGTGGATCCAAGATGTACCAAAAGCAGATGCAAGAGTTGGAGGAAATTAATCTGGGAATAGAAGGGGGTGAGAGTAGACCCATTCTAATTTCCACAAGTTTGAACTCAAAGCAGAAGGAGGAGCTCATCATCCTGGTCAAGGAGTTTACTGATGTATTTTCTTGGAAGTACACAGAGATGTTGGGGATAGACCTAGAGGTGAGTTCCCATAAAGTAAATGTTCTTCCCAATTCTCTCCCAGTTAAACAAGCAACCCGCACATACAAGGCTGAGCTAGAACTTAAGATAAAAGGAGAAATAGAGAAACTATTGGCTGCAGGGTTCATCAAAACCATTCAACATCATGTATGGTTCTCTAGCATTATGCCATTAGTAAAAAAGGATAAAAGTCAAATCCAAATTTATGTGGACTTTCGTGACTTAAACTAGGAGTGTCTAAAAGATGAGTTTCCCTTGCCGAGTATAGACAACTTAGTAGATGCTACCGTGGGTCATAAAATGTACAGTTTTATGGATGGGTATGTTGGCTATAATCAGATCAAGATGGATTTGATGGACGCAGAGAAGACTGCCTTTCACACACCATTGGGGAATTTTTATTACACCGTCATGCCATTTGGGTTAAAGAATGCCGGGGCCACCTATCAGTGGTCCATAATGGCCATTTTCCACGATTTGTTTCATAATATATTAGAATTCTATGTGGATGACCTGGTGGTGAAGTCAAAGAAAGAAGGAAAGCATATCCAGGACCTTAGGAGGAGGGTGTTTGAAAGATACCGCAAGTACAAAATGAGAATTAACCCCTATAAGTGTGCATTTGGGGTCACTGCATGATTTTTTTTGGGATTTATAACAAATCCACAGGGGGTGCAGGTTGATGAGGAAAATAAAAAGGCCATTCTGATGATGCCACCACCAAAGAGTCAACGACAACTCAAGATCTTTTTGGGTAAAGTATCCTACCTAAGAAGATTTATACCTGAATTGTCCGTTCACCCCCTACCGAAGGAAAAAGCTAAGTGGATTTGGGGAGATGAAGAGAAGAAGGTTTTTTAAAAAATAAGAAAATTTTAGCCTTTTCGCCTACAATGATACCGCCGGAGGCTGGGGCACCGCTGCTTCTCTACCTCATTTCAACAGAAAGATCTATAGGATCATTGCTTACCCAGGAGAAGGAGAGGGTAGAGAGGCTAGTGTACTACTTGCCAAGGGTGATTTCAGGCACATAATCCAGATACACCAATATTGAGAGGAACTTCCTTACCTTGGTCTTCGTGGCCTAAAAGTTGAGACACTACTTGCTGGCCTTTACAGTCCACATTGTTACTAAGTGTGACCCTATCAAGTACCACTTGGCACGAACAATATTGATTGGGCGAGCAAAAAGGTGGTTCTTAATTGTACCGAAATATGACCTAAAATGCGTGGTGCCAACAGCCATCAAAAGTCAAGCAGTAATAGATCCAACCAAAATTTTGAGCCTCTCAGTGAAGAGCTATCGAAGAAAATTTCCAAGCATGTTTGGCAAAAGAGATGGAGGATTGGAACATGGATTTTGATGCCTCTAGTGCACAAGGAATAAGGGGTGTAGGTAATATCCTATTAGATAGTAAGGAGAAGGTCATTCTCTCCTTCAAACTAGATTTTAAGTTCTCAAATAATGAGGCTGAGTACGAGGCCCTCATTTTGGGAATGTTGGAGGGGTTACGAAGAGGTATCAGAGTATTGTGTATACAATAGGACTCTAGCCTGGTGGTAAAATAAGTTAATGGGGAGTTCTCCCTCAATCATGCCAACCTGGCACCGTATAGATCCATCATATAGAAGTTATTGGGTCAGTTCCTGAAAGTAACCGTTGAGAGGCATGCAAACACAATGAACATGCATCATGATACGCTAGCTATAATAGCCCAATAATTAGACGTGGATGAGTCAGAAGAAACCATCACGGTATGGAGGAGAATAGTGCCTACCACAGTGAGGTACCTATTCCCAAGTGATGAGCCGAAAGACTGGAGGTACCTAGTTGTGAAGCAACTAGAAATAAGAGAAGGAAAAATGAAGATGTTAGAGTTGGTCAACTACCACCTGTTGCAGGGAACACTTTATTATAAGATTCTCGGGGGTTCTTATCAAGGTGTTTAGGATAAGATGAAGCTAAGGATAGGTCGAAAGTAATGCATGAGAATCATTGTGGGGATACCAATATCCCTCTTTATCATCGGCTACATCCCGGGGGGTGGGGGTCTACTACTAGCCCACTATGAGCAGAGAGGCTCATCTGCAGCAGGTTGTCTAAAGTATCAAACCCAATTTGATCAACAGGTAGAAGCTAACTTTGTATAGGCCTTTGAGGATTGAAGGCAACCATACATAGCCTATTTGAAAGATGGTGAGTTACTGGTGGAAAGAGTAGATGAGATATATCTTCAAAAGAGAGTAGCCCGATTTTATCTAATAGAAGGGGAAATCTACATAAAGGAATATAATGAGAAGGCATTGCAATGTATAGCTAAAGGGGATACAGAGAGAGTGATACATGAGGCTTATGATCCCTCTCACATGGGAGGTGCCAAACTATACGATCAATTAATGAAGCTGGGGTATTACTGGCCAACTATGGAGGCTAACTCCATAGGTTGTATAAAGAAATACACAGCTTGACAAGTACATGGAAATATAATATATGCCCCTTCAGTCAGTCTGTAAATCTTAGCAACCCCTTAACCCTTCCACATATGGGCATTTGATTTGATAGGAAAGATTAACCCAACCTCTCGTGGTAAAGCTATAATTATGATGGTTATATAATTATATACCAAATCGGCAGAGGCCATTCCTCTAAGAAGAGTAACTGCTCAAGTTATAACCCAGTTTACCAAGGAATATATCATATGCAGGTTTGGTATACCAAAGGTGATTCTAACAGATAATGGGAAATAATTCGTATGCAAGGAGATGGCACTTTTCACTGATAAGTATAAGATTGTACACAACAGCTCAACTATCTCCTATCCAAAAGGAAATGGCCAAGCAGAGGCCATAAACAAAACTTTGATCAATATACTAAAGAAGATGATTGAGGAAATTCCAGGGGCATGGGATGAAAATATACCGATGGTGTTATGGGATTATCGCACTTCAAAGAAAAAGTTGATCGGGTTTACCCATTATCACTTGTGTGTGGGAACGAAGATTTACTACCAGTGGAATTAGTGGTACCCTCAGCAAGGGTCACTCTAAGAAACAAACTCATCCCCGATTTACGACATGTCCAGCTGGAGGCACTAGACGAGCACAGAGATATGGTAAAAGAGAACTTTAAAGTCTACACCCATTAGTCATCAAGAGCTTTTGAAAACCTAGTCAAGCACAGGAAGTTTCACGTGGGAAACCCGATCTTTCGTGCATCCACTCATCATCTCCGTAACATGTTGGCGTCGAAGTTCAAACCCAATTGGGAGGGATCCTTTATTGTGAGAGGGGTAGGTAAGTCAGGGTACTGCCAGATCTCAGAGATAGAGTGTGATTATCTTCAATCCATCAATTGTAAGTGGCTGAAGAGGTATTATGCTTAGTCTTTTTTTAAAATTCATCTCTTTTGAAAAAGTTTGACTAGTCCGCTCTAAAACTAGAAAGGCTTTTTTTGTAAAGTGAATAGAGCAATGAAGTCTTGTAAACAGTATCCAGTATGAAAGAAATGAATAACAACTACTTTTGACCATTGCATTGTGATTATTTTATTTATTTATTTACCAGTTATATGAGGTAGATGCACCAAAACATTTTGTGATTAAAATAAAAATAAAAATACTCTCTACTAGGCTAGAAGAGGGTCCATTACAAAAGAAATTTTCCTCATTATACTAGGGGTACATCCATCCCAAAAGGTAAGTATATTAAGCAAAGTTCTTACAGAGATAACAGATAAAAAAATTTCATGCCACTAGACCAGTAGGAGGTTGTTCTCCTAGTAACAATAAAAAAATGACGATGACATTTTTTTCTCACAATAGATTTACAACTTAGAGAACAAGTACTAGCCTCTGTTCTCATGAAAAAATTTACTTAGCAGTTCTTAAAAATTGTGGAAGAGGGGGTCTACCCCCTCTCTAAAATTATTACATTTTTTTAAGACTAAGAAAGTTCTTAATAAAAAAATATTGGAACAAGGACCCCACAGACTAGGGGTAGTTTTTATGGTAAGAAAATAGTCATTTCTTTGTAGTAGATTTGTGAATTCAAAAGATTGAGCGGAGGAGAAGCGCTAATCCTCTCTCCCAATTATTCCTTGAAAAATGATTATGCATAGTAAAGTACCCCACAGTCACATAGGGCAGAAATAAAATAACATAACTTGCCTTGATTTATGCAAGTATCCCACAATATATGGGGAAGTTAAAATTTAGCAAGTGCTCACAGAAAATTAGAGCAGATCATAGTAAACAAACATCAAAGAACAAATAGAAGCAAAGAATGAGTAGTGCAGTAGAAGGCAACACATATTTTGTTCATTAATAAAATCAACTTGTTTTATAAATATTAAAAAAGAGAAAAAATACAAGATGAGGCATGCAAAGCCTGATCAACTACCCACTAGATAAAATGAAAATAAGTCCTTCTGGGAGAGTAGGTCTGTGTAGGAAGGACCCACCTCCTCAATGATATTCTCCTCTAGTCTGGCCATACTGGCCTCATCCTCAGCATCACTAGCCTCTAGCTTAGACAACTTGACCTGGAGGGGCTGAATCTGACCCCGGATTTGAACTGCCTCAGCATGATGTTGCTGCACTCTGGACTGCCTGGAGGTATGGAGCCACATTATCTTCCTAAAGGTCACTAAAAAGTGATGGACCACAACTTCAATCCAGTCTAGCTGCGTTAGAGACCATGAAGAGCTTGGAGGAATAATGTGGCCCTCTGAGTGGTCATATCAATAGGGGAAGTAGATAAAAAGTAGTGAAGATGGATAGACAGGGCCTTCAAGTTAAAGACCATGAGGCTGTAAATATTGAGCACTTTGTGATGTAAAAGTCTCGTAGTGGTGCTCTAGAATCATCTCCAACACCTCCCACTCATGCACACAAAACTTGGAAGGCAGCTCTGAATGCCATAGCACACTCATGAGCCTATACCTCGATATCATCATAGACTGTGTTCTAAGACTCGAGCTTAGATAAAGTAAGAGAGGAATACTCACCAATATCGGCATCACCGGTGGCCTTAGAGCTTTGCTCCGCCTCATCAGCCGCCCCAACGAGCTCGTCGACGGGATCCTACAAAAGGAAAAAAAGAGAAGTCACAAAGAAAGAATCATAGGCAATTGAATATCTCTACTCAGATACAAGACAAAGAAACTTACCCCATAGCCCAGGGGGGTCAGTATGCTGCTGCCAAACTAGGAGGCACTAAGTAACCATGAACACTAGCCTAACGAAAGATACACCGAGTTTGTATCAATGTTACTTTTGATTAAAAAAAGAGAAAGGACATTTTTTTAACCTAACAATCAGAAAATAATTAGGTATGACAGCTTAATACTTAGGGAGTGCGCTGCACAACACTAACAGTATGTCTCGCAGAATCAGGGACTACTGCCTCACCAACCTAAAAATAAGGAAACATGGGAGTAAGGGTGAGGTTAATTACACAATCAAGGCAAGAAGAAAAGGGAAATAAGAAAGAGAGTAAGGTATGGCAGTATAATACCTCTATCACAGCAACCTCCCCTGGATGTTCCATAACCATCAGAACAGCTGCAACGCTAACCTGAAAATAAGGAAATAGGTCAGTGTTAGCAAGCGCTTGCACAGAAAATGCAAGTTCAAGAAAGATGGTGTAGACCCAATATTTACCTGGGAGATATCCTCCTAAGCACCAGCCTGAGATCCTGCAGTGGTAGGGACATGAGCAACACCGACCCGTGAAATGACAAAGTAGGGAGGTGTCAATGAAATCTTGCACAGAAAATGAAAGTAAAAAATAGTATCGTACATACAAAAACAATCTCCTCTGGGATGCTTGCCAAAGCCTCCTCAGTCACAGGAACTATGGTAGTGCTAACCTGAGAACCTAAGTATAGGTATCGCTGATAAAGGGACCACAACTATAGGTATGTTAGAAACAACACCAAGTTTTCCTACATATAAGACAGGGAAGTAATAACAAATGTAAAAAATAGCGGTGAAAAGGCTAGCGTACCACTGAAGACGTTACCGAAGAACTAGGAAAATGCCCCTCAGGAAAGGGGACTTCATCTAGGCTGGCTGAGGCAACCTCCATTTTATAAGTCGAGGGAATACCCGCAGGTGGTTCCTGAGGAGTTGCCTCCATGACACTCACCGCAGGCACCGCAGATGAAGAAGCCTCACTAGCACTAACCTATAAATAATGGAAGGGTATAAAGATTGAAATTTTTTCCCATAGTGACAAAGAAAATATATAAAAAGTAAGCAAATTTAAGTTAATATAAATAGCAGGAGAGGTGTTATGACGATGCCTTCAACAGAGACAATGGAAACAAGATCCTCTACAACCACAAGGGCTACCAAAGGAGCAATTGAAGAAGTGAATCATGAGGTAGTACACTGGCCAACAAAAACATGAACAGGGAGAAATAAGACATGAGAATAAAACATCAATGATAAAAAAAAGTGAGACGAGATGAAAGGTTAAAAATGGGTGTACCTGAATTCCCTATAAAGGTGAAGGATGAAAGGTGACTGGCAATGCAGACACAATTGAAGTATCAGCCTAATCATCACAAAGTGGTTAAGAGCCAAACACATATAAAGAAAGAAACCGAGACTTATAGGAATAAGAAATACCTAAGAGGAAGTGACCACTTGTGTAATGGGATCACTGGAAGTGATGGTGAAAACGAGTTGAGAGTTTGGGCTAGATGTGGGGCCTATTATCCATAGGTATGAAGACTTGAGAGATATGAATCCTCTCGAAAGGTAAGAGGCCCAAAAAAGTGACTCCCAAAAGCTTCACTATTCCCCTGGTAGAGGAAGGGCTATGTGAGTATAATCCCTATAAAGAATAAAGAAAAAGATAATACGATTATGCATAGAAAATGGTAATGAATTGAAAACTATGGCAAAGGTGACAAAGTTTAAAGTACCTCCGAAGACCTGATAGAAGAATCCCTGACAGCAGCAGAGGCGGGAGGATGGGAAGCACAGCTAAGAGGAACGGTCACATGTGAATGAAGAAGAATAAACCTCAATATATGTTTCAAAATATAAGAAGATAGAGCGAAAGAACTTAGAATGGTTGATAATTACATGGATAGAAGAAAATGACACAGACAAAGCCCTCATGGTTATCGGGAACACAGAAGATAGCTGCAAAAGCAAAAGAAGAGAACAAATCATGTTAAAAAAGAAAAAAAAAGAACATGGAAGGAATAATAAACCTCTCTAGACAATCTCAAAGAGGAGACCAACATAGAGTTCCTTGCCTTAGAAAAGGGCCCTACAAAGGCTATAATGACAAGAGAAATTAAATAGGAAAATATGTAAATATTATCAAATAATAAGTCATATAAATAAGCCAATAGAAAAGACTTACAGTAATCATACTGGCGGTCTTCCCATATCGAAGATGTTCGATGATATGATTGTTGGGATATGGGGAGTTCATCATAATGTCCTCACTGGAGGACTCTCTCAACACTAGAAACAAAGAAGAAGTATCAAGATGATAATAACCATGGGGGTTAGTGTCACTCAAGTCATTTGAAGAAGAACTGACATCATCATAGGAAGGAATATTTCTATAATCAACCAGTTCCTATGCAATTGAAGGATAAGAGGAACCATCAAGTGAAATCCCATAAAAGCCAGTTTTTCTAAGTAAAGAGGAGTCATGTATAGTACCTTCGCCAACTGGAATAGAAGTAGAAACGGGCTCCTCCAAAGGTAGTCCTAGAGCCTCATAAAACTCCTCACAAATAGTCCTATAGGTCTTCTCCACTCTAAGATCGTCAGTGTCGGATCCCTGGTCTGGTACTAAAAAGGAACAATAGTTTAAAAACTAACACTTTTTTTCATGCTTGCCCTAGTCCTTATTGGCTAGGGAGGGGAAGTAGGAGCAACAACACTAGCAATAGCAACAGCAGGTGGGGCAGTAGTGGCTAGAATGAAGTTAGAAACATCCACGTTAGGATGCTCGCTATTAGAAGCAATGGGGCTTTTCTTTACCCTTTACTTTGGATTTTGTAGGCTAGGGCTCAGGATACTTAGAGGAAATGGACTCTTCAAGCAGGGGTTTTACCAAGATGGGGGTAACCTTCTCGAGGGGGCCTTGGTAATGGTGCCACGATGCCATAGTGTCTTCTGGGTCATCTTACCTAGATACTTATCATTGTTAGGAACTTTGGTAGAAATTATCTCATGGGGACATCCTTCATACAGTTTTATATAAGTAGGACCTCCCTATGCTAAAGATCACACCAAGAACAAGTAAAGGAAGGGAGATAATCTCAAGAGGGTACAAATAAACCCCCCAAATGGATAACTCGAGAAACCACCCCCTCAAAAGTGAAATTTGTGAAAGCCTCCAGGTATAGCCTGGATGGGGAAGTTCTCAAAGGATAGGTAAGAGTATATACACCTTAGTAGTTAACAAATTGCCTTCTCCCTCTCTCAGAATGATAAAACTCCACACCTTGTCCTAGATCAGCCAAAGCTGGTAAAATGCAGGGTAGAAGCATAATAGCTACCTAGATGTGGGGGCAAGTGGAAACAAAGTCAGCACAGCAGGGAAATAAGTTCCCCTAGTGGAAAAGAAGGAGGCCCAAGTGAAGATGCCACCTACTGTCTTTCAATAAGGCTTGAAAGATAACTCATCAATATTATCTATCAAAAGCCTTAGGGGGCCTTGAGGATCTTTTTGTGCCACATCGCTGCATGAGCATCATTATTGTGGCAAGCCCTTGCCTCTAAAGAAAAGTTGGTAAATATCTCGAACAGAAAATACATAAAGATAAAGGTGTTTGGGAAGTTAATGGAATCATGATGGGCACTAAGATGCTCAACATCTATGTGAGCACGATTAATCCATATATAGAGGGACCCCAGAGTTAGAGCTGCGGGGGGACTATCCTCCCTCGAGCAAGTCTCACAACTAACTTAAATAAGAGCTTATGAGAGGAGTTATCTGGTCTCCCTGGAATAAGAACCTACTCAAGAAGGTGATAAAAGGCTACAAAATGATATGGGGAGTTAATCTTTAGCCCTTCTTGACTCTTTAAAGCCCTGTTCGAACTCTCTCCCTTGGGAGGCTACTCAAAGACCTTGAACGAGCACCTATGCAATTTGGAGAATGAGTGATTGATTTGGCCAGTTTGATTGATAGCCACATACTTGGTTCAATCACCCAAAACTTAATATAACTCCCCACTATCTTCTCTTAAACCTCATCCTCAAACCATCAGTAAGAATATGCTCTCCCAAGTAGGGCAGAGCGAGGAGCTCGCAAATGTCCTTTATAGTGGTAGTAAATTCTCCCCAAACAGTGACAAAAGTATGAGAATATCTTCTCCAATGAGAGGCTAATAAATTAAAGGTAATGTCATATTTGGCAATTGAGAAAGATTTGAGGCTATTGATAGCAGTTGTAAGGCCCAGCCCCTCGATGATAGCCTTGTGCGAAGAGGTGGCCAAGACATAGTCCACCCAAAGGGACCACTTGTTTGGGGAACCTCCATAAACTTTGGCCTCAGTATTAGAGTGGGGGAAATCACCCCTTTCTACTTATACTCTAATAATTTAATGGTGTAAGACAATATGAAGATCATAAGACTCACCCAAACCCACACGGGACTGCTTGTTTATTTTTTCCACAAACTCTTTATTGAAATTTGCTAGAGAGGACATGAAAGTATCTTCCTCACCAAAGTAAGGGTCCAGATGATAGAGGACAAAATCCCTCCTCGTGCGAGAAGCCAAGTATTCCCTCTGAGATTTAGCGGTGAGAGAAATGGGCACCATACCCACCAGCATCTTGCTAGTGGTGGTGGTGGCGACAGTGGAATCAGGGTTTTGAGAAGAAGAGGAAGCCATTTGTGATGGAAAGGAAATGAGGAAGACGACAATGGAAAGCCTCTGCGTTTTTTTTCTTTCTATCTCTCTACAAACTCAACTTTGAAAACAAGTTCTAAGGTAAAAGGAAGAAGGGTTTTAAAAGGGCCTCTTATACCATATTAAGACAAACGCGCACCTGTCAATCAAAAAGGGAGCAAAACATTTCCCTAATGATGGAATGCCTGTTCGCCATTCAACACGTGTCACCTTGAGACCCTCAATGTGGGCTGATGTGATAGACCTACTAAATGCCAACAGTGCCATAATGAGATTGAATTAGACTGTTCGTGTTCTAAGACATCGTGAATCATTGTGTACAAAAACCATTGGACTAATGAACATAAAGGTTTTTATACGAGGGGACTATACTATAGAGGGGTGCTCATCACGAGCAGCCCCTTCCAAAAGGTGATCTTGCAAAGGAAAAATCTACTTGGATGACGAGGCCACCATAAGGGGTCTCTAATTCTGAATCTCAAACTCACATAAATGAAGGATGAGTAGGGGCTCACCATGAGGATCCCCTCATCCCAAAGCTCAAGACACAAAGGAAGGGGATAAAGGCATGGAGGGCTCCCAATGAGTAGATCCTCACCCCAAGATTAAATCAATATATAATTGGTTTGGACAAGGAGGGATCACCACGAGCAACCTATCGTCCCAACACTCAAGTAGCAGAAAAAAGAAAGTTTGTGAGGGCTCACCATAAGCAGCCTCTCCACATTAGTTGAAGCCACAAAAAAGGTCAAGGAAAAGGTGATCATTACGAGCAACCCTGAGGTTCACCTAAAGTGGCCCTTCTTCCCTAAAATGACCTACTATAGAAAAAGATTTTTGGCAAGGAGGTTCATCTAGAGTGGTCTCCTACCCAAGATTTGTTACCCAGAAAATATTCAAGTACTAATATTTAACTTTCTTATACAGGTAGCCTAGTTGAGAAAGAAGGGATCAAAAAGGTTAGTTCGGATATCTTGGGAGTTTTGGCTCGGTGGATGAGGAACAAGGTTCGTTGAGCAAGATCAACCACTTAGCACTTTAATATTGAGATAATACTAGTACAAAGACCCTAGGGATTACCCAAGTCCTTATACATCTCACACCCAATCATAACGGAAGTGAGAAACCAAGAGGTTGCTCACAAGAACTGATTTTTTTTAATAAAATGATTTTAGAGAAGGGGGTCCTCGAGGCCCCTTTCAAGTTTAATGAATTTAGAGGAGGGGGTCCTCGAAGCACCTCTCAATTTTATAAAGTTTGTACCACAAGTTACCATTTCAAAAGATATTTACCAAATAAAATATTTTGTCTCCAATAGGAGACAAATTTGCCTTTTGACTTTGGTTTACACCAGGTGTCGCCTGTCAGAGGGGACATACGGCTGCAGACCTAGTAGGGACAAAAGGTACATTACAGACCTTGTCCCTCTAAGCTTTCCCTATTATTTTTAGCACCCCAAAAGGACCAAACCATCCCTAGTGTTAACTTATAAATAGGACCATTGGTGGGGTTAAATCATATATTAGAAAATTAAGTCATACTGTTACTCTGTCAAAATCACACCAGACCACCTAGTATTCGCTCCCCGCTCTCTCTCTAAGTGGTGAGTGCCTATTTCTTCACTCCCACCTTGACAACCATTATTCTCAGGAGATCGTTTTGAGAAAAGTTCCTATTATTGTTGTGAAGTTATTCTTTTTTCAGGGGGTGGTTCTAGCTTTGGTTCCATTTTTTACCAGGTGCTGCTCTAGAAACTCTTGAAGACCTTAGATGTAGAGTTCATTGAAGTGGGCCAGGCCTCACTTGTTTCAATATTTTATCAGACTCCAGTCACACTACCCTCCAACAATTATGTTTATGATAATGCCTTAACTTTATTTTAAATATATTATATTAATTTTAGTCAAGTTAATTTAGTATGAATGCAGGCAAGTTGGGTTCAATCTGATCAAAGAATATCAAAATATCAGTTCTAGTTCAATTAAACATTTCACAACCTAAATATGGTGTTAAAATCGTATGAGTAAAGAAGTGTGTACAATCTTAGTTGTTTATCTTGACTATAAGAATATATTTGATGGTACGAGAATTTTTTTGATAGTTTAAAGAGGATCATACCGATACATCAAGAATGCATTAAATAGGACCATAGGTGAGATTTAAGTTTAGGTTTTGACTAAAGTAGACTTTCACATTGTTATAGTATTTGCAAAGGGTGCATAGATTCTCACTCCAGAGGATATAGAGTATTGGTAAGTATATACAATTATTCATTTGATTGTTATAGGTGTGATTCAATTTATTGGGCCTAAATCTTTGCAAGTTGAGAGTCATTGTGTGCACATGTCTGAGATCATAATCCAGAAGAATTTTCATTTGAGAGATATTGTGGTTTGTGATAGCCATTGACAAAGTCATAAGTTTTGATTCTACCAATAAATTTGATTAGTGGATTATTTCATAATCTTCCAGAGTATCAAATAAGTTGAGTATGGCATACAGGAATATATAAGATGACAGTGAAAATCGATTAGCAATAAATTGAATTTCACCAATTAGGTATTATATTCTTTACATGAGGAATCTTATTAATCACTATCTAACTTTCCAGACAAGGCCTCGTTATTCAAGCAATTCTAAGATAATTAAATTAGAGTTAAATTGTACTTATTCAGAGGAATTAGTTACAACCAAATACAAATGAAATAAATTACCGAGTTACAATTTGGGATTTTCCAATTCTGTCTGGAAGTAAATTTAATTACTTAGCATTGAGTCCCCAATACATTCCTTGTTTGATAAGTAAGGTTTAAGGTCCTTTAAGTATCTAATTACTCTAACGTCTTTAGGTCAGTGTTGGATATGACACTAAAATAAGGTACCCTCATTTGAATCTATTTTAAATGAGGGAACCACAGTCCATGCATAAACCCTCATGTGATGTCTTTCTTTGAACAAGGTCCCCTTAATAAAAAGTGTCATTCTACTCGCTGATTCTAACAAGACAATCGATTCTTAGAAACGTGTTTTACTCGGGTTATTTATGTTCATAAGTTTAAATAAACCCTATGACAATGTATTCCTAAGAATTGAGGAGTTGAAATAATGTTTCTGATTCTCATATATAAAGACAGAGAGAGAAAATAGAGACTAAAGGAAAAGTGAGGAATGGGAGACTTATAATATGGATAAAAAGAGAGTATAAAAAAAAGATATTCTCAGGAGTTCCAAGATCTCAATCTCAAGAGGCGATAACATATTGTTCTTACTTCAAAGGAACAAATAATGGAAGATCCGAATATTCTCAACATCTTTTTCAAATTTTAGCCTTTGTGTTGAATCACTTATAAAATTTGCAAAGGTATGGGGATCTTAACCCTAAAGCAATTCTTTAGATCTAATTTCCAATATTTTGGATGAATGACAAATCGAAGTTTTTAGGAAAGTAAAGTTTTTTCATAAAATAAATCCTAATCACAAAGTGTATAAGGGAGGTGGAGTGTAGGCATGGTAAACCAATCCAAAACCTGCAATCTGATGATAGGGGAGGATACCTCTTGCGATAGTTTATATATCATTTATCAGAGATGGTAATTGTATCCCAATTGTCTGTATCTAGTATTCCACTACGAATGGCGTAGTAAAAGAAGGAATACAATTGTTTTAGATATGGTAAGTACCATGGTTAGTTATTCTGGTTTTAACATTCTTGTCAGTATATTTGATTAAAAGATGGCTATAAAAATCATGAATATAGTTAATCTAAATTGGTATCTTTAATTCTCATGGAATTATGGAATGGATGCAAGCCCATTTTAGGACATGTTCGGATCTAGGAATTCTAACACTTGGGTTGCGAAAGGATCCAATGGAGTTGAAATCAAGGGAACAAGAATATGTCTTTGTCTTGGGAATTGGGATTAACATAAATGAATACAACTTTTTATCCCCCAAAACTCCGATTGATCATACATTGGAAAGTAAAAAAAAACTAGGTTTAAAGCACAATGTATGATGAAGTTGATGATCTTTTTGCCCCCCCCAACGTATAAAAAAATCTTGCTAAAATTCACCCAAAGCCTCTAATATTCTAGTATATGATCCATCCAAAGTAAGCCGTGTGAGCGGACACTCCCAGAGATAAAACCATGGATAAATATGAGAAAAAAACACTTTCTCCCTCTTTACCCCTTCAAAAAACATGAATAATGTTTTCTCTCTCTCCAAATCTCCATAATGAAAATGATACTTAAACTCCAGATTATTCCTTTATATATAGGTATTAGACATGGGCATGGGATAAATTGGTTTTCTAAAGAGTTTGTGCCTAATACTTAGATATGGGACTAAACTAGGGACCCAATACTAAATAATTAAATTTCCTTCCAAATAAATAAGCGACAACTGCAGATTGCAACCCTATATTTTATTCCTTTATTTATTTAATCGTAGTCAATTCCACTATACAATCATTATTGAACTCCAAATTAATTATCCCCAAATCAATTGGAATAATGAGTCTTTTTGCAAAGTTAGATAGTTCACAATATGATTCATCGTATAAAGCATACAATACCCGCTTGGTGAAATTTAATTCGTTGCTAATTGATTTTCACCAATGTCTTATGTATTTATTGATCTCAAACTTAACTTATTTGATACTCTACCAAATTATAAAATCCACCGAATATGTTTACTAGTAGAATCAAAACTTATAAGTGTAACACCCCGCCCGCCCGGGGAGAACGAACGGAGCGCTAATGCGATAAAATAAATCCAAATCCACAAGTGACAAGGTATAGAGCATCTAAATCCCACAACAACAATAGAGAAACTACAAATCTCAATCTCTTCAAATTAAATACAAAATCTCTCGAATTACATACAACAACTAACTCGAAAATAAAATACAAATCTCCAAAGCTCTATACATCAAAATAATACAAATCTTTCCCAAACAATCCTCGCTAAAATCAATCTCCATAGCGCCCCAAAATCCGCGCTAACCTGCCACTAAAAGAAAATATGGGGAAGTACACAATACGACAAGAAAGATGCTCAACAAATATATGTTAGCGATGAATAAAACGTAACAACACGAGTACGAATATTCAAATCAAAATGCGAATCTCAATAGCATTTTATCAATAAATTTCTCAACAACACTTTAACCGGGTCACCAGGCCTCACCACATCCGTATATGCTTTATCAAGCCATAGCCCGGGAAACAGGAATTTTGGCCGGTGCCCAACATCCCTGCCATATTAAAATCTCATGACAACGTGCTCATCAACAATATAATGATACCACATGAATCAAAATAATTTCAACAATTATTTTCCAGATTTCAATGAATTTAACAATTCGAAAATGAGTTCAATAATCACATGAATTCAAAGGGAATAACACTCGCGAGATTAAGGAGCATATTGTGTAAAACCCCATACCTTAAAATCATCGCATGAATCATCATACAAAAATCATCCTCAAAATCTGATCGCACCGTCATGTTCCTCTTGCGAATATAAACAAATCATGTTCTAGCCCCAACACGAGATATCCCCAAATAGTCCTATTTTAAAACCCCATAAAAATTAGATCCAAAATTATTTTAATCGCCAATCCAGCTTTAGATTTGGATTCTACACGAAAAATTGAGTCAGGTATTTGTTTTGAGTTTTTCTCAAATCTCATTCGAAGGCACTCAAAATGAATATATAAAACACTCAAAAATGACTCTTCTCATTCCACTCGTTTTTGCCTCTTTGGATTTCGTTTTTGGCCTCTCTTTTTCATCTCCCTTTCCTTATAATCAATCATAATATTCCTTATATAACCCCTCTTTCAAACCCTAGCTTGGAGACTAAGCTAACGCATATTACTATATTACCATTTCATTCAAAATTACCAACTTTACATATTTAAACCATTACAAAATGTCCAAAAGCCAATTAAATTTGAATTTAAATATTCGATTCATTTCAAATAAAAATAAATATAATATCAATATCCTGAATAAGAAAGTAATAATATTATTAAAATTATATACCATATTCATAAATAAATCCCTCAAAATTACGGGGTATTACAATAAGTTCATCAAGGAGTATCACAATTCCGAATATCTCCCAATCGTGGATTCTTTTGGAATATGATCTCATCCATATCTACACAATGATTGCCTAATTTGTATAGATTTAAACTCAATCTATTGGATCACACTCATAAAAATCAAAGAAGCAACTATGTGTATATTACAACCCTCATAATCCTAAGGACCTAGAATCTATGGACCATTTGCAAACATTTTGTGATCTCCCAAGTATAATCTAGTTAGAACCTAGACTTAAATATCACTAATTTCCCATATATATATATATATATATATATATATATATATATATATATATATATATATATTGTACTAGTACAATCCATTTTGAACTATCATACAAGTTCCCAAACCATCAGACAAGTTACCATAGTCAAGATAAACTATTAAAACTAAAATTCCAATCTTTTATGATCAAGCCGAACCAAACTCGCCAAAACTCCTACCAAGTCTATAAGGAAAAAATTCCAAATAGTGTCAATTTTTATGTATTGGCATTATTACGGACAAAAACTACTTTGAGTCATATGATAGATTTTACTTGTGACGATTCCCATTAAGACTATGATGTTAAGTTAAAGACATAGCGGCCAAGATCCAAAGATAGATAATGCCGAGTTTTGGTGCAAGATTCACGTCTTCACTTAGTTTTTCGAGATTCTCTTAGGTATGAATACATAATGGTTTGTAGACTCTCGATAAATTTTTCTAAGGATGTTATTTTATTTAAATATGATTTTAAAATATTTTTAAAATGATTTTTCTGAGCTTAGAGTCGTATGAACATTCCTTGATTTTTATATGGTTCAAACGACATTATGAGTCATTCAAACAACACTGTGGAGTTATTCAAATGACATGGTCATTTCGTTCTAACGAGATGATCATTTCGATCAAACAACATCGTCGCCTCAAAATTATCACTCAAGGCGTCTTTTTCTCAGAAAAATGAGTGTGCAGAACATATAGAACAAAACAACCTCTTTATGTTTTCTGTAATTATTTACCAAAGGTTTTCAAAGCATAAAACATCCATTGTGTTTACAAGATCCGAGTTTACTTAACCATATGTCATACAGATCTTATGTTTGCACCATTGTTTCATTCTTCATCATTTAAAGAACCTGTTTTGTGCAGTGGACTCCGTACTTGCTAATTCTCAATTACTGAGGCTATATCGGTGGATACTGAGGTACACGTGGATTAATGCATTGTGGAACTTGCTTGGGTGGACTCCTGCGTTGCACTGTGGCAGAACGGTTAAAGAGAAGAAGAGGCATCAAGACTTTTGGGGATCGAGTAGTTGAGTGAGACTGTAATTCTTTATCTGTAATTATCGTATTATAGTGATTGTCTAGCCTGGGTCGTCTGAGTTTTTTTCCCTTTGTTATTTCCTCGTACATTGGCGTGTTTTGTGATACAAATAGGTATTAGAGCTAGAAACTCTATTTTATTCTGTGAGTGATCCCGCGTGTCTTTAGGTATGAATTTAGGTATTTATGATGGTTTTAGAACACCTATATTTGATGGATCGAATTATGCTTATTGGATGATGCGTATTAAGTGTGTACTTAAGGCCATATATGAGCGTGTTTGGTTAGCGGTAGAAAAAGGGTGGACACCACCATCACGAGAGAGGGTGAGACCACACACTCGAAATCTATTGAGTCATGGACCAATGCCGAACATTAACTTGAACAATATAGTTACAAAGGTTTAAATGTTATCCCCTCGCCTATCACCCCAAAAGAGTATAATTGTATTATGATGTGTGAGACGTTGAAAGAGGCTCGGGATGTCCTTGAACTCACTCTCAAGGGAACTAGCAATGTTAGGGCGTCCAAACTCCATAACCTCACCACCAAATTTAGGACGATTAATACGTTAGAGAGTGATATGTTTGATGAGTTTTACGCTAGGTTGTCTCAAATTGTCAACTCGTCATTCAACTTGGGAGAGAAAATATATGACAATCGAGTCTTAAGGTCGTTGCCCACTAGATTTGATCCAAAGGTGTCCTTTTTGAACTCTTTGGATTTACTTGACTCAACAAAACTAGAAGAGCTTATAGGTGACCTACAAACCTATGAACCTGACATGTTTACTTCCAAACAAGTGCCAAAGAAAGAAAAGGACATTGATTTGAAATCCCGAAAGGAGGAAACAAAAGTTTTAGAGGATGATGAATCTGACACCGATTTTGAATATGTAGCCTTGTTGGAAAAGAAATTCAAAAGGTTTTTTAAGTTCCAATAGAAATCCAAAGATACCAAAATACTTGAGAAATTCAAGAACAACAAGGTTGATCACGTCCCTAATAAACGAAGTGAGAATGATAAGAAGGATGAGTCAGATTGGTGTTTTGGTTGTGAGGGTTATGGCCATAGGGTAGTGGAGTGCGCCACTAGATTTAAGAAGGAGGGAAAGAAATCGATTGCATATAATGCCACCCTTATTGATAGTGAATCGAAAGAGGGAGAGGATACCCTCATTGGGCGTAAGTAAACCACGTTCATGGTTTGTCATATGAAAGACGACGATAAATCTTCTCAAGAAGATACTCATGTGAATGACACTTTCGAGGCCATAGTTTATGAATCCCACGTGAGTGAGGGTGAAGAGAGTGAGGATGAGGAAGATGAGGAAGGTAAGTTACAAGTTGCCATCCGTGAATTATATGAGGAAATGGTTAAAGTGAAGAAGGTAAACTTGAAGTTGCATGCTAAGTTGAAAGAATGTGCCATAGAAAATAATGACGTATTGATTGAGGATCTTAGGGCACGGGATAAGGCTCTTCGAGAGAAACTAGAGTATGTTGAGGGTGATAGAGATATAGTCTTCGTGGTTTAATAGAGGATATGAGAATGGATATTCTAGAGTTTGAAGAATGTAGGCATTTTCTCGAGTCTGGGATTAGTGAGCTTAAATTTGATTTAGAGGCTAGGTCGGCACCGTCCAAATCAAGGATGAAAGGTGTGGGATTGGCTTCGAAGATCATAGTGCTCCCATTACCAAAGCCAATACCAATCATGTGAGAGAGCCAACTAGGAACGTTAGGAGAGTTCCATATTTAGGTAACATTCCTAGCCGTGTTTACACTTTCACTCATTGCAGTAGGAAGGGTCATATTAGACGTTTTTTCTATGACCTTAAAAATGCTCCTAGGAAGTTTAAGAATAAAGTCGTTTCGGTTCCCAAACCCCCATACATCGTTACACGCCTACTTGGGTTAGGAAATAGGACTAATAAGCTTTAGGAATTAAACTTCATTACTCTCGTTTAAGGATATGATACTTCTCATGATATGTCTTACGAATGATTGTGTTAGCATGTTTGTCATACGCTAGTTTTTCTTCATGATATATCTTTGCTAGTGTTATGACATGTTTATCCTTTATATTATATTTCTCTTAATTGAGTCTTTTTGGAAAAATACAAAAAGATTTTTGAAAATATAAAAAGATTTTGTTTTTGGTCAATTTTTTTTTAAAAACACAAAAATATTTTCAGTTTATTTTCTTGTGTTGTGAGTTTACACTTGATGTGACATATTGGTGTGCTTGGACCCGCTTCACTCCATATTTCCACGTGGCTAGTACATTTGGTCATGATTTTGGATGCTAAGATTGATATTAACCATTTGATTGATGCGGTTGTTTTGAAGTTGACTTAAATTCAGATTCGACTATGAATATGACATTATACACATGTACGAGCTTAATTGAATGTTTAACTTCTCATGCATATTTGAGTTTAGTGAGACGTTGTCCTCTCAGTTTTGTCATCTACGCTTATATTAGATTTGGGGGAGTTTTTCATGTAAGAACCATTGCACGTGAGGATTTGTATTGCATATTGCAAAATGATGAGTGTGCACGGGAAAGGGCTACGAGAGGCATGTGAACTCATCGTGAAAGCCACCGTTTAAAAGCCCCCCCCCCCCCCCCCCAAAAAAAAACAAATAAGGCAATAAAAAGAAAAATATTCCAAAAATGGGGCCAATAGGATATCTCTTAAAAAGAGAAATAGATCTTCAAAAGAAAATTGAATAAAAAGAATTATCAAATATGATGAAATTTTAGTTGAAGATCAACATATTTTCATAAAAAAGTCCTAGGTTGAAAAAGTCGTGTCATGGTGCTATTGTTTGGTAGAATTGTTACAATTCTAGACTTGTGTGCCTGATGTTTGTTTAGTTCATTAAGTCAAATTTTAACTGTCACATATGGCTAAAACATAGTTTGATGATAGTTAGTGGTCAATTACAGCTTCTTGAATGTATTTGGATTGTGATTCATTTGTGTTAGTTACACCCATTCATTCCATTCCATGTTTGAGCACATTGATACTATGTTAACGTGTAACTCACATGTTTTTGAGTCAGTTTTGCTACTATTTTTGTACTGTCAGATTCTTTTATCAACTGGGAAGTTTATACATTATGTTTTAGTTGGAATTAAGAAATTTTTAAGTCATTAGAATGACATATCCATGTAGTTAGATGGATGGATGAAACAACCCTAGCGCAAGCTACAATCGACGTACATGTATGGTTGTTAGATGGGTCATTAGAAAGGACCTTTTGAATGAGGTGCTACTGTTTCTGGTTGTTAGTAGCGAGATCTTGCATGGTTTGAATGTCATCATTATATCGTTTGAACGGGGGATCTCTTCTTCGTTCGAATGACCTATTTTGGGATTTTAAGTTTTTTATTCTATTTCAGTCCCTGGTTATTATATATTCTGATGTTGCACTGATTTGGCACTTTCGTATTATTTTGGACAGTTTACATGCAATTATCATTGGTTATTCATGCATAATTCTTACACGGCATTGTTGAATGATATTTCATTTAGTCACAACATTTGATTTTGATAATTGTTTCATGTGACTGTTTACTAGATATGATTTATCATATATTGATCCTTTATTAACTAGTTCACCATGTTTATCTAGGTATGCTTGTTATGTTATATTCATGCTAGATATACGTTTATATATTTATTTTTCTCACTAGTTGTCTATTCGAGACAAAAAGGGGGAGAGATAGATATGTGATGTGGGGGAGACTTGACTTGAGATTTGATATTGATATTGATATTGATTTATTGATATTGATCATATTGTTTATATATCAGTTATTCCTGCATACTTCACTTGGTATTTGTTTGTTTCGTGTGTGTACTGATTCGTCATAGATTCAAGATTTTATGACTACATCACATTCTTCATGCTTGTCGGTCCGACATTTGATAGCTCGTGTCCTATATTTTCTTTTTGGGTTTATGGGATGGGATTTTAGGTCTTTCGGCTTAACGACCCAGCTTAGGAATTTCATTTTTTTGGTTTTGTCCTGGAATAGCCAACGGTGGAGATTTGTAAGGAAAAATTTCTAAGTAGTGTAAATTTGTATGTATTGGCACTATTTCGGACAAAAACCACTTTGAGTCATATGATAGAAGCCTATGACATTGTGTTGAAGATGTAGCGACCAAGCTTTAAATATAGGTCATGCCGAGGTTTGGTGCAAGTTTCACGTCTTTATATTATTTTTCGAGATTCTCGCAGGTATGAATACATAATGGTTTATGGACTCTTGGTAAATTTTTCTAAGGATGATATTTTATTTAAAACTGATTTTATAATGATTTTTTTGAGTTTAGAGTCATATGAACATTTCTCGATTTTTATATGGTTCAAACGACATTCTAAGTCATTCAAACGATATTATGGAGTCGTTCAAATGACATGGTCATTTCGTTATCATGAGATGGCCATTTCGTTCAAATGACATCACATTTTTGTTAGAATTACATGTCGCCTCAAAATTATTATTTAAGGCATTTTTTCCTTAAAAAAATGGGTATGCATAACATATAGAACAAAACAAAATCTATACATTTTCTACAATTGTTTACCTTTATGTTTACAAGATCCGAGTTTACATAACCATATGTCATATAGATCTTGTGTTTGAACCATTGTTCCATTATTCATCATTCAAAGAACCTGTTTCATGCGGTGGACTTCGTACTTACTGATTGATGGTTGCTGAAGCTGCATCGGTGGACACCGAGGTACGCGTGGACTCATGCATTGTGGACCTTGTGGGGGTGGACTCCTGAATTACACTGTGGAGGAGCGATTGAAGAGAAGAAGACGCGTCAAGACTTGTGGGGATCAAGTCTTTTAGTAAGACTATAATTCTTTATTTGTAATTGTCGTATCATAGTGATTGTCTGGCATGTGCCGTCATAGGTTTTTTCCCTTCATGGTTTCCTCATACATCGAAATATTTTGTGAGATTTCTTTACTTTATCTTGGTTATATCACTAGATGGATGTTTAGGGATAAAGAAGATAAAATTGGCTTAATTAATTTGGTTCACAAAATTTGTGCTTAATAAAATTGGAAAAAGGTTTTGAGAAAAATTGTTTTCACCTAAAGCGCGCACACACAGAGGGACCCCATCGCATTTACAAAGTTGAATTAACTGACATATATATAATATATTTGGTATAAATAATGGGAATTCTCACAAACATATTTTTTGTTTCAAAATATACTGACACGCATTAAGGAAAAGTAGGTGTCATACATATTTTTAGAATAAAACTCCAACAATCTCCCACTTAGTAATAAGCCATGTACATTAGCATCCAACTCCTAATTTATCTACTCGAATGTCTATTTCCCTATTTTTATAAGGATTAATTAGGTGTTATCAAAATTCATCCTTGGTCATAAACTTATCACCTCCTTGTTTGATCTTTGTAACTAGGAGAAACCTACGCTCAATGCGCTTAACACTTTTATGGGTATTGGGTTATCTAAAACTTGAAATCTTTTTTATATAGAAATAATAAAGTGTAAAATCCCATTGAACTTGGAAAAACCTAATCCAATTTACGTAGGATGTTCCCGAGCCATATAGACTCTATTTTTTCCTCCAAAGTGGAAACAACTTGGCCTTTACAGTGGAGTCAACAATTAAAGATTGCTTCACAATCCTTCAAATTATTGTTCTACCGCCTATGGTAAACACATATTCCTAGGTCGTGAACTTGGAATATCTATCATACTAGAAATTAAGTGTTCCTACCCAAGCGGAACAAGACTATAAGACTAAAGGTTGGTAACCATGCCAATGATGTAAAATATACTTAGTCTAGTACACAATATAGTATACATGAGGATTCCCCCATCTAAGCATTAAGTATATTATCATTTCTTCTATCTAATCAAGTGTTTTAATACACTAGTCCCCAAATACAGTGATTCCATACTTGAAAATAAAAATCCTCCCGTGGAATTTTGATGTTAAGCATGTGAGTACAACGTCGATATAAGGAGCTTTGGATAATCTGAAAGTGCGCTTTCATTCAATGTCCCAACTTATTTAATTAAACTCCAATTTTTATATCCAGTTTTAATTATCCCTAAACATGCATCTAAGTGATTGAAAGAAATAAATTTATCTAACATGCAATCCAACAATCATAAAAGAAAATTTGGGGAAAAATCCCTAAAAGGGGCAAAACCTTTTATTTCACTATTTAATGTAGATCACGACTTACATGTACATAGAGAAATACAGTGTTTCTGATATACAAATACTCACAAGCCTCAGTTCATTGTATTCAGCAATAGCTCTTGTAAGAACTCCAAGAATCAGCAATGGGGATAGTTTATCTTCTCCATAAGTACCACTCCAAGATTGGGTAATATCAATATAAAGGGTTTCTCAAAGATTCACAAACATATATAGGGAGGTTTGAGTGAATCAAAATGGGTTTTAGCCTTAAAATACAAAGACTTAAATTACAGCAGGTCTGCAGAAGGAGTTGTTCAAAAGTCTTATGATATACCTAATGAGAGCAGGTATTTATTGGTGAAATAAAAAATCAAGGTGGCGGCATGTCGTTCAAATGACATGTGCATGTTATCGGAACGATATAGAGATGTCGTTAGATCCTCCTTCGAACGACCTAAGAAGCGACATACCAAAAACAAAAATAGTGCATGGTCGTTTGATTTATATTAGATCATGGGATCGAAGGAACCTATCAAATGACATGTCCATGTCGTTAGAATGACATGTCCACGTCGTTTGAACGGCCTTACGAGAAAATCATTATTCTTAAATGCCAACCTTGTTTTTGATAAAATGCAATCAGTTATAAAATCGATTTAAAATTCTCCAAATATAATTGCGAATATTAAGAACTCCAAATTATAATTATGCCATTAACGTAGGGGAGTAGTGGATACCGGTTGAAGTATAAAGTCGCACATTTGAAGATGATGGGTGCGTGATGATGAGCACAATGCTAATGATTTGAATAGTGTCCATTGTGGATGATCGGTTTTAGACGTTCTAATGTATCGGTATACGACATATCGTATGCGACCTAGGACAACTCAAAAAATCCTAGATTCCATCGGACAATCATAAGATTATCTCCTTACAAATATCCCCCCTATGTTTATGCCAATACATACATAAAAATATCCGAATTATTTAACCAAAAAAAATTTCTAGGACATACAATCTAATATCCCCAAAAATCCTTAATTGGAAATATTAAAATACATGTCTTGAAATTTCCAAAATCTTCAAATATTCAACTCTCCAAAGTTTCTTTGTCCTCATCCGGGTGTGCCAAATATATAATCATTAAATGTACCGACACACATGAAACAAAAAACAAATACCCGTGATGCGCAAAAAATTGAAATAAAATGGTAAGCATAAATGCTAAATTAATTAAGCACTAGCAAACCATAAAATAATCAAACTTTCCCACTCCCCCATAAATCGTTCTCCCCCTTTTTATTATGCCCTAAATAGACAAGGAAATAAAACATAAACAATAAATATGGAGCGTGTCACAAATAAATAACCTTCTCTTTTGAATTTTTTTTTAAAAAATTCTCTTAAAAATATACAAAAAAATCACACCATGAATTTACACTAAGATAACCAAGTCAATGAAAGAGTAAGTGTAAGGGTGTATCGATAGGAAAATCAACTCGAACAATCATAACATATGTGCACGATGAATATGGATACTTCTAACAAATGAACTCAAGGTCTTCCTTAGGTGTAAAAAGTTGAATTTATATGAAATTGACTCAATATAATCGACAAATCAAAGTCTAAAACGATTTCCACACCAATAAGATGTAAAATTATGTAATGTTTATTCCAGACTTTGTTAGGACGTGAAAATCCATCAATTTCCAACCAAACTCCCTCATAAATAATAATTCATTTCTTTTATTGAGGTTCTAAATTCTCTTTAAGAGATTTCCTATTGGCCCCATTTTGGCATATTTTCTTTTTATTGCCTTAATTTTTCTTGGGCTCTTTTCAAATGGTGGATTTTACGACGAGTTAACATGCCTTTTGCAGCACTTTCACGTGTTCACTCATTATCTTTTTAATATTAATTAAATTCTCATGATCAACGATTCTTACATGCACTACCTTCATTGACTCATTTTATCGCATTTGGTTCATTGTAAGACATGATTAAGATGAAAACATTTTGACCAACATGTGATAGACAAGTACAAAAATCAAATAAATTTGTGCACGTGGGCATTAAAGGAGACGATGAGTCAAATAACTAGAAAGTAATCACTAACTACACCTCAATGAATTCAAACATTACAAAGCAAGTGGATGAAATGAAGTTGTCTCAAAACACTACCAAATAGTCACGTGGATAATGAAATGATGTGGTGACTTGGCCATCCTAAATATCCATCCACAAAAGGTGTAAACAAACTGCAAATATTTCTTTTCAAAAATTATTATAAAAATAAAATCATTTTTTTTTTTTCATTTTTGTAAGGACACAAATTTCCAATTGAGTCCATATATAGTTTTGGCTCAAGTCCGGACAAAAACATTTATTCATAGGATAGTATTTAATTGTAATATTCTCAAGCCTATGATGTGTTTGTTGAAGACGTAGCGGCAAAGAGTATAAAACCTCATCAAATGTGCCGGTTTGCGTGCCTCGTTTCTACGTCATCTTATATAGTTCCATGCTCCCAAGGTATGAATGCAATTATGTTTATATAGGAGCTTGGAACAAAGTATGTTGGGTGTTAGGTTTAATTAAAACTATGTTTACTTTAAGAAAAAAATAATTAGAACTTTAAAAATAAAGTATATGAAGTTTCTGGGCCAAAAATTGAATTTTGTAAAAATTCTGGAAGGTCGTTCGAAATGTCGTTCGAACGAGTTTTTCGTTCGAACCAGGTTTCGTTCGAACGAGTTTGCCAACGAGTCTAAACTAGTCTGTCGTTCGAAATGTCATTCGAACGAACTTATTCGTTCTAACGAGGTTTCCAACGAGATTCTAACGAAGTCCATACTGGTGTGTCGTTAGAAGTCTCGTTCGAGCGAGAGTTCGTTCGAACAAAATGTCGTTCGAACGAACTGCTAGGCGGGAACAGTTTTTGGCAGTTTTTGGCCCACTTCCCCACTTGGTTTTTAACCACCTATTACAGACTTTAATAGGTGCGGGAATGACATTTTCTAAACTAACATTTACATAACTTTTCCAACTTA
Source organism: Sambucus nigra (assembly GCA_949130495.1). Lineage (NCBI taxonomy): Eukaryota > Viridiplantae > Streptophyta > Magnoliopsida > Dipsacales > Adoxaceae > Sambucus > Sambucus nigra. Next base: position 237,286,111 of record OX422222.1, read on the forward strand.
GTTTATCTCTTAGAGAGAGTTTGAGAGAAAAATGGTTTAGGAAAATGTTCATGTTTTGAGTGTTAATTTTTCAAAGAGAAAATCCTTCACACTCTAGTTTACACCCAATTGTGTTTAGTCCAAGCACTTATTTATATATCAAATTGCTTGGAGTTTGGGCACCGGTTTATCTCTACTGAATTCAAGAAGAGAAGCTTTGGTTTGCTTCTACATCCATCAAAGAAGAAGAAATTTTTGTTGCGATTCTACCCACTTGGAGAAAGGCTCCATGTACGGGTGACGGTGACCATAGAAAGCCCCATCGGTGGATTCCGAGATCGCGGTGGTGTTCCGAGGTTATCCGCTAGGAAGAGGTGTCTACAAGAAGAAGCGTCGAGGCTTGAGAGGGATCGAGTCAGTCGTTGTAAGTCTATCTGTCTTGTAATTGTAATTCCGTATCTAGTGGATTTGTGGCTAGGGCCGTCCGAGGTTATTTCCCGTCTTGGGTTTTTCCTCGTACATCGCGGCGTAGTGTGATTGGTTTATTTTATCTTGCTTCAATAACGTAGAATGCATGCTTAGAATAATTCAAGATAAAATTCGGTTTAAATCATCACACTCACTTTAATTTGGACTTAAATTAAATATTCGGTAATGTTGTTTAATTCAAGTCATTTGCTAAAATTTGGTTTCGCCTAACTTGCTAATATTGATAAATATGACTTAGGCAAATTCTAGGACTTGGTGCTATTTTAATTTGTTTGAGAAATTAAAATTTGGCTTTGTTTATTTGTGAACCATCATTCAACGCTTTCGCATCATTTATTGAATTTATCTAAAAAGGAAATTACTTTACGTTTACAAATTGGTATCAGAGCCAAAAACGATAAATTATTTCGTTAAGATCCTTTCAATTTTTGGCTAAAATGGAATTTTCCCCATTTTCAAAATTTCTTATTTTTGATGGTTCAAACTACGAGTATTGGAAAGCGCGAATGAAATCGGCACTAAAATCTATCGATGAGAGAGTTTGGATGTCTGTTGTTAACGGGTACTCCCCACCAACTTATTTAGTTGAAAATGAACGTTTTATCAAACCCGCCGATAGATGGACTGAAAATGAGTTTAAACTTGCTAATTTTAATTCCCGTGGTGTAAATGCCTTGTTTAGCGCTGTCACACCAGATGAATTCCGACGTATTATGACGTGTGAAACCGCTAAAGAAGCTTGGGATATTTTACAAATAACTCATGAAGGAACTAGTGTCGTTAAAGCTTCAAAACTCCAAAACCTCACCACTCAATCTGAAACTATCAAAATGAATGAAAAAGAAACTTTTGATGAATTTGATGCTATAATTTCTGATATTGTTAATTCATCTTTTAACTTGGGAGAGAAAATACCTGACGACCGTGTTGTAAAGAAAATTTTAAGGTCCCTACCCGATAGATTTATTCCAAAGGTGACCGTTTTAAATTCTTTACCCACTTTAGCCTCTACGAAATTAGAAGAGCTTATAGGTGATTTACAAACCTATGAATTAGATATGTTTACCTCTAAAAATGAAAAGAAAATCGAAAAGGGCGTTGCTTTAAAAGCCCGAAAAGAGGTCAAACAACTAGTAGAGAGCCATAGTGATAGTGACTCGGAAGATATGGCTTTGTTTGCTCGTAAATTTAGAAAATTTCTTAAATTTAACAAAGATAAATTTAAAAATGATTTTAAGAAATTTGATACTTCTAAACATGATAAAAGCGAGAAGATTTCTAAACCCGAGAAGTTCCCTAAAACTAGTAATGACAATTTAGATAGGGACGAGTCTGATAAGTGTTTTGGTTGTGAAGGTTATGGCCATAGGGCGTTTGATTGACCCACTAAACTAAGGAAAGAGGGTAAGCGACCCATCTCATATAATGCGACCCTTAGTGATAGTGATAAGGAAGAGAAGCCCGATTCCCCCACTAAGAAAAATTTTGTGGCTTTTATATCTAGTCATGTGAGCGATAGTGAGAACTCATCGATTGATGAAACGATAGCACATGCCACTTTCAAGGTCATTGTACATGATTCTATTGCTTTTGATGATAGTGAGAGTGAAGAAGAAAGAGAGAGTGAAAATGAAGAAGAGGTTAATGTGAGTGAGCTTCAAAATTCTTTTCAAGAACTTTATAAAGAATCTATTAAATTGAAAAGAGCTAATTTGAAGTTAGAAGCTAGTTTAAGAAATAGTGTCAAGGTCGTTGATGAAAATGATTTAGTAGAAGACCTTAGGACACGTGAGAGTACTCTTCGAGAGAAGCTAGAATACGTAGAAGGCGAAAGAGATAGCCTTAGGGGTTTAATGGAATCCTTGAAAAAGGAGCTTCTTGCTTTTGAAGAGAGAACTGTTTTATTAGAGTCTAATATTTTGGAATTGCAAGATAAATTAAAAGACTCTAGTAATGTCAAATTTGATTTGGAGTGTCGTTCGAAAAAACTAGATAAAATGTTAGGAACGGTCCAAATTAAAAATGACACTTGTGGTTTAGGCTTCAATACTTGTAATGAATTTACTCATAATGCCAAAACCACTGTTTTAGGAGAATCCACTAGGAATGCATTTAATGATCACTCCTTAGGTAAATCTTTTCGACATGCTCTTGCCTGTACACATTGTGGTCGAAAAGGTCATCTTAGGAAATTTTGTTTTGATCTTAAACGAATTCCTCGAAAATCCCATAGTAAAGTAACCACGGTAGTTAAAGTTCCTACACCCCAAGATAGTCAGTCTTCATTAATTTGGGTTAGGAAATCCGACTTGGTTGCCTTGCAAAATAGGGTTTTTGATTCTCATTTACTTTCACATGCCTCCTCCCTTGCTAAATCTAAAGGATGAATGTTTTAGTGTTTGCATACTTTAGCGTTTGTACATCATGCTATATTCACATGCTAAATGTATGCTTGTTTAGTCATTTTCTAGTCATTACTTTATTTCATATCACATACTAGATATTATGACTTGTTTATCTTTTTGTATTATATTTTGGCTTGAATTGACTGCATAATATAAAAAGATTTTTGTTTATCATTTGTGTTTTATTTATTTCTTTTAAGCTTAATGCAAAATACAAATGATTTTTGTTTATCCTTTTTGAGTAAATATCTATTTTTGATTAAAAATGTTAAAAACTCAAAAAAGCTTTTTTTTGTGTGTATTTTAGTTTGACACACTTTAAGTGGCATATATTTGTGTTTCTATCCCATCTTTTACGCTCCCACGTGGCTAGAACTTTTGGTTTAGATTTTCAATCCTTAAAATGTTCTTTACCATGATTTATATGGAGTAGTTGGATTTTGTATTGTTTAAATGGATTCTATTTTTATATGCCTCTATTCACACATGGAAGAGCTTTTTTGAAATCTTAATGTCACATGTTATATTTGAGCTTTTTGAGGTGTTCTCCTATCAATCTAGTCATCTACATATCTATGACCTAGGAGGACTAGTGCATGTCAAAATCCGTTGCATGTGAGATTTGTGTGAAAATGAAAACATGATAAATAAAATGTGCACGGGGAAGGGCTCCGAAAGGATGAATTAAATCCTTTGCGATAGTAAGCCACCGTTTATTGGATCTAAAAGAAATACGTGATAAAAAGGCCTAAAAACAGAATATATGGCATTCAAAAGAAAACATTTTCCAAGGCTTATGTTTGTTTGATATATTCATTCAAAAGCAAAAGAATATATATGCTTATTGAGGGAGAATTGGATGGTATATAAACGGTTTGCACAATGTCCGTTTATCCTAGTTGTCTTCAATGTCATGACTCTATTTGGTTTGTAGAATCATCATCATGCTAGGCTTGTATGCATTGTGTATGTTTGTTCATTGAGTTCAATATTTATATTATCACATGAGGTTATATATAAATGTGATGAAGTTTGCAATCAAATGAGAACTCCGTGAATGTTTATTAAGTGTTTGGGTCTAAATTTAATTGTTGCTAGTTCACACCCCTACACTTCCGTTTCCATATGACACATTTTTGCCATACGAGTGTGCAAACTTATTGTATTTTGTGTCCTGTGTGTGTTTATATCTATATATATATATATATGCAAGTGCTTCATTAATATATTTCTAGTTTATATATATATATATATATGATATTTGTTTTGTCTTTGCCTATTCTTTTCTTGCCCATATGCTTTCACGTCTTAACACTTTAAGCTTCAACATGCTTTTATGGTTATTAGTTCTTTATCCTTTGCCTATTCCTGAACAAAAAGGGGGAGAATGATGATAGGGGGAGAAATGGTATCTAATCCTATTATTATCGTATCTTAGTTTGGGGGAGATTTAACTTAGGGGGAGACGTCTTTCTAAGTAGGTCATGTGTTTGATAAAGGGGAGAATTAATTTAGGGGGAGTAATTAATTAATTGCATTTAATTCTTTGATATTCCCTATGCATTTGATAAGTTTGCTTAAGTGTGCAGGATTTCTTCTACAGCGGCATTGGTTAAACGGCAAAGCGTTTGATCCTTGGGTTGAGTCAAGTTTGGGTGGGTTATGTTCTGAGTCTAGTGAGCTTGACGGCCCTTTAGGATTTTTGTTTGGTTTTTGTCCCGGAATAGCCAAAGGGGGAGATTTGTAAGGACACAAATTTCCAATTGAGTCCATATATAGTTTTGGCTCAAGTCCGGACAAAAACATTTATTCATAGGATAGTATTTAATTGTAATATTCTCAAGCCTATGATGTGTTTGTTGAAGACGTAGCGGCAAAGAGTATAAAGCCTCATCAAATGTGCCGGTTTGCGTGCCTCGTTTCTACGTCATCTTATATAGTTCCATGCTCCCAAGGTATGAATGCAATTATGTTTATATAGGAGCTTGGAACAAAGTATGTTGGGTGTTAGGTTTAATTAAAACTATGTTTACTTTAAGAAAAAATTAATTAGAACTTTAAAAATAAAGTATATAAAGTTTCTGGGCCAAAAATCAAATTTTGTAAAAATTCTGGATGGTCGTTCGAAATGTCGTTCGAACGAGTTTTTCGTTCGAACCAGGTTTCGTTCGAATGAGTTCGCCAACGAGTCTAAACTGGTCTGTCGTTCGAAATGTCATTCGAACGAACTTATTCGTTCTAACGAGGTTTCCAACGAGATTCTAACGAAGTCCATACTGGTGTGTCGTTAGAAGTCTCGTTCGAACAAAATGTCGTTCGAACGAACTGCTAGGCGGGAACAGTTTTTGGCAGTTTTTGGCCCACTTCCCCACTTGGTTTTTAACCACCTTTTACAGACTTTAATAGGTGCGGGAATGACATTTTCTAAACTAACATTTCCATAACTTTTCCAACTTAGTTTATCTCTTAGAGAGAGTTTGAGAGCAAAAATGGTTTAGGAAAATGTTCATGTTTTGAGTGTTAATTTTTCAAAGAGAAAATCCTTCACACTCTAGTTTACACCCAATTGTGTTTAGTCCAAGTTCTTATTTACATATCAAATTGCTTGGAGTTTGGGCACCGGTTTATCTCTACCGAATTCAAGAAGAGAAGTTTTGGTTTGCTTCTACATCCATCAAAGAAGAAGAAATTTTTGTTGCGATTCTACCCACTTGGAGAAAGGCTCCATGTACGGGTGATGGTGACCATAGAAAGCCCCATCGGTGGATTCCGAGATCGCGGTGGTGTTCCGAGGTTATCCGCTAGGAAGAGGTGTCTACAAGAAGAAGCGTCGAGGCTTGAGAGGGATCGAGTCAGTCGTTGTAAGTCTATCTATCTTGTAATTTTAATTCCGTATCTAGTGGATATGTGACTAGGGCCGTCCGAGGTTGTTTCCCGTCTTGGGTTTTTCCTCGTACATCGCGGCGTAGTGTGATTGGTTTATTTTATCTTGCTTCAATAACCTAGAATGCATGCTTAGAATAATTCAAGATAAAATTCGGTTTAAATCATCACACTCACTTTAATTTGGACTTAAATTAAATATTCGGTAATGTTGTTTAATTCAAGTCATTTGCTAAAATTTGGTTTCGCCTAACTTGCTAATATTGATAAATATGAGTTAGGCAAATTCTAGGACTTGGTGCTATTTTAATTTGTTTGAGAAATTAAAATTTGGCTTTGTTTATTTGTGAACCATCATTCAACGCTTCCGCATCATTTATTGAATTTATCTAAAAAGGAAATTACTTTACGTTTACAATTTTTCTTAAAAATCAAAAATATTTTGTATTTTTCTTTTTTCTTAAAAACCAAAAATCTTTTTGTATTTTTCCTATTTAATTTGTTTTTTTTTGTATTTTTCCTATTCAAAATAACTTAAAATCTTTTTGTATTTTTCTAAAATATGAAAAAGGAAAAAAAATAATACAATAATAATACAATTGATACAATCTAGCAATATGAACCAAGAATAAGCACATGAAAAACCATCCTATACTAGACACACAAACCAACCCTCAGTTAACTGTGTAGATACCTAAAGACTTCCTAAGACTCTCGAATCTAGGGACGTCTAAAGGTTTCGTGAAGATATCATCTAACTGGAGGTCAGTGGTCACAAAGATCAAGGATATGACTCCCTCATCTACTAGGTCTTGGATAAAGTGCTCGTGATTAGGTATAAATTCTTCATATTTATCCCCTTAATTTCGGTCATTTTATGATCCCTTGCATGGTAAATAGCTTGGATATTTCTCATATTTATGATACTAACCCTTATTGGCAAGTATTTCGTGTTTTGTGTATCTCTTATGTGTTTTACAGGTATTTCATGCAAGAAAGATGGAAAAGAAAACACAAAATAGTGAAAGAAACCAAGAAACAGGGAGTTGAAGGGCATTTTTGTAATTTTGAAGCCTTATACCAGAGGTGGGGCCAACTGGAAAGTTGTAGAGATTTCAATTATAAGAACACTGGAAAAAACGGTACCTCAATCCGAGCTATGGTGAAGAAGTTAAGGTCATTCGAAGTTGAGGAGATAATGAAGAGAAGTTGAGTCTGTGAAGGGTATCGATCCGGGTGAAATAAAAAAAGGATCAATCCGGCCTTTAGAATTCACTACATTAGGAATATTTAGGGGATCGATCCGGGTGAAATAATAAAGGGATCTATCCGGCCATTAGTCACGCTCCAGACACGTTACAAAATTAGTCACGCTTTCTAAGTGTGACAAATTGGCAGATACGAGATTCTTATTTTGTCCTTTTCTTTTAGCCAAAAGATTTTTATTTTTTGGGGACTCTTCTAAACCACCTCTAGCCTATATATTTAGTCATTTGGACTCTTTTTATTCGGATTTCATTCATGTAAAAGATCCATAATAAGTAGGAAAATCTAGGAGAAGAATTTACATATTTTGCACCTTTAATTCTAGAGCTTTTCCAGTTTTTTTTAATCTTTGATTTCTTCTTGCATGGTCTTGTTCTTCAATCTTGTTAACCTTTATTTATAGTACCTTTATTATTATTTCTCATGTTTAATCTCTCTTTCCACACAATTATGAGTTCATGCAACGTAGATAATGTAGTTTTCACTAATTTCACCATGTTAGGCTAGATTTTTAAGGGTTGGGATGCATAAACCTAACCCGATGTGGTTTGCATGGGTATAAAATTAGTTCTCTAAATTTAATAATCGATTAGATCATGTAGTACGGTGATCACAACCGTTGTAGGACTTTTGATCTCGTTTGCCCTAGGTAACCGGGATGCTTTAGAGTGCAATGCGCGTGTAGCTAATACGACACTACTTTACGTGTGATGCGGGATTGAACCTCATATATGTAATTCTTGGGAGTAGTAAATATCGGGTTTGATCGATTAATTAATTTATGACTAGTTTTATACTGGGAAACACACTAGGGTTTGGGGGACTGAATTCCTAACCTATTTTTTCCTTAGACATATTAATTCATTCTTAGTTAATTAATTTTGCTCTCGTAGTTAATTCAGTAGTTTAATCTAGTTTGCATTTTAGTTAGTAGATTTAATCCCATAATCCCATAACCATCTTTTCTTAACTTTTTAAAGTCAACTTTAGGATTAAATAACCTACCTTCTGTCGTCAAAACGAGATCGTCCTTTTCCCCTGTGGATTCGATACCCAGACTCGCCGCTATACTCCATAAGGATTTAGTTAAAGTTTAGTTTTTTTATATTGTGGTCGGAAGCCGATAACAACGATTAGCATATTTACACGGACGCTCGATTTCCACCTTGATTAAAATGGCACCGTTGGCAGGGAATTAGGTAGACTTCAGGTTAGTTTGGTTAATCCCAAATTTGAAAAAAAAGATCCAAAAATATGGGTGTCACGTTTTTGAATTGCCCGATTTAAATTGTCTTACTTTAACTCTTTTGGTTGATTTAATTGATATGATAATAGTGAGGAGGAGGCGCTCAAGACTTATGAACATTGGATCAATATCACTAAAAATGAGTCTCATAAATACAAGCCCAGTGATATGGCCATCCAAATTTATCAAAATGAAAGTCTTGAAGAAGAAATACTTGGAAAAGAATATCGGGGAAAAAATCGTTATTAGGAGAAAGAGTTAGATGCATTATTTGAACCCAATGAGGATTTTTCTTCCAATATTTTTGAAGTTGAAGAATGTTTTCAACTAAATGAGGAATTTGAGGTGCTAGAACCAAGGAAGCCTACTTTGGAAGAGACCCTTCTTCTATTCACCTAAGTCGTGGCCAACCGTGAAGCTCTTTTCTTGGAACTCGAAGCAACTTACAAGAAGATGAATTCTTATTTTGATAGCTTAGAGGAGGTCGAGACTTGCATTTCACCTAAAAAATTTGAGGATGAAATCATTGAGAGTGATCCAAGTACTTTTGAATCTCAACCTCTTATAAAAATTTCAAAATCTATTGAGGTTGAAGATCCTTCATTTCCTTGTGTCCCCACTATTATCGAACCATTAACTCCATCATAAGAATCGGATGAAAGTCTTGAGGACATTGACCCGATTATTGAACGAGAATATTTATTTGAGATGCTTCATCTTATGGGTTATTCACTTACATCTGCACTACCTCCCATTCCAATTGAAAATAAATTGGGAGATGAATTGAATTTTGATTCCCATGAGTTGGTTGTAACTTTTGAAATAGTTAAAACTTTTACCGACGAGGAATCTTTGCTTGAACTGGTTTCCAAGATATATTCTTCCTTTTTGTGTGCCCCTCTTCCCATACAACTTGATATTTTTTTGGGAGGGGATTCTATTTTTCTTAGATCCCAATTGTATTTTTCACCCATCATCCCTTTAAAATTTTTAATTGGTGATGGTTCATTTTTTCCATCTCACACATGCCTTCTGTTGTTCAAATGAAATTCTTATTTTTCGGAAGGCATGGATGAAAATGAGGGTACACTGATTATCCCTCAAAGTCAAATTGTATTTTGGGTGGACCCTCAAATTTTTTGACTTCTAGTATATAACTTATTAGAAGTTCGAATCGAAGGTTGTACATAATTAGCTTTTTTTTTACTTTTCCTTTTTTTTTTAGTTTAGAGTAATTAGTTAAAGTTTTTGTTATTCTTGGTTCTAACATGTTTCGTAGATTCAATGGACTCGTACTCATCGGGAATCACTCCATTGGGGTAATATATTTCTTTTCGTCTCTTTGTGTTGCGTTCTTGATTTGAGTTGAGGACAATGCAACATTTAAGTTAGGGGGTGTGGGATATTCTTCCCATTTATTGATTAGTTTCAATGATTCGATCATATGTTCTTTCCAAGCGTATTATTTTTTTTTAGAAAATTTTAAAAATTTCCCCAAAAATTGAAAATTTTTGAAAAAGCCAAAAATCGTTGTCTTTAAAATAAATAAAAATTGAAATTTAAAAGCTTCAAAAATGTCACAAGTAATTTGTCTCAAGTTGTAAAAATCTAATGCACAAAGCCAAAATTGACCGAAGACGTAAATTGAAAGAAAATTGACGACTTAACGAATAAGTGTGGAGATTAATCAACCGGGTGAGATTTCGAGCCTATCGATTTTTTTGAGTTTTTAAATCAATCCGAGTGAATTGTTAACTCAAAGTTCTTTTCAGTGTTTTAATAAGTCAGTGAAGATCAATATTTTATTGTTTTGATCGGTTATGGGAAATGTGTGACATTATCTTGAATATTGCGCACTAACAAATCTCTAAACTTAATTAATCTCGAGACGCATATGGTAAAAGCAACTCGCATTTGGACAATGAAGTAGGCCCTCGTTTGTCAACCAAAAATATTGGACATAAAAAGTTGTGAAAAATTATCCCTTTTGTAACTCAAATTTGAGCCGAATAATTTTTTCCTTTCGTTTGACAACCCGAAAAACCCACATTGGCTCGAAATTATGAAAGTTGAAAATCCGAGAAATTAAGTCCGAAAAGTGCATAAAAAGGGGCAAGAAAAAAAATAGTAGAGAAATACTCAACAAAAATAGCAAGAAAAGAAAAGCGTGAAAAATAGAAAAAAGTAGAAAAATAAGAAAAAATGAGCAAATGCTAGAAAAAGCAATAAAGGACATCATTAGAAAATTTTCCAATTCTAGACTTCCCAACCATTTCCATGTTACCCCAATACACCTTAAACCCAAGAAAGTCCTAACCGAGTTCGAATTGCGAAGTTGATTACCGCGTGGAGAGGTAAGATACAAAAAGATAATATAAGAGATTAAATGGTGTGAATAAAAGATGATATTTACCGTTTCCCAATAACCGTAATCCGATGAAGAGATCTTTTCACCCATCAATTTTCGTCTTTCATAATTATGTGCGTGAACTTGTGTCCCATTATATTTACTCTTTATATCACACATACCGAGAGAAATAGCCACAATCCGAGTGATTCGTTTGTGAGTGAATCTGTGAGAAATTGAATTAAAACGAATTTTTGAAAAACTAACGTAATGATCAATCAGTGGAAATTGGAGGTTTAATTTTTGGCTTCGTACACACACACTATGATTTGAGATGCTTGAATATAAATTTGCGGTGACTATTTTTGGGGAGTTTAAATTGTACAGTTGTTAAATATTTTGATCTTTCTTTGATTAAAAATGAATTTTGTGGGTATATTCACTGCAAAAACCCTCACGAGACACTACTCATCCTACTAGGGTAACCTAGGGGTTTAACGACTTGCTGCATACTCGCTTGCCCGCGAAAGAGGCATTATATCCCAATAAAGTTTTTGAAGGGTCCTTAACTCACGCTCTTATGATTTTACATTGATTGGGACGCGCAAAATTGTAAGTTAGGGGTGTTTAATTAGACATAAATTCTTCATATTTATCCCCTTAATTTCGGTCTTTTTACGATCCTGTGCATGGTAAATAGATTGGATTTGTCTCATATATATGCTACTAACCCTTCTTGGCAAGTATTTCGTGTTTTGTGCATCTCTTATGTACTTTACAGTTATTTCATGCAAGAAATATGGAAAAGAGAACTCAAAATAGTGAAAGAAACAAAAAAATGGGGAGTTGAAGGGAATTTTCATAATTTTGAAGCCTTAGTCCAGAGGTGGGGCCAGCTAGAACGTTGTATAGATTTTAGTTATAAGAACACTGGAAAAAATGGTACCTCAATCCGAGCTACGGTGAAGAAGTTAAGGTCATTCGAAGTTGAGGAGATAATGAAGAGAAGTTGAGTCTGTGAAGGGGATCGATCCGGTATGCATAAAAAAGGGATCGATCCGGAGAAGGGGATCGATCCGGATGAAATAAAAAAAGGATCAATCCGGCCTCTAGAATTCACTGCATCAGGCATATTTAGGGGATCGATCCGGGTGAAATAATAAAGGGATCGATCCGGCCATTAGACACACTCCAGATCTGTTACAGAGTTAGTCACACTTTATAAGTGTGACAAATTGGCAGATACAAGATTCTTATTTTGTCCTTTTCTTTTAGCCAAAAGATTTTTATTTTTTAGGGACTCTTCTAAACAACCTCTAGCCTATATATTTAGCCATTAGGACTCTTTTTATTCGGATTTCATTCATGTAAAAGATCCACAATAAGTAGGAAAATCTAGGAGAAGAATTTACATATTTTGCACCTTTAATTCTAGAGCTTTTCCAGTTTTTCTTTAATCTTTGATTTCTTCTTGCATGGTCTTATTCTTCAATCTTGGTAACCTTTATTTCTAGTACCTTTATTATTATTTCTCATGTTTAATCTCTCTTTCCAAGAAATTATGAGTTCATACAACGTAGATAACGTAATTTTCACTAATTTCACCATATTAGGCTAGATTTTTAAGGTTTGGGACGCATGAACCTAACCTTATGTGGTTTTCATGGGTATAAATTAGTTCTCTAAATTTAATAATTGATTAGATCGTGTAGTATGGTGATCACAACCATTATAAGACTTTTGATCTCGTTTGTCCTAGGTAACCGGGATGCTTAAGAGTGCAATGCGCATGTAGCTAATACGACACTACTTTACTCATCTCTTGATTATGTATGATGCATTCTTGAACATCATATATATAATGCTTGGGAGTACTAAAGATCGGGTTTGATCAATTAATTAATTTACGACTAGTTTTATACTGGGCAACACACTAGGGTTTGGGGGATTGAATTCCTAACCTATTTTTTCCTTAGTCATATTAATTCATTCTTAGTTAGTTAATTTTGTTCATGTAGTTAATTTAGTAGTTTAATCTAGTTTGCATTTAGTTAGTAGATTTAATCCCATAATCATCTTTTCTTACCTTTTTAAAGTCAACTTTAGGATTAATTAACCTACCTTCTGTCATCAAAACGAGATCGTCCTTTTTTCCTTGTGGATTCGATACCCAGACTCGCCGCTATACTCCATAAGAGTGTAGTTAAAGTTTATTTTTTTGTATTGTGGTCGGAAGCCAATGACAACGATTAGTGTATTTACTGGGACGCTCGGTTTCCACCTTAATCAGCTCGTGTATCCTAATGTGTTTGGTGCGCGAATGCTAGACTAGGTTACCGGATATGTGTATCATGATCGTGTTATCATAGGAAATAGTCATGGTGTTCTGTGATATCCCATAATCCTCCAACATCTGCTTCATCCATAAGAGTTGCATACAACAACTCCCGTCGGTGATGTACTCAACCTCCGTAATGGACAAAGGTATGGAGTTCTCTTCTTGCTCAATCGGCATCTGAATAGGTGGATAAACGATTGTTGATATCAAAAGAATATCCAATGCCATTTGAGAGAATCCCACTAATGTGTTTGATAATACATTTAATAGAGTGTAAGTTGACTCTTTTGGGGATGCCCAATATCGCGCACAGACTCCAACAGTAAAGGCTATGTCGGGATGACTGATAGTCAAGTAGAGAAGACAACCTATAATACTATGATACAAGGTTTTATTTACATCCTCGCCCGAAGTGTCCTGGCTAAGCTTTGCCGAGGTACTCATGGGAATGCAATAATGCTTAGAAGAGTCTAACTTAAAATTTTTCACATGGTGTCTTGCATACTTGGAATGGGAGATGAACATACCATCCTCTAGCCGATGAACTTGAACACCAAGGCAAAATGTAAGCTCACAAACCATGCTTATCTAGAACTCATTCTTTATCTCCTCCACAAATCCGTGATCATAGAGGGAGAATGTGGATATAAAGAATATTTCTTCCAAATAAACATGGGAAACCAAAATAACACCTTCCCCTCTCTTAACAAATAACGTTTTATATACTCCCCCTCTCTTGAAGGCACGAGCTAAGAGATAGTAAGTAATACTCTCGCACTGATCACGAAGCGCTTCTGTAAAACCATACAGGTCTTTCCTCAGATAATATACGTGTCCAAGGTACTTAGGGTTTTTTAAACCCTTTCGGTTTTTCCATTTAAACCTCCTCCTGCAGAATGCCATTCAGAAAGGCACTCTTTGACATCCCTCTGATATAACTTAAAGCACATATGACATGCGATGGTGAGTAGTATGCGGACAGACTCAAGCCTCCCAACATGAGCAAATTTCTCCTCAAAGTCTACACCCAAAATCTGCGTGAAGCCCTAAGTGACCAACCTAGCCTTATTAATTATACCATTCTCATCCATATTATTCTTGAAGATCCACTTAATACCAATCACATTCTTCATAATAGATTGGGGGATAAGTTCCCAGCCATCATTATTTCTAAACTGAAGAAACTCATCATGTATAACGAACATCCAATGTTCATCTTTAATAATATTAGTCTTGACTTTAGACGTGTAGCAAAAGAAGCTAACAACATTCTCTAGCTGAGCGCGAGTCTTGACCCCTAAGGTGGTATTTCCTAAAATGGCAAAAGGATCATGACTCTTATGAACCCAAGCGTTTGTGTCCCCTAAGTCAGGAGTAGGGTTCACCCCAGGCGTGTGAGGAATAATGGGATCATTATAAGGGGGTGCATCATCCTCACACAAATGGTTAGAATCAACAAACACTAGTGGATCGTCATCATTAATAGTGATGTTTATTGATTCCATTACCTTAGAGCTGCTCAGGTTAAAAGCCCGGTAAACTCTACTCATCGATGAATATCCTAATAGAACTCCCTCATCACTCTGGGAGTTGAACTTTCCTAATTTCTCTCTATTCCTAAGGATGTAGAATTTACTCCCAAAGACACGTAAATACGAAAGGTTGGGCTTCTTTTGTGTCGATAATTTATATGGTGAAGTGTGTGTGGATGAAGATATACCCTATTCATCGTGTGGAGAGCGGTGGACACTGCCTCTGCCTCTGCCCAAAACATCCCAAAAACTGTATGACCTAGAAGCATAGCTCTAGACATCTACTGAATCATTTGGTTCTTACTCTCAACAATACCATTTTCCTAAGGAGTTTTCACGGCTTAAAATTCATGTTTAATTTCGAGGCTATCACAATAAAAATCCTCCTTTGCTTATTTTAATTCTGTGTCATTGACACCGTGTTGATTTTATAGGACACGACACTTGGTCATAAGAACTCTATTTCATCAAATTTCTCTTTCAGGAAACCTACTATAGAATAACAAGAGAAATCATCTACCATCACGGGGATATACCTCTTACCACCTAGACTTTTAGTGTGAATAGGACCCATAAGATCCATGTGAATCGACTCAAGCATGCGTGTAGTGGTAATGGAATTCTTATGGGGACTACGGACTTATTTTCTTTGCTGACAAGGACCACAAACTATGAAAGTTGTCTTTTCAAGTGACGGCAAGCCACGTACTAGGTCTTTCTTAGCTAAATGATCCAAATATCTAAAATTAATGTGTCCTAGACATTGATTCCATAGATCCATAGAAGATATCGTGGTGCTATTGCACACAAATGAGGACTTGGGAACAATCCCATAACAATATCTCTAGTCCTCACCCCTTGCAATAGATGTTTACCAGCTTGATCATAAATGTTACACTCATTCTGGTCAAACTTCACAGCAAAGTCTGCATCTCACAACTAGCTAATGCTGAGATGGATGTGTTTCAAACCTTTGGCATACAAAATATTATCTAGCTTAAGAATATCGAGTATCTCTATTGTACCACGTCCTATAATGCTAGACTTACTCCCATCTCCAAAGGTGACTTTACTGTCCTTGCGATCCGTAAGGCTGGTAAAAAATGAGATGTCACCAATCATATGCCTGGAGTAACCATTGTCAAAATACCACTGGGAGGTATTATGAGTCTTAATAGCTACATGGACAACAAGGGCTTTCTGTTCATGCTTAGGCACCCAAGTAGTGGTGAATTTTTATTTACCCTTGTCGTAGTTGGGTCTAGTCAGGATATTATAAGTATCCACTAGAAGAAAAGATATTCGTTGGAACACTTACATAAAACTTTTAGAAGGGGAGATAAGGAACTTAGCCTGCTCTTTAAGGCTAGCAAAATTGTTAAAGTGGTGTGACAGAGTATGTGTACATTGAGCTCGACCCAAACTGTAGAAAAACTCCCCAAGGTGGAATTTTCTCTTGCAATAAGTGCAGAAATAAACAGTCTTAGACCGACCTTGGTTTGATTTTCTTGGACGAACATTCCTTTAGTTTTGGTTGAGGGCCATAAGAATTCACAATGAATTGTGGTACCGATTCTGGTGTGACATGTGACGTGGAAGCATCGTCGAAACCTATTCCCTACCTCTCACCAAACTCTAAAGCGGGACCATGGAGCATCTTTCCCATCTTTACAGATATGTCCTCAAGACTTACCTTGACCTCTTAGGATCTCTCAAGATTATGGTGAGTTGGGATACAAGGGCTTCAAGTTTCTTTTGAGTCTCCACGGATGCAAGGAGCTCACTTGTAAGACTAGTCACTTGTTTGGTCATGTCCCATTTCTTTTTGTAAAAAATACTCTCACTCTCTCTAAAACACATGATAATAGAGGACTCTCTCTCGTCTCTCCAAAATCCTTCTCTAGAGTAATGACCCTACTTGCTAACCCTTTGTTTTGATTTTTCATTTTAAAGGACTCAACATATAACCCAGTGTAGGCATGCTGTAGGTCACACTCACTCTCACTTGCAGCATCCTCACCCTCACTCACATCGTTTTCACTTGCGAGGTGTCCTTGTGAAGTAGTTTCATCATCGTCATGAGGTGCACTAGAAGTTCTCACATGACTAGCCATAAATGTAGTGAAGTTACATTTATGCGGTGATTCTTCTCCTCAATCCACCCACTCGGCCTCGCTTTCGTTAGTAAGGGTGGCATTTAAGTCAACTTTGGCCTTACCTTGATGCTTTAACCCAGTTGGTCACTCACAAGCTTTGTGACTTCTACCATCACACTCCTAACACCTCTCTTCCTCACTCTCTAGGGCATCCTTTTTATCTTTTTCATATTTCTTCCCATTTTTATTTTTTTAAAAACTCGTTTTATCTTTAAAATAATCATTACTTTTAGTTTGAGAAATTTCTTGAAATTTTTAGCGAAAAGATATAAATCATCTAAATCAAAGTTGTACTCAGAATCGAAAGACATTTCCTCTCTCCTTTTTGACGACTCCTCTCTCTTCCTAGGTGACTCCTCACTCTTTCTAGACTGGGCCTTAAGTGTGATCCCTCTTTCTTTGGGTTTAACCATTTTAGAAAACATGTCAATTTCGTAAGTTTGATGGTCTCCTATAAGCTATTCTAACCTGAGAGGATCTAACATTCGTAAAGAATTAAGCATAGTGATTTTTGAGATAAAGCGGGCAGGCAATGAACTTAATATCTTTTTAACTAATTTTATGTTAGGAATTTTATCACCAAGATTAAAACTAGTATTAACAATATCTGACAGACGTGCATAAAACTCATCAAAACTTTTAGATTCAAGCATGGTTATAATTTCAAACTGAGTAGTTAAATTTTGTAGTTTAGATTCCTTAACCACATTTGTGCCCTCGTGTGTAAGTTGCAGGATATCCCATGCCTCTTTTGATGTGGTACATGTCATGGTAGATTGGAAGTCGTCGGGTGAGACGGCTTCGAAAACTACACAAGGGCCACGTGAACTATAAGTTCTCTATTTAAATTCATTCTCAGTCCACTTAGAAACATGTTTAAGATTGGTCACATTATCTACGGTGACAATGGGAGGAGTCCAGCCTCTTTCACAAATTAACCATACACGGTCACCAATAGCCTTTAAAGTTGATTTTATGAGGGCTTTCCAATAAGCATATTTTGTACCATAAAAAATTGGCATTCGATTATATAAGTTATCCATTGAACTTAGCTTTTTCAAAAATACATTGTTTTTTTAGAAAATTGATATCTAGAAAAAAATTTTGAAAAAATTACAAGGTAGAATTGTGTAAATGGCTCTGATACCAATTTGAGAGTGCTACTCCGTTCAATGTCCCATCTTATTTAATTAAACTCCAGTTTTTATACCCAGTTTTAATCAACCCTCACGCATGCATCTAAGTGATTGAAAGCAATAAATTTATCTATCATGAAATCCAACATTCACAAAAGCAAATTTGAGGAAAAATCCCCAAAAGGAGAAAAACATTTTATTTCACTATTTAATGTAAACCAAGACTTATATGTACATAGATAAATACAATGTTTTTGACAGATGAATACTCGCAGGCCTTGGTTATTGTCTTCAGTGAGAGCTCCTGCAAGAACTCCAAAAATCCGCAACGTAGATAGCTTCTCTTCTCCACAAGTACCACTCCAAGATTGGGTAATATCTATATAAGAGTTTCTCAAAGATTCACAAACATATATAAGGAGGTTTGAGTGAATCAAAATGGGTTTTAGCCTTAAAATATGAAGACTTTAATTGCAGTAGGTCTGCAGAAGGCGTTGTTCAAAAGTCTTATGGAATACCTAATGAGAGAAGGTATTTATAGGCAAAATAAAAAATCAAGATGGCGTCATGTCATTCGAACGACATGTTCATGTCGATAGCACAATATAGAGATGTCATTTAATCCTCCTTCGAACGACCTAAGAAGTGACATACCAAAAAACAAAACAGTACGTGGTCGTTTGATTCATATTAGATCATGGAATCAAACGACCCTATCAAACACCATGTCCATGTCGTTTGAACGACCTTAAGTGAAAATCATAATTTTTAAATGTTGGCCTTATTTTTGATAAAATGCAATAAGTTATCAAATTGATTTAATAATCTCCCAAATATAATTGTGAATATTAAGAACTCAAAATTAGAATTATACCATTAATGCAGTGGAGTAGTGGAGACCGGTTGAAGTAGAACGTCGCACATTTGAAGATGATGGGTGCGTGATAATGAACACGACGCTAATGATTCGGATAGTGACCGCCATGGATGATCATGTGTATACGTGCCAATGTAGGGTATTCAACATATCATATGTGATCTAGGACAACTAAAAAATTCTCAAATTCTAGAGGACAATCATAAGATTATGTCTTTACATAATCTCAACATCCTTTTTATCCGATCTAGCAAATAGTTGATTATAAAAATGTGATTGGATTGTCCTAATCACTTTATAGAGAGATTTTTATACAACAACACTCTTATGTAAGAAAAAACCACCATGTTTTCTTCATGCTTCTTATACAAATAAGTGTTATATTCATGCTTTGACAAAAATCAAAAGAATGATTTATCGATGAAACCGAATATTCCAAGACCTTTATGTTCATTTAAGTCCATAAATGGACTTCTTAAGC
The DNA here is from genome assembly GCA_949130495.1 of Sambucus nigra. NCBI lineage: Eukaryota > Viridiplantae > Streptophyta > Magnoliopsida > Dipsacales > Adoxaceae > Sambucus > Sambucus nigra. The sequence goes on from OX422222.1 coordinate 237,305,246, forward strand.
TTACACACTTCACTTACTCGACTTATTATTATGCACCTGTCAAAACAATTGTTGAGGAACGAGGTCTTGATAATAAAAGAATCTTGGTAGACTTTATCACAACTATCGGTGAGAAGGTTCGCTCGCAGTTTATCCTTTTCTTTCTAAGTAAACCAATTTTCCAACTTTGTGTCAAAGGTTTCCCTATTCCGTTCCATCTATCTTTTAATTTCTTATACATTCATTTGCACCCAATGGTTTTTATCCCATAAGAAAGTTTATAAGTATTCAAAAATAGATTCAAATACATAGAATCCCTTTTTGGTATCCATAGTGACAAATCAAACCCTAAAGTCACTGTCTTGTAATCCTCATTATATCTCCTAAGACCTGGTTCATGTATGCCTGGGATTTAATCAAAATGTTCATAAGAAAACACATCCTAGTTAGGATGACTCTTGATGATCCCACTATAACAAGGCACCACTTGTATGCTTGTACAAGTGACACGTGTATCTTTATCATCAATAATACTCCCACTTTTGTTAAGTAGTGTTCTATCAACTTCGATAATGCGATGTTCCTTTTTATCTTGTAAGACTAGCTTACTATTGGGCATGTGATTTATTACATAATCATTTTTCAATAACTAGGCATTGCTACAATCAATGACCTTATTGTGCTTAGGAATCTGATATAAAATACTTTTATAACCTTTTTGGATATCCAATTAAAAAGACATACTTCTATCCTTGGATTTCAACTTCCTTTGCTCATTAAACAACACTACTATCAAGCCCCACCCACCCCCCCCCCCCCCCCCCCCCCCGCCCCCCCCGATCCAAACATGTCTTAAAATGAGATTACACCCATTCTGCAGTTCCATGGGAGTTGAAGAGACCAATTTATATGAAATTAAATTAAAAAATGTGTATATACATCTCTTACGTAAAATACCAATACGAATGTCATAGTTCTAAATAACTAGTCATGGACCTTATCATATCTAAAAAAAAGTCTCATTCCTTCCTATCCTTTACATCATTCCGAAGTGGAATACCCAGTGTAGACAACTGGGATACAATACCTACCTCAAATAAATTATTCCTCAACTGTCTCAAGAGGTATACACCCATATGGGTAGATCATAGAGTTCGGACCGATTTACCTCACTTATTCTCCACCTTAGCCTTGCACACTTTGAACTAATCAAAAGGTTTAGTCTTATGGTTCATTAGGTAAACACATCCATACCTTGAGTAATTGTCTATAAAATCAATTAAGAGCTCAAAACCACCTCTCATAGGGATAATTATAGGACTCCACAAATCAAAATGGACCTTTTCTAAAACATCTTTGGCTCTTTTAAATTTTGGCATTGAACAACCTCTTGGTCATTTTTCATTCTAAATAGGATTGATAGAGTCGAAGTACCACCACTTCCAATAAACTTAATTATCCATTTTAAACCAGTGCTAGAATTCCTTTTAGAATGAAATAACCAAAGTATAATTGCCTAAATTGTGCTTGGTTCAATTAAGAAGGAATTTGACCATTTAATGATTGTCCATTAATATTATTCTTTTCATTATTCAACAATTTTAGTGAGATAAAATTTATAATGTATAAATTATTTTCCAATGAACTAGAACAATCAAAAGATTTCCCAATTTTGATCAAAATAATTTTATTAAAATAATTGAATATCTGTTCAAAACCAATTTAGAAACAAAAACTAACTTTTCTAAAACAAGTTACATTAAAATAGTTTACTGATATTATCCTTATGTCTTAACCATTCTCTAAAAAAATATCCCACTACTAATATTGTTGCCTCATTATTATTTCCCATAATTAGGAACATCTCTCTTTTAAGTAATTTTCAAGTTATCTAGAACCTCAGCAAAGAGTTGCACTCCTGATTTGTGGTTACTGATTCTACACACCAGGTTTCTATATATCGGACCATGCATTTACTTTAAGAGAAAAATAATTACCATGTCTTTTTCCTTATAGAGATAAGAAAACTGAACACATTTCTATTAATGTTCTAACCCCTTGTAATGAGAGCGCCCATTTTTTTTTTGTCTTTTTCACTACTATTAATGAATATGAACTTTCTTATCCTCAAACTGTTTCACTTGAGACTTATCCTTATCATTGAATATGAGCACATGATTCTTACACAAGGAGTTAATAACATCATAATCTTGAAATATTGTATGTGAATATTGGGCTAAATAAGTTTATTATCCTCTTAAGTTAGAACAATGTCCAATTATATTTTGGTCCTTAAAATTTATTTTGATTAAAATAGGTGAAAATTATCTTTCAATTAAATTTTAGTTTGGTATCCTTCTACCTCGAATTAGAATTATTCCGGTCGAGCATCATAGTTCCTTTGTGAAGTTATATTTTTCATTAGGAGATGAAATCATCCCACCTGGAACTAGACATATTTCAATCTTTCAATTGTGTTATATGAACAGTCCAATAATCTTATATCCTATAAAATTGAATAGCCGAAATATTTTAGTCCCACAGTTAATGATAATGACTCCATTGAAGAGGATATTATTATTTTCATTTAAGTTTATACAGTTGGTTCATTGCTCGAATTTGAACCCAGTCTTGTAGAACAGTCCCATGGGAGGGTTCTAACTCACTCACATTAACTATCACTTAGGAATTTTAAGAATACCAGATGTCGTTGTTAAAACCATCTGTTATAGGCAACTAATGATAATGTGAGGAGTTAATACATCACATTATTTAAAAACAAATTGAGACCTTGAGATTTATGTTAAAACCCCTCTCCCACTTAATATTTTAAACTTGAGGATATTTTGAAAATAATTCATTCAATTCTAAATGCTCATATTAAATCCTTGGTAATTTCCAATTTACTTTGTATAAATTAAATTACCTGATCAAACTATTTTAATTTTCCAAATATAAAACCATTTTAAAATTAAAATAAAACTTGGAGATCATCATTTAATTTATACCTTTAAATTAATTTACTAATTAAATTGAATTTAGAAAAGACTAAATAAAAAAGTATTTTCTAGAGAAACATTGATCTAGGTCGATCAGAATAAAAATTAATGTCGTCCATAGTAACGTGGGTTCCTAATTAATCAATTAATTAGCAAACAAAAATTATCAACTTGAGTTAGATGTTAATACAAATGAGAATAATATGCAATCACAATACAAATAAGATTCAAATTCCCCTTCCCATCACCTGCTATAGTTCCTCTTGAAGTAGAACTCTTTAAGATCAAGAATCCCTCTTGATGTAGATTTACTTTAGAATAAGAATCCTTCTTGAAGTAAAATTGTTTATATTCTATAGTTCTTCATGTATTATACCTCTGGAAATGGTCCATTATGTTCGAGAATAATCAGTATGAAGACCCATTGCACAAACCGATGAAAAGTAACAAAAATAGGCCAAATTGTAGAATCATCTTAGGGCCAAATCAATCCGGATCAATCTGAGCTCAGTCCGGATTGATTCAACAGGGGTTTGAATTGATCTGGGCTTATATCCCTCCATCTTCGTCTCGGGTCCACACTTCATGCAAAAACCTCCACAACTTGCTCAACTTCACCAAACTCCATGAATTTTTGTCCAAGGACAAAACCCATATAAAGGAAGGATAATAATTAATAATAGACATTACATCCCCTCAAAATATACTCCAAATATACCGATTAATGAAATAATTAAAAATAACCTAATAATTACAACAAAATAAAATCTATAAAGAAAATAACTATGGATGAACCACTGTAGGATCTAGTCATACAAAACAACATTCATGTGATCATGATGGAAGATATATATACATTAAAATATCTACAAAACCTTGTTAGTATGAAATAATATACAAATATGTATATTCTTAAAATCTGCAAAACCAGATTTTCATGTTGGACAACATAGGCCTTTCTAAAATATGATCAATCACAATCGAGGCTCTGACACCAATTGTAAGGAATTGGGATTGACATAAAAGCAAAAAACTTTTTATCCTAAATAACTTTGATTTATTATGCATTGTAAATTAAAAATAAAAACTAGGTTTAAAGCATAAAATCAGGGTATCGAATCACAATACCTTTGCGGATCTTGGAGGTGATCTGAACGATAAAGAAATTGATGTTTCTTCCATCCCGATGTCTCTAAAAATATTCCTATAATCCATAGAAAGCCTCAAATGTTCTAGTATATGACCCACATAAAGTAAGTCTTGTGTATTGGAACTCTTGGAGATGAAACCATGGTGAAATCACTTTCTCTCTCCTCATTCCTTCACAAAAGCATGAATAGTATTTTTCCAATCCTTCTCTAACCATACAAAATGGACATAATGCTTAAACTGTAGCTTATAACTTTATATATAGGTATAAGTCACGAGCTTGGGCTAAACTGAGTTTTTAAAGATTTTAGGCCCCTTAGTTGAGTAATGGACTAAATGGAACTGGGTTGTGTTTAAATTCTGATTTTAGGCCCCCTAGTTGAGTTTAAACAATTAAATTGGCTTTCAAATATATAATTAAAAATCTAAAATTAAAATGTCATAGTTTATTTCCTTTATTTATTTAATCGTAATTAATTCCATTATATAATCACGACTAAACTCCATTTTAATTACCTGAAAATCAATCTGAATAATGAAGTCTTTTTTGCATAATTAGATAGTGCATAGTATGCTTCCCCACGTAAAACATACAATACCCATTTGTAATATTCAATTCAATGCGAATTGATTTTGACCAGTGCCATATGTATTCCTTGATCTCAAATGCAATATCCCGTACTTTATGAGCATTTTATTTCCACATGTGCATGGATTTATTACATTAATTGGGGAAAATTAAATTGATTTCGATGAATATTAATGATAGAGATAAGGATTATTACTTATGATTACTATTATATACTTAAGTGTGATAAGTAAATAGATATGTGAATTTTTATATTGTCAATTATGTGTGAAAAGCGAGAATTTATTGTATTATGTTGATAGGGAGTTACAACAAAAAATTTAAATGATTTATGGGCAACGCATACTGTATGCACGTGTCGGGTCTGGTTAATGAGATGATAATATATTTTTAATTGGGTGACTCGAATGACCTTTTTGAGTACATCGGTGATCCGAAATGGGTTGAAATAGTCTAGAATAGGTACCCGAGGGTTATAATTAGGTTTTGGAGGCTTTTTAGACATAATTGGTCCCGTATGGGGGAATGGATGTCATTTTACCCTTAGGGCTACACTCAAAAATGGGATTAGGGCGTGATTAAGGAGTATTTAAGTATTTGGGAGGTGGATGACAACCTCACTTTTTCCTCTGCATAATTTTATTAAGGGAGAGATTAAAAGAAGAGTAAAATGAAGAAAATAGAGAAGAAAATCCTGCAGAAAAGAAGAAGAACATCTCCAGATTCAAATCATCTAATCGAGACTTAAGATTCAAATCCAAAAGGCAAGTGTTTACTTTCTTTGGATTGTAATTTCGGGGGTTAATTACGTGCATAATTAACTGGGAACAAATCTGGGAATTAAAAGATGATTTTTTTTAGAATTAATTAAATGGAATTGGGTTGTGTTTAAACTCTGATTGTAATTGATATTGATTCATAATGAATAGATGAAAAATTTGTAATATTCATTTGTCTTTATGTTTAATAACATTATAATATTGATAGGATATTAGAATCAATGAATTTCAATGGTTTGATAAATTCTGAGTCGTATAAATTGATTAATGATTACGAATTGTAGTGTTTTATTGATGTATTCAGGTTTAATTCGCTGTTAAAATACTTATGGATTGGTTATATGTTGATGTGGGATGTTAATTTATGATTTTGAGAGGCTTGGGACCTTCATTAAAGGATTTAATATATGAAAACCCGAGGAAAAAGACGATGGGAAGCACAACAAATCGAACCGGTTTACTGGGGGAGTGAATCAATTCAGACAAGCAAACCAGTTCGGTCTGCCAAGCGAACCTGTTCAGTTTGCTAGCCTGTTCAGAATTTGTTAAGCGTTGTTTTGACCCATTACTTTTTGGGAAATGAGCGTATGGGCTCTGGGGTAGTTTGGGACTACTAGAGAATATTTGCAAGGGTTGGTACATGTGTTAGGCCAACGGTTAGATAGGTTTGAGTGAGACGAACCAAAATTCAACTGAATGAACACTTAAATTGTATAATCGGAAAGATGGTCTGAACTTCAATATTGTTAGACTAGTACGCAGTGAGATTTTTGTAAGTAGTCAATACTTTGTATATATATATATATACACTAGTGGTGACCCATGCGATGCACGGTCGGGGGTAACGCATTTTGAAATATATTATCTTAATATATAATCTAATATATGATTTTTATTACTATTTAAAAAAAAATGATTGCAGCCATAAACATGATCATGTAGATATAAGTAATATGGCGTGAAACACAGATGAATTTAAATGAATATGAGATAATGAATATCAAGAATAATATTATTCTAGAACATAACAAATGCTGAAAATCCAAATAACTAAAAAAATACATATCAAAGTTAATTTTAAAATAAAATAATAGTTCAAACAGGTAAAAACTACTTTTTGCAAAAATGATAACAATATTCACTTTTTCAAGGGTCACATCAAATATGAATTTTCATAGTATGCATAGATTGTAAGTCCATATTTCGTTAACATAGCTTTTTAAAATTCCCTCGTCTTGATGTAAACGCATCTATTGAGTTTTGGGACAAAAATCGCGATCTGCTAAATTTATTAGTTTTAAGTGTCATAGAGTAGTTGATAATTTTAAACTCGAAAGAAAAATCAACACATTGATTTGAAATTGACATTCCTAAATACACACACACACACACACCCCCCCCCCCCCCCACACACACACACATATATATATATATATATATATATATATATATATATATATATATATATGTTGAGATTTACTTATATGAACGTGTCATGTTCGTTTCAAAATTTTAACTTATGTTAGTGGTGTAAGAGAGTTAGTATTTTAAATAGATCAAAATTTTGTGATTATTATTAATGTAAAGGAGGTACAAAAATTAAATACGGTAAAAATAATGAAGAGCATGAGCTAATGCACTAAAGACAACTCAATTATCCAAACATAAATACAAACTTACAAATCAGGTTAATTCCTCTAATGCTTAAAAAAATTATGTTATATATATACAAAAATATTATTTTTTTATTAAAATGAATGTCAATAAAAAAACTCTTTCGTTATTTATTTAGAAAAGTGGACATTATTTTTATCTAAATAAAGTTGACGTTGCTTATATTAAACACAAAAACTGGACATCATTTTTTTTAAATAAAAACTTAAATTAATCGGGTCATTAGGGGTAAGATTTTTCAACTAACATTAATACAATGACACGATTAATTCATAATTTTACTCGTGTTATTAGTGTCGAATAGTATTTTAATGTGGTGTGAAAATTATAAATCACACTATTCGTCTAAAAAACCCAGTAATGTATCAAAGTCAAAGTTTAGTTTCTTATAAAAAATATTTTTTTTAAAAAGGTTATCTTTTGTAAAAAATTGTATAAAATATACTTTACAAAAAAATACATTTAAAAAAATAAGTTTTATAAAATTTAAAAAAAAAATAAAGATTTAAAAAATATAGTTTATACTAAAAGTTTTGTCCACTGTTTACTAAAAAAATGATGTCAAGTTTTTTTTTGATATAACTAATGTCGACTTTAAAAAATTAAAGAATGATTTTTTTTATTCATGTCCTTTTTAATAAATAAAACTAATATAAAGACCAAAATATATATGTACAAATGGTTATGTACATATTCTAAATTAATATAAATACCCAATATGTTTACACTCAACACAACCATGCACATACCCAATATATATATGCACACCCATACAAAATAAAACATATGCAGAACATGTATATTGCTAGGGGTGGCAATTTAGACGGGATACAATAACACGACACGTAGTGACATAAATTTGGCCCCAAATTGACACAGTATGTTGCGTTTGTGTCGTGTTCATGTCGTATTTTTTAAACACGAAGTCCTGTTGCGTTGTTTTCATGTCACATTTTTTAACATGAAGTCACGCCTTAACTTGTTATTCGTAGTTTTATGTGTCTTACCGTGTTTAATTAGGTGTAAAAGATTATAATCATTTCATGTCATGTTTTACATGGGTGGTGTTTATGTCATATAAAAGAAATATGAATTTCTATCATATAGTATTCGTGTCTAAATGGTGCTAATCGTGTCTATCCGAAGCACGACCCAAAAATAAAAATTATCACTCTTATATAATGCAAACTCGAAAACTACACTATAACCTATAAACACTCACATCCAATATGATACATCCATTATACACCCATATACATACACAATATTGTAATACCCCGCACTTTTATGGATATTTAAATTACGTAAATGGGTGTATTTTGTAAATTTGAGGAATTTCTGTGAATAATAATTTTGGAGTCTATGAGGGTTAGATATTTTTCGATGTGTGTTACATTTACTTTTGGGATTAAGTAAATAAGTCGGATTATTTTAATTACATGTCACAGTTGGGCAAAGCGACAACGGACAATATTTTAATTGGAAAACCTGTATCGAGATGTGTTGGGTTTAATTAGTGAATTGTAGTTAAGAGACTCAGATGGATATTCGAGTGCACGATTGGCTTTGGAATGGTTGAGATAGTCAGAATGGAGTATTCGGGAGTAGTGTCTGGGTTACGGGGATTTTTGGACTAGTAGAAACTCGCAATTGAGTAAACGAGTCATTTTTGGGTTTATAAGGGATAAACCCTTATTTCTCTCTTTATAAGGCACGAGAGAGTGAGAGAAAGGAAAGAAAAGAGAGAAAATAAAGAATAGAAGAAAAGAAGGAAGAAAGGAAGAAGAAACAGGAAGAGAGAGAAGGAGATTTCGGGCCAAACTCCATGGGATTCGACTCAAGGTCGTTAGATTTTATCCACGAGGCAAGTGTTTACTTGCTTTATTTTATATAGTGTGTGTATCTCACATTTAGCTGGTAAACTATAAAATTTTGGGTTATAACCCTTAAAATAAACTTGGAAAATTTGAGTTTGAGTTTACAATTTGATGTATTGTAAACCCTTAATGGTTTTTAGTGTTAAACCTATGATAATGGACTGTAGAAATGGTTAGAAATGGGAGAAATAATAAAACTAGGGTTTGAATGGTTTTAGGATTTAATTCTAAGAAAATTGGTTTAATCCCAGTAAATAATTGATGTGTTAGTTAGAAATCAATGTTTTGGTGATTGTAGTGTTGTTGGTTGATATTAGAAACCATAAAAATGGAGGTTGAGTTGATATTTGGTGTTTTGGAGGTTTAGGTTTCTTAAAACTTGGAGAGTTGGCCGATCTATCTGGTGTGATCGGTCGACCGCGGCCCTATGGACGGTCGATCGAGTTAAGGGAAAAAGTCTACTGGTTTTCTCGCTGGGCAAATTCGCATATCGCGGTCGATCGGGGGTTAGGGACCGATCGGCCGATACTCTGTTTTCTGCCCAAGAATTGGATTTTTCTATTGTTTTTCTCTTTGGGTTTAAAAAACTTAGGGGCCTTCTTAATTAGTCTATTATAGATGGTTATGACCTAAAGGACTTGCGGAGTTGCATAATAACCTTGGGTTAGTTAAGGGTACAATCCAGGGTGTGGACCTAACGAATATTTAGGACGAGAGACATTCGAGAAAATTATTCGGCAAGCATATGTAAATATATTTATGCGGTTAGGATAAATATGGGCTGATTTTAATTGAGTAAATCCTAGGACGTGATTTTGATGAAATTTAGGATATGGTCTAAAGAGAATTGAGCGGTTGTCCTACGTCTATTGGCGACTACTAGTGTAGGTGATGCGACACCTATGGAATTAAGATAAGTAGTTAGTATATTAAGATATGCACACCCTTAAAAGTGATTAAGGTATGGGTTATATTTAAGTAAGATAATACTTATAAGTTTAGTATTGTAAGAGTGCTAATACTTAGATACTATTATGAATGGTAACGGTCGGAGTATTGGCTATCGCTATATGAGATTGTAAATTATAGCCATATATATATTTGAGAAGCGATGTAGATTATATATACGATGTGATTACAGTATATATAGTATGATACGAATAAATATATCTGTGTGTGATTGGTATATTTGTACTTTAGAGGCTGGTGCCACAGGCTTTCTCGGGCGTAGGGTTGGAACAGCCACATTATATATTTTCTCTAGTGCGATTCGGGGAATTTGCCCGATGTGAGTGAATCCCCTGGCTTGAGGAGCAGGGAGAGTATATCCCCAGGTCATATCATCCCGTATACGAGTGAGATGTGTATTCCACTTGTAGGAGGGAACATGACCGCCTCCACCGTTGTGTATTTTTACCATAACCATGAGTGCGTCTGGCTTCGAACCATGGTTGAGTGAGTAAACCCGGATTCAGATAAGGACTATGAGACTGCATCCTCGAGTTATAGCTCTGTGGGATGGTTATTATACTTATGATTGTGATAGGTATAATTATACTTGCCTGTGTATAGTATATTGCTTGTATATGAAGACGAGATATCATATAGCTTTAATTGGTGTAAAGAGTAAAATGAATAAGGATTTATTCTCATTCCAGGAGATAATATCCGGATTTAAATTGTGATTCGTATATTAAAGTATATATATATATAATTGAGGATTATATCAATTAAAGCTTAGGTGATAGCTTACGGTATAACTTATATTATACCACGTCGGGTAAGTGATAGTTATGAGAAATTCACAGGTTGGGTGAAATGGATTAGTTAGGCAGGGTAGCTTAACTAGGTTGTTTAAAAAGGTATGCGATAGGTGTGAACTATTAAAAGAGGGGTGAGGGGTATCTCATGGGAGTGCGATACCAATTTGAATATAAGATATTTCATATTTTCAAAATGTGGCATTTATGCACTTGCAAAATATTTTCAAATTCGGGCTCTGACCCGTTTATCTATTTTTTCCCCTCTTGTTATATATGTATATTTATAGGTGTCCAGACACAGGGACGCCTAGATGATGATTCCTTTGAGTCAGACGTTTGCTGCAGCAGCAGTTGTGGATGCATGCAGGTTTCTTGTTGACGCTTCTATCCTTGAGATATAGATAGGAGGTATTGTAGAAACATTCGGGCCGATAGCCCAACTGTATTAATTTATTCTTTTACCGCCTTTAGTGCGTCTTCCGATTTGGTTGTATTATGTTGTACCGAGTGTTCGGTTATTTTATTTCATTTAAGTTGTTGTATATAAACTGCGTGAATGTTTTACTTGGATGGGTTGGATAAAAAGATTCGTTAAATAAAATTTGGATGCCAGCCTAATAGGTTATTAGTAATTAAATTGGTTTTCGATAATGATGCTGGGAATGAACCATATGAGACTCCTATTTTAATTTGGTATAGGATTGATCAACCGATATTTTATTAGGCACAGTGTCACAGATGGTATCAGAGCATCAGGTTCTAGTGTTGTTAGGAATCTGTGTGGACGCACTGTGCTTTCAAGGTTGCTTTCGATTTGATATAGAGCCTTATGATTAGGATTATTGATTCCTCTTGTGGGATTTCGTTCTCCAGCTATTGTGTAAGGTTATAGTAAATATTTTTCATGCTCAGGTGAGATTCTTGTCCTGATCGATGGAGGGCAACCAAAGAAGGCTGTTACGAGGGCAGTAAGAGGTGTGGCTTAGTCGGAGCTATAAGTTGAAGTTTGGAACGAGGGTTGTAGTCAAGGTCACTCCCTTTGTGGAATTTTTAGGAATTGCTGTAACGACTACTAGAATATAGTAGTTATATTTATTTACATACCGTTATAGTATAGAGAGTGGTGCTGAATTTGAATTACCTAATGAAGTAAATTGGGGGGAAAGGTTTGAAAGTGACACACCCCAACCCAATTACTTATAATTAAGTCTGAAAGTCAAAGTGATTCAAACCATAATTAATCTAACCAAACCATAAACACGAGTTTTAATTTCAGAGTCATCATTGTAAATCCATATAACTAAAAACCTTTTTACAGCATCAGAGTAGTCATACTTATACAAACTTGCTTGAAGGATAATTTAACTTAATTACATCATTTACATTTAAACAAAATCTTTGTTTCTCCCATTCCTGGCTAACCCAACCCGACTTCCTAGATTTGGCAGTGACATCGCATTACCTGAAAAATGTGAACATAGGAACCATGACCAAAAATAGCCCAGTGAATGCATCACTACTAAATTACTGAATGAATTTAAATGCAATAAATCATGTCCGTATACTTATGTATTAACTTATCCGTCTCATTCATAATGAATGACCAACTTTTCTGAATCATGATTCACATATCCTGTCTAAATAAACAATTCTCCCCCATTCCTGGTCGAGGAGTAACCCCTTGTCATTAATAGACAAATCTCCCCCATTCCTGGTCGAGGAGTAACCCCTCATTTCGGTAAACCGAAATGAACAATTTCATATTCATTATATTATGATCATATCAATAACACGATACAAATATCTCTTTCCAGTGAGTACACTCACCTTGGTTGACAACTATGTATTCACGTTTTCTTCTGGTGGAGTTGAACTGGGTTGATTAGACCTTACACCTGTCAATCCTACTAAATCAGTACTGAACCTCAATCATAAATATTATCCAAACATAATTATGTAACTTTCCATGACTATACATCAACAATATAATTCCAATTAAGTCACATTCCATAAAACATAGGTAAAGGCAAAACAATGATATACATGTTGATAAAGTTACGAACATTCAACTGTAGGAAATACCTTATAAGGAATTTATAACCAAAGTCAAGTAAACATGAAATTATACTTCTCAATGTATATACACATGAAACATGTACTCAATGTACTCTTTGTAAGGACGAAATACAAACATTCATTCAAGGGGTACCCAGTATGGCCTGAAATTATTGTCTTACATACTTAACCATCCTATATTCCTAAATTGTAAAAATACAGGGGTCCAACCTCATCAATATGAAAACATATATGAATATACTATCCAGTACAAGTGACGGTGTAATTTTTCAAGATTCATAGGGAAAGTTATGACCATTTCTCTACAACACAAGAAATCTGCCCTACAAGCTCCTCTATTGTTCCTTCAACTTCCAAAAATTTTCATAATTTTTCTCTAGCATAAATTTCCATGATTTTCAACCCATTTTCAGTACACATACTTAATAGTACATAATTAAAGTTTCATAATTGTTTGACTTCATTTGCTATCTCAAAAGCTTGACTAAACTCAGGGCATACCGAAATAAAGTATAAAAACAGAAACCATGTACCAACTTGAAATCATCATTACGGCCTAACCACAAGGAGATAAATTCTAATTTTAAGATATGATATGAATATATGAGTCTAATTTCATATTCAATTGGAATTTATCAATTACAGTAAGTACACAAATAGATATGCAAGTTTGAATACAAGGGTTTCAATACAAAGCAATTTTAAGGGTTTCTACATTCAACTTAACATAAACTTGCATATAACCATACATACATATAAAGGGCTGAAACTTTCGTAAACCTATGATTATTTGTATCATATAAATCAGTAATATAATATAAATAACTAGAATTTCAATTAGGATTACCTTCAGGGCTTTTACGTAATTTCCACAGATTTTTCTACACTTTTTCTCCTCACTTTTTCTTCCTAAACATCAACTTTCTATTTCCTCAAGCTAACAACACTTGAAACTGAACCTAGGGTTTGTTTTGCTGAAGAAATATGTTAGAGGGAGGGTTTTAAGTCGGCCAAGGCTGCCTCCCAAGCCAACCAATCAATTTAAAACATTTGGTTTAATAAAAGACAATTTACCACTTAAAGGGAATGGACAGCTTTGCCCTTTGTTCGTAAATTCGGTATAACTCTTTACTCGGGCATCCATTTGATGATCCGTTTGTTGTGTTACAACTCTAACTCACATGTATACAACTATATAGTTTTTACCTCAAGTCATTTATAATGTTATAAAGATCAAAACTAGTCTCTAACAGGAACATTTCTACTGAAAACAACAAAATTTTTTTGTAAATAATTCGACCTTTCATGATTTATGAAAGTAGGATTATAATAAACATAATCACTTAACATTAGATATAATAATATCACATTATTCATATCACATAAGATAAGCATCATTTAAATATAATTCATCATAATTATATTCGGGTTGTCACAACTTCCCCCCTTAGAAAATTTCGTCCCCGAAATTTAATATGAAGGTCACTTACCAAACAAATGGGGATACTGTTTCCTCATGCTATCCTCCGTTTCCCAAGTTGCTTCTTTAACTTCATGGCTCATCCACATAACCTTAACTAAGGGAATAACTTTATTTCTCAATACTTGGTCCTTACGATCAATAATTTCCATTGGTTCCTCGATGTATGATAAGTCTTCCTTCAGTTCAATTGGTTGAGTTTTCAACTGGTGAGATGGATCTGCCAAATACTTACGAAGCATCGATACGTGAAACACATCATGTAACCGAGATAAATCTGGAGGTAAAGCTAATCTATAAGCCAGGGGCCCAATTCTTTCTAACACTTTAAATGGTCCAATGTATCTTGGACTTAGTTTCCCCTTTTTCCCAAATCTCATTACACCTTTCCATGGTGAAATACGCAGGAATACAAACTCTCCCTTCTGAAATTCCAATGGATGCTTCCGCTTATCTGCATAAAATTTCTGCCTGCTTTGCGCTATCTTTATCCGTTCCCGAATCATTTTGATATTTTCTGTTGTCATATCTATCAATTCAGGACCCAAAATTTTCCTTTCACCCACTTCATCCCAACACAAAGGCATTCTATATCTCCTCCCATATAAAGCTTCATAAGGAGCCATACCAATAGTCGACTGATAACTATTATTATATGAAAATTCCATCAATGGCAAATGATCATCCTAACTACCTTTGAAGTCAAATACACAGGCTCGTAACATGTCTTCTAATATTTGAATCGTCCTTTCTGATTGCCCATCAGTTTGTGGATGAAACGCAGTGCTGAACTTCAAACTTGTGCCCATGGCATTCTGGAGACGAGGCCAAAACTTAGAAGTGAACGTTGGATCTCTATCTAATACTATTGACACTGGTGCCCCATGCAAACGGATAATCTCATCAATGTACATACGTGCATACTTGTCAACATTGTAGGTGGTCTTAACTGGAAGAAAATGGGTCGACTTCGTCAATCGGTCTACAATCACCCAAATGGAATCATGCCCCTTTGGTGACCGGGGTAATCCTGTAACAAAGTCCATCGTTATATGCTCCCACTTCCATTCTGGAATAAGCAACGACTGTAATAATCCCGCTGGCTTCTGATGCTCCGCCTTTACTTGCTGGCACACTAAACATTTAGCTACGAGCTCTGTAATCTCACGTTTCATATTGTTCCACCAGTAATACTCTTTCAAATCTTTGTACATTTTGGTACCTCCCGGATGCATAGAGTAAATAGAACTATGTGCCTCTACTAATATATCTTTCTTTAAAGGTGGATCATTAGGTACACAAATCCTATTTTTATAACACAACGATTCATCATTATTAATTTCAAAATCACTCTCTTTACCATCCTGGACATCTTGTTTCTTCTTCTCAAGGAATGGATCACTCGTCTGCAAATTTCGTATGCGTTCGGCCAATAAAGGTCTCACTGTGACATGTGCTAATAATCCTCCGCTTTTTGAAAACTTCAATTCAATCCCCATCGATGCCAAGTCAAGAATATTTCCAACACGGGCACACCGTATGCAACCAAGCATCCCTGATGATTTTCGACTCAAAGCATCTGCTACCACATTGGCCTTTCCAGGATGATGATGAATGGTACAGTCATAGTCTTTAATCAGCTCTATCCAACGCCTCTGTCTCAAATTCAGTTCCTTCTGTGTAAACAAGTATTTCAAACTTTGATGATCTGTAAATATCTCACAAGTTTCTCCATACGAGTAATGTCTCCACAACTTTAAAGCAAAAACAATGGCTGCTAGCTCCAAATCATGTGTAGGGTAATTTCGTTCAAGTGTCTTTAATTTTCTGGAAGCATATGCTATTACCTTCCCATTCTGCATAAGAACACATCCTAAACCTTGAAATGAAGCATCTGTATAGATCACAAAAGACTCATTCCCACATGGAATAGTAGGTATAGGGGCTGAAACCAACCGATTCTTTAATTCTTTAAAACTCCTCTCACATTCTTCATCCCATACAAACTTCACTTCTTTACGAGTCAATTTTGTCAGTGGTAATGCTATTGCTGAAAATCCCTTAATGAATCTGCGATAGTAACCTGCCAATCCTAGGAAACTCCTAATTTCTGTCACATTCTTAGGACTTTCCCATTCAACAATTGCTTCCACTTTCTTTGGATCAACATAAATCCCATTTCCCGAGACCACGTGCCCTAAAAACACAATTTCATTTAACCAAAACTCACACTTGCTGAATTTAGCAAACAATTTCTTTTCTCTCAAAATATGCAATACAAGTCTCAAATGTTTCTCATTTTCCTCCATGTTACGCGAATAAATCAACACATCATCTATGAATACAATCACGAATGAATCAATGAAAGGGTGGAATACCCGGTTCATCAAATCCATAAAAACTGCCGGAGCATTAGTCAATCCAAATGGCATCACCAAAAACTCATAGTGCCCATATCAAGTCCGAAAAGATGTTTTGGAAATAGCACTATCCTTCACTTTCTGTTGGTGGTAACCCGATCTCAAATCAATCTTTGAAAATACTGTGGCCCCCTGTAATTGGTCAAACAAGTCATTGATACGAGGTAGAGGGTACTTATTTCTAAAGGTCACCTTATTCAAATGCCGATAATCAATACATAATCGCATTGTCCCATCTTCCTTTTTCACAAATAACACCGGTGCTCCCCATGGCGAAACACTAGGCCAAATGAAACCTCTGCTTATCAGATCTTGTAATTGCACTTTTAATTCTTTCAACTCTGCCGGTGCCATTCTATATGGAGCAAGAGAAATTGGACCAGCACCTGGAATTAATTCAATAGAAAACTCTACTTCCCTATCGGGTGGCAATCCTGGCAATTCCTCTGGGAAGACATCAAAAAATTCTCTAACAACTGGTATATCTTCAACTTTAAGTGCTTCCTTACTAACATCAACCACATACGCTAAATACCCCGTACAACCCTTACTCAATAACTTTCTACTCTTTATTGCTGAGATAAGACAATTAGGGACAACATTCCTTTCCCCTGTAAACTGGAACTCGGGTTCACCAGGAAGATGAAATGTAACTTCCTTTCGAAAACAATCAATGGAAGCATGATACGATGATAACCAATCCATCCCCAATATAATATCAAAATCCTGAATGGACAACGGTATTAAATCAACATAGAAATCTCGTTCCCCCATTCGTAAGATACAATCTTTATAAACATGTTCAACCAGAATCACACTTTCCATTGGGGTAGAAATATATAAGGCACAATTAAGAAATGAACATGGTCTACCCAAATATGAAACAATATCTAATGCCACAAATGAATGCGTAGATCCAGGATCAATGAGTGCATATAAATCTTTGTTCGCAATAGAGAGTTTACCTGAAACCACTTCAGGTGTAGCATGGGCATCTTGTAGCGTCATCGCAAACACTCTTCCTCCTTCCTTCGATCCACTTGCTCGTCATGTACCTCTTCCCCTGGTGGCACTGCCTGGAGAGGATCCTTTATGAGGCCCCACACTACTGACTGAAATTGTTCTCGATAACATAGGACAATTCTTTCTCAAATGACCCTTCTGGTGGCAGTTAAAACATTCTATATTCAGTAACTTTGGGCAATTTCTCTTTATATGACCTGATGCCCCACAAAAGAAACAAACGTTAGGATCTCCTTGTGCTGAAACTCCTGAACCTCTTCCACCACAAGCTTCACCCCTTTGCAAACTACTTCCACCTTTACCCTGTTGGAATTTCTTCCCTCCAAACCTCGAATATTCTGTATCGCTACCCTTTTGATAACTTGAATCGAATCTTCTTCTCTTTACACTTCGTTCTCGATTCCCTCTAGCTTCATTCACGTCCCTTTCTACTAGCATGGCTTTGTTCACCAATGATGAATAGTTAGAAGTCTCTAAAGCCGACAATCTATATTTAATGACTAACTCAAGCCCATCAAGAAATCGGCTACACATGTCTTCCTCATTCCGTATAAACCTCGATGCAAACTGAGATAAGACTGTTAGTTTAGCTTCGTATTCTCTAACTGTCATTCTCCCCTGATTCAACATAAAATATTCCTTCTCCTTTTGTTTTTGATTCATTGGGGGAAAATACTTATCATATAAAGCTTTGACAAAAGCATTCCATGAGATCACATTCCCACCTTCTGGAGTAATCAACAAATGTTTTGTGGCATCCCACCAATATTTAGCTTCTCCTTTCATCATATACGTCGCCAAGGTCACTCGTTGATTTTCAGGCATCTTCATCACCCCAAAGATAAGTTCAATCTCTTTAACCCAGACTTCTGCCTCTGCGGGATCAACTGCTCCTTCGAACGATGGTGGGTTCATCTTAATAAATTTCTCATGTGAAGTACTTCTTTCTTCCCGGTGTATCACCTCCTCAGCCCTAGCCAAGGCTTGTGCCTCTAGTTGCCTGGTCTGTTGTTCTTCCACATGAGCCATAAATCTATCTTGTTGCTCTGCCATTAGAGTCATATCACGTGCCATTTTTTGCATATCTGTCAGTTGTTCCTGCTCGGGTTCTACATTTCCATAAACAAGTTGCTCAACCTCCGCTTCTACTAGAATATTTGAAGCCTCATCTTCTAATCTCGCATTTACATTCCCTCATTCCATTCTCTTATATCTGAAATGAATCAACGATATAACAACATGCAGATATACATATCTTTCCTAACATAATCGTTAGTATCAAATAAAATATATTTCTAACATTCACCGCCAAATCTAGACTCTTCTCACTACAGAACCTCTAAAACCTAGGCTCTGATACCAAAAGCTGACACACCCCAACCCAGTTACTTGTAATTAAGTCTGAAAGTCAAAGTGAGTCAAACCATAATTAATCTAACCAAACCATAAACACGAGTTTTAATTTCAGAGTCATCATTGTAAATCCATATACCTGAAAACCTTTTTACAGCATCAGAGTAGTCATACTTATACAAACTTGCTTGAAGGATAATTTAACTTAATTACATCATTTAAATTTAAACAAAATCTTTGTTTCTCCCATTCCTGGCTAACCCAGCCCGACTTCCTAGATTTGGCAGTGATATCGCATTACCTGAAAAATGTGAACATAGGAACCATGACCAAATTAGCCCAATGAATGCATCACTACTAAATTACAGCATGAATTTAAATGCAATAAATCATGTCTGTATACTTATGTATTAACTTATCCGGCTCATTCATAATGAATGACCAACTTTTCCGAATCATGATTCACATATCCTGTCTAAATAGGCAATTTTCCCCATTCCTGGTCGAGGAGTAACCCCTTGTCATTAATAGACAAATCTCCCCCATTCCTGGTCGAGGAGTAACCCCTCATTTCGGTAAACCGAAATGAACAATTTCATATTCATTATATTATGATCATATCAATAACACGATACAAATATCTCTTTCCAGTGAGTACACTCACCTTGGTTGACAACTATGTATTCACGTTTTCTTCTGGTGGAGTTGAACTGGGTTGATTAGACCTTACACCTGTCAATCCTACTAAATCAGTACTGAACCTCAATCATAAATATTATCCAAACATAATTATGTAACTTTCCATGACTATACATCAACAATATAATTCCAATTAAGTCACATTCCATAAAACATAGGTAAAGGCAAAACAATGATATACATGTTGATAAAGTTACGAACATTCAACTGTAGGAAATACCTTATAAGGAATTTATAACCAAAGTCAAGTAAACATGAAATTATACTTCTCAATGTATATACACATGAAACATGTACTCAATGTACTCTTTGTAAGGACGAAATACAAACATTCATTCAAGGGGTACCCAGTATGGCCTGAAATTATTGTCTTACATACTTAACCATCCTATATTCCTAAATTGTAAAAATACAGGGGTCCAACCTCATCAATATGAAAACATATATGAATATACTATCCAGTACAAGTGACGGTGTAATTTTTCAAGCTTCATAGGGAAAGTTATGACCATTTCTCTACAACACAAGAAATCTGCCCTACAAGCTCCTCTATTGTTCCTTCAACTTCCAAAAATTTTCATAATTTTTATCTAGCATAACTTTCCATGATTTTCAACCCATTTTCAGTACACATACTTAATAGTACATAATTAAAGTTTCATAATTGTTTGACTTCATTTGCTATCTCAAAAGCTTGACTAAACTCAGGGCATACCGAAATAAAGTATAAAAACAGAAACCATGTACCAACTTGAAATCATCATTACGGCCTAACCACAAGGAGATAAATTCTAATTTTCAGATATGATATGAATATATGAGTCTAATTTCATATTCAATTGGAATTTATCAATTACAGTAAGTACACAAATAGATATGCAAGTTTGAATACAAGGGGTTTCAATACAAAGCAATTTTAAGGGTTTCTACATTCAACTTAACATAAACTTGCATATAACCATACATACATATAAAGGGCTGAAACTTTCGTAAACCTATGATTATTTGTATCATATAAATCAGTAATATAATATAAATAACTAGAATTTCAATTAGGATTACCTTCAGGGCTTTTACGTAATTTCCACAGATTTTTCTACACTTTTTCTCCTCACTTTTTCTTCCTAAACATCAACTTTCTATTTCCTCAAGCTAACAACACTTGAAACTGAACCTAGGGTTTGTTTTGCTGAAGAAATATGTTAGAGGGAGGGTTTGAAGTCGGCCAAGGCTGCCTCCCAAGCCAACCAATAAATTTAAAACATTTGGTTTAATAAAAGACAATTTACCACTTAAAAGGAATGGAAAGCTTTGACCTTTGTTCATAAATTCGGTATAACTATTTACTCGGGCATCCATTTGATGATCCGTTTGTTGTGTTACAACTCTAACTCACATGTATACAACTATCTAGTTTTCACCTCAAGTCATTTATAATGTTATAAAGGTCAAAACTAGTCTCTAACAGGAACATTTCTACCGAAAACAACAAAATTTGTGTTTGTAAATAATTCGACCTTTCATGATTTATGAAAGTAGGATTATAATAAACATAATCACTTAACATTAGATATACTAATATCACATTATTCATATCACATAAGATAAGCATGATTTAAATATAATTCATCATAATTATATTCGGGTTGTCATAGAAAGGGTCTTTGATAAGGACCATACGTTGAAGTTAAGTCATGAGGAGGCAGTGTAGCTTTGTTTGGTGGAAGTATAGGGCTCGAAAGCTTTGGCTTAGAGCAGGGTATGGAAATACCCATATGTGAAAATTTGAGGAAATTTTTTCACTCGTTGGCACAATGTTGAGATTGTGGGAACGGTGGTCACCATGTTCGAGAGAGCAGGATGTTTTGCTCATAGAGGGATCTTACAGATGATTTTAACCACGAGTTCCTTTGATTTATAAAAAATGAAAAGAATGCAGTTCCTAAATTATTCACGTAAGGATCGGTCGGAGGCCAATAGTGAATAAAGAGTTACATGGATAAGTGAACTTTGTACCGAATTTAGGTAGGTACAATGAACAGAGAGTCCTTCAGAGGAATGATAGGCTCATTAGTAAGTGTTTGCAACACTTATGGAGAAGTTGTGTTCGTGGAACCCCATAAGTGGACATCCACCCGGGGATTCATTGGAATGAGGCAGTTGAGGCCGATATCGTGTTTCCTTTTAGTCGGAGGAGCTAAGGGGATTACGAAGGTGATTGTCGGGATCAAGGATATAGAGTCCAAGATACTGATCACCTTAACATGGTCAGGGTGTTCAGAGATGGGGGATGTTATAATTTGGAGTGTAGAACCACACGGTTAGTCCTTGCCCGATAGGAGTTAAAGGACAAGAGTAGGGTACCTAGATGGGGCATTGATTAGAGTAGTTTTTGGTTCGGTTAAGCAAGTGTACTACGTCTGGGAACCATATAGAGCAGCCAAGGAGATTGATAGAGTTGTTATTATGAGTTTCACCTCGAATGAAGGAGGTATATTCCGTGTGGAAAGATTGAGTCACAGTATTTTATTTTCCCTAGATTCGTGTGTGATTCTAGTTCACTGCAAGTATTAGTAACATTATATAGTGTATGTCTATATATTTTTTCGCGATAGTTTCCTTCATTCATTGTGAAAAGTAGGTGTTGATATTTTGAGTTTATTTCTAGTTTGTACTACTCGTTTTGTATGTGTTATACGCGTATGGTACTATTATAAGTGTAATGTATTTGTGGATTGTAGGAGCGATAGCAGACTAATGATTGCAAGACCATCGTATTCGTGGTTCCAGGATGGAACAGGTTGTTATTGCAATATCTCATGTGGATACAGATTGAGCTCGCCTTTATTATACATTTAGATGGAACTTCGGTGAGTAGATGTTTCATTATCATGATTGTAGTGCATGGTGACCTTATATATATAATTTAAGGTATGAAAAATTTAGTGTCAATCTGTGAGTTTAAGCTCGTTGTTGTTTGCACAAATGACTTAGTATTAGTACGTGCGCTTTGTGGTCTAGCTCCCTAAGAGAAGTACAAGTCCTAACCATATTTTGTTGATAAATGGGATGGGATTATCTCGGGAGCATAATTGAAGCTAACGGACCTCCACGATCGGCAAAGTTAAGTAGTAGTGTATAAGAGGGGTGTAACAACCCGTAATTTTGATGAATTAGTATTTAATTTCGTTTGGAATTTTAAGGATTTAGTATTTAATTATGTTTGGGAGATATACAAATATTTAAATTGGAGAAACTTAAATTTATGAGTTGGAGAATTTATTTGAGTGGGAAGAATTATTTATATTTGGCGACTTTAAGTTTAATTGTTCAAATTATTGTGTGTTGCATTATTGAGGTCAAAATTTGGAAATGTTATAAAATATTTTGGATGACAATTCTGAGTTCGCGGTTGAGTCTGGATGGGTCGAGATAGTCAGAGAAGAGTACTCGGGGATAGTAATTGGATATTAGGACATTTTTTAGCATAGTTGGGCCCACACGGGGGGATTTGGGCCATTATAATTAGGCCCATGTTGCCAAAAACGAGATTAGGGGTTTTAAACCTAATTGAGGGAGTGTTGAATGACAGTTAACAAAATTCTAAACCTAGGGTTTGAGAGAGAAATTGAGGAAACAAATCAAGAGCAAATTGGGGATCTTTTAGAGACAAATCGAGGGACAAATTGGGTGTTCGTCATCAAACCATTAACTACACCAACGGATCAGACTCTATGAACAATTACAGGCAAGTGGTTAACTATTGTGATTTTTAAATTGTGATAATCAATTCATATCATAGTATGTGTATCAAAAATATGTTTTTGGTTATGGGTTAAATAGTTAAAAAGGGGTTTTCCGAAATTGAGTAGTATATGTAGATTTGAGACTAAATTAACGGTGGATTTGGGTATGGGACTACTGGAATAAATTGTAGGATTCTAATTAGTAATTATTGGTGACAAGTTTCAAATCTGTATGACGAATTCATATCTCAGTAGAATAAACCTGGGGAAAACCCAATTCGGGAAAAAGTTTGGGATTTTTATAAATCGATGAATGATTTAGGTCTTTTAGGAAGATTAGAACATATTTCCATGTAATTGAAATGTTGGTTGTGATTGGGAAAGGGTTTGGAAAGAAACTAAAAGCTTGAGGGTTCATCAATGGCTGAACAGGAGGCCGGAGAAGACGATGATCTGGTCGATCGATTGATCGTCCCAGGGGGATCGATCGATCGATGCTACAAAATTTTTGGCAGTGACACCGGTTTTTAATTATATGGGAGATTTTAATTGAAAAAGTTCTTGGGCTAATAAAAATGATGAAAATTAAATAGGGGCATGACTCTTGGTTATTTTAAGTAATTATAATCGGTTTTTGGGGGAAGTTAATGAGTATCAAGTTATGAATAAATTTCGGGGAAATAATTCGGAAGTATTGATTTTGGACCGAAGGAAAGTGTTCGGGTATTGTAGTTGAGTGGCACTACATTATTAAATAAATTGAGGTGTAATGAATTAATTAGGAGACATATTATAGAGTCGGGTATTAATGATGGTACGGGCCAAGTGATCGAGCTTGGGTATATTGGTTGAGCGACACCAAGTATTAAATTAATTAATGTGTAAATTAATTAAATTAGAGTCGGACCATAGACTCGGGAAAAACACTATTTTAATTTGTGAATTAATTTAATTACAGCCGGATCGTAGAATCGGGAAGGTAATAAATTAATTATTGAGAAAATTAATTGATTTGAGTCAGCCATAGACTTGGGATTATGCAGGCTAGTGGTATGCGTGTTAGTACATGGTAAAGCCGAAATCTATATTATATATACGGTGTGGTGATAGTATATATGAATGTACATTGTGTGTGCTATTAAATATCAATGACTAAATATTTATTTAATTTATATACTTTAGTGGTATCAAGGGTGGTTGCGCGAAGTGGGTGAATCCCCTAGCTTGAGGAGTAGGGAGAGTATATCCCCAAGTCATAGAGTCCGGTATATGGGTGAGGGGCTTATCTCACTTTCAGGGAAGGAATATGACCGCCTGCACTACGTTTATATTTTTGGGCCAGGATGGTGAGCGATTATGACTTGGGTAACTAGGTTATGTGGGCACACCTAGTGAAATAACACTTTAGCAAAAATTATCCGGCGAGGGTATACTCGGAGGGATGAATATACATGTGAAATATGTGTGGATGCTGTAGTAAATATATGTATATAATGGTATTAAATATTATATGCGGGTAATAATACAGTGTGTGGTGTATTTACTTTGTATAACTTGTGTCACAGTTATATGATACTATTTAAAAGGAGTTAATTAGGTTAATTGGAGAGATAACTTATAAGCCATGAATAATAATACTCGATTTAGAGTAGAATGTCAAGGGGAGATTATACCAGGACTAGTTGGACGGGTTAATACAGCTAGGTGAGATTAAGGAAACTGTTAGGTGTGTACATTAGTGGAGAGGTGAGTATGTCCTCAAGAGAGTGCGGCACTAACTTAAATATGAAGCGCATTCATACTTTTTTAATTACTGCAGTTAATTCACTTGCTAAATATTTCAAAATGTTTTGGTTCCAACCCTTGTTATAAAACTATTTTCAAAACCTTTTAGGTGTCCAGCCACAGGGATGCCAACCTTCATATTCTATTCTATGGACACGTAGCTGCGACATATGTGGATGCTAGCAGGATCTTCAATTAGACCTATCGTTCATTCCTTCTTAGAGTAGGAATCATCTATCAGTTTCAGTTTTACTTAGGGCTTGTCGCCTAGACTTTTCAGATTTATTTATTCAGTTGTTGGATGATTGTTATTGGACTATTTACTTTGGTGGCTGATGGTTTATTTGGCAAGTAGTTTAATTATTTATTCAGTTGACTGGATTCAGTTGTTATGAATGCTTTACATATATTTTCACATGTTATCGCCTGATTTAAATAAAAAGTTAAAATTTGGCACCGCCTTTTTGGAATACTAGGTGGTTAGTAAGTTTTATAAAGGTTTTTGATAGTGATGCTAAGAATGAACCAATTGGGATTCTTATTTCAATTTGATATAGGACTGATCTCCCGGTATTTTATTAGGTGGGGTGTCACATATGGTATCAGAGCATCAGGTTCTAGTGTCCTTAGGATTTGTGCGGCTTTTCACATTTCAATTTAGCATTTTTTTTATATAGATCCCTATCATAGGATTGTTGTATTCTTATACGTATGAGGTTTACGTTCTTTTGCCAATTACTTTATATTTGATGGTGAACTCATACGATTTGATTTTCATTTCAGATGCCACCCAGGAGAGAGAGAGAGCAGCTAGGGCAGCAAGGGGAGATGAGACTAAAGAGGCTCATCAGGATCCAGTGTTACCGCAACAACTGCCAGAGATGATTTTGGCTACACATGTAACTGAATTAGTGGCACAGGAAGTTCAAGCGACGATGATCGCAATGGCAAGGTACTTTCCATGAGATTAGTCACAGGCGTTAGTGGTACCGGATGTTCAGGCCCAACCGGGGCCGTCGGAGTGGCAGCAAGTACGAGAGGTCTTTTAAAAAGGCCATCCACCAGAGTTTCGAGCGGGTTCAGATGTGGTGCTAGCGTGTCAGTGGAAGAGAGATATTCAGCATCACCTACGCAGGGTAGATTGCAATGAAGTGCAAAAAAAATGCTAGCCACTTTTAGGTTAGTGGGAGCAACGCTACAGTGGTGGGAGTCGATCACTATAGTTGAGGAAAGGGATACATTAACTATTGCAGAGTTTTGGGTTCAGTTCGATTGCCAGTATTTCCCACCAGCAGTTGAGGCTGAAATGAGGATAAAATTCAGTGAGGTGACTCAGGGGGATCGTTCAGTGGCTGATTATGAGGAAGAATTCACTCGTTTGGTAAATTTTATACCGGATGAGGTAAGAAACAAAGAAAGAAAGAAGTCAAGGTTCATGGATGTGTTAGTCTGGAGGATCAGGCAACATTTAATTGGTAATCCCACATTAGTAGCTTATACAGACATCGTTAATGCAACACTCCTACACTGCCAGGAATATTGCTTCCACATGAAAGAAAGAAGGAGGGGAGTGGAACCCAACCAGTCGGATAAAGAAGGAGGGAACAATACCAGTGGGGTATCCCAGTAGCAGACAGGGGGACATCAGGGGAAGGATTTTCGGTAGGGGAAACAGGCCAAGCGATTTAGATATGGAGGCTATCGGCAGGATGGCCAGGACTTCCGACAAGGCCAGCAAGAAAGGGATCAATGGCAGGGTGAATTTATTAGGAGGTGATTCATTTATGGGGAAGCGGGACACATGAAGAGAGATTGTCTTAAGCAAGGCAGGGGTAAACTATAGGACAAGGTTCTGGATGTACAAACACTACAACAAGTCATGGGTACATTCGGGCAGGGGGAAGCCTCTCAGGAACTCGAGGATCAACCATTACGGATAGAGTATGGAGACAATTATCTTCTTATCACATGGGCATGGGGTATGTTTTGAGTGACAATAAGGGTGTCACAATATAATTATTATTTTCACTAGAGTTCGTGGGTAAGTAGAATTCAGTGGGTGCATTGAATATAACAGCCATATTATAAACATATATTTCTGTGGGGTAGTGGATTTCTTTGGTGTTAACCATGAGAGAATGGGGGTATACACAGAGAGAAGGTTTGAATTATGCGAGGGGTTACAAATTTCAAGAATTATGGGAGTAGGGTAGATGACTTTTCCAAATATCGGTTGGATAGCGATGGATTTGAACTATTGTGGATAGTGAGGGTAAGTTTTGGTGTTCGCGACACCAGGGTATGAATGACTTTTACTAGGTGTCACCTGAGAGGGCGTCTAGCCTGTATATGTGTGTAAATATGTTGTATTGTGTGGTGCGATAAACACATAATGAGGTATTGTGTTCTCATATTTTATCCCGGTAAGTAGGGGTGTCTACTGAAGTGAATCAGGGTGGTTAGATGTATTTTCGAGTAGGGAGAGATAGCTCGGGGTTTATTTTGTGCAAGAACTAGTGATAGTAATGGCACAGTATTTTATGTTATCTCTTGTAGCATAAGAGTAGGCGTGTATGCTTTTGTGTTAAGAGACAAGTATTTGGGGCGTATGTGCTATGGACGGAGGGTCTAACAGATCTCAACGATCGATAATGTTAAGTAGTAGTGTATCGGGGGTTCCTTGTTCGGATTTCGCTTTGCGAGATGTCCCACGCATGAAACTTAGCGGAACGTTGGGAGTGGGGAGATGTTTGGTCGTTAGTACATAGATTGGGTACCCCAATTATTATTCATATGTGTGATATGACTACGGGTTAAAAGTTATATTACGAGTTACGGCTAGCATAGTCGGGTAACTTTCGTGAGGGTAAGCACGGGTACAGGGTGTATGGGCACCGTGGTTAATTAAAATGCATACTTGTGTAACTCCTAGTTAGAAGAGAGAGAGATAGATGTAGCGATCTTAGAGTCACAGGGCTAGAGAGTGATATTCGAAGCTTGGAGCACGGGGGGGGGGGGGGGGGGGGGGGTATGTAACACCCCATAATTTTGAGGATTTAGTATTTAATTATGTTTGGGATTTTGAAGATTTAGTATTTAGTTATGTTTGGGAGTTATAAAAATATTTAAATTGGAGAAACTTAAATTTATGAGTTAGAGAAGTTATTTGAGTGGGATGAATAATTCATATTTGGCGACTTTAAGTTTAATTGTTCAAATTATTGTGTGTCGCATTTTTGAGGTTGAAATTTGAAAATGTTATAAAGTATTTTGGATGACAATTCTAAGTGCGCGGTTGAGTCCTGATGGGTCGAGATAGTCAGAAAAGAGTACCCGGGGGCAGTAATTAGGTCTCGGGACATTTTTGGGTATAGCTGGGCCCACATGGGGGGAGTTGGGCCATTATAATTAGGCCCATGTGGCCAAAAACGGGATTAGGAGTTTTAAACCTAATTGAGGGAGTGTTGAATGACAATTAACAAAATTCTAAGCCTAGGGTTTGAGAGAGAAATTGAGGAAACAAATCAAGAGCAAATTGGGGATCTTTTGGAGACAAATCGAGGGACAAATTGGGTGTTCGTCATCAAATCATTAACTACACCAACGGATCATAATCTACGAGCAATCAAAGGCAAGTGGTTTAGTGTTGTGATTTTTAAATTGTGATAATCAATTCATATCATAGTACGTGTATTAAAAATATCTTTTTGGTTATGGGTTAAATAGTTAAAAAGGGATTTTCTAGATTTGAGTAGTATATGTAGATTTGAGACTAAATTAACGGTGGATTTGGATATGGGACAACTGGAATCAATTGTAGGAATTCTAATTAGTAAGTATTGGTGACAAGTTTCGAATCTGTATGACGAATTCATATCTCAGTAGAATAAACCCGGGGGAAACCCAATTTGGGAAAAGTTTGGGATTTTGATGAATCGATGAATGATTTAGGTCTTCTAGGAATATTATAACATATTTCCATGTAATTGAAATATTGGTTGTGATTGGGTAAGGGTTTGGAAAGAAACTAAAAGGTTGGGGGTTCATCAATGGCCGAACAGGAGGCTAGAGAAGACGATGATCTGGTCGATTGATCGATCGACCCAAGGGGGTCGATCGATCGATGCTACAGAATTTTTGGCAGTGACACCAATTTTTAATTGTATAGGATATTTTAATTGAAAAAGTTCCTGGGCTAATTTGAATGATGAAAATTAAATAGGGGTATGACTCTTGGTAATTTTAAACAATTATAATCGGGTTTCGGGGGAAGTTAATGAGTGTTAAGTTATGAATAAATTTCGAGGAAATAATTCGTTGGTATTGATTTTGGACCGAAGGAAAGTGTTCGTGTATTATAGTTGAGTGTCACTACATTATTAAATGAATTTAGGTGTAATTAATTAATTAGGAGACAAAATATAGACTCGGGTATTAATGATAGTACGGGACAATTGAGCGAGCTCGGCTATATTGGTTGAGCGACACCAAGTATTAAATTAATCAATGTGTAAATTAATTAAATTAGAGTCGGACCATAGACTCAGGAAAAACACTATATTAATGTGTGAGTTAATTTAATTAGTGCCGTATCGTAGACTCGGGAAGGTAATAAATTAATTAATGAGAAAATTAATTAATTTAAGTCGGCCATAGACTTGGGAATATACAGGCTAGTGTTACGGGTGTTAGTACACGGTAAAGTCGAGATCTATATTACATATACGATGTGGTGATAGTATCTATGTATGTACATTGTGTGTGCTATTAAATATCAGTGACTTAATATTTATTTAATTTATATACTTTAGTGCTATCAAAGGAGGTTGCGCAAAGTGGGTGAATCCCCTAGCTTGAGGAGTAGGGCGAGTATATCCCTAGGTCATAGAGTCCGTTATATGGATGAGGGGCTTATCTCACTTTCAGGGAAAGAATATGATCGCCTCCACTACGTTTATATTTTTTGGCCAGGTTGGTGAGCGATTTCTACTTGGGTAACTAGGTTATGTGAGCACACCTAGTGGAATAACACTTTAGCAAAAATTATATGGCGAGGGTATACTCGGAGGGATGAATATACATGTGAAATATGTGTGGATGCTGTAGTAAAGATACATATATAATGGTATTAAATATTATATGCGGGTAGTAATACAGTGTTTGGTGTATTTACTTTATATAACTTGTGTCACAGTTATATGATATTATTTAAAAAGGAGTTAATTAGGTTAATTGGAGAGATAACTTATAAGCCATGAATAATAATACTCTATTTAGAGTTGAATGGAAAGGGGAGATTATACCAGGACTAGTTGGACATGGTAATACAACTAGGTGGGGTTAAAGAAACCGTTAGGTGTGCACATTAGTGGAGGGGTGAGTATGTCCTCAAGAGAGTGCGACACTAACTTAAATATGAAGCGCATTCATACATTTTTAATTACTGCAGTTAATTCACTTGTTAAATATTTTCAAAATGTTTGGATTCTAACCCTTGCTATAAAACTATTTTGAAAACCTTTTAGGTGTCCAGCCACAGGGATGCCAGACTTGATATTCTATTCTAGGGACACGTAGCTGCGACATACAAGGATGCTAGCAGGAGCTTGAATTAGACACATCGTTCTTCCTTCCTAGAGTAGGAATCATCTATCAGTTTTAGTTTTACTAAGGGCTTGTCGCCCAGACTTTTCAGTACACTTTTCTGATTTATTTATTCAGTTGTTGGATGATTGATATTGGATAATTTACTTTGGTGGCCGATGGTTTATTAGGCAAGTAGTTTAATTATTTATTCAGTTGATTGAATTCAGTTGTTCTGAATGGTTTACATATATTTTCGCATGTTATCGCTTGATTTAGATAAAAAGTTAAAATTTGGTATCGGCTTTTTGGAATACTAGGTGGTTAGTAAGTTTTAAAAAGGTTTTCGATAGTGATGCTAAGAATGAACCAACTTGGATTCTTGTTTTAATTTGATATAGGAATGATCACCCGGTATTTTATTAGGCGGGGTGTCACAAGCGGTTCCTTATTTTGATTTCTCTTGGGAGACACTCCACGCATGAACCTTAACAACATCGGGAGTGGAGAGATGTTATGGGATGCAAGATTGTCGGTTTTGGACGATAAGTTAACTGGTGTGAAGAAAACACGATGAATTAAGTGTCATGTGATGATTGAAGGCTAATGGAGGTGAAAGTACTGTGGAAAAGCACTAGAAATGTTCATCTCGCCGCAAGTATATGTGTGAGGCAGGAGTTAGAGAATTGATTTGAGGCTAATATCCAAGCCTTGAATAGAGAGAAAATTTAGAGGAGATATGTTTTGGACATGATGTTTGTAACACTTTTGCAGAGAGTAGGCGCCCCAATTAGTTAGACTTTCCATTTCGCTGGACTGGAAAGACGTAGTGGTAGAAGAGTTTTAGTAGGTTAACGAGATAAGATTTTAGAACGTCCCGCTGGTGTGCCTTAGGCCATTATATCTCGATGACTGATGATGTAAGGAAGTAGTGTAACGGGAGGGTTCCTTGTCTGGATTTTTCTTTGTGAGATGTCCCACGCATGAAATTGAGCAAATGTCCAAAATTGAGAGAGGTCTTGGTCACTAGGTACATAGTTAGTATAATACTCATTCTACGTGTGTAGGGAATACATCGATCTTAGGATTATTAGGATGTAAGTCCAGTGAGGCATGTGGCACGGTTGTAGGAAGAGTGTAGTGAGTTAACCCCAAGAGGATTGGTGAGTTAACCTTAAGGAGGATTGGATTTCCAAGTATAGGAATAATTGGATCTTGAGAATATTGTTGAGAATACCCAGGTGTTAGCACCAGGCCAAGAAAGTGAGGCCCATTTTCTCTAGAAAGGTGTATGGGCACATTGGTAAGTTGATTTTATATACCACCAGAAATAGAATGGGCGTAGTATTTAAAGTTGAAGAATATGCTTGGGGAGAAATTATGGGTTGGATTGAATGTTGTAAGAGGCACGCGATAATCCAATTGTATAGGTGCAATAGGAGTTAGTACACCTAGGCTAAGCAATGAGACTGACGTGAGTAGTCAAGCGTTAGTGTAATTTCCTTTTTGAGGGAAATTAGATGTCCTGATGTAGATGAGCGGAAGCTTAGATCCATGATTCTCTGGCAAGATTTATACGTTAGAGCGACGATTATAGGTTCGTTTTCTTTATATGCGGTTATAGAAGAACTTGGTGCGATGTGTCATTGTTAGAGTTGATCTTATGATCGAGGTGGTGATAGAGATGCTGTTGAGCTTCTGGTTAAGCTAATGCGTTAGAGTATAAGCCTTGAGATAGGTGGGCATCGTGAACGAGTGTATGGTAGGGTACCATTTGGGTTAGTACCGTTCGACTTTTTTGCAGTAGGACATAGTGTGATTAGCGATCCCAGGTTGGTAGTACCGATCGTATTCGAATTTCGGGGATGAAATTCCGTCGTAAGGGGGGGGGGGGGGGAGAATATAATACCCCGCACTTTTATGGATATTTAAATTACATAAATGAGTGTAATTTGGAAATTTGAGGAATTTCTGTGAATAATAATTTTGGAATCTATGAGGGTTAGATGTTTTCCGATGCGTGTTATATTTACTTTTGGGACTAAGTAAATAAGTCGGATTATTTTAATTACATATCGCAGTTGGGCAAAGCGATAAAGGACAATATTTTAATTGGAAAACCTGTATCGAGATGTGTTGGGTTTAATTAGTGAATTGTAGTTAAGAGACTCGGATGGAGATTTCGAGTGCGCGGTTGGCTTCAGAATGGCTGTGATAGTCAGAATGGAGTATTCGGGAGTAGTGTTTGGGTTCCGAGGATTTTTGGACTAGTAGAAACTCGCAATTGAGTAAACGAGTCATTTTTGGATTCATAAGGGATAAACCCTTATTTCTCTCTTTATAAGGAACAAGAGAGTGAGAGAAAGGAAAGAAAAGAGAGAAATGAAAGAAGAGAAGAAAGGAAGGAAGAAAGAAAGAAGAAAAATGAGGAGAGAGAAGGAGATTTCAGGCCAAACTCCACGGGATTCGACTCGAGGTCGTCAAATTTTATCCATGAGGCAAATGTTTACTTGCTTTATTTTATATAGTGTGTGTATCTCACATTATAGTTGGTTAACTATAAAATTTTGGGTTAGAATCCTTAAAATAAAATTGGAAAATTTGAGTTTGAGTTTACAATTTGATGTATTGTAAACCCTTAATGATTTCTAGTGTTAAACCCGTGATAATGGAGTGTAGAAATGGTTAGAAATGGGAGAAATAATAAAACTAGGATTTGAATGGTTTTAGGATTTAATTATAACAAAATTGGTTTAATCCCCCAAATAATTGATGTGTTAGTTAGAAATCACTGTTTTGGTGATTGTAGAGTTATTGGTCGAGATTAGAAACCATAAAATAGAGGTTGGGTTGATACTTGGTGTTTTGGAGGTTTAGGTTTCTTAAAACTTGGAGAGTTGGCAGACCCCAATTCAGATAGGCACTACGAGACTGCATCCTCGAGTTATAGCTCAGTGGGATGGTTATTATATTTATGATTGTGATAGGTATAATTATACTTGTTGTCTATAGTATATTGCTTGTATATGAAGATGAGATATCATATAGCTTTAACTGGTGTAAAGAGTAAAATGAATTAGGATTTATTCTCATTTTGAGAGATAATATCTGGATTTAAATTGTGATTCATATATTAAAGTGAGAACTATATATATACGAGATTGTATATAATAAAGTGGAAATGGTATTTTAAACTAGTGAAGGTTTTGGAATAATGAATGGTATATATATAATTGAGGATTATATCAATTAAAGCTTCGGTGATAGCTTACGGTATAACTTATATTATACAACGTCGGGTAAGTGATAGTTATGAGAAATTCAGAGGTTGGGTGAAATGGATTAGTTAGGAAGAGTATCTTAACTAGGTTGTTTAAAAAGGTATACAATAGGTGTGCACTATTAGAAGAGGGGTGAGGGGTATCTCATGGCCGTGCGATACCAATTTGAATATGAGAGATTTCATATTTTTAAAATATGGCATTTATGCACTTGCAAAATATTTTCAAACTCGGGTTCTGACCCGTTTCTCTATTTTTTACTCTCTTGCTATATATATATATAGGTGTCTAGGCACAGGACGCCTGGATGATGATTGCTTCGAGTCAGACGTTTGCTGCAGCAGCTGTGGATGCATGCAGGTTTATTGTAGAAGCTTCTATCCTTGAGATTTAGATAGGAGGTATTGTAGAAGTAGTTGGGACGATAGCCCAACTATATTAATTTATTCTTTTACCTCCTTTTAGTGCAGCTTCTGGTTTGGTTGTATTATGTTGTACCGAGTGTTCGGTTATTTCATTTCATTTCATTTCAGTTGTTGTATATAAAACGTGTGAATATTTTACTTGGATGGTTTGGATAAAAAGATTCGTTAAATAAAATTTTGACGCCAGCCTAATAAGTTATTAATAATTAAATTGGTTTTCGACATTGATGCTGAGAATAAACCATATGAGACTCCTGTTTTAATTTGGTATAGGATTGATCACCCGGTATTTTATTATACGGGGTGTCACAAATATTATACACCCACCCACATACACAGAGACCCAGCACACCCACATATACATACTCTTGAAATAAAGTATAAGGCTTTCATGAAAGGAAGCTTATCACTAAACACCCACATACAAATACTCTTGGAATAATGTATACACAACTTCACACCAAAATATCTTCTTTTTTTTAAATAGCAAACTCGTGTATAGTTATATATAGGGAATAAACTTTACTATAGGCAATAAGAACGTAATATAGGTTGATACATCAGATTGATTAATATAAGTTCATAATCTACTTGAAAAATATGCCCTACACTAAAAAAAAAATATAACGTTATGAAATTCTTATATATGCCATATTCACAGTACATATAAACAAGGTAAATCAATTATTTAGAAAGTAAACAAAACATCTGCATCAAAAACGGTACTTTTATATCTAAAACATAGTATATTTTAATATATAAACATGTTGGAAATAATCAAATACATGTGTACTAACATTTTTAAATCATAACACATAACAAAAAATTAATCAACAGTAAAAAAATAAGGGAGCTTGATAAATAAGTTCTTTTTACATAAGACATTTTTTAATAGGTCCTATCATAACATTTTTTTTCCCAATAGGTCCTATTTATACATATAGTGAATATTCACTATATGTTTACAAATCGGACCAGTGGATCAACAATAACACTCTTCCATATAACTCCTCAAAGGATTTTAAAACCATAACACAGTGGACCAAAATTCCTCTTCCCAGGGCTATGACTTCATGAAGCATATGCGGAAGGGATGTGGCCTGGTGACCCATTGATGTGTTGTTATGGAATTTATTGATAAATGCTATTGAGATTCGCCTTTGATTTGAATATTCCTACTCATGTTGTTACGCTTTATTCATCGCTAACATAAATTTGTTGAGCATCTTTCCTGTCATATTGTCTATTTCCCCATATTTTCTTTAAGTTGGCAGGTTAGCGTGGATTTGAGCGCTATGGACCAATTAGGATGATTTTAGCATGGATTACGTGGGAAGAATTTTTAATACAAGATGAGAAGACTTGTATTTATTTATTTTGGTGTATAGAGCATTGGAGATTTACTTTAGTTATATTTCTTCGAGAGAATAATGTTGTATTAATTTGAAGATTGAGATTATACGACAACCCTCGAGTCTTGGGTATTGGGTCTAGCGTGCGGGTTAGACATGTTTTCTTTGGAGATAGAAAATTTATTTGAGGACTTTTGTGAGTGATTTTTGGAAATAGAATCGAGTAGCATTTTATTTTGAGTGTTAGGTTTCGTCGAATTTCGAGGACGAAATTCCTTTTCAAGGGGGGAAGTATGTAATACCCCATTATTTTGAAGGTTATTTATGAATATTATACAAGATTTCAGTAATATTATTATTTTATTAATCGAGGATAATATAATTTATTTTGGTTTGAAATCGAATCAAACATTTAAATTTAAATTATTTTTGGACATTTTGTAATGGTTTAAATATGTAAAGTTGATAATTTTGAATTAAAGGGCAATATACTAATATGCGTTAGCTTAGTCTCCAAGCTAGGGTTTGAGAGATGTGTTATATAAGGAATATAATGGATGATTATAAGGAAAGGGAGATGAAAAAGAGAGGCCAAAAACGAAATCCAAAGAGGCAAAAACGAGTGGAATGAGAAGAGTCAATTTGGAAGGTTTAGATCTTCTTTTTGAGTGCATTCAGATGAGATTTGAGAAAAACTCAAAACATATACCTGACTCAATTTTTCGTGTAGAATCCCAATATGAAGTCGGCTTGGTGATTTGAATAATATTTGAATCTGATGTTCTAAGTTTTTAAAATAGGACTATTTGGGATTATCTCGTGTTGGGGCTAAAACATGATTTGATTATTTTCACGAGAGGAAGGTGATGATGCAATCAGATTTTGAGCCTGAATTTATGTGGCGATTCATGCAATGATTTTAAGATATGGGGTTTTACACAATATATTCTTTAAATCTCTCGAGAGTTATTCCGTTGATTTCATGTTTAATTGAACTCATATTTGAATTGTTAAATTCTTTGAAATCTGGAGAAATAATTGTTGTATTATTTTAATTCACGTGGCATCACTATATTATTGTTAAGAACATTGTCATGAGATTTTATATGGCATGGAGGTTGGGCACCCGCCAAAATTCTTGCTTCCCGGGGCTATGACTTGATAAAGCATATGCGGATGGGGTGAGGCCTGGTGACCCATTGATGTGTTGTTACAAAATTTATTGATAAATGCTATTGAGATTCGCCTTTGATTTGAGTGTTCGTACGCATGTTGTTTTTCTTTATTCATCGCTAACATATATTTGTTGAGCATCTTTCCTGTCGTATTATGTACTTCCCCATATTTTCATTTAGTTGGCAAGTTAGCGTGGATTTGAGCGCTATGGACCAATTGAGATAATTTTAGCGTGGATTATTTTGGGAAGAATATTTTTTGGAAGATTTGTATTATTTTATTGTATTGTATAGAACATTGGTGATTTATATTATTTCGAGAGACTTTGTTGTATTGAATTTGAAGAATTGATATTGGTGGATTTATATTATTGTGGGATTCTTTTAGATGCTTTATACACATTGTTATTGTGGAATTAGTTTAGTTTTATCGCAATAGCACGCCACATGTCTTTTTCGAGCACGCGGGGCGTTACAAGGATAATAAAATGAATGTGTTAGGTGTGCACTAGATGAGAGTTGAGGTTAAGTCTAATGTGAGTGCGAATGGTAAATTAATTATGAAAGTAATACACTGCATGTTTTATTTAAAGAATTTAGATACTTGCAAAATATTTTTAAATATTTTTCGGGCTTTGACCCACTGGAATATATATATATATATATATATATATATATATATATATATATATATATATATATATATATATATATATATATATATTTCAAAACCCCAAGAATGTATTAGCAGGACTACAGGGGTTAGTTCTTTCATGCCGTTGCGAGCAGTATTTGTGGATGCTGTGAGATTTGTTTGTAGTCGCCTCAGATTCTTTCTATCTAGCTAGAATTCAGTTTCAGTTTTAGAAATTTCTTTTGGGCGTGTTTCCCGTGGTTGGGTAGGATTTTGTTTATGTCTGATATTTATTATTTCTCACTATTTATCACATTCGATATTATTTGTGGTAACCGATGTTTTATTCGGTTTATGTTATTCATATCTATGCTTATCTGTTATTTTGTCATTTTATTGGATGTATGGTATTATTAATTTTATATTTATATTACTTGTTGCGACAGTGATGCTAAGAATGAAATCATAATGAATTTATATTTAATTTTAGTAAAAGATTGGTCACCCGATATTAGATTAGGTGGGGTGTCATGGTTGGTATCAGAGCATCAGGTTCAAGTGTCCTTAGGATCAGTGAGAACTTGCTAGGTTATAAGAGTTGTGCTTCCTTGATATAAAGCCATTTGTTTTGGACTGTTGTTTCATATTTTTCATTTACATTCTTCTGCCACTATTGTATATTTGAAGTGGAGTCTCATACAATTTCAGTTTGGTTTCAGATGCCAAACATCAGGAGAGGGATGCCATCTCGTGCAGAGAGGAGGGACGTAGAGAGGGAGGTTCAATCATAATAGCTGGTTGTTTAAGGGACTGTGACCGCGGTAGAGGTCACAACCATAGTAGCACATGCACTTAATGCTACCATGACAACCATGTCAAATCACTTTCCCCAGGTGCAGCAACAGCCTCCAATGGCAGCACCAGTACAGACTCACCTATTATCGTTTGTGTGGGAGCAAGTCAGGGAGGCATTTTAGAAAGACCATCCATTGGAGTTTTAGGGTAGTGTAGATATAACAAAAACGAGCCAATAGAAGAAGGATGTATAGAGGCATCTTCGTTTAGTTGAGTGCATCGATACTTAGAAGCACGTACTAGCCACGTTTAAGCTAGTTGGAGAATATCTGTAGTGGTGGGTCAGTTGATACGGCGAAAATATTGCGTATTTCACCCGTTAACCTACACATTATTAGCCCCCTAGTGTACTTTAAATTTTATATATATGTTCCTTAACCAGACAACCCCGGATTTTAATATATATATATATATATATATATATATATATATATATATATATATATATATAGGGGTTAATTGAGTTTTTGTAGGTATTAACGTGCTTAGCATGAAGTTTCGTCGCTTTCTGGTGAAATTTCGTCGACATTTGTAGCTTCGAGGGCATTTTAGTAATTTCAAAATTTGAGTTTTAATCCCCAACTCTTCACAGAAGTTGAGTCCCTTTGATTTCTCTTTGCGTGGCCACCGATGGTCCATGAATCCGAGTTGTATCAAAGGAGTTATGGCATTTTTTGGATGGGTTTAACTTCAAAAGCACACTCAAGGGAAATTTAGTCACTTCATAATTTGGTTTTTTGGCCTAATATCTTCTTGTATGTTGTAGCCCTCCGAGTTATCTTCGTGTAGCCTCCTACCATGCCTAATTTTGAGTTAAAACGAAGAAGTTACGACATTTTCTGTAAAGTTGGACAAAGCTGTAGAAACCAGACGGTCAGGTGCGAATCGATTCGGACAAGTCCGAATCGATTCGATTTGGTACCAGATCCTTATTTTTAGTTCCCTTATTTTTGAATCGATTCGATTCCTTCCGAATCGATTCGGCTCCCTGTTTTCAGCTTTCTTTTTTACAAGTTTGCCACCTAGGATTTATGTATAAATATATTTTCCTCTCATTTTGAGAGAGATATCATCCATTTTACTTAGTTTTAGGTTAGGTTTTTGAGAGCTTATCTCTTAAGGTTGTATTTCCCCATTTTTGGGCTTGTAAAGCTACTATTCGTTCTTCTCCATTAATGTAAGTTCTCTTTATTTAAACCTTGTTCCTTTAATTTCTATGCTTAATTATTTATTTCTTGCCTAGATAATTAGTTTAGTTTAATTATTTCTTGTTTTAATTATTAATTAGTTGTTTTAATTAGTTTAATCATGTTGTGCAAGTAGTTAAACAGGGTTTGGGTCGTGCGTCCTCTATTGATGGACGTCGAGCTCTGAAAATCAGGTTTTGCGTAACATTACATTTAATTGAAACCTCGCGTATTAAAGTTGGATTACTACGCGTTTAACTTTCTTTGTCACGCAACGTTAGTGTTTATAGTGATAATCCGAATTTATTCTGCGTGTGACCATTTTTGATTAAATGTTTTATCTCGCAACTTTGGGTTAAATTCCTTCTTATGTGATGTTTATAATTAACTAAAAACGCTCGGTTAAATGTTTTCGAACCAAAATTGTAATTATTAGTTGTTTAGCCCATGGAGGGGATGCGATTTTGACTCTCGTTTAAATTAATATTGTTTAGAGTTTACTTCTTAATTTTTTTCTTTTTTCTTTTAAACCAAACCATCACCTTTTACACTTTTATTCTTGAAATAGTAAATCAATTACCATCTATCAACACTCCCTTTGGATTCGATCCCTCCTTTTCGCTACATTTCTATTAGTATACCAAGCCGTGGTATTTATTTTGTATTGCACATAAACACCCAACGACGTGTTTTAAATATAAAGTTTATGCCGCATCACCAGTAGGGCGCCGTTTCCGGGGAGTGTTTTATAAATAATAGTTGCGTTATTATTTTGAAATATTTGTTTTATTCATATTTGTATTCTTTATTTTCTCCTTTCTTTTTGATTTGTGCTAGATTGTTTCTAGAAATTGAAATTTTTGTGCTTGTCGTTTTATTGAATTAGCTTATTTTAAAATGTATCGCTATAACTCTTTACATAAGTCTTATTGTTCTGAGAATAGTTTTCGAAGTTATACTCCCAAAACAATGAGGGAATGCCTATAAATTCTTGAAGCTGAGCGCATTGAGCATGGAATTCAAGAGTATGCAAGTGACCTCGCATCGCCTTGGAAGGTAAGTTAGAAAGCGGTAATTCCATTAGCTATGAGCAAATCGCACAAGAAGATGTTATGTCTTCTTTTTGGTTTGACCATGTGCTAATGATAAAGGAAATTAATGATAGATTCGAAAGTTTTCGAGCTTGGTTTTTGGAGAATGATGCCATGCTCGATGAGATCATTTCTTTACAAAACTGGGTCGAAGTTGAAACTTGCGTTTCACGTCCACCCCTTTTCGATGAAGAAATAATTGAGAGTGATTCAAGCTTTATCACTTTTGAATTTTAACCTCTTATTAATTCTTACGATTGTATTGAGGTTGTTGGTCCTCATTTTCCTTTATTCCTCACTGAACCGTTAAATTTATCACAAGAATCGATTGAAAGTCTTGAGGATTTTGACCTGATTCTTGAACGGGAATGTTATTCTGAGGCCCTTAATCTCATGGGCTATTCACTTGCAAAAGCCCTACCTCCCCTTCCACTTGAAAAACCTTGGGGATGTGATTTTAATTTTCCCGAGATCAATGTGGTCTTGTCACCCTTAGTATCCAAATCCCCCATCACCCTACTAAATTTTTTAATTGGTGATGGTTCATTTCTTACACCTTACACATGCCTTCCATTGTTCAAACGAAATTCTTATTTTTCGGGAGGCATGCATTCGAGGGAGGGTACACCATGGATCTTTCAAAGTCAAACCATATTTTGGGTGGATCCTCAATTATTTAGACTTCTAGTGTATAGTTAGTGTGAAGTCCAAATAGTAAGTTGTAAATAGGTAGCTTTTTAATTTTCTTTCTTTCTTTATTCTTTCTTTTTAGTTTAGTCTAGTGTAATTAGTTAAATGTTTTGTTATTGATTTTCGTTATTCTTTGTACTAACTTGTTTTGTAAATTCTTTGGACTCATTCTTATCGGGGATCGCTCTAATTTTGGTTAATATCATTATTTTCCTATCTTTGTGTTGTGTTCCTAATGTGCATTGAGGACAATACAACATTTAAGTTAGTGGGCGTAGGATATTCTATCCATTTCATGTTTAGTCCATGGATTTGATCACATTTTATTACAAAGCATGCCTTTTGTTAAAAATTGAAAATTTTTAAAAATATTTTCTTTTTTCCCCCTCTTTTGTTGGGCATTTTACCCTTGTTTTCGATGATAAATTTCAATAATTGCCCGATCCAATTGACAACTCAATGATGCATGTTCTTGGATTTAGAAGTTTTTAGACTTTAGTCCTCAAATCATTGATATTATGAATAACTTCATGAATTAAATTTTATTTTATGTGCACATGCGCTTTTCTTGTTCTATTGATTTGGTTTAAGATTTTTATAACTCAGTTTTCTTTTGTTGCATTGTATATACTTACACCGAGTGAGATTAAAGACTTACCTTCATCTATGAGTGTGTACACTATTCTTTCCTCTTTGAAAATGCTGAATTTATTGGTAATCTCTCTATTCTTTCATTGATCATTCATTATTTGAGTTTATATCTTTAAATGTGTTACTTGAGCATGATTTTCAAAGTTTTTTTGACTCGAGAATTGCGTAAACTTTAGTAAATGATCATGGGTCATCTTTGTTATATCACCCATATTGTCCTAAAACTCACCTTATATATTTTCCCTGGTCAACCCCTTTGAGCCTTAATATTAGCCTTTCATTTCATAGTCCCAAAATTCCATAACCAACTCCACAATGGAGTTATAAACCATACATATTACCTTCCATACCTTTGTCTGGAATGATACTTGGGATTGAATGATGTTATTGTCTCGTGGTTGCAATTAAGAATGAAAGAGTGAGAAAAGTAGAAAAAAAGTGTAGTGAAAAAGCAGAAAACAAAAGAAAACAAAAGAAAAAGTTAGAAAAAGAAGAAAAGAAAAGAAAAGAGAAAGTTGTATATATTCTATATCGTGTTCAATAATCTTTGATTACTCTCTTATTGTCATATTTAATGCTTGTTATGGAAATCATTTTCCATTTTGAAATTGCCCGCAATCTCCCATTATCCCAAATTTTCATCCCCGACCACTTTGAATCCGTATATATTTCTTTCATTTCGTACCTTAACCCCAAACGTACATTACAACGCTATACAAGTCCTATGTGATCTTAGGGTGAATTTAATTTAAAAGTTTAAATAGTTTTGATAATCTGTTAAAATAAATTTCACCTCGTTTAATGAGAGGTATCTTTCATTAAGATTGCATGTTTTTTATTTCCTATATGGCACTCTTCATTTGTGACATGTGCGAGACCTAGTTTCCATTTACATTTACTTTTTCTACCCGCATGTCCCGTGTATTACCTCCCTTTTATAGTGATTTCATTTGTTGAGCGTAATATGTGGTGAGGATTGAATTTATGCACACTTTAAAGTTATATCTGTTTTATATAAGTTTTTGCCAAATCATATTATGCATGTGCTCTCCCCCCTCCAACTTTTAAGGTTTCAATTCTATGAAGTTCGTTCTATAATGTTAATAACAATGGACTTTTGTTTGAAATCGTTCAATATGATAATAACGTGTTTGAAATCTTTTTCGTTGTTGTTGAGTTTGTCC
Source organism: Sambucus nigra (assembly GCA_949130495.1). NCBI lineage: Eukaryota > Viridiplantae > Streptophyta > Magnoliopsida > Dipsacales > Adoxaceae > Sambucus > Sambucus nigra. The sequence continues at coordinate 237,348,745 of OX422222.1, forward strand.
CATGTTGATTGGGCATATTTTGAGGAAACCATATGATGCTTGTGGGTTTCATCCCTGAAAACCCTCACGAGACAACACTCATTCACTAGGGTAACCTAGAGGTTTAACGACATATTGCATACACTAAATGCAATCGTTCGCCCGTGAAAGTGGCCTTATCCTTTTTGTCCTTATTTTGCACTTGTTTCCTATTTTTGGTTTGCTTGTAGTTCTTGTTGTTTCCTATTTCATTTCTAGGGACTAGAAACGTTTAAGTTAGGGGGTGTGATACGGCGAAAATATTGCATATTTCACCCGTTAGCCTATATGTTATTAGCCCTCTCGTGTACCTTAAATCCTATATTTATGCTTGTTAACCAGACAACCTCGAATTTGGATATATATATATATATATATATATATATATATATATATATATAGAGAGAGAGAGAGAGAGAGAGATTTTGTATGTATTAAAGTGCTCAGCGTGAAGTTTCATCACTTTTCAGTGAAATTCCATCGACATTTGCAACTTTGGGGGCATTTTGGTAATTTCAAAATTTGAGTTTTAATCCCAAACTCTTCACTTAATCGAATCCCTTTTATTTCTCTTCGTGTGGTCACTGACGGTGCATGAATCCGAGTTGTATCGAAGGAGTTATGGCATTTTTCAGATGATTTTGACTTCAAAAGCACACTAAAGGGAACCTTTAAGGGAAATTTATTCATTTCATAATTTGTTTTTTTGTCCTAATGTCTCTTGGATGTTGTATCCCTCTGAGTATTTTCGTGTAGCGTCCGACAGTGCCTAATTCCGAGTTATAACGAAGAAGTTACGGCATTTTCTGTAAAGTTGGACAAAGCTGCAGAAACCAGACTGTCAAGTGCGAATCGATTCGGACAAGTCCAAATCGATTCATTTGGTACCAAATCTTAATTTTTTAATTTCCTCTATTTTTGAATCGATTCGGTTCCTTCCGAATTGATTTGGTCCCCTGTTTTCAGCTTTCTTATTTACAAGTTTGCCACCTAGGGTTTATGTATAAATACATTTTCCTCTCATTTTGAGAGAGATATCATCCATTTTACTTAGTTTTAGGTTAGGTTTTTGAGATCTTATCTGTTAGGGTTGTCTTTTGCTATTTTTGGGTTTGAAAAGCTACTATTTGTTCTTCTCCATTAATGTAAGTTCTCTTTATTTGAACTTTGTTCCTTTAATTTCCATGCTTAGTTATTTATTTCTTGCCTAGATAATTAGTTTAGTTTAATTATTTCTTGTTTTAATTATTAATTTGTTGTTTTAATTAGTTTAATCATGTTGTGTGAGTATTTAAAAAGGGTTTGGGTCGTGCGTTCATCATTAATGGGCATCGAGCTCCGAAAGTTAGGTTTTGCATAAAATTACATTTAATTGAAACCTTGCGTATTAAAGTTGGATTACTACGTGTTTAACTTTCTTTGTGACGCAGTGTTAGTGTTTATAGTGATAATTCGAATTTATTCTGCGTGTGACCATTTTTGATTAAATGTTTTATCTCGCAACTTGGGTTAAATTCCTTCCTGTGTGATGTTTATAATTAACTAAAAAGTCTCGGTTAAATATTTTCGAACCAAAATTCTAATTATTAGTTGTTTATCCCATGGCGAGGATGCGATCCCTACTCTCGTTTAAATTAATATTGTTTAGAGATAACTTCTTAAATTTTTCCCTTTTCTTTCAAACGAAACCATTACCTTTTACACTTTTTTTCTTGAAATAGTAAATCGATTACCATCTATCAACACTCCCTATGGATTCTATCCTTACTTGCCGCTACACTTCCATTAATGTACCAAGTTGTGGTAGTTATTTTGTATAGGGCATAAGAACCCAATGACGTGTTTTAAATATAAAGTTTACGCCGCATCACTAGTAGGGCCAGAGGCTGACATATTTTCTGGGGAGGTGTTCATATGTAGGGATTTGGTCCACATGTGTCCTAGATGCTCGAATAGTGCCAAGGGTCAGCAATAGGGCGCTTAGTAGGGGAAGTAGCTACTGTAGCTTCCAGTCCCACCCACAGTTTCAACACTACTGCCTCCGTAGGAGTCAATTACAGTTTGGGCATTTTGTAAAATTCGTGGTCTAGTTTAGTTGCTATTGTCGCCAATAGTTAAGGGTATATTTTCTATCCATGGGCACATGGGGCGGGTATTATTTGACATGGGATCATTAAATTCTTTTGTTAACACTAGATTTGCACGAGATACATATTTAGTAGATACAATATCAGATATTATTATGTTCATGGATTCATCATTGGGTAGTAGGGCTCTCATTCATCCATCTACAAGGGAGTGAGTGTAGACATTAGGGGGTTATTCTTAGTAGGGGATCTTCTCATTTCTGAGATCTATGAGTATGATGTTATCTTGGGTATGGAATGGTTCCCTACCTATAGAGCAATGGTGGACTATTTTAGTAGGACTATCGTGTTTGCTATTCCAGGACATGATATGTTTCTTGTGGAGATGCCTTGTCTTGAGGGGGGATTGCATAAACATTTATATTATATCAAGGAGGAGACTTTGGAGGGTATTGTTGTCTCGCTTGATTTGATCCTGTAGTTAGGGATTTCATTGATGTGTTTTAGGAGATACCGAGGCTACCGTTGAGTTTAGAGATTGATTTTATGATCGACTTAGCGCTGGAGACTCGACCGTTAGGGCATGCGCTATATCCTATGGCTCTTTTAGAGATACGGGAGTTGAAAGATTAGATTCAACATCTTTTAGGGCACAGTTTTATTCATAGGAGTACATCACCCAAGGGTGCCCTAGTACCGTTCTTAAAAAAGGAATATGGGTCATTGAGGTTGTGTATTGACTACTGAGAGTTGAATAAGGTCACGATTTAGAACAAGTATCCGTTGTCGCATATTGATGACATGCTCGATCAACTGAGAGGATAAACCTACATCTCAAAGATTGATTTAAGATTAGGGTGATGTCCTTAAGACCGCATTTTTGATGAGATATAGTTCTTATGAGTTCAGGGTTATCTGTTTGGTCTAACCAATGCACCGACAATTTTCATGGATCTCATGAACTGAGTGTTCAGGGATTTATTGGATCAGTTTGTCATTGTCTTCATTGATGAAATCTTAGTTTATTCTAGAAAAGAGGGAGAGCACGCAGTTCATTTGCGTATGGTTATTCAGACTTTATGAGACCATCAATTAAATGCTAAGTTCAAGAAGTGTGGATTTTGGTTGTGAGAGATGCAGTTCTTGGGTCATAAAGTATCCGAGAGGGGGATTTTGGTGGATCTGAATAGGGTTTCAGTGGTCAGGGAGTGGAGCCAACCCATGACACCGATAAAGGTTTGTAGTTTTTTGCGATTAAAAAATTACTATCGTCGATTTATCAGAGGATTTTTGAAGATTACGAGTCACACGATGAATTTTACTCATAAGGGAGTACCTTTTGTTTGGGATGATTACTGTCAGTCAACTTTTAACGAGATAAAGGACAAATTGGCTTCAGCACCAGTGCTCGCATTTCCTAGTAGAAGAGTGGAGTACTTTATTATTACCAATGCGTCCTTATAAGGGATTGAAGGAGTTCTATAGTGGTAGGAACAAGCTATAGCTTATGCATTACGTAATTTTAAGACCCATAAGAATAACTATCCCACTAACGATTTTGAGTTAGCAATAGCTATTTTTTCCTTGAGTATTTAGAGGCACTACTTATTAGGAGATAAGTTCTAGTTGTTTACAGATCACAAGTCACTATAATATCTTTTCATATAGAAGGAGCATAATATGAGGCAACATAGATGGCTTGAGTTCGTAAAGGATTACCATTTTAATATTCATTATCATCCAGTTAAGGCTAAAGTAGTGGAATATGCATTTAGTTGTATGCTTGTGGGGCAGTTAGCATCAGTTTGGAAGGCTAAGTGGGCTAAGCTTTGCCAGGAGGAGGAGGTAGTCGAAGCTTATATGGCAGTGATGCCATCACACCCGGGATCTTTTAGAGGGTTGTGAGGGTATAGGAAGTGGATCCTTATTGTCATGAGAGGATACAATAGTTATTATCAAGCGAAGTGTCCTACTGAGTCAGTTTTGAGGGTGGCTTGGACTTCAATGGGAGGTTAATTATCCCAGACGACGAGGACCTACGATGCACAATTATGGAGTAGTTGCATGAGTAATGATTCTCAATGTATCCAGGTGGGGACAAGATGTACCAATATATGAAGAGACAGTATTGGTGGGGTAGTATAAAGTAGAACATAACAGAGTTTTGTCTCCGGTTGCACTACTTATCAGATGGTGAAGGTTAATCATCAGAGACCAACCGGAGTTTTTACATCCATTAGAGATTTCGGTATATAAATAAGATTGTATATCGATGTATTTTATTATAGGGTTGTTGATGTCACAGAGGGTCATAATTCCACCTGGGTTAATGTGGACCTGTTGACGAAGGTAGCTCATTTCTTACCGATTCGAGTGGATTATATGACAGGGCAGTATGCCCATATTTTCATTACAGAGATAGTGAGACTGCACGAGGTACCGCTCAATATTGTTTCTAATCGAGATACAATTTTTTATCTCACTTCAGGTAGATATTTCAAGAGATGATGGGGATGGATTTAGATTCGAGCACGGCGTATCACCCGCAAATTGATGGGTAGACGAAGAGGGTGAATCAAACATTAAGGGATATGTCGAGGATGTGTATTCTAGATTTTAAGTGTTGTGGAAGCAGTAATTACATTTGGTAGAGTTTATATATAATAACTCATACTATTTTATTATTAACATGCCACCTTTTAAGGCTTCATACAAGAGACCTTGTCATTCCCTCTCGCATTAGATAGAGGTGGAGGACAATAAGCTTCTCGATTCGAACATGATTTAGGATACATCAGTGAAGATTTAGTTGACCACGATTTATATTCAGGTATCTTAGGACCATCAAAAGAGTTACGTCGATGCGAATCATAGACCCTTAGAGTTTTATGTGGGTAAACAGGTGTTATTGCGGGTATTTCCCATGAAGGGAATGATGTAGTTCAGGAATAAGGGGAAGTTTACACCTAAGTGCGTAGGGCCTTTTCCCATCATTAAGATGGTAGGGTGGGTTGCATATAGGCTTGCCTTACTAGAGCATTTGTAGTGGATTAACGACGTGTTTCACATGTCATCATTGAGGAGGTATCTCAGGGATAACATGTCTTATCATGTATAGCATTGGAGGAGATAGAATTATAGCTGGACGTTTCTTATGAGGATAGACATATTGCTATTTTGGACCGTAGTGACCTGAAGCTTTAGTAAAAGGTGGTGCCATTGGTACGTGTGCAGTAAGGCCATCACAATGTCCCCGAGTCAACTTGGGAACACGAGGATGGCATGCGAGAAAAGAATCCAGAGTTCTTTGTGGTTGGTACGTTCGGATTTTGGGGAAAAAGTTTCGTTATTAGGGAGGAGAATGTAATACCCCGTACTTTTATGACTATTTTATTTCCACGCACGAATGGATTTATTAATTTAATTGGGGAAAATTAAATTAATTTCGGTGAATATTAATTGGCGAGATAAGGATTAATATTTATGATTATTATTTACTTGCACGTGATAAGTAATTAGAGATGTGAATTTTTATATTTTCATTTATGAGTGAAAAGTGACAATTTGTTACAAAGGTGATTTTAAATGATTTATGGGCAATAGTTACTGTACGCTCGTGTCGAGCCCGGTTAATGAAATGATGGTATATTTTTAGTTTGGTGACTAGGATGACCTTTTTTATTGCACCGATGATCCCGAATGGGTCGAAATAATCTATAATAGGTACCCAGGGCAATAGGTAGGTTCCGAGGGATTTTTAGACTTGTAGGGCCTGCATGGGGGTATGGGTATCTTTTTTCCCCGAGGACTACACTTAGAAACGGGATTAGGATGTGATTAAGGAGTATTTAAGGATTTAGGAGGTGGATGACAACCCCAATTTTGCCTCAGCATAATTTTGATAAAGGAAGAGATTAAGAGAAGAGAAAAAGGAAGAAAAGAGAGAAGAAAACCTTAGAGAAGAAAGGAAGGACATCTCCGAATTCAACTCATCTAGTCGGGACTTCATATTCAAATCCAAAAGCCAAGTGTTAACTTTCTTTATATTGCAATTTCTGCATTTAATTATGTTAATAATTAATTAGGAACAAATCTGGCAATTAAAAGATGGAAACTTTTGAGAATTAATGAAATAGAATTGTGTTGTGTTTAACCTTTGATCGTAATTGATATTGATTGATAATGAATAGATAAGAAATTTGCAATACTATTTTGGCTTTATGATTAAGAACATGAGAATATTTATAGAATGTTAAAATAAATGAATTTCATTGGTTTGGTAAATTCTGAGTTGTATGAATTAATTAATGATTAGGAATTCTAGTGTCTTAATGATGGCTTTAGGTTTAATTCGGTGTTAGAACACTTCTGGGTTGTATTGATGTGGGATGTTAATTTATGGTTTTGGGAGGCTTGGAAACTCCATTAAAGGGTTTAAGAGGTGAAAACACAAGGAAAAATATGATGGGCAGCCCAACAAACCAAATCGGTTCGCTGGGGAGAAAATCCATTTGAACAAGCGAACTAGTTCAGTCTGCAAAGAGAACCAAATTTGTTTGATGGCCTGTCTAGAATTTCTTACATGTTGTTTTGACACATTAGTGTTTTGGAAATGGGCGTATGGGCTCCAAAGGGAGTTTGGGACTAATGAGGAGTATTATCAAGGATTAGTACATGTGTTAGGCCAATGGTTAGATATGTTCGAGTGAGACAAACAAGAATTCAAGTGGGTGAGAACTTAATTTATCATCGGGAAGTTGGTCTAGACTTCGGTGTTGATAGACTAGTATGCTATGAGATTTTTGTATGTAATCAGTAATTTATATATATACACACACTGTAACACCCCAACCTAAATTTATGGGTTACTTGTAGTCAACTCGATCTCACCTGATCGTTAGGTGTGAAGTGCAATCAAACAGCCTATATAATATTTCTAGTCCAGTTTTATTTTAATTAACGTATCACCTATTAGCATACGATTCTAGTTTCAAAATAAACTACGTGAAGGACCCATAGGGAGTACCTCGAAGTCAAAGTACGCTGAGCTACTAATTTAAAAATAAATAAAGTACTTACCTGTATAACGCCCTCAAAATACGAAACCGCTCCCAACCTGCCGTAACAAAGTGAAGGTGTGAGCCTCTGCCCACTGGGAAATATACAAACGAAATATAGAATCGAATGGATGAAAGGAGACTCAACACGTTATGCATACGTGCACATGCAATGACATTGTATACATTTACATACATACATATACTACACAAATCAATGAAAAGGTTTTTAATTCCGAAAACCTTATTTATCCAAATTAACTTACCTTAATCTTATGGAGACTTCCTTTACTCATTTAAGACGTACAAGACATTTAATTTCTTCAAACTCAACATATGTCTATTTTTCATAAAATCATCATTTTTGCAAGAAACATTATTTCACCAATGTTTACAATACAAGTCATCATTTCCAAACATTTTATACCATATAATGTTTAACACCAATCTTTCTAGAAAATGTACCATTTTCATAATACACCGACTTGTAATATTTCATAACTTTGAAATATTTGCTCATTCTTTGTTTTTAACAAAATATCAATTTTTCAACATTTTTCTTTCATAAAAATATTTTTATCTTATCCACATTAACTACACCATTTAACTAAATGCATCGTACCGAAATATTCTAACTACAAGACAACAAATGTGCAAAATATATCTTACACTCAGAGTAAGGTTTTCCCACCTTAAATGGAGATCCAAAAATGATATGCATGAAAGGTTTAAGAAGATGGAAATCTCCCACCTCCTATTGTGGCCTCAAGGAGATCGCCCCATTCCAAAATCATACTCCATCAAGATTCCAAGAAAACTCCCCTTGAAATCCATGAAAACCCACCTTCATCTTTTCCAAAAATCCCCCCAACTGTAATGCTTCGATCCAGATTTATGGGTTACTCGTGAGTCAACCCGATCTGAACCGAGCGTTAGGGATGAAGTGCAATAGAACAACCTATATAATGTTTCTAATCCAGTTTTATTTTAATTAACGCTTCACTTATTCATCATGCAATACCAGTTTAAAGATAAACTACGTGAAGGACCCTTGGGGAGCACCCCGAAGTCCAAGTAAATAGAGCTACTAACGTAAACATAAATAAAATATACTTAAGTATATAATGCCCTCAAAATACGAAATCTCTCCCAACCTACCGTACCAAAGTGGGGATGTGAGTGTATGGGATTTATACAAACAATATAGAAACGAACGGAACAAACGAATGCTCACACGCTATAATCACATGCATGCAAATATATGTATATATCTACAACGTATACCTTTGGTAAATATACATACTAATGTATTGGCCGTTTTACTTTAAAAAAATCTTACTTTTATAGATTAATTTATCGTAATACAGTAAAGACTTCCTTCACTCATACTTTAGCATTTTCACTTTATTTAACACACTCGGTTCAACTTTCACTTGATTTATTTGAACCCATTTTACCAGAATTTAGCCATTTTCATTCATTTCCCTACCCTTTAGTATTATCGTCGAAAATCCCCATTTCAACACACACACACTCACCGTGTTAGAAAATACTTATTTAATAGTTGAAAAATCCTTTTTACAACACATTCTTGCGTTAAATATTGGTTTAACCATTTAGGTTGTTTAATCACCCATTTATTTATTTTTTAACCCTCTTTCCAATCCTTTATGGACAATTAATAGATTTACACATTTACTTATCCATTTTACTTTTACCGGAACATTTATTACACTCATTCAAGTTAGGTTGTATTAACACATTTTACCACACAACCCATTTCTTGATATGTTTTATATTTCCTTTATCTTTTCTCGAAATCTTCCTGTACCGCATACTTACACGGGCTTTACACCGACGACGATGCGTACCATATACTCTGGCCAAAGATTCATGGATTTTCACCCAAGAGCTCAAGGCCCTTCTTGCTTTATCTTAGTGTCACTAAAGTTCCTTTTATGTGTTTTAACATTTAACAAATGTCCACATTATTTCACCTTTATCGGCAAAAGCCAAAAGTTCGGACTTAACCGCCCGTTTTTCAATTAATACTTGAAAATTTATTTCTTTCTTCTTTAAGTCCTTTATTCACCCAGACATTAATTTAATACCAAAATCATCCACGTTTTATGACTTAATTTATTATTCAACCCACACTAGTGTAAAACCATTGTTTGGTATTTTTATACTATAAAAATATCCCATTTCAAGTAAATTACCATTTTACACTTCATTTGCCAAAACTTAATATTTAGTCCTTTTCAAGTGTTATTTTTTTTCAAAATGGTTATTAAATTTCCACATAACATTTTAAACACATTCTAACCATTTTAACACTTGTTCAATATCATAATTAACCCCACTTTCTTACTTACAACTATAACATCTTTAACATACAAAATCACACCCTTTTACATATTAAAGTTCCATTGTTACAACATTTGAAATACACACTTTATTTATGAAATTTTGCATCTTAACACCCACTTTGCTATTATTTACACATTTTCCCCATTTACTTCCATTATTAACTTTGACACCACAATACATGGAAAACTTTACTTTTCATATATTTAAAACATTAAACACACTTTACTTTCTACATAGAATTTTACATACTTTAAATATGCATTTAACATGAAAATATCCTTTTCTTATTTATCTTCATTTATTGACAGAGGAAATAATCCTTTAATCTCACAAAATAGTTCAAATAAGCCAAATACATTTTTATTGCCTAAAATCACATTCTTTCCCTTTAAAATATCATTATAACACATTTTCTTACACAAAGTGTTTAAGACATATATTCTGGAAAATTCTACATATCAAAAACTCATTTTAAATCACCATTTGAAACCTATTTTCATACAAATGCTAGGATGACTACTAATCAACACTAACATGTAAACTAACTCCTACATATATTTAGCCTAATATATGTAAATAAACATGCTAAAGTTATATTATACTAAAAAAGAATGAATCAAAGTTAGTTCACCCACCTCAATGAGCTCTAACAAAGGAGGAAATTATGAAGAGGATGGAGGACCCTCCCACCTCCAAAGGTGGCCTAAAGGGGGTCACTAAAATCCCTCTCAAGATTGACTCCATTGTTGATCTAAGAGTAATCCAAATGATTTTTCCCCGAGTTCATCCTTCATCCTTAGAATGCCTCCCTCAAATATCCATTTGACATCAAGGACACCATCTTTTACACCTAAAAAATTCGTCTAAGTTTTCAGTATGGTGATAAAGCATTGTTTGAGATCCTCTAATAGAGTTTCTAGGTGGTGTATGGCAGTGAGTTGGTGTGGCAATGGTCTGGCCAGAGGAGCATTCCCCATGGAAGCTCTAAGTTAGAGAGAGAAAAGCTTAGAAATTTTATGGGTTCTCCCCTCCAACTCACACGATTTCTCTCCCTTATAACCCAAAATAATGTGTAGTTACCAAATGAGGAAGTCTTATAACTCCAAAACTTCCCATATCAGGTATTTAGCGGTTCTCAAATCGATAGCTCATAAGATCCTAAGGCTATTATCAAGACAACACTTAAAAAAATGAACAAACCTATCTGATATCTGCTAGGGGCGGTCGACCGCAGTCATGGGGCCGATTGACCGGGCCCTGTGTACAAAACCTTATTTTTTGTAATTTTGACCCCATGGTATCTTTATATACATTTTTAGGACCCCATATATTTGGTTAAATTATTTTTATCATTCTCGAAGGCTTCTACAAAAATTACGCAAAGTTCTACTTTGTAGTGTCATGTACCGTCAAATGACACTTCACACTTAACCACATCCGTAACTCATTCGTTCCTAAAATAATCCACGTCATACTCTACCGATATATTAATTATAAGAATTTGAACCTAAATGTCCCTCCATGCAGACCATGCAACGTGAAATTTTCTTTTTAATCACGATGCGCGACGCATTACTTTTTGTATAATTTTGGCTCAATACTCATGTAACTATTTTCTCCAAATATTTTTCCCGAATAAAATACCCAATTTATATAAAATATATTTATTTTTAGGGCGGAGTATTACATACTTCCCACCTTAGATAATTTTGTCCTCGAAATTCTAGGTTCTCAACTTTAGGATCTAGTTACCTATGACCTGTTTCCGGTCCTAGGGCATCCTCAACCCCATGGTCTAAAACCCAAAGACTTCAATTTCATCAATCACCATTGGCAATCCAATCACAACGAACCCTAAGGTCTTATTGCTAATTCTCAAACATGCCTAACTTGTCTATCTAAGAAAAACCTCGAGATGTTTAATATTCCCCAAATATGGTAATATCACCAATGACCTCATCATTATGGATCGTTCTATGTTAGAATTCATGACCTACGTTTTCTCATCAAATTTACAACCTCAACATTTCTAATTAGGCACATAAATGATTGTTAAGATCGTCACACTGTCGCATAGGTCTACCCGATCGATATCTCCCGCGAGATCCTTATGTTGACCTAGAGTCATCCTAGGTATCTCAACACAACACATATGGGGAATCACAACCTCAAACCTCACAGCTCTTAACAAAGTGTAAAACTAGCACCTAATGTTATACTAAGTCCTAATACTCACAACCTTCTCAAGTCACAACCTTGGGACACATGACCAAGTCGTAACTAGTTATAACGATTAACTAATGAAACATGTTATTCTAAAGTATCCAGTAACATACGCAACTATATGCAATAATGCGAGACCACACATACACACAACTAGTATGGAACGAAGGTGCTTCCGAGGAAAAGCGAACTCATATACTATGAAGAGTCAGCCACAACCGGCCTATCCCCCATCACTACCGAGTTTATGCAACACTACGCTCAAATTACAACTGATCAACAACATCCTATTATCGGGACCAAGAAGACCAAAGGAAGGCCTTTGAATATATAACTCTTACCGATATCTTGCTAAAGTCTTAGTCCTGCCACGTACCCTAGCTTGGCCCATTAATCCCGATGGTTTCTAATAATGAGTCACCCATCATTACTGGACAAACGAAATACAAAACCAATTACTTCGGAAAGCTGAAATGCTAGGCTTCCCTCCTTAGTGTTAATGCTACATAACCATCACCCGCTAGTACAACAACCTGAACCAAATGAAATCTCATTCTTTAATGCTCATCATTAGTCACTGACCTATCATACCAATTCCTCCATATTTTTAACTCGCAATAACTAATCCCAGTTTCTAAGAACACTCTCATCAGGTGAAGCACGATGCTCACATATTTTCAAATATTCTACTCACGAGTTGTTTCCATGAATCTCAGCAATGCCTTAATCGTTCCCAAATTATAACCATTCTCATGGCATCTCAAACTTGCTAGCCTTGCCCATGCCTAAGACCTGATAATTTTCCCTACTAGGGTCATACCAGATCATGTAGGTAGTTCACATAAGTTCTATCCAATCCTACGCTCCATTCCGAATGTCATCTCTAAAATAAGTATGAACATCATCGTGTTCTAAGTCTCCTAGTTGCAGAATCTAGAATGCATCACTATATTTTTGACATTATCCTCTAAGGTTATATCATGACACGTGCTTACAACAAATACCGCATCACTAACTCCAAGTACTTCTATAAATCAACCTACTACAATCATCAATGAGTTACCATCACCATGTAAACTCTAATACGATAATGACTCCCAAATGTTTTATGAGTGGTGACATCAAACTCAATCATCTCTCTTAACAGCATATACATCTATCACGAGAAATCACACATCATATCACGATCCATGCTACACAACCGAATTCACTAACATGAAATGTGTATCACCATATAAACCTCGTTGCAACAATGATTCCCAAAGGCTTCGAGGAGAGACACCATCATCATTGTATGACACTGTTCACAACCTCAAGTTCTCTATTACCCGGGAATGTATACCCCTCGCATTAACCTCTCACTAGGTAGACCTTAGTGCACACCTGAATTTTAATATGGTTTCTCGTGTCTATCAGCATTACTAACCCGAAGTTAATCTCACTAGACTACATATTTTAATTCTCAATGAGTGTCCAACCATGGCAACTAAACTGCCTCACTATGTAAACATCATACTACGTATTAATTTACCAACTAACACTACTATATATTTTGGTGGGATATGAGACATCGGATATTGCCTATAAACACCAAGGCCCATGCCATGGACATCACAAGGGATCCTATTCCTCGATACTACGTTATCATTGTAACACCCCGTGCAATCTGAAAAGCGAGGTGGCCAGCGGCCATCGCCACTAAATAAGTAGTCATTCTTAGCATGTGACAAACATGAGACATATAAAAATTCATTCTACAAGATAATAATTAAATTGATCCAATAATCTTAACCATTCATGCAATAAATAAATCCATGACTGATATGCCCAAAGTGCACCTTCTTAATTAGAGCAACCAACCTCGGCCAGTATCACAACCGAGGTGACCAGAAGCCTATGACAACCATCAGTAATATCGTCTCTCATAAGGTCGACCCTAACCGATGTTGTAGCAACCTTATAAACCAACCTCGGTTGGTCAATAGCCAGGGTCAGCAAGGTCTCATGGGCTTAATCATCTACCAACATCATCATCGACCCCAACCGACGTTGCGATCACAACCGAAATCAACATGTCTCATGGGCTCAATCATCTACCAACATCATCATCGGCCCTAGCCGACGTTACATCTATATCATACCCAACCTCGGACAACCCTCCTGACAGAGGTCTTCATGGACACAAGGCAACTACACCTGACTCCACCATCCCCGTACTTATCCAGGCTAAGGTTGCACCAGTCAAGGACATAGGGTCGAGCATTTACAAAAACATTCAAGGTTTGGAGTGCGTGGACAAATCAGTTATAATCGAATCATTCCCTTCACATGAGGGAATATTGAGTTCATCATTATCTATATGAGATCGTCCAGGTGTCATTCTCATATCCTCATGCACATACTCATTGCATGCTTGGGGGGTACATTACACCCCCCAAACACTATATATAGAGGTCATCCTCTACCTTGTAAAGGGATCTATAATTGCAACCCTAGCTGAAACTCTATCATTTTACATAGTAGAGAGAAATATTAAGAGATTGTATCCATGGTCATTAGTTCCTTATTCTAGTGATATTACTCACACACTCACAGTGGACGTAGGACAGACTGGCTGAACCACTTACATTCAAGTGTTTATCCTCTTCTCCTCACCTCCTTCTACTATACGTATATACACTTTTATGCTTCCATTGTTATCACTAGCTTGATCTTGTCAACACCTCATCTGGTGGTGTTATTTTTGGCATCATGATTTTGGCACCGTTTATGGGAACGAGAAGATTCATCTCTTACTTTTTGCAGCTTAACCTCACCGAAGATTCTGGTGGTGAACCAGGCCTCACCCTTTGTATGAAACCGTGTCACCATTGAAAGAGGTCCATTCAGGTATCAAGCTCTCTAATATTTTCATTTTAAGATATTTAGTCCTAATATATGGCATCGGAGTTACCACTACCTCCTCCACCAGCTAGTATTGGAGGACCCAGTTCCAGCCAAGCACCACCCCAGTCCGAGATGGCTGAGGTGGCAGCAGCCTTGAGGTCCTTGGCTGCAACGCAACAAGAAATGAAGGAGAAATTTTCCCAGCTAAGCCAGAACATAGTAAGACCACCTAAGATCTCACTGAAAATGATTACTCCGACGGCTGTTCAACCATATCCTGAGGCCATAGGACCACCCTAGGCACCGCGAAAGGACCAACCTACACCTCAGTAGAGGAGGGACATTGCTGACCCTAGGTGTTTACATCTGGGGAGGTAAGGAAACCCTTGGCCTGAGGATAGGTATGATGACATTGAAGAAGAGGATGCTCCAACAGATTGTTGGGAGCCATATGAGGTTTCAAACAATACAATATGTCCTATACAGCAGAGCTGAGTTTACGGAGCAAGAAGGGCCGAGGTTGGTGATGCCCAGCAAAGAGGATCAGCTTTTGATCGCTTGAGTAGAGGGTCGGCCTTTGAAAGGCTCGACCCAATTAATGATCTGAGGTAGAGGTTATCCAAGTCAAGAAGTGTATTTGGCTCACAAAGGGAAGATGGTGAACATCGGCCTCATTATGGCCGACCCCAATATGGCCAAGACCGTGGCCAAGAGGTCAACAACCGACGTTGTGCAGTTGCTCGAGAAACCTCAGTTCATCCCTTGGAGGTGGATGGGGACAACCTCGGCTAGGCCGACATTGCTAAACCTTGGAATGACTCCATTCAACGATTGGAATAGAAGATAGGGAACCTCATAAAAAGCCGAGACCCAATATAAAGGGGATTTTCATAGGGTTCCCCATTTGTGGCAAGGATTGTTCACTTTCCAACCCTTGCCCAATTCAAACCACCAATGGTGTCTCCCAAGTATGATAGAAGTACTAACTCTGTACATCATATTGAGATGTATCATTCTACAACAGATATTTATTAAATCCCTGATGAGATGAGGTGCCGAGCTTTGTCAAGCACTTTAACGGGAGCTGCGCATAGTTGGTTCACTTCCCTTCCTAAAAATTCTGTGGAGAACTTTAAGGGATTGGCCAAGCGATTTATACACAACTTCTGTTTTGGGTTAAGACCTCAAAATAAGACAACCCATCCACTCTATGTAAAGTAGGGTAAGTGATAGGGGAGAAATGGTATCTAATACTATTGTACTCATATATTAGTTTGGGAGATTTATCTTAGGGTGAGACGTCTTTCTAAGTAGGTCATTTATTTGATAAAGGGGAGAATTAATTTAGGGGGAGTATTTATTTTACATGCATTTAATAATCTTGATATTCCCTATGCGTTTGATAGTTTGCTTAAGTGTGCAGGAATTCTTCTAAATGGCATCTTTTATCGGCAAAGATATTGATCCATGGGTTTTTGAGTCAAGCTATGTAATTTTTATTTTGGGTGGGATATTTTTTTTAAGTCTAGTAGAGCTTGACGGCCCTTTAAGATTTTTGGTTGGTTTTTGTCCCGGAATATCCAAAGGGGGATATTTGTAAGGAAACAAGTCTCCGATTGAGTCTTATTGTAATGTTGGCTCAATTCCGGACAAAAAACATTTGAGTCATTGGATTGTTTTCAAGTGTATCCATCAAAGCCTATGACGTGTTAGTTGAAGACGTAGCGATCAAGATTATAAAGCTTCTTCATATGTCGGGTTTACATGTGCCTCGTTTCACGTCATCAACATGATATTCCATAGTCTCCAAAAGGTATGAATGCATTTTTATATATATAGGAAGACTTGGAATAATTTTATAAAGGGTGTAATTTTATTTAAACTGAAGTTTATTTTCAGAAGATTTCTTTAGAACTTTAAAATAAAGTTTCTGGGCTTAAAATCGAATTTTGACCATTCTGGGACTTCGTTCGATATTATCGTTCGAACGAGTTTTTCGTTCGAACGAGAATGTCGTTCGAATGAGTTTGCCAACAAATTTTTCTCATTGGCCTCTGGAATTTCGTTAGAAGGGTCGTTTGAATGAGACTTCGTTCGACTGAAAATCTCGTTCGAACGAGATTTCCGGCGGGAATTGTTTTGGGCAGTTTTCTCCACTACTCCACTCCTTTGTTCCCACTAATTTTTCCTGAATTACTAATGTGCGGGAACTAAATTTTTGGAACCAACTTTTTCACATTCTAAGAGTTTTTAGAGAGAGCAAAACTTTCAAGAAAAAGTTCCATCTTTTGTGTTTGATTTTCATGGATTAAATTCACCAAAAACACATACACACCCAATAGTTTGTTTATTCCAAGTTCCTTAATATATATCGTTGCTTGAAGTGTTTGGCACCGGGTTTTTCTCTACACCCAAAGGAAGAGAAGTTTGGGTTTACTTCTACATACCACAAAGAAGAAGTTTGTTTGCTGTGATATACCCATTTGGAGAAAGCCTCCTTGTTCGGGTGGAGGTGACCTGAAAAAGTCCGATCGGTGGATTTCGAGACCACGATAAACCTCAGTGGTTATTCGCTAGGCAGAGGTGTGTACAAGAAGAAGCGTCGGGGCTTGGATGGAGTCAAGTCGGGTCTTTGTAAGTCCTTTTGTCTTGTACTTGTAATCCGTACTTAGCGGATTTGAGGCTAGGGCCGTCCGACGTTTTTTCCCATTGTGGGTTTTTCCTCGTACATTGCGGTGTAGTGGTTGTTTATTTATTTTATCTTTTGCAATATCACATTAGATGCATGCTTAGGTAAAACTTTAAAATTGGTATATTTAATCTGGTGCAAATTTAACTTGGGTAAATGTTAATTTAATTCAAGTCATTACTTTAATTGGATAAAATTTGGTTTGGCCTAAATTGTAAAATGAATAGTTATTATTAGGCAAATTTCCAGGACTTGGGTTGAGTTAATATGTTAAAGTGAAAATGTACTTGTTCATTAATTTAATTTCACCTTGAGTTTAGTTTAATTTTAATTTGAAAGAAATTAAAATTTGGTTTATGTAATTGTTGAGTTGAACCATCTCTATTCCGCATCTAAAAGGAAATTATATTTGTAAATTTAAAAGTTGGGGGTCTACATTTCCAACAAGTAGTATTAGAGCATTGATTTTGAAACCCTATCATTTTCAAATTGGTATCAGAGCATTGATTTTGAAAACCTATCATTTTTATTAAGAGTGAGAGCCTCAGAGACTACATCACGAGGTTCGATGCGGAAAAGTTGGAGGTTGAAGATTACGAAGAGAATATAGCTATGATAACCCTCATTGGAGGACTTCAGAAGGGAAATTACTCTGGAATCTTGCTAAAGACCCTCCTAAATCCATGGACGAGCTGTTGGCAATAACTTGAAAGGTCATGAACGCAGAAGAAGCAATGGATGCAAAATATGAGGATGAGAACGGTAGTAGCAGTGGGACATTTCAAAGGAAAAAGGATGGAAATAAGAGGGTTGTAGACGACAAGTTTTCACACTACACTCCTCTAACTGTGAGTTGCGAACACATACTCAATGAAATAAATAATGATAGGTCCCTGAGATGGCCGGAGAAGCGGAAGGCTTCTCTGCATAAGTGGAACAAGAATCTATGGTTCGAGTTCCACCAAGACCACAACCATCTGACTAATAAGTTCTTTGCCCTGAAGGATGATATTTTGAAGATGTTAAAGTTTGGAAAGCTCATAAAGTACGTGGATGGTAGAGACCCTAAAGGGGGAAGATACGAACCTAAAAATAAGATAAATGACAAGTGCCAGGAAGATGCCCCTTTCAGAAGAGCTGAGGTCTCAGATGATGATGATGATGACCTGAACCTCCAACCAAACGATGATAATGTCCCGGTGTAGAGAGTTGGTATGATCTCTTTCGAGGTGAACACCATCTGTGAAGGACTAACAGGAGGAGGTTCAGATGTTACTGATCGAAAGGCCCATGTGGCAGAGGCTAAGGCTGTAACTAAGGTCGAGGTTATTAACTTGGCCTCTACAGAGGTTAAACACGAGAAGAGAAAGAAGTTAGATATGAATACCCTCATAGTTAGCTTATCAAGACTTGATTTCAAAGGTATATTAGCTCCTCAAGATGACCCTCTGGTAATCACCTCAAGGGTGCATGGGTGCGAAGTTCAGAGAATCCTCGTTGATGGCGGTAGCTCTGCAGACGTTATGTTCTGGCCATGTTTCAAGAGCCTAGGACTTAACAAAGCTAGGCTTATCCCTTATCATCATCCTTTAATTGGCTTCAGCGGTGAAAAGGTTCATCCATTGGGTATGTATGAGATGGATGTGATAATGGGAGATGAGTGGCCTAAGAGGTTGTCCATAAAAATCAATTTCTTTGTGATGGATGAGAACGTCTTCTCAGCTTACAACCCCATCATAGGAAGAGTAGCCCTTAAGGAATTTGAGGTCGTGCCTTCAATGGTCCACCAAATGCTAAAATTCCCGACTCCCTATGGAGTAGGGGAAGTGAAAGGTGAACAAACATCGACATGGTAATGCTACTTCAACTCTGTAAAAAAGAGAGAGGCTCATAAGAAGGCAGCAACCACGTACAACATTAATACACTTGACCCTAGAGACGAGACAAAGCTCAAGAAGGGATAGGCCGCTGAATAGGTAGAATCCACCATCCTCAATGAGGACGAGCTGAAAAAAAACCATCCAAATCAATAATGCCCTAAGACCCGAGGTCAAGGAAGAGCTGGTGAAGCTTTTGAGGAAGAGACAAAGAATTTTTGCCTGGAGCCATGCAGACATGCCATGTATTGACCCTAAGGTCATATTCCACAAACTCAATGTTATGGAAGACGCTAAGCCCATGAAGTAAAGAAGAAGAGTATACTCAGGAGAGAAATATGACGTTATCAGAGAAGAGGTCAGAAATCTTGAAGAAGCCAAGTTCATCAGAGAGCTCATATACTGCGAGTGGTTATCCAATGCAGTTATAGTGCCAAAGGTAAATAGGAAATGGAGGATATTCGTAGACTTCACTGATTTGAATAAGTCTTATCCAAAAGATAGTCCCCCCTGCCTCGTAATGATCGGTTGGTGGATGACACAGCTGGACATGATCTCATGAGCTTCATGGATGCCTATTCCGGGTATAATAAGATCTTCATGAATCCAGAAGACTCCTAAAAGACAGCGTTCATCACAGACAAGGGGACCTATTTCTATAAGATCATGCCCTTTGGGATGAAGAATGCAGGGGCTACTTACCAGCGTCTTATAAATAAGATGTTTGTGGATCAAATAGGCAAGTCCATGGAAGTGTATGTGGACGATATGCTGACAAAGAGCCCGAAGGCCGACATTCACGTGGTCGACCTAGAAAAAACTTTTGACACCATGGACATATACAGGATGAAGCTCAACCCATCCAAGTGTGTCTTCGGGGTAGGAGTAGTAAAGTTTCTGGGATTCATCATCAATCAGAGGGGAATAGAGGCCAACACTGAAAAGATCAAGGCCTTGCTAGAAATGAAGACACCCAGATCTATCAAAGATGTTCAGAGGTTAACCGAAAGAGTTACTACCCTTAACAAGCTCGTTTCAAGAGATACAGACAAGTTTCTTCCTTTTTTCAAAGTACTTAGAAAGGCTTTCAAATGGGATGATGGGTGTGACAAAGCTTTTAAGGAGCTTAAGTCCTACCTCGACTCTCCCTTACTCTTGTCTCGACCCATTCTGGGGAGAGGTTGTATATATATCTAGCTGATGGGTGCAACCATAGTAAGAAAAGATGATGGAGTGCAGAGGCCAGTATACTTTAATAGGAACAAAAGTACCCTCTATTGGAAAAATTAGCTTATGCTCTGATACATGCTTCTAGGAAGATGAAGCCATACTTCCAATCCCACTCTATGGTTGTCCTCACTAATTCCCCACTCAGACAGGTCCTCCATAAGCCTGAGAAGTCAGGCAGCTTGATGACCTGGGACATCGAGTTGGGGGAGTATGACATTGTTTATCAACCTAGGGTTTCCATCAAGGGGCAGGCACTTGCAGACTTTGTAGTAGAGTTTACTTGGGAAGAGGTCGAGATTGAAATTAGTCAGAGGGCTGGTGATGAACAAAATAGAAACGTCTTCTAAGATCCGAAAGAGGTTGGGTCAAGCAGGCCGAAAAAAGAGTAGTTAAGAATGAGGAAGAGAGGTACCTTTTTAAGCAAGGGACCCTGTCAAAGGGGAACTTCTCTTCAAATGAAGATATTTGGAACCTCTTCATTGATGGGTTATCTTGTGAAAGCAAAAGCGGATCAGGGCTGATAGTGTCAGCACCAGATGGTACCGATATTGAATATGCACTGAGGTTCAACTTCAAAGCTTCAAACAATGAGTCAGAGTATCAGGCATTGATAGCAGGTCCCTCCTTGGTAAAAACCCTTAGTATTGGCCGACTCCTAGTCCACAGTGACTCAAGGTTAGTTGTCAACCAAATCCCGAGAGTGTATGAGGCCAAAGATGAAAGGATGGTCAAATACCTGAAGAGGGTGAAATTGATGCTAGAAATCTTCAAGGAAGTGAAGATGAAGATGAAGAGGATACCTCAGTAAGACAATAGTATAGACGATGCACTCGCGAGGTTGGCCTTAACAATAAGGACAGACATAAGAAGAATAGTACCAGTTGAGATTCTCTCAAGCCAACCATTGAAAAAGAAGAGGATTCTAGAACTTGCCTCAATTTGAATATGGGATCCTCATGGATGGACTCTCTTATCAGATACATCAGATAGGGAGAGCTTCCAGAATCAAAGTTAGAAAGGAGAAAGATGAGGTCCAGGGCTGCCAAGTTCTCAATTGTAGGTGATGTTTTGTATAAGAAGGGGCTCCTACTCCCTCTTCTCAGATGTGTCCACCCTTCAGAGTTTCCACACGTCTTACAAGATGTACACGAAGGCTCTTGCTCCATTCACATAGGAGGAAGACCTTTAGCTAAAAGGATAATCACTCAGGGGTACGGGTGGACGATCTTGGCCAAAGATGCAGCGGCATATGTGAAGAAATGCGATAAGTGCCAGAGATTTTCCACCATCCCTCATCAACCTATGTCGTCAAATATCTCACCTTGGACATTTTCAGTATGGGCTATTAACTTGGTAGGACCCTTGCCAAGAGCTGTGAACAACTATCGATTCTTAGTAATGGCAATTGATTACTTTTTTAAATTGGTAGAGGTTGAGTCAATGATCACAATTACAGAACAGAAGACCTTGCGGTTCATATGGAAGAACATCATATGCAGGTATGGTCTTCCAAACACCCTCATCTCATATAATGAAACCTAGTTCAAGAATGCTTCCTTAGAAAAATACGGTGAAAGAGTGGGGATTTAGAAGTTCTTCTCTTTTCTTGTCCGACCCCAGGCAAATGGTCAGACCGAGGTCATGAATCGAACAATACTTGATGGGATAAAGAAGAGGTTGTAAGAGGCCAAAGGGAGATGGACATTTGAAGTATATTCCATATTATGGACCTACAGGACGACAAAAAGGACACCAATGGGAGAAACCCCATTTATGTTATCCCATGGCTCAGAATCTATCATCCTTACGGAGGTAGGACTTCCCACTCATAGATTTCAGACCTATGACCTTCAGAGGAATGGAAAAGATAAAGGACTTGATCTGGATTTGATTGAAGAAAGAAGAGAAGATGTGGAGATTAGATAGGCAGCCTACCAATCGAGAACTACGAGGTTCTATAACCAAAGGGTAAAATCAAGGCCTATAGCTGTGGGAGACCTAGTCCTAAAGAAGACGTTGCAAAAGGCAAATAAGCTCCATCCAAACTGGCATGGTCCATATAGAGTAGTTAATGAGGTTGTTCCTAGTACCTATCGACTGAAAAACCTTGAAGGAGAACCTTGCTCCAACCCTTGGAATGCCGACCACTTGAAGAAATATTACATATGATGTTGTAGTTGTTTTTGTAATGGATGTATCATTTTATGAAGAGGATGTTAATGAAAAGAGCAATGTTGTGCTGATAATTTTGTTATATGCTTAAACATCATTAGTTTGGTGGAAGTTATGAGGGTAAACATCATATTATGGTGACCTAAGACCTTAAAAATCATTAGTTTGGTGATATTTATGGGGTGAAACATCATAATTTGACGACCTCAGACCTTAAAATATCATTAGTTTGGTGAAATTTAGGGGATGAAACATCATATTATGGTGGCCTCTGACCTAAAACATCATTACTTTGGTGAAATTTATGGGGTGAAACATCATAATTTGATGACCTTGGACCTTAAACATCATTAGTTTGGTGAAATTATGAGGGTAAACATCATTATTTGGTGACCTCAGACATTAAAACATCATTATTTTGGTGAAACTTATGGGGTGAAACATCATATTATGGTGACCTCAGACCTAAAACGTCATTAGTTTGGTGAAATTTATGGGATGAAGCATCATAATTTGATGACCTCAGACCTTAAACATCATTAGCTTGGTGAAATTTATGAGGGTAAACATCATATTATTGTGACCTTAGACCTTAAACATTATTAGTTTGGTGATATTTATGGGGTGAAACATCATATTGTGGTGACCTCAGACCTTAAACATCATTCGTTTGGTGAAATATATGAGGTGAAACATCATAATTTGATGACCTCAAACATTAAAACATCATTAGTTTGGTGAAACTTATGGGGTAAAACATCATATTATGGTGACCTCAGACCTAAAAAATCATTAGTTTGGTGAAATCTATGAGGTGAAACATCATAATTTGATGACCTCAGACCTTAAAACATTATTAGTTTGGTGAAACTTATGGGGTAAAACATCATATTATGGTGACCTCAGACCGAAAACATCATTAGTTTGGTGAAATTTATGAGGGTAAACATCATTATATGGTGACCTCAGGCTTTAAAACAACATTCAAGAGAAGACATTCATACAACATTGAAAGAAGTAATATGATCTGAAGAAGAAGGGATTAATGATTGAACAACATTCAAAGTTACAAATTAGAAGTACCAAGATGCCATCAGAGTATAAAAAATCTAAGGAGTACAGACAAGGAAGGAATCAAAATTACAAACAAGCTTCACAAGAAAAGGCCTATGTCTCTGTAGCTGCAGTCGTGTCTTCGTGGATAACGTTGGTCACCTCAGCCCCATCATCCTGAGGATAAGCATCTTCAGTCTCAATGACTTCTAGGGGAGAAGTCTCAGTAGGTGTAGCATCGACCTCCTCAACCTCTTTCAAGTCCAGCAAATCGGGGGTCACCGAATCCTAGACCCTCAAAGTCTGAGGCAATCAGACTCCCTGACTCTTTATCCTTAGAGGTTGCCCATTTTCTAGTTTCTTTGATACCTCTTTCAAGGTATTTAAATCCAAAACTAACAAATTCATCAGAGACCTTATAGTCTTCAATGATCTTCTCTTCAATATTCTCTAAAGCATCCTTAACTTCAGCACCCACCTTAGTCTGAAGGGAATCATCTTTGGCCTTCATAGATACATCATGGTCCTTCTTGAGCTTGGCCATATCCCTATCCCTCTATTGGACAACCTCTTTCAGCTCTTCCTTCAGCCTTTCAACCTCTATATTCAAAGAGGCTCTAACCTTTTGAGCTTCTTGACCCTTCTCTATGAGGGTCAGCTTCTTCAGGGTCAAATTAATAAAATGATGCAAAGACAAGATACCCTATAGTAGAAGATTATATGTATGATCATATGAGCTATAATTTATAAAATAATAAAGGTTACACTTGTGGAAAGCAAATGAACAAAAACAAATACCTGAATTGATCTGTGGAGAGTAAACTCGGCAAGTAACAGGATGTCCAAGGAGAATAAGAAATGCTTATCCTCTTCGGTCATCACTGCGCTGATAATATCGACAACCTTCAAACTATGGCCAATCAGACTATCGCTGATCTTCAACTAAGCAAGACGAGCTTCTAGGTTCTCGTCTATAGAGATGGGGATGGCACGATCCATTTTCTGAGTCTTGCTCGGCCTCAGATGCTCCGTTTCAGCGGTGGTTTTCCTCTTTTTGGTAACATCAGCTTGGGATGTCCTGACGTTTTTCTTGGTTGCGAGAGGGGGCACATTTTTTCCACCTCTCTTCTGCATCAGCTTCGCCAGACTTGGAGCAAACATTTCCTAAAGATTGTTTGAAATTCCTTCAGGGCGCTTTGAAAGAGGTATCTGAGTTAGTAAGTCAGAGATATACACAAGTAAGAGGTGCAACTTATGAAAAATTAGGACTTATGAAGCTCTATCAAAGGACCACCACCCAAGCCTATTTGAGAGAGGTAGTAGGGGATCATCAAATGTTCATGTTTTACTAGACGACCCTGCTCCCCCTGATCGTAAAGATCCTCAACTTTTTGACGATTATCCTGGCTAAGTATAGGGTTTGACTTTAGCTGCAAAGGATACCTTCCCCCATTTCAGAGGGGTTTTTGGAACCGACATTCCAGAAGCCTCATGTGGACTAAATTCCTATGCCCCGAAAGAAAAGAAATATCGAGATTTCCAGTTATGGTTTGAAGTCTGGGTAACCAACAACATTTTCTTCTCTGATTTCTTAGATAATAAGTGGTAATAGATAGGGTGGTTTTTGGCAGAGGAAGGCACGTAGCAATTTGTGAAAACCCTAACTGGAAGGTCTGAGTGGTTCACAACCATCCAAAGGATGATGGCCCCAATCATAACCCTCCAAGTGTTAGGGGATAATTATGAAGGGGCTAGATTTATGTGAGATAATATATCCCTGATGGAAGGGTAGATAGGAAGATGGAAGCCCAACTTGAACATCTGCTCATAGATACAGACCTTTCCATATCGGTCATTGAATGCCCTCTCATCATTTAGAGGTTTCCTAAGGGTGATGGAACAGTTTATCAAATAGAGGTACCTAACAGTAAGAAGGTAATACTCGCCAACGGAGTTATCAATCTCGATCGCCTCAGATGTATCAATATCACTCTCCTAGCCTTCATCATCATCCCATCAACATCAGCCTGAGAAGGTGCAGGGACACCATGAGGAAACCTTTGAGAAAATTCAACCCCGGTGACGACCGACAAAGGAACGACATCAATGATGGGGGGAATGGTCACACTTGGCTCTATAATTTCAACATCAGAAGAATGTCACTACACCAAAATGGCCAAAATGTCACCTTTCAGCCGGCCACCCTTATCAAGGTCATTGACCGTTACAAAAAACACGCATTTTATGTCACGATCATTGATCTTGACACGACCGTGACAAGGCCGCGACAAATTTACTTGTCACGGTCATTGACCGTGACAATTCTTTAAATAATTGTCAAGGTCAATGACCGTGACACGACCGTGACAATGTTTACAACAAAAACCCTTTCCCCCTTCTTTTTTCCCTCCCGCCGTTCCCTCCCTCTCTCTCTCTCTCTCGACGCTGCTCTCTCTCTCTATCTACTTTCAGGTTTAATTCTCTCTCTCTCTCTCTCTCTCTCTCTCTCTCTCTCTCTCTCTTCCATTTATATATATGTTTGTGTGTATATATATGTGTGTATGTGTGTATATATGTGCATGTGTGGGGGGTGGGGTAGGGTGGGGGTAGGGTGGGGGGTAGGGGGTGGGGCTGGGTGGGGGGTAGGGGGTTAAAAATGTAAATAAATAAGTAATTTTCTATAAATTTCCAAAAATAATATCCAAAAATGTAAATGTAAATAATATCCAAAAATAATATCCAAAAAAGTAAATGTAAATAATATCCAAAAATAATATCCAAAAATATTGGATAACAATTTATTTTCATTCAAAATAAATACGTAATTTTCTACAAATTTCATAAAAAAATGAAGGCCGGCTTAATATGTGATTTAAGTGTGAAATAATCGCTATATACTTATACTAATGGAGAAAAAAAAATCATATATGGAGTTTTTTGTTGACTTTATATGGTGAAATAATCACATGACTTTATATCCATCAAATAAAAGCATGAAAACTAAAAAACTACAATAAGGGTTAAAATGGCATCCGAAGTTGCTAAAACATGAAAAATAAAATATTTTTTAAGATTTGTGGTGAATAACTAAAGTTAAAAAAAGTATTACTTTAGTCATTAAATTAATTTTTGAATTCGGGCGATGCGCATAAATTTGTAGTAATTGTCTTATAATAAAGATCAATTAATCTATGTTGTTGAAAAATTTGATCAAATTGGTGAGTCCTTCATATTTTAAAAATGTTGTTTTTATTCCTATTTAACTTTTCTTTCTATACACCCCTAATTATATTTAAAGTTTAATAAAATAGGAGTTATAGAAAGAAAAGTGGGGTTTCCATAATCTTACTTTGTCACAATTAATTTATATGCCTCAAAGTTATTTTATCACTCTTAGTTTATATTTGTGATAATACTTTATTAAAGATTTTTATGGGAACTTGTTATACTAGAACTTAGATGAACACTAAGTGATGAAAATAGTCGTTAAAATTGAAAATTAATAAATTTTATAAAAGTAAAGATGCTGGTAATACATCAAAGATAAATTAATAAGGACTAAATAACAAAACGTGTTCAAGTGTATAACAAGAAAGAAAATGTGGTATTTAGATTGGGTAAAATTATTAAAGTAATCTTAAGGGACTAAAAGACCCAAGACAACTGACCAGTAAGTCACGGACCGAAAAATTTATGACGGGTGATGAAAGCCCGTAAACATGTTAGGGTGGGGGTGGGGTATGATTTATAAAAAGAACAAAACAATAGTAGAAATTCAATACCTGAAATTAACATTGAGATTATTTTAAATAGACAGTCACTACTGTGTGTGTGTGTGTGTGTGTGGTGAGTGGGGGTGGTGGTGTGTGTGTATGTGGTGAGTGGGGGGGGGGGGGGGTGGAGGGAGGTGGGGGTGTGTGTGTATGTGGTGAGTGGGGGGTGTGGAGGGAGGTGTGTGTGTGTGTGTGTGTATATATTTGAATTAACCCATGAATTTGTATTTCTGTATTTGAATTAACCCATGAATTTATTTTTGTATTTGAATTAATCCATGAATTTATTTTTGTGTTTGAATTAACCCATTATATGAAACATATTTGAAATTAAATATAGTGCGCATAGATACTAGCCTTCTAGTTCTTATGCGTACGCATTCAAAAGCCCTTAGACCCGTTCGAGAGTCATTACCCCTGTAATGAGATCTCTCGAATTGTCCCGTTTGGACAGTTTGAGACTGTATAATTTCTGTATAATATTCTTATTGGCTTAAAGTTGTTACTTTTGGAGGAAGTTCTACAGTCATATCTTAATGTTCTATGGGTACATACTAGATTGACAAGTGTGACTGTTATTGCTCGGGGTACATTAGTTGGAAGGAGGTGCCATATGATCTTAATTTAGCTATTTGAGTGACACTACAGGTAATGTATTTATATTTATATGTCAATTTCGATTTCGATTTCAATTACGATTTATATTTATCTATATTTGAGGGGCGGATACTAATTTTACTATATTTCAATTCAGGGGACAGGGAGTGGCCCTAAGGGTAGGCCACATATGCTCTATACTTATGTGGCTATTCGGACGAGAAGGGAAGGATAAGGAGGTGTCCCCGAGCGTCGCGGTAAAAAATCTCTTTTCCATGCAAATAGTTTGTAGATTTGAGATAATTGATGGTGATGTTGTTTCTTCTTAAATAGTTTCTATTTTGAATATATATTTGCATTATCTTTAGTTTGTTTGGATATATGATGTTTGGAACAGGTACAACGTTGCTATAACAGGTACAATTATACTGTTGGGCAGTGGCAGTGGCCATAGTGCCCAACAGATTTTTTTTAAATTCTGCCCAGAATTGTCACGATCATTGACCGTGACACGTCCGTGACAACTTTTTGTCACGGACGTGTCACGGCCAGTGACCGCAGTGAGACGAGGCACTAGCACCGTGGTGAGACGAGGCATGGATCGAAACCTCTACTTCCTCAGGTACCTCACCCTGTTTAGGAGTGTAATCCATAGCCTCTTGAAAAAAGTCTATAAACATGGGGTTTGAGGAGGACGACTCAGACTCAGAAGTTGGTGTTAGGTCCACAACAACCTCTGCAGGCACAACAGGCTCAGCTGGCTCAGGGTAGATAACCTTCAGAGGTGGAGGAAAGATGGGTCTAAGAATAAAGGCCTTAGCCCTACGAGCTTCCTCTTGGGCTAGATCTATTTGCCTAATTTTTCTCAAAGGTCTTCTCAGAAAGAGATGGGAACTCTTCTATGAGTTGATACAAGGGTCTGGGCGTAAGGTATATGACACTACACTTGGACTCAAAACCACAATCAGGCAAACCACTTATTCAATATAATTTAAGGATCAAACTAGGAATTTAAAAGGTTTCACCAAGAACACTAAGAACATTCAAGAATAAGGACGCCAAAAAAGGTGACCAAAAGTTCGCCGAAAACCTAAAAAGGGGTTATTTCTGGTCGAAACAACCTCTGAGAAGCTCAGGGCAATCCCAAAACCACTCAACCACCACTATCCTATCCCTATAGCCACCTAACTAAGGAAAACATCCTCGTCAGAAAATAGAAAACTTCATCAGAAATTTTAAAATTAAAAATAACGTCTGCAAATGAAAAAGAAGGGTCGAAAAATATACCTGGCAAGTTGGGAAGGAGAGAAGAAGAGACTTTGAAGCACAAGAAACCTTCAAATGTAGCCAACAATGGAAAATCGAAGGAAATAGAAGTTGCAGTTGCAGAGAGAGAGCTCAGGCGGGAAAATGGAAGAAATGAAGAAAGAGAAGAATGAAAAAGAAAGGGTTTTTAAACCCACTTAATGATGAGGCTTGAGTTTCGATGGCCCATCATTACCCTTGGAAGCCTAAAAGGCAGGCCAAAATCACATCATCTTGGGGAACACGTTTCACTTCAGCAAGTGACAAGTTTCAAGAAAGTATTGTCACAGAGAGAAATCTGGCCTCGGCCTAAACAACACACCCCTCAGTCATCTAATTTCATAGAAGACTAAGGACTAAGGGTGGTTGATATGCCCAAAGTGCACCCTCTTAATCAGAGAAACTAACCTCGTCCAGTATCATAGCCGAGGTGACCAGAAGCCTATGATAACCATCAATAATATCGTCTCTCATAAGGTCAGCCCTAGCTGACATTGCAGCAACCTCATACACCAACCTCAGTTGGTCAACAGTCGGGGTCAACAAGGTCTCATGGTCTCAATCATATACAAACATCATCATCGGCCCCAGCCAACATTGCAGTCACTAGACAAAATCAGCATGTCTCATGGGCTCAATCATCTACCAACATCATCATCGACCCTAGCTGACGTTACAGATATCTCATACCTAACCTGGGGCAGCCCTCCTAAAAGAGGTCTTCATGGAAACAAGGCAACTACACCTGACTCCACCAACCTCGTACTTGTCCAGGCTGAG
This sequence comes from Sambucus nigra, assembly GCA_949130495.1. NCBI lineage: Eukaryota > Viridiplantae > Streptophyta > Magnoliopsida > Dipsacales > Adoxaceae > Sambucus > Sambucus nigra. The sequence continues at coordinate 237,378,862 of OX422222.1, forward strand.
GTTTCACCAGTCAAGGACACAGGGCCGAGCATTCACAAGCACATTCAAGGTTTGGAGCGCGTGGATAAATCAGTTATAACCGAATCATTCCCTTCACGTGAGGGAATATTGAAGTCATAATTATCTATATGAGATCGGCCAGGTGTCATTCTCATACTGGTTTGATCCTCATGAAAATGCTCATTGCATGCTTGGGGGGTACATTGAGGTCATCCCCTACCTTGTAAAGGGATCCACAATTGCAACCCTAGTTGAAACTCTGTCATTTTACACAGTAGAGAGAGAAAGATATAGAGATTGTATCCATGGCCATTAGTGCCTTCTTCTAGTGATATTACTCACACACTCACAGTGGACGTAGGCCAGATTGGCTGAACCACTTACATTCAAGTGTCAATCCTCTTCTCATCACCTCCTTCTACTATATGTATATACACTCTTATGATGCCATTGTTATCACTAGCTTGAGCTTGTCAACACCTCATCTGATGGTGTTGTTTCCAGCATCATCAATCACCATGGTAATCTCCAAATGAATCCAATATCCAATAAATATAAATAAAAAAAATGATCCAACTATAAATATCTGAATAAATCGTATACAATTCAGGAGCCAAGTGGCCCACCAAATCCATAAATAAAGTCTCATAATGAAAGTGCGACGAAAAGTAAAATAAATAAATATAAATAATAATCATCTAAAATAAAATCCAGATGCACCTCCAGAATCTCCAATTACACCTATGAAGTTGCTCCAGTGCTAAACCTGAAATATTAGTCAAACTGATGGGTCAGAGCCCACCGCATGAATACAAACAACTCTGCCGAATTCTCGCCAATTAGGGTTCGTGAACCCAGACAGTAGCATTATACATAATAAATATCACAATAGAATATTTTAAATTAATGAGCTAATTAAATAACAAGCGAATAAACGTAAACTGTCACTATCTACCATACAACTAATGCACCCAAAAGTGTAAGTCCAAATATTCCAATAACATTTATTATTTACAATTTTATTCTCACCTTACTCATTTTAATTGATCGATTAATTTAATTCATGCGACACCAATGTGGCCAGTCGACCCCTTATCGTCCATGCACACACTTTTGGCACGCTTAAAGATCTACACATCACACCCATTCCCTTCACTATAGCTAGTAACCCCGTATTCTATTATCTTTTCACATACTCATGAGGTTCCACGCACGACACGTCACTATAGCCTATCATCCCGATTAACTGTTAGCCCGCACATACTTGTGATGCCACACACACCCACATCGCTATATCCATTCAGACCGTTAACTGTCAGCCCAACACATAATCGCTCCACAAATCCATTTTAATACCTGTTTATTATCTTAGGTATTAATTCTCAATTTCTCATTTTATCATCATCTCATTTACTCATTGTTTTATTTTGGCCCCACCCTATTATGGAGCATAAATTCTTAAACCTACCCTTAGTCCCATACCTAGAGGACTCCAAAATACAAACACGTCCTATCCTATTTTGTAGGATGAATTTTTACCAATTATCTCTCCCTAGTCTCACCACTAGGCTAACCAAATCAACGGAACGACACCAAAATTAGCCCCACCTCGAAATATCTCATCCATAAAAATATATACTAACTAGTCCCATACCTAGAAAGTGTTAACCATAGCCAAGGCATACCCACTAGTCCCATACCTAGCAAGTGTTCCTACAATTAAGGTGAGAGCATATAACCGAAAATCCCGTTGTCTTCCGCAACGATAATTATACCCGAAACGATACGTCGTACAATCTAATTTATCAACAAGTACACAATTCTCATATAATCACAATTAATCCTCAATTTAATTTATTGAATTCATCGTCGTAATTAACACAATAATTTTATTCAATAATTTATGATTTCAACGTCATGCAAATTTAAGGAGCACACCATAATAATTTATTTTTATCATACTTACATAATCTCAAATAATTTCATGAGTCCCTACTTATTTAAATATCACAACAATAATTTTATACATGCGAACCTATCACTATAATGACAAAACCAAATCTCCACCCTAAGCACACAAGGGTTATGAGTTTTAATTCAGATTAAGAATTTTCCGAAAATAGTCCCAAATTAGTTTTCACATTCCCTAATTAAGGTTGCTAATTAATTTTAAAAAAACGTATAAATTAATGTTTAGGTGACATCTAAAATGCATAATACTAAAGAGAGAGAGTAGAAATATTCATGCCTGTAAAAAATTCGGTTGAAAATTCTAATTAGATGGTTGCGTTCCTCCTGAAAAATTGATAAAGACTCGTTCTTGATCTATCTTGAGAAAATCCGGTTTGAACCTTCAAAACTTGGTTGAATCTTGCTTTTAGATGGGGCTAGGGTTTTGTATATGGAAGAAGATGAAAATAGAGGAGAATACTGATTTTTGAGAAGGCAAAAATGTGTTTTAAAAGTCCTAAACCCGTCACTTTATGTTTATATACCAAAAAGAAATTGAGTCCTACTCAAACACAAATACTCAAAAATTTATAACGGACGATCGGACCATTGGAATTGGCTGAAATTTAGAAATTTAGTAGCTGAAGGCGAGATAAATGGCATAAAAAAATTTAGCTCGATCGGACAATCGAATATTTTTATTTATTTATTTTTTAAGGTCGGGTCCTCCCCCGATTTTTATACGAAAAGTTATAGTTTCTAAATTTTAATCCCAATTTAAATTCCCCTTAAAACCTTGTTTTTATATATAAAAACCAACATTTTTACATACCAAAATTAATAGATTCCAAAATTTTTAATTTATCAAAGATTTTACGGCTAAAAAGTCTCAGGGTGTTACATACTTCCCCAGTAGCACAGGAATTTTGTCCTCGAAATTAGACGAAGCGTAAACGTCAAATGTAAAGTCGCGCAAATAAAATAGGGCTTACGTATTCTTACCCATAGAGTACCTTGATTAGGTGTCCATACACCTAGTCATATCCGCACGTAGCCCACGATCAAAATACAATATATATATATATATATATATATATATATATATATATATATATATATATATATATATATATATATATATATATATATATATATATCCAACTCTCTTTATATATATGCATAATTATGAAAATAACGGCGTACCACACTCTCCCACGTATCACCACTCGATTCTATCTTCAAAAGTCATTGCTACACTTGACTCCTTAAATCAAATCACATCACTACATCGATACTAGATATACCCAAAATTTATACTTACGATCTGCTAAATAAATATGTCTTCTAACTAAACTCTAAGGATCCTCACACTTAGATTACTACTTCTAATCTCAATGCCTAAAATGTCCTTAACACAAAAATCCCTATATAGAAGAAACACATTTAACACGTATGCTAGATCCAGTACCTTAAGGAGTATGAATTAAAAAAGTAAATAAAAGATCAGTAACACGGAAGCTAAATGAACTCACAACCTAAGAGACCTAAGACCGTGCTCTAATACCATCTGTAACACCCCGTACAATATGGCAAGTAAGGTGGTCAGTTGCCACCGCCAAACTAGCGGGCATCACTGAATAAGTAATCATTCTTAGCATGTGACAAATATGAGACATATAAAAATTCATTCCACAAGATAATAATTAAATTGATCCGATAGTCATAACCATTCATGTAATAAATAAATCCATCACCATGTTAATCTCCAAATAAATCCAATATCCAATAAATATAAATCCTAAAACAATCCACTTATAAATATCTGAATAAATTGTAAACAACTGTGGAACCATGTGGCCCACCAAATCCATAAATAAAGTCTCATAATAAAAGTGAGATGAAAAGTAAAATAAATGAATCTAACTAATAATCATCTAAAAACAAGTCCAGTCGCACCTCCAAAATCTCCAATTACTCCTATAAAGCTACTACAGTGCTAAACCTGAAATGTTAGTGAATGCAATAGGTCAGAGCTCACAACATGAATAGAAGCTACACTCCCATATTAGGGTTCGTGAACCCAGACAGTAACATTATACATAGTAAATATCACAATATAAAATTTTAAATTAACGAGCGAATAAACGTAAACTGTAACTATCTACCATAAAACTAATGCACCCTAAAGTGTGAGTCCGAATATTCAAATGGCGTTTATAAATTACAATTTTATTCTCGCCTTAATCATTTTAATCAATTAAATAATTGAATTCATGTGACACCAATGTGGCCAGTCGCCCCCTATTCTGTCAGTTCTGCACATACTCATGAGGTTCCATGCACGATACATCACTATAGCCCGTCATCCCATTTAACTGTTGAAAAGTGGTGATCGCTTAAATAAGCTCTGATACCAATTTGAAGGGAGAGTGCGCTTGCGTTCAAATAAGGAAGTTATTTAATTAAACAAAGTTTTTACCACCTAAGTCCTAAACATGCATCTATATGTGATTAAATACGATGATGAGACAAGAAAGGACACATATATGAGGAAAAATCCCCAACGGGGCAAAACCTTTTATTTTCACAATAATTTTTATAAGAGAACGACTTACAATGGATTACAATGAAAATACAAGTGACACAGAAATACCCTCGGGTGTCAGTTATGTTGTCGGCGGCTGGAACAATCCCTTTCCAGTAGGGAAGCAGTGACGAAGAGAACGACTTCCTCACAAAGTACTCCAGATGAGTAAACGATCTTCTTGAAGGTTTAAAGATTCACACACATATATGGGAATGGTTTTTGTGAATAAAAAAGGTTTAGAAAACCTTAAAAGGTGAAGTCTTATTCTGGGATGTTTTCGTAGAATTTCGTGATTGCCAAAAGACTTGAAAAACGTGTAGAAGGAGATCAGATATTTATACAAAAATCGAGGCGGTGGCTCGTTCGAATGAGATATCATGTCGCTCGAACGAGATAGCATGTCGCTCGAACGAAGGACAAAAGTCGTTCGAACGATATCGCGCGACATGTCTATCTCGCGTGAACGACTTGCAAAGTCGCTCGAGCGATCTCGTCGATCGAGGTCATTCGCTTCTACACTTAGAAAAATTCTGCTTTTGATAAAAAAATTAATCCAAAATTCAAAAATTAATTTTCAAAAACAATTCCCAAATATTTATGCAAATATTTAAAGTTCCAATAAAACATTTTACTGATAAGGCGTAGTGGAGTAGTGGGAATGAGCTGAGCAGCACGTTGCATGTAGCATGATGCAGGTGAAGAAAGTGGATGCAATGAATTCGGATACAAGCAGTCGAGGATGATCGTGTTGACGTGCCGAATGTAGTGGTATCAGACATATGAATTGTGATCTAGGAGAAAATAGAAAATTCTTAGATTCTACCCCGTACATTTATAGAATTATTTCCTTACAAATATTCCCTTATGTCTATGCTGGTACATACATAAAAAATCCGAATTATGCAATCAAATGACATATAAGATAATGTAATACCACTCATTTTTGATTGAGTTGAAAAAAAAACTATTTCAGTATATATATTCGAAATGTTTGGAAATAAAACTATGTCAGTATATATATTCAAAATGATTGGAAATGAAAAATTAAAATGAATTCATTGATATATGAATGTGCGACTTAAATATTAGAAGCGAATTAACGCGTAAAAGGATTGAGAGGGTTAAATTTAGCGCAATGGAATTTTTGTAAATAAACTAACCATAGGTATAAATAGAAAAGAAGAGAAGAAGTCTCCATTCTTTCATTTCACAAAATGGGGCTAGGGTTTGGTAGAGAGAGAGGGAGAAAAGAAGAAGAAGAAGAAGAAGAAGAAGAAGAAGAAGAAGAAGAAGAAAGAACAAGAATGAGAAGAAGAAGGTTGCCATCTTCTTCATCAACATCTCCATAAAATCTAAGGCAAGTTAATAACCTATATGTGTATATTATGTATCTATAATGAAATTTCACATGAACATGTATTTGGATCCTTAAATTAATATTAAATTGATGTTAAAAATGATATGCAATGTATTAGGATCATCATCCATGTAGACTCAAATGCAATAACATCATTATAGGGATTGAATTGTTGAACAAACTCTTAAATTTTTGAAATCTATGAAATTGAGTAAATCGTCATATTGAAAACTATTTTGTGCTGTTTTGGTTCCGAAAATGAATGTTTCGTCCGCGTTGTCCGATAGAAAATCACATTCTGGACAAGTTGGTAGTTTTAAGTTTTTTTTAAAAACGAATAGGAAAATCCTCGAATTTGCGTTTTACGGTTCTGCGTAGAAAGTTATCGTGAGCAGGTCCGAATTGTATATGTTAGTTTCGGGTTTGTTTTAGGAAGGATATGGTAGTGTGCTCGTGTGTCCTTGTAGAAAATCACGTTCCGAGCAACTTTGTAGTTTTAAGTTTTCCCAAAAACGGATCGGAAAATCCTTAAATAAGCGTTTCAAAAATCTGGGTAGAATGTTGTCGAAAACAGGGGTGAATATTATATGTTAGTTTCGGGTCTGTTTTAGGCAGGATATGGTAGACTGCACGCATGTCCTTGTAGAAAATCACGTTCCGAACAACTTTGTAATTTTAAGTTTTTCCAAAAACGGATCGGAAGAGCCTCGAATGTGCATTTTAAATTCTGGGCAGAATGTTGTTGAAATAAGAGTGCTAATGTTTTTTCATGTTGTTAGTAAGATAATTATGGTGTTGTGCCTAATATCCTAACTTGATCACATACTTATGATTATTAGGGATATATAACCTTGAATTGATTTGATGTTGAATTAGTAAATTAATGATGGAAATTATGTTATATTGTAAATAATGACTATGGTATAACTTGAGTAAGAGACTTGACACGATTGTATATATACATAAGTGTGAAATTATTTTATATGTATATTGTCGAGTATACACTAGACTAGTCCTCCGGTCGACGTAGGCACATGTTGAATGCGATTTTTTTTGTGATTGATCCGGTTAGGTTCTGCTCGAGGGCCGTGTCGTAGATAAACCACCGGAACCGGACACATGATTGTAATGTAGGTCGGAGAGAAAGTCCTTGAAACGCCATGTGATTTAGGACTTAATATGATTGCCCTTGCCACTTAATATTGGGGAATATTCGTGTGTAGGCCTAGTGTTACGACTTGTTCCCCCGGGTAACGATAGTGACCCGATATGACTTGTTGTGTGAGATATTTTGCTTGTGTCTTAAAGTAATATCCCGAATCGATGTATATGATATTATACTTGAAGGAAATATTTTGATACATTAAATACTGAAATGAGATTAATAATGATTAATCATGATACGATATGAGACTACACGTTACTCGAGTTTGGGTTGGGTAGTCACGACATAGGAGCATTGGTTGGGTAATTAAACAACTTAATTACTAGAGACGAGTAATGACTAGTGTGCTTTCATTATAAGTACATCTTATAATCTTATAACTTGTTTTCTTGCTTTGACGTCCGTTTATCTTGCTTCTTGCTCATCTCCTATATATATATAATATATGATAGGTCCTCGTCCCGTTGGACAATAGACTACGGATCCTGATGAGATCATATCAATCTTAGGATTCATGTAGCCGTGGAGTTATTCTATTTTAATTTATGTCGTTCGTTTCCCTTATCTTAAGGGTGGTATCAGAGATTAATATCACTTTGTTTATACTTTGGATTTGAGAGAATTGTTGTATTACTCTTTCCCATTTTGTGTTGGGCGGTATGTATTGGCATTTTATATTTTCAGTTTGAGATTACTGATGGATTATTGTAGTTAATAGTTATGAGTTGGTTTCACTTGTTATAGATGTTATGATGTGATATGGTTACACGTATGGGAGTGTACATGTTTACTTTACTGCATTTATTTAAATTTTATTTCTAATGCCAACATATTGACGCTCCACTTTAATTTAATTGGGCGTTGCTAACCGAATTAAATTTAAAAAGCAGGGTTGTCACAGTTGGTATCAGAGCACGGTTTTAGAGCCTTTAGCGATCTGAGGGCGTCCATTACGTTTTTCGCGCATCGTTTCCTTGATACGTAAAGCCTTACGATTAGGTATTGTATTCAATGACTTAGAAGATCTTCACGCTGCGATTTTGATGGGTGATTCGGAGCAAGCCTAGTGTATATGGAGGGTTCCTTGTTTGGATTTCATTCGTGAGACGTCCCACGCATGAGGTGAATCTTTGATCGACCACAGGATAGTACGCGTGAGGTCTGTGTATGAGTACTTGTTGTAATTATGACTAGTTCTCCACTTGAATAAATTTTTTTTAGATACTTGTTCACTTACTATCTTTGAAGATAGTCATTTGATGAGATGTGGACTCTGGGAGGGCATAGGGTTCAAGCATTTTTCAAGACTGCGATTCACGTGCAACTATCATAGTTTCATCGCCCACTAGTAGGCGAGAAAACCTATGTTGAACTTAATGATTGAGTTGACTTTTAATGCTTTAGGGGTAGGAAACACCCGTATATTTATTGTGCATTATCAACTTTGAATATCTTCTCTCTTATGGCTGTAAAGAAGTTAGTATAAGTTATAGTCCACCCTGTAGTACCACTGAGTTGTTGGTACCACTTGCGCGTGTAGTTGTTTGAAGTTGTTTCCAATGTGGAAGGGTAGAGCTTTAGATATGGCATACCTTAAAATTATGTGGTCCAGTTGTTGTTGTGACATTTTCCTAAGGAGAAAACATCATGTTCCACCCGTGATGGACAGACTGTTGAGGCATTCGATGATATATTAATAAATGAATGGTTAACGAAGTAAGTCTTGTGATAATAAGAATATATTATCACTCATGAACATGTAAAGTAAGGGTTGTGATTTGAGAGAGGACTACTCCAAATCAGTGTATGTCCCACCCCGTCAAAAGATGACTTAAGGGGTCTAATTTTGGTGTACGCAAGAGTGTTATCGTACTTGTGAAAAGCACGGACTAGATTCATCCGTTTGATGATGTATAATGAGAGATTCATGAGTCTGAATCTAGAATGGATAAGTGATTATCCTTGAAATATTGTGTTGGTATCATGGAAGTTTGGTAGGCATGTAAACCTACACATTGTCCACACAAGCGATAGATGTCGTATTGGGGTGATAGAGTGGTTCCATAGTGTTCTGATCGGATAAAATCTGTAATAGAATAAACTTAAGGCCAATTAGGTGTGTGTTCGGTCATGCATAAGATATTTTAGTGGGTTGGATACTCACATGTTCAAAGTGGAATGTTTCGGCGAGTTATCATGAATAAGTTCGTGAGAATGTATTAATAATGTTGCGATGTCTTAGCCATGGACACTAGGGATGAGGAAGTCCATATCGCAAGGTCATACGAGGATTGACATTGGAGAATTCCAGAATTTTCGAGCGAGTTTTCTTTCCATATTTGGTAACGATTGGAGTTCAGTGTTCTTCGTAAATCCCTAGATTAGAATGGGTGTTCGATAAGATGTGGTTATCTTGTTTTGTAACATTGGTATATTTATTAAAAGTTATTAAGACCGGGACGTGAATATGGGTGTGCTAAGGGATGGACTTGAGCTGGAGTTACTAGTTGTGAACCCTACAGTGAGTAGAGAATCTCGAGGGACGAGTTGTCAAGTGAGAACATCACGAGGGAATGTTCAATAGGCGTTTCATTTTATGCGAGTGTGATCGCTTGAGTTGGTGATATATCCACAAGTTCAAATTTTATGTTATCACCCGGTGATTGAGGGTACTAATTTGTTGCACGTTGATAATGGTGGTTCTTGATTTTGAATCCATCAGATATGGGAATGTGGCTATGTTGTGGCCCTTGTTATGTATTAATGTGAATTATAGCACGAGTGAGTAGTTAGTGACATGATGTTTACTTAGATCGTATGTGATTAAAGATGCGTTATAAAACCAAGTATAAGATATTCGATTATGGTGACGTTTATACTAGTGAATAATCACACCATGATTGTCTTTTGATAATGGTAGAGTCGTGTGTAGCTCAGTTAGTTTTTGCGTGATTGATGATAGTGTTGCCATGTGAGTGTCGTCATTAATGATAAGGATTGAGTGTTTCAAATTTTTGACCCATTCACTGAAATGGTTGTCATAAGCTCCACTGTAGGGGGACAACAAGAGAGTGTTTCGACCGTTGTTGAGAAGTTTTGTAAGGAGGGTGTGTACTCTTTAGCAAACACCCGCGAATGGGTTCGTAATATATTTAATTTTTACTTCAGTTATGTGTGGATTACTGAGTGTTAATTGGGGTCACGGTACGTGAAGGTACCCGATACCTTATATTTATGACCTTTGACATGTTGGATATCACACCGTTCTTCATAAGGATCAGGTAGCGTTGGTGTACTGGAAGATGAGTATCCGGATGGTGAGTGTGCCAAATCCGATATTCTGATTTGGTATGATTAGTGGGAATTTTCGGTCTTACCTCGTTGCTTGGAAAATGTACAAGCCTTATTCGTGGTTTGAAGAACCAAGTTCATTTCTTGTTCGGTGAGAAAATTCCAATATACTCACAGTCCAACGAAAATCATGTCGGATAGGTTGAATTCCTTACGTGTTTTTAAAAAAAAAAGCGGTAAGTCGAATCTAGTGAGGGTTTGTTGCCTTGGCTTAGAGCAACCAAACCATGAGAAAGGAGGCAAGGGGGAACATTGCATCTCGGGTTAGTTCGAAAACTTTAGGTGAAGGATCCTTGATCGCCTAGAATGCAACTTTATCGATGTTATCTTGTTCAAGAGAGTATGGACCTTAATGATATTATTTACCTAAGTCCAGACTTAGAAGGTTGGAATAATATTTGTAAGTGCATAGAAGTTGTATGCTTATGCATATGTGCAGCCTTAATGGATAATAAGGGTTTCCATATTGGTTGACTCACTATCAATATAAGTGCAAGGCAAGTGTTATTGATAACTCGGAGTAGAGTTGGCTTTTGAGCTTTCAGTACCATCTGTTAGTCGATTATGAGTTGAGTATCGAGGCATGATTGATGAATATTGGCATCTGTATTGAATAGGTGAAGTTGGATTATTTGTTGTGTGATGAACCGTTGAGTCTAGACATAAGTGTTTTTTTTTAGTTAGATGATTCTTGTACCACTAGGGGTCTTGAGTTGACAAATTCCTTATCTCGACAAACTGACAGTAGTGTATCAGAGGGGTTCCTTGTTTGGATTTCTCTTGCGAGACACTCCACGCATGAAACTCAGAAAGTCGAGACTTGGGGGTATTGATTTTTGGATCAGCTTAGTAGTTAAGTTATGTTAGGCTTTCTGGTGAGACTTCGGTTGTAGAGTTATAAATAGGAAAGTATCTCCATGGATTTAATTATTGGGTTGCCAAGATCGCAGTGCGGTGATGATTCGATTTGGGTCATCATCGACAGACCGCAAAGGTGGATATTTCCTTGTAGTAATGACGGATTATACGGTAGCACAGTATGCCATCATTTTTTTAGCGAGATTGTGAAGTTGCATGGGGTATCGCATGATATCGTGTCCAACCGTGGCAGTGTCTTCATCTCGCACTTTTGGGGTGGTCTTCAGGGAGCAATGGGAGTTCAGTCTAGTTTAAGTATTGCGTTCCACCCTCAGTTTGATGGTCCGACCAAGAGGGTAAACCAAATTTTGGAGGACATGCTATGATTTTATGTGTTGGACTTCAAAGGTGGTTGGGATACACATTTACCATTGGGGGAGTTCGCATACAATAATAGTTATCAGACAAACTACTGTTATAGAACTATATGAGGATTTTTACGACATGCCTTATCGATCCCCTACATATTGGTTGGAGTTCAGAGAGCACCGGATGCTGGGTCCGAATACTGTAAGGGAGACCTCAGAGAAGGTTGACTTGATTCGTGCACGGATGAATACCGCGCAAGATCATCAAAAGACTTATGTTAACATAAGGGAGAGGAAGTTAGAGTTCGTTGTTAGGGACCAGGTGCTGACGAGGGTCTCACCCATGAGAGGCGTTGTTCATTTTGGTGCCAAAAGGAAGCTTTCAGCGTGATACGAGGGTTCGTTTATAGGGTTGGGTAGGGTGGGATCAGTTGCCTACCGTTTAGCCCTACCCCTACCAGCTCCAGCGGGTACATGATATTTTTTTTATGTATCCATGTTGAGGAAGTTCTTATGTCCCGAGGACTCACACCTACACATAGAGTTAGATGGGGTTGAGCTGCAGCCCGATGGGAGCTATGAGGAGAGGCCGGTCAGGATCCGAGATTGTCGTGAGCGACAGTTGAGGTCAAAAGTCATTCCATTTTTTTTCGTGTTATGTTGAGTAATCATGATGAGTCTGAGGCCACTTGGGAGAGAGATGATGGCTTGCGAATTAGTCACCCATATCTCTTCATCGAAGGTACGTGCGAAACTACCTTACTTGAATTGAATTAATTTGTTTTAATTTGGATTTCGAGGACGAAATCCCGTTCGTAGAGGGGGAGAATGAAATACCCCGCATTTTTGATTGAATTGAAAAAAAAAACTATTTCAGTATATATATTCGAAATGTTTGGAAATAAAACTATGTCAGTATATATATTCAAAATGATTGGAAATGAAAAGTTAAAATGAATTCATTGATATATGAATGTGCGACTTAAATATTAGAAGCGAATTAATGCGTAAAAGGATCGAGAGGGTTAAATTTAGCGCAATGGAATTTTTGTAAATAAACTAACCCTAGGTATAAATAGAAAAGAAGAGAAGAAGTCTTCATTCTTTCATTTCACAAAATGGGGCTAGGGTTTGGTTGAGAGAGAGAGAGAGAGAGAGAGAGAAGAAGAAGAAGACGAAGAAGAAGAAGAAGAAGAAGAAGAAGAAGAAGAAGAAGAAGAAGAAGAAGAAGAAAGAACAAGAATGAGAAGAAGAAGGTTGCCATCTTCTTCATCAACATCTCCATAAAATCTAAGGCAAGTTAATAACCTATATGTGTATATTATGTATCTATAATGAAATTTCCCATGAACATGTATTTGGATCCTTAAATTAATATTAAATTGATGTTAAAAATGATATGCAATATATTAGGATCATCATCCATGTATATTCAAATGCAATAACATCATTATAGGGATTGAATTGTTGAACAAACTCTTAAATTTTTGAAATCTATGAAATTGAGTAAATCATCATATTAAAAACTATTTTGAGCTGTTTTGGTTTCGAAAATGAATGTTTCGTCCACGCTATCCAATAGAAAATCACATTCCGGACAAGTTTGTAGTTTTAAGTTTTTTTAAAAATGGATAGGAAAATCCTTGAATTTGCGTTTTACGGTTCTGCGCAAAAAGTTGTCGTGAGCAGGTCCGAATTGTATATGTTAGTTTCGGGTCTGTTTTAGGCAGAATATGGTAGCATGCTCGCGTGTCCTTGTAGAAAATCACGTTCCAAACAACTTTGTAGTTTTAAGTTTTCCCAAAAACGGATCGGAAAAGCCTTAAATAAGCGTTTTAAAAATCTGGGCAGAATGTTGTCGAAAACAGGGGCGAATATTATATGTTAGTTTCGAGTCTGTTTTAGGCAGGATATGGTAGCGTGCACGCGTGTCCTTGTAGAAAATCACGTTCCGAACAACTTTGTAGTTTTAAGTTTTTCCAAAACGGATCGGAAGAGCCTTGAATCTGCATTTTAAATTCTGGGCAGAATGTTGTTGAAATAAGAGTGCTAATGTTTTTCATGTTCTTAGTAAGATAATTATGGTGTTGTGCCTAATATCCTAACTTGATCACATACTTATGGTTATTAGGGATATATAACCTTGAAATGATTTGATGTTGAATTAGTAAATTAATGATGGAAATTATGTTATATTGTAAATAATGACTATGGTATAACTCGAGTAAGAGACTTGACACGATTGTATATATACATAAGCGTGAAATTATTTTATATGTATATTGTCGAGTATACACTAGACTAGTCCTCCGGTCGACGTAGGCACATGTTGAATGCGATTTTTTTTGTGATTGATCCGGTTAGGTTCTGCTCGAGGGCCGTGTCGGAGATAAACCACCGGAACCGGACACATGGTTGTAATGCATGTCGGAGAGAAAGACCTTGAAATGTCATGTGATTTAGGACTTAGTATGATTGCCCTTGCCACGTAATATTGGGGAATATTCGTATGTAGGCGTAGTGTTACGACTTGTTCTCCCGGGTAACGATAGTGACCCGATATGACTTGTTGTGTGAGATATTTTGCTTGTGTCTTAAAGTAATATCCCGAATCGATGTATATGATATTATACTTGAAGGAAATATTTTGATACATTAAATACTGAAATGAGATTAATAATTATTAATCATGATACGATATGAGACTACACGTTACTCGAGTTTGGGTTGGGTTTTCACGACATAGGAGCATTGGTTGGGTAATTGAACAACTTAATTACTGGAGACGAGTAATGACTAGTGTGCTTTCATTATAAGTACATCTTATAATCTTATAGCTTGTTTTCTTTCTTTGACGTCCGTCTATCTTGCTTCTTGATCCTCTCCTATATATATAATATATGACAGGTCCTCGTCCCGCTGGACAATAGACTACGGAGCCTGATGAGATCATATAAATCTTAGGATTCATGTAACCGTGGAGTTATTCTATTTTAATTTATGTCGTTCGTTTCCCTTTTCTTAAGGGTGGTATCAGAGATTAATATCACTTTGTTTATACTTTGGATTTGAGAGAATTGTTGTATTACTCTTTCTCATTTTGTGTTGGGCCGCATGTATTGGCATTTTATATTTTCAGTTTGAGATTACTGATGAATTATTATAGTTAATAGTTATGAGTTGGTTTCACTTGTTATAGCTGTTATGATGTGATATGGTTACACGTATGAGAGTGTACATGTTTACTTTACTGCATTTATTTAAATTTTGTTTGTAATGCCAACATATTGACGCTCCACTTTAATTTAATTGGGCGTAGCTAACCGAATTAGATTTATAAAGAAGGGTTGTCTATCCCCATGAAACCCTCAAACTGAGAATACTAAATGACATGTCTCCCAAATCTTCAGCTCTTCAAAAACTTACAAAACTTTTCTCATTAGGGTTTGCAATCCAAAAAATGAACAATGATGTACCTACACACATGAGATAAAGCAAATACCCGTGACAAGCAACAGTTTGAAATATAATGATATGCAAAAATTGATGATCAATTAAGCTTAAGTAAATCATTCATAAATCAACCAAACACCGAAACATAATTCTCCCATAATTCTTCTCCCCCTTTTTATGACGTCCCCAAATAGACAAATATGAGAAGCAGAAATGAATGTACATGGAGAATGACACACGGGAATAAACTGATATTTTTATATTTTTCAAAAAATTTTCACACAAAGTATACAACAAAGAATCACACCATGAAAGATCACAAAAATAACTAAGTCAATGATAGCGAAATGAAGGGGTGTGAACAGATTCGATAGGAACATCAATGCATAGAAACATGACATATGTGCACGATGAATATCGGATACTCCTAACGAATGAACTGAAAGTATTCCTTTGGTGTAAAAAGGTGGAAATATAAGACATTGGCTCAATCAAATCAACAAATCAAAGCTCAAAGTGATTTCCACACCAATAATGTCCAAAACTATTTCAGCTTTTTCAGGACTTTCAAGGAAGTGCAAACCCGTTTATATTCTCCAACCAAACTCCCTCAGATATTAATTTTGAATAGAGGCTTTCTAAATTCTCAAACTTTGGAGAATTGAAGGTGAAACCTAAGTGGGCTATATTTGGCATGAATTGCTTTTTATTGCCTTTAAATTTTTTCGGGCTCTTTTAACCTCTTTGGACCCCGAATAATAAAATTCCTCCATTTTTTAGGTCCTTTTGAACGGTGGCTTTTGCGCAAAGAAGAGATAATAACCTTTCGCAGCCCCTCCCCGTCCTTAAACAATCACTCAATCTCACAAAAATGGTTTTTACATGCATTCCAATCTTGTCAAGTTTTATCGCATATTGCAAGTTGTATAGACAGAATTGAGATGGAAACACTCAAGCCAACATGTGATAGACAAGTACAATAATCAAATAAAGCCGTGCATGTGTGCAATAAAGGAGATATGAGTCAAACATGTAGGAAAATATCACTAATTACATCTCAAAGACTCCATACAATGTAAAGCACATGGATGAAATGATGTAGCGTCTCAAATCTCTATCAAACAATCATAGGAATAAATGGAATGAAATTGTGACTTGGCTATCTTAAATGTTCATCCATAAAAGGTGTATATAAAAATACAAAAATCTTTTTGGGCTTTTCTGAAATATTTATATACAAAAACAAAAATCTTTTTGGATTTTTCAAAAGAATAAATAAATAGTTGTACAACAAAACAATGGTACATATAAAACAGACTATCAATAGGAAGCATAAGATATGAACATGAAAAAGCATCCTATTCTAGACATAGACCAACCCCTCAGTCAACTGTGCAAATCCCCAAAGACTTCCTAAGACTCTCAAATCTAAGGGCATCTAAAGGTTTCGTGAAAATATCGGCTAACTGACGGTCGGTGGGAACAAAACTCAGGGATACGACTTTCTCCTGAACTAACTGTCGTATAAAGTGCTCACGTATCCTGATGTGCTTTGTGCGCGAATGCTGGACTGGATTGTGGGATATGTGTATCGCGCTCGTGTTATCACAGGAAATGGTCATGGTGTCCTGTGAAATCCCATAATCCTCCATCATTTGCTTCATCCACAAGAGTTGCGTGCAACAACTCCCGGCGGCTATATACTCAGCCTCCGCAGTGGAGAAAGAGATGGAATTTTTCATCTTGCTCAGCCAGGAGACTAGAGCAGAACCAAAATAAAAACACCCACCAGAAGTGCTCCTACAACCATCTACATCCCCGGCCCAATCGGAATTTGAATAAGCGGACAAACGGTCATCAGTATCAAAGGAATACCAAATACCGTATGAGAGAGTCCCACTCACGTATTTAATAATATGTATTAGAGCAAGTAAATGTGACTCTTTCGGGGACGCCTGATATCGCGGACAGACTCCAACACTAAAGGCTATGTCGGGATGACTGGCAGTCAAGTAGAGAAGACTACTTATCATACTCCGATATAAGGTTTGCTCTACGTCCTTGCCTGAAGTGTCCTTACTAAGCTTGGTAGTGGTACTCATAGGTGTACGTGCATGCTTAGCGAAGTCTAAACCAAATTTCTTCACTAGGTCTCTAGCATACTTGGATTGGGAGATGAACATCCCATCCTCTAGCTAACGAACCTGGAGACCAAGGAAGAAAGTAAGCTCACCAACCATGCTCATCTCAAACTCACTTTTAATCTACTCTTCAAAGTGATGAGCATGTTGAGAGCACGTGGATCCAAAGACTATGTCGTCCACATAGACCTGGGCAACAAAAATTGCACCGTCATCTCTCCTGATGAACAGCGTCATATCAACTCCCACTCTCTTGAATCCACGGGCTAAGAGATAGGAAGTAAGCCTCTTATACCAAGCACGGGGTGCTTGCTTCAAACCATACAAGGCTTTCCTCAGATAGTAGACGTGCTCCAAGTGCTGAGGGTCTTCAAACCCTTTTGGTTGTTCCACGTAAACCTCCTCCTGTAGAATGCCATTCAGAAAGGCACTCTTAGAATCCATCTGATACAACTTGAAGCGCAGATGACATGCGATGGCGAGTAGTAGACGGGCGGACTCAAGCCTCGCAACAGGAGAAAATATCTCCCCAAAGTCTACACCCTATATCTGTGTTTAGCCTTGAGCGACCAACTTAGCCTTATTTATGATTATGGTACCATTTTCATCCATTTTATTCTTGAAAATCCACCGGGTACCTATCACATTAGTATCACTAGGTCGGGGGACAAGTTCCCACATATTATTCTTTTTAAACTGAAGCAACTCATCCTGCATAGCAGATATCCAGTGTTCATCCTTGAGTGCTTCTTTATGATTCTTGGGCTCGACTTTGGATGTGTAGCAAATATGGCTAGCAACGTTCTCTAGCTGAGCACGAGTCTTGACCCCTAGAGTGGGATCACCAACAATGGCAGAAGGGTCATGACTCTTGCGAACCCAATCAGGTGTGTCCCCTAACACAGGAGTAGGATCCACAGAGTGTGAGAGAGGAACAAGTAAATCACAGTCAGAATAATCCTCATCCTCACACTTAAGGTTAGGATCAATAACCGTCGAAGGTTCGTCATCTTGCACGGTAACATTTATTGATTCCATAACCCTAGATCTCTTCAGGTTAAATACCCGGTATGCTCTACTATTCGATGAATATCCTAGAAATATTCCCTCGTCGCTCCGGGAGTCGAACTTTCCTAATTGCTCTCTATCCCGTAGGATGTAGCATTTACTCCCCAAAACACGGAAATATGCTAGGTTGGGTTTCTTGCATGTCCATAATTCATAAGGCATTTTAAGTGTGTGTGGACGCAGGTAAACCCTATTTACTGTGTGGCATGCAATAGACACTGCCTCTGCCCAAAATCTCCTATAAACATTACGACCTAGAAGCTTAGATCTAGCCATTTCCTGGATCGTTCTATTCTTTCTCTCAACAATCCCATTTTGCTGAGGAGTCTTCATAGCAGAAAACTCATGTTTGATCCCAAGGCTATCACAATACAAATCTACTTTTGCTTCCTTAAATTCAGTGCCGTTGTCACTACATATCCTGTTAATAGTGACTCCGTGTTGATTTTGCAGGACACGGCACTTGGTCGTTGAAAACTCTATAGCATCGAATTTTTCTCTCAGAAAACCTACAATAGAGTACCTGGAGAAATCATCCACCATCACTATGATATACCTCTTACCACCCAGACTCTCGGTACGAGTGGGACCCATAAGATCCATGTGTATAAGCTCAAGAACACGAGAGGTGGTAATGGAATGCAACTTCCTATAGGGACTACGAGTTTGTTTTCCCAACTGACAGGGTCCACAAACCTTCGAAGTTGGCCTTCCAAGAGATGGTAAGCCACGTACTAGGTCCTTTTTAGCTAAGCGAGTGAGATCTCTAATATTTACGTGACCTAGACGATGGTGCCACAGATCCATAGGAATGATCGTGGCGCTGTTGCAGACAAGTGAGGAAGTAGGCACAGTCCCATAACAATTATCCTCAGTCCTCACCCCTTTCATTAAGAGTTTACTGGCATGATTGTAAACATTGCATGCGTCTCGATCAAACTTTACTGCAAAGTCAGTGTCGCACAGCTGGCTAATACTGAGAAGGTTTACTTTTAAACCTTTGACATACAACACATTTTCTAGCTTAGGAAATACACGTAACTCGACAGTACCTCGTCCTATAATTCTAGACTTGCTCCCATCTCCAAAGGTGACTCTGCCGTCCTGATAATCCTCAAGAGATGTAAAAAATGAGGCATCACCTGTCATATGTCTGGAGCATCCACTGTCAAAATACCACTGTGAGGTATTATGTGCCTTGAGAGCGGCATGAACAACGAAGGCCTTTTTATCTTTCTTAGGTACCCAAGAAGTGGTGAGATTTTGTTTGCCTTTGTTGTTGTTGTTGGTTTTAGCTAGAATGTGAGAAGCATTCCTTGATGGAAAAGACATCCATCGGAATTCCTCCATCAAACTCTGAGACGTGGTAGCGAAAAACTCAACTCGCTCTCTCAGACTAGTAAAATCATCAGTATGTTGATGTGGAGCAGTATTACGTCGTGTACAACCCATACTATAGCAAAACTCCCTGAGGTGGCCTTTTCTTTTGCAATAAGTACAAAAGAACACAGTCAAAGGCGAACCTTGGTTTTCTTTTCTTAGTCGAACTCTCCTTCGAGGTTTTTGACGATGGCCATAAGGAGTCGTAGTAAACTCAGGGACTGGTCCAGGTGCAATTTAGGACGTGGAGGCACCATCATAACCAATTCCATGCCTATCACCAAAACCTAATGCGGGGCCGAGGAGCATCTTTCCCATTTTCCCAAATCTGTCCTCGATTTGTACCTTGACTTCCCGTGCTTTCTCAAGATCATGAGTCAGCTGGGCAACAAGGGCTTCAAGTTTCTTCCGAGTCTCCACGAAGGAATGGAGCTCACTCGTAAGACTAGCCACTTGTTTAGTCAAGTCCCCTCTCTCTTTCTCAAACTTACTCTCTCTCTCTCTCTCTCTAAACAAACTCTCTTTCACAACACAAGAAGATTCTCTCTCTCTCTCAGGGTGGTGCAGGTGGAGGACTCTCTCTCTCACGCTTTTCTTAAATCTTCCTCTAAGGCGGTGATCTTAAGAACTATCGCTTTTTAGTTTTAAATGACTCAGAATATAACTCAGCGTAGGTGCATTGAATATTACTCTCCCTCTCACTTGTGTCATCCTCCCCCTCACTTACATCGCTCTCACTGTCGAGGTGTCCTTGTGATGCATCATCCTCATCGTTGTGAGGAGAACTAGAAGTGCTCACATGACTAGCCATGAATGTGGTGAAGTTACATTCATTCGGTGACTCGACTCCAGAATCCACCGACTCGACCTCACTGTCGTCTCTAAGGGTAGCATTAAGGGCAACTTTCCCTTTCTCCCTGTTCAAACGTGTGGCACACTCAAAGGCTCTATGACCCCTACCGTCGCACTCAAATCATCTCTCACTTTCTTTCTTATGAGGATCTTTAAAACCTTTTTCATTTTTATTTTCAAACTTATTTTTCTCAAATTTTTTTTTATCTTTAAAATTGCGATTTTTCTTAAATTTGAGAATCCTCTTGAATTTTTTTGCAAAAAGAGCCAAATCATCTAAGTCAAAATCATAATCAGAATCTGACGTGTCAGTCTCTCTCTTTCTAGATGACTCTACCCTCTTTCTAGCCGACCCCTCACTCTTTCTCTCTTGGGCATTAAGTGCAATTCCCTTATCTTTAGACCTAGTAGTTTTAGGAAATATATCAATTTCATATGTTTGCAAATCTCCTACAAGTTCTTCCAATTTTAGCGTATTTAAATTACCCATAGAATTTAGCACAGTGACTTTAGGGATAAAACGCTTAGGCAAAGAATGAAGAATCTTTTTAACAACTCTAGCATTAGGAATATGTTCACCAAGATTAAAGCTAGTATTAACAATGTGAGAAAGTCTAGCATAAAAATCATCAAAACATTCAGTCTCATGCATGGTGATGGTTTCAAATTGAGTTGTCAAATTTTGCAATTTAGATTCACAGCATTAGTTCCTTCATGGGTGAGTTGTAAAATATCCCATGCCTCTTTTGACGTGGTACACGTCATTATGCGTTTGAACTCATCAGGTGTGACAGAACAATAAATAACACTTAGACCCTTAGAATTAAAAGATGACCATTTAAATTATTCTTCAGTCCAAGAAGTGACAGGTTTTAAATTGATCACATTATCAACAGTGATGGAGGGAGGTGTCCACCCTCTTTCAACCAAAATCCAGACACGTTCATCAATGGCTTTTAAAGCAGACCTCATGAGGGCTTTCCAATATGCATAGTTTGTCCCGTAAAAAACTGGCATTTTATTATATAACTTCTCCATAATGAACACACTCGTTTTCAAAAATCAATTTTTCAGAAAATTACACGGTAAAATTGTGTAACTGGCTCTGATACCAATTTGAAAAGTGGTGATTGCTTAAATAATCTCTGATACCAATTTGAAGGGAGAGTGCGCTTGCGTTCAAATAAGGAAGTTATTTCATTAAACACAGTTTTTACCACTTAAGTCCTAAACATGCATCTATATGTGATTAAATACGATGATGAGACAAGCAAGGACACATATATGAGGAAAAATCCCCAACGGGGCAAAACCTTTTATTTTCACAATAATTTTTGTAATAGAACGACTTACAACGGATTACAATGAAAATACAAGTTACACAGAAATACCCTCGGGTGTCGGTTCTGTTGTCGGCGGCTGGAACAATCCCTTTCCAGTAGGGCAGCAGTGACGAAGAGAACGACTTCCTCACAAAGTACTCCATATGAGTAAACGATCTTCTTGAAGGTTTAAAGATTCACACACATATATGGGAATGGTTTTTGTGAATCAAAAAGGTTTAGAAAACCTTAAAAGGTGAAGTCTTATTCTGGGATGTTTTCGCAGAATTTCATGATTGCAGAAAGACTTGAAAAAACGTGTAGAAGGAGATCAGATAATTATACAAAAATCGAGGCGGTGGCTCGTTCGAACGAGATAGCATGTCGCTCGAACGAAGGACATAAGTTGTTCGAACGATATCCCACGACATGTCTATCTCGCGCGAACGACTTGCAAAGTCACTCGAGCGATCTCATCGATCGAGGCCATTCGCTTCTACACTTAGAAAAATTCTGCTTTTGATAAAAAATTAATCCAGAATTCAAAAAATAATTTTCAAAAACAATTCCCAAATATTTATGCAAATATTTAAAGTTCCAATAAAACATTTTATTGATAAGGCGTAGTGGAGTAGTGGGAATGAGCTGAGCAGCACGTTGCATGTAGCATGATGCATCTGAAGAAAGTGGATGCAATGAATTCGGATACAGGCCGTCGAGGATGATCGTGTTGACGTGCCGAATGTAGCGGTATCAGACATATGAACTGTGATCTAGGAGAAAACAGAAAATTCCTAGATTCTACCCGGAACATTTATAGAATTATGTCCTTACAACTGTCAGCCCCCACATACTCGTGACGCCACACACACACGTCGCTATAGCCATTCAGACCGTTTAACTAACAATCCAACACATAATCGCGCCGCAAATCCATTTTAATACCCGTTTATTATCTTAGGTATTAATTCTCAATTTTTTATTTTATCATCATCTCATTTCATCATTGTTTTATTTTAGTCCCACCCTATTATAGAGAATAAATTCTCAAACCTACCCCTAGTCCTATACCTAAAGGGCTCCAAAATACAAACACATCCTATCCTATTTTGTAGGATGAATTTCTACCAATTATCTCTCCTTAGTCTCACGCCTAGGCTATTCAAATCAACGGAACGACACCAAAATTAGCCCCACCTCGGAATATCCCATCTGTAAAAATCTACACTAACTATTCCTATACCTAGAAAGTGTTAATCGTAGCCAAGGCATACCCACTATTCCCATACCTTGAAAGCATTCCTAAAATTAATGTCAGTGCATCGACCTAAAAATCCCATCGTCCCCTGCAACGATAATTCTAGTCGAAACGATACTTCATACAGTCCAATTAATCAACAATTACACAACTCTCATATAATCACAATTAATCCTCAATTCAATTTATTGAATTCATTGTCGTAATTAACATAATAATTTTATTCAACAATTTATGATTTCAAAATCATGTAAATTTAAGGAGCACAATACATTAATTTTTACATAATCTCATAGAATTTCACGTGTCCCTATTCATTTAAATAGCGCAACAGTGATTTTCTACATGCGAACGTACCCCCATAATAACAAAATCAAACCTCTACCCTAAGCACACAAGGGTTATGAGTTTTAATTCAGATTAAGAATTTTCTGAAAAACAGTCCCAAATTAGTTTTCAGTTTCCCTAATTAAGGTTGCTAATTAATTTAAAAAAAACATATAAATGAAAGTATTAGGCGACATCTAGAACGCATAATACTAAAGAGAGAGAATAGGGACATTCATGTCTGTAGAAAAGTCAGTTGAAAATTCTTATTAAATTCTTGCGTTCCTCTCGAAAAATTGATAAGGACTCGTTATTGAACAATCTTGAGAAAATCCGATTTAAACCTTCAAAACTTGGGTTGAATCTTGCTTTTAAATAGGGCTAGGGTTTTGTAGATGGAAGAAGATGAAAATAGAGGAGAATACAAATTTTTGAGAAGGTAAAAATATTTTTTAAAAGTCCTAAACTTGTCACTTTATATTTATATACCAAAAAGAATTTGAGTCCTACTCAAACACAAACACTCAAAAATTTATTACGGACGTTCGAACCTTTGGAATTGGCTGAAATTTGGAGGCGTAGTAGCTGAATGCGAGATGAAGTAGACAAAAAAATTCAGTTCGATCGGACCGTCAAATATTTTTATTTATTGTTTTAGGTCAGATCCTCCCCTGATTTTTATACAAAAAGTTATAATTTCCAAATTTTAATCCCAATTTAAATTCCACTTAAAACCTTATTTTTATATAAAAAAACCAACATTTTTGCATACCAAAATTAAATAGATTACCAAAATTTATTTTTCTGAAAATTTTAATTTATTAATGATTTTACGGCTCAAAAATCTTGGGGTGTTACAGTCATCTCTAACTATATATTAATACCACTCGAGCTTTTGTAGGACACGAGATGTTGGGTATTGCCTAAGAGGAGGCTCACCCTAGTGACGTCGCAATAGGCCATATTCTAGAACACCACAACGCTCGTACTTAACACCAAGTCACCAAGAATATCTAGGTTCACTCCTAGGCTTCCTCAAACCACCTTGATTATCTAAACCCTCATAACAGTACAGTAGATAAATCGAGATACACTAAATTCAACCCCACAACCAAGGGACATAATACGTTCTCACCACAGGACTAAACCTTATAAGTGTATTACCCAGTCACTTAATTTCAATCTTTCACAAGCTTTCCATCTAAGTCGCAACGCTACTAAGGCTTCTTGATATGAGTAGGCAAATTCGGTCCCTAGGGTAATGCAGTAATTGATGGTAAATTCGATGAGTATGTAAATTTGTGTGGGGCAAAGCTTAGGGATATGTACATTTAGTCTTGGTTAAATATGATGCTATCCTTGTGGGTGAGCTCCTTAGTGGTTTTTAACCGATGAATGTATCTTATGAGCCATGATTATACTTACGGGGACTAACCCTTATAAGTGTATTACCCAGTCACTACTACTACTACTACTACTACTACTACTACTACTACTACTAAGGCTTCTTGATAGGATACATGACACGGCGTATGATTCGTACATCCCCTGATATAAACTATCAGTGCCACTAAAGATAATATTCATCAAATGTTTCATTATTCTTCGATCACTACTCCGAAGGGATACATGAGGTTAATTCCCTTGTCACTATAACTCATCATTGCCACTTACACGACCTCTTGACACAAATGGCCCGTAAGTATAATCATGGCTCATAAGATACATTCATCGGTTAAAAACCACTAAGGCGCTCACCCACAAGGATAGCATCATATTTAACCAAGACTAAATGTACATATCCCTAAGCTTTGCCCCACACAAATTTACATACTCATCGAATTTACCATCAATTACTGCATTACCCTAGGGACCGAATTTACCTACTCATATCATAATAGCTACCACTCACAAGTGATGTACCTAAGTACTATATGCATTTTGAAATCACCATTCATCATTACTTAGTTTTGATATTCAAACTATCAATCTCTTCAGTTCATTATACAATTTTATATGCCATCTACTCAATGGGTTCCATCTCATTCTATCAAAATCTCTAAAGACTCTACGTCATCAAAGGCAGGAGTATACACACTTCACACTAAGAACCAAGGTGTCACCATTTATTGGCTTATGTGGATTCTCGTAAATTATTAACACACTTAATCAGAAACGCGAAAGAGATTTATAAAAATAACTTAAATGTATTCCACTTGTCACTAATTCACTAGTCGTGCTACCCAATTTTACTTCACCATCGAGGACACAAACCCTAACCGTCCCCAAACTAGCGTGACTATCCCAAACCAACACCGATGTCGAAAGATCTAATACCGACCTCACCATGTCACACCCGAAAGGAACCTTGAACCTAGAGCTCTGATACCATTTGTAATGCCCCGACACGGATTTATGGGTTACCCGTGAGTCAACCCGGTCCAACTCGAGCATTAGGAATGAAGTGAAATGGAAATACCTATATAAAAAATTCTAATCCAATTTTATTTTAATTAACATTTCACTTGCTTAGCATGCGATACCAGTTTTAAGGTAAACTACGTGAAGGACCCGTGGGGAGCACCCCGAAGTCCAAGTTAATAGAGCTACTAACGTAAGCATAAATAAAATATACTCACTTGTATAATGCCCTCAAAATACGAAACCTCTCCTAACCTTCCATACCAAAGTGGGGATGTGAGTCTATGCCCAATGGGATTTATACAAACAGTATAGAAACGAACGACATAAACGAATACTCACACGCTACAATCACATGCATGAAAATATATATATATATATATATATATATATATATATATATATATATACATACGTATACCTTTGGTAAGTATACATACTAATCTATTGATCGTTGTACTTTCGAAAAATCTTACTTATCCAGATTAATTTACTTTAATCTAATAAAGACTTCCTTTATTCACACTTTAGCATTTTCACTTTATTTAACACACCCAGTTTAACACTTGAAACCTTTTCACTTGATTTATTCGAACCCATTCCTTTACCGAAATTTAGCCATTTTCATTAATTTCACCACGCTTTAGTATTTTCGTCAAAAATCACCATTTCAACACAAGCACTCACCGTGTTAGAAAATACTTATTTAATCTTTGAAAAATCATTTTTATAATACATTCTTGCATTAAATATGTCTTTAACCATTTAGGTTGCTTAACCACCCATTTATTTACTTTCTTTAACCCCCTTTCCATTCCTTTATGGACAATTAATAGATTTACTCATTTACTTGTCCATTTTACCTTTACTGGAACATTTATTACATTCATTCAAGTTAGGTTATATTAAAACATTTTACGACACAATCCATTTCTTAATATTTTCTATATTTCCTTTATCTTTTCTCGTAATCTTCCTATACTGCATACTTACACGTGCTCTACACCGACGACTATGCGCACCATATGCTCTGGCCAATGATTCAGGGCTATTCACCCAAGAGCTTCGGGCCCTTCTTGATTTATCCCGGTGTCACCTGAGTTCCTTTTATGTGATTTAACATTTAACAAATGTCCACATTATTCCATCTTTATTGATCGAAGTCAAAAGTCTAAACTTAATCGTCCGTTTTTCCATTAACACTTGGAAATTGATGTCTTTCTTCTTTAAGTCCTTTATTCACCCATACGTTAACTTAATACCAAAATCACCCACATTTTAGGACCTAATTTATTATTAAACCCCCACTAGTGGAAAACCATTCTTTGATATTTTTATACTATAAAAATATCCCATTTCAAGCACATTACCATTTTACCCTTCATTTGCCAAAACTTACTATTTGGTCCTTTTCAAGTGTTATTTTTTTTTTCAAAATCGTTATTAAGTTCCCACATAACATTTTAAACATATTTTAACCATTTTAACACTTGTTCAATATCAAAATTAACCCAAATTTCTTACTTACTACTTAAACATCTTTAATATATGAAATCACACCCTTTCACGTATTAAAGTCCCATTTTCTCAGCATTTGAAATATACACTTTTTTTATGAAAGTTTACATCTTAACACCCACTTTGCTACTATTCTCACATTTTTACCATTTACTTCCATTATTAACGTTCAGAGCACAATACATGCAAAACTTTACTTTTCTTACATTTAAAATATTAAACCCACTTTACTTCCTACATGAATTTTACATACTTTTAATATGCATTTAACATGTAAATTTCCTTTTATTATTTATCTTCATTTATTGACATAGGAAATAATCCTTTAATCTCACAAAATGGTTCAAACAAGCCAAATACATTTTTATTTCCTGAAATCACATTCTTTCCCTTTAAAACATCATTATAACACATTTTCTTACATAAAGTGCTTAAGATATATATTCTGAACATGTCTACATTTCAAAAACTCATTTTAAATCACTATTTGAAACCCCTTTTAACATCAATATTACATATATTTAGCCTAATATATGTAAATAAACATGCTGAATTTATACTGTACTAAACATGTATGAATCAAAGTTAGTTCATCGACCTCAATGAGCTCTAACAATGAAGAAAATGGTGAAGAAGATGGAGGACCCCCTACTCTAAATTTGGCCTCAAGGGGGTCTCTAAAAGCCCTCTTAAGCTTGACTCCATTTTTTCTCCAAGAGTAATCCAAATGATTGCTCTACGAGTTCTTCCTTCATCCTCAAAATGACTCCCTCAAATACCCATTTTACATCAAGCATACCATCTTCTTGTAACACCTCTCCTAATTAAATACCGGGTGGCCAGTCCCATACCAAATTAAAACAGAATATACAGTTGGCTCATTCTTATCATCACTGTCGAAAATATTTACAACTCACCCAATACCCAATTAAGTTGGTGTTAAAAACTTTCCAAATTTTAATTTCAACAAAATCCATTTTTAGTTTACCAATAACACTACACATATTATTCTACAACATTAATAACTGAACAGATAACACAAAAGAATTTAAATGCAATTGGAATAAACATTCCCACATAATAATCCAATACAATAATCCCAACGATAGTAAATCTATTAAAAAGAAACGAATACAAGAGTATTTGACTCAGATAGAAAAGAGATAACTGAATTCCTTTGGGCGACATGCCCTATCTAAGAGAATATTGTGAATCAAATGAAGATAGGAGTCTAAACAATACTCCAAAGCTCCATAGCTCGTCAGAATCCGCTAAGGTTGGCGTCCCTGCTACTGGACACCTGATATAAAGAAGATACAATAGAAAAGAAAATATGCAAGGAAACGGGTCAGAGCCCGATGTGAAAATGATTTTTGAAAATATCAAGTATTTAACAACTGCAATAAAGCATTTATTATGTACATGTTAGTATCCAACTCTCACTTGCTATTCTCACCTCTCATCTAGAGTGCACACTTAATGTTTCCTATTAACCTCCTAGTTAATGGTTCCTCCTCACTAGTTTCCATAATATGATTCTATCCCATATCCTAACCCCGTATGTCCCATACCATACGTCATATAATCGTTCATATACGTTTCTCGTTAACATGAATCATTTCTCATTAATATGAAGTAAGATTTTCCATAAATATTCATTAACTTATTTCAATTCTTTTTCTCAATTCACCGTTATCTACAATTATCACACCGAAGATTAATCAAACCACTATATACACAATCATTTAATTCATTATATATAAATACATATATAATACGGCACCTCGAGTCACAGCGGTGGTGCAATGCATTACTCTGCTATCATGTCCCATCATCGCTGGTCGCCGAATAGGGGACAAAAAGTTTGGTAAGGATTTCTCGAACCACAAACAACAACATACAAAATGGAGGCGAACATAGTTCTCGTATCCTTGGGTCACGCACATACCTACGTTCCCACAGTCAACGGACTTATCAACTCCCCGGTAAGTCTTTCATAGACCTATGTTCTTGAGCGACAAATCAAAGATCCCATGTATTCATCAGGATATGACTGCCCTCACGCGCAAACCTCCCACCGATAGCAAGTAAGCCAGGTATGTCATACACATAAATTATCAATCAATCAAATAGACATTATCATACCTATAATATACTATCAACAAGGTACTCACATTACCCTTAGATTATTCCCATACGTAGCATAATATCTCTTTAAACCCCACGTATTAAAATATCATAACTTTACTTCTTATTTTAATTATCCCCAAACCTCACTCAATACTCAAGGTTCAAATAGGTTTTTCCTCAGCATATATTCAGTAAGAAGTCACTAATACCCTATTGGTCCATATCGTCATATCTCCCGAATTACTACGAATTAAACTCTCCCTTTAGTTAGGGTTAAATCCGATAGTTTCAAATCTCTTATAAACACATCTTCCTTCACTTAGAATTAAACCCTCTTGTAAACTTAAGGATACCCAGGTGTTATATTCAATCACCCCTACTGGTCCTATCTTGAATCCTTATGCATACCAATTAAAATTCAACGAATAAATCTAGCAACCGAAATTTCTTTCAATATGATTATCGTCATTCTAATCAATTAAATCCCAATCAAATTAATTCAAATCTTATCCAGGGATTACTGATCTTCTCTAAGTCCCATAATATCAAATTAATAATCACCAAAGATCTACAAAAGGTTTGGGATAAAAACCAACATTAAAAAGAAACAACTATAACAATTCTGGGGAGGTCGATCGATCGAAGGTAGGGGGTCGATCGATCGATCGCCCAGGTAATAGCCCAATTTTTCTGCATTTCTTCTACTACGGGTTTAACCATTTTTGATCAATTAAACCTTCATATTAACAACCCAAATGACTTATAATCCTTACTACATGATATATCAACATATATAAATGATTTCTAATGCTCTAAACATCCTAGAATCATCAAGAGATTGAATTAAAAGCATGTTTATATCCTCTTTTTCTAGAAAATTATCAACATAATATCTTCAAGAACACATCAATGGTTTTCAGAATTTCTTCAACAGATTTATGATTATTTCGTAGATTACTAACTACCTACAACATGAGTTTGATTCCTATATATTTTCAGTTTCCAGAAATCCATTTAACAACTCCATTATTTCTTCCAAACATGAAAAATGATCTCTTTTTATAACTATTCTAACATGGACAATATACAAACTTAGATTGCAATTATCAAACACTTGCCTCTAATGAAGTGATTAGGCACATATTCTTCATATTTATCCCCTTAATTTCGGTATTTTTATGATCCCGTGCAGTGTATCTAGCTTGGATTTGCCTCTTATTTATGCTACTAACCTTTTTTGGCAATTATTTCATGTTTTGTGAATTTTTCATGTGTTTTACAGGTATTTCATGCAAGTTAGTGCGAAGGAGAACTCAAAACAGTGAAAGAAACCAAGAAATGGAGAGTTGAAGGGCATTTTCGTAATTTTTCAGCCTTAGTCCGAAGGTGGGGCCAACTAGAAAGTTGAAGATCTCTAAATTACAAGAATACTGGAAAAAACGGCACCTCAATCCGAGCTACGGTGAAGAAGTTACGATGTTTTGAAGTTGCGCGATAATGAAGAGTCTGGATGCGCGGATTTCTGTAATTAATTATGCATTTAATGCAGTGCAACTCTTGGAAAACTTGTGCCACAAGCGAAATTTGATGCCAAATTCATGCAACTTGGTGCTATAAAAGATCAAGCCCTACCTCATTTTCAATAGGGGGTTGAATTCTAGAGAGAGGGAGTCAAATTCTAGAGGGTAGGAGTAGGATTAGAGAGAGAAAGTTAGATTGTAGTTTTCTTTGGTAGAAGTTTTCATATACCCTAGTTGTAATTTTGAAGAAGAAGTTTTGCTGGATTCAAATTCATCTCTTTCTCCTCTTGCTAAATACAAGTAACAATTTCTATTCTCTATTTTATTTTTCCATTCAATTCTCAATTGTTTTGCAAATTGTTAAAAATGTTTGTTAGAGTTTTCTTTTGTTTTCATCATGTTTAGCTAATTTTTAAGGGTTGGGATGCATGAACCCATCCCTATGTAATTTATCTACGTAGGAAATTGAATTTAAATTTAAATTTCAAAGAATCGTGTAAGATAAGTTCACAGTCATCCTAGATCTTTTAATCTCTCTTGCCCTAGGTACTTGGGATATTTAAGAATATGATGCGCGTGTAACTATTTAGCACCGCTTTATATTTATCTTTGATTTCATATGATGCGGGCTTGAACCTCATATATGTAATGCTTAGGATCTATAAAGACTGGATTCATTCAAATTTATAATTTACAATTCTAGTAATCTAATGGGTAATTATTAGGGATTGGGGGATTGTATTCCAACCTATTTCCTCATTCATTTTAATTAGTTTTATAAATTTGTTCCAACTTATTTCCCCTTGTCAACCATCATCATCTTTTTCACTTTTATTTTAGAAATAATAAATCAATTAAATTCTATAAAACATTCCCTGTGGATTCGATACCCAGACTTACTACTATACTCCATAAAAGTGTAGTTAAAAGTTTAGTTTTTTTTTGTATTGAGGTTGGAAGCCGATAACAACGACTAGCGTATTACACGAACGATCGGTTTTCCACTCGATCATGAAGATCTGATCCTTTGGTGGTATATCACAGGTGGTTCTCCCTTTTCCGACCAACTTCCGGTGGTGATTGGTGGTGGTGACCTTTGACCTTTGGTTCTCCTCCTTTCCAAGCAAGCTTTTCTCTTCCCAAGCAACCTTTCGCTTTCTCTCAAAAGATGACCTCTCAATTTTTGTGTAGAAGAGATGAATGAACCCACATACAACTAATCTCCAAATATTTATAATAGGACAAAATCCAAAATCACTATTCATCCCCCTTGTAAAAATAACCAAAATGCCCTTTTGGGTTGTCTTTTCATTTCCAAATGACCCGAGACCCAAAACCAACATCCAAATAGACTTTTCTGAATATTTCAACCCTTCCGAATGCAACGACGCAGTCGAAATGACTATAAGGTCGATATAAAAATAAGTTTCTTATTTAATCTCACAATTTAGTCCCGGCACGTCACATACCGCGTCCAACTAAAAATTCAAATTACTGAATTAATAACTCACAACAATATCAATAACATCACATTCATATATTACCTAAATATCTTTAAGTAATATTCAGAATCATACATTTTAATATCCACAATTCGGATAAAACCCAAATGAATTAATTTATAATAAAATCCAATTAATCCATTAATTTAAAATATAACCTATTTTAAAAGTCATTAAAATCACGAGGTATTACACTTTTATGCCTAACAAATCTGTCTAAGGTTTCAATATGGTGATAAAGAGTGGTTTGAGCTCCTCTAATGGAGTTTCTAGGTGGTTTATGGTAGTGATGTGTTGTGGCAATATCCTAGACAGAGGAGCATTCCCCATGGAAGCTCTAAGTTAGAGAGAGAAAAGCTTAGACATCTGATGGATTCTCCCCTTCAACTCACACGATTTCTCTATCTTATAACCCAAACTAATGCGTATTTATCAAACGAGGAAATATTATAACCCCAAAACTTCCCATATTAGGTATTAGGAGGTTCTCAAATTGACAACTCATAAGATCCTAAGGCTATTATCAAGACAACACTCTAAAAATGAACAAACATGTCCAAAATCTGCTAGTGGCGGTCGACCGCGGCCAGGCCTGTGTACAAAACCCTATTTTTTTTTTGGAATTTTGACCCCATGGTATATTTATATAAATTTTTAGGACCCTAAATATTTGGTCAAATTATTTTTATCATCCTCGAGGGCTTCTACAAAAATTGCACAAAGTTCTACTTTGTAGTGTCACGTACCGTTAAATGACACTTCACACTTAACAACATCCGTAACTCATTCATTCCTCAAATAATTCACGTCTTACTCTACCAATATATTAATTATAACAATTTGAACGTAAATGTCCCTCCATGCGAACCATGTGACGTGAAATTTTCTTTTTAATCAGTATGCGCGACACGTCACTTTTTGTATAATTTTGGCTCAATACTCATGAACCTATTTTCTACAAATATTTTTCCCAAATAAAATACCAATTTATATAAAATATATTTATTTCTAGGGCGGGCTATTACACCAACACTGTATCAAAATTCATAGCTCTCCTCTTACAATAATGAAAATGGCTATATTTGGTTCAAATGTGATGGAATACACCAAGAAAATGGCGGAAGAGTGGTGGTTTGGTGGTAGATGGAGATGGAGGTGGAGGTGGAAGACCACCCGCCTCTCTCTCTCTCTCTCTCTCTCTCTCTCTCTCTCTCTCTCTCTCCCCCCCTTTTTCCATCTTCTCCCAACTCAAAATAACCTCAAACACACCAAACAACCCTTAATAAAACCCTCCTAAAGGTCAAAAACCCCGTTTTTCCCTTTTGGGATGATCTGAGCTCGACAACTCAAAGAACTAACAACTGAGATTATGGCACTCCACAAGGGAAACTTAGATTAAAAACTAGACTCACATTATTCGAACAACAAGCCTAGGTCGTTCGAATGATTTAGCCATCTTGTTGAATTGTAGATTGTGCGACTTGCTATTGTAAGTAAGTAGCATGTCGTTTGATGCCTTGAACAACATCCTCTTATCATTTGAATGCCCATTTCTCTTCTTCCTTTTATTTTTTCTCCAATTTCACCCACAATTATTCTATAATTATCATTAAATCCTCCTAATTTATAATCCATATATAATTTAATAAAATTACTGGAGCAGGCTATTAGAAGCTTCCCTCCTTGGCAAATTTCATCCCCGAAATTTTTGATCCATCAATCCTCAAGGTTATGGGGTCCACCAATTTCTATTCTAAATCCTAGAAATCTCCAAGACAAACCATCGAAGTCCTCATCACTAAAGTCACCAAATGCTCGATACGCGACATGTTCTAATGTTCACCATTTTGTTAACCATGAACTTTACATAAACAACTTTAAGTCTCCACTCACTTGATGATCATTTTTAATAAATTTCTAGCACTACTTATGCTAGTACCTAAAGCATATCAGTGCCTGCATGATAAATGCTTCCTAACGGTCAATACTCACCCAATGTGGACCTTAATATAACGAACCGTCGTATTAATCACCAAAATAAATTCTAGCTTAGGACTATACATCCCATGTTCCACAAAATTTATAGGTTATTCTACCTATATAACTCACATGAGTTTGCTGATAACCATACTATGATATTCTCTCACTCCAAGGAGGAATAATCCAATCAAGTCATTACCGCACGCTAAGTTTACACCTTTCGATGCGTCACTTTGATGAACCTAATACTACGCTAAGTGTCTCATCTTTGAGTGCTTGCCAGAGTCTCATTATAATCCACTCACGTGGAAAATCATCATCGTGTACTAATTTTTCCTTAATTTCCAACATTAACTGCTGAGCCGGCCATTCAAAATCCATTCATCCTAAGAATGATCGCTACTATGAGCAAACTGTGTGGCCAAGAACGCAGACACCTGTACGCAAAGATGTATGCGATCGTAAGAATATCTCAGATGAGTGCATCCAGTTATTGGGATGCATTGACAAAACCTGGTCCACCGCTCTCTATCGAGCCCAACCACGTCGTACCATGACATGGTACCAATTTGAGTCACCATATCGTTGAGAATTCTAATTTTGAATTATCGAAAATAAAATAAACACACTTGAGTCAGAAGGAACAAACAGCTACCCCGAGGAATTTTGCCTATAAGAGTTCGACTCAGAATCACGGAAGAAAACCTACGTCGTGCATTTAAAGTCATGACACTCATTCCTAGAGTTCTCACCGAGCACAAATCCTATACACACACCCTGACTTGGGCCACTAGAAGTGGATACTAGAATCACAACCATTGATTCTAGAAATAGGAAAGTAATTTACGAATCAGTAGTCCTTTAGAAAGTCAACTCTCGACTTCCCTCCTTGGGAGAAAGGCCCTGCCATTCACACCCTTGGTGCATATGAACCATCTCGATTCGTGGACACCTCACGCTCTATTCATTGATCTTATCCAATCACTATTCATAATGTCACCAACCTACTTTACCTAGGTTATTACCTGCCTTATAGTATCGTGATCGAAATCCTAAGTCTCCATAGGCATTACAAAGTTCAAGCGAGGCACTCACCTAGCCTTGTTCTTTGACCACGAGATTGCCACCAAACTTACTTTTTGTTCTACCCATACAGAATTTATGCGGCGACCAGACCCACCACCATTGGCATCCTATGGGTAGTAAATTCTACACTAGGCTACATCTTCTAACTCGTACTATCTTGTCACGACGTGCCAAGAACTAATCCTTACACTGCTAAGGTTACCCTAGCGTACACTATCGACACATCGAGATAATAATCACATTTCGATATTACCCCACCTTGACTGCCATTTCACATCTCTAGATGAAGTAATCATTCTTAGCCTCGAATACATTTCCCAATACATTCGAAAACCGGGTACCACCACACCCATACTTGTCATTTCATGACATTCGAGCATTACTCCTATAATAACATAAACTATTACCCTATATTTTAGATCACACTATCATCTGTGCCAATTGGGAAGCCATACTCGACATGTATACTGCACAACCAGTACTCTAGGATCATCACCTGACCCTCAACACTATCGTTAAGAGAATGTTACTGCCTCCTTTTATCGAACGTAATTAGTCTCTTAATAAGACCAAACAAATCTCATGTAAAATTTCCAAACCCGATAAGATTTCATTGTCATATCTTTACCATTATAGGTGCATTCTACAAACCTTTCAATATCCACATTGCCATTACTTGGGGCTCACAAAACACTAGCCTGCGAGATTCCATCTATAGTCCAACTTAAATATCAAACACCTCAAGGCATCATAACATTTGATATTTATCCTCAATGGTGTCGTGCATAATTTATCCTATGGGCAACGTGCCTATGAACTACTCTAACACCGGGATTACCTCGCACCTAGCCATTACCTCGATGTCTAAAATGAGTCTCTACATCTAGATAATCATCATATCTTCCTTCAAAGAGGTTGTGACTACAAGCCACATACAAACCACAACTAATGCTACTAAGGGTTTTGGAAGGATACAATATGTCGCCTACAACCTATGAACCTTAAGGTCTGCCTCACCCAATCCTCATTGACTGTTCAACTATGGCAACTAAATTGCCTCACTATGTTAATATCATATGGTGTGCTGACCTACCCATAAGCATGACTATATAGATCTTGGTAGGATATGGAACGTCGGGTATTGCCTATGAATACCAAGGTTTATATCGCAGACGCCACGCTAAATCATATTCCTCAATACCACCTTATAATCAAGGTACACCCAACCTAAATCCTCAACCCAATGAGATAATATGTTCTCACCACATAATAAATACTTACGAATGCCACTCAGTCATCAAACCTCCACAAGTGAAACACGAAACCTTTACAGTTAGGTCATGATGAAGACCACTCACTACTACCACTACCAAGGATACTTTCATCATCAAAGTTATCACACAATACATTTCACACAGGAATGACGGTGTTACCTCTATAAGCCTACATAACTTCATAAGTTCACCGAATCACCATCAACGGTTATATCACCCCAAGAATCAAATTTGCCTAATTACACCCCCGACGTTAACTACCCATAAGCGCCGTACCTAAGGGCTATATTCCTTTTAATCACCAATCATTAGTGCCTAGTCGAGACACCCTAACCATCAATCTCTACCGTTGACTTTATGT
Organism: Sambucus nigra; assembly: GCA_949130495.1. Taxonomy (NCBI): domain Eukaryota; kingdom Viridiplantae; phylum Streptophyta; class Magnoliopsida; order Dipsacales; family Adoxaceae; genus Sambucus; species Sambucus nigra. The sequence goes on from OX422222.1 coordinate 237,416,091, forward strand.
AACTCGTGCCACTTATCCAATGGCGTCATTTCATTCTATATACACCTTTGATAATTTTATGCCATTAAAATTCAACCCAAGCACCTCACACTAACAACCATGGTGTCACCACTATAGGCTTTCATGGACACCCGTATATTAATTAATTCTAATTAGAAGCACGAAAGCAATTAATAACCATCACTCTTAAATGTGTGATACTTTTCACTAACTCACTTGTCGTGCTAACCTCTTTTGCTTTACCATTGAGGGCACGAACTAAAACTTCTCCAAACTAGCATGACCGACCTAAATCACACCTACGTCAAAAGATCTAATACCGACCTCACCACGTCACTCGCCAAAATTAACCTTGACCTAGAGCTCTGATACCATTTGTAACACCTTGACCCGGATTTATATCCGGTCCGACTCGATCCTTAGGTATGAAGTGCAATGAAACAAACTTTATAAATTTTCTAGTCTAGTTTTATTTTAATTAACATTTCACTTGTTAGCATGCCATTCCAGTTTCAAAATAAACTATGTGAAGGACCCATGGTAAGCTCCTTGAAGTCCAAGTATGCAGAGCTACTAACGTAAAAATAAATAAAGTACTTACCTGTATAACGCTGTCAAAATAAGAAACGTCTCCCAACCTACAATAGCTAATGCCCATTGGGAAATATACAAACAAAACATAGAATCGAATGATAGAAAGGAGACTCGACTCGTTATGCCTATGTGAACATGCAACGACATTGTATAAATATACAACATACATATACAAATGCATGAAAAGGATTTCATTTACGAAACCTTATTTATCCTGATTAATTTACCTTAATCTTATGGAGACTTCCTTTACTCATCGTTAGTATTTTCTCACTTTATTTTACACACTTGGTTCAACACTTGAAACCATTACAGTTGATTTATCCAAACACATTCCTTTATAGTAAGAACCCTTTTTATTTATTTCAATACACTTTAGTATTTTCGTTAAAATTCACCCTTTCAACACACGTAAACATCATGTATAAATACTTATTTAATCTTTGAAAATATTTTTGCAACACATCCTTATGTTAATTATGGGTTTAACCACTTAAGTTGCTTAATCACCCAATTACTACTCACTTTACCCCTTTTTCTTACTCTCTAGACATTTATCAATTATACCTTTACTTGTCCATTTTAATACTTACCGGAACATTTATTATTCATTCAAGTTAGGTTGTATTTACACATTTCACCACACAGCCCATTTCTTGACATGTTCAATATTTCTTTTATCTTTTCTTGGAATCTTCCAATACCAAATACTTTAACGGGCTCCACTCCGCCGGCTATGTGCATAATATGCTTTGGCCAGTGGTTTTGGGATTTTCACACTAGGGCTTCGGGTCTTTCCTTCTTATCCCGATGTCATCTTAGTTCCTTTAACGTGTATTAACATTTTGCAAATGTCCACATTATCCATTTTTTCTTTTACCCGATCGAAGCCAAAACTCGAGGGTTACACTTGAATTTTACCATTTCATGTCCCTTTCATTTTAACCTTGATTTTATTCTCAAATCATATTCATTTAGAACCATATTGTGTAACACGTTTTCCAACATTTTTCTTCCATAAAAATGTTCCACTTTAAGTGAAATTACCATTTTACCCATTTGTTTTCAAAATTAAGTTTTGCTCTATTTTCACAAGTACTAATTTCTTACAAACAGTATTAAGTTACATATCTTAACTCCTTAAGTGTTTTAACACCCTTTTAGCCTTGGAGTAATATTCTTCTTATTTGGAAACACCTGTACCTCTTTGGTTCTTTTCAACTTCATAAGTGTTAATATTTTTCTACTAATTTTTCCATGTTAACCCATTAATACTTATTAAATAGCTTTATTAACAATTTCCCAAACCATACATTTCTTTACTTTGTTTATCCAAGAAATTCATTTACCCTTAAGACTACTTTTCTAAGAAAATACGATTTCTTTCATTTTACATGTAGTCTTACACCATATCCTTATCACACTTTTTGACCCTTGTTTCACGCACTAGGTAACTAAAATTTCCACATTATATCATTCTATCTTTAAAACTACTAATTCTTCATTAAACTTGTTTGTACACTTAGTGGAAAAATACTACAAATTTATATGCATGAGAAGATGAATTTTAAACCTTAAAATCCTCTTAAATGGGTTAGACACATTTTTTCATCCTAGAAATTCATTATACTTCCAAAAATATTTTTTCAAGACATAAAAGACATTTAATTTCTTCAAACTCAAAAAAATGTCTATTTTTCATAAAATCATCATTTTTGAAAGAAACAATATTTCACCAATGTTTACAAGATAAGTCATCATTTCCAAACATTTTATTCCATAAAATGTTTAACACCAATCTTTCTAGAAAATACACCATTTTCATAAAACACCAACTTATAATATTTTAAAACTTTAAAATATTTTCTCCTTTTTTTTCAATAAAATATCATTTTCCCATCATTTTTATTTCATAAAAATGTTTATTTTCTTCTACACATTAATTACACCATTTAACTAAATGCACCTTACTCAAATAGTTTAACTACAAGCCTACAAATGTGCAAAATAAATCTTATACTAAGAGTAAGGTTTTTCCACCTTAAATGGAGCTCCAAAAATGATAGGCATGGAAGGTCTAAGAAGATGGAAACCTCCAACCTCCTAAAGTGATCTCAAGAAGGTCTCTCTACTCCAAAAGAATGCTCCATCAAAATTTCAAGAAAACCCCCCTTCAACTCCATGAAAACCCACTTCCATCTTCTCCAAAAATCCTCCCAAAACTACATTAAAATTCATATCTCTCCTCCTACAATGGTGGAAATGGGTATATTTGGTTCAAATGTGGTTGAATACATCAAGAAAATGGTGGAATAGTGGTGTTTTTGTGGTGGATGGAGGTGGAAGGCCACCCACCTCTCTCTCTCCCCTTCTTCCATCTTCTCCCAAATCAAAATAACCTCAAACACGCCAAACAACCCTTAATAAAACCTTCCCATAGGCCAAAAATCTCATTTTTCCCCATCTGGGCTGATTTGAGCTCGATAGGTCAATGATCTAATAGCTGAGATTATGACAACACACTGTAATACCCCGTAATTTTAATTGAGAGATTAATTGAATTAAATGTGAGAAGAAATAATTAAAACTTAATTCGGAATAAAATAAATATTAACTAGCAAGATAAGAGTTAGTATTTATTACTGGGAATTACATTGAATATTACTGAGCGAATAAAGTAATATATGATTTCGAAAGTGATTATGAATTTATGAAAATTGTCGCGAGAGAGAAATAAGATAATTATGGAATTTAAGTCGGTACACGCGTGTGAGTCGTGTCGGGACTAAATTAATAGAATAAAAAGTAAAACATTTATACATCATCCAAATAGTTATTTCGAGTGCGCCAACGTGTCTGGAAGGGTTGGAATAGTAAAAAAAGGCTACCCTGGGGTTTAGTTTGGGTTTCGGGATAATTTTAGGCCAAACCGACACTCGGAGGGGTATTTTTGTCTTTTGAAAAATTGGGGCTAATTAATGGACGAAAATTGGAGAAATATACCTGCACGTACATGGGAGAAGTTAGGGGTTTTATTTGCAATAGAAAAGAGAGAGTCAAAAAGGAAGAAGGATAAGAGATTTCTTATAGCTCCAAGACCAAACCCACCCATCTTTCACTAAGAACGCCATCAATGTGTAGATCGGGAAGAGAGGAACTCATCTATACCACTTTCATTCAATGATTCGGACTTTCCCAATAAGGCAAGTGGTTATCTTGCTTTAGTTAGTGCATATATTATACATGTTAGTGTAGAATTCATTATATACACATGATATGATGAAATCTAGGTTGAAATTGAATTATTAATCAAGATTTTGGGTAGGAAATTGAATGTAGATGCATTACCATATGTAGAGGCTATGAATCTGGGTTGATGCATGAAGAAAAACCAATTTAACTTTGGGTTTTGGGTGGACAAAATTATTGATGATGTAAAACTTGGTCTTTTTTATATTTGATTAAATTCCTTCACCTATATATGAGATTTAATGAGGTTTGATGGTTAAAAGATGTTAGGGATCATCTAAATGTATGTAAAATGGCTCTAGGACTATTAATTTTGAATTGGGTAAAGTTTGATGTGAATTGGGTGAACAAAAATGGGCAAAAACGCGGATTTCATAAGTAGAGAACAAACTAGGTAAAAGTCATTCGAACGACCTGGGGAAGTGGAAAGTCATTCGAATGACCTCGTTCAAACGAGAATTCAACGACAATTCCAACAAAAATTCAGATTTTAGTTTGTTCAAAGTTCGTTCGAACGACTTACTAATGAGATTTCAGAGTGAAGTTCATTCGAATTTTCTTTCGAACGAAACTTCTGGGCACTTCGAACGAGATTTCAGATTTTTGGAAATTTTACAGGACGAACTGGAATTCGGTGAAAATAATTCTATAATAATGAATAACTTATGGTTCTGTAGGGCAACCACATTTCTTGATCTAGTAACATGAAGTATAGAATTATGCAAGGATAAGAGGGACTTCTTAGTGATATCCATTATAAGTAGTGCGATACGATAGAGAGAATAGTCGTAATTGGGAACGTTGGCAATATTGTAAAGAATGGAAATTCGTACAAATTTGGAATATTTAGATGGTGTAATCCTATTAATTATATGGGCGGTGTGTACATATCGTATAAATCCTTATGTGTATGACATAACTTCCATACTTGCTATCACAAGAGGTCTTAGGAAGGGGACAATCTTATCTTGATGAGCCTTCGAGGGGATTTTAGATTGCTACCTCACGACATAGGTCTAGGAAAGACTTATTTTTCAGTTGATAAGTTTATGGTCACGTGGGTGCGTTGGTATGTGCGTAGCCCATGGGGCCGGGAACTATGTTCATCCCCATTCTGTGTGATATGTGTTGATACGATTCGAGAGTGATTCGGGATTCTTAGTCCTTATGTTCATGATGTACCGGGACTGATAGCAGAGTATGTGTGCACCACAAGTTTAGCCTTTTGGAGGGTCGTATTAATATATATATATATATATATATATATATATATATATATATATACACACTAGCGTATGCCCGTGCCTGAAGGCACGACGAAATTTTCCAAAGTACGTAATCGTGAAACGACGATAATTTTTCAAAGTACGTAATAGCGAAACCCAAAAATTTTGAAGCGTAATTTTAAAACAATTAGCCATAATATCCTTTATTTATATGACTATTCACCATGCTTAACAAAGAACAAATAGTCCAATAACATTCAAATAGTCTAAATTCATCAAATAAATTCACATATAATCCGAAATATGCAATATTCATCCATTGAATTCACACTGTGTCTCAAAAAAACAAAGTGTTAAATTTTTTAAAAAATTGGGCATAGTCTCCTTTGTTTATGGAACTATTCACCCTACTTAACAAATAACAAATAGTCCAACATCCAAATTGTCTAAATTCATCAAACAAATTCACATATAAAATGAAATATACAATATTCATCAATCAAATTCACTGTGTCTCAAAAAAATAAAGTGTCAATTTTTAAAACAAAATGGGCATAGTCTCCTTTGTTTATTTGACTATCCACAAAATTTAAGGGGTAACAACAAATCCAAAAATATAAAAAAAAATCCCAAATTTGGAGATGGGAGGTAGAAGGCTGGGAAAGGAGAATATGAATTTATTCTTTCTGTGGGACTTCCTCAAAATGTCTGTGTCGTGGTGTTTGGCCACCATCTTGGATGGGGTGAGAGAAACTGAGCAGGCCTTTGCAGGAGCATCGGAGAGCATGTTTTTGGAAATTGCAATTCTTTTAAGTCTTTTGCACTCATATGCTTCTGGATTAGGTTCTACTACTACTATCTTCCCATCTTTCTTCCCACCTCTCGCCATACTCTCTCCCTCTCAGTTTTCTGTACGATTTGACAAACAATAAACATAATTAATCAGTTTCTCGAACAAAGATACAATCACATAAGTAAATATACAATCAGTAACATACATGAGTTTTTTTCATCCTAATCTTACTTGCATCCAAGGAAAATAAGATTGATAGTAATGTTTTTTTCATCTTAAGCTTCATCGAAGGAAAAGAAGATTCATCCTAAGCTTTTTTTCATCCTAATATTATTTGATATCTAAAAGAAACCAACATCATACTACCAACCCCATACCCTGTCATATTGAATTTCTCATTCATTCTTATCGGCAGTCTCTTAGGATGTTATGGCTTCATATTTCTTCTTTTGGATCTCGCCCTTTGGATTCCTCACTAACACAATTTCAATCATAGACTTATTCAATTTGTAGCGGTATCTGTTTTCCATAACAACAAAATCCAAGAACCTATCCTCCATGCCAAAACGTCTTTAGCCACAAACAAAGAGAACTATATTAGTCTAATCTAAAAAGTAATCCTTAACAATCAAATATTGGTATTTTTATATGTATTTAGTGTTAAAACCAACCAATGATAATGAATAGGCATTATAATTCAGCAACCCATCCGAACTGACTAAAATAAGCATGAAGATAACCAGGTGTAGATTCAACTGCTATAGTCATAGTATTGTGTTCGCCATACCGGGTCAGGAGATATTTTTGTTGCCCAGATTATACTCAAGAGGGGGGGTGAATTGAGTTTTTACAAACTTTAAGTCAAATTAAAATTTCAGAAGAATATTTAATTTATAATACTTTGACAATTTTCAAATTAATAAAACTACAAAGAATAAATCCAACAATATCAGATAAATGTAACCAACTAATTTAAACAACTAGAAATACAGATTTTAACACACTAGAAATCTTAAATTAATTTTCGTATTTAATATTAAGTGATATTCTGAAATTAATTATTTATTTCAAAAATAATTATTTTAATTTTAAAAATTAATTTAGTCAAATTTCTGAATTAATTTATTTGCAAGATAGTGTGCTGAAAATATTAACTCAAGCATGTGCAGATAAATAAAAGTGCGGAAAATAAATGACACCGAAATTTAACGTGGTTCGGCCAAATCCCGGCCTACGTCCACGCGCCTAGAGCCCCCGTCTCCTTTGCGCTTCACTAAACCTGATCCACTTGCGGGTAGGATCAAACCACCCCGTACAACTGTTTGCAAGCTAACTCCGAGCTTCAAACCCTGTGGCCCACTTGCGGGTAGGAACCAATTACCGGTAAAAATCGAAGTTTTAACAAAGCTTCACAACAAATTTGAATTTTTGTAGTACAAGGTAAAATACTGAAATTCCTTAAAATACAGTTTGTAATTTGAGTTTCTCCTTCTTTAATCAGACTTCAATAAATGATGTTGAAGTAGGCACAAGTCTTCTTCTTCAATTATTGAGCAGATGATAAAATTTATTGCTCTCTTGAATGTGTAGTTGAGTAGTAAAATAAATGCTCTCAATTATATTTCAAGTCTTGCTCATGTTCTCATTCAAGTGTTCTGTTCAATACAGCTCTTCAAAAGCTTTTAAATGTGTTTGCCAAAATCTACCTATTAGACACATGCATTTTGAGCATTAAATGCTCCAGATTTTGCTGAGGTGATGTAGCTGGAAATAATATCCAAATCTGATATGCAAATCTTTATTTTTATCTTCTCCATAAAAATATAGCTGTTGTAGCACAAAAATGGTAATCTGAAAACATATGTGATTGAAAGTGGCTTGGTAGATGACACATCTATTTTCTGCAAAAAGATTGTTAGTCCAAGAGATAAAATACAAATCTGATGTGCAAGGACATTTTTCTCATGTCCGAAATGTTTCATTTATTTATGTCGTACGCCGCTACATTTGGCACGTCACCTCACGATCTCACATGACGGCCTCTATCCGAATTCCAGGAATCAAGCATGCATTATCTCCACTAATATGTCCCTCATCTGCATCAACGACTTCACGTTCCTTGATTGTAGGCTCGTAATGCAAGTGGAACGCAAGAGAAGTCAAATCAGCGAAACAAGGCATGATAGGGATGTTCAAGGGCAAATTGGTAATTTTATAGACACCTTCCGGAGGACCGGTCAACTGGAAAGTTGAAGATCTTACCACAACAAAGATACTGGAAGAAACGGCACCTCAATCCGAGCTACGGTGAACAAGTTATGGCCCGTTGAAAATGGAGATATGTTCATTGAAAATTCTGGGAATTTTTCTAAGTGTTTAAGCACCTGTTCCCAGCACACTTTCCCTAACCCGGCTTGGAACCGGTTCGGGGAGGCGAACCGGTTCGCAGGGGTACCCAAACCGGTTCGGGGTACCTATACGCTGGATAGAATCTCAGCAGTTTAAAATTGTGGGTCTCTTCATGTATTTCCCTATAAATACCAACTTCGGGAGAGTTGTTTTGCAAGACTTTAGGAGACGAATTTGAGAGTACAAATACGTATAGTCTTCATATTTTTGAGTCCCAAGACTCTTATTTTGATTCACACATCCTTGCCAAATATTTGGGAATCCTTTTGCAACCCAAGAACACAACTTTGGTTTGTTCAACCCTTGTGGAGGAGATCGTTCTTCTTCTTCATTGCAGCCCTACTGGAAAGGGATAATTCCAGCCACGACTACAGAATCCGATACTCGAGGGTAATTCTTAGTCAACTTGTATTTTCATTGTAATCCGATTATAAGCCGTTTTCTTACAAATTATAGTGAAAATAAATGGTTTTGCCCCTGAGGGGGATTTTTCCTTAATTGCATGTGTTTGAATGTTCTTGCGTAGATTATCAATTTATTCAATCACATAATGCTGCATGTTTAGGGTTTGTTTGTGTTAAAAGGGGTTTATATATAATTTGATCATTTGAACGCGAGCACACACACGTTCTTCATGATGTATAAATGGTGAAGTGTTAGTCCTAAAATAAAAAGGAATAAATAATCTCATATATACCATTGTGTAAAAGACATGAGTGTTTCATATAGAAGTCTGATAATGTAAGTTATTTCAAAAGTCCAATGGTCTTAATTGTCCAATGAATATTAGATATCATAAGGATAAAATCAACAAAGTACAAAGGAAATCTGGTAGAAGTATGCACAGGTATGGCTCGGAACAGATATTTAATTAATACTACACAAGAGAGTATCTCCACACAAACTGACATACATAATATATTATCATACATACACGCATGCATTTATATATAATATATATGTGGTAGACAACTCAGTCAAGCACACACACGTTCTTCAAATTGGTATCAGAGCAGGTTACGCTAATCTATCGCGTATTCCTTTTTCTGCAAAATTTTTTCTAAGATATCAATTTTTCTGAAAAAAAAATGATTTTTGAAAAAGTGCGTGTTCAAATGGAGAAGTCATATTATAAAATGCCTGTTTTTGACGGGACAAATTATGCTTATTGGAAAGCCCGTATGAGGTCGGCTTTAAAAGCCATTGATGAACGTGTCTGGATTTTGGTTGAACGAGGGTGGACTCCTCCCACCGTGACTGTTGATAATGTGACCAACTTGAAACCTGACATTTCTTGGACTGATGAAGAAATTAAATGGTCATCTTTTAATTCTAAGGGTCTAAGTGCTATTTCTGGGTCTGTCACACCTGATGAGTTCAAACGCATAATGACGTGTACCACGTCAAAAGAGGCATGAGATGTTTTACAACTCACCCATGAAGGAACTAATGCTGTGAAAGAGTCTAAATTGCAAAACTTGACAACTCAATTTGAAACAATCACCATGCATGATTCTGAATTCTTTGATGAATTTTATGCTAGACTTTCTGACATTGTGAATACTAGTTTTAATCCTGGTGAACATATTCCGAATGCTAGAGTTGTTAAAAAGATTCTTCGTTCTTTGCCTAAGTGTTTTATCCCTAAAGTCGCTGTGCTAAATTCTATGGGTAATTTAAATACGCTAAAATTGGAAGAACTTGTAGGAGATTTGCAAACTTATGAAATTGATATGTTCCCTAAAAATGCTAAATCTAAAGATAAGGGAATTGCTCTTAAAGCCCAAGAGAGAAGGAGTGAGGGGTCAACTAGAAAGAGGGTAGAGTCATCTAGAAAGAGAGAGACTGACACGTCACATTCTGAGTGCGATTTTGACTTAGATGATTTGGCTCTTTTCGCACAAAATTTCAAGAGGATTCTCAAATTTAAGAAAAATGGCAATTTTAAAGATAAAAAGAAATTTGAGAAAAATAAGTTTGAAAAGAAAAATGAAAAAGTTTCCAAAAATCCTCCTCTGAAAGAAAGTGAGAGATGTTTTGAGTGTGATGGTAGGGGTCATAGAGCTTTTGAGTGTGCCAATCGTCTGAATAGAGAGAAAGGGAAAGCTGTTCTTAATGCTACCCTTAGTGACGACAGTGAGGTCGAGACAGTGGATTCTGGAGATGAGTCACCGCATGAGTGTAACTTCACCGCATTCATGGCCAGCCAAGTGAGCAGTCCTAGTTCTCCTCACGAAGTTGAGGATGATGCATCACAGGGAAACCTCGACAGTGAGATCGATGTGAGTGAGGGGGAGGATGACACAAGTGAGAGCGAAAGTGATATACAACGCGCCTACGCTGAGTTATATTCTGAGTCATTTAAAACTAAAAAGCGTAACAAAGCGTTAGTTCTTAAGATCACCTGCTTAGAGGAAGATTTAAAGAAAGCAAGAGAAAGAGAGTTCTCCACTTGCACCGCCCTGAGAGAGAGAGAATCTGCATGTGTCGGGAAAGAGATTTCGTTTAGACAGAGAGAGAGGGAACTTGACTAAACAAGTGGCTAGTCTTACGAGTCAGCTCCATTCCTCCGTGGAGACTCGAAAGAAACTTGAAGCCCTTGTTGCCCAGCTGACTCATGACCTTGAGAAAGCACGGGAAGTCAAGGTACAAATCGAGGACAGATCTGGGAAGATGGGAAAGATGCTCCTCGGCCCCGCTTTAGGTTTTGGTGATCGTCAAGGAATTAGATATGATGGTGCCTCCACGTCCCAAATTGCACCTGGACCAGTTCCTGAGTTTACTACAACTCCTTATGGTCACCGTAAAAAACCTAGAAGGAGAGTTCGACCAAGAAAAGCAATCCAAGGTCCGCCTTTGACTGTGCTCTTTTGTACTTATTGCAAAAGAAAATGCCACTTTAGGGAAACTTGCTATAGCATAGGTCGGACACGACGTACTACTGCTCCACCACGTCATACTGATGAGTTTTCTAGTCTGAGAGAGCGAGTTGAGTTCTTAGCTGCCACGACTCAAAGTTTAATTGAAGAATTTCGACGAATCTCTTTGCCGTTAGTGAATGCTTCTCACATTCCAGCTAAAATCATCAACAACAAAGGCAAACAAAAGGTCATCTCGACTTGGGTACTTAAGAAAGATAAAAAGGCTTTTGTTGTTCATGTTGCTCTCAAAGCACATAATACCTCTCAGTGGTATTTTGATAGTGGGTGCTCCAGACACATGACAGGTGATGCCTCATTTTTTACTACCCTTGAGGATTATCAAGATGGAAGAGTTACCTTTGGAGATGGGAGTAAGTCTAGAATTATAGGACGAGGTACTATCGAGTTACCTGGTTTTCCTAAGCTAGAAAATGTTTTGTACGTCAAAGGTTTGAAAGAAAACCTTCTCAGCATTAGCCAGTTGTGCGACACTGACCTTGCAGTAAAGTTTGACCGGGACGCGTGTAAAGTCTACAATCAAACCGGTAAACTATTGATGCAAGAGGTGAGGACCGAGGATAATTGCTATGGGACTGAGCCCACATCCTCACTTGTCTACAACAGCGCCACAATCACTCCTATGGATATGTGGCACCAACGTCTAGGTCACGTGAACGTTAGAGATCTTAATCGTTTATCTAAAAAGGACCTAGTACGTGGCTTACCATCTCTTGGAAAGTCAACTTCAACCGTTTGTGGACCCTGTCAATTGGGAAAACAAATTCGTAGTCCTCATAGGAAGTTGCATTCCATTACCACCTCTCGTGTTCTGGAGTTGATTCACATGGATCTTATGGGTCCCACTCGTACTGAGAGTCTAGGTGGTAAGAGGTACATCATCGTGATGGTAGATGATTTATCCAGGTACTCCATTGTAGGTTTTCTGAGAGAGAAATTCGATGCTGTAGATTTCTTAACGACTAAGTGTCGTGTCCTGCAAAATCAACACGGTGTCACTATTAACAGAATACGTAGTGACAACGGCACTGAATTTAAGGAAGCAAAGGTGGATTTGTACTGTGATAGCCTTGGGATCAAACATGAGTTTTCTGCTGTGAGAACTCCTCAGCAAAATGGGATTGTTGAGAGAAAGAATAGAACGATCCAAGAGATGGCTAGATCTATGCTTCTAGGTCGTAAAGTTTCTAGGAGATTTTGGGCAGAGGAAGTGTCTACTGCATGCCACACGGTGAATAGGGTTTATTTGCGTCCACACACACTACAGACACCTTATGAGTTGTGGACCGGCAAGAAGCCCAACCTGGCATATTTCCGTATTTTGGGGAGTAAATGCTACATCCTACAAGATAGAGAGCAATTAGGAAAGTTCGACTCCCGGAGCGACGAGGGAATATTTCTAGGATATTCATCGAATAGTAGAGCATACCGGGTATTTAACCTGAAGAGATCTAGGGTTATGGAATCAATAAATGTTACCGTGCAAGATGACGAACCTTCGACGATTATTGATCCTAACCTTAAGTGTGAGGATGAGGATTATTCTGACTGTGATTTACCTGTTCCTCTCTCACACTCTGTGGATCCTACTCCTGTGTTAGGGGACACACCTGCTTGGGTTCGCAAGAGTCATGACCTTTCTGCCATTGTTGGTGATCCCACTCTAGGGGTCAAGACTCGTGCTCAGCTAGAGAACGTTGTTAGCCATCTTTGCTACACTTCCAAAGTCGAGCCCAAGAACCATAAATAAGCACTCAAGGATGAACACTGGATATCTGCTATGCAGGATGAGTTGCTTCAGTTTAAAAAGAATAATGTCTGGGAATTAGTCCCCCGACCTAGTGAGACTAATGTGATAGGTACCCAGTGGATTTTCAAGAACAAAATGGATGAATATGGTACCATAATCAGAAATAAGGCTAGGTTGGTCGCTCAAGGCTACACACAGATAGAGGGTGTAGACTTTGGGGAGACATTTGCTCCTGTTGCGAGGCTTGAGTCCGTCCGTCTTTTGCTCGCCATCGCATGTCATCTGCGCTTCAAGGTGTATCAGATGGATGTCAAGAGTGCCTTTTTGAATGGCATTCTACAGGAGGAGGTTTATGTGGAACAACCAAAAGGGTTTGAAGACCCTCAGCACCCTGAGCACGTCTACTATCTGAGGAAAGCCTTGTATGGTTTGAAGCAAGCACCCCGTGCTTGGTACGAGAGGCTTAATTCCTATCTCTTAGCTCGTGGCTTCAAGAGAGGGGGAGTAGATATGACGTTGTTCGTCAGGAGAGATGACGGTGCTATTTTGGTTGCCCAGGTCTATGTGGACGACATAGTCTTTGGATCCACATGCTCCCAGCATGCTCATCACTTTGAGGAGGAGATGAAAAGTGAGTTTTAAATGAGCATGGTTGGTGAGCTTACATTCTTCCTTGGTCTCCAGGTTGGTCAGCTAGAGGATGGGATGTTCATCTCCCAATCCAAGTATGCTAGAGACGTAGTGAAGAAATTTGGTTTAGACTCCTCTAACCATGCCCGTACACCTATGAGTACCACTACCAAGCTTAGTAAGGACACTTCAGGCAAGGACGTAGAGCAAACCTTATATCGGAGTATGATAGGTAGTCTTCTCTACTTGACTGCCAGTCGTCCCGACATCGCCTTTAGTGTTGGAGTCTGTGCGCGATATCAGGCATCCCCAAAGAGTCACATTTACTTGCTCTAAAACGTATTATTAAATACGTAAGTGGGACTCTCTCATACGGGATTTGGTATTCCTTTGATACCGATGACCGTCTGTCCGCCTATTCGGATGCCGATTGGGCTGGGGATGTAGATGGATGTAGGAGCACTTCTGGTGGGTGTTTCTATTTTGGTTCTGCTCTTGTCTCCTGGCTGAGCAAGAAGCAAAATTCCATCTCTTTGTCCACTGCGGAGGCTGAGTACATAGCCGCCGGGAGTTGTTGCACACAAATCTTGTGGATGAAGCAAATGCTGGAGGATTATGGGATATCACAGGACACCATGACCATTTCCTGTGATAACACGAGTGCGATACACATATCCCGCAATCCAGTTCAGCATTCGCGCACAAAACACATCAGGATACGTGAGCGCTTTATACGTCAGTTAGTTGAAGAGAAAGTCGTATCCCTGAGTTTTGTTCCCACCGACTGTCAGTTAGCCGATATTTTCACGAAACCTTTAAATGCCCTTAGATTTGAGAGTCTTAGGAAATCTTTAGGTATTTGCACAGTTGACTGAGGGGTTGGTGTATGTCTAGAATAGGATGCTCCTTCATGTTCATATCATATGCTTCCTATTGCTAGTCTGTTTTATATGTACCATTGCTTAGTTGTACAGCTTTGTTTTATTCTTGTTGCTTTTTATATTTCTTTTGAAAAATACAAAAAGATTTTCCTTTAAGAAAAATTTTGAGAAAAAGCACAAAAATATTTTATTTTGATAATATTTTTTGAAAAAGGCCAAAAAGATTTTTCTGTTTTTGCACCTTTTATGGATGAGCATTTAAGTTAGCCAAGTCACAACTTCATTCCATATATCCATGTGACTGTTTGATAGAGATTTGAGAGGCTACATCATTTCATCCATGTGCTTTACATTGATTGGAGTCTTTGAGATGTAATTAGTGATATCTTCCTACATGTTTGACTCCTGTATCCTTTATTGCACACATGCACGGCTATATTTGATTATTGCACTTGTCTATCTCATGTTGGCTTGCGTGTTTTCATCTCAATCCTGTCTATACAATGTACACTATGCGATAAAACTTGACAAGATTGGAATGCATGTAAAAACCGTTTTGGTGAGACTGTGTGTTTTTGTATAACGGGGAGGGGCTGCGAAAGGTAATCATCTATCCTTTGCGCAAAAGCCACCGTTAAAAAGGACCTAAAAAATGGAGGAATTTTAATATCCGAGGTCCAAAGAGGTTAAAAGAGCCCGAAAAAAATTTACAGGCAATAAAAAGAATTTCATGCCAAATATGGGCCACTTAGGTTTCACCATCAATTCTCCAAAGTTTGAAAATTTAGAATGCCTCTATTCAAAATTATATCTGAGGGAGTTTGGTTAGAGAATCTTTAAACGGGTTTGCACTTCCTTGAAAGTCCTGAAAAAGCATAAAATCATTTTGGACGTTATTGGTGTAAAAATCATTTTGAGCTTTGATTTGTTGATTTGATTGAGTCAATATCTTATATTGTCACTCTTTTACACCAAAGTAAGCATTTGAGTTCATTCGCTAGGAATATCCAATATTCATCGTGCACATATGTCATGTTTTTATGCATTGATTTTCCTATCGAATTTGATCACACCACTTCATTTACGCTATCATCGACTTGGTTGCTTTCTGTTTATTCATGGTGTGTTTTTATCCTAGTGACACCCCGCACTTGCTTATTTGATTTATTTATCTAATTTGTCTATTTGGGGACATCATAAAAAGGGGGAGAATGAATTATGGGGGAGTTTTTGAAATTTGAGTTTGCTCATAAATTGATATATATATGTTTATCTCATCATTTCAAACTCGATATGTCACTTGGTATGTTGCTTTATCTCATGTGTGTAGGTACTACATTGATGATCTTTGAATTGCACACCCTGATGAGAAAAGATCTGTTATTCCTGAAGAATTGAAGAACAAACGATGAAGACTATTCATTTGTACCTTTTCCAGTTTTGGGTTCATGGGAGGGTAGATTTGTATAGGCAATTTCATATTTGATAATTCGGATTTTTTTTATGTATGTACCGGCATAGACATAGGGGGAGATTTGTAAGGACATTTTTCTCATGTCCGAAATGTTTCATTTATTTATGTCGTACGCCGCTACATTTGGCACGTCACCTCACGATCTCACATGACGGCCTCTATCCGAATTCCAGGAATCAAGCATGCATTATCTCCAGTAATATGTCCCTCATCTTCATCAACGACTTCACGTTCCTTGATTGTAGGCTCGTAATGCAAGTGGAACGCAAGAGAAGTCAAATCAGTGAAACAAGGCATGATAGGGATGCTCAAGGGCAAATTGGTAATTTTACAGCCACCGTCTGGAGGACCGGTCAACTGGAAAGTTGAAGAGCTTGCCGCAACAAAGATACTGGAAGAAACGGTACCTCAATCCGAGCAACGGTGAACAAGTTATGGCCCGTTGAAAATGGAGATATGTTCATTGAAAATTCTGGGAATTTTTCTAAGTGTTTAAGCACCTGTTCCCAGCACACTTTCCCGAACCCAGCTTGGAACCGATTCGTGGGGGCAAACCGGTTCGCAGGGGTACCCGAACCGGTTCGGAGTACCTGTACGCTGGATAGAATTTCAGCAGTTTAAAATCGTGGGTTTCTTCATGTATTTCCCTATAAATACCAACTTCGGGAGAGTTGTTTTGCAAGACTTTAGGAGACGAATTTGAGAGTCCAAATACATCTAGTCTTCATATTTTTGAGTCCCAAGACTCATGTTTTGATTCACACATCCTTGCCAAATATTTGTGAATCCTTTTGCAACCCAAGAACACAACTTTGGTTTGTTCAACCCTTGTGGAGGAGATCGTTCTTCTTCTTCATTGCAGCCCTACTGGAAAGGGATAATTCCAGCCGCGACTACAGAATCCGATACCCGAGGGTAATTCTTAGTCAACTTGTATTTTCATTGTAATCCGATTGTAAGCCGTTTTCTTACAAATTATAGTGAAAATAAATGGTTTTGCCCCTGAGGGGGATTTTTCTTTAATTGCATGTGTTTGAATGTTCTTGCGTAGATTATCAATTTATTCAATCACATAATGCTGCATGTTTAGGGTTTGTTTGTGTTAAAAGGGGTTTATATATAATTTGATCATTTGAACGCGAGCACACACACGTTCTTCATGATGTATAAATGGTGAAGTGTTAGTCCGAAAATAAAAAGGAATAAATAATCTCATATATACCATTGTGTAAAAGACATGAGTGTTTCATATAGAAGTCTGATAATGTAAGTTATTTCAAAAGTCCAATGGTCTTAACTGTCCAATGAATATTAGATATCATAAGGATAAAATCAACAAAGTACAAAGGAAATCTGGTAGAAGTATGCACAGGTATGGCTCGGAACAGATATTTAATTAATACTACACAAGAGAGTATCTCCACACAAACTGACATACATAATATATTATCATACGTACACGCATGCATTTATATATAATATATATGTGGTCGACAACTCAGTCAAGGACAACAAGCCATGGGCGGACGTCAAGTCAAGCTTTTATTAAGAGAGAGAAAAGTGACTTCGAGAAATCAATAATTTTTATAATATAATTGTGCATGGTACGGATAGCCAATCAGTTGTAACAAGTTAATATAAAATTGGAACACAAAAAAAATGCGTGGCCTCAAACCAAAAAGACTGGAAAAAATGAACCAAGAAGGATGCATGGCTCGAGGTCTGCAAACGCAGAAAAGAAGGTAAATCCATTGCTTGTATTCATGTGTAAACAAAAGAAACCAACTGACATAACTTATGGTGGCACATGGGAAATAGTACTAAAGAAGCTAACAGCTAATTTCCCAACAGTAAACATATATCAGGTACAGACTATATGAATCACCTATGGCCGAAAGCTAGATAAACTGACTAGATAGAGAAGTGACCTTACCAACTTATAAAATCTGACAGCACAGGTATGGGTACAAAAGGGCGTAAAATCTGGTAGAGGCCTACGGCCAGAGGAGGTAAAATGCCAACTGGTAATCGTATGGATAAATAAAAAGGACGGCCATAGGAGATAAGTTGCCAACTGGTAATCGTGAAATAGCCTAATGCAATAGTCAGTCAAGTCACCAACTAGTATTATGTAACAACCTAAAGCTATAGGCGGCAAGGGCTATGCAAAAAAAACTTTAAAAGCTAAATCATACATGTGACATGCATACATATATATATATATATATATATAATCGTTCAAGACCAAACAAAAAAACCGTCAACTTAACAGCATTTGGCATTTGCCAAAATGCTAGCAAAGGTTACTAAATTATTATATAGACAAAAGCTTACATGTACAAAGAAACTCAAGACCACAAAAAAATTCACACGCATATGTATAATTATGGCAAAAAAATTTATTTTTAACAAAACAAATTTAATGAAAATATTTAGTGTCAACGTATTTTAAAAATATAATTTCATTTAAAAAAATTCGCAAAAATTCGCTCAGAATTGATTAATCACTCAATTAAAATTATAGATAAAAAAATGCATGTGTGCCTAATGTGTCAAGTGCAAATGTGCAATACACGTGAATACCTTTACTCGGATATGTCGTTGTGTAAAGTCGATGTATGTTGATTCGTGAATAAACAGGATAATACCACAATAAATATCTATAGAATAACCTTATAAAACAATATGTTTGGAATCATCAAAATCAATATATTAAGTTAAACTAAAATGTACATTAATTAAACTAATATGATTAATTAGGGATAAAATACATTTCTGATAACAATTTTTAGTGGAGATGCCTCGCCCCTAGGGAGGATCGTCCACTCACTTGTTTTATATATAGGAGGAGACCACTATGGGAGTTATGATTCCCCTTTATTAAATTTTGGTTGTTCATGAGTATGCCGATGTGTTTCAGGATATATCGGGGCTATTGCCAAGTAGAGAGATTGAGTTTGTGATTCATTTAGTGTTGGGTACTCCATCGATAGTTCATGCACCTTACCGTATGGCTCTTACGGAGATGAGAGAGCTAAGGGATCAGATTGAGTAGTTGTTGGGACATGGTTTCATCCATCGGAGTACCTCACCTTGGGGTGCCCCAGTTCTGTTTGTGAAGGATAGGGATGGATCCTTATGACTGTGCATAGATTATAGGAAGTTGAATAAAGTCACGATACGAAATAAGTATCCATATCCCATAATCGATGACTTATTCGACCAACTAAGGGGAGCAACTTTCTTCTCGAAAATAAACTTTAGGTCAGGGTACCATCAGTTGAGGATCGGGGAGCATGATGTGTCTAAGACTATGTTTCTGACAAGGTGTGGGTCCTATGAGTTTCGAGTTATGCCATTCGGACTAAGCAACGCACCAGCAGTATTTATGGACTTAATGAATAGAGTGTTCAGAGAGTTCTTAGATCAATTTGTCATTGTCTTCATAGATGACATCTTGATTTATTCGCAGACCGATGAGGAGCATGCTGACCACTTACGTAGGGTTTTGTAGACTTTACGAGAGAATGAGTTGTACGCTAATTTCAAGAAATATGGATTATGATTGCAAGAGGTACAGTTCTTGGGGCACATCATATCAGTTAAAATAATATCGGTGGACCCTAGTAAGGTGTCGGTGGTGAGGGAGTGGGGGCAGCCCATGAAACCGACGTAGGTGCAAAGTTTCTTGGGGTTAGAAGGCTATTACAGATGATTTATTATGGGATTCTCGAAGATAGCGGGTCCGTTGACTAGCTTGACTCGCAAAGGAGTGCCATTCATCACAAGTGACTATAGTATTTGTTCATTTAGAGAGAATTGAACATGCATCAGCATAGGTGGCTTGAATTTGTGAAGGATTACCGTTTTATATCCATTACCACCCGGGGAAGGCTAATGTAGTAGTTGATGCGTTGAGCTGGAGGCCAGCAGGTGATGTGGTCGAGGTGTGAAAGGAGAAATAAAAGGAGTTGGGATGCCAGGATATAGTAGCCCGATCATTCATGTCTGTCATAACCGTTACACCCCAGATAGTGAAGAGAGTAATACAAGCCCAGGCATTCGACACATTCTGTCAGGATCGGATTATGTAGCTTCTAACCGAGGGAGCCGAGTCTTATTCTGTGGGTTCATATGGGGGTTTGTGCTTTAATGGGAATCTAGTTATTCTAGAGGGGGAGTACCTACGACATGCAGTGATGATGGAGTTGCAAGGTTCACACTTTGGGGTACATCCCAAAGGGGATAAGATGTACCAGGATATGAGTCGACAACATTGGTGGAGCGGCATGAAGAGAGACATTGCTGAGTTCCTCTTAAAGTGTGAAACTTGGCAAGTAGTCATAGTGGACCACCAGAAGCTGGCAGGGTTGCTTCAGCCATTAAGGATCCCGATATGGAAATGGGAAAGCATTTTCATGGCCTTTATCATAAGGTTGCCTACTTATCAAAAGGGTCACGATTCTATACGTGTGATTGTAGATCGGTTAACTAAGGTAGCCCACTTTTTACCATTCTGGATGGATTACACAGCAAGTCAGTATGCCCAGTTATTCATCGCTGAGATTGTGAGATTGCATGGGGTGCCTCTTGATATTGTGTCCTATCAGGATAAGACCTTTGTGTCTCATTTTTTAGAGATCTTCTAGGAGGCCATGGGTACAGAGTTGCACTTGAGCACATTCTATCACCCGCAGATAGATGGGCATACAGAGCGAACTAATCAGATGTTGGAGGATATGTTACATATGTGTATTCTGGATTTTAGGGGATGTTGGGAGTAGTACCTTCCGCTGGTAGAGTTTGTATATAACAACTCTTATTAATTCACCATTGGTATGGCCCCATTCGAGGCGTTGTACAGTAGGCCTTACCATTCTCCTACTTGTTGGTTAGAGGTGGGGGACAACAAACTACTCGAGCGAGAAGTGATTCAGGATACGTCAACTAGAATAAAGATGATCAAGAGTCGCATACGGGTTGCTTAGGATAGGCAAAAGAGCTACGCCGATGCTAAGAGTTCTTCAGGAAATTCAGTGTGGGGGACCAGTTATTATTGAAAGTATCTCTGTGTAACACCCCGCTTGCCTGGGGAGAGCGAACGGAGCGCTACTCATCGATGAAACTAAACTATTCCACAATATAACAAGGTATAGATCATCTAATTCCCATAACAACTAAAGAGAAACCACTAATCTCAATCTCTTCAAATTAAATACAACCAAGTATCTCGAATTACATACAACGGCTAACTCGAAAATAAAATAAATCTCCAATGCCCTATACATTAAAATAATACAATAACTACACCAAATTGGCACACCTTGATATAAAAAATCTGGCACAGTTTTAAGCTGTGCCAAATTTTGGCACTGTTTAATAATAATCTGGCACACTTTTAAACCGTGCCAAATTTTGGCACTGTTTAAAAGTGTACCAAAATTGAGAACACTTCACTAATATATAAATATCCTAAAAAAAATTAATACCCTTAATGATTTATGTTCTCCTTCTCTCTTTCCTATCTCCCGCTCGCATCCCGCTCTCTCTGTCTCCCGCTCTCTCTCTCTCACACAAATCCCTAATCCCCTCAATGATTACGACCAGTACCAGGAGAAGAAGAGCGGCGGTGATCGTGTGGTTTCTCTGGGAGCACCGGCGGTGGTAGAGCCTAGGGTTTTTTAAGATCCGGTTCGTGTTGGTTGTTGTGGTGGCAAGAAGAAGAAGCTATACTAATAGCTGCAAAGAAGGTACATATACAAATCTGTGTGTGTGCATCTGGAGATTGAATAAATGAATCAACCATGACAACCCCTTAGATTTTGCGTGCTCACGAAGACATATCAACATCTCCTCTCATAAACCATTCTGAAGGTACCTCTCTTATTCTATGTTCTCCACGATTATACATTATGTATCATTGCAATTTAGCCAATATTTCGACGGAAACGTATGCAGGGGAAAATGTGAAATCTTGCGGATTGGCGATCGAGGAAAAGCTACATTTCTTGGAGATCTTGACTGGGAAAGTAACTTCTTAAATATAATCTTGGTCACCTTCTTTAATTTTCAATTTTATCTTCCCCAAAATAAATGCATAATTAGCCTCATGCCCTACAAGTTCAAAATTAGGTTTACTATGAATGCAACATATAGTGCGTTACATAAGAAGGGGGTAAGTCTAAATAAAAAAGTTTTATTAATGGATTTATGCCAATTCAAATAGTTACTAGCAAGAGTTGCCTATAATGATTTGGTTTTGAAGAAGTTTTGAGTTTTGTGCTAAATGTTTGAATCTTTATGACTAATCATCCTATGAAATTTCAAGTTGTTTTTAATTTGGTGGTAAAAGTTGGATCTTGTTGTTGACTATTTGTTTGGTAGTTTTTTATTTGTTAAATGATGGACAAGAGTTCTTTTTATTTGCTCACCTCTTTATGTTTTATTTTTTTATAACTTTTTCAATGCATTTTAGAAACAATACATTATAAGCTTTCACTTTAGTCGTCTGATAAAAACAATCTTCAACAAAATTCCATCAGTTTAAAAATCAGCTGCTAAAATAATGTGTGGGTATTGAAATTTCAAATTATTTTATCCAAAAGGAGAGTAAATAAAAGGAGCTCTTGTTTTACTTATCTGGGGTTAGATTATATCATGTTTAAAATTAGTGCTATGAATTATTGGTTTTTAACTCAAAATATTGTGAATTAGTTTTCAGCATAAATTACTCAACAATAATATAGAACGTGGTTGGCTCCAATTTCTAAAATGTTTCAATCTTTAATGACTGGGTTCTATTTTTGTGAATGTTAGTAGGCTCGTTGTTGTAGAACACTTTTTGAGGTTGTGAAGCAATTCCTTTTTTACGACTGATCCTCTTGTATTTTATTGTTTCATATTTATTTCTTTCCACAATACATAATGTGTTTAAGCCAGTTGTATACTCTTTTAACAGGACCCTTTGTAGCATTTCATGGCAGGGTGGCAGCATTTAAAAGCTGTTACAATGAAGCAAAAGTATGAAAAAATATGCGAGAAGAAGTTATCAACTCCCGTTGAGGTATGTTTTATACAACTTATCTTTTTGATTGGATTTTCAACTATGCTATAAATTATGTTCTTTTTAAAGGTTTTATACAAGTCTCACACAGTGGAGTTTGCATCATACTTCCATTATTGCCATTCGATCAACGACCTGATTATGAATTCTTGAAGCGTTTGTTTCATGAATGTTTCAATCAAGAAGGTATTTACTCAAAGTTTTTTATACCTTAGGTCTGATATGCGTCGCAATGTGCAAAGTTCACATGACATCATTCTCAGTAGATATGCACTGATATATATATATATATATATATATATATATATATATATATTGATGTGTTGTTGATGTGAATATGATTGACTAAAGGATTGTATTTGTAAACAAGTTGCATACAATAAGACTAATAGGATAATTTAAAGCATTGTCTGCTTTAAAATATACATATATTTCGATGTGTTGTTAATGTGAATATTTATTTATTTCATTATATATTGAACCATTTGCCTTTCTGATATGTTCTTATATGTAATGGACATATGGATTTTTGTGAGTAGGTAGGAGATCCCAAGTTTTTATTTGAAGGAAAAACCATACAAAGAATGGAGCTTCTTGTTTTGAGCACCTCCAGCTCCATCCAATCTTAATCAAGTAACTACAGGTAACTATTATTTAATATGAAATGAATTATTTCTACTCAACATTTATAGTTTGTCTCTTTCATTCTATATCTGATCATTAATTTTAAACTTTGAAAATCACTTCATGGCTTACTTTATGAGCTTATTTAGTTAAATTGGTGGAAGGGATTTGCTGGTGGTTTGGTTTTGGAATTTGTTGTTGTTGTTGAGTTTACATTAAATGTTAAAACATGTTGGATTTAACGAATAAACAAATGAAACGAACACCTCGCACGGGACTAATGTAACTTGTACGAACTGACCGCGTAGTCACAGGTCTCCCGGTTTCAGAATATAACGATAATTTGCAAAAATCAACACTTAAAACTTAAAAATAGGCCGTTAAAGGGTGAAAACCCAAACTAGCCCCCAAACCTCCCCGTAAGAGACACAAACACCTCGAACAGGATCAATGTAACTTGTACGAACTGACCGCGTAGTCGCGGGTCTCCCGATTTGAGAATATGACGATAATCTCAAAATATGTTGATTTGACATGAAAACAAGTCGTTGAAGGGTGAAAACCCAAACCAGTCCCCAAACGGCCCCGTAAGAGGTACGAACACCTCGCACGGGACCAATGTAACTTGTACGAACTGACCGCGTAGTCACGGGTCTCCCGAGTTGAGAATACGACGATAATTTGCAAAAATCAACACTTATACTTAAAAACAAGCCGTTGAAGGGTGAAAACCCAAACCAGCCCCCAAACGGACCCGTAAGAGGCACGAACACCTCGCACGTGATCAATGTACCTTGTAGGAACTGACCGTATAGTCCGGGGTCTCCCAGTTTGAGAATACGACGATAATTTGGAAAAATAACACTTAGACTTAAAAACTGACCGTTAAAGGGTGAAACCCTAAACCAGCCACCAAACGTCCCCGTAGGGGGCATGAACATCTCGCACGGGACCAATGTACCTTGTAGGAACTGACCGCGTTGTCACGGGTCTCCCGGTTTGAGAATATGACGATAATTTGAAAAAATCAACACTTAAATTTAAAAACAAGCCGTTGAAGGGTGAAAACCCAAACCAGTCCCCAAACGGACCCGTAAGAGGCATGAACACCTCGAATAGGACCAATGTAACTTGTACGAACTGATCGTGTAGTCGCGGTTCTCTCGGTTTGAAAATATGATGATAATTTGCAAAAATAACACTTAGACTTAAAAACAGGCCGTTAAAGGGTGAAAACCTAAACCTTCCACTAAACATCCCCGTTTGAGGCACAAACACCTCGCACGGGACCAATGTAACTTGTAGGAACTGACCGCGTAGTCTCGGGTCTCCTGATTTAAGAATACGATGATAATTAGGAAAAATAACACTTAGACTTAAAAACAGGCCATTAAATGGTGAAAACCGAAACCAGCCACCAAACGTCCCTGTAGGGGGCACGAACACCTCGTACGGGACCAATGTAACTTGTAAGAACTGACCGCGTAGTCCCGGGTCTCCCGGTTTGAGAATATGATTATAATTTGCAAAAATCAACACTGAGACTTAAAAACAAGCCGTTAAAGGGTGAAAACCCAAAGCATCCCCCAAACGACCACGTAAGAGGCACGAACACCTCGCACGGGAACTTGTAGGAACTGACCGCATAGTCCCAGGTCTCCCGGTTTGAGAATACAACGATAATTTGGAAAAATAACACATAGACTTAAAAACTGACCGTTAAAGGGTGAAAACCCAAACCAACCACCAAACGTCCCCGTAGGGGCATGAACACCTCGCACGGGACCAATGTAACTTATAGGAACGGATCGCGTAGTCCCGGGTCTCCCGGTTTGAGAATACGACATAATTTGCAAAAATCAACACTTAGACTTAAAAACAAGCCGTTAAATGGTGAAAACCCAAACCATCCCCCAAAAGGCCCTATAAGAGGCAGGAACACCTCGCACGGGACTAATGTAACTTGTAGGAACTGACCGTGTAGTCACGGGTCTCTCGGTTTGAGAATATGACGATAATTTGCAAAAATAACACTTAAACTTAAAAACAAGCCGTTAAAGGGTGAAAACCCAAATCAGCCCCCAAACGACCTTGTAAGAGGCACGAACACCTCGCACGGGACCAATGTTTCGTGTACGAATTGACCGCATAGTCACGGGTCTCCCAGTTTGAGAATACGACGATAATTTACAAAAATCAACACTTAGACTTAAAAACAAGCCGTTGAAGGGTGAAAACCCAAACCAGCCCCCAAACGGCCCCGTAAGAGGCACGACTACCTCGCACGGGATCAATATAACTTGTAGGAATTGACCGCATAGTCACGGGTCTCCCGGTTTGAGAATATGGCGATAATTCGCAAAAAGAACACTTAGACTTAAAAACAGGCCGTTAAAGGGTGAAAACCTAAACCAGCCACCAAACGTCCCCGTAGGAGGCACGAACACCTCGCACGGGACCAATGTAACTTATAGGAACTGACCGCGTAGTCCCGGGTATCCCGGTTTCAGAATTCGATGATAATTTTCAAAAATCAACACTTAGACCTAAAAACTAGTCGTTAAAGGGTGAAAACCCAAACCAGCCACCAAACGGCCCGTAAGAGGCACGAACACCTCGCACGGGACCAATGTAACTTGTAGGAACTGACCGCATAGTCCCGAGTCTCTCGATTTGAGAATACGACGCTAATTTGGAAAAATAACACTTAGACTTAAAAACTGACCGTTAAAGGGTGAAAACCCAAACCAGTCACCAAACGTCCCCATAGGGGCACGAACACCTCGCACGGGACCAATGAAACTTGTAGGAACTGATCGCGTAGTCTCGGGTCTCCCGATTTGAGAATACAATGATAATTTGGAAAAATAACACTTAGAGTTAAAAACAGGCCGTTAAAGGGTGAAAACCTAAACCAGCCACCAAACGTCCCCGTAGGGGGCACGAACACCTCTCATGGGATCAATGTAACTTGTAGGAACTGACCGCATAGTCTCGGGTCTCCCTATTTGAGAGTACGACGATAATTTGCAAAAATCAACACTTAAACTTAAAAACAAGCCGTTAAAGGGTGAAAACCCAAACCGGCCACCAAACGACCCCGTAGGAGGCACGAACACCTCGCACATGACCAATGTAACTTGCAGGAACTGACCGCGTAGTCCCGAGTCTTACAGTTTGAGAGTATGACGATAATTTGCAAAAATCACACTTAGTTAAAAATATGCCGTTAAAGGGTGAAAACCCAAACCGGCCCCCAAACGACCCCGTAGGAGGCACGAACACCTCGCATGGGACCAATATAACTTGTAGGAACTGACCGCGTAGTCCCGGGTCTCCCAGTTTGAGAGTATGACGATAATTTGCAAAAATCACACTTAGAGTTAAAAACATGCCGTTAAAGGGTGAAAACCCAAACCGGCCCCCAAACGACCCCGTAGGAGGCACGAACACCTCGTACGGGACCCATGTAACTTGTAGGAACTGACCGCGTAGTCCCGGGTCTCCAGGTTTGTGAATAGGACGATAATTTGCAAAAATCAAGCGTAAACTTAAAAACAGGCCGTTAAAGGGTGAAAACCCAAATCGGCCCCCAAACGACCCCGTAGGAGCCACGAACACCTCACACGAGACCAATACAACTTGTAGGAACTGACCGCGTGGTCCCGAGTCTTCCGGTTTGAGAGTATGATGATAATTTGTAAAAATCACACTTAGACTTAAAAACAAGCCGTTAAAGGGTGAAAACTCAAACCAGCCCCCAAACGGCCCCGTAGGAGGTACGAACACCTCGCACGGGACCAATGCAACTTGTAGGAACTGACCGCGTAGTCCCGGGTCTCCCGATTTGAGAGTACGACGATAATTTGTAAAAATCACACTTAGACTTAAAAACTAGCCATTAAGGGGTCAAACCCCAAACCAGCCCCCAAACGGCCCCGTAGGAGGCACGAACACCTCGCACGGGACCAATGCAACTTGTAGGAACTGACCGCGTAGTCCCGGGTGTCCCGGTTTGAGAGTATGACGATAATTTGCAAATATCACACTTAGACTTAAAAACAGGCTGTTAAAGGGTGAAAACCCAAACTAGCCCCCAAACGGCCCCGTAGGAGGTACGAACACCTCGCACGGGACCAATGCAACTTGTAGGAACTGACCACGTAGTCCCGGGTGTCCCGGTTTGAGAGTACGATGATAATTTGCAAAAATCACACTTAGACTTAAAAACAAGCCGTTAAAGGGTGAAAACCCAAACCAGCCCCCAAACGGCCACGTAGGAGGTACGAACACCTCGCACGGGACCAATGCAACTTGTAGGAACTGACCGCGTAGTCCCGGGTGTCCCGGTTTGAGAGTACGACGATAATTTGAAAAAATCACACTTAGACTTAAAAACAAGCCGTTAATGGGTGAAAATCCAAACCATCCCCCAAACGGCCCCGTAGGAGGCACGAACACCTCGCACAGGACCAATGCAACTTGTAGGAACTAACCGCGTAGTCCCAGGTCTCCCGATTTGAGAGTCTGACGATAATTTGTAAAAATCACACTTAGACTTGAAAACTAGCTGTTAAGGGGTGAAAACCCAAACCAGCCTCCAAACAGCCCCGTAGGGGGCACGAACACCTCGCACGGGACCAATGCAACTTGTAGGAACTGACCGCGTAGTACCCGGTGTCCCGGTTTGAGAGTCTGACGATAATTTGCAGAAATCACACTTAGACTTAAAAACTAGCCGTTAAGGGGTGAAAACCCAAACCAGCCCCCATGGTTAAAAAGGTTGCCCACGACTTCCTTTTATAATGCAAAGAAATGAAGAGTTGGAATCCAAAAGACTCCTTTAAATAAGGCAAAGAAATGAAGAGTTGGAAGTCAAAACAACTCCAAGAGTTTAAAAACATTTTAAAATTATTTTAAAATCCGTTTTATTCCATTTCGAAACCGTTTGAAATTCTCGCCTTTAAAAATAATATTCAACATATTTGAGCAATAAAAATAATTTTATCAAAAACTTTATTTTCCTCCATTTTCCAGAAATTAATTAAAATAGTCCAAAAATTACGCGGGTTGTTACACTTCCCCAAACCAGTCCCCAAACGGCCCTGTAGGGGGCACGAACACCTCGCACGGGACCAATGCAACTTGTAGGAACTGACCGCGTAGTACCCGGTGTCCTGGTTTGAGAGTATGACGATAATTTGTAAAAATCACACTTAGACTTAAAAACTAGCCGTTAAGGGGTGAAAACCCAAACCAACCCCCAAATGTCCCCGTAGGAGGCACGAACACCTCGCACGGGACCAATGCAACTTTTATGAACTGACCGCGTAGTCCCGGGTGTCCCGATTTGAGAATATGACGATAATTTGCAAAAATCACACTTAGACTTTAAAACAAGCCGTTAAAGGGTGAAAACCCAAACTAGCCTCCAAACGGCCCCGTAGGAGGTACGAACACCTCGCACAGGACCAATGCAACTTGTAGGAACTGATCGTGTAGTCCCGGGTCTCCCGATTTGAGAGTACGACGATAATTTGCAAAAATCACACTTAGACTTAAAAACTAGCTGTCAAGGGGTGAAAACCCAAACCAGCCCCCAAACGACCCCGTAGGAGGCATGAACACCTCGCACGGGACCAATGCAACTTGTAAGAACTGATCGCGTAGTACCGGGTCTCCCGGTTTGAGAGTATGACGATAATTTGCAAAAATCACACTTAGACTTAAAAACTAGCCGTTAAGGGGTGAAAACCCAAACCAACCCCCAAATGATCCCTTAGGAGGCACGAAGACCTCGCACGGGACCCATGTAACTTGTAGGAACTGACCGCGTAGTCCCGGGTCTCCCGGTTTGTAAATAGGATGATAATTTGTAAAAATCACACGTAAACTTAAAAACATGCCGTTAAAGGGTGAAAACCCAAATCGGCCCCCAAACGACCCCGTAGGAGGGACGAACACCTCGCACGGGACCAATGTAACTTGTAGGAACTGACCGCATAGTCTCGGGTCTCCCGGTTTGAGAGTATGACACTAATTTGAAAAAATCACACTTAAAGTTAAAAACATGCTGTTAAAGGGTGAAAACCCAAATTGACCCCCGAACGATCCCGTAGGAGGCACGAACACCTCGTATGGGACCAATGTAACTTGGAGGAACTGATCGCGTAGTCCCGGGTCTCCCAATTTGAGAGTATGAGGATAATTTTCAAAAATCACACATAGAGTTAAAAAGAGGTCGTTAAAGGGTGAAAACCCAAACCGGCCCCCAAACGACCCCGTAGGAGGCACCAACACCTCACACGGGACCCATGTAACTTGTAGGAACTGACAGCGTAGTCCCGGGTCTCCCAATTTGTGAATAGGATGATAATTTGCAAAAATTATCACTTAAACTTAAAAACATGCCGTTAAAGGGTGAAAACCCAAACCGGCCAGCAAACGACCCCGTAGGAGGCACGAACACCTCACACGGGACCAATGTAACTTGTAGGAACTGATCGCGTAGTCCCGGGTCTTCCGATTTGTGAATAGGATGATAATTTGCAAAAATCACACTTAAACTTAAAAACATGCCGTTAAAGGGTGGAAACCCAAACCGGCCCCCAAACGACCCCGTAAGAGGCACGAACACCTCGCACGGGACCCATGTAACTTATAGGAACTCGTAGCGTAGTCCCGGATCTCCCGGTTTGTAAGTATGGTGATAATTTGCAAAACTCAACACTTAAACTTAAAAACATGCCGTTAAAGGGTGAAAACCCAAACCGACCCCCAAACGACCCCGTAGGAGGCACGAACACCTCGCACGGGACCAATGTAACTTGTAGGAACTGACTGCGTAGTACCGGGTCTCCCGGTTTGAGAGTATGATGATAATTTGCAAAATCACACTTTGTTGAAAACATGCCGTTAAAGGGTGAAAACCCAAACCGGCCCCCAAACGACCCCGTAGGAGGCACAGACACCTCGCACGGGACCAATGTAACTTGTAGGAACTGACCGCGTAGTCCTGGGTCTCCCGGTTTGAGAGTATGACGATAATTTGCCAAAATCACACTTAGTTAAAAACATGTCGTTAAAGGGTGAAAATCCAAACCGGCCCCCAAACGACCCCGTAGTAGGCACGAACACCTCGAACGGGACTAATGTAACTTGTAGGAACTGACCGTGTAGTCCCGGATCTCCCGGTTTGTAAGTATGCCAATAATTTCCACTCATATATGTAATTTTTTTGTTTTGAGTATTTTTTTTTTGTAAATTATTGGGTTACTGATATCGTAATTTTTTTGTATTCTATTTTTTTGCAGGATAACAGTTTATCGTTGGCTTTTATTCACGTGGAACACACAAAGAACTCAATGGTTTACAATAAGGGGTTTATTAATGATTCTATTTTTTTGTGTCATGACCGTACGGTCTTTTGTTGTTTTATTATTGACTTTTATGGCCATGAGGGCTTTTGTAAGTTAATTGTTATATTTTGTGGCCGTGCGGGCTTTATGTTAGGCAGGTTTTGTATTAACAGGTTTTGGAATGTCCAGAAAATAGAGGAAACTCTGCCCAATTTTTTTTGGACCTGTGAGCTGTTAAAGATTTGTAATATTTTGAAGTTTGTATGTACATTAGTTTATTAATAACGCACAATATAATTAATTTGTCGATTTTGTGCTTTCAAATAATTTTTTTTTTATTAAAAAAAAAAATTGGCACAGTTCAAAACCGTGGCAAAAGTGTATTATATTTTGGCACGGTTTTGAACTGTGTCAAATTTTTTTAAACTGTGCTGAATCTGGCACAGTTAAAAACTGTG
Organism: Sambucus nigra; assembly: GCA_949130495.1. Classification (NCBI taxonomy): domain Eukaryota; kingdom Viridiplantae; phylum Streptophyta; class Magnoliopsida; order Dipsacales; family Adoxaceae; genus Sambucus; species Sambucus nigra. Next base: position 237,447,539 of record OX422222.1, read on the forward strand.
CCAAAAATATCAAATTTTGGCACAGTTTAAAAGTGTGCCAGAAGTGTTTCTATTTTGCTGAATCTGGCACAGTTAAAAACTGTGCCAAAAGTGTGCCAGAAATATCAAATTCTGGCACGGTTTAAAAGTGTGCCATAAGTGTTCCTATTTTGCTGAATCTGGCACAGTTAAAAACTGTGGCAGAAATATCAAATTCTGGCACGGTTTAAAAGTGTGCCAAAAGTGTTCCTGTTTGGCCAAATCTGGCACACTTTTGAGCCGTGCCAGAAAAAAATGGCAATTTTGGAACACCTGATTCTGGCATAGTTCAAAACCGTGCCAGATTTGATCTGGCACAGTTTTAAACCGTGCCAGATTCCTGTTTTTGGTGTAGTGAATCTTCTCAACTTGTATTAAAAATCTTCCCAAAATAATCTTCTCTATAAACCATCCCAATCAAATCCATAGCGCCCAAAATCTGCGCTAACCTGCCACTAAAAGAAAATATGGGGAAGTACACAATACGACAGTAAAGATGCTCAACAATAATATGTTAGCAATGAACAAAGCGCAACAATACGAATATGAATATTCAAATCAAATGCAAATCTCAATAGCATTTTATCAGTAAATTTCTCCACAACACATTAATCAGAGTCACCAGGCCTCACCATACCGTGCCATACTTTATCAAGTAGCCGAAAAAGGAATATTGGCGGGTACCCAACGTCAGTGCCATATTAAAATCTCATGACAGCGTGCTCAAAACAACATGAATAATTTCACATAAATCAAAATAATTCCAACAATTATTTTTCCAAATTTTAATGAATTTAACAATTCAAAATATGAGTTCAATTAAACAAGAATTCAACGGAATAAAATACTCGCGAGATTCGGGAGCATATTGTGTAAAACCCCGTACCTCAAACCACCAAAAGATACCATCAATAATTCTGCCCAGAAACGCTGAAAAAGTCAACAAAAATCTGCTCCAAAGATCACCAAAAGCAGTCCTCAAACATCATCAAAAGTTCCTCCAAGAACAACTTCAAAACAGCTCCAAGAACACCTCTAAACACATAGGGTTTAAAGAATAAATTAAAGGGTACTGTTTTGAGTAAAAGAGAGGAAAAGAAAATACACAATCTGAGTATTTTTGTGCAAAAAGGTTGCTCCAAAAAAATAGCCAACGAACCCTTTAAATAAGGTAAAAAGAATGAGAGTTTGAAACCAACTAAAATTCTTAACAGATTACAGCACACGAAATCCGGGGTGATCGATCGATCGACCCCTAGGCATCGATCGATCGATCGTGCCTAAAAAATGGCAGTACGACCAAAAATTGTTAAAAGGATAAAAATTTATAAAATCAAAATAAAATCCGTTTTAACTCCGATTTCGAAACCGTTTCAAATTATCGCCTTTAAAAATAAAATCCAACATATTTGAATAATAAAAATAATTTTACCAAAAACTTTATTTTCCTCTATATTTTGAAAATACCCCAAAAATTACGCGGGTTATTACACTCTGAAGAAGGGGATAATGAGGTTTGGGAGGAAAGGGAAGTTGGTGATGAGGTATGTAGGGCCCTTCCTTATAATTGAGCGGATTGGGCTAGTGGCATACAGGCTTGGGTTACTTGAGCACCTGCATAGGATTCACGATGTGTTTCTCATATCTTCGCTGAGGAGATATGTTTGGGATGATTTGTACCACACCCATATTTATTTAGAGGAGATTGATTAGCAGCCCGATAGTTCCTACGAGGAGGGCCCAGTAACTATCCTAGACCTAAACGAGAGGTTACTAAGGTCGAAGGTGGTGCCGTTAGTTCGTGTAGAGTGGCGACATCACGATATCGAGGAGTCGACTTGGGAGCACGATGATGATTGGCGCGAGAGATACCTAGGGTTATTCTTACTAGGTGTACCTTTTATTTCTGAATTTTGGGACGAAATTGGGTAATTTGGGGGGAAGTATGTAATACCCCGTAATTTTAATTAATTTTAATTATGAGATTAATTGAATTAAATGTGAGAAGAATTAATTAATAATTAATCCAGAATAAAATAAATATTAACTAGCGAGATAAGAGTTAGTATTTATTACTAGGAATTACATTGAATATTACTGAGCGAATAAAGTAATATATGATTCTGAATGTGATTATGAATTTATGAAAATTGTCACGAGAGAGAAAGACGACAATTATGAAATTTAAGTCGGGACGCGCGTGTGAGTCGTGTCGGGACTAAATTAATAGAATAAAAAATAAAACATTTATACATCACCCCAAATGGTCATTTCGAGTGTTCCAACGTGTCCAGAAGGGTCAAATAGTCAGAAAAGTTTACCTGGGAGTTTAGTTTGGGTTTCGGGATAGTTTTAGGCCAAACCAACACCAGTAGGGGTATTTTTTTTCTTTTGAAAAATTTGGGCTAATTATTGGACGAAAATTGGAGAAATATATCTGCATGTACGTGGGAGAAGTTAGGGTTTTTATCTATAAAAGAAAAGAGAGAGTCCAAGAGGAAGAAGGCAATTGGTTGTCTTGTTTTAATTAGTGCATATATTATAGATGTTAGTGTAGAATTGATGATATACACATGTTATGATGAAATCTAGGTTGAAATTGAATTATTAATCAAGATTGAAATTAAATGTAGATGAATTACCATATGTTGAGGATATGAATCTGGGTCGATGCATGAAGAAAAACGAATTTAATTTTGGGTTTTGGGTGGACAAAATTATTAATGATATAAAACTAGGGTGTTTGATATTTGATTAAATTCCTTCACCCATATATGAGATTTAATGAGGTTTGATGGTTGAAAGATGTTAGGGATCATCTAAATGTATGTAAACTGGCTTTAGGACTATTAATTTTGAGTTGGGTAAAGTTTGATGTGAATTGGGTGAATAAAAATGGGCAAAAACGCAGGTTTTATAAGGTAGAGGACGAACTGGGTAAAAGTCGTTCGAACGACCTGGGGAACTGGAAAGTCGTTTGAACGAGAATCCAACAAGAATTCCAAAAAAAATTTGGAGTTTAGTTCGTTCAAATTTTGTTCGAAGTTTGTTAGAACAAAATCATTCGAATGACTTACTAAAGAGATTTCAGAGTGAAGTTCGTTTGAAGTTTCATTCCAACGAAACTTCTGGGCACTTTGAATGAGATTTCAGATGTTTAAAAATTTTACGGGACGAACTTGAATTTGGTGAAAATAATTTGAGAATAATGAATGACTTAAGGTTATGTAGGGAAACCACATTTCTTGAGCTAGTAACATGAAGGATAAAAGTATATAAGGATAAGATGGACTCCTTAGTGATATCCATGATAAGTAGTGCGATACGATAGAGAGAATAGTCCTAATTGGGAACGTCATGAATATTGTAAAGAATGACAATTCATACAAATTTAGAATATTTAGGTGGTGTAATCCTATTAATTATATGGGTTGTGTGTAAATGTAACTTACAAATATACGAGACAAAACTTCATTATATTTCAACAACATTTTCAAACCAGAAAAAAATTTCCCTTTGGTTATAAAAAATGGACAAACTATCGGTAATACTTTTTCAAATGGTCCGCACTCCAAGGGTTAGAAAATTTCTATCCTTTAAGGTTTTCCAGCCAATATATATCTGGGAGGACCTCTTCAATGAATCTGTAAGGTCCATGCCAGATAGGATGGAGCTTGTTGACTTTTTAGATGATCTTCTTCAGCACTAAATATGATGGGCTGAGACGTAACCCTTTTATTGTAGAATTTAATAGCTCTTAGTTAATAGGTCGATGAGGTCTAATTCCAACCTCCTTTGTTCTTGATTTACCTCTGGGTCATAAATCTAAAACCTATGACTCGATAGCCCAATCTCTGTTGGAATCACAGCCTCTGACTCATAAGCTTGTATGAAAGGCATCTCTTTTGTCGGGGTTCCCTCATTTGTCTTGTATACCCACAGAACATTATGTAACTCGTCAATCCAGCTTCCTTTAAAATTTCAGCTTTTTTTTTATTCCATTAAATATCTTCCTATTGGTCAACTATGTTTGCTTGTTAGCTTGTGATTGGACCGATGTAGAATATAATTGTTTGATGTCGGCCATCCTACAGTATACTTCAAGGGAATTATTCTTAAATTGTTTCTCGTTATTTGATATTAGAGTTTTGGGAAGACCATACCGTCAAATAATGTTTCTCCAGATGAACCTAAAGCATTTTTCCTCAGGGATTGTTGTCATGGTGTCTCTTCTACCCATTTGGAAAAATAGTCAATCGCAAAATTAGAAATCAGAAATTCCCATTCGTTTTGGTTAGGGGCGACTAGGTTAATCGCCCACATTGCAAAAAGGCCATAAAGACAATATTGAAGAAAAGGTTTGTTGTGGTTAATGGGGTATGGACAATTCAAATTAAGAGTCACATTTTGAAAGTTAATGTACTAAATTCCACAATAGTTGAATAAGTTTGATTTGACCATTGATTTACATTATGCACATTTCTTACAAGTTTTGACTTTCAAATTATGACTCTTATTTTTAGATATGAGGGGGTGTGTGTTCATAGCTTTCTATATTTGAACCCTTGATAATGCATTTCTCGTTGACTCAATGTAATGGTTAGAAGAGAGATAGGTGTTGGAGACGATTCTAGATAAATTCATCTTGTCAGTAAGTTGCATTAGTCATCAAACAATCTTGAATTCAATCGAGGAGGAGGTGAAGCACTGATAGAAATAACTTTTCGTATATTTTTCGTCGTTGCATGAAAATATCTTCTAATCAAAATCCTCAAAACCTACAAAATATAACAAACTAAAGTGTAGAGGTAAGTAAGAGTATCAATCCACATCAAGGGGGAAAGCTAAAGACAAACTCAATTGTAATTCAAATTTTATTTTCTTTTTTGGGCCTTTGCTTTTTCTATATTTTTTTTAGCTTTTTCAAATATTAAAACAAGTAGGTGAGGCGAGGATGTGAAATAACACTAAACTAAAATGAAAGATCAAATTACAAATTAAAAAGTGACAAAAATGAAAAATAAAGTCTAACATTAAAATATCAGATAAATGAGGTAAATAAATTTGAAAACAATCAAGGAGTGGGATTACACCACAAATTTTAGCTATTCAAACTAATTAATTTAATTAATTGAATTCTCCCAAATTAATATCAAAATTACAAATCAACTCTCATTGCAAATGTAATTTTAATACTAACCTTTTAGAGAATTAAGTTTAACACCCCACAACTCTAGAAAATTGATTGACACTCCTTTTAGTTAATCACCCGCTAGGAACGATCGATTAAAATTAATGTAAATCTTAGAAAATAAATTTAGAGTTGAAATTCAAGTAATAATACCCCACTTAATAAAAGCCTATCTCTAGTTCGAATCTAAATTGGGTATTATAACTAGAATTTCGATTTTCTCTAAAAAATCATTTACCCTCTCCCGAGGCGTAAATTTAAGGGTGATGCATCAAAATTAATATTCAAAGAGAATTTTCAAGTAATCAAACTAATTAAATTAAAATAACATCAAATAAGGGTTTCCCCCCACCCCTTGAAAGGGGATTTAGCCTAAGATGGTATGGAATTTGTCAAATTAATAATCAAAGGCATAAAATAAATGAGAAGAGAAGAGAACAATCAAACCCAAACTCTTAATGCTTAATTGAACTTTAATCCATGAGTTGAAATCAACATCCCTCAATTTGAATGATCCAAACAAAATTACATCACAAACTTCACTCAAATTAATTCTCACAACAACTTATTTTCCCTCACTATCTAAAAAAATAAAAATAAAAATTCTAATATAAAAAACAAAACTAAAATGGTATTTCTCTACCTACAATTCTCTCTACCAAATTGATTTTCTAAAAGCCTTTATTGAATCTAAAATGAAAATTACCCAAAAAAAAAGATAATGGATTAATTCATAATGGACAATTGAATAATAAAAGAGATTTGCTAAAAATGCAAATCCTAACATTATAAAATTGTACATTAGAGCTCATCAAAAGAAATAAATTCTAAATCATAACATTATGTTGAGATAATTTGTAAAAATGCAAAATCTCAACATAAAGGAATGGATTACAATTTATCTCCCATAAGGGATGAATTTTACTACATCAATCTATTATGAAATAATTGCTAAAAAAGCAAAAATTCATTATAGATGGGTGGGGTGGAATTCATCCTAGAAATAAATTTCACTACATACCTCTATATTGAAATATTTGCTAAAAATGCAAATACTCTTTAAAGAGGAGTGTAGAGAAATTTATCACACAAAGCTTAAAAACTAATTTTGATATCCCTTGAAAATGGGTCTTCTTCTTCTTTAAATAGTAGGCATGGATCTAAGGGTTAGTTTGGGTATTTGGGAGTGCAAGAGCATGGGGGGTGTGAACATTAGGGTAAATTGGGTAATGGAGGTGCACATGTGCATGGAAAATGTGTGAGGTAAGGAAGGTACATGGGTGAGGGAATTTGGGTGACAAAATTTGATATGGTTATGGGGTATTTTGAGTATATGGGTTAAATGAGTTAGTTGGGGGTAATAAGGAAAAAGAGGGTTAAGTGGGTTTTAACACATGTGGAAATTGGGTTTGGTTTGAGTTTGGTCTTTGATTTGGAATGTTTGGCAGGTGAAAGAACACGATTTTGGGAGAAATGGATTTTTGGTTTGAAACTGGGAAATGGGTCACATTTGGTTCCAAAGTTCATGGGTGAGATCGGGTTAAGGTATCGTCGGTGTTGGAGCTGGCCGGAGGTTGGTGACACCGGGTTCGGAACAGGTCCGACTGAATTTGGGGAATGGTTTAGGTGGGTTGGAGTTGGGAGGTGGTTTCGGGGGTCAGGACACCGATTGGGTTTTCGGTGGGACGCCGCCGGGGCAACAGGATGGAACGCTGGCACTTGGGGGTGTGGTTTGGGGGTCGCCGATGGCTAGAGGTTTTAACGCCGCTGGTGGGTTAATGTCAGGTTATGGGTCGGAGTTATAAGGGGGTAGGTCCATTGGTTTTTAATGGGTTAGTTGAGGAGAGGAGAGAGAAGTGTTGTTGGAGGTTTTGGGTTAATGGAGGTGAGGAGAGAGAAATGGGTTTAAAGGTTGAGTGGGGAAGATGAAGTGGAGGGGGTAGTGTGTGAGAGGGTGTATGGAAGTTTGGTGAGGGTGAGGGTGTATTTGAGTGTATAAGTGTGTATAATAGTAGGGCGTGAATGGATTTATATGTGTGTGTTTAATTTGTACCCTAATAAAATAAAACTAACTATTAAAAAATAAAACTACTAAAACTAAAAATCTAAAAATTAAATTCCTACTCTAAAATTAAAAATAAAGACTCAATTAAAAATGAAACTAAAATGAAATAAAAAGATAAAAAATAAAAATCTATTAAAACTAAAACTAAAATCCTAAAAAGAAAATGTAAAATCTAATAAAACTAAAAAATAAATGATTTCCTACAAAACTAATCCTAATAAAATAAGACTAAAAACTAAAAACTAAAAGAACAAAATCAAAATAAGTCTAAAATAAAACCTAAAAATAAAACGACTCAAACTAAACACACACGAGTCAGGGCAGAGTTTAGGCTAGGTTAGGGTAGGCTAGGGTTACGGGATTGGTAATTATCTCCATAATCTTCACAATTGCTTTGAAATACGCGTTTGAACACCGCAATGTGCATTCGACCTACAAGACCGACAATAAAGGGCATAAGACCCAAATTTCAGAGAATTAGCAACTAAAATACGTCTATTCGGGGTATAAAATGTACACTTTTGGGTGCTTATCACACCACCCCCAAACAGAGCGTTGCTAGTCCTCGAGCAATAAGATAGAGAGAAAGATAAGTGACCAAAATTGTACCACTTTCGCGGGCACTTGCGATTTCACTTAGCATGTGCAACAAGCCTTTAAACCTATAGGTTGCCCTACAGGACGAGTTGTGTCTCGTGAGGGTTTGCAGGGAATATACCCACAAAATTATTATTTGCAAAAGTTTATTAGAAGGCAGTCAATCTCTTATTAGACATAGAATAATAGCACAATCCATCACATGAGAAATATTTATTTCAGAAATACAAGCTAGAATATGGAAAAAGATTAAGTTAAGTAAATGCTCAAGGCACATCCTCCCTAGAACTCAACGTGTGTGGTGTGAATCAGTCAAAACGGGTTGAGTATCATAAGAGAAATTCCTAAATTGCCTCTTTAGGATCAACGCTTCAACTTCAAATCTCACTGGATATATCTGTCTCAAATGAACTCTCGAGATTAGGGTTAATGTATCGCTCTTATGTGTGAGGAGGTGAATAATGTAATCAAATTCAAACGTATCACACGCATATAAGAAAGAACGAACATATAGAAAGAAAAGAGATCTCATGAAAGAATGTTAACCACTATAGTGAGAATTCACCACGTTGACTTTCATTTACCCGATCACCTAGGGGAAATATGTGATGTTTATGCGTGAGGGGAAAATGAAATGGGATATGTGGGATGAGGTAAGGTAGGATAGGATGGATGTGTGAAATGATGGATGTAAGATGGATGGATATGCGATGTGTGAGAGGAGTGTTCTACACTTTGATAAACAAATGTCTTTATTTCTTGACTGCAACTTTCTCATTTTCTTCTTTTCCAAATACTCATCAATGTATGAGATAAATCTTCTAAAAATACAAATAACCCCTATATAGATTTGTATTTAATTTTTCTCCATCTGAATCGATCATTGGGGGAGAGATATTCGCTAAAAATGAAAACACTCTCTATGACAGATCTTCTCTTTTTTTTCCTATTTTTTCTTTTCTTTTTCAAATACGCATCAATGTATGAGATAAATCTGCTAAAAATACAAATAACCCCAACACGTATTTTTATTTAATTTTTCTCCATCTGAATCGAACTTTGGGGAAAGATATTCTCTAAAAATGCAAACACTCTCTTTGACGGATCTTCTCCTTTTACCATCAACACTCTTCTCTGTGCGTGAAAAATGAAAGTGGATATGGAAATGGGAGGTATGGTATATGGTGATAATATGGAAAATGGAAGGTGTATGGATGTATGATAAAATGGAATTTGGTTGGTGTATGGGTGAAAGTATGGTGATCGGTACAACTTCAAGACACGTGTTTCTTACAAATCGAAAGTGTTGTTGTTCTCAGTGATCAACTCAAAATTTTTAATAAAGAATAATCAGATCATACTATGATTTAAGTACGGACCAAAAAGAAGTTGAATCAACTTATGACTTGGAGATTGCGTAAAACACTCTGAAAGGGTGAAAGGCACAAATATCACAAGCTAAAGTCTCCACTAGTGATCCTTAAGGTTCTCTTAAGAATTATAGTACTCCACAACTCTAAACCGCAGTGACATGATAAGTGCGCAAATTTGTTAAGTCTAGAAATTCATGGTGCAACATGCCTTGGGACGTATTATATAAGCTATTTAGAAAAAATAATATATTCTAGCTTGATTCCTAGACTTTGAAATATGGATGATTGAAAATTCACATCAATGATTGAGATGAAAGAAACTGCACGAAATTTTAAAAATCAGGTTTTAAGATCAAAATTTTTCAAAAGCGGCACGATTATGATAAAATTCCCCACCCCCAAACAAAAAGGAACATCGTCCTCGATGTTAAGTAAAATGATTTTTAAAATTGAGAGCATAAGGTAGGAAAGAGATTACCAGAATCAACCGCTAATGAAGTGGACAAATGAAGCCAAGAATAACCTGAATAAATGATAAGAGAAAACAAAATGTGTACAAGTCTATAAACCGTGATAGAGCAGTGGGTGATGTGAAACACCACCCCCAAACAGGATGAGAATAGTACCAGAAACGCGTGATGCCTCCCGGTAGCGCTAAGTTTAATGTCTTCAGTCAAACCGAAGAGAATCTCACCCTAAATATAACATTTATGAAAGCACGGGGTGTAAAAAAAATTGGGTGATGAGAATCACCCCCAAACAAGACTGAACCGTCAGTCTTGTTGGATAAATTGACAAAGGTGAGGGTGTAGAAACACCGATCACGAACCTTATTTTTTATTTTCAAAATGTTCTCTTTTTTTTGAATAATTTAAAAAAGAAAGGAAATATTTTTGGGATTTTTAGAGAATGAAAGGAAGAAAATGTTTTTGGATTTTTTTGGAAGAAAATAGTGGGAAAAAACATTTTTGGATTTTTAAATTTTTTTCAAAAGGAAAGAAAATATTTTTGGATTTTTCTAAAAAAAATAAAGGAAGAAAATGTTTTTGCATTTTTGGGAAGAAAATAGTGGGAAAAAAACATTTTTGGATTTTTAAATTTTTTTCAAAAGGAAAGAAAATATTTTTGGATTTTTCTAAAAAAATAAAGGAAGAAATTTTTTTTGGAATTTTTTTTTGGACAAAACCAAGGAAAAAAATATTTTTGGATTGTTTTGGAAGAAAATAGTGGGAAAAAGAACATTTTTGGATTTTTTAAATTTTTTTCGGAAGGAAAGAAAATATTTTTGGATTTTTCTAAAAAAATAAAGGAAGAAAATGTTTTTGGAATTGTTTTTTTGGACAAAACTAAGGGAAAAAATATATATTTTTGAATTTTTTTGGAAGAAAATAGTGGGAAAAATAGGTGGACTCTTTGAATTTGCACGAACTCACTAAAACTCGACTACCAAAAAATTGAATTGGACATACACAAGTCAAGGATAAATCCTAACTAGCACATATTATATTTTTATCTTTAAATTTATTGAAAGGGTAGTCAAATTTTAATTAAGTCCGCGGACGATAAAAAATCACGGAATTTATCTGAATGATCGCCTTTGAAAAATTTTCTCCTATTGGGCTACTTAGTTAATGAATTTTAAATTTAGTGATGGCTAGGGTAGCACACAATTGGTAAGCGAGTGAGTCGGGTGATGAAATCCCTTCTCGTGAGTGACCGGGTATAGGTCTTAGTAATTTAATTCATCACACCATTCAAAAACTAATTGTGAGAATAAAATCACACAAGAGCACACAAAAGAATTGACTCGCTAACATGAGAGGCGCGAGAGTGGAAGAAATATACCTCCCACTATTTTTACACCGGGGGGTGCCAAAAAATTTGAGTCGACCGCTGGGAGGACACGACTATCTCAGTCCGCCCGGGAGTCCTACCAACCCAAGATAGAGAGGCTTCTAAATCCTCGCATTTGGACACCCTCTCTCTACCTTGTCCGGTTTCCCTATCACACTTGTCTTCGTAATTAATTATTACAAATTTAAATGAAAAATAAATGGTGTCTCTATGCACCGCAATACAAGCCAAGATAATAAAGTCCTAATACAAGCCTTCTAAAAATATAAAAATGGTACGAAAAAAAAATACAATACAAATGAATCACAAAATGGAAAAATCCTCTCAAGTGCTTCGAGCTCCAAAGAATGGCAACGACGCCATTGGATAGAAATAACTTTTCGTATATTTTTCGTTGTTGCTTGAAAATCTCTTCTAATCAAAATCCTCAAAACCTACAAAATATAACAAACTAAAGTGTAGAGGTAAGTAAGAGTATCAATCCATATCAAGGGGGTAAGTTAGAGACAAACTCAATTGTAATTCAAATTTTATTTTCTTTTTTGGGCTTTTGCTTTTTCTATTTTTTTTTAGCTTTTTCAAATATTAAAACAAGTAGGTGAGGTGAGGATGTGAAATAACACTAAATTAAATTGAAAGATCAAATTACAAACTAAAAAGTGACTAAAATGAAAAATAAAGTCTAACATTAAAATATGAGATAAATGAGGTAAATAAATTTGACAACAATCAAGGAGTGGGATTACACCACAAATTTTAGCTATTCTAACTAATTAATTTAATTAATTGAATTCTCCCAAATTAATATCAAAATTACAGATCAACTCTCGTTGCAAATGTAATTTTAATAGTAACCTTTTAGAAAATTAAGTTTAACACCCCACAACTCTAGAAAATAGATCTACACTGCTTTTAATTAATCAGCTGCTAGGATCGATCGATTAAAATTTATGTAAATATTAGAAAATAAATTTAGAGTTGAAATTCAAGTAATAATACCCCACTTAAGAAACCCTTATCTCTAGTTCGAATCTAAAATGGGTATTATAACAAGAATTTCGATTTTCTCTCGAAAATCATTTACCCTCTCTCGAGGCGTAAATTTAAGGGTGAGGGATCAAAATTAATATTCAAAGGGAATTTTCAAGTAATCAAACTAATTAAATTAAAATAACATCAAATAAGAGTTTCCCCCCACCTCTTGAAAGGGGATTTAGCCTAAGATGGTATGGAATTCGACAAATTAATAATCAAAGGCATAAAATAAATGAGAAGAGAAGAGAACTATCAAACCCAATCTCTTGATGCTTAATTGAACTTCAATCCTTGAGTTGAAATCAACCTCCCTCAATTTGAATGATACAAACAAAATTACATCACAAACTTCACTCAAATTAATTCTCACAATAACTTATTTTCTCTTACTATCTAAAAAAATTTAAAATAAAAATTCTAATCTAAAAAAATGTAACAATCCTCGCTTTTGGGAGGCTAATTTTATATTAATTTACCACATAAGGTAATTATATAAAATATTAGAACTAGAGTAAATATTAATTAAATGAGTTGAAGGTTAATATTTACTGGGTTATTGCATATTTACTGTATGAGAAAGTAAATATCATTCTGTTGTATGTTTTATAGTGTCATGTGTTTTAGATGACATTATGGTTTATATGAACTCGGAACTTCAAATAAATTATAAATTTGTCGGATGCCAGTTTTGAGGATGTAGTTAGTCCCGGTATGTTTGAGACAGTCAAAATAATTGCCATATTGTATTTTTGTATTTCGGGCACTTTTACCTGGTTTTAACTTAAATGCGTTTGGGAGTCATGTTAATGTGGTATTAACCGCTTAAGTTGGAGACTTTAGACTTAAGCCACAATTTTAAAGTCTTTCCCCTTATTTCATTTCCTCATTTTTATGTCTTAAACTTAGAGAGAAAAAGAGAGAAAGGGAGAAGAAGAGAAAAGTGGAGAAAGAAGAGAGAGAATGAAGATTGAAGATGGATTGTTGCTACTACACAAAGAAACCTGAGATTTCAACTTCAAGGCAAGTTTTCTAGTTGCTAATATGTGATTTAAGATGAAAAATTTGTGTGATAGTTGTGTATTTGCATTTATGGATCAAAAATAAAATTTATGGGATTTAAACCCTAATTTTAGTTTTGATGATAAAATTTTGAATTAAAATAGTTATAACTCATGTAGGATAATCTTTGGGTAGATAAAGGTTGTTGGTCGAGTTCAAAATGGAAGAGATGTGAGATTTGGGAAAATTTAAATCATCACTTGGGTTTGTTTTTTGGAAAAAGAAAGAGCCCTAGGTCTGCTATGACCGGTTGACCGCGGTCCCAGAACCGGTCAACGGGGCCTCCGCGGGAGGGTTTACTGCTTTCCCACAAAGGCATAAATATTGTGCGTGGTCGACTGCGGTTCCCTGACCAGTCAACCGTCCCCTCCCATCTGAGCTTTCTATTTTTCTTTTTAGGCAAAATTTGGTGACGCGGTCGACCGCGGTCTTAGGACCGGTCGACCGGTCCCCTATTTTTCTTCCTTAAACCTTATTTTGTTTCCTAGATTTATTCTCTTCAATAGGGACTAGGAACCTTCTTGAATGAAGTAAAATTAGAGTTTTAGAGTCCTAGATGAAAGGGGTAACCTTTCTAGATTAGAAATTCGTTGTGTGGGGACTTTTCCGGGGATATGCCAATTGATGTTAGGGCATTCTTTTCTTCTAGTTGATTATTATGGAAATAGGGGTTGTAGTGTTATATTTGGGAGACTTTAGAAGCTCAACGGAGCTATGTTAGTCTTGATGGTTTACAATATCACCACAAACAAATCTTTGGAGAATAAATTGAAAGTTTATTTATTCATCGAGGTTACAACGGTAAGATGTATTAAGTATGGCTCCGGGGATAATATGAGGTATTTAAAATAATGTAAATGATTATGGCTTCGGATAAAATGAACCATGTAAATGGAAATGAAAATGAATTGGAAATGGTAATAATGACGATAAATGCTAATTTACTTAAACACACCTCTCTAAATGACATCATAAGGGAAGTTCGCGCGCTCGGTGATGCCCCCTAGCTAATGAATGCATGGTGGATATAGTCCATAGGCCATATGAGAGATTACGTTATGTTTTCTGCGCTGGTGAGGAGATTCTGGGTGTGGTCTTGACTCTCCCGCAGGCATATGGCCGCTTCCCGATATTTTTCGTGATTGGTGCCCAGGTTGTCTTGTAGATATAGGCCCTGGAAGATGATGGTCATTTAGGGGCGCGCCTAGGGGGGAAACTCAGAGGGGAGGTCTTAGAAACGTTATATGTATATAAATAAAATTACTCATAATCAAGTGGGACTTGATGTATGAGATATGCCACAAAGAGCATTTGTTGATGATAATATTCCTGCTAAGGAATGGAATGCCGAGAAAGGCATGTAATTGAGATAAAATCCATAAAGAGCTTAAAATTGTGACTATATTTTCCTATTAAGGAATGGACTATAAAATGGAACAAGGTTTTGATGTAAGCTTTTAAGATAAATGTTAATTATTCTCATTTTCCTGCATAATTACATTTAGATTCATGATTAATTAAAATTGTTAAGGTAGATTCTTATTTCTGTTCATCATAATTTATCATTCATAACTGTCATACTCTTTATTCATCTGGTAATCATATAGAACCGGGCCCTAACCCGTTCATATTTCTTATTGTGCATGCATCTTATCCGCCCAGGTACTCCGTCGCAAAGGATGCATGTTCTGCCTTTTCTATTCCGGTGATGTTGACGAGCCGTGATGCTTTGTGGGTATTACGGGTTATATTGTATAGCCGCTTTCATTTTTGCACCCTAGCTAAGATCAAGTCTTTTATTCGGGCGTGAGGCCCAATCCTTTGTAATTGTTTAATGTAATGTATTATAAAAATTTATGGAAATTGTTTAATACTGTTGTATGTGTTTGTGGACCGATAACACATTTGGTCCTCTTATTGGTTACTCGATGTTATTGTAGTATATATAAATCCTTGGGTTCTCCCCCTATCTTTTCAATATTGGGTTGTTTAAATTCTTTCTTTAACTTCAAAACAAATTTTTTTGCAACCCGTTTTCGGAAATTTTGGGTGGTTATCCAGGATACTCTATATTATTGTGATGCTGAGAATGATTCCATCTATGATTCCTGTTATATTGGAGTATTGGGCTGGCCACCCCTTATTTTGGTGAGCGGGTTGTCACAAAAACTACACTAAAATGGTATTTCTCTCTCTACAATTCTCTCTACCAAATTTATTTTCTAAAAATCCTTTATTGAATCTAAAATGAAAATTACAAAAAAAAAAAGATAATGGATGAATTCATAATGGACAATTAAATAATAAAAGAGATTTGCTAAAAATGCAAATCCTAACATTATAAAACTATACATTAGAGCTCATCCAAAGAAATAAATTCTAAATCATAACATTATGTTGAAATAATTGCTAAAAATGCAAAATCTCAACATAAATGAATGGATTAGAATTTATCTCCCATAAGGGATGAATTTTACTACATCAATCTATTATGAAATAATTGCTAAAAATGCAAAAATTCATTATAGATGAGTGGGGTAAAATTCATCCTAGAAATAAATTTCACTACACACCTCTATATTGAAATATTTGCTAAAAATGCAAATACTCTCTAAAGAGGAGTGTAGAGAAATATATCACACAAAGCATAAAAACTAATTTTGACATCCCTTGAAAATGGGTATTCTTCTTCTTTAAATAGTAGGCATGGAGCTAAGGGTTAGTTTGGGTATTTGGGAGTGCAAGAGCATGGGGTGTGTGAACATGAGGGTAAATTCAGTAATGAAAGTGCACATGTGCATGGCAAAGGTGTGAGGTAAGGAAGGTACATGGGTGAGGGAATTTGGGTGTCAAAATCTGATATGGTTATGTGGTATTTTGGTTATATGGGTTAAATGAGTTAGTTGGGGGTAATACGGGAAAAGAGGGTTAAGTGGGTTTTAACACATGTGGCAATTGTTTTTGGTTTGAGTTTGGTCTTTGGTTTGGAATGTTTGGCAGGTGAAAGAACACGATTTTGGGAGAAATGGGTTTTTGGTTTGAAAATGGGAAATAGGTCTCAGTTGGTTCCAAAGTTCATGGGTGATATTGGGTTAAGGTATCGCCGGTGTTGGAGATGGACGGAGGTTGGTGATGCCGAGTTCGGAGCAGGTCCGATCGGATTTGGGGTATGGTTCAGGTGGGTTGTAGTTGGAAAATGGTTTCGGGGGTCAGGACACCGGTTGGGTTTTCAGTGGGACGCCGCCGGGGCAGCAGGATGAAACACCGGCGCCAGGGGGTGTAGTTCGGGGGTCGCCGGTGGCTGGAGATTTTAACGCCGCTGGTGGGTTGCTGTCAGGTTATGGGTCGGAGTTACAAGGGGGTAGGTCCATTGGGTTTTAATGGGTTAGTGGAGGAGAGGAGAGAGAAGTGTTGTTGGAGGTTTTGGGTTAATGGAGGTGAGGAGAGAGAAATAGGTTTAAAGGTTGAGTGGGGAAGATGAAGTGGAGGGGGTAGTGTGTGAGAGGGTGTATGGAAGTTTGGTGAGGGTGTATTTGGGTGTATAAGTGTGTATAATAGTAGGGTGTGAATGGGTTTATATGTGTGTATTTAATTTGTACCATAATAAAATAAAACTAACTAAAAAAATAAAACTACTAAAACTAAAAATCTAAAAATTAAATTCCTACTCTAAAAATAAAAATAAAGACTCAATTAAAAATGAAACTAAAAAGAAATAAAAAGATAAAAAATAAAAATCTATTAAAACTAAAACTAAAATCCTAAAAAGAAAATGTAAAATCTAATAAAACTAAAAAATAAATGATTTCCTACAAAACTAATCCTAATAAAATAAGACTAAAAGCCAAAAACTAAAAGATCAAAATCAAAATAAAATTATGAAAATAAAATATAAAAATAGAAAATAAACTTAGAAATTCTAAATAAATATAAAATAAAACCTAAAAATAAAACGACTCAAATTAAACGCACACAGGTCGGGACAGAGTTTAGGCTAGGTTAGGGTAGGCTAGGGTTACGGGATTGGTAATTAGCTCCATAATCTGCACAATTTTTTTGAAATACGCATTTGAACACCGCAATGTGCATTCGACCTACAAGATAGACAATAAAGCGCATAAGACCCCAATTGTCGAGAATTAGCAACTAAAATACGTCTATTCAGGGTATAAAATGTACACTTTTGGGTGCTTATCAAGCACTGTGATTGCTCCCCATTGATGAAGAACTAGAGATGGAAGAATATGAAGGCTTCTTTTAATATTTTAATTACTTGGTTGTAATTTTAAAATATCTCATTTTAGGGGTAATTGTATTAGGATGTTATATTGGATGCATTTCATGGAAAAGTTTGTAACTTTGGAATTTAACTTGTTTGGTATGATTGCAATAATTTTATATGGACTATTTTTGTATAGTGTGATAAGCATAACTTAATTTTTTTTAATTTAAGATAAGATATCGGATCTTAAAAATTAATTTTAAAAAAAAATATGTATTAGTATTTCTAACGGACCTTTACCATTACAAAATCAGAAAAAAAAACATTCCAAAATTATGTAATAAGGTAAAAAATAGTAACACAAAAGTCCATTACTAAATCAAAATTAGTTACGGTAAAATACCGTTACTAAAGCATAATTAGTAACGGTAAAATACCCTTACCAAATCTTTATTAACGGGAATATCCGTTGGTAAATCCAGAACTAGTAATGGTGAAATACAATTATAACACCCAAAATTAGTAACGATAAATATCTATTACTAATTTTTTTCCACACGCCTTTTTCGTAAGGGAAAATTGTTGTTACTAATATTTTTTGTAATGGTAAATTACAGTTACCAAAGGTGCATTTTGGTGTAGTGTTAAATAGTTGTGCAAAAAAGACATCTGATTTGTGTTTGGTTGAATAGATATTTTTTCAATGATAGATTATATTGGATATTGAAACCTAGAGGTGGATCATGAGGAATTTATTTCCTTATGATAGAGTCACAAGTTGATCTCTTATTATTTCAGATGAGCGATCTTGATTTCAGAGAAATTGGAGGTCGTGTGACAAAATGGTTGACCGACAAAGAAGTTATTCTTGATTAATGTTGATGTTATAAAGGATTCTCTACAATTTTATCTTTTCATGTTTTTACTTATTCTCGCTGGATCAAAAATATGAAAGATAAAAAAATGATATGCCATGTCTGACGGTCGTCATATGAAAAGACGACTATTGTCGGTCTCGATTTGATGAAGTTGGCAACTAGCTTGGTCAAATATTTTGACCGATTTTAGCTTGTGGATATAACTAGATATGGACTACCACAAGAAATACCATGTCCATCATGTTCTACGTCCAATAAAAAGATCGAAGAGAGGTCGAGTTCATAGGTTGAATTATTGAATCGCGGATTGTCAGTAATATTTGGCATCAATCATCTATCAATTTATGAATAGAGACTGATGTTCAGCTCCTCTATTTTGGGGAATGGATTTGCAGATGTCACTAGAGTTGGTAGCGATGCCTCACTATCATAGGTGGTTGTGCATAGACTATCGGATCAAGAGGCATTATTGATTAGGCACAAATATTCCATATTTATCACTTTAATTTTTGTATTTTTACGGTCTCGAATGTAACGTTTATCCCGAATGTATCTCATATTTGTGCTACTAACCTTTTTTGTGATTATTTTATATTTTTTTATATTTCTTCTATGTTTTATAGGTAAAACGTGCAATTGGATGGAAGAGAAAAGTCAAAACGGTGAAAGAATTACGAGACAGGAAAGTTAGGGGCAAATCGATCATTTTTTACCCAGAACCGAGAGGAGGAGCTAACAGAAAAGTTGAATATCTCGAAGTCACGAGAGTACTAGAAGAAATGGTAACTTAATCCAAGCTATGGTAAAGAAGTTAAGATCATTCAAAGTTGAGAGCAATTTCGAGGGAAAAACTATAAATATGAAGAAAAAGGCAAAGAAGGCGAAGTTAGGCAGAGAACCTGACCGAACTGGTTTGGTTAATGAACCGGTTAGACCTTATGGATTCGGTCCCAGGCGAGGATTTTTATCTCTTCCTTGATTTTTACTAGAGTAATTTGAGTATATCTAAACTACTTTGGACGAATTTTAGCACATATTTTAGGCCATTAGAGTCTAGTTAACATAATTGAAGTCATAGTTAGGCCACCAATAACCAAGAACTACTTAAAGAACAAGTTTAACATCTTTCATCATCAGTTTCAATCAAGATCCATTCTTTTTTGTGGTTTTCTTCAATTGTTGTGATTTCTTTGCATGAAATTGATTTCTTCAAGTTTGGTAATATAATTTCATCTCCTTTTATTGTTATTTCAATCATGATTGCTTGCATAAAATTATTAGTTGTGTAGAGAACTATTCCATTTCTAGATAAAATCATAGTGAGTTAGGAAAAATGAACCTAACCTAGGTTTTCGAAGTTAAAAATAAAATTTGAAATAATTGTATGATTAATTATTGGAGTAATAATTTTATCGGGATTAATATCGTAGATCTCTTAACACTGTTTGTCAAAGGCAACTAGTGTGTTTGAGAATATAATATACGTGTTGATAATTCTATCATTCGCGTAAATTAATTTGTTTACTACATGTCGTGCAGATTAACACTCACATGTGTTTGGTGCTTCAAATTACTTTATGTTTTTCTTTCGATTAATTAAATAGTATTTCAGAATTTTATATTTAATGGAGATTTCCTACGGTTTGGGGGATTGGATCCCAACTCCATTATTCCCAAAAGTTTTTAAAACCAAATCTCAAGTTCTTATTTTTTCTTAGTTTAAATTTCTTTTGCCTAGTTTAAATTTACATAGAGAAATAGAAATCCCCCCCCCCCAAAAAAAAATGATATTTTTTTTCTTTCATGAGTCAAAATCGAGATCTTAGAATCCAAACCTACTTTTGTCAATCATTTTATGACCTGATCCCTAAGGATTCGACCCTCATTTATTGGGTATTACTTGAGCAACCGGCCTGCACTTGAGTCGTAGGTGCACACGTAGCACACGTAGCACATACATTCTATGTTGCGTCAAGTTTTTGGCACCGTTATCGAGGACTAAGTAGACTGTAGGTTAGGTCAAATTGATTTTAATTTGACTTTAATTCTTAAAAATCCAAAAAAATCATAAATCCAAAAAAAAAAATCAACAAATCCAAAAAAATCTAAATAAAAATAAAAATATTCACTCAAGTCATTAAATGAAAAATACTCATCCTATAATCCAAATTCCGAGCAATTAGTAGAAATCACTCCTTTGATCAATAACACTCCAAACACTCCAAATTTCTAGACGCCACCT
Organism: Sambucus nigra; assembly: GCA_949130495.1. Taxonomy (NCBI): domain Eukaryota; kingdom Viridiplantae; phylum Streptophyta; class Magnoliopsida; order Dipsacales; family Adoxaceae; genus Sambucus; species Sambucus nigra. Next base: position 237,468,073 of record OX422222.1, read on the forward strand.
CCTACACTGAGTAGTCACACCACGAGTAGAACATCTAGGAACTCTAGTGAGGAAAGTGATTCTTTAAATGTGAGTGCGATGTCAGATAATGGTAGTCTCGAAATAAGAGAGGGTGTGATGTCATTCTACCCAATAAGATACCTCTTATACCCTAAGCAAACCGTTGATCCCGGATGCATTATATTCCCGTATAATGCAGAGAATTCCACTTTAGGAAATGGAAGATTCAAATTCTCCCTACTTTTCATGGTATAGAGTCGAAGAAGACTTATCTCAACATTCGAGAGTTTGAGGATCCGTACGAGATGTTTAATGATCAAGCTTGCGCCTAAGAAGTGGTATGTCTTAACATTTTCCCTTTCTCACTTAAGGAGAAGGCGAGGACTTGGCTTTGGTTATTAGCACTGCACTCTATCGCTCTGTTGATAGACATGCAAGCTGAATTTTTCCAGAAGTTCTTTCCCGCTCACAGGACCAATTCTATTCGGCCTCAAATCTAGACTTTTAAGAAAAATGACTATGAGACTTATGATAGATGATGGGATAGGTTCAACGAGTTAGTTAATATGTAGCCACATCATGGTTTTGAGAAGTGGAGACTCATCTCCTACTTCCATCATGGGCTTAATCTAAGCTCAAAGCAACTAATTAAAACAATGTGTCCGGGCGAGTTCTTTGGCTTAGATGAAGACGATGCGGAGGCCCAGGTTAATTATGTCACCGAGGCAAGATAATATTGGGACACATTGGATCCAAGCACCCAGACCAAGGCTAGAATCACGTCCATGACTCCTTCTTCGTTCGGAGTCTACCAATTGGACAAGGAAACCAAGTTGAACCTCCAAATTAATTAATTAGTGAAGTGATTAGACGATGTGGTAAAATCTAGAGGGAGAGTAAAACCCAACCCATCTCAAGTTTTAAAGGAGGAGATTTGCGTGATTTATGAGGTAGGACATCTAACGAAGGAATGTTCGACTATACCTGCCTACAAAATTATGCTCTAAGGGCAAGTTGAGGTAGTGGGAGCTTATAAAGGGAGTTTGAATTACCCTCACCGAAATTATTTTAAACCATTATAGTTTTAATTATGGGCAACCAAATGCGTCATTGAACCCAATCAACATGTTGACCAATAATCGCCACCACTCCCATATTACCAACAAGTTCCACCCTTGCAAGTGCCTCCTCTTGCACCTTATTTGATCCCACAACAGAAGAGTCTCGAGGACACTCGTACTCAATTTACGCAAACCCAATCAGCGATAAATGTGCAAAATACTCCAAAAAAATTCGACTTAAAGGCATCATTATACAAGTTGTAATCCTTTTTGAGTGTCCAAGAGATGGGGAAGTTTTCCACTTAAGTCCAATGACCTCCTGAAGGTCTAGACTTTGTGAGCTCTACTACCGAGGAAAATCAAGAGCAATGTCTAACGTTAACCAATCTACATAATGGACGAGTTTTTGACTTATTAACTCCTTTACAAGACATACACAAATACAAGGAGGTTTTTCCCAACACACAAAAGGCCAAAGATGTCCCCTTGGAAGAGAGTGAAAAAAAAGACACAGTTAGGCCCTAAGTGGTAGTGAAATACCCTATAGCCCCACCATACCCTCAACAAATGGTCCCTCCTCCTAAAGGGGCTCCCCATGATGATATTTTAGGGGTGCTAAAAAAAGTGAAGATAAACCTAACTTTTCTTGAGGCTATAAAGAAAATTACAGCGTATTCTAAGTTCTTAAAGGACTTTCTCATGGTGAAACGTAAATTAAAGGTAAAGAAGAAGATTTTATTAGAAAATAATGTGAGTTCGGTATTATTGAGTGACCTCCCACCCAAGTATAAAAATTCGGGTGCCCCCACCATTTTGTGCATTATGGGAGATAACAAAATTAAGATAGATTTATTAGATTTAGGGGTGAGTGTCAACATTATACGTTATTCCATCAATAGGATGCTTGATTTGGGAGATCTTAAGCCCACCAAAATTACTTTCCAACTTGTGTTTCATTTCGTGAATGTACCCCACGGGGTAGTTGATGACATGATCGTCCAAGTTGACAATTTATACTTCCAAATAGATCTTGTCATTTGGGATATAGAGCCCTCCTCTCCATAAAGTCATCATATTCTCATTATTTTTGGATGCCTTTTCCTTAGCCATGACTAACGCGTTGATTAATATGTGTAATGGGAAAATGAAACTCAAGTTAGGTAATATAATAATTGAAAAATATATCTTTCACATTAACAAGCAAACGGGTGATGAGGACGATTTACACGAAATGGATCTTATTGAGGAGGTAATACACGAATAATTTGAGGATAACAATATTGAGGATACACTTGGCACATGTTTAGTGATGACTATCGAGAGAGAGATGGAGTATTCGATGTTTGATCATGAGATGCGTATGATGAGGGATATTTTAGGTGAAAATGAAGTCAAGTACATTCAAGAAGTAAAGGACGTCACTACCACATGGGATAACGACACAACCGATCTACGTTCTTGGCTACCTGATTTTTCATTAGATATGAGTCATGAAAATTTTGAGAAAAAATTCGTCCTAGTTTATGAGGATATCACTATCGAAGATCAATAGTTATGGGACTCATTTTGTCAATTAGATGAGAGCGACTAGAATGCTAGGATATATCAATTCCATCTTTGTGAATGTGCACCCGAGCCTTTAGAAAGTATGCTGAAATGTGAGGTGTTATCCATTAGTGATGAGATTGTTGAAAAATCATTCAAGCGTTTCCACCCAGTGATTCATATTTTGTCATACCGCATTGTTTCCATTTGAGTTTTTGGATGAGATCAAGGACATGACTAGAGTATCGTTCGATTTGGATCTCGATTTATCCATTCTCGAGTTTGATGGAAATCTAGGCTTAGCGTGTCATTGACAATTTAAGTATGAGAGTATCTTCAAATCTAACCATTTATGCTATAATGTGACGGTGCATCTCGATAGTTTCACTCATCACATTCATTATGTTCCTCCATATGTATACTTTTTCTATTGGTTTGACTCCCAATTTTTCAAACTTTTGATTTATGATTTGGAGGAGATGGATATGATTTGATTGTCGGACCCTGTATACGAGGATGAGTAGGTTTTTGGAGAGAGTTCATTGCACCTTTGATGTGTATGGGGTGTGTTTCTGTTGTATTTGTAAGTCGTGTGAGTGCGTAGAGTGTTTAGGAGTGAGTCGAGTGCGTTTTAGCAAGAGAGGAATTAATTTCATTTTTATTATATTGTTTGTTTATTTTCATTGTTGTATCATTAAAGGAAACTATGTAAACATGTTATCTCTTGTTATGAATATTGTGTTTGAGAGTTATATACCTATTTGCATTTTAAATTTTGTTTGTTTTATATTTTGCATCTTTTCTTGTCCTATTTAGATTTTAGTCCTTTTCATTGAAGACAATACAAAAGTCTAAGTTAGGGAGGGTACAAGTGCGTCTTTTAAACTTCACAATTTTTAAAATTCCAAAAAAATTGAAAAACATCAAAAACTTCAAACAAAAAATGGAAAACATTTCAAAAAAATCAAAAATATTTTTCTTCAAAATAAATGAAAATAGAAATTTAAAATTATCAAAAATATCACTAAATTTTTGTTTGAAGTCTTAATTTGTAAAAATCCATTGCACTAAGACGAAATTGATCAAAAATGGAAATTGAACGGAAATTTACGACTTATACGAATAATTTTGGAGATTTAACTCGGTGGTATTTTTGTGTCTATCCTTATTTTCAAGTAATTAAATCAATTCGAGTTCAAACTAACTCAAATGTTCTTTCAATGATAAATTTGTTATTGATCTCTAAATCTTTGCTTGATCTCTTACGAAAAATGAGTAGAAATATTATTTTGAAAACTTGCTTTAAATGTGTCATAAATAAACAAAAATTGATCTCGAGACTCATAAGGTAATGTGGTTAGTAATTCAGGCATATGACGTTAGACCATCGTTTGTTCACCCAAGACTATTAGCCATAAAAAGTCATGAAAATATCCTTCTGAAAGAAAACTTGAGCATAAATATATTATCCTTTTTCATTTGTTAACTCAAAAACCCAAATTGGCATAGAGTTGTGAAAATCAGAAAATTCATAAATCAAGACCAAATGGTACATAAAAGGGGGCAAAAAAATAGAAAAAAGTGCTCAACTAAAAATTGAAAAAAATGAAAATACAAGGAAAAATAGAAGAAAAATTAAAAGAAAAAGAGAAAAATAAGCGAATGCCCAAAAAAGTGCCAACGGACATTTATAAGAAAATTTTCCAACTCCAAAATATTTCGAAACTTCCATTATTACCCAAAATAACTTAACCTGGAAAATTCCTAACCAAGTTTGAATAACGAAGTCAATCACTACGTGGAGAGCTAAAAATATAAAAAAATAATAAAGAGACAAGACGGTGCGACTAAAGAATGTTGTTATCTATTTTCCAATGACCGTATTCCGTTCATGAGATCTAATCACCATAAAAAATCACCATTTAAGTGACTCGTTTGTGAGAGCATCTTGTCGAAAATTGAATCAAAGCAATATTTTGGAAAGTACCCTAATGATCAATCGGTGGAAGTTAGAGGTTAAATTTGGGCTTTGCGTGCGCCCCCCCACAGACACACAATGAGTTATAATTTATCGAATACGAATTTGTTGTAATTATTTTTTTGGAATTTAAAATTTGTGGGTTTTTATTATTTTTTATACCTTCTCTATGTCATACCATGTGGTAGAAAACGAATTTATAGGGTAAATTCACTGCAAAATATCAAGATACACCACTCATCCTACTATGGTAACCTAGGGGTTTAATGACTAGTTGCATATGCTAAATATAACCTCTTGCCCGCAAAAAATGTATTTTATCCCTTAGCTGTTTAGATGTTTTCTTAGACTCTTATTCAAATTCTTTTACATTTCTCGGGACTAGCAACATTCTAATTTAGGGGTTAGGCTCATATATTCCTATCTATCCTCTTAATTTTGGTATTTTTGTAGTCCCGAATATTGCATTCAACCCAGATTTATCTCATTTTTTATACTAACCTTTTTGGAGAGTATTTCATGTTTTATCTATTTCACTTATGTTTTACAAGTAAAATGTGTAATTGGATGGAAGAGAAAAGTCATAATAGTTAAAGAATTACTAGAAAGGAAGTTAAGAGAAAATCGGTAATTTTACAGCTAGAACTCGGAGGATGAGCCAATATTTTAGTTGAAGAACTCGAAGTAATGATAATACTAGAAGAAACAACACCTCAATCTGAGATACAATGAAGAAGTTACGATCATTTAAAGTTAAGAAGAAGTTCGAGGGCAAAACTGCAAATAAGAAAAAAAATGGCAAAGAAGGCAAAATTACATAGAGAACTTGACCAAACCTGATCGGTCAGTGAATCGATTTTCCCTTGTGGGTTTGATCATAAGTTCGGTTAGGTCATGGGTTCGGTCCCACGCGGAGATTTTTATCTCTTCCTAGATTTTCACTAGAGTAATTTTAGTCTATCTAAATTGCTTTGGAGGAATTTTTGCACAAATTTTAGGCCATTTGAAGTGTCTAATTAACATAATTCAATCATAGTTAGGCGACCAGTAACCAAGAACTAATTGGAGAAAGAGTTTTACATCTTTTATCATCAATTTCAATCAAGATCCATTCTTTTTCTAGTTTTCTTCAATTGGTGTGATGTTTTTGCATGAAATTGGTTTCTTCAAGTTTGGTAATATTATTTCATTTCTATATTATTTTTATTTCAATCATGATTGCTTGCATTATAATGATTAATTGTATAGAGAATTATTCTATGTCTAGCTAAAATCATAGTGAGTTGGGGAACATGAACCCAACCTAGGTTTTCGATGAATAAAATAAAATTCGAAATGATTGAATGATTTATTATTAGAGTCTGATAATTTTATCGGGACTAATATCATATATCACCTAACTCTGTTTTTCTAAGGCCACCGTAGTGTTTGAGAATAAAATCTATGTATCAGTAATTCTATCATTCGTGTAAATTAATTTGTTGACAAAATATCGTGCGGATTAACACCCACACATGTTTGGTTCATTGAATTACTTTATGTTTTCTTCCAATTAGTTAAATAGTTTTTGAGAATTTTATATATAGGGGAGATTTCCTATGGTTCGGGGGCTTGGATCCCCACTCCATGTTTCCCAAAAGTTTTCAAAACCACATATCAAGTTCTTGATTTTTCTTAGTTCAAATTACTTTTTCCTAGTTTAAATATACTTAGAGAAATAGAAATTTTCTCGAAAACAAAAATCATTTTTTTGTGGGATGAATTAGGATCTTAGAAGATAACTCTACTTTCATCAATCATCTTATGACCTATTACCTTAGGATTCGACCCTGACTTACCAGGTATTGCTTGAGTCACCACCTTGCACTTGAGCCATAGATACACATGATCATGGTCTAATAGTGTCGTATGGGCAATTCTCCCCTCTTACTGAGGGTGAAGAATATTATGGACCTCATTGTCCTTAGGAAGGTTAGGGCATATGTCGACATTCAAATGCACTTGTATATGTTTTCCATCTTTTTGGACCTTCGTTTGATCATATGACTAATTGCATACTTCTTCCTTTTTATTTTTTAGATAAAAGGAAGAAATACATTCCTCGGATCTTCGAAGTCAATTTTACCTACATGATGATTGTTTGGTCCCTAAAACAGAGGCTTGGTGAAGATCATCCCCGCTCAGCCTCTATGTTTCTCGAATATCACAGTTCCATCACATCTTTTATTACCCGCCCAATATAAGACATACCGATAGCCCCTATCAGTCTAGAAGACCCCCAACATAAGACGTACTCAACACATTTTTAATGGATTTTTATGTTTTCAGCTATAGAAGACCCCCAACATATCTTATTCTGATATGGAGGCAACTTTTATCGGTTGTAATATCTTCACATTTTTAATGGATTTTTACATTTTTCAGTTATAGTCCTAAAAAATTTTGCGTACTCTTTCTTTCATTCCGATATTACTTATGTATTATCAAATTTATTTCATATTGGCTCCAAAATGGCAAATTTGGTTGCCACTGAAAGAAAACTTTACTAAGGGATAAGTAACTGTTCGGTGTTGTCCACGAAGAAATGTATAAGGAAGATTTAGAGGAACTGCTCGATCTGAATCTGTCTGACAAAGACAAATATGCTTATCTCAATATGCATTAGTTGTTTCATAAAGTTGTATCGACCAATTCCTCTAATTACAAGATAATCCTCAAGCTCTAGTAAGACCATAAACACACTATTGCCATCTTATCTGTCGATTATAGAAAGAAATTTTCCATTCTAAGGGGTAAAAGTTGATTTGTTAAAAAACTAAAAGCTTTGTCTTCAGGATACTCTAAAAAGGAGTTTGTGTTACATTCAGATCTGAAGAGTGCTTGGGAGGTGTAAACTCTTCTTTAATAAGAGAATAATCTATTAAGGGAAGAGCTGGAAGATCTCAATAAATTAACTACGGTCGATAAGAGTGAAGGAGTGTCCTTTATGGAGCAGGAAAATGCCCATATCGTGGAAAAATAGATCAGTTGAGAGAGTCAAAAAGAGTAGGTCAGTCTTCTTGATAGGTGGCTAGGGCTCACCAGCAAGTGGAAGAAGAGTGAATCAAGAAAAATTTATCCGACCAGGCAAATCTTAGCAATAATAAATCGACCATCATTAAGAGATTAAGTGAGAAGGTTGGTTGTCTTATCTATGACTTTCATAAAAAATCTCGTACAATATGGATGGATGGTCATGGTAAGGCACTAGTGCACTTGAATAGGACCGTAAAGAAAATTATAAGTTAGGTAGCTAAGCACCCTCACCATGATGAAATTATCAAAAGAAAATAATCTACAGTATAGGCATGACCCGGGTTGTCTAGACCAACCTACTATTACTTTCAAATTGGATGCCTCCTAGATTCCTCCAGATGCAATCCCGACGAGCTTGATAAGAAAATACCTTGGGGACTATGGTTTGGATGATGATGATGATGATACTCTCAGCCGACCAATGCATCTGGTAAACAAGATAAGTTCCAGCGGCCAATCAAGGCTTAGGTATGTGAGCATTATTGTTACTCCTTACACTCTGGACGTTCCTCTTGCTGGATTAGTGAAAGCATTAGGCAAATGGCCTTTCGATATGGATTAAACAGTTGATATCTAATTGTTATTTTGATTTTATTGGGTATTCTTCTGTAATGAAACTTCAACTTCTTGAGTATTTGGATTAATAATTACTTGTTGATTGTATAATCATGGCCTACCATTAGTTTAGTCTCATGATTGTGTGGTCGGCGTTTAGACGAGCAATATACCTTACCTAATGCAAGTTTGGACTAACCTAGGTTGTTCAGCCTTAGGTTCGACTAACGTGTGATTTTTTGTGGTCAATTAAATGCATTTTATCATTTTCACCAAGTTCTAGCATTAGTTACCATTGGAAACCAAATGTGATTATTCCATAATTTGGTATTGCAAAACTTCTTTTCCTTGATCTTATGGGATCATACATGAAGTCTTATACTTAGGAATTCTTGTTCTTGACTTCGTGGGGCCATACTTGAAGTCATACGTAAAGTTTTGAAGTTTTGAAATTTATTTTTTCACTATTATTTGATATTGCTTTTAGCACATCTCGTACTCCAAAAAACCATAAAAATGGGCAGTAATTTTTACTGAAAGTTGATAATCTTTGTTGAGAACAAAAAATGAGTTATAGGAAAAAAGAGGGATCACATTTTATCCAATTACTGATAATACTTTGTCAGATGTTCAACATTCTAAGGGTTTCTGAACGGTTCCCCTTCTAGGGTTTTAATACGATAAGTTCCTGGTTAGATGACTATCGAAATGTAGTAAAGACCATGACCATTGATTTGTAACTTATTTTCTTTCTAAAGGACTTTCTTAAGCACGTAGTCTCCTTCCTTAAGGTTTCTCGACTTTAACCTTCTATTATAGAACCGAGTAGTTCTCTACTGATAGTCTGCCATACAAAATATAGAATGCTCCCTAACTTCCTCAACCAAGTACAAATATATCTATTCATGATATCAGTCTTCGACGAATCAAAATTAAGAACCATATGACTAGACGAACCAATTTTTATAAGGATCACTACTTTTATACCGATAGCTACCATGCCTTGAGTTTTACCGGTGGTTTTCCTTGCCATAGTCCTATAAGCCTAAATCATAAGTTGTAGGTCATTGATCTAGTTTCACTCAGCATCATCCTATCTCTTTTTTATTCCATCAATCAGAGTTTTGTTCGTCCCCTCTGTCTATTGGTTACATTGTGGATGTCCAGGAGCGACAGGTAGCTTTTGGAATTTGTATTGAACATAATAATCTTCAAACTCTTGGTTGTCGAATTGCATGCCTAGGTTAGTGATGATCGCATATGGAATTTTATAACGACAAATGATGTTATTGCATGTACAATTGAAGACCTTCGCATAAGGAATATCTATTAGTGGTTTTTCTTCCACCCACTTAGTGAAGTAATCCACTCTAACGATTAAGTACTTGAACCTTACCCTTATTTTTAATAGAGGGTCGACTAGGTTAATTCCCTACGTGGCAAATGGCTAAGAAGATATGATCAGCGTGAGTGAACCCCCTGGTGTTCTATGGATTATAGCATATTTCTGGCACTTATCGTAATGCGTGCATGATCAAAGTAATTCACTTTTTTAATGGGACAGTAGTAGACTTATGTGGATACTCACTTGACTTTTCTTGGTGAGTTTGCTCTATAAGAACCTTCATGTATTTCTGGTATTATGTTGGATACCTTAGCTGGATGGACACATTTAAGAAATGAAATAAGGAATCCTCTTATATATGGGATCCCTTCTTCCACAACATACCTACTTGATATGTATCATAGCTTCCTGACCTCCTTAGGATCAGTCAGCACAATGCCCTTTTCTAGATAATTCCTTATTAGATCCATCCAAGATGGGCCCAAATTTAGTTCAATTATGGTGAGGTTTTCTGTGACAATGCTTTGGTGTAGGAGAATATATACTCATATAGTCCTTCTTAACTATGTACTTATCACAGAAGCGAGCCAAGAGAGTGAATTTGCTCGGGATTTATCATTCCTATAGATCCTGATCACTTTGACTGTTAGGAACTTGGATATCATCTCTTGTGCTTTGGCTAGGTATTTTGTCATGAACTAGCCTCTGACTCAATAAACACCCAACACTTGGATTGGAATCAATTGGGAATCACTGTGTGCTTATCTATTCGGCACCTAGAGATAGTGTTGGTTCAAATTTAACTATAAGTGCTTCATACTCTGCCTTATTGTTAGAGGCCTTAAACTGTAACCTGAGGGCATACTGAATGTCTATATTATCCGAGGTGTTGATTATCAAACCAACCCCACTACCAGAGGCACAACATAAGCCATATATATACATCTTCCAAACTAGAGGTTATTCCTTCAAATCTCCTTCAGTCAAGGTACCATAGTTGAAAACTTTTCTGCTTTGCTCTAGGTAGGAAGTAGTTTCCTCTCTCTTAGATGATACCTTCAGTATATCTTCAACCTGGTCGATTGTACCAGTTATCGAGTTATCTTTTAAAGAGGTTTTCTCGATAGGTTAAACTATTGAGCTCTCTTACGTAGAAGTCTGCTATGTTGGTTTTTCCTCATTAATGAATTCTTCTACTACCTGGCCATTTATCGTTGTTTGGGTTCATATTATATATCATACTCCCCTCATTCTATAACCCAAGCCATTATTTTTCCTGATTTATCAAGTTTACGAATGTCTTGATATAGGGGTAGGTTTGTATAAACTACAATGGTATAATCTCATAAATACAACTTCATTCTTTAGTATGTCGGAATTAGGGACAACGCTAACTTATCCAATCTCGATTTCAATCCACGATAAGCTTTGTTGGTGTAGTAAATTGGTTTTTGTACCCCATCTTCGAGTTGGACCAATACCGAGATAATTGTCAATTCGAAAATACATCTAGGTATAAGAAGAGTTTATGTCCTAAAAGTTTCTTTAAGAGTAAGGGTGGAAATCCGAGGTATTTCTTTAACTCTAAGATGGAATTTTCATATTCCTCGTTCCATTCAAAAGTCTTCCTCAACACCATAAATAAAGGAAGACATATATCCATAGCTCGCGCTATAAATCTATTGAGAGTTACTACCCTACCCATCAACTTATGCCCTTCTTACATGTTTGCTGGGGATTGCATGTTGATCGGTTTAGCTTCAATAGCTCTCTGATTTACTATGAAGCTAAGGAACATTACTTTTTGAGCACTGAACAAATATTTTGTGGGGTTGAGCTTCATTTTGTGTATTCCAACTAGTCGAACATCTGCCTTAAGTCTTTAATATGATAAATGTCTTTATTGATCTTAGTGATCATGTCATGCACATATACTTTCATCTTCTTACTGATTTGTTCCTTAAAGACTTTTTTCACCAACATTTGGTACGTTGCTCTAGCATTTTAACCCCAAAGTCATAATGTTATAGCAACGAGTACCTCAACTAGTGTTGAATTAAGTTTTCTCCATGTCTTTTGGCTTCATTTTAATTTATTTATAGCCCGAATACGCATCCATGAAGCTGGGTAGTTCATGCCCAGCAGTAGAATTGACTAATTAAACAATCATTGGTAGGATATAATGGTTCTTTGAGAAGGATTTGTTCAAGTCCGTGAAATAAACACACATACACCATTATTTTTTCTTCTTTCGAACCATAACTACATTGGCTAGATAGTCGGGTATTTGATGTCCTTAATAGAATTTTCTCTCTACAACTTCTCCACTTCCTCCTGTATTTCCATGTTTTTCTCAAGGCTAAAGACACGTCATTTAATCGGTTTTGCACCCTTGACAATGTTGAGTTCATGACATATAAAATTTGGATCAATCCTTGGCATATCCTCGTGACTCCAAGTAAATACATTGTTTCGTTGTCTGAGGAAATCCACTAATTCCTTCCTAATAGCAATGTTTAGCAATGAGAAGATTTGTATTTTCTTTTTTGGGTGTTCATCGTCCATGATAATGGACTCCAAGGCTTCCACAACCTGTCCCTTGACCAGTTTTGCCTCTTCATGAGGGTCTATGGTCTCTATCTGGTATGTAGTGGAAATCTTCCTCAGTTCTTCATGGTCGACTGATGTGTAGTAGAACTCCCTACCTTTGACTTGATTTCCTTCAACTATGCCGAATCCATAATGTATGAAGAACTTTATAAATTGATGTAGAGTGGATGTCACATCTTTAAATTTCTTCAATCCAACCCTATCGAGGATAATATTGTATGTTGATTTGACATTATTGTTAAGGGTGAAGAAATGTAACTTCAACTTCTAGGTTTATAATTCCTAAAGGATACACCTTCTCTCCTGAGAAACTAATGAGAGGTCTATGATAGGGATCAAGCTTGTTGTCTCCTAGTCCTAATCCTTTGAAGCAGTTATAGAATTGGACATTGTGACACCCTACTTAAAATAATAACGGGTGGCCAACCCTATACTAAAATAAATCAGGAATCTAAAGTGGATCATTCTCAGCATCTACAGACGATACTAAAACAAACATAGCTAACTACCCAATACTATAAAAAGAGAGTGCCAAAAAAATTTAAAGCATACACAAACATCAACGAACCAACACCATAACAACTATTAAACATGATAACATACTCACATGGCGATGATAAAAAGAAGTAATTCTAAATTACATCATAAGTTCACAAAAGAAAATACCGAATGTGCTGTCGGGTCACAGACAATACAAAAATCCTGAGAAGTGAAATATAAAAGTGCTACAAACACAGCCCTTATGGGTAAACCACAAACTAAATCCTAAACTATACTTACAAAAGATAAGAAATGACTATAACAAAAATCTCACAACAGTCCGCATCTGCTACAACTCCACGAATACTGGGTAGAAAAGCATCATAGGTATCCTTGCATTTGGACACCTAAAATATAATATAATATGTAGCAAGAGATAAACATAAACGAGTCAGAGTCTGAGGTGTGAAAACAGTTTTAACAAGTGTATTAAAATGCATAATAATTATAAACATAACCATAAAACACTATTCTATCCTAACTCAAGCCTGCATCGGGACATACATTAATGATTAATTATACAAATACTTATCTCTTACTAGAATTTATAGGATTCTAGTTATTAACTTAAACAAATTATTATCATCCAAAGGCTAAGGACTAACTTCCTCTCAACTCTCAACATTGCTCTACATTTCGTGCGTGGGACGTCTCGCAAAGCAAAATCCAAACAAGGAACCCCCCGGTACACTACTCCTTGACAATGTTGATCATCGAGATCCATTACGCCCTCGGTGCACGACGTATATAACCTAACCTACTTATTTAGAGTATTACTCTAATTATTATGCTCTCATAAAGCATTATTTCGCTATAACATATAAATCCGAGTACTAGGGACTAAACTTCTCCCCACTCCTAACATTGCACTGCATTTCGTGCGTGGGAAATCTCGCAAAGTGAAATCCAAACAATGAACCCCCGCGATACACTACTCCTTGGCAACGTTGGTCGTTGAGGTCCATTATGACCTCGGTACCCCACACATAACTACGAATACATATGAGGACCAATAATATCTAATCATATAAATAAGATATTGCTACGAAGCTTTAGGGTCTATAACATTACTCTAGTTACAAAGCACAATCATTCAATACCAACAAGTAAGTACACATAACGCGCTTAGCGTACAAGTAAATATTCAAAATCCAATCACATATGGATATAAAAATACTTCAGAATGCTATCATCTTCCAGGAATTACTCACTTCATCCCGGGTTACCATTTATCGGATTATTATCACACCGCAATGGTACTAAAAACAAATCACAACATATAGTAAGTGGTCATAGTTCCAAACCTGAAAGTGAGAACGAATCATACACAACACTTCTCACCCAGAATAAAATCACACAATAAATAATGGACGACTATGACCTGGGGACTATACGCACCCTGCTCCTCAAGCCAGGGGACTCACCCACATTGCGCAACCTCCCATGATTGCAATGCAGGGTATGATCACACAATAAGTATATATATTATATATATATATATATATATAAATCATTCACACTAGATATATATGCAGTCACATCATATTTGTGCAACCCATCACACAAGGTATTTACATCACGCCATATCAGTATACATACTCTTTTCCGTCCATATGTATGCAAGAAGTGAATTCATTTATAAGTATATAACTCTCATCATACTAACCGTTTCTAACTCGCATACTTCCCCAGTTTATGTTATAATACGATCTCTCACTTGAAGTTTACTTATCCAACATACCCATTAAATATGAATAGTTTCCCAATCTAATCAACCTTACGGATACCATCTATATTCGAATGCACACCGATTAACTATAAATATCCACAAATAGAAGTCTCAATGCTAGGAGGATTCCTCCACTAGTCGATACAATAATCTTCTATTTGTATTCACTCAAAATAGCTCGATACGACCACAATATTTTTCATTATATGTGAAAATACCTAAGATTCTCCAAAACATACATCTCATAGCATATTTAAAGGTTACAAATCGATAAACCCAAACGGAACAGAGTGAAACTCACTCTAGAAAAACCTCAACAAAACAACCTTGTTTCCTAATCGATTCGGCCCCTCCGAATCGATTCGGTCCTAACAGCGAATCGATTCGGCACAAACGGATCTGTAAGTCTTCTACATACCGAATCGATTCGCAAGAGGCAAATCGATTTGGCCCTAAAGACCTGTAGATTCTACAACATGGAGAATCGATTCGCAAGGGGCGAATCGATTCGTCATGTTTAGCAAGTTACAAAATGGGTTATTTTCTCCAAAACCCAAAATTTCAAAAATCAATTATATCATCTTCTTTCCATCATTCTTCAACCCAAATATGTTTCTAACATCAAAACTCATTATATATTAACCCAACTAATTTAAATAACCTCAAACTCATATAAACACACTTCAAATGCAAGATTTAACCCAAAATCTAGGTTTTAACATTTTAACCCAAAATCTACATTTTTCCCAACAAATCATGAAATAAATGACACCCATGAATTATTTAGCAAGTTTAATCACTTTCCTCAAAGGAGTAGAGGTTGAATCTTCCTCGAAATCGTCTATTGGCCGAAATTCCCAATATTTTCTTCTTTCTCTTCTTCCTTTCCTAATCTCTCTCTCTCTCTAGGGCTTTCTCTTCTCATGAAAATGAGATTGTTATCTCTCGTAGGCTTTTTAAGACTTATCTCCAAAATACCCAACTTTAAATGATAATACACACTTTAAATGACTCGATTACTCCAATTCGAGTCAAACGAACTTAAAATAATTCGGAACCCAATTAAAACCCAAGTACTGTCATTTCGACTATCTTGACCCATCTGGAATCAACCGCACACTCAGAATCGTCATTCAAAATACTTTGTAACATCCTCAAATTTTGACCTCAATTGTCGAATTAAAATTCTCCAAATTAAGTAAATACTATTAGTTAATCCTAGTACTACAAACCTCAACTATCTCCTAAGACACCAACTCCCAAGATCACTATATCTATTTATCCCACTTCTCACGGCGAATTACTATGTTTTAAACCAAATCAATTAACCAGGGCGCCCATACACCCTGTACCCAAGCTCTACTGCTTAAAAATTACCCGACATCACTTAGCCTAAAATCGTAAAATAACTCGAAACAAATTAATCCATTATAACTTACTAATCATATAAAAGTTTTTTTGGAATGTCTGAAGATTTAACTCTTCTCAATTCCTTACATTCACTACTTTCATGTGGGGGAGGTCTCGCAAGTGAAATCCAAACAAGGAACCCTCCCAATACACTACTGTGTAGCTTTGCCAGGGATTGAGATCAATTAAACCGGGACTAAAGTTTTCAAAAAAATATTTTTGAATCATTTTGATAATGCCCGAAGGCTCATAAAACAACATATAAAAAAAAATAGTTTTATGTCTTTCGACATCCGAATAAAATACCTTGTGCTCAAGACACAAGGCGCCAACAAATACAATACTCTTACTAACATTTAGTTCTCAAAACTAGCACAACTAGGAGCTAAAATTCCTAGCTCAACAATAACCCACTAAACCCTGAATATCTTTAGTAACAAATCCTTTACATCATAACAGAACATTGACATACACTAGGCCCTTCCATAACTGGAACATACAAATATATATATGTATAGCACAAATATAAAATGATAGCTTTACCATTACTACTCAACCCGTTTCAACGGCTCCCACGTTCAAAGCAAAGTCGTAACTCTTTACTAGCACATCACAAGACAATCTATTCTCCCAAAATATATCATCTAAGAGCCTCACTTGCTCACTCATCCCTTCTGGGTCATCCCATACATACTGGGTTATTACAACTAACCACCCATTAAAATCTTACTAGCGATACCCCCAATACCCCTCAAGGCATAACATAACCACAAAGGAAAAATATATTTTACATAATACCTCCATAGTCCAACTGCATCGCTTCATCGATGGGTTCTTGTTCGAAGTCCTCCTGCCCAAAATGGCCTTGGACATGCTGTAGGGATTTTACATCCGAAACTTCCTCAAAAAGTGTCCCTCTACCTCTTTCAGAATAATCTCTCTTCCTATGGACTATTTCTTTACAAAACAAACATCTACCAGCAAATCCTCCCTTCCCATCCCGAGGAACAAAACACTGTTAAGACCCTTGATAATCCTACTTATACCATATCACTCCACCTGCATCTTCTTCTCCAGACTTACTAGATTAACCCAAGAATCTAAATTTCTTACCTCCTTGTGAACGGAGATGATATTTTTTGACACTGTAACAATGCCGCATTCACTACCTCGGTAAAAGTCAATAATGTTGGTTCCCTATCAAATGCTGCCAAATTCACCATTCGAGCGAATTCTCCAATCAAGTGAATTCTTCTTTGTACTCAGCCACCGTTCAATCACCTTGAAACACATCTAACAATCACCTCCTCATTTTCGTCCGGATCATAGAAGGAAAATACTTTCAATGAAAGCGTTCCCAAAAATCTTCTATGGGCATTACAACTCTCTGCTTTAATGTGGTAATTGATTACCACCATTGGAGAGCAGCTCCCGTTAATTCAAAGGTGTTGAGTAATTTCTTCTGCACCTCACTGCATTCAACCATTCGAAGATGCCTTTCTATACCCTTCTTCCAATAACTTGCAGCTATTGCATTATCTTCCCCCGAAAACTTTGGAGGATGTACCTTTCGAAAACCTTCCCGTACTCTTTCCCACGTAGATGGCCCTGGGTGGTCTTGGGTTGCTTGGGATGCAGGTTGATGTGCCATCATAGAAATGGCAGCGGTTACTGCTTGTGCCACAATACTGTCAACTTTGGTCGTGGTCACCGTCCCTTGAGGCATTTGGGGTTCCACATTCTCAGCCCCTCTGTTTTCCCTGCCTAGATGACCTCTCTTCGGTAGCATCTGAAACAAGAACAATTGTATCAAAATTCCATTCAAGTGATTTC
Source organism: Sambucus nigra (assembly GCA_949130495.1). Lineage (NCBI taxonomy): Eukaryota > Viridiplantae > Streptophyta > Magnoliopsida > Dipsacales > Adoxaceae > Sambucus > Sambucus nigra. Next base: position 237,485,754 of record OX422222.1, read on the forward strand.
TCATTGCAGAAGAAAATACAGATGTAATTAACATAATAGTCCTAATAGTAGGGCTCCATATCAAGAATGCTTAGGGAAGAGCACAAAAGACCCTCACATATCCAAAGACCCTCACCCCGCATAAAATAGTAATGGGTGGCCAGCCCAATACTAAAATAAATCAGGAATCTCAAGTGGATCATTCTCAGCATTTACTGATAATACTAAAATAAATATAGCTAACTACCGAATACTACAAAAAGTGGGTGCCAAAAAAATTCAAAACGTACACAAACATCAACAAACCAAAAATATAATAACTACTAAACATGATAACATATAGACACGGCGATGATAAAAAGAAGTAATTCTAAATTACATCATAAGTGCACAAAAGAAAATACCTGAATATGCTGTCGGGTCACAGACAATACAAAAATCCCGAGAAAGGAAATATAAAAGTTCTACAAACACAGCCCTTGGGTGTAAACTCGATATAAAAACTGAATCCTAAACTAGATTTACAAAAGATAGGAAACGACTATAACAAAAATCCTGCAACATTTCGCATCTTCTACAACTCCACAAATACTGGATAGAAAAGCATCATAGGTATCCTTGCAGCTGGACGACTAAAATATAATACAATATGTAGCAAGAGAGAAACAAAAACGGGTCAGAGCCCGAGGTGTGAAAACAGTTTTAGCAAGTGTATTAAAATGCATAATAATTATAAATGCACTATTCCATGAATAAAGTGGAGTCTCACTCTCTTGGAACTCCATCTCACCCCTCAACTAAAGCGCGCACCGAAACATATGCACATGGTCCTCAATTAAACTACCCAATACGTTCTAGGGACAAAATCAATCTAACCTATGTTCAAATCCAAGCTCGCGAAAACCCATCACCTAAAACATAACCGTAAACTCCCTATTCTATCCTAACTCAAGCGTGCATCGGGACTTACATTAACAATTAATTATATAAATACTTATCTCTTACTAGAATTTATCGGATTCTATTAACTTAAACAAGTTGTTAACATCCAAATGCTAAGGACTAAACATCTCTCAACTCTCAACATTGCTCTACGTTTCGTGCGTGGGATGTCTCACAAAGCGAAATCCAAACAAGGAACCCCTCTGATACACTACTCCTTGACAATGTTGATCATCGAGATCCATTACGCCCTTGGTGCACGACGCATATAACCTCACCTACTTATTTAGAGTATTACTCTAATTATTATGCTCTCATAAAGCATTGTTTCGCTACAACATATAAATTCGAGTACTAAGGACTAAAATTCTCCCCACTCCCAACATTGCACTTATTTTGTGCGTGGGATGTCTCGCAAAGAGAAATCCAAACAAGGAACCCCCCGATACACTACTGCTTGGCAACGCTAGTCGTTGAGGTCCATTATGCCCTCGGTACCCCACACATAACTACGAATACATATGAGGAGCAATAATCTCTAATCACATAAATAAGATATTGCTCTGAACCCTTAGGGTCTATAACATTACTCTAGTTACAAAGCACAATCATTCAACCCTAACAAGTAAGTACACATAACACGCTTAGCGTACAAGTAAATATCCAAAACCAAATCACATATGGATATAAAAATACTTCACAATTCTATCATCTTCCAGGAATTACTCACTTTATCCCGGGTTACCATTTATCGTATTAGTATCACACCGTCATGGTAATAAAAACAAATCACAACATATAGGAAGCGGTCATAGTTTCGAACCTGAAAGTGAAAACGAATCATACCTAAGACTTCTCACCCAAAATAAAATCACACAATAAATAATGGACGACTATGACCTGGGTACTATACGCACCCTGCTCCTCAAGCCAGGGGCCTCACCCACATCGCGCAACTTTCCATGATAGCAATGCAGGGTATGCTCACACAATAAGTGTATATATAAATAAATATATATATATATATATATATATATATATATATATATATATATATATATATATATATATATATATATATATATATATCATTCACAACAGATATATATGCAGTCACATCATATATGTGCAACCCATCACACAAGGTATTTACATCATATATGTGTAACCCATCACACAAGGTATTTACATCATCGGGGGGGTTCCTTATTTGGATTTCGCTTCGCGAGACACCCCACGCACGAACATGTCATAGTGTTGAGACTGGGGAGAAGTTTAGCCCTTAGTACTTGGTTTGCTTAGGATTTCTAGAGTTTGGGGGTGACGGATTAGTTAGGCAGCGTAGCTTGACTAGGATGTTTAGAGGGATGCGCTAGATGTGCACTATTAGAAGAGAGGTAAGGGGTATCTCATGGGAGTGCGATACCAATTTAAATATGAGATAAAACATATTTTAAAAAATAAAGCATTTATGCACTTGCTAAATATTTTCACAACTCGGGCTCTGACCCGTTTCTATATTTTTCCTCTCTTGCTTTATATTATATATATAGGTGTCCAGACACAGGAACGCCTGGATGATGATCCTTTTTAGTCAGACGTCTGCTGCAGAAGTTGTGGATGCATGCAGGTTTATTTTAGACGCTTCTATTCTTGTGATCTAGACAGGAAGCATTGTAGTAAATTTCGGGCCGAAAGCCAAATTGTATTTATTTATTCTTTCATCGCCTCTTAGTACAACATTCGATTTGATTGTATTATATTTGAACCGAGTTTTCGGTTATTTTATCTCTTTCCAGTTTTATTTATATAAACTGTGTGAATATTTTAATTGTATAGTTCGTTTAAAAAGAATAGTTAAATAAAATTTTGACGCCAACCTAATAGGTTATTAGTAATTAATTTGGTTTTCGACAGTGATGCTAAGAATGATCCATATGTGACTCCTGTTTTAATTTTGGTACATGAGTGATCGCTCGGTATTTGATTAGGCGGGGTGTCACATTTTGTTTAAAGCCTCAAATTGTAAAAATCAAAAGCACTAAGCCGAACTGACCAAAGATGAAAATTAAGCGAAAATGAGATTAATTAACCTGGTAAGATTTTGAGATTAAATCGATTTTTGTGATTTTTAAAATTAATCCGAGTTATAATTAACTCAAAGTTCAATTCAGCGTTGAAAAAAAGTCATTGAAGATCTCTATTTATTTGTTTTGATTGGTTACGAGCAACGAGAGGAATGTTATCTTGAAACACGCGCTAAAAATATCTTTAAATTAAAATCATTCTCGAGACGCATATGGCAAAATAATTAGTAATTTGTGCAATGAAATAGTCCCTCGTTTGTTTAGCCCTAATTTATTAGCCATAAAAAAGACGTGAAAAATTATACCTTTTGCAAGCCCACTTGAGCCTTATAATTTTACCCTTCTTGTTTATTAACCCGAAAAACCCGTTTAGCCCGGAGTTGTGAAAATTGGAAAATTGATCAATTAAGTCCGAAAAGTGCATAAAAAAGGGCAAGAAAAAAACAAAAGAAATATGCTCAACAAAAATAGCAAGAAAAGAAAAATGTGAAAAATAAAAAAAATAAAAAAAGCGAGAAAAATGAGCAAAAGCCCGAAAAAGCACTAACGGACATCATAAGAACATTTTCCAATTCCGGATTTCCTAACCATTACTAATTTTACCCAATACACCTTACAACCCAAGAAAGTACTAACCAAGTTCGAATTTCCAAATTAATAACCGCGAGGAGAGCTAAGACACTAAAAGATGATAAGAGAGATTGATTAGTGTGAATAAGAGGCGATATTTCCCATTTTTCAATGACCATAACTTGATGAAGAGATATTTTCACCATAAAAAATTAGTCTTCCAAATTTGTGTGCGTGAAATTATATCCATTATATTTACTCTTATGAATCACGTATACAAACAAACTAGCCACATTCCGAGTGATTCGTTTGTGAGAGTATTCTATGAGAAATTGAATCAAAACGAATTTTCAAAAAGTATCATAATGATCAACCGGTGGAAGTTAGCGATTTTATTTTTGGCTTGACATACACACACACATTACAGATTGAGCCTCTTGAATATAAATTTACGGTGACTATTTTTGGGGAATTTAAATTGTACAATTTTTAGGTATTTTGATTTTTCTTTGAGTCAAAAAGTAATTTTGTGGGTATATTCACTACAAACCCTCACGAGACACAACTCGACCTACTAGGGTAACCTAGGGGTTTAATGGCTTGTTACATACGCTATATGCAATCGCTTGCCCGCGAAAAAGTTATTCTATCCCAATAAAATTTTTGAGGGATCCTTAACTCATACTCTTATTCTTTTACATTGCTCGGGACATGCAAAGTTCTAAGTTAGGGGGGAATAAAATCATCCAAATCCACACAAATATTATAGAGTAAATACTTCAAATTAATTAACTAATCGATCTGAAATAAGCCAAACTGTCATTAATTGAAAAGATCACTATTGTTAAAAAAATAAGTTTCGAGATTCTTAGGTTAGTATGGAGATGTAGATTTTTCATCAGACTTCCAAATGATTATTGTGAAGAATTAAAAAAAGACCTAAATGGCACCATCTTTAAAACATCAAAAACCCACTTGAAAACAAATAATGCAGACTTGAAATCCTTCAGCACATAAATAACACCATCTTTAAAACATCAAAACTAGCGTAAAATAAATAATGCGTACTTGAAAACCTTCATCACAAATAAATCAAACATGAGAAGGAAAAACTCATTTTCTAAATCACTTCCACTTGTTGATTACTAAGATCAACACTGTTATATTATCCAAATAATAAATCTATTGATAAAGAAAGAAAGAAAATATAGTTAGGCAATTGTAAACAGAGATATATGGGAATGGTGTAGTGATATTAGAATAACATAAACCTCAAAACACAATTGTGTGACCCTTAAATTAATATAGATATGAAAGTCCAAAACCGTAAAGATCTTAAAGTCCAAAACTTAAACCTCTGCAACACTTAATGTGTTAGATGGATAAATTTTAAAATAAAAATATAGTAGATAATGGAGATTACCTAGGAAAAAAAATCTCTAAAAAATATTAGATAATGGAAAAAACTTAGATAGGATAAACCTGGCAACATCCAAATATTTTGTGAAAATTAGCTGCCTCGCGCCTTTCATAAATATCAAAATAAAGCTTTTCTCCTTATCATCTATATTAAGATTGAGTATGCACCTATATTATCACCATAAATAAAAAAAAACATACATCAGTAAAAACAAAAGTTACAGACATGTGAAGACCCAAATAATTAATTAAGTTCCATATACAATGAGTTCGACCCTAATAACTTCGATCGCAAGAATGGAGACATTAAAAGAGAGATATTTGTTTCACATAATGGTGTATGAGAGAGAGAGAGTGATGCTTATGCTCGAGTGAGGAATATGATGGATCTAAGTCACATTCTCGTTTGTTATTGGTTTTGAGTTTTTAGCTTTTTTTAGCCCTTGACTCGAGTTTCCATTTCAATTTCATCTCTTGACTCCCAAGTGAACTCAGTTATAAAATCTTCTAAGGTCTACCCCCTTGATTGTGGTTCTTGACTGATAGATGATATCAGACTCACCAAACTCAAAAAACTAAGTCAACACAAGTCAGCAATGGAGTGCCTCTTCACCAAGGTGTATGCAAGAGGTACAAAACTTTCTAGCGTAAAAAACTAATTCGCAAGAACAATATTCAAGGATGATTTGTTGTGAATTAAAAAAGTGTTTGGAAAACATAAAACTTGAAGAAATTTTGCTGTTGATATGAAGTTACGTTTTTGCAAAATTCTTAAAGAAACTAATTCACGAAACAGGTTTATATAAAAAACATGAGTTGGTAGGGTCGTTCGAACGACTTCAGCTTGTTGTTTGAAAGACAAATGTATAAAGTTTTAACGACTCTCACTGTCATTTGAACCACAATGGAATGTCGTTTAAACGATTGGGTAATTTCGTTTGAATGACAAAAATGTCAAAATACTTTATTTTTTAAACTCCACCTACAGGTATCTAAAAAACATATTTTCGAAACCAAAAAGGTCATGTTCGTATTTTGATAAAAATTAAACATCCCAAATATAATTCCATTAATTAATTTAAACTCTAAATTATTTTATACCTTTTGGGATGCCAGGAAGTCTTCAAACTTGGAGATGCTTGAGTTCGATTCATCTTGACGGCAGAAAAATTATTCTTACAATTGTGGGGATGTAAAGTGTGACGATTGGAGTGCTACTATAAACTCTAAAATAATAAATTTTCCATGCGTCGAATGTTCATACTAGGATCATAGTATATTAAAAATTGTGCACCTTAAAGGATTAAGATCAAAGAGAGGCACTTTAGGTTGCACAAAAATTAGAAGAAATTTTGGACGAAGACTCCCAATTAGTAAACAATTTTGGGGAACACTTAATGTTTTAATCTTCTATGGTTCCATTGGATTTATACTTAGATATTTTTAATTTATTTTAGGATTTCTTTACTACAAGACTATCCAGACAATGTGTTCTAATTATGTATTATTTCAAAATATAAATTCAATTTGGTCACACATGCAATACACATGTTCACTAACTAGTTAATTACAAGTTTTGGTAATAGTTCTTGTTTGATTAATGGGTAATCTCTTTTCTTTATTGTTCATTACAAGTTAATGTTTTTAATTACTGGTCTTTGATCTTCATAGATTTGAAACAATGATCACACGTGCAATCCATGTGTACACCAACTAATTTAGATACATATGAGAAAATGGACATTTTCATTTCCATGATTTTTTTTCATAATAAAATGCTCACAATATTGGGTTAAAATGGACCTACATACTTCAAGCACCTCAAGTAAAGTATTATATTTTTACTACTATTTGTGATAATTGATCAAACAATAGATGTACAACTATTGTAAAACGAAACTCAACAAATGGGAACTAATAATACAATATGTGATACTACAAAGTGATGGGTGTATAAATAAATTTTCAAACTACATGGGAACAGTAAACAAAAACTTACCATTTCATGAAAGACTTAATCGAAAAGGTTATATCAACGTATATAAAAACATTCATGGAAACCATCAGATCAATATAAAATAAACAACAATATATTCAAACAATTTAGTTTAATCACCAAAATAACATATTCAAAAGCATTATGAAAACTGTAAATAAACCTATTGAGAATCAAAATGACAAGTCTACTAAAACTGTTGAGATTCGATTATTCAAACCAAATTTTAAATTATAACTCTTAAAAAAATAGTTTTAGAGTGTGAGAAACTGACTGAATCTATAATGGGGCAAAATTCATTCTCCAATCAACCAACGATGAGAGGATAAGTGTTTACGAGTGTTGGACTAATTGATTTCGTGATGGAATAACATTGATTCTCCAAACGAAAAGAGGCGTATAAACAAGGCTGTGTGGTTTTAGAAGTGGGAGGAGATTCGTAATGGGATAAGAGGGTAAGGGAGAGTGGGAGTGATGTAGGAAGAGTATGGGGATAGTGGGTCTCTAGAGTATGATGTCTTTTAGAATTAAAATTATCAAAAAAAAAATCCCAGGCTATATATTTGTTATTTTTTTATTAAACAAATGTCATAAATAGTGAGATAGGATTACTAGAAAATATTAATTTTATCAATTATTTTTAATATTACTATGTACAAGATACCGTCATAAAAAAACAAATATATCATATGATAGTCAAAATAATATAGTCATAAAATATCACACTAATATGACTCTTAAAATAGGATGGTCAAATAAATTACAAAATTGTTTCGTTTATATGCAATAAGCGTCATAATTATGAAACCGGAGTACTTAATATGACGATTTAATGGATACAATCATAAAAATTTATTTCAAAACAATCATAAAACGTGCTTTTCTAGTAGTGTTGGCAGTACAAAAGGAACTCATGGGCGTAATGTTCACAAAATAACCTCCATCCATTAGTTCTCATGCAAAGGTTGTGCCTTTTATAGTTGTCGGTATGTATAACGGTCTATTATGGGGGAACTTCATTGCTCTATTAACATTTGAGAAAGTGATCTCAAATATGAATTTTCGAATCAACCTATGAAGCACCCTATATCTTTGAGTCACTTGAGTCTATATTATATAGGTGCTCATCTAGTTTGGACATAATGACAAAATTGATTCATACCCTTTTAAACCAACAAGCCTTGAGACTCTTCATTTTGATTGCCTCTAATAGTCCAAAGGTATAAACACCAACACAACACCTAGGATCATTTATGTGTTGCATCTGACATTGCATTCTTCATAATATGGATTTGCGTGAGTTAAATCCCTTTAAAATAATTTTTGGGATATTTTAAATAATTTCTAAGATTTTGTAAACAATTTTTACAAATTTAAAATTGGCATTTACAAAGTTTGTGGGTTGTTTTGTAAATTCATTAAGATGTTAAAATCTTGCATGTGTAGAAACCAAATGCGCTTGATATATGTGTGGGTACAAATTGTATTTCTGAAAGTTCATAAACACACATTTTACAAGCCATCAGAGCCATACACATGTTAATCTAACAACGGTTGTGTGGCCATACCCGATCCTTGCGGAAGGAGAGACGTATGAGGGGCCTGTCATCTTCGTGGTGAGAGGATCTCCGTCCCGCAGATCTCTCTCAGGAGCGCTTCGGCCATCGTCATCAATATGTGATGTGAAAAAATGTAGAGAGATGGAGTCGCTAGTCAATTTTACTCAAAACAGACAAAAGAAAAGGGGAACCCATCCCGAAGGACAACATCCAAAGATACACTGATACATACGAAACCAAAATTATTCGAAAAGGGTTCAAAGGCTAGGTTACGAAATGGGAAGGTGTTAGGCACCCATTCCGCCCTTACGGTCTCTCATGAATTGTTGCTATTTTCCTTTATTTCTTCGTGACATGTGTGCATGTGTATATGTAGTGGAGATAGGAATCATCGACTTTTATCATGGAAGAGATAAAGCGAGTCATCCATAAAAATAATATTAGAAAATAATATTTACGCGATTATCCTAGCGTTGATCGTTATAAGGGAACGATAACACATACAGAATAATACACCACTAAGAACAAATATATGTATATGTATATGTAAATATAAATATAAAAATTCTAGGAGAATTAAGTTAAAGAATATAGAAAAATAGAAAATAGGAGAAAAGTAGTATTCGAGTCTCATGTTTTACCCCGAGATGCCTACATAGCCTATAGAGGCATCAAGGTCCACGTAGTTTTTATGCAAAATGAGGGGTGGAATTTATCCCATAAATCCAACCGGGGACTTCTCTTATGTGTGTGTGTGTGTGTGTAAAAAAGTGTTTTAGTTGTGAGAAAAGTGTGAGAAAAGAATGAGAATTCCCATTTGGCCCCCCTTTTCTTATTTTTTTTGGGTTTTATTTATATCAAAATAAGAGATGTGCAATAATACTAAATAAAAATTATATTAGGATAAGTGAGATGGAGAGAATAAAAGTGTTAAGTAATAAAACAAGTTAATGCGAATTTAGGGGAATTTGAAGAGAGAGTTGAGAAAGTTGGACTTTCTTGAAGATCTTGAGCTTGATCTTGAATGGTGGAGAGAAACACTTACACTTGGATGATAATGAAGGGTATTTAATTCACCAAGTTTAATAAAAAATTAGGGTTGGAAAGGGATTTGGATCTGGAAATCACGCTGACTCCGAGAGGGTTTTTCTGAGCTCGCTGAGAGTGATGGATTTCAGATCTTCTCCCCTTTGCAATGAGGTCAGACCCTCCTTTTTATAGGACCAAGGCATTGCCAATCGGTATAGTCCTGGTCGTGCCAATCGGCAGGTGTTTTTGGGCACACTGCCGATAGGCACGGTTTGGAACGTGTCGTTTGGCAGTCACTTTCAGGTTCCTTTAGAAAATCGATTGTAGTGCGCAAAGTGTTTATCCGAATCATGCACAAGGTATATAGTTGGAAAGGTAATTCAGAGACCTTTGAAAGTCCTTGGACTTCTCCCGGGTTCGGGAGTTGACTTTGGGTCAAATGTGGCTCGAAAATGTTCGTTGGTCCTTTGGATGGGGAATTATCGGACGCAAACGGATTGTTCATCTGCATGGTAAGTCTGAATCGCGCACGGGGCGTAACATTGGAAATGTTAGGAGATGTATTTTGACATTCCAAAGAGTTTAACTTGGTTTGGCAAGTTAACTTTGGTCAACTGGGGCCTGGAAGCGTTCGATGACCTTTCAGAGTAAAATGAATCATTTCTCCGCACTGTAAGTCAGAATTGGGCCCGAGGCAGACCGTTGGAAAGGGGTTTTAGCGTCCTTTGAATATTCATTTAGTATCGATAGAGTTGAAGAGTTGACTTTAATAAAATGGATCCTGGGAACGTCCGGTGGCCTTTAGGTCAGGTTTTGAGGGAAAATGGGTTGTTCGTTTGCACCGTGAGTTAGAATCGCGCATGAGATGGACCATTGGAAAGGGAAACCAGTGACCTTTGGAATTTCATTCAATCTCAGTTGAGCTGAAGAGTTTGAAATTTGGGCAAATGGAGCTTGGGAGTATACGATGGCCTCTAGGTCAGTACCTGGGGTATGACTTAGGTTTGTGGTGATGAAGGTAGGTGCTAGGGTCCCAAGGAGAGGTTTAGGGGGGTACTAGAATGGGGTGCCTACAGAGGCCCTCGATGGGTGAGTTTGGAACAAACGATAGCCATCGAATAGACACTGCATGATGCCTTTGAAAGAGGATGACCAATTCAGAGGGTCGAGGTCTATTCTGAGGATCTAAGGATGAGGATGACCGATTCTGTAGGTCGAGGTTGATTCTGAGGACCTAAGAGAAATACTGAGGATGATCTAAAGAAAGTGATGATCAAAGATTTAGGTCAATTTTGAGGACCTAAAGTGATGCCGGGGGAGACCGATTCTATGGGTCGATGCCAATTCTGAGGGTTTAAATTGTGATGACCAATTCTGCGGGTCAAAGCCAATACGAAGGGCTTAGGTTCAGATGATCAACTTTGTAGGTCGAAGCCAATTCTGAGGGCTTAGGTTGAGATGACCAATTCTACGGATCGAAGCCGATTCCGAGTGATTAAGTTGAGATGACCAATTTTGTGGGTCGAAACAAATTATGAGGGCTTAAATTGAGATGACCAATTCTGCGGGGTGAAGCCAATTCTGAGGGCTTAACTTGAGATGACAAATTCTGTGGGTTGAAGCCAATTATGAGGGCTTAAATTGAGATGATCAATTCTGCGGGTCGAAACCAATTCTGAGGGCTTAAGTTGAGATAACCAATTTTGCGGGTCGAAGCCAATTCTGAGGGCTTAAGTTGAGATGACCAATTCTGCAGGTCGAAGCCAATTCTGAGGGCTTAAGTTCAAATGACCAATTCTGTGGGTCAAAGCCAATTCCGAGGGCTTAAGTTGAGATGACCAATTCTGCGGGTCGAAGCCAATTCTGAGGGCTTAAGGGGATATGACCCATTCTGCGGGTCGAATCCAATTCTGAGGGCTTAAGTTGAGATGATCGATTATGTTGGTCGAAGCCAATTCTAAGGGATAAAATTGAGATGACCGATTCTATGGGTCAAAACCAATTATAAGGGCTTAAATTGTGATGACCAATTATGCGGGTCGAAGCCAATTCTAATGGCTTAGGTTGAGATGACCAACTTTGTAGGTCGAAGCTAATTCTGAGGGCTTAGGTTGAGATGACCAATTCTACGGATCGAAGCCAATTCTGAGTGATTAAGTTGAGATGACCAATTCTGCGTGTCGAAGCCAATTCTGAGGGATTAAATTGAGATTAACAATTCCATGGGTCAAAGCCAATTCTGAGGGCTTAGGTTGAGATGACCAATTCTGCAGGTCGAAGCCAATTCTGAGGGCTTAAGTTGAGATGACCAATTCTGCAGGTCGAAGCCAATTCTGAGGGATTAAGTTCAGATGACTAATCTTATGGGTTAAAGCCAATTCTGAGGGCTTAAGTTGAGATGACCAATTCTGAGGGTCGAAGCCAATTCCGAGGGCTTAAGTAGAGATGACCCATTATGCGGGTCGAATCCAATTCTGAGGGCTTAAGTTGACATGACCAATTATGTTGGTCGAAGCCAATTCTGAGGGATAAAATTGAGATGACCGATTCTATGGGTCAAAACCAATTCTAAGGCCTTAAATTGTGATGACCAATTCTGCGGGTCGAAGCCAATTCAAGGGCTTAGGTTGAGATGACCAAATTTGTAGGTCGAAGCCAATTCTGAGGGCTTAGGTTGAGATGACCAATTCTACGGATCGAAGCCAATTCCGAGTGATTAAGTTGAGATGACCAATTCTGCGGGTCGAAGCCAATTCTGAGGGATTAAATTGAGATGACCAATTTCGCGGGTCAAAGACAATTCTGAGGGCTTAGGTTGAGATGACCAATTCTGCGGGTCGAAGACAATTCTGAGGGCTTAAGTTGAGATGACCAATTATGCGTGTCGAAGCTAATTTTGAGTGCTTAGGTGTGATGTTCTTGGTGAACTCTTCCGGGGAAATTACCTTGGGATTTTGATTTGATCTGGGGAGCTAATTGATGGGGAAATCATCGTATCTTTTGGAGACTTTGTCGGGGGAACAACTAATTTAATGTTGTAGATTCCATTGGGGAAGTGATTAGGTGGTCCAGGGTTTGGACATATTTCTAGAGGAAATGTGAGACCTTTGGGGAATAGGAGATAACCTGAAGTTCGAGATACTTTAAAGGTACTCTGGGGACGTTTTGTGGGAGAGATCCGCTGGGGAAATAGGGGTTTCACTTAAGTGTGTGTGAAATTTTCTTGGTAAAACTGTTGTAAACCCTCCCTGGAATTTTTAGAATTTTTTTGAGGATTTTTCAGGGTTTTCTGGTATTTTCTGGGAGTTTCTTTACGAAAACTTAAGGGGGGTGCCGGTCGGCATGGTGTGGAGGGTTCCATTCGGCAGTGGCAAGGACTTATGGACTACCTCGAGAAGGTAAAATGTCATTGTCGATCTATAGGTGGGGTGTAGTGCCGATCGGCATGACCCTTAGCTTCCTATAAAAAAGGGGCGGGTTCCCCTCATTTTTCACAGCTTCTTGCCTTATCTCTTTCTGTTATTTTCTTCTGCGAATCGTTCTATCATTCCCCAATCTAAAAAATGGCTGCTTTTTTTAGCTCTTTGGTACACAGGGAATGGTTGGTTGTTGACAACTGGGCGAATATGGAGTGGAGGCCCAGGGCGCCTCTTGCTTTGGGGAGTGAGAACTCTTTTGATGCATTTGAGCCAGTTGCGAACGAGCAGACTTTACTACGGGAGCCATCGCATCATCCCTCTTCTAGGCTAGTGAACCCTGGTGGTTATGTAAGTAAAAAAAATGACTTTTGGCACTTTTTGGTGATTTCCTTTATTTCTTGGATTTTGACAAGGTTTTTCTTTTGACCCTCTGATGTTTCTTTGTCGACTATGTGTGCCCACGGGACGATGGGGCTTAAGGATGTCTGGGAGCACCTTCCACCTATGGTGCATTGGGTAATATCATCAGTAGGCTTTAGGAGGCTGGCGTCTGTACTGGACGAGACGCCTCGTACGACGACGGTCTTATGCACTCTCGGGGAGAGGTGGTGGGACACTACCCATACCTTCCATTTTGGCTTCGGGGTGATGATTGTGACTCCTATAGACTTGAAGCAACTACTGGGGCTGGATTGTGATGCAGAGAAGATAGAGGTGGATCGCTCTTTACTGGTGAGGTCGGAGGCGGTGCGGGTAGCGCTAGGTGATGTGGGGAGGATAGTGTCTTGGGAATCTATTCGTTTGTCCCTGCTGAGGGATGTTTTGTTGGGTAGGGTGATTGATGTGGAGAACTAGCTGTAGGTGAGACAGATGGACCGACTGTTTATTCTGTTGGTGTTGGGGGGATTTCTGGTGGCGTCGAGCGGCGACGTTGTCCACTTATGGATTTTTCCACACTTGAGGATGTTTTCGAACATCCCTCTCTATGATTGGGGGAGCCTGACTTTAGCGACCCTTTATTTTTCTCGGGACGCATTTAGCCGGTGCTACCGGCAGACTTTTACTGGAGCCACGTATCTTCTTGAGGTATTCTTTAATTTGGGCATTTTCCTTTTTGTGCATTCGCATTTCACTTGTGCGTCTCTTTTTTATCGCGAATTCTTATCTTTGGCAGACGTGGTTCCATGAGGTGATTGGATGTAATACCCAGCTGATTTTTATGAAGGATGAGACTGTTGGGGACTTTTACCGGTTGTATCAGCGATGTAAGGCCAATCAGGAATCGAGGAAGTCTCTTTCTCTGGAGGCGGTGCGTCAGGTCTTGAATGGACTAACCAGTGATAGGGTAAGACTTTTTTCTTCTTTAGTCTTGGTCTTTGTGTGATCTGATTCCATGTTGACTTATATTTGCTGGGGATTTTTCAGGTGACCTTTTACCCTTAAGGGAAGGTTGTTCAGGACACTGGGTGGACTAGGGTGAGTGCGTAGATGAGACATTTAGTGGCGCATGAGTTTATCCACTCTTGGTATCTCGGGGAGAGGGTGGTCCGACAGATTGCTGAGGAGGAAGTGGTGGTGCCACCTACGAGTCCCCCTATGTCTATGTGGCGGGAGCGAATGCTGCTCGAGGACATGAGGATTGCAACGATGATTGGCAAGTCCTATCTGTTGTATACCGACACATCTTTGCCGTATGATTATATGGATTTTGTAACGAGTTGGCTGATAGTGCCCAACATATATGATTCACTGCCCTTCCCTCCTGCGGGTTCGAGTCGGCTAATGGGGTCCTCCCACGGCGGTGGCGGTCCGTCGACATCTGCGGCGATAGCAACTTTAGAGGTACCCTTTGTGAGGTTGCAAACCCCTTCATACAACATCCGGCGGGCTGATGGAGGGATGGTGCCTATGTTTCATCATCCTCATGTGATGGACCCGAAGGAGTTGGGCTTGGCAGAGGAGGTTCTTCGTCCTTTGGTATACCTTTATGTTCTTCTATTTTCTTTCTTTTTGGTTTTGTTTGATCCTTTCTGCTTGATACCATTTTTTTTTCCTTTTCTTGCAGCAAGTCAGGGTGTCCACCACTTGGCTGAGGGATATTAGAGACTGAATATCTTCAGCGACTGCCCATATTCGGGATGCGGTTCCTGTTCCTTCTTGATTGGTGCCGTCTGCCTCATCCGGGGAGGAGCTTGGTTCGGGTAGTGGTGGTGAGTCATCTCGTCACAGGTGAAAGAGAGCGAATCGCAGGGGTGGAAGTTCTTAGAGAGAGAAGGGAAGGGGAAGTGTGAGAGAGAGAGAATGTGGGTCCGAGCTAAGTCCCGTTGTTTTTCTTCTTTTCTTTATTTTCCTGAAAAATGATGTAACACATAAACATATCTATGCAATGCAATGGAGTTTTTTATTATCTTCTATTAGTAATGAATGCATATGCGCCTTTTAATTTTCTGCTGAGACCGTAAAAAGAAATATTTTTGGGATTTGAAGGAAAGTTTTATTTAAAATGAGAATTTATATAAATATGGAAGGGGATTTTAAAATTCTGTTGAGAATATCAATTTATTTTTATTGAGTTTTATGATTTTGACAAAAGAGGAAAAAGGGAAGTTTCTAAAAACAGGAGGTTGCCGATCGGCAAGACCCTTGTCCGACTTATTGGCAGGTCAGTCTAGTCTAATCAATCAAAGCTTTGATTGGTACCCTCTTCAGCCTTTGGTACCTTGTGGGGCAGGATTTCCTACGATTTTTACAGGGGTTATGTTTTTTGTGAGGGATTTCAAGTATAAAAAGGGGTAAGGGTGGAGTGCTTTCATCACACCTTCATATTCTATCTTTCTTATTCTGTGAAATGGGTCTCCCTGGTAGTGTTGAGTTTTCCAACTACCTCGAGACTTTGGAGTCAATGTTCTCCTATAACGTCGACTATGATGATTTCAACATGCGTCGAGTCTCTTTATGGTGTAATTATCCCATAGAGTGGAACATGCTGATAGTGGCGGTATAATTTTGGTACCCCGAAGACCATGTATTCCGTTTTGGCTTAGAAGAAGTCTGTCCGACTTATGAGGAATTTTCTCCCATGTTGGGAGTAAATCCTAGTGTGGCGGATGCTATGCCTCAGTTTTCCTGATATTCCCGGGAGTTATTGGTTGGACTTCTTCATGTCTTACCCTCGATGAGTAGATCCTTGGTTACTGGAGAAACGATTTCCCTTTCGATGGTGCTACGATATGTGCATTTGCAGTAGATTGGTGATGATGGATATGCCGGAGCCATCGTTATGGGCTTGGCTTCAAAATTACTGTTGGTGACTGGGGAACTGCTGGTGGACCCATAACTTGTATATATTACTTCATGGATGTCCTATCATCGCAATCCTGTTACGATGATACTGGTGGAGACATTGAATGGCCTGGATGCCTGGCGAGAAGGTCGTTATGACTTTTTGAGGGGTAGCCCTGTGATGTTGTTCATGTGGTTTTCTGAAAGATTTCGCCTAGTGACTCCTCCGGAATACCCTTTATCGACTATTCCCAACTTCTTTTCACGCTATTTCATCAGCGTTGGCCTAGATATTCAAAGGTGCGAGAACTAGTTTATGGATCATGCAGCTCTAAATCTGCACTGGTCAGTGCCTTGGTGGGGACCGTTACTGCCTATTCTGGAGCTGGGGGAACACCCGTACATGGGGCTGGTTGGTCTCAGATAAACCTCTTTCTATTTCCCTTGGCGGCTTCTGCGCCAATTTGGCTGGGAGCAGGTCGTGCCACCTCAGACACTAGATTTATTTCCGGTAGAAGATCTGACAGAGCATCTACGCATGTGGCTTGGCTCTTTGTGGGAGAGTTGGCGTCCATCGACCCATCCTTCTCAGTCTATTGGGAGAGTTTAGCACATCCCCGGGGATTATATGAAGTGGTTGTGGATAAGAGTGGTCATCAAGATGTTGGTAATGGAGACTGGACAAAGGTGGCTTGTCTTATTCGATACCATGGAGGGAGGTGTAGTAATTTTTTCGAGACTAGTTCGAACTTATCGATCTATGGAACGTCTATGACACTCTATTCAAACAAGGGAAGCTTGGGGACCCCAGGATGTGGATGATGATGATGGAGCAGACTCCTCTGGTAGCTGTGGGTAGGACTCTTTGAGAGTTTGTTTTATAATGGGGAATAAATTTGGGAATTTTTTTGGCTTTTTAGGAAGGTAGGGGGGAAGGGAGTTATTCGTTCCTTATGTAATTGCACTGTAATTTCTTATTAGTGAAATAAATAAGTTTTTTATATTCTAGCTATGACTTTTGATGAATTTTGTATTTTAAATTATCTATACTTATCACTAAGGCATGCATAATCCTTTTGTTCAAGTATATGTTAGAATGAACTTTCGTTCTCGGAGATAAGAAAATAATAGTTTATTTATGAAAAATAAGGGGTCGTGCTCATGTAAGATGTATGATCTGCCAACGTACCTCTGGGAAGGTTTTAATTTTTTCTAAAAAATGGTTCTTGCAGAGGATCAGTCCCACGTAGTTATGGGTAGAGGGAAATGAAGATTTTTTTTAGAAGAGAAGGGAAACGAGAAGAGTCATAGCGCATCGAGATTTCGGACTAGGGGTAAAACTTCTTGAGATGGTCCAGGTTGACTGGACGAGCCATCTCTTTTCCATATAAGTCGGGGAGCATGGCGGCACTGCCAAAAAAGATCTTCTTGACGATGTATGGGCCGCTCCAATTGGGCTTGAATTTACCTATGGGGTCCCAGATGGGCTCTACTATTTCTTTGAAGGCTAAATCTACTTATCGGACACCGCGGTCCTTGACTTTCTTATTGAATGATCGCGCTATACGGCGATGGTACCCTTGTATGTAGCATAGAGCTTTCAACCTCCTTTAATCTAGGAGGGCCAACTTGTCAAGACGACTTTGGTACCAGTCTTTTTCGCTGACCTTGCTTTCAATCATAATTTACAATGAGGGTATTTCCAGCTCCACAGGTAGGACTGCTTCCATGACATAGACTAAAGAGTAAGGGGTAGCCCCAATAGAGGTTCGGTAGCCCCAGAGGGCATATGGGATTCGGTCGTCCCAATCTCTGTAACTTTTGGTCATCTTACTGATGATGGCTTTAAGGTTCTTATTGGCAGCTTTGACTGCACCATTGGTTTGAGGTCGGTAGGGAGAAGATTTATGTCTCTAAATCCAATAGTCGTTGACCACTTCTGTGACTTCTACCTCGAAATGCAACTCGTTATCTGACACTAACTCATGTGGGACCCCATATCAGTAGATGATGTTTTTCTTAATGAATTGGGCCACTTTCATGGCATTCAGGATTACATATGACTCGGCTTCGACCCATTTGGTGAAGTAATCAATGGCAACTAGGATGAATTCATGCCCGTTGGAAGCCTTGGGCGTAATTTTCCCTGTGATGTCGATACCCTAGGTGGAGAATGACCAGGGAGAAGTCATGTTGTATAATTCTCGCGGAGGCAGGTATTTGAGGTTGGAAAATTATTGGCATTTGAGGCATCTCCGGACATAGGCGGTAAAATCCTAGATCATAGTGGTCCAGTAGTAGCCTTATCAGATGATCTTCTTGGCAAGAATATGAGAGTTCATATGGGGCTAGCATTCCCCACTGTGGATTTTCTGCAATACGTCTTCAATGTCAGCCCCTGCAATACAGTGTAGATAGGTTCCATCAGAGTTTTTCTTCAATAATGCTTTGTAACAGATGATGTATTAGGCAGCCAATTTTCAAAGGGTTGCTAGGTCTTTTTTGTTAGAACCCTAGGGATACCTACCATGCTTGAGGAGGTTCCAGATATCATAGTACCAATAATTGGCTAGCTCGGGATCTTCTTTGGTGATGAGCTCAATGTGGTAGCAATGGGTTGGTTTATCTTGCTTTTGAATTAGGAAAGGGGACATTATTATTCCTTCGGGCATGTCGACCATGGAGGCTAGGGTAGCATGGGTATCGACTAGGTTATTCTTTGCTCGAGGTAGGTAATAGAAGGTGATATATTGGAATTGGGAGGTAGTTCTTCTAAATGGGCATGGAAGGGCTGGAGTTTCTCATCCTTGACTTTCCATTTTCTGAGCACTTGACCGATGATGAGGGAAGAATCCCTGTAGACATCTAGGTATTGAATTCCTTTCTTGAGAGCAACTTTGAGGCCAACCGTACACGCCTCGTTTTGAGTCATGTTGTTGGTGCAGGGGAAATCCAACTTGATGGTGATGGGAGTGTGGGAGTCATCTGGGGCGATCAAAAGTATCCCAATGCCGTATCCCTTTTTATTGGCAGCGCCATCAGAGAACATTTTCCATCGGAGGTCGTCTTGAGGAGTGCATAGGATGTTTTCATCTGGGAATTTGGAGATCCAGCTGTCAGCTTCTTTCATGGGGTAGTCAGTGAGATAGTCAGAGATGGATCTTCCTTTTATGGCTTTCTGTGTGACATACACGATATCAAACTCGGCTAGGAGCATCAACCATCGAGCCATTTGGCTGGATAAGGTGAGTTTCTCAAGTAGGTACTTGATGGGGTCCATTTGGGATACAAGTTTGATGGGGAAGGAGAGCATGTAGTGTTGAAACTTTTGGGTGACCCAAAAAAGTGCATCACATGCCTTCTCCAAAGAAGTGTAGTTGACTTCGTACCCGGTCAATTTGCGATTGGCGTAATAGATGGCTCTTTCTTTATGGGAATCTTCAAGGTATTGGGCTAGAAAATAACCAACTGCAGTGTCGATTATGGTTAGGTATAGGAGCAAGGGGAGACCAGGTTATGGTGGCATGAGTACCCGAGGTTGGGTCAAATATTATTTGATTCGGTCAAAAGCTTCTTGGAAAGCCTCGTTCCAAACATTAGTTGAATCCTTTCAGAGGACTTTGAAAATAGGTTCGCAGATGGAGGTTAGCTGGGTGATGAGCCGACTGATTTATTATAATTTTCCAAGGAAACCACAGACTTCTTTCTCCATTCGGGGAGATGGAATCTCAAGTATGGCTTTCAGCTTGGCAGGATCTACTTCTATCCCTTTCTCACTGACCATGAATCCTAAGAATTTTCCCTTTATAACACCGAAGACACATTTCTGTGGATTGAGTCTCATCTGATACTGTCACAGTCGTTCGAAGAACATTCGGAGGGCGGGAACATGACCTTTTCTAGTTTTGGATTTGATAATTGTATCATCCATATAGACCTCGACTTCCTTGTGAATCAGATCATGTAGGATGGTTCTGGCAGCCCTCTGGTACGTAGCCCGACCAAATGGCATAACGGTGTAGCAAAAGGTTCCCCACGGTGTGATAAATGCAATTTTTTCTTGGTGATCCGGGTGCATTTTGATTTGGTTGTATCCGGAAAACCCATCGAAGAATGACTTAAGAGCATGACTGGCTATGTTGTCCACGATCATGTCAATATTGGGTAACGGGTAATCATCCTTTGGAGAGGCTTTGTTTAAGTCCTAGTAGTCTACACACATTCGAACTTTTCCTCATCATTTCGGCACAGACACTATGTTGGCTAGCCATGTGGGATATTTGAGCACACAAATGAAGCCCACATTCAGCTGTTTGATCAGTTCTTCTTTGACTTTGAGCGACCATTCGGTGCGGAGCTTACTCAACTTTTGTTTAACTGGATTGTAATCTGGGAGAGTGGGGATCTCATGTTGAGATATTTCGGGATCAATGTCGGGCATGTCGTCATAGGACCACGCGAAAACATCCACAAATTATTTCAGTAATTCTTCAAATTGTGCACGCTCATGCTCGTCAATGGTAGACCCCATCCTAATCTCGCGCATTTGGCTACTAGAACCGAGGTGAACAATAATAGTTTCCTCTTCATTAACTTGAACGCGGTTATGTTGTTTGTTATTAACCTTATTTAGATCAGTTAAGAATTGTTCATTTGCAAAATCATCATCATCAAAAGTTTGATTAGAATCCAAATAGTTAATGTAAGGCACAACAAGATACTTAAAATCTTCATTTATTTCATTGATAGGAAAAATAGCATTGAGAACCTCATCAAAGGAGGTATCGATTACATTTGAGCAAGGATAGACAATAGAAGAAGAAATAGGGCAAACATTGGGGTTAGAGTGGGCTTTTAACAGGTAGAACCGGCGCAGCATGCCAGTTGAGGAGAGTTGTATCAGCATCTTTAATCAAGTGGGATGGATCCAGTGATGCGGTGCTTGAATGAACCATACAGAGTGTCAGCCCCAGTGTTTGTAAGTTAAACGAATCCTCAGAGTCACTCTCTTCGGTATATTTAATGAGTGGTTGTACATGGTGTCTAGAACTTTCAACCCATGGGTAGCTTTCTTGGAAAAAGATCTCCATTCCAAGCTTTATCTTCTTATCTGTATGGTCATACCAGGGTTTCGGAAAGCTACAAAAGGGGAAGTCCTCGCCCTCTTTAATGAATCGTACATTCAATGAATCACTTGGGATAGTCTGGATGCAGTCTAATCTTATCTTTGGTTGAGACTGGCGGATCATTCTGAGATCGTGTTCTGACGGTTGATACCCCAAACCACAAGGGGGAAAGCTCTTTTCAATTCAATGGGTTCAATTATCCCTTGATGTCTTTATCCTAGCCCTAGTCCGGGCATGAAGTGCATGTTTCTGAATCACATTGACATTTCCATGAGGGCCGTGTTCTGGACAAACCCTTTTTTTGAAATTTTCCCCTACTGGGAGTAGAAGTGGATCAATTCGGAATCCTGATAAGAGCATATCAATTGACCCGTACTGTATCTCAAGGATTGGGCATTGTCATCGTCACCCAAAATGGTGATGATTCATCTGTCGGTGAAGAACTTCAATTTCTGATGGAGCGAGGAAGACACTCCCTTGATATTGTGGAGCTAAGGTCGTCTGAGCAACATGTTAAAACAAGCTAGGATGTCAATAACTTGGAATTCAACAACAGGGTTTATAGGGCCAGACCCTATAACAAATTTTATGGATCCCATCACTTCTCGATGAGTATTATCGTAGGCACGTACAACAGCAAAGGTTGGAGCGAGGTCACTTTCCTTCAGTCCTAAGAATTTGAAGGTTCTTAATGGGAATACATTCAAGGCGGATCCATTATCGATAAGAGAGAGTGGTACGATCTTTACCATAACTTCAACCGAGATATTGAGTGCATGATTGTGGTTTGGCACGATTATGGGGATTTCTTCTTTGAAAAAGGATAGAATCTGGGTAGAGGTCAAGGATCCGACTAAATTTACTGCCTCTTCTACTGTGGTAGAAGGAGGTACTGCGAGTCCATTAAGTAACTTCATCAAGACATTTTTGTGCAATTGGGAAGATATGAAAAGCCCCCATATAGTGATGTTAGCTTGAGTTTTCTTTAGCTGATCAAGGATCTTGCTCTCCTCGAGGGTAATTTTTGGCATAGGAAGGCTTTCAACGCCCTTCCCTTTATTATTGGTTGGTGGTAAGTTTGGGATCTGGAAATGCCTCCCTGATCTGGTCATGTGATTTACTGAAGAAGGGAAGAACACGACTCCTATTTCCTCGTCGATCTCAGGTTGTTCTGCCACCTTGTTTATTTCTCTGAGGAGTTCTTCAAATGATATCATCCCACACATATCGACCATCGGTTCAATCTTCTTTGAAGATTTCTCTTCATTTGAATCTTCAAATTCTTCCCCCACCTAGTGGAAACAATTATATCTTTCCATTCAAAGTCAATGCATTACACAATTTCAATGGCTTCTTCGTACAGGTCCTCCCATTCTACGAGGAGATTAAAGGGTTAAGGGACCAGGCGCCCTTGTAACTTCAGAGTATCAAGTAACTAGGTCATACTGCAAATATTATTGGCTTGCCTGAATAATTTTGCCATGATCTAGACAAAATCATATAGGCTGACTTCATCGATTGGTACTACCCAATTGTCTGACTCTCGGGCCCATTTTCGTGCTTTAAAGAATAGCATACTGAACCTTTGGAAGTCAATGATCATCTATGGGGAAAATTTCAACCCGAACTCTATGAGTTGGTTTAACACTTCTAATAATTCCATACTTTCATTTTTAGAATGGGTACGGACAACAATACATGCTCTGGTAAGGAGTGATAGTACCTGATCAGCGAGGCTAGCAAGGTGTAGGAGGAAGTATGGTCAAGTTTGGAGAGGTTCGAGAGCATATATGGGTGTGATTTGAGTTGAGGGATAAAATTCTGGGTTTATTTCTAGGAAGATAGCATTGGTATGATTTGGGAGTGGGTTGTGAGTAGTGTTTGGCTTAGGATTGGCTGGTGGGGCAATAGTACCCCGGTCAATTAGACCTTGGATTATATTTTAGAGGTGAAAGCATTGGTTGGTGGTATGGCTAGCATCTTGGTGAAAGGAGCAATGGGCATCTACCGTGAAGTTTCTTGGGAGTGGATTTGGCAATGGATGGGGGTCCAAGGGTTTGATAAGGTTTCAGCTTAACAAGGCTTGATAAAATTTGGAGAGGGGAGCATGGAGCTCGATGTATTCCTTTTGGACTGGGACGGGGCGACTTTCTAGAGCCCGTGAGGTGGTTGGTTGAGAAATGTTATTGATGGTTGAAACTGTAGCATTGGTGGGTTTATAGTATTTTCTGGGCGTGAACTGTCCGAACATTTTCTTTGGTTCAACTTCTGTTTTAGCAAGACCCTCCTCGATTTCTACTTCGACTTCTTTGAGATCCCAGAAGTGGGGATAGTATTGTCCTCCCATTGTTGCTCGGACATGTGGTAAGAAGTTCTTCTTCACTATGTTGACCTGTTCTTCTTCGAATGGCCGATTGGTTATGGTGGCTTCTTTTTCCCTCCATCAGGCTATGAAGTTACTGACTGATTCTCCAGAGTTCTGCTTGAGAAACTATAAATCATGATGGGGGACCTCATGCACTTCGTTGTATTTGTACTACAACATGAATTCTCGGGGCTACATCCTCCCAGCTACGAATTATGGACTCTTCGAGAGATAAAAACCATTGGAGGGCACTATCATTCAAAGTTTACTGAAATAATTGGTCCATCACTTCTTCATAAGCCCTTAGGAGAGTCATAGAACGGTGATAACTGCAAAGATGAACAATCGGGGGTCCACTTCCTTCGAATTTCTCGATATTTGGCATTTTGAACTTCCCGGGTAACCTCTCCTTAGGATAAGGAGAAATGTGGGTGTAGTCCATGTAATTCCCAGATATTCTGACTTGGTCAAATTTCTTAGTTAATATCTCAAGATCTTATTTAACCTTGTTCAACTCTTCCTCTTTTGGATCAATGATCATAGGCAAGTTAGCCCCAGGCTAGGTAAGGTTTGGCATAGAAAGCTAGGCAGGCGGCGACCCATTAGCAGGAGGGGCGCGTGGAGTATGCTGATACTCTTCGGGGACCCAAATAGGCTCGGGTGGACCCATAGTGCGAGGGAATAGGTCCTCAGGCTCTTGAGGAACAGGAACCTGGTTTCGTTGCGTCTCTCGAACCTTAGTGTGGAGGTTGTCAATCTTGGACACGAGCTGAGCTAAAACTGTCATCAGATCTGGCTGCACAACTGGTACTTGATATGTGTTCTCCATAGAAAGCTGATGGATTCTGGACTTGAAAGAAGTAGCAGGGGAACGGACTGAACTTCAGGGTGATATGACTGAAGATCGAAGCCAATAAGGAGCCAGGCCAAGGGCGTGCGATCGACCTGAGAAGGCGTAAAATGGGATTTAATTTTTAGATTAAGAATGGAAATATTTTTGACATTTTTTTAATAATGAAATACAAAATATTTTTGCTTTTTGATAAAGAAGGGATAAATGTTTTTGGATTTTTGATAAAGAAAGGAGAAGTGTTTTTGGATTTTTGATAAAGAAGGAAGAAATGTTTTGGGATTTTTGATAAAGAAAGGAGAAGTGTTTTTGGATTTTTGATAAAAAGGGGAGAAATGTTTTGAGATTTTTTATAAAGAAAGGAGAATTTTTTTTGGATTTTTGATAAAGAAGGAAGTAATGTTTTGAGGAGACGGGTCTCAACATGATTATTATTATTATTATGTTCTCACTTGTATAAAATTCTCCTAAATGCAAAATGAAATGCCGGACGGGACTTGAGCCTGTAAAAGTTGGGTTTGTAACATATGCGAAGCTATGGTTGGACTTGTAACCAGGCTCACGGGTAGGCTCCCGTTTTAAAAATGTGCAAAATTATGGGTGGCAGGCCGACCCGGAATTTTGGTAGAGTTTCGGGTCGAAACCGACAATCTAACGTGCGTGTCCTAGGCTTGACACCTACATGTGGTATGAAATTGGTTGGGTGAATCGGAAAGGGTTCCCCCCTTTGGTGTGGTTTCCACGATATACGTCTTGATTTTGAGGGAAATCGGTACGTGTGGACAAGCCATTTTATATACCTGAGTGTACGTGAATTACCTCACTATATACCTCATGGGGACGGTACTTGTGAGAGAAAATTAGATATACTCGGCGTACGTGAACGAGTTCCCTGCGATATACCTCCCGTCATAACTTCGGGCAAGCGGTACGATGGAGGGGAATCGTTCGATATACATCGAATATACTTGGCCAATGGAAGGTGAGAGTCATATTGCTTAGGCTAATTGCGCCCTACCGGACCAGTGCCCATCATGAAGTGACCCTCCAGTTACCAGACAAAATTTATTCAATCACAATCCTCTTTGGTGATGTCGTGTGAATCATGCATGATTATCTTATTAGTATCTTATGATGAGAGTATCTTTCTTGATCATGCCAAACAGGGATCAAAGTACAAGTACCAATTGTATACCAAGTATGGATGGGTGATGCGTGCAACATGTGGATATATGTGATCCTAGGTGCACGTGGTGCATAGTGTACATGGAGAATCTCCTACAAGTGTGTGATAAGCATAAGGTACACATTAAAAGGGGAACATGCAAAATGGGGGAATAAATAAGAAAATAAAACACCCATGTAAATAGAGTCTAGCCCACAAAATAAATCCCCAGTGGAGTCGCCACTTTGGCCATCCCCGATTCTCGCGGTGGGAGAGACGTAGGACGGGCGTGTCATATCCGTGGTGAGAGGATCTCGGTCCCGTGCATCCCTCTCGGGAGTGCTTCGGTCGGCGTCGACGATGTGTGAGGTGAAAAAATGTAGAGAGATGGAGTCACCTATCTATTTTACTCAAAACAGATAAGAGAAAAGGGGAATCCATCCTGAAGGACAACATCCAAAGATACACTGATACATACGAAACCAAAATGATTCGAAAAGGGTTCGGAGACTAGGTTACAAAGTGGGAAGGTGTTAGGCACCCATTCCGCCCTGGCGGTCTATTATGGATTGCTGCTATTTTCCTTTATTTCCCCGTGACATGTGTGCATCTGCATATATAGTGGAGATAGGAATCATCGACTTGTAACATGGAAGAGATAAAATGAGTCACCCACAGGAATGTTCCTAAAAATAATATTAGAAAATAGGATTTACTCGGTTATCCTAGCGTTGATCGTTATAACGGAATGATAACGCATACAGAATAATACGCCAATAAGAACACATATACGTATATGTAAATATATAGATTTTAGGACAATTAAGTTAAAGAATATAGAAAAATAGAAAATGGGAGAAAAGTACGACTCGAGTCTCGAGTTTTACCCTGAGACGTCTACGTAGCCTATAGAGGCATCAAGGTCCATGTAGTTTGTATACAAAACGAGGGGTGGGATTTATCCCATAAATCCAACCGAGGACTTCTCTTATATGTGTGTGTGATTAAAAAAGTGTTTTAGTTGTGAGAAAAGTGTGAGAAAATAATGAGAATTCCCGTTTGGAATTTATGAGCAAACCTTCTTTTTCTTGTTTTTTTTGGGTTTTATTTATATAAAAATAAGAGATGTGAAATAATACTAAATAAAAAGTATATTAGGATAAGTGATATGGAGAGAATAAAAGTTCTAAGTAATAAAACAAGTTAATGCAAATTTAAGAGAATTTGAATAGAGAGTTGAGGAAGTTGGACCTTCTTGAAGATCTTGAGCTTGATCTTGAACGTTGGAGAGAAACCCTTACACTTGTATGGTGATGAAGGTTAGTTAATTCACCAAGTTTGATGAAAAATGAGGGTTGGAAAGGGATTTGGATGTTGAAATCACGCTGACTTCGAGATGGGTGTTCTGAGCTCGCTGAGAGTGATGGATTTCATATCTTTTACCCTTTGCAATGAGGTCAGGTCCTCCTTTTTATAGGCACAGGGCATTTTCGATCAGCATAGTCCTGGTCCTACTAATTGGCAGGTGTTTTTGGGCACAGTGCCGATAGGTAGGGTTTGGAACCTGCCATTTGGCAGTCTCTTTCAGGTTCCTTCTAAAAATTAGTCGTAGAGCGTAAACCATGGATCCGAATCGTGCATGGGGAAAACCGTTGGAAAGGTACTTCAAAGACCTTATAAAGTCCTTTGGACTACTCCCGAGTCTGGGAGTTGACTTTCGGTTAAATATGGCTCGGAAGCGTTCATCGGTCCTTTGGACGGGGAATTATCGGACGCAAATGCATCGTTCGTCCGCATGGTAAGTCAGAATCGCACACGGGGTGGACCGTTGGAAAGGTTAGGACATGTATTTCAACATTCCAAACAGTTTGACTTGGTTTGGGAAGTTGACTTTTAATCAGCCTGGGCCTAGAAGTGTTCGGTGACCTTTCAGAGTAAAATTGAGCGTTCGTCTGCATCGTAAGTCCGAAATGGGATCAGAGCGGACCGTTGGAAAGGGGTTTCAATGCATTTTGAAGATTCATTCAGTATTTATCCAGTTGAATAGTTGACTTTGGTCAAACATAGCCTGGGAGCGTCTGGTGGCCTTTAGGTCAGGCTTCGAGGGAAAACGGGTCGTTCGCCCGCACCGTAAGTCAGAATTGCGCACTGAATGGACCGTTGGAAAGGGGTTTCAGTGCCCTTTGGAAATTCATTCAGTCTGAGTTGAGATGAAAAGTTTGAATTTTGGTGAAACGGAGCTTGGGAGTGCCCGATGGCCTCTAGGTTAGTACCCGGGGTATAACTTAGGTTTATGGTGATGAAGGGAGGTGCTAGGGTCCTAAGGAGAGGTTTAGGGGGTACTAGAATGGGGTGTCTACAAGTTGGATTTGTGTTTTCTTACCCTCACATTCCTTTGTTTGATTGTGAACCGTTGGATTGTTTTAATCTATGGCATGCATGCATTTTTACCTGATCCTTATATTTTCGTTTAAACCAATCAGAAGTTTTATAATTGCGGTGCATTGTTAGCCATCAGATTTACCATAACCTCTTGAGATTTAATCATGACCATTCATTTGCTTCGAAGTTACAGAGGCTTCTACGGCTTAGTATAAATACATTCCTTATGTGTTGTGATTACAATCTTTTGCTTGCGTCACTTCTAAGAGAAAATAATGAGAAAACGGAGAGAGAGAGAGAGAGAGAGAGAGAGAGAGGGAAGAGAGAGAAATAAAAAACCCTAAACTAAACTCTGGCCAAATATCATCAGAAAAATATTTCTAAGAGTGTGTTAGGTCCAGAGTTGTGAAGATCATTCCTCTTCTGTCCTTGATCTCTTTTCCAACTTAATCACAACAATTAGGCCTCATTTTCTCTCATAGAAAATTGAGAATGACATTATGTGATAAATTTCATGATTATCTCTCTTAGTTTTGATTTCTTGTTTCGAGAAATCATAGTTTTGTTGGATGTTTTCAACTGTTATGTTTTCAAAACATAAAACCAACAAAACAGTTTCTGATTTCAGTTTCTTTGAACATTCAGACTCAGATCTAGTTTAAAATCTTGATTGGGGATTTACACTTTCACATATTTCACATTTTGTGAAATAGTTTGAATATTTTCAAAATAAGAAAGTGTTTAAATCTTGGCTCGTGTTTATAGCAATATTCCATCTTGATATGTGGATATATTGAAAGATCCAAAGTCTGATAGTTTTGATTAAACTGATTTTGGAAATGTTTACATATTTCTGATATGTTTGTAACTTGATTAGCATCTGGTCTGTAATTAAGTGCATGTGAGTTGCATGCATGTGATTTAGAGCACATCACTAGTTACACCTTCACACTACTACACTGAAATGTGTTGGTATTGAGATCTTAGATTTTTGAGTCGACATAACGCTAAAAGGAGTGGAATTACAAAGCTGAGAGAACATCAACAACATCAGAGCCTTGGGAGAAGTGAGAAAATGTAGAGGAGTTGGTATATTTTTTAACTTAGAATTAGGTCTGATTGTCTGTCTTTATTGTTATATAGTTTGTAAATGGTTACTCTATTTTAGTGTATTTTTACTTTTTAGGTGTAGAGACCTCCATGGATGTTTCCCCAATTGGGTGGGGCTTTACCACGTTAAAATTGTACTTGTATACTTCCTCTTCCTCTCATCCATTTCTTGAGGTTGTGTTGAAATTAGTTCTTTATATGTTTTGGTTTTCAAAACTGGTAAACCTATATCTTAAATAACTTGTCCATACTGTTTTACACATCTTTTGTTAAAAAATTATTTTAAGAAAAGAGTTTCTTCAACAAACTCTTCGGAGCCATTTAAATAGTTTAATCTTGAATGAAACAACTTAAGTGGTATTTTTTTCAATTGGTATAAGAGCTTTGGTTTTTTAAATTTCTTTCAATCTAGAGTTTCTGAAATTGTTTCTTAAAAAAAATAATGGACGAGAAATTTGAGAGACTAGTTAACCTATCCTGGCCCCCTCTCTTTGATGGAACCCACTTTCCTTACTAGAAGGTAAGGATGGTTGCCTTCATCCAAGGGACATTGGGAGATGATGTCTGGAAAGTTATTGAAAATGGTTACACTTTTCCTACTAAACCATCCACTAAAGGAAGTACTATGATGATTAGAAAGTTACAGAGTGAATTCACTAAAGAAGGGAAGCAGACCTCCCTTAACAATAATAAAGGCAAAAATGCCATATTCATTCATGTCTATTACTGAACACGAATTTAAGAGGGTATCATTATGTTCTACCTCTAAGGAAGCATGGGACACCCTAGTGCCTGCACATGAGGGTGATACCAGAGTTAAAGCTATTAAAACACAAATGTTAATTCAGCAGTACAACTTCTTGATCATGACTGAGACTGAGTCATTTGATAACTTCTATATTAGATTGACATACATTGTGACCAAATTTCATGCTAATGGGATTGTTTGTGATATAAAGGAATAAGATCACTTACACAAATATTTGATAATAAGAGATATGCAATTGAGGATATGGATAATCAAAATCTCACACGTGAACTCCTCAGTAGCAAATTGAGAATTGTGGAAATGGAAATAGAATTTAAGAAATAATTAACATGCTCCCAAAAGAAATAGTTTGCCTCCAATCTTTTTTTTTCATCTAAGTTGACCACACCTGAACTTAGCATACCTAGCATTGACTTAGACTCTGATGATGACTGTAATTTAGGTGCTTTAGATAATCAGATTGCCTTAATGTCTAAACAGTTTATGAAAATTATGAACTTTCAAAATAAAATAACAAAAGGACAAGGCAAACCTACTTATCCAAACCAATCTAACAATAGGCCTGATGAGATAAGACAAGACAAACACCATAGTAACAATCACATGAGACCTGAGAGAGACCTTAAAAATGTTGAGTGTTATAGATGTGGGAAGTTAGGACACATGGATATTGACTGTAGAGTTAACTTAGATAAAATTCACAAACATAATAGGGCTCATCTATGCAAGACTTGGACAAACATTAGAATAATAATTTTCCTAAGGTTTTGAGTTCTACATGCCATCTTTATTGCTCCTATTATGATGTCTATGAACATTCCCTTGATGGTTCCTATTCCAAACATCTATGTAATCCAGTCTATAATTCTCTTATTTACCATAACTTCAACTATTCTAGGAGAAGTCGAAGTAACTATGTCCTTCCTAGATAACCCGATAAGAATTCTAACTGTCGTAATAGAAGAAAAAGGACTAATACTAAAAGACCATCAACAAGAAGGAATCCTAGATTCTTTTCTAAACCAATTGCTCAAACTGTTTATAGTACTAATAAATATGAGCAAAAAACTTTTAAAGAAAAAACAGAAGCTCGAAAGTTTTATCAAATATGAGTTAATAAGCTCAAATTGAAAACTAGAGCAATTTGGGTTAGAAAAAATGATTTATTACCCCAATTGAAATGTAACATTGTGATCATTGCTTTTAAAGCTGAGCATACGACAACTGGATGGTATTTAGACTTAGGTTGTTCCAAATATATGACTGGGGATGATTCTAAACTTTTAAACAAAACTAACTTCTCCGGAGGAAAAGTCTTGTTTGGAGATGTTGTATCAGCCCAGATCATTGATAAAGTAACACTCCATGAAGAAGGATTACCCATTCTTGAAAATATTCTCTTGGTAAAAGTTCTTAAAGCCAATTTACTAAGTATATCATAGTTTTGTGACTCAAACCATATTGTCGCTTTTTCAAAGAACAATTGAAAAATTTTAAATAAAAAAGGTAATTGCATTATTACAAGACTTCGTACTCCAGATAACTGTTACACAGTCAATACAAGTACAAAGGTTTATAACATTGCTAGAATGAATGACAATGATATATGGCATAATAGGTTGGGTCACATTAATTATGATAGTCTTGGAAAATTGTGCTCCCAAGAGATAGTTAGACGTCTTCCTAAGATCAAATAAATTTCAAACACTTTTTACAATCCATGTCAAGAAGGGAAAATTGTTAAGGATCCCCACAATAAAGTTAAAGAAGTTACATCCATTAAACCTCTAGAACTTAGCCATATGGACCTAATGGGTCCTTCTCGTACTATTAGTCTTTACGAAAAAAATTACATCCTTGTTATGGTGATGACTTCACTCGATTTACCTAGGTTGCGTTTTTAAAACACAAATCAGAAACCTTCCATAAGTTTTTGAAAATCTTAGTTCGTATAGAAAATGAAAAGGACTCCCAAGTAAATAGAATTCGTAGTGATAGAGGATGAGAATTCATAGATTCAGGTGTCATCGAATATTGTGACTATAATGGTTACAAACATGAATTTATTTAGGGCTGTCAATGGACCGGGTTTGGACCCTGACCCGACTCGGATTCGACCCGAATTAACGGATCTGAGCAAGTTTTATAGACCAGATAATCTGATTACCCGATTAGTTAATGGATTGGATTTGGATATACATGACTCCGATCAGATAAGGACCCGACCCAAATGTGTATATATATAATATAATAAATATATATTTATATATATATATAGTGGTAAGTTACAGTTTATATATATAACTTACTATATATATATATATATAAGTTATAGTATAGTAAATATATATATAAGTTAGTATATACTAGTAAGGTACAGTTAGTAAGTTATAGTTATATGTAAGTTAGTATATATATAAGTTAGTATATAGTATAAGTTAGTATATATATGTATATATATAGTAAGTTTAGTTACAGCTATTCGGGTCGGGTCTTTGGGTCCTTACCGGATCCGGGTCTGGATCCATTTTCTGAGACCCGACGAGTAATCGGGTAAGACTCGATTTGCTAAAAAAATATTCGGATCGAATCTGGATATACCCTTACCCGATCCAGACCTAACCCATTTACACCCCTAAATTTAGTACTCTTAAGACACCTCAACAAAATGGAATTGTTGAATATAAAAATCACACTCTTCAGGAAATGGCCCATGTAATGATTCATGCGAAGAACCTACCTAAATATTTTTGGGTAGAATCCATTTTTACTGCCTGTCATATAATCAATCAAGGCAACTTAAGGAAAAATAGAAAAAAAACATTCTATGAGATTTGGTATGTGAAGAAACCTAACCTAAATTTCTTTAGAACCTTTGGTAGCACCTGTTTTGTCTGTAAGGACAGATAACATTTGTCTAAATTCAAAACCAGAGGAGATAAAGCTATTTTCTTAGGATATTATCCAAATAGTAGAGGCTACCGTTTCTACAATCTTCGTACCAAAACCAAAATGGAATCCATTAATGTGGTTGTAAGTGACACTAATGTAGAAAGTAAGACCAAAGAACCAACTATTGTGGATGAGTCCGAAAACATTTTAAATTATGACTCTCCAGAAATAGTTGAATCCTTACTAATTGAGACACCTCAAGTACCTAACTAGATTTCCAAAGATCATCCTTTAGATAGTGTAGTTGGTAATCCTACTGAGCCTCTTCGTACAAGATCTCAACTTCGTAACATTGCTCATTTTGCATGCTTTGTGTCTCTTATTGAGCTAAAGACTCTAAATGAAGCCTTAAATGACACTTTGTGGATAAGTGCTATGCAGGAGGAACTTCTTCAATTTTTCATTCATGGTGTATGGTATCTTATTCCCAAGCCTGAATATAAAGGGGTTATTGGCACACGTCGGATTTTTAAAAATAAGACTGATGAATCTAGGATGATTATTCAGAATAAATCTAGATTACTTGCCTAGGGCTACTCTCAGATTGAAGGAATAGATTTTGAGGAAACTTTTCCTCCTATCACTCATCTTATATCTATTCACTTACTATTTGTAATAGCTTGTAATTTTCACTTCACACTATATCAAATGGATGTTAATTCAGCCTTCCTTAATGGAATTTTAACTGAGGAGACCTATTTAGAACAATCCAAAGGGTGTATTGACCCTCATCACCCAAATTATGTCTATCGTCTTAAAAAATCTCTTTATGGGTTAAAACAAGCTCCTAGAGCTTGGTATGAGCGTCGATCCACCTTTCTTTTAGACAACGGTTTTAGGAGAGGAGGGAATGACCAAACCTTATTTGTCAAACATTTTGACGATAATATTACTATAGCTCATGTTTATGTTGATGATATTATCTTTGGATCCACCTACCCTTTAGAAGTTAAGACCTTCTCAGACATTATGCACAAAGAATTTCAAATGTCACTTATGGGGGAGTTAATTCTTCTTAGGGCTCCAAGTTAAACAAAATTCAGATTGAT
This sequence comes from Sambucus nigra, assembly GCA_949130495.1. Classification (NCBI taxonomy): domain Eukaryota; kingdom Viridiplantae; phylum Streptophyta; class Magnoliopsida; order Dipsacales; family Adoxaceae; genus Sambucus; species Sambucus nigra. Next base: position 237,519,804 of record OX422222.1, read on the forward strand.
TATTTCTATCGCAATCCAAATACTCTTTAGAGATTGTCAAGAAGTTTGGCCTAGAAATAGCCAAAGAAGCTAGGACTCCTATGAGTACTTTTGTCAAACTTTCTAAAGATGAGAATGGGAAATCAATCGATTCCACCTTGTAGCGTATTATGATAGGAAGCTTACTTTACCTTACTGCCTCCTGTCCTGATATCATGTACTTTGTCTATGTGTGTGACCAATATCAAAATAATCTTAAAGAGAGTCATCAATTATGCGTTAAAGGAGTTATCAAATACATTAAAGGAACTTCAAACTTAGGACTTTAGTACACTAAAGACACTTTTAGTACTATAGTAGGTTACACCGATACTGATTGGGACGGGTATAGCGATGATAGTAATAGTACTTCAGGAGCGTGTAATTACATTGGTAACAATTTGGTAGGATAGAGTAGTAAGAAAAAAAACTACATTTCCTTATCTACTGTCGAATCTGAATATATTGCAACCGGAAGCTTATGTGGTCAATTACTTTGGCTAAAACAAATGCTGAAAGATTATGGTATAACTGAAGATAAGTTACATCTCTATTATGACAATCAAAGCGCGATTAATATTTCTAAATATTCAGTTCAACACTCTCGTACCATACATATTAAAATTAGATATCATTTCATACGCGAGTTAGTTGAATCTAAGCAGTTAGAAATTAATTACCTACCTACTGAATTGCAATTAGTTGACCTGTTTACTAAACCATTAGACTTTTTTTTATTTGAATCTTTGCGGAAATCTATTGGTATGGTTATGGAAGAACAATGACTTATTGTTTCATACTTTTTTACTTTGGCCTTTGTCCATTTGAGACAAAATGGGGGAGAAATTTGAGCCCTTTTGGACATTTTGGTGTATTCTCAACTAAAAATCTTAATCTCAGTTATCTTATTTTCAGGAATCAGTACCTTCATTTACAACATAATTTTGATAGGGTATTGGTATGTATCTAGTTAAGTTATGTAATTTTCTCTTTCTAGGATATTGGGTAGATAGAATTTTTGTTTAGGACTAGAATTTTCTCATTCTTTTGTACCCCTACGAGTCCTAGATGACTCAAAAGAGATTTTATCTCATATTTCCAAAGGGGGAGATTGAAGAACCCTATATCTTTGACTCACTTAAGTCTATATTATATACGTGCTGATCTAGTTTGGAAATGGTGACAAAATTGAGTCATACCCTTTTAAATCAACAAGCCTTCAGACTCTTCATTTTGATTTCCTCTAATAGTCCAAAGGTATAAACACCAACACCACACCTATAATCATTTATGTGTTGCATCTGAGATTGCACTCTTCATAATATGGATGTGTGTGAGTTAAATGCCTTTAAAATAATTTTTCGTAATTTTTGGGATATTATAAATAATAGAGACTTAAGGTAAAGGTCATGGTCCTTTCTATATTTGGATTTTTAGGACAATATTTTTCTAGTTTTTAAATCTAGTCCCTGTGGTGCAATAGCATTTATAAATCTAGTCCCTGTGGTACAATAGCCTTTATTTTTTTTGTCCGCGCCAGTGGCACTATTTTTCACCATTTTCATGGTATTTTTAGTACGGAGACTAAATTTATAAAATTATATGGACTGTCCTATTTTTATACACTTAGAGCATTACGCTGACCTTTTTCCAAAACTCCCTATAAATAATTTCTAAGATTTTTTAAATAATTTGTAGAAATTTAAAATTAGCTTTTACAAAGTTTGTGGGTAGTTTTGTAAATTCATTAATCTATCAAAATCTTGCTTGAGTAAACACCAAATGCGCTTGATAAATGTGTGGGTACAAATTGTATTTTTGAAAGTTCATAAACATGTATTTTACAAGCCATTACAACCATACACGTGTTAATCTCACAACGGTTGGATTTGTATTTTCTTTCACTCACATTCATGTGTTTGATTGTGAACCATTGGATTGTTTTAATCTATGGCCTGCATGAGTTTTTATCGGATCCTTGTGTTTTCGTTTAAACAAAATAGAAGCTTTATAATTGCGGTGTAGTGTTAGTCATCAGATTTACCTTGACCTCTTGAAATTTAATCGTGACCATTCGTTTGCTTCGAAGTTCCAGAGGCTTCCATGGCTTAATATAAATACATGCCTTATGTGTTACGATTACAATCTTTTTCTTGCCTCACTTCTGAGAGAAAATAAATAGAGAAGAGAGAAGAGAGAGAGAGAGAGAGAGAGAGAGAGAGAGAGAGAGAAGAGAGAAATAGAAAACCCTAAACTAAACTCCGACCAAATATCATGAGAAAAATATTTATGAGAGTGTGTTAGTCCGAGAGTTGTGAAGCTCATTCTTCCTCGATCATTTATCTCTTTTCCAACTTAATCACAATAGTTTAATCTCATTTTCTCTAATAGAAAAATGAGATTAACGTTTTGTGATACATTTCATGATTATCTCTCTTAGTTTTGATTTCTTATTTTGATAAATCATGATTTTGTTGGTTGTTTTCAACTGTTATGTTTTCAAACCCTAAAACCAACAAAAAAGTTCTTGATATTAGTTTCCTTGAATATTCAGACTCAGCTCTAGTTTAAGATCTTGATTGGGGATTTACACTTTCACATATTTCATATTTTGTTAAATAATTTGTATGTTTTCAAAATAATAATGTGTTTAGGATCTTGGATCGCGTTTATAGAAAGATTCCATCTTGATATGTGGACATATTGAAAGATCCAAAGTTTGATAGCTTCGATTAAACTGATTTTGGAAATCTTTACATGTTTGTGATATGTTTGTAATTTTATTAGCATCATGTTTATAATTAAGTGTTTGTGAATTCTATGCATGTGATTTAGAGAACACCACCACTTACAGCTTCACAGTACTACACTGAAAAGTGTTGGTATTGAGATCTTAGACTTTTGAGTCGATGTAAAGCTAAAAGGAGTGTAGCTAAAATGCTGAAAGAACATCAACAACATTAGAGCCTTGGGAGAAGTCAGAAAATCCAGAGGAGTAGGGATATTTTTTAGCTTAAAATTAGGTCTGATTGTGTGTCTTGATTGTTTTATAGTTTGTAAACTGTTACTCTATTTGAGTAGATTTTTACTTTTGAGATGTAGAGACCTCCGTGGATGTTTCCCCAATTGGGAGGGGTTTTACCACATTAAAATTGTACTTGTATACTTCTTCTTCCTCTCATCCCTTTCTTGAGACTGTGTTGATTTAAGTTCTTTATAAGTTTTTGTTTTCAAAACTTGTAAACCTATACCTTAAATAACTCGTTCATACTATTTTACACATCTTGTGTTAAAAATTTGTTTAAGAAAAGAGTTTCTTCAACAAACTGTTCGTAGCCATTTAGATAGTTTAATCTTGAATTAAGCGACTTAAGTGGTACTTTTTTCAACCTAGACATATGACTTTTCCACCACAATGTTGGGACAAAAAATTTCTTTATTGTCGCAAAAATTGCATGGGTGATCTCCACGCTTTTATCTTGTGTCATGCCAATTTGGTCGAAGAACCAAGAAAACATTAGTGATTTTAAAACACATTGGTATACAAGATTCGGGTCGACATCATAGTCATCAGTGTGATTAACCTTCTTATTATCTCTAATGGATGGTTCATCATAGTCAATGACCTAGTTGGCATTCCAACTAAACATAGTCATAATATAGTTAGAACTCCTCTTCCTTCCTGCCCTTATTTTCATCTCATCCCCATCTTCTTCATCAAAAGCATCAACCATATTTTCCCTATATGATGGCAACGGGTAATTGTTGACAGTCTTATGGAATCTGCAAAGTCCAAGCCAGCATGTGCTTGTTAATGATTCATCGGAGAGTGGGGTATGCTTATGTTGGATGACAAGGTCCTTAATTTACTTAGAAATAGTTTGAATAATCTTGAACGTCTACTCCTGGGGAATATTGAGTTGAATCCTTCGGAGTATAAAACAAACCTCCTTCCACCATTATGTTGTAACAAATCACTACGTCTTTGATAGTGCAAGGTAGACCAAGTCGATCCCCCCGATTAAACTTCCTCTTGTTATTCTTTTTCTTTGCCTCCTCGCTACCTTAATATTTTCTTGCTACATCTGTCTCGTTAACTTAAGGAGCCTGGAATACACTTTCAACTTGAGACATTTGTTACTTAAACATAAAATTTATCATGATGGGTTTGAGATGAACCACTAATGCAATGGTTTAAGATGCCTTCATGAAAATTTTCCATTCACGAGTCTCGTTGATCAGGTGAAAAATATATTCCAACAATAATACCTCCGCATAAATTTGAAGAATCCTGGCCTCCATTGCATCTTATCTAACATCAAGTACTTTTCTCTAAATTTTCTAATGTACGCCACCACCTCTTCACCCTCACTCTATTTCTCTTGAGCAAATCGGGTCAGCATAAACTCATTTAAGCCAGAAAGAATTTTTGAACAAACTATACATGTATGTCCTCCCATATTACCACACTTCATGAGCCTAACTAGGAGTACCAAGTGTAAGCTTTATTAGTGAGGGATTTGGATAATTCTCTTAGACACAACTTTTTATTGTTGCAGTTTACACCAAGGTGCTCAATAAATTATTTTATGTTCTCCTTTAGGTTCCCCCTTTTCGTTTAACTTCTAAAAAAATGGGGGAATATGTTTCTCTTAGTAAGGTTTGGCATTGTACTCCTCTAGATAAAGGGTACGGATGTCATAATAAATGGAAACAACATCACCAGTATTTGGTGAGGATACTTCCATCATTTCATCAGTTCCTTTTTTAACGTCCTCAATGGTTAAAAAAGGTCAAGTTGTTATTTCCACTGCGTTGGTTATTAGAAGAGTAACCACAGGTGGAACGATGATAGCCATTATTGATTCAGCATGAGGCATTATAATTAAAGCAAGGTTGGTCGTCGAGAGATCGGTATGCCTTGTAGATATAACGGGTGCTACAATTAAAGGAACAACCGGTGGTGCCACTAAGGTGGCGAAAGAGCCAGGATCCATCATCAATCCAAACATTGCCATTGCCGACTGAGTTTATAAAAACTCAATAAACTCGTCCATCATGGGGTATCATTTGAGGAGGGCCCATCACAGAACTCATGGAAACCTATCCAACTGGTATGATTCCTATGATGTAGAAAATCATGCAACCTCAACTGGAGGAACCAAATGAGCATAAATGAGATTTTGTTCATCCTAGAATTGAATGTCATAAAACATTAAACTAAGGTTAAAATTTTCATTGGCCATTGCAAAATATAAAATCTCCCTATCAGATTCGCCAAATGTAAGTGAGTGGCTCTCTAAGTGCTAGGGTGTTTAAAGATAAACGGAGGCGTATCTCGTATAACGGAATTGGGTAGACTAGGTAAATGCACTCCAAAATAAAAATGAATAAACTCACATTTATAACCCTTAATAATATACAATTAATACAAGTGTTTTATAATAAGTAAACCACTCAAAAAAACCAGTCAAAGGGGAAAAATAGCAAGCACCCTATATACACCTCATATAGGCATCTCAAACACCTAAATCTGAAGTAGTAATGATCAAAGCTCAATAAATGATAATGTTCTTCAACAGAACCGGGTAAAATATTAATGGTGAAGGATTCAAATCTATGGATTGTAATAACACTCTCCAAGTGGTCTTTTGGATTAAAGATCACGAGCCCTTATAATTGTATAAAAGGGGGCATGTATAGCCTCATCTTTTTTGTATGGGAGCATAAGCGCATTAAATCTTGTGTTATACTACCATACCGAACATGTGAAATGCATTAAATGTTGAGTGAAATATCGAGTGGACAACTTTTTTTGTCAGGAAAAGCCACAGTGTGCCAGTGCCGAATCAGCCTGATGCTCACTAAACCATCACTGTTTGATGTAGGTTTGGTTTGACGTGTGCTAGGTATGGTATGAAGTCACACAAATATTTTATGGAAATATACTCAATTTAGTGCCAAAACTCAATGATAGATAACTGAGTAAGCTGGATATTCTTCTCTCATGGTTGCTCAAGTAATGCTCATTTGAACTCAGCTAGGTGTTTTACGTGATATATCCAAGATGGTCAAATAATGCTTTAACAAAACCTTGCTCCTCAATACACCAAACCAGTTCCCTCAAAGGTTATCAAGTGAGGTTTCTTGATGAATCATGGAAGCTCTCCCATGTCCTACTAGGCATGGTCCATCTATAGTACCATGTAACCTCACCTCAATATTGTAATATAATTCAAATTCACGATTTAGCATACAAATATATAATAAACATATTAAATATATTGTGAATGTAATTAAATTCCCCTAATAGGCTTCTTCAATCTATGATTGAGCTTATGATTTTCCTTTTCCTTGTACAAGCTTAGTTGGCTCCCCTCATTCCTTTATTCTTTCACTAATATTTGATGAATCTTTCTCAGGGTTCTCATCTAGTTTCTGAAGGATGACTTTTATCTCTAAATATGGGTTTGTCTGTAATCCCCTATTACAAAATGATATCAATTTTGATGAAAAAATTGAAGCATAAGATATAAATATGATCATCAAGAATGACAATTTAAAACAACTTAAAACTAAAGATAAAACATATAGCATCCATGGATATAATATAAATGCAAAGACTCCAAAACAAAAGATATTAGATATATTAATATGCAAAAGTTACCAGTGACACAAACACACACACACATACACACACACACATATATATATATATATATATATATATATGAACACCATAAAAGACACTACGCACTATAAGTTTTCCATACTAGGATAATGTCGTTATATCTAAACAAAGATAGTATTGAGTGAAGGGGTGTAAACTAGCAACAAGCAAAATTTGACCTAATCACTAAAAATATGTCAAAGGAGTTCTATTTGACTGCATTAACTTTATCAAACAAAGATTTAGCCTCATGGTGACAGATAAAGTGAAGTCATAATGGACAAATAACCATAATGTACACTAGCCTATAAAATATTTATGATCTAAAAATAATAGCGTGAAACATGAATTAACTAGGACTCATTGTATAGACCCATTGATCTTCAACTTATGACACTCTCAAAATTATAGATATTCAATCTTTCCTTTTTCTCTCTCAATTTGAAGATACCAACTTATTTGAAGCATCAACGAAAAAAATTGGCCTTGACACTTTTATCTTTTCTTTTGCCTCTGTTTTCATTTAGTCTCATTCCAACAATGGACTTTCACGCAAAGGAGATTTACTCCTTTTGTAGTCCGTTCCCATGCACACTCATATTTTTAATATAACAAACAATTATCGGGCAATGTTTCTTACATGCATGAATCCCCTATAGTAAAATATATATGTATAACGACAAGAGTGATTGGAGAACACACTTAGCTCATGTAGCATATGAAGTTAAAATCCAAAAGACCTCATGAATATGTGTGTGAAGGCATATGCAAAGTGAATCCATTAAGCCAATCAAAGTCGAACTACTCCATGCAAGCATTATTAAGAAAAATCCAAGTATTGAGAATCATAATCAAATGTCCTAGACATATGGATACATGGAATGACATGGATTCAAACACACCTATCTACTAAACTAAATGAATAAAACTAAACTACACATAAACAAAAATATTTTTTAGTTTCTAAATATTTTTTCAAAAAAAAATGGCACCATTTGAAAACTCAACTCAAAAGAAAAATAAAATATTTTTATAAGTATCAATAAGACCCAAAAAGGAAAATCAATAAATAAAATATTCAAACATCATGCAACTAGCAATAACATATATGATGAAGAACAAAAGCTAGTGTATCAAAACATCCTAACACAATCAACTATTAGATTTCGCATGATAAGTATCATGTGCAAGTAGTCAAGAATAAATCAGTTTACCGTTTAAAGCTTACAAATCGAATTTCCTAATCCACATAGGTGTCATGTGATGCTCTTGGGTTTAGGTAAACTCTATGACTCTAGTCTCATAATTCATAGGGTATTTTATAAGATCGAAGAAAAAATGCCTAAGGTGACATTTCTTACCACAATGTGTGCACATGTAGACACGAGGAGGAATCTTACCTATGGATTAACCTTTTCTAACATCCCTATCAATGGTTGTCTCTTTTAAAAGAAAGGTATTTTCTTTAGTAAAGAAAACATTTAGATCATCGAATCGAATCCCATAATTACCATAATTCATTCGAACAGTTCTTAATGTTGTATCCAACGTTTCCCGCATATACTCCAAATAAAATTTGACATTACTAGAGTCTTTCAATATCTCTTCTAACTCCATAATCCTAGACTAAAGTAAATGAAAAGAATCATTAAAGATTAGGGTGTCCTTCTTTAAAATCTCTAAACTTGAAGGTTATCATGCTCTCCCTCAACAAATATGAGCTTCCCTCAAAGAGTCTTCGCACATTCCCTAAGATCCTCAATTAATTTGAATTGGTCATTCCCAATGGAACATTCTTTCAACTTAGCTTCCAAATTTAATTTAACCTTTTTTTAATTCCATTACCTCCGTATATAACTCTCGATAAACAACTTGAAGTGAACTATCCTCCTCCTTTTCATCATCTTCTTTTTTACCACCACTCACTTAAGAATCACAAAAAATGGCCTCAGAATCCTCATTCTCGGAATTATTTTCATCGAAAGACTTTTCTTTAAGGCTTACATGACTATCCATGAATGAGATGTAATTTTGCTCAGTTGGGGAATTAAATTTCTATTCTGATTCACTATTCTTAATGGTAGCACTAAAGGCCTTCGACTACTAGACATGCATCCATAATTTATTGGGACACTCAATTTCCCTATGGCCATAACCCTTACACTCAAAGAATCTATCTGAACATCCCTCTTAAAATCATCATTACTATTATTAGGGAATCTTATAGCCTTGTTAAACTTGAAACCTTTTTTCATTTTTCAATTGCTTTTCAAACTTGAGAAATTTCTTAAACCTTTTAACAAACATAGACATATCATCAGAATTGATGTGAGACTCATCATCCTAAATAAGTGTTTCATCCTTTTGGGATTTTAATGAAATGACCTTAATTTTCTTCGTATTTTAGAGGAAAACATGTCGAGTTCATAGGTTTAAATATCACCTACAATCTCTTCAAGTTTTGTAGAGTCTAGGGTACCTAAGGAATTAAAAATAGTCACTTTAGAAAAAACTCTTTCTTGTAGGGACCTTAAGATTTTCTTGACTACTCGTCTTTCGAGTATTATCTCTCCCAAGTTAAAAAATGAGTTCATAATACAAGACAATCTAGCTAGCATGGAATTCATCAAAGGATTCACTCTCTTGCATCCTAATGCTTTCAAACTAAGTGGTGAGGTTTTGGATTTTGGAAGCCTTAACAACACTAGTTACCACATGTTTTAGTTGGAGTATATCCCAAGCTTCTTTGGATGTTTCACACAACATAATATGACGGAATTCATCGTGTGTGACGACATAAAACAAAGCATTCAAACCCTGTGAGTTATAATTAGCCAGTTTGTTCTCATCCTCACTATAAATTTTTACAAATTTAAGGGCACAAAGTAAACCTACTAAAGTCGTGGGTGGGGTCCCTCCTGTAACACCCCGTATTTTTCAAAACATTTAATATTTAATTAATTCGGGAATTCAAGATTTCTTGTGTGTCGTAATTTTAATTGAATTAATTAAGGCAATTTATATTTAAATATTAATCGGGAAGAGAATGGTTAATATTTAGGGAAACCTAATTACTAAGTGAATAGTAATATTGTATTTACGTCATTTCGAGTATTAATGACGGGATATGTACTTACTTCAGCTGGGAGTCGGTATAGACTAATTTGGGTGTGAAATAAGGATTTTTATAAATTAATTTGGATGCCAATTCTGAGTGTACGGTCAAGTCCAGATGGGCTGAAATAGTCGAAAAAGTATACCCGGGGGTAGTAAACGGGTCACGGGACGTTTTTAGGTATATTCGGGCCCACACGGGGGCATTTGGGCCACTTATGCTTGGCCCATTAGACAAAAAATGGGATTAAGGTTAACTAAACAATTCAAAAAACAAGGGAATGGCTGAATTGTTTTTAGAGGAGACTTAGAGGGTTAGGAAACCGTAACAGCAGCCAAAGGCAAATTTGGGGATCACAGGAGAGCCAAAAAGAGTCATCTTCAACCTTGGGCACTCACGATTCCAAATTAAGACTCTACGAACCCTAAGGCAAGTGGTTAACTTGCTGTAGCATTTAAAGTGTATTTCAATTAATATTCATGTGATGTGGACAATCAAAGAAATTCGTTTTGGGATTTAGAGGGGTATAAACATGGGTTTTTGTAAATTATGAATCTGATTTCTAAATTGAGTAGAAATTCATATTTAATCTAAGTTGTGTGTTTGTAATCTGGTAAGTCGTGTAAAATCGGAGGAATTAGAAACTAATTGGTGATATGGAATTGATGGTTGAATGGGTTAAAGACTGAATTGAATTTTAAACCGAAACTCGTGAAAACAGTAGAGAAAAGAAATTTAGTGATGTTTCTGGACTTTAGGAAGGTTCCTTATAAGGTTTTTGATGTCTATTGCCGATGGAAAAGTTTAGTTTTTGGTGTAAAAGAAGGAAGTGTTTGGAGGTGGGCATCCATGGATGAAACAGCCAACTCGGGGAAGACGAGGACCTGCTCGATCGATCGATCGAAGGTGGACCATCATTCGATCGATGGTCCGGAAATTTTGACAGTTCGCCCAGCTTTTAATGTATAGGGAAATTAAATAAAAATTCTTCCATGCCTTAATTGTTGAATAATTAATACATGGGTTTAAATCTAATTAATTGTGAATAAAGATTAATTAGGATTTGAGGGAGACTTGGTGTGACCTCATGATTTAAATTAATTTGGATTTGGAGGAAGTAGGTGTGTCACACTAGGGTTAAAATTTTGGAAAGTTTGGTTCAAAATGATTAAATACGGATGTAGTAGACAAGTCCGGGAATAATGGTTGTGCGATACCGAGATGTGAATTTTATTTAGGAAAAGGCTAAATAATTTAGAGTCGGGGAATTTAGACTCGGGTGATGTTAGTTCGGGCCACGAGAGTAAGTCCGAATATATTGGTTGGGGTGATACCAAAAGAAATTAATGTGCAAATTAATTAATAATTAGAGTTGGGCCATAAACTCAAAATAAAATGGAATAGGCTTGTGTCACGGACTTAGTGCACGGTATAGTCGGGATATTTTAAATCTATATATATACGGTGTGTGATAGTATATATATATAATGTGTGCATTAATATCAGTGGATAGATATTATTATTAGATAAATACTCTAATGCTATAGGGGGAGGTTGCGCATAGTGGATGATTCCCCTAGCTTGAGGAGTAGGGCGAGTATAATCCCAGGTCATAGCGTCCGTTATATGGGTGAGGGGCATCTCACTTTCAGGGAAGGAATATGACCGCCTCCAACATTTATGTATTAACCAAGTTAGTGAGCAATTTTGACTTGGGGGTAACTAGGTTATGTGAATATACCTAGTGGGATAGCACTATAGAGAATTTATACCCGGTGAGACTTTACTCGGGGGAAATACTATTATTATATATTATATCAGTATGTTTGTGAATACTGTAATATGATTGAGTATATAATTGGGTAAATAATTATATACGGGCTTATTAATACAAAGCATGAGTTGTATTATATGTATAACAGATGTGGAAGTTATATGAAATTTAAAAAGGAAAATGGTTTAATTAAGTTGATCATGACAATAACTTAAAAATCATAATTAAGGCATACTCGGTTAGAGTAGGGTGTTTTGCAAGGGGTTTTATAACTTATCTAGTCATAAGATGAAGAACTAGGTGAATTTATATAGGGCGTTAGTAGTGCACATTAGAGGAGGGGTGAGTATGTCCTCAAGGGAGTGCGGCACTAACTAAAATATGGAGAGCGTGCATATATACTTATTACTGCAAGTTAATCATTTGCTAAATGTTTTTCAAATATTTTTGGGTACTAAACCTTGCTATAAAAATTCTTAAAAATCTTTTAGGTGTCCAGCCACAGGGAGGCCCGGCTTGACTAAATTTCAGGGATCCGTTGCTGCAGCATATGTGGATGTTGCGGGAGATTGATAGACGCCTCACTCTTTCATTCTAGTATAAAGACTTCTATTAGTTATTTCGAGCATGTCGCTCATAGTCCATTTAGTTTTTGTCAGACTTGTTGAGATTGATTACTTGTCTTTATTTTATATTTGTTGGATTTTGGGCCGATGGTTTATTCGGTTAGTCATTAAATTGTGTATGGTTGTTTCAGTTAATTAACATTATTATGTTGATTTATTTCTGCATGAGTTTCATTTAAGTTAATGAAAGATAAAACTTGGCGCCAGACTAATTTTCTCACTTAGGTGGTTAGTAATTAAAAAGGCGGCATTGATGCTAAGAATGATCCAACTGAGAAACTTGTTCTAACTTAATTTAGGACTGATCACCCGGGGTTAATTAGACGGGGTGTCACAGATGGTATCAGAGCATCAGGTTCTAGTGTCCTTAGGATCTGTTCGCCTTTCTACGTTTCAGCGTAGCACTCGGTTGTTATAGAGCCCTATTATTAGGACTGTTGATTCATTTTTTCCGCTTGTGAGATATCATATTTCTGCTGTGAATATTTTTGTGTAAATTGTGTACTTATACGATTCAATCTATTTCAGATGCCACCGAGGAGACTGAGAGTAGAGAGGGATGAGGCTAGGTATGAGGTCAGGGAGGCTCATCAGGAGCCACAGGTACCGCCACCACTACCACCACCACCACCCCCACCCGAGTTGATTTCCACTACTCAGGTGGCAGTGATAGTGGCCCAGGCAGTCGATACAGCGATGCGAGCTATGGAAGCTCACTTTCCACAGCCCCAGGCACCGCCTCAAGTGGCACCGGCAGTTCAGGCTCCAGTGGGGCCACCATCTTGGCAGAGAGTTAGGGAGACCTTTTTGAAGGGTCACCCACCAGAGTTTCGGGGTAGCACAGATGTAGTAGAGGCTTGTGACTAGAAGAAGAACATTCAGAGCCATCTGCGCATGCTGGTGTGTACCGAGGTGCAGAGACAGATGCTTGCTACCTTTCGTATGTCGGGGCAGCCTTACAGTGGTGGGAGTCAGTTACCACCGTCGAGGAGCGAGATTTGATGACGATAGCAGAGTTCTAGGTGCAGTTCGACCGCAAATACTTTTCACCAGCGGTAGAGACTGAGATGAGAAAGAAATTCAGTGATTTAGTATAGGGGGCCGATATGTGGCAGACTATGAGGAAGAGTTCACTCGTTTGGAAAACTTTGTGCCAAATGAGGTGAGCGATGAGGAGCAGAAGAAATTGAAATTTATGGATGGTTTAGCCTGGCGGATCAGGCAACATTTGCTTGGGAATCCGGCATTGGTGACTTATACAGATTTTGTTAATGCCGCACTTGTACATTGCCAGGATCATCGCTTCCATGCGAAGGGGAGCAAGAGAACAGGGGAGCCGAGCCAACAGGGCAAGGCAGTTACTAGTGGTGACACGAGTGGTACTCAGCAATAGATGGGCAGTCAGTAGGGGAATCAGGCTAAGAAGTTTAAGCCTGGTGGGTTCCGACCGGGAGGACAGGGGTTCAGGCAGGGGCAGCCAGGCCCGAATCAGCAGCAGCAAGTTCCTCTGGGTCATCACGGCCAAGGGAACAATGGGGGAGGCCAACAGGTCCAGCCACGTCAGGGCCAATAGGGCCAACGACAGGGGGATGGTCAGAAACGTTGTTTTGTTTGTGGCCAACCAGGACACTTCAAGAGGGAGTGCCCACAGAGGGGCAGGGGTCAACAGTAGGAGGCCCAATAAGGGCAACGGGGCAGATACCACCAGCAGCACCAACCCCACCCGCCAGACCGCAGTAGGGGCAGATGCACTACGGGCGTGTGTATAACGTCCGGGATGCTCCCAATCCTCCAGCGCAGCAAGCACCGCCAGCAATTGAGGGTATATTTCTCATTCATGGTTTTGAGGGTAGTATTCTTTTTTATATGGGAGCATCGTATTCATTCATTAATTATAATTTTGCTAAACGGGTCGGGTTACTAGATACCGCGGGTAGTCTTCGGATGTGTGTTGAGTCACCAGTAGGCAGCGGGCCTTCGATTCACTCGATTTGTCAGGGAGTGGACATTTTGAATGGGAGGCTTAGTTTAGCAGCGGACCTCTTGGTGTTAGATATGGAGGGGTACGATGTTATCTTGGGTATGGACTGGTTAGCAGGTTATCGGGTGACGGTGGATTACTACGAGAGGATGATCGTGTTCTCCATTCCAGGACAGGAGATGTTTTTTATAGCGATGTCGTTACCTGAGGGAGGGTCACACACGCACCTATATTACATCGAGGAGGAGACCTCACAGGAAGTGGTAATTCCGTTGGACTCAATCCCGGTAGTGAGGGGTTTTGAGGATGTGTTCCAGGAGATACCAAGGTTGCCACCTAGCAGGGAAATTGAATTTGTGATCGATTTAGCACCAGGGACGAGGCCGATTACTCGGGCCCCATATCGAATGGCCCCGTCAGAGATGCGTGAGTTGAGAGAGCAGATTCAGCAGCTTCTGGGTCAAGGTTTCATTCGGCGGAGTACATCGTCGTGGGGTGCACCGGTGTTGTTTGTAAAGAAGCGGGACGGATCACTACGGTTATGCGTGGACTATAGAGAGCTGAACAAGGCGACGATACGGAATAAGTATCCGTTGCCTAGGATTGATGATCTATTTGACCAGTTGAGAGGGGCGTCTTACTTCTCTAAGGTCGACTTGAGGTCAGGATATCATCAACTACATATCCGAGAGGAGGATGTTCCTACGACCGCTTTCCTGTCGCGGTATGGATCTTATGAGTTCAGGGTGATGCCATTTGGGCTCACCAATGCACCGAAAGTGTTCATGGACCTCATGAATAGGTTTTCAGGGAGTTTCTCGATCAGTTTTTCACCGTGTTCATTGATGACATCCTGATCTACTCGCACACCGAGGAGGAGCACGCAGAGCATCTGCCTATAGTTTTACAGACATTGCGGAATCATCAGCTCTATGCCAAAGTCGGGAAGTGTGGATTTTGGCTACGGGAGGTTCAGTTTCTTGGGCACGTGGTGTCAGACCGGGGTATTGCGGTGGATTCGAGTAAGGTATCGATGGTGAGGGAGTGGGGGCAGCCCACGATACCGACTGAGGTTCGCAGTTTTCTGGGATTGGTCGGTTATTACAGGTAGTTCATCAAAGGATTCTCAAATATTGCGGGCCCTTTGACGAATCTGACCTGGAAAGGGGTACCTTTCACTTGGAATGATCATTGTCAATTGGCTTTCAAAGAGCTAAAGGAAAAGTTGACATCTGCACCCGTACTTGCATTGTCGAAGGGAGGATTAGAGTATCAGGTTTACACTGACGCATTCTTACAGGGACTTGGGGGTGTGCTTCAGCAGGAGGAAAGGGCTATAGCTTATGCCTCTAGAAAGCTAAACCCCACGAGAGGAATTACCCCACTCATGACCTAGAACTAGCAGCGGTCGCTTTTGCTTTGAGGATATGGAGGCATTATCTTCTGGGAGAACAGTTCACGTTATTCACGGATCACAAATCACTTCAGTATCTCTTCACACGGAAGGATCTGAATATGAGGCAGAGGCGATGACTAGAATTCGTGAAGGACTACCAGTTTGATATTCAATATCATCTTGTTAAGGCTAATGTGGTAGCAGATGCATTGAGCCGAAGACCGACTGGGGAAATATCATAAGTCTGGAAAGCGAAGTGGAGAGAGCTTCAACATGAGGATGATGTAGCCAGGGCTTGCATGTCAGCATTATCCATCACACCTGAGATCATTATGCTTGTTGTGATGGCTCAGGCATAGGATCAGATCTGTCGAGATAGGGTGGGCCAGTTGCTAGCTGAGGGAGCAGAGGGTTACTCGGTCAACTCGGAAGGAGGCTTACGCCTTAATGGGAGGTTAATTGTGCTAGAGGATGAGGAGTTGAGGCACGCTGTTATGATAGAGTCCCATGGGTCGAGATTCGCGTACATCCCGGTGGGAATAAGATGTACCAGGATATGAGGAGGCGGTATTGGTGGGCAGGAATGAAAGAGACATAACAGAGTCTTTTTTTAAATGTGCCACGTGTCAGCTTGTGAAAGTTGATAACCAGAGACCATTAGGGATGCTACAGCCGCTGGAGATTCCGGTGTGGAAATGGGAGAGCATCTCCATGGACTTCATTACAGGGTTACCAACATCGCAAAGGGGTCACGATTCCATATGGGTCATTGTGGATCGATTGACTAAAGTGGACCACTTTCTTCCAGTTCACACAGACTTTGAGACGATGCGACATGCGCAGCTGTTCATAGATGAGATTGTTAAGCTGGGCGGGGTACCGGTTAATATTGTGTCTGACAGAGACAAGATCTTTGTGGCCCACTTTCGACAGAGCTTTTAGGAGGCCATGGGCACGGAGTTACGTTTGAGTACAGCCTATCACCCACAGACTGACGGCCAGACTGAGAGAGTCAATCAGATGCTGGAAGATTGCTCAAAATGTGCATATTAGAATTTGGGGGAGGTTGGGAGAAATATTTTCCTTTGGTAGAGTTCGCGTATAACAACTCTTACCAATTCATGATCTGTATGGCACCATTCGAGGCACTATATGGGAGACCTTGTCGTTCACCTGCTTATTGGTTAGAGGTGAGGGACAATAAACTATTGGGGCCAGATTGTTCAGGAGATGTCTGCCAAGATAGAGTTGATCCGAGGGAGGATTCGGATAGCTTAGGATAGGCAGAAGAGTTACACTGATGCTTCACGGAGACATGTGGAGTTAGAGGTTGGGGATCAGTTATTGGTCTGGGTGTCCCCTATGAAAGGGGTGATGCGTTTCGGTAAGAAGGGTAAGTTAGCACCGAGGTACGTGGGACCTTTCCCTATTATCGAGAGGGTGGGGCCAGTAGCTTACAGGCTGGGATTGCCAGAACACCTTCAGCGGATACACGACGTGTTCCATGTGTCATCGCTGAAGAAATATCGCAGGAGCGAGAACTCGAGGAAATTGATTTACATCCAGATATCTCATATGAGGAGAGACCGGTGGCTATTCTGTTACGATCCAAGGTTGCTCCACTAGTTAGAGTACAGTGGGGTCATCACAACGTTGACGAGTCTACCTGGGAGAGGGAGGAGGATATGCGGGAACAATATCCAAAGCTTTTCACCACAGGTACGACCTAATTTCGGGGATGAAATTCCTTTGTAAGGGGGGAAGTATGTAACACCCCGTATTTTTCAAAACATTTAATATTTAATTAATTCGGGAATTCAAAATTTCTTGTGTGTCGTAATTTTAATTGAATTAATTACGGCAATTTATATTTAAATATTAATCGGGGGCATTTGGGCCACTTGGGCTTGAACCATTAGACCAAAAATGGGATTAAGGTTAATTAAAAAATTAAAAGAAACAAGGGAACGGTAAATGTTTTTTAGAGGAGACTTAGAGGGTTAGGAAACCCTAACAGCAACCAAAGGCAAATTTGGAGATCACAGGAGAGCCAAAAAGAGTCATCTTCAACCTTGGGCACTCACGATTCCAAATTCAGACTCTATGAACCCTAAGGTAAGTGATTAACTTGTTGTAGCATTTAAAGTGTATTTCAATTCATATTCATGTGATGTGGGTATAAACATGAGTTTTTGTAAATTATGAATCTGATTTCTAAATTGAGTAGAAATTCGTATTTAATCTAAGTTGTGTGTTTGTAATCTGGTAAGTCGTGTAAAACCGGAGGAATTAGAAACGAATTGGTGATATGGAATTGATGGTTGAATGGGTTAAAGATTGAATTGAATTTTAAACCCAAACTCGTGAAAACAGTAGAGAAAAGAAATTTAGTGATGTTTCTGGACTTTAGGAAGGTTCCTTATAAGGTTTTTGATGTCTATTGGCTATGTGAAAGTTTAGTTTTTGGTGTAAAAGAAGCTATTGTTTGGAGATGGGTGTCCATGGCTGAAACAGACAACTCGGGGAAGATGAGGACCTGCTCGATCGATCGATCGAAGGTGGACCATCGATCGATCGATGGTCCAGAAATTTTGACAGTTCACCCAGCTTTTAATGTATAGGGAAATTAAATAAAAATTCTTCCATGCCTTAATTGTTGAGTAATTAATACATGGGTTTAAATCTAATTAATTGTGAATAAAGATTAATTAGGATTTGAGGGCGACTTGGTGTGACCTCATGATTTAAATTAATTTGGATTTGGAGGAAGTAGGTGTGTCACACTAGGGTTAAAATTTTGGAAAGTTTGGTTCAAAATGATTAAATACGGATGTAGTAGACGGAGTCCGGGAATAATGGTTCTGCGATATCGGGATGTGAATTTTATTTAGGAAAAGGCTAAATAATTTAGAGTCGGGGAATTTAGACTCGGGTGATGTTAGCTCGGGCCACGAGAGTAAGTCCGAATATATCGGTTGGGGTGATACCAAAAGAAATTAATGTGCAAATTAATTAATAATTAGAGTTGGGTCATAAAGTCAAAATAAAATGGAATAGGCTTGTGTCACGGACTTAGTGCACGGTGTAGCTAGGATATTTTATATCTATATATATACGGTGTGTGATAGTATATATATATATATATATATATATAATGTGTGCATTAATATCAGTGGATATATATTATTATTAGATAAATACTCTAGTGCTATAGGGGGAGGTTGCGCGTAGTGGATGATTCCCTTAGATTGAGGAGTAGGGCGAGTATAATCCCAGGTCATAGCGTCCGTTATATGGGTGATGGGCATCTCACTTTCAGGGAAGGAATATGACCGCCTTCAACATTTATGTATTAACCAAGTTAGTGAGCGATTCTGACTTGGGGGTAACTAGGTTTTGTGAATATACCTAGTGGGATAGCACTATAGAGAATTTATACCCGGTTAGACTTTACTAGGGTGAAATACTATTATTATATATTATATCAGTATGTTTGTGAATACTGTAATATGATTGAGTATATAATTGGGTAAATAATTATATACGGGCTTATTAATACAAAGCATGAGTTGTATTTTATGTATAACAGATGTGGAAGTTATATGAAATTTAAAAAGGAAAATGGTTTAATTAAGTTGATCATGACAATAACTTAAAAATCATAATTAAGGCATACTCGGTTAGAGTAGGGTGTTTTGCAAGGGGTTTTATAACTTATCTAGTCATAAGATGAAGAACTAGGTGAATTTATTTAGGGCGTTAGTAGTGCACATTAGAGTAGGGGTGAGTATGTCCTCAAGGGAGCGCGAAACTAACTAAAATATGGAGATCATGCATATTTACTTATTACTGCAATTTAATCATTTGCTAAATATTTTTCAAATGCTTTTGGGTACTAACCCTTGCTATAAAAATTCTTAAAAATCTTTTAGGTGTCCAGCCATAGGGAGGCCCGGCTTGACTAAATTTCAGGGATCCGTTGCTGCAGCGTATGTGGAAGTTGCGGGGGATTGATAGACGCATCACTCTTTCATTCTAGTATAAAGAATTTTATTAGTTATTTCGAGCATGTCGCTCACTGTCCATTTAGTTTTTGTCAGACTTGTTGAGATTGATTACTTGTCGTTATTTTATATTTATTGGATTTTGGGCCTATGGTTTATTCGGTTAGTCATTAAATTGTGTATGGTTGTTTCAGTTAATTAACATTATTATATTGATTTATTTCCGCATGAGTTTCATTTAAGTTAATGAAAGATAAAACTTGGCGCCAGACTAATTTTCTCACTTAGGTGGTTAGCAATTAAAAAGGTGGCAGTGATGCTAAGAATGATCCAACTGAGAAACTTGTTCTAACTTAATTTAGGACTGATCACCCGGGATTAATTAGGCGGGGTGTCACACCTCCCTTAATAATAGCTAACCATCATCGTTCATCTATAGATTTAAGTGTTTATGTATTTTCGAGTACGTGTAGTTGGACCCATCAAACATCGGTGGCCTTGAAAGTGCCTGGCCCTCCATATAAAAACCATCCAGATTCATGCCTAAAAAAATTATTTACACTAAATATAATACAACTTGAAATTCTAATTTAACACTAAATGGTTTTATATGGATAGGGTAAAAAAGACAAACCACTAGTTCTAAAATTTCAAATTTAACTAAACTTAAACAAATTAATCCAAGTAGAGCTATCACCGATTAATCGATTATTGGGTTACAACGATTAACTAAATTTATCTTAACCTAAATCATGCATCTAGGGGAGTATAGAAAGATAAAATAAATCAATCACACAAAACACCCCATATATACAAGGAAAATCCACAACGAAAAAAACCTCAGACGACCCAACCACGTAAAATTTCTATTTACCGAACTACAAAAGGACACGATATTAGACTTACACAACTGACTCGACGCCCTCATAAGCGTTGATGGTTTTCCTTCCTTCTATCTATGCCTAATGACACATATGAGTCCACCGTCAAAGCTACCACAACGTGTGAATCCACAAACACCTCGGTATCCATTGACACATGCTCAACAACTATTACACATGGAGTCCACCATATGTAAGACAAACAGACATGAAATTCACCGCACGAGACAACTTCTCAACCAGATAAAGGGAAAATAAACTTTGGTACACAAAACAATATCTCAAAGCATACATGAAGATGAAATTTGAATCTTAAACTAGTTGGGAGAACTAGGATTTTGTAGGCCTTTGGATATGAATAGGAAAATAATTTAGCCAAAAACTCTCATTAAAAACTGATGCTAAAACTCCTTCATATAGAGAAAATAATTTTCAAGGCGACACATTTTTAAAGGGTTCATTTTAATGAAAAAAAGGTCGTTCAAACGAAAGTGCATATCTCGCTCAAATGAACATGCTAATCTTGCTCAATCAGACTTCGAATAAGCTTCAAACGACATTTTTTCTGAGAAGAATAACTTCCTCGTTGAAATCCCATTTGAATGTCATTCAAACGACATAAGCATCTCGTTTCAACGAACAATATAAAATATTTCGAACGACTTAAAACCAAAATCATTTTTTGAAAGCCTTTTGAGAAAAGCCCTCAGAATAATATTTCATAAAACACTTTAAAACAATACCCATTATAAAATCCAATGATCAAAATATATATACATCCATACCTTATAACGTCCTTGCATATTAAAGATGAAACCATGCATAAAACCCGACATGATGACATAAATGATCTAACATGGCCGCTATGGTCATCAATCAAACACATCATTGGCTTGAAAGGTAAACACACTCAAGTCCTAACTTAGGACTCAAAAGTTTTGTCCAAACACATAATAAATGAAAACATACAAACTGACTCTATTCATAAATTTGTCCTTATACCTACCTTTCTTTTCTATATATTTAATAAACGAGAGTGGAGATTCTATATTTTAAAAGACCCCTTCTCTGAAAATATCCTAACAAGGATGTTCTTGGATGAGAGAATCATCATCATTCGTCTAGGTTCTCTCAAATGAACACTTTAAATCTCTGTCTCCGACTCACTAAAATCTTCTCAAGGAATAAAGAAGAGTCATCTTTATATAGTAAGAAAGAAATTTTTAGATATAGACGATAGACTTTACAAATCAGTGGCTGGAATAAAATAAAATGGTTAATCGTTGATCCATCGGGAATAGACAGGCAAATTGATAAATTTGACCAAATATAACTTTTACCAAGATTACGCACAAAACTTATCTCTTATTGGTTAGAGGAGTATGATTTCTTTTAAAGTTAACGACTAGGATTAAGTGCAAATGGATATTTATGATACACTCTTACACACAAAGACCTAACTAACACACTTATGCTTTCAAACACAAAACCTTGATTGGCTAGAACCAACTCACATGGACCGAGATCAACTAGACTCAATGTATAACGACTAAGAAGATTACAATTGATCATGATTTTTGTTAAATGAAATAAAATGTGTTAGTTAAATGACGACTAAAATCTGTCAAATTTTGTAAGATTACATAACGACTAAAATCTATCAAATTTGTTAAATGAAATAAAATGTGATAAAATTTAAAGTTTTAATTCAAATAAATTTTAGATAAATTAATTCAGTTCATTTCAAAAAACTTATGGGCAACCTATTTTACTTCTAAGAAAAATATTTTGACCTAATTCATCATTTTAGGAATAATTGTTAATTGAGTTATTAAGTGAATTTTCAATTCTTGTCGAATATAAAATATCTAAAATATCCCTTTAAGACATAATTTGTTTTGGTTAAAATATGAATGTCTTGACGTGTTGATGGTTTACAATGAACCCTTAGTTATACTAGAAAAAACTTTGTTATATTTGTTTTGTTTTAAATGAGTGCTAAATATGACACTACTTTATGAGAAAGTCTTTAAGTCACCAAATGAGGGTTTAGAATCTTTATGGGTTTTTTTTATCGATTTTGTACACCGTTGTTACTAATAATTAAAAACAAGCTGATAACAATAAAAGAACTTGATACAAAGGCCTCGAAAATTGAGAACTAACCCGGAAGAGAGAGAGAGAGAGAGAGAGAGAGAGAGAGAGAGAGAGAGAGAGAAGTATGAGGTTGGTTAAAGTATAAAAGTGAGTATCTTCACTACTATACTTCAAGACAAATGCAATTTTTCCAACTAGAGTGGGATTTGTTTTATTAGGGGGGGAGGTCAAATCATCTTCTAAAAACACTAAAACATCTAATCATTGTGGTGCAACTCCCTAGAATGGTTTGATATATTTTTCAAGGCTAAATTACTTAGATGCCCTCGATAAGAAAGTCCTCAAAATTTAAGTAAAGAATCTTACCGAGTCTTGGTAGGTGTGAATGGGGTTAACACCAAACCTTACCTTTTCACTATCTTGTCTTATCTATTCACACTATTATGATCTAAACCTATTATGAGTCGACTCATTAATCACTAACTTTGTGTTGGTTTGTATTGAATGATCCTATTATATTTTATTTTTCCAGGTCTGCAAGGAACCACATTCATTGAGTGGTCACCATAATCATAATATTATATGTTATTAGAATTTATGTTTGTTTAATCATAATCGCATTAAACAACTTATTTGATTTACGTTATAATTAATAAGAAACAAATATGCATTGTATGGACGGCTTGGGAGTCCAATTCCAAGACTTGGAATTGGAATGGAATGACCCAAATCCAATTCTATTATTTGGTGCACATAAAAATCCATGAATTTGAAATTGATTTATAATTCCATTGTTCAAATTTCATCATCTAAATTCCATTCTTTTTTGTAGAGAATTTAAAAACCAATAACATATGGAATTGGAAACAATTTCACACATTAAAAACACTCAAAAAACAACCACTTCGATTGTTTTGCTGGAAGCATCTTCGATTTCTCTTCACCGATATCCTCATCGGAATCTCTTCCCCGGAATATTTGTCGGCATCTCTTCATTTTCTCCGGCAGCAGGTGTGAGTATCTCTTTTTATCCTCAGTCGTTCACACACACACACACACACACACACATATATATATATATATATATATATACATGTACAAACATTTTATGTTAACTTAAATTGTGTGGTATTCAATAATTTAAAATCTGAAATAGGTATTTGTAAATAATATATGCACATACATATGTCATATAGTATCGTATTTTATTTGTGTCATTTTCATGTTAGTTAAAAAAACGAGTTCGGATTGTGTCGTATTTTAATTCAGTCGTGTAAGTAAGAAAATTGTGATTTCATGTTGTGACACATTTTAGTAAGGCCTTATTTGTATTTCATGGAAAAAAGTTGTTATGTTGCATTATAATTGCTTCATGTTTGAATTAGGTAAAAAAAATATGATTTCAAGTCATGTCACATTTTATTTTGATCATTTTCATGTTAGGTAAAAAAATCATGTCTTGTCGCACTTTAATTGGGTCGTGTTTGTATTAGATAAAAAAAATCATGTCTTGTTTTAATTGTGACATGTTCGTGTTAGGTAAAAGATATGATTTAAGGTTGTGTTAATTTTTATTCGGGTGGTGTTCGGGTTATATGAATAAAAATCATGTCCTGTCATGTTTTATTTGGGTCATGTTCGTGTCAGGTTAAAGAAAAGATTATGTGCTGTGTCATGTTTTAAGTGGGGGGTGTTGTGTTAGGTAAAATGTATGATATAATGACGTGTCGCATTTTTTTTGTCGTGTTCGTATTAGTATTGTCGTGTTGGTCTTAATTGGATCATGTTAGGAAAGAATACTTTTAGGTCATGTTGCGTTTTAATTGTGTTGTTTCATGTTAGGTAAAAATATATTGTGTCGTGTCTTGCTTTTTGTTCGCTTGTGTTCGTGTTAGTTATAAATTAGAATTTCATATTCTGATGCCTTTTGTTTGGGTCGTCTTGTGTAAATCGAGTCAGTTCATATAAGGTAATAAATACGTTTTTTTGTCGTGTTGCGTTTTATTTCGGTAATGTGCTCGAAATGAAGTTAATTAGCTATTACATTTATTGTTAAAATTTAGGGGATTCAAGTACTAATTATGCTTGAGTTTATTTGTAAACATATTGTGCATTTGTGAAAGAAATTACGGATAAATGTTTTTTTTGTGTGTTAATAAGTAGAACAATGGGAAAAAAGATAGACATTTTTTGCCACATCAAGAGTCCGCATACCTCTTTTGTGCAAAAATCCTTACTTGATCACTATTGCACATGCATACATACACCTCCCCCCTCCCCATATATATATATATATATATATATATATATATATATATATATATATATATATATATATATATATATATATATATTTCACAAAAATGTTTTTATAATTTTTATTAAAGATGTGATGTGATTTGATTTCTTTTTCTAATTGTAATGCTTTTGAAAAGTATTAATTTTCAATTTTTTATATTTGAAAAAATTGTTTTTAAAAAAATTGTTAGGATCCAAACAAGGAATTTGGAATTCTACAAGAATTTCAAATGAATTCTATACTTTAATGAAACAATTGAATTATAACACCGTGCGATTAGAATTCATTGAGGGTGTGTTTGGTAGCCCAATTCCAAGCATTGGAGTTGGAATTGGGAGGACCAATTCCAATTTTTTTGTTTGGTATAATAAGGAAGCCAATTAATTTACAATTAATTTATAATTCTCTCAGGCCCAATACCATAACTCAATTCCATTTTATTTTGTAGAGATTTTGAAATCCAAACCCATTTGGAATTCACATCGAGCACACACACTAAAACCAACTACACACACAGAACCCTTTTTCTCTCTCCCTCTTTCCTCTCTCTGGAAGATACTTCACTGACGCGCCTTCTCCGGCAGATACTTCGTCGGCGCTCTCTGTCTGGTATCACTCTCCGCCGGCAACATACTCACGCCGGCAACTACACCTCTATTCGGTCGTTTTTCAGGTACAAATCATTTTTCCATCCAAATCTTTGATCATTTTATCGATCGTTTTTTCGATATGCGTGTGTATGTATATGGTTATTTCAGATCATATTTTAAATATGTATATATATGGTGATTTCCAGCTAAATTTGCATGGGATCTCAGATATCCATATTTTCGGGTATGTATGGTTTGTTTGTTATTAGAATTTCTGGCTAAACTATGATAATCTATTTTTTTTAAATTCGTATTTATATATATATATATATATATATATATATATATATATATATATATATATATATATATATATATATATATATATATATATATATTCGGCTAAATTTGTATGTATATATATATTTGGCTAAATCTTTACGTATACATATTTCTGGCTATGCATATTTTTTACTATACATATAAATCAGATATGTATTTCTGGCCAAATTTGTATGGCAACACTCTGTTTTTTGTTGGGGTTGGGATGATTTGTTTCTTTTAATTAATTAAAAAACATAAAATATGTTGTGTAATTTTTTAATTAAAAACATAAAAGAAATGTTATATAATAGTGATCTGTTTTTTAATTTTTTTAATTAAATAATAATGATCTATTCTTTTATTTTATTTTTAGTGCAAGCGTTCATGTCTAAAAATGGGGTGATCCAATTTTATTATCACAAATAAATAATAAGAGCGATCTAAACAAACACATAAGAGACAAAGATTTTTGAAGTGGTTTGGCTATGAAGAAATTCTACGTCCATTATTGATTTTATATCTTGAGATTACAATGGCTCAATATGGTGTGCTTGATAATGATTGAGTTGACCCCTTGAGCTAAGGAAGATTATCTATTAATAGTGGTTCGGAACACTACAGACGAAATACCTTTATATTTGCAGGAATTTACATTTGTATACAATAAATGAAACCCTTGGTATTCAGTGTTGGTCACCCTTCCGTTCGAGTAACTTTTTCTATTACTGATGGTTCACATTCTGGAGTTGGTCGTCATTCCAGCCGACTGGGTTCCTATGATGCCGACCAAGATAGCCAAAGGGAAACATAGATAACAGGTGTCTATTATTAATTGGTTCACATAGTGAGGTAATTTTTACATACAACATAATCCCCCAATGCTCCATGCTTGATGATTGATCGAAAGTATGGAGTATTTGCCCAAAATATTGCTCGGCTTGTGATCTGAGCATTGGTCGGTAGACGACTTTTCAAACTTGTAAATTTTTTTGGTTGGCACTGTCCCTACAAGAATTATGGCTTTTGTAAGGGAAAAAAATCGTTGCAAAATGTGTGTTTTTTTGCAACGATTTTTTTTCCTTGCAGCATTCCTGACACTGGCCATCATGCTATAGATCTTTTGCAAGGAAATTTTATCATCGTTGCTAAAAATATTTTGCAATGAAATTTTTCGTTGGGAAAAATAAGATTTTTCGTTGCAAAAAAGTTCTCATGTCTTGATTAAAAATATTTTGCAATGAATATTTTGTTGCAAAAAATACTAATAAATCCTCGTAAAAGATATTTTGTGAGAATTAAAATTCCTTGCTAAATGTTAATTTTACATTGCTAAAAGTATTTTGTAATACTCATTTTTGTAGCAAAAAAATTCTCATATTTTGACTAAAAATCGTTTACAATGAATATTTCGTTGCAAAAGATACTAACAAAACTGTAACAACACGATAATTTTGAGACAATAATTTATTTATTTTTGGGAGAAATAAATATTATTTTAATTGGGGACTAATTAAATTGACATTTGAGGTCAAAATTTGAAGATGTTAGAAAGTGATTTGAATGATGATTCTGAGGGTGCGGTTGTTTCCGGAAGGGTCGAGATAGTCAAAATGACTATACTTTCCGAAATATTTTTAAGTTCGTTTGGCTCGAATTGGAGTAACTGAGTCATTTAAAGTGTGTATTATCATTTAAAGTTGGGTATCATGGATTTAAGGCTTAAAAGCTTACGGTAGATAGAAATCTCATTTGAGTGAAAGAGAAAAAAAAAACTACAGAGAGAGAGAGAAGAGGAAAGGAAGAAGAGAAAGAAGAAAAGCTTGAGATTTTCGGTCATTGCGCGATCTGAAGGAAGATTCAGACTCTATAACTTTGAGGCAAGTGATTAAACTTGCTAAATAATTATTGTGTACCATTTATTTCATGATTTGTGGATAAAATTATGGATTTTCGGTTTAAATTATTAAAACCTAGATTTTTGGGTAGGTCTTGCATTTGAGGTGTATATATGAATTTGCGGGTGTATAAATAGATGGGGTGAGTTATATTATGCGTTTTAATGTTAGATATATGTTTGGGGTTGAAGAGAAATGGTTAGAAGTTGATAAAAATGATTTTGGGAATTTTTGGCTTTGATGAAAATAGCCATTTTCGTAGCTTCTGATAAGCCGAATCGATTGGCCCCCCTTTTCGAATCGATTCAGAATGTTGCAGGTGCCCAGGTCTGAGTGACTAAATCGATTCGGACCCAAGCCGAATCGATTATGCCTGAGACAGAAGCCCAGGTCTTATGATCCGAATCGATTCGCCTTGGAGGCCGAATCGATTCACTGGGCCAAATCGATTCAGATTGGGCCTGAATCGATTCGGAAACAGGGCAGATTTGGGGATGTTTTTCTAGGGTGAGTTCCATCCCGTTTTGTTTGAGTTTATCGATTGGGAATCTCTATATGAGTTATGAGAAGTGTATTTTGTATACTTTTAGGGAGTTTCCCTTATGAGAAATTGTTGGAGTCATATTGACTTAATTCGAGAGAATACCGATTTGGAGATTATGGTACCGACTAGGGGGGAAGACCACTATTATTGAGATTTTGTTTGGGAGATAATTAGGGATTTATAAGAGAGACTTGGGATGCGTTTAGTGATGATGGATTTTTGAATTGAATCCCAAAGGGGATAACTTTAAAGGTTTATATGATAAATTGAACCCTATTATGGATTGAGAATAATAAATGTCGATCGATGTGCATACGGATATAGAGAATATCCTTAACATAAATTGAATTGGGAGATGTTTCACATAAATAATAAAATGCGAATCAAGGTGCATAAGGATATAGATAATATCCTCAACGTAAATAAAATTGAGAGACGATTCATATAAATAGAAGTGAAGTGTGAATTTCAAGTGAGAAATTGTATAGTGTATACTAAGTGGGGAGGTTATGTGAGTTATCGACGAATAGTATATCTAGAGTAAAATATATTAATAAATGATATTATTTCATTTACACCTATAAGCGTAATAAGAGTATGTCTATAGTGTGATATATATATATATATACCTTGTGTGATGGTATACATTTATATGATGTGATGATGTATGTATATCTTGTGTGAATGATATATATATATATATATATATATATATATAAGTGGAGCATACCCTGTCTATGCTATCATGGGAACTTGCACGATGTGAGTGAGGCCCCTGGCTTGAGGAGTAGGGAGCGTATAGTCCCCATGTCATAGCGTCCATTATTGTTGTGTGATTTTTATTAGGGGTGAGACGTGGTGGGTATGTTTTGTCGCATTTTTGGGGAGGAACTATGACCGGTTCTCGTACGTTGTGATATGATTTTTGCCAAGGCGATGTGAGATTCTGACCGTTGGTACCCAGGATGATATGTGAGTGATTCCCTGGTAGATGATAGCATTGAGAACCTGCATCCTTGAGTTATAGCTCGCTGGGATGGTTATTATTATACTTGTGTGAATAGTATATTATTTGTATATGATTATGAGATATCATATTTATCTCTAGAGTAAAGAGATATAAAAAGATTGATTGAATCTCATTCCGGGAGATTTTATCCGGACTAAATTGTGATGAATATATTAAAGTAAAAATGAAGCATAGATAAATATATGAGTATATATATTACTTTGGGTATCGAGGACATAATGGACCTCAATGACCAACATTGCCAAGGAGTAGTGTATCGGGGGGTTCCTTGGTTGGATTTCTCTTGCGAGACGTCACACGCACTAAACGCAGTGCAATGTTGGGAGTGAGGAGAAGTTAGTCCTTAGTGCTCATATTTATCATATTGGTATATCTCAACAATCGAAAATGCCAAGGAGTAGTGTATCGGGGGGTTCTGTGTTTGGATTTCGCTTGCGAGACATCCCACGTACGAAACGTCGTGCACTGTTGAGAATTGAGAATAATAAATCATTTATAGTATATAAGAATTTTGGGTTATATGCGCCATGCATTGAGGGCATAATAAATCTTGATAATCAATACTTCCAATGAGTAGTGTATCGAGGGGTTCCTTGTTTGGATTTCGCTTGCTAGACGTCCCACACATGAAACGCAGTGCAGTATTAAGAATTCGGAGAAGTTTAGTCCTTAACAGTTAGATGCTAATAACTCATTTATATATATATATATATTTATGTCAATAACTAGAATATGAGAAATTCTAGTAAAAGAGAATGTTTATGTATATTCTATATGTGAGTAAGAGGACGAATAATTGAGATTGATAGTATTAGAAGTTGTGGGATATAATTTAAATGAAATTTTAAATGAGTGTAAATTGGGAGTAAGTTAGATTACTTTTCCCCTAGATAGATTTGGGCAATTATTTGGAGATCATGTTCATACGTTTAGTTGCGCGCTTTAGTTGAGAGGTGAGTTGGATTTTTTGAAGAGTACGACATTACTTTAATCATGTTATAATGCATCTATAATTATTATGCATTTTAATGCACTTGCTAAAAATATTTTCACACCTCGGGATCGGACCCGTTTATATTTTCTCTTGCTATGTATATATATTGTATTATTCTTGGTGTTCCTCCGCTAGGACGCCATTGACGATATCCATCCAGTGTATTCGTGGAGCTGTGGCAGTAGCGGACTGTTACGGTATTTTGATATAGTCGATTCCTATCTTTTGTGTATCTAGATTAGGATTCAGTTTGTATATTGGGTTTATACCCAAGTGTTGTAGATTAGCACTTTTATATTTTTCCTAGATTTTGTATTGTCTGTGACCCGACAGTATATTCGGGTATTTTATTTTGTACATTGTGTTGTACTCTTTTATATTATTTTGAGCATGTATGTGTTCTATATCATATTTATATGTGATGTCGATGGTTAGTTGTTGGTTGGTTTGTTTTAATAATGTTTTAAAAAAAATTGACACCCTCTTTTTGTAGTAATGGGTAGTTAGCCGTGTTTATTTTAGAATCGTCAGTACATGCTAAGAAGGATCCACTTGAGATTCCTGATTATTTTAGTATAGGGTTGGCCACCCGTTATTATTCTAAGCGGGTTGTCACGGGTGGTATTAGAGCATCAGGTTCTAGTGTCTTTAGGATCTGTGTGGGTTTACTGCGATCTTTCGTAAGTGTTCTTTAAGTATATCCCTATTATTAAGACTGTTGTGTTCATACATCCATATTTTCTTCTGTGATGAGAAAACATTTGAAAGACGTTCTGATACAATTTTTCTTATTTCAGATGCCACCGAAGAGAGTTCGTCCAAGAAGGTAAAATAAAGGGGATTAGAGTATGGAAACCCAATTGCCTCAAAGGACTATGACTACAGATGAGGTTTCAAGTATTGTGGCACAATAAGTAACTACTGCCATTTCTGCGATGGCGCATCAACCTACAGTTCAAGTAGCCCAAACCCATTCAGGACCGTCTTTAGGGGAAAGAGTACCGGAAGATTTTAGGAAGGGACGTCCTCCATAGTTTTCAGGGGGATTTGATGCGATGGCTGCAAGTCGATGGAAGAATAATATACAAAGGCACCTTCGTATGGTTAACTGTAGTGAGGTACAGAAGCAATTTCTAGCCACCTTTAAGTTAACGGGAGTATCTCTCCAATGGTGGGAGTCTGTCACCACATCAGAACAGAGATATATATTACCCATAACAGATTTTTTGGAACTCTTTGACCGAAGGTATTTTCCTTCCGCGATTCAGAAGTAAATGACGAGGAAATTGATAGATGTATTTCAAGGTAATAGAACGGTGGCCGAGTATGAATAAGAATTTACTCGATTGACGAATTTAGTCCTCGAGGAGGTGAATACGGAAGAAAATCATATATCGAAGTTCATACGAGGTTTAAATTAGCAAATTTGGCAGCATTTGTTAAGGAACTCATCGTTAGAGACTTTCACCGAGGTAGTGAATGCGGCATTGTTGCAGTGTCATGAATATCATCTTCGTTTGCAAGGGGGTAAGAACTTTAGACATTCGGGTTCATCAAGTAGTTCTGGCAAAGAGAATGCCAGTAATGCCAGTGGGTATAAGTCGGACTATAGAGGGTCGCAACAGCGTTATGTTCCTCAAGATGGGCAGAGAGGATTTGAGGGTAGATGTTTCTTTTGTAAAGAAATAGGTCATAGAAAGAGAGATTGTCCTAAAAGAGGTAAAGGATCACGTTTTGACGAAGTTTTGGATGTGAAACCCTTACAGCAGATTCGAGGCCATTTTAGGCCGGGGACATTGTGTGGGAACCCATTGATGAAGAGATACAATCGGACTAGAGAGGTGTGATCTAAATTATTTTTACGTTGTGGATATGATTACGTTATATGAAGCTTTGGGAGTATTGTATGTGAGATTGATATTAGAGGGTAGTGTTATAACCCTATTATGTATGGAATGACCCGGAAGGGAATATTGAGCAAGTGAGGCTCTTATATTATTATCTTTTGAGAGAATAGATTATTTTGTAATGTTCTAGAAAGAGAGCTATAATTTTGCTGTGAATGTAAGAATTGTTGAAATGTGTTGAGTAGTAATGGTAAAGTTATTTGTTTTATAGTCGTGCTAGACTTATATATTTGTTGTATTCCAGCTACGGAAGAGCCTAGTGTATGGAAACATATTATTATGACGAAAGAGATTATTACTGAAAAGAATTTAGAATTTAGTGGATTATTGTGGAGCAAGAGATTTTAGCTCATAATTATGTTAATTTTGAGAACTATATATTAGTATGAGTATGATAATTATTAAAACCTTATGTCTTGGGCATAAGGTATTTTATTTAAATGTCGAAAGACATAAACTATTTTAAAATAAACTGTTTTCAAAATAAAACTTTTTACAGGCCTTTGGGCAATATAAAAAAATGATTTACACAAAAATATTCTTAAACTCTAGTCCCGATCTAACGAACTCTCAATCCCCGACATCGTTACATAGTAGTGTATTGGGAGGGTTCCTTGTTTGGATTTCGCTTGCGAGACCTACCCCGCATGAAAGTAGCGAATGTCAGGAATTGAGAGAAGTTAAATCTTTGTACCTTTCAAAATTTTTATATTATTAGTATGTTAGTATAATTTAATACATATTTCGAGTTATTGTACTATTTAAGGCAAGTGAAGCCTAATTATGTTTATATGAGTAGAGCTCGAATAAAGGGTGTTTGGGCGCCCTACTTGTTATAATTGATTTTATAAAATTAAAATAATTCTTCGTGAGAAGTTAGAGGATTGGGTATAGTGTTAGTGAGGATAAGTGTAGTAGAAACTAGTTGAGCTTTGGAGTATTAGGCTTAGCTTAATTTCGAGGGCGAAATTCTCGTGAGTGGGGAAGTCTGTAACAACTAGAGATTTTTGAGCCAATAATTTATTTATTTTCGGGAGAAATAAATATTATTTTAATTGGGTAATAATTAAATTGACATTTGAGGTAAAAATTTAAAGATGTTAGAAAGTGATTCAAATGATGATTCTGAGGGTGCGGTTATTTCCGGAAGGGTCGAGATAGTCGAAATGACTGTACTTGGGTCTTATTTCGGTTCCGAAATATTTTTAAGTTCGTTTGGCTCGAATTGGAGTAATCGAGTCATTTAAAGTGTGTATTATCATTTAAAGTTGGGTATCTTGGATTTAAGGCTTAAAAGACTACGGGAGATAGAAATCTCATTTGAGAGAAAGAGAAGAAAAAAAAAACTAGAGAGAGAGAAAAGAGGAAAGGAAGAAGAGAAAGAAGAAAATCTTGGGATTTCCTGCCATTACGCGATCTCGAGGAAGATTCAGACTCTACAACTTTGAGGCAAGTGATTAAACTTGCTAAATAATTGTTGTGTACCATTTATTTCATGATTTGTGGATAAAATTGTGGATTTTGGGTTTAAGTTAAAACCTAGATTTTTGGGTAAATCTTGCATTTGAGGTGTATATATGAAGTTGAGGGTGTATAAATAGATGGGATGAGTTATATTATGACTTTTGATGTTAGATATATGTTTGGGGTTGAAGAGAAATGGTTAGAAGTTGATAAAAATGATTTTGGGAATTATTGGCTTTGATGAAAATAGCCATTTCCGTAGCTTCTGATAGGCCGAATCAATTCGGCCCCCTTGTCGAATCGATTCGGAATGTTGCAGGAGCCCAGGTCTCACTGACTGAATCGATTCGGACCCAAGCCGAATCTATTCGGCCTGAGACAGAAGCCCAGGTTTTATGACCCGAATCGATTCGGATTGGGATCGAATCGATTCGAAAATAGGGCAGATTTGGGGATGTTTTTCTAGAGTGAGTTCCATCCCTTTTTATTTGAGGTTATCGATTGGGAATCTCTATATGAGTTATGAGAAGTGTATTCTGGAGACTTTTAGGGAGTTTCCCTTATGAGAAATTGTTGGAGTCATATTGACTTAATTCGAGAGAATAGCGATTTGGACATTATCGTACCGACTAGTGGGGAAGCCCACTATTATTGAAATTTTATTTTGGTGATAATTAGGGATTTATAAGAGAGAGTTGGGATGCATTTAGTGACGATGTATTTTAGAATTAAATCCCAAATGGGATAAATTTAAAGGTTCATATGATAAATTGAACCCTATTATGGATTGAGAATAAAAAATGTTGATCAATGTGCATACGGATATAGAGAATATCCTTAACGTAAATTGAATTGGGAGATATTTCACATAAATAATAAAATGTTGATCGAGTTGCATAAGGATATAGAGAATATCCTCAATGTAAATAGAATTGAGAGACGATTCACATAAATAGAAGTGATGTGTGAATTTCAAGTGAGAAATAGTATAGTGTATACTAAGTGGGGAAGTTATGTGAGTTATCGACGAATAGTTTGTCGAGAGTGAAATATACTAATAAAAGATATTATTTCATTTACGCCTATGAGCGTAATAAGAGTATGTCTATAGTCTAATATATATACACCTTGTGTGATGGTATACATTTATGTTATGTGATGATGTATGTATATCTTGTGTGAATGATATATATATATATATATATATATATATATATAAGTGAAGCATACCCTGTGTATGCTATCATGGGAAGTTGCGCGATGTGGGTGAGGCCCCTGGCTTGAGGAGCAGGGAGCGTATAGTCCCCAGGTCATAGCGTCCATTATTATTGTGTGAATTTTATTAGGGGTGACACGTGGTGGGTATGTTTCGCCTCATTTCTGGGGAGGAACTATGACCGCTTCCCGTACGTTGTGATATGGTTTTTTCCAAGGCGGGGTGAGATTCTGACCGTTGGTACCCAGGATGATATGTGAGTGATTTCATAGTAGATGATAGCATTGAGAACCTGTGTCCTAGAGTTATAGCTCGTTGAGATGGTTATTATTATACTTGTGTGAATAGTATATTATTTGTAAATGATTATGACATATCATATTTATCTCTAGAGTAAAGAGATATAAAAAGATTGATTGAATCTCATTCCGGGAGATTTTATCCGGACTAAATTGTGATGAATAAATTAAAGAAAAAATGAAGTGTAGATAAATATATGAGTATATATATTACTTTGGGTATTGAGGGCATAATGGACCTCAACGACCAACATTGCCAAGGAGTTGTGTATCGGTGGGTTCCTTGGTTGGATTTCGCTTACGAGATGTTCCACGCACGAAACACAGCGCAATGTTGGGAGTGAGGAGAAGTGATTCATTAGTGCTCGTATTTATCATATTAGTATATCTCGATACTTGACAGTGCCAAGGAGTAGTGTATCGGAGGGTTCCTTATTTGGATTTCACTTGCGAGACGTCCCATGCACGAAACGCCGTGCACTGTTGAGAATTGAGAATAATAAATCATTTATAGTATATAAAAATTTTAGGTTATATGCGTCATGCATTGAGGGCATAATAAATCTTGATAATCAATACTTCCAAGGAGTAGTGTATTGGGGGGGTTCCTTGTTTGGATTTCTCTTGCGAGACGTCCCACGCACGAAACGCAGTGCAGTTTTGAGAATTCGGAGAAGTTTAGTCCTTAGAAGTTAGATGCTAATAACTCATTTATTTATATATATATTTATGTCAATACCTAGAATATGAGAAATTCTAGTAAAAGAGAATATTTATGTATATTCTATATGTGAGTAAGAGGACGAATAATTGAGATTGATAGTATTAGAAGTTGAGGGATATAATTTAGATGAAATTTTAAATGAGTATAAATTGGGAGTAAGTTAGATTACTTTTCCCCTAGATAGATTTGGGCAATTATTTGGAGATTATGTGCATACGTTTAGTTGCGCGCTTTAGTTGAGTGGTGAGTTGGATTTTCTGGAGAGTACGACATCACTTTAATCATGTTATAATGCATTTATAATTATTATGCATTTTAATGCACTTGCTAAAACTATTTTCACACCTCGGGCTCTGACCCGTTTATATTTTCTCTTGTTATGTATATATATTGTATTATTCTTGGTGTTCCTCCGCTAGGACGCCATTGACGATATCTATCCAGTGTATTCATGGAGCTGTGGCAATACTATCTTTTGTGTATCTAGATTAGGATTCAGTTTGTATATTGGGTTTATACCCAAGTGTTGTAGAATAGCACTTTTATATTTTTCCCAGATTATTGTATTGTCTATGACCCGACAACATATTCAGGTATTTTATTTTGTACATTGTGTTGTACTCTTTTATATTATTTTGAGCATGTGTGTTCTATATATCATATTTAGATGTTATGTCGATGGTTAGTTGTTGGCTGGTTTGTTTTAATAATGTTTTAAAAAAAATTGACACCCTCTTTTTGTAGTAATGGGATTTTAGCCGTGTTTATTTTAGAATCGTCAGTAGATGCTGAGAATGATCCACTTGAGATTCCTAATTATTTTAGTATAGGGTTGGCCACCCGTTATTATTCTAAGCGGGTTGTCACAAAAACCTTGCAAAAGATTTTTTGAGAGAATTACAATTCCTTGCCAAACGTTAATTATACATTGCTCGAAGTCTTTTGTAACACTCTTTTTACTTGAAAAAAAGTTCTCTTATTTTGACTAAATCTATTTTACAATGAATATTTCATTGCAAAAGATACTAATAAATTCTCGCAAAAGATATTTTCAGGGAATTAAAATTCCTTGTCAAATGTTAATTCTTCATTACTAATAGTCTTTTGTAACACTCTTTTTCGTTGCAACATTTATTTCATTGCAGAATTATATTAAATAATGAAATAAAAAAAAAATAAGTAAACACACATAATTAAAAGATGTTATATTATATTCAAAACATCTATGTTCTAATGTTCATGTCACAATGATGCTCAAAAGTAAATAATACTTCATAACTAATAGATGAGTTTAAACTAGTTTTCTCATCACAAACAAAATGATAAAAATCAACACTTGTCATCATGCAACTTGATTCGAAGAGACAAAAGATCCTTCAGGAACATCTTCCCTGGGAGAAACATCTTTATCTAGCAGGTGGCCTTCATTGTATCCATCCCTGACATAAGACCTTAGACTAGGATTTTTAAATTTATGATCTCTGTTTGTACTTTTTGTTTTCCAAATCAAAATTCTGCATGCATAGTGATTTCGAAGGTCGGGTACCAAGACCTATCACGTATCCCGACCTCTTTCTAATGACTTTTTGACAAATTGATGCTTCATCAGAATCTTCTGAGCTTTTTTGCAATTCAATCATCTCTTTCTACAAAGAAAAAGAAAATAATATATTACACTATCGGTTTGATTTTTTTAACTTTGAAAAACAAAATCGACAGAAATTCCTTTGTTTATTTAAGAAATCCAACATGTAGTGACACAAAAATCACTAATCCAATAATTATAGATACAAGTAAATCATCAATGCGTCCCTTCCACCAATTTCACTTTATTTTTTAAACAAATCGGTAGAATTCCCTTTATTTATTCATGAAATCCAACCTGTTGTGACACAAATCAATAATCCAAAAACTCCCGTCCACTCATTTCAACAAAAATCAATCAAGCTCGCACGGCTTGGGAATAAAGCCTTATGCTTAATCATGTAAAATTATTTTCTTTTATATACTTACATAGTCAGAATATGCTTTTTCACTAATCCACCCGTTGTCCTTCGTCCAATGAGTGTCATAAAATAATTCAATTTGTCCTTTTGACGTCTCATATGCATTACTAGCCTATTAACATATGAAAATAAAATTCATAAGTATATGTATCCACATAAATAAAAATTTAACAACTTATAAGTTTTATTAAGTAATGATATCATTGCAAACATTTTAGGGATTTCTTCTGTTATTTATTACTGATAAATAAATTATGACAACCCATAGAAGGATTAAAAAAATAAAAGCTTAACGACGACTCTACTAAGTAGGAATAAAAATGTTGGCATATGGTATCATGCCTTCTTGGGAGAGCTTTATGCAAGGAAGAAAGGAATAAATTATGATGTATATAATCTTATTATTTTGACTTCATAAGAAGAAGTCTGTACTTATAATATATTCTTTGTTATATAAAGCTTTCAAGAATAAATACAAGTGTAGGAGGTTATTAGTCTACTCGGTAGTGTGCCAAGTTATCGGAGCTACTCCTTAAGTATGTTTGGCACTGTTGTATAATGCTCACTGAAGTACTACCCCTTAGATTTTGTTCACTAGAGGAATTCATTTAAGTTGGGTCTTTGGGAGTTGTTAATATGTATACTTTAGAGAAAAAGACCTGGGATATATGTAAATGGAACTCTTTGTGGTCTAGTGATGACGGTGACATCTTTTTTAAGAAGGCATTCTAGTTTTGAGGGTATAAATCTCACATTAAAATGCTTTGGAAAAATTATGTCACTTCACGATTTAGGTATGCTTTGTACACACGGCATGCCACATGTCTAATAGGCAGTTCTACTACATATTTACATTATGAATAATGATATTTACACCATATTTAATTTTGACCGAGGTAGATTTGAATCATAGATGTTAAACAAAATATTTATAGGGAATAGATTTGGAAAACTGACTGGGATAGATTGAACTCGTATTCGATGATGAGTCGGTTTCGAATATCTGATTTGGCACAACTGGAGATTCGCTTCTTCGAGCTTGTTTTTGAAAGAGGAATTCAAAGCATTCGGGAATATCTTGTCATTGTTGAACGCCAACATAATACAATCTTATTCATTATATCAATATTGTTATGTAATATAAAATGGGATATGAACCTTGTAACCATACATCAAATCCATCTCATTTTATGTACCTTGCATTTGATAATAAAAATAGCAGTACAGTAAATGGGATATGCACCTTGTAACCAAACATCAAATCCATCTCACCTTATGTACATTGCACTTGAATTTGATCAGCACGGAGCTGTGAATAATAATAGTTCTGCAATGTATTGTAAAGAATAAATCCCTTGCTATCTCTTTAGGAATACCTTCGTCAGTACCATAACGACTAAATGACGGTTCCCCTGCTATCTCTCACTTCTTCCAATACTTGCTTGGGTGTTTGCCAATATACTACCCCTACATGATAGCATAGAGAAGAATGAGATATTCCTAAATTTCAGCACCATATTTTTCAAGGAACGCAACTAGTTTCAAATTTTAATAAAATAATATATGAAAAATGATGAATCAAAAAATACAATGGAGACAATAGGAAACACAATTAAAATTAAGAAACGATAGAGAAAAAAGAAAAGAGGAAAAACAAAAGTCTTTTAGACACACTTAAATCATTATAGTTTGGTGTCATGAAGAGTACTTGTGTTATCTCTTATATTTCTCAATCATATGTAGCTTGCATATAATGCACATACCATGGAGTCTACAAGCTCTTACATGACTGGTAGAAAATGAGAAGATGTTGAATGCCTAATTTGTATTTTATTTTAATTTTCTGGTATCTCTATATATAAGTATATCAAGTCAAGAATTGTAAATATCATTTTTTTTCACCCTGTATTTGGTCTGTGCACTTATGTATCTTCATTTGGACCACTGTTCTACAAAACTCGCCTAGGCTCCGCCTAGGCATTCCTAGGCTTGAGGCTCGGGACAAACGCCCCGCCTTACGCTTTTTACACCTTATTATTGGTAAAACCCTTACGGCGCACTTTTTTCTAAAAACAATAATGCTTTAGTGAAACGATATCGCCTTTTAAAGAATTTTTTTACAAACCGAACCATTATCTGATCCAAAATAATCAAATATTTTTTTAATTTGCATATATTCAGACATATTTTTATGATATGTACAATTTTAGTATTCTAATAGTCTGGTTATGGTTAAAAAAATATTAAAATATATTAAGAAGGCCTAAAAACCTTTTCACGACTTTTTACGCCTAAGGCCCGCATAGGCTTCTAAGGCTTAAGGCTTGGCCTCCACGCCTCGATCACATCCCGCGTTTTTTAGAACCTTGATTTAGACACACTTTAACTTCTCTCAACAAAAATTGCACTCATTTTTTCTCTGATTTGTGAATTCTATACCATATTTACTATTATTAATTTTCCAAACTATCATCTCTGTCAAGATCCTTTACTGCTATAAAAACATAGAAATTATGCTGAGAACATTTCGCAAGTTACCAATTTTCAAATATAAATGAATACCATTTTAGCATTAGTGGCAGCGCTAACAACCTGTTAACATAGCATTGCAAATATACTCCTAAAACGTGAAACAAGCTTTTCAGGATAACACTGATTTTAATGTAATCCACGTTCAAGACCAAAACTAACTAATTTCTTTATATAGAATTTATAGCAGGTAAATTATATTAACAAGACATAGGGTGTGTAGTCTTTTAGCAAATCACAGGGCATCTAAATGGGATATACCCTGATAACTTTATATAGAATGCAATAGAGGGCTATATATACACTTTATGTGAGCTGTGTGATACATGTATTCATACTTTGTATGCGACATTTCAGTAACTATACATGAACTTAAAAAGTACTAGTAGATAATGTAATTCTTCGAAATCAAACCATAAATACACTAATATATGACTGTCAAATGAGTAATATGGCTAATAAATTATGACACTCCATATGTCAACATGACTATCAATTTGCATAATATAACTAGCAATTCGAGTTACATGGCAACCCGTATGTATAACATAGCTACCAATTAATGTTATATTACCATAATTGTCATATTTGTCAAAATGACTATCAATTTGCATAATGTAAAATATTTATTATATTACTAATTTAGGGACCACAAATAATAACCTAAAAATGATAAGAGACCTCTCCTTTTAGCGCTTGGAGTAAACACAAAATCCTATTAGTGCAGGGGACTATCCACAAAATCTTCATAATATACTAGTTTCTTCCAACATTGGACAAAAGGGAAAGCACTTGAAGAGACAAATAGAACAAATATAGAGGCAAAAAAACCCACTGGATAAAATCGTTTGTAGATACAAGGACATGCATCTATTATCAAGTTATACGTACTAAATTTCCTCCACTTCTCCCTGTGAAATACAAGGTTTTACCTCTGGTCCAACAGCTAGTTTGAAAATACAAGAATGAAGAAGTCATTATGACAGTAATCGACCACAGTCTAGGTCCAACCCTGGCGATGGTAAATTTAGTTGACATTGCCCCCAATGGATTCAACAAACCTAAAGATGATCCAAATAACCCTCAATCCCCGTAATGTATTCATCTTCGGGTGATCACGTGTTGTAGACTTACATTTCCTACACTTATTTAAATCCACAAACAATCTCCATATATTGGGCGTTTGTAATCTCATAGACATCATCCCCCAGGTGCCCCCGAAAGAAACTGAGTTCATGGATGTCGCAGAACAACTGTTTATCGATACCCGAGAAGTCGAATTTCACAAAAACTATTGGAGGTTGGGAAAGTTTGCATTACATTAGGGGGTTTATTTGCATGGAATTGCTGGGACATAGGGCATTCATGGAGGATTCAAAATGTGATCAATGATACAATATCACAAAAAAATCTAAAAGAATGGTATAAATCAACTACCTATCAATAGACTTAGTAAGCCCCCAATGCCTATCAATTTAGCATGATAGGAATTTCGGATGCCAACACATGATTAATTCCATTAATTTAAAATTAATCATAGACATTCTTCAAGTGAACTTATATTCTAACATTGATAATTTTATAATGAAGCAATAAAGCATTATCAATCTTACAAATCACTAAAGATTACATTTAGTAGCCTACGAAAGCATACATACTTCAGTTAATTTCTGTGCGTTAACAAAACATTCACAGAATAATAAACTTTGTAAAGATTATGAAGATGTTAAATGAACAGCATAAAACATGGTAGAATTAGTACTAAAATATTTGTCTACAACAAATTAACAGGACTCGTGATCGAGCAATCTTGGGCTCATACAAATCAAAGCTAAAAAGAAGTAGAAAAAATAGGAAACGAAATCGAATATCATTTAAAATCTATTCTACTTCCATTCACACACAAGTACACCCTTAACATGAACTAAATCTAAAAAATACAATCATGTACGTTCATGACATGCACCAAGTCTGGCTAATGAAATCAAACGGATAAGATAAAGAACATGAGATATGAAGTTGGTTTGGTTCATGTTAAGCTACATCAACAGCAGCCCAAACCAATACACCTATTAATATAAATATCTATAACAGTTGTAAATTAAATAATCAACAAAATTCATAAAAAAGAAAACAATTAGTATATACCGTTAATATTAGGTGCCATTGTAGAAATTGCATCCGAGGAG
The DNA here is from genome assembly GCA_949130495.1 of Sambucus nigra. NCBI lineage: Eukaryota > Viridiplantae > Streptophyta > Magnoliopsida > Dipsacales > Adoxaceae > Sambucus > Sambucus nigra. The sequence continues at coordinate 237,562,376 of OX422222.1, forward strand.
ATTAGTGTTTTATGTGGATTTTCATTAGAGATAGGTTCCCCATCAGTAGTTGAGTCGTGCGCAGCTGATCCCTGTGTACTCGATGGATCTACAACAATTGAAGAGCCTCTCCCACCACTTCCTCCTCTACCTCCACCTCTAAATCCACATCCACAATCGCCATGTGCTATGGAATGTGTTCTAAATAAGAATACAAATCCGATGTAAAATAAATAAGATAATATGCCTAAAGTCATAATATTGCACTAAAAAAAGTAACAAGCATAAACAAAAACATTTTACAATAATGGGCAAATCACTCAAGTATAAGCAACATTCTATATGAAGAAATAGGTGAATGATAGTGACATCATACTGTTATAAAGACTAATAATATAAGATAAGATAAATACTGAAAAGGTGAGCATAAAACTGCCACAAAAGTTCTCTTCTAGAATTCCAAAACATTCAACACATAATAAAGAAAAATAACATATATCATCTCCCTTCAAAGTTCAATCATTGTCATCATCATCCCTATGAAAATCATTGTCTTCACTGCAATATTCTTCTATTGTTCCATCTACATCCTCCTGATTCGCATCACCGTCGTCATAATTATCATGATGTTCTTTCAACTCAGGTCTTTCAATTATAAACACAACTTACGCACGAAGAAGTAGAACTAAAATCAAAGAAAAACAATTAAAAGATCCTAATGTAACCCAAACCCTAATGTAAATATAAGTAGAAATTAGTAAATGGCACATTTGATCATAAAATTTCTCCTTAAAACTATTGTTGTAACACAAAGCCTTATATAAATATTAGTAGAAATTAGTAAATGGCACATTTGATTATAAAATTTCTTAATAAAACTATTGTTGTAACCTAATACCTAATGTAAATATTAGTAGAAATTAGTACATGGAACATTTGATCATAAAACTTTTCTATTAATTTTTCGATTTTTAGTGTATTGTAAACTGCCATTTCAGAAAATGAGTAATATTTACATCTCAATATTCTAAAAGAAATTTTGTGGCCAAACAACGAGATTCTTACTGCGATGGCTAAAAGGGATTTGCTCAAATAAACCAACAGCAACATTACATGTTACAAACAAACCAAAAAATATAATAAAATAACAATTATTGATTGAAATTGAACTAATCGAAGTTTCTTCTAAAAATTCTCAAACACTAGTGATGATTCAGGAAGCATAAGTTTTTTTTATCAACAACAGATGATGAATAAATGCAATTGTTGGGTCAATATTCAAACCGATTTACAATCGGTGTAATAGGTTTCATAAATAATAAATCACGATTACCAATCTCACAGTGACTGAAAATGATATATATATATATATATATATATATATATACAGAGAGAGAGAGAGAGAGAGAGAGAGAGTCGGGAGGTGGCAGAGAGGCAACGTGAGGTTTCCCCTAAATTTTCACTCGGTTTGGTGGAATGATGAAAGGTTTGGTATTGAAGAAGACCTTCTCTCCTTTTTAGCTAAATTGTGGCCTTTCATCTAAAAACTAAAAGCCTTTTGTGTTGAAAAAAATAAATTCATTGCAAGGACAGCAACGATTTTCTAAATTTCCTCTCAAAAAATTACTTATTGCAAGGAAATAATTCATTGCAAAAGTGTTTTAAAACTTTCATGCCTTTAGAGACGAATTTTTCATTTCCTTGCAAATAGTATACTTTTAGCAACGAAAAATATTTTCTTGCTACAAAATTCATTGCAAAAGTTAATTTTTCGCGTAGTGTGTGGATAAGGACATTTTTGCAAATAATTAAATTTTTTTGAACCACCAAAGGTTACACTTGTTTTTTGTGCTTCGAAAAGCATGCAATCAACAGTAGTTCAATCATTCGTGTAGTTAATCATTTCGTGCCTATTATCAAGGCAACCTATAAATAGGGAAAAGTTTCCCTCCTTTTCTTTTCACCTCAAATTTTTTGCATTTAGAGTTTTCCTTGTTCTCCATTTTTGTTTCTGCAACCTCATGTTGCCTGCTATCCATCACCGTTTTTCCACCTTCGTTGTTGTCTTTAAATTCCAGCAAGCTTTTTTCCTTTTTTCTCCATTTTTCATCATTTTCTTTTTTTTAACCATGGTTTAGTTTATGGATAAGGGTTCATTAGTAGATTTTTGCGAAAAAGGAAAATTTTGAACTGGGTAGATCTAGAAATAGCTTAAGGTCCTGTAAATGTTTATTCTTTAGGAAAGGGTCACTGGATTCCCACTGTTTTTATTATTGAGTGTGGTATCACCTTCTTCCAAACCCTATGTTTCTTCATATTATCAATATTTTGATGTAGTTCCTATTAGGATAGCCCCAAACACATGGAGGATGGTAAATGGAGTACATAGGTTGAATGCGATTTATGGGACACATATTAGAATACATGAATTGATGCTTTGTTACAAATGGGGAACAATTGGAGAGAGAACCTATTATTTGAAGACTAGGTAAGCTAATAGGGATTTAGTAGTTAATCTACCATATTTCAATAAATATTATTGGGATTATGGAGTTATTGTCAAGAATTGGCAATATTCCCCCTTCCTATAGGGGTATCCTACACTGGACCCAAGTGCCCCCAAGAAGGGCGTGGCATAGGTTATAACTTTCCTCCTAAATTTTTCATGTTTATCATCTATTTTCATTCTTACCGACTAACTTTCTTTCTTTATATTCTATTACAGAGGAAAGTAAGAAAAAGTTTCCTAAGGTGGGATAAATCAACCTTATAGATCTCAAATTTTTGCGGGGTCTCAATCAAAGAGTTGGAGAAGAACACCCACGATTTGTTCAATATTGTTAGAGTACAAGAGCTCATTATGTCTTTTATTGCTCGACCATCACTTACATTACCCCAAGTTTCCATCAACTTAGAAGAAAAAGATGTATCCACTTCCTTGGTTACAGAATCAACCGGGGTTGAATTCATCCAAGGAGGAACGTCTTATTCCTTTGAGTCTTTGGACATCACCACCATCCTGATATCCCCTTCAATCGATTTGGTGAACAGAAAAATGGCCAACTTGCAGGATAAGTCTTCTCTTCCATCAACCAAGAAAACCAACCATGTTGAGAAGAAATCGTAACTCATTGATAAAAGGCCACTGGTTTTGAACAATGAGGAGGCCAAAATTGAAGATCCTTAATATAAAAGATTGAAGAGCGGCTTGCCTGGCCAGCAAAATCCGGATAAAAAAGTCCTCTGAGTTAGAAAAATTTACAGAGGTGACAAAAAAATCTTCTGTCAAAAAAGGCAGAATTGAAAATTCTTCTGTTGCCATCAACCTTGGGCTGGATAGGGAGTTAATAAAGGCTAGGACTCTACCTGTTGATAGGTTGGATGCATTTCCCTTAATTAGAGCTCGTTTAACTGAGAGGGATGCTCACACTTTAGTCTTGGTAAGGATCTTTAACTTTTCTATTGATATGACATATCTTTATATGTGTTTTTGCTGATAACTCTTCCAGTTCTTAGTCGACTTCAACAAAATGATGGAGAAGGATAATCAAATAGGGTCATCTTCCTTGGCTGATGTTGGTGAGGGTTTAGAAGGTTTCAGAAAATCTTTATACGCCTCTAGAAAATCTCTGGAGAGAGAAAAACAAGACTGTGAGGGGAAGGTCAAGGCTGCCGAGGATAATGAAATAGTAAGAGAGGATGCCCAAAAAACTGTCGTTAATGAGGTAACTCAAGCTAAATTAACAATTATTGAAGCTGAGCATAAAACAAAGGCTGCTGAGCATAAAGTGGTTATTTTGACCAATAATAATTCAGCCATAAAGGATAAGGACAAAGAGGATAAGGAGGAGGCAATAAACAAAGGATGGGATAAAGCTTTTACACAAACAACCATCCAGATTGGTTATGCCAGAAATCAGTCCTTCAAGGGAGGCTAGTCTAAGTCCTTAAAGGAAGTTGGTACTCCCGTGGACTCTGACCCTTTTCTGATGCAAGACCCAGGAACTCGACCTAACCTAGATGAGGACTTTGAAGATGAAGAAGATAATTCTAGGTACTTTTCAATGGTTCCAGTTGAGACTGCCGGCCTATATGATACCGATCATGACAAGGCTAAGGAATGGGAGAAGAATAAGGAGAATGTGTAACTCCTTTTGGTTAATTTATTTTTCCTTTTTTCTTTTAATTTATGTATTTTTCATTTCTTTGCATTTGTTTTATTTAATGTACCTAAGTCTTTAACCTTGACATGATTAATGAAAGAACTTTTTTTCTAAATTGTTTCCAACTTCAAGTGATGTTGATTTCTTATTTCTTATTATCTTGTATGTTGTTCGTCTTTATAGATTTGCTCCATAAACTTATACATGTAAATTTCCAGTTTGATGCCAGATAAAAAGACATAGTTTCTACTAAATCCGACCTACTTAAGCTGTGTAAAAAATTTATTGAGGTTGGCCATGTTACCTTGATGGAGGAAGACCTATTAGGGCTGCTCATCTTAGATGCCTTCGCCAAGTAAAGGAGTCTTACATTCATATTCATTTCCTTTTGGACAAATTTGTAGTAAATATAGTTCGTTACTATAAAATGGTTGAGAAAATGTTGGAAGGTCATCAAATTTTCAAGGCACTACTTCATTCTGACGATGAGGCTAAGTATAAGTCCTTGAGTGAAGGCCGAGGATTTGATAAAAAGTTTCAATACATCACTTCTCCCCTAAATAAGAAGGAATTGTGCTTGAACCAAGAATTATAGAATGCCCGATCAATTGCTGACATGTTAAAGAAGAAAAATATTACATCAAGAAATAAACTTGACGGTTTTAAGAAATCAACCACTACTGTGAAAATGAAGGGGTATTATTTTTTAAAACTAAGAATTCAAAGTTGTTGGAAGAGTTTGAGGCCTTTTAGAAGAAGAAACCAAACTTGGCTAACCTTTAAGGCAAAGCATAATTGTTCGACCAACTATTGATGAAGAGGGAATAAAGAAAACCCTGGTTGACCAAGCTGCTAAACTCAAAGAGAAGGATAAGGCCATAAAAAATATTCAAGATACTTTAGATCGACTCACCTTCCATTTTCATAAGCAACCGAAAGCTATTTTGATGGATGGATATGACGAAGCCCTGACTTATTTGGATAAGAACATGGAGCAGGCTGGGAATGAGGGTTATAAATGGGGTTGGATAAACCTACTTACTATGATGAGGATACCTGAGAATAATAAACTATGGTACTGGCATGATCCCGGACTCTTTGATTTCCCATATCATCCTTTCTCTATTGATGTCAGTTGGATTCCTCCTAATGCCATCTCTCAGAGACTGATTAAAAAAATACCTTGGGATTACGGCCTGGAAGGAGAAGTGGAGTATGTCCATCCTCAATATCTACTTGGTTGATCGAGCTGCAGTAGGAATACTAGACGGAGATATTTCAGGTCTATCAATCATCCACACACCCTTGATGAAGCTCCTATTGATACGATCAAGGCTGATGGAAAGTGCCCAGTAGAATAAACTTGTATTTTATGGCTTATTGATCTTTTCTTTGTTATTCATATTCATTGGAATGAAATTAAGTCGTTTGAGACACTTTGTTTTTTCTTATTTAAGTTTGTGGTTTCCATTAATATTTTTACCGAATATGAAATATGCATAATGATTAAGTAATAGGCCAATTCATTAAATGTCCTGCTTAAATGTTAGATGTTTGATTCGTGAATGAATCTAATTGTAATGCCTTGATTCCACTAATGCAGTTCTTAGATAAAACTGTAAATAGTTTTGTTGAACTAAGTTGTAGCATTAGTTATCAGTGGCGACGAAGTGTATTAGGAATGTATAATTATCCATGTGTTTTAACTTAGTCTGGTAAAACCTCTTGTGTTTGACTTTGAGTCTTACATGATATTTTACTAACTTCTTGTTTGTGATTTGTTGAAGACGAAATCATACATGAAGTTGTTAATGATAAACTTTTCTAGAGATGGAAAACTTTGAACTAAAATTACTTTTTGAAGTTGGAAAAGTTTGACAAAGAACTTTTCTAAAGATGGAAAAGTTTGAATTAAAATTTAGTGTTTATTTTAAGGTGGTACCACACTATACTCCAAAAAACAAAACATAAAAAGGAAGTATAATGAAGAGAAACATGCAATTTCATTATCTTCAATGACTGATTATATCGAAAAAAAAATTACTAATAATATTTAGGAAGATGGTCGGTGTTCCATGGGTTCTTAAACTCCTTGCCTTCTAATGTTTCCAAGTGATATGTTCCCGATCGAATTTCTGCCGAGATATGGTAAGGACCATACCAGTTGGGCTCCAATTTGTTGTTAATCTGAACCACTTTCTTCAGTACTCGATCTCCCCATCTTAAGATGGTTGGCTTGGCGTGTCGATTATATAATAGAGCAGTCTTTTAATGGTAGGCATCCATTCGAATTGCAGCCTCTTCTCTGAGTTATTCAATCATGTCTAAATCTATTCTCCTCATAAGATCACTCTTGAAGGAGTCATAATTTAACACCCTATGCATTAGTAGACCTATTTCAATCGGTACCACTGCCTCACTGCCAAAAGCAAGCATATAAGGAGTCTCTCATATTGCAATTCTTAGTGTAGTCCTGTAAGGCCATAGAATGTTGTGCAACTCATTGATCCAATTTCCCTTGGCACCATCCAAGCGCTTCTTCAATCCACAAAGCATAGTTATATTAATGATTTTTATTTTACCATTGAATTGCGGATGTCGAGGTACTGAATGTAGCTTCTGTACTTTTGATCTGATACAATAATCCTCAAACTCTTCATTGTCAAATTGGGTACCATGGTTAGTGATAAAAGCATAGGGCATTCCATAACAGCATATGATCTTCTTCTAAATGAACTAAAACACTTTTTGATAGGGCATATCGATCAAGGGTTCGACCTCCACCCATTTGCTAAAGTAGTCTAGTGCGATGACTAAGTTCTTGAGCCTTCCTTTGATGGTTAACAATGGTCACGTAAAGTCTATTCCCAAAGTAAAAAAAGGCCAAGGAAAAGTAATAAGAGTTAGGGAAGCACTTGATTTTTTGTGAATAGAAACAAACATTTGGCATATCTCATACATCTTGGCAAATGAAAAATAATCTATCTTCATTGCTAGACAATAGTAGACTTGCACGGCTATCCTTTATACCAGAGACCTTCCAGCTGAATGGGAACCACGTGAGCCTTCATGCACCTCTTCAATAAGATAATCTACTTCTGGTGGATGGACACATCGAAGTAAAGACACTATGTATTACCTTCTATACATAATGAATTTTTCTAGGACATAATTGGTTACATTTTATCTCAATTTCCTCGCTTCCTTTTGGTTGGCTTGTAACAATTCCTTATCGATGTAGTCTCTAATTGTATCCATCCAGAAATGACCTAATTCTATAGATATGATGCTGATAGATTCCACACTAGTACTCATGTTAGTGAGAATCTCTATTGGAATGGTTCTTTTGAGCTCTAGTGGAGTTTTTGAAGCTAGCCGAACAAGAGCATCTTCTCAGGCGTTGTCCAACTTTGGAATCTAGACCATCTTGAATGTAGGAAATGAGGAAATGACCTCTTTGACCTTATTCATGTATCTTACCGTTGTTTCTCCGTTAACTCCGTATATCTCAAGTAATTGGTGAACAATAAGTTGAGAATTAATGTGGGCTATCACCTACTCGGCACTTAGTGATGAGGTTAGCTCTAGACCAGTAATCAATGCTTTGTATTCGACTTCATTATTGGAGGCCCAAAATTGAAATCTCAATGCGTAATCAATGTTCAAATTTTCTGGAGTATTAAGAATGATTTAGTCTCCACTTCCCATTGTACACAAAGAGCCATTTATGAAAATTTTCCAAATTAGGACACCACTATTGAAGTCTTTGTCTATCAACACTCCGTATTTAAAAACCTACTTGCCTCACTCGGCTAGTTGGAGTGCTCAGTTTTCTTTTTAGACGAGCTATCTTCTTTATAAGTCGGCTCGATAGACAAACTTGATATGCTGGGTACTTCTGCATAAGTGAATTCTGCTATGCAATCCACCACTGCTTGCCCTTTTAGTGAGGTTCTTGGCTTGTACACAATTTCATATTCCCCAGGTTTAACTGTCCAAGATATTAGCCTTCCTGACTTTTTAAGTTTATGCTAAGCTTATCACAAAGGTAAGTCTGTGTACGCTACAATGGAGTGGGCCTGAAAGTATGGTCTCATTTTTCTAGATGCTTCAATAAGTGCCAATGATAACTTCTCCAAGCGTGGATATCTGATCTCCACTCCTCGAAATGCTTTACTGATGTAATTCACTGGATTTTGAACACATTCCTCTGATTTAATCAAGGATGAACTTACATTAAACTCTTAAACAACCAAATACATGTACAACTTCTAGTCCACAGCTGGTCGAGAAAGTAGTGGGGGAGATCCAAAGTATTTCTTCAAGTCCAAAAAAGATTTTTTACATTCATCATTCCATTCAAAAGTCTTTATTAATAACCTTGAAAGAATGGAAGACATTTGTTTATAGCACGAGATACAAAATGATTCAGAGCTGCTACTCTTTATGTCAGCTTTTGCACATCCTTTTTGCGGGTCAGATATTGCATCTCGAGTAAAGCCTTATTTTATTAGGGTTGGCCTCAATGTACCTTTTATTCACAATGTACCCCAAGAACATTCCTTCCTGTACTTAGAATTTGCACTTGGTCAGATTGAGCTTCATTTGATTTTTTCCCGTTTGTCAAATGTTTGGTCCAAATTAGCAAGATGGTCGACATCAAATTTTCTCTTTATGAGCATATCATCTACGCATAATTACATATTCTTTCATATTTGGTCCTCAAGGACTTTGTTTACCAACCTCTGATACGTTACTCCAACATTTTTTAGCCCAAATGGCATGATGTTGTACCAGTACGTTCCTCTAATCACGATGAAGGATTTGCTCTCCTTTTCTTCTCACTTCATCTTTATTTGGTTGTAACCAGAATAAGAATCCATGAAGCTTAGTAGCTCATGAACTACTACTGCATCTACCAAGTGATCAATCCTTAGTAAAGGAAAGTGATCTTTTGGGCATTCTTTATTGAGGTCGGTGAAATCCACACACATTCTCCATTTGTTGTTCTTATTCTGGACCATTACTATATTGGACAACCAAGTCGGATATTCCATATCCTCAATAAACTATGCTTTCTGTAAATTTTTCACCTCTTCTTGGATCGCCATATTCTTTTTGGGGCTGAAAACTCTATACTTCTACTTAATTGGTCTGGAATCTTTGTAAATATTGAGTTCGTGGCAGATTAAGTTGGCATCAATTCCTGACATATCTTCATCACTCCAAGAGAACACGTCCTTCTTAACTCTAAGGAATGTGATTAATTTCTATTTGAGAGAGGGTGCTCGTTTGGAGCCTGTTAGAGTGTTTTTTTGGGTTTCTCATCGTTCGGTACTATAGTTTATGTTCCTTTAACTAATTCCTCCTCCTCGTGGGGATCCATAGTATCAATATGGAACGTAGTTGTGCCCCTCTTTATCTCTTGTCGGTTGACTGAATTACAGTAGCATTCCCAAGCTTGTATCTAATTACCGTTCATTACGCGAACTTCGTAATTGTAGGAAACTTCATGCATTGATGCACAGTAGATGACATAACTTCTAATTGATTTAACCTTACTTGACTAAGGATTAGGTTGTAAGCTTAAGATACATTTTGTCTAGTATAAAGAAAAGAATTCGTTCCTTTCTTCTTAATGGCCAATTGTCGACCAGCACATCCAACCTGATATTTCCTAGGGGATATACCCATTCTCCAGAGAATACTGTGAGAGGCATGTGGTACAGTTCCATCTTACTATCTAGTAACCCTAAGATTATACTGGAAAAAATGCCACCCAAATTCGAGCTACGATGAAGGAGTTATGATCATTTGAAGTTGAGAAAAAATCCAAGGAAGAAAAGAAGAAAGCTTGAAAAATATTTAAGTGTTGAATTTCCAGCAAATTCCCCCAAACCACAGCCCTAACCGATTAGCACATTTGTCACGCACTAGATCCGTTACAAAATTAGTCACGCTTTCTTAGTGTGACAAATTGCCAGATACGAGATTTTTATTTTGTCCTTATCTTTTAGCCAAAAAAGTTTTGTGTTTTGGGGACTCTTCTAAACGACCTCTAGCCTATATATTTAGTCATTATGACTCTTTTTATTAAGATTTCATTGATGTAAAATCTCCATAACAAGTAGGAACACCTAGGAGAAAAATTTACATATTTTGCACCTTTAATTCAAGAGCTTTTCAAGTTTTTCTTCAACCTTTGATTTCTTCTTGCATTTTCTTGTTCTTCGGTCATGGTAACCTTTATTTCCGTCACTTTTATTATTATTTCTCATGTTTAATCTCTCTTTTGAAGCAGTTATGAGTTCATGCAACGTAGATAACGTAGTTTCCATTAATTTCACCATGTTAGGCTAGGTTTTTAAAGGTTGGGATGCATGAACCCAACCCGATATAAATTAGCCATGTAAAAACTAGGGTTTGAATTAATCGTGTTGTTTAGTTGTCACAACCATTATAGACCTTTTTACCTCGGTTGACCCCAGGTAACCGTGGTGTTTAAGGATGTGATGCACATGTAGCTATTGCGACACTGCTTTACTCATCTTTTGATTATGTATGATGCGGGCTTGAACCTCATATATGTAATGCTTGGGAGTACTAAAGATCAGGTTCAATTAAATTTCTAATTCAAAATTCTACCATTCTATACGGTAAATCTACTAGGGTTTGAGGGATTGTATTCCCAACCTGTTTTCCCTTCATTCTTATTAAGTTATTCTTAGTTAGTTAATTTTGCTCACATAGTTAATGCAGTAGTTTAATTTAGTTTGCACTTAGTTAATTAGTTATTTCCCATCTCAATCATCTTTTTATTTCTTTTTAGAGTCAAGTTAGGGTTAACAGTCTTACCTTTGTCGTCACGTTCACTCGTCCTAGTTCCCTGAGGATTCGATACCCAGACTAGCCACTATACTCCGCAACAGTGTAGTTATAGTTTAGGTTTTTATATTGTGGTTGTAAGTCGATAATAACGACTAGCGTATTACACGGACGCTCAATTTTCCACTCGATCATAGCCAGTTTGTGCATAATGATATTCTTCGAAGATTTGTTGGGGTGAATCAATAAGGTGGCCATTCAGCTAGAGGTGTATCAAGACATGGGGTTCATGTTCTTTTTCGCCTCAGTAAATCAAGATAAGGTTCCTCAGGTAACTGAGATAGATATGGGAAAGGGTGTTGCTGAAGAACTTCCCATGCCAAAAAATACTATCAAAGAAAGAAAAATCCTTGACCAACTCAAAAAAATTGAAGCTAACATCACCTTATGGGGACTTTCTATGTCCTCCCAATTGCACCTAAATCCTCTGATAAAGCTCTTCACTGGGACTACAGTCTCTCTTTCCACCACTTCCAAAGAATTCGTAAACATAGTTGGGTTTTTAACCTCTTTCAAAATCCTCTCCTTTTTCGAAGAAGAGATACTGAAGAATGGCCCTCACTATAATTATGCCCTTAACATCTCTGTTAAAGTATTGGGAAAGACAGCCCCACTCTCACTTATTAATAATGGATCTTCCCTCAACGTTTGCCCTCTCAAAACCTTCAATTTCTTGGATTTGAAAGTTAATGATCTCACTCTCACTTTTGGCGTCGCGTGTGGTTACGATAATACCCACTGAGAGGTAACGGGGTCCATAAAACTCATAATAAGGGTTGTCCTTCTCAGTCCTGTCACCAAGTTCCAAGCTATTGACATACCTGCATGTATTACCTTCTTCTTGGTCGTCCATTGCTTTAGAGTATCCGAGGGGTATCGTCTTCTCTTCATTAAAAACTAAAATTCTTCTCTAATGGCCAAGTTATCACCATCTTGGGGGATGACGACAGTTAAGATTCTTCTCTGGCTTCAGAGTTGACCAACTTCCCCTTCCAATAATATATACTTTCAAAGACCGGGTATGTTCATAACACAACCTTTATGGTAACATCAACGTGATTCATATTTGTAAGAATATGCACTTTATACCCAAAATGGGGATAGGGTGATACCAGTAAGGGACACTTGGGCCCATAGCACTGAAAGAGGCCTTTTCTTCATGTGGCCTGGGCTACCAACCCTCACGAGAAAAACTTAAAGCCCTCCGATGACCCCAATCGAAAAGAAGCTTGAAAGAAAAAGGGATTATTTTAAGAGACTCTTTGAATGCAAGGTTTATCAAGGAAGGTAAAGACTTCTCTTTCTGCAACTTTCCCAAACCATGGTATGATCATGTTAACAAGAAGATGAAATTGGGGTTATCCATATTCTTTCAAGACAATAACACTTGGGCTGTAGACTTCCAACATGAAGTACAACCTCTCACTGATAAAGTCATGACAGTTTTTGAGGATTTTGAGGAAAGTGATTCCGAGGACTCATTCAACCTACAGAAACTGGGTCTAAGTCTCTGCATGAACCACTCAGATGTCACGTCGTCGAACCCGTCTACTCAAATCAGAGTTGCTGAAATGTCTCTCCTCAACTGGAATTCCATGCATATCCTACCCACTCAGATCTAAACCGACCCTACCATCTAACCTATACAAATCTCTTCATCTGATGTTGTTGTTCCTTTTTCCTATATTAATGTAACCGAGACCTCTTTTGACGAGAATCTTAGTGCTATTTTTTCTAAAAATGAAATAAACGAAGATTTTGAGTATCTTGTTGTGCCTTAGATTAATTGTCTTGATTCCAATAAAACTCTTGATGATAATGATGATGATTTTGCAAATGAACAATTCTTAGCTGATATTAATAAGGAGAATAACAAATAACATAATTGCATGCAAGTTAATGATGAAGATACTATTATTATTAATCTTGGCTCCAGTAGCCATCAACGCGAGATTAGGATAGGGCCCACCCTTAACGAGCATGAGTGTGCATAATTTGAAGAGTTAATGAAGGAATTTGTGGATGTCTTTCTCATGGTCCTATGATGATATGCCCGACATTAACCTAAAAATAGCTCAGCACGAGATCCTAACATTCCCATAATGCAAGCCAGTCAAAAATAAGCAACGGAAGCTCTGAACCGAATGGTCGCTCAAAGTCATAATAGAAGTGGTCAAGCAACTGAACGAAGGTTTCATTCACATAGTCAAATATTCTAAATGGTTAGCCAACATCGTCCCTATGCCAAAGTCAGGAGGGAAAGTCCGTATGTGTGTTGACTACCAAGATTTTAGTAAAGTATCCCCAAAAGACGATTGTCCTTTACCCAACATCGACATGATCGTGGACAACATGTCTAGCCACGCCCTCTAGTCAATTATCGATGGACTCGACGGATACAACTAGATCAAGATGCACCCTAACCATTAATTTCATCACCCCATAAGGAACTTTGTTACATTCTCATGCCATTCGGACTCAAGAATTCCGGGGCTACTTAACAAAGGGCTTCATTAATCATTGTGCATGGTCTTATTCACAAGGAGGTCAAAGTATACGTGAACGACATGATCATCAAATATAAGACTTGGGAAGGTCATATTCCCACCCTCTGAAAGTTTTTGAGCGAATGTGACAATACTAGATGTGGCTAAACCCATATAAATGAATTTTTAGCCTCATGAAAGGAAAACTCTTGGGATTCATGGTAAAAAAAAAGGGGAATCGAAGCAGACCCGGCCAAGATGAAAGCCATACTTGAAATGCCACCACCATGGATGGAGAAGGAGGTCCGAGGATTCCAGGGAAAACTACATTACATCAGTCGGTTCATTAGCCAATTGACTTCTACCTGTCAATCCATTTTCAAGCTTCTCCAGAAGGATTTACTAAAGTCTAAAATGAGGCCTGCCAAGAATCCTTTTATAGAATCAAGCAATACTTCACCCGACCTCAGGTGCTTATGCCTCTATAGCCAGGTCTCCCCCTCCTCCAATACTTGACCATCATAGACACTAAAACTGGGGCTTTGCTAGCCTAATAGATTGAAGAAACCCATAAGGAAAGAACCATTTATTATGCGAGCCAGAAATTATCCTGGTACGAAGTCAATTACAATGCTTTGGAGAAATGGTCTAGGTCACGTAGAAGTTATGGCACTACATGCTTGCCTTCCCTATCAGACTAATATCTTGTATGTATTCCATTAAGTACTTACTAGAAAATATCGCTATGTCAAGTCGAATGGCCCATTAGCTGATGTTACTAGCCGAGTTTGATATTTTGTACGTCACGCCAAAAGCTATGAAAGGGAGAGCCATCTCCGACTACCTTACCGATTACCCCCGGGAAGAAGCCGATGTTTGGGTATCTGAATTAACAAATGAAGATATTCTCTACACCTCTCAGGAGGACCTCAGATGGAAAATATTCTTTGATGAAGCTGCCATCAAAACTAAATACAATATTAGAATACTCTTAATTTCCCCTGATGACTTTCACACCCCGATTGTCACCAAACTAGACTTCCCTTGCACTAACAACCTGATCAAGTATAAGGCATGAACTTTAGGCCCTTAGATCACCCTCTAGATGGGAATCTGGCACCTAGACGTCTATGGTGACTCTGCCCTTTTTTTTTGCTAAATTCTTAGAAAATGAAAAGTCAAAGATGAAAAGCTCCTAGTTAGAAGAACTAACCTCCCAATTTAATGATGTCACCTTCCACTACTTGCCTCATGAAAAGAATAGCCTGGATGATGCCCTTGCCACCCTATCCTCCATGGTCGACATGCTCGAAGGAATATCAATGACCCCTTTCCTAGTTTAGAAACTAAATAAGCCTACTCACTACTAACACGTTAAACATTCTGATATGGCCTGGTTATGGTACTATGACATTTGGTGCTTCCTAAAATATAGTAGGTATCCCCAAGATGCCAATAAGAAAGACCGTACGACCCTTTGCAAGCTGGATGCCTAGTATACCGTCTGCGACAAAGAGTTGTTCAAGAGAAACTTCGATGGAACCCATTTGCACTATATAGCTGGGGATGATGTTGAAGAAATAATGAAGATTATCAACAGTGGGGAATGCGGGCCCTAAATAAATGGTCACATGCTTGCTAAAAAGATCATCCGTCAGGGATACTATTGGACTATTATGGTTCAAGATTGCACATCCTATGTTTGAATATGCCTTAAATGGAAATAGTTTGTCAATCTCCAAAACTTTCCTCTCCGTGAGCTATGCAACATTACCTCTCCTTGGCCCTTCTCCACCTGGGGCACTGACATCATAAGGAATGTTACTCCCAAAGCTTTAAATGGTCACGAATTCATCCTGGTCACCATTAATTACTTCACTAAATGGGTCGAAGTCAAGTCATACGCGGTGATGAATGCCAAAAAAGTGGCCTATATTATCAGAAAGAACATCATCTGCCGATACAGAGTCCCCCACAAGTTTGTGTCAGATAATGGGATCCACTTCGAAGGTGAGGTTACAGGACTAGTAGACGAGTATTGGATTTAGCGACAAAAATCCTCTCCTTACTGACCCCAAACCAATGGTGTTATCGAATACGCTAATAAAAGCCTCAAAACCATAATCAATAAGATGACTGAGAGTTCCATAGATTGGATCGATCGAATATTTTACTCCCTCTGGGGATACCGCACCTCAATAAGGATGCCTATTGGGGCTACCCCTCATTCTTTAGTATACGTCATAAAAGTAGTCCTACCCATTAAGCTATAAATACCTTCCCTCCGCGTATTGCTCGAAAGAAAAGTTGATGAAGAAGAATGGAATCAGAGACAATTTGATGAACTATCACTCTTGGATGAAAAGAAAGTGAAGGCTTTATACCATACATAGGGGTACCATCATCGGATAGAGCGATCATTCAATAGGAAGGTCAAAGACTGTGTTGTCCGGGAAGGAGTATGCCTTTTCCTCAAAGAAATAATAGAACCCATATGGGACACTAGAGGGAAATTCAAACTAAATTGGAGTGTCCCCTACATCGTGAAGAAAATTCTCTCAGGAGGCGCCTCTATGCTCACAGATCTTGATGGAGAAGAGATGGCACGTCCAGTCAACTTGGAACGTCTCAAGAAATTTTATCCTTAGTTCAAAATCTCGACGCACCTCTTCTCATCCCCCTTATATTAAAAAGAATTCTTCATTTCCCCTACCCAGAACTACATGGGACCTGATCATATCAAAAACCTTTTCTTTTCAAAATGAAATTCATGAAAATTTTCAAAACCCTTAGAGGTACGTAGGCAGCCCATACTCCATACATGGGTTCGGTCCCCTTCTTTTTTACAAAATACTATTCTTTTTTAACTCCGAAACTAGCGGTTCATTTTATCATTTACATGAAAAAAGGATTATGTATGCCTTAGCGATTAATATAGATAATTCAAATGCAAAACTCATCAATAGGCGTAACAAAATATGTTTAATATCAACTTTTATTTTTAATTAAGGAGAATACGGTACTGTTACATAAAATATCAGCAAAGGGAGTCAAACCAACCACCCCTTTCCGCTGACCAAACCATTCATAAAAAAATCTAACCATAAACCAAACTACACATAATTATCCCCAAACATCAAAACACAAAACACCGAAATCACCATAGCTTCACAAAACATTGCCTTTAACTACCCGATGGCCCCACTTCATCATTGTTACCAGCCCTTGGAGGTCCTCAAGTTTCCCAAACCTGGTTGACATTCCGTATGCTCTCCATGGAGCAATACGCTCTCACAAGCCTAGACAAAACTACAACACCATCTTCCATGGTGTCGAAGGCAACAAACCACCTTTGACTAGTATCTTTTGCCATGATTTTCTCTACTACTCGCTTCCATAACCATTTCAAGTAGTCCCCAGATACATGCCAGGCCCCACCTACGGACTGTGATAGACAGATAGACGGTCGAAGGCGCTACCATAAAGGGCCAAACATCATCCTCAACGATTTAGTCAAATCCTCCACCGAAAAGAAATTCGTTATACGAGGGGGCACGATCTGTTACCACCCAACTTAGCGCAGGAGCTATCAGGGGAAATAGAAGGAAGTCTGCCAAAGGCCCACCAATCGTACATACCGATAATATATATGAGGCAAAATAGGCAGTGAGTCCATCCACTATGGCACTGACTAACAAAGACATCGAGCTCCATGCTCTATAAGCCAGTTTACCTAACTCTCTATAGATGGCCAAAGCTAGGGGTGTGCAAAAAAACTTACCAACCCGAAAACCAAACCGAACCGGCCCGAACCGAAATAGACGTTTTTTTAGCTCGGTTCGGCCTACGGTTTGCGGATATAAAAAACCGACCATATCGGTTCGGTTGACGATTTATACATGGGAAAAAACGATTCAAACCGAACCGACCCGAAATCAATACATATTAAAAAAGTAACTTATATTTTTATATCCAAAAACCATTACTCACCTTCAAAAATTAACCCAAACCGAAAATCGGCCTTAAAAAAATCGCCCAAATAGGAAATTGCTGAAAATCGACCCGAAACCGAATCGAATTGAAATCGATTGGAATCGAAATTGATGGTTTTTTCATAGTCGGTTCGGTTTCGGACTGACCTTTTCTAAAACCGAACCGATCGGTTCGGTTGGAATTAGGGTCCAAAACCGACCCTAACCGACCCGTGAACACCCCTAGCCAAAGCATAAGAAGGGCCGAAAGAATAATTTGGGCACAATAACCTAAGGGTACTCAGGAGGGTCTGCCAGATAAAACCTTTTCGTAGGCCACATAAATAGCATTACGAGGCTCCCCCTCAGATTCTCAGAATGACTCTCCTTCCAAGCATCCAGGTCGTTCAGGGTCTCAACCAGCACTATTGTCGCAGGAATATGGTGATAAGACATCCAGACCGTTATTGCAGTAACCTAGGGATCCACTATTAAGTCCCACGTCACCAGTAAAATCCTCATAGTAAGGCCTAAAGAGATAGCTTTGGAAAAGTTATCATCCTCAAAACCCCTTAGGTGTATTGAATATGTACCCCTTGAAGAGAAATGACCCCTTGAAGAGAAATGACACCTTAGATAACCAACGGCCTAGCCTCCAATGGAGAAATGTGAAATAACTCCGATAGGAATACCCGAGGGGAATGGGAAAAATCAGGTTTAGCTACCGCCACACTGAGGTTGGCCCCCAATATGCCTGAAAACTCCTCATAGGTAGGACATACCTTGTCTTGATCCAAATAGAAGATATCGTTCTCAGGATACCAGATTTGTACCGCCACTGCTAGCAGATTCCAATCAACAGCTCTAGCAAAGCCATCACTAGTACAGTCTCTCTAACACGACAAAATCAACATAATCCAGCAAAGGTGACAAGCTCCATTTTACATCAAGCTTTCTATTTCCTCAACCATATACCAAAGAATCCTCTAAGGCCTTCCTCTATCCAAATCTTTTGGAAAAACGTACTTTTCTCAAAATAAATCCCTTCAAAGGGAAATTCTCTTTCAACCAAGCCTCCATAGCCTTCCTCTACTCATAAATTCCAAAAATGTAATTTTCTTACTTTTTCTCAAAACAAAATCTCAACAACAAATTAAAGTGCGTATAGATTAAGACACTAAATCAAAATAATCAAACAAAAGATGCATCACTTTTTGACTTCTTGAGTCTCTATTTTCAGGTGCAAAGCCAATACATCTAGCATACAACATGGGCAATGCCACGCTCCTCTAGTCACAACAACAGACCTGAATCCATAAACCCCTCCTTACTTGCACCTGCATGTCTGAAGCCCCTGCGGCCCCTAACGGAAAACTCAAAGGATAGAAGGCCACCTACATCCCCAATAAGGATTCAACAATCTGCCCAAAAGCAAAGTTTTGAAGCCCCCTAACCATGCCAGTCAACAGTCGTCTTTTTCTTTTCCCAAGGAAGCTAAGAAGTCTGTGGCCTTGCCAATTTCCCCCCTAGGACTACCTATCAGCACCCCCTCCAAACTTCATAAAAAAATCCAGAAAATTCCAGATTAACGGAAAAAATTCTTGGAGAATTCCCAAAAATCCGAGAAAAATATGGAACCTCATTTTTCTCAAGAAATTTGTTTTTTGGATCACTAAACCCCATACAAAACTCTCATAATCCTCAGTATGATTAATCTTACGCTCTTATCCCCGGCATAATCCCCATCTGGATTAATCTTATAAACCTATCTTCAACATATTCCATAAGCAAAACCAATAATGCACCCGCATCCAAGTCGACTACAATTCCCCAGCCTAAATATCCCCCAGTGGAGTCTCAAGACAACATAATCCCCAAATAAATATCTCAAAGATAAATCCTTTCGTAGTAAAGTCTTAAAACAATATAATCCACAGCGGAACCACAGATGCATCCGCACACCCGAAATAATTTAAAATTCCCAAGAGTGCAACTCCCCGCATTGCGATTTTAGATCCTCAAAATTGACCTCGACCCATAAATTGGTCACTTAGAACATTAGGTCCTCGAAATTGACCTAAACTCACAGAATTGGTTGCTAAACTTTAGGTCCTCATAATTGAACTCGGCCCTCAGAATTGGTCGCTACAACTTTAGGTTCTCAGATTGACCTCGGCCAGCAGAATTGGTCGCTACAACTTTAGGTCCTCAAAATTGACCTCGACCGGCAGAATTGGTTGCTACAACTTTAGGTCCTCATAATTGACCTCGACCCTCAAAATTAGTCGCTACAACTTTAGGTCCTCAAAATTAATGTTGCCCATCATAATTGGTCGCTACAACTTAGGTTCGTAGAATTAACTTTGACTCGCATAATTGGTCGCCATAAATTTAGGTCCTCAGAAATGACCTCGACCCTTAGAGATTGGTTCTCATAACTTAAGGTCCTCAGAATTTACCTTGACCCATTAAATTGGTCATCCCCAACACAACTTTAGAATTAACCTCCACCTGCTAAATTGGTCTCGTTAGCCCCTTAGAACCAATATTAACACATCTTCGACCCGCTAAATTGGTCGTCTTCATCTCATTAGGTCCTCAAAACTGACCTTGACCTGCTAAAATGGATCATTCTCATCTCTTTCGATCCCTAGGACTGACCTCAACCCATTGAATCGGTCATCCTCATCTCTTTAGGGCCTCAAAATTGACCTCGACCCATCGATTCATTCAACCTCATCCTCTAGGTCCTCCGAATCAACATCCAAAACCTCTTTCCCAACGTCGATGTGGTGTCTATCATTTGACGATCCTCACTTGTTCCGAGCTTTCCCATCGAGGGGATATCTATAGACACCCCTTCCTAGGGCCCCCCTAATCACCTACTTAGATCCCTAGCAGTCACATATTCACAGCAAACCCAAGGTCATACTTCGAGTAATGATTTAGAGGCCATCGGGCGATCCTGAGCCCCGTTTGACTCCGATCAACTTTTCTTTCTAAGTGAAATCTCAACGAACCTTCAAAGGTCTTCGAATTCCCTTCCAAAAGTCTTCCTTGTGTGCGAATCAACCTTACAGTTAGGAATAACGACCCATTTTACTATCGAAAACTGATCCGAGGCCCCCAGACGCTCCCGGACCTCGTTTCGACTCCGATCGACTTTCTCATCGGAGTGAAAGGTCAATGAATTTTCAAAGGTCTATAAATAACATCTTCAACTGTCCACCCCATGAGATAATGGTCCTTAGGATTCAGATGAACGATCTTTTTTACCCCAAAAATTGATCCAGAGGCCACCTAGCACTCCCAGCCTCCGTTTGTCTCCTGTCAAGTCTTCAGCTCGAATGAGGATGAATGAATATTCTAAGGAATCTAAATACCCTTTCCAATAATATGCCCTTCACGTGAATCAACCCTATAGTATGGATGAATAACCCATTTTACTCCAAAGGATCATGATCGCTTTTAAGCCCCGTTTGACCATGGTTAGCTCTTTGGATCGAATGAATCTGAATGAAACTCAATGGAATATGAATACCCTTTCCAATTATCCATCCCGTGCATAAATTAGACTTGTGGTTCGTACGAACGATTCATTTTCCACCAAAAATTTCCTATCTAGTGACCAATGGGCGCTACCGAGCCCCGTTTGACTTCGGTTAACTCTTGAACCCAAGAGTGGATAAATGAATTATTAAAGGTCTCTGAATACCCTTTACAACTGTTCGCTCTATGCACGATTCTGACTTATGGTTCGCATTTTACGATTATTTTTTCAAAAAACCTGCCTTAGACTACCAATTGGCAACCCTAGGAACTTGCCTATCAACAGTGTGTCTAGGGTTATATGTCAATAGGCACGTCTAGGACCATTCTGATAGGCAGCCCTTTGTCCCTATAAATATAGTCCATGACCTCACTTTGAAGAACACACCTTAAAACCCCTGAGCATCCCTCTCAACAATTAAGAAAGAATTTCTTCGAATTAAGAGATGTTCTTTCCCTAAAGCCCATTTCCTACATTCCTTCCATAATTTTCATACTCTTTTGATTAAATTCCCATCCACATCCTTAAACCACCATCAGCAGCACATCTACAAGAAAGATCTACTTCAAGTCTTCACATGGAGGTCTAATTCTTACTCTTTGTCTTTAAATTCTCTTATTTTTACATTAGTTACTTCATTTTTTATTTAGTAATTACTTCATTATATCACATATCTTAATTTCAAACTTTTTATTAGTAGTATTCGCACATACTTTATTTTCATAGAAAACACCAAAAATAAGAAAAAGAGGGTTCACTTATAAATTCCAAACGGGGATTTCTCATCACATTTTCTTACACTAAAACACCTTTTTTCTATATACACACATATAATAAATTCCCCGGTTGGATATACGGGTTAAAACCCACCTCTTATTGTCTTCGAATATCGTGGACTTTGATGCCCCCAAGATATGTAGGCGTCTTGGGTAAATCCTGGAGTCCTCCGACATATATTTGTTACTTTGTTCTCATCATATATTCATGATATATACATTTTATACGCTTGTTTGCTTGTTTCTTGTTGGATATATGCAATCATTCCTTTATAATGATTTGTGAATGGACAAAGACTTACATCATATTTTTTATTAATATTTTGGGATCACTCCTAAGGATGACCCAGCCCCGTCTTTATCCATGGCACAAGTCGAGTGACTCTATCCTCCATTTATATTATGCACATAAGCACACACATCACTGAGTTCTATAGAAGAAGATTAATACATGCCCATGAGAGAATGAAAGGGCATGATGGGTGCCTAACACCTTTTCATTCTGTAACTTAGTCCCTAGACCCTTGAAGTACTTGATTTTGCAAGCACCCGTATTGTCTTTGATTCTCTTCTCTAGATGCGGCAGCATTTTTTTTCCTATTTTATACAAAATAGGCTCGCGACTCTATCTCTACATATCACCCCATATGGACGATGTCCGAGCGCGCCAATAAAGTACGCAATCCCGCATGCACACTGGAAGGGGAAGGACGGAAAAAACCCACCCCTCGAGATGGCCACAATTTCCTTTTCCTTACCCGTCAAGTCAAGAACCCTGCCGATAGGTTGGTCAATCCCTATGATGAGCAGCACTCCCTTTGACCCTATAAATAGGTGCCATGACCTCACCTTAAAGGACACGAGGATACTCTTATCATAAAAACAGAGAACATACCCCTCGAATTTAGAGCCTTTCCTTTTCCCAAATATCCCATTTTCCCACATTTCCTTCCATCACTTTCTTAGCTCACTTGGTAATCCACCCCACCTCTTCATGCCACTTCCATACCATTTCAAGATCAGTATATTAGCATCTTAAAATAGCAACAATCACTCATAAGAAGTTCCACTTCTCCATCCCTTTCTTTAGTTGTTCCATTTTAGTGTTCTTTATCTTATTTCTAATTTTATGCTTTTGTTTCATTATATCACATCCACAAATCTCCATTCTTTACTAGTAGTATCACACGCAATCTATCTCATAAAACCCCCCCCCAAAAAGAAGAGAAAGAATGTTAATCCATAAATTCAAAAAGTAGGATTTCTATTTAACATTTTCACTTTTACGACAAATTTTTATCTACACACACATAAGAGAAGTCCCACATTTGTATTTATGGGTTGAACCCCACCCCATGTTATTTTTGAACTACGTGGACTTTGATGCTACTTGGGCTACGAAGGCGTCTTAGTCCAATCTCGAGATTCGAGTCCTTCTCTTTCATGTTTATAGACTTTTTCTTTATCTTATTATATATTTTGGGAGTTTTATACTCCTACATACTTGTGTCTCATTTGACCCGCACATTCTCTATTCATAGCAATTTGTGATTCGACAAACACTTACATCATATTCTTATCCTTATTTTCAGGAACATTTCTACGGATGAATCGGCTTTGTTCCTTACCATGACGCGAGTTGGGTGATTCCATTCTCCCATTGTTTATATTATATACATGTACACATACATTATGGAGTCTAAAAGGAGAAGATTTAAATTTGCCCACGAGAGACCGAAAGGGTAGAATGGATGCCTAAAATCTTCCCATTTTGTAACTTAGTGCTTGGATCTTAGAATTATTTCATTTTGCAAGCATCCATTTGACCTTGATGTCGTTCTATCGAGATGACAAAATTATTTTGCTTGTTTTGAGCGAAATAGGGTGGCGAGTCTATCTCTTCATATTATCCCCACTTGACGACGATCGATCCTCGATATTTTGTGCGTGCCAAAGGGAATCCGACCCCGGATGGCCACAAATGTCATAAAAGGAAAACTCTTAGAATTCATGCTTAGTGGTAAGGGTATTAATGCAAACTATGTCAAATTCAAAGTAATCTTTAGAATTCCATTGCCTTGGATTGAGAAAGAAGAATGCAGTTTCTTAGGAAAACTTAAGTACATAAACAGATTCATTAGCTAACTCACTTCAATCTGTGAACCTATCTTTAATATCCTTTGAAAGGATTCAACTAATTTCTAGAATGATTCGTTTCAAGAGCATTTAGACAAAATCAAGTAGTATCTTACCTAACCATCGGTGCTTATGCCACCATAGCCTGATCTACCCCTCCTTCTATACTTAGCATGATCTGCTAGACCAATATATTGAAGAATCATGCAAAGAACAATCCATAAACTACGTTAGTAAAAGATGGAGGGTATGAAGTGAACTACATAGAATTAGAAAAGGCTTGCATTGCCTTGGTTTGGGTCACCCAGAAACTCTGACACTACATGCTCTCAATCCCTATTAAATTAGTGTCCAAAATGGATCCCATAAAGTACGTGCTGGAGAAAAACTGCTTTGTCAAGCCATATAGCTCGATGGTTATTTTGACTCACTGAGTTTAACATTATCTATGTCACATAAAAGGCCATTAAAATAAGGGACATTTTTTTATTATCTCTTGGATTACCCCATGGAAGAATTTGATGTATGGATCTCAAAATTTTTAAGTGAAGAGATTCTTGGCTCTAGCCACAAAGACAACCAATTGAAAATTTTCTTTGATGGAGTTTGCAACAGGAAAAGATATGGCATCAAAATATTCCTAATCGCACCTGATAACTCGTATACTCCTATAACCATCGAGCTAAACTTTCCTTGAACTAATAAAATGAAAGAGTAAGAGGCATCTACGATGGGTCTCAAGGTGTCTCTTGAGAATGGAATTCAATACCTCGATGCTTATGAAAACTCTACCTTCATCATAGGGCAAGTCATCTGAAAATGTAAACACAAACACTAAAAACTCCCGCCCTTTCGTGATCACTTTGAAGAGATCACTTAAAAATTTAACGAAGTCACTTTCTATTACCTCTTCTATTCCAGAAACAAATTTATTGATGCATTTATTACACTTGCTTTTATGGTCGACATGCCTGAAGGAATAACGATTACCCATTTGTAAGTTTAGGAACAGTGCAAGCCAAGCCACTACTACCACATTGAGCTCATCACAGAGGAAGAAACACACAAATTTGAACTGTGGTATTATGATATTTGGTTCCTCCTCAAACACGAATGATACCCTCATGGGGTGGATAAGAAAGGCTTCATGATCCTCCAAATACTTGCAACCTAATATACATAATTTATGATAAATCTTTATTTAAGAGAAATTTTGGCTATCCCTATTTGCAATGTATAATAAGGGCTGATACAGAAGAGATCATGCAGAAAATCCATGATGAGGAGTGCGGACCTCACATGAACAGACACATGATCACCAAGAACATCATCAGACAAGGATATTATTAGACTAACATGGTCCAATATTGCAGTTCATACATCAAGTGGTGCCTCAAATGCCAATAATTCGTCAATCTTGAACATTTACTTTCTTGAGAGTTGTATAATATGACCTCTCCATGGCCCTTTTTAACTTGGGGGCATCGATATAATTAAATTGCTAAGTCATATAATGGACACAAGTTCATATTGGTATCTATTGATTAATTCACTAAATGGGTCAAAGTTGAGTTATACATCATGTTGAGTACCAAGAAAGTGTCTAAATTCATTTGAAGAATACCATATGTCGCTACGAGATCCCTCCTGAGCTTATATCAGATAATGGTGTACATTTTAAACTGAAGTCATAGAAATAGTATGTAATCAAGAGACACAAGTCTTACCCTTACAGACCACAAACCAATGGGGCAGTTGAAGTTGTAAATAAAAGCCTCAAGTCCATATTTAGATAGATAACTAAAGGTTTAAGAGATTAGGATGATAGAATCCCCTATGCCCTTTGAGGATACCGAACATCTATCTGGATGGAAAATGGGGCTACCTCACATTCTTTAGTATATAGCAGGGAGGTAGTGCTACCTATCAAACGAGAGATACCTTCCCTACGAGTCATGCTTGAGGGCTATGTGGGAGAAGTTGATTAGCACCAAGGCCTCTATAACGAGTTAACAATCTTGGATGAAAAGAGACTGAAAGATTTATACCACATAAAGCGTTATCATCGCACCATTACATGGTTATTCAATATGAAAGTCAAAGACCGTAGTGCGTGAGAAGGCCTCACTTTGAAAGAAATTATGGAACCTAAATGGGATCCTAGAGGAAAATTCAATCACAACTAGAGTGGGCCATACCTGTGAAGAAAATATTATCAAGAGGTGCTACTATACTCAATGATCTCGTCGAAGAAGAAATGTCACCTCCATTCAACCTTGATCGCCTCAAGGAGTTATGTCCTTGATCCGACTCTCATCATGCTATGCAATTCTCATCTCATTCATATTCTTAGAAAACCTTTTCCACTCCCCATCCACAAGAACTACATAGCACCTGGTTCTCTCAAAATATATCTAAACAGTACGAGGTCATCCCTACATAGTTACATAGGCAACCCATAAAGTAACTTCGGGTGAGATCCTTTATCATTCACAAAATTAATTTTTTTTCTCCCATCAAAGAACATTAGTCTTTCTATCCTCATTTTTAATTGAATAAAAGGATTATGTGTGCCTGAGCGATTGGTATAAATAATTGAAACATAAATGACTCTTCCACAAAGTCACAATGAGATACAATAAAATTGTCATTTATTTCCAAAATACAACTTCACATGACATCACAAATTGTGTCTTTCCTACACCAACATTACAAAAACAAACCTTTCCCTAAACCTGCACCAAACCAAAAGCTACATGCTGGAAACCAACACTTAGCAACTAAGGATCTTCATAAAATCTTCCACAACTACTAGAGGGGCTCGCTTCATCATCATCTCCTTTTGGAGATCCCAAATTGTCCATATATTGAGTGCGCACCCACACAAACTCATAACCTCAACTACCACGAGTCACCATTGGCAAGACCCCTCTATGCATTCCTTGAAAACCAAATCCTTCCACAACCACTTCAAGTAATCACCTAAAACCACAAAATCCTCTCTTACTGATAGGGTCGGATGGAGAGCAATCCTGGAAAGCTACCATAGAATCCCTAGTGACATCCTCAGATATTCGATGAGGTCCTCAAGCGGAAATAAACAAGCGAGGGTAATTTATTCCTGTCCCACTTGGTGTAAAATTCTCCAAGAAAGATAAAAAGAAGTCCAATGGTTATCTACAAGTCAGATATGGCGGTAATCATCCAACTATAATGAGGGTTTCATCTCTGAAGCACCTTATACTCTTGACTCACTTGAGTCTACATTATATAAGTGCTCATCTAGTTTGGAAATATGTAACAAAATTAGAGTCCCATTCCCTAGATACCTAAGAGCCTCAAAATCTTCTTCTCATGCCACACTTGATTCAATTGAAGGTATAATGCTCATTCACACACACTAGGGTTGCATACATTTTTCATATATTGTATTATTTGATTGTGTGTGAGTTGTGTGTGTTTAATCCCATTTAAATTGATTTTAATAATTTTTTGGGAATTTTTAATATTTTTTAAATTAAAACTTGGTTTATAAAACTTTTGGGGTCATTTTGGAATTATTGGTTTTATGTTTTCATTCCTGAAAGTTGAGTTGGGTACGATCCGAATGCGCTTGAGACTTGAGGGTGCGTGTGTAATTACTTTTAAAATACGCGTATGAGTGTTCATCTTGGCCTTACACTTGTCTCTTGCACAACGGTCTGATTTGTGTTTGTTAGTAGACTCATAACTCATACACCTTATCAGCCCTTGGATCTCTTTTATCAATGCTCTTCATGCGTTTGAACTCAATCCCCGTGAACCTCTCTAGACCAATCAGCATTTGATTAATTCATCGTTGATGTTAAACCGTTGGATCAAAGTCAAAAGGCCAAGACCAAATCTCAGCCTTTATATTTGCATCAACCTTCTCGATCCTTCCTTGCCTACTATATAAGGAGGCTTACCCTTAGCATTTGGGGACTTTTTGGCAGTTCGTCTAAATAGAGAGAGAAGGGAGAAGAGAGAAGAGAGAGAGAGAGAGAGAGAAAAGAAAAAGAGAAACTAGAGAGAGAAAGAAACCCTAAATCGTCCAAACCCTATTTTATTTTCAAACCCTAAACTCATTTCCCCTAAATATCTTTTACAAAACACTATACTGTGTGTTTCAGAGTGTTGTTGGTGGGGGTTTGAAGGTTGTTTAAAGAGTTTTATCCTCTGAGTTCGAGATCTTGTTTCCAACTTAAACATTTTATGTTAGATCTCTATTTCTCTTTCATAGAAATTGTAGATCTGATTATTGCATGTCATATTACACTTAGATCTGCATATTTCAGTTTCTCATCTTGACAAAACACATTTATTGATTACTGGTTCATAATTTTTTTTCAAAACATTAGAATCAACAAATATATTTTCTATTTCTAGTTCTTACGAAACAAGACTTTTGACCTAGTTGGAATCGCAATTGGTGGTTTTCAATTTCAAAATGATTTTCAAAACCCTCTGAAATTGATTAAGATCTTGAACTGTCTTTCGAGCAAGGTAGCCTTGGATTTCGGGATTATTTGAAAGGTAAAATAAAGTATTTTCATTTCTAAAGAAGAGATAATTTTGAAAACAGCAACATTTAGATCTCATCTGTAATTTGCTAGGACTTGTTTGTATAAATAAGTGTGTGTGTGTGTGTGTGTGTGTCTGTGCATGCATGTGTTAGAACACTTTCACAAACACTTGTCACACTACAACACAAAAGTGTTGGCTATAAGATCTTAAAACTTCAAGAGTCGACGTAAATACTGGAACAAAGTGGAGAAGTTAGCAAACTAGGAAAGCCACATCAACTGCAGAAAAGTTAGAATCAAACCAGTGGGTATATTTCTAAACTTGTATAGGCCTGATTAGTTTGCATGTGTGCTATATAGTTTGTAACTTGTATATTTTGTTCTAGTGGATTTTTGATATGTGACTTATAAGTCACCGTGGATGTTTCCTCAGTTGGGTGAGGTTTTACCACGTTAAAAACGCTATGTCCTTAATCTTTCTACATCTCCTCATCTCATTCTTGCTGGTGTGCTGATTTAAACCTTTTAGTTTTGTTTTTCAAAACTAGTTACCTAATTTATAACAAATCTCGTGCTTATTTTATTAAACACATCTTGTGATTAATCTATTTTGATTTAAAGAAAAGAGTTTCTTCAGAAAACAATTCAGAGTTACTTCAATAGTTTAATCTTGTATTAAACGACCTAAGTAATAGCTTTTTCAATTGGTATCAGAGCTTTGGAAATTTTCTTTAAAGATCTTGTGTTTCTGAATTTTTTTTCTTAAAATCAAATAATGGACGAGAAAAATGAAAGATTTGGTAACTTGACCAGACCCCCTCTCTTTAATGGAAACAACTTTGCTTACTGGAAAGTAAGGATGGTTGCTTTCATACAAGGAACCTTGGGAGATGATGTCTGGGATATTATTGAAAATGAATAGACTTATCTTACAAAACCAGCCACTGAAGTAAGTAATGAGAGGATTAAGAAAGTATTAAGTGAACTCACTCAAGAAGAGAAGCAAGTTTCTCGAAACAATAACAAAGGAAAGAATGCCATTTTTATGTCTATAAATGAACATGAGTTCAAAATCTCATCTTGTGCCACTTCTAAGGAAGCTTGGGATGCACTGATTACTGCACAAGAAGGTGACACTAGATTTAAGGCTACTAAAACACAGATGCTTGTCCAGCAGTATAACTCTTTAATTATGTCAGACTCTGTATCTTTTGATGAATTTTACATAAAACTGACTGACATTGTGACCAAATTGTGTGCTAATGGGATAACTTATGATAGACATGAAATTGTCTCTAAAATTATAAGATCATTACCACAGAAATTTGATAATAAAAGATATGCTATTGAAAAAATGAGTGATCAAAATCTCACTCCTAAATTACTCAGTAGTAAACTGAGAACTGTGGAAATAGAATTAGAATTTAAGAAACAGTTGACCCAGTCCCATAGGAAACAAACTAGTTCCAATTTGAGTTTTTCTTCTAAGCTGATGAAACCTGGGATTACTATTCCTAATAATGACTCTGATGAGGAATGCGATATAGATAGTTTGGATAATCAAATTACCTTGATGTCAAAACAGTTTAAGAAAATTGTCAAATTTAGAAATAAAATGGCAAACAGACAAGGCAAGCCAAATTATCCAACTCAGTCTAACCACAAACCTCACAAGAAAGGTCAAGACAAACATCACAAGGACATTCATACGAGACCTAACAAAGACTTTAAGAATATTGAATGCTTTAGATGTGCAAAATTGGGTCATATAGCACAAAATTGTAGAGTTAAACTGAACACGACCAATAAATATACTAGGGCCAACATTTGCAAGACATGGGATGATTCAAGTGACTCTGATAATGAGGAACCTGAGTCATCTGATGTTTTTTATCCTTGCATGTCCTTCTTTCCCAAGATAATCTATAATGATGATATGCCTGTGCCTTTATATGAGAATGATGATAATAGCTCTACTTCTATTATTATGAATCATGCTGAGACTGGTTTAGATGCTTTAATTTCTGAGAACATTGCTAGTTCTACAGCGGGGTGTGTGAGTCAAAGGTAAAGTGATAATGATGATGTCAATGTGTGTGTGAGTTCAAGAAATGAATCCTTAGGGGTCACTTCACACACTTCACTTAGTGATTCGGACACTGAAAACCTCCCTGATGTTCTTAGACTTTATGCTAAAAATCTTAAGAAAAGCTCTAGACTAGAAAATATAGTGAAAGAACTTACTAAGAAACTAGAGGACCTTAGTCTAATGGTCAAACTTACCGCTGAAGAGTATGCTACCCAATGTCTAACTCAAGAAAATGAAGTCAAAACTTTTTATCAAAAATTAAAATTTTGGATTGAAACAAATGAAACTCTGGAGAAAAATATAAAGGGACATTATTAGAATTGGAACAAGCTAAAGAAAAGAAAACAGCTGTTTTCAAAAAAAAAAAATCTAGGTTTGAAAACAATTCCAACTGTTTTGATGATTTTGTTGTTGACTCAAAAACCAATTCTGATGATCGAACTGGAATAGGGTTTTGCCCAAATTTAAAGACACAAACTAAAAAGTTTGTGTCAGGAGGAAAAAGACCTATAGAAACTTGCCCAGATTTTCATTCCCTAAAAGATGAGTTTGATGAAAAACAACTCAAGTTTCATATTGGGGAATCAAGTTACTCTAAGTGTATTAGTCAACCTAAGGCTAAATACATCTGCCCCCCGATTAGGAAGAGTGTTTCTTCTTTTCAAACTATACTCCCTAGGAATAAGGCCCAACATCACAATCCCATGAAACCTATGATTAGAGACTCTCCTAAGGAGATACCCTCTTCAAGCAATCTATATTGATTTTACTGTGACATATACAGTCATTCTTTTTAAGGTTGCTACTCTAGACGTTTAGTAAAACCTGTCTGTAATACTCATCTATACCAAAACTTTAACTACTCTAGGAGAAGCCGTAACAATTATGTCCTGCCAAGACAACCAGACAAAAACTATAACTATAGAAAGAGAAAGATCAAACCTAAAAGATCATTTACAAGGAGGATTCCTAGATACTTTCCTAAACCTAATGCTCATATTTTCCATAAAATTCAAACTCATGCGCAAAACATTTTTCAACAAAAATCTAATGCTCGCAATTGTTTTCAAATGAGAGCAAATAAGCGCAAAATGAAAACAAGAGCTATTTGGGTTATAAAAGATGAGATATTTCCCCAAATAAAGTGTAACATTGTGATTACTGCTTTAAAAGATGAATACACCTCTTCTAGTTGGTATTTAAACTCTGGGCATTCAAAATATATCACTGGGGATAATACAAAACTTTTTAAAAAAAACAGCTTTGCTGGAGGAAAAGTTATTTTCGATGATGGTGTATCATCTCAAATCATTGGTAAAGGAATACTCCAAGAAGAAGGATTACCTATACATGAAAATGTTCTTCTAGTAAAAGGTCTTAAGGCTAATCTACTTAGTATCTCGCAATTTTGTGACTCAAATCATACTGTCACCATTTCAAAGAATAATTGCAAAATTTTAAATGAAAAAGGTGAGTGCATAATTACAGGATTCAGAACCCCTGACAATTGTTATGCTATCATGAACAGTACTAAAATCTGTAACGTTTTCAGAATGGATGATAATGAAATATGGCATAATAGGATGGGTCACATAAATTACGATAACCTGAGTAGATTATCTTCACAAGAAATAGTTGGAGGAATTCCAAAGATCAAACTTATTTCTAACATTGTATGTGGACCTTATCAGGAAGGAAAAATTGTTAAGGCACCTCATAAGAAAGTTAAAGATATCCTTACCTCTAAACCCTTGGAGCTCATCCATATGTATCTAACGGGTCCTTCTCGCACTGTGAGTCTATGTGGACACAGTTACATTCTTGTTATGGTTGATGACTTCACCAGATTTACTTGGGTGGCCTTCTTAAAACAAAAGTCTGACACTTTCAGAACATTTTTGAAAATTCTTCTTCGGATTGAAAATGAGAAGGACACTCAAGTAAATAGAATTCGCAGTGATGGAGGTAGAGAATTCATAAATACTAGTATTATAGAGTATTGTGATTATAATGGTTACAAATATGATTTTAATGCTCCTAAGACTCCGCAACAAAATGGAATTACTGAGAGAAAGAATCGTACTCTTCGAGAGATGGCACGTGTTATGATTCATGCCAAGTGTTTACCTAAGTATTTTTGGGTAGAATCTATTCGTACTGCTTGTCACATTATCAGTAGGGTCTATCTTAGGAATAATTCTAAACAAACTCCTTACGAACTATGGTATGGGAAAAATCCCAATCTTAAATACCTTAGAACCTTAGGTAGTACGTGTTATGTCTACAAAGACAGAGAACACTTATCCGAATTCGTCATGGAGATAAAGCTATCTTTCTAGGATATTCTCCTGATAGTAAAGCATACCGTGTCTACAATCTTGGCACAAAGACATTAATGGAATCCATAAACGTTATTGTAAGTGACACTAATATTGAGAGTAAGACTGGAGAACCAACTATTGTGGAAGAGTCTGAAAATGTTTTAGAAAATGACTCTCCAGAAATAGATGATTCTTTACCAATTGAGACACCCGAAGTACCTAACTGGGTTTCTAAAGATCATCCCATAGATAACGTTGTTGGTAACCCTAGTGAACCTGTACGTACAAGATCTCAATTAAGAAACTATGCTCATTATGCATGTTTTGTTTCCCTTGTGGAACCAAATAATGTAAATGAGGCATTGAATGACCCTAATTGGATTTCTGTCATGTAGGAAGAATTTTTTCAATTTGTCATTCATAATGTTTGGTATCTTGTACCTAGGACTGATCATAAAAAGGTTATTGGCACAGGTTGGATATTTCATAATAAATATGATGAAAGTGGGATAATCATTAGAAACAAAGCCAGATTAATGGCTCAAGTATACTCTCAAATTGAAGGAATAGATTTTAACGAGAATTTTTCCCCTGTTACTCGCTTAGAATTTGTCCGTCTTCTCTTTGCAATAGCCTATTACTTGCATTTTACGCTTTACTAAAAGGATGTAAAATCAACTTTTCTTAATGGAATCTTGACTGAAGAGACCTATGTTGAACAACCCAAAGGGTTTATTGACCCTCAGTATCCAAACCATGTTTATCGTCTTAAAAAGTCTTTTTATGATCTAAAACAAGCGCCAAGAGCCTGTTATGAGCGTCTTTCCAACTTTCTCTTAGACAAAGGTTTTAAGAGAGGTGGAAATGATCAAACCCTTTTTGTCAAACATTTTGACAAAGATATCCTTATAGCTCAAGTCTATGCCGACGATATCATTTTTGGATCCACTTCCCCTTTAGAAGTTAAATCTTTTTCTGAAATTATGCATAAAGAATTTCAAATGTCTCTTATGGGGGAGTTACAATTTTTCTTGGGTCTTCAAGTCAAACAAAATTCAAATGGGTTATTTGTGTCGCAATTGAAATATGCTTTAGAGACTATAAAAAAGTTTGGTCTTAAAAGTTCCAAAGAAGCTAAAACTCCCATGAGTACTACGGTCAAACTATCTAAAGATGAGAGTGGTAAATCCATAGATCCTACTTTGTATCGTAGTATGATAGGAAGCTTACTATACCTTACTGCCTCGCGTCTTGATATTATGTATGCAATTTGTGTGTGTGTCCGTTATCAAAATAATCCTAAAGAGAGCCACTTAGTTTGTGTAAAAAGAATTACTAAATACATAAAAGGCACTCCAAATTTGGACTTTGGTACACCAATGATACTCCTAGTACTATAATAGGATACACTGATGCCGACTGGGCTGGGTGTACTGATGATAGCAAGAGCACATCAGGAGAATGCTAGTATATCGATAACAATTTAGTAGGATAGAGTAGTAAGAAACAAAACTGCACTTCTTTATCTACAGCTGAATCTGAATACATAGCCGCTGGTAGTTGTTGTGCTCGATTACTTTAGCTTAAGAAAATGCTAAATGATTATGGTATTCAAGAAGATCAACTACATCTCTATTGTGATAATCAAAGCGCAATCAATATCTCTAAAAATCCTGTTCAACACTCGCGAACTAAACATATAAAAATTTGACATCATTTTATACACGAATTAGTTGAGACTAAGGAATTAAAAATTAATTATCTTCCTACTAATTTGCAACTCATAGATATGCTTACCAAACCTTTGGATTACAATAGATTTCTTTCTTTGCGAAAATCGATAGGAATGGTGTGTGCTGAATAAACTCCTATGACTTAGGTTTTTTTTCCCTTTGTCCATTTGAGACAAAATGGGGGAGTAATTTGAGTCTTATGAGTTCATTTTTTGTACATATTTCTAATAAGCTTGATCCTAGTATTATTTGCAGGAATCTGTACAGTTGTATTTGACAGATGTTTTTAGGGTATTGGTTTGTAACTAGTTTAGTTATGTAATTTTCTTTTTATAGGAAATGGGTAGATTGGATTTTTGTATAGGAATAGGTTTTTCCTTATTTCTTTGTATCCCTACGAGTCCTAGTTGACTCAAAGGATATTTTGTCTCATATTTCAAAAGGGGGAGATTGAAGCACCTTATACTCTTGACTCACTTAAGCCTACATTGTATAAGTGCTCATCTAGTTTGGAAATATGTAACAAAATTAGAGTCCCATTCCCTAGATACCAAAGAGCCTCAGAATCTTCTTCTTATGCCACACTTGATTCAATTGAAGGTATAATGCTCATTCATACACACTAGGGTTGCATACATTGTTCATATATTGTATTATTTTATTGTGTGTGAGTTGTGTGTGTTTAATCCCATTTAAATGATTTTTTAAATTAAAACTTTTGGGGTCATTTTGTAATTACTGGTTTTATGTTTTCATTCCTGAAAGTTGAGTTGGGTAGGATCCGAATGCTCTTGAGACTTGAGGGTGCGTGTGTAATTATTTTTAAAACACGCATGTGAGTGTTCATTTGGGCCTTACACTTGTCTCTTGCACAATGGTCTGATTTATGTTTGTTAGTAGACTCATAACTCATACACCTTATCATCCCTTGGACCTCTTTCATCAACGCTCTGCATGCGTTTGAACTCAATCCCTGTGAACCTCTCTAGACCAATCAACATTTGATTAATTCATCGCTTATGTTAAACCGTTGGATCAAAGTCAAAAGGCCAAGACCAAATCTCACGCTTTAGATTTGCATCAACCTTCTCGATCCTTCCTTGCCTACTATATAAGGAGGTTTACCCTCAACATTTGGTGACTTTTTGGAAGTTCGTCTAAATAAAGAGAGAAGGGAGAAGAGAGAAGAGAGCGAGCGAGAGAGAGAGAGAGAGAAAAGAAATAGAGAAACCAGAGAGAGAAAGAAACCCTAAATCGTCTAAACCCTATTTTGTCTTCAAACCCTTAACTCATTTATCCTAAAAATATTTTACCAAACACTATACCTTTGTGTTTCAGAGTGTTGTTGGTGGGGGTTTGAAGGTCGTTTAAAGAGTTTTATCCTCTGAGTTAGAGATCTTGTTTCCAACTTAGACATTTCATGTTATATCTCTATTTTTCTTTCATAGAAATTGTAGATCTGATTATTGCATGTCATATTACACTTAGATCTG
This sequence comes from Sambucus nigra, assembly GCA_949130495.1. Lineage (NCBI taxonomy): Eukaryota > Viridiplantae > Streptophyta > Magnoliopsida > Dipsacales > Adoxaceae > Sambucus > Sambucus nigra. Next base: position 237,598,502 of record OX422222.1, read on the forward strand.
CATATTTCAGTTTCTCATCTTGACAAAACACATTTATTGATTACTGGTTCGTAATTTTTTTTCAAAACATTAGAATCAACAAATATATTTTCTATTTCTAGTTCTTACGAAACAAGACTTTTGACCTAGTTGGAATCGCAATTGGTGGTTTTCAATTTCAAAATGATTTTCAAAACCCTCTGAAATTGATGAAGATCTTGAACTGTCTTTCGGGCAAGGTAGCCTTGGATTTCGGGATTATTTGAAAGGTCAAATAAAGTATTTTCATTTCTAAAGAAGAGATAATTTTGAAAACAGCAACATTTAGATCTCATCTGTAATTTTCTAGGCCTTGTTTATATAAATAAGTGTGTGTGTGTGTGTGCATGCATGTGTTAGAACACTTTCACAAACACTTGTCACACTACAACACATAAGTGTTGTCTATAAGATCATGAAACTTCAAGAGTCGACGTAAATACTGGAACAAAGTGGAGAAGTTAGAAAACTGGGAAAGCCATATCAACTTCAGATCTGCAGAAAAGTTAGAATCAAACCAGTGGGTATATTTCTAAACTTGTATAGGCCTGATTAGTTTGCATGTGTGTTATATAGTTTGTAACTTGAATTTTTGGTTTGTGACTTAGAAGCCACCGTGGATGTTTCCTTAGTTGGGTGAGGTTTTACCACGTTAAAAACGCCATGTCCTAAATCTTTCCATTCTTGCTGGTGTGCTAATTTAGACCTTTTAGTTTTGTTTTTCAAAACTAGTTACCTAATCTTTAACAAATCTCGTGCTTGTTTTATTAAACACATCTTGTGATTAATCTATTTTGATTTAAAGAAAAGAGTTTCTTCCAAAAATAGTTTGGAGTTACTTCAATAGTTTAATCTTGTATTAAACGACCTAAGTAACAGCTTTTTCAATCTCATCCCGCCAAGGAATAGACCAATAGAGAGGACATGCTCCATTAGCCATCAGCCATTCGAACTAATCATCTACAAATGCACCAAAGTTTACACAGGGCCAGCGAAAGAGGTTGTGCATACTGAAGGAAGGAAATTGAGGGGGTACAACTAGACGAAACCTTTTTACTTACCACATGTACAACATCATGAGGTTTCCCCATAGAAAGTAGAAGGATCCTCTTTCTAGTCATCATGGCCATTTAGCGTCTTTGCCAAAATGGTAGTAACATGATTACCTGGACAACGCATCAACAAGACTAAATCCACGACTTAGGTGTCTGTACTCATGCCACCAGTCACCAAAAGTAACTTGGAGGCCATGCCTAACGCCATAGATCCATCATATCCTTAAAATAGAACACCCTGACGTTATACATACTCAATCACTATAGGGAGACATATTGCTCCCCCACACAATAAGGCTGAACTACAGATGAAGAAAGATGAAACACCTTACCAACCACTTCCCTAAGAGAGGAAAAATTTAGGCATAGTGGTTGGAACTTGAGGGTGGATACACATCATAGTAGAGAATTCCTTGTAGGTCGAACACAACTCGTCCAACCCGAAGCAAAATATGTGGTCTTTAGGGTACCAGAGGTTGAACGCAACATGGTTAACTCTATACATGCACATAGCCACTAAACCATCAAGGTAGGAAGAATACTATTCAGTGATAGGAATAACCATTAGATAAAATAAAGTTGAATACAATAAAGAAAAAAATAAAGGTTTGGTGATCCAAAGAGACATTTTTAATCCCCCTACAAAATGTTCAAGAAACTGAACCATCGTCATTTATGTTGGAATCAAAGGAATAAAGATGAATTAAGAAGGCACCAAAGGCTGAATTGCCAAGTACTTTCACTAACATGCCAACAGGCTGGCCAGGGGCCATGCCGACTGACATCCCCCCATATTAGGGAAACTGGAAATTTTCTTTTTATTTCTCTTTTGTCCAAATAAGCCCCTTAATGAATGTATTTCTACCAAAATGACTCTCGGGCACTTCTTTATCCAAAAAAAATATCCAAAAGTATTCAATAGTCAGAAATACACCATATAATTTTTCACAACCTAATAAAAACCCTCACTGAAAAATTAAAAGTGCATGTAGAGTATGATACTAAATCAAGATAATTAAATAATAATGCAGTACTTATATATATTACTCCTGGAGTTTTTCAGGTATAAAGAAAAAGAAAAAGAAAAAGAAGGAAGCAAAATTTCTAGGACGCAACCCAAACATTCTTCCTAATCCTATAAGAGACACCAGAGGCATCAATAATCATGGAGGGGATGCTTCTCGCAATGGAAGGAGGTAGGTGCCCCAATACTAGATCTTGAAGAGTGTACATAATCATCAGAATCCGCTGGAAGAGAAGCACATAAATGAGCCAACACTCGGATATGCTCAACCGCCCAAGCCATCCAGCCTTGGATATGGTCTACAAGAAGAAAGTAAGAAGAATTATTTAAATAAGGAATGAAAATGAAAAAATCAGAATGCAAAAATCAAGGAAGAAGGTAAGTAAACTTACCCCTAAACGGCTGTCCTCCGTTGACATAGGAGGAATAACCTCTAACGCCACACGAGGGTGATGAAGAATTTATATTATGTCTCCCCCTCCAACTGCAAATATCGAGATGGAAAACCATACTCATGAAGCGGAGGAATCTTCTTTTCCCTAGACATAACTCTCCTAAGCTGGGCCTAATGACCCCGATACACTATTATCTCATATCCTCGCCGATGGAGGTGGAACTCCCTTTATATAATAGATTAATGGTGGTGCCAACCAAATCGACACAAAATCTAAATAATCATACACCTCCATTGTGTCTGTGTAAGTTTTGATCCCTTATCATCACCATTTCCTCTCCTCCTCGATTATATTCTTCGAATCATTGTTATTAAAAAGGGGACTCACTGAACGAACTGCCTCCTCTCCCTCCGTGATATGCCTCACCACGCGCTCCCTTAGGTACTGGCCGTTCCCAAACTCATGTGACAATAATTGACACATCTGAGCATGAAAGACGATAACTCCCATAGCGTACACCGACCAGATCTAAAGGAAGAATGTCACCTATTCGAAGAAAGTTCAACAATTAAAATACAATTAAAAAATAAATTAGGATAAAAAAAGGAAAAATCTAAAAATAAAGAATAAACCTAACCTAGTTCCTCGTTAAGGCATTCAGAACAACCCTCACATCCTTAAAAGTTAAAAAGACCATGGAGGCCATGTTCTTTTTCCTCCACCTCCTCATCTTGGTCCATGCATCATCCTCTACTTGCTTCAAATGCATCATCCGGATGTTGTACCCGATCACCTCCAAAAACCATTCCTGAAAAAAAATCAAAAATATTAAAAGAAAAGGCTATCATAAAATTATAAAAAGAAGGTAAAAATGAATCCAAAAATAAAGTTACCTCTAACAGTTACAATGCTCCAATAAAATTCGGTCAACAATAGTGGCTAAATGCATCCAAAGAAGTATAAAATGTCACCAAAATCAAGATCCTCTAGTCATAATGGCGCATATGTGTGAAATCCCAAAGGAAAGGAAGTAACGAGAGATGGACATCATTATTACTCTTTGCCAGCAGTGTACTCTCAAAAAAAATAGAATAAATAGGCACGTTGCTTGCCGCACCCATTGTTCAACCGCCATGTTCATTACCCACCTCATCAAAGTGTCCTTGAGAAGGGCAACGATCATTAACTCACCCAAACATACCCTCTCTATTGGCCATAGCACTACCTCGATTGTCGTAGTCATCAAGTAGAAGGACCGATCAACTACTATCGACATCCCTTCACACAATAACCAGAGTATTTGATAGACGTTTGCCGATGTCACTGTCATCTCACCCACACTAAAGTGGAAAGTGTGGGTGGTGTCCCACCATCTCTCCCCCGGGGCACACAACACTGCCGAATACCATGTTGTGTTATCTAACACTCTCACAAATACCCCGAATCTTACAGCAGGCGCCACACATCACTAGGAAGGTGATCCCAAATAGCCTTTACCCCAGTCAATCCTTGAGCATGAATATACACCGTAGTCACTCCCATCTATAAAATGTATGTCCCAAATATGTTTGATAACATCTCCAATATTTCAAAAAAATAATAATAAATAAAAATAATAAAACCTATCCAAAATAAAAAAATCAAAATAATATAAAAATAAAAGGAGAGAATGCTTACATAATGGCTAGGGTTCTGCACAGTGGAAGGACGGTGCGTCCGAGGCTCCCTTAAAAGAACTCACTCATCCATCGTCGACTTAACATTATGATACACATTCTCTGTCCCCATAAGCATCGCCACACGATTCACCCATTCAATGTTATCCCAGTCATCAACTTGTGTAGCGCTCCTAAAAGCCATTTCTTTGGAAACAAAATCACAAAATAGCTCGCAACTATCTTTTTCTAGATAGAGAGAGGAGGGGATTAATGAGTGTAGAATGACGACTGCCCTCACACTATTTATATAGAGTTAAGGGGCCTACCGACCTGCACCCCTTAGGCTTACTTACTGTAAGGTACCCCTTAAGAGCCCATGAGTCTCTTAGAATTTATGCCCTTGCTAGCAGGCATAGGATAGACACTTCTGGCAGGAACCCTTTCGAGTTTTGTTAGAAAATTTCTTCAAAATTCCCCCCAAAATCCAAGAAATATAAAAAAAAATCCCCCCAAAGTCATAAAAAAATCCACCAAATCATAAAAGACTCGAAATTTTTAAAAAAAAACATATTTATCATGAAAATAAGTAAAATTCAAGTTCATATGTGCATTCAAAAATAACAAAATCTCTCAAAAAATCTAAAACCTTTAATATCATCATACATCTCTTATGTCCTTTGAATTAGACCTTGGCCATCAAAATTAGGCCGCCATCTATGAATTGGTCGCATACATCCCTTAACTCCTCAGAATTAGGTCGCGATCCCCATATTGGTCGCATACATCACTTAAGTCCTGAGAATTAACCTCCGCCCTTAAAATTAGGCTACGATCCCCATGTTAGTCTCATACATCCCTTAGGTCCTCCAAATTAAACATGTTCCCTCAGAATTGGATCGCAATCCTCGTATGGGTCATATACATCCTTTAGGTCCTCAAAATTGACATTGGCCTTTAGAATTAGGTTGCGATCCCTATATCACTTTCACACACTCTTTAGGTCATCATGATTAGACCTTATCCCTCACAATTAGGTCGCGATCCCCATATTAGTTTCACACGTCCCTTGGGGTCTTAGAATTTACCCTGGCCCTCAAAATTATGTCGCGCTCCACGTACTGATCGTACATACTCTTTAGGTCCTCAAGATTAGACCTTTGCCTTTAGAATTAGGTTGTGATCCCCGTATTGGTCGCACATATCCCTTAAGTCCTCAGAATTGGGTCGCGATACCTGTATCGATTATATGCAATCTTTAGGTCCTTAGAACTAGACCTTATCCCTCATAATTATGTTACAATTCTCATACTGGTCACACGTATCCCTTTGGTCCTCCTAATTAACCTTGGCCCTCAGAATTAGGTTGTTATCCCCGTATTGGTCACACCCACCCCCTAAGTCCTTATAATTGACCTTGGCCCTCAGAATCCGTATTGGTTGCACACAATCTTTAAGTCTCTAGAATTTACTTTGACACTTAGAATTAGGTCGCGATTCCTTATATTGGTCACACACACTCTTTATGTCTTTAAAATTGACCTTAGGTCTCAGAATCATGCCTCAGCCATCTCACACTTTCTTATTCCACTAAAATAATCCCTCGACCCCATAATACATTCTTCAAGCTCTCAGAATCAGTCTTCATTCCTCCTATACCCTTCAACCTTCAATATCAAGCTTCAATGTTTATATACATACGAGACCTGTAATAAGGACCTAATCATCACATGTTTTCAAACCATCAAATCATTCCATTAACCTAAAAATGGTTATAACTCACTAATCCCCTCCATAATTCCAACACACAGGAAATCAACACTCACAATCCCCACCGAGTGTTTATTTTTTTATGGATGTTTGCTTATCCTAAGCTATAACATTTAGGGGCTATATAGACACCCCAGTATAATATCCATACATGCTTCATACGGTCCGAACAAAGTTCCTTCAAGTCCAAGACCCTCAATCCTCAATCAAACCCTAATTGAAGAACAACTACACACTCTTTAGGCACCGTTTGACTTTATTTAACTCTTGAACTTGGGAGTATCTTAACACACTATCATACATCTCAGAATCTTCTTTCTAACGAACTAAAACATGTACAAATTAGACTTATAGTTTGCATTTTATGGCCAAAAAATAATTTGTACCTGCTTATAGGTAGGACACCTCACTTACTTGTTGGCATATGGAGGCTTACTTGGCCATCAAGTCTAATCACACTATCAGTAAGAAGGGAAGGGACCATATCGGCCGGTAAGTCCCTAGGGGTATCCTTATCTTTTGGTCCATTTAGGTTTTTCCTATTTAAGGAAACCCTAACTTCATTTGAGGAGGACTTCAACCTCAATTTTTATGCATCAACTTACCCTAAATTTAGCACATATCACTCTTACCACATACTCTCCATATTACCTTACATCACCCTTGCCCGAACTTTAGCTACAATTCCCCCACCATCACTTACACTCTAAAACCATCACAAAAAGCCTCAAAAATAGAATTCAAAAGATCTTGAAGGTCTAAACCTACTTCCATTTCATTTGCTTAATAAAAATCATTTTGCATATCTTAGTGTGTTTAGCATATTTCTATCTTTTTTTTTTATCTTTTCCCACACTAATCCTGTACTTTTTATTATATATATTCCAAAGTTTTTTTATAAGCCAAAAAACCCCAAAAGGGGGTCTACACTATAATTCCCAATATAGAGTTCTCACACATTTTCTACACTTTCACAACATTTCACTCATTTGTTTCATATATATGAAGGGAATGTGTGTGATGAGCTCAAGTAATCATAAAAACCAAACCTAGAGGGGGTTAATAGGAATGATTACATCCTAAGGTCAATTTTTTTATTTTCACAAAATTACTTACAATTATGAAACTCTCAACACGTGATTTGATAAAAACCTTTTAAAATAACTTAATTAACTCATAAAGAGATGAAATTAAGGGACTCTAGTGGTGAAAAGTGGATATAACATACTTAATCAAATTTAAGCAAATTCACAACATGCAAACTAGATTTATGTGATGTGTGTGATCTAATGTTTACAAATCGATACAAAACGTACGCAAGGAAGCATAAGACAAGGATTGTGAGGAAAACCTTAGGGGTAAAAAATCTCGACGCACTCTAATTCTCATTTCTACTTGAAAAGTAATTTTACAAAAGATAAGAAGGTACCTATCACATAATATTTATCATGTAGTTACATATGAATCTTTAACTTTCCCCTATAGCCAATGAGAATCCATCGCAAGGTCCATAATGTGAACAAAGATGTCCATTCTCTTCCTTGAAGATACTCCATAATCTAAATTCTCCAAGAATTCTCAACACCTTTAGTTTTGTATAATAGAGTTGAAGATCAAAGCAATTCAGTAAATATATAATGAATTAACCATGCCTATTATGAAGATCAAATTATATCCACTCTCAATTCTCTAAAAAATACATTGGATTAAGTATAGATTAAAGTTTCAAAATATTTTGAAGAGCAAGTGAGATTTGGTTTGAAGAGAGATATAATATCTCTTAACTTTAAAAAATCTCGCAAAGGGATATTTGAATTGAGTAAAATTCATATCATTGCAAATAAGAGGGAAATTGGCCTTTAAATGGAGATTTTTCAAAAAATTGGGACCATCGTGTGAACAGATCAAGTTTTTCATGCACAAGATTCCATGTAGTAAGGAATCATGTCCATGGTCATGTACATAAGCACAATTTGGTTCCATGACAATACCACCATGTGCATGGGCTCAATATAGAGACGCATCAATGGTTAAGGCATAAAACTCATTCACAATGCCTTAACATGTTAAAAGTATAAAACTAACTCCCAAGATATTTTCAAAACAATTTAAAAGTTATTTGAGACTCTTTTCAAATCACTTGTTCAAATATTTTTTTAAATCCTCACACACTTGAGAAAACAAAGTGCACGTGGGTGTTTACCCATGTAAAATTCACAACATAATAAAAAGGATATAAAACTTCATTCCAACGCGAGTGTATGATAGTGAAATTCTTAAATGAGAGGCGTGTAAGATCCATGTCAGACTAAAAATACAATGGTCGCATCCAAGTAGTCTCAAAATCAATAAGAAAAGTAGCAAGTCTATTATGAGTAACACTATCCTTAGTAAGACTCGAAAAAATATGATCATCAAGTCGAGTGTTTAATCTTAAGTCAATAGCTAGGATATCATTGGTAAGATCAATCGTGATACCACACATAAAAAACTGAATGGCACGATTATTGTCGAGAATAACCATGTTCACATATAACTTATATGTGAACCCAAGTAGCATTGGCCGAACCATGGGGTCGAACCAAAGGTGAATCCCGAATATATCCAATTAATGATAAAAGATACAAACCATCACCTTTCCTCTCCAAATGATCTAAATCAAGATCTCTCTGTGTGGTAATCTAAAAATACATATGCAATGAAGATGGTGCATAACCATTTCTAGTAAAGATAATCCTAGAGGCATCAGCTTGTGTGATCCTAATGGGAATGGAGGCACTTGAGGACTAATGATGTCTCTTAATAGGTCTAGAGGTCGATGAAGAGTGCCGAGCTCTCAAAGTCTCATCGGGACCACTATGAGCATGGTTCCCCTTCCTAGATTGTGTCTTATATCTACCCATTACGCAGAAAAATGGAATTTAACATAAACAATCTACAATCTTAGGGTTGAAATGAGAAAAGTACACAAAACCCCAAATGTACTATCCCAAAATCACCAAAAATCCAATCAAATCACCCAGTCAACTTCTAAAACAATAGATTTAATCTAAAAACACTTAAAGAAGAGGAAATTAACTAATCTCAAAGAGAATCGAAGACTTACACAAGTGAAATCAGGCAAATGTCAAAAATCTATCAAATGTAGGGTTGAACATCACAAACCAAAAATAACTCAAGATGCGATCAAAGTAATACGCAATGGATAAAAATGACGATGGGACCGATTTATCCTAGGGTTTTAGCATGGGAAGGATGTTGTAATGAAATGATCAACTGATCGAGCAAGCCCTTATTATCGTACTAGCACCGCACGAACGAACCATATTAATTATGTGAACAACACTATTTTGGGGGCGTGCACACAAACAGAGTAAATGCCACCCCCAAAAACTACAGAAAACTTCTAACACAAACCTCTTGAATCCTAACTCTCAGAATAACAGTGATATGAATGAATGCAAATGCATGAAAATTCATCCAATTTGACTTTAATAACACCAATTTAGGATAAAAATGTATAAAAAGTATAAAATCAACAACACACACACACACACACACACACACACACACACACACACACACACATATATATATATATATATATATATATATATATATATATATATATATATATATATATATATATACACACACACACACACAAATGCAAATAAAAAATATGTAAAGTGTGATTATGATTAGGGAACTCATGATCAATTGATTTCACTCAAATATTTAATTTAAATCTTGATTAAAACACATTTCACTCAATTTCAATCAATTTAACATCAAAGATATACAATTCTTATCAAATAAATATTTTGCAATTTTTTAATATCAATCAAGGTATGATTCATGTGGAAAATAGGAATACAAAGTCAACATGAATACATAAAATCAAATCATGTAAAACATTACAAATGATGCTTATAAACAATCATTACAAAAATATCCTTTTGATAAAAAATCGTAGTTTCATGCCATTTGATCCCTCAAGCACATGTTGATAAAAATGTTTTGAATACCAACAAAATAGAAAATTTCATTTTTAAAATTTTAAGCCCTATCTTGTTTTTCATGTCGGCTCAAGCTCCTGGCTTATGGTTCTTTTTCAACATATTTTGGATTTTTCCATTAATTGGATTTGCACACGCCTAGATGACAACATACCCAAAAATATTTGAATTTTCCAAATGGGTGTAATCACTCTAGCGATAGCCATTATCAATAATTTTGAAAACGGCCATTTTTCAACACCTTCATAATAAAAAAAAACTCACAAAATCTCACATATGGACCAATGATACACTAATAAGATCTTAGGATTTGAAAATGATCAAGTTAAGCACTACAAGAAAATTCACATAATTAACATGATATGCAACAAGTGATATGCATGGAGGAAGTAGTGTGAAATTAATACCATATATCTCAGCAAAATGATTTATCAAATGAATTTCATCCAAACATTAGACATCAAATGGTTTAGAATTCACTTTTAATAATCATTTATGTTATATCAATCATTAAATCAATATGAATCAAAGACTTAACCATATTTCACAAATATAATAAACAATTTTTTTTATTTTTTTGAATAAGAATGATGCATGGATATTTATTAATTAATGTTTAGTAAGAAAATATAGCATAGAATGAAAATGCATAAAAAATTCACATATGCATGAATCCTCACCAACCCATGAAAAATGATACCAGGTCAAGTTCTCTCACCCACATTGAGTGGTTTTCCCCACAAATCAAGAATTAACTAGGAGTGAAAACCTACAATAACCTAGTCACCCTGGCAAACTATTTATTTATATAGCAATGGGTGTTGCATCCCCTAGGTCCGCAGGACGCACAAACTTAACCTTTTTTATCTCAACTTTCCTTTGAGGCATATAAATCTCAACCTTCATTATAGGTACGTATCTAGGTAAAACTTTACCTACTCTAGTTATCCATCACTCATCCCTAATAGGATTCTTATGTGTAGTGTTTGGAAATTGAGTTTAGTGTCTCGGATTAAGAATATTACTTCTATCCACACCATTATCTTGCACTAGAAAGGTCATTTTTCTCACTAACTCATCGATTTGACCTCTTAGATCATCAATAGGATTCCTTTGGTACATAATCCTCCCCCTACTATTTCTATCAAACCTTTGTTTTTTCTTCTTCGAGCCCCAACAAGCTTGATTCAAGTGACCACGCACTTGACAAAAAGTACAATAAGCCATTTCCCATCTCTCAAACCTTCTCATATTCCTTCTCGAGTCTTTCTTCACAAATTATGCCTTTTGACCAAATTTTTTGAGTCTTATCTTTTTAAAAAAAAAATGCACAATATGGGTTGACTTACCATAAAAAGTACAACCAAGTCCTTTTTTTATCTATCTCGGATTTAAATTCAACCTCCTTCTTTTGAAGTTTAGGAGTCTTTACCTTATCCTCCTTTTGAGTATTTGAACATTCAACATTCAATTTTGTTTTTCCAATATTTTTCTCAAGATTTGAGTCATTGAAACCAATCCCATAATTGTTAAGCTTCAATTGAGAATTACTTAATAAAATGCTATCAAGAATATTTGGTCTATCATGTATTTCAGTTTGTAAATCTTTAGCATGCTTAAGTTCAATTTTGAACTTTTCAGAGACAAATTTTAAAATTGAATTTTCAAGATTAATCTCTTCCTTTTTCTTTTGAAATGATTGCATTTTGTGATTTCAAAGATAAATATTTCTTATCAAAACATCAATAACTTTTTTAAGATCAAAACATTTTGAAACTTTTCTTCTTTCTCATTAAATTAATTTTGCAAACATTTTAATTTTTATAAAAGTTTGATGTTAGACTTATTAAGTTTTGAGACTCTTAATAGAGTTCAACAAAAGCCGATTGAATATTATCTACATCCTCATCACTTTCACCTTATGATTCTTAATTCAAAGTGTGTGAATTCAAAATACTACGTGAAGACAAGTCACTCAAAGACTTATATTTCTAACGATTTTTTCCACCACACTATCTAATGACACTCTCCCATCTCTTTTCTATCACTTTATTATATCCTAACCATAAAGGATATTTCTCTTTCACAATCATCACTTGATGAACTATCTTCTCTCTTACTCTTGGAGTCACTAAATCTTGTCTTATACACTTTCTTTTTCTTCTCTCCACTCTTGTTTTTCTCAAGATTTTTCAAGTGTGTAGGACATACATTCATACAATGACTAATGCAACCACACCCAAAGAACGTTTCCTCAGCCTCGGACTTTCCTTTCTTATAATCATCCTTCTCACCAATAGAGATGTGTTTGGAAGACTTATATGGATTTTTTTTAAATTTCTTTCCATTTTTGATTTTTTTTATTATTTTTATAAAACTTGTTAATTTTTCTAATAAAAAGTGCCATGTTTTCTTCGATATTCTCCTTGGGCTTTTCAACACCTTTCATAGAAACACTCTCGCTCGACTCAACAAAAAATGCCCAGTCCTTTTTTGATTTTGAAACTACCACACTTTCCTCCTGATCACAAATTTGAAGTAATCCAACAAGCTCTTCTAAATTGCAAGTGTCGGTATGCTTGACTTAATTAAAAATAGAAACCTTAGTAGAAAATCTAGAAGATAAGTTTCTGAGAAGATTCTTCACAACCTTATTTAATATTTTCACCTAACTTAAAAGACGCATTCACAACCTCTGTCAACCTAGTATAGTAATCATTGAAAGACCCGCTCTCCTCAATTCTCATGGTTTCAAATTTTGTTATGATATGTTGCAATTTCACTCCTTTCATACTCGAAGTTCCCTCATGAGCTCTCACGATATCCCGTTCTTCCTTGTCTTGAAATTGAGAATTCAATTATACTCTTGAGTACTCATCAAAGCAAATAAAGAATTCAAAGAAGCCGAGTTGAAGTTGTAATCAACGAATTGGACATTCATCCACAAAACTCTCGATTTCTTCATCCTAACTCCATATTCCTCCATGGTAGGATAAATCCAACTTCTTTATTGCTCATCCACATGTGTTCATATAATATGTGATCTCATCCTTTACAATTCCCATAGTCTGAGCCATCAAAGTGAGGTGGACGATTGGTGGAACTAGAATCACAAAATTAATCCATAAGAACAAAATTAGCACAATTCACAAAACTTGTAAAAATATGACCAAAATTCAAGTGACTTAAAAAAAATGATCTACTTAAGCACGTTAATGTTAAAAAATGATAACCAAATCTCTAATGCCAATTAAAGGGAACATTTATGAGAAGCACAAGCAATCATTAACACCAAACGTAGATCAATATTTTGATTTTCATAAAATTTCTTGTAATTATGAAATTCTCAACACTTGACTTGATAAAAACATTTTCAAGTGACTTGATTAACTGACATAAAAATGAAATTAAGTGAATCTAGTGGTGAAACCTAGATTTAACACATTTAATCAAATTTTAAGCAAATGCACAAGATGTAAACTAGATCTTTGTGATGTGTGTGAACTATTTAGTATAAATTGATACAAAGCATACACAAGCAAGCATAAGACAAGGTTCATGAGGAAAAATCCCCACCTAGGGATAAAAAAGATTGACGCACTCCAATTCTCATTTCTACTTGAAAAATAATTTTACAAAAGACAAAAAGGTATTTCTCATGCAATCCCTATCGTGTAGTAAATAATTAAGCTTTAAACTTTCCCCATAGTAAATGAGAATCCATCATGAGCTCCATGCCGTGAACGAAGAAATCCATTCTCTTCTTTGAAGCCATGCATTACTCCAAACTCTTTAATAATTCGAAATGCCTCCAATTTTAGATTATGGAGTAAAAAATCAAAGAAATTTAGTAGATGTATAATGAATTGACAAATTCTAATGTGAAGATCTGATTATATCCACTATCAATTCTCTCAAAAACACTTTGGATCAAACATATATCAAAGTTACAAAAGTTTTTATAGAGTGAGTGAGATATGATTTTAAAAGAAATAAAAGAGCTCTCAACTTTAAAAAATCGCTCCAAGGGATATTTCAATTGAGTAAAATTCAGATCATTAAAAATGGGAGGAAAATTGGCTTTTAAATAGATATTTTTCAAAGTTTGGGGCCACCGTGTGCACGTATCATGTTTTCATGAGCATGATTTCATACAGTAATGAATTATATCCATGATCATGCACACGGGAATATTTTGGTTCCGTGTTAAGACCATCGTGCGCACGAGCTCAATATAGAGATGTACGAACGGCTATGACACAAAACTCTTTCAAATTTGCCTCAACATGTTCAAAGTATAAAATTAACTCCCACGACATTTCAAAATAGTTTAAAAGTCCTATGAGATTGTTTTTAAATCACTTGTTCAAATGTTTTTTTAAATCCTCACACATTCTAGAAAAACGAAGTGCACGTGTGTGTTTAGCCATGTACAATTCACAACATATATAAAAAGGATATCAAACTTCATTCCAAATCGAATGTATGAGAATAGAAGTCTTCAATGACTGACGTGAAACATCTTCAGGTATTCAAAGATTTATCTAAGCCTATACAAAGACAAATTACCACACCTTACTCATAATGACTCAAGTCTATATGACTTGAAATAGTCAACGACTCAAACGTTTTGTCACATGAATCTAGCTAGCTAATATGGATACAAAATTACATTTTCAAAATAAAAGATATTCTATAGATTCAATTTATAGAGTAGACCCCAACCTTATCCTTATTACAAAATACATTTATTTTGATGCCATATTTGGATACATAGGCATCTTGAACTTATTTTGGGATTCAAGTCCTTCCTTACTTTATTATTTTGCTCACATCTAAATATTAGCCTTTTATTAATATATCTATCATGTTCTATCCATGTAGCTTATTATATTATCCTTATTATCCATTTAGCGATCCCATATGCACGTAATCACTCTTGCATTATGACATTACGATTTCAGGGCATCGCTCAAATTTTAGCCATTTTCACACATTTATTATATCACTTTATCCGTGTTTAGTTAGTTTATCTCCTTACAATGATTTATTCGAATATTTTCCATAATCCTGGAACGATGATTTCACTCCTCACACACATACACACACTAGCACACACCTCACATCACTGATGATAGTCATTTTATAGTCCTTTTGGGATCTTGCAACTTTGCATAAGCAGAGATAACATGGGTGGAGATGGCCACACTAATATTCCAATTCTTGTGAGAATTAACCATGTTAAATCATAACCCAGTTTAAACGTGCGAGTTAACAAGTTTCAGCGACATATTTTAATGTTCTACACAATATTCATCATTTGTATGATTTCATAAGCCTCAATGTATTTTCGAGAACAATATAATTCTTTTCAATTCCCAAAAATAACTAAGCCCAATATTTTAAACATGCGGGATTTCAAGTATTATATCCAAGTTCAAAAAAATAGATTTATAATAATGTTATCACCCCTAATTAAGGTTCTAATCATATTTACAAAGCATGCATATTTAATATCTAGGCAACATTTAATAAAATAATAATCAAGGAGAAAATAGAGATATTATTACCATTCATGAAGGTACTCTAAAAATTTGAATAGCCCAGGTTGTTCCTCTAACAAAAATCTTCAACTTTTCTTCTTTGACATTCTTCAAAATCTTAGGCAAACTCCCTGTAACACCCCGTATTTTTGTGCTTTTAATATTTAATTAATTCGAGAATTTTAAATTACTTGTGGGTTGTAATTTTAATTGAATTAATTATGGCAATATATGTTTAAATATTAATCGGGGAGTGAATGGTCAATATTTAAGTAAATTTATTTACTAAGTGAATAGTAATAATTTAATTGCGTCATTTCGGGTAGTAATGACGGGGTATGCGATTATCTTAGCCGGGAGTCGGTATAGACTAAATTGGGGTGAGGTAAGGATTTTTATAAATTAATTCGAATGGCGATTCTGAGTACGCGGTTGAGTCCGGATGGGTCGAGATAGTTAGAAAAGAGTACCCGGGGGTAGCATTTGGGTCTCGGGATATTTTTGGGCATAGCCGGGCCCGCACGGGATGATTTGGGCTATTTTAATTTAGCCCATTAGGCTAAAAACGGGATTTGTGTTTTTAAACCTAAACCTAAGAAAAGGAAAAGGAGCAGCCACCATTATTCTAACCTAGGGTTTGAGAGGAAGATTGGGGGAAAACAATCAAGAACAAATTGGGAGCTTTTGGAGCCAAATTGAGGGACTCCGCCAACGGAATCAGACACTACGAACACTTTCAGGCAAGTGGTTAACTGTTTTGATTCTTAAAGCATGATAATCAATTTATATTATAGTGATGTGGGGATGAAAATCTGTTTTTGGGTGTAAATCCGTTTTTGGGTATAAATGGGTACAATAATGGAGTTTTATTTTTGGAACGATTGAATGAATTCAAAGTAAGAATTTGTTGGGTTATATACTTCTGAATATGATTATCGGGTTTGAATGTGAAAAACCGGAATATAAAAGGGTGGGATTTAAATCTGAAACTGGGAAGTTTACCCTAGAAATTTATGTTCTTGAGCGGGTCACGATTCGTAGGGTTAATGATGTAAAAAGGTTTAGATAATGTTTATAGTTCATGAGAAATGCTATAAGACGATTAACAGGGTGATTTGAGGCTGGATTTTGAGGAAAGAAACCTTGGGATTTCATTAATGGAGGAAACAGCTCGGTGGAGGGGACGAACACCTGTTCGATCGATCGATCGACGGGTGGGGGTCGATCGATCGACCCTACAGTTATTTTGACAGTTTGCTTTATGGATTTTCATGGGTTAAGATTTTAGTTGTAGATTTCCCCTAGCATAATTAAGAGAGAAAGATTTATTTATGGGAATTAATTCTTAACAATTATAAGGGAATATAATTGGGGGTAGTGGGGGAATTATATGCAACACTTTGCAAATGAATTTTGGCGAATAAATTCTGAGAATATAAGATAACGAAATCGGTGAATAAGTTCGGGTATAGTAGTAGGGTAACGCTACTCATTTAAATTAATTAATTTGGAGTCGGGGACTAGACTCGGGTGATATTTAATTATGGACCAAGTGAGTGAGTCCGAGTGTGCTAGCAATTATAGGTAAATATAATTGGGGAAAATGATGGAAATAAATGTGCGACACATTGTGAGCGAAAAATGTGGAAAAGAAATTATGAGATGTAAAAATGGACCAAGTGAGTGAGTCCGGGTGTGTTGGTGATGTGACACCAAAGTATTAAATTAATTATTGAGAGAGTGTAATTAATTTGGAGTCGGAACATCGACTTGGGTAATATCAAGTTACGGGCCAAGTAAGTGAGTTCGGGGACAATGGTTGAGTGACACCGAGTTATTAAATTAAAAATGTGTGTTAATTAATTAAATTAGAGTCGGACCATAGGCTTGGGATTATGATAATCTATAAGTGAGAAAACTTATTTAGTTGAGTCGGGCGAGAGACTCAGGACATTATAGGCTAGTGTTACAGGTTATGAGTACACGAAGGAGCCGGAGTTTATGTTATATATATATATACGGTGTAGTGATAGTATATATATATATGTGTGTATATATTGTCTGTGCTATTATGTATCTATGATTAGATATTTATTTTAGTTATACTCTAGTGCCATAGGGGGAGGTTACGCGCAGTGGATGAATCCCCTAGCTTGAGGAGTAGGGCGAGTAGATTCCCAGGTCATAGCGTCCGTTACAGGGGGTGAGGGGCATCTCACTTTCCGGGAAGGAATATGACCGCCTCCAATCGTATATCAAACCAAGTTAGTGAGAGACTCTAACTTGGATAACTAGGTTATGTGAGCACACCTAGTGAGATGGCACTTTAGAGAAAATCATCCGGTGAGGACATACTCGGAAGGATGAGTACACGTGTGATATGTGTGGTTATTGGTAAAGGTACGTATAATGTAGTAGTGAATATTATACGTAGATGATAATACAGTGTGTGATGTATTTACTTTATATAACTTGGGTTATAGTTATATGCTGTTAATTAATGAGAAATTAATTAAGTTAATTATACATGGGTAATACAGTGCGTGATGTATTTAATCTATATAACTTATGTTACGGTTATATGCTTTTAAGTAAGAAGGAATTAAATAAGTTAATTAGTGAGATAACTTATATTTCAAGAATCATTATACTCGGGTTAGAGTAGTATGGCAAGGGAAGGTTATACCAGGACTAGTTGGACGGGGTAGTACAACTAGGTGGGGTTAAGGTAACCGGTAGGTGTGCACAATAGTGGAGGAGTGAGAATGTCCCCAAGGGAGTGCGACACTAACTTAAATATGAAGCGCATTCATGCATTTTAAATTACTGCAGTTAATTCACTTGCTAAATACTTTCAAAATGTTTTGGGTTCTAACCCTTGCTATAAAACTATTTTCAAAACCTTTTAGGTGTCCAGCCACAGGGACGCCAGGATTGATATTCTATTCCAGGGACACGGAGCTGCGGCATATGTGGAGGCTAGCAGGAGTTTGAATTAGACGCATCATTTGTTCATTTCTAGAGTAGGAATCTTGTATCAGTCCCAGTTTCATTTAGGGCTTGTCGCCCAGACTTCTCAGTACAGTTTTCAGGTTTTGATTATTTGTATTCAGATTATTTCTTGGTGGCCGGTGTTTTATTCGGCATGTTGTGTATTTATGATTTCAGTTTACTTTCATTTAGTTGTGTGAATGGTTTATATTTATTCCGCATGTATAGTTTTGGTTTAATTAAAAAGTTAAAAATTGGCACCAGTTTTTGGAATACTAGGTGATTAGTAAGTTTTAAAAAGTTTTCGACAGTGATGCTAAGGATGATCCAACGGGGATTCCTGTTTTAATTTGGTATAGGACTGATCACCCGGTATTTTATTAGGCGGGGTGTCACACTCCCCCCCAAACTAAGGTTGAAAGTTGTTTAATGGTGTTCGGGTGTTAAAACAATATATGGACAGAAGTATGTATGCGTACAAAAATTTAATTCCTGAACGTCCTTTTATAAAAACCTCTAAAGAGTCATAACTAAAACAAGCCACATGCTGAAAGAGACTAACCCCACAAGGGGGAGCCACGACCTAAGATGGTATAGCGGCTCTGAACCCCGCTATAGCTGGCTTTTCCTCCTTTCTCTCCCTCTCTCCATTTGATTCCTAATTCGTTTAAGATTCTAATTCCAAATAATTTCCAACTTATATTCCTCTTTTAATTCCACATAAAATTGATTTTAAAATGTTAGTCCTAGAGTCCAAGTAAAACCCCAAAAGACTCAAATGCCCCTAAGGTTTATATTAAAACTCCAGATTACCAAATACTTAATTAAAGTTTTAAATATTCATTTAATTAGCCATAAATCACAATTCAATTAAATCCTTTCCAATTTAATTCAAATTCCAACTTTATAAATTATTTTCATTAATTAACTCGGTTGCAAAAATATGGGGTATTACATCTTTCATACATTACTATTCCATAAAACAGGCTTTAAGTCAAAAAGATGGGACCACCATGCTCTTAAGATATTTCATGGCCTAAACCACTCTAAAGGGGCTAGGCTCCCACTTATGCTATCTTATTCAACCTCAACTTCACCTCCCAACCCACTGTCATTTCGTGAGCAACCAATGAAATAATATTTTTGTCATTAACAACAATGCAAAACAAATAAGAGTAAATAATGAAGATTGTTGATGCGAGAAATAGTCCACTTGTCGTTCTCGCATTAGCAAATAATGAGTAAAGTGCGTAATAAACAAGTAAAGCAAGTAAATAGACAGAAAATAAGATTTAGAGTGGTTCAGCCCCTAAAATGGGCCTACGTCCACTGTGTTGTTCCATTCTCATTATATGTGTGGTATTGTACAATATAATCATGCCTAAAGAGGCGTACAAGTATGAGAATAAAGGAGAATACATGATGGCTGAGGATTCCGGTGTGCCGGAGAGGTAACTGCGATGTGGATGAACAGTCCTCAAACTATATGCTGAGGTTGTGTAGAGAGAATCATTACTTTAGAACCTCCCTCGGGTGTGTCTAGAATCGGTCCTCCTCTTTCGATGTGTGGTCATCTATTTATATAAGGTAAGTGTGTTGTGTCACATGCCCTGAGCACGTGACTTATATCAAGTCTAGAGTAGTTGCGGATGAGGGGGATGTGGCCTGCAAAGCAAGCAGTGTTGTATCAAGCTGCTGGAGGCGTGCCTCGCATCATATGGAGGAGTGTCGTGGCCTCTACTTGGGGAATAATTACTACCTTCCGCGCCATATAATGGTCAGGGCCGCACCTTGTGTCAACCATCTCCGTGGAATCTTGATGGCATGCCGCGCCCTGTGTGAGATCTAGCCGCGCCCAGCATGACCTATGAGGTATAGCCGTGTACTGAATAGAGAAGAATACCATCCGCAGCATGGTGTTATATTTGTACTATCAATAAGCCGTAGTGCCAAGAGAACGTAATTGGGGCTGCGGCTCAGTAGCTTAGGTGTCGCGGTGCTTCCAAAGCGACGATTCGTCTTCCGCGCTCCCTTATATAAATTGTTCCTAGTCGTGGACTTCATTACATTTCCAAAACTTTGAGAGCACATCGAGAGCGAATTTTTGTTCTTCCTTTCTCTTTCATATTTCGGCAACCTTCCGAGGCTGTGTGTGGTGGTGCAAGGCGGTTTGAAGCTGAGCACTGCAAGTTTCTTCATTTCCAGGTGATTTTTCAACCACTCAACTTTCTTAAAAAATCTTTCGAAGTTCATAGTTTTCTTCCCTTTTGATATGATTTGTTTTTTCCTGGATTATTTGATATAAATCTA
Source organism: Sambucus nigra (assembly GCA_949130495.1). Taxonomy (NCBI): domain Eukaryota; kingdom Viridiplantae; phylum Streptophyta; class Magnoliopsida; order Dipsacales; family Adoxaceae; genus Sambucus; species Sambucus nigra. Next base: position 237,619,282 of record OX422222.1, read on the forward strand.
GGGTTTTGTTTGTACAATTTGCTATTTCCCTCATATGCTACACATGACCCCTGATCTTCCAAACGCCATGAAAAACATATAACTGTTCTTGGTGTTCATAGTCAATCTCTTCATATTTTGTGAGTTTGATCTTAAAATAATTAAAAGATAGATAATCAACTGTTTATGAGAGAGGCTGCGGCATGATAGGATTTTAATAATCCATTCCCCTGAACTGATTTGATCCTTATCTGCGTCATTCCGTGCCAAATGGTCGTGGTCCCTTAAATTATCATCTGCGGCGTTGAATCACCACCCTTGTAGTTTACTTTTAGCAAATTTAGGAATGGTCGTGGCCATGAATATCTTAAAGCAATTCGCGCTTATAACTGCAGCAGTATATGTTCCACTGCTGATATAGAGGTGGCCGTGGCTAGTAGGGCCTCACTATTTATAAATAATCCTTCTGCGACTTCTTGAAGTCTTTTCTAAACCATACTGGCTGCGGCGCCTAACCACGAACTCTGCTTTTCAGGTACTGCTGCAGGCATATAAGCTTTGACCTAGACGAGTTCCTGAGAGGATTTTGGGCAAAGCACTTTGGAACCTCTCCTCCTGAACTTACTTGTATGCCCCCTCTAAGATCAATAGGGCCTTGCAAACTAAAAGATTGCCCAAACTGCGTGATACTTGACTCAGACTCCGCGGACTCTGCATCTGGGAAGGATTTTCAATCCACGCCGATGGAAGAAGAAGCCAACTCAAGTAATCATCTAATGGGTGCAGACCATGAGGTCACAAAAGTTCAAGGTAACCCAGCTGGAACATCTGGGGGGGCTGAGAGACCCTTAGTTGCACTTGATATCCGCAGCGCCATGACCCAAGACTGGGTTGAGCAGGTGGCTGAGGCCTTCAAATTTCCAAAAAATTTGATGTGCTCGGCACCTGCCACGAACCAAAGACCTTGCACGGTTCTGGCCGATGGAGTTTGCTTCCCACTCCATGCCTTTATTTACGGGTTGCGACTGCCTATTCCTGTCCCCATTCGTTGCCTTTTTCAGACAATGAAACTCTCTCCAGCCTAGTTAGATCCTAATGGTTGGAGAGCCATTCTTGCTGCGATTGTCCTTTGGGAGAAATTGTTCAAAAAGAACATCACTCCAGCGTAATTCTTTCACTTCTACCGCCCAAAGGAGAACTCTGTGAAGTTCGCGGGTTACTACTACTTCTCTGTCCGCGGCAGGGATGAGACACTTCACACTGGGAGGCCGACTAGTCTGAAGAACTGGAAGGGGAAATATTTTTACATCTCCGACAAAGGCTGGGAGATTCACCCCGAGGAGAATGAGAGGGAAAGGTCATACAGAATGCCGCGGCGATAGGGGTCTCCCTCTAAATTAGGTACTAAGACTATAGCCGTTTTCTTTAATCATATTTTGTGTATTTACTTCCGCTAACCTTTACATTTACATTGTCTTCTCTGCAGCTCTTGACAATTTGCATTTGAACAAGCGACAGGAAAAGAAAGTTGTAGAGGTCGCGGCAGTTCCTACTGAACATAAAAAGTTCAGCACTCTTGTTACATATGAGACCATATTTAAAGCAGGATTTTTCCCAAACAAGTCCATTCCTCAACAGATGGGCGCGGAAGGTAATTCGGTGCATTATGATTTTTGTTCCACGGCCATTTATGTTCTTAAATTACTTTCCCAATATTTTCTGCTGCTTTTTCAGGTGAGGAAGTTGATAGGGAATTATTGGCCGCACAATTGGCAGAAATGGATGAGGATGCAGTCATCTTCAACAACACTGCGCGGAGCAAAAAAAGGAAAAGGCCCAAAACTAAGGCTCCTGCCGCAGCCCCTTCTGGAGAACCAAATGATTCTATCGCGGACCCAAATTTGGCCGCAGAAAAAACTAGCCTTGCTCCCGAACCCCAGATCGAATTTGATGATGATATAGGAGCTAAATTGGCCACGGCAGGTTTGATGTAATCTGACGTTCCTGCCCATTCATCCTCTCCTCCGCCGCCACCTGTTGTAGCGGTTAACGCAAACTTGCCACCTCCTCAATTCCGCGGAGGATCTGGGCCTGATGGTAGACCAAGGCCCCAATTAAGGCATCCTGACCCCAATTCTTCTTGGGACACTATCGCAAAGGCTGTTCGAAGAATGAAAAGAGACTTAGATGCCGCGGACCTTGACAGGCTAGTGGGAGAAGATCATGATGATCTGGAGGACTGTGGTCTCCATAGTCTTCTGAGGGTACGTGCCAGTGTTGTCGGTCTTTAACTTTCGTATCCCATATTTTTTCTTACTTCTTTTATTTCAGGCCGCGGATGTAATGGTGGTCTAGAAAAGGAAGTACGAGGCCTTGTACAGACTGAAGGAGGTCGAGAAGAGTACTCATATCGCGGACCTGCAGGTTGCACGGACTTCTTCATTTGAGGCTGGGAAGATGTCTGCTGTCGCGGCACTTTAAGCGGCTCAAATGAACTTGGAGGGAGCAAAAAAGGCAAGGGAGGAAGCGGAGCAAAACTTCATACAAGCCTCGAAATCCCTCAAAGCCTCCCAGGCTCAGACCGCAGAAGCTGCACAAGCTGCAAAGACTGCTAATAATAAGCTCCTATTTCTTCAAAATAAGTACGATGAGCTAGAGGCCAAGTCTGCCCAGGATGCACTAGACCATGTCGCGGTAGTAAAGAAAATTATAGAATACTATGAGAACGCTCCCTAGCTGGCAATCGACCACTTCGTGGAGTCATTCAAGGGCTCTAGGGACTTCTTCCTTATTAACAATAGGGCATACCTCCGCGGCTATCAGGAGTTGCGTCAGAGATTTATAAAGAGCTTCCCTGAGACCAAGGAGGAGGTACTTACTTGGAAATTAAGCGATGCCAAACATCAGGAGTGCATTGCCGAGCTGAAGGCCGCGGCTGAAGAAAAGGGGAGGCTGAGGGCAGATACAGAAGCGGCGGTCACGGATGAAGAAATAGAGACTACCGCGGACGAAGAGGAGGATAATGATAATGATAACGCAGCTTTTTAAACTTGTATTCAATTTCTATTAAACTCATCATTAATACAGGGATGCGTCCCTCCTTTCACTTTGTTTTTGTTGTGGCTGCGGCCTCCCTTTCTATAATCTTAACTGCCAATTTCAATGCTACTTTGTACATATTTGATTATCTGCATATCCTTGTCCCTTTACTTTGCTTGCTATAATGATGATTGAAAGTAACTTCTTTCATTAATGAAAATGCATCCTTAATTAGATGAACATAATATTTTCAGTCCGCGGACAGCAATCGATTTCTTTATAGGATGATTATTTGCTAATGTCTGCGCCCACATAAACAGTGCTACGGCACCTTCAAAAGTATAGGCCATTGGCTGAGCTGCTTCACGAGGCTACGGTTAACGGGTCGCGGACCTTTCTCTATTTTCAATGAATGCACTGCCCCTGAATAAGGCCGCGTGCTTTAAAAGATTTCAAGGCTGTAGGCGTACTTGCAAGGCTGCGACACTATGAGTTCGTGGATCTCAGGCTGCGGCACTCTAATGTTTATTTAGTTGCCTCTAACGCTTTTTGTCATCCCATAACCATTATGGAATATGTAGATAAGGCCTTTCTTCTAGTGCTTCAATTGCCAAATCACCAGGGCAGAGAAGAACGGCTTTTAGGGATGTTATACCTTTTCTATTTTTTCCCAGCCTTGATATAATTGTTCCTCTTCTACCATGTTATTTGACCTTGTAGACTTTTCATGCTCCAGGATGCCAATACCTTAGCTCCTTTTATGAATGAATGGCTCCTGGAGATCTGTAACCATATCGGTGGGTTGCGTCACATTTCTGGTCCTTGCATCTGAATAATGTGCCTCCGTAGACATACATGGTACTTTCAAGCCTTCCCGAGTCGGGTTATGTTATTAAGCCACCCACAGCTAATATATAGGATATTTTCAAGCCTCCTCAGGCAGGGTTATGTTATTAAGCCACTCATAGCTATCACATAGGATATTTTCAAGCCTCCTCAGACTGGGTTATGTTATTAAGCCACCCATAGCTATTATATAGGATATTTTCAAGCCTTCCTCGGGCTGGGTTATGTTATTAAGCCACCCACAGCTGCTGATATATATAAATCCATCCCTGGCTGGATATTATAAGCCTCCCGGCTCGATGACGCATCCCGAAAGCTAAGAACGAGCACATTGTAAGCCCCTGTGGCTAATTACGCTTTCCAAAAGCTGAGAACGGGCATTGTAAGCCCCCGTGGCTAATTAAAGCTCCTTGAATCCTCATATGCTTTCGCGAATATGATCATCATATGATAAGATATAGTTGCACATCGTGAGGGGAGCTTCTGAGCTAATTAAGATCGCAATCCTTCCATAGGTGCATCCCGTAATAATCTTTCGTGATAATTTGTCATTCTTCTTTTGGAATCTGTTTTAAGACAAAAGGTCTTTTTGTAAGATGACAGATTATGAAGACAAGAGCCAAATCAGATATGGAAAAATTTGCTAATTCATATATTTATATATGTATGCTCCAGTTAATGACTTTGTTAATAAAACATAAATTCCTGAATACTAGGGCTATAATGAGCCTCATAAAACATAAATAGTAATAGTTGAAATTGGAAAAACTAAGGACGAGATGCGGTATGCAGCCTCTGTCAGGTTTGGCTGAATTCTTTATGCATTCTTCAGGAATCGCTGCAGCATTCCTTGCCCAATTAGCCTTTCAACTTCATCCTTCAGGGCATAGTATTGCTTAGTTTCATGGCCATGGTCGTGGTGGAATTTGCACCAGGTAGATTTGTTCCTCTTGTGGGGTGGAGCTCTCATCTTTTCTGGCCACTTCAACAGCTTATCTTCTTTAATGAACTCAAAGATCTCTTCACTCAGTAAGGTCAACGAAGTGTAGGCCCCTAATTTCTTTTCTTCCTTCTCCATTCTCCTTTTCTGGCTTCTGTCGACTGATTCTGCGGCCAGATCCTCTTCAACTGCCGCGGCAGAGAATAATGGAGCTATTTTCATAGGCGCCGCAGTCACATTTGGAGAGGTCGTGACCTCTAGCGTTAGGACCCTCTGAGTTAGATAGTTGACCTGGGTCTGAAGTGAGGCATGGCTATCATAGAGGTGATTAAGGTGAATGTAGAGTTGTTCAATCTCATCCTTGACTTCTGTGCTCTGGCCGGATTCTCCTTTCATTTCTGGTGTTGTTAGTCTTTATAAAGTATATAGAATCTGAGACAAAACTAACAGAAGTGAGTAATCATATAAATATCAGAGCAACCAAGTAGGAAATGAGGATGCAGCATTTGCATCACTACACGGCATAACTGCCGAGGCCGCGGCAAGTAAGGCACTGCGGCCTTGTGTGATATCCACCGAGGTTGAGCTGGGGTCCATCTGAGTCCGTTCCCGAATGTTTTGAATCTTTCTGTAACGCATCTGCACTAATAGGGGTCGCGTCCATAAAGGCATTTGGAATGTCCGGTCAAATCCCCTCCTAGGCAGCGAAGGGAGCAATCTAAAATTTCAAGCCCGGGAGCTGAGCTTTTCTCCCGAAACTTATGGAGAGCATAGCTACTAGGGTTTGTCCACGAGTAAATAACCTCTCGATGCACAAAACGGCACAATTTCAATGATAAACCTAGATCATATGTCGACAATCAGCAAAAAGGGTGTAAATATGACCCTTCCCTAATCATCCATCTTTTCGGGACTAAAGTCCATCATACTTTTCGGCATTATCTAGATGAGATGGTATCATAGGGGTATGTAAATTAGATCTAAAGTCATCAAATGAAGACCCAAGAGCAGATCCAGATATAAGGAATACCCATTTAAGGGGGTAAATATATTACGGAGCTCAATAACCAGAATCGACCCGTGAGAAAATAATTCACAGGACCCTCGGGATCGAATAAGGTGTTTAAGAGCTCAAATATGTAGAGAAACAAGATTGAAATATCTCGTTTCCCACAGACGGTGCCAGATTGTTGATGCGAGAAATCCTCCACTTGTCATTCTCGCATTAGCAAATTATGAGTAAAGTGCGTAATAAACAAGTAAAGCAAGTAAATAGAGAGAAAATAAGATTTAGAGTGGTTCAGCCCCTAAAATGGGCCTACGTCCACTATATTGTTCCATTCTCATTATATGTGTGGTATTTTACAATATAATCATGCCTAAATAGGTGTACAAGTATGAGAATAAAGGAGAATGCATGATGACTGAGGATTCCGGTGTGCCGGAGAGGTAGCTGCGATGTGGATGAACAATCCTCAAACTGTATGCTGAGGTTGTGTAGAGAGAATCATTACTTTAGCACCTTCCCCGGGTGTGTCTGGAATCGGTCCTCCTCTTTCGATGTGTGTTCCTCTATTTATATGAGGTAAGTGTGCTGTGTCACGTGCCTTGAGCACGTGACTTATATCAAGTCTGGAGTAGTTGTGGATGAGGGGGATGCGGCCTGCAAAGCAAGCAGTGTTGTATCAAGCTGCTGGAGGCGTGCCGCACATCATATGGAGGAGTGTCGCGGCCTCTACTTGGGGAATAATTACTACCTTCCGCGCCATATAATGGTCAGGGCCGCACCTTGTGTAAACCATCTCCGTGGCATCTTGATGGCATGTCGCGCCCTGTGAGAGATCTGGTCGCGCCCAGCATGACCTATGAGGTATGGCCGTGTACTGAATAGAGAAGAATACCATCTGCGGCATGGCGTTATATTTGTACCATCAAAGATGATTTGAGAATCTGCTCATATAAAACTCAGAAACCCTAATCGATCGCCATTGAACCCCTTTAAAATATCCTAAGTTTCAAACAACCACTCAAGTTTTAAGAAATTGGGGGCTGAGAATCTTCTCTAGAGAATTAATGGAGTTGAAAATATACTTATAAAAGGAATATGGAGTTGAGAACTTAATCTCGAGATATTTCAAAAAGTGGGCCGAGAATATGTTCTTAAAAACAAAATAATAGAGTTGGGAATACACTATATAAAAGGAATGTTTGGTTGAGAACCTACTCCTGACAAATTTTGAAAAAGGGGATGAGAATCCACACCCGAAAATATATAAAGTTGAGAATCTACTCTATAAAAGAACTATGGAGTTGAGAGCCTACTCCAAGGAAATACAAAAAAAGAGGGGTTGTGAATCTCCCTCAAAATAAAATTCTTATTGAATGAATATTAACGTTACAAGGTTATCTCGATTTCACTTAAAATAGGCAAAAACCCACCTACCAATGGGTGGTTCGAGTTAAAACAAGTTGCATCTGCCAAGAATAGTCAAAAAACACCTACGAATGGGTGGTTTGACTTATAAAAAGTTAGTTGCACCTAAAATAGGTAAAAATCCAACAATGAGTAGGTGGTACAACTTTGAATATGTCAGTTTCACTTAATAAATGTAAACACCCACCTGCCAATGGGTGTTTTGATTTAGAACAAGTTAGTTTCATCTATAATAGGAAAACAAATGGGTGGTTCGACTTAAAACAAGTCGGTTTTTCCTAAAATGGGAAAAAACCCACCTACGGTCGCATCAAGAATAGGCAATAACCCATCTACGAATAAGTGGTATGACTTCGAATAAGTCAGTTTCAAATAAAGATATGTAAAAATCCACCTAATATTGGGTGGTACGACATATAAGTCAGCCTCATAAAAAAAATAAGCCTATGATGACCTCATTTGACCGAAGAAAGTCAAATTGATCTTTAACGATCAAAATTGACCTAAACCCGTTAAGTTGGTCTACGATGACCAAAATTAGTCATATTTGGATAAAATCGGCCTACAATGGCCTCACTTTACCGATGATGTTCAAATTGATCTATGACTATCAAAGTTGACCTAAAATGATCTAGTTGGTCTAAGACGACCAACATTACCTTAAAATGGTTCGAAATCACCCTACGTTGGCCTTATTTGACCGAAGACAATCAAATTGATCTCTAATGATGAAAATTTACCTAAAACGGTTAAGTTTGTCAACAATGACTAAAGATGGCTAAAATTGAACTACAATGGCCTTTATTGACCGGTGACGGTCAAAGTGATCCATAACGATCTAAGTTGACGTAAATCGATTAAATTGGTCTAAGACGATCAATAATTGCCTAAAATGGCTAAAATCATCCTACAATGGCCTCACTTGACCAATGATAGTCAAGTTAACCCACGACGATCAAAGTTGACCTAAAATGGTTAAGTTGGTATAAGACGATCAACATTAGCCTAAAGTTGATAAAAGGGACCTACATTGGCCTCATTGACCAAAAACGGTCAAAATAATCTCTAATGATCAAAATTGACCTAAAATGGTAAAGTTGGTCTACGATGAGCAGCATTATCCTAAATGGCTAAAATCAGCCTATAACTTCCATAGTTAACTAATATGGTCAAATTAATATATGATGATCAAAGTTGACCTAAAACGGTCAACTAGGTCCACACCGACCAACATTAGGCTAAAATAGCTATAATCAACCTACATTGACCTCATTTGATTGAAGACATTCAAATTGATCTCTAATAATCAAAATTGACATAAAATAATCAAGTTAGTCTTTGACGACAAATGTTAGCCATAAATGTCTAAAATCAACCTACGATGAACTCACCTGACCGATGACAATCAAATTTATCTAGGAGAATTAAAGTTGGCATAAACCGGTCAAGTTGGTCTAAGGTGACTAACATTAGCCTAAAATGGCTAAAATCGTCCTACATCGGCCTCATTTGACCGAAGATGCTCAAATTAATCTCTGACGATCAAAAATCACCTGAAAGGGTAAAGTTAGTCTACAATGACCAACCTTGGCCTAAGATGGAAAAAATTAGCCTACAATGACTTTAATTGATTGATGATAGTCAAATTGATATATGATGATCAAAGTTGACCAAAAATAGCCAAGTTAGTCTAAGACGATCAACATGAGTCTAAAATGGCTAAAATCAACCAACATTAGACTCATTTGATCTAAGACGTTCAAATTGATTTTCATCTTAAAATGGTCAAGTTTGCCTATGACGGCCAACATTAGCCATAAATGGCTAAAATTAACCAACGATTACCTCACTTTATTAATGATAGGCAAACTGATATGTTATAATTAAAATTAACCTGAAACACTCAAGTTAGTTTACGACCACCAACATTAGCCTAATTGGGAAAAATCAGCCTATGTCAACCTTATTTGACTGAAGATGATGAAATTGGTCTCTAACTATCAAAATTGACCTAAAATGGTCAAGTTGGTCTACGACAATCAATATTAGCATAATACGGCTAAAATCGGCCTACAATGACATTTAATTGACAATCAGATTGATTAATGATGATTATATTGACCTAAAATGGTCAAGTTGATCCAAGATGACCCACATTAGCTTAAGATGGCTATAATTAGCCTACAACAACATCATTGACCTAAGACAATCAAATGATCTTTGATGATTAAAATTGACCTAAAATGAGCAAGTTGCTCTAAATTGACCAACATGAGCCTAAGATGGCTAAAATAATCCTACAACGGCCCCATTTTACCTTAAATAGTCAAATTGGTATATAACGATCAAAATTGTCCAAAAATGATCAAGTTGGTTTACAACGACCAACATTAGCCATATATGGCTATAATCAACCTACGATGACCTCACTTAACAAATTACAGACAAAGTGATCAATGAGGATTAAAGTTGACCCAAAATAATCAAGTTGGTCTAAGACGATGAACACTAGCCTAAAATGGCTAAAATTGGCCTACGCTAGCCTCATTTGATCGAAGACAGTCAAAGTGATCTCTAACAACGAAAAGTGACCAAAAATGTTCAAGTTGGTATACGATGACCAACATTAGCCTAAGATTGATAAAATTGGCTTACAACGACCTTTGTTGACTAGTGATTGTCATATTGATCTATAACGATCAAACTAAACGGTCAAGTTGGTCTAAGATGACCAAAATTAGATTTAAATGGCTAAAATTATCATATATTAGTCTATTATGATCAAAGATGGTCCAATTTTTCTCTAACTATCAAAATTGACCTAAAACGGTCAAATTGGTCGACGACAACCAATGTTATCCTAAGATGGATAAAATCAACCTAAAATGACCTTATTTGATCGAAGACGATCAAATTGATTTATGACAATCAAAATTGACCTATAACAATTAAATTGGTCCAAGATGACCAACATTAGCAAAAGATCGCTAAAATTAGCCAATAACGGTATCATTTAATTTATTATGAAGATCACTAAAATTAGCCAATAACGGTGTCATTTAATCTATTACGATCAAATTGATATATAACGATCACAATTGACGTAAAATGGTCAAGCTCGTTTAAGTTGGCTAACATTAGCATAAGATGGCTAAAATCATCCTACAATGGCCTCAGTTGACTGAAGATAGTAAAATGGATCTCAAACGACTAAAATTGATCTAAAATGATCAAGTTAGTCTACGATGGCCAACATTAGCCATATATGGTTAAAATTGGCCTATGATGGACTCACTTGAATCATTATGGTCAAAGTGATATATGACGATCAAAGTTGATCTCTAACGGTCAAGTTGGTTTAAAATGACCTACATTAACCTAAAATGGCTAAAATCAGCCTACACTATAATCATTTGACTGAAGACAGTCAAATTAATCACTAATGATCAAAATTGATAGAAAATAATCAAGTTGATCTACGACCCCAACATTAGGTTAAGAAGGATAAAATCGACTTGCAATGGCCTTACTTGACTAATGACGGTTTAATTGATCTGTGATAATAAAAGTTGACCTAAAATGGTCAAGTTGGTCTAACATGGCCAACATTAGCCTAATATGGCTAAAATCGGCCTACATTGTCCTGATTTGATCGAAGACGATCAAATTGACCTCTAATGATCAAAATTGACCTAAAATGGTCAAATTGGTCTACAATGACCAACATTAGCCTATGATGGCTAAAACTAGACTCCAATGGCCTCATTTGATCTAAGATAATCAAATTAATCTATGACAATAAAATTTGATAAAAAACGATCAAGTTAGTCCAAGATGACCAATATTAGTCTCATTTGACCTAAGATAGTCAAATTAACCTCTGGTGATTAAAATTGACCCAAAATAGTCAAGTTGTTCTAAGATGACCAACATTAGTCTAAGATGGCTAAAATCGGCCTAAAATGGCCTTAGTTGACCGAAGAGGTGAAATTAATCTGTGATAATAAAATTTGACCTAAAACAGTCAAGTTGGTCTAAGACGGCCAATATTTGTCACAAATGGCTAAAATCATCTTATGATGGTCTCACTTGATCGATGACAGTCAAATTGATCAATTACAATCAAAATTTACCTAAAATGATCAAGTTGGTCCAAGACGACCAATATTAGCTTAAGATGACAAAAATTAGTCTACAGCGGCTTTACTTTACCTAAGACGATCAAATTGATTTCTAACGATCAAAATTGACCTAAAACGGTTAAGTTGGTCTAAACCAACCAACATTGGCCTAAGATAACTACCATTAACTTACAACGACCTCATCTGACCTAAAAAGGTTAAATTGATCTATAGAGATACAAAAATAATCTTAGACGGTGAAGTTAGACTAAGATGGCCAAAATTAGCGTAAGATGGTTAAAATTGGCGTACAACGACATTAGTTGACTAAAGAGGGCAAAATTTATTTATGACCATCACAGTTGACCTAAATCAATCAAGTTGTTTAAGGCGAACAATATTTATCCGTGGATGGATTAAATCGGCCTCTAATGACATCATTTGACCAAAGATGGTCAAAGTGATTCACAATGCTCAATTTAACTGAAATGGTTAAATTAGTCTACGACAACCAACACTAGTCTTTAACGGATAAAATCAGCCTAAGACGACCTTATTGACTAAGGATGGTCATATTGATGTATGATTATCACAATTGTTCTCGGATGGTCAAGTTGGTCTAAGGCGATGAAGATGCTAGGGGGTGTATGAAGTGGTCAAAATAAAAGACAATTTTTTATTTTATCAAATTAAATATTGAACTTAAAAAGAATTACCCCAAATTACACTTTACATAAAATTTAACCGGTTATTGTGTTAAAATAAATTAATCAATTTTATATTTATCCTAAATCATGCATCTAGGTGATATCTGGATAAAATAGATCAAACCTCACAATACACCATTGTATGAGGAAAACCCACAATGGAAAAACTTCGAACAACCCAACCACATAAATTCACTATGTATCGAATTATAAGGATACGGTAGTAGACTTACAATAAAGACACGCCCTTGCAAGCCTTGATGCTCTCATTTTTAAACCTCTACATAGTGACATGCAGGAGTCCACCCACACAACAACCACAACATGTAAGTCCACACGCTCCTCAATATCCACCGATATGGATCAACAATCGTTAGCCTAATATGGCTAAAATCATCCTTTGACGGTCTCATTTGATCAAAGATGGTCAAATTGTTCTATGACGATAATAATTTATCCAAAAAGGTTAAGCTGGTCTATTATGATCAATACTATCTTAGGATAACTAAAACTGGTCTAAGACCCCATGTGCCCATGCCGACTCGATTAACCTATATAACTCAAACCAACCCAATGCGACCTAAGGGGTTTTGGGCATGAAAATAACATAGTTTGAAGAACCTAAGATTTGTTCCCTAATGGTGAGAGTGTTTGCAAATCATAATAAAATGGAAGACCTTAATTAAACGATGGAATAAATGACACAAGTTCTAAAGTTTAATTAACTCTTGACTATCCTGAGAATCTAGTTGTCAGCATTACAATAGACACAGAAAGAATGTATAATACCCCCATTTCTCCCTCATAAAACATACCTCCCTTAAAAAGTGAGAACAAATGATACCAATTGAAATTAAGGGAGAAAGAACAAAATCATGCAATGGTGTAAATTTTAACAAACACAAAATGAAAACACAAGCACAAATAATCCAAACAATTATTACCAATATTTATTCAATAAATAATATCAACTAGAATACACAATGAAACATGAGATACTAATGTAAACAAGAAACAAGAGATCCGAATATGATCAGATAGTGTACTAATTTGATTTAAAGATAAAGCGCATGGCAAGCATGGATTGGATGCAAATAAAAATACACAAAACAAATGATACTATATATATATATATATATATATATATATATATATATATATATATATATATATATATATACAGAAGAAAATACCAGTGGCACACATGCACATATATATAGGTAAAAAAACACAACATGACACAAAACACATAAGCTTTATACGCTAGCATAATATCGATGTGTCTAAACATGTGTAATGGAGTGAAGGGGCATGAACTAGAAACACATGAATTATGACCCACTCAATCAAAAAAGTCCAAGGAGTTATATTTGACCACAAAACCTTATTGAACTAAGATTTAGCCTCATGTGACAGATAAAGTGAACTTAAAGAACAAACAAGAACAGTGCATATACAGGCCTATAATTTTGATGGTTCTACAAATCCATAACGTTATGACATATTTAGCATAATTGGTATTCGTTGTGCTAATCCGTTGATCTTCAACTATATCACCATCAAAAACTAAAAAAATATCACTTTTTACTCAATTTTTGGAAGATACCATTTTTTGAAAATCAAACAAACAAATATATTGAACCTTAATCTTTTTGTAAGCGCGAGAACACTAGCAAATGGTGATTTCAACAAAAAATGCAACACCAATTTTAAATATGCGGAAGCGACTTTTAAACCGATTTTATCTTGTTTATCCTAAGCATGCAACTATGTGATAAAATAGATAAACCATATCACGCAAATAACTTAGGCCAAGATTTAGGAAAAAAAATCCAAAAGGAAAAACCTTTATTCACTTAGAAATTTACAAGAGAGTCGACTTACAGATTACTCGATCCTCCACAAGCATAACATGATATTCTTCAAAAATCTCTAAAAAAACAACTATGACGCTCGCAAGAGTCACATGACCGCAGTCCTCCAAATTAGTCTCAGCCTTCGTTCTTCAGTAGTGAAACCCCGCTGGTATCACAAGTTAGCAATTGAGTGCCTCTCCACCAAGGTGTATGCAAGAGATATAAAAATTTCTAGGGTTCTAAACTAATCACAAGAATAATAATCAAGGATGTTTTTTGTAAATTAAAACAGTGTTTAGGAACACAAAACTTTGAAGAAATTTTGCTTCTAATATGCAGAAACGTGTTGGCAAAATTCTTAAACAAACTGATCCACGAAATAGGTATTTATAATAAACTTGAGTCGGCAGCGTCGCTCGAATGAGATCTCGATATTGCTCTAACGAGATGATGATGTCGCTTGAACGAGACATCGTGCAACATGCAATGTCGCTTGAACGGCATTGACGTGTCATTTCAACGACCTAAATGTCAAAATCTTATTTTGATAAATCTCCACCTAAAGTACTTCCAATAATATATTTGCGCTAAGTAAAAAATTGTGTTCGTCTTTTTGATAAAAAAAAATAAACATCCCAAATATAATTATAATGAATTAATTCAAACTCTAAATAGTTTTATACCTTTCGGGATCTCGAGAAGTCTTCAAACTTGGAGATTCTTGAGTTCGGTTCGTCTTCTCGGTGCATGACGATTTGTAATGTAGTATGCCAAACTAGCCTAACATTTTCTATGAACAATGTCAGAAAAATTGTTCTTATAAATCTCCCCCTTTAGCTATTCCAGTACAAAACAAACAAATAGACTGAACACCAAATTAAAAAAAATCTCCTATTACAAATTACAAAAAGTATTAACACCCTTACCAACCATAGAACGGAACGACATAAGTCTCTTTGTCTTCAAACTTCATCTTCTTCCCTTTAAAAAACTTTGCCTTCATCCGTGTGTCTGGAATTTCGCAAATTTTTACCGACACTCATGATTCAACAAACATATACCTTCGTGACGCATCGAGTTTGAAACAATGTAAACATAAGTAAATTCTCCCCCGTAATTCCAACTCATCAAAAACTCCATTTTTTAATTTTCTCTCCCCCTTTGTTTTTATCGAAATAGACAAATATGCAAAGAAGTATAAACAAATAAACATTAAGCGCAAAGCATCGCAACGAAGAAAAGATATCATCACAATAGATTTAAATCAAGCATATGTAATAATCATCTTAAAGTCATAACACGACTAACTATTTTTGAAGTTTTTGAAATTTTTCCAAAACAAAATGCAAATTTCACAAATACAACAAACACACCATATATAATATATGCAAAATATATCAAAGAAAATTCGGCAAACATATATAGGTATAAACGACCACAAACATGACACAAAATACATAATTCATACACATTAGCATAGTATTAATGTGTCCAAGCATGTGGAATGGAAAGAATGGGCGTGAACTAGTAACAAAAGAATTATAACCCAAACACTCAAATATGTTCAAGAAGTTCTAATTGACCGCAAAACTTTATCAAACTATGATTTAGCCTCAAGTGACAAATAAAGTTGAACTTAATTAACAAAACAAGCCTAGTGAACACAAGCGTAAAATATTAATGATTCTACAAATCAATAGCATCATGACAAAATAAGCTTAACTAGGATACATTGTCATTGTCTAATCCCCTTGATATTTCCATCCAAACTCCCTCAAAATATTTCTTTTATTTCCTTTTAAATGAATATATCAAACTAAACAAATTAGGCCCATTTTTGACATATTATTCTTTTTATTGCCTGAATGTTTTCTCGGGCTCTTTTTAATGATGATTTTCACGACGTTATTATTATTCACTCGCACCTCTTTCCCGTTTACTCATCTTTTTTTCAATATTAAATAAATCATCACGGGCAACGGTTCTTAAATGCACAAATCCTCCATAGTCGAGTAAATTTGTAGATGATAAGATTAATATTAGAACATCTCACCAAGCTCAAATATTCATCATGAAGTCAAAATCCAATAAGCTTATGCATGTGTTTGTGGAGGCATGAACAAAATCGAATCCATAATGCATGTCAAGTTCAAAACAACTCCATAAACATGGTTAAGATCATTCAAATATCCAAAGTCATAACCAAATGTCCCAGCCACATGGAAATTGTGTAGTAAATTGGATTCAAACACACCAATATGCCACACCTAATGGGTAAAACAAAAATACACAGAGAACTGAATTTTTTTTTTTGGATTTTCAAAAATATTTTCAAAAAATAAAATCTTTTTGTATTTTTCAAATATAACTCAATAAAAGAAAAATATAATACAAAAGATATACACATCATAACACTAGCAATAATTTATCATGAAGCATAACTAGAGTATGACAAACAAATCATGCAAGCAATCATCCATAAGAAATAGCATGTGACGCATCATGTGCAAGCATGTGAGAATCAACCAATCTAACATTTAGTGTCTCCAAAATGGATTTTCTAACCCAAACACATATATGTCTAACTGGAGGGATTATGCTAACTGACGGGACAAAATCCTTAAATTTTCTAGGACCTATTCTAAGATCATAACAAAAACGCCTAAGGTGACCTTTCCTACCACAATGTGAACATGTGAAAACTCGAGGAAAGTTACCTATGGGATGATCTTTTCTAATGTCCATGGAATTGGTTGACCCTCTAAAACAAATGATGGTTTTGGCATTGACAAAGGAAGCATTAGAACACAACGAGCCACTACCATCACTAAACAAACTACTCAAGTCTTTTAAATCATTTTTCAACTTCAAAATTTTTTACTCAAGCAAAAAATTAGACACTTCCAATTTTAGGGACTCCTTCTTCATACGTTCAATCATTCCTAGAAGATTATCATGCTCCCCCTCAATAAAAGCAAACTTTTCCCTAAGAGCCTTCTCACGTGCCTTAAAATCATCTATTTTAATATTTTTATCCTCTTTGTCACAAACATAAACCCTAGAATTTTTAAAGTCCTCTAATTCTTTATAAAAAAAATAGGACTCTACCATCACTCTCCTTTTTGTAAAATTTAACGTAACAAAGTCATAGTCTAAAGCAACAAATTTCTCATGATAAAAATCTTTTTGATTTTAAACCATTTGCAAAAGATCCATAGCAGATTTAAAACGACAATTTTCTTTTTTCTAAACTTTAATTCTTTTCGCAAACATCAAATTCAAACTATTTATAACTTTAAAACAAGGAGAATCCATCGAGGGTAAAATTAAACACAGTATCTATGAAAACGCAATCACAAAAAAAGGTAAATAAGATAAACACAATAAATTAGTGCAAACCGCTCTGATACCACTTGTAAGCGTGAGAACATTCTCAAAGGGTGATTTCAACAAAAATTGCAACACCAATTTTAAACATGCGAAAGCGACTTTTAAACCGTTTTATCTTGTTTATCCTAAGCATGCAAATATGTGATAAAATAGATAAATCAAACCATGCAAATAACTCAGGCCAAGATTCAGAAAAAAAAAAACTAAAGGGAAAAACCTTTATTCACTAAGAAATTTATGAGACAGTCGACTTACAGACTACTTGATCCCCCACAAGCATAATGCGCTATTATTCAAAAATGTCTAAGGAACACCTATGATGCTTGCAAAATTCACATGATCGCGGTTCTCAAAATTAGCCTAAACCTTCTTTCTTCAGCAGTGAATCCCCGTAGGTATCACAAGTCAGCAATGGAATGCCTCTCCACCAAGGTGTATGCAAGAGATATAAAACTCTCTAGGGTTATAGACTAATTCACAAGAATAATATTCAAGGATGATTTTTATGAATTAAAATAGTGTTTAGGAACACAAAAATTTGAAGAAATTTTGCTTATGATATGCGAAAATATGTTGGCAAAATTCTTAAACAAATTGATCCACGAAACAGGTATTTATAACAAACTTGAGTCGGTGGCATCGCTCGAACGAGATCTCGATATCACTCGAACGAGATGATGTCGCTCGAACAGGACATCGCACGATGTGCAATGTTGTTTGAACGACACTGACTTCTCGTTTGAACGACCTAAACATCAAAATCTTATTTTGATAAAACTCGACCTACAGTTCTTTCAAAAATATATTTTCGTTAAGTAAAAAATCATGTTCATTTTTTTGATAAAAATAAACATCCCCATATAATTCTTGTGAATTAATTCAAACTCTAAATCATTTTATACCTTTTGGGATGTCGGAAAGTCTTCAAACTTGGAGATGCTTGAGTTCGGTTCGTCTTCTCGGTGTGTGACGATTTGTAACGGGATACGCCAAACTAGCCTAATGCTATGCTACGAACAATTTCAGAAAAAATGTTCTTACACTTTTCTTTTTGCCTCTCATTTTTTTAGGCTCTTACCAATGGTGGTTTTCTCGTAAAGAAAATTTGCTCTTTTCGTAGCACTTTCCCGTGTACCCTCATATATTCAATAACAAACAACATACTCACAGGAAATTATTCTTACATACACAGATCCCCTATAGTCAGAAGATATAAAGATGACAAGATTGATAGGATAATATCTCAATTAAATAAAATATAACATGTGAAGTTAAAATAAAAAAGAGCTAGTGCATGAGTGTGTGGAGGCATATACAAAATTAAACCATTAAGCAAATCAAAGTCGAATAACTCCATGCAAGTATGATTAAGAACAATCTAAGCATTCAAAATCATAGTCAAATGTCCTAGTCACATGGAAACATGGAATGAAGTAGATTCAAACATATACTATGCCACACAAAATGTAACTAACAACACATAAACCAAAAACATTTTTGAGTTTGTAAACATGTTTCAAAATGATACCAGTTTAACATCAACAAATTCAAAAAACGAACAAAATCTTTTTGTATTTTTCAATAAAACCCAATAAATGAAAAATCAAAATACAAAAGATAAACATCATACAACTACCAAGCATATATAATATGAAGTACAAAAGCTAGTGTATAAAAAAATGAAAACACCATCAACCATAAGAAATAGCATGGAAAGTATCATGTGCAAGCATTCGAGAATCAAAAAATCTAACATGTAACGCCTCTAAATCAGATTTCCTAACCCATGTAGGTATTACATGATGCTCTAGGGTTTTGGGAACCTCAGTGACTCTAGACTTAGACTTCCTAGGACCAGTTCTAAGATCAAAGCAGAAAGGCCTAAGGTGATCTTTTCTACTGCAATTTGTGCATGTGTAGACACGAGGAATATTACCCTTAGCATGACCTTTTCCAATATTCTTAGCAACGGTTGACTCTCTTAAAAGAATGGTTTTGGTTTTAGTAATAGAAGAATTGGGAATATTGAATCCAATACCACACATGTTATCTTTGATTCATACGATGACTAACATTTTATCCAACTTTTCTAACCTAATTTCCAAATCAAATTTGACATGACTCGAGTATTTCAATCTATCCTCTAGCTCTACTGTCCTAGAATCTAACAATGATGAGACTCTTCAAACTCAAAGGAGTCCTTCTTCAAAATCTTCATTAAACTATGAAGGTGATATCTCTCCCTATCAAAGTATTCTAAATTCTCTCAAAGAGTCTTCTCACGTGCCCTTATATCATCAATCAATTTACTCTCATCATTCCCCACAACACGTTCTTTCAACTTAGCTTCCAATTTCAAGTTTTCCTTTTCTATTTCATCATTTCTGCGTACAACTAAAAAAGGTAACTTGGAGTTCACTCTTCTCTTCCTCTTCTTCTTCTCCACTCTCTCCACCACCACTCACTTGGGAATACCAACCAATGGCCTTGAAAGTGTCATGCTCATAATTATCTTTATAGGAAGATTTTTCATCAAGGCTCGCATGACTAGACATGAACGCGGTGTAGTTGCTTTTTGAAAACCTCTTAAACTCAATTCAAAATGTATTTTGTATCACGAAATAAGAAAATTCATTATGTCATGGGACACATGAGTATACTACACTCTTACAAAATCTCAACACACATATGTCAAGATAGAATTATAAAAGAGTTGCCTTGAACTAACTTTAAAGTTCTCTCGTAAAGAACCATACGACCACAAAATCTCATAAGGATGATATATCCTAAGTTTAAAATGACATATATATGAACAAAGTCTTTTGAAGATTCATAAATTTTACTTTTTCTTCTTTACTATTGATCACTCTAAGACAAGAATGATCAAGTGGAAAAAGGAGAAATGAGGAGAAGGAGTAACAAGTCGTCATTCCTAAAAAGGTATTAGGTTCTTAAGAATTAAAAACACAAAAACTCTAGACAATTTCTTAGAAATGTTTCACTTTAAAATATGTTAAGCCTTATGAAAGATAAGACTAGTGGGGTATATAAGCTAGGAAACATGCACTCACTTGAGTTGGTAGAGAAGAAAAGAGCAGCCAAAAAGTCTCAATAACTAAAAAGCATTTTTTTGAAATATCTTAGAAAAGATCCTTTACTTTGTAGAAAAAGTAAATCTGCTGACATCACTTCTTTGATGCTTCACTGTAGCGTAGGAGCATTCCTTTGAAGTTAACTATCCACGAAGAAAAGTCGCAAGACACACCAAATTTTTTCTATGAGGCAAGAGAAACCAGTTGTGACCAATGAAATATTTTATGGAGAAAAATATTATTTCGTTGTAGTGACATACCAAGGAAGCTAAGTTGCAGGCACTTCCAACACTGTTGCTAAACAACTACAGAAGTTCACGACCATTAAAGGTAAATTTTTGTTGTAGTGAACTGCTTTCGAGCATCACAAAATGCCATTTAAAACATAGATTTTATAGATAAAAATATTATGAAATTTTGAGATGACAAAAGCACATAACAAGGTTTTGAAAAAGATACGAATAATTTTATATTCAAAAAATAATGAATACTAAGTTCACTAGATCACTCTTATCTTAAAACAATTTATCTAAGTGAGGTCATAATGAGTATACTTTACTCTTACAATCTTCCCTTTTGTTTATTCCATGATAAAAATAAGAAATAATTAAAAAAAACTAATAACTATAATAAGACCAGCAAAAGGCACGTAATGTGGATCTCATTCACAAGAATCTGGAAAGAACAAGGCACTATTCAATCTTCAATGGAGCACTAGAACATAGTTTTCCTATATACACTAGTAAAAGCTTATGAACATATCAAGTTGTAAAGATAAACATTATGCTAAGAGTTATTGCAATCAATAAGAGATATAAGCAACATGTTGGGTGATATCTCTCATCCTAACTAGAATAATTTCATAAATATTCCCCTGAATAAGGTATCTCCCAAATAATAATCTACACTTCTCCCCATATAGTTCTCCCCCTTTTGTCATGCAAAATACAAAAGGAAAAAATCACGAAAATAAGTAAATAAATCATAAAGTGAGTTTTATACAATATCTTAGAATGAACGACAATTATGAGAAAATTAGAGTATAAGGTCGATAACAAAGTAAGATAATGAAAGTCTTCCATAACCTATTATCTAAGTAAAAGCATTTACAAGAAGGTATACACACACATTTGCAACTAAAAACAAACTCTTAAACCATTTTTGGATAAGGAAAGATATAAGAATATTTTATCCTACTTACCATAAGTTTTAGATAGATTACAATGTTTATAAGCAAGGAAGGGTTATCTTAAAGGATAATAACACGATGGGTTAATATCAACCAAGAACATGATATCATATCTCGTTTGTCCAAAACAAACACAAATGAATACCATTAAGAGAAAGATCCAATCTCAAGTTCAATTAAGATTAAGGAATCATAAAACAAAGAATGCAAAGGTTCAATTCTTTTGAATTATCCAATATCTTTTTAGGAACATTTTCAACTATCACTCCCCCCCCCCCCCCCCCCCCCCCCCTTTAATATTTAATAATATTTAAGTTAAATCCTTTTATGTCTCATATCCTTAGGGTAACCTAATTTTGGATAGATTGAAATATTTGAGACATTATTTTGTTCAATTTTCTTTTACAAGTGGTGGATTCACTCAAACACAAAAATGAGATACTTTTTCGAATATTCAAAGTTAGTATCACATAATCAAAGTTATAGCCCTAACCATTTTTCACTCTTGAATTTGATATAGCATAAGCTTTTTCAAAATTCTCCAAATAAAAAAATGATAAATCTCACATAATCATATTAGGAATATAGACACACGTTCACGAGTATAATAAAGCTTTGAACGCTTAGTATAAGACTATACCTCTTTGTTATTCCTTACAAAGTGGAAACTCATTATGTAGTGCGGTGTAAAGTACAAAAATATTTGAGCATCATTTCCTTAGTAAAATTTCTCAACATTTATAAAACTTAAAAGAAAAAATAATTTATCTCATGAAGAACATATCATATTTTTAACCAAAAGAAAAGTGATAAAAAAATAGCCATTTGATAAACAAGATATGAAAAGGAGTATATCATCTAAAGAAGATATAAATTATTGCATCAAAATTTATTTATGGTAAGATAATACAATCAACTCAAGAGAAATATGCCATGTGATATATACCATATATGTATTTAAAGCTCAAAATCGTAGACATCTTACTAAGAAATCAATCAATAACGCAAACACCTAGTGATGATCTAAGATATTCAAATCTACTCCAAGTCAATAAGATCTTACTTATAAAAAAATGGGTAAATTAGACGAAACCCCCTAAACTATAGTTGTTTTGTAAATAGGCCCCTAATCTGAAAAAACTCTACAAATAGCCCCCCTATACTATTGAATTTTGACACTCAACACATTTTTAATGAAAATGAGTTCATAAAAATATGATTTTATTGATAAAAAATGTTAAAAATTTATACATATTTTCTACGTGTCAAAATTCAATAGTTTAGGGGGCTCTTTCTCAAGTTGTTTAGCTTAGGGGGATATCTGCAAACTTGCTATAGTTAAATAGGGTTTGATTTAATTTAACCTAAAAAATCTAGTCCAACCAAGAGGTTTAGTTAAGAAATTGGATAATTAATGCTCGGTAAAAACATAAATCAAAGACACCACCTTGCCTTCTACAACATCTCTAATGAAATGATGGCGAATGTTAATGTGTTTCATGCATGAATGTTGAATCAAATTTGTTAATTTATCAATGGCACTAGTTTATTTATAATAAATAATCATGTATTATTGATAAATTTTATAGCTCAACATTTGTTTCATCCAAAGTAATTAAGTAAAAGAAGTACCGACCGTAATATATTCCGCTCCGATAATGGAAAAATACACACAATTTTTCTTCTTCGTGTCCCAAGAAACTAAACAACTCCCTAATTGGAAGCAACTATCGAAGGCAATCTTCCTACCCTCTACATCTCCTGCCCAATCGGCATCAGAATATGTCGATAAAGAGGTATTGCTACTATGAGGGCACCAAAGTAAAAAGTGCATTGTGCCACCCATATATTTAATGATACACTTAACCTCTTTCAAATGGCATTCCTTTGGACACGATTGGCAGTGAGTACAAATTCCTACACTAAAGGACATATCAGGATGAATAGCCATACGGTACAACAAACTACCTTTCGTTCCATGATGTAACGTTTCGTCCACATACTTTCAGTTGATATCCTTCTGAAGCTTTTTAGATACACTCATGGGAGTGCATTTATGATTGGAAGAGTCGATATCAAATTTCTTCACAAGGTCTTTTGCATATTTAGATTGGGAAATAAATATTTCACTTTCTATTTGTTGCACTTTTAGACTTAGGGAAAAATGAGTTCCCCAAACATGCTCATTTAAAATTCTTTTTACATTATCAAGCTAAGGTCACGAGAAAGGTTTTCACAAGTGGATCTAAAAACAATATCATCAACATAGACTGGGACTACTATAATATATTTCCAACAAGACTTAAAAATATAGTCTTGTCCACACTTCCTCTTTCAAAATATTTACCCATAATATATGATTTTATTCTCTCATACTAAGCTCCCGGAGTTTGTATAAGTCCATATAACGCCGTTTTGAGGTTAAAACGTGTGTTAAAAGTTAGGGTCCTCATAGCCTTTTGATTGTGACACATAGAATTCCTCTTGGAAAGTACCATTTAAAAATGCACTCTTCACATCCATTCAATGGATCTTGAAGTATAAGTCACATGCTATACCCAAGAGTAGATGAACCAACTTTAGTCTAGCAACCGAGGTAAAAGACTCATCAAAGTTAACACCTTCAACCTGGGTGTATCCTTGATCCACTATCCTTGCAATGTTACGCAAAAGAATACCTTCTTCATCACATTTGTTTTTAAAGATCCATTTGACACTGATAATGTGAACATATTTGGGAAAAAGAATTAGATTCCAAACTTATTATTTTGAGAATTGGTCTAAATAATATTGCATAACATTAACCCAATATTCTTCTAACAAGGCATATTTCACATTCTTAAGTTTAAGAGTAGAAGTGTAACACAAGAAGTGAACTTATTTTTGGAATTGAGACTGGGTTTTAACTCTAACATTAGAACTACCAATGATTTTAGAAGGATTATGGTCATTTTTAACCGAATGAGGTGGCTCGTCCAATTCAATACTCACTTGTGGAGGTAGTGTTGATGGCATCTCTATAAAATCATTCGTTTCTTCTATGTTTATTTCTTTAATTAAAAGAAATATGGAAATTTTTATTTTCACAACTGTCCTCATTGAAAGAAAAGGAGTTGTTATCATCAATGATAATGTCAACCGACTCCATCATCTTTTAATCTCCATAATTGTAAATGCAGCATGTTTGACTTTTTATGGAATATCCGAGAAAAATCCCCCAAGAGTCAAGTTTTGTCAAATATTATTTATCCTTGATTATATAACACTTTCTTCTAAATACTATTAAATATTATGTGTGGGATTTTTACATTTCCAAATCTCATAGGGGTTTTTGGTTGTACCGTACCTCCTATAGACTCGGTTCATGGTATGGCATGTCATTTTTACCGCCTTTGCCTAAAATCTTTTAAGAACACCGTTTCCTATAAACATGGACCTTTCCACCTTCTGGATTATAAAATTTTTCATTCAATAATCCCGTTTTATTGAGGTGTTTTAGGTTCGGAAAATTCATGATGTATCCCAACATCATTACACTATTAAGAAATCCCAATTCCCTCAAATTTTGTCCCATGGTCACTTCGGACTCTAATAATAGTGCAAAATTTCCCATTTTTGAGTTGTTTACACTTGTAAATAAAGAATTCCTTTACACCGGGCTTATTATGCAAAAGGCCTACAAAAGTGAACCCAGAAAAATCATCTACTATCACGTGGATGTACCATTTACCACGTATGCTCTCTGCATGCATTAAGCCCATAAGGCCTATGTTAAGGCACTCTTAAAATCGAGAAGTAGACATCACATTCAATTTGTTATGTGAGTTCATATTTGTTTCCCATTCGACAAGTACCATATATGTGGGAAGATGACAACTCAAAACAAGGTAGGTTGCAAATTAGTTCATTCCTATCACGTTTGCCAAGATCCCTAAAGTT
The DNA here is from genome assembly GCA_949130495.1 of Sambucus nigra. Lineage (NCBI taxonomy): Eukaryota > Viridiplantae > Streptophyta > Magnoliopsida > Dipsacales > Adoxaceae > Sambucus > Sambucus nigra. Next base: position 237,644,814 of record OX422222.1, read on the forward strand.
CACATAACCCAATATTTTATGCGAAACATCCTCCACATTCTACTTCAAACTATTATAAAGAACTTTAGAATGCATATTCATAATAATTCTTCATAGTTCTAGTACCCTTCAACGTGCATTTACCTTTAGGATCAAGAACTTGAAATTCGTTCGACGTGAATAACACATTATGCCGATCGTCGCACAATTGGATAATGGTAATTAAGTTATCCTTCGATCCATCCACCAAAAGGACATTGTCTAATTTAGGAAACTCAATGATTTAAATGGTTTCTTTTTCTAACATGTTAGACATACTCCAATCACAAAAAATAACTATAGTGACTTTATCTTTAATAAGTTTTGAAAACAATGATTTATCTCCGATGATATGTCTAGAACACCCATCATCAAATTACCATTGTGATGAGTTGTATGCAAATAAAGTCGTGTGAATAACAAGACATTTAACATATTTCTTTTGAGCACAAAAAGTTTTTTCTAACGGGCTTACTCTTGTTACTCTTACCTGAATCCTTCACAGTTTGTTCAACAATTCTTGATTTAGAAAAAATTTCAATGTTGGATGAAATGATCCTAGATTTTTGAACAAGGGTCTTAAAGTCATTATTTAGATTAAAAAAATCATCAACTTAAAAAATGTGGGTTATTTTGATCAGTTTGGTCTTAGGAAGCTCATAACAAAACTCCTCCAAGTATAATTTTTTTTTACAAAATGTGCACTCATGCACAACATGTGTGACATTGTCATTAGAATGCTTCAAAAACTTTTTCTTCTCAAGTTGTGGAGGAGACTTTTTATAAACAAAAATCTCCTAAGAAGGTTTGACAAATGCGGTTTTGGAATTCAGGCTAGGTTTTGCCTTAAATTTATCAAACCCAATGCCACTTTTGCCATTGGAAGATTAACCATGTGATAAAATCATTTTACTCAATTTTCGGGACCGATATTCATCAACTTTCACACTCTTAGCGGAGCGAAGATCATTTTCATGAGAGATTATCATTTCATTTAAAGAGACATTAGATTTTTTACATTTCAATAACTCAATTTTTAAAATATGTATGCTTTCTTACAAATCATTTTTTAATTTCTTTGTAGAAAGGGGATTTTCACTTGGAGTGGAACAGTGAGCTGCTCAAAATGAAACTTTTCCTTTTCAAAGAAATTATTTCTCTTTCGACTATTTTTAATTTTAATCAAACTTTCAATATATATTTTTTATGCTTCGTATTTTCAACTCTAAATTTATGAAAATCAAGTTGCAAGTTACCATCTTTCTCCCCATTTGATTCGTAACTGCAATAACTAGAGGAAGGTACAGTCTCAATCGTGGCCACACTCTCATCATTTGAGAATGAAAATAGAAACACCTATTTTTCATATACTATCAAAGAGCCAAAGATGTTAGGGCAAGAAAACAAATCTTTAAAAATATCCATCCCGCACACCATAGCATTATCTTCCATAGTAATTCAAAAAATTACACTACACCAAAACGCTCATTTAGTAATAGACTACCTTTGTTAATACTAACAATATTTTACCATTTTTATTTCTAACAGTACATTACCGTTACTAATCTGAGATAAGTTTTGTAATATTAGTTCAATATTTTAAAAGCAATTATTTTTCTTAAAAAAAAGGTTAATTTATCCCTTTCCAAAGACGACTCTCTCCAAAACTTCACACTTGATTTAATATCTCCAAAATGCGAAACTCTCTAAATCGAGAAGCCTTCCAAAACTTCACACCTGCAAATCGCGACCTAGGGTTCATATCTCTAAATCACGAAGTTTCTCAACCCAAACTACGACCTAGGGTTCCGTGTCCCGACCTATTCAACTTAGGGTTTGGAAGAACTAGGTACGTTTCTCTCTCCCTCTCTCTCTCTCTCTCTCTCTCTCTCTCTCTATATATATATATATATATATATATATATATATATATATATATATATATATATATATATATATATATATATATATATGTATGTATATGTATACTTATGTTGTGGTTTTATGGTTATGAGGGTGATTAAAGATAATCTTCGAACTTCGATATAAAGAGGTATTGTATTACATTTAAAGTTATGTTCTAGAGATGACCAAGTTAGAATCTTGTTGTATTGTTCTTCAAGTGCATGTTAAATGTACACTTTAGGACCAAATATGGGTGTTTAAATATACTTTAGGACCAAGCTTTTCTATAAATAAAGATTCACGTTCCACATATTCCATCACACGTTTATTACACGAGAGGTTCAGTCTTCTGGTTCGTTATTAGTTCGTGGTGAGGCCATAGGGTAAATGTTTTTATTTAACATGATTCATTATTTGTAGAGAGATTTTATATTTGTGTATGTTTTCAAGTTTATTTAATATATATATATATATATATATATATATATATATAGAGAGAGAGAGAGAGAGAGAGAGGTTCTCATGCATACCCTAGTTTGCATACCGCTGGCGCGGACTATTTTTGATAAAATAGAAAGAAAAAAGTTGTGCTAATTTTATTATGGTTTTTAAACATTTCAGTAGGACCATAAAAAAAATTCAACTCAAAATGATTTTTTTTGCTATTTTAAAAAAATCGGTCAAACTTTGTGAGTTAAAAACAACTTAAAAATTGACAAAGTTTGACCAATTTTTTTAAAATAGCAAAACAATTCATTTTGAGTTGAATTTTTTTTATGGTCCTACTGAAATGTTTAAAAATCGTAAAAAAAATCAGCCCAAAATTATTTTTTTTACTATTTTAAAAAAATGGTCCGCACGGAGGGTATGCAAACTGGGTATGCATGAGATTCTTTCTGTATATATATATATATATATATATATATATATATATATATATACATACACACATATATATACTTGTTTTGCATTTGGTAATTTTACGGAGATCTAATGTTATCTGAATGGGTACGCTCGAGTGTATACACACATGTCGATCAATTTGTTTCCTATTCTAACTTTCAATCTGACATGCAGTTAGTTATATGAATATTTCAACCTTTATGTTAGTTCTTCCTCTCATTTATTAAAATTTATTTAGGAATTTTAGGGTTTCTTATCATGTACTAAATGATTTATTTCATGTCTCCATTTTAGGGTTTTAATTTTGCAATTCAGACTTTTATTGTGAGGTTTTTAACGGTGGAAGCACTAGATTTCTCCACAATTAAAATAAATAAAGCACTAAGCTTACTTTTGGAGTTTAGTTCTTTGTAGATCCAATGTTTTGATTTTGTTTAGTCAATTATGATTGTTTAAGTGTATATGTATATATTGATTGTGACGGATTGTAGGATTTTAGTTTTGAAGGGGCGAAATGTGGAATTACGTTTTTTGTTGAAAATTTTGCTTTGGTCAATTGGAATTTTTTTAGTTGACATGTTGAAAAGTTTTTTTTTTCAATAGATGTACAATGTTATTGCAGTTGCTAGATTACTAAACGCAACTCTTGGTCTTACAAATTTTTTGTACAGTAGCGTTTGGAGAGGTATAAGGTGATATTTTGACTTCCTAGGTAGGTGATATTTTATATTTCATTGGTTAGAGCAATGGAGTGATAAAAAAATTGCATTTTCTAGTTGTGATTTTACTTATGTGTGTATCAATAATTCGGTTTTTGTATATTGTCATAGAACTTGTGTGTAAACCATGATTTTTTTGGTAGTGCGGAATCTAAATTATATTGAACAAAGAGTGGATGAATAAGTGAGGTGTACACAAATAGAGTTGCGTCTTTTCTTAATTTTGCAATTGCAAATAATGGCCATCAATTCTCGACCTTTCTTTGTCCATGCGTTAAGTTTCAAAATAATAAGCGTTTCATTGTGGTAGTTATCAAGGGTCATTTGATTATGCATGGTATAAACATGACATATACTACGTGGGGTTTGCATGGTGAAACACTATCATCAAACATAACATGTCCCGTAGTAGAACCTATTGATTAAGAAGGACATGATGAAGCTGATAACAATGAAAATGAAAGGCTTCGAAACTTAGTTACCGCATGTTACGAAGTGAACAAACAACATTGTGTAGAACCCGACCAGGAAGGATTTTCTAAAAAATCGTATGTCGATAATGAGAAGTATAATCAATATAATAGATTAACGATCGAGAAATTGTACCCTTCATGTGAGGGTCCTGAGACTAATCCATTTGTAATTGTGGAATTGCATTAATTGAAAAAGTTATTCGGTTGGTTGGGAAATAGCGTGACCTCTCTCTTATCTTAAAAAGGTGGCTTCCAAAAGGAAACACATTACAGGAAAAATATTCGCACATAAAGAGAATGATGAAATACCTAAGTATGAAAGCAAATTACATTCATACTTGCGTTAACAATTGTATTTTATATTGGAAAGAGAATGAAGATTTAGAGGAATGTCCTCAGTGTGGAGAACACTGATATACAATGACCTCAAATAAAAGGAAAAGGTTATGTAAAGAACCTACCTATAGTATTTAGTCTAGTAGTTATAGTTGCTGGCCTGTCATGATCACCCCTTATAATATGGGTCCTTCTTTGTTCTTAAATCATGAGTTCCAAATCTTGTCTTTACTGATTCCAGGGCCAAAGGCACCGTGTCAAGACATTGATGTTTTTCTTCAACCATTTGTAGATGAGTTGAAGAAATTATGGGAAGGAGTTCCAGCTATTGACATGCACAAAATGCAACCTTTTACGTTGAGAGATATGTTAATGTGAGGGATTCGTGATTTTCCCGCATATGGGAACTTAACTGGGTATGTAACACATGTTTACAAAGCATGTCCTATTTGTGGCAATGACGCTCCATCCATTCCGCTAGAATAAATCATGAAGATAGTTTACACAAACTATCATGTGTTTCTGAAAAATGATCATCCTTTTAGGAGTGGTTTAGGTATGGGACTTAGGACACAAGAAGTTGGGCATCCCTTGGTTTGACTAATAATGTTAATGAGAGTGAAAATGTTGAGGTTAAAGAAGCTTGGTATTAAAAATCCATTTTCTTTGACTTGGAATACTGGTGATATCATCAAGTTCGAAATGTCCTTGATGTGATGCACATCGAAAAGAATGTTACAAAGCATTTAATAAACACAATTCTTAATGATAATAAACTAAAGGATACTGAAAAGGGGCGATTAGATATGAAGGATATGGGCATACACAATGATCAATGGCTTCAAGTTGATGGACGCACTAGAAAAAGATAAAATCAACAACACTATTTATCTTGGATAAATTAAAAAAAAAGACAATTCTTCCAAATTTTGAAGGACCTAAAGCTCTCTACCAGTTTTTCATCTAAGTTGAGAAATATAGTAAATCTTAGTTCGCCAAATTTGCACTCTTTAAAGTCTCATAATTATCATGTCACAATTGAACATTTGCCACTTGTTTTATCCAACATGCATGTTTGAAACATCAAGATTTAAGAAGATCAATCCAACAATTAATTTTGTTCTTTAACATGTTGTGCTCTAAAGTCCTGATTCGGAAAGATATCCAAAGAGACAAATACATAGTTGTTGAAGCATTGTGCATCTTGGAAAAATATTTCCCACCTATGTTTTTTGATATTAGCATTCACCTCACTATGCATCTAGCAGATGAAGCCCTTATTTGTGGACCAACCGATTCTCACTGTATGTATCCTTTCAAAAAGTGATTTTTTAATCTTTTAATATAATAAAGTATGCACCATTTAAGTAAATAATGTTTGTTATTAATTTTTACTACCTTATACAAATAGGACGATGAAATATTTCAAAGATATACCCAATAATAAGCAATATGTTGAAGGTTTTATTACAGAATCCTACATTATTGTTGAATCCGTTAGATATTGCATGGAGTAGTTGACAAATCCATCAGATGGAAATCATAAACGCCCACATGAAACCTTTATAGAGAAAGGTGGAGACTTCTCTGATGAAGGGCCTTTGCTTGATGATAATACTATAACGTTGGGACCCGTATAGTTTCAATAAATACGTCGATAGGTATTATTTCAACTAATGTTGATGAACTTCAAGAGTATTATAGGTTTGAGTTCTTTCATTTTTTAATAGTTAAGAATTAATTAACATCTTGATTTATAATTACTTATGTCAAACTACATATTGTAGTGAGTATGAAGCATCATTGAAATTCGTGTCTCGTGCAAAAGGGAAGGGGGAAATGAGAGAAATGGAGAAACAAACTTTTTAATCCCTTGGTTATCCATTAAGGTGACTATATAAATACTAATGTTTTTATTAATATTTTCATTAAGTATCATGAAAAATGAAACATTGTAGTAATTATGATTTTTTTCCATCAAACAGTTACTGGAATCATGAGAGATGAAGATAAATGAAACATTATGGTGGTTAGTTCAAGGGCTGCAATTAAAGGCTAAAACATATAAAAAGTATTATGTACATGGTTTCGTATTCTCCCTAAGTATCATAACGATACTTTTTCACACGGTATAACGGTGTTTGCTTGGAGGCATGGACACAATTTCGAGCTAGAAAAAGTGATAAAAATCTCACAAATACTTGGACTATGTGATATGGAGTTATCAAACAAATAGTTGAGCTAGATTATACCTTATTTAAGGAGGTGGTGTTTTATTTCGATTGGGTGAGAGTGGAGGATAAGACTAATGGTTGTAATCTTTCTCGGGACTCCAACTTATTGATGGTAAATTTTGATAAGTTTAAGAGCGTTGATAATGAGTATGATGAGCCTGCCATTATCGCATCCGAGGCTAGTCAAGTATTCTATTCGAAAGATCTTAAAAATCCCAATTGGTGGGTTGTTATGCAGTCACCGAAGAGATTGATGAGTCAAGTGGACGATTTAGATATACCAACAATCTTCCAATCTATTCTTGAAGACCGGCTGCATTTGGAAAGTTTTTTCAAGCAATATGACTCCATTTAGTTTTTTTAATATTTTCTTTTGGATATTTAATCGTTAAAAGATGTTTTGTTTTTCCAACATGACTACATTTTGTTTTACCCCGTTGCTAATATATAAATTTATTGGTGGTATGCTAACCGTTGAAAGTAGTATCTTGTGATATATATATATATATATATATATATATATATATCGATATGTTAATGATGTAGTAATTTGATAATTCAATACATATTATTTTATGATTGTTATTTCCATTATTGTCCTCTGTTTTTTAGTTTTGGCAGCACTGTTTTAGGCATTATAGCTTCAAGTGCAAGGGTTCGAAGCAACAAACGTCATCAACATCGCAACATATATCTTTTACTATGCAACAATAATTAGTCGATGGAAGTTTAAAGAAACTTACTTCAAGTGAAAATAAAAAGAAGCAAGAAGAAATGGATAAAAAGGCTAAACTATTCTAATATATAACCCAAGATGGTAAAATGATGGTCGCTGATCTCGATTAGTAATGAATATTAGAAAGTTGTGCCAGACAACTACAAAGATAATACTTGGAATTCTTTAATGAAGGATTTGAGTTAGATTTTGAACCGTAGGTGGCTCACCCGTTGATGGAGAAAAGGTTTACACAGAAGTTTAGGACACATAAAAATAATATGAGATGTTTTTTGCCTACCAAAGACCATCCTAGAGTCCTACCAGAAGGTGTTGATCTTAATGTATGAAGATTGTTTTGTGAGAACGAAAGTAAAGAAAAAAAGAAGTCACAAAACATTCAAAATGCCAAGAATCGAACCAATTTAGAATATTCCCATACACTTAGGCGCCGCACCTACGTTGCTTTGCAATATGAAATGGTATGTATTATAATTTTTTTTTTAATTATCAACACTACTTTTGGGTATAACATGTGATATTTAAATTATAGGTTGAATCGAACCCGGAATAAGAATTAATTCAAGTAGATACATGGTTACGAAACACGAGGACAAAACTGGGAATGTCTTAAATAGTGCTAAGCTTTACTATGTGCGTATTTACATGAAAAACAACAGTATTTTTAGTATTATTCATTGCGTTTATTAATGAAATTTTCTCATTCTGATTTATAAATATCATTTGATTGGATAAAGTAAAGGATGCGGTGTAGAAAATAAAGAGCAATAGTGGATAGAGTAGTAGCAAGACCCAATGCATATAGAACGATGAGTTGATAGAGGTTTTGGGGAAGGAGAACAATGGAGGAGTTCGTGAAGTTTGTCCCCTTATTTCGAAGAAACAGTTGACGAATTTAAGGGTGGCAAAGGTTAAACTTAAACAAAAAACAAGGGCAATGATGGTGTAGATGTATTGAAGGAAGATATCATCTCTTCCATTAATATAAGATTTGAGGAAAACAACAGACAGATTCTAGTATATATGTATTTTATACAATTTTATTTATTAAGTAAACCTATTTAGATATAATAAATATTAACTTACTATTATTTGATCCATTTTTTCATAGGGTGATATACAAAGTTTGGTTCAGTCCTTCAATGCTCAAAATGAAAAGGTTCCACCAATCACATCGATAAGTGAGCATGCATCCAATATAAGTCTACCGCATAGGAATCTCTCTCAAAATTTGGATTTGTTTTTGCATCCGCTTCTCGTCCTTTTTGCATGACCACACCTTCTCCTACCAACAATCCCAAAGCATCTTGCTTGATAGGTATAATAAATAATTGGCTAAGGGTTAAGTCGTGACAGATGCAAAAAAGGATATATGTCATGGTAAGCGAGTTGGAGTCTGGGAGAGGAAAGTATATGTGGAGGAAGTGATGAATCCGGATGTTAGGTTGTTTGATTCTCCTCAAGGTGGCCAATATACTTTTGTTGACCTAGTCTTGGGGGGGGGGGTATTTAATTTGGTTGGATTTTTAATACTAATATTTATTTGAGCATTGTCGGTCCCAAGTCCGGATAAAGGAGGAGGGAAAGGTAAGCATATGTTTAATTTTGAGTTCTAATTCTTAATTTTGTTCATTCATAATTTTGTTCATTCAATGCATATTATTATTGATTCATATCGATAATTCCTATTGAAACGGTGCTAAGGTAGTAAAACAATTGCCACTTGAACTAGAAATATGCCAAAGAGGAGCTAGCATATTTTTTTTCCAGCAAAATGACTCCATTTTTAGACAAAGATGATCAATTGGATTTGGTATGTTTATTTACCTGAGCCAAAACTTAAGGTTATTTCTGGCTCCCATCTCATCTTGAATATTTCCATTTTCCATCATATATTCAAGACTTGAATATTCACAAAAATCTTAAGTGCACCTTATATTATGATGGGACCAGATTACTATTCTGTTATTTGAACAATTTATCGATTGAGAAGAAACATTATGAATAAATTGTGTTCAAATAACACAAGGAGAAGTGAGGAAAAAAGGATTAAATTTTAAATCAGGGCATCAAGTCGCCCTGTTCAGTTATGTTCATAGTTTATAAGATTTGCAGTTCTTAATACCATTTTTTACACCATTGGGTAGTTAGATAGGCCCAATACCTTTAGTTCAAGATGACTGTGACACCCCGCCTAATTAAATACCGGGCGATCACTCCTTTATTAAATTAAATCAAGGTAAACAGTTAGTTCATTCTCAGCATCACGGGCGATCACTCTGAATAGGGATCGTGTCCCTCTCCTCCAAAGTAGTAGTGGACTCCCACCACTGCAACGCGGCTCCCACCAGCTTAAAGGAAGCCAATAACTGCTTTTGTACCTCGGTGCACTCATACATGCAAAGATGCCGCTGGATGTCTTTCTTCCATTGGCTGACCGTGACAATATCGGAGCTACCCGAAAACTCAGGGGGATGTGCTTTCTGAAAAGCATCCCGAACCCTCTCCCATGCAGATGGAAGCTGTGCTGGTACTGGCGCCACTGCCTGAACCTGGGGTGGAGCCTGCTGAATCACTGCTATCGCGGCATTCACCGCCTGATCAACTATGGCAGCTACTTCATTAGCATTCATTGTGCCTGGTGCCGGAGCTGCTGGCTGCTCGGCCTGGGCACGCCTATCTTTCGAAGCACGTCTCGGAGGCATCTGAAACGTGAACAAAATTTATTAGTCTACAGTTATCATCGGATCTCAAATAGCTGAAGACTTAAACGTAAAAGCAGGAATACAACAATCCTAAAAATAGGGCTCTATAGCAAAAACGTTGAGTTGAAAGCGAAATAAGCCGTACAGATCCTAAGGACACTAGAACCTGATGCTCTGATACCACCTGTGACACCCTGCCTAATTAAATACTGGGCGATCACTCCTTTATTAAATTAAATCAAGGTAAACAGTTGGTTCATTCTCAGCATCACTGTCGATAAAAATAATTTTTCCAATTGAACACCCTAAATAATTAAGCTAAGTGTCAAAACGTTTTCCATACAAAACTTTCCAAATTTTAATTAAAGAAAAAGATTTATTTTAATTAAAACAACATTTCTACAATAAAGAATCACACCACAATAAACCAAAACATAATACATTCGTCAATCGAATGTCAACAACTGGAACTAAAACCACAAATCCATCCTGAATAAATCCCAAAGAACAAGACTGGAAATAAATGAAATACAAAATCCCAGCAACAAATGAAATGATGAAAAGGGCGACACGTGCCCAATAAATGAGAATAATAGGAGTGGAGTCAATAACAGAGGTCGTCTACTCAAGTGACCTGCAACTCCCACCTAAGCTGTAGCTCGTTCTTCTCAAGGGATCCTAAGCAAGACGCCCCTGTGGCTGGGCACCTGAAAATATACATATATATATACAAGAGAGAGAGAGAGAAAAAAAGAAACGGGTCAGAGCCCGAAAGTGTGTTTGATTCTAAAATACGTTAAGCAAGTATTTAAATATATACAGGCCAATGCAAATCATATTAGTGCGTCTCTCTCTTGAGAAATACTCACCTCTCTTTTAATGTGCACACCTATCGTACTAACCTTCCCAACGGTTTGTTTTAGCATCTAATATACTAGTCTCTCTAACAGCTTTAACTTAACTTAAATTACTCGTAAGATTTATATTACACGATATCCACTTTAAAAGATGTCCCAACAGTAGTCCAAAATTCTCTATTTTTAACTTCATAAAAATAATAAAGTTCCCGTGACATTTTATACTTTCTCAAAACAAGTATTTAATAATTTGAGTCAACAACCATGTCCTACTTATCAAATCACAGTAGGCAGTTTAAAGTTTATAACCTCATATAGATATATTAACTACTCGTATAATATATATATATATAACAGCACCCCAACTAAACTATGGTGCGGGCATACTCTGCTATCCAATCCCCGTATCGCTCACACAAAGGGAAATACAAGTTCAGAATCACTCTCGAACTGTATTAACATATTCAAAACAACATTGAGGCGAAGCATAGATTCCAAGTCCAAGAGGTCAGTACATACCCACACGTCTCTTAGGACCGTCCGACTATCAATCTGATAACCCGTACCTAGGATCTCTAACTTCTAGGGTACGAATCAATATCCCCCATAAAGCAACACAGGATAAGATTGTCCCAGCGCGGTAACCTCAGGGATAGCAAGTAGCGCGGGTACGTTTTTCACATGTATATAATATAAGTACACACAATCATATAAATATACCCATTCATCATATTAATATAGGTTCCTCCCGTTACCCATAGTCACAACATTTATCCTTAATTTCCCATTATTATGATTACGTATAAGGTTTCGTCTCTAGCCTTAATTCGAAGGGTTTTCTCACTATTTACGTGACACTCGTGGATTCTATCCATCCAAGTAGCAAAATCAGTAGGTAAACGTCTATTCACTATCGTAAGTATTTGACGTAATCTCTCACTTGAATTACGTAGTTTCCTCGTTCTATAAATAATTGTCCCTAAGATACAATTATCGTCTCATAATAAAGTTCTCAACACTTAATCATATGTCCTACTGGTCTCTCCTATATCCCAAAACATTTTATTCATAAAGCCCAAAAATTATTTCACGATGAATCATGTTTAATTAATTCAGCAAGGGGAAATAAGAGTCTGCGAGGAAGGGTCGATCGATCGAGGTCTGGGGCTCGATCGATCAAACCTTCGATCGATCGAAGCTCTAGGCTCGATCGATCGATCAAGCAGGTCTGCGAAATCCTGCAGAAGTGCAGTTACGGGTTTTACCAAAATTCTTCACCCAAATCAATATTTCCCAACACTAATCGTCCCAAAACTCCCACTACAAACATAATAACATATTTCCAGATGTTTTTAACGTTAAGCATGCGTATATCCATCATTAAACATGGTTAAACAATCCAAAATCTCATTTAAACATCAAGAACCCTAAGGTTTTCTTGACTTTTGTTCTAATCAATTTTCTCCAGAATTTCCTTCTAAAATATCATCAAAAATTCGTGGGTTAATCATCTACTTCACATAATATTTCCAGAATATGGTTATAATGTTTTCTACATGCAAATCCCTATCAAAATTGGGGTTTTCGTCCATAGATTACACTCCTAATCATTCTTACACTAATATGAATATTGCACCAACGAAAATACGCAAGTTAAACACTTGCCTGGGATTTCAGAGATTTGGTTTCCTGCTGATATTGGTGTGGTTGCGTTCTCCTCCTCGCGATCTACGCGTTGGTGGTGACGGTGGTGCAAATGGTGGTGTTTTTGGCCTTGAATCACCTTGAGAGCTCTCTCCTCTCTTCTCCAATGGCTGTTCTAGGGTTCTGAATGTTCTAACCCTAAAATGCTGACCTAAATGGCTGCTAAGGATGGCTGAAATTCGTGGGTTTAATTACCCTATATTGTAAAATGACCAAAATGCCCTCCCGGGTCACTAATTAAGCCTAAAAACATCCCGAGACCCAAACTAAACTCCGGGGTACACTTTTCTGACTATCTCGACCTTTTCGGACGCGTTGGCGCACTCAAAATGACCATATGAACAACTTATAAAATATTTACTTTTATATCTCAATAATTAGTCCCGACGCGACACGGGCGCGTCCCGACTAAAATTCTCAAAATTGACATTTCATTCACTTGTGACCTTTAATATAACTCATATCATATATTACTATGCTCATTAGTAATATTCGACAATTTTTATATAATTACTAACTCTCGTCACGTTAATAATTATAACATAATTAATTTCCGGATTTTTATTAAATAATTCACTCTCATTAAATTTAACAAAACCCCCAAATTACTATAGCATAAAAATACGGGGTATAACATACTTCCCCCCTAATAACGGAATTTCGTCCCGAAATTCGAAAAATAAGGTATACCTGATAAGAACAAATCTGGATATCTCTCGCGCATATCTGCCTCACGCTCCCAAGTGGATTCCTCCACATTATGGTGTTCCCACTGGACCCGCACAAGTGGAACTATCTTCGACCTCAATCTCCTCTCAGTAAAGTCTAGGATAGCCACCGGTCTCTCCTCGTAGGAGCTATCAGGCTGTAAGTCGATCTCCTCTATCGTGATGTGAGTATGGGCCATATCATCTCGAAGGTATCGTCTCAACGACAAGATGTGAAATACATCGTGAATGCGATGTAAATGTTCCGGCAGTCCCAATCTGTATGCAACTGGCCCAATCCTCTCAATGATGGGAAATGGTCCCATGTACCTCGGAGCCAACTTTCCCTTCTTCCCGAACCTCATCACTCCTTTCATAGGAGACACACACAGTAACACTTGGTCCCCCACATTAAACTCCCTGAAGAACCGTTTCGCATCGGCATAGCTCTTTTGTCTGTCCTGGGCTACTCGAATGCGACCCCTGATCATCTCAATCCTCGCAGAGGTCTCCTGAATTACCTCTGGTCCTAGCAACTTGTTATCCCCCACCTCAAGCCAACAGGTTGGGGAACGACAAGGCCTACCATACAAAGCCTCAAACGGAGCCATACCAATCGTGAACTGATAAGAGTTATTATAAGCAAACTCTACCAGTGGAAGGTGTGGTTCCCAACCTCCTCCAAAATCGAGAACGCACATGCGTAGCATATCCTCTAACATCTGATTAGTACGCTCTGTCTGTCCATCTGTCTGTGGGTGATAAGCTGAACTCAACCTCAACTCAGTACCCATAGCCTCCTGAAAGCTTTCCCAAAAACGCGACACGAAAATCTTGTCTCTATCGGACACAATATTCAGGGGCACCCCGTGTAATCTTACAATCTCCCCGATGAACAACTGAGCATACTGACCCGTGGTATAATCTGTCCGCACCGGCAGAAAATGAGCCACCTTGGTCAAACGGTCTACAATCATCCAGATAGAATCGTGGCCCCTCTGTGATGTAGGCAACCCTGTAATGAAGTCCATGGAAATACTCTCCCACTTCCATGTGGGTACTTCCAATGGTTGAAGCAATCCTGACGGTTTTTGGTGGTCCACCTTCACCAGCTGGCAGGTGGAACACTTGGACACAAACTCGGCGATGTCCTTATTCATCCCACTCCACCAGTACTGTCGTATAATGTCCTGGTACATCTTATCGCCTCCTGGATGTACTGCAAATCGGGACCCATGAGAATGAGTCATCACTTCATGTCGTAGCTCTGCTCCTTCTGGAACCACTAATCTCCCATTAAACCGCAAACCTCCATCAGAACTAACAGAATAGGACTCAGCACCCTCGGCTAAAAGTCTCACAATCTTCTCCTGGCAAAACGGGTCTGTGGTCTGTGCCTGTATCACCCTCATAACAATCTCAGGTGTGACTGACATCACGGATATGAAAGAGCATGCTACGGCGTCTTGGTGACCCAGCTCTTTCCACTTTGCTTTCCAGATGTCCGCTACATCTTCTACCGGTCTACGGCTCAACGCATCAGTAACTACGTTGGCCTTCCCCGGATGATACTGTATATCGAACTGGTAATCTTTCACAAACTTTAACCACCTGCGCTGACGCATATTCAGCTCTCGCTGAGTGAACAGGTACTGCAGTGATTTATGGTCTGTGAACAAACGGAATTTCTCTCCCAATAGATAGTGCCTCCAAATTCTCAATGCAAAGACGACCGCTGCTAACTCCAGGTCGTGGGTGGGGTAATTCCTCTCATGCGGCTTAAGCTTGCGGGAAGCAAAAGCTATAGCCTTCTCCTCCTGCTGGAGTACTCCTCCCAGTCCCCGTAAAGACGCATCAGTGTAAACCAGGTACTCCACACCCGGTTTCGGTAAGGCAAGGACTGGTGCTGAAGTAAGCTTGTCTTTCAGCTCGTCGAAAGCTAATTGACAAGCATCATCCCAAACATACGGTATCCCTTTGCGAGTCAAATTCGTCAACGGACCCGCTATCTTGGAGAATCCCCGAATAAATCTCTTGTAGTATCCGGCTAACCCCAAGAAACTACGTACCTCTGTCGGTGTCGTGGGCTGTCCCCACTCCCTCACTGCTGATACCTTACTCGGGTCAACTGCTATCCCTTGCTCAGAAACAACATGGCCCAAGAAATGTACCTCTCACAACCAGAATCCACACTTCTCGTACTTAGCATACAACTGATGCTCTCGTAGAGTCTGAAGAACCTGCCTCAAGTGCTCGGCATGCTCCTCCTCGAAATGGGAATATATCAAGATGTCATCTATGAAGATAATGACAAACTGATCCAAGAACTCTCTGAACACTCGATTCATTAAGTCCATGAACACGGCTGGAGCATTAGTGAGGCCAAACGGCATCACTCTGAACTCATAAGACCCATATCTCGTCAAGAATGCAGTCTTTGAAACATCCTGCTCCCTAATACGTAACTGATGGTACCCCGACCTCAGATCTATCTTCGAAAAGAAATTTGCTCCCCTCAACTGGTCGAATAGATCATCGATTCGAGGCAACGGATACTTATTCCGTATCGTGACCTTGTTCAATTCCCGGTAGTCCACGCACAATCTCAGTGAACCATCTCTCTTCTTTACAAATAAGACTGGAGCGCCCCAAGGTGAGGTACTCCTACGAATGAAACCCTGACCTAATAGCTGCTCTATCTGATCTCGTAGCTCTCGCATCTCTGCCGGAGCCATACGGTACGGTGCGCGTGCTATAGGTCTCGTATCTGGCAATAAATCTATAACGAAGTCTATCTCACGACTGGGCGGTAGGCCTGGTATCTCCTGAAACACATCGGAATACTCCCTAACAACTGGGATCGAATCCAAAGGAATCACAACCTCCTTAGAGGTATCCTCCTCAATGTAATATAAATGAGCGGTCGAACCTCCCTCTGGGCGAGGCATCGCCACTACAAACATCTCTTGCCCCGGAATGACAAAAACAATGCTCCTACCGAAGCAATCAATCATGGATCTATAAGCTGCGAGCCAATCCATACCGATAATCACATCATGCTCATGCATGTCTAAAACTAACATGTCTGCAGGTAATACCAGACTACCGATCTCTATCCCCACTCCTCGGCATAAAAAGAAAATAAGTGACCCACTCCCCAATGGTGAGTCTACACACGTCACTGTGCTCTCTGCTGTGGCTAACAACCCTAAGGCCTTTGCGAAATGCGTAGATATGAAACAATGTGTGGCCCCCGTATCAAATAAAACCCGACCCATAGTACCATGGATAGGAAACGTACCCTCAATCGCGGGTGGTGCCTGTGGAGCTGCTGCCTGGTGGACGTTATAGACACGTCCATACTGTAACTGCCCCTGCTGCACTGGAGCTGCTGGAATGGCTGGTAGGGCTGGCGCTTGGGCTGGAGCTGGAAGGGCAGGTGGAAAAAGTGGCCTCTGTGGCTCATTACGGGCTCCCTGCTGCTGTGGGGCCCTATCGCCTTCTGGGTAATCCTGACGATTATGGCCGTGCTTTCCACACACAAAACACCGGCCTCGGAAATTACCTCCCCTCTGTCCTTGCTGACCACGGCCCTGCTGGCCGTTACCTCCACGCCATTGGCCCTGTTGCCCCTGATGTGCACGCTGTTGGCCCTGCTGTCCCTGTTGTTGACCCTGCTGTCGGTGCTGACCCTGCTGATAAGGCTGGCCCTGCCTATAACCCCCATTTCCCTGCCTAGGATCACCCGAACGGAATCGCTTAACAGGGTCCCCCTGATGGGAACTCTGCTCGTGCTGACGAGTCTGTCCATGAGATGGTGCCCCACCGGCACCGTTACCCCCGGTCCTGCCCTGCTGGCTGGACTCTCCTGCTCTCTTGCTGGCAATGTAGTAACACTGCATTGAGTATATCAGTGAACGTACTCAGGGACAAGTTCCCAATAAGGTACTGACGGATCCTCCAAGCCAACCCGTCGACAAACAACAAAATCTTCTTGCTCTCAGTAGGTGCCTCATCTGGCACAATGGTGAGAAGTCTCGTGAACTCCTCCTCATACTCTGCTACAGTAAGATTATCTTGCTTCGGATTTAGTAGTTTTCACCTCATCTCAGTCTGCACTGCGGGTGGAAAGTACTTGCGGTCAAACCGCTCCCAGAACATCTGAATAGGGATCGGGTCCCTCTCCTCCAAAGTAGTAGTGGACTCCCACCACTGCAACGCGGCTCACACCAGCTTAAAGGAAGCCAATAACTGCTTTTGTACCTCGGTGCACTCATACATGCGAAGATGCCGCTGGATGTCTTTCTTCCATTGGCTGACCGTGACAATATCGGAGCTACCCGAAAACTCAGGGGGATGTGCTTTCTGAAAAGCATCCCGAACCCTCTCCCATGCAGATGGAAGCTGTGCTGGTACTGGCGCCACTGCCTGAACCTGGGGTGGAGCCTGCTGAATCACTGCTATCGCGGCATTCACCGCCTGAGCAACTATGGCGGCTACTTCATTAGCATTCATTGTGCCTGGTGCCGGAGCTGCTGGCTGCTCGGCCTGGGCACGCCTATCTTTCGGAGCACGTCTCAGAGGCATCTGAAACGTGAACAAAATTTATTAGTCTACAGTTATCATTGGATCTCAAATAGCTGAAGACTTAAACGTAAAAGCAGGAATACAACAATCCTAAAAATAGGGCTCTATAGCAAAAGCGTTGAGCTGAAAGCGAAATAAGCCGTACAGATCCTAAGGACACTAGAACCTGATGCTCTGATACCACCTGTGACACCCCGCCTAATTAAATACCAGGCGATCACTCCTTTATTAAATTAAATCAAGGTAATCAGTTGGTTCATTCTCAGCATCACTGTCGATAAAAATAATTTTTCCAATTGAACACCCTAAATAATTAAGCTAAGTGTCAAAACGTTTTCCATACAAAACTTTCCAAATTTTAATTAAAGAAAAAGATTTATTTTAATTAAAACAACATTTCTACAATAAAGAATCACACCACAATAAACCAAAACATAATACATTCGTCAATCGAATGTCAACAACTGGAACTAAAACCACAAATCCATCCTGAATAAATCCCATAGAACAAGACTGGAAATAAATGAAATACAAAATCCCAGCAACAAATAAAATGATGAAAAGGGCGACACATGCCCAATAAATGAGAATAATAGGAGTGGAGTCAATAATAGAAGCCGTCTACTCAAGTGACCTGCAACTCCCACCTAAGCTGCAGCTCGTTCTTCTCAAGGGATCCTAAGCAAGACGCCCCTGTGGCTGGGCACCTGAAAATATAGATATATATATACAAGAGAGAGAGAGAGGAAAAAAGAAACGGGTCAGAGCCCGAAAGTGTGTTTGATTTTAAAATACGTTAAGCAAGTATTTAAATTGATACAGACCAATGCAAATCATATTAGTGCGTCTCTCTCTTGAGAAATACTCACCTCTCTTCTAATGTGCACACCTATCGTACTAACCTTCCCAACGGTTTGTTTTAGCATCTAACATACTAGTCTCTCTAACAACTTTAACTTAACTTAAATTACTCGTAAGATTTATAATACACGATATCCACTTTAAAAGATGTCCCAACAGTAGTCCAAAATTCTCTATTTTTAACTTCATAAAAATAATAAAGTTCCCGTGACATTTTATACTTTCTCAAAACAAGTATTTAATAATTTGAGTCAACAACCATGTCCTACTTATCAAATCACAGTAGGCAGTTTGAAGTTTATAACCTCATATATATATATATATAGATATAACAACACCCCAACTAAACTATGGTGCGGGCATACTCTCCTATCCAATCCCCGTATCGCTCATACAAAGGGAAATACAAGTTCGGAATCACTCTCGAACTGTATTAACATATACAAAACAACGTTGAGGCGAAGCATAGATTCCAAGTCCAAGAGGTCAGTACATACCCACACGTCTCTTAGGACCGTCCGACTATCAATCTGATAACCCGTACCTAGGATCTCTAACTTCTAGGGTACGAATCAATATCCCCCATAAAGCAACACAGGATAAGATCGTCCCAGTGCGGTAACCTCAGGGATAGCAAGTAGCGCGGGTACGTTTTTCACATGTATATAATATATGTACACATAATCATATAAATATACCCATTCATCATATTAATATAGGTTCCTCCCGTTACCCATAGTCACAACATTTATCCTTAATTTCCCATTATTATGATTACGTATAAGGTTTCGTCTCTAGCCTTAACTCGAAGGGTTTTCTCACTAGTTACGTGACACTCGTGGATTCTATCCATCCAAGTAGCAAAATCAGTAGGTAAACGTCTATTCACTATCGTAAGTATTTGACGTAATCTCTCACTTGAATTACGTAGTTTCCTCGTTCTATAAATAATTGTCCCTAAGATACAATTATCGTCTCATAATAAAGTTCTCAACACTTAATCATATGTCCTACTGGTCTCTCCTATATCCCAAAACATTTTATTCATAAAGCCCAAAAATTATTTCACGATGAATCATGTTCAATTAATTCAACAAGGGGAAATAAGAGTCTGCCAGGAAGGGTCGATCGATCGAGGTCTGGGGCTCGATCGATCGAACCTTCGATCGATCGAAGCTCTAGGCTCGATCGATCGATCAAGCAGGTCTGCGAAATCCTGCAGAAGTGCAGTTACGGGTTTTACCAAAATTCTTCACCCAAATCAATATTTCCCAACACTAATCGTCCCAAAACTCCTACTACAAACATAATAACATATTTCCAGATGTTTTTAACGTTAAGCATGCGTATATCCATCATTAAACAATCCAAAATCTCATTTAAACATCAAGAACCCTAAGGTTTTCTTGACTTTTGTTCTAATCAGTTTTCTCCAGAATTTCCTTCTAACATATCATCAAAAATTCGTGGGTTAATCATCTACTTCACATAATATTTCCAGAATATGGTTATAATGTTTTCAACATGAAAACCCCTATCAAAATTGGGGTTTTCGTCCATAGATTACACTCCTAATCATTCTTACACTAATATGAATATTGCACCAACAAAAATATGCAAGTTAAACACTTGCCTAGGATTTCAGAGATCTGGTTTCCTGCTGATATTGGTGTGGTTGCGTTCTCCTCCTCGCGATCTACGCGTTGGTGGTGACGGTGGTGCAAATGGTGGTGTTTTTGGCCTTGAATCACCTTGAGAGCTCTCTCCTCTCTTCTCCAATGGCCGTTCTAGGGTTCTGAATGTTCTAACCCTAAAATGCTGACCTAAATGGCTGCTAAGGATGGATGAAATTCGTGGGTTTAATTACCCTATATTGTAAAATGACCAAAATGCCCTCCCGGGTCACTAATTAAGCCTAAAAACATCCCGAGACCCAAACTAAACTCCCGGGTACACTTTTCTGACTATCTCGATCTTTCCGGACGTGTTGGCGCACTCAAAACGACCATACGAACAACTTATAAAATATTTACTTTTATATCTCAATAATTAGTCCCGACGCGACACGGGCGCGTCCCGACTAAAATTCTCAAAATTGACATTTCATTCACTTGTGACCTTTAATATAACCCATATCATATATTACTATGCTCATTAGTAATATTCGACAATTTTTATATAATTACTAACTCTCGTCACGTTAATAATTATAACATAATTAATTTCCGGATTTTTATTAAATAATTCACTCTCATTAAATTTAACAAAACCCCCAAATTACTATAGCATAAAAATACGGGGTATTACAATGACTTGGAGTTATCAAAAGTAATTTTCGAATCCTCTTTTTTCTCTATTATACACTTTGGTTTAGAGGTTACTTTATTTTTACTTTTTGGCCTTTTTTTAATCTTTTGAAATACTATTGTGAATGATAATCAGTTCACTTTGCAGAACACAACTGATAATTTGGATATAAAAGACCTATTTAGATTGAGAGTACATCAGATTTATGGACACTAACATTTGGAGGAGCATAATGGTTTCCTTTCTTATGGAAGGCTTTATCTATTTAGTCAAGACTTATTCAGACTGGACCTTTTATCTAAAGAGTCATCATCACTGCCTTCGATTGGTAATATTCTTATTTTATGTTTACATTATTAGTCCTCTGTATAATTTTTCAATCTTATACTAGTTACTTTGTTATTTACTTATTTGAAAAACAAAATCAATACTTGGTATGGATGGTTCCGTGGTTTGGCAGACTTCATACAATTCACTCTATCTCAATCCCCTCAATGAGATCAAACACAATCGTATCTCAAGATAATGGTGTTAAAGCCATTTTTAAATATAGGGTGTTAAATCCATCTTCACTTAAGCTATATATGAAAAAAATGAGCTTGGTGCATCTTTTGGGTCCAAAATTTGGGAACCAGTCGATTCAGATAACACAAATTCTTTAAGTGTTTGAGACTACTTGGATTCAGAGCTAGCACCTTCTTTGTCGTGTTGAACGCTTCCCAATAGGTTTGTTTTGTATATATTAAGTTGTATAGTTTGTCTCTCACAAACATCATTTAAATATACTTACAAAAATACCTAAATAAACAAGTTTTTAAGAGAGTGTTGAATTGATATTTGTGCAAAGACTACTTGATCTTTATGAGCTCTAGAATTCAGGACAAAAATAACTTTAGGCAGTCCCGGGATTTATCTTTCTATTGTTTTATTTTGTCCATTATATTATTGCAAAAGATGGTTCAATCTGACTTTGTCATTGTAACACCCCAACCCGAATTTATGGGTTACCCGTGAATCAACCCGGTCCAACCCGAGCATTAGGTGTGAAGTACAATGGGACAACCTACATAATGTTGCTAGTTCAGTTTCATTTTAGTTAACATTTCACTTGTTAACATGCAATTCCAGTTTTAGAATGAACTACGTGGAGGACCCATGGGGAGCACCATGAAGTCCAAATAAATAAAGCCACGAACGTATAATGAATAAGGTATACTTACCTATATAACACCCTCAAAATATGAAATCGCACCCAATCTGTAGTAATAAAGCGAGGGTGCGAGCGTATGCCTAGTGGGATTACACAAAAGAAATATAGAAATAAACGGCAGAAAAACTACTCACACGCTACAACTACATGCATGCGAAATACGTATATGTCTACACATATACCCTTTGAAAGTACATTTTTCAATGCATTAAACCATTTATTTCAACAACGTCATATGGTACTGTTTATTATCTTTATCCTTACAAAATGGTTATTTTGTGTTGTTATGTTTAAAACTAGTGTTTCTTCCCATTAACGCACATGGTTGAACAATTAACAATTGTTAGGGAAAACCATCTACTTACCTGGGAAAACGCTATTTTACTTGTTGTTCCCTAACTTACATAAGAGTTGCTTAACCACTATTTAGGACTTCCTTTCAACACACGCACACTTCGTGTTAGAATTGTTTATTTACCATGAGAGCCTTATACCACACACACACCTGTGTTATTATGAGTTCAAACCTTATTAGGTAGCTTAATTACTCATTAAATCCTCTTACCTAACCAACTCGCTAACCTTATGGACATTAGTTATTATTCTTTATTTACTTATCCACATTACATTAATAGGAACATTTATTGTTATGTTCAAGTTAGGTTGTCTTTATACATTCACCACGCAACCCTTTACTTGTTATTTTCCATATTTCATTTCCTTTTTTCTTGGAATTTCTCAATAATCCACGTACTTTAACGAGCTCCACACCGTCGGCGACACCACCATACGCTTTGGCCAGTGGTTTAGGGCTTTTCACCCAAGGGCTCCGGGCCGGCCCTTCTTACTTACTTTTTGATTTCATCCGAGTCTTTATTAATGTGTTTAACAGTTTTCACATGTCCACATTATTACCCATTTACGGTCTTAAGCCCAAAGCCTGGACTTAAATGTTCGTTTTTTGATTAAAACTTGGAAAACTAATTCTTTCTCCTTTAAGTCCTTTATTCTCACACGCGTCGATTTTATGCCCAAATCATTTACGTTTTTCGGATTAATTAAATTTCAACCATACTAATATAAAAAAAAATTCATTGACATTTTTATTTCATAAAAATATTCCACTTTTGTAAATTACCAATTTACCCTTTTTGTTGCCAAATTCGTAATTTAATCCTTTAACAATTGTCTTTTTCCCAAAAATGGTTGTTAAATTTCCGATTTAATAATTAAACACATTTGGTCCTTTTAACATTTGTTTCCAACTTTCACACTTGGCACTTTATTACCTTTAATATACAAAGCAACACCCTTTTTCACAATAAAATACCATTTTCTACAAATTTGAAATACACACTTTATTTATCGGATTTTGCATCTCAACACCTACTTAGCCATTTATTTCACATTTAGTCTTTTTTGCTTTTACTATTTGCATGAAGACCCTTGTGTCACATGTTTAACATTAAACCCACTTTAATTAACCCATTAAGGTGAAAGTGTCATTTTTACACATATCTTCATTATTTCAAGTAAGAAATCATATTTTTATTCCACAAAATGTCTCATGAATAATATTCTAAATTTGATAACACTTTTAAATTTCATTTAATCCTTCTTTTAAATGCCCATTTTTCTTTAAAATATTAAGAATGCATTTAATAACCCACAAATACATTATAGCCATTTTATTACACATTTTTATACCCAAATGGTGTGAAATAGTAATCTGAATTTATATTCAGTTCCAAACCTACTTAAAACATTTATTCAAAACCCATTAAACCATAGAAATCAACCAAAAACTTCATTGATATAAAATATCACAAAACCTATATATATATATATATGTACGTATGTATGTAAATAACAAGGTGGAATAATACTCATCAATAAACCTAAACCAAGGTTAATAAATCCCACCTAAAAAGTCTACAAAGATGGTGGTCGTGGTGGTGAAAATGGGTGACCCTCCCACCTCCAAAGGTGGCCTTAAATGGAGTTATAAAATCTCCACCATACAAGCTCCAATGGAAACTCCAAAATGCTCAGCAAACCCATCATCTTCTTCCAAGAACACCCCCCTTAAATACTCATAAAAACCCCCAAATAGCAACTTCTATACTTCATAGCTTATACCTTCCTTAAAAGTGGGGAAACAAGTATCTTGGGTGCGAGTGTATTTTTATTAGGGCTAAAAAATGGCTGAAGGCAGTATAGAAAATGTGGGGATCTGTGAGCTCCCCACTAAAAAATGGGAATGGCAGTGGGATCGCACCCCATGCCACTTTCTTATACACCCTCTGAAACCCTAAAGCCTCTATTTGTAAGGACACAAATTTCCAATTAAGTCCTTTGTAGTTTTGGCTCAATTCCGGATAAAAATGTTTCAGTCATAGGATAGAGTATATTGATCACCTTTAAAGCCTATGACATTCTAAAGTTGAAGACGTAGCGGCCAAGTTTAAAGCTTAATCAAAATGTCGAGTTTAAAGTGCCTCGTTTCTACATCATCAACAATGTTCCGTTTGCTCTTAAGGTATGAATGCATTCGAAAAAATATAGGAGCTTGGAACATTTAATATTGGGTGTAGGTTTAATTAAAACCGTTATTTATTTTCAGAAAGATTTAATTAAAACTTTAAATAAAGTTTATAAAGTTTCTGGGCTAAAAATGTAAATTTGTAACTTTTTTGAAGTTCGTTCGATATATCGTTCGAACGAGTTTTCGTTCGAACCAGATGTCGTTCGAACGAGTTTGCCAACGAGTTCCCATATTGGCCACTGAAACTTCGTTCGAAATATCGTTCGAACGAGATGGTTGTTCGAACGAGATTTCCATCGAGTTCACACTGGAACTTCGTTAGAAGCCTCGTTCAAACGAGTTTTGGCGGGAAGAGTTAAATGACAGTTTTAAGCAGTTTTGACCCACTTTCCCACTTGTTTTTTTCACTAACTTTTTGGCAAATTTAATATGTGCGGAAATGAACTTTTCTAACTTAACTTTTCATTATATTCTAACTCCTAAAGAGAGTTTTTGAGAGCAAATTCTTCCAAGAAAAGTTCATGGTTTTGAGTGTTCATCTTTCAAAAAAAAAAATCATCTAACACTCTAGTTTACACCCAATTGTTTGTTTATCCAAGTTCATATATATATATATATATATTCATTGCTTGGAGTTTTGGCACCGGTTTATCTCTACATATTGAAGAAGAGATTGTTTGGTTTTGCTTCTAAATCCCACAAAGAAGAAGAGGTTTGCATTGATTTACCCACTTGGAGAAAGGCTCCTAGTTCGGGTGACGGTGACTATATAAAGTCCGATCGGTGGATTTCGAGACTGTGGTGGAGCTCCGTGGTTATTCTCTAGGCAGAAATTTATACAAAAAGATGCGTCGGGGCTTGAGAGGGATCGAGTCGAGTGTTGTAAGTCATCTTTCTTATATTTATAAATTCCGTACTTAGTGGGTTTGAGGCTAGGGCCGTCCGAGGTTTTTTCCCGTTGTGGGTTTTTCCTCGTACATCGCGGCGTAGTGGATTAATTATTTATTTTATCTTTTGCAAAATCACCTAGAACGCATGCTTAGGTAAAAAGATAAAATTGGTTTAATTTAATCACTACTTATTTAATTTGGTACAAATTAATATTGGGTAATGTTTAGTTAATTAATTCAAGTCATTTAATTTAATTATTAAAATTGGTTTGGCCTAACTTGATAAAATTACAAAATATGACTTAGGAAAATTTCTAGGACTTGGGTTAATTAATTGTGTTTAAGTGAAATCAAATAATGTATGTGTATTAATTATATTTCACTTTGTGTTCAATTTTAATTTAAAGTAAATTAAAATTTATTTTCTGTGTTGAACCATCAATTTTAAGCTTCCGCATCTCTAAAAGGAAATCATTACTTTGTGAAGTAAAAAGAATTGGGGCCTCCTAGACGTTTGTATTGAACCATCACATTTACGCTTCGTATCAATATAAAAGAAAATTATCTTTTTGAAGTATAAAAAGAATTTTATTTGTTATTTAAAAAATTGGGGGCCTATTGTTCCAACACTATTACTAATCAACCTCATGAATTCTAACCGTCAGGATCTAGGAGCTGACGAGAGGTATTTGATTAACGACTCACAAATATACAACAATAACTGGAAGGTCTGAAAAATAGAAATCGCCGTTCGAACGACCAACTTCGTCATTCGAACGATAGGGGTTTGTCGTTCAAACGACATGAGATGTCATTAGAACAATTGGAGTTTCTAAGTTTGCAGATTGACCCAACAACTTCCAAAAATCTTACGAGGGGGATCACATTAAATTAAATAAAAGGGTAGAAGTTTCTCAAACACTAATTATCTTCATTTTTCTCTACTTTTACCCAAAATTCTTCTATGCTTATTATTAATTCCTCCTCAATTATTATTCATATAAAATTTAATCAAATTGTTGGGACAGGGTTTTACAAACTTCCCTCTTTAGGGAATTTTATCCTCAAAATTCATGGTCATAAACCTTCTCAACTCTATAGTCTAGAACCCAAAGATTTCACTTTCATCAATCACTATAGTTATTCCAATCGCGACGAACCTTAAGGTCTTATTGCTAATTCTTTAGTGTTCTAAACATGCCCATCTTAGCAAAGCCTCGAGATGATCAATGCTCACCAAATATCGTACTATCACTAATGAACTCATTATTATAGATCATTCCTTCGTTAGGGTTCATAACCCACATTTCCTCAAATAATGTTTGGATCGCGTCTAGCCTAGGCTGATATAACCTTAACACTTCTCATTACACACATCAATGATTTTTAAGATAGTCACTTTCTCCCATAGGTCTGCCCGACTGATATTCCCTACAAAATCCTTGTGCTAACCTAGAGCCATCCTAAGTATCATAACACAGTTATACCTAAGCAACCATATCCTCAATCTGTACAACTCTCAACCTAGTGCAATGCTAGTACCTAATGTTATATTAAGTCCTAATGGTCAGAACATTCTTAAGTCATTACCTCGGAACACACGACGGACTCGTAACTAGTTATACCAGTTAACTAAAAAGTAATTTAGTAACATATGCAAACGATATGAAACCGCGCGAGATCATGCGTACACACAAACTAGAGTAGAACAAGGGTTCTTCCAAAGAAGGGTGCACTTATATTCGTGACACATTAGCCACTAATTTCCTAGCCCGCATCACTATTGAGCTTCTGTAGCGCTATACCCGAATCATAACTAATCAACAACTTCCCTTTATTGGGATTAAAGAGGTCACAAGGAACGCAATGAACAAGACGACTTTCATGCAAAAAGGAAACAATCCAATTCTGATAATGACTAGTGCCACATGATGTATAACCCATAACGTACCCTTGAAGCCTATAACTCTTTATGGATATTTGCTAAAGTCTTAGCCTTTCCACGTATTCTGGCCTGGCCAATTAACCCTGACGGGTTCTAACTATGAATCATCCATCATTGCCGGACGAACGGGATACACAACTAATCCCTTCGAGAAGCTGAACGCTAGGCTTCCCTCCTCATAACTAATGCTACATGTTCCACCATTTGTAGCTATTTTATAACAAGGCAAAGTTACATCTATTTGTACTTATTACTAGTTCCCGACCTAACATACCTAAGACTCTAAGATTTTAACATGCGGTAGATAACCTCGATTTTCGATATCATTCTCATCAGGTGAACAGAACATTCATACAGTTTCAAACATTCAACTCACGGAGCACTGCTATGACTCTCAGAAACGTCCTAATTGACCCCAAATCAAAACCATTCTAATGGTGTCACAACTTTCAAGCATTGTATGAGACCTAATGATTTCCCTCACTAACATCACACCAAACCATACAGGTAGCACACGCTAGTGCCATATTCAATCCTAACACTCCCTTCTGAATGTTACCTCTAACACCAGGATGAGCATCATCTTTTTCTAAGTCTCCCAGGTGCATAATCTACCACTCATCAACCTATTTCGACGTTATCCTCAAAAGTCATATCCTTACACATCCCTATAAACAAAAATCGTGGCACTAACTCCAAGTACTCCCATAAATTAACACGACCTAAACATACTACAGTCATTAAGGATTTACCATTACAATATAGACTTCAATATAACAATGATTCCCAAATTCTTTATGGGTGATGGCACTGTACTTAGTCATCTCTTTCAACAGTCTGCACATCCATCACGAGAAACCACAAGTCGCATCATGAAATATGCCACATAATCTTTAATTTATCACTAAGAATTGTATACCACCACATAAACCTCAAATTCGTTATTATTAGGGAATGTCTACCACTCGCACTATCATCTCACTAGATAAAACTTAGTATACATCTCCAAGGAATTTCAATACGACTTCATGTGTATGTCTGTGTTACTAATCCGAAGTAAACCTCACCTGGCCACATCATTCATTTCACAATAAGTGTTCAACCACGACAACTAAATTGCCTCACTACGTAACATCATACTACATGCTAATCCATCGACTAATCAAAACTATATACTTTGGTAGGATACGGGACGTCAGGTACTGCCCAAAAGGAGGCTCACCCTTAAGACACCGCAAGAGATCCTATTCTAAAATATCACAATGCTAGTACTTAACTCCAAGTCACCAAGAATATCAAGGTCCACTCTTAGGTTACTTCAAATCATCACGACTATCTTATCTTAACTCACCTCACATGTGGGATACATAAAATCAAGATATACTACATCCAAGCCCACAATGAAGGGACTTAGCACACACTCACTACAGAGTTATCACTTATAAACACATCACTCAATCACTTAATTGAAATGAAAAATTCACGAGATTTTTCGTTAAATCGCAACGAATACCACATGACGTTACCACTACTACTACTACTACTACTACTACTACTACTACTACTATTACTACTTGGGCTTTTGGCAGGATACATGACACAATGTATGATTCGTACATCACCTGATATACACACACTGGTGTCACTAAAGATCATATTCATCAAATATTGCATTATTCTTTCAATCACTACTCCGAAGGGCTACCTAAGGTTCACTCACTTGTCACTACAACTCATCATTATCACTTACGTGTGACCTATTGCCATAAGTGGCCCGTAACCATATCCACGGTTCATAAGATATATTCATCAGCAAACAACTATTAAAGCACGCACCCACAAGGATATCATCATTTTTAACCAAGACTAAATGTACATATCCCTAAGTTTTAACCCCCACAAATTCACGTGTTTACCACAACCATTGTATTACCCCGAGGATCGAGTTCTCCCAATCATCTCATAACATGGACGGTTCTCTAATGATGTACCTAAGGACTTTATGCATTTGAACCCACAATTTATAATTATTCAGTTATAACATTATAACTATCAATCTATTCAGTTAATTATACACAAAGTTATGATACCTACCCTATGTGCGTCATCTCACTCTATCAATATCTCGAAAGACTCTACATCTTCGAAGGCTGAAACAGAAACACTTCACATTAAGAACCAAGGTGCCACCATTATCGTCTTACATGGCTGACATCCATAATTTGCTAACATATCTAATCAAAAGTGCGGAATAACAAATAACTTGACCGAATGCAATTTGGTTCTAATTTACTAGTCGTGCTAACCTTTTTGACCTCATCATCGAGGACATGAACTAAGACCGTCATCATATTAGCGTGACTGGCCCCAACCAACATCGACGTCGAAAGATATACTACCGACCTCACCACGTCACTTTCGAAAAGAACCTCGAACCTAGAGCTCTAATACTATTTGTAATGCCCCGACCCGAATTTATGGGTTACCAGTGAGTCAACTCGTTTCGACCCGAGCATTAGTTGTGAAGTGAAATGGGACAGCCTTCATAATGTTGCTAGTTTAGTTTCATTTTAGTTAACATTTCACTTGTTATCATGTGATTTCAGTTTCAGAATGAATTACGTGGAGGACCCATGGGGAGCACCCCGAAGTCCAAGTAAACAGAGCCACTAATATAAAATAAATAAGGTATACTTACTTGTATAATGCCCTCAAAATACAAAACCGCACCTAACCTACCGTAACAAAATGAGGGGGTCAGCCTATGCCTAGTGGGATTATACAAAAGCAGTATATAGAAACAAACGACAAAAAAGATACTCACACACTACAACTACATGCATGCGAAATAGGCATATATCTACACATATACCCTTTGAAAGTACATTTTACAATGAATTAAACCGTTTATTGTCATATGCTACCGTTTATTCTATTTTCCCTTACAAAATAGTTATTTTGTTTTATTAGGTTTAAAACGAGCGTTTCTTCCCATTAACGCACACAGTTGAACAATTAACAATTTTTATGGAAAAACCCTCCACTTACCTTGGAAAATGCTATTTTACTCATCATTCCTTAACTTACACCAGAGTTGCTTAACCACTATTTAAGACTTCTTTTCAACACATGCACACATTATGTTAGAATTTTTTATTTACCATGAGAGCCTTATACCACATGCGTGCCTGTGTTATTATGAGTTCAAACCTTATTAGGTAGCTTAATTACTCATTAAGTCCTCTTACTTAACCAACTCACTATCCTTATGTACGTTAGTCATTATTCCCAATTTACTTGTCCAAATTACATTAGCCGGAATATTTATTATTACGTTCAAGTTAGGTTGTCTTTATACATTCACTACGCAAACCTTTACTTATCATTTTCCATATTTCATTACCTTTTTCTCGGAATTTCTCAATACTCCATGTACTTTAATGGGTCCACACCGTCGGCGACACCACCATATGCTCTGGCCAGTGGTTTAGGACTTTTTACCCAAGGGCTTCAGGCCCTTCTTGATTACTTTTCAATTGCATCCGAGTCCTTATTAATATGTTTAACATTTTGCAAATGTCCACATTATTACCCATTTACAGGCCAAAGTCAAAAGCCCAGACTTAAACCGTCCGTTATTCCATTACACTTGGAAAACTATTTCTTTCTCCTTTAAGTCCTTTATTCTCACACACGTCGATTTTATGCCAAAATCATTTATGTTTTTAGGAACTAATTCAATTTCAACCATACTAATATAAAAAAAAATTCATTAACATTTTTATTCCATAAAAATATTCCAATTTAGGTAAATTATCAATTTACCCTTTTTGTTGCCAAATTCGTAATTTAATCCTTTAAACAAGTATCATTTTCCCAAAAGCGATTGTTAAGTTTCTGACTTAATAATTAAACATGTTTGGCCATTTTAACACTTGTTTAATGTGACACTTTTATCCAACTTTCACACTAGCCACTTAATTACCTTTAGTATACAAAGTAACACCCCTTTTCACATTAAAATCCCATTTTCTACAAATTTGAAATACACACTTTATTTATCTGATATTGCATCCCAACACCCACTTAGACATTTATTTCACATTTAGCCTTCTTTACTTTTACTATTTGCATGAAGACCCTCGTATCACATGTTTAACATTAAGCCAACTTTAATTAACCCATTAAGGTGAAAGTTTCCTTTTTACACATATCTTTATTATTTCAAGTAAGAAATCACATTTTTATTCCATAAAATGTCTCATGAATAGTAATGTGAATTTTATAACACTTTTAAATTCCATTTAACCCTTCTTTTAAATGTCCCTTTTTCTTTAAAATATTAAGAATGTATTTAATAAACTCACAAATACATTATAGCCATTTTATTACATACTTTATACCCATATGGTGTGAAATAGTAATAAGAATTTATATTTAGTTCTAAACCTACTTAAAACATTTGTTCAAAACCCATGAAACTATAGAAATCAACCAACAACTTCATTGATGCAAACTATAACAAAATCCACATATATTTAACCTAATATAGGTAAATAACAAACCAGAGTAATATTCATCAATAAACCTAAAACAAGGTTAGAAAATCCGACCTAAAAAGTCTCCAAAGATTGTGGTAGTGGTGGTGAAGATGGGTGACTCGCCCACCTCCAAAGGTGTTCTATGAGGTAGTCACAAAAGCTCCATCATAAAAGCTCTAATGGAAGCTAAAAATGCGCAGCAAACCCATCATGTTCCTCCAAGAATAACCCCCCTCAAATACTCATCAAAATCCCCCAACAACAACTTCTATATTTCGTAGCTTATACCTTCCTAAACAGTAGGGAAACAAGTATGTTGGGTGCGAGCATATTTTTATTAGGGATCAAAATGGCTGAAGGCAGTGTAGAAAATAAGGGGAGCTATGAGCTCCTCACGAGAAAATGGGAATGGTAGTGGGTTCTCACCCCACGCCACTTTCTTATACACCCTTTGAAACCCTAAAGCCTCTATTACTACTCAACCTCATGAATCCTAACTGTCAGGCTCCAGGAGTTGATGAGAGGTGTTTGATCAACGTCTCACAAACAGACAGTAATAACTGGAAGGTCTAAAAACAACAGTCATCGTTCGAACGACCACCTTCGTCGTTCGAATGATATGGGATTATCATTCGAACGACAGGAGATGTCGTTAGAAACGATATGAGTTTCTAATTTCATAGATTGACCTAACAACTTCCAAAAATCTTACAAAGGGAACTAGATTAAATTAAATAAAATGGTAGAAGTTTCTCAAACACCAATTCTCTTCATTTTTCTCCAATTTTACCCAAAATTCTTCCACACTTATCATTAATTCCTCCGCAATTATAATTCATATAAAATTTAATCGAATTGTTAGGACAGTGTATTATAGTTAAGTATTTAATGTTTGATATTTTGTGAGTTTTAGGTACTCATGGTCGGTCATCCCTCACAAGTAGAGCATACGAGTTGTTGTTCACCATTCATCCAATGATTGTTTACACTAGAATGATCGAGCAAAGTAAGAGAGAGTTGCATATGAAATAAGTGGTGGTAAGATCAAGGTGTAATCAACCTCTATAGAAGTTATAAATACTGGAGGAACTGTATCGGTATATGACTCAAATGTCTTTCACTGACTATATTCTGCACATCACTCCCCAACTTCGACGATACGAAAAGATTGAAGGCAAGAATGTGTTTTGTAGGTTTCAAAACCATAAGGCTAGAGAGTGCTATAAACAACGTTGATAACTCGGAAAAATGTGATTATATCGTTGTTGCTTACCCGAAGGCATATAGATCACCAATAGTGGACATTATGCAATACCTCCCACAACATCAGTAGGTAATTTTGTGCAATACCACGGTAATATATATTTTTTACTAGACTTTAGATATATCTTGCAGAGTGGTTGATGTATACAACTCTTGATGTAAGCATATGATCTTATGACATCCTTTCATACACGATCTTAGCTCTTAAGAATTAAACTTAATCAATATGATGCTTTTTCTGCTCAAACTTAATCAACTCTTGTAAGCTTTTTTCTTTGCTACGTTTCTACTGCTCAATTTAATTATGCCTATCCACAACTTAATTTTGACTTTTCTACTTCATATTATGGTGTCCGAGTAGAAATGCAAGGTTTCTAGTATGATAACGTGCATAATTGGAATCATCGACTTTAAGTAAAGTCCTAAACACAAGCTGAAGTATGCTTAAGATCAAAATTTGAGATAAGTATTTATTTTTTATATTTGTTGCTTGTGAGTTTTTATGCTTGTCTTGTACGAATTCAGAATTTAAATTTTGGTATTTGAAACTTTTGACATTATGCATAAATAAAATGAATTCAATATTTTTTTTCTATCAAGACAACTTATCATAATGTGAATGTTGAATAAAACTTAATAAAATCAAAAGTTGTCCAATTAGACCAAATTAGAGGACTTACATGTTAAAAAGTATGAGATATGGCGAATATACAAAGCGCCCACCACTGGATATTCTTTTTTTTTTATAGCCATGAATCAATCATGTAGGGACCCACACTGTTTGGTTGTGAAAATTATTTGGTTTGAATGTTTTAGAGTTTTTTATTATTCAACTTATCGGGCCACGCGTTGCCCAATCTGATTTGCTCTTAACTCTACCTCGGGGCTGTGTTTTTAGACCTTGCTTTTAACAGCCAGCCTCGGATGTTCAATTGTCCTTCTTATATTTTTTTGAATGAAAATATCATTTTTCTTTACTGATGCATATATCTTGTATGTACAAAACTTTATTTTATTGTAAGTATAAGATTTTATTTTACAAATGCATATATCTTTACTGATGCAACTCATAAAAGAGGCAGGGTTTGTTAAGGAGACGGTCGAATTGGTTAGAGAAATATTGATGCCTTACTTAGTGGATATGAACAGGTAAGTTGTGCTCCTTTCGGCATTAGTTGATTCATTATATATGTATTGTGTATGCGATAAAAAAATGATTACTTTAGGGTCCATTTGATAGCATAAGTTGACAAAATTTGCCATGCCAACTAAGATTTTTTTTTTAAATTTGCCATCTCCTATGCATGTTTGTTAGACTTTATGTTTGAAATAGTTGACATCTAGCCTTATTACACTTATGATGAATGTTTACAGGAGAATTAACCATATAACTCATCATTAGAACCATGGGCATGTCGAGAATTAACAATTTTTTTGGGTCTTACTTCACCCTTTTTTTAATCGAGCGTTGTGCAATTTTTTTTACATTATTTGTGAAATTAATTTTGCTGGTGGATAACTTTTTGTACTAAATTAATTTTGTATGGCTAAATGTTGATATTATAATTAATATGATAATTTTATTTTATTTGACCAGAATGTCATTTTTGGAAGCTCATTAAGTTTCCAGCGTTGAGGGTTGCGGCGTTGATGGCGATGATAACAGAACGAAAGTTGATAGTCAATAACAACATACTGCTTTTCTATATTTCATTTGATTGGTTATAATATAAAAACATCTCATTTTGGGATAATTATATCAAGATATTATATTGGATGATTTTATGAAAGTAATGTAACTTTCGGGGTGATTGTATTACGATGTTTCATTTGTTTGGTTTAAGTTCTTTTGTAAATCAATAGTGGAAGCTTATATAAAATATAAATACTGAATATAATGCCCTTGTTTATGTGGACTATTTTTAAATATGTTCTTAGGATTTGAATAGTGTTGTAAGAATAATTTAATTTGTTTAAATTAAGGATTATGGATCTTGAAAAATATATTATTTTTAAATATGTATTAATGTTACTAACGGAACTTTACCGTTACAAAATAAAACAAACGTGTTATAAAAAGGGTGATTAGAATTAGTAACGGTAAAGTACTATTAGTAAATTTTGAATTAATAACATAATTTTACCGTAACTATTAGTAACGGTAAAATTCTGTTACTAATTTTGTACCCCCTGCCTTTTTTCTAACGACAAAAATCATGTTACTAATATTTTAGTAAAGGTAAAATTCTGTTACTAATTTTGTGCCCCACGCCTTTTTCTAACGGAAAAATTTCATTACAAATAATTTTAGTAACGGTAAAATACCGTTACTAAAGGCGCGTTTTGGTCCAGGTGATTAAACCCAATAAAAAGAGGATTAGTTATGATATAAATTGAGATTGGACTATGGGGAATTGGCTACTCATTGTTTTTAACATCGATTAAAATTGAAACGCAAAATTTTAATTTAGTGTATTCTTCCGTTTTGAGTAGTAATTTCCCATATCTCATTCTCAGACTTGTTTTGTCACAAGTTCAGTACAACGATGCATATGCTCGTTGCAATGAACTTTCAACGAATGAATTAGTACTTTTTACAGATTGCATGTTTTGAAAGATATTTTCAAAAGATCTCCTTCAAAAGCGTGTCAAGTATAAATATTTGATTTATCATCCCTATACTTGATCCTTTGAGCTTTGTGTGTTTTATACATGAGAAATAAACCACCATAGTGTCCCCCACTTGACTATATAACTCATGTTCCCATTACTCTTCTAACTTAAGGAAAGAGAAAAGGAGAAAAATATATAAAGCAAATATTTACGGCTTTTAAGAGAACAAATCTTATTCTTTCCTTCTTTGCTTTCTTTAAGTTTATTAATTCATTTTTGAATCTATAAAGTAAGACTTTCATACTCAAGATAACTTTAAATAAAATTATATTTCAAAATATATTATTCTTGGGTATGGTCTTCTTTCTAGCTTGAAAAATGTTAGTTCTTGGATTTTCTTCATTTTGATTTACTTGGAGAAAATTTCATCTTTAACTTTTAAAGAAAATTTGTTAAAAGGTTCAAAAGTAACATTTTAAATTAAGGTTGACCCCCACGACGTGAGAAGTGGTCAGAAAGCGACCCGTGCTTGATGTTGCTACTACAAGGTGAAAAAAATTAGTTTTATTGGTTGTGTATTACTGAGTCTAGGAGCGGTTTAAGTTTATAAGTCATTTTTTTTTATATTACTTTATCTATACTAGTTTAAGGTGTCGATTTGACCCGATATCTTTTTCTGTTATGAATTTTTTCTCCTATAAATTATCGTCTCAAGTGTATAATTTTTTATCCCACATTTTGATATCTTTATATGTTTAATGAATCTATGTTAACAAAATAATCAATTTGGTGAATCACATTTTTATCACTTAGGCATTAGGATTGACATTTATCCAAATTTGATTAAAGGAAAATATTTCTTTTTAATTTGAAATAATATGAATTGCATAGCTATCGTTGAGAGTCACACACTCTCTACCATATATGAATCTCTAATCAAATTACTAATATAATAAGAGCCGCTCAATCATATATGAATCTCCCAATTTTTTCTCCAAGTTGCCTTCTAAACTTTCCTCTCCCCTAGCTTCCCAAAATAGGTTTGAGGTTTAGGTTTAAGATATGCTAAGAGTTTTTTGTACTAAGCTAACCTTACGTACCTAACTTGCTAATCCCGTCACTCCCCATAAACCCAATTTTAACTTAACCTAATGCCCCCCAAACCATACCCAAATGTTTCTAATCTTGACCCACTGGGTTACTTAAAGCATATGCCCAATCCCCCATCCTTTAAACACCATTTATGCTTTCAAAAGACCCTATAAGTCCAACCTAAAATACAAACCTATAAATAATATAATTTATCTCATAACTCAACTATAATAATTTAGTGAGACAAAATATCCAATAATCTAATAATTTAAATTTTCTCAATTAAATTAATCATCTAAATTATTTTCTCAAATTAAATTAATTATTTAATTATTTTATCCAATTATTATATTTATGTAAAATCATGGGGGATTACAAATGAATTAGACATACATGTTCTGAAATCATTAACACACAATTCTCTTGAAAATTTTGAATTTCTATTAGCCATGATTATTTGGTGTATTGATATTGCAAGTGAAGAAGTATGAGGGTTAATTATTTAAAAAAAATATTGAGAAACTAGGTTAATACTTACCAAGAATATCGCCAAAGAGATTTATATTCAATTGAAAATTAATCATGTTTTCAATATAACACATCAAATTCAGGAGGTGACATTTTGATGATAATGCCAATGGGGAGAATATACAATCAACTGAAGACTCTTTTATAATTCCATTATTTCACCATATATATTAGAGATGATGATTGATCAATTCAAAGAATATGAGAAAAAATGGGTACTTGTCTTGTATGGAGAAGTTAATTTTCTTAGATGATACAAAATTGAAAAATTATTGTGATAATATCAAAACCGTTCTAAAGTATAAAACTTATTCTGATCTTGATGGGGAAGGTTTATTTGAATAACTATAAGGTATGCGAGATATTTTATCAAAAGAAATAAAAAAATAATTGAGAAACTAAAATTTCTTAAAAAACCTATTTGTTTTTCGAATTCATTTATTTCTTATACAATACTATTGATTGCACCTATTACAATCACATCTACGAAAATAAGTTTTTCAAAATCAAATTATTAGAAATTTACTTACAATTAGCCATTTCACAAGAAATGCTAAATAAGATAGCCTTGTTATTCATTGAACATGAATTGCTATATATAATTGATTATGGTCGCTTAATTATTGATTTTGCAAGTATAATGGCGAGAAGTCGTGAAATCGATAGAAGATGTTGGTAATTTTAAGGATGCCATGGGATTTTTTTCCTCAAGGTTTAAGGTTACATTTATTTGAAGATGATGATGTATTTTTTTAATACTTTCTCGTAATGAATGACTTTTATATAAGGTGATTTTTTTGGTAAATATCTTTTGAGTAAGTTTATATAGTGTCCTACTTTTAGTTTTACCCAATGTAATCTAAATATTAGTGCATACACTATCTCCCATGTTCGGGACAATTTAATCTATCCGATACGTCTTTAGGAATTAGTGACATAAGTCCCATTTTACATCATGCAAAACCCCATTATATGAAGAAAAAAACAATTTGAATATGATACATAACTAATATAGATATTATATGAATTAAATTATATGAGACTCTTACAGAGTCAAATATGAATTGGATACTTTTTTTTATAGAACATAATATGATTTGTTCATGTCATTCTGTTGTGTAATAGAAAGAGTTGGAGGTTTTTTTTTTTGTAAAATGATAACTAACGGCTTTTGGGATGTAACAATGGGCATCCCACGGCATGCCATCACATTTATTTTCGAAATTTCAAGCCCAAGAAAGCGATACGGCGACAATGACTTTGTTTTCTTATTTGTATTTTATCGATATTTGAGTTGCCAGAGCTATATTGTCGGTGATTGTGTCGTTGAAGAAGACGTGCCTGAAAAACATTCGGTGATGCTAGAGCTTACCGGAGGAATATGCTAGTAATAGTAATGATTTGATGATGAAATAATGGAACGATATTTCATTCATTTGAAATAGAGACAACATTCACATAAAGTTAGGATTACAATTCATGTTTTAGGCAATGTTTCGAACCGACGCAACAAGGTTTGTTTGGATATGATTCACAATAATACCATATGACGAGATATCATGTTTTTTATTTGATACAATCACAATCCATATAAAACACAACACAATTTATATAATTTCTTAAAATTTACACTTTGTTAAATGAAATTAGACACGAAAATCCAAATACAAACTTACAAGCATGACGAAACACAATAATACAATTAATATAAATTATTATTTTAGCACTAACCAAACAAAAAATTCAATACGAAGATAATACCAATATATTAATTTTATATCCTTTTGTGTCATATTTTTGTCTACCTAAAATTGGTACCCATACGCAAAACATGTTTTGTTTCCCACTTTGATGTTACATATGTACCAATCGAGGAAGGTACGCGACCATGGGACCACGACTCTATTTGGGTTTAAACTCAACCTGGATATAACACATATATGTAACCCATTTAGTACCACGTGAGGATTTAGTGCAAAGTCACCTGACATCACACGTGTTCTCATTTCCTTAAAACTATAAAATAAAACCAGCGGGCCACCTTATGACCAAATCAAACAAAAGCT
Organism: Sambucus nigra; assembly: GCA_949130495.1. NCBI lineage: Eukaryota > Viridiplantae > Streptophyta > Magnoliopsida > Dipsacales > Adoxaceae > Sambucus > Sambucus nigra. Next base: position 237,684,559 of record OX422222.1, read on the forward strand.
GAAACAAACATAAAACGATCCAATTATAAACTTCCTTCCCCCACCAAGAAAAAAAAAAGCAAAACAGTGACACTAAAAACCTTCCTGTTTTTTTACCATCTCAGATGGAAAAAGTACCACTTCTCCCACACGTCAACAACCAAATACCACCACCACCACCACCACCACCACCACCACCACCAGAGCAAAAAGATGGAATCTTTATCTCTAATCTCTCTATATCTTCACCAGAACTGAAAGATCACCTCATCTTTGACCCCTCACCATCATCATCATCTCCCAAAAATATAACTTCTCCACTACTCTCCCATGAAGACCCACAAAACAAACAACCATGTTTCGTTGAGGTTCTTAATTTCCCTTGTCACAAAACCAATCTCCACCACTCATCTCCAAAGCCCCCTCAATTTGGTTCATCTTCAATTCTCCCACAGGCAATATTTCTTTCCATTTTATATTTGACTCTTGGTATGCTTTTATATTTCTTTAATCGCCATAATTTCAAGGCAAACCAAACACACCCAGTTGTTGATGCTTTGTATTTTTGCATTGTGACAATGTGTACTATTGGGTATGGTGATATAACCCCTGATAGCACTTTGACCAAGCTGTTTTCTATTATGTTTGTGTTGGTTGGTTTTGGGTTTATTGATGTCTTGCTCAGTGGGATGGTTAGTTATGTGCTTGATTTGCAAGAGAATTATTTGTTGAGGACTATAAAGGGTTCTTATATAATTGATGAGAAGAAGGGGAGGATGAGGATTAGAATGAAGGTGGGGTTGGCATTGGGTGTTGTGGTTCTTTGTATTGGGATTGGTGTGGCTGGTATGCATTTTGTTGAGAGATTGGGATGGTTGGATTCGTTTTATTTCTCGGTTATGTCAGTTACTACGGTTGGGTATGGGGATTGGGCATTTGTGTCCTTACATGGACGGATTTTCGCGTTGATTTGGTTGCTTGTATCAACGCTTGCTGTTGGCCGGGCATTTCTTTACTTGGCGGAGGCTAGAGTGGATAAGCGGCATAGGAGTATGGCGAAATCGGTGCTGGGGCAGGATATGACTGTTGATCAGTTTCTTGCTGCTGATATTGACAACAATGGTTTTCTGAGGTATAGACTATGCTTTTGATGTTGTTGTTGTAGAAGTAGCAGTTCTAATATAACTTTCATTCCATATAGTTATTGACCTGTTTTATGTTGTTGCCAAATGTTAATTCACACATATATATGCTTAATTGTGCCTTAATATGTCTTTACCGTTGAGTTTGATGGCAGACAAATCGATGCCTAAGTTTTTTGTAGTGTTAACTCCATTATCTGGTACTCCCTCAATCTCAAAATAAGACCTCACTTCAAAATCAACAATTGAATGATGTTCAAATAGGTTTTGGTTTGGGTCGTTTATTATATTAATGGTGTAGATAATATAGAAGCTTGAACTTACAAAACTAGTTGTTTCTGTAAAGGGAGAGGGTTGTGGTTTTGTTGGAAATTGGAATTTATGAAGGCTCATAGGAAGGCTGTTTTGAAGAAGTTCATCTCTCCCCGAGAATGGGGAATTCATCCATTGAAATCGCGAAAATTGAGTTCGCAAACTGGATCGTATAATTATTGGGATTACGTCCAGGCTTGGACTAAAGCTTTTTATTATCAAAATGCTGAGCACAAATATACTTGGTTTTTCAAATTGTGCCCCAACTCTTTAAAAGAAAGTTACCCACGATGGGTTATCAATTGGTGGGATAAATTTGGCCCAGGAATTGATATGTTTCCCCGATGAAATTACCAAGGAAAACCTTTTTTTTACCTTGGACTCAATTTCATCCAAAGCTAAGAGGGAAAAATAATGTCCCAGTAGGGCTTAATACCCTACTATTTTTTTACTGAAACTAACATTCCTTGGATCTCCCGATGGGATCTTCAATGTAGAGTTAATCATCTTAAGGTTCCTCTACTTAAAAGGATCTTTTATTATAGATGGTGGAGTGGTATTGATATTGTTAGTACCGTTTCTATAATAAAAAATAGCCTGAAGCATTATATGTCCATGGTGGAAGATTCACCCCCTCCAGCTGAGAAGATGACGCCGGGAACCAATCCAATCAAGGATTTGAAGTTTGCACTCAAAAAGCAATTTCCCAAAGCAACAGAGCAGGAGCTACTGCACAAGGTGATGGATTATACTCAAAGTCAATTTAGATCGGCTTTGAACTATCCCGGAGATGATACAAACCCAATTCCTCAGCCCTCTGATGATTATGCATCTATGGCTTCAGTCAAGAACGACAATCCCTTCTTCTGTCTTGCCGGAGAATCCCAGAATCCGGAAGACGATGAATTTATCGGAGATATATTTGACATCAACATACCCACTGAGCCAACAATGAAGGCTTTTTTCAACTCACTGAGCTCAACATTTTCAACTCGAAGGTTGGACGGTAGCTTTTCCAATCCTGACCCTACAGATGGCCTAGATGACTTGAGATAGCTGCCCACGTGGCCTCAGTTGACAGCACGCCGACGCATGAAGACAAACCTTTCTCCATCTCGGCAGACTCGATGATAGTGGTAGGACCCACTGGCCCAACAGCAGACACGCCATGACAAATGGTAGGACCCATTGGCCCAGCAGGCGATGCTTTAGAGCAAAAGACTTTGTCAGCCTCGAATATGGAGGGACCCACGGGTCATTCTCTTAGGAATTATTTATTCCTTTCTTGTTTGTATAAATTGATGACTTATCTTCCTCATTTCTTACCTCTTTCTTTACTCTTTCTCTCTCTCTAAATTTGTAATAAGTTTGTGGACTTTCAGGCCATATTCCGTTGGACTCTTATCAGTCTGTAAGTTTGTTTTAATTTCCGTCTGTAATAAAATTTTGTAAAATATCTCAGTTATTATTCTGTTAATATTGATTCTCTCTTTTATGGTATGAATCTTTACCAATGAACAAATACCCCATGATATTTATTAGAAGAATACTTCTCAGCGTAGAGAATCTCCTACACCGTCTGGAATGAACGTCAGACTCCAATCTTCTTTCTTTTTTATGAATTTCACAATTAATAGAAAAGAAATTAATGCTGAATTTTATCTACCAGGTTATGCTAACTTCCGTGCTTGGTATTTTGCTAAGTATAGCAGGACTGAGTTAGATAATTATAAAAATGAATTTTATAAATGGGTTGAAGATAACCAACTGGTTACTTCTTTTGTGGTTTGGTTTCAAATGTTTTCTAAAGATAAGCATCTTTTTGTTCTTGAAACTAAAGATAAACAGATTCTTAAAACGGAAGATAAACATTTAAAAAATTGAAAAACTTCGAATAATCAAATTATATCTGCTATTCACCCTCTAACTGAACCCCTCTCCTTAGATGTTGGAAGCACCAACCAAAGTGGTAGTTCAACTAGATTAGAAGCCAGTGCCTTCCTTAACTTTGAGAATGATGATAAAACTCCTCACCAATAGGAATATGCTAAATCCACTTTATAAGCAAGGTAATTATACCAATCCTATCCTTAATACGATAGGAAAACAACTCAATAGGATTGAGAACCTCCAAGCACAGCTTACTATTAACAAACCTGCAGACTTTGAGAAAAGTCTTGACCAACCTTTAGTTTTACCTCCCATAGATTTTAAAGGTTTTAAAATGGGTAATAAAACTGATTTTATGTCCCAACTCAAAGAGATTGAGAATAATCTCAAAGGGTTAAAACTTAACACCTTATCCCACTTAGATTCTGATTCAGAATTAGACTTACCCCTGAAAGAAGTTCATAATTTTGAAAATTCTTTCAAAAATTCTGAAAACTAAGTCAATAAAATTACTTATGGTAAAAGTATTGGCTACATTGGTCCTGCTAGAAATTACTTCAACAGACCAACTCCTCAGGATCTTCTTTTTGAAGAAAACACTGTGATGAATCCACATACCACCTTTAATGGAAAATCCATTTACAATTGGAATATTGATGAAAAATCTGAAGCTCAAATTTATGAAATGATACATCAGATGTCCGTGTATTCCACCATTTGTAAACAAAATGATGCTTCTGATCATTGCTGGATTTACTGGAACTCTTCGTGGTTGGTGGGTTAATATCCTCACAGATAATCAGAAAAATGATATTGTTAATGCCGTAAAAATTATCAAAGATGAACATATGCAAGACAGAGGAATCCAGGATGCTGTTTATACCTTAATGCTTGCCATTATTCATCATTTTGTTGGCAGTAGTGATTACAGTTCAGAACGTAATACAAAATTATTACAAAACCTAAAGTGCCCAACCCTTAGCCAATTTAGGTGGTATAAAGATGTCTTCCTTGCTAGGGTTACTCAGAGAAGCGACGACAACTCTGAGCATTGTAAAGCCAAATTTATTGATGGCCTTCCTATCTTCTTCGCTGAGAAAGTTAGAAAGAAGTTGAGAGAAGCTAATGATAGTATTTATATCCCTTACCATCAATATACTTATGGTCAGCTTATTAGCGTTGTCATCCAAGAGGGTCTTTCTCTCTGTAATGACCTTAAGCTACAAAGGCAGCTTAAGAAGCAGAATCTTTCTGGAAAGAAAGAGTTAGGGGAGTTTTGTGATCAATTTGCTTACAATACTCTTGAGACTTCCACTCATAAAGTCTCCAAAAGGAACAAGAAGGTTCCTAAAAAACCCCATTAAAAACATAAAAAGAAACATACTAACCAAGGAGATAATTCTAAAAGAAAATTTGTTAGGAAAAAGAAAACCAGCAAATCTAACCCTAAATGTTTCAAATGTGGTAAATATGGTCACTTTGCTAATAAATGCAAAACGGAAACTAAAATTAATAGTCTTCAAATTGATGACCATTTGAAAACTCAATTATGCAAACTTTTGCTTAATTCCAGCTCCTCTGAAGAACTAGAGGACTCCTCTGAGAGCAATGATGAGCTTTATTATATCCAAAGCTCTAGTGACTCAGACATCTCCGAGAAAGGAGATTGCCAGTGTAATCCTTTAACTGAGAGATGCAATCATCTCCAATCCATTATTCAGATGAACGGATTAAGTCTTAATGTCCTTACCAGTCAGCAACAATCTATGATTGATGTTATCAATCAAGTTACTGACCTGACATTAAGCTCAAGTTAATTAAGTCTTGCTATACCCAGGAGAATGTTCCTAATTCTTCAAACTTCCTTTCTAAAAACCAAGAGTACAGCCTTAAGGAGGTACTCAACCGTTTAGAAAAAGGTGAAGAATTCAATAAACCCGCTAGCATTACTGACCTAAGACATGAAGTCAATACCCTTAAAATTGAGTTAAGACAACTTAAGGATCAGCATAATAACATGCAAATTGAGATTAATAATCTCAAGAATGCTTCAAAGCATTCTAATCCAGAAACTTCAAATCTTGAGGATTCAGTGGGTTATTTAGATGTTATTAATCGTGTACCTAGTCAAAAATGGTACACTACTGTCAACCTGGTTATCAACAATGAATTTACTTTATGTATCATCATTGCCCTCGTTGATAGCGGTGTTGATATGAATTGTATTCAAGAAGGACTAGTTCCCACTGAATACTTTGAGAAGACTACTCAATCCTTGTTTAATGCCAGTGGTGATAGCATGGGCATTAAATATAAATTAACTGAGGTTGCCATTTGTAACAATGGAATTTGTTTGGACAGTACCTTCTTGCTTATTAGCGATTTATCCCAGCAAATAATATTCTAATCCAGAAACTTCAAATCTTGAGGATTCAGTGGATTATTTAGATGTTATTAATCGTGTACCTAGTAACAAATGGTACACTACTGTCAACCTGGTTATCAACAATGAATTTACTTTATGTAACATCATTGCCCTCGTTGATAGCGGTGCTAATATGTATTGTATTCAAGAAGGACTAGTTCCCACTGAATACTTTGAGAAGACTACTCAATCCTTGTTTAATGCCAGTGGTGATAGCATGGGCATTAAATATAAATTAACTAAGGTTGCCATTTGTAACAATGGTCATTACAGAGAGAAAGACCCTCTTGGATGACAACCAAATTGAGATTAATAATCTCAAGAATGCTTCAAAGCTTTCTAATCCAGAAACTTCAAATCTTGAGGATTCAGTGGATTATTTAGTTGTTATTAATCGTGTACCTAGTAAAAAATGGTACACTACTGTCAACCTGGTTATCAACAATGAATTTACTTTATGTAACATCATTGCCCTCGTTGATAGCGGTGCTGATATGAATTGTATTCAAGAAGGACTAGCCATAAAAGAGAGGATCAATATTAACAGAATAATAACTGAGATATATTACAAACTTTTATTACAGACGGAAATTAAAACAAACTGAAAACAAACTTACAGACTTATAAGAGTCCACCGGAATATGGCCGGAAAGTCCACAAACTTATTACAAATTTACAGAGGGAGAGAGAGAGTAAAGAAAGAGGTAAGAAATGAGGAAGAGAAGTCCTCAATTTATACAAACAAGAAAAGAATAAATAATTTCTAAGAGAATGACCCGTGGGTCCCTCCATATTCGAGGCTAACAAAGTCTTTTGTCCTGAAGCGTCGGCTGCTGGGCCAATGGGTCCTACCATTTGTCACGAGGTGTCAGCCGTTGGGCCAGTGGGTCATACCACTATCATCGAGTCTGCCGAGATGGAGAAAGGTTTGTCTTCATGCGTCGGCGTACTGTCAACTGGGCAGGTGGGCCAGCTATCTCAAGTCATCTAGGCCATCTTTAGGGTCAGGATTGGGAAAGCTACCGTCCAACCTTCGAGTTGGAAATGCTGAGCTCAGTGAGTTGAAAAAAGCCTCCATTGTTGGCTCAGTGGGTATGTTGGTATCAAACATATCTCCGATAAATTCATCGTCTTCTGGATTCTGGGATTCTCCGGCAAGACAGAAGAAGGGATTGTCGTTCTTGACTGAAGCCATAGATTCATCATCATCAGAGGGCTGAGGAATAGGGTTTGTATCTTCTCCAGGATAGTTCAAAGCCGATCTAAATTGGTTTTGAGTATAATCCATCACCTTCAGCAGTAGCTCCTGCTCCGTTGCTTTGGGAAATTTCTTTTTGAGTGCAAACTTTAAATCCTTGATTGGATTGGTTCCCGACGTCATCTTCTCAGCTGGAGGGGGTGAATCTTCCACCATGGACATATAATGCTTCAGGCTGTCTTTTATTATAGAAACGGTATTAACAATATCAATACCACTCCACCATCTATAATAAAAGATCCTTTCAAGTATAGGAACCTTAAGATGATTAACTCTACATTGAAGATCCCATCGGGAGATCCAAGGAATGCTAGTTTCAGTAAAAAAATAATAGGGTATTAAGCCCTACTGGGACATTATTTTTCCCTCTTAGCTTTGGATGAAATTGAGTCCGAGGTAGAAAAAGGTTTTCCTTGGTAATTTCATCAAGGAACATATCAATTCCAGTCCAAATTTGTCCCACCAATTGATAACCCATCCTGGGTAACTTTCTTTTAAAGAGTTTGCACAATTTAAAAAACCAAGTATGTTTGTGCTCAGCATTTTGATAATAAAAAGCTTCAGTCCAAGCCTAGACGTAATCCCAATAATTATAGGATCCAGTTTGCGACTGTAAAGGGTTCTTATATAATTGATGAGAAGAAGGGGAGGATGAGGATTAGAATGAAGGTGGGGTTGGCATTGGGTGTTGTGGTTCTTTGTATTGGGATTGGTGTGGCTGGTATGCATTTTGTTGAGAGTTAGGGATGGTTGGATTCGTTTTATTTCTCAGTTATGTCAGTTACTACGGTTGGGTATGGGGATTGGGCGTTTGTGTCATTACATGGACGGATTTTCGCGTTGATTTGGTTGCTTGTATCAACGCTTTCTGTTGGCCGGGCATTTCTTTACTTGGCGGAGGCTAGAGTGGATAAGCGGCATAGGATAGGAGTACGGCGAAATCGATGCTGGGGCAGGATATGGCTGTTGATCAGTTTGTTGCTGCTGATATTGACAACAATGGTTTTCTGAGGTATAGACTATGCTTTTGATGTTGTTGTTTTAGAAGTAGCAGTTCTAATATAACTTTCATTCCATATAGTTATTGACCTGTTTTATGTTGTTGCCAAATGTTAATTCACACATATATATGCTTGATTGTGCCTTAATATGTCTTTGTTGTTGAGTTTGATGGCAGACAAATCGATGCCCAAGTTTTTTGTAGTGTTAACTCCATTATCTGGTACTCCCTCAATCTCCAAATAAGACCTCACTTCAAAATCAACAATTGAATGATGTTCAAATAGGTTTTGGTTTGGGTCGTTTATTATATTAATGGTGTAGATAATATAGAAGCTTGAACTTACAAAACTAGTTGTTTCTGTAAAGGGAGAGGGTTGTGGTTTTGTTGGAAATTGGAATTTATGAAGGCTCATATAATTTTTGCTTGATATATGTTAGTGTAGTCAGTCACACTTGTTTGTTAAATTTAAAGTTCCTTTTTTGTTCATCAACTTATAATTGTGAGAAGTTACACATACGGTTTGATGGGAATTTTATATTACTAATCCATCCTCTAGGTAGAGTTGGTTTCAATTATCACTCGTAAGAGATCAAAATTTTTAGAATTACTTTGGGAACATTGTTGTATGCAACTCTCTCTCTCTCTCTCTCTCACACACACACACACACACACACACACACACACTTATACACACGCATTATCAATTGTAAACCTTTCATCCTTATTTATGCACTTGAAGATTTGTGTAGGTGTTCCTCCCCATCCAATCTAAATGTTCACCTCCTAGGTAGCATGGTTTTACCCCACAACTCATAAATACGAGGTTTACTTCAGATAATTTATCCCACTTTAAAACCCATCACATCCCACACCAAAACCTCCTTGTCATGCGCATCCAACGTAGCCTGAAGGAATGAAGCTTTTATAATTCGAAGATCGAACACGAGATAAAACCTTATGACTAGAATAAAAATTTGGGGCCAGACCACTTCTATATATACTTACAGAAACAATTTTTTTTTTGGGTAAAAAACTGTTGCATCAGGTAGTCGACTAGAAATAACCGAAAAATATGTAAGGAAGAGAGAGAAGGGAAAAAACATAACGCATTACATCATCCAAATCACAGAGGCCTCTCTCCAATTATTCACAATCGAGGAGACCTCAAAAAAACTTGAAAGCGGATGCCATTAAAATGAAAGGAATTTCACTCTTCCCTATTTATCTTCCCTCCTTGTTACATGAATTGTTGTAAGGATATATAATCATAGTATAATCTCTCAAGAAATTAAATGTAATGAATTTCTGGTTAAAAATGGCTTGGCTACTTTCAAGGAAAAATGAAAAAGTATATAAAACTTCCTTCCCCCCCGCCCCCAAGATTGCAATCGAGAGCTCACCTACTTTAGCAACATATATCTTCAAATCTTGCGTCGAACTTCCGTTTTGAATAGAATAAAAAACAGAAAAGGAAATATATAAGTTTCAAAATGCTCTCAATTTGCTCCACTTCGAACATATCTACAAAGTTAAATAAATAAATAAATAAAATTAAGTACATGTACAGTTGGGTGTAATATATATAGACACTAGTATGGTACTCCAAATGATCTGAATAATAGTTACAGTCAAACCATGAACTGAGACAATGTCACAGTTAAGGCTACCTCCACCTAACTGTTTATTGGATATAGTAACGTACCGCGTATCCCTACCCTTACAATGCGTTCCAAGTAACATGGAAATAAACATGATAGACTCTTGAACTAAGGTAATTACTAGCCAACTAACTAATTGACTCAAATAAAGAACTAATAAAAAGATTTGTATTTCTCTCTTCCGCTTTTTGCCCTATACGCGTTTCACGTGGCATTATCTCTCGGTTTCGATAAGCTCTAATTGTGCTTCAAAATGGTATGCCATCACAATCCTGGTCAAGCTGCTTGAATTGAGCAAGTAGAACATCCGTTGGAGGATCTTCTTCGGTTATATCTTCCCATGCCATATTCGGATAGAAACCTTGCACATTGCATCGACGTATCTAGTCATTCCAGAGTATCCTAATTATTTAGGAGCAACTAAGAGCACACGTTGATTTTCTCGTATACTCTTTTTCTCGAACATCTTCTGTACTTTTTGAACCGGGGTAATCTTGTTGTCAAAAGTGGGAATATCCACCTTCAGATTTCTTGAAGCCTCCTTGTTAGCAATAATGCTATATGCCCTTTAACATTTGGATCTATGGGATCATACCCCTAGCACTCATCATTGTTTTATGCAGAGCCGTTACACAGAATTTTAGTTGTAGTTGTATTTAATTTTCTTTTTGTACTTGGAATTGAAGTAGATAGTAATTATTGTAATTTAGGATAACCAGAATTTATCCACTAGATTTTAGGATTTGGGCAGTATTTATCAATTACAATTACTCTTTAGATTGAATTAGGATTTGTTAGGTTATAAATAAGGTTGTATTCTCTTTTATTTGGCAGAATTGAGTTATGAATTAATTAAGCATGAGTGTTTAGGCTGTGTGTCCATTGCCTACGGGCGTCTTCTCTTGTCCCTCTTTTCTACTGTTTTTTTATCCCCATTTTTAATACTCCTTTCTACTATCTTTTCTACTCTTTTGGACTATATAATCACGATGACAAGAAGTCCACATAAGGACATTACAATTTAAAAGAAAATAAGGACAGTACAATGTTAAAGAAGATGAGGACATTAAAAAACTTGAATCACGCAACCTCCTACATAGGGATAATCACTGCCTCAAAAGCCAGTACTTGAAACATCTCCCAAATAGACCACACCAAAGAGCAAGTAGAGTTTCCTCAGAAAAATAATTCCCGCCAGCATTTGATGATGTCTGAAACCCCCTATACCCCAAAACTCCCTAGATGCTGATACCCGTAAGAAGCTACAAATTTAATTTTTTCCCACGGTTCTCCTTAGCCACTTCCTCTGCTTCAAAAATCATGGCATACATAAGACATCTCCAAAGACAATGAAGTCTATTCTTATTGTTCCCCCACAACCAAGAGATCATAATAAACTCACACCATTTTTCAGTAGCATTTTATCCCCTCCAAAAAGATTCTGAAAACTCTGTACCAAAAGAAACGAGTATAGGAGCAATATAGCATTATTTGATTAGCAATTTCCGCTTCCTCTTTACATAGAATGCACTATTGTGGTGGAAGCTTAATATGAGGTCTTTTTTGCTAGAAGAAACCACATGCATTGATTCTCTTTCTGGAAGCTAGCCACATGAAGACCTGCACCTGCCTTTTAAATGCTTTTGTGTGGTTCAAAGACGGGGAAAGATTTTAACATAGGACCTTGATGAAAACAACACGTATGAAAATATGGACCCTCTTTAACAAGGTGGACATTTGAAGAAAGCCATCAAGCTCTTGATCATTAAAATTCCTCTTAAAAGATATGTCCCACGCATAAAGAAGAGATGACTTCGAAGGAATGGAAAATTCAATTGAAGCACTTAAAAACTTTGCAATTTTTTAAAGTCTAGGGAAAATTCCACTGCCCAAGAATCCCTCCAAAGCAGAATTTTGAACTCCCCCTTTCACGGAAAAATGGACACGAGCAAGAAAAGAATCCAGTCCTTTAGATATGAACTTCATATGCCCTAGACACCAACATTGAATCCCATCCACTGTACTAGAGGCTATATTTGCTAAGAATGATAAGAGCACCAAAGTGAGTCTTGCTCTAAAGGAAATATCCAAAGCCATTTTCCTAACATAGCTTTATTTCTATTGATTAAACTCTCAATATCTAATCCAATTCTTTGATCTTATCACTATTTCCCATTTCATGGTATGGTCCTTTTTATTCTCACCCCAATCCCCACACAAATAGTTTCTCATTAGGCGCACAATCTTATTAGCAAGCCATATTTGCTACGAATGATAGAGCACCAAAGTGAGTTTTGCTGTAGAGGAAATCTCCAAAGCCATGAGCTTTATTTCAATTAATTAAATTCCTAATCAGAAATCCACTTTCTTTCTTTGATTTTATCACTGATGTCTGTGTCAGGAGATGATTTTTATTTTTATTTTCGCCCAATCCCCCACAAAAATTTTCTCATTAGGCACTCTATCTTCGTATCAAAATTAAGGTTAAACACTCCTTAAAATGGACCTAACCAAAATCAACCTCCTTGAAGGATAACTCTTATGTCACCCTTTGAACATCCTAATTTTTTTTTTCTCAACTGTCTCTCAAAAAAAAAAAAAAATCTTTCTCGGGTTACCTCCAAGGAGAAAAACGAAGTAAGTTAGCGGCCAGTCTTCGATCTCAGAGCCTGCATGTCCCGCCATTCGAATTAATTTTCTTTATCGACATTAATCCCCACTAGCTCGCATTTAGAAAAGTTAACCTTAAACCCCGCCCTCTTATTAAAAATTCCAACCACACTCGTCAGGTTGTCAAATTTGTCCATATCACTACTAACAGAGAAGATTGTGTCATCAGAAAATTGCAAATGAGACACATGAATCTTATCGTTCCTTATTACAATCTTTCAACATGATCTAAATTGCAAGCTTTAGTCACCAATGTACGCGGAGTGTCTACTGCCAATATAAAAAGAAGAGGGGAGAGAGAGAGGGCCCCTTTTCTAAGGCCCCGAGAAGTGCCAAAGTGGCCTCTAGGTCTACCATTGATTATAAGAGAAATAATTTAAAGAACCCAAGCAGATCCTAATCTCTCCACCTATCCCTTAAACCTTTCTATTCCAATACATAATCCAAAAATTCCCAACTCACATGATCATAAGCTTTTTCAAAGTCTATCTTAAACACTACTCTCATGTCGCACATTGACAAAATACCCGCGACTTACCCAAAGAGGCAACGCAATCCAATCTTTATGCCTAAACCCCAAACATTATACTCGATGTTTTTCTTAATTATTATTATTTATTTTTTCTCGAAGCACCACCATTCTTTACACAATATCTCTTTAATCACTAGTCTTTTATTTTTGACCCCAAATCTCTAGCGTTTCAACTCAAAATTTTCATTGGGACTCAACAGGTCCTTTGCTGCCAAGGATTCCACCGAAATCATAGCTACTCCGATTTCATTTTTTTTTAAACTCACCTACCCATTTTTTTCTTGACACTCTTCCTAATGACACTTATTTTTTTTTTTTTTTGAATTGGAACAGTTTTTAACTTAAGCTTCTTTAAGACAATATATAACCTTTATCATTACCCTCCACAAAGACGCCTCTCCCTTTGTCTATGTTTAGATGAAAAAGGCTCTCTCCAGCAAAATGGCTTTCACCTCCCCCCCTTAATCACTGTTTCACCTTGGTACTCTTTCCACAGGTACGTCATACGACTCAGAACCATGGCCGTATTATTCGCTAGTTGTACCAAGGAATTTGGTTCCCCAGAACCTTGTAGAATAAGGACTGGATTACAGAAGCTGGACAACTAATAAGAACCGAAACACCCCCCTAGATAAGGGAACTAAAGAATTCAAAATACTACCCTATGATCTTAGAGACATACAAACTAGTAATAATTGGTAAAATAGTGAACATATGTAACTAAAACCTCTAACCAAACTAGAGCTTACTTACAAAATCTAATTGATGGAATTCCTATGCTATCTAACTTGACAGCCCCTCTAACAATTTAGGGCAAATCAGTGAAAGTTTGAAATAGAATCTGTACGATTCTTTACACTCCAATTTGCAAGGAGGTCAATGGGTTGATTACTTTCTAAAACATGTTCAATCTGTAAGATCATCTCGCCCATGATCTCTCTGTCTCTCTCTGTATCTTATTTTGTAATTTATTTTTTTATTTTTTAAGCTTTGGCAGCATATACCTCAGATGCCATGGGGAAGTTTAATTTTCATTCAACACCCTGAATAAAATTTTAGAATCAGAGTCGACCACCACTTTGCAACAACCCAATTCATGCGCAATTCGAACACCTTTAAAAAGTCCCCTCGTCTTGAAAACTGACATCTACACGTCAATGGCCAAAAAAATAAACAAACACCAACTTAGAGAGAAACAAATAATTTCTTATATTCAAAATCAAGACCATCCCCAAATGAGGAGTCCAAGAAGGAGTATATATAGGGAGAGAATTGCTTGCTAATCAAGTAATTACCTAAATGATTAAAAATGACAACTAATAACAAAAATATACCTAATTAGTCCCAAACATGCTTACCAATTAAAAGATATAAAAGGAAATAAAAGAACTAAAATAAAAAGGAAAACTAAAAAGAAATATTAAAAATGACAAATAAACCCTAATATGAACCCATTTCCATCAGAAACCTTATTGGAGTTGATCCCGAAGAATTGAGAAAAAGCAATGATCATTTTATCTTGGCTTGTCCTTTACTTTTATCAGTCACACTCGCAGAATTTTCTCTGGGTACATCTCTTAATTTGCCAGCAAAATTTGGGCATCCCCCTTTTCCACATTCTCTACTCCAGCATCTCGGTTTTCATAAAATCTGACACAATGGTACAAGGACCACAATCAAGATAAGATTTTAAATTCGATTTTTTTCCGTAAACTATAATTGTATGGCTAATCACTTTATTGGCCCCAAGGACCTCATTCTTTTGCAATGACTGAAAGTTACAGCTATCCTCCTTCCCACATAACTGGGAGTTAAATCTTCATTACTATCACCTGACTTCTCCCTTTTTTTGATAACAAATTCATCTCTGAATTCACTTTCCTTCTATGTGTCAAAGGGTTAACTAGATCCACTTTGACAACATCAGCATTGTAAGCAACTCTTGTGTTTTGGGCCAGTTTTCCTTCTCTTTGTAAATTTCGGTGTTTTTCAGCACCCAATTGCTCCCTCAAATGATGCTTGGACGACATTGAGCGAGGCTTGACAACGACCTCCATGCAAGTATCTTCGATTAAAGATACTTTGATCTTTAATCGTCTCTGGTCGGAGCCCCCCAAAACACATTTGATCTTGAAGGCTAACATCTATGAAGTACATACACTTCTGAGATGGCTGCGTGTATGTGTTGTACTCGACACTCTTGGACATTTGTCCACTTCTTTTCACGCATCCATGATTGAGATATAAATTTAACTGGTCCAACACTTGTTTGCACATGTATATACTTACTGTATAAACATACAACAATATAACTTAAATTGGTGCCACCATTTTCCTTTAAGAGAATATGCCCAATGTCCCCCGCTCTACTAGCTAGCACTAGAACGGTCTTTCAGGAAAACTCTTATCGTATAAGAAAAACTTCATTTTTTGAAAGTCTTCAAACATGTACTCTTTCTTTTCTTTACATGTACATGTAAATTAATGTGTTTTCTCTCTCTCTCTCTCTCTCTCTCTCCCCTCTACTTGGACGGACCCCAAGGTAGCTTATCTTGTCCGTATCATTCTTCCGTATTGAAAGGAGTTCGCCTCAAGCCGAAAATGGATGAAAATCATCTGGTCATCATTATTTTTTGTGGGCTCCCTTGCTTGAAAGATGAGGGGACCTTGGAATTTTGCGGTACACATGAACACGGGCTTCCATGTGATCAAACCAAAGCTACTGGGCAAAAATGCATCCTCACAGCAATCCTAACCCAAACGTGATGCGTTAAATAACCAACTCAATACAAGGCTTAAATATAGATATGGACGGACCCAACACCCTTGAACAATACGACCTTTACATTCTTAGCTTAGCCTGATCCCACAAAAGTTAAATCTAACCCACGGGCAAACCCCGCTAAACCAGATCCTTTTCTGAAACAGCACTACATATTAAAATAAGAAATTCCTCCACATTGGTTTTAAACAATTGGAAATTTTTCTGCCAAGATTGTTGAGGCAAGACGAATCACGATGTCCTCGTACTTTCTTGGAAAATCTTCTTTGTGGGCCTAAAGCGTGCCAATTTGTCATTGGATGGGAATGCGAATGAAATAGTCTCCAAAGTGGCCTCATCCACATCCTTTTGACATACCGTGGGTTCATCATAATTCTGTTGTGGTTTCAGAAATGTATCTTATTCCTATTAAGATGGTTATTTATTTTGTAAATATTTGGTGTTATATTGTTCTGATGAATGTTGCACACATATTACTTGGTCAACCATGGATTGAGTTCTTAGATGTGGATCATGATGAAGAGGAACAATCATATATATGAAGGCCAGCACATACAATTGAATTGTTTTAAGCCCAAAGTTGTTAACCCTATTTCTATGCCTTCTACTCCCATGCCACGTGATGATAGTGTGCTCAAACAATCTAAAGTTAAGCCGGAAGTTGAGACTGAGAAGCAACCTGAGGCTTTTGAGTTTTAGTACATTGATTTCATCACTTGTGGCTTCCAGTATACCGGTTCCACTTTAGATCCCGAAATATCAGGCGTTCTTTATGCAATGTTAACTCTCATGGGTTACTATTCTTCCTGTTGGGGAGAATGATGCATGGAAGCTAAACAAAATTTTAGTTATAGTTGTATTTAAATTTCTTTTGTATTAGAATGAAAGTGAATATTGATTATCGTAATTTATGTTAATTAATAATTGGTGTATATATTAGCTATAAGAGTGTAGTTAGTATTTAGCAAAGAGAATTATGTCTTTATATTGAATTAGGATCTGATAGGTTATAGATAAGATTATGGATCAATTACCAAAAACTCCCTCAAAACATTGTTTAATACACATTTAATCCAACTCTTTATATTTTGTTTAAAAAAGTCCCTCAAACACCCATTTAACCAATATTCTCTTATTTTCAAAGGTCCGCGCTAGCGGCATTCCAGCCCCACCTCGCCACCCCACCCCATCCCACCCCCGCCGGAGCTCCGGCGACCACCCGAACTCCTTTTTTTGAGTGTTTTTTATGTGGTGAGAAACTTTTTAGAACAAAATAAAAAGACTTGGACTAAACGTGTATTAAAAAATGTTCGAGAGACTATTTGGTATATACCCCTAAGATTATCTCTTTTTATTTGGCAAATTTGAGCTATATATTAATTAAGCATGTGTGCTCGGGGTGTACGGCCATCTCTCCCCCTCTTCTCTACTATCTTTTATCTCCAGTATTATCTGACATCACTTTCCTCATAAATGAACACTTGTGGAATATGAAATTTCCAAGTCTTTCTCTAACTTGCCCCCTGTTATTGTGGGCCGCCCCTACCGCCACCGTATCTGCCACCTTTGCCCTTCTCCTTGCTTATTTCTAGCTTTCATACAGATAGATTCAGGGACGAAGCTAGGATTTCCCAAGAGTGGGGGCTGATTTCATGACGATTTTCGGGGGTTTGGGGGCGAGAGCCCCCCCGAGCCGAATTTTTTTCAAGTTATTTTTGAGAATTTGCCAAAGAATTACTGAAGTATTTATTTAATCTAATGGAAAGAAAAACGTGTATATTGATTGATTAAAGATTTAAAACCGTAAAAAATGCAAGCACAAATATAAATTTCTATTTGTATTTTAAAACAACAGTTCCTAAAATTAGTGCTAACATCAACCCTAAAATTAACCCTTACAAACATTAACCCTAAAATTTACCCAAAATTTAGAACCAAGATAAATAGAGAGGGAGAGAAATAAGATATACCTATTTTTTTTATGTACTTCTCCAAACGTCAACTATTTCAACAACAAATATAATTTCATCAATCTCAAATTTAAACCAACATTTCAGCCCCAAATTTAAAGCAACAATATCCCTAAAAATAATTACAAAATGTAGAGGAAGTATGGGTTTGAGTTTGGCTGAATTGTAGAAGTAAAAGGGTTTGTTTGTTTTATTAAAAAAGGTAAAAGGGTATATAACTTGAAACTATTGGTTATTTGTATATATTCCCCAATTTTTTTAAAACTTTATTCATTTATACGTATATTTTAAAAGAAGCTTATATATGTATTTGTTTTAAAGTTGTGGCGGCTCAAGCCCCCCCACTAGGGCCTCACCTCCCTCCGTCCCTACATGGATATTAGTACGATTGTTGGACATTGTATCACCATCCAACGTTTTTGGTTGCTGGTTTTTCGTAATGCAGGAGCAACATTTACTGGTTCGAAGACTTGGAGACTACAAATATAACACGGGGTTTTTTGGGGGGGGGGAGGTTGGAGGGTTGGTAAGGGGGAAGGTGGGGATGCGATTTAGAAGTCAGATATATCGTAATTGAATTGGAAACAAATTTCAGTAAATCAAGGGGATATCTACTTATGCACATCTGCCTATTAATTACTCTGAAAAGGAGAAAAAAACAGAGAAAATTTCTGGAATATTAGTTAAATAATTTGTAGAATCCACATTTTTTAAAGCCAGTAACTTTGGTAATAAAATGATTGTAAATGAAAATGAGGGATACTCTAAAATCAATTTTTTGATTCAACGATAAAAGCTCAAGATTCCAACCCATGTGCATCAATTAAAGTTTGAGAACAACAATTCTTGCAAATAATATCCAAGTTAATTCTGTATCCAATGGATTCCTTCAAGCACCTTTCATTGGCCCAATCAACATTTAATAACAGCCTTCATACCTAGGTTAGTTGAGTGGTGGACCGAAATTGAGTCTATATATATGAGAAAATAAGAAAAATCAAATAATCAGAATATGTATTTTAGGTCACGTCATTGTGAATAAATAATTTGAGCTGAAAAAGAGAGAAAATTGCATACACTGGCTCCAGTTGGACCACCCGCTGTAGACAGAGCCCCAACATGTCTGGGTGTCAAAATTATAACAAAAATTATTTGTTTTTCGAAAAGAAGTGTAGAAATAGATTTAAAATTAGTAATCCGTCCCATTGTATTGGATATAAATTGCATACAGGACAAGTGGGATAATTTAATATTGATATGTACACGGAAACGGAAACGGAAACTATATTTAGGACAAAGAATAGATTATGGGGTTGGATTGTATTCTTGTGGTTTACTGTTCGATTGACATCATGTTGTTTATATTTACATATGACCCAACTCGGATTTGGTTTTGCAGTAAATCTGAGTACATTGTTTACAAGCTCAAGGAGATGGGTAAGATCTCAGAGAATGACATCTTGCTGATCTGCGGCAAGTTTGATCGTCTAGACAGTAGCAAATGCGGTAAGATTACTCTTGCTGATCTTACCGAAAGTCGTCACCGAAATTTAGACAGGACCATCCATTTTTCACCAGATCAATGAAGAAGTATATATCAAATTGCAAAGTCAATTTTGTGTAAAAATATCATTCAAATTTAATCTTGAAAATAATCTATCCCAAACGAGATAAACTCAAATTCTGGCAATAGAAAAGTCTTTTCATAAACATTTTGGGAGTGATATGATGTTCATACAAACATTTTGGGCCCTTTTGGTTGTCTCCCCAATTGTAAATTTGCCCATTTAAAATGGGTTCATTAGTGAATTGTCTTAGGGCCTGTTTGGTTGTCCCCAAAATTGCAAATTAGCCCATTTAAAATTAACTCATTCATGAATTGCCTTATTATTAGTGTTTGGTTACAAGAATGAACAAATTCAAAAATGAACCAATTCATGTTGATTCACAAAAATTTAAATTAGCTCATTTCACCAAAAGCTTGAAATTGCACAATTTATAATTACAACATGAATCTTCAATGCACCACTCCCATAGAGTACCTCTTACCATACTACTCTCTCTCTCTCTCTCTCTACACACACACACATCAAAAGTAAACAACTCCATTTTCTTTTCCAAACACATCACAAATTAGATTTAAACCCATTTAAAATTATTATATCGACAATCTATTCATTTCAAATTGATCAATTTATAAAATTAAATAATTTACGCAACCAAACGGACCCTTATTGTTTGGTTACAAAATGAACATATTAAATAATTAACCAATTCAATTCAATATCACCAAAAACATGAATTTTCACAATTAAAATTTATAACTTAGTCTTATATGAACTACTTTCATAGAGTTCTCTCTCTCTACACAGACACACAGACACACACACGGGTGTGCCTGTGCCTATGGCACGGTACAGTTTTAATTTGGTCTATTGGTTTTTGGCGCATTAGACTTGAAATGCAATTAGGTTCTATTAATAAATTTTAAAAATGCATTAAAAAATAATGACTAAAAAAACTTCAAAACCAACTAAGAAACACAAATCTAGTCCGCTTGATCAATAAACAATCAAATTAAAGTTAGGAAGCTTTGGGCTATTTTGTTTTGGTTATATTTAGACAAAACATGTTTTGTTCATAATTACTTTTTCGGAAAAGAAAGCTTACAAATTTATTTAAGATCTCTCATGAAAAAATATCTAGTTAAAATTGAACATATGTAATTTTGAAAAGGAGTATTCATGTTTATAATTAAAAAACAAATGAAAAATTACATTCTTAATAAAAATAGACAATAAACAAAAGGATCAAATGCTAAAAACTCCCTCAAATATTTTTTAATGCACATTTAGTTCAAGCCTTTTATTTTGTACCAGAAAGTCACTTATTCTCTTATCTTTAAAGGTTCGTGTCAGCGATATGGTGAAGCTTTTTTGACATGGTGAAGGATTTTTTGGTGCAAAATAAAAAGGCTTGGACTGCACATGTATTAAAAGAAGTTCAAGGAACTATTTGATATATGCTCATAAATAAAAACCTATTTTAAATAGTAAAAATGAATTTTTAACTACAAAATAATTAATTGATTTAATTCAAAGGACTTTTTAAATAAATTAAGTTTTGCAAATTCGATTTCTCTCATTATCTCCATATGGCCATTTATTAACAAATCTACAGTGTTTAACCATACGTACAAAGTCTACAGAATTCATTACTACACTGCCTAACCAAACACAATTGGAGTGGTCAAATTGAACAAAGTCCGTTATTATCCTTAATCAAATTATTTTTAGTGTGGATGTAGTGTACCCAATGAGTATACTCATTGAGCAATGTGCCCAACCTTCAACAGCATGTTAGTTATAAAGGTCCAGTTTGAATTGACAACCAATTTCACCATCATCACCAAATCACATATTTTACAATGAGTAGTAGTACAAACATACGGTTAAGTATCAATTCAGTATCGAATGTGTTTTAAATACATTATATTATAGTGAGATTTATACCTTTATACAATGAATTTAAAGCACATTCGGTACTGGGTTAACAGTTGGTGTGCGTATCTTTATTCTTTTGCAATACCCTAAATTTAACTAAGATTTTATAAAATATATAAAACACGAAACCCTCTCCTTTCCGTTTTCCATGTTTTCTAATTCGACATTTTTTTTCAAACCCTTCCATTTTAGAATTTTCTGTAAACTCCTCAAAATATCAAGCATTATTATTCAACCAAGTTCAAGAATTTAAAAATGTTTCCAGAATTATTTTCAAATTCCCCTAAAAATGTTTTCAGAATTACTTTTCAAAGTCCCCCAAGACTTTAAAAAATGTTCAAGAATTGAAAAGTATTGGCAATGAAATCAATTCAACCACCCATTACACATGCATAACATATGTGCTTCACAAAGAGTATATAGTTTTATGACTTTCAAACCAACATTGAAGAAACTGAAAGTGGAGGGTAACATAGGTGTAGTAAACGTCAAAAAACACAAATGTGAGAGAGATGATAAAAAAGCCATCCGCTTCATGGAAATGCATGGACCTTAATTTACACTGATTGATTTTACTGGCAGTTCGTCATGATTAACCACTGTAAGAAAAATGTAGATATAAAACAAATTAGTATAGTATGTGCGTTGGAAATAATATATGCAGAATAAACGAAAAAATCCTAAATTCGAAATAGATAAAATTAGAAGGATTTATCGATCGAGGTTTGTGTTGGACACAAAGTCCTAAAGGTGAAATTGCTCGCTGATATTTGTAGCTGTCAGCCTTGTGAACATACACCTCCCAGGATTCAACGATCAGATTTACACACCAGCTTTCGACTTGATATTAGTATACTTTTCTACCGTACCAAAGAAATATGATTCTCATCATTGACTTTATTAATTGGGTACCTAACCACTTGTCTCTTTTTCTTACTACCATAAAAAATTAAAATGTTATTCACCATTTTTATAACTTACCAATCAGATGTACCATACACTAATCACGTGGGAAAAAATCTTCTCTCCGATGTAGGCGAAAGACGATAGTATTTTGTCAAGTGCTAAATTTTCAGGACTAAATAAATGGGACAATATGTGCCACCATCTTCATTATACTCAACAATTTAGGTCACAACCTATAAAACCATCATCATTCTCTCTATATACGTATCCATCTAGTCTCTCATATATATGAATCCAACAATTATGACATAATGAAAATAGTTTAAAAAATTTAGGTTAAAAAAAACATAATATCGGCTAATACTTTTTTATTTGTTATTATTTTTTCAATAAAGAATAGTATTTTAAACTGTTTTTTAAAATATTTTTTTATTTTTTTAAATTAAAAACTAACTCTTTTTCATCAAAATGGTGATGATAGTTTTAAAAACCTTTTTTTATTTAAAAAGCTGTTATGATAGTTTAAATTTTTTTTTTTAAGATAGATTTAAAAACTTTTTTTTTTCAAAAAAAATGTTTTTTTACATAAAATTGGGGAAAAAATTAACAAATAAAAAAATAATTCTTTAAATTGAAAACTGTTTTTTAGATTTTTTAAGTAACACGATCACAATTTAAATAAAACGCGATGTGACATAAAGTCGTATTTTTTTTATACTGATGGTGAGGACCATTATTTATTATTTCAAAAATAATCGTTTTACTATTTAAAAAAATGGTCCGGGCAGCGATATGCATAGACGGTCCAACCACCTATACATACCGCTGGCGAGGATCATTTTTTAGTATACTGGTACGTGCGAGCGGTATATATAGGCGGTATTATAAAATATTTTAAATAAAATGTAAAAAAAATAGTTTTGAACAATTTTTTAAGTGCCTAAAGATTTTATTTAAAAAAATTGTTGTAAGTAAAATCCAAGCATGGGAATGTTTTAAGAAAATTGTTACAAAAATTCTAATAGTTAGAAAAATTGTAACAAAAATTCTAATAGTTATAAAATTGTTTTATAAAAATAAAGAGTCAGTAGTTCCAAATCAGTAACTATTAGAATCTTAATTTTTTTTAAATAAAATAGTTAGGCACTTAAAAAAATATTTAAAATGTTTATTTAAAATTATTTTTTTTGTACATTTTATTTAAAATGTTTTAGAATACGCGACCAAAATAAAATTAACACATGGCACGACACACCTCAAAATCTTAATTTTACGTAAAATGAATATGACACATGAAAGTGACATGGCACGACACAAAATTCCTTTTTTTCGAAATGCGAACACTGCCCACTTGTCGTGTTATATTTTAAGTGGGTTGTGTTAGTATTTGGTAAAAATGAGATTTCGTATTGTGTCAAATTACCTTTATATGTGAAAATAAGATTTTGAGGCGTGTCGTGTCATTTTTATTTTGATTGGATTCGTGTTTGGTTAAAAAAATAACATATATTGTGGCGTGACACTTTTATTTGGGTCGTGTTAGTGTTTTGTAAAAAAATAATATTTCATGTTGTGTTGTGTCATTTTTATTAGGACCGTGTTCATGTTTGGTTAAAAAAAAATTATCGTGTCGTGTTGTGTCGAATTGCTTTTATTTGAATCGTTTTCGGTTATAAAAACAATTTTTAATTAAAAAACAGTGTTTTATTTGTTCATTGTTTTCCCAATTTTATGTAAAAAAATATTTTTTTGAAAAAAAAAATAGGTTTTAAATCTATCTTTAAAAAAAACTTGTATAAAAGTATCATAACAATTTTTTAAATAAAAAAGGGTTTTTAAAATTATCATAACAGTTTTTTTTAACAGTTTTTATAAAAAAATGTTATTTTTTATTTTTTTTAAAAAATATTTTAAAAAACAGTTTAAAATACTGTTTTATATTGAAAAAAAATTAACAAATAAAAAAGTATTTGTTTGATCTTTAGAGCACAAGACAAATTTGTCTTTTAAAAAGTAATTTGAGTGTTTTAAGAATTTTTAGAATCTTTAAGAAATAAACATGAATACAAGCATGTTGAAGTGAAAATACATATGAATGCACAAAAAATAATAATCTAATAAGGTGTGAATTTGGTAATTCCGTAACTTAAAAAATATATATAATTATTCTGAAATTACCATTGAATTTAGAATTATTATAAAACATGAATAGAATAACAATAAAATTGAAAATACAAAATTTGAGCACAAAAGAGAGACAACATTCATGAATGAGATAGATATAATTACAAAAATCATGTATTTGCTTTGAAATTAACAAAGGCATACTTTTGATGGCAAATATGAATCTGATGGGAAGATTAAGGAACTTGGATAATTGACTTTTGATTTCTAAGATTTCAAGATGAATGTATTTGGATGTTTTGTTAGATGAATCTATTAGGAGAGAGAACGTATGAAATTAAGATCCATGGAATGATTGTAATTTAATGAATGTGTGAGACTAATATTAAGGATATGATATAAAATATTAATTTAATGAGGATAATTTAGTACTTTGAGATTTGAAGAGGAACTTTCCTCTTTTTAAGTAGTAGAGGTAGGAATTAGAAATGAAGATTTAAAAGAAAAAGAAAAATTAATAGTAAGAGTTTACAAACAAACTAAAGTAAAAACGGAAAATAATAATAAACTCGCTAGCAAAATGAAGGACCCTTTCAAGTAGGAGAGATAGAGCATCAATAACAGTGTGCAAACTGCAGCCACAACCCATGTTGGTGTGTGTTCTAAGGTGGTTTCTACTGCTCCTGTCGACATAAAACCCTGAAATTTTGACTCTCACCTGAGTCGACATAACCCAAAAGTTTTTACAGTAAAAGAGTCATGTTATGTTACTACATCAAACACATACAAAAATACATATATTCATACAAAAGAGTTATGTTACTACATGTAGACATAAAAACACATACCGGAGTAGACATAAAAATCTAGAAATTTTGAGTATTCACCAAAGTAGACATTAGACCCTGCAAAACAAATTTGAGAAGAAAGAGAAAAAGACTCAGCGACGGCACATACGCCGGTAAGGGGTGTTGAGAAAAGAAAAATATAGAGGAGAGAGAATATAGATCCAATTTTCCTCTACTAGTGCTCCGACACCTGCTCCCCCTTCGCCACACCCGACCCGTTCTCAGTTTTAGACAAACTCCATCTCCTCTCAGGCAAAGAAATGTTCGTCACCGGGTCCTAAAATCACACTGTCAAACTATTGGGATGTTAGAATTACGAAACCGGTGGAGGATGTAAACGGAGATATGGGATTTGATGGAGAAAATAAAGTGGGGATGTCAGTATTGGAAATAAGCAAATATCCAAAGGGATTTATTGAGCCTTGTTCTCTGATGTTCTTGACAACATAAAATTTTATTGAGCTTGTGCTCCGATGTCCTTTCATGGTTTAGACGGGATTTAAAAGAACAAAGTCCCCATGGAAAAATTTTGAACCTTTAGATTCAAACCCTTAAATTTAATCTCATCCACCATTTAGAATAGATAAAAATTCCTTCCTCCTTTATTATATATATATATATATATATATATATATATATATATATATATATATACAGTTCTGCTTTTGTGAGGACTAGTCCGCATTTTAAGAATGCGGACCGGACATGACCTAGCGGTGAGCCCAGAAAAGAGAAAGAGTGTACCTATAATTTAGGCGATAGTTTCTAGGCGCACCGTTAGGTGACACATGTTCGGTCCGCATTCTTAAAATGCGGACTAGTCCGCACAGGAGCATTATTATATATATATATTTCATTGTTTATAATTCGTTCATTTTTTTTAGTTCTGTAATTTGAATCACATTGTTCTAGTTAAAGGTTGGCTCTTTCTATTTAAGTTTCTCTCAGTTCCCAAAAATTTATAAACCACCATATATAAGATATGCTTTGTTTGTCCTCGACTTGTTTAATCAGTTCCCAAAAAATTCATTAACCATTATATATAGGGTCTCATTTGTTTTACCCATGACCACATATATATATATTACCACACTGTTCGCACACTATCATGGTACTATTCACTCAATATTCATTGCATTATACATGGTATTGTTCATTAACGAAAACATTATTCACAATTGTTCATTAAAAAAATTGAACCATCTTTGTATTTCATATTTTTTTATAAGAAAAATGGTTGGTTACATGAACAACATATGTGATATGAGGATGTGTAATAGTGTGGTATACTAAGACATCAACAATCGTTCAATAGGGAGTTAAATTATCCAAAGGGATACCATCAGAGGGAGTGAGACGAACATGAAGCTCCTTCATTCCTAGTGTCAGTTAAACTAGTTCTCTCAAGAATATCTGTAGCACACTTGGACTGAGATAATAGGTATCCTTTAGGAGAATAACCTTTAGGAGAATAAGTTACTTCAATGATAAGAATATAACAAAGAGGCCCCATATCCTTTATCCGAAATTTGCACTGTAACTGAAGCTTTATATTAGTGATACCAACGATATTATTACTGTAACACCCCGCCTAATTAAATACCGGGTGGCCAGTCCCATGCCAAATTAAAACAGAATATACAATTGGCTCATTCTTAGCATCACTGTCGAAAACATTTACAACTCACCCAATACTCAATTAAGCTGGTGTTAAAAACTTTTCAAATTTTAATTTAACAAAATCCATTTCCAGTTTAAGAATAACACAACACATTTTATTCTACAACACTGATAACCAATTAGATAACACAAAATAATTTGAATGCAGTTGGAATAAACATTCCCAAATAATATTAATCCATTACAGTAATCCCAACAATATCAAATGTATTAAAATGACAAGAATACCATAGTATCTGACTCCGATAGGAAAAGATAACTGAATCCTTTGGGCGACATGCCCTAACTAAGAATACTGTGAATCAAATGAAGATA
This sequence comes from Sambucus nigra, assembly GCA_949130495.1. Taxonomy (NCBI): domain Eukaryota; kingdom Viridiplantae; phylum Streptophyta; class Magnoliopsida; order Dipsacales; family Adoxaceae; genus Sambucus; species Sambucus nigra. The sequence continues at coordinate 237,711,556 of OX422222.1, forward strand.
GGCGTCTAAGCAAAACTCCATAAATCCATAGCCTGTCAAAATTCGCGAAGGTTGGCGTCCCTGTTGCTGGACACCTGATATAGAGATACAATAGAAGAGAAAATATGCAAGGAAACGGGTCAGAGCCCGAATGTGTAGATGATTTTTAAAACAACAAGTATTTAACAAGTGCAATAAAGCATTTATTATGTACATATTAGATCCAACTCTCACTTGCTATTCTCACCTCTCAACTAGAGTGCACACTTAACGTTTCCTATTAACCTCCTAGTTAATGGTTCCTCTTTTCTAGTCTCCATATTATAATTCCATTCCCATATCATAATCCCCGTATGTCCCATACCATACGTCACATTATTTACATTTCTCCTTTATATGATTAGTTTCTCATTAACATGAATCATTACTCATTAATATGAATCGTTTCTCATTAACATGAGTTAAGCTTTTCAATTCTAGAAGCATAAACATTCATTAACTTAATTCCATTATCTTTCTCTATTCACCGTTATCTACAATTATCACCGTAGATAGATTTAACCACAATATATCCATCATTCATTTAATCCATTATATATATATATTCATATATAATACAGCACCCCGAGTCACAGCTGCGGTGCAATGCATTACTCTGATATCATGTCCCATCATCGCAGGTCGCCGAATAGGGGACTAAAGGTTCGGTGAGATTCCACGAACCACAAACAACAACAAACAAATTGGAGGCGAACATAGTTCTCGTATCCATGGGTCACGCACATACCTACGTACCCACAGTCAGCGGACTTATCAACTCCCCGATAAGTCTTTCATAGACCTATGTTCTCGAGCGACAAATCAAAGATCCCATGGATTCATCAGGATATGACTGCCCTCACGCGCAAACCTCCCACCGATAGCAAGTAAGCTAGGTATGTCATACACATAAATCATCAATCAATCAAATAGGTATTATCATACCTATAATATAATATCAACAAGGTAATATCACTACCCTAAGATATTTCCCATACGTAGCATTATATCTCTTATAAATTCCACGTATTAAAATATCATATCTTTACTTCATAATTTAATTATCCTCGCATCCTATAACATCTCTCCACTCCCGACGTCGTTAAGGTTCGTGCGCGGAGCGTCTCGCAAAGCGAAATCCAAACAAGGAACCCCTCCAATACACTACTACTTAACTTTGTCGATCGAGGAGATCCGACAACTACAACTATGCGATCGGGATAACCTCATACCTCTTTCAACCAAAAGTGTTCTAAACTCCCATCTCTATCCAGGAGGCATACCACTACGCTCTTGTACTACACTCAATCCTTGCGTAATCAGTAATGAGTTTAAACTCAGTCCTTGATGTTCAAATTTTAACCCTAAGGCTACCCTCACTCAATACAAGATTCAAATAGGTTTTTCCTCAACATATATTCAGTAAGAATTCACTAATATCCTACTGGTCCATAACATCATTTCTCCCGAATTACTACGAGTTTAATTCTCCTTTTTATTAAGGTTAAAATCGATAGTTTCAAATCTCTTATAAACACATCTTCTTTCACTTAGGATTAAACCCTCTTGTAAACTTAAGGATACACAGGTGTTATATCAAATCACCCCTACTGGTCCTATCTTTAATCCTCATACATCTCCATTTAGAATTTAACAAATGAATCTAGCAACCGAAATTCCATTCGATATAATTTTCATCATTTTAATCACTTGAATCCAAATCAAATTAATTCAAATCTTATCAAGGGTTTACTGATATTTTCTAAGTCCCATAATATCCAAATAATAATCTCCAAAGATCCACAAAAGGTTTGGATAAGAATCAACATTTAAAAGGAAACAACTTTACATATTCTGGGGAGGTCGATCGATCGAAGGCAGGGGTCGATCGATCGATCCCTCAGGTCCAAGCCTGGTTTGCTGCATTTTCTGCAACTACGGGTTTCACCATTTTTACTCATTTAAACCTTCATATTAACCTCCAAAATGAGTTATAATTATTTCTACATGATATATCAACATATATGAACGATTTCCAATACTCTAAACATCCTAGAATCATCAAGGGATTGGATTAAAAGCATGTTTCTCTCCTTATTTCCAGAAAATCATCAACATATTAACTTCAAGAACACTTCAATGGTTTTCAGATTTTTCTTCCATATATATATGATTATTTCGTGATTATTTTCATCCTACAACATGAGTTAAATTCCTATATCATTTCAGTTTCCATAAATCCATTTAAGCATTCCATTATTTCTTCCAAACAAGAATAATCTTCTCTTTTCATACTATTCTAACATGGACAATATACGAACTTAAATTGACATTATTAAACACTTGCCTTTTTTGAAGGTCTGATCCTTTGGTGTAGTATATCTCAGTTGGTTGTCCCTTCTCCGGTCAAACTCCGGTGGTGGTTGGTGGTGGTGAACCTTGGTTATTGTTCTTCTCCTTCCCAAGTAGGCTTTTCCCTTCCCAAGCACTCTTACACTCTCTCTAGGAAGATGGCTTCTCTAATTTGTGAAGAGGATATGAATAACTCCCATACACTTAATCTAACAATACTTATAATAGTACCAAATCCGAAATAACTATTCATCCCCCCTAGAAAAATGACCAAAATGCCCTTTCGGGTTTTCTATTCATTTTCAAATGACCCGAGACTCAAAATTAAAATTCAAATAGACTTTTCTGACTATTTCGAACCTTCCGGACGCAACTACGCAGTCGAAATGACTATAAGGTCGATATTTCCTTTTTAATTTAATAAACTAGTCCCGACACGTCCCATACCGCGTCTGACTAAAAATATAAATTACCGAATTTATATCATACAGTCATATCAATGACATCACATTCATATATTACCTAAATATCTTTAAGTAATATTCAGAATCATCCATTTCAATATCCACAGTCCGGATAAAACCCGAATGAATTAATTAATAATAAAATCCAATTAATCCATTAATTTAAAATATAACCCATTTTAAAAGTCAATAAAATCACGGGGTATTACAATTACCACCTAAGATCAGCTCGTCAACATATAGTAGAAGATCAATATTTCCAGTATTTGTTAATAAATAAGAAAGGATTAGAATTACTGCGACGAAAAGCATACTATAGAATAACTGCTGAAAGTTTCTCAAACCAAGCACGTGGAGTTTATTTGAGATCGTATAATGCCTTGCAAAGCTTGAAAATTTCCCCTAGTTGATGAAAAACTCCTGGAGGAGTGTGACACCCCGCTTAATAAAATACCGGGTGATCAATCTTATACCAAATTAAAACATGAGTCTTATATGGTTCATTCTCAGCATCACTGTCGAAAATCAATTTAATTACTAATAACCTATTAGGCTAGCGTCAAAATTTTAATTAACTAATATTTTTAATCAAACCATTCAAATAAATCAATCACAACAGTTTATATGCAACAACTGAAATAAAATAAAATAATCGAACACTGGGTACAATTTAATATAACCAAATCGAATGCCGCACTAAAAGGTGGTTGTTGATACCAAATTTAGTCTGCTGACATGTCCCAATTGGGTGAAGACACGTGGCAATCTACATGGCAACAACAAACACTTTCGAGGAACACAGACGCTACGAGGAACCATGCTACAACGAGATACACTGCTTCCCCGACCAACTCAGACGCTCCGACTTACAAGAACTCTCCGAGGAACTTTTGAGTACCGAGGAACTTAGGCGGTCCGAGCAGCTTAGGTGGTCCGAGCTGCACCTCGAACAAAGCATTAATAGGAGGATAACCAACAGTTTGACTGTTCATTAAATGCGTATCATTCAGATGTATACACTTAAGGGGCATTTAATACATTACCCTTTCACATGTACACCATTTAATGTATTACCCTTTCACATTACAGCCTCAGAGCTATAAATACATTGTATTACCCTCATTGTAAGGGGGCCAAAATTTCTTGATTGAACTTGTAATCGAGAATTCCCAAATAGTCATTAATAACAGAAACAGTGGACGTAAGCCATTCTTATAAAGCTGAACCACTTTAAAAGTTCTTTGTCTCATTTTATTTATCTGTGATTAAATAATTAGATACAATCTAATTTTTTACATCAACAGATTAGCGCCGTCTGTGGGAAACGACTGGTAATATCGTTTTTCATCAAGAACAACTCATCACAAATGGTTGATATTCCAGAACCCGCAATCGAAACACTGGAAGCCCTCCAAATCCATCTGCTCCGCCTAATATTCCAGATCTGGCTGGAATAATGACAAATCTGGCCCAGGGCCAGACAGTCATGCAAGAAACGATGCGACAACTCCTACAAACCCTCCATGGCGGTGCACCAACCCATTCAGGACTGTGAAGTATTCAAAGAAATACCCGTTTACCTTCTTCACGTACTAGGCGTACTGATTCATATCGTACTGAGGAATCTGAAGATTTTTCTTATCAACCTGGACGAACATCGTCAGTGCGGGCCACAGATACTGAACAACGTATCACTCTCTCTCCAGAAAGGGCTAGTGCGCTAGAGAGGTTAAGCAGGGTATCACCTTTTGATCGATTAGGACCTAGAAGGAGTAGAAGTCCTCCTAAAGTCGCATCGAGGAGTTTTCGACGACCATCAGATTTAAGGGAAGGATCTGCCCAGTCGCGACCAGCTGCTCGTCAAGATAGATCCCAGGAAGCCACATCAACGCGATCAGTTGCTCGAACCAACAGGCCCGAGGAAGGAAATGATGCATGGAAAGGCTCTATTCAACGGCTGGAGGATAGATTAGGGGAAATGGCTAAAGCCAAAAACCCTCTACAACGAACTTTTGTTCGAGGAACACCTTTTGTCCAGGCCATTGTAGATTTTCCAACACCATCAAAGTTCAAAGCACCTGTTGTGACCCCCAAATATGATGGAAAGACAGACCCTATCCTTCATATAGAACAATACCAAGCTGCAGCCGACATCTATGCTGTTCTAGATGAAATGAGATACAGAGCATTCTCGGGAACTCTTACCGGATCTGCTCAAATGTGGTATAATAATCTTCCTCGGGGTAAGATCTCAACTTTCCTTCAACTGGCCGAGTTATTCATTGGGAATTTCTATTTTGGGGTAAAGCCAGTTAAACGAGTAGCACATTTGTTAAGTGTTAGACAAAAGGCTGGTGAGAGTACCAGAGATTATATAACTCGTTTTAATAACGAGAAACTCGAAGTCATTGGTTATGAGGAAAAGACAGCAATTACCGCCTTGATGAGTGGACTACTGCCCAACAAGTTGTACTACACTTTGGCCAAAGATTCACCTAGAACCATGTCAGACCTAATGGGAAAAGCGTCCAAAATTATGAATGCCCAGGAGGCTATGGCTGCGAAGAAGAATATGGATGTCAAAGAAACCAAGGTGGAAGGTGATAAAGCTAAGAAGAAAGAACATAAGAACAATGGTAATGACAAAAACTCAAAAATAAGGTCGACTTGGGAAGTGTTGAGGAAATTTGATAATTATACTCCTTTGAAGAAGGACATCAACCATGTTCTAGAAGAAATCAAGAACAAGGAGGAATTAAATTGGCCAGAGAAAATGAAAGCAGACCCCGAAAGGAGAAATAAGGCAAAATATTGCGAGTTTCACAAAGATCATGGCCATATGACTAAAAATTGCATAGCTCTTCATAATGAGATTGAAACACTCATCAGACGAGGAAAACTGGCAAACTATATTGATCGGAAGAATGATAGAAGAAACAACGACCGAGAAAGAGAGAGGTCCAGATCTCCTCATCGGGCAGAGGAAAACAGGAAGAGAGACCATGAAGTTGATCCAGAAGACGACCCCGATCTTCCCAAAAGACCAAGGCATCCAGAACGTGAGGTATTTTCAATACGCTTTGGATCATTTGATTGAAATGTTATTACAGGTGGAGATGCAGGAGGAGGAGACCTTACTGCCGAGAGAAAAGCTTACCTCTGTGAGGCTCAAGCTTGCTCATACATTCAACGAATAAATCTAGCTGAGGAGGATCGCCCGAGAAAGGTGAATAAAGAGAAATTGGTCATTGGTTTCTCAAAGAATAACCTCGCATGTGTTCTATATCCTTATGATGACCCATTGGTGATCAAAATGAGGATGAAGGAGGTAATGATTTCAAGAGTACTGGTCGATAATGGTAGCTCGGCAGACATCATGTTCTACTCATGCTTCGACAGTTTAAATCTAAAGCTATCTCAACTGGAGCCTTATCATAGACCCCTCCTCGGTTTTGCTGGCGAAAAAGTATTTCCACTTGGGACGATCAAGTTGGATATATTCATTGGTACGTGGCCTGCTTGTCGGACAGAAAGAATACGCTTTTTCGTGATGGATAAGAATGTTCAATCATCATACAATATCATCATGGGAAGAGTAGGATTGAAGAAGTTCGAGGTTGTACCATCTACGGTGCATCAGTGCCTAAAATTTCCAACAAATTTTGGAGTAGGACTTGTTAAAGGTGATCAGAAAGTAGCTCGGGAATGCTATTATTCATCTGCCGAGCAAGAGGAACTGGAGGAGTCAAGGAAAAAGACTACAACTTATCAAGTGGATGAAGGGGCAGAAATTAAAACATTGGATCCCAGAGATGAGTCGCAACTCGTGAAGGGTCAAGTGGTGGAAGCTACTGAAAATATCATTCTGGACGACGAGCACCCTAAACGAACTACTCAAGTAGGTTCGTCGTTGGAAGCCTCATTAAAACAGGAATTGATAACTTTCCTTAGAAGCAGAAAGCAAACTTTTGCGTGGAGTCAAGAGGATATGGCTGGGATAGTCCCAAATTTCTTATGTCACGAACTTAATGTGAATAAGGATATCAAGCCTGTGAAGCAGAGAAGAAGAGTATTCAGCCCCGAGAAGAATCAAGCTATACAGGAGGAAGTCGAGAAGCTCCAGAAAGCCTGCTTTATTGAAGATGTTAAATATCCTGACTGGTTAGCAAATGTGGTGATGGTGAAGAAGAAGAACAACAAATGGAGGATGTGTGTAGACTTCACCGACCTCAACAAAGCATGCCCAAAGGATCACTTTCCGCTGCCCCGAATTGATCAACTAGTGGATGCTACCTCTGGACACAAGTTGATGAGCTTCATGGATGCTTACTCTGGTTACAATCAGATTAAAATGAAACCTGAAGACAGGGAGAGTACTTCTTTCATTACCCCTAGGGGAACTTATTGTTATAATGTTATGCCTTTTGGTTTGAAAAATGCAGGTGCAACATATCAGCGGCTGATGAACAAAGTGTTTGCAGAACAAATCAGTTGCAATATGAAAGTCTATGTTGACGATATGCTGACAAAGAGCAAGAAAGATGCTGATCATCTAGTTGACTTAAACCAGACCTTTAATCAACTAGATAAATATCAAATGAAGTTGAACCCGACGAAGTGCATATTTGGAGTACGAGAAGGCATGTTTCTCGGATACATTATCAATCAGCGAGGCATTGAAGCTAACCCTGAAAAGATCAAAGCTCTGCTAGGGCTGCGATCTCCAACGACGAAGAAAGAGGTGTAAAGTCTTACAGGACGAGTAGCAGCACTCAACAGATTTGTATCGCGAGCAACTGATCGATGTCTCTCATTCTTCAAGACACTTCAAAAGACTTTTGAATGGAATGATGAATGTGATAAGGCTTTTCAAGACTTGAAGAAATACTTGGGAGCACCTCCACTGTTATCCAGGCCAGTGATGGGAGAAAAATTATATTTATATCTGGCAGTGTCCGAGAATGCAGTCAGTTCGGCATTGATAAGAGTGGAGAATGGAGTACAAAAACCAATCTACTACACAAGTAAGGCCTTCCGAGGAGCAAAAATCAGTTATCCAAAGCTGGAAAAATTGGCACTAGCATTGATCGAGGCAAGTAGAAGAATGAAGCCATACTTTCAAGCTCATACCATAGTAGTATATACTGATATGCCATTGAGGCAAGCCCTTCACAAACCAAAAAAGTCAGGAAGATTGATGTGCTGGGCAATAGAACTTGGTGAATATGATATAGTTTATGAACCTCGATCATCGCTGAAAGGGCAAGCTGTAGCAGATTTTATAGCAGAGTTCACATATCCTGATACCCTCGAGGAGCAAAAGTTGCTCGCTGATCAACTTGTGGATGTTACAAGATCATTAAACACAAGCTCAGACCAACTTAGGTTGGTAAAAGGGCAAGTGGATGTTACAGGATCATCAAATTCGAGCCCAGACCAGCTTACGTTGGTAAAAGGGCAAGAAAAGATGATCGACGAAGAGCAAGAAATATCAGGGGAGGATGAAAGGAAGCAACAAATATTTCACCGAGGAACTCTGTCAGGTCAAAAATTTGAAGACGAGTTACCTAGATGGAGTCTGTATGTGGATGGTTCATCTTTCACTACAGGATGTGGCGCAGGGATAGTTTTGAGAAGTCCGGATGAGGTCAACATGGAATACGCCCTACGTTTCCAATTCAAAGCTTCCAATAATGAGGCTGAGTATGAGGCCATGATTGCAGGTCTTAATTTGGCAAAAATTATGGAGGCGCAGCAGGTTATTGTCTTCAGTGATTCTCAATTGATTGTAAATCAAATGTTAGGAATATATGCAGCCAAAGGAGAATTAATGATTAAGTATCATGCAAAGGTGATGGAGTTAGTATCAGAATTTGCTGTTATTCAGCTGGTCAGAATACCAAGAATGGAGAATGCGAGAGCAGACGCCCTAGCTCGATTAGCATCAGCTACTCGTACCGAGCTACGAAGAACAATCCCAATTGAAGTTTTAGCTAGTCGGAGTATAGATGAAGATCTAACGATGAACTCTATTACCCTCGATTTAGGATCATCGTGGATGGATCCCATCAGGGCATATATTGAGAAAGGGGAAGTACCAACTGACAAACTTGCAGCCAAGAAATTGAAGTTTAGGGCTGCTCGTTATGTACTGACCAACGGTACTTTATACAGACGAGGAGTTATAGCAGGTTTGCAAAGATGTGTACATCCCTCCGAGGTGAAAGAATTGATTGAAGAGATCCATGAAGGGTCCTGTGGAGCCCATGTAGTAGGTCGGACGCTTTTGCAAAGGGTGATGACGCAAGGATACTACTGGCCAACGATGAGGGCTAATTGCATAGCCTATGCCAAGAAATGTGACAAGTGCCAGCGCTTTTCCTCCATCCGAAGAACTCCACAAGCTTTATTAACACCCATTACTTCCCCTTGGCCATTTGCCATATGGGGAATAGATTTGGTTGGGCCACTGCCGACGACTAGGGGAAGATTTAAGTATCTCGTGGTCGCTGTGAATTATTTTACTAAGTGGGTAGAAGCTGAGACTCTCATTGATATGACGTACGACAGAGTGTACCAATTTATTTGGAAGAACATCATTTGTCGATATGGTCTTCCTCATGCCTTCATCACAGACCATGGAACACAATTTGACAACGAGGAGTTCGCTGCCTAATGCCATCAGTCCAATATCTTGAAGATCCACTCGGCATCAGGACATCCCCAAAGCAACGGATAGACGGAAGTGACGAACAGAACACTACTAAATGGCTTGAAGAAAAGACTAAGTGACGCAAAAGCAAACTATATCAACGAGTTACAGTCAGTACTGTGGGCTTATCATACTACTCCCCGAAGCAACAACTGGAGAATCACCATATATGCTGGCGTTTGGAAGTGAAGTTGTTATACCTGCCGAGTTGGGCCTCCCAACACACAGGGTACTGAATTTCAATTCCCCTGTCAGCAAATTAATGAGAAGATTGGATTTAGACATGCTCGAGGAAGTTAGAGAAGAAGCAGCCATCAGGAATGCTGCATACCAACAACGAACAGCTTTGTTCTACAATAAGAGGGTGAAGAAGTGCGACCTGAAAGAAGGAGACTATGTGCTAAAGAAAGTGATTCAAAAGCACAACAAATTGGAGGCAAACTGGCATGGACCATACCGAGTTACAGAAGTTGTTCGACCAGGAACCTACTGAATAGCAACTTTAGAGGGGGAGGAGTTTAAGAATGCATGGAACGCAGAGCACCTACGCAAGTATTATTAGTGATGTATGTTGTCATGTAACACAGTTCCGTCAGTATGAATAAAATGAAGATATTCTGCCAAATTCTCTCCTTTTATTGAAAGTTTTTCGGGGAATACTAGTGTTACACACTACTCGACAAAACTCGGATTACTCAAATCTCTTCTCGAAAATGCCAACTAAGGTTGGTCGAGAAACAAATGTATTCCTCCGGGAAGTAAAACTATGTATTCCTCCGGGAAGTAAAACTATGTATTCCTAAAAATGCCAACTTATGTTGGTTAGGAAGTAAATGTATTCCTCCGGGAAGTAAAACTATGTATTCCTCCGGGAAGTAAAACTATGTATTCCTAAAAATGCCAACTTATGTTGGTTAGGAAGTAAATGTATTCCTCCGGGAAATAAAACAATGTATTCCTCCGGGAAGTAAAACTATGTATTCCTACGGGAAGTAAAACTATGTATTCCTAAAAATGCCAACTTATGTTGGTTAGGAAGTAAATATATTCTCGAAAACGCCAACTAAAGTTGGTCGAGAGGTAAAATTATTCCAGAAAGTGCCAAAGCTCTTCGTAGAGGAAAAATCCACTAACTATGGCTGGTCGGAGATAAAAACCCACTAATTGTAGTTGGTCGAGAAGGAAAATTTACCGACCTTGATTGGTCGGAAACATTTTATGAATACGAGAAAGTGGTCGAGCAAAATTTTTGATACTCGTAACTTTTTAAAATCATTACTAAGTTGGTCGAGAAACAAAACATCATTTTTGCCAAATGACTACCACAAAATCAAACTACTCGACAATAAGTTGGTCGACAAATAACATATTATTGTTATCTTTTTAACAGATACACATGCACAGATGTAAAGTGTTACAAAACAATAGCAGTCAAGATTTGCAAATAAAATTATTTCATTAAATGTAGAACAAAATACATCATGAATGAAATATAAATTTATTACATCAATACTCCTATTCTATTGGTTTCTTCCCCTCTGCTTTTGAAACAGGTTCCTCGCCAGCAGGCGGATCATTTAAAGCAAGAGGAGAATTTATGAAGTTAAGATCCTTTAACATCCTGATATTCATCACGGATGGTCGATCCAATAGATGCTCGGGACGAGATATCTCCGCATTGGAATGCAAATTGTAATCGCCGAGGTACTTTGAAATTAAACACCGAGGGATGGCCCGAGCAGGGATCCAACTCATATCTAGATTGAATGGTGGCACGGGTAGGTCGAGCAGCCCAGGATTATAGTAATCCCACAGGTAATGACCCTGTTCGAGTTGCAGCACACCTAAGGCATTCAGCCATCCCTGTTTGTAGCCCTCATTATTTGCATTCTGGATACGGTCGTCCAAGTGGTAGAGAGCCTCGTTGTAGCCAGCCATCCAGAACTCCCTAGGTTGCTTATGAAATTGATATGTCAGTCTTTCCAGCTGCTCGTGGAGATTTTTGATGAAGAGTTCTTTATTCTCCAAGATAGATTTTTGCGCAGAAATCTGCTCTTCCAGGTCCCTGATTTTCTTAGACATCTCAGCCAATGCCTGGTTCTTCGCCATCAACTGGAAGGCCTTGTTCTCTAAAGCAGATTGAGTCCTCTGTTCCTCGACAGGAATCCGAGCAGCTCTTGCTCGTCCCCGAGGAGCTCTTGCTCGTCCACGAGAAGATGTAGAAGGGCCAGCTCTCTTCAAGATTTCCAACTCGTCCCTCAGGTTGGCGTTCTCTACCTCCAATAATGAGAATCCCGCGTCAGTCACTGGGATCAAAGCATTTGAGGTGGAGGCAGCAGATTTTAATTGAGATACTTCTCTTTGCAAGTTGTTATTTTCTTGCTCCAATAACTCGGCTATTTGCCTGTTCTCTTCGACCTCTGCTTTCAAAGTTCTTTCCCTCACATCATATGCAGCAAAACGCTTCTCGTATCCCTTGTCGGCAATGATTTGCTGGTACTTCTTCTCGTACCCCTCGTGCAAGAGGGCAGTGGATTCCTTATATTGTTGTTGAAGGTCTTCAAGAGTACCTTGGATATCCTCAATCATGTCATAGTAAGCTACATTATTGGCCACCGCACGATCAAGCAGACACTTCAAATATTGATAAGCTTCAATTGCTTGTTCCGAAGCATCTTGGCCGAGGATGTCGACCATTTGTGCTGCGCTCAGATCTGTGTGACCAGCCTTAAAATATTCATTGCATTATCGTAACAGCTTTGTATCATGAGCAGACAATAATTCCATCCTGGCCAGAAACTAGTAGAGGAAGAAAAAGCAATAATCAATAAGAGTACCAACAAAGTATGAAGAGCAGAAACGACAGTATGTATAAACAAAAGTTCAAATTTTATTATATCATAAAGATCAGAGTTACATGTTTAGGGTTACATTTGATAAAGAGAAATAAAATAGAAAGAAACCCGAACAACTCTACACCTTTTCCTTGTCTCCCAAAACTTTCTCAGGAGGCTGGGACGAGGAGGTAGGTTGCTCGGAGGGAACAAAAAGTTGATTTGGGGGCGCTGGCAGTTGCTCGGATGAAGTAACGAGTTGCTGAAGTTCCTCGTTAATAGGCTGGATGGCTGGAGGATGAGAAACTTGATCTCCCATCACCATGGAAGACTCCTCAGAGGTAGCTTCGTCCTCTTTTTCGTCTTCAGGAGTTGGAGGGGGACCAGGGATGTGTCGCTGGAAGAGTTCAAAAGTTTCATCAACCTTCATCTCCTGAAGAGTTGCGACCCACCCATCTATGAAGTATTTTAGGCTGCCATATTCGACTTGCGACATCATGGCAGCCAAGCCTTTATTCCACCCCTTATCCCAGCCAGCGCTGAAAGATTTCTTCACAGCCGATTTCCTCTTTAACTTCTCCGAGGAAAGCTTCTCGGACAGAAGATTTTCAGTAGCCTTCAGTTTATTCTCAGCTTCTTCTTTCTGCCGACTTACTTCCTGAAGCTGACCCAACCTTTCCTCAGGAACCTTGAGTTTATCTTCAAACTCCTCAGCATTCTTGAGCTTCCTTTCAAGCTCTTTATTCTTCTCCTCCAGACTATTTAAATTCTTCTCCAACTCCTTGGAGACTTCAACAATTTGAGCTTTCTCCTGCTCGGTTGAGGCAAGTTTCTTCTCCCAAGAAGCCTTGTCAGCATCATGCTTCTGATGAGAATCTTCCAAAGATCGGGTCAGACCCATCAGAGCTTCCTCCACACCAGACGAGGAGCTTGAAGCTTTAATAGCTTCATCCTTCTTCAAAATTGTATTAAAGCATCTCACCAACTGTGAAGAGAAAATGAAAGCAAGTCAGAGACAGATATTGCAAGGGAGAGATGAAAAGTTAAAAACAATAAGACTTACAGAAGCAATATGGCGAGCAGCCAATGAGGTAACCATGTCCCGAGAAAGGTTTTCTTCAATGCCTTGGATCTCAGGAATGATCCAAGTCTTCACCGAGCTCATGGCAGAGCTCGGGGAACAAAAGTGGGAACTCCACTAGTCGGGGGCTGAGAGACAGTGTCAGCCAAATTGACCGAGGAGCTCTTCTTCAGCCTCCTCGGAGGAACAGGAATAGTTTCGACCAAGGAAGAACTCTTGGTCGGTGATATGACAATCACCTCGCCTGGAGCAGCAGCCTTGCTCGGGGCCACTGAAGGCTTCTCAGCAACCTTCACAGGAGCAGTTGGAGGGGCTGCGTCAATTTTCTTTGTCCCTTCTAGGACATCATGTTTACTTCTTTTTACCTCTCCAGCACCAGAGGCACGTTTCTCGAAAAGGGTGGGAGGTCTTATTTTCTTCATCCTTTCACTTAAAGGAACGTGTGACTCAGGCGAAGAACTGGTGGAAGCTGGTACTGGCTCTGCGTCGTTTATCACCGGACGAGCAGTAAAAGAACTTGTGTAACTCTTGTACTGAAGCAGATATGAAGCTGACCTAATGTGCTCGTCGGCAACAGTCTAATACAAACTCCAGATAAGTTTTAAGTGCCTTATATTAATGTCTGCTTCTTTTGGACACTTTCTTTTGTTGTCAACTGCAAATAAATAAACATTAAAATATCAGTGGCAAATTTTATCAAACATAAAGGAAGCATAATCTCAAAATAGATAAAATGAAATAAAAATAACCTATCCCATTGCCACAGGGAGGGCATCTAGGACCCTGATACACTTCATCTCCAGATAAAAGAGCATGTTGCCAATTTTTTATAACAACCCCGTGCTCAAAATAATCCCTATTGGCGTTCGGGAGATTGACCACTAAAGCCCTATTTAAAAATCTAGTTTTTAAATAAAAAGTATTATTACCAACAGCCCATCTATAACAAAACATGAATTCTGAAATTCCTATGCGAGTTTCATGAATTTGATTTAGTCTATGAACCCCATTAACTATTCTCCATGTATTGGGGGCTATTCTTGCAGGAACCACGTCAAAGTATTGACAGAATTCCAGACATAGAGAGTTTGGGGAAAAAGAAAATCCACACTCAGAAACAAAGAGACTAGGGAACCAATGTCCCTCAGCTAAACGGAAATCATCAGAAGGTTCAGAAAGTTCCTCCAGAACAACCCATGAAGGAATAGAAAAATCAGAACGAAATTTATCAAGAGATTCAACAAGGTAAACCATGATGAATGAAGGAAATGAAGAAGAAGGAAGAAGATCTTACAGAAAAAGAATGGATTTGTTGACAACGAACGATGGAAGAGATGAGTGCACAGGAGAGAAAGAGACGATGGAAAACTCGAAGATACAAATTTGAAAAAGTAGAAGACGATGGGATTTTCTGCAGCGTTTAAATACTTTGCCTTGGGAAACGGTAAAGTTAATGATTACAAAAAGAAACGATTACGCTACCGGCGGCTAGAAGGACAAAAAGTATGCGGAGATCGAGGCGGTTATAAAAATTCAAAAAAGCCTGATTCTACAAATTTGGAAGGAAAAATAAATACAAAGGAAACACTCCTAAATTTTAGGATAACCATTTAAAACCGCCATACATCGAGAAAGAATGTTCCACACTCCTCAAATTTTGAACTATGAAACATTGGGGGCTTCTGTTGATTCCAAATTTAGTCTGCTGACATGGCCCAATTGGGTGAAGACACGTGGCAATCTACGTGGCAACAACAAACACTTTTGAGGAACACAGACGCTCCGAGGAACCATGCTACAATGAGGAACACTGCTTCCCCGACCAACTCAGACGCTCCGACTTACAAGAACTCTCCGAGGAACTTTTGAGTACCGAGGAACTTTTGAGTACCGAGGAGCTTAGGCGGTCCGGGCTGCACCTCGAACAAAGCATTAATAGGAGGATAACCAACAGTTTGACTGTTCATTAAATGCTTATCATTCAGATGTATACACTTAAGGGGCATTTAATACATTACCCTTTCACATGTACACCATTTAATGTATTACCCTTTCACATTACAGCCTCAGGGCTATAAATACATTGTATTACCCTCATTGTAAGGGGACCGGAATTTCTTGATTGAACTTGTAATCGAGAATTCCCAAACAGTCATCAATAACAGAAACAGTGGACGTAGGCCATTCTTATAAGGCTGAACCACTTTAAAAGTTCTTTGTCTCATTTTATTTATCTGTGATTAAATAATTAGATACAATCTAATTTTTTACATCAACAGTGATAAAGAATAAATGAATACAATTAGGCCATCGACCCGAATGTTTCTACAATACCTCTTATCTAGATCTCAGGGATAGAAGCGTCTATAATAAACCTGCAGGCATCTATAGCTGTTGTAACAAACGTCTGACTCGAAGGAATCATCATCCAGACATCCCTGTGTCTGGACACCTATATATATAGATATAGCAAGAGAGGGGAAGAGTAGAGAAACGGGTCAGAGCCCGAGTTTAAAAATATTTTAGCAAGTACATAAATGTCATATTTTAAAATATGAAAATTTCTCATATTTAAATTGGTATCGCACTCTCATGAGATACCCCTCGCCCCTCTTCTAATAGTTCACAACTATCGCATACCTTTTAAACAACTTAGTTAAGCTACCCTACCTAACTATATCATTTCACCCATCTTCTAAATATCTTCATAAATCCGAGTACTAAGGACTAAACTTCTCCCCATTCCCAACATTACACTACGTTCGTGCGTGGGGTGTCTCTCAAAGCGAAATCCAAATAAGGAACCGCCCCGATACACTACTACATGGAAATGTTGATCGTCGGAATTCGTTAGGCCCTCAGTACATACCACATTTTATACCATCCCGTATATATCAATAGTTCTCACTAGAACCTATGACCCATGTACATATAAATTCGGATATAAATCTAGTGGAAGGAGAATATCACTTTATTCATTCTTTAGAAAATATTCTAAGCTATCGCCTGAGCTTATACATCATAATCTCTCACTTATGATTCATCCTTACATCATGAATAACTTTCACTAGTTATTTACACTATTCACGTTTTAGTGTTATTAACCTCGTATATAATATTTTCATCTTTATATACGTATCTCCCTATTTTTCTTCCGGATTTTATACTCCCGAAATATTCAAAATTTCTCACATTCTATTCTTTATTATGTCCGTATATATATATATATTTCACATCTCATATATATATATATATATATATATATATATATATACACATCAAGTATATCCATACTTATATCACACACTATATAAGTATAATAACCATCCCTCAAAGCTATAACTCAATGGATGCAGTCTCTCAATGCTATCATCTTCCAGGGAATTACTCACACACTATCCTGGGTACCAGCGGTCGGACTCTCACACCGACTTGGTATAAAACAAATCACAACGTATGGGAAGCGATCACAGTTCCTCACTGAAAATGAGAATGAAACATACTCACCACGTCTCACTCCTGATAAAAATCACATAATATAGAATGGAAACTATGATCTAGGAACTATACGTTCCCTGCTCCTCAAGCCAGGGGTCTCACCCGCATCGCGCAACTTCCCATGATAGCACTAGAGGGGTATGCATCACATAAATATACCATTCACACAAAGATATATTTATAATGATATCATATATATATTGTCTCTATACCCGTATATATATATCATTAAATCTAGCTATCCATGCCTATCTCTCGTAGCCTTAGCCTGTAATCCCGAATATACATATTCGATTTAATTCCATAAGTATTCACTTACTTATAATATAAATATCACATTTTTTTATTACGCTATCACAACTAGCTCGTATCCCAATCACATCCGAAATTCCTATTCGAATCCCAAGGGTCCTTTTTCCCATTAGAACACTTAAAAATCACAAATTCTCACAACTTTGGATTTATGGCAGATTTCACACCTTGCATTAAAAAACCTATAACTCACTCTACAGAAGTCCAATTGACCTAAATCAAAGCTTATTAGAAAGATAACTTCTATACCTTTCTTTTCATCCATAAATGAGCATCTAATTAAAATCATACAAAAAATGGCATGCATTTGAATTGTCTATAAAATTTTCGTAACTCATCTATTTTGGCATCTTAAACACCTTGCACTAAAACAACTATAACTCATTCTAAAAAAGTCAAATTGACCTCATTCAAATCTCATTAGAAATATAACTTGCATACCTTTCTTTTCATCCATAAATGAGCATCTAATTCAAATCATACAGAAAATGGCATGCATTTGAATTGTCTATAAAATTTCCAGTTTGATTCCCGAGCTAACGATTTCAATCTCGGAGATTCTTCCTTAGAAAAATCATTATAAATCCAAAACAAATCAGAAAAATACACGGTTTAAGCCCACGCAATCGTATCGAAAATATCTATAACTTTCATCCTTTGACCAAGAGCTGAATCGATTCGCTTCCTGGCCGAATCAACTCCGTAAGGCGTTGCCTTACTATTTATTGTCTTCTCCAAATTACAAATCTCCATTAATACACCTCCATGCTTTTTACCTTCTATTTATAATTATATATACACACCATTAACATGGATTTAACACTAGAGTTCATCAAGAGTTAACAACACATCAACTTATGAAGTCAAAATCAAATCATCCAAATTTATTTCAGAGGTTTTAATTCAAAATACCAACCATAATATGAGATACACACACTCAATGGAATAAATCAAGTAAACACTTGCCTCGTGGATAAAATCTGACGACCTCGATTCGAATCCCGCGGAGTTTGTCCGAAAATCCCCTTTCTGTTTCCTCTTTTCCTTCCTTTCTCTCTTTTCTTTCTTCTCTTTCTCTCTCCAAGGGCTTTTTAATTGGGGAAATAAGGCTTCTCCCCTTATAAATCCCAAAATTGGGTGTATACTCAATTGTAAAATGACTCGTGTACTTAAATGCGAGTCCCGACTAGTTCAAAAATCCCCCGAAACCCAAACATTACCCCCGGGTACTTCATTTTGACTATTTCGGCCCATTCGGGATCAACAGGGCACTCGAAATTATCTTTCGAGTCACTTAAAATATACTTCTCATTTCTCACCTCAAAATGGTCTACACGCAACTCCCAGTGAGATAAAATAAAATACGCACATATCACTCGCTATGCCGTATATCAAAATCCACCATTATTTACTAATTCACGCACAGATTAAATCTTGTAACATAATATTAATCAGTCTCTATCTCTCGATTAATATTTAATAAGCACTTTTATTATTTAATCACATACATGTAATTTAACTAAAACGTATTTATCTAATTAATTTTTTAAATTAATTAAATTATAAATACGTAGAAATACGGGGTATTACAAGGAGGAGTCATGTATATTATTTAACACATATCCCCATTTATAAAGGCATTCTTAACGTCCATTTTGGAATGACCCCATTTAATAGCAGAAACGACATAAATCAAAAAGTGAACAATGGTCATTTTGCTATAATAGCAATTGTTTCCTCTTAGCCAATGTAATATTCTTGTGTAAAACCATGAGCTAATAGGTGGGCTGTGTATCCATCTTACTTAGTCTTAATTTTATACACCCAATAACTACTGACTGCATGTTTTCATGGCAGAAGAGGCATCAAATTCCATGTTTTTTCTCTTGTAGAGTGCTGAAAGTTCTTCATCCATAGCCTCACACCATTCTGGATCTTTGCTTATAGGAAGTGGGATTAGAAATTACATGAATGGTAGTTAAAAAGGATGCAAATGTTGGTGAGTAACAGGAATAGGTGACATAACCTTGTAGCTTTACTGAAGGATGTCAAGGTCGAGAGGACTACCTTTTATGGATTGGGATTGGTATAGTTATCGTAGGAGTAAGAGAAATAGTTAGAGGAAAGATTTCTAGGGAAGGAATACTAGATGAAATATCATCATTTATATCAGGAAAAAGGTTAATATTTAGTGGATCAGATGCCTGAATTTCTCGTGGTTTACTGAGAATCAGATATAAAGGAATGTGTTCCATAAATACAACATGACAAGACACATAGTTTTTGTCCAAATGGGTCATAACATCAATATCCCTTATGAGTATCACTATATTAGAAAAGGCACGTATAATGGAGAAGCAAGAAATGTTGCTACGATCAGCGGACTAACACATGACAAAACAAGTACATCCAAATACTTTTAAGAATGAGTAATCATGGTCTCTTCTGTACAATCTTTCATAAGGGGATATGCCAGCAGTTAAAGCAGTTGGTATTCAATTTATCAGATGAACACTAGTAAGAATATCCTCCGCTAAAAAAAAGTTAGGAACAGATGCAGAGAGAAACATAGAGCGAGTAGTCTCTAAGATGTGACGGTGTTTTCTTTCAGTAACTCCATTTTGTTGAGGAGTTTCAGGGCATGAAGATTGATGGATAGTTCCATCAAAGGATAGTAATTCTGTAAAATCACCTGAAGTGTACTCTCCACCCAAATCACTATGAAAACATTTTATGACAGCAGAAAATTGAGTTTGAATCACAGTTTTATTAGCTTTAAAATACATAGGAACTCAGAACGATGCTTTATCATAAAAATCCAAAAACGATGAGAATAATTATTAATAAATGACACATAATAACGAAATCCTCCTTTAATGGCAATATGGTTGGGTCCCCAAACATCAAAATGGATTAAATCACACGGTGCAGAAGATATAGAGGTACTAGTAGGAAATGGTAAGGTTGCAACTTTTTTTCAATTTACAATCAGCACAATAAAGAATATCATGATAAGAGACATCCCCCAAAGCACCAGTATATACTAGATACTTTCAACGAGATCCAGAAATATGACATGGTCTGGAGTGCCACAAATAAAATTTACTAGATTTAGGGCCATAACAAAAAGAAGACACGTTTACTTGTGTAGAAAACAACGTAAAGGAAAGGGTGGCAGAAAAATGAAAATCCTTTAGGACATACAAACCTCCTTCTCTGCGACATGTCCCGAACAACTTGTGAGAATGACGGTCCTGCACAAAGCAATGAGTATCAGAGAAATAAACAAGATAGCCACGGTGACAAAGTTAACTAAAAAATAAGACTTAAAGGAAGTTAAGGCAATTACTAAACGTTAAAAGGGGATAAATGATGGGAAGAAACAAAACAAACGCCAACTAATGATATAGAAGATCCATTAGCTTTAAGAACAGTTCCAGCTTGAGGAGGAGATATTAAAGGAGGCTAATTTTTTTTATCGTGAGTCGTGTGGTGTGTGGCACCGGAATCAAAAATCCAAATATTTTTACGACCATTTGATGATATACCTAATAAAGAGCTCGCAGAATAATATCAGGGTGTTGTGTAAAAAAATGCTTTATTTGTGCCACATATCACGGTCGTGGTGGTTACCTTGGTGGAGGTCCCCAAGATTGGGGCTTCTATTGGTACAAAGGGTGGGGTCCCCAAGATTGTTGTGAGTACTAGGAGAAGCCCTAATATTAGGGACGCCACCATTCAGACTAGCAAAAACCATAATATTATGATAAGAGTCATCAGAATCCCATGCATGGTCACAAATATTACGATAATTCCTAAAGTTAGAGGTTGGATTAGAGTCCAAAAGCATAGGGTAATGATCTTAACTAGAATTAGTAAGGTGTGAGACCCGAGTTAACGAAAAATAAATGTTCCCCCGGTCATTAGACAAGAAACAATCTAATCTCTCTCTAATATAAGTATGTATTGTTCATTAGTCCAAGTATGTGTAGGGCCATTAAAATTTAAGGCCTCATTTGATGAGCCGTATAAGAGATTCGTATTGGATAAAATTATTCTATCCAATGTTTGGTGTAATTTAGGATGGAATATGAGATGAAATAAGTTATCCAAACTGAGTTCCTTATCCCACAAGGAGTGGGATAAAAAAGTCCCACCTCCAAGGTCGTATAAAATTATACGGTGTTAAAATTTGTTTAAAAATTACTACTCTGCCCTTATTAAGTTATAAAAAAAACTCACGCAACTTGCATTATCTCAAGTATTAGATTGAAGTCGGCGATCTCTTTAATTCACATAACTCTCCATTCATATTTTTCATCACGGTAGGGAACCTCCTGATTTTTTTTCTATTTTTTTCTATTTGTTGCTTTATCATGAACTATTATTTTGGTTTAACTCGATGCAAATATTATGTTAACTCACTTACTAGACAAGTTGAAAGTTATGTGTTGTTAATTCACCGCTAATATTTTGTTACACATATTTTTTTTAATGTATTATTAACCTATACATTAGACAAGTTGAAAGTTGTGTACAATTCAATTTATTTGTTTCTGTATGTTTTCGGCGACTATTTTGGGTAAAATCGATGTTATTCAGTTGTGACTTCAAGCAATTTTCTGCAACTGATTTATTTTGAATCGAAAGAGAAGATAGTAAGCAACCAGTTTTACTATTTCATTATTTTTGGCGCCTAGTTTGTGTACACATGGTTTGTATGCGTGTAAGTGATTACTAGTGGTTGAGTGTGTACAAATTATAAATACAAATACAAATACATATTTTCCTCTCATAATATTATTTTTTTAACATCACATGTGGAATTAAATATTATGTTATTGAGTTAAAATATGTGATAACAATATATTTTTGTATTTTTTATTATTAAATACAAAAGAATGGTATTTTTGGAAAACTGGAGATAAATTAATTCTATCCGGAGCATTTCAAACACAGGACTGTATTATTATATCCCATCCCGTCTTCTTATTTGGAACTATTCCAAACGCAGTATTGGAATAAGCCTTATACGGTCCTTCCTTATCCTATCCAATCCGACTCTTATCCTATCCTATCCGGACCCCTTATACGGCGTATCAAACGAGGCCTAAGTCTCTTAAGCCCCAGTCCTCCATATAAGAACTAAAAGGTTTCTTATCATACAAATTAAAAGGTAAGCCACCAATTTTTTCAGAGGGCAATAAAATGGAATTAAAATCTCCTAACACAAGCCAATGTAAATGAATAATAGTAGATAGATAATGGAGAATATCACATACACATGTTATGTGATTAGGCTGACTATAATTGTACATGGGAGTTAGCGTAAGAGGAGGAAGAGGTGGAGCCATCTCAACAAGCAAATGAATAATTCTCTCTGAATCAAAAATCACAGTGATTGTCATAACTTGAGTAATCCACAAAACCCACATACCCCCTGAGAGGGATAGAAATTTGATGTCTTTGAGACATCAAACTATTTGATGTCTTTGAGACATCAAACTATTTGATGTCTTGAATTCTGGTTGGTCAATGTTGCTGGCGTGGATCCATTTTCATAAATGATTTGAGTCCCCACCAACACTATTGACCAATCAGAATCCAATTGACTAATCAGAATCCAAGACTTCAAATAATTTGGTGTCTCAAAGACAGAACAATGTGATTACCCTCAAAAGGAAACCTCTTAATTTGACTAAAAGAACTAGGAATATCAGCACATGTATCCATAACAAACATGAGGTCGCGGTGGGGTTGGTCGAAGAAATTCAAAAATTCAACCCTAAATTGAGGCCTATTAGCGCCTCTAGCATTCCACAGAATCACTTTCATGGCTTGGATTGTGAAGAGTTTTGCGAAACCCTACAATGCATTCGCTGGTAGCCATGGCATCCTAAGGGTCCGTTTGGTTCGTGGTGAAATATCTTTCACCGCGTTAAAAAAAAAGGTTGAATGATTAGCTTGGTGATTTTGTTTTCACCATCTCCGTTTGGATGGACCACTTGTCGTTAGGTGAAAACTTTAACTTTTTCACCATTTGTTGTTTGGATGGTTAAGAGCAATATGGTGAAAAAACAAAATGACCACATTACCCTCATACTTCAAATGCACACCAAAAAGGATTATATTAGAATTTTTTAATTTAATTCACACGAACGTCATGTCCATAAAAAATAAATTAATATTTTCATACATCATGAACTTAAATTTGGCACACTCCCTCCCCCCCCCCCCCCCCCCCCACCCACCCACCCAACAAAAAAATACAATTATCATGTTTTGACATTGCATTTCTTAAAATGCGTAAGACAATACAATCACAATGAACACATTTAACTATTCATTAATCAAACATAATATTGTCCAAATATAATGAGAAAAAGTACTAACATTTAACAAAGCCTCCACATGTTTTTTTTGTCTTGTAAACCTAAGCAAACGAATAATTTGTTCAAGATACGATTATCAAACACACGAAATATGTCTACTATCCATCTTCACTATCCCACCAAGGACATATGAATCACCTCACAAAACGACATATTGCGGCTAAGAAATTTGCCTTCTCATCATCGGGTACATTCATAAACAAGACCGCCCGATGTGGATTAGCCGCAAGGGTATCCACAGCCACCAACCTCTCATTGTGAGTCAAACCCTCAATTTTGAGAACCTCTTGCGCAATCCTATCCATGTCATCAGACTCTTTGGAAAGAACTTTGGTGAGCGTAGACAAGTACGGGACAGTCGCTTCGCAAAGCTTGGAGAGATTTTCAGATAAGAGATCATTGCTCGCACTATAATTGGATGAACTGCTACCGCGTTGCCTTTTACGTTTTCGTTTTGATCCACCACCACTACCAATACTACCCGTAGCCGAGGAGACCTCTGTAGCTTCTATCTCTATGTCGTGATCCAAATTGACTCCCTCCGCCTCCTCCTCCGCCTCCTCTTCATCAACATGTTCTTCGGCATCTGCTGCAGATATTGCGTCATTTCCCGTAGCTCTATCACCCTGAAAAATATCGACTAATGCATTGAAATGTGGAAACCTCTTGTCGAATAGGCCCTTTGCATTTGGGTGGCTCTGCAAAACAAATAAATACAAAAACAATTATAATAAAAAAAACAGTCCCAAAGTGCTCAACAAAATAAATAGCATAGTTTTGAAACAAAATAAATAATAGTTCGCAACAGTAAAAAAACAATCCCAATTAGTAAAAAAATTAAATACATTACCTTGCACCAACCTTCATACACTTTCTTATCGCACACAAGTTTTTGCTCAACATCATCCCACCCAAATCCACTTCCATTGCCGGCGACCATTTCATTGAGGGCCATGGCTTGTTTCTTCAAGTACTTGACTCGATTGAGAATGTGCGGTTTCGCTTTCTTATCACAGTTGGGATACTTTGCCAACATCATAAGTTCTAGTTTACGAAGATAGCCCGTTTTGAAACTTGTGTCTACTGTATAACCCGTCACACTCAACTCTTGCAAAGACTCCACTAAATGCTTATCTTCCGCGCTTGTCCATCGATTTTGGGGACCTCCTTGAGATGAAAAATCCGCAGCCATTTTGCTAACAAAGAGTTACAAAAAACTCAATATGTGTACATAATATGAAGAATTTCAGATAACTATAACAGCAAACCAATGGTGGTAGTGTGTACATACAAAAGTTATGTACATCAAATTTAAGATTTGCATGTAAATAATAAACAAAAACAGAAGCTACTGATTGATTATGATACAAAAGTTCTGTACATCTAATTTCAAAGTCCTGTATAGCATTTCCAATTCAGTATAACACTACACCAATTCAGTGTAGCATTTCAGCATTACCAATTCAATGTAGCATTTCCAACTCAGCATTACCAATTCAGCATTACCAATTCATAATTCAGTGTAGCATTTCAGCATTTCAGCATCATTTGGGCATTACCAATTCAGCATTTCAGCATTACCAATTCAGCATTTCAGCATTACCAATTCAGCATTTCAGCATTACCAATTCAGCATTTCAGCATTACCAATTCAGCATTTCAGCATTTCAGCATTACCAATTCAGCATTTCAGCATTACCAATTCAGCATTTCAGCCCATTAATGAGGCCCAAACTACCTTCAATTTTTGGGGAACAAAAAGTATGCCAGGGGACTATCACAATCTTTCTGGTGCTAATATCACGAGACCAAATAAAGTTTCTAGCACATTTGTTATGCTTTGAAAGAAGACAAGATGGCCACTTATAAAATTAGAAACTATGCAAGAGCATTACTTGAAAAATTGCTTGGATTTATTGAACTCTACCTACTGTAGAGAGCATCTTGCCTTTCCAACTTGAAAGCTTGGTAATAGCTTTATCATGTAGGCTTTGAAGATGACATTTTTTAGGCTTAACAGTAAAAATAGGGACTCCAAGATAATTCATAGGAACAACACCTTATCTGATGCTAAGAACTCCAGAAATAACTATTCTCCTATGAGCAGAGGAAAAAGCAAGATCAAAATCTAGTTTTATCCATATTCATATATTGTCCAGAAACAGCACCACAACAAAAATGAAAAGATCATTTGTATAAAAAGAGTGAGTGACCAAGGAAGAGCCTTTAGGGAGAGAAATGTGCTTGACTTTGCCAATGGCATAGAGATCAGTTAAGCCTCTACTTAAGCCTTCTTAAAAAAAAAAAAGTAAATGAGATAAAGAATCTCATTGTCTAACACCCCTACTGTAAATGAAAAAACCAATAGGAGTTCTGTTTATAAGAATTGAGAGCTTAACATAATTAAGAAGAGTATGGATCCAATTGATGATAACAGAGTAAAATCCAAATATCCTCAAAACTTCCAATAAGAACTGCCAATTAATGGTATTAAAAGCCTTTTTGATGTCAACTTTGATTCCAACATTACCACATAAAATATTCCTATCCATCAGATTAAAACTTTTAGAAACTAAACCAATAATTTTCACAATAGATCTTCCAAGAATAAAGGTTGTTTGTTTTTTTGGTGCTTTACCTAAAAAAACAAAAATTTCATGTCAATCAAACACACCCTACGTCTTCTTCCGTCGAAGCTTAGGGAGTTGTCTTTTTAGATTTTGTTTATAATTAGTAATGCATTCTCTTTTTCCTTTTTTCAATCCTTTTTTTGGGGTTTTTTAATAACTTTACTTCAAAATTACACATGGCAGCTATAGTTAACGACTTATTAACGATTTTGGCCAAAATCTAATTTTTAAACAAAATTATATATAAGTTTTACCTAAGCATTCCATTGCCTCCATGCTGCTATGACTATGAAAACTTGATTGTAGAGCGGTTTCAGCAAACAAGCAGGATAGATATACCATATATGGAATGAAAAGTGTTAAAAAGTGCATAAATTGATAGATATAAATATAATGGATATGACTCTGTTTCTAATCTGAAGCAGTGCAATAATTCAGTTTCTGTATTTATTGCAACTTTAAATTATGCACTTTATAACACTTTTATACCATTATATTTATATCTATCAATTTATGTAATGGTAGTGACCATAGTTTTATATCTTTATTAGAAACAGAGGTATATAGTTTGACATAAAGTACTGGTCAAAATTCCAAATTAAGCAATGCAGTCCTCTAGAAACAGAGGTATATAGTCAGACTCGGAACACAATACTGTCATATGATGTTAAAGTGAATGACACTGAAACTACCCACAAAAGAATACAATATGAATCTTATGAAATTACCTTTAGATCGATTTAATGCTCAAACTGGTTTCTGAGTTCTTTAATCCTTTCATATTCAATTTCCCTTATCTTAGATAAAAACTAATGGAGTTGAAAATTAAAGAAGACACGACCACTGTAAAATTTCTACTAAGCCCCCTCATATATACAAATTAGAGGTTCTTTTGAAACACAGATGCCTATAAGGATCTCTTATAATTTCAGTTCATGAATTGTGCCATATGATTTGGAAATTTTCTTTCCTAGCTGCCTCATTTACATGCAGTTCATGTTAAATCACCTTTTTAAATACATATTTCATTCGATTTCATTTCAACTATTTCTGACAAATAATTATAGTATTGTTTAAGAAGACACTGAATTTGCTTTCCACACAATGGTGATACAGTCGCCAAAATTATACAATGTATCAAGGTATCATACCATTTACACCTTCCATTGCAGACTTGACTACAGGTCTAGCATCTACTTCATAAACTTCCTGAGTAATAGTAGACTCTCCAAAAACTCTATCTGCCATACAAGACATTAATCAACATTGCACATTCAGCTACAATTTCAAGGATTTCAAATTCATAATGAGACTGAGAGTAGTACCAAATGCATAAGAAGCCACCGGATTATACTCACTTCTCACAAGTTTATCACCGTCCGCATACCACACCACATCATCTCCTCTGTGACCTCAATGAAATTCTTTTGAAATGAAAATGATTTTGTTTCCTAAAAGTATCTCAAAAATCACAACCTCAACCATATTTACATGATGAACAATAGCACAACTAATAACATTGTCACTTCTCCACCAACTGGTGCTTTACCTAAAAAAACAAAATCAACGCTAATCAATGACGGACTAATTATTCTCAAACATCCACATTTCGGTTGCTAGATTGTCCCTCCGTTCGCCCCACTCTTCAGACGTGTCAATGTGTGTATAAGACTCTCCATGTGGTTCTATAAAGTTTTGGGCTGCAGTCACTTGATTTTGGACATCCATCTCTGTTGGCATTTCATTCCTTATATGGTTATGGAGAAGCGCGCATGCTATGATGATGCGGTTTTGAATTTCTATGGGAAAGAATGCCGGACTCCGTAGAATACCCCATTTTTGTTTCAACACACCAAAACACCTCTCAATTACATTCCTTGCCTCGGAATGTTTCTGATTGAAAAACTCTTCTTTTGTCTCCGCTTCTTGCCCCTCTCCCCAATCATTTAAATGATATCGTTGTCCTCTATAAGGTGTAAGAACACCGCTACCATTTGGGTAACTAGCATCAGCAAGATAATAAAAACCTTGCATATTTAAAAGGCTAGGTTAGCACGATGAAAAAATAAAACATCTATTATTTTTATGTTAAAAACATACCCTGAGGGATCTTCAAACCATTTCTCCTATAGATAGCATTTCTAAGAACCCTAGAGTCTTGCGCCGAACCCTCCCATCCCGGAAGAACGTAAATAAACTTGAGGTCTTGGGAGCATACGGCGAGGACATTTGTGGCAATATCACTCTTCCTAGTACGATATCTCCCCTGATCCTCTAGTTTTACGTGTACCTCAATGTATGTCCCATCCAAGGCTCCCAGACAATTCTGAAAAAAATACAAAATTAAAAGTCAAAACCAAAATATAAAACCTACAATTTAGTTTTGAAATGTATACGTAAATGCGCATTTGTACCTTAAACCATTTCCATCTATCATCTATGCAAGTCTCACTAACCGCCAATGGTTTCTTAAGCAAGTGACTTTGCAACCTCATCATAGCGGATAACACATCCCCAAAATGTCTGCTAATTGTTTCTCCCGAGCGCATAAACTTGTTCTTAATATCTCTATTCTTAAAATGATGTGCAAGTGCGTACACAAATATACATACCATCTCTTCAACAGTCACACTCCTAGTATCCTTTAACTTGCCAATACTACGAAGCATCTGACACAACTTCTTGAAAGTCCGTCTATCCATACGAAGTTGTTCCTTACATGCCAAGTCACTCTCTCGAGTCATTTTGAACAAATGGATCTTACGGGAAAGGGGGCACCAAAGAGAAGCCGATTTTAGCATTCGGGTCTCATAATGGTGAATTCTTTGGACGAGGAGTAAAATACAAAAGTCGGTTATAACATTGAAAAGGGTCCTAACACTCTCGTGTAATATTAAAATTCTCCTCCTACTCGACAAGATAAGTCCCGTCATTTCTGTACATCAAAGTCAAATATTAACCCATAATAAGCACAAAGTTAAAACAAATTCGAGACAATTTTTTTAATGAACAAAAACAAATTATGTACAAAATAAGAATGTGTTTTTGTGTCTACATATTAGAAAAATATTCAAACAACTAACGACAAATATTCAACGCGTCTTATCAACATGTAACAAATTAACAAATTAGGGCACCAAATCAACATGTAACAACTTGTCATTAGGTTTGATTTTGATAATCGGAGTTTATTTGAAGTTTTCTATCAAATCTAAAACCTAAACTCATTTACAGTGTTTGAATCAAAACCTAAATCCTAAAATCGTTTACAAAAAAACAGATCGGAGTTTACAAAACCTAAAACCTAAAATCGTTTTCTATAAAATTGATCAAAATGATCGGCATAGTTTACAAAAAAAAAAAATAGATCGGAGTTTACAAAACCTAAAATCGTTTTCTATAATATCGATCAAAAGGATCGGAGTTTACAAAAAAAAAAACAGATTCGAGACTACAGAAAAACGATCGAGTTTAAAATGTAGTTGATCGTAGTTGATCGGAGTTTACCTTAATCGGCGTTGATCGTAGTTGATCGGAGTTGATTTGGAATGGTCTTTTGAAAATGTAGTTCCTCTTCCTCTTTTTCTGTGATATACAGAACTTTTCTAATGGAAATGTAGTCAAAGTTGATTTGGAATGGTCTTTTGAAAATGACACGAGGGGTATGAGATTTTTATTTGGTTAGGGTATTTTGGTCATAAGACTCATTCAAGTCTTTTCACCTGTTAAATTATTCACTTTACCCATGGTTTAAAATGGTTAAAATTTCACCCCACTTTTCACCATGTTCATTTTATTTCACCATGTTAAATGTCCAACCAAACACAAATTTTACCTAGGTGAATTATTTTTTAACGCGGTGAAAGATATTTCACCACGAACCAAACGGACCCTAAATTTCTTAGGATGTTGTAGATAAATTGTTAAGCATAGTGTTTGACTCATGTATTGCTTGGAACATGTAGACTTGTTCGTGATCTAGAACTACCTGATCGTCGAATATTTCTAGTTTTATTAGAAATCGGTGAATTCCCATTTGGTAATTGATTACGTGTGGTTGGATATGAAAAGGTTGAAAGACAAATATTTCTTGGTCGTGAATCAGTAGTTGGTCTCTTGGAACCAAGGGTTGAATGCCTAAGCCTACAAATGGAGGTTTGTTTGGAGGTATGGGCTAAGGTTGAGGGTATTGGGCTGCTGGGCATGGTAAAATCAAACCCGGGTGAATATTTGGGGTTCGGTTTTGACCCGTCTGAAATTGAAACGCGATGTTTTAGTGAGGTGGTTGTGGTGTTGTCTCTCTCCTCAAGGGACCATTATCTTGTGAGATTTGGGTTGTTGGTGTTGTGGTTGTGTTGGCAGGAGAGTTGGACTGTGTTGGTCTCCATTTAAGACTGGTGAGGTTTTAAGAGTTAATATAGGTAAACTAGTTTGATGACTCGAGTGGATGAAGAGGTAAAGATGAATATTAGAATCAAAATGATCTAGTAGTGTAAATGCACTATTATTAAGGGACATATATCAAATAGTCCTTCGAACATTTTTTAATACACATTTAGTTCAAGCGTCAAAAATGCTTGAACTAAATGTGTTTTAAAAACTGTTTGAGTGGTTTTTTGGCATTTGACCCTATTATTAATGGTTTTTCGGGGTAGCCACGTGTGGGTAAGTGGAGGGCACATATGTGTTTTTTGGAATAAGCGTTCTTGATCAGACATCTTTGAGGGGTTAAAAAGTGGAGAGACGGTGAAATGTTTGGATCTTGGGTAATATAATTTTTAATCAAAATGTTTTTAATGGGTCTAAGAATGGGTTGTAATGTTGGAAAATATTGTGTTTTTACACAAATTATTTTATGACCAAATTAATATATTGGTCAAAGTAGGAGCAAGTACGTGCGCGTTCATGACGAGCCACGCGATATATTTATTTGTTTAAAAACTGATAAATGATGAATAAGAAATTTGGTATCAAAGTGCCCCATTTATGTATGAAGTTTATTGGGAAATTTTATTTATTTTCTAGGACGGATTTTCGTAACTGTCGCTAAAAGTTGTGACTATTCGCTATATAGTGACTGTTTTTCATAACCGCCCCTAAAGGTTGTGACTGTTCACCATAAGTTGTGACAGTTCATGAAAAACATCCCTAAAGTGGTTGTTTCCTAAAGACATGTCTTTTCATGAAAAAACACCTTGTTTTTTATAAATACAAGACTTGTCTTCATTTTTTAAAAAGAAAAAAAATGAGAGAATATATTTTCAATACTTTTCATTCCCGATCGAGTCGGATAGAGTATCAAACATAATTGGTTCGTGAGACACGCACACTGAAGTGCTTCTTGCGCGTGTCGAGACCGTTTTATCCTAGGAGGCAAACGCTCATTGTTCATTGCCATAAGCACCGTAGCGGGAGCACATTTTGTCTTAAGGAGAGAGTGTCAAACACTTGACTCGATCATCTTCTTCGTTTGTAAGTTTTCTAGAGGCATTAATTTTTATTGCATAAATATGATTTATTTCATATTTTAAATTTGATAAAACACAAAAGTATATATTTTAAGTAACATGTAATTCATCTTGTAAACTAATTAACCACATTTAAAATATTAAAAGACTTAGAATACTTACCTTGTTTTGGGGGGTTGTTGAGTAGAGGACCTATTTTTGGGCTTCATGTCTATTGATCCATTAAAAGACTGTTGATTACTCATTGGATTAATGGTCTTTCCCATTGTGATAGGCGCCCAAATTTTTTTACTAGTGTATGCTCAATAATAGAGATGACATGTTGTACCGTTTCCACATTTGACACCAAATTGTAAGAAAATAAAATCTCTCAAAAGAGGGGTCCCCCACAAACATGGTATATAATATAAAAATGATGACGATAGATGAAGATTTACGTGGTTCGGCCAATATCGGCCTACAACCATGCGGCGACGAGGATGTTTTCATTATAACATTCAGAGAATTCACGTGAGACTGTCGCCTAGTCATGTGCGTATGACTAGGCGAGTAGTCCACCGACCTACTTGAAGAATGATCCACGAGCATCACCACCACCACCCCCACCACCCCACCCCCGACGCCACTAAGTGTTGCACTATTATTGGAGGCATTTTTTATCCCCCACGTGGTCCATTTTTATTTTTTGTGACATTGCATATTTTTTGCGACACAATTTCTTGTCAAATGTGTCACAAAAAGTAAAAATGAATCCCAAAATTCAATATGTAAAAATTCAAATCCCAACTCAAAAGTATATATAACTACTCTCTAAAACGAACTACAAAAAACGAAAAGCAATTTTTAACGATCGAAAGTCGTGACAAATGTTTTCGGATTATATATAAAAATAAATAATAAAAAAAACGAACCAAGGCATGTCAATGTTTTTTGCCGTGACAAATGTCCCTTTTGTCCCCTTTTCTCATTCAGTTTAAGATAATATATATATATATATATATATATATATATATATATATATATATATATATATATATATATATATATATATATATATACAGTCCTGCTCTTGTGCAGACCAGTCCGCATTTTAAGAATGCGGACTGGACATGTGTAACCTGACGGTGAGCCCAGAAAAGAGAGGGAGTGTACCTATAATTTAGGCGATAATTTCTAGGGGCACCATTAGTTGACACATGTCCGGTTCGCATTTTTAAAATGCAGACTAGTTCGCATAAGAGCATTATTATATATATATATATATATATATATATATATATATCTATATAATATGGGACAATGGTGTTATGAATAGTAACTCATGTATGATAAGACATGCATGATAAACATGCATGGCATTTTATGTGTTGCATGCATACATACATACATTATTATTTATTATTTTTTTATTAAAATATTTAAAAAAATAATAATTTTTTTAAATATTTTTTTATTTTTTTTAAAGTTTTTTTTTTCCTAAAAAATGACGGGTTATTATGGGCTGGGTTTTATCACGGGGACAAATTTATCACCGTGTCCTCGGGCACGGGCATCCGCTAGTATATATATATGAGAGAGAGAGAGAGAGAGAGAGAGAGAGAGAGAGACGCGGGCTCATGTACATGTCATTTGTGCGGACTATTTTTTTTAAATAGTAAATAAAATGAGTTGATGTGGTGATTCTTTTTTTAAAAGTACTTTTTTTAAATAGTATTTTTTTAAAAATATTAAATATTTGAGTTTATTTTTTTGTGTGTGCTGTTTAAACATTTCGAAAAAGCTCCATAAAAAAATCAACTCAAAATAATATTTTTTTGCTATTTTGAAAAAATAGGTCAAAATATGTCAACTTTTAAGCAGCTTAAAATCTAATATATTTTGCTCGAATTATTTAAAAAGGCAAAAAAAAATCATTTTGAACTGTTGTTTTTTAAGGTTCCCTAAAATATTTAAATACCATACAAAAAAAATCAACTCAAAAATAATTTTTTTACTATTTTAAAAAAATTGATCCGCACGGGAGGTCCTCATTTGATGACCTCACAAAAAACTTTATTTTTTTTGTGTGTATAAAATTATAACTATAATTATTGCCATTTACAACAAATAAGTCATTCTAACATTTACAAACTAAGAAATCTAGAAGAATTTCAACGTAAACATCGTCATAACATTTCAATACTTGTTGTATAAGACATAATAGATGTTTATACACGACTTGTTGGAGTACAAATACTATTTAATATGGAGCATATACCAAATAGTCCCTCAAATATTTTTTAATACACGTTTAGTCTAAACGTTTTTATTTTATTTCAAAAAATCCCTCATCATATAAAAACATTCAAAAAAGAAGCTCCAATAAGAGTCATCGGAGCTCTGACAGTGGGGGTTGGAGGTGGGGCGGGGGTGGGAGGGAGGTAGATCGAAAATGCCTCTAGCGGGGACTTTTAAAAATAGAAAAATATTAGTTAAATGTGTATTTGAAGGACTTTTTGGAACAGAATAAAAAATTTGGACTAAATGTGTATTAAAAAACGTTTGAGAGACTTTTTGGTATTTGATCCATCGTTTTTTTTTCTGTCACAAGCTTTGCGAATGTAAATTTTGAGTCTATCCCTATCAGAACTCATTATTTTTGTGTTGCAATCATATCGGGTTAATATGATGTTAAGGAACACTATGGTCTAAAGACTCCAAACCAAGCATAGAACCGTAAAAAATAAAATAAAATAAGCACAGGAGTCGCACATATTCCAAACATTTTCCCACCATCAAAATTAAAAACTATCGGTTAGCACTGTTCTAAAAACCCCGCCATACGCTTGATACCCTTAAGGGGGACTTTTTTCTAAAAACAATGCTTTAGTGAAACGATATCTCCTTTTAAAGAATTTTGTTACAAACTGAACAATTATCTCATCCAAAATAATCAAATAGTATTTTAATTTGCATATATTCAGACATATTTTATGATTTGTGCAATTTTAATATTTTAATGGCCATGTTATTATTAAAAAATATTAAAATATATTAAGAAGGCTTAAACGCTTTGTCACGCCTTTTTACGCTTAGGCTTCTAAGGCTTAAGGCTTAGCCTCCACGCCTCAATCACCCCCGCGTTTTTTAGAACATTGCCAATTAGACGGTTACTATGAATAGAAATGTCAAGAGCTCACCACTTCAATTTTTTCTCACTTATTTTTTTTAATATGAAGGGTATTCTATCCCGGATCAATTTGCGTTCACCTCAGACTATTCCCTCCATCCCGAACAAGGCTTGCGAAACATAAATTACTCTGTGATCCGTGACCCCAAGTTTCTGTTAGCAAGGGGAATCGAACTCATAAGTCATAACATTTGGAAAGTAAGCCGCTTACTTATGGGCGATCAACCACTCAACCAACCAAGATCTATGTGAGTTCAATTTTCAATATGCAATTATAAAATCAAAAAAAAAAAGATCTACAAAGAAAACTGTTAAATTGCAAAAACAGCTCATTCTTTTTCATCATAAAACATACTATCCCAGCACACATTCAACTCAACGACAAGCGTAAAATAAAGCTAATCTCCCTCTAGATATGGCAGAGACGATAAGATAACAAATCCCACAAAATGAAATCTTTGAATACAATACAAACAAAAGCTTTGTTTCATAATATAAATTTGAACGACGAGTTGATGACTAATCATCATCTTCAAGAACACTCCGTCGCCTCTGGATCTGAGAAATAACATGAATACAAAACAACGTGCAAACTGTCAAATTCATTCAGACAGCAGACAAGCCATATAAAATGTATATAACGGTGACTTACCGTGACTTTGGTCTGCTTAGTTGTTTGATTATTGATTTGTTCCAGCAATGCTATGAGCCTTTCTTCAGAAACCTGCGTACATGAAATGAAAGATGTGATGATATATTGACTCATCCTCGTGCAGGAGTTGCGCAAAATTATTAGAAAAAGAATGCATATATTTAAGCAAAACAAACATCAAAATGAGATTGTACAGCAGGCCACCTTTTCGACTATCTGACCCATTTGCGCAGCTCTAAGTATAACATCTTCAACTCCTCTGGCCTTCTCAGGCTTCACCAATGCAATTCGAGCAACTGCACATATATAACATAGATGGGTTAAAAGGAAGAGGCATAATGGTAGTTAGTAGTTAATGAGATGAGAATAAGATGATCATAACCATGGTTCAAAAATCAAAACACAGTTTCAGACAAAAACACGGCCGACAGTTTAACTTGGTACAGTTTTGATTTCGGATGAGACAAACCAATAAATTAATCAAAGGTCCACCACATTACAAATATAATAATAGGACTCAAAAACTGACCACGACGAGTCAACTCGACAAGATGGAGATATTTTGGGTGCTTTGGTTTCTAAAAAGAGGGCCCGAATTTAGTTGGTTCCATTAATATACAAGTGTGGGTAACTATGTCCACTCATTCATCTCACGCCCTTATTTCGACCAATGACAATCTATATAACGCAATTACAAAATCATTGACGCATTTCTTCATTGCCCTCTCTAAACCATACTTTTTATTAATGACAAACATACTATGATAAATCTATTCACTTATCTGGCCAAACGGTGGCCTCTAAAAGAGTACTACAGTGTGCTATGATACATACATGTAATCATAGTCTCAAACTAAAAAGTCATACCCAGTGCACAAGGCTCCGTCGGGGAGATGCGGATGTCGATAGAGAGACTGCTCCCATGTCTCGAACCCGAAACCAACCATAACTTGGGCGAGGGCACTTACCATCAAACCAAGGTATGACCTCAAAAGACGCTTAAATAAATTACAAATGTATAGAAAAAAGACGCTTAAATATATTACAATGACGCTCAAAAGACACTTAAAAAATTACAAATGTATAGTCTCAAACTGTCATACATAAAATAATTACAAATGCATAGAAAAAAGGTTCTAGCCTCTACCTGACACC
Organism: Sambucus nigra; assembly: GCA_949130495.1. NCBI lineage: Eukaryota > Viridiplantae > Streptophyta > Magnoliopsida > Dipsacales > Adoxaceae > Sambucus > Sambucus nigra. The sequence continues at coordinate 237,748,293 of OX422222.1, forward strand.
AGTTCCTATGTTGATAGACAATGTTTTATAAATTAAAATGATGTGAATCGAGGGCATTATTGCCACACACCATATTGATAGGCTATGTTGATAGGCAATGTTTTAAAAATAAAGAAAAAAGGTTCTAGCCTCTACCTGACACCAGTTTCTTTTTGTTATTTTTTCTTTATTTTTATTAATTTTGTTTTGTTGTTTATTTGTAAGTTTGGGCATAGGTGAGCACAAATAGGTATAAGGATTATTGGTAAAGTGGGAGTCCCACATTGGTTAGAGAACCAATTAGTACTCCCCTTCCCCACTTATAAATAGACCCCTTGTAACCTCATTTGAAGCCGGCCTTGATTTTGAATATAGAAGAAGAGTATTTCTCTTTAAAGTGTGTGTCAGATATTTTAAGAGCCTTTTGACGGGTGGTTTACTTCAAATTGGTATCAGAGCGGGTGAAGCTCTACATTGGTGCTAGTGTATTGGTGATTTTTTTTTTTTTCCAAATCGTGCACTACCTTCAATGGCTCCCAAGAAATCCAAACAACATGAGAAGATTCTTGATTTGAAGCAACAAATGAAAGAAATGCAAAATCAAATGGCCTAGTTGCAACCACAAATGGCTCTACTCTTTTCTATTCTAGGACTAAAACCTAACCCTCCAACTCCGATGGCTGCCCCAACTCAAAAAGAGCCACAAACCCTAGCCCCCCTCTTTTCAAACCCTAACCCTAGCTTCCACCCCGCTGCCTCAGCTAGGCCTGTCAACGGGTGGAAGCCGGGTCGGGTTTAGGGAGATCCAGATCCGTATAATCGGGTCTTCATCGGGTTCGGGTTCGGGTCCAGATCCGGGTCTTCATCGGGTCCACAATATTGGATCCAGACCCGGATCCGTTCGGGTCTTCGGGTTCGGGTCAGGGTCTGGTCAAATATATACATTTATTTTATATTTATTTGATATTATCCCCCTTCTTTATTTTTTAAATCTTAAATTAAAATATTTTGCAATGTATTATAGAATATTATTAGTATAAATAAAACATATATTATTTATATTTATTATGTATATTACTTACATGTTATATAGATAAGATATATTTATAAATATATATAAAATTATAGTATATGCATATATATTTAAAAAATAATAATGTACAATTCGGGTCGGGTCTTCGGGTCGGTCGGGTCTTCGGGTCTGGGTCTTGTATAAGATCCAGACCCTACCCATTTAATAAACGGGTCTTCGGGTATTCGGGTCTCGGGTCCAAAAAAATATGCTCAGACCCTATTATACGAATCGGGTTCGGGTCGGGTCCGGGTCCATACCCGACCCATTGACAGGCCTAGCCTCAGCCTTACCCCGCCACCGTCGGAGCCCCAAAACCCACTCTACCCCCAAAACCCTACCTGCTGCCCCAACCAAAAAACACCCAAACCCAACCCTAACCTAACCCAGGCCGCCCCACCCCCCAAACGCCCTCGGCAGCGCATAACCCACCTGCCGACCATTCCCCTACCCAAAACCCCCTCCCCGACCCCATCCCACCCCCAAAAAGCACCGCCGACAGCCTCCAATCCCGCCGAACCCCCTCCGCCCCTTTTTTCCATCAACCAACCCACCCTAACCCCTTCCCCAACCCACCCTAACCCCAAAACAGCCCCTGAACTCCTACAAATCACCTACTGGACACTTTTTCTTTATCATACATGGTTTTTGACCCGGGAAGAATATTTTAGATAGGGGTGTTCGCGGTCCGGTCCGATTCGGTTTTGAAGTTTTTTTTTTTACCGAACCGACTATATCGGTCCTCTAAAAACAAGGACCAAGACTGGACCGATAATGTCGGTTAACTGACCCTATTCGGTTCGGTTTTTTACAGGTTCGGTTCGGTTTTTTACAGGTTCGGTTCGGTTTAGTTTGACGGTCCTAACATTAAATAATTATACTAACCTGAGTTTTATGTGATTTATCTAAGCCCAGTAACTCTTGAGGAACCACTTGGAAATCACTATTATGTTCCAGAACCCAATGAATTTGAGCTCTCAAGCGCAGCCCTAACCCAAACAAAACAGTACCCATTTCACAATGACCGTTCCTAAGATTTTAGAGATAGAGGCTGACCCAGCTCTCCATGGGATTTTGAGAACAGCAAACACATGGACTTTATTATTGGGAAACCAAATATCAGATCAAATATAGAATCACGTGGGCTAATAAAATCAAATAGATCGATGTATGAACAAATATCAAACAGATCGATGTATAAAATCAAACAGATCGATGTATGAACAAATGTCAAACAGATTGATGTATATAATCAAATATCATATCAAATACAGATAAAATAAATTGCAAAAGCAGATCCAAAAACATTTCAAATCGTTACCAACATACCAGGTCGGTCGACAAGGAGAGAAATGGTGGGGTGAGCTAGCAATAGCGCTGCCTAGGTGAGAGGGTGGGGGCGACGTCACAGTGTGAGTGAGGGAGAGTTTTTGTTTTTGATTTGTTATGTGAGAAACAACGGCTGAAGGGAGAATGAGATGGAATGAAGTGAAGGGTTCACTTTAGAGACTTTAGTCTATTGGAATATTTTAGCCTATTTGACAGTAGTAACATAACACAAACAAAACATTAAATAAAATATATATATTTAATTATTGTCGGTCAGGATCGGTCCAGACCGACCCTATCAACTCAAAACCCGAGGACCGGACCGACTAAGTCGGTTTAAAAAAAAGCGAGAACGAACAGATTAAGAAAAAAACCGATAAAAATAAGGCGGTTCGGTTCGGTCGGTTTTTTAACACCCCTAATTTTAGAGTTTATTTGGGTGAAGACAAAAAAAGAAGATGAAGATGGGCACCCTCAAATTTCAGAAATTTTATTTTTGGTCCCCCGCAAGTTTTGGTTCCGATTTTTTTGGAATTTCTTCATGAATCCCCAATTTTTAACGCTCGAGAACGAGCTTGGTCTTAAGAGGGGGAGATTGATGTGAATCGAGGGCATTATTGTCTTTTTGGGCATATTAGTAGTTTTATTTCTTTTTGTTATTTTTTCTTTATTTTTATTAATTTTGTTTTGTTGTTTATTTGTAAGTTTGGGCATAAGTGAGCACAAATGAGTATTAGGATTATTGGTAAAGTGGGAGTCCCACATTGGTTAGAGAATCATTTAGTACTCCCCTTCCCCACTTATAAATAGACCCCTTGTAGCGTCATTTGAGGTAGACCTTGATTCTGAATATAAAAAAAGAGTATCTCTCTCTCTAAAGTGTGTTAGATATTTTAGGAGTCTTTTGACGGGTGGTTTACGTCATAAAAACATAAATGTTCCGTCGAAGTTGACCAAATAATATTAATTAATTTTAGTAAAGCTCAGCCCAGTTGGCCCAATAGCAGTAGCGCTATGGTAACGGGCATAAGCGAGTAAACCCAGAGCTAGCTTACATCAAGGACCCAATGAAACCTGGCCGTAAACCCGCAGGGAACTGAAGGGTATGTGAATTGAAAGGCGAGAACATGTGGTCCCGATCCTGACCACTCTAATTGCAGACCTGGACACGTTCTTGAAAGATGGCAACGTGGATTAGGAGTCTAAGACACATAGTCTCGCCAGATTGCAGACCTGGCCACTAAGATACTGAGAGAACAGGCACGGGTAGGCACCTACCTTATTAGGTATATGGCGGCAAGCGATAAACCTAGACAAATTCGAACAATTGTGCATCAACTCAACTATACAAATCTTCTCCACCACAATCTTTTACTCCCTAGCATGTAAGGCAAGTTCTTCCTTATTGTGAAATTACGTTGACAAACGACTCGGCTGTTTCTCCACAAACTTGGGACTAAAGACCTTAGAATGTAAAATTAACTAATACCTATCACTAACGACAAGAAAAACAAGAGCAAAAAAAAAATAATAGAGTTGCCTTCATACCTGTTTACTCATAGGCTTGTGTCTTCGTCCTTCCAATCCACATTCTCCAGTTCTCCTATTTCTTACTCATATATCTCCTCTTTGCTCCTTGAAATTTGGATACGCATCAATCCCTCCATGAGGAAACCCAGTTTTTATATATCTATCACCACCAACACCACCAAACTCACCACAAGTCTATAAGGCTAAAAGAGATCATTGAATATATTAGCAAAATGAAAAACCCATCTCCATTAACTCCCATGATTAATTTTTCTTCAATCTTCAATACCACAGATAGATTTGTAACAGGTTGTGTCATGTCATATGGGTTTTACATCAACAAATGCTCAACCCATACCCGACTTTTTAAGGGTCCTGCGTGTCATATCGGGTTGAAGTCTTGTTCAAATTGTGTATTTTTTATATATTAGGATCACGCCATGTGTAGTCGGGTTCGTGTCACCAATTTGTGTTAGCGTGTCTAACACAAAAAAAAAATTATGACCCAAAACTCCTTCATGCTCGACCCATTAACTATATATTTGTGTCTTTGTCATTGTGTCGTGTCTTGCCAAATCTAACCGCAGCGAACAAACTTCTTTTTGATGATAGGAACACACACACACACACACACACACACACACAGAGAGAAGGGCGGGGGAGCTAGAGGAATGCAATAATCTAGTGGCTTTTATGAGCCAAATTTTCATCCATGACAACAATTATAAGTTCCAAGTTGAGTCATTAGAGAAGAATTTAATAATTTAAGATTCTGTTGAGAAAAAAGGTATGTACCATCGTAAACCAAGTCCGATAAACTTAAACAGAATTCAGACATTAAAATAAAAAATAAGAAAAACTATGAAATGGGCAATGGCATAAGAACACAACACACACAAAAATAAAATAAAATAAAAAATAAAGCACAACAAACATAACACATTTTTTATTTTATTCAACAAAGAATAAATTTATTCAAAACTTCAAGCAACACTTGAATTGGACCTTTAGGGAAACTTTTAAGACAAATGAAATGAAACAAAAAAAAGTTTAATGATTTTTTATGGTGATGGATTTTTTCACCAATTCTTCAAAAGACTGGTAGGTATATGATGAAGGCGCCTCTCTTTTCTAGCCCTTGGACTGGGGCGGACAATCTTCTATCATACATTGGTCTAACTGTGAGACATGCATGTGCATTCCCAATACCGGAGAGATTCCCCAATGGACCGAAGCACCGCTTGATCTACTCAACACTCACGACAAACCTCTCGGCTACTTCCGAAGCCCGTGAATCCCTATTTAGGCCCCTGTGATCCCTCTACACTAATCCCTTGCTAATGACCGTTCCTTGATGAAGGACCTCCTCAGCATTCATCTTGCTCAGCTCCCGAAACTCTCGGCCTTTCACTCAAGACCATATGTGTACATCACCTAGCGCATACCAGAAGAATTCTACCCGACTTCATTGGTGGAATGCTACCTGCTTATTTGTATCAATAGAAGCTGGAGAAACTCTTGGTTGAAAACATGGGTTGTAGGTGTGATCATCTTGTCAACTTAATTCCAAACATTGACTCAGGTTTTAAATTTCTTGATTGTTATTAGCATTCTTAAAAGGTTCAAGTTAATTCACCCAGGTGTACCAAAAGTCACTCAATGCTCCATCTTTTGTTCCAATATATTCAGTTATTTATTTGGAGAAATTACACCGTATCAAGCATGTTGCAGACTACTTTCTTTCCTAAGACGTACTCCCATTGATTAATGAATTATAATATTTATGCAGTTGGTCTTTGTGGGTGGAGGCTGAGGCAAGAATGCCCAAAGAAATGAAGAAGTTGGAGATTGAGCAGGCAGTGAAGGATTCGGTTGGAAAGGAGCAAAGCAATCGGCCGGGGACCCAAGCTGGGGTGCAAGGAAGGGGAGGCATATTTGGACAGATTAGACTGAACAACAGGCAAGAGTGTTCTACTCTTACATTTTTCTTCTTTTGGTAGTTTCATGCCATCAGTTTGACTTTTTCCCTCTCTACTCGTATGCTTTGATCTAAAGAAGTCAACTTTGCTGGCTATATAAGTAATGCAACGAGTATACTTGGCTGTGTATTTACTGATATGAAGCGCAACGGCATCGACACACACACGAACAAGAATAATATTCAACCCATATTTTCTCTCAAATCATCTCTCTCAAATATCATAAATTTCATTAATAATGATTTTGATTACAAGAGAGGGCCAAATGCCTTATTTATATTAATTCTAAACATATGGAGGAAGTCTCCCAATTAAAAAGGGAACTAAATAACCTAATTAAAATAGTTAACTAATTAAAAGATAAATCCTAACAATAATCTAAACAATATCTAAATAAATAATCTAATATCTAAACACTAAAATAATAAGAATAAAAACAATTATATTTATATTTATATTTTTTGTCAATATCCGGATACATCACTCCCCCTTCTTTAAAAAGCTCGTCCCAAGCTCTATAGGATTGGATTGAATTGAACATGTCCAAGCCATCATGACAACCGACACAACAATCTGAATCCGCCCATGCCAAGTAAATAAATATTTGGAATAAATTGGGATTTTAATTTGGCACCCAAAATTATTTTTCTTCAATTTTTCGAGGCCCAAAAAATACGTTGCAACATTTTAAATCTTGTGGGTTGCCCAAATTTTTCCACACCAAAAAAATCAATTTTTGGGCCATTAACCTTCGACCAAAGTTGTTTGTTATTTAAAATTGGGCCAAAGTAAAATCGAGTCCCACTTGGGCAGCTCATAGTCTTCAAAAGCCTTCAGGTCCAACTTTTTATTTAAAAATCCCTTTAACACTTGACCCATTGAAAACCCTAATTTCCACTTTTCTTCTAAACCAAACAGCCTTAGGAGTTGCCTTTGTCAAACCCTACACCCTATCCACTGAACCCAGCAGCACTATAACCCATTAGCGGCACCGGCAGGTCGCCGGCTGCAGAATGGCACCCAAAGAAGCACCGACAACCCGGAGAGAAGATCCGGGGGGTCAGATACGTACCCACCATCGTGAAATTGTTGCCTTACTTGATCAGAACGTGCGGGCTGCCACCGGCACCCACCGAAACTTCACCCCGCTTCACCAAGTTGTCGATCGGCCCTGTCTCCTTCCGACGAAGGCCGCCATCTCTCTGGTTGGTCAGATCTGGGAGTTTTGGCGTCGGGATGGAGGGAAGCAACTGTAAGGGCTTGGCTTAGACTTGGAAATGGTTTTCAGCCTTGGATTCGGCCTAAAACATACCGATAGGGTCGGATGGTTGTGGCAGCGGTCGGCGGAGCATCGATGGTCGGAGGTTTGGCTGGTGATTTTTCAATCTTTAACCACCTCATGGGTAGCCAAAATCCCATTTCTTTAAATCGTTGCACTCGTCGGATGGATTCTCGTCACCGCTATACCTTCATAACCTCTATTTGTTCACTCATTTTTTTTAACCGAACTGCGAAATCAAATACAACCACCGCTAGTGGTGGCGCGGCTGTGATGGCTAGTTTTGGAGCATTGATCGTCACCGAGTATACGTCGTACGATAGGTTGCCCCGAACGCTTGCCATAGCTCGTGACCTTGATACACACACACGATTGTTACAACTCTGATACCACTTTGACGTCAAGCGCAGTGGAATTGACACGCGCGAACAAGAATAATAATCAAACCATATTTTCTCTCAAATCTCATAAATTTCAACTCAACTCAACAAAGCCTTTTCCCAATTATTTGGGGTCGACAATCTCATAAATTTCATTAATAATAATTATGATTACAAGAGAAAGTCGAAGGCCTTATTTATACTAATTCTAAATTTGGAAAGGAAGTCTCCTAATTAAAAAGGGAACTAAGTAACCTAATTAAAATAGATAACTAATTAAAAGATAAATCCTAACAATAATCTAAATAAATAATATAATACCTAAATAACTAAAATAATGATAATATTTATATTTTTTGTAAATATTCGGATGCGTCATTTTCATATGAACCCTGCTTTTTGAATATTAGCAATCTTGCTTATTATTGTTTACTTATTATGAAGCATTCCTTGTGGATGTTCATACTCTTCTCAACACAAGACTGGTAAGGTTCGAAAATAAATGTTGAAATACTTGTTTTCTTTCTATGCATGCGTATGTTCTAAAAATTACATATAAAATTTGGGGTGAAATGTTTGTTCCTTCATCAATATATTAATGAAATCTTTGATTGTTTGCTCCCAAAACTTCAAAGTTGGTTTATTGAGTTCCACTATGAAATTGAACTTTTAAAAAGTGATTACAGTGTGTTGCGTTTTATGGGTTATGTAAGTGGATTGCCTGTGAGGGAATAATTTTCTAGTTTATTTTATTTGTTAATGATGCAGGAGCATAGGGACATGAGCGTCCTTTTTATTATTCTTTCTTATTTGTTTTTTTAGCCTTTTTATCTTTAGTATAAATAGCCTGAGAGGGTCATTTCGTAACACTTTCTAACATTTTTGATAATGAGAACCTAGAGAGAAATTAAGAGCTATCATGAATTCATCTATTATTTTATTTTTTTGTTGTTGTGTATTTAATTTTCACGCTTCCGCATCTTATTTTTACATCAAATTGGTATCAGAGCATTGTTTGCTCTTTGGATCAAACGTGTTCATTAATGATTGGGATTCAGGTTGGTCTCACCAGGATGAATTGCAACATCCCCTCAAACACCCCCATGAAACCCTAAACCCTAGAACCACAAGAAACCCTAATTTTTCAAATCCCTATATGACATCACCACCACCCGTGACCACCATGAAGACCCCCGAAATCAACCTAACCCTGGCCAGACGTGAATTCCCCGGCGGAAGCACCGCCGGAATACCGCCGGACCTCCAGATCACCGTCGGAACTGCCCAAAAATAGGTCGAACAGCCATTACGGCAGCCGCCAAACCCCCTACCAATGCCGACAAACCCGACAGCCCTTATTTTCGGGCATTAAGAATTCTCACTCTTCCCCCATCACTCAAATTTCTTACCACAAACCTATAAGCCCAAAACCAATAACCATGGAACCAAACCCTCAATCCAACCCTATCTACAAAGGGTGTTATTCACTAGACATCCTTCCTATTCCATCCCATGTCCCATTATCTACCGCCCAATCTATTTGTCGGCGACGGAATTCATTTTGCCATACCCAGGCGGAGCTTACGAGAGTTTCCACTGCATATATGCACACCGTGATGATATCGACTTTGGTGGATCCACAATCACCCCCACCTAATGATGATACATAGATCCGCACGAGTATATTTTTTACTCGTACCGTCAAGGGAAGGCTATGTACGGTGATTATTAACGAATGAGCTAATGATAATTTGGTGGCATAAGAAATAGTGGATAAATTGAGGCAACCCACGGAGTCGTTGATTACCCCGTGTCGTATTGGGTGGTTGGGTGGCGGAGCCACACTTGCTCCTACCTGACAGTGTCGAGTAGCTTTTTCCATTGGGGATTACCATGATGAGATTCTGTGCACCGTAGTTGATATAAGAGTGTGCCACCTTCTGTTGGGGAGAGCATGGCAGTTTGATCATCGTAGCATGCATGATGGTCGAGCCAACACGTATTCATTCCTGCATGAGGGGAGGGATTTTCTTCTCCGCCCCATGAGACTGTTTCCGATGTCGTGACCTTCCGCCCTAGTACTCTCACATGAGAAGCTAGCCACAGAGACCACAGAGACACCACGGAGGCAGGGTTATGTTACGCTCTTATCAGTCCTAATACCACCCCGAAAGCCGTCGTTTCCCCACACGTCTAGAGCTTATTGGACTCTTATTCCGATGTGTGTACTCCCCCAGATGATCTTCCTCCTCTCCGGGATATACAACACGCCATTGATTGTCCCTGGGGCGCAACTTCTCAACCTACCCCATTATCACATGTCGCCTACAGAGCACGTGGAGTTACAGAGGTAGGTAACTGAGCTATGTGACAAAAAGTACATTCGAGAGAGTATGTCCCCCTGTGCGATACCAGCCCTTTTAGCGTCGAAGAAGGATAGGAATTGGCATGTGTGTGTTGATAGTCGAGCAGAGGAACACAACAGCTCTTCCTGTAATGGCTCTAATTTATTATGCTCCTTGATTTCTCCACTCCATGGAAGTCTTGCCTTTCAACAATTATGTAAGGGTGTCATTTGCAGCATTTAACACGCTCTCAAAGTCAACTTTGACAGCCACCAGCCTGCCAACATGACCAATCAATCTTTCGAATGAAGAGATCCGACCATTTCCAGCTTTGTGTTTCCTTAGTCTCATCTCAGGGAACCTCTTAGAAGCCTTAGAGATACTCGCAAAACTACCGTGAGTCTCCTCGACACTGTTCAAATAGTCATCCCATCAATCAACCTCTCGACCCAATCGAGCAGTCCTTGCGCCCCTTTTCTCAGAAGACTAACCTAATATAAAGCAATGTTCTAAAAGGCGCGATGCGTGATCGATGCGTGGAGGTCAAGCATCAAGCATTAGGAGCATAGGCGCGCCTATGCGAAGCATATGCGTGAAAAGGCGTTTTGCCTATTTTTCATATTTTTTTAATTATACCCAGGCTTGTAAAATAATAAAAGCAGAAATACAAGCATAAATAAGAAATAAGATCTAAAATAAGTTTTCTTGGTGATTCGAAAAATTACAATGTAAAAGCGGAAATAAGATGTAAAATAAGAAATAAGAAAGAAATAAGAAATAAAAAGAAAGAAATCAGAAACTTACTTGTTTTCGGGTAAAAGTAGAGATCGGCGGTATAAAAGCAGAGATCGGCCGGAGGGGTTTGTTTCTAAAAGCAGAGATCGACGGTAGCTTAAGCAGAGATCTGCGGGAGCTTAAGCAAAGATCGGTCGGAGGTGTTTTTGTTCTAGGTTTTCCCAAAACGTTTTTTTGGCTTGTTAATGATTTGTTTGGGTTTGATTTTTTTATAGGGCTTTAGTTTATTAAAAACAGAGAACGGTTCTTTTGTTTTTTAATTTTTTGACTGGGGCACACTTTTTTTTATATCCTTGTTTTCTCAACTTAATACATGAGGAAAAAAATGATAATTTTTTTTTAAAAACATGTAAAACAACGTAGTTTTGCTTTTTTAAAAACGCATTGCGCGCATTGCGCCCGTTGACCGCCTTAAAAATTGTTGACCCCGCATTTTCCCAAGCATACCCCTAATGCGTTGCGTTTCTAAAAAGCATCACGCATATGCGCGCATTTGCGACGCATATGCGCGCCTTTTAGAACACTGATATAAAGTGTCGAGGTGTTTTGCCATTCAATCGACCTAATCTACCAGGACCCCAAGTGACTCGTGGTCTTGGCAAACTTCACGCTGAACGCCATCCAATCACCCTGAAAAGAGACTGGGCGACTCAATAGCGGCACATTAGCAAGGGAATTCTCCCCAAGCCTCGGATCATATGCCCCATCATTTGCTTCGGTCATCATCACAAGTGATTTGGGAAATTTTATCATTTGATGAGAACTTTTTACGTTGATGAACTTTTTTCGAAAAGGGAACAATTTTGGATCTTCACTCGAGTACAACGCTCTGCAGCCAAACCCTTGGCAAAAGGCCGACCAAGCATTCACGAAGCCCCACTGGCAATCAAACATAGGACTCGAAGGAATATCTCTAATAGACTTAAAGAAGTATGCCGCACAAGAGAAAGTGACACGAAACACTGAAACATTATGATTCCCACATAGATTTAGCAAAAAAGGACGGTCTTAATTGGAGCTTAATAATGGAGGAGGCTTGAAACATTTGTGGAGAGAAATCGACAGCACCCCAGATCCTCTTTATTAAAAATTTTGACGGTTAGATTGGTTTCAATTAAACGATGAATAATCCACCTCTTCGCCTCCTAATCTTATCAACTAGCCTAGAACTAGTTGCATAGTGACAACACGGTTCGAATTTCATACCAATTCGTCACTTCATTTCATTATTTAAGAAACGAGCTTGGCATGTGCAAGCATTCTTCTTGGCTTGAAAAAGCGTAGCGGAATGGGGGCATTAAAGACTGGTTGGTATATGTCTATGATGAAGACCTCTTTGCCCTTATTGGCCTAGGCCGACCATTTTCTTTCATACTTCGGTATAACGGTGAGACCCACATTCCCAGTGCCGAAGGATTTCCCCATTCATAGTGATGGAACGAAGCACCACTTGATCTCCTCTACACTCGCTGGAAATCTCCTGGCTACGTCCGAAGGCCCGTTAATCCTCGAGTAGCATAGTTGATAGTATCGTATGATACGCAATGCGTACCCCGAATCCCGATACGATACATGATACATATGGTTAAAGATACAAATCACATATATATAGCGCAAATTCCCATGTATTCCAAGTCTATCGTTGCCTATCCCGATACAATGTATGATGGACATAGTGATATTTTCGGGTCAATTTTTTTGGACCCGCTAGCACTGAACTCTTTTGGATTTCTCTAAATCTTATTCAACCTTTGGGAAAGGACGGAAAGTCATAAAATAAAATCAATCCAGTATTTTTCTAACATTTTCTCGGTTCTCCCCCTACAAGTTATGTGCATCTTTATTCTAATGGAGAGTGCAAAGAGCTCCAAGACCGATAAGAGTTCTAAGCCTCACTTGTGCCATGGATGTGAGAGAATTTAAAGCACATGTGTCCATTGCACTCCAAGAAAAGAAATCATTTAAAGCAACAAAGATTGAATGCTCGTCTTTGTTAAATACAACATCAACCTTGAGATTAGACAATTGAAGCAACAACTATGATCGAATTTGTCAATATCGATTTGTAGTCGGATGATGAATGGATTACCAAAAAGATAAATGTCAACGTTGAAGTTATTGAGGAGGAGAGGATCGTAGTTAATGATGTGTATTAATGACTTTTTTTAAAGTTTTTTGGTAATTATCTTTTGGAGTAAGCTTATATAAGAATGTGATGCTAAATAACTACCTTACTAGTTACTACCTTGGGATTCTCTTTTATGGCTATGACGTGTGGAATAAATTAAAGTTAGAGATGAAATGTTGGTTATTTTTCATATTAAATATTGAAAAAATCATCTTGTTTAATGTATCCTCACTTTCCTCGTCTCTTTAGTTTTGCAATGTTACCTCAAAGACAAACTTCTTATCCATTGGACAATGCAATCATGTCATAAATTTGTTTTAAACCATATTATGCTGTAGAATTGATTATAATGTGTGCATTTGTTTAGTTTTTACAGGTATTTTTATTTTTGTCCCAGATCTTACGATAAGTATCCCAATACAATACACGATACGTAGATTCGATACGCGATACATATCCCAATTTGACAACTAAGCTATTTAGGCACTTATGATCCATCTACTATAATATCTTGCTAATGACCACTCCTTGATGAAGCACCCCTTCTCCAAAAGGCCACTCTTTTTCGATTGGGTAGCACAGAAGGGAGAGTTGGCCCGGTTGAAAGACTGGTCAGGAGAGAGGGGTGAAGATATCCGAAACTTTAATTTTGATCTTCGACTTGAACCTTCAGTTCAAAATTGCAGTTTTTTCAATCTTTCTTTCTCGACTAAAATTTCAATATCATCCTTAACATCAAAGCCCTTTCCTAGCCACATGTGACCCCCAAGAACTTACGCGTTCGTTACCCGGCACATACCAAAAGAGCCTCGCTACCCCTTCAGCAGTTATGCGACCAACCCGAATGCATATATGTATCTCCTTCCGACATACCCGAGCTCATATCTTGTTGTTGTGGACAAATTTCAGTCTCATTATCCTATTTCATATGGTATGTCAATACACATCCATGAGAAAAGCGCTGCACCCTCGGCCTTGACCGAGGACCCGTCAGCCTACTTACTACACTGTTAAGGCAGATTATCCCAACAAAGTACTTCGTTTGTTCTCGTGAACCCCCTAAAGAGAGCTCGTAGTTACTCTAACAACCATACACCACAAAACGTCTTATACATGGCATCTTGCATGCAAGTTGCAGACCACCAACGTCACACTCAAGCTCTCTGTAATACCCCGTAATTTTATTGATATTTATTTAAGGGATTAATTAAATTAAATGAGAATTAATTGGAAATTAATCCGGGTATAAATACTAGCGAGATGTGAGTTGGTATTTGACTATGATATTGAAATTGAAAACTTCATGAGTATTGAATATTTAAATTGTCACGAGATAAAAATACGACAATTTGAAAATTTAGTTGGGACGCGCGTGTCAGTCGCGTCAGGAATGAAATGATTGGAAATAAAAAGTGAATTTTATTTTTATCAACCGAATAGTCATTTTGAGTGCGCCAACGTGTCCGGAAGGGTCGAAATAGTCAGAAAATACTAGCCGGGGGTTTAGTTTGGGTCCCGGGGCATTTTTCGGCCAAACCGGCAACTTAAAAGGGTATTTTGGTAATTTTAAAAATAGGGGAATTAAAACCCACGAATTTTAGAGGTTTATTTTATATTATTTATGAACCCACTAAGCCCATTATCAGCATTAGGTGAGTTAGAGGGCTACGGGAGTTATAGGAGAGTTTGAAGAGGTTCCAAAAGAAACCTCCAACCACCATCTTCAACCTTGGGAGAAAATCTGTAGAGAAAGGGGAGAAATCAACCTTGAAACACCGGCAACACATCTGAAGAACGAATCTAAGGCAAGTGATTTGATATTGTTAGTGCATTGAATATTTCTTCCATGTTTAGTGTAGGAACTATCTTATATTGAAAGTTTTGAAGAAAATCAATGAAATTGTTGGAGAAACTTTAAATTTGGGTTAGGATTTGCATGTAAAATGATGATGGACTAATTTAGTATTCGAAGAGTGATATATGATGATTTAAAAACGGATTTATGATGAGTAATTGGGCATAATAAAATTATGGGTTCATGTTCATAGGGTTTGGGGAAATATTTGGAGATTTATGTTAATTCCATGATGATTTGTAAGATTTGACCCATAAAATATGTTAAGTGATGATCTAGGGTGATTAGAAATGGTTTATATACGTTAAAACATAAATTGGATGGTCTTAGGGTGGATTTAGAGAAGAGAAGAATGAAGAAAAACGGACTTGGGAATTTCTGGGCCGAAACTGCCATCTCGTTAGAAGACCTGCCCAGGTCGTTCGAACGAACTTCTAACGAGATGACAGTATCCCTTCTAACGAGTTGGTAGTTCGTTCGAAGCCTTTCGTTCGAACGACACTCGTTCGAACGAGACTTCTAACGAGTTGACAGAATGGCCTTTTTGGTCTGAATTTATTTCTAGTATCCCGTAGACTTATTTAAATGGTGAGATAACCTTCCCTTATTAACTAGTGGGTATAGTTGGGAGATTGGGGTACATTGAAGAGTAAAACTTAGGATCTTGTAGTAAACCGGGTGACATTTGTGGATTGGGAAGCGAGTACCTAATTACGACGTGAGAAGAGTTGATAATTTAAATACATATTAACCGGGGACTTGTAAGTTGTATAACATTAAATGCTGGTATAAGAACGAGAAGTATACCACTAATAAAATATTGTGATATCTAAGATGTGCGAATGCTTAGTATATGTAGTTATCTGTGTATAACATACCTACCGTACTTGCTATCATGGGAGGTCGGCGTTCGATCAGGGCCATCTAATCTTTGTGTGCCTACGGGGGGATTTAGATTGGTACCTCGAGGACATAGGTCAGAGAAGGACTTATTGAGAAGTTAATAAGTCTGCTGATCATGGGAGCGCAGGTATGTGCGTGACCCATGTGATGTGAACTATGTTCGCCTCCATTATTTGTGATTGTGCTTAATGAAACGATTCCTGAGAGATTCGGAATACGTGGTCCTTATGTACGTGATGTACCGGGATTGGATAGCAGAGTATGTGTGCACCGCAGCTTAGTCTCGGGGTGCTAGTATTGTATAGTTATGATGAGAATAATGTGTTGATAATTGAAATGAATTGTCAAGAATAAATGTGAGTATAAATAAAAGCAACGGTTTGTAAAGTGAAAATGAAAGATCTCTAGTAATTAGTAGTACTAATATGGGAAACTGTGTAGCAAGGCATAACACTCTGTTAAATAAAAGTTATTGGGAATTGAATTGGATATCGTATAGTAATGTTAGATTTTGGTATCGGACTAGTTAGGTATGGGAATAACTAGAATGGGTACGGGTACGATAGGAGTGCAATTAGTTGAGAGGTGAGGAACTCATGTGAGTGCACACACTATCATGTACTTTATATTCACTGTTTAATGATATTAAACACTTGCAAAATTTTAAATTATTTTCACAATCGGGCTCTGACCCGTTTGCTTTCAAATCTATTTTTTTTAAAAACCTTTTAGGTGCCCAGCCACAAGGACACCATGCATAGGAGTTCTATTCAAGTGACGTGCTGTAGCTGCTGTGGAAGTTACAGGACCTTGACAGTAGACGCCTCCATTTCTGATCTCGACTCCATTCTCAGATTTTCTCATTTGTTGGGCATGTCGCCCCATTCCTTTTAGAGACATCTTACTTTTCAGTTATTTCAGACTTTGGGTTGTAATTAATTTAGTGATGCAGACTTGGTATTTATTTAATTCAGTATTCGGATTGTTGTGAGGAGTATTCCTCCAGACTCATTATTATTTGATGGTTATTCTATTGTGACTATGTTGTGGTGGTTATGTTAGCATTTCATAATCCACTTATTGTATGTTAATCGGATTTAATTAAAATTGGCAACTCACTTTTTAAATATTAGGTGGCTAGTAATTGTTAAAACGTTTTCGACAGTGATGCTACGAACTGAACCAACTTGGCATTTTGTATTAATTTAATAAAGGAGTAGCTACCCGGTATTTAATTAGTCAGGGTGTCACACTCTCCTTGCAACAGTGTTGTCCTCTGTGACATCGCAATCAATCAACTATCTCAGCCTATATGTATAGCTAAGGTTAAAGAGTAGAGGACGACATGTAGAATTTCAGAGCATGCCTCGCTTCGAATCATCAACTTGTTTGGCTAGAGGGAAAGTATGAGAAAGTAGGATAAATAGTGGAATTCGTGGAGTTCTGCCTTCGACATGGATGTATGTTGATTTCAACCGAACCACGTAAAAAAGATGTGTGTTATGTATGGGCTCTGATCCACTTTTTATTACAAATTATCTATAGTGATCAGAATTCCATTATTCAAATTCTTAATGATTGCCTGAAATTTCTTCTGCATCAGTTTTCATGAGGGAAAAAAGGTTAATGACCAAAAGTGAGAAGACTGCTTCTTCTTTTTTTGGCAAATTTGCCATTTTCAATCAAGCAAGAACTCAATAAAGCATGACATATTCTGTGGATACTACTGCCTATTAACCTTAATTCTTGAAATATATGAATAACAATCATTATCAATAATAGCTTCAAATGTTGGTAACTTACTTCTTTCTCGTGCCTCAGATGACACAATCTGACTAAGCATCATTTGTCTCCGTTCATCAGCCTCCCTAAATCGTGCTTAAATAGTTCAGATCAAGAATAAAATTATAATCCTTTCATCCCAATTTAAAAGTCCTGGTTTGAAAGCTAAAAGACAAACATTTTGAGAAAGACAGCAACATAATCAATGACCAAAATTAACACCTTTTTAAATATCGTGAAATTTGGTAAACTGAACTTCAAAGTGGACTATTACTTTATGAAGTCACAAAAAAAAGGAGTATGACTCTTAATTAAGGACGGAGGGAATATGAAACAAAAAATGAAACATTTATTGTATAGCAAAGAAGGAGTATTAACGCAAGCTACATTTCTTTTAAATAATTAAAAAAAAAAAAGGAAATCAACCTTTTAGCTTCCTCCTGGGAATTCTGCTGCTCAGGGTTCTGCTGATTTCCCTAATTGTCAATAAGTTCAATTAGTAAAGCTATTTAAGTGCACAACTTAGATGCTGTTCTTCAAAAGAACTAATATATCCCTCAATATGAAATCACTTACACCACCATGCTGTGCCATCAGTTCCTGCATTCTTCTTTGCCTGATAGCTTCCAACTCCGGGTCAGCCTGCAACACAGCAATAAATGGTAATTAAGCAAACTCTCAATTCCTATTTCTATTGATAAAAAGATTCACTAATAGGCACCAAGGGTGTGCAAACCAATGTACACGTGGAGCATACCATAGTAACGAAAGAAACACTAAGTCAACGTAAACAACATAAACTTCAAAAAAAATACTGTTACGCTCCTGATTCTGCAACCTCTGACACAGCTGCTCAATAGTACAAAAATCACAGGCATTAAATTAAATACCATTTATAAGAGCAGAAGCCAGGGAAAAAAATCGACCAGAACTAAGACGACAATGTACCCAAAAAAAAGGATCAGGACAAAAGAAATTAATAAACTCTTTGCTCTCATAATTAAGACCCACAACCAGTTATGTTTTGCTTTTATTACTTGTTGTAGACTACGATTCTGATCACTTGGTCAGTACCAATCCTACGACCAAATGCTATTTCAGGAGGTAAGGTTATAAGCCCTCCTCCTAGTTTTAATTTTATTGCCAAATCCCCAACCATAACAGATGTCTTTTGTTGAAAAATAAAAGATATAAATTTATTTTCCCTCAGCACCACGTCAATATCAAGCAACAAGTTGTTGGGAAAACCAAAATGATTCGGAGAAAATATATATACAGAGCGAGAGAAAACTTGAAAAAATTCCTCACCCACACACTATTTACCTAGAAGAGCTTAGTTGGAGCAAGCAAGATCCCTCACCCCGACACACCCTAGAGCTAAGGGCTTGCACACGTCCCTCACCCTACACGATTATACCTGAACTCCTCCTCACAAGTCACAAACTTACCAAAAAAAAAATAACCCCATGCACTTCTCCAAACTTTTCCTCACCGCAACTAGGAGAGGCAGAATCGAAAGAAAATAAGTGGGAATATTACTCAAAATCCTCTTAGTCGCCCTATTTCGAAAGATAAGCTAGTCTCCCTACTTCAAAAGATAAGCTAGTCTCCCTACTTCGAAAGATAAGTTCCTCCATCCCGATTCCCGACAACCTCCTTTACAACTTTTCCAACAATGGATCCCAGTTTGACTTGGCCTTATAACTTGCGCCGGAAGGGGGCAGACTGGACCCACAATTAGAATAGATCTACTCCAAAATTGGAAGTTCGCAGTAGGCTCCACAAGCGCCCCACCTTTGTAGAAGGGATTGGACCTCCCCGAATGTGAGTTTAACCAAAATGAGCACACGCGCTCTGCTCCTTGTGTTTATTTGATAGCAACGGTCTTATTGATTTTTGTAATACCCCGCATTTTTTGTATTATTTAAATGATTGTTAATTGTGAGAATACGTTAATAATCTGGAACTAATTATTACTTGATATAATTGGTAGTAAGTCAATGCATATTTAGATGATGATTAACTTTGCATGTATGTGATTTATTTGTGTCGCATGTTATGTTTAATTAATCGGTATAATTAATTAACTCGGACTACATGCGGTGTAAAATAATTAATTGGATGTTTTATTTTACGTTATGAGGTATTACCGGGAGTTATGAGGGTACTACCAATTGGAACGGACTCTAGAGTGATAGGAAGACCCGAATATGTATTTTTATCATCTTAAATTGGACCCAGGGGTCGGTATACCCTTGAGCTAAGTTTTGAACTATTCTAGCTAGTATTTTAAGTTCATTTAGGGGCCCAAAAATAGGCCTAGACCTGCGGGATTAAGAAGTGTTTAAGGGAGATTATCCTCATTTATTAATTACTTTACATTTAAGAGACATCCTAGCTGCCTCAGACTTGAGGGAGAGCTGGAGGAGACTTTGAGAAAAGAGAAACAAAGAACTAACGCGTAGAGATTCATCATTCATCGTTTTCGGTAAGAAATCTCTTTCTATATCACTTGTTAATCTGTAACTTGTTTATAATTCCGTGTTATATGTTTAATTCTGGGATTTAGAACGCATGTTTAGGATTAAATCTGATTATCTTAATCATGTTGGTTTAATTGGGATAATTAGGATTGGTATTAATTAACTCTCCTGTGAAGACTTGTACTTTTAAATAGAAATTTGAAATTAAATAGTCTTCGTGTATGAATTTGTGATTAGAACTCATGTTTTGGGATTTAATGTTGCTTATAAGATGAATCCCCATGTTAATTTGAGTACTAGATCTGAAATTGTAGAAGTAATTAGGCTCCATTCATGTTTTAATGACAAACTAGGTTTAAATCTGTGAACTTTGAGGAATTAAACCTTTATTGATGTTTTGGATCTCAAATAATTGTTGGGAATTGTTTAGGACCATAAACCCGTATCTAATTTTGATTTTGATAATGTTTGGGTTGCTGGATTTTAGCTTGAAACTCGTTAATGGAGGTTGGAGTTCGAAATCACGTTTTCTGGGACGAAGGAGACAATCTGCGTCATCCTTGTGCGAACGAGATCGTTATCTCTTTCGAACGAGATTGTTGGTTTCGTTCCGACAAGTTTCCTCGTTCGAACGAGATCTTAGTCTTCGTTCGAACAACGTTGGAAGTCGTTCAAACGACTTTGGCGCGCAGCAACTATTTGGCCTATAAGTTTTATTGTTGGGATTTCTTAGTATAATTTATTCGCGGAAATCTTTATACACTGATTTGCAGTTTAAGATGATAATTAAACTAAAGAATGATGAGAAAATATTTGATGTAGGTTTCGAGTAGAATAAATCTCACTTTAGTCAGCACAATCCGACGTTGGGGATTGGGTTGGTTTGGGTAAACGCGTGCGAGGGCGATATTCTATAGTAGTATACATATATTGCGTGATATATATATACTTGATTTGCGTGAAAATACCGTTACTCTTAGTGAATCTAGCTTTCAGTTCTTTGGTTCTAGCATAGGTTGCTACTTTATTTCCTTTTGGTCTAGTTTTATTTCAGAGATGGCTCAAAATATTTTATTGTTGGATGGTTTTGAAATATTATTTATTCAAAATTATTTATTGTTTTAGTTATCTCATGTTGTGAATGGTTTTAAATCACTCCTATTTATTTATTGTTTAATGCTGAGAATGTTATAAATTGTCTGACAAGCTCTATCTTCGGTATACTAGCATGGTTGACTGTTATGCAAAAAATAGGAATTGTTACAGTTTTGTTGACTGCAAGTGAGTTGACGCTTTCACTCGAGCTTCCTTCTTGGGGTGGCCCAATATTATTGTCAAATTATTGATATACAATTACAGTAAAACTACTTCAAATTTGGAAGTCTTGGTTATGCCCAACGGGGATCCCACCTAGACCTCATAACGGGTCATTTCTAGTCGTCTTCGTGTTTATCGTGCTCAGGTCTTATCGGGATTGTGTCTAAACAGGTTTTATCTTGTGAAAAAACATATTCAAGCACGAATCTTGAATGAGGTCGACAATTAACTCGTTAACAACCCCAATTAGATACATTACTTCATTAACATTAGTAAAGCTTTTATTTGGTAAAATTCGCAATGAGCAAACTAACACTAATGGATATACATTATTTACTTAAATTATATCTTAACAAGTGTAAGGCGTAACAGGTGGTGACTGTGAGTTTGAATAGTCCCTCAAGCACCAAGACGTAACCCGTTTTGAAGAGGTTTTAACCAGAGGCTTAGTGACAATGAGCAACATTAGGCAATTTAAATAATAATAAGAAGAAATACAAGTAACCGCAATAAATATGACGATAGGAAATAAAGAATAATGAACCAAATCGTAATTTATGAAGGTCTTTCGAGAGTGTGCCAGGTAGGGTGAGAGAACAAACACCTTTTCAATAATGAGGATTGGGAAGCAAAGCCCAAACACCGTTGGTTGTGCTTATATAAGTGGGTTAGGTTATCAGTGGTGACGAGTCGTATTCTAACATAGTTTTGGAAGGTGAATGTAATAATGGTGAGGATTAATCGTAACATACTTATGTTCAAGGAATGTTTATGGTTGGGGTAATGGTGATATCACACTTTTCTTTGAGTATTGATTGGCTAATGGATTTGTGTGTTGTTTGGAGTAAATACAATAGTTGTATTTATAATGGTTAATAGGATGATATCGACCATCGATCTCGTGGAGGATTAACAAAAGTCAAGCCGCTTAGAGTATAGGTTGTATTAATACGGGTGTAATGGGCATTTATTGTAGTGGAGTGTGTCTTTAATTCTTGTGATAATGTATCAATGATAAGCGGTTAAGGATATAGTTAGGTTACTTTTGATGGGTTGATGTGACAGCGGCAGGTCCATGGTTTGGACATATGGTAATTCTCGAAAGTTTGGGTGTAATGGTGTTCCTCACTTTCGTTGGGGTGGTTGGCTAAGTGTGAGGCCAATGTATTTTATTCTCCGGCCTCCATGCCAAAATCCTCGAGAGATCCCAACACTATGCATCACTTGATTTTCATTGTCTTTTTGCGAATCTCTCGAGTCTTCATATTATGTTCGAAAAATATGTAGCTTATAAAAGGGATGCATAAAGATATTTTGGCTTGCATTCTTTGGTTGTCTCACGATGAATACGATTGCCTCTCAGTGGTTGTTTCTACTTGTCTGTTAGTGGTTGGTTCCGATTGCCTCTCAGCGGTCTACTCTCGCTAGTTGCCTTTGCTGGGATTTTACAAGCATTTGCGATTGTGTTAACATCTTAGGTCAATTTTTTTTATTCCTTAGTTGATGATGGGATTAAATTACCACAATACCCCTCCCTACGATCAGTGAACCGGATTAACACCAAACTCATTTGTTAACCATCGTGTCTTATCAGGTTGAACCATTTAGGTCCACCACTGATCAATAACTTGTGGCAGTTCATAACGTGTTATCCTTATCGTGTCACATTTTGTCAAGCAGTGGAAGAGCGAGCACCCAGACAAGTGCGGATTTAACCAAAACGCGAGCACGCGACGTCGCACTAGGCTTAAAATTGTGGGCCAAATTTATCAATTTATTAATTTTGTTGCCCATCTGTATTTAATATAAATGAAAACCAAACCAACACTAGTTACACCATTTTCCCACATGTTAGTTAGTAGCGTTCCTTTCAAACTACTATAAGTTCTTCATATATAGCCACATGTTTCACCAACCAACTTATTGAAAATGTGAAAATTATGAATTAACAAGACACTTATAAAATTGCAGTTTGTACATCTAGCAATACCAGCGATGAGTGAAAACCCAATAATCAAGCAGAAATAAATCATTATTGATAGAAAAGCATTGCAGTATATTAAAAATCAACTAAAGCCCTAGGATCTATGCTTAAACATGAGGGAAACCAATAAACATACACGTACATGTAAAATTAGACAGATTCAGAGAGAGAGTGAGTTGGATTACCATTTTTTTAGCAGTAACAAGAATGGATGATGAGTGAATTTTCAGAGAAAGGAATTAAAAGCTTCACAGTGAGTGAGGAAGAATACGAACGATAAAAAACAAGAGTTGGCGTCTCAAAGACGCATTTATTTTCTTTTCTCCTCGCGGTAACTGATTCGTCGGGTTCACTTTCTTCGGTGGGCCAACCACGGGCTTCTCTCTCTACTCCTTTTTGCATGTTTGAGAAATTATGTTTGTTTTCATTTTGGGTTAATTTCAAACTCAATTATCTAAGTTTGGGCGATTTTAAAATTTAATCTTATTCTTTCAATTTTTGTAATACTAACGGAAAGTACATCTGTAAATTGAGTCGGACAAGCTTGAAATTCGCCCATTTGGTTCGCTATTTTTGAGCCGAGCTTTATTTGAATTTGAGCCGAGCCGAGCCGAGCCTGAGCCAAAATTTCAACCCCGAATGAATTTCGGACCGAGCTTGAGCCGAACTTTGTCAAGCCTAAATTGGACCCGAAGCCCGAACTTTGAATAAATAAATAAGTTATTTTATATAATATAACATATTTTTGTTAACTAAGTTTATATGTATTAAATTTAATTAGTCTTTTTAAGTTTTCATTCTTGCTTCCCTTGTTTTAGTATAACTAGTTGTGCCCACGTGCGTTGCACGTGTGGAGGTTTCCAGATATTAATCTTCCATTGCAAATCTGTGAATGACAAAGTAATAAAAATACTTGCAACATATTATGTAGAATCTGTTTTGTTAGCATATAACATAAAGTACCTAGTACGAAGCATCAATCATTACCCCAAAAGCCAAACCTCCATTCAACTGTAAACTATAGAAGATATTCTTTTTCTTGCTTAGTCATTCATCCGTGCTTATTCATCTGTGCCAGCCAACTAACAGATATCTGTAAGCAACAGCAACAACAACAGCTGCTGCTGTTGCCAGCGTGTCATGCATGTGGACGATATCGACTGATGACTAAATCATATTTAGGGCTCGAATGCCTTCGTGGTATGACTAAATTCGCGTGTGGGACTTTGTCTTCGGATGTTTTTTCTGTTTGACCGTGGCCGTAGAGTGGTACTAAGGTTTATTCTGTAATTTCAGCCTTACACACAGGGCATTGAGGCTGTTGGTAATCTTGGATTTCAGCAGATACACTTAGGTAATGAATCCATTTGTAAATACAGGGGTAGTAATAGAGGTGGTTACAGGGTCTTGAACCATATCTAGGCAAATATTACAGTCGAAACTACCGGTCGCATTATTTTCGGTTAAGTTGGTGGATTATTTTCTAACGCTTTCAACTTGATACTGGTCTACTTTTCTACCATACCAAAGAAATAGGATTCTCATCATTGACTTTATTAATTGGATACCTAACCACTTGTCTCTTTTTCTTACTATCATAAAAAATTAAAATGTTATTCACCATTTTTATAACTTACCAATCATATGTACCATACACTAATCACGTGGGAAAAAAATCTTCTCTCCAATGTAGGCGAAAGACGATAGTATTTTGCCAAGTGCTAAATTTTCAGGACTAAATAAATGGAACAATATGTGCCACCATTTTCATTATACTCAACAATTTAGGTCGCAACCTATAAAACCAATGCCAAACCCATCCCCGTTATCTCTATATACGTATCTGAGAAACCGAATAGGTTCGGTGTGTGATAATTGATTTAAATTAAATTAAATTCGCAAGATTCCACGTAACCCTTATTTAATTCGAGTCTATTTAGAAACAGCCCATAAATAAACAACTACGTGTGTGTGTGTGTCAAACCATAAATAAAGCATGCGACACAAAGTTAAGGAAAAATCCCTGCAGGGCAAAACCTTTTATTTTCATTATAATATTGTAACATACAATTTCGGATTACAATGAAAATACAGTGACACGGAATTACCCGCAGGTGTCGGATCTGTAGTCGGCGGCTGGAAGTTTCCCTTTCCAGGAGAGCAGCAATGAAGAAGAAAAACGGCTTCTCCACAAGTTTGTCGGGTGGAAGTTTCCCTTTACAGGAGGGCAGCAATGAAGAAGAAAGACAGCTTCTCCACAAGAGTTGAACAAACCAAAGTTGTGTTCTTGGGTTACACAAAAAGATTCACAAAGGTTTGGCAATTGTGTGAATCAAAACATGAGTCTTGGGACTCAAAAAATATGAAGACTTGAGGTATTAGGACTCTCAAATTCGTCTATCAAAGTCTTGCAAAACAACTCCCCCGAAGTTGGTATTTATAGGAAAACAGATGAAGAGATCCACGTTCTTAAAACTCTAAAATTCTATCCAGCGTACAGGTACCCCGAACCGGTTCTGGGGTACCCCGAACCGGTTTCCCCCCGAACCGGTTCCCCTGTAATACTCCGTATTTTTATGATATTTATGTTATGGGATTAATTAAATTAAATGGGTATTAATTGGAAATTAATCCGGATTAAAATACTAGCGAGATGCGAGTTGGTATTTGAATATAATGTGCATATATGATTATATATGAATATTGAAGTAGGAAATTTGTCGTGAGATTGAAATACGGCAATTTGGAAATTTTGTTGAGACGCGTGTGACAGTCGCGTCAGGGAAATATTTATTTTAATTAAAAAGTGAATTTTATTTCTATTAACTGTATGGTCATTTTGAGTGCGCCAACGCGTCCGGAAGGGTCGAAATAGTCAGAAAACACTAGCCGGGAGTTTAGTTTGGGTCCCGGGACATTTTTAGGCCATACCGGCAACGTATAAGGGTAGTTTGGTAATTTTGGATTTTTGGGAATTAAAACCTACGAAAATTGGGAATTAAAAAACTGACTTGGTAATTCCCCACTAAACCCACTAACCACATCTTAAGACTTATTGGACTACGGGGCTTATTAGAATTGTTTCAAAATTCCTAAGGCAAACCCTAGCCACCTTTAGCACTTCGGAGAAGAAGGCTTGTAGAGAGAGAGATAGAAGGATTCTGCAGAGAGAGAGAGTATACTCCATCAAATCGACATCAAAGATGAGAGATTCAAATAAGGCAAGTGGTTTAATTCCAATTAATTTCAGAGAATGCTTCTTCCATGCGTAGGAATTTGTTATAATCGTATTTGTTTGGGAGTTAGATGAAAAACCCATTAAAATTGGAACTAGAATCTTGCATATTGATGAGGAATTGCATGTAAAATTGTATGTAGGCGATTATTCTGATGTTAATAATATCTTGGATGAAACAAAAACGGATTTTATTAGGCTCATTGATGATTTATAAATGTTAGGGTTCATGTTCATATAATTTGGGGATAAATGAAGGGATTTGAAGATTTGATGATATTTAAGATGAGTTGGTCCTATATAAACGTTTGATTATGACCTATGAATGTTTAGTACGAATTATGAACCTTAAAATGATGTTGGGACGATTTTTATGTGGGATTAGGAGTGAAGAAAATTGAAAAAAAACGAGTTAAGGAAAATCTGGGCTCGAAACTGGCCACTCGTTAGAAGACCTGCCCAGGTCGTTCGAACGAGCTCGTTCGAACGAGCTTCTAACGAGTTGACCTTTGACTTCTAACGAGGGTGAAGTTCGTTCGATGTTTTCGTTCGAACGAGACCTCGTTAGAAAGCCCACTTCGTTCGAACGAACTCTCGTTCGAACAGCCTCGTTCGAACGAGTTGACAGTTTAGGCTTTTTAGCCTATTTTGATCCCGAGTGTCCCGTAACCTTGTGTATATGTAGAGATAACCTTCCCTTGATGATTAATTGTTATATTTGGGATGTTTGGGATATAATGAGGAGTCAAACCTAGAAGTGTAGTTTGAACCTAAGGGAAAATATGAAGTAGGACGTGAGTGTCTATTATGATGCGAGAACTATTGACGACCTAATTTATTATATTAACCGGTGACATATAAATTGTGTAGTATTATATGTCGATACGAGAATGAGAAGTGTACCACCAATATATTATGGTGATTACTAGATGTGTGAATACTTAGTATATGTATTGATTTTATGTGTATGACATACCTACCATACTTGCTATCACGGGAGGTTTACGTTCGCTTAGGGCCCTCTAATCCTTGTGTTGCCCGGATCTAGATTGGTTACCTCGATGAACATAGGTCAGAGAAGGACTTATTGGGATATTAATAAGTCCGCTGATCGTGGGAGCGCAGGTATGTGCGTGACCCATGTGATGTGACTGTGTTCGCCTCCATTATTTGTGATGTTGTTATCTGGGAACGATTCCTGAGAGATTCGGAATACGTGATCCTTATGTACGTGATGTACCGGGATGGATAGCAGAGTATGTGTGCACCGCAACTTATTCTCGGGGTGCTTGTATTGTATATTTATGACGTGAATAATATACACTTAATTAATGGGAACTTTCATGTTGATATTGTGAATTATATTATGGTAATGTTTTGAGAAAACATAACGGATTAACCGATAGTGAATTGTATTACTAATTGAGAATCTGAGTTTAAGTAAAACCCTCTATTTATTTGATAACGTTAGCATGTAATATGGGGATCGCGTAGTAAGGGGTAGAACTTGTTACGGTTTGGTTAGATATGTATGTCTTGTAGATGGGTACGGTACGTTAGGAGTGCACATATAGTCGAGAGGTGAGAATTTCATGTGAGTGCACGTCCTAACATGTATTTTGCATTTAATGTTTTAATGTTATTAAAACACTTGTTGTTTTTAAAAATAATTTCCACTTTCGGGCTCTGACCCATTTGCTTTCAAATCCATTTTTGTAAAAACCATTTTAGGTGCCCAGCCACAAGAACACCATGCTTAGGATCCTCATTCAGGTGACGAGCTGTAGCTGCTTGTAGAAGTTACAGGACTTTGCTTGTAGACGCTTCATCTGTATTGACTCTATATTCAGATTTATCAGTTGTAGGGCATGTCGCCCATTTCTTTTAGAGACATTTCATTTATTTCAGTTATTCAGACTTCGGGCATGTAGTTAATTCAGGATTCAGACTTGTCTTATTATTTTCAGTTGTGGGATTGTTGTGAGGAGTTTTTCCTCCCGACTTCTTATTATTATTTGTTGGTTATTTCATTACTCCGTTATGGTGAATGGATTATGTTGTTCTTCCATTATTCTTTTATTGCATGTTAATCAGACTTAATTTAAAATTTGGCAACTTACTTTTTAAATACTAGGTGGTTAGTAATTATTAAAATGTTTTCGACAGTGATGCTATTAACTGAACCAACTTGGCATTTTGTATTGATTTAATAAAGGAGTAGCTACCCGATATTTAATTAGTCGGGGTGTCACATCCCCATGCGGTTTGCGGTACCATTCTGGTATGGGGTTAAAAGAAAACAGCATTGTTCAAGGAATTTTCTCCATCTTCAAAAGGTCATAACTCCTCACCGTTGCTCGGATTGAGGTGTCGTTTCTTCCAGTATCTTCATTGCGGCAAGCTCTTCAACTTTCCGGTTGACCAGAACTCCGGACTATGGCTGTAAAATTACGAAAATGCCCTTGAACATTCATATCGTGCCTTTTTTCACTATTTTGACTTCTCTTGCGTACCACTTGCATTAAGTCCCTAAAATCGTGGAACGTGAAGTCGTTGAGGCAGATGTGGGACACATTAATGGAGATGTAGAATGCTTGATTCCCGGAATTCGGATAAAGGCCGTCATGTGAGATCGTGAGATGACGTGCCAAATGTAGCGGCGTACGACATACATAAATGTAACATGTTGGACATGAGAAAAATGTCCTTACAGTATCCATCTAGTCTCCCATATATATGAATCCAACAATCATGACATAATAAAAATAGTTTGAAAATTTTAGATTAAAAAAACATATATTCGACTAATACTTTTTTATTTGTTAAATTTTTTTTCATAAAGAATAGTATTTTAAACTGTTTTTTAAAATATTTTTTTATTTTTTAAAATTAAAAAATAACTGTTTTTTATCAAAACTGTTATGATAGTTTTAAAAATCTTTTTTTATTTAAAAAGTTGTTATGATAGTTAATTTTTTTTTTAAGACAGATTTAAAAACCTTAAAAAAATGTTTTTTACATAAAATTGGGAAAAAATTAAGAAATAAAAAAACTGTTATTTATATTGAAAACTGCTTTTTATGTTTTTTAACTAACACGATCACGACCCAAATAAAACGCGACGTGACATGAAGTCGTATTTTTTTTATACCGGTGGCGAGGACCATTATTTATTATTTCAAAAATAATCTTTTTACTATTTAAAAAAATGGTCCGCGCCAGCGGTATGTATAGGTGATCCAACCACCTATACATACCGATGGCGAGGACCATTTTTTTAGTATGTTGGTACGCGTCAGCGGTATGTATAGGCGATATTATAAAACATTTTAAATAAAATGTACAAAAAAAAAACGTTTTTGAAAGTTTTGTTAGATGAATGTATTAGGAGAGAGAACGTATCAAGTTAAGATTCATGAAATGATTTTAATTTAATGAATGTGTGAGACTAATATTAAAGGTATGATAGGAAATGTTAATTTAATGAGGGTAATTTAGTACTTTGAGATTTGAAGAGGAACTTCCCTCGACCAAAATGAAATTAACACGACATCGCACGATACACCTCAAAATCTTAATTTTACGTAAAATGAATATGACACATATGAAAGTGACATGACACGACACGACACAAAATCCTTTTTTTTTACGAAATGTGAACACGACCCACTTATCGTGTTGCATTTTAAGTGGGTTGTGTTAGTATTTGGTAAAAAAAGAGATTTCGTGTTGTGTCATATTACCTTTATAGGTGAAAATAAGATTTTGAGGCGTGTCGTGTCATTTTTATTTTGATTGGGTTCGTGTTTGGTTAAAAAAATATCATATATTATGTCGTGACACTTTTACTTGGATCGTGTTAGTGTTTTGTAAAAAAATAATATTTCATGTCGTGTCATGTCACTTTTATGGATAAAACTATGTAGACCCACAAAAAAATCCAAAATCTATACCCACCCCATTAAACGTTCATACTTTATGGTTGTGGATCCCGCCAGGGGATTGAAATGGGTCACATCGACTGCATTAAAAGCTTGTACCCATTTTTGTCTTGTTAAGCGGGTACACATTTTGGGTTTTTTTGTGAGTATGTGTAGTGTTACTCCACTTTTATTAGGATTGTGTTCATGTTTTGTTAAAAAAAAAATTGTCGTGTTGTGTCGAGTTACTTTTATTTGAGTCGTGTTCGGTTATAAAAATAATTTTCAATTTAAAAAACTGTTTTTTATTTGTTCATTTTTTTCCAATTTTACGTTCAAAAATATTTTTACAAAAACAATTTTTAAATCTATCTTAAAAAAAGACTTATGTGAAAGTATCATAACAATTTTTAAATAAAAAAGGGTTTTTAAAACTATCATAACAGTTTTTTTTAACAGTTTTTATAAGAAACAGTTATTTTTTAATTTAAAAAAAAAAATTATTTTAAAAAACAGTTTAAAATACTGTTTTTTATTGAAAAAAAAATTAACAAATAAAAAAGTATTTGTTTGATCTTTAGAGCAAAGGGTAAGTTTGTCTTTTAAAAAGTAATTGGAGTGTTTTAAGAATTTTTAGAATCTTTAAGAAATAAACATGAATACAAACATGTCCAACTGAGAAATACATATGAATGCATAAAAAACCATAATCTAATAAGGTGTGAACTTGGCAATTCCTTAACTTAAAAAATATATATAATTTTTCTGAAATTAACATTGAATTTAGAATTATTATAAAACATGAATAGAACAACAATAAAATTGAAAATACAAAATTTGAGCACAAAAGAGAGACAACATTTATATAATTACAAAAATTATGTATTTGCTTTGAAATTAACAAATGCATACTTTTGATGGTAAATATGAATCTGATGGGAAGATGAGGGAATTTGGGCACTTCACTTTTGATTTCTAGGATTTCGATATGAATGTATTTAGAAGTTTTGTTAGATGAATGTATTAGGAGAGAAAACGTATCAATTTAAGATTCATGGAATGATTTTAATTTAATGAATGTGTGAGACTTATATTAAGGGTATAATAGAAAATGTTAATTTAATGAGGGTAGTTTAGTACTTTGAGATTTGAAGAGGAATTTCCCTCTTTTTAAGTAGTAGAGATACATTTCATAATTATATACTTTATTTTATGAAATATCAATTAGATTTTGGTGTGTGCATTTTCTCCATGATTGAAGGAAACACAAGAAAAAACACTAATTCAAACTTTTTTTTATAAAAAAAAATTGAAATCGAACTTCCCGAAATTGGGCCCGAAGCCCGAAATATTTGTGAGCCGAGTTCGAGCTTCGGTGAAAAAATTTAATTCGGGTCAAGCCCGGACTTGAGCCTGGGTAAGGTAGTTCGGGCCGAGCCTGAGCAACCTCAAGCCCAGCTCACCCAGCCCGATTTACAGCCCTAACGAAAAGGAATATAGTCAAGTACACGCCATGTGGCCCGAAAAAGCCAACAAGCATATTCGGTTGAATATATAGGAGAGATAAATAGGAATCTAAAAAGATCAGGTAAACGAAGATGCGTCCTAATAGGACCCTATAACTTTTAAATAAGATCAATATAAACAGATCTATAAGGATAAAACCCTTATACTTATAAATAAGGGCAACCTCACCCAATTTGAGGGCATTGACTTGTATCTTGCTGATGAGTGCATTATTTTGTATACTTTAGACCCAAATTTATACTTTGGTAATCCCATTTTATTTTGTTTAATAAGTTCTTAGGATCATTTTATTAAAAAAAGAAAAAAATGCAGAAATGATTGAATTTTGATTCGAAATGGTAATTTTAAGTTAAAAATGGGCGCTTCGATAATTTTATAATTTTCTTGTGCTAATTTATGAAAAAAGTTGCCCAGTGAAAATTTTACAAGTAATGATGGAATTTGGTGTTAATTGACGATCAACTCGAAAAAAGTGGGAAATAAAAAAGAAAAAAATATTTTTTACGGTCATTCGAAAAAACCTGTCTTTACACTTGTGATTTTGGGGGGGAGACGAAAATTTTTATTCTCCAAATTGGACGAAAATCATCGCGTGGGTGTTCGGCAAGCAAAAATAAGAGTTCCCGAGGAGGAAAAAATTTAGTACCTTATTCCAATCCAAAGACTAAAGGAAGTAGAGTATTATGTTCCAACACTTTTCGACTAGTTAAAAAGAGTTTCCCCCAAATCAAATACTTCACCCCTTGGCCTATAAAAAGGACCCTTGGACTCATTTTTTCACACACAGTTTTGGAGAGCAATTTTTGAGTAATTGTAGAGAGCTCAGTTTTTATCATTTTGAGAGGATTGAAGATTATTGTGAGAGAATTTTTTGTAAGTTTGATTTATTAATGAAAATTTATACTCATTCTTTCAATTTATTTTTATCTTTCATTATGATAGCTTAATTCTTCTATTATGAGTATGATGAAGTTTATCATAGTTAAGTAATGTTGTCACGCTAATTTAATTGTTGTTTATTCCTTACTCGTTTTAATTGTTATAAAAATTAGGTATTCATTAAAACGACACGAGAGTGCATTTTAAAACCTTCAAAATTATTTTGTCAAATCAAGTTCACAGATTTAATAATAGTATTTTTTTTTTATGGATCATGCTTGCACTTTCATTATTTTGATAGTTCGGGCTTAAATACATTCGGACTCTTTCAAACTTGTATTTTCTAAGGGAATAGGGATTTTAGCCATCTATTAGAGACGTTAAAAACATTTCAAACATAACCGTTATATTTTTTGAATTAAACGTGGCAAAAGTTAGTTTAATTTAAATTATAAAAAGGGAATGACAATATTAAATAGTGTACAATATTAATTACGTGATAAATGCACCCCGAATTCTAATTCTTTTCATATTGTCTACAACTCTCGTGTGTGCTCCCATAATTACATATTTGCTTTAATTTAGTTTAGTGCATAATTATTCTCTACCCCATTTTGTATAATTGGACAGTTCCAATTATTTTAAAACTTAAATTGACAAATCTGTGTGGGTTTGATCCGTACTTACACTCGATATTCTATAATAACCCTTGCACTTGATGTATTTTATAAATTGACAACACTTGCTCACGGTGACTTGGACTCTTAGTTAGCAATCCTAACACTCCAATCGTCATTTGTTCTTCTAGAAAATATATTAATCTTCCTTCTTTCATTGTGGATGTAGGCAGGACTATCTATTAAACCACGTCATTCATGTGTTCTTTGTTTACTGCATTCATACTTTGGGGAGCTAAATCATACTTTTATTTTTATTGTGGGTTTCATATCCCCCACAATTTGGCGTCGTATACGGGAAATTTGCTTGAATTCGCACTACTGTGGAAAACATTTCCCTATAACAAATATGAGTGATAACTAATCTCATCGTTTGCACATAAGAAGTCGTGCCCATTCTGAGATACAGGTCGTCAAGAGGGAGCAAACTCCTATCAGACTTTCTTCTACTCCCAGGCGATCTTGGTAAAGGGGCACTCGCCCAAAAGGTCTGGCCCTAGTCGTTGATGTCATACTCCGTCTGCTCAATGGCCTGTCGGAAGGACAACATCTCAAATGGCTAGTATTTATTAAGAAAGGCTAGATCGCCGCGATCAGAAGATTGCCCGTTTGAGGTTGCAACTGACTCGACAATCAGAAAGAGCGTGGTTCCAATTCTCATACTCTCAAATGTCACGGAGGGAAGAGAATTGATAGACAGGGTTTTGCCACGGCGCAAGAGTCACCTACGCGCCGGTCATTTTATATTCGGCTCACATGAACTATACAAAAACCTAAATTACGACTACACTCAAAGGGTGAGTATAGCGGTAAGTCGAGTATCGAATCCACATAAAATGTTTGGTAGATCGTAACGAATTATTAATTCAAGAATAAAAGTGTAAAAGGATGATGTATAAATGTAAATAAAAGAAAAGAGAAGTTAATTCTAAATAAAGTAAAAGCGAGGATCGGGATATCATCCAACCATACGGATCGAAACAACTACTAATCAAGATTTCGGCTCGAAAGCAATTTAATCGAGCACTATCAATTAAACATAAACTTCACACAATAAGGAATTTAAGCCAAAGTTGCGAGAATAGACACTTAACCAAAAATTGGTCACACGCGTATTAAACTCGGATTATAGCTATAAACACTAATGATGCATGACATAGAAAGTTAAACGCATAATAATTCAACTTTAATTCACGCGGGTTCAATTAAACGTAATTTTACACAAAACCTAATTTTCGGAGCTCGGGTCCCGAAAATGGCGGAAATAAAATCCCAACCCTATTTATCTAAGGGTGCATGATGAATTAAACTAAATTACACTAATTAAACTAGGAAAGCAAGAATTAAAGCAAGTAAACTAGTTACAAATCATGGAAACTAAATTACAAAGCAAGGAAAGATGAAGAACAAAGTTATATTAAAGGATATGGAAATGAATAGTTTAATCTTACAAAACCCATTGGTTGTCAATCCAAGAAGAAGAGAAAATGAACTTTCCAAACCAAACCCTAACCTAAAATGTGTTCTAAGACTATCTATATCAGAATATCAGAGTCCTCCTCTTATTACAACAAAAATTGGCTTAAGTAGCAAGTTGGAATAAAAGAAAAAAAGAAAGAAAAGAAAATATTTGCAGGAAAAACCAGGGGATCGATCGATCGACCCTTGTGGTCGATCGATCGACTGTTAAAATCGTGGCAAAATTATGAAGGGTCGATCGATCGAACCCCGGGCTTGGTCGATCGATCAAGCAGGGCAGACTGCAGTTTTCCTTGTTTTGGCATTCAATTCATCTCCGCTCAAATCGCAGTAACTTCGTCATACGGACTCAAAATCGCACACCGTTTACGGCCACGTGAAGCTAGCAAGGAGGGATACAACTTTTGTGAGATGTCAGGCCAGGTGCCTAAGTTGTGAAATGACTGAATTGCCCTTGAACGTGCGATTGTGTACGAAAATTCACCGGAATGCATTCGAACTCCATACTTAGTACCTAAATACCTACAAAAGCCCAATTATACCTCATATAGCATGTTAATAATATAAACCGAGAGTGTCTGGTTAACGGGCTGAAATATAGAGATTAAGGCACCCGAGGAGGCTAAATGCGTAGGTTCGACGGATGAAATACGCAATATTTGCGTATTATCGCACCCCCTAACTTACACATTGCTAGTCCCTAGCAATGAAATTTGATGCAACAAGAACAACAATCACCAAAAGCACGATAAGTACAAAAATATGGTATAAAAGCATAAAGCCACTTTCGCGGGCGATTCGATTGCAGTCGTTAAACCCCTAGGTTACCCTAGTGGACGAGTGTCGTCTCGTGAGGGTTTTCAATGATGATACCCACAAACATCTTAAAGTTTCCTCAAAATATGCCCAATTAAACATGCGACAAACTCAACAATACGAACAAGATTTCAACATGTTATTAGCATAGCAACCGAATTCGCGTGAAAAGTCCGTAGTTATTAACATTATGGAATGCACCTCTATGAATTGAAACTTTAACATGTAGGAGGGGAGTGAGCATATGCAAAGTATGATTTGGCAAAAAACTTAAATAACTTGGATACTAAATATCAAAGCATGCATAAAAGTCAATCCTCACGGGCATTACACTCATCAAATGAATTCACTTGAAACAGGGAGGTAACATACGGGACATGCGGGCATAAGGAGTAAATGTAAATGGAAACTAGGTCACATGTCACAGATGAAGAACACTATATGGGAAATAAAAATTTCAATCTCAGTGAAAGGATACCGCACATATAAAAGAGGCAAAATGCATTTTCACAGATTATCAAAACTATTTAAACATTTGAATTACATCTACTTAAGATCACATAGGACTTGTAATAGGGTTGTAATGTAGGCTAGGTTAAGGTACCAAATAAAAGGGATGTATATATGGATTCAAAGTGTTTGGGATGAAAACTCGGGATAATGAGAAAATGCGGGCAATATAAAAAGTGGACAAATGATTTCCAAACGAGCATTAGATATAACAATCGAGAGAGTAATCAAAGTTTATTGAAACACTATAAACAATATAAACAACTTTCTCTATCTTTTTCTTTTCTTCTTTTTCTCATTTTTTTCTTTTGTTTTCTTTTGTTTTTAACTTTCTCTTTTTCACTCTTTTTCTTTTCACTTCTTACTCTTTTCATGCTCAAATTTTAACCACAATACACAACAATATCATTCAATCCCAAGCAATAATCTAAACAAGGGTATGTAAGGTAATATGTATGGTATAAAACTCCAATTTGGAGTTGGATATGGGATTTGGGGTAATGAAACGAAAGGCTAGTATTTAGGCTCAAATGGGTTGACTAGGGAACATATAAAGGGTGAGGTCAAGGTCATATGGGTGATATACAAAGATGGCCTATGATCATTTCAAAAAGTATACGCAATTCTCGAGTCAAACAACATATGAAAATCATGCTCAAGTAACACATTTCAAGTATTAAGTCAATTAATGAACGACCGATGAAAGAATAAAGAGATTACCAACGACTGTAACATTTTCAAAGAGGAAAGAAAAGTGTATACACTCACAAATGAAGATAAGTCTCTAATCTCACTCGGTGTAAGTATATACAATGCAACAAAAGCATACTGAGTTATAAAAATCTTAAACCACATCAATATAACAAGAATGGTGCATGTGCTCACGGGATAAAGTTTAATACATGAAGTTATTCATAATATTAATGATTTAAGACTAAAGTCTAATAACTTCTAAAATCGAGAACATGCATCGTTGAATTGTCTATTTGATCGGGCAATTATTAAAATTTGTCATCGAAAACAAGGGTAAATGCCCAAAAAAGGAAAAAAAAGAAAGAAAATATTTTTGAAATTTTGTAACAAAAACATGCTTTGTAACTAAATTATAATCAAATTCAAGGACTAAACATGAAATGGATAGAAGATCCTACACCCCCTAACTTAAATGTTGCATTGTCCCCAATGCGTCCATTAAAGAACACAACACAAAGATAGGAAAAGAATGATATTACCCAAATTTGGAGCGATCTCCATAAGTACAAGTCCAAATGAATATGCAAAACAAGTTAGTACAAAGCATAGGAAGAATATGTACCGATGTATTAAGTTAAAAGAATATATGTCACAAGTCACAATAATATAGAGGGGCTGAAGTGCAAATACTAGATAAATTGATGGTGAACTTTTTGATTTTATAAAATGAAAAGTCACACACATCAAAATCTAATAAACAACCACAAACTACATATTCATTTCTCATTTCATAAGTTCAATACAAAATCACTTATTACATTACAACTAGTGAAATGAAAGAAATATAAATAAAAATAAAAAGTACAATATAATATCCGACCCCAGAAATGCCAAAAACGACCCAGTACAACAGTAGCCTAGTGGCCGGAACCACTAGGATCAGAAGGGTCCTGAAAATGAGGAGGTAGCGTTGTGTCGGGATCATGCCGCTGCAAATAAAGATCTCTCATCATCTGCTACATCATCCTATACTCATGCATGTGGTGCACTCTAGCCTGCCTCTATTGGGCCCACTTCTGTCGCTGCTCGGCCTGCTGCTGTGCCCACTGCTGCCGCTGCTCAGCCTGCTGCTGGTACAGGCGGGACTCCCATGTAGCCCACCTGAGCTGGGTCTCCTCCCAGCACTGGTCCTGCACGGCCTGAAATGCCTCAAAGCGGGCATCGTAATCAGTGTGTGGCACGTGAGAACCCTCACCCTGCTCCATCTCCCTAATCTCTGTCTCCTCATCGGCTGGCTCATCATCCACCTCTGCCCTCTATCTTTTGCTGCCCGGTTGCCCCCACTCGTGCTTTAGCATCTTTGAGATATTGTCCTTGGAGAGAAGCCCGAGTGGCTCGTGCTTGCAGTCAGCGTCAAACTCTGGGCAACCGTGCTATATACACATCTTCGTAATAAGAGCAGAAAAAGGAAGGGAATACCTCCAGGCTATCTCCTTTGCGGTCGCGCATATCATATCTAGAAATATATTGGGCAAGTTGATATTGCCCAAATTATTGATCAGTGTGTAGATCAATGCAGCGTGCTTGTGATGCACCTCTGACCGATTGTTCGTCACCATAAAAGAGTGGACAGTGATGTAGTGAAGTAATCTCGGTAAGTCCTCCATTTTTGCTGAGCGAAAAGCACCCTTTTTCCATGCCTCCCCGGGTGCGAGGGCCTGTATCAATGTCCCACGCCCGAATATATTCCCATCCAGAAAACTGACGGAATCCGAGGGGTTTGGCACATCCATGTAGTCAGCCAAGTCTGAAATGATGAAAGGTATCCTCACCCCAGGGACCATAGCCTCATAAGTAGTCGGCCTGTCCCCCTTTACCTATACCAACGTCGCATAAAATATACGGACTAGCTCTTCATTGATGCGCCCGTTGGTAGCGAGAAAGGGATCCCATCCCTGACGACGCAAAAGAACACGAGCCTCCCTCGGTATATGATCAATGGTCCATGCAAAATGGTAACCAAGTGGACGCTCGGATGTGTGAAAATGGGCGCGGTACCAATCTCGCTCCTGGTTGCAGCGAAATCCCTAAACGCCCCCGGTGGGCAAGCACCTAGTATATTAGTATTTTTTTAGTTGTGTCATTTCAACCTACAAAACAAGAATTAAGCAATACAAAAAAAAATTGTAAGCACAATTAATGGTTAGTTAGTGTACAAGTTGAAATGGTGGTGCAAGTGCGCAAAACCGAGGTAAAAATTGCAACATTGCGATAAAAAATGTTGGAATGCGACAAGGAGTGAAAATCACCCAAGTGTGCACCAAAAATTTGATTGAAAACTGTTTGGGGCATTTTAGCGAACACTTGGCGTGCGCAATGTGCGTCAAGGGTGAAAAATACCATTTTGAACCAACCAAAGAGTTCCACTCATGAACAAAACAACAATGCAGCAATATACAAGTGTTCGTGAGTGGATATTCATCAATAATCACAAGAAAAAATGGGTGGAAGAACACAAATAAGGGGAAACACCAACACATTCAATAAATGTCAAAATATGGATAAAACATGGAATTTATGATAAAAATCAACCCAAATGTACAAAACAATAATAAAGTAGGAAGAATTATACCTTGTAAGTGTAGAAAAAGGGTTGAAATCAAGGAAATGTGTTGGGGGAAATATTAGGGCACGAAACAGTTTAAGAGAAGAGAAGAGAGAATAAGGAGAAAGAGATAAAAAAAAGTAGCAGATCTCGGCCTAATATTGCTCGATCGATCGATTGAGCAGCAAATTGCACACTGCTTTGTTGTTTAAAAATGGGGGGATTTTGCAATTATGGGAAATATTAGGGGTTTAAATATAAAATATATATATATATATATATATAAATATGAAATAAAAATATAAAAATAAAAATAAAAATAAAAATAAAAATAAAAATAAAAATAAAAATAAAAATAAAAATAAAAATAAAATTATATAGACATAGGCTAAAATATACACACAAATAGGTCTATGCTAACCAAAAAAATAAAAATATGTACAATGAGCAAGACACACGCATGTTCA
The DNA here is from genome assembly GCA_949130495.1 of Sambucus nigra. Classification (NCBI taxonomy): domain Eukaryota; kingdom Viridiplantae; phylum Streptophyta; class Magnoliopsida; order Dipsacales; family Adoxaceae; genus Sambucus; species Sambucus nigra. The sequence continues at coordinate 237,788,241 of OX422222.1, forward strand.
CGACAAAATGTATAATAAAATAAAATTAAAACGAAAAACAAATGTAAATGCGTGAGAATGCGTGTGTGAAAAATAAAGAAAAAATGTTTTTGGGACTTTTTTGATCATTTTCTTAACAAGTGTGTGCCGGGGCGCATAGTATCCGCAAATTCGAGTCCGTTGAACCTACAAAAGAGTTAGAACCAAGCATACAAAAAGAAATAAAAAGAGATTAACTAATTACACTATACTAAATTAAGAAAAAATAAAAATGAAGAAGTTAGTATATACAACCTACACATAGGACGTGTAATTAACTATATACTAAAAGTTGAGGGTCCATCCAAAACACAATTTGAATTTGGCGGATCAACGGTGGACCCTCCCGAACATGCATGCCTCCCGAAAAATAGGAATTCCGTTCGAACGACGGAAGGCATGTGTAAGGCGTTAAAAGCGAACCATCCCCAATTGAAACTTTGGGAGGGAGGATGGGGGATTTGGATAGGACGGGCAACAAATACACATGCGGGCCGAGAAAACATGAATCACCTCCCAAGTATTTTAAAGTTGGAATGGGAGGCGGTGCACATGAGGGCGAAAATGCCGTTATGGAAAGCGGCTCGAGCGAGTACTCCTCGTCGGTGAAACGGTTTGGAACTGTAAAGTTTTGCACCGATTCATCGGGTACTGGAATTGGTGTGACAGTATATAATGAAGATGGGGATGAAAGAAATTCAATCTCAGGCGATGAGTGATCATCGCTTGAAAATTGAATTTCGGAAAATATAGGATCGTTTACAATGAAACTTTCTTCTTTGAAAATCAAAGAAGAAACGAATTCATTGCAAATGGATACTATTTCTTTTTCATCCTCATTCTCATTCTCTACTATACCGTGGGTCAAGTCAAGGATGATTTGTTCCAAAGTAGGAACGAAGTCCTCATTTGGTTCAAAACAGTCCTCGACTTCGACAGTCTCCGAAGAAAAGTCGTCGTCGGATTCAAATTGTAAATCTAACTCGTGTTCCCAACAACGATTTTCTTCCCGATAACGTTCTTCAATCCTCTCTTTTTCAAGCATCCGTAATCCCTCACCGAAAGTCATAGGGCGAGGAACGGATGCTTGAAAATGGGAAGTTTGGAAATTGTTCTCGGGACTACACTAAAAATCATTAACATAAGAATTTTGAAAATGATTACAATTGGTTTCAAAATTCTTATCACAAGGATCTTGCTACCCAAAATCATAATGATCATGCACAAAATTGCTGTAATCCAAACTTTGACTTTCGTAATACTCACCCAATGTCATTTTAGATGTTGCAACTTTTTGGGATTGCAAGTATTGACCAAAAGTTAAAGGTTTACCGGAATTTTGAGAATTATCATTAGGATTACCAGAAAAGTTAGAATTAGACATGCTTACCCCAACAAAGGCTCGAGAGGACGGTTTCCACAAAGAAGATGTGCGCGCGGGATAATTCAAGCGTTTCTAGGCGCTCAAATGTAGAAGTCCTGCAAAAAAGGGTTAAAAGAAAGAATACAAATACAAATGAAAGAATATTACGAACTAATAAGACAATTACAATCTATAACAAAACAGTCCCCGGCAACGGCGCCATTTGATAGACAGGGTTTTGCCGCGGCGCAAGAGTCACCTACGCGCCGGTCGTTTTATATTCGGCTCACCTGAACTATACAAAAACCTAAATTACGACTACACTCAACGGGTGAGTATAGCGGTAAGTCGGGTATTGAATCCACGGAGAATGTTTGGTAGATCGTAACGAATTATTAATTTAAGAATTAAAGTGTAAAGGGATGATGTATAAATGTAAATAAAAGAAAAGAGAAGTTAAGTCTAAATAAAGTAAAAGCGAGGATCGGGATATCATCCAACCATACGGATCGAAACAACTACTAATCAAAATTTCGGCTCGAAAGCAATTTAATCGAGCATTATCAATTAAACATAAACTTCACACAATAAGGAATTTAAGCCAAAGTTGCGAGAATAAACACTTAATCAAAAATCGGTCACACGCGTATTAAACTCGGATTATCGCTATAAACACTAACGATGCATGACATAGAAAGTTAAACGCATAATAATCCGACTTTAATTCACGCGGGTTCAATTAAACGCAATTTTACACAAAACCTAATTTTCGGAGCTCGAGGCCTGAAAATGGCGGAAATGAAATCCCAACCCTATTTATCTAAGGGTGCATGATGACTTAAACTAAATTACACTAATTAACTAGGAAAGAAAGAATTAAAGCAAGTAAACTAGTTACAAAGCATGGAAACTAAATTACAAAGCAAGGTGTGACACCCCGACTAATTAAATACCGGGTAGCTACTCCTTTATTAAATCAATACAAAATGTCAAGTTGGTTCAGTTAATAGCATCACTGTCGAAAAACAAGTTAAAGATTACTAACCACCTAGTATTTAAAAAGTAAGTTGTCAAATTTTAATTAAAGTCAGATTAACAAGCAGTAAAAGATTTAAAACAAGAATAACATCACCATTCACCATAACGAATAAATAGAATAACCATCACATGATATAAATAAATCCGGAGGAAAAACTCCTCACAACAAATCCCACAAATGAAATAAGCAACGAAATACTGAATACTGGATTAATACATGCCAAAGTCTGAAAAACTGAAATGGAAATGTCTCTAATAGAATTTGGGCAACATGCCCTACAACTGAGGAATACTGAAAATGGAATCCAAATGATAGAAGCGTCTAAAAGCAAATCCCTGTAACTTCCACAAACAGCTACAGCTCGTCACCTGTATGAGGATCCTAAGCATGGTGTCCTTGTGGCTGGGCACCTAAAATGGTTTTTTACAAAAAGATAGATTTGAAAGCAAACGGGTCAGAGCCCGAATGTGGAGAGTATTTTAAAAACAGCAAGTGCTTTAATAATAATTAAAACAATGAATGCAAGATACATGTTAGGACGTGCTCTCGCATGAAATACTCACCTCTCGTCTAACTGTGCACTCCTAACGTTCCTACTCCCATACATGTGTTTTCTCATAACTATCTATTTCCAAAGAGTTTCTAACACTTCTACTCGGTTCACATTTAATTTCCAACCTTAACAATTTAAATAGAGAGTTCTACTATAATTCTCGGATTCCCAATTATTAACAAAACCATTTATTGATATCTGTCCCCTTTTATCTTGTCATATGTTACAATTACTATACCCGCAATTTAACATAGCAGTTTACTTTTCATTTAACCGTATATTATTATTCACATCATAAATATACAATACAAGCACCCAAAGGCTAAGCTGCGGTGCACACATACTCTGCTATCCATCCCGGTACATCACGTACATAAGGATCACAAATTTCGAATCTCTCGGGAATTGTTGGAATAAGCACCACACACAAAAATGGAGGCGAACATAATTCAACATATCCATGGTCACGTACATACCTACGCTCCATAGTCAGCTGGCTTATTAACCCACAAATAAGTCGTTCTCTTGAACTATGTCCTCAAGGTACCAATCTAAATTCGGGCAACACAAGGATAAGAAGGCCCTAAGCGAACGTAACCTCCCGTGATAGCAAGTATGGTAGGTATGTCATACATATAAAATCATATACTAAGCATTCACACATCTTAGATAATTCAATATTAATAAAGGTATACTCTACATCCCTATACCATTATTCCAATATCATATGTTTTAAGTCTCTCGATAATATAATATTTAAACTGTCGACACGTCTCACGTCGTAGTTTCTTATACTTAAAACCTATGTAAAATAGATTATTAAGTTCCTATTATTCCCACGTATAGCATCTTTAATTCTAAGGTCCTTACTTCTGCCCCAAACCTCATTTCATCAAAGTATACAAATTTACGCTATTAACCCAAATATTTACTCACTTATCGAATTTCATTAGTTTTAGAATAATTCCTCAAATTGAACTCTAATTAAGGTCCAAATCTCATAACCAAGCCTACTGGTCTTCCTTAAGGTTAAGGGTATTCATATGGTCTCCAACAATATTAATCAAGGGTTAACCTCATTAAAATTTAAATAGGGAAAAACTTTACTCATTCTGGGAAGGTCGATCGATCGACCTTTTCCTTCGATCGATCTATGGTGGTCGATCGATCGACTGATGAATGTCGATCGATCGATTGCACCAGGTATGGTTACGGACTGCTTCGTTTTGCAGTTTTCAAATCAACCCAAAACATACTTTTAATGCATGAATCTCTAATATAACGTTATAGCATCATCATATAACCATCCTACAACATTAATAACGTTCTAAAACCAATAATTCATCATTCAAGGCTTTGTTTAGATCAAAACTTCATCAAAATTTCCAGATTTCTTCTTCTTTCAAGAACATCAATAAACTTCTCCTAAAATCCATTTTTAGATCATCAATAGTTCTGTTTTGAACACATAATTCGTCCAGAATGTTACTACATGCAATCCCTAACATAATTTATAGCTTTTAACTTCCAATTCATGGGTCTATATCATCTTCCAAGATAAATTTCGAAATTTCCTAAACATGGAAAACATAGCATTGAATTAATTGACATTAAACCACTTGCCTTAATCTTTCTCTGAATTTGGTGTTGACTCTTGAAGGCTGAGTTGTTCTCCCTCTCTCTTTCAGCAGAATTCTCTTCTCTCTCTCTCTCTCTACAAGTTTCTCTAAGGATGATAACAATGGAGGTGTGGTTGGTTTTTGGTAAGTTAAGACTATTTCTTAACTTCTCCCGTAGCCCATTAAGTCCCTTAGTGCAAGTAGTGGGTTAAGTGGCTAAGGAAAGAGTCAGATTTTTATCTCTTATTTTCGTGGGTTTTAAATCCCAGATTTTCGAAATTACCAAAATGCCCCTATAAGTTACCGGTATGGCCCAATAATGCCCCGGAACCCAAACTTAACCCCCGGCTAGTGTTTTCTGACTATTTCGACCCTTCCGGACGCGTTGGCGCACTCAAAATGACCATACGGGTGATAAAAATAAAATTCACTTTTTAATTCAAAAAGTTATATCCCTGACGCGACTGTCACGCGCGTCCCAACAAAATTTCCCAAATTATCGTATTTCAATCTCGCTACAATTTCAATATTACCAATTTTCATATATTGTTAAATTAAAATTTACTGCATGTTAATCTGACTTTAATTAAAATTTGACAACTTACTTTTTAAATACTAGGTGGTTAGTAATCTTTAAAATGTTTTTCGACAGTGATGCTATTAACTGAACCAACTTGACATTTTGTATTGATTTAATAAAGGAGTTGGTACCCGGTATTTAATTAGTCGGGGTTTCACACAAGGAAAGATGAAGAACAAAGCTATATTAAAGGAGATGGAAATGAATAGTTCAATCTTACAAAACCCATTGGTTGTCAATCCAAGAAGAAGAGAAAATGAACTCTCAAAACCAAACCCTAACCTAAAATGTGTTCTAAAACTATCTATATTAGAATATCAGAGTCCTCCTCTTATTACAACAAAAATTGGCTTAAGTAGTAAGTTGGAATAAAAGAAAAGAAAAGAAAATATTTGTAGGAAAAACCAGGGGATCGATCGATCGACCCTTGTGGTCGATCGATCGACTGTTAAAATCGTGGCAAAATTCTGAAGGGTCGATCGATCGACCCCCAGGCTCGATCGATCGATCAAGCAGGGCAGATTGCAGTTTCCCCTGTTTTGGCATGCAATTCATCTCCGCTCAAATCGTCGTAACTTTGTCATACGGACTCGAAATCGTGCATCGTTCGCGGACATGCGAAGCCAGCGAGGAGGGATACAACTTCCGTGTAGATGTCGAGCCAGGTGCCCAAGCTGTGAAATGATCGGATTGCTCTTGAACGTGCGATTGCGTACGAAAATTCACCGGAATGCATCTGAACTCCATACTTAGTACCTAAATACCTACAAAAGCCCAATTATACCTCATATAGCATGTTAACAATATAAACCGAGATTGTCTGGTTAACGGGCTTAAATATAGATATTAAGGCACCCGAAGAGGCTAAAATGCGTAGGTTCGACGAATGAAATACGCAATATTTGCGTATTATTAAGAATATGTTCCCTAAGGAATAACCGATCCATACTGGAAGGGTTTCTAATCTAGGAGCACCTGTGTGAATCATTTTAACACGTAAAATGTTCATCATTCGTTAATATACAAATTTGTTAGTTGTGACCGCCAACAAGTGCGACCAATCGAATATGTGCAAAGCAGTAGTTTGGCTATACTAAAAGCACATCCGAATAGATTCGGGAGCGACGAACTCCAAAATCTTATTAATAAATAATTTGAGAGACGGATGAAAATAAATTTAGTCCGAACTCTAAAAGATCTCACCAGGAAGGTGTTAGGGCATTTTGCAGCGTCGATTTTCACTCCCGAGATAGAAACTTTGGAGTTGCCGAAGAAATTCTTGGTTCTAAAGATTATAACTTACAATGGGAAGGCATATCCTACCCATGACATCAGGCACTATTGTTTAATAATGTCTCTCTGGAGCCATCATGACGCTCTCATATATTGAATTTTCCCTTCAAATTTAGGAGAGATTGACTTAAAGTGGTTTGAGAAGTTGTCCCCCAGATCAATCTCCTACTTCAGGGAGCTGGCAAAATAATTCACAACCCGCTTCATCACCAGCATTAAAGTAATCAAGGAGGTGGACTCACTGTTCTCTCTAAAAAAAATAAAGGAAAAAACCTCAGGAAGTATGCACAGCAGTACTGGGAATTGTTCAACGAGATAGACAACTGTAATGAACAACTCACCATCTTATATTTTAAGTTTGGCTTTTTCGGGTCGGACAATCTCTATTAATCCTTGATGAAGAGACCAATATCGATATGGACAGTCTCGTGGCACGTATTGAGAAATACGCCAAGTAGAGGACGAACTCATCACCATATAAGCTTTAGGCGATTAAGGTTCTAAGCAGTCGAAAAATAAAGACACGATGAAAACATCTAAGGGAGGAAATTAGTCTGCTCTTGCGAGGAAGGGATCACGAAGTGACGCCGACCCAAGGTGTAGACTAATGGAATTAGTTTACAGGCATTGCAAACTTTCTTCAAGGATCCTATCTATAAGATGATTTCGTAGATCAGAGACAAGTCATGCTTTAAGAGGTCTCCCAAGATGCCCAGAGATCCTGGAGACAGGGATACCAACCTTAGGTTCAATGATAGGGATGATTTTATTGCCTTTAATGTCCGTCATATTCTCCATAAAAGGTTGAAAAAAATCAAGCATGTATCCTAGGTTGCATTTGATAACATATCTCGTATCTGATTTCGTTTTCTCTTAAGGGGTGGGGGTGTAGCCACCCCAACCAAGTCATTGAGTGACTTTGAGGTTTTCCAGACGCATGGATCGCGCTTGGTTGATGTTGCGTGATTTTTCTCCTTTTTCGTCATTTTACCACGTGGCCCACCCTTAGGAATAATTGGCTTTGTCTTAAACAAACTGCTATCGATTAGACTAGAAAGATCACCAAGCTTAAAGATAAATACCCTACGTTCATCCATTGCCGACTCTGACTGTTGATGCAAAAAACTAGACTAGGCTAATTAGTTTATCACGGATAAATAGAAAATAAATAGAGAAGAGATTTTTAACATGGTTTGGCTTGATTGAAGAGCCTACGTACACTGTTGTGTATTGCTTTGGGATTATTCAATTGCCTCTCTTTTTGTCTATCCCTGTATGTAGCGTTTACAATGTATTTATAACCCCTGTGAGGTGTAAAAGAGTTGGAATATCAAAGGATGGAATGTCTTTATATCGTAGATATTTACATTTGTACAATCATTAATATATACAATTGTTGGTGTTTGTCTGTCATCATTGGTCGGCATCCCTGGTGTTGGTCGGTATTCCTGGAGTTGGTCGGCATTCCATCCGTAATGACTAGGATTAATCCTCCACTATATAACACGTGTCAGTATCTGAATGGTCCATGTGGATGAATAATTTTTTGTATCAACAGAAGCCCCAAATGTTTCATGCTTGAAGTTTTTACAAGAGTATGGAGAATTTGACTCTAAAAGTTGCTCGGGCAATAATTTTCGGCCTGGTCGATTGTCGACTTCCCATACTTGTAAAAATTTATGGTTTAATTATGGGGATATAATGCGTGTGGAATTTTTTAAATTATCCACCACTTTAATGAATCGTTTTGGGGCAAATTCATCTTTTTTGCCTTTTAGCCGCCACCAGTTGAATTGACGCTTCTTTTTAATCATTACCTTTCCAGTTTTTGAGGCAACCTATAAAGAGCAGGAAAAGCCACGAACTTTTGCTATCTCAAAGCTTCTGTTGTTTATGGGCTATAGTGTCTTCACGCTTTCTTTTTCTTTCTCGAACGATCGTTTTTTGTTCTTCGGTTCTTACTAAATCCTTAATTCTTGTAAGAATTCTTTATTTTCTCTTATATTCTTCATCATTCTGTTGATTCTCTTGATGGATTCAGAAATGAATTTAAAATTCCATCTTGGGTTGTTTTGGAACACTCTATTTTACGTGCTAATTTTTTCTCAATTGCTGAAGGTCATTGGTTTTCATCTATTTTTATAGTTGAATGTCGGTTTACTTTTCCTCCCAACCCATTATGCCTTGAGTTTTGTCAATACTTTGACGTTGTCCCAGCTAGTGTAGACCCCAACACTTGGAGGGTTGTGAATGGAGTGTATAGGTTAAATCAAATTCACGGAACCAATCTAGGCATTCTAGAGATAATGTTTTATTATAAGTGGGTAACTAGCGACACCATTTTTTATTTAAAGACTAGGGCTGTAAATAAAGTGTTAGTAGTTAATCTTCCAGACTCCAATAGGGATTATTTTGAGCACGGGGTTATTGTAAAAAACTGGCAATACGCCCCTTTGACTGGAAATGCTGAGTACGAGGGGCCTAGGTACCCTCCTTTTGGCTATGGGATAGGTTATTCCTCATTTAACTATTTTACCTTGTACATATCTGTTTAAATGTTACACTAATTATTGCTCTGTAAATTCTTATTACAATTGATCAGAAGAGAAGGTGCCCCAAGGAAAGAGAAGTGAATTTGAGGGAGTTGAAGTTTATTTGGGGACTTCATCAAAGGATTAATGAGGAGCACATCTGGTCTGCATCTTATTTGCTACAGTACAAGAACACAATATATTCCTTTGTTGCTCGTCCTACTCCTTCCTTTTTAATTAACTTTGAACAAGAACCTCCTTCTACTTCCTCAACCACTGCGTCTGGCAGTGGTGATCTTGCTGCCCTTTCCCCTTCCTCCTTAGATTCAAATTTGCCCTTGTTGCATCCACGGGGAAGAGGAAAATTCCTAACATTTTGGGAGATATTGCTGCCAATACCCCTCCAAACGAGCTGATACAGGGGTGAAAAATAAAAATAAAATTGGGAAGAAGCCCCCTCAACCAAGCAAACTAAAGAGATCTCCCTGATTAGAATAAATAAAATGCTTCCTTTTAAGTTAGCAAAAGGTTCTTCTGCTCATCCCGATCAACGTGAGTTGGTCGACATATCTTCTTCTACCTCTCCAGTGGTCCTTAGACCTGAATTGGCAAGACAATTAATAAAGTTTGGGACTTTTCTAGACCACAATAGTGTTGCTGCTGCATTGCCTCGCTCTATGAGTTCTGACAGGGATGCTCAAAGCCTTGCTCTGTTATATTCTTTTTACCTTTTTTAATTACTATCTCTTGATTTGTTCTTCACTATAGTGATTTTTTTTATTCTTGTTCAATTCCTCGTTGACTTTGATAATATGTTGGAGAAATATGAGGCTTTAAGAGCTTCTTCCTCCAGTGAAGTTGAAGAAGCTTTCAACGAGTTGAAAAAGTCTCTGCTTGATTCCCAACAAGCATTGGCTACTGAACAAAAAAAATAGGGGGAGAGAATGAAGACTACTGAAGAAGCTACTGAGACTGCTCAGGGTTTGGCTGATAAGTTACAGAAGGACTCGAATGCTAAGAAAGTTAGGTATGCCCAGCTACAGAAGGACCTGGGATGCTGAGAAGGTGAAGAGAGCTAAGGCCAGGGAGGCTAGCTTAAAAAAGGCTGGGATAAGGCTTTTGGTGCAGTTTCATCGCAAATTGAGTTTGCAAAGAAAAAGTGCTTCAAGGATGGCTAATCTGCTGCTCTGGTGGAGGTCGGCACTCCAAAGGATTATGAGTTATTCTCTCGACATGATCTTGGGAATCTTCCAAACCTTGATGAGGAAGTTGATGATGGGGGTTCCAATGAATCTTTGATAATGGTGGATTCTACCAATCAACATCGGGATGTTGATTCTACTGTACCCTCAAAAGTTAATCCTCCTCCTCCTTCAGCTCCCGCTTCTTCTTCAGCTAATCCTGAAGCAGATAAGAAGAAGGTGTAAAAATAAGCAACTTTGTTTCCCTTTTTTCAATAGTTATACTTTTTTTCTTTTTCAAAGATGTATTTGTATTTCCCTTTTTATTAATGAAAAGAGAAATATTCATATTCCTCTACTTATATTTTTTTATTACTCTACAACTTGTTGATTGATGACTTTCTTTTTCTGAATAGTTTATGGATAAACTGGAATACTTCTCATCTACTGACTCCGAGCTACTCTAGAGGTGTAATGAGCTTTTCAAAGTTAGTCACTTATCTCTGACTGATGCCGACCTACTGTAGTTGCTCGGAGAAGGGGTATCAGAGCAAGCCAAAGAGGCATATGTCCATCTGAAGTGTATTCTTGATCATGCAGTGGCTAATAATGTTGCCTACTTTGAAATGATTGAAGAGCTGCATGAGGAGCATAATAAAGCTAGGGCACTTTTGCATGAAGAATATGGGAAGAAATTATAAGACCTTAGTGAAGGCTGGGGCTTTGAGCAAAAGTTGGATAAATTTGCTTCTCATTTCTAAAGACAAGAATTCCTATTGAAATATGAGACGGATGAAGCAAGGGACGTTGCCAAGCTTCTAGAGGAAGAAAATAACAACTTGAGAGATGAATTTGATGCTCTGAAGTCATCCACTGCTGTTGTTGCTACTACAGATGAGGGTCATTCCTTCTTAGAGGCTGAAAACACAAGATTAAGTAAAAAGTTGAAGGCTTTAAAGAAAATAAAACCTGCTTCTTTATCTTCCCGAGCTAGAGTTAAGCCTGGAAAAGGTACTGGATGAGGTACTACACAGGAAGTCAGGACCCAACAGGTCCTTGCCAATCAAGCTGCGCAATTAAAAGCTAAAGATCAAGCTATTACCGAGATGTCCCATAAGCTACAGACTTTAGCTTAATAACTATCCACTCAATCTTCCCAATTACAAGATAAGGATGGAGTGTTGAAGGAGTTGTATTCTCAGATTGACAAATTAACCTTTTAACTCCATAAGCAATTAAGGGAAGTCTGGATGGACGGGTATAATGAAGCTCTGGGGCATCTTAATGATAGACTTCAACAAGCTAAGAATGAGAGCTACAAATGGGGTTGGATTAATGCTTTAACAGTGATGAAAGTGGATCAAAATAGCTTATTATGGGACTGGTATGATCCAAGCTTGCTTGAGCTTGATAATCCTCCTTCCAAGTTAGATATCAAATGGATTCTTGTCCATCGTATTCCTCAATGTTTGATTTTAAAATACTTGGGAGATTACGAGCTTGATGATGAATTAGAGATCATCCGACCTCCTCACCTGCTTGATCATCCTAGTAGCAGCAATACCAGAATGCTTCAAGATTTTGACTTCATTAATTCTCCTTATACTTTAGATGATCCTCCTGCTGACATGAATCCTATTTTAAAAGCTGAAGGGAAACGTCCTGCAGAATAAAGCCTTGTACTTTGTTTTGTTAATGCAGTCATGTAATTACTTTAATTGAATGAAATGGAAATTTGATTAACTTATCTTATGTTGAATGTTAATCCTTTCTTCATCATTAATTCTATTGATACACTTTGTTTAAGTTGAGTATGAATGATCAATGAGTGTAAATGTTATATTAGAATACTTAGACTAAAATCTAAATTTAGAGCTAATTAGATGAATACATAGGTTCTACTAGCACACTTAGATTAAAATCTATATCGAGAGCTAGTTACCCATGTGTCTTCAAAAGTTTTACTAATGCACCCAAGTATTGGATTTTTGCATTAAATATCAGTGGTGTGACCAGGCGTTTATGGAATATGTGCTTACGTTCCTCTTGAGGAACCTTTGCAATGTTATTCCTGTACTTTTCTTAGTATGATAAAGATCTTGTTTTATCCTTATATTTGCGGACCAAGTTTCTTGAGGATTTAACATCCTATTGACTTGGACTTCATGTATCAACGATTAAGTTTGTGACTGCTCCGAGCAACTTATTGCTTCTATCGAGCAACTTTTGGGATAATATTTGTTGAGCCGAGCAATAATTTTCTGAACCGAGCAACAATTTATAACTTTTTATCAAGCTAGTGTAGTAGCACGAGTATTCCCCAAAAAATGAACAACAAAAATGGAAAGAAAACTGAAGATTTTATTAATATTGCAAGTTAAAAACTGAATACAACATAATTAATAATACTTTCGGAGATGCTCTGCATTCCATGGGTTTTTTAATTCTTTACCTTCCAAGGTTTCAGTTCGATAGGTTCCAGGTCGGATCACTGCTAAAACACGGTAGGGCCCATACCAATTGGCTTCAAGCTTGTTATTTTTCTACAGTGCTTTCTTCAACACATAATCTCCTTCCTTTAAGTTGGTCGGTTTCATCCTTTTATTGTAAAAATGAGTTGTTCTTTACTGATAAGTCACATTGCGCAAAGCGGCATCTTCTCTTACTTCTTCCATCATGTCTAGATCCAACCTTCTCATTAAGTCACTTATAGGGAAGTTAAAATTTAAAACTCATGGTAAGCCTAGCTCGGCACGAATGATAGCTTCAGTACCAAATACTAGCATATATGGGGATTCTCCAGTTGCTGTTCGCGGTGTTGTTCTGTATGCCCACAAGACAGAGTGTAGCTCGTTTATCCAATTTCCCTTGGCATCATCGAGCCTTTTCTTCAACCCATTAAGCAAGGTTTTGTTCGTAACTTCAGTTTGTCCATTACTCTGAGGATTTCCTGGAACAGAATATAATTTTTGAACATTGGATTGAGCACATTAATTTGTGAACTCGTCATTGTCAAACTGTGTTCCATGGTCGGTAATGAAAGCGTAGGGTAACCCATACCCACAATTAATGTTTTTCCATATGAATTGATAGACCTTTTCATAAGGCATATCTATCAAAGGCTCTGCCTCTACCCATTTTGTAAAATAATCCAAGACGACCACCAAGTACTTAAATCTTCCTCGGGTGGTTGGCAATGTCCCGACCAAGTCTATACCCCACATGGTAAATGGCCATGGTGAAGTGATTGGAGTAAGAGCAACCTGTGGAGTTTTGTGAATTGTGAAAAATCGCTGACATTTATCACACTTATTGGCAAAAGTTGCACAGTCTGCTCGCATTATTGGCCAGTAATACCCTTGAGCAATGATTATTTGCATAAGTGTTCTCCCTGTTATGTAAGCTCCACATAATCCTTCATGCACCTCCCGAATTAGATCTTGGACCTCTGATGGATGCACACATCACTGCAAATTGACTGTTAGTCCTCTCGTGTATAAAACACCCTTATCTAATACATACCGAGTTGCTTTGTATTTTAACTTTTTTGCCTTCATTGTATTTATTGGTAGAGTTTCTTCTTCAATGTATGCTCTGATGGGATCCATCCAGGAAGGCCCCATATCTATAGCAATGAAATTAATCATCAAATCTTCATTTGTGCTCCTATTGGCCAAAAGCTCAATAGGGATAGTTCGTCGAAGTTCAATTCTGACAGCAGAGGCTAGCCGAGAAAGTGCATCAGCTTAGTCATTTTCCAACCTTGGGACTCTTTCCATCTGAATAGCTCGTAATTTTGTAATGACTTCCACCGCCTTGGATAAATACTTGGTTGTCAATTCTCCTTTAACTCCATATAAACCCAGTGTTTGGTTTACTACCAGCTAAGAGTCGCTGTGTGATACAACTTGATCGACACTCAATGAGTGGGCTAAACTTAAGCCTACAATAAGAGCTTCGTACTCTACTTCATTGTTTGAAGCTTGGAATTGAAAATGTGGTGCATACTCAATATCAATATCATCAGGAGTGTTAAGTATTATACCTGCTCCATTACCAGTTGAACAAGATTACCCATCAACATATAAGTTCCATATGGTGAAGTTGTTGTCGAATGCTTGATCTGTCAAACTCCCATAGTGGAATACTTTTCTCTTTGCTTCTTCATACCTCCTGGTCATCTCCTGCATTCGGGAATAAGAGTCTAGTAGGTCTGCACTCGCTTCTTCTAAATAAAGTTCTTTGGGAGCTTTTTTGGTGGCATTACCTTCTCCCGATCTTTGTTCTGTCTAATCACTTTGTTGCTCGGGGACCTTAGAGTAGGTGAACTCCGCTAGGAAATATGCCACTAATTGGCCTTTCAAAGAAGACCTTGGTTCATATATGATATCATACTCCTCCAATTCCACAACCCAATACATTAATCTACCAGATTTCTCTGGTTTATGCAAAGCCTGCCTTAGAGGCATATCAATGTAAACTATGATTGTACATGCTTGGAAATAGGGTTTCATGCGTTTAGATGCTTCAATCAATGCCAATGTCAATTTTTCTAAACGAGGGTATCTAATTTCTGCTCCTTAAAAAGTCTTCCTGGTAGTAGACAAGTTTTTAAACTCCATTCTCCTCTCGAATCAATGCTGAACTTACTACCGATTCAGAAACAACTAAGTACGGGTACAACTTTTCACCTGTGATTGATCGAGAGAGGAATTGGAGGTGATCCCAAATACTTTTTTCATTCCCCAAAATCTTTTTCACATTCTTTACTCCATTCAAAGATTTTTTTGAGCACCTTGAAGAACGACAGGCATCTATCTGTAGCTCGGGACACGAATCTGTTCAAGGATGTTACTCGTCCAGTTAGTCTTTGCACATCCTTCTTATAAGTTGGAGATTATATTTCAATTAGTGACTTGATCTTGTCTAGATTTGCTTTAATTCCCCTTTAATTTACTATGTACCCGAGGAACATTCCCTCTTGCACTCCAAAAACACATTTCGCCGGATTCAACTTCATCCGGGGCTTCTCAAGTTGATCAGAAGTCTGGCTGAGGTCGACAATGTGATCGGATACCTTTTTCCTTTTTGTAAGCATATCATCTACGTAAACTTCCATATTCTTGCTATCTGTTCCTTGAACACCTTGTTGACCAGCCTTTGATATGTAGCACCTGCATTTTTCAAATCAAAAAGCATAATATTATAACGGTATGTTCCTCGAGGAGTGATGAAAGAAGTGCTTTTCCTGTCCTCATGTTTCATTTTTATCTGTTTATAACCAGTATAAGCATCCATAAAGATAAGAAGCTCATGTCCTGATGTATCATCCACGATCTGATCTATTCGGGGCAAAGGAAAGTGATACTTTGGGCATGCTTTATTTAAATTCGTGAAGTCTACACACATTCTCCACTTATTTTTTTTACCACAACTACATTGGCCAACCAGTCTGGGTATTTCACTTCATTAATAAAAGCTGCTTTCTCAATATTTTCTACCTCTTCCTGTATAGCTTGGTTCTTCTTGGGGTTAAACAATCTTCGCCTTTGTTTGACTGGTTTAATTTCTTTGCTTACGTTGAGCTCATGACAAAGGAAATTGGGATCTATCCCAGGTATGTATTCATGACTCCGAATAAATGCATGCTTTCTCTATTTAAGGAAGCTCACTAGTTCCTATTTAAGAACATGATCCAATGTTGTCCCTATTTGAGTGGTGCGTTCTGGTTTATCATCATCTAACACAATGCTTTTAGTTACTTCCACAATCTGTCCCTTTACCAACTTTGTTTCCTCTCTTGGATCTAAGGTTTTAACCTCAGATTCTTCATCAAGCTCAGGAGTCACTATACCAAATCTGCCGAATTATCACGATCATTAACCTTGACAAGTTAGACTTGTCCAGGTCAATGATCGTGATAATATCGGGGGTGATAATTTTTTTTATCACGGTCATTGACCCTGATAAGTTTGTTAGAATTGCCACGGTCATGTCACGAGCCATGACCGTGATAAGATTTATCACGGTTAAGGACCGTGACAAAATCGTGATAGTGTTTAAAAAATTATCACGATCAATGATCGTGACAACTTTATTTGTCACGGACTTGTCACAGTCAATGACCGTGACAATTCGTGGCAGAATTGGAAAAAAATCTGCTGGGCAGTATGACCACTGCCCAGCAGTATATATGTACATGTTATAGCAACGTTGTACCTGTTCAAACATTATATATCCAGATAACATAAAAATAATGCAAATATACATTTAAAATAAAGAGAATATGCATCACCATATAATCCAAATATAATTCAAATGTAATAATTTAAAACAATTCAATTCAAACTTAAATCAATGTCACTAAATGTCTGGGCTATGGTTAACGCTGAGGAGGTGAGTAGGCCACACTATATACGAATTAACACATCCACTAATATGTGTCGTGCTGCATTGTTCACGCAACTACAATTGGGAGTTATCTTTCCCGGGCATCACATGCGTGACGAGCACCCTGGACTCGATGTCTTGAAGCTCACGTCCATGAACTAGTGCACTCTGGATGATATTCGGATCCCTCTACCCCCGCCTTATCTGCTGGCCATCAAATATGTCCATTATAAATACGCTCGGCCAACTAAGTGTCGACATCGGTTTGTTGAAGGGAGCCAAATAGGGAAGTGGATCATCAAAGTATGCACGTGTCGGCAATAAAGCAGCGAGGTCCACATCCTCGTCCTCGTCCTCCCACACCTCCTCCTGTACCGCCTTCTCCTTCCCTTTACCCTTACGATTTCTGCCTAAAGAACTCTTCATGAATGAGTACATATCCTGGACCGTCGCCTCCAAACGGGACAGCTTCGCGTCATGTGAATCCACCGTTCGAGTCAACCCGGTGCCGCTTGTCTCCAATTCGATGATCTTAAATTTGGCCACCTGCGAGCTAACCCCCTTGTCCTCCCCTTACAATCAGAGCCAAGCACTTGACTGAGTGCGTCTGTGGACAAAGATGCTTTGTCTGCATCAGACTGCGACTCATGCACTTCCTTAAACTTTGCCTGAAACGACAAAAAGCACATAATTAGTAAAATAAGTAAATTAAAAAATTATAACGTAATTAACAAAAAGTAAACTGTCGGATTACTTACAATCATGGCCGCGACGCTTGGGGACACCTCCTTGTCCTTCCCCTTCTTCGTTCGGAGAGCCACATAAGTATCAAGCCTATGTGGCCTACCCCCAGTGCCACTCCCTATCCCCTGAAATAAAATAAAGTAAAATTAGTATCGGCCCCGCAAAGTAAAATAATGCAGAATAATATATTTTATGTAGTTCTAGAAAAATAAAATCTTACCATCATCCTATGCTCCACCTCGGCGTAAGACATCCGGTCGGAGTAGTGCACGCCCGTCTTTTTTGCTCTGTTTTCCTTTCCCGATTGACGAGATACCAATTGTCGCTCCCTGATCTCATTGCCAATGAACCTTTGCCATTGTGCCAATGAGATCGGCTCCTTCGGCGGGACGGATTCACGCCTTTGGATAATGGATTCTCGTGTCTTCCCAAAGTACCGGGTCCGCATATTTTTCTTCCACGTCTTGTGTTGCTCCCTCAACTACTCCAAGACGGAATCGCGTAGTTTTGGATCCAGGTTGAATTGTTCATGTCCAACAAATACAATATTAGTTGCAAATAAATATAAATATAAATATAAATATAAATATAAAATGAAATTGAAATCGAAATTGAAATTGAAATATTCATATAAATATAAATATAAATATAAATATAAATATAAATATAAATATAAATATAAATATAAATATAAATATAAATATAAATATAAATATAAATATAAATATAAATATAAATATAAATATAAATATATTACCTGTAGTGTCACCCAAACAGCTAACTTGAACTCATATGGCACCTCCTTACAACTAATGTACCTCGGGCCGATGATCGTCTTTACCAGCTCGAGGGATCTCGCTAATAGCCTCGACTTGTTCTCGATGGGCGTCCCTAATTTGCCATATTTAAGGAGACTAGGGGTCGAGGAGACCTTGTCGCCTCCGCTACCACCGAGCCCAGATGACATCATCATAACTAGCGTCATCATCCTCGCCTTAATACCTAAAGGAGACATTTACTGTAAAAAAATGTTATTAGTACATATCAAAATGAATTAAAAGAAGACATACAAAACAACAACATCTAACTCATAAGATGTACAAGAGTGAAACATCCCCACCCCCACCCCTACTGCCCACACACATGTACACTATACAAGAGTGAAAACGATAAAGTGCAAATCAATTAAAAGCATTAAAAATGGATGTTTCGGTACAAATTGGAATATTTATTACCTATTAAAGGTACAAAGCTTATATTCATGGACAATAATTTTCAAAGTACGAAGCGTATATTAAAGGTACGAAGCGTATAAACAAAGTAATTTTCAAAAAAAGTTGAAAAATCCCACCCCCATATGGACAATAATCCAGTGGTCATGCCACTTTTAAAATTAACCAACCCAACATCGATCCACTATAATCCAACAGCAATGTCAACAACAAATGTGTATCTCGTACTCCTTCTAATTCATCTACTCAATTAATTATTTTCATCAATTAAAGTATACAATTATTAATTTACTAATTTACAATGAGGGGAAATACTACACACACATACATACACACACACACACACACACACATATATATACACATAATTAAACAAGCACGCACACTACACACACATATACACACACGCGCACATACACACACACACACACATGCATCCCCCCCCCCCACCCAATCACCCATCCCTGCCCCCTCTCCTCCCCCCCACCCACCCATCCCTGCCCCCTACCCCCACCCCCCACCTATCCTTGCCCCCCACCCCTACCCCACCACACACACACGCAGCCCCGACTTGTACTCAATTAACTTTATCGTATTTTTATTTTTTTAGTTTCAAATAAAAAAGCTTCAAATTTCGGTGTTCGAACATATAGTCTTTTCATTTTCTTTTTAACATGGTAAATTAAATTAGCTCGAAGTCACTTTCACTATAGATATGTGTGATACCCCATAAATCTAAGCTAGAATGGTCAGGTCTAAAATGAATAATGCATGAGTTTAAAATAATTGAATATCATTCCAAGCATAATTTAATTAAAACTACAATGAATAATATAAATAATTGAACATAATAAGAGTGAACCACATAATCTCTGATACCAATATAGTCAACAATAATAAACCCAATGCCAACTGAAATAGTAATACCGACTCCAATAAAACTAAATACAAAATTCGACTCAACAATAATGTATAGGCAAGTAAAATGAATGATCATGCGAGCTCGACTGAATCAAAACAATTGGAGCATAAAATCTAAGATATATTGATCGGATCTAAAATAAATAATACAAGATTCTAAAATAATTGAATATCATTCCAAGCATGATTGAATTAAAACTACAATGCATAAAATAAATAAATGAACATAATAAGAGTGAACCACATAATCTATGATATCAATGTAACCATCAATAATAAACCCAACTCTGGAAATACAATTATCTCACATACACACACACCCCACACACCCTGCCCCACCCCCCTCCCCACTCCCACCCCCACCCACCACACACGCACACACACACATACACACACACATACGCACATATATACACACACACACATATATATATATATATACACACACACACACACACACACACACACACACATATATATATATATATATATATAAATGGAAGAGAGAGAGAAAGAAAGTAACCTGAAAGTAGAGAGAGAGAAAAAAGGAGGAAAGAACGGCGGGGGAAAAAAGAAGGGGAAAGGATTTTTTTACTACGACATTTGTCACGGTCGTGTCACAGTCATTGACCGGGACAACATTATAAGGATTGTCACAGTCAATGACCGTGACAAGTCGTTGTCACGGACTTATCACGGTCATTGACCGTGACAAAACAACGCGTGTTTTTTTGTCACAGTCAATGATCGTGACAAGGCTAGCCACTGGAAGGGTGCCAATTTACCCATTTTGGTGTAGTGAGTATCCACTCGGTAGGTAGTGGTTTTCTTCTTTATTTCTTCCAAGTTTTCTTGCTCGGCAAAAGAATAATAACACTCCCGAGCTACTTTCTGATCACCTTTCACAATTCCCACACTAAAATTTGTATGAAATTTTAGACACTGATGAACAGTGGATGGTATTGCTTCGACCTTCTTTAGCCCTACTCTTCCCATGATTATATTGTAAGTTGAATGGACATTTTATCCATTACAAAGAAACGGGTCTTTTCTGTTCGGCTAGTTGGTCAGGTGCCTATCATCACCTCTATTTTAATGGTTCCCAAAGGGAAGAATTTTTCACCTGCAAAGCCTATTAGTGGTCGGTGATAAGGATCTAATTGACTAAGTTTAAAATCCAAGTTTCCGAAACAAGGATAGAACATAATATCCGCCGAGCTACCATTATCTACTAATACTCTAAAGACAATGATTTTTTATTTTCTGACTTTAATTACCAGTGGGTCATCACAAGGATACAGTACTCCTGAAAGGTCAATTTTAGAGAAACTAATTACTAGTTTGTCTTTGTTAACCTTCCTTGGTCGATCCCCCTCTGCAAGGTTGATCCTCTGTATATACGAGCAAGCTTGTGCCTCATGGAGGTAAGCTTTTTGCTCTATTGTATGATCTCCTCCTCCTGCGTCTCCACCTGTAATTATTTAGCAATCAAAAGAACCAAAATTAATACAGAATACCTCACGCTCTGGTTATCGGGATTTTTTTTATGGATATTGGCATCATCTTTATGAGTTCTTTTCTTCTCCTCTCTGGGCTTGCAAGGAGATTTTGATCTATGCCGACATCATGTGTTGTTCTGCCGATCAACGTACTGATTCAGTTATCCTCTTAGGATGAGAGGTTCAATCTCATTTTGAAGAGCTATGCAACGTTCTGTCGTGTGATCATGATCCCTATAAAATTCGCAGTACTTAGTTTTGTCTCTCTTGGTCGTGGAACTTCTCAACTTATCAGGCCAATGCACGTATTTATTATGCTTGATGTTTTTCAAAACACAGTGAATTCCCATAATTAGCGGAGTGTAGTCTTGGTACTTCTTGAGTTTCTCCAAAACCCCTATCTATCTTGATTGCTTGTGTTATTTGGGTTCTTTATGATCTTTCTTATCATTTTTCCATCAACTTTTTTGCCCGAGCTACGCTTGGCTGCCATTGCTTCCTCGGCATTCATGATCTTTACTGCTTTAGCCATCGATTCTGCCATTATCTTCGAATGATCCTTATCAAGAGTGTAATATAATTTTCTGGGGAGCAATCCACTCATGTGGGCATTTATTGCAGTCTTCTCCTCATAATCTACTACTTTTCGCGTTATTAAAACGAGTGATGTAATCTCTGGTGCTCTCTCCTTCTTTCTGTCTCACACTAAGTAAGTGTGCCGCCCTTTTCACAGGCTTTGCTCCAAAGTAAAAGTTGTTAATGAATAGCTCGGCTAGTTGGTTGTAGCTAGAAATTTATCATCGAGGAAGACCATTGTACCAAATTTGGGCAAATCCGGTAATGGTTCCAGAAAATGCTCCATACCTCATTTCATCGGGGACGACATATATATCAATAACTGCCTGGTATTGTTCTATATGGAGGACTGGATCAATTTTTTCATCATATTTGGGCGTTACTACTCGAGCCTTAAACTTTACTGGAGTAGGAAAATCCATAATTGCTTGCACAAATGGAGACCCTTTTGTAGCAATCCGAATTTTTTAAATGAGAATTTTAAAAATAATTTTGGGAATCGGAGAAAAATGAAATTTTGGATTTTATATATTTTATAATTTAAAATGTTGGTTTTTATATTTGGAAATAAATTTTCAAACGGAATTGGATTCGAAATTAAAATGGAGTTTTAATTGAATTTTTATTATATAGAAGAGTCCTCAAAACATTAAACTCTTTAGAAAAAAATATTTTTAGAAATCCGACCGTCCGATCGAGCTGAATTTTTCACAGCAGTCCTATCTCATCGTTCGATACAACATACTAAAATTTCAATCCATTCTAATGGTCCAATCGTTCGTAATGATTTTTCGAGTGTTTGTATCTGATTATAACTCTTTTCTTAATCCTTTATATATCACAACTAATTCGTGCTTGGCTTTTCAAATCACTTTTTTCTCAAACTTTTCAACCAGAAGACCTCTCCAATATACTCCATTTCATCTACAAACTATGGCCCCGAACTTATTCAAGATGTTAACCTTAGATTATAAGGCTTATTTGGTGTTTTCTCGAGTTTGGATTAGAACGAGATTTGATTATTTTCGTGAGAGAAACGTGATGGTGTGATCAAATTTTAAGACTGAAATTATGCGATGATTTTGAGGTACGGGACTTACACAATATGCTCCTAAATCCTCTCGAGAGTATTCCGTTTGTTTTTCTCTGTCAATTGCACTCATGTTGAATTATAATATTCATTTGAAATCTGAAAATTGTTGGAGTATAAATATTGATTCTTTGTGATATATTATATTGTGATTTGAGTATCGTGTCATGAGAATTTAATATGGTATGGAGAATGGGCACCCGCCAATAGTTCAAAATCCAAATATGCTTAAGAATGCACAGGCGCGGTGAGGTGAGGCCTGGTGACTCATGATGTGTTGTTGAGAAATTAATATTGATATAATGCTGGAGTATTGCATTTGATTTGTATATGAGATTCGTATTGTTGTGTTTTATTCGTCGTGCTATTTATTTTTTAGCATCTATTCCTGTCATATTGTGTACTTCCCCATATTTTTTTTAGTTGGCAGGTTATCGTGGATTAGGACGCTCTGGGCTATTTTGGAGAAATATTTAGAGTATGGCTTGAAAGATTTATTTTTTTATGTATAAACTAGTGGTGTGATTTTTAGTTGGAGAATTTTATATTCGAGAGACTTTATTGTAATCTTTTTATGGGGATAGAAATTGTGGAGTTGTCGTATTTATATTATGGACATTTAGATGATCTATACTTATTGTTGATGGATTTAGTTTAGTTTTATTGCAGTGACACGCCACGTTATCTTTTCAGAAGCGCGGGGTGTTATAGAATGGTATCAGAGCATAGGTATACGACAATCCTCGAGTCTTGGATTTTCGGTCTAGCATGTGGGTTAGAAATAATTTTTGGAGATAGAAATTTTTTGTGATAAGTCGTGTTAGGCATCGAGGTTAGATGTGAGGTAGTTAAAGTTGATTTTTGAAGACGAGATTTATTTTTGGAGATTGCTGGTGTGGCCTGATTTTTGAGTGTTAGGCTACGTCGAATTTCGAGGGCGAAATTCCTTGTTAGTGGGGAAGTATGTAGCAACTCGAATTTTTTAAATGGGAATTTTTAAAATAATTTTGGGAATCGGAGAAAAATGAAATTTTGGATTTTATATATTTTATAATTTAAAATGTTGGTTTTTATATTTGAAAATAAAATTTCAAACGGAATTGGATTCGGAATTAAAATAGAATTTGAATTGAATTTTTATTATATAGAAGAGTCCTCAAAACATAAAACTCTCTTAGAGTCCTCAAAACATAAAACTCTATAGGGAAAAAAATATTTTTAGAAATCTGACAGTCCGATCGAGCTAAATTTTTCACAGCAATCCCGTCTCGCCGTTTGCTACAACATATTAAAATTTCAAGCCATTTTGACGGTCCGATCGTTCGTACTTATTTTTTGAGTGTTTGTATCTGATTAAAACTATTTTCTTAATCAAACTCTTAATCCTTTATATATCAGAACTAATTCGTGGCTTGACTTTTCAAATCACTTTTTCTCAAACTTTTCAACCAGAAGACCTCTCCAAAATTACTCCATTTCATCTACAAACCATAGCCCCAAACTTATTCAAGATTTCAACCTTATATTATAAGTCTTATTTGGTGTTTTCTCGAGTTTGGGCTTGAACGAGATTTGATTATTTTCGCGAGAGGAACGTGATGGTATGATCAGATATTGAGGCTGAAATTATGTGATGATTCATGTGATGATTTTGAGGTACAAGACTTACACAATATGCTCCTAAATTCTCTCGAGAGTATTCCGTTTGTTTTTCTCCGTCGACTGCACTCATGTTGAATTATGTTATTCATTTGAAATCTGAAAATTATTGGAATTTAGATATTGATTCTTTGTGATATATTATATTGTGATTTGAGCATCGTGTCATGAGATTTTAATATGGCATGGAGAATGGGCACTCGCTAATAGTCCAAAATCCGGATATGCTTAAGAATGCATAAGTGCGGTGAGGTGAGGCCTGGTGACTCATTGATGTGTTGTTGAGAAACTAATATTGATATAATGCTGGAGTATTGCGTTTGATTTGTATATGAGATTCGTATTGTTGCGATTTATTCACCATGCTAATTATTTTTGAGCATTTATTCTTGTAATATTGTGTACTTCCCCGTATTTTTTTTTAAGTTGGCAAGTTAGCATGGATTGGGACGCTATGGTCTATTTTGGAGAAATATTTAGAGCATGGCTTGGAAGATTTATTTCTTGATGTATAAACTAGTGGTGTAATTTTTAGTTGGAGAATTTTATATTCGAGAGACTTTATTGTAATCTTTTTGTGGAAATAGAAATTGTGGAGTTGTTGTATTTATATTATGGACATTTAGATACTCTATACTCGTTGATTGATGAATTTAGTTTAGTTTTATCGTAGTAGCACACCTCGTGTCTCTTTCGGGCGCGCGGGGTGTTACACCTTTTACAAAACTTCTCTGTAGTGGATTTTTGTCTTCGTCATTTATCCCAATATGTCTTTCAACCTCTGTATGAAGCATTTCCATGCATCATTGGCGGCACTGGATTTATGCGTTGCAACTTTATTAGTTGCTGAGCTTTCTTCTTAAACCCGTTGCTCGATTTGAGTAACAGGTCGTCGGGTATTTGATCTATATTGATCCATGCTTTCCCTTTGATCAGATGATCGTCTAATATTACTAGATCTTGCCCTAGGAACATTTTTGTCCCCCTGGGTCCCAAACGATCAAAGGGAGATGCTCGACTTAATCTTTTTAAGGCGCTTGGACTTTTTGGAGAATAAGACTGCGTATGAAAAGATTCTGATGTCCAGAGTAATGAAGCTAACCTTAGATAATAGGAGACATCTCTTGCTGATATCGAATGGCTATACCGACCACCTCTTGGTGGGGGTGGGGGCATATTTCCTTGAGCAGATAGAGCAGGTGCTGCAGCTAGGAGGGTTTTTGCAAGTTGTCTAATAGTATCTTGCATGGCCTCTTGGCCTCTTGCAAGATTGGCCAGAATTCCAGTTAAATCATTTGCAGACGGAGGAGCAAAAGGAGCAGGAAGAATACCTTCGTTCCTGAGACTTGATTCAGGAATTTCAGCCATTTAGGTGTTTGATTGAGTGATATCGATTAGAAATATCGTTTCTACAGACAACACCAATTTTTTGATGCAAAAAACTAGACTGGGCTAATTAGTTGATCACAAATAAATAGAAAATAAAGAGAGAAGAGATTTAAGTGGTTCGGCTTGATTGAAGAGCCTACGTCCACTATTGTGTATTGCTTTGGGATTGTTCAATTGCCTCTCTTTTCATCTCTCCCTATATGTAGGGTTTACAATGTATTTATAGCCCCCGCGAAGTGTACAAGAGCTGGAATATCAAAGGATGGAATGTCTTTATATCGTAGACATTTACATATGTACAATCATTAATATACACAAATGTTGGTGTTTGCCTGTCATCATTAGTCGGCATCCCTGGTGTTGATCGGTATTCCAGGAGTTGGTTGGCATTCCATCTGTAATGACAAGGATTAATCCTCTACTGTATAACACGTGTCAGTATCAGAATGGTCCATGTAGATGAATAATATTTGGTATCAACACTGACTATCTCTTTCTGAAAGAAATCATATCCGGCTAGTAGGTAACCTCACTGTATTTAGGCAAATTGGGCACAATTTTAAGCTTTTGCCAGTGCTCATCTACCGCACCTATAGGGATATGACTTGCTCCTTCGAAACTATATAACATAATCGCATGAGTGCACGGTAAGCTAAATACCGATCGCAATACATGACCAGGCGCGTGCTCAATAATTCCCACAATGCTAATTAGATCTCTCTCTCTCACATATAAGCTAAGTGCGTAATGTGAAACGTGCCCCCAAAAATGCTTAAATTTTGAAATGTTGTGCGTGTGTCGATTGCGACTATGGGATCTCTTAAAATCAGCCGGTATTTTTATCATTTTATCCGTCAAAAGTACATAAAATTCCTTCCACGGTGCTTAATCCCGTTCATTCATAGTAGACCGAGCTCTTCGTGAACTAGCAACCGAGTCTTTTCAATGTCGTCAACCACATTAGGGAATTCCGTATGGTTGACTTTAAATCAAACCCACACATCGAGAAATTGAATTGGTGTCTCTTTATCAACTATAAAAGACCATTTCTGCATTAGGGCTTTCCAATTACCCATCATTATGCTAAACTTCTCACAATTCATTTCCACATTCTTGTTAATGTGGAATAGGCAATGCATCGTTCTAACTCGAGGGAAAACTTTATGAATGACAATGATGCAACTTTGCTAATGGTTCGTAATTGTGACTTGAAGCATGTTTGCAAGAACATAAAGCATCCTTAAACATGTTAACGCCCATGCAAATCGTTATTCCTTTTCATAGGATAAGAAAGAAAATGCAATGAATAATGTTTTGTCCGTTGATGCCACACTAACCATCTCAAATAGCGACATGCTAAATCGATTGGTCTTATACATGCATTCTATTAAGACAAGTGTGGGAAAACACTTTGTAAGCAAAACGAACTTGGGGTGATCAAGTAACAGATCCTCTAACTCATCGAAATTTAAGTTTATTTATCCAATAGATATAGTAATTATCCGAAATGAGATTAAGGATTTATTGAATCATGGTCCTCCTTGCATCTCCTTATAATTTAACTTTACCTTCGCAATGTAAATTATGCACATGGTTGAAAAGTTATTCCCATATCTTTCCTTTGTAGTCTTTAAAACTAGTCTCGGCTTAACCCCGTTAGCAATTAAATCTTTGGCAAGTTCATATTCCTCGCAGCTAAACCCCGTTGGCAATTAAATCTTTGGCAAGGTCATATTCCTCGCATATTAATCTCCTAATATACGGTTATACGACAAATGTCTTGGAAATCTTATGGTTGTTAAGGCCATTAACCATTCCAACCTTCCACTTTTCGTTCGATAGTGGTACACCTTTTAGGAAAAAAGGGAAGTCACATTTTTTGTAGATGAGTCTCCATCATCCTTGGGCCTTTGTGATTTTTGTAGTTTGGTCCCATTTTCATAATACGATCGGTAGACTCCTCCACTTTCACAACCCATAATTGGCCTTCCCTTCCCTTTAGATATGAGATAATACGTGTTGTTACGTGTAGGTGGGTATGTGTAGGTTGTATATATGAAGTATGTTGAATTCATACAACTAAGGGTGTAATCATCATGTTAATCAAATTTGTGTATCTTTGTGAATACTCAATGGAATCGATTGATTTTAGTTGGATGGGAAACTAAACTTATATATACATGTCATATCCGAAAGTTATGTAAAAATACCAAGAAATGAATCTTGGGTGATAGTTTGATGTTTGGGTATGAAATTTGCCCCAAAAGTGTAAGTGCGCACACCAGGTGTTCGACGTTTTGCTTGACTTAGCAAGTAAACTCAAAAAATTATGCAACTTTAATTTTATATTATTCAATATGTATAATATATGTTTTCATGATTTATAACTGGGGTGGAGGTTATATATGCTTAAAAAATGTTAAGTTATGCTTTGATGGTCTACTAAGACCTAGATGTGTTAAAAGTAGCATAAATCATTGAATACTTGTTGAAATCAAGAAATTCCAATTGAAAATGTTAGAGAATATATATGAGTATGATATACTTAAAGGGTAATATAAAATACCTTCTGTTTTGGCTTGGGGATTGCGTTGAAGTTGAAGTTTTGTTGTTGTTTTTCTACATAAATGATTTGGAAAAGGTTGTGATAAAACGGGCATAACTTTGTCTAAAGAATTCGTAATTTAATTCCTTAAATTGTGTTAGAACCCTAATGAATAAGGTGTTATAGAAATGTGAAGTATCATATTCAATTAATTTTTTGTTATATTAGATTGACCAACTGATGTGATGTGTTGCTGAGTTTAATGTGATTTATTATATTCAAATACTAATGATGTTAAATTGTTAGGTGGGGAAGCAGCTAACACTACCATACCAAGGAAATAGTTTTGGTATTAATCTTAGTACCAAATTCAAGGTGAGTGACATGTCCTATGAAATATATATGCTTATATTTTCATATGGAATTGTGTAGTTAAACACATGTGTGGTGATGCTTACGGAGTGATGTGGTGTTATGAAACATATGCGTATGATTAAAAATGTTAAATGATGTTATTTAATGTTAAGGACTGAGGTGGGCCTCTATCTAATGTTAAGAAATGTGGATTAAAATGTTAAATGATATTATCTAATGTTATGGACTGAGGTGGGACCTCTATCTAATGTTAAGGACTGTGGTGGGTCCTACAGGATGCAGCGGTCCCGTTAATCCAACTTAAAGGTTTGTTGTACTTGGGCCTAATTATGGGATTTGGTGTTCCCCATTAACTAGGAGTTAGACTGGCGGGTCCAGTCTTACGAGAGTTACACAATTCATGTTGGGTTATAACATTACAAAACAAAAATGGTTATATGTGTGGTATATGGTCACTCACTAGGCTTGTGTTGCTTACACTCCTATAATGTTATGTTTCAGGTATGCCTATTGTTTGGAGTTCACTGCCAAATTATGACCATAAAATGGGGGAGTGACGGATATCTAATATGGGTTGAATATCAACAAGCATTTGGGGTAAATGTTAAACTAAAGAACTTTTGTTTGTAAAGTTGTTTAGTACTTGTAAATTACATGTTAAGGTAGTTATGTTTTCATCCAAACATGCTTTTGAAAATGAAAAAAACATGGTGCTATTTTCAGAGGGAATTAAGTAAAGTATTGTTTAAGGGAATTTATCTCTAAATATAAAGGATGATTTTAACTTAATTAAGTCGGAGCGCGACAAGTTGGTATCAGAGCATGGTTATTAGGTTCTGGACAGGGTGTGACGGTCTAGATTGGCAGTGGACGTAGAAACTGTGTTGAGTCATAAATATTTAGTTTTAAAGGATACAAATAAGTATGTTGGATTCTCGAGACATGGACACGAGGGGATTGTTATTAAGTTTTAAATTGACTTTATTGACTAACATTTGTCAATCATACATATATATTGTTGTACGGTATATAAAATACAAGCATCTTGCAGGAGATGAAATAAGATGTTAAGGCTTATTCGGGGATGACAGCGAATACAAGTATTTTAATATGAAGCATTACATTATTTTATATGTTGTATGGAAAAATGTGTTATTAAAGGAAATTTTTTAAAGAAAAAATGTGGTACACAAAAATGTGAAGTATTGGAAGTGATCGCTTCTTATACCGGTATATGTGAATTTTACAAAAATTATGAAGTATTGGAGGTGATCTCTTCCTATGCTGGTATATGTGGACTTAAGTCATGTTACGTATATCATTCTGAATGGGTGGGCTCCTCATCTGTATGGGAGAGTGATATATGGGAACACATATTCCATTGATGGAGGAGAAGTGAGAAGAATTATTGTTACATGATTATAATGAGACTTAAATTGTTGGAGTGTGAATAAAAATGAAGATTCACATAGTAAAGGTTAAACGAGGAGTTTAATAGTTGTATATGTTTACATTTAATATGTGAAAAGGTACGAAATTCAACAACTAGTCGATATATCACAAATGATCAGAATATAGGTTCATAGTGAATTATTACAAGTAGAATAAAAGAGTAATGAGAGTTGATATGTACGTCTTTAATAATATGAGTACATGTAGTGGATATTACCATTGTGATGTTTTGAAAAGCTTATATGCATAGTAAAGTTGAGATAAGGTGTTAAAGAGTTGGAAGTTTAAAAATATTGAGGAGTCCTTTTAAGAATATGTGTTATGGATGAGTATGGGAAAGATATTAGTCAGGTTTAAATATTTACAATTGGGTTGGGTGAATATTTAGTTGTATTTGTCATTGTGTGTATGTGTTACCACTAAGAGTACGCTATATAATTAATATGATTGACATTACACGGAGTCACCAAGAAGTATGTGTAAGGAGAATGTGCTATGTGATATACCACAATGTGGTACATTAAGGTATTTATACAAGTTATTTGAAAGAGATACGACATATAATAGTTAGATAAGTATTATGGGGTTGGTAAATATGGTTAAAGTTTCAAGTGGTGATGTTATGTCTAATATCCATGTTATCAAACGGGTAAAATGAGTGTATTAATGAGGTTGTGTAAGACTATCATATTAATAAGGATTGGAGTAAGATTATGATTGTTGTTGATACCAAAATTAGTATGCTGACGTGGACGAATAATAATAAGACACGTGTCAATCTACGTGGCACAATAGCAACGAGGAAGATTGTTTCCCCGACCAACATACTCACTCCGAGCAACAAGTATACTCCGAGGAACACCAACCCTCCGAGGTACTCTTACCTTCCGAGGAACTCCAATGCTCCGAGGAACTCTTGGACGACGAGCAACTAAGGCGGTTCGAGCTGCACCTCGACCACAACATTAATTGCCAGATAATCAACAGTTCAACTATTCATTGAATGCTTATCATCTTGACGCACACGTTTGAAGAACATTAAATGAATTACCCTTTCATATGTGTATCATTTAATGTAACACCCTTTCATGTACATCCTAAGTGCTATAAATACCTTGTATCACCCTCATTCAAGGGGGACCGGAATTTCTTGGTATCACTTGTAATCGAGAATTCCTAGACACTCAGCAATAACATAGCAGTGGATGTAGGCCATTCTTACAAGGCTGAACCACTTTAAAAATCTTTGTCTCATTTATTTATCTGTGATTGAATAATTAGAGTAATCTAATTTTTTACATCAACAGATTGGCGCCGTCTGTGGGAACGATTTGTTATTATCGTCTTTCACCAAAAATCATTCATCACCAATGGCGGATAACCCAGAATCTAGGAATCGAAACGCTGGAAATGCTGGAAATCCTCCAAATCCCTCTGCACCTCCAGATCTGGCCGGAATTATGACAAATCTGGCTCAAGGACAAACCGCCATGCAAGATACGATGCGGCAACTCATACAAACTCTTCATGGCGGCGTACCTGCACAGTCAGGGCATCGAAGTGGTCAGAGGCAAACCTATTTACTTTCTTCACGATCCAGACGTACTGGATCATATCGTAATGAAGAATCTGATGATTTCTCTTATCAACCTGGGTAAACTTCGTCAATACGGGTTACTGATACTGAACAACGTGTCACCCTTTCCCCAGAAAGGGCCAGCGCCTTAGAAAGACTGAGTAGGGTGTCTCCTTTCAGTCGATTAGGCCCTAGGAGGAATAGGAGTCCACCTAAGACCATGTCGAGGAGTTTTCGACAACCATCAGATCTAAGAGAAGGATCATCACAATCACGACCAGTTGCTCGTCAAGATAAATCTCAAGAGGCTACTTCAGAACGATCTATTGCTCGAACCAATAGGCCCGAGGAAGGAAATGAAGCATGGAAGGGGTCCCTTCAGCGACTGGAGGATAGATTGGGAGAAATGGCTAGGGCGAAGAATCCCCTACAACGAACTTTTGTTCAAGGGACACCTTTTGTCCAGGCCATTGTTAATTTTCCTACACCATCAAAGTTTAAAGCACCAGTAGTGACCCCTAAATATGATGGAAAGACAGATTTTGTTCTTCATATAGAACAATATCAAGCTGCCACCGATATCTATGCAGTCCCCGACGAGATGAGATGCATAGCGTTCTCAGGAACTCTTACTGGAGCTGCCCAGATATGGTACAACAATCTTCCTCGGGGTAAGATTTCAACTTTCTTTCAGTTGGCCGAGTTGTTCATCGGCAATTTCTATTTTGGAGCAAAGCCAGTAAAACGAGTAGCACACTTGCTAAGTGTTAGACAAAAATCTGGTGAGAGTACTAGAGATTATATAACTCGTTTCAATAACGAGAAGTTGGAAGTTATAGATTACGAGGAGAAGACAACAATCACCGCCTTGATGAGTGGGTTGTTACCTAATAAGTTGTATTACACCTTGGCGAAAGATCCACCTAAAACTATGTCAGAGTTGATGGCAAAAGAGGCCAAAATTATGAATGCCGAGGAAGCTATGACTGCAAAGAAGAATATAGATAAAGACACCAAGGTGGATGTCAACAAGTCTAAAAATAAAGAGCATAAGGGCAATGGTGGCGACAAGCGTTCCAGAAATAATAAGTCATCATGGGAAGTCCTGAAGAAATTCGATAATTATACTCCCTTGAAAATGGGTATTAATCATGTCTTGGAGGAAATCAAGAATAGCGAGGAACTAAAGTGGCCGAAGAAACTGAGGTCAGATCCTGATGCGAGGAACAGGGACAAGTATTGCGAGTTCCACAAAGATCATGGCCATATGACTAAAAATTACATAGCTCTTCAGAACGAGATTGAAACACTCATTCGAAGAGGAAAGCTAGCAAAGTATGTTGATCGGGGAGGTGAAAGAAGAAATAATGATCGAACTAGAGAGAGATCTAGATCTCCTCGTCGACCAGATGAGAAAAAGAAGAGAGAACATGAAGATGATGCCGAGGATGACCCCGATCTTTCCGAGAAACCAAGGCAACCAGAACGAGAGGTATTTTCCATACGTTTTGGGGCATTTGATTGTAATGTTATTACAGGAGGAGATGCAGGAGGAGGAGACCTTACTGCGGAAAGAAAAGCTTACCTCGGAGAGGCACAAGCTTGTTCGTACATTCAGCGAATAAATTTGGCCGAGGAGGATCGTTCGAGGAAGGTAAACAAAGAGAAGCTGGTCACTGGCTTTTCAAAAAATGACCTGGCAGGTGTTCTTTATCCTCATGACGACCCTATGGTGATCAAAATGAGGATGAAAGAAGTAGTGATTTCAAGGGTGCTGGTAGACAATGGTAGTTCAGCAGACATCATGTACTATTCATGCTTTGACAGCTTGAATTTAAAATTATCTCAATTGGAACCTTATCACAGACCTCTTTTGGGTTTTGCTGGAGAGAAAGTTTTTCCACTTGGGACGATCAAGTTGGACATATTAATTGGAACTTGGCCTGCTTGTCGAACAGAGAGAATACGCTTCTTTGTGATGGATAAGAATGTGCAGTCAGCCTACAACATCGTCATGGGAAGAGTAGGTTTGAAGAAGTTCGAAGCAGTTCCATCTACAGTACATCAATGCTTAAAATTCCCAACAAATTTTGGAGTAGGAGTTGTGAAAGGTGATCAGAAAGTAGCTCGGGAATGCTATTATTCATCTGCCGAACAAGAGGAGCTTGAAGATTCAATAAAAAAGACTACTACCTACCAGGTGGATGAAGGTATAGAAATTGAAACACTGGATCCTCGAGATGAATCCCAACTTGTAAAAGGACAGGTGGTGGAATCTACAGAAAATATTATTCTGGACGACAAGCACCCTGAACAAGTAACCCAGATAGGATCAACGTTGGATGCTTTAATAAAACAGGAGTTGATAACTTTCTTGAGGAACAGGAAGAAAACTTTTGCATGGAGTCATGAAGACATGCCAGGAATAGATCCAAACTTCTTATGTCATGAGCTCAATGTGAATAAAGAGATCAAGCCTGTAAAGCAGAGAAGAAGGGTATTTAGCCCCGAGAAGAATCAGGCTATACAAGAGGAGGTCGAGAAGCTCCAGAAAGCTCAATTCATTGAAGACGTGAAGTATCCAGACTGGTTGGCAAATGTGGTGATGGTAAAAAAGAAAAACAATAAATGGATAATGTGTGTTGATTTCACCGATCTTAACAAGGCATGCCCAAAGGATCATTTTCCATTGCCCAGAATTGATCAACTAGTGGATGCTACCTCGGGACATGAGCTGCTCAGCTTCATGAATGCTTACTCTGGCTACAACCAGATCAAAATGAAACCTGAAGACAGGGAAAATACTTCTTTTATTACCCCTAGGGGAACTTATTGCTATAATGTTATGCCTTTTGGTTTGAAAAATGCAGGAGCGACATACCAGCGGCTGATGAACAAGGTTTTCACCGAACAAATCAGTTGTAACATGGAAGTCTATGTCGATGATATGCTGATAAAGAGCAAGAAAGCTGCTGATCATCTAGTTGACTTAGCTCAGACCTTTGATCAACTGGATAAATACCAAATGAAGCTCAACCCCACGAAGTGTACATTTGGAGTACGAGAAGGGATGTTCCTCGGATACATCGTTAACCAACGAGGCATTGAGGCGAATCCAGAAAAGATCAAAGCTCTTTTAGGGTTGCGATCTCCAACGACGAAGAAAAAGGTATAGAGTCTTACAGGACGAGTTGCAGCGCTCAATAAATTTGTATCTCGAGCAACTGATAGGTGCCTTCCATTCTTCAAAACACTCCGAAAAACTTTCGAGTGGAATGATGAATGTGAAAAAGTCTTTCAAGACTTGAAGAAATATCTGGGAACACCTCCATTGCTGTCCAGACCAGTGATGGGCGAAAAGTTGTACTTATATCTGGCAGTATCAGAGAATGCAATCAGCTCGGCACTGATCAGATTGGAGAATGGAGTCCAGAAGCCAATTTATTACACAAGTAAGACTTTCCGAGGTGCAGAGATCCGGTACCCAAAGCTAAAAAAATTGGCGTTGGCATTAATTGAAGCAAGTAGAAGAATGAGGCCATATTTCCAGGCCCATACCATCGTCGTGTATACCGACATGCCGTTACGACAAGCCCTTTATAAACCAGAGAAATCAGGGAGACTAATGTATTGGGCAATAGAGCTCGGTGAATATGATATTGTGTATGAACCCAGATCATCACTAAAAGGGCAGGCTGTAGCAGATTTTATAGCAGAATTTACTTATCCTGATATCCCCGAGGAGCAAAAGTTACTCGCTGATCAACCTGTGGATGTTACAGGATCAACAAACACGAGCCCAGACCAACTCCGGTTGGTAAAAGGACAAGTGGATATTGAAAAATCAACAGACATAAGCTCAGACCAACCCCGGTTGGTAAAAGAACTTGTGGATGTAGAAAGATCATCAACTTCGAACTCAGACCAGCTCCGGTTGGTAAAAGAGCGAGAAGAGATGGTCGACGAGGAGCGAAAAGTACCAGGGGAGGATGAAAGGAAGCAACAAATATTTCACCGAGGAACTCTATCAGATAATGAATTTGAAGACGGGTTACCCATATGGAGATTATATGTAGATGGCTCATCTTGCACAGCAGGTTGTGGGGCAGGAATTGTTTTGAACACCCCAGACGAGATTGACATGGAATATGCCCTGCGATTCCAATTCAAAGCCTCCAATAATGAGGCTGAGTATGAGGCCATGATAGCAGGTCTTAATTTAGCAAAGATTATGGAAGCGAAACAAGTGATGGTATTCAGTGATTCTCAATTGATTGTGAATCAGATGATGGGAACATATGCACTTAAAGGAGAATTAATGGTCAAGTATCACGCCAAGGTAATGGAGTTATTGGCAGAATTTGATGCGATTCAGTTAATCAGAATACCAAGAATAGAGAATGCACGAGCAGATGCACTGGCCTGACTAGCATCAGCTACTCGTACCGAGCTGAGAAGAACAATACCAATTGAAGTATTGGAAAATTGGAGCATAGATGAAAACCTGACGATGAATATTATCACCTTTGATTTAGGACCATCTTGGATGGATCCCATCAGGGCATATATTGAAGAAGGAGAATTACCGGAAGATAAGCTCGCTGCCAAGAAATTGAAGTATAAAGTTGCTCGGTATGTACTAACTAATGGTATTTTGTATAGACGAGGAATTATGGCAGGTTTACAAAGATGTGTACATCCTTCCGAGGTGAAAGAATTAATTGAAGAAATCCATGAAGGGTCCTGTGGAGCTCATGTAGCAGGTCGGACAGTTTTGCAAAGAGTGATGACTCAAGGATACTACTGGCCGACGATGAGGGCTGATTGTATAGCCTATGCTAAGAAATGTGACAAGTGCCAACGTTTTTCCTCCATCCAACGAACTCCACAAGCATTGTTGACACCCATAACTTCCCCTTGGCCATTTGCCATGTGGGGCATTGATTTGGTTGGACCATTGCCGACCACCCGAGGAAGATTCAAGTACCTCGTCGTCGCAGTAGACTATTTTACTAAGTGGGTAGAAGCTGAGCCACTTATTGATATGACATACGAGAAGGTATACCAGTTCGTTTGGAAGAATATAATCTGTCGATATGGTCTCCCTCATGCCTTCATCACAGACCATGGAACACGATTTGATAACGAGGAATTTGCTGCCTATTGTCATCAGTCGAACATTTTGAAGGTTCATTCAGCACCAGGCCATCCTCAAAGCAATGGACAGACTGAAGTGACGAATATAACATTATTAAATGGTTTGAAAAGAGGTTAAGTGAGGCTAAAGCTAACTGGATTAATGAGCTACAATCAATATTGTGGGCTTACCGAACAACTCTCCGAGCAGCAACTGGAGAATCACCATATATGCTGGCATTTTGAAGTGAGGCTGTAATACCTGTCGAGTTGGGTCTACCAACACATAGAGTGATGAATTTCAATTCCCCAGTCAGTGACTTGATGAGAAGACTAGATTTGGAAATGCTCGAGGAGGTTAGAGAAGAGGCAGCCGTTAGGAATGCTGCTTATCAACAATGAACAGCTCTGTTCTACAACGCGAGGGTGAAGAAATGCGATTTAAAAGAAGGAGATTATGTGTTAAAGAAGGTCATTCAGAAGCACAATAAATTGGAAGCAAACTGGCATGGACCTTACCGAGTTACAGAAGTTGTTCGACCAGGAACTTACCGAATAGCAACTCTAGAAGGAGAGGAATTCAAGAATGCTTGGAATGCTGAACACCTTCGCAAGTATTATCAGTAATGTAAAATGTACAGCAGTTCCATCAACATGAATAAAACGATGATGTTTCAAAAAGTTTTCTCTCCTTTGTTTGAAAGTTTTTCGGGGAATACTAGTGTTCTACACTACGCTGTTCAACAGCAAAAAGAAGATGATAGTTCAGACCCACGACCAACTCCGGTTGGTAAAAGGGCAAGAACAAACTATACTCCTTTGGTTAGGAGACATACGCTAGCGTGACCAACTCCGGTTGGTAAAATAACTAGTAGATAGTTCGAAAGAACCCGATAGATCGAGCGTGATCAACTTCGGTTGGTAAAATAGCGAGAACAAATTATACTCCTTTGGTTAGGAGGCGTACACTTGCGTGATCAACTCCGGTTGGTAAAAGAGCTTGTGGACAAGATAGTTCGAAAGAACCTGATAGTTCGAGCGTGATCAACTTCGGTTGGTAAAATAGCGAGAACAAATTATACTCCTTTGGTTAGGAGGCGTACACTTGCGTGATCAACTTCGGTTGGTAAAAAAGCTTGTGGACAAGATAGTTCGAAAGAACCCGATAGTTCAAACCCATAACCTACTCCGGTTGGTAAAAGGGCAAGAACAACATTCTTAAAAATGCCAATTTTGGTTGGTTAAGAAACAAAATATGCCAACTTATGTTGGTCGGAAGGTAAAATCATTCCAGAAAATACAAAAAATTCCAAACTGAACCAAGTATAGTTGGTCGGTGATCAAAACCCAACTAATTGTAGTTGGTCGACGAGGATAAATTATCGACCTTGGTTGGTCGGACACATTTTATGAGAAAATTTACCAAGTATGGATGGTCGGGGATAAAAACCCATCAACTGTAGTTGGTCGACAAACACAATTTAACAACCTTGGTTGGTTGGAAACATTTTAAACATTTTATACTCATTACTTTATTATTAAGTGATTGAGCAACATTGATACTTGCAATTTTTATTACTAAGTTGGTTGATGAACAACACAATATTGTTATCTTTTTAACAGATACATATGCACAAATATAAAAGTGTGTGATAAACACAAGACAATAGCAATACAGATTTGCAAACAGAAAATGAAAGTCTTTCATTAAAATAAATTACAAGTTACATATATGTGCTAACTATTACATTGAAAATCCTATTCTATTGGTTTTTTCCCTTCAGCCTTCGATACAGGTTCCTCGCCAGCAGGAGGATCATTTAATGTCTTAGGAGAATTGATAAAATTCAAGTCCTTCAACATTCTGACATTCATTAGTGAGGGAGTATCCAAGAGATGCTCGGGACGAGATACTTCAATTTGAGAATGAAGATTATAGTCACCAAGATATTTTGAAATTAAGTTCCGACGAATGGCACGAGCTGGGATCCATTCCATGTCCAATTTATAGGGTGGTACAGGCAAGTCTAGTAGCCCAGGGCTATGATAATCCCACAGGTAGTGCCCCTGTTCGAGCTTCAATACACCCAGGGCGTTCAACCATCCATGTTTATAACCTTCATTATTAGCATTTTCAATGTGAGCATCCAATTGATAAAGGGCCTCATTATAGCCTGCATTCCAGAATTCGCGAGGTTGTTTATGGAATTGGAAAGTTAATCTTTCTAATTGCTCATGAAGGTTCCTAAAAAAAACATCCTTATTATTCAAAGCTGACTTCGTTGTAGTAAGTTGATCTTCCAAAGTCAGGATTTTCTTGGACATTTCACACAAAGCCCGATCTTTTGCGTTCAACTGGTACGCTTGAGTTTCCAATGTTGACAGAGTACGAGCTTCTTCAATACTACGACGAGTTCTTGATCGTCCCCGAGCAGCTGAAATGCTTCGTTCCTCGATAACATCCTGGGCAGCTCTTCCTCGCCCACGAGAACCTCTTCCTCGTCCCCGAGCAGTAGCAGAAGTACCAGATCTTCTTAAGGTATCCAATTCTTGCCTTAATTTGGCATTCTCAACCTCTAAGAATGAGAAACCCTCATCGGTAACCGGTACTAAGGCAGTGGAAGATGAAGCTGCAGACTCATACTGTGCCAACTTTTTCTGCAAATTGTTGTTCCCTTGTTCCAGCAGCTCGGCGATCTGTCTGCAGGCCTCAACTTCACCTTTTAGGGTTCTCTCCCTGACATCGTATCCAGCAATGATCTTTTTGTGGCCTGTCTCGGAAGAAAGCTGTTGATACCTATTCTCATACTCCTTGTGCAACAAGGCAGTTGATTCATTGTGTTGATTCTGAAGATCTTCTAAGGTACAATGAAGTTCCTCGATCAATTCATAGTATGCCACGTGGTCACAGATCGATCAAGTAAATCCTTCAGGTACCGGTAAGCCTCAACTGCTTGCTCTGAGGCATCATGGCCAAGGATATCAGCAATTTCAGATACACTCAGGTCTGTGCGACCAGCCTTATAATATTCACGGCATTGTTGCATCAACTTTGTATCATGGGCAGATATCAGTTCCATTCTAGCCATAAACTAATAAAGAGGAGAAGGCAAGAGTTAATAAATAAAAACAGACAGAGTATCAACAATGTAGAGGAGCAAAAAGATGTGATTTTATTACATCATCAACAAGATTACATCATTTGGAATACAGAAGTACAAGTAAGAAGAAAAATAGAAAGATAGTACCAAACAACTTCACACCTTTTCCTTGTCTCCCAAGACTTTCTCGGGAGGCTGGGACGAGGAGTTTGGTTGCTCGGTGGGAACATTGATCTGATTGGTAGAAGCTGGGACTTGCTCTGAAGGAGTAGGCAACGAAGAAATCTCCTCGGTGGCTGTCTGGTTGGGTGTTGGAACAAGGACTTGATCACCTCCTGTCATTGAAGATTCTTCAGATGCAGCCTCGTCTTCATCTTCGTCTTCAATAACTGGAGGAGGACCAGGGAGATGTTGTTGAAATAGCTCAGAGTCCTCGCTCACCTTCAATTCTTGCAAGGCAGCAACCCAACCATCATGGAAGAATTTCAAACTTCCATAATTCACCTGGGTCATCATTGCAGCTACCCCCCTATCCCATCCTTTATCCCAACCAGTCCGAAAGGATTTCTTCACAGCCGTTTTTCTCTTCATCTTCTCCGAGGAGAGCTTCTCGGATAGAAGGTCCTCGGAGGCTTTCAGCTTGGCCTCCAACTCCTCCTTCTGACGATTTGCTTCGCGCAGAAGTGTCAACTCTTCTTCATCTGACTTCAGTTTATTCTCAAGCTCCCCAAAGCCTGAAAGTTTCTCGGCATAGTCTTTATTATCTCTCTCCAAATCCTTCACCTTATTACCCAGTTGTACCTTCTTTGCGTCAGACGCAGCCAACTTCTTCTCCCATTCAATTTTATCCTCGTCATACTTCTGACGAGATTCGCTCACAGATTTGATAGCTTTCTCCAGTGCTCCTTCCACAGTGGACGAGGAGCAAGAAGCTTTGAACGCTTCATCCTTTTTAAGGATTATATTGAAATAGCTCGTCAACTGTAATCATAAAAGGGAAATGATATCAGAAACAAATAGGGGAAATAACAAAAGAAAATATGAAAAGCTCAGAGTAGAGATACTCACTGAAGCAAGATGACGAGCAACCAGAGAAGTAACCATATCCCGAGTAAGGTCTTCTTCAGTACCTTGCACCTCGGGAATGGGTGAAAATTTTGCCAAGCTCATCGTAGAACTCGGAGGAACAATGATTGGAACACCATCTCCACCAACTGGGAGCTGGGGAATGGCTCCAGAAATACTGACCGAGGAGGATTTCCTCAGTCTCCTTGGTGCCTTTTCAACAACCTCAACCAAAGAAGAACTTTTGGTTGGTGAGATAGTGATTACTTCAACAGGTGCATCCTTCTGCACAGGAGCCACTGGGGGCTTCTCGACAGCCTTCTGAGAAGCAACAGGAGGAGTGACATCTTTATTCTTTATCCCTTTTTGGACATCAACCTTATTCTTCTTCCCAGCAGAGGAAGTTTCCTCGAAGAGAGCGGGAACTCTTCTCTTGCCCATTTTTTGGCTCAAAGGAATATGAGATTCCGGATCAGAGTCTTCAGGAATTTGCACTGGATCACTGATGCTGACCACAGGACGAGGAGTAAAGGACGACGTATAGCTCCTATACTGCAACAAGTATGAAGCAGACCTGATGTGCTCGTCTGCAATTTTCTGATGCAAACTCCAGATATGTTTCAATTGCCTTATATTAACTTCTGATTCTTTGGGAGTTTTTCTCTTGCTGTCAACTGCAAACAAAAACATATTAAAATATCAGTCATACATTTTATCAAACACCATGAAATCATAATTTCAAAAATAAAATAAGATGAAAATGACCTATCCCATTGCCATATGGGGGGCATCTGGGACCCTCATATACTGCATCTCCAACCAAAGGGGCATGTTGCCAATTTTTTATAACTACCCCGTGTTCAAAATAATCCCTGTTGGCATCAGGGAGGTTGACTACTAAGGCCCTATTCAAAAACCTAGTTTTTAAATAAAAAACGTTGTCTAAAACAGCCCATCTGTAGCAGTACATAATCTCAGGAATTCCTATACGAGTTCCATGAGTTTGATTTAACCTATGTACCCCATTAACTATTCTCCATGTGTTGGGGGCTATTTTTGCAGGGACAACGTCGAAGTACTGACAGAACTCTAAACATAACGGATTTGGTGGAAAAGAAAATCCACATTCAGCAATAAATAGGCTAGGGAACCAGTGTCCCTCAGCCAAATCAAAATAACTTGAAGGCTCAGAAAGAACCTCCAAAGTTACCCAAGAAGGAATAGAGAAGTCAGAGCGGAACTTCTCAAGAGAT
Source organism: Sambucus nigra (assembly GCA_949130495.1). NCBI lineage: Eukaryota > Viridiplantae > Streptophyta > Magnoliopsida > Dipsacales > Adoxaceae > Sambucus > Sambucus nigra. The sequence continues at coordinate 237,830,421 of OX422222.1, forward strand.
TCGATAATGTAAACCATGATGAATAAAAGAAGAAGGAAGAAGAGCTTATAGGGAAAAAGGAGATATGTTGACAAAGGAAGGAGGAAATGAACGCACAAGAGAGAGAAAAGCTTTAGAAAACTCGAAAGCAGAAATTGAAAAGGTAGAACACGATGGGATTGCCTCTGAAGTTTAAATACTTTGCCTTGGGAACCAGTGAAAGAAATGATTACATAAAAGAAACTATTGCGCTACCGGCGGCTAAAAGGACAAAAAATACACGAAGATCGAAGAGCTTATGAAAAGGCAAAAAGGCGGATTCTGCGAATTTGGAAGGAAATTCAAATATGAAGAAAAGACTCCTAAAACCCAGGAAGGCCATTTAATATTGCCATATACCGAGAAAGAATGTTCCATACTCCTCAAAGTTCGAAATATGAAACATTGGGGGCTTCTGTTGATACCAAAATTAGTATGCTGACGTGGACGAATAATAAGAAGACACGTGTCAATCTACGTGGCACAATAGCAACGAGGAAGATTGTTTCCCCGACCAACATACTCACTCCGAGCAACAAGTATACTCCGAGGAACACCAACCCTCCGAGGTACTCTTACCTTCCGAGGAACTCCAATGCTCCGAGGAACTCTTGGACGACGAGCAACTAAGGCGGTTCGAGCTTCACCTCGACCACATCATTAATTGCCAGATAATCAACAGTTCAACTATTCATTGAATGCTTATCATCTTAACGCACACGTTTGAAGAACATTAAATGAATTACCCTTTCATATGTGTATCATTTAATGTAACACCCTTTCATGTACAGCCTAAGAGCTATAAATACCTTGTATCACCCCCATTCAAGGGGGACCGAAATTTCTTGGTATCACTTGTAATCGAGAATTCCTAGATACTCAGCAATAACATATCAGTGGATGTAGGCCATTCTTACAAGGCTGAACCACTTTAAAAATCTTTGTCTCATTTATTTATCTGTGATTGAATAATTAGAGTAATCTAATTTTTTACATCAACAATTGTAAAGTTATTGTGTTGGATAAATGACTTGTTAAGGCCATTGTATGTTTAGTTAAAGAACAATCAAACGTTATTAAAAAAAGGGAATATAGTGAGAAGTTGTATTGAGTTCATAGTGCATGACTACATAATATACATGAAAGTGAATATGGAATATTGGTCAAAAGTAAACATTTGGTTAATGATTGTTCATTATCGATATATGGAAAGTAGTGACGCTATGTTTAGATTAAGGATCGTAAGAACGATATTTAACATACTCTAAAATTTTAGAGATGATACGAATAGTAGTCCAAGTCGAACACATAAATTTGGTATTGAGTGGAAGATGAGAAGATGTCGTGTAATAAGTTAGTATTGTAATATAGTGTTTATCACTTGAAGTATTGAATGGAAGTTGGAGAGATGAACTAAAAGAACTTAGTCTTGTATTAGAATATTTATTATTTGAAATGTTACACGGTGATAAGGATAGACTGTATGAATGAAGTGAGAAATGTACAGAATGATGTTTGGTTTATTAAGAATGTTTACTCATTGTTAATATAAGAGGATACAATCGATAATAAATTACGTTTGAATGTTCGACATACGTATATAAAGGTATGTAGTAATACATAAGTTGGGAATTGACTTTCATTGATAAGAAACCACTAGACGATTGTCCTTACATATGAATGATAAAGACGCTTATGTGTTGATAGATCCTGGTTCCACACATTCTTTTATGTCTTTGCTTATTCTGTTGCATCTTAATAAACCACTATCATCATTAGATTCTGGTTTAGCTATTATTACTCCAGTAGGGAGGATTGTTTTTTTTATAGGGTGTGTAGGGAGTGTATAGTGCGAATAAATGAAAAGGAGTTGTTGGTTGACTTGCTACCTTTTGACATGTGTGGCTTTGATGTGATATTAGGTATGGATTGGTTGTCCTCATAACATGTATGTTTAGATTGTGTTAGAAGGGAGGTAGTGTTTCGATTACCGGGTGAACCTAAATTTAAATTTATTAGGGAACGGAATGTCATTTGCGTATTATTTTCTAGACCTTGCAAGAAAAGTACTTATATGCTGAATTTTCTAAATGTGAATTTCGACTAGAACAAAATAGTATTTTAGGGCATGCTATTTCTGCTAATAGCATTTGTGTTGATCTTGAGAAGGTGGATGGAACTTATAAAGGATTATGACTGCACAATACCTCACCATCCGGGTAAGGCTAATGTTGTTGTTAATGCTTTGAGTAGAAAATCTCTAGGCTGAGTATTTTGTATTTACTGTGTTCGAGTTGACCTGGTGAGAGAGTTAACTTCAATGGCAATGAAATTAACTTTAAATGAGTCTTTTGGAATACTAGCTCATTTAAATGCTAAACCTATGATAATAAACTGGATACGACCATCACAAGCAGGACATATGGAAATGGGAGAAAATTAAAGACAAAATGAAAAAGGGTAAAGCAAATGAATTTTCTATTCGTAATGATGACATTATTATGTATGATAATCGTTTGTGTGTACATAATGTGCCTAATTTAAGGAGAACGGTTTTAAAGGAGGCCCATTGTTCTTTATATGATATGTATCGAGGAAGTACAAAACTTTATAGATATTTGAAACAATGTTATTGGTGGTCGGGAATAAAACACGATATTGCAGACTTTGTTGCTAGATGTCTAGTTTGCCAATAAGTGAAGGCAGAGCATTAAAAGCCTAGTGGTTTACTACAATTCTTACATATTCCTGAGTGGAAATAGGAGCATGCTACTACCGATTTTGTTATAAGTTTACCAAAATCATCCTGAGGGTTTGATTCTATTTGGGTTATCGTTGTTAGATTAACTAAGTATGCATATTTTCTTTCTATCAAAGCTACTTATTCCATGGATAGATATGCCAAAATATATGTGGATGCGATAATTATATTGCACGATGCACCTGTTTCTATTATCTCTAATCGAAATCATAAATTTTATTTACACTTTTAGCCTAGTTACAACAAGTTTTGGGGAATAAATTGAATTTTAGCACAATTTTTCATCCTCAGACATATGGGCAGCCAGAGAGAATGATCCAGACACTCGAAGACATATTACAAATTTATGTATTAGAGTTCAAGGGAAGTTAGGATGAACACTTGTCACTGATAGAGTTGCTTATTATACTAGTTATCATTTGAGTATTGAAATGGCTCCTTATGAAGCCTTGTATGGGAGGAAGTGCAGGACCCCAATGTGTTGGACCAAAGTAGGAGAACGAAAAACTACTTGGGCAAGAAATTGTGCAACTGACTACTGAGAAGATAAATCTTATTCATAATAACTTGAAGGCAGTGCAAAGTAGACAAAAAGATTATACAACAATAGAAGAAAGGAATTGAAATTTGAGGAAGGCGATCAAGTATTCCTATGTATTTATCCTTGAATAAGGGTTATGAGATTTGAGAACAAGGGCAAATTAAGTTCTAGGTACATTGGCCTTTATGAAATAGTGAAACGAGTTGGAATCATAGCTTACAAATTGTCTTTTCTACAAGAATTGTTTTGGATATATGATGTTTTTCATGTATCAATGTTACGTAAGTATGTGCCCGATCCTTCACTTGTGTTTATTTCACAACCGATAGAGCTTAAAGATGACTTGACCAACGTGGAGGAACCATCGCTAAATTTAAATAGAAAAAGTAGATGAAATGTAATAAAAACTATTCCGTTAGTTAAGGTAATGTGTAAAAGTCAAAATGTGGAGTATGCCACTTGGCAAAGAGAGAATAACATGAAGGTGTAATATCCTCATCTGTTTGGTAAGTTCTTATGCGTTAAATTTTGAGGATGAAATTTTTATACGAGGGGTAGAATTGTAAGGCCGTAAATGTGATTAGGAATGTTAATTATATGATTAAGTATAAGTTATAAGTTGGTGAGGGGTGTGAAACATGTTAATCATCATATTTGGGGGATGTATACTCATGTGATATATGTATTGGTTGCATTATATGTTAATTGAGCTTATGATCGGGGATAACATGTTTAGGGCATATGATTAGTTATGTGGTAAAATGCATCATTAAAATATGTTTCTAATGCATAATTATGTTTATGAAAGTAAATTAGGGTGTTAGTGCGAAATTGGCGATGTTTAGTCGCCAAATGTGAAAGTTATGAGATTTTCAGTAAATTACTACTTTCCCGTGAGCACAAATTAGGTGTACAAATTTTATGATTTTGGGAAAAACAAAATATGAATGTTGTAGATATATGAATTAAGTTTATAACACAACAAACGGTGTGTAAAACAGAGGTCCGAGTAAAGAGCTATGCTGAAATTACAAAACAAGGGCAAATATGTCTCTTCGTTAAATGGTATTTTGTCTAATTAGTAGAACAGATAGCTTGTTTTGATTGGACCAAATGGAGGTGACTTATACCGACTTAAATACCTTACAAATCTCCCTTATTCTTCATTTTCATTAGAATTTCAAGTCATTTTGAGAGTTACATGGAAGAAAGAGAGTAGAGAGGTAGGATGAATTAATGAAGGATTAAGGAAGATTATCGAGATATAAACAAGCTTATGTATCCAAAGGTGTTTAGGTAAGATTTAACTTGTAAATTTTAATTTTTACATGACATAGGCTGTTTGATATGATATTAAAGATAATATTTAGAGATGAGATTGACCGAGCGTAAATTCTTCCGAATTTAGCCCCTTAAGTCAGTGATTTTAATATCTCGAACAAGGTAATTGAATCATTTTTAGTCCCTATCACTCTATTGTTCGTTTCTAACAAAATTCCCTAGTTTTTGTGTAATTATGATAAAGATTTCAGGAATGGAATGCAATAATAGAAAAGAAGAAAATTAGAAGAAATGTAAAAGGGCAAAAGTGTAAATTCCATTCAGAATTCAGAAGCAACGTCAAAAGTGAAGTTGAAGAGCATGAGTTCACAAGAGCATAGGAAGAAACGGCATTCAAATTGGAGTTCTAGATCAAAAGATATGGTCAGTCAAAGTTTCAAGGAAAAAGTCAAACTAGAAGAATTTCGGACCGATCCGGTTTGGATCCGGATCCATCCGAATTGACAAAGTCCAGTAGACCCCGGATTGATGACGAACCGATGAAAGCAAAAACTTCGGACCCATCCGACTAGTACCAGACCGATCCGGTAAAAAGAAAAGAACCGATCCGGTGTATTCGGACCGATCCGAGGTTGATCCGGACCAGTCCGGTCGTGTGAAATGCTGACAATTAATTGTTCAATTAAAATAGAGCAACTCTTGGAAAAACGTACCAACAAGCATTATTGGCTATCAATTTCGATACTTGGTGTTATAAAAGCTAGTGCCCTATATCATTTGAAGAGACCAACCAAGAAAGTAGAGAGAGAATTGTAGCAAATTGTTAGTTGTTGGTAGATTACAAATTAGCTAAAGAATTTGAGAGTTAGTTTTTGAGAGAAATATTCAGAAGTTTAAATTCCTTTCATAAGAACTTTAGTTTGTACTTTATTATCATTCTATTCTCTGTTACTTTATTATTTGCAGATTTATTTCCCATGTATTGTAGTTCCATAATTCTGAATATGAATTTGTTCTTCAATCCAATCATGAGTAGCTAAATTTCCCAAGGGTTGGGGTACATGAACTCAATCCAAGGCAGATTATCTATGTAGAAAACAGAGGATAAATTACAATATTGATTGAATCGTGAAAGAAAATTTATACAAAAACTGTCAATCTTTTAATCTCTCTTGCCCTAGGTACTTGAGATGTTTAAGAAAGCTTTGCTAGTATAATTTATCATTCACTGCTTTATACCTATTTTTGATTTCATATGATGCGGGCTTGAACCTCATATATGTAATGCTTAGAAGTTATAAAGGCTGGATCTAATCAATTATTTTAATTTACAAATCTAGTATTCTCTATGATAATTTGCTAAGGATTGAGGGATTGTATTCTACCCTGTTTTCTCCCATTTGATTAAAAGTTTTTCCTGCAATTTTTAGTCTTTTTTCATTAAAATTTTCAGTTTGCTTTTGTTAAGAAAAGTTTATTTCGCTAGAAATCTTCCAAAATCATTAATCATCTTTTTGTTTATTTTAAGACATCATTTTCAGATCTAATAAGTTTCCTGATTACTAGTTGACATTTTCTTTCCCCGTGGATTCGATCCCGACTTACCGGGTTATTACTTGAGCGATAGGTTTGCACTTGAACCTAGAGTGAACGCACTTTTAAGACAAATTTTTAGTCGCGTCAAGTTTTTGGCGCCGTTGCCGGGGAATGAAAAATTGTTAAATTTTCAAGAAAATTATTTGTATCTACAAGTGATTTCTAAAAAAAAAAAAAAAAAAAAAAAACACTCATTTCATCTCTTATGTGCTTATGCTGAATTCATCCCCCACCCAAGTTCACGAAAATCCTATAGCCGAAGCAAGTTCTGAAAATTCTGTGTCTTTTCCTTTTTGGGTTCCACCTCCTTCGCCTAATAATTCCATTACTAGTCATACATTGAGTCAAACCCGGAGTAAGAATTCTGAACCTTTTGGTAGCGATATGTCGGAACATGGTAGTGTTGGTGTTGGTGCTGGAGAGGATGCGATACCTTATCTTCCTATGAAAGATTTGTTATTTCCGGAGCGAACTGTTACCCCTGGTTGCATTTTACTCCCGTATAATGCCGGTCAGTTCCATTTTCGGAATGGCATGATCCAAATCCTTCCTACATTTCATGGGATGGATTCTGAAAAACCATATCTCCATATTCGAGAGTTCGAAGATACATGTGAGACTTTTGGAGACCAAGCTTGTCCACAAGATGTAGTCCAGTTGAAGCTTTTCCCTTTTTCCCTAAAGGATAAAGCTAAAACTTGGTTATGGTCCCTACCCCCAAATTCTGTGTTATCTTGGAGAGATATGCAAAACAAGTTTATATAAAAAAATTTCCCACAACACAAAACTAATTCTGTTAAAGCCCAAATTCAATCTTTTAGACAAAATGAGAATGAGGCTTTTGATAAATGTTGGGAGAGATTTCAGGAGTTAGTGAGTGCGTGCCCACATCACGGTTTTGAAAAGCATCATTTAATTTCATTTTTCCATCAAGGCCTTACATTAGCATCGAAACAACTTGTCCAAACCATGTGTGAAAGACCTTTTTGGGAGTTAAATTCAAGCGATGTTGAAGCTCATTTGAAATATCTCGTTGAAACTACCCAAGCATGGGATACTTCTGATCCCAATAGTCAAAATAGAAATCGACAAGTGTCCAACTTGCCTGCTGCGTCCGGTATCTATCATTTGGACAAGGACACTTTGTTGGATAAAAAATTTGACCAATTGGAGAAGAATTTCAGAAATATGCTTGAAGTGCGATTGAGAGATGTGTCTGGACCCATACAAGCCGGAAAGGAAAAAGTGTGTGCCATTTGTAATGCGGGTCATTCTACCAAAGGATGTCCTACTATTCCTGCATACAAGGCAATGTACACTGAACAGGTTGATGCAATAGGGGGTTTTCGCGGAAATTATAATGCCCAGCAAGGTAATGCATATAATCAATCGTGGAGGAATCCTGGGTTCAGTTATGGACAATCCCAAGGTGGGATGGTTCCTAACCCACAAATGACTCTACCACCACCTCCTCAATTTCAGCAAGTGGCTCCTCCAATGCAAAATTCTATGCAAGTACCACCTCCTGGTCCGTATGTAGCTCCACCTAGGAGAACTCTTGAGGATAATTTCAATCAATTCATCTAATCCCAAAAAGAGAGAGATGCTAAATATGATCGAATGTTTGCTGAAATGCATACTAGCATTTCTAGGTTGCAAGCTGAGGCAAATACTCAAGAGAAAGGTAAACTTCCAGCCCAAGGCCAAAGACCTCCTCTTCAAGGTCAAACCACGGTTGGCTCCACATCATCGGAGTTGCAAGAACATTGTCAAGCTGTTACTACTCTTCATAGTGGCCGCGTGATTGATCTATCACCAAAGCTTCCAAAGGTGAACGATGACGGAGTTGAACACGAAATTTCTAAGGAATCTGAAACTCCCGAGTATGAAGAACCTTCCTTAGAAAAGGAATTGAAAGATAAGGAAGTTCGACCTGAAATTGAAGTCAAGTTGCCTATTGTTGCTCCATTTCCTCAACGCTTAGAGCCACCCAAGAAAGGGGCTTCACGTACCGAGGTGTTGGATGTGTTGAAGCAAGTAAAATTGAATTTGCCATTCCTTGACGCTATTCAACAAATTCCAGCATATGCTAAGGTTATCAAAGATCTTTTGACTGTCAAAAGACGGCTTAAGGTGAAGAAAAATGTTTTCTTGGCACAAAATGTGAGCTCGATTCTTCTTAACGATCTTCCTCCTAAATTCAAAGATCCAGGTGCGCCTACCATTTCGTGTGTCATAGGAGAGAGAAGAGTGGAAAAAGCATTGCTTGATTTAGGTGCAAGTGTCAATATCCTTCCATACTCCATTTATAAGCAACTTGAATTAGGTGATTTAAAACCTACCCGAATCACTCTACAGTTAGCGGATAGAACAGTGAAAGTGCCTCGAGGGATTGTAGAAGACGTGATAGTTCAAGTGGACACGTTCTACTTTTCGGTTGATTTTGTCATTTGGGACACTGAGCCTGTACCCCATACGAGAAATCATGTTCCAATATCGTCCATTCTTAGCTACTGCTAATGCTTTGATCAATACACGGAATGGCCAAATGCAACTCACTTTTGGAAACATGACTCTCGGGACTAATATTTTCAATGTCGCTAACCAAATGGGAGATGAGGATGAAATTCTCGAGGTTGATCTTATTGAAGAGGTAGTGGATGAGAATATTGAGAAAATCATAGGAGGAGATGCTTTGGAAGTGTGCTTAGTGCAAAGTGGTGAGGAAAAGAGTTCTTATACTCAGTTTGAGCGTGAGATGGAAGAGTTGAAAAATTGGTTACAAGAGGAAGAGAGTTTTGCGAGTTTGAGAGATGTTGACTGGATTTCTAGGTATGAAGAATTACCTACAAGGGAGACAACCATGAGTCCCTCTGAAAATAGATTTCCTAGTCTTGAGTTGAAGAAACTACCCTCACATGTCAAATATGCCTTTCTAGGAGAGAATGATACATTTCCTGTTGTTGTGTCTTCCCATCTAGAAAAAGAGCAAGAGGGTATGTTGTTGGATGTGTTAAGAAAGCATAGAAGTGCTTTTGGTTGGACTATAGCAGATTTGAAAGGTATAAGTCCATTGATTTGTACCCATAAAATCCATCTTGAGGAAGAAGTGAAGCCTTCGCGTGAGATGCAAAGGCGTTTAAACCCAACCATGAAAGATGTTGTAAGAGCGAAAATAATCAAATTGTTAGATGCTGGAATTATCTATCCTATTTCAGATAGCAAATGGGTGAGCCCAATTCAAGTCGTTCCAAAAAAATCAGGAATGACCGTGGTTGAAAATGCTAAGGGAGAATTAATACCTCAACGCACCACCACCGGGTGGCGTGTTTGCATTGACTACCGAAAGCTCAATGCCGGAACTCGAAAAGATCATTTTCCCTTACCGTTTATCGATCAAGTGATTGAACGAGTGGCAGGCCATCCTTATTATTATTTTCTAGATGGGTATTCCGGATATAACCATATTTAAGTGGATGTACTTGATAAAGAAAAGACGACTTTTACATATCCATTTGGTACGTTTGCCTATAAACGTATGCCATTTGGGTTATGTAATGCGCCAGCAACTTTTCAAAGGTGCATGTTAAGTCTCTTTAGCGACATGATTGAAAAAGGTCTTGAGGTGTTCATTGACGATTTCAGCGTTTTTGGACCGTCTTTTAACCAATGTTTAGCTAATCTTGAAAGAGTTCAATTCCGATGTGTGGAAAAAGACTTAGTCCTCAATTGGGAAAAATGCCATTTTATGGTTACCGAGGGTGTAGTTTTAGGCCACATGGTCTCATCTAGAGGAATTGAAGTTGATCGAGCCAAAATTGAAGTAATAGCTGAGTTACCCCCGCCAAAATCACTTAAAGATGTGAGGTCCTTCCTAGGCCATGCTGGATTTTATAGGAGGTTTATCAAAGACTTTAGCGCCATCGCTAGACATTTGAGTAATCTTCTCATGAAAGACACTCCATTTGAGTGGAATAAAGCATGTCAAGAAGCTTTTGATAAACTTAAAAGCATGCTTGTTTCCGCACCTATCATGCAAGCTCCGGATTGGTCACTACCATTTGAGCTTATGTGTGATGCAAGTGATTACGCTATTGGGGCTGTTCTTGGACAGAGGAAAGACAAGAAAGCTCATGTTATTTACTATGCTAGTAGAACATTATTTGGACCTCAGCTTAACTACTCTACTACAGAGAAAGAGTTACTAGCAGTCGTTTTTGCTCTCGACAAATTTCGCTCGTACATTGTTGGGTCACCTATCATATGCTTCACTGATCATTCGGCACTTAAATATCTCTTGAGTAAAAAAGATGCCAAACCCCGACTAATCAGGTGGATCCTACTCCTACAAGAGTTTAATCTCTCGATTCAAGATAAGAAAGAAGTAGAAAACGTCGTTGCGGACCATTTGTCACGCCTCTCGTCCGACGCACCTATTGATCCCATTCCCATAGACGAGTATTTCCCGGATGAAAATTTATTTGCTACTTCTTCTCTCCCTTGGTTTGAGGATATAGTTAATTATCTTGTCACTGGAGTCGTTCCATCTAGTTGGACTCCGCAAGAGAAAAGGAAGTTCATTACTTGGTCACGCATGTTCTTTTATGATGATCCCTATTTATTTAAGTATTGTGTTGACCAAATCATCCGGAGATGTGTACCCGATGAAGAAATTCAAGGGGTAATTCGATTTTGTCATACGGAAGCATGTGGAGGTCATTTTTCTAAAAATAAAACGGCTGCGAAAATCCTTCAAAGTGGTCTCTATTGGCCCACAATCTTCCGGGATGTGAATGCTTTTTGTAAATCTTGCGATAGATGCCAAAGAATGGGAGCTATTACTCGCCGTGACATGATGCCATTAACCCCAATTTTAGTATTGGAGTTATTTGATTGTTGTGGTATTGACTTCATGGGCCCATTTCCACCTTCTTTTGGTTTTCTATACATCCTCGTCGCTGTAGATTACGTCTCAAAATGGGTTGAGGCGATAGCTACAAGGACGAATGACAGCAAAGTGGTGATAAAATTTATTCAAGAAAATATACTTTCTCGTTTTGGTATGCCTAAGGCCATAATCAGTGATAATGGATCTCATTTTTGCAATAGGCCTATGGAGAAACTAATGCGAAAGTATGGAATTGTCCATAAAGTTGGAACAACTTATCACCCTCAATCGAATGGCCAAGCCGAGCTTGCTAATCGGCAAATTAAAAATATCTTGGAAAAGACAGTCGATCCTAATAAGAAAGATTGGTCTCTCCGATTGAATGATACACTTTGGGCCTATAGAACCGCATACAAGAATCCCCTTGGGATGTCCCCATTTCGATTTGTGTATGTCAAACCTTGTCATCTTCCGGTAGAAATCGAACACAAAGCCTATTGGGCTATCAAAAGGGTGAACTTCAGTATGGATAAAGCCGGTGAAACACGTAAACTTCAGTTGAATGAGTTGGAAGAAATACGCAATGATGCGTATGAAAGTGCTAAAATATCCAAGGACCGAATGAAACAAGCTCATGACGGAATCATTCGTAAGAAAGAATTTCATTCGGGCCAAAAAGTACTTCTCTACAACTCAAGGTTGCATTTATTTCCCGGAAAATTGCGGTCAAGATGGTCAGGTCCATTCATTGTAAAAGAGGTATTTCCCCATGGAGCTGTTGAACTCATAGATGAGAAAGGGGGAACCACATTTAAAGTCAATGGGCATCGTCTCAAGCCCTATTTGGAAGCACTTGTCAAGGAAGCCGACACAATCTGGCTGTCGGTCCCCATTTATGGGGGTTGACTGAACAACAAGAGGTGAGGTCGTCTCACCCCCGACATGTATGGGGTGATTGTAGTACATAGGAGTCTTAGAAACTAGGAGTCTTAGGTTTGAGTCAGTCCCGGGGTTGAGAATCCGAAGGATGAGGGGTAGTTCGTTCTCAATGAGCATTGAGGAGAGTCTGAAGTGTGAGGAGTGGTAAATTCATGTTTGGAAGAGAGAATAGGAGCATTTTTTAAAGAAAAGAAGAGAAAGGAAGAAAATCAGCAGACCGGATCGGTCCGGCTGATATTAAAAGAACCGATCCGGTTAGGCGGATCGGTCCGGGTGAATTAAAAGAACCGATCCGATTAGGCGGATCGGTCCGGTCCCAAAATCGGATCGGTCCGGTGGTCTGCAGAATTCATTTCCCAAGATCCACCTCTTCGATCCACACCTCTTCACTTTCCCCAATCCCTTCACTTCCTTCAAAAATTCGTCCAAATTCATCCACCCTTTCATTCCCTCCAAACTCCTACTCACCCACTATAAATACACCCATCACCCTAGCCATTTTCTTCACACCTTCACTTACACTTATCTTCTCTTCTCCAATACTGTTTCTATCCTCCATATCCATGGCTGCTCCTCAGAAGTATACCTCCATTGAAGTCCTTCCCGACGGACATGGAGAGTACCGTTCCCGCCGTGAAGCAAGTTGGTGCCGTAAGTTTTTCAGCCCTACGCGAAAGATTCATATCGAACGCCAAGTGTTGTGGGATCAAATGCCCAATTCTGTCACAGCCCTTTTCCTGTCCCGGGGCTGGTGCCGTTTCTTCAATGAACCTTTTGAGGCAGTTTGGGAGAATGAAGTGCGACAGTTTTACGGATCTCTTGTTCGTACCGCTGAATTTGAATCCCAAGCCTATGTGGATTCCATCCCTATCCCATTATCACTTAACCTTGTGGCACAGAAGTTAGAGTCTTTTGGTGTGATCACTCCGGCCCAATTTGATTATCCGAGTCCCGATCCCGTTTTATCGAAGGAAGTTTGTATCTCGCGAATCCAGCCCGGTGCGGTTTGGAATACCGAGACCTTTCCCGTCGGCCGCTTATCCGACAAGGCACGCTTCACCTTTCATATCGTTTGTGCCTATATCTTGCAAACCTCCAATGATTCGGCGATGAGGCCTCGCCAAGCCACTATGATGTATCATCTCTTCGACCCTGCAACCGTGATCAATTTGGCCCGGACATTTTACACCGATATCCTTTTTGTGGCTTATGATAAAAAGGGTCGCGCTCCTCTTCCTTATGGTCGACTCATTACATCCATGCTTCGGGATGCCGGGATTGCACCACCTCAAGATCTTATCAACTTGCCTAAGCCTTTAGGTCAAGAGTCCCGCACTCGAAGTGAGCGGCAAATTCAGCTAGTCCGTGCAAGGCGCGGTGGCGATTCGAGTGACGAGGAGGATGTTGAGATGGGGGAAGGTGACGAGGAAGAGTATGATGAGACGGCTGATCCGGATTATGTTCCAGTTGGTACGGGCTTAACTGAGCGCGTTCTCTCTCTTGAAACGCGTTTTGACGCACGTGTGTCCTCCTACGAGAGGGACATGAGTTTGGTCTGGCGTATGCAGGCCGACTTGTATCGTCTCCAGACGGGACCCGAGGCCCCTCTTCCTCCTTACTATTATAATCCATATGATCCTACTGCTCCCAGTACTTCCCATCCCCCACCCCCTTAGGCTGCCCTCTCCCCTTTTAGGATTTTTCTACCTATGTTTTTTTTTTTTTTTTTCTTTTATTTGTTTCCACAGTGTTGTTACAGTTTGTGCTATAGAGTTTTAGTCTATTATTGGCTTGTTTTAGTTCTCGCACTCTTTCTGTTATCTTCTTTATCTCTTATCCTTTGATTGAGGACAATGCAACTCATTAAGTTAGGGGGGATGACAGGTGCGTATTCATAAAACTTCGCCTATTAGTAAAAAAAAAAAAAAAAAAAAAAAATATTTTTGTTCAAAATAAATAAAAATTGGAATTTAAATTTTTCAAAAATATCACATTTATTCTGTTTGAAGTCTCAAATTGTTAAATCTCAATTGAACTAAGCCAAAATTAACCGAAGATGGAAATTGAAAGAAAATTGACGACTTAACGAATAAGTGTGGAGATTAATCCAACCCGGTGAGATTTCGAGCCTTTCAATTTTTTATGAGTTTTTAAAATCAATCCGAGTTTATGATTAACTCAAAGTTCTTTTCAGCGTTTTAATTAGTCGTTGATGATCTCAATCTTTTGTTTTGATCGGTTATGGGAAATGTGTGAGATGTTGTCTCGAAATTCGTGCTAAATATATCTCTAAACTTAATTAATCTCGAGATGCATATGGTAATGTGATTAGCAATTTGGACAATGAAGTAGGTCCTCGTTTGTTATCCAAAAATATTAGCCATAAAAAGTTGTGAAAAACAAAATTATCCCTTTGCAACCCAAGTTGAGCCTAATAAAATATTTTCCTTTCGTTTGATAACCCGAAAAACCCAAATAGCCCGGATTTGTGAAAATTGAGAAAATTCATCAATTAAGTCCAAATTGTGTAATAAAAAGGGGCAAGAGAAAAATAGAAAAAAATAGCAAGAAAAGAAAAAAATGAAAATAGAAAAAAAAAGAAGAGAAAAATGAGCAAATGCCCGAAAAAACACACTAATGGACATCATAAAGACATTTTCCAATTCCGAACATTCCGTCCATTCCCATTTTTACCCTTTACACCTTTTAACCCAAAAAGTCCTAACTGAGTCCAAATGGCGAAATTAATTACTGCATGGAGAGCTAAGACATGAAAAGATAATACAAGAGATTAAAATGGTGTGATTAAGAGATGATGTTTCCCGTTTCCTAATAACCGTACTCCGATGATGAGATCCTTTCACCATAAATTTCCTTCTTTTCAATTTTGTATGCATGAATTTGTGTCCATTATATTTACTCTTTATATCATGCATACCGAGAGAAAATAGCCGCAATCCGAGTGATTCGTTTGTGAGTGCATCCGTAAGAATTTGAATCAAAACGAATTTTCGGAAAGTAACGTAATGATTAATCGGTGGAAATTTGAGGTTTAATTTTTGGCTTTGCACACACACACTATGGTTTGAGACAGTTGAATGTGAATTTATGGTGATTATTTTTCGAAAAGTTTAAATTGTACAATTTTTAAGTATTTTGATATTTATTTGGGTCAATAAAGAATTTTGTGGGTATATTCACTGCAAACCCTCACGAGACAAAACTCGTCCTACTAGGGTAACCTAGGGGTTTAAAGGCTTGTTGCATATGCTCATGCAATCGCGTGCCTGCGAAAGTGGAATTTTATTTTAATAAAGGAATTTTCAAGAGTTGAGTTTTGGTTAGATTCACATACATTGCTCGGGACGTGCAAAGTCCTAAGTTAGGGGGATTTGACCGAGCGTAAATTTTTTCGAATTTAGCCCCTTAAGTCAGTGATTTTAATATCTCGAACAAGGTAATTGAATCATTTTTAGTCCCTATCACTCTATTGTTCGTTTCTAACAAAATTCCCTAGTTTTTGTGTAATTGTGATAAAGATTTCAGAAATGGAATGCAATAATAGAAAAGAAGAAAATTAGAAGAAATGTAAAAGGGCAAAAAGTGTAAATTCCATTCAGAATTCAGAAGCAACGTCAAGAGTGAAGTTGAAGAGCATGAGTTCACAAGAGCATAGGAAGAAACGACATTCAAATTGGAGTTCTAGATCAAAAGATATGGTGAGTCAAAGTTTCAAGGAAAAAGTCAAACTAGAAGAATTTCGGACCGATCCGGTTTGGATCCGGATCCATCCGAATTGACAAAGTCCAGTAGACCCCAGATTGATGACGAACCGATGAAAGAAAAAACTTCGGACCCATCCGACTAGTACCAGACCGATCCGGTAAAAAGAAAAGAACCGATCCTGTGTATTCAGACCGATCCGAGGTTGATCCGGACCGGTCCGGTCGTGTGAAATGCTGACAATTAATTGTTCAATTAAAACAGAGCAACTCTTGGAAAAACGTACTAACAAGCATTATTGGCTATCAATTTCGATACTTGGTGTTATAAAAGCTAGTGCCCTATATCATTTGAAGAGACCAACCAAGAAAGTAGAGAGAGAATTGTAGCAAATTGTTAGTTGCTGGTAGATTACAAATTAGCTAAAGAATTTGAGAGTTAGTTTTTGAGAGAAATATTCAGAAGTTTAAATTCCTTTCATAAGAACTTTAGTTTGTATTGCTGATTAAGGAGAAGTTATCTGGATTTCAATTTCAATTACTTCCCTGTTGCTGAATTCAAGTAATATCATTCTATTCTCTGTTACTTTATTATTTGCAGATTTATTTCCCATGTATTGTAGTTCCATAATTCTGAATATGAATTTGTTCTTCAATCCAATCATGAGTAGCTAAATTTCCCAAGGGTTGGGGTACATGAACTCAATCCAAGGCAGATTATCTATGTAGAAAACAGAGGATAAATTACAATGTTGATTGAATCGTGAAAGAAAATTTATACAAAAACTGTCAATCTTTTAATCTCTCTTGCCCTAGGTACTTGAGATGTTTAAGAAAGCTTTGCTAGTATAATTTATCATTCACTGCTTTATACCTATTTTTGATTTCATATGATGCGGGCTTGAACCTCATATATGTAATGCTTAGAAGTTATAAAGGCTGGATCTAATCAATTATTTTAATTTACAAATCTAGTATTCTCTATGATAATTTGCTAAGGATTGAGGGATTGTATTCTACCCTGTTTTCTCCCATTTGATTAAAAGTTTTTCCTGCAATTTTTAGTCTGTTTTCATTAAAATTTTCAGTTTGCTTTTGTTAAGAAAAGTTTATTTCGCTAGAAATCTTCCAAAATCATTAATCATCTTTTTGTTTATTTTAAGAAATCATTTTCAGATCTAATAAGTTTCCTGATTACTAGTTGACATTTTCTTTCCCTATGGATTCGATCCCGACTTACCGGGTTATTACTTGAGCGATAGGTTTGCACTTGAACCTAGAGTGAACGCACTTTTAAGACAAATTTTTAGTCGCGTCAGATGAGATCATACGTGTTGTTACGTGTAGGTGGGTATGTGTAGGTTGTATATATGAAGTATGCTGAATTCATACAACTAAGGGTGTAATCATCGTGTTAATCAAATTTGTGTATCATTGTGAATACTCAATGGAATCGATTGATTCCAGTTGGATAGGAAACTAAAATCATATATACATGTCATATCCGAAAATTATATAAAAATACCAAGAAATAAATCTTGGGTGATAGTTTGATGTTTGGGTATGAAATTTGCCCCAAAAGTGTAAGTGCGCACACCCGGTGTTCGACATTTTGCTTGACTTAGCAAGTGAACTCAAAAAATTATGCAACTTTAATTTTATATTATTCAATATGTCTAATATATGTTTCCATAATTTATAACTGGGGTGGAGGTTATATATGCTTGAAAAATGTTAAGTTATGCTTTGATGGTCTACTCAGACCTAAATCTGTTAAAAGTGACATAAATCATTGAAGACTTGTTGAAATCAAGAAATTCTAATTGAAAATGTTAGAGAACATATATGAGTATGATATACTTGAAGGGTAGTATAAAATACCTTCTGGTTTGTCTTGGGGGTTGCGTTAAAGTTGAAGTTTTGTTGTTGTTTTTCTCCAGAAATGATTTGGAAAAGGTTGTAATAAAACGGGAAAAACTTTGTTTAAAGAATTCGTAATTTAATTCCGTAAATTGTGTTAGAACCCTAATGAATAAGGTGTTATAGAAATGTGAAGTATCATATTCAATTAATTTTTAGTTATATTAGATTGACCAACTGAAGTGATGTGTTACTGAGTTTAGTGTGATTTGTTGTATTCGAATACTAATGATGTTGAATTGTTAGGTGGGGAAGAAGCTAACACTACCATACTAAGGAAATAGTTTTGGTATTAATCTTAGTACCCAATTCAAGGTGAGTGACATGTCCTATGAAATATATATGCTTATATTTTCATATGGAATTGTGTAGTTAAACACATGTATGGTGATGCTTACGGAGTGATGTGATGTTATGAAACATATGCGTATGATTAAAAATGTTAAATGATGTTATTTAATGTTAAGGACTGAGGTGGGACCTCTATCTAATGTTAAGAAATGTGGATTAAAATGTTAAATTATGTTATCTAATGTTATGGACTGAGGTGGGACCTTTATCTAATGTTAAGGACTGTGGTGGGTCCTACGGGATGCAGCGGTCCCGTTAATCCAACTTAAAGGTTTGTTGTACTTGGGCCTAATTATGGGATTTGGTGTTCCCCATTAAATAGGAGTTAATTAGACTGGCGGGTCCAGGCTTACGAGAGTTACACAATTCCTGTTGGGTTATAACATTTGAAAATAAAAATGGTTATTGAAATTGGTTATATGTTTGGTACATGGTCATTCACTAAGCTTGTGTTTCTTATACTCCTATAATGTTATGTTTCAGGTATGCCTATTGTTTAGAGTTCACTACCAAATTAGGACCATAAAATGGGGGAATGACGGATATCTAATATGGGTTGAATATCAACAAGCATTTAGGGTAAATGTTAAACTAAAGAACCTTTGTATGTAAAGTTGTTTAGTACTTGTAAATTACATGTTAAGGTAGTTATGTTTTCATCCAAACATGCTTTTGAAAACGAACAAAATATGGTGTTATTTTCAGAGGGAATTAAGTAAAGTATTGTTTAAGGGAATTTATCTCTAAATATAAAGGATGATTTTAACTTAATTAAGTCGTGGCGCGACACATTGGCAGTGTCAAACGAGCTTAATTCATGACAATTGCTATAAATAAGCGGTCAAGTATGACAAATGTGAGAATGATGCGGTTACATGAGCCTAAACCCAAAACCCAAGCCTAAACCGAACCCAAGCCATCATCTTAGCCTTGTGTGTGTTTAGTTTGTACTTTTATATTTTTTATATTTTTAGTTGAGTCGTGTATAATTTTGTGGGATTTTTATATTGTATTTGTGTACATATAATGTAAATATTAGGGTCCTTGTATTTTTAATTTTCGTGTGTTTTTATATTTTGATGTGAATATAATAGGTGTGCGTATTTATTAGTTATTTTATTTTATTTATTTTTAATTTTTTTTATTAGTCTATTTATTATTCTTATTTTTATTTTTAAGTCTTTTATTTGTTTATAGGTTAGAAAGTTAATTTTTAATAGTATATTCTTTTAGTTTAGTTTGATTTTTATTTTATTTTGAGTTTCTTTTTATTAATGAGTTATGATTTTATTTTTAGTTTTGTTAATTTTTTTTAGTTAGTGTTATTTTTATTTTATTTTTTAGTTAGGTACAATCTGGACACACACACACACTATCCTACACACTCCTACACCTAAACACATCCCCACCCACACCCTAACTACCATACACCTTACACACATATAAACACATCCATCATCTTCTTCTCCACACCACACCTTCTCTCTCATCTTTCCTCCATAATAAAAAAACACCATATCTACTCATTTCTACTTGTTCCAAGACCCAAAACCCATTAAACCAAGCACACCCGACCTCAACCCGCCCCGCCCATGCGATCTCTAACCCCGGGTAGACCATCCACCTAAATCCGACTCCTGCTCTGGCCGGCCAGCCTTATGTCACACCCCGCGTAATTCTGGCGTCAGCCGCCACCGAAACTATGCCAGCCGTGAACTAAATAAAATATCATTCGAGCATGAGACATATACGAGACATTAATAAATCAATCCACAAGATAAGTAATTTAATCAATCCCAAATGATAATAACAACTGAACGATAAAAGATCCATCATATGCTAAAACTTCGAATAAATCCAATCTCCAAAAATGATTTAATTAAAACCGAGTACTAATCAATTGTGAATAATCCAACTGAAATCCGCTAACAACTTTGGAACCGAATGGCCCAATAAAACCCAATTGAAGTCTCATTAGGGGTGTTCAGAAAATCGATTGGACCGGCGGACCGAACCGAACCGCCTTAATTTTTTCGGTCTTTTTTTTAATCGATTCGGTCCAAATTTTTTCCCCCAAACCGGTCTACCCGGTCTGGTCCTTGGTCCGTTATAAAAAATGACCGATATGGATCGGACCGGTTACATATAAATATATATATTTTATTATATTTGAACCTAGGACAACTAAGGATAAGTTAGTCATTTTAAAAATTAAATAAATTAGAAAACCCTAACACTTACTCCCTCATCTCTCTCAGCCGTTCTCTTCTCAAGTTCTCTCTCACAACTCTATTCTTAATCTCCCCTCGCCGCCTCTCAGTCCTTACAGTCGGTGTTCACCGCTTAGCCTCTCATGTGACATGAAATCTTTCATGTCTTCATTTTTTCATGTTGGAAATATGTCATGATTCCTAATATTAGGAATCAGCTGTGTTCAAAGCTACAGTGAGAAATTAAAGAGTTTTCGCAAGTCTAAATTTGTGAACATCGTATCCTCCAAGGTAAATTGCCTATGGAGGCATATTGATGGCATCATTACTGCCAGTTTTTGGAATGACATTGCTTTTTATTAGTTAGACAAAATGTATATTTGTGTTTGCTTTGCTACGTTCGCTTATTTTGTTGCTGATTGAAACCTTTTAATTTACAGGTTACTTAAGGGATTCCTCGTTGAATCTTGCTTTGGCAACTTGGAGGACTTTGATATACTTAACATTCAAACGAGGACCCATGCATTTTTTTTTATCAATGGCGAGTTCCTAGAATTTTGCAGTATTGTTAAAATCTTATGATGCAGTTGCCTTGTGTATGTGAGCAAGTTTCAACATTATACTAGCGCAGGGTGACATAAATCTCAGCTCTGTCCTGTTATATGCATATTTATATACATGATTAATAGCTGATTTCAATTTTGAGATAACACTGGGTTTCACAAAATTTTGATATATTGGATTAGTAGGTTTGGATGAGAGTATGATAAAAAAGGAATAATGTTCTGGACAATTTTTATGGTATAATTAGGACCGACAAATTAGACCGGACCGATCATACAAAAAACCGGACCGACTAAGCCCAAAAAATCGGTTTAATCGGTCCGGTCTTGGTCCTTTTTCTTTTAGGACCGGTTTTATCGGTCCGGTCCTTAAAATTACTAAAAACCGAATCGGATCGGACCGCGAACACCCCCAAGTCTCATAATAAAATACGGCTGAAAAGAAAGTTTAACTATGTAAAGCAATAAAATGAATAAACTCCAACTGCACCTCCAAACGAGAAATTCCGATAATCATATGCAGATTCTCCAAAACTTATCCTGAAAAAATTAGTCAACGCACGAGGTCAGAGTCCCGAGCATGAATACACATTACTCCCCTCAAATAGGATCATACGCAATAAATATCACAATAAAGTATTTTACTTATGAATATAATTAAACGCGGGAAGGATAAATAACTAACCACCCCCAAAGATTCTAATAAAAACACACCAATATCATTTTAATTATCCCACAGCCCCAAAGCGTTAATTTAATTAAATCGACACAAATTTATTATTGTTCTCACTTGTTATTATGGCAGTCCTCCCGCTTTGGGTGATAATCCACCAAAGTGTCACACTGTTCCTTGTCAAGAGTAAGCCGAATCCATTTAAACTGTCGATTCCCCGTAATATAACAAGGTTCCACACACGACACAACATAAATTACCCAAGCTGACCCGTTTAAACTGTCGGTCCTCGACACATTATGCCGCCACAAATTTTAATACCCGTTTTTATCTTAGGCATTAATTCTCATTTTCTCAATTTCATAATTAACAAATTACCCCACCCTATTTAATCGACGTGAGATCCTCAAAATACCCCATTAGTCCCATACCTAAAGGTCCCTAAAGTACATATACATCCTGTCCTACTTATAAGATGAATTTTCAACATTTACTCGTCCTAGTCTCATGTCTGCGCTAGCGTGACGACGATAAAATAGAAAAATCAGCCCACCCCGGAATATAAAATCCCCACGAATTTACACTAACTAGTCCCATACCTAATAAGCATAAATTATAACCACGGTATACCCACTAGTCCCATATCTAGTAAGCATCCTATAATAGAGGTGAGCAAAAATACTACTCAAAGCCCTTCCTCCTCGCGATGGCAAAAGTGAATAATCATAAATCACACAATACACAATTCATAAGAATAACATAGCACGTAATCATAAAAATCACAATTCAATTTAATTCAATGAATAACACTGTCGTCGTTTTCAACATAATTGATTACGTTAAAAAATGTTAAATTTGATTAACATGCAACAATATTCAATACATCATAATCATTCTCTTTTATAAGTCATCTAATTTTTTTATAAGAGTGAGCGCGTCCCATTAACCATGTAAATAATCCCATAAAAATTCTACATGAGAACCTACACCCAAAATCATAAAAAACCCAAAAATCTAACCTACGCACCCAAGGGTTTCAAAGATTAATTCATATTAAATTTTTTCAAAAAAACAGTCCCAAAATTTAGTGTCCACTTCCTCTAATTAAGTTGCTAATTGATTTTAATAAAAAATATGTGATTAAGGATTTAAGTGATACTTAAAACGCATAATACTAAAGGAAATAAATAGAGTATTCATGCCTGTGATTTAGATAAAGAAGGTCGGATTAGACAGTTGGATTCCTCCCAAAAAATTAGCAAAGAGACGTTCTTGAACAATCTTGAGGAAACCCAGTTTAAAGCGTCAAAACTTGGATTGAAAATAGCTCTCCAATGGAGTTAAGGTTTTGAGGGAGGAAGAAGATGTAAAAGAGGATATTGATACTGTTAGGATTTAGAAGAAAGTGTTTTTAAAAGTCCTAAACCAGTCACTTTGTTTATATACCCAAAAGAATTTGAGTCCTAATCAAATACAAACACTCAAAAAATTATTACGGACGATCGAACTGTCAGAATGACTTAAAATTTTAGTATGTTGTAGCGAACGGTGAGACGGAGCTACTATAAAAAATTCAGCTCGATCAGACGATCGAATTTTTAAAAATATTATTTTTATCCTCATTAGCTCGGATCCTCCCCCGATTTTTATACAAAAAGTTATAATTTCTAAAATTTAATCCCGATTTAAATTCCATTTAAAACCTTATTTTTATATATAAAAACCAACATATTTAATTACTAAGAATAATTAAATCCAAAATTTTATTTTTTTTCTCGAATTTTCTAATTAATTAATTTAATTAACTGTTAAAAACACGGGGGGTTGCATACTTACCCATTAACAAATGAATTTGGTCCTCGAAATTAGACGAAGCATAAACATCAAACGTCAATTGCAAAACATAAAATAAGGCTTACATGCGCCTACTCGTTGAATGCCATAATTGGGTGCCCATACACCCAATCCTACGTGCACCTAACCCACGAATAACAAAATAATATATATCGCTATACATATACATAACTATGAAAGTGACGACGTACCACGCGCTGTCGTAAATCACCACTCGATTATATTTCTGATAATCTTCGCAACACATAAATCCTCAAATAAAATGACATCGCCGAATCGATATAAGACATACCCAAATTTTATACGAATGATCTTCCAAATAATTAACATCTCCAAAATCAACTCTAAGGATCCTCACATCAAGCTTACTAATTCTAAACTCAATGCCTACAACGTCCTTAACAAAAAAATTATATATCTTCAAGAAACACATCTAACACGAATGCTAGACCCTCTACCTTAAGGAGTATGAATCAATAAAGGGAATCAAAGATCGATAACGCGGAAGCTAAATGGACTCACAACCTACGAGACCTAAGACCATGCTCTGATACCATCTGTCACACCCCGCATAATTCTGACGTCGGCAGCCACCAAAACTATGCGGGCGTGAACTAAATAAAATATCATTATAGCATGAGACATATATGAGACAAAAATAAATCAATCCACAATATAAGTAATTTAATCAATCCCAAATGACAATAACAACTGAACGATAAAAGATTCATCACATGCTAAAACTTCGAATAAATTCAATCTCCAAAAATGATTTAATTAAAACTAAGTACTAAAAGTCCTAAACCCGTCACTTTGTTTATATACCAAGAAGAATTTTAGTCCTAATCAAATACAAACACTCAAAAAATTATTACGGAAGTGAGAATGGTTTGAAGTTTTAGTATATTGTAGCGAACGGTGAGACGGAGCTGCTGTTAAAAATTCAGCTCGATCGGACGGTCGGAAATCTGAAGATATTATTTTTATCCTCCTTAGCTCGGATCATCTCCCGATTTTTATACGAAAAATTATAATTTCCAAATTTTAATCCCGATTTAAATTTCACTCAAAACCTTATTTTTATATATAAAAACCAACATATTTAATTACTAAGAATAATTAAATCCAAAATTTTATTTTTTTCTCAAATTTCCCAATTAATTAATTTAATTAACTATTAAAAACACGGGGTGTTACCCCTTACCCATCCTGCTCTCGAACCCAAGAAACCTCCAGCCCGGAGTACCCTTATACCCAAGCTTTGAAACCTGCTCCATCATTAACTCGGACCTGAATCCGACGTATCCCTCCAGCCGACATCCTTATACCACCAGCACAAAACCGAATCCACCCAAGAACCCTTAACCCGCTACCTGTATACCTAAACCCGATTATATTCCTCGACCCAAACCTACCATCTCCGACCCGACCCAAACACCAACTCTCGACCGTACCCCATGGTAACAACCAAGTTGTACCCACTTCGACCCTAAACCTACCTACCCCTCTAACACTTATGTCCCAAATCTTTCCCAATCCGACAAATATCAAATACCTCCGAAACCCAAAATTCTGCTGATTATACATAAATAAAAGTCACATGTTACATTTTACCCCATTTCTCATAAACTACCCTCATCCACTACATCTTCCAATTTTAACCCTAGCCTCATGTGACCTCTTATTTAACAAGACTCTTCATTTCAGCAAGAGAAGGGGAGAAGACAACAAACATTTTTTAGTTTAGGAGCTCCATTTTTTGAGCCCATTTTTGTAGTTTTCGATTGTATAAATTTTTTATTTGTTCTTTTATAATTTTTTTAGTGATTTGAGTGAGCCAGAATATATTGTGAGATTAAAATTTTAGATTTTGACATTTCTTTGGGTGTTATAATATTCAAGAATTGTGGGTGCACTTAATTGTTCATGTTTGGGAAATTATTATTGAGTTCAAGGAGACTTAGTTCAATTATTTTTTCTCATTCCATTTTATTTTCTATGCCTCTTCTTATGTCATTATTACATTTTATATGTAAAAATACCAAAATGAGAGGATAAATACCCCATTCAAGGGGTGAGATGAAACCCTTAACTTAATTATTTTTATTTTCAGTTTGTTTATTTATTATGCCCCTTTGAATATTAATATTAAAATTTTATAATTTATATTTATGCCTCGAGAGATGGTGAATTATTTTTGAGAGAAAATCACAAATTTAATTTGTAATATATATTTATTAATTAAACTGGAGATAGACAATTTTTAAGTAATATTATAGTTCGAATTTCTCTACTCTAAAAATGTAATTTTTAATGATTTAAGATACTTATAGTGAATTTTCCTTAGCGGATGATTTATTAGAAAATGTTTAAATCTAATTTTTGTGAGAGTGTGAAATTTAAATATTAATTTCTAAAAAGACTATATGTAACTTTATATTTGCAACGAGAGTTGATTTGTGAATTTATATATGTTTTGGGGTATTTCAAATAGACAAACTAATTAATGAAAATAAATAGGTTAAGTGGTGAAGTTTAATCCCTTGAATTATCTCATAATTATTTTCTCCTCATATTTAGCTCACTTTATCATTTTCTTTATTTATTAGTGTAGTTTTAATTTTAGTTCATAATTAGTAGTATAAATATCCCTTCAAAATTATTTTAAAAAAAGCATACTTAGTCTTCACTTTGCTCTTGTCCACATTAAGGAGCGCGAATTGACCCCTTACTTGTCAATATACAATCTTAGTGTGTTTGTAGGTACCCAAAGGGAATTTTGATTGACCGTATTTGCTCTACAACGACATATACACAAAAGACGTGTTATCAGACATGACCACCAAAGCATATTTAATCAATTTCTCCCCAAATTGTGATATCATCAAACGGGGGGATTATCCTAGATAAGTTGATACTACATAACAAATATCAAATTCTGCAATAAAAAAGAAAACTTTATTCCACTTGACATCAATTTACTGAGAGAATAGGGATATTTCGGCATTGTGTTGCCGACTGAGTGGTCTGATGTCGTGACGACATTTTTCTGCCAAATGAAATGAGATATCTCGTCACCACAATACCGAATGAAACATTGCACTTTAAACCAATTTTGTTTGACACTATTATGTCGAAATCCGTCATTATTTTTGGCACTACCCTGTCGAATGAAGCTGGAACGTCAACGCCTTTTCCTTATATTTTGATTAAAAAATGCTTGATAATATTAACCAAGTATGGAATGGTGATTATATACCTATAGAAGACACGTTTCAGTATTTTTTTCGGGTTTATCCCCCTTTTTGATTGCCACTATTGAACCTCTTTGGTGGGTGATCAATTTGCTTCATATATACCTCCGAATCACTTTAATGGGATAATAACAACTTTTAAACAATTCTATGATATATTTAGTGAAAAATATAAGCTAAACGAGAGGTTCCTTGCTTAAGGTATCAATAAGGTTTGATAGAGTTCTACCGAGACTTTGAGGGAGAGTCGGGACTAATGATAATGGTTTGGTTTCTTTGATTGTTTGTTTTTTCATTTTTACGTTTGTTTTTGAAGTACAGTGTGAGTGTCACAATCCAACTCACTTTTTTCATCAGATGGGTCATGAAATTATTCTTTCATTTATAATTCTTAGGGTATATTTGGTAATTCCGATTCAATGTTTTGGAATTAGAATTTTAAATTATTTTAATTTTGAACTATTTTTTTTATTTTAATTTTCCAAACCCCACTTTTATAATTCTACTATCATGAAGGCCGAGTTTGTCTAGATTGTATTATTTTGTTGTTGTAATCTTTATCACACAATATATTTTACAAATGAAAGAATATTGAATTTTAAATTTATATCAAAAGTCATATGAATTATATTCAATAAGTGCAATCGGTATTTTTAATTTTAAGAATACATTAGAACTCAATTCCCATTAAGTTTTATGATCACTAAACAAAGAAAACAACTATTTTGAATTACTGAAATATTTTAATATAATAAAAACTATAAATACTTTTTAGAACTAAAATTATGGGATAAAAATTGAGGATGTATGTAATCTACATCAACCCGATTATTTAAAAACGTGTTACGTGAAAAATTATGAATTTAAGGTGTCTTTGAAAAACTTATATAATTATTTTCTATAAGAGTCCATACTCGCAAAAAATAATCCATTAAAAAAATATGAAATTACAATATAAAAAATTTGCCTTCTTTTAGAGTAACAACTATTGTATAAATAAATGAAAAATCATACAACCCTACCAAAAAAGTTGCTTTTAATTCACTTGACACACATAATTTACAAATGACAAACAACAAATCGTAAAATACTCGTAAACAAAATATTTTAACACAACCACCACATTCATCACACCCAAAAGCACCTCAACAACTACCCAAACACATTACCTTGAACAATCGAGGTAAATACCAAAATTACCACTGAATTAATTACAAATAACCCACCTCGTTATGTTAGTCATTGAATGTATATATTAAGGTTGTACAAGCCAGGAATCATTGGTAATCAAATGGAAAAAATCACTAAACTTTTCTAAACGAAATAATTTAAAATTACGTCAGCATTCACCTTATATAAAAAAAGTGTGCAAAAATCAAAAGGTTAATTTGATAACTAAAAAAAAAAACAAATGAGAGTGCAACTAAAAATGGCAGGAAAAATCAAGGTGTCAAAGTTCAATATATTGTTGACTCGTTTTCAAATTCATTATTAGAATATGAAATAAAAAATTATTCACAAAGAAATAACATCAAAACAGTAGAAATCATTCATAAAATTATCAAAACATAGTTTTATGAAAATTTCAACTAAAAATACTAAACAAATTCTAATATCTTTAGTAACCTCTCAATTAGAAAAATGATAACACGAAATTGCAGACTGGCTTTTACGGACAAAGGGATGGTATTAAGCACCTAGAAAACACAATTTTAAAAAAAAATTATTGATCAATTTTGCATAGATACATTTAAGGACGGACAATATTGCTATATCCGTTCATAAATATTTATTGTCGGCTTCATTATCATTCTATTTAACAGATAGAGATAGAGATAGATTGCAAAATGACAAAAGTCATGTATACTGACTTGGAATTGAACTGCCAAATTGACCCTAAAGGTTTGTTTGAAAACCCAATTCTATGAAATTCGAATTAAAAAATTATTAGTTCAACTTTTTAAAAAATTTCAATTTTAATTCCAAAAAATTTCAAAATTAACGAAAGTCTTCTAATTTAACTCAAGGTCTGCTAAAAAATTCCGAACTTATCTCATGTGAATGTTCCACATACATGTAATTAATACGAGTGTATGGTCATAAAAGGTTCATAATAATAACCAAATTTTGATAAAAGATCTTTCAATCTTACTTTGGTGAAAGTATAACTACCTTTACCTTGAAATCTTCAAATATGAAATTCGATTTTCAAAGATCCATTCGTCAATCAAACAGACTATTCATACAAACCGACTATTTTATACGGAATCACAACTCCATTTGGAGTATTACAAATCATTCCCAAAGTTTAAAACGAACATATCAGTCGCAGTCACCGTCGTCATTAATGGATCAAGGCTCCGGTGTTCTTCTCTCTGACTAATTTGGACTGGATGGTTGAGTCGTCGTATCTTGTGCCAAATAGAGGAACCCATTTTGTAGATGGTGACAGAGAATAGTCGGGAAAAAAAGGCGTGAAGATAGAAACAATAAATGATGAGTTTTTACTTGGGACCATTGAAATACCTGAATAAATGAAGCGGATGAAACCGAATGATATTCCCATGGAAAGAGAATATGAAAGTGTCTTTTCAATCTCAGCCCATTAATTAAATGTAGAAGAAGCTGATACGCTGAACCAGTACATTAAAGAAGCTTTGGTTATTCGATGAGAGACTCTGAACGGATGCTTTTAATTGGCAGGGGAGAGGCACTCTCAAGCGTGGCTTTAGAAGAGAGAGAATACTAATCATTTATTAAGTTGTCACGTGTCAATCTATGATGATTTCGGTCTACAATTATTATTGAGTAGTGCTATGAGTCCCAAATAATTCCCCCAAAACTCCCCCCAAAAGCAATTAATATGGTGTCCTAGCGGGACCCCATAATACAAGACAATACTTAATAAACAGATGAAAGAGTAAGGTCCCGTTTGTTTTTACCTCTTAAGTCTGAATCTGAACCATTCAGATTTAAGAGGTACAAAAAAATGTTTGTTTTTTTAAATGATTAAGAGGTTAACGGTTATATTTGGCTCTTAATGATTAATAGGTAAAGTTACGTCTGAAGTCTGAATCTGAAGTTTGAATCAGTCTAAATACATTCATTCAGAGGTATATTCAGACATAAAAGCAAACATATTTTTCAGATTCAGATTTCAAACTTCAGATTTCAGATTTCAGATTCAGACTTCAGATTCAGATGAAAAAATAAACACAACCTAAGTGAAATCCACATCAGATGATGTGAAAGAAATTTTTGGGGAGATGTTTGTAGTCATATCATTATTCATTATTATTAGTGCTAATAGATTTTATGAGAAAATTGAAAGCAACGGGACAACTAAACCAAATCACCACCGCCATTAACGGTTGGTTTGATACACACACATACACAGTGGGGTAGGAGAGAGATATAGAAAGATTGTCGGTTAGTGAGAGAGACATCTCCTCTGAAATTTTATCAATATTTGAAGCAAACGACGACGTACGTTGCTTCAGATCTCTCCTTCCTCGTATTTCTCCCTAGGGTTCCAATCTCCCCTTACATATATAACACATCACTCTAAATCTCATAAACACACACACTCAAATCCAATTCCTCATTTCATTTCATTCATTTATTTCTGTTGTGGATCCACCAAAATGGTGGTGTCTGGACCCGTCACACCTGGACAGGTAATACAAAACAAGATTATTTCATGTAATCATATAATGTTGATGAATTATAGGCTGTTTACTTACTGATTATAATTGAGCTACAGATCTTACTGATGGTTTGGAATTGTTGTGTTTGGATTCATTTTGGTGTGGATTTGTGTCAAATGTTGCTAGTTCATGATCTGAATGGAATATGTATGTTTGCGTATAGCTTTGATTTTGAAGGATTTCGGATTATCTTGATTTCTAGGCTGACTCAGATTCTACTCATTTTTTGCGACTAAGTGACGTTATAGAACTTTGGGGTTCATTGATTACCATTTAAAATATCAAATATCAATCAATGTAGTTTTGACATGTCATAGAGTTACGTAAAGTGAGTCGGAATCATGAGTTGATGGACCAACTCTATAATAAGAAATTCTGCATAATTTATTGTAATCAACTAGTTAGTCATATATCGGATACCTCATTAAACATGCATAAAAACATGCTAATTTATAAAAGGGGTCTTGGGGAAAGGTCCAACCCAACCCATAAGTGTATAAAAATAGGATATTACAGACAATTTCATAAATATAGTCCCTGCACTAAAAAGATTATTAAAATGACCAATATACCATTTGACAACTCATACAAAAAACCCATCAAATATTTAAAACTCCATAACTTCAAATCTACAAATCCAAAATTCACAAAATTTATACATTTGAAATTTACTTGTCGAAATCTATCAAACAACACCCATATTAAATTGAAACAAATAATTTGACTATTTCACTAAAACCTCTATTTTTTTCTAGCGAAAACTTCATTTTTTTCCTGCATAAAACCTTATTCTATTGCTCCGACAACGGTGCCGATGATGCGGACCAGAAAAAGAAAAAAATAGACGAAGAGAAAAAGAAAAACGAGGGGAGAGAAACAATCTGGCGATGATTCTGACGGTCTCCAGCGAGGATTCCGGCAGACTATTCTAGTGAGGATTCTATGGTTCTGGCGGGGTGGGATGAGGGTGAGGTTATGTGTTTATTTTTCGAAAGAGAGTAAGGGAGTAAGTGGGGGTTGGGGGGTGGGTGGGGATCATCTATACTTAGTTTGGCTACAAAATTCAATTTTTTTACCATATCTGAAAATTATTATGTATTTTTTACCATATCTAATAAGGTATGTTAGAGAGCCTCACTATATATATATATGTATATTTATATTCTAATATACATAGGGACAACAAATATGTAGTATTATATGGGACGATTTAGCTGCATTCAATCCATTGTTTTGTTGTTGGTCCTTGTTGAGCGGTGGGGTTAAACATTTCATGGACAAGTGTCGTTATCACCGCACTTCATGATAACCTCTTTTCTAGCCATTAAAAGTTATTGGAAAAAACAGAAAAAAACTGGGATGAGACCCTTTATAAACTATCAAATGGACCAACATAAGTATGAGTTTTTCTAAGTTGGTGTTGTCAAATTAGCAGGGACAAACCAAGTCGGTACTTGTTTGAGTGAATGTTTGGATTGCTTGTTGTCGATTTACTTCTATCAAGCCTAATGAACCGATGTTGAGTTGAAGAGGTTAAAGTAGACTATGTTGCGAACAGTTGAACAATAAAAATATATATTGAGTAGTCCCAATAGAATTTAATTTTAATCCTTATTATTAATACGATGTTGTACCTTGGTGAAACAATAAGGCTGATTTTCTGTTATCGAACCCGTCAGATTCAGCATATTAGACGGTAACCCCGTTTCCGTCATACGTTAATATAGATTCATATTAAGAAAAAAAAAGTGGAAAATGATAAAAGGTTCATCTTATCGTCCCCTTGTTATCTTTTTACTTGTCATGCATTAGTTAAGAGAAAGCTGCAATTCTTTTTTAAAACTCGCAACTTGTAAATTTTCTGTAAATTTGTTATAACAGTTTTCTTGAACTATTTCTATTTTTTTATGTTTTATCTGTCTAAAAAGCGTTGATTAAAACTGAGATGGATCATTGCCCTTGCAAGAATGAAATAAAATGAATGTTTTTGCAATAAGTTAGAAGTGATATGGTCCAGTTGAAGTTGCCAAAAAAGAATATGGGTTATGGCCATGAAAATTGAGCCAACAATGACATGGCTTTACTAAGAGTCCATTGATAACGAATGATCCATGTACCCCACTTTGATATCTGGGACTGAGGCTAGATCAGTTGAATTTTATGAGATTTATTGGCTGCTTGTAATTTGTTCAGTAGAGGAAATTGTATATTTCGCAATTAATTTCTCATGACAAGGAGATTAATATTGCTCTTTAATGGAATAACTACATATTGATTGATAGAGCTTAATTGAGTTGTAATATACACAGCTACATTCTGATCATCATAATATAAATACATACATACACACACAGTTGAATAAACAGAAGAAGGGCTACTATTGCAAATGTATGTGAACATCTAATCTAAACAAGCTTATGTATTCTAGAATCACAATTTAGGATATCTTCAGAATACTGATTTGAAAAAAATCTTCTTGTATGATCTCTTATTTTGTCAATTATTTGCCCCAATGGACACGGTCTAATTAAAATGACATTTTACTAACTAACAGGCTTGGTCCAAGTTTATACATATCATAGCGCTTATCCTTCATAGTTCTGGAAAACATAGGGTCAAACAGTAAAAAGGAGGCCTATTTTGTAAGTTAAATGAAAATGCTAATGGCAGGTAAGCATGATTCAAAGTTAGCTTTGATCAACAACTCGGTTTCCAATTTTGACGTGGTACTTGTTTCTGGTGAGACAAAAAGGATACATTCTTTAGAGGATCATGTCTGTTTTAAGAATAGGGCTTGGTGACTCAGCTCGGAAACTTGGCGAGTTGATTCAGCCAGGCGCCGAAATCACACCAAGTCTCCTGATTTTACTAATATATAGGTATGGGTGAAGGTTTTGGAATTCGAGGTGCTGAACTCAAGTTGACTTAGCCTACTCGGCTATATTTTGGATGTCATTGATGGAAGGTAGTTCACGTGAAAAGAGAATCTTTCAATGATTAGATTGAAGATTTTTTAGGTAATAGTTACAAGCTGTAAAATGGCCTGGAAATAGGCAAGTCTTCTGGAACTGATGTGTAAGTGACAGGCTAACAAATGACAACTGTTAATTGAATTGAAATACATCATATAAAATAGGATTTTCTCAACTCATTTTAGGTTAGATGATAAAAAACTCAGTTTAACAATGTCTGTCATTGGAAAATAATTTTATGATATGACTTGGTCCTACTCAGGTGAACTTTCTCAGAACCCTCTTTTTTGTTTCTCTTGCTCATGAGATGAAGGCACCGTAAAAAATAACTCTATATGGGCTTCAACAGAAGAGAACATATTGAACTTAATTTAGCTGATTGGTCCCGTTTCTTTTACGACTTAGTGGGACCCTTCAGATAAAGTTGACTGGATGCCGACACCAATAAGGCGTAGACTATATTGGGCCTTTTTTTTTTCCTTTTATGTTGGACAATGTCGTTACAAATACGAGGGGAAGAAAGTAAAAAAGAAAAAGAAAACATTCAAGTGTTGTCTACATATTATCGCATCTGCTCATGTGTGGTTAAAGAATATCAACTTAATAAGTTTAAAACAAATATGTATGTATGGCTTTATTTTCTTATTCAAGTCCTGTGGTGATCTGTAGTGTGCTTCATCACGTATTATTTTTCATCATGTATTTTTAATTGCTTGCTTGTCTATGTTTAGTGTTATATAATTTTTTCATTTTAGTAGTTTTGCTTGTTGTGTATGACGACTCATTTACTATCATGTTCCAGGTGTCGTTCTTGCTTGGAATTATCCCTGTTTTTGTTGCATGGATATATTCTGAGTGGTTGGAATACAACAAGTCTTCATCTCCATCTAAAGTGTAAGTTTGTGCCTTCAACATTGAGAGCTATAAACTTATTGGATAGGGTTTATTGTCATCTTTAACCTCCCCTCTCCATGTATATGCACGCATTTGGAAACTCTGAAGTCTTGTATCTTTACGTTGATGCAGTAACAACAGTTTACACTTTCTTTTGGTCAATGTGTCCCAAAGTAGATTCATCTTATGTGGTATGTGCTGTTTGATACAAGTGAAAATTAATTACATATAATTCAAATACTGAATTAGAAGGGGCGAAGACCTTAAGGATGATTAACATATAGCACCAATAATAGCAGTTGGTATTATCTGAAATTTAAGCACATAACTCACTTAAGTTGTTTGGTGAGTGTGAAGCTGAATTGTGAAATTTACTGAGTTCACGATTTTACTGTCACCCTTTTAATTGAAAATTTTCTCTATGCAAATGATATCAGTAATATAGTTAGCTATCACAAAATGCCATCTTTGAATTATTATAAATTATGAAGCCACTGTATTGATGTACATATATATGTATATACACACATACACACACACATTATGCATTGGAAATATATGGAATTGTTACATAAAGTGCTATGAAGAGTATCCAGCACAATTTATTATTACTTTTTAAACCTGGACTACAAGTATCAAACACACTAAATAGTAAAGCACACGTAGTAAATGGTGGGTTTATTTCAGAATCTTACCCCCTTCATTTACATTCATCCACCCCATACCCTGAGTTTTTTTCCTTCACAACTTTTTCGTATATGCTAATTTATATTCAATCTCTGTTTGTTATTATTCATCTGATAACATTAGGATAAAATATGAATGGCATTCTCTAGAGGCTTGCCCAGCTGTCTTCCTCTTAAAAAAAATAATAATAAGAAATAAGATGTATACTGATACATAAAAAGAGAATAAAAGGTACATGAAAGAAGAGGATACAAAATTCACCTAGAAATAGCTTATAAAAAGCAGCTCAAAGATGAAAGGAATTGTACAACTAAAGTACAACAGAATACCAAAACTGAAGCAACGAAGACAATCCAGCAGTTCTCAGCGAGTTTAGGGTTTCAAAACTTGGACCAAAATCTCAGCTTAATTACTAACAATTAAAGAAATCTATCTTTTAAATTATTCTAAAGTCGACGCTCACAGTCACAGAAGTTAGATTCGTGATCCTTTTGTACCGTTCCTTTTGGTGATTCTTTATTTTCGAAGATCCTTTCCTTCCTTTCCTTCCAAAATTCCCCAGGCCACAACAAACGAAACGCATCTCCACAAGCCTTTACCTTCCGTACTATCCCCTCTCATCAAGACTTCCATTTTTGGCAGATAATGTCAGGTTTATAAAAGATTTTCCCCCAATTCCCACAACTACGAGAGCCCCATTCTTTGGCTTCGATCCCATCAGAAGCTTCCCGTTGGGCCTCCTTTGCCGACTTCTTCCTAACTCCTCCAGATTTCGACTGAGATCAGACCCCTGGGTCGAAAGACAAAACAGCGTAGCTGAATCCTAGATTCAACAAACTCTGACTGTTGGCTAGTTGCACCGATCCCCATAAGAGTAGCCGGCATGATTGGGGAAGAGACGAAGTGAAATCGTTTCTTGGCGGGTAATAGCTTGAATCTTTGGAGTATCCCATGATCTACCGAAGTTATTCTCTCTTTTTTTTCAGCCCTAGGAATCGATTCGCGTCACGAGCGAGAGGTCTCATCCCTTGGCGCTTCCTGCTTTTTGGGGTAGCAGATGCCCTAGGACTAGGTCTTTGAAAAGGGGGCAGTGGTGAGTAGTGGTGTTGCGCAAGCAGTGTCTGGAGGAGGGTTAGGACACAGGAGGTGGGGTGGGGATGAGTGGTAGAAGCGTGGATTGGTGGTGGAGGGTGGTAAGATACTCGACTTTAACCAAGATGGAGTCGAAAGACAAGGTATCTATGGATTGAAAATATCTAATAAATGTATGCTTTACCCCAAATTGAATGTACAATATTTATAGCGATAAGGGTAAGGTTTCAGAGGGCCCATTACTTGCTACCAAAGGAATATTTGGTGACATCACTAAGGATGTCCCCCATCATGATATCATATGTTGTAGTAAATTCTTATTTTCAAAGTACCTAAACTAGTCATTATTTTTAATAACTACTAAAAAGGGAAAAATAATAAAATGGAAAATTACAGTATTTAACTAAAAACGCCAAAAATGCAATTCTCATCAGAAACTTTAATGATTTCAAAAGGGAAGATTTCATTTCACTATTGGAGCTTATCGATGGGGTGCATCTTCATATTGCGGTGAGGGACACACGAATCTGAAAGTTGGATATTCAAGGTTCTAGTGCAAATCACACTATGAGCACATTTGCAACAATTCTTCTTTTCCACTTTCTAGGAAAATTCGAGCAGTGGGAATTCCCCCAAGGTTTTTAGCATGACTGGTGTCTCATGAGAGAGCTAACACTTGTGAGTTGATCCAAAGGAGAAGACCCTTCATGAAGATTTCTCAATATCGGTGTCGTTTGCTGTAAGAATTGTGAGGAGGCCAATTGCCACAGTTTTCTTTATTGCGCCTTGGTGCTTTTTTTTTTTGTTTTGGAGAAAGGTGTCTGGGAAGTTTATTGTTGTCTGGGCATTACCTTCAAAACCGATTGATATCCTTTTATCAGAATGGGAAGGAATGGGTGAGCCTTTGAAAGTGAATTATTTATGGAGATACGCATTCCTAGCAACATTTTGGAACGTATGGATTGGATGGAATAACAGAATTTTCGAAGAAAAAAGGAACGCAAGGAATGGATGTGGGAGAAAATCAAGTTTGTAGCATAGGCAGCTAAACGGTTTAAGTCCCCTCAGCTTTGATATCTATAGGCAGCTACACAGTTTTGGGCTATTGTCAGACTTTTAGTAGGCTGTCTAGGGGATGTAACTTTGTTATTGTACCTGTTTTTCTGTTTTCTTTGTTTTGTAATGGTATACTGTGAACTTCTGCTCGACTTTACCATGTGCTTCTTAATTGGTTGAATATAAATCGTTCTATTTCTGATTAAAAAAATATTATTCAGAAGTTGATTAGTTGAATTATCTGGCCCGCAGTCATTCAGATAATAATCTGGTTGAATTGGGAAATGAGACAATCAAGGAAGATGACCGGGCTGTTTTACTGGAAGGAGGACTCGTTAAGTCAGCATCAGCAAAGTCATCTAGTTCATCCATCAAAGTGAACTTAATTAGGTAGATTTCTGTTACTTATGTAGACTTTAGTGGGGATCTGTTTTTATTATGTTCATAAATGTCTTGCTTACCTTCTACAGCTCTTATATGTCTAGGTTTTTAACAATGGATGACTCCTTTTTGCTAGAAAATCGAGCAACTTTGAGAGCAATGTAAGTCGTATCAATGTTTGTATGGCAGTTACATATAGTTGCGTTTTCCATTCCTCGTAATTGGCGTAATACTTTCATGTAGGTCGGAATTTGGAGGAATTCTATTCTATTTCTACATATGTGATCGTACAAGTTTATTTGCAGAATCTACCAAGGTGCTTTTATCTCCCTAGGTTGTCTTAGGTCATCATTCATATTTCACTTACTATGACATTGCTATGTAATATTACCCTTGTCTTATCTTTTTGGTCAGTAAAAATACTGGCTATGGAAATTTATTCGATTATGGTAATTTTGGTGAAGTCTACTCTACAGTCATGGAACATCTATGTCAAAAGAAACAATTTTCTAAGGATTCATCATTGCAATTGGGGATGTGCATGCAAGATGGTTTAATGCATTTGTTTAACACAGGGGACTGATTCCACGGAGAGTCAGACTCTGCAATTTCTACTCCCAAACCAATTTTGTGCTTGTGTATATGTATTAAACAACATAGTGTGGACATGATGTCGATATGACGATATTACAATCCCTGAAACTTCTAGGAGAAGGAAACCCAAATGCTAAGTGAAGATTCACAGAAATGGTTTCTCAAGAACTATGTATGTTTTGTTTTGTTAATTGCATGAGTCAAATAATGAACATTAACAAACATTATAGACATTATTATAGGTGTCTTGTATATACTACATTCATATATATGGCGCTGTTACATTTTTATTGTATGCTTTCTATATACTATTACATTGTATATGTGTGTGTGCATATATCTATTTATCTATATATATGTATGTGTGTGTGTGCATATACCTTTGAAACTTATAAAAGAGGGATATTTCCTTATTCACTGATGCTGTAAATCGGCCATTTCAAAATGTCCTTTTTTGACCAAATACCAAAATAAAAAAGGGCAATTTACAATTAGGTCCCTTGTTGACAATTTTTAAACATTTAAGGGCAATTTACTATTCGGTCCACTTGTTATGCCACTAGTGCTGACTTCTACAATAAGAGAACTAGTGGACCTAAGTGTTTAAAATTTGTCAAAATTCCTTTAGAGTTTAAAATTTGTTTGCGAGGACCTAAGAGTACTTTCCCCATAAAAAAATTACTCCAAAAGATATGAAATCCTAATCCTTTCACTACTGCTCACAGAGCACAGCGCTGCTGCGAAATACGAGTCGTTTTAATTTCTGACTTTCTGTTCTATATTGTAACAAGGCAAATGACTAATTTGGATTTAGTTTATGAAAATAAATATTTTACATAAGTTTTCTGAAGTTACAAAATGGTCTCATTCAAATGCAGAAGAGGGGTCTCGTGACATTTCTCAATCGCACCACACCCCCACTCGGCAAATCCAAAAAACAGAAACTAAATCAGGAACGTGGATACATGTCTATATATCCTTATTTTTTTAAATTTATATATTGGATACGCCTCAAATACGTTTCAAGCAATTATTTGTATATCAGCATGTCTGATACCAGTACGGCAACACTAATGAAGTGTCTGTGCTTTATAGCTAATCACTAAATACATTTAATGGGGAAAACATGGTCCTTAGTTCAATTCCTCATCTTAGGTCCTAATTTGGTGTTACAACAATATAAACTAACTGTCATGCTTTACATGAAAGTATCTGCAGCCTTTTGATATAGTAGGTTAAAGACTTCTATGTTCCTGCAATGAAATTTTAATTTTTGTAGGCTATGTTAAAATGTTTTCATTGTTATTATACTGAGAAAAGCAATTGGCAGCAACCTGTTTTGATGTTTGATGTTATTTTCCTTGAACAGAGCTACAATCGCGACCTTTTCATCTTTCTATACATTCTTCTTATCATAGTTTCGTCAATGACTTCTCTCAAGAAACACAACGACAAGTCAGTATTTTCTGGAAAATCCTTACTTTACCTCAATCGGCATCAGACAGAGGAGTGGAAAGGATGGATGCAGGCAAGTTATTTATTTATTTATTTTTAAATTTAGTCATTATTAGCAAATGCTCCTTTTTTTTCTTGACTTCTGAATGTTTCACTTAATTAGGAAAATGATTTTTTTTAATTTTTTTTTCACCTTGTGAATATACCAGACTATCCGGTTTGACTGGTAGTACCGTGGTCTGGTTTCCAGTCCACTGTACAAACTGCCCTTCTGAGGGAACACACTGTTTGGTGAAATTCGTTCCAACTGGCAGCTTAACCGCCACCTGTTTGGATCTGTTGTGGAGTTGTAAAACATCCTGGTTCATTCCCAAACCATAAAGGAACTCCACCGGGATAATTTCCCATTCTCCCCAAACCCAAACTTGATCATTTCATCCCTAATCTCATGGGGGACTCCAGCGGGCTTCTTTCCTGTTCTCCCATAGCTCAATCCCGACCTTTTTGTCCCTAATCTGTCTTTTTTGGATTTAATACTTTTTAGGGATTTTTACCAATTAGTTCCAATTTCTATGTAGTCAAATAGATCCTACCAGTTTTTTTCCTCTAAAAAGTTCTGCGGAAAAAACATTTTTGCTCTAAATATTTACTACATGTATGAATAGGATGTATTGAGGAAAATTTGTTTTGGTGTAGGACCAATAAGGAAATGTTTTATGTTAACATGACTTATTTGTCAAGCTCGTAACTTTTTCTCTCTCCTAGAGATAACTACTCTCTCTCTCTCTCTCTCTCATAGAAACATATTCATTTCTATGAAGGAGATGTATCCACGTCAAATACGTTTTGGGTAGACAGATAGAGATACTTTGTGGGTACACTCATACCATCCATTATCTTAGTAGCTGATTATTCAGAGTTTCTGATGATTGGTTGTGTTTTTTATTTCCCTTACTACTAAAAAGTTGGGTTTATGAATGGTGATGGGTGTACTAGACTTGGTGATATTGGTTATAAATTACTTGAAAATTGGGATTTGGGAGTTATTGTTATTCATTTTGTTGAGTTTATAATAATAATGTGTATGACATCGACATAATGTTATTAATTGTGTTGGATTGATTATTTGTTATCCCTAGAGCATTTTGTATTATACTTAGCTGGGGAAAGCTGTGTCGTCTTATTCGTGCTATTTCTCTTTCTCTCTCCGTGCGCGCGTGTTTGCGTCATGTATACCCGTGCTTTTCAAATTGCAGATCTGCTACTGGTAAAAATGAAAGATTTTCAGGTTATGGATGCTTTTTCCATAGAACACCCGACCCTTTTCTTTCTCCTCTAGCATATTTCTTGTTTTTACTGCCTGCTGTGGATGATCTGACACATATAATAAATTAAAAGGGCTTTCTTTTGCCTTTTAATTTGAATATTTTTCTTAGTAAACAAGGACATGAAGACTGTAGTTTTTTTAACTTGATAGACTATTGAGTATTAATATTAATTAACAATAAAATGACATCATTCTTGTCACGATTAGACCACTGACCCAGTGGTTGAACTGCGCGACTAACCCAGTAATATCTATGGGTTGGTCAATTGTTCTGTTTTAAGAAAATTGCTATTAACAAAAGTTATTTAATGGAATCTGGTAATATTGTTCATACCAGATTGAAATTTAACTCATCTGGTAATATTTAATGTATTTTCATTTTTCTGTATGTTCGCACCAGCGTCCGGACACGGTATCCTGTATGGGCCGTTATATTCTTTATGTATCACACCCATATCTCTATAGTATAAAGAACTTTACTTAGCTTTAAAGACCACTTTTCTTCTGTCTTTTCAACAGGTACTCTTTTTATTGTATCATTACTTTGCTGCAACGGAGATATACAATGCAATTCGTATGTTTATTGCTGCATATGTGTGGATGACTGGTTTTGGCAACTTCTCCTATTATTACATTCGTAAGGATTTTAGTGTTGCCCGGTTTGCTCAGGTGATATTATTGATTCTGTATTGCGTCAAACTTCCACTATATTATGTACTATAAGTTTTTTTTCCCTTTCATATATTCCTGTAGGTGCCTCTAATATTTTTTCTTTTTTCTGCAGATGATGTGGAGGCTAAATTTTTTTGTGGCATTTTGTTGCATTGTACTTAACAATGACTACATGCTGTACTATATCTGCCCAATGCACACACTTTTCACTCTTATGGTGTATGGTGCCCTTGGAATTGGCAGCAATTATAATGAGATAAGATCAGTGATGGTTATGAAAATCCTTACGTGCTTTCTGGTGGTCATCTTGATTTGGGAAGTTCCAGGAGTTTTTGATATTTTCTGGCGTCCTCTGGCATTTTTATTGGGTTAGTAACCGACTTAGCCTGTTTATACTGATCATTACTCCGTGTGCTTACTTCTACATTTCTCAATTAACTGTCTATAAATAGCTTCCGTGGTGGATCGCCCTGGCATAAATCCAAATTGATTGTCGGAAACAGTTGACTCATTTCTTAATCTTTGTTCTATAACCTTTTCCCATAATTTCATAATGTGATTCATGAGTTTGATTCCTCTATAATTACCGCAGTTTTGTATATCCTCTTTATTTTTATACAAAGATATCTTACTCTGTGTGCTATCAATATAAAACTTGGTGAAGTCATTTACAATCTCAGCTGGGTCAGCTCACTTGGCCAATATTATTTTAAGTAGACTTTGAAAAGCTGCAAGGACAGTCATGAAAACTATGTGGATTCCCTTCTATTGTTTCAGCGACGTTGCTTATATGTACTCCTGCTGTCAAATTTTGAGACTTTTTATCTCAAAATAACGGTAATGAAAATAATGTCTATATCGGTATAATCAAACGATGTTTGGAGTGCCATAAAATTGTGTATTGTAGAATGGGGGTTATTGACTTTTTATGGAAATTGGTGGAAAATAGCTTTTTCTTACTTTTGGTAGTGTTTGATCGCATATATTTTTTTATGGAGGTGTTTTCATAAGTTTACAACTTCATGATGCCTAAATTTCCCATGCAAGCCCTCTCCTCCTCCTATCCCTGTTTTTTGTTTTCTAAGGAGAAAGAACTTGATTTTAGCCTAATAAAGACGTCCTTTTTTTTATCTACAACCAATCACAAAAAAATTGAAAATAGTGGGAAAGATTATTTAGTTTCAAGCTAAAATTTCATCTGTTATATTTTTGATTGTAAAGATGGAAAAGTTTATTGATGTAGACAAAACAAAACCAAAAAGATTTTTTCTTAAAATGTTGTGTTTGTGGACATTCTTCAGCCCTCTTATCATCATATGTGGGAGAGGGAATTGTAGGTTAGGGGAGGTGGAAGAGTAGTTATGGTTATCTGTAAGTTCCAAAGGAGAAAGTTAGGTGATGTTCTTAAGGAGTTATGAGGTTGTAGGTGTGACACCCCGCCTAATAAAATACCGGACGATCACTCCTGTACCAAATTAAAACAGGAGTCTCATATGGTTCATTCTTAGCATCACTGTCGAAAACCAAATTAATTACTAATAAGCTGGCGTCAAAATTTTATTTAACTAATCTTTCTAAACAAACCATTCAGTTAAAACATCCACGCAGTTTATATATAAATGAAACTGAGATGAAATAAAATAACCGAACACTCGGTTTAACATAATACAACCAAATCGAATGCCGCAATAAAAAGCGATAAAAGAATAAATAAATACAATTGGGCTTTCAGCCCGAGTGTTCTACAATACCTCCTACCTAGATGACAAGGATAGAAGCGTCTACAGTAAATCTGCATGCATCCACAGCTGCTGCAATACACGTCTGACTCGAAGAAATCATCATCCAGGCGTCCCTGTGTCTGGACACTTATATATATATATACATATATAGCAAAAGAGAAATAATAGATAAACGGGTCGGAGTCCGATTTGTGTAAATATTTAGCAAGTGCATATATTTTTAAAATATGTTTTACCTCGTATTTAAATTGGTATCGCACTCCCATGAGATACCCCTCACCTCTGCACACCTAACGTATCCCTATAGACAACCTAGTTAAGCTACCCTGCCTAACTAAACTCGTTCCACTAAACCTCTGAAAACCCCTATAAACCCGAGTACTAAGGGCTCTACTTCTCCCCGATCTCAACACTGCGCTACGTTCGTGCGTGGAGTGTCTTGCGAAGCGAAATCCAAACAAGGAACCCCCTCGAT
Source organism: Sambucus nigra (assembly GCA_949130495.1). NCBI lineage: Eukaryota > Viridiplantae > Streptophyta > Magnoliopsida > Dipsacales > Adoxaceae > Sambucus > Sambucus nigra. The sequence continues at coordinate 237,874,046 of OX422222.1, forward strand.
ACACTACTACTTGGCAATGTCAATCGTCGAGATCCATTAGGCCCCAATACATAATGTATATATATACTCATCTAAATATATACATTTAATATTCACTTTAATATACAATCACAATTTAAGTCCGGATAAAATCTCCCGGAATGAGAATAAATCCTTATTCATTTATCTCTTTACACTAGTTAGAGATATATAATATCTTGTTCTCATATAATAACTATCCCCACGAGTTATAACTCGAGGATGCAGTCTCTCAATGCTATCATCTACCAGGGAATCACTCACATAACATCCTGGGTACCAGCGGTCAGACTCTCACACCGACTTGGTAAAAACCAAATCACAACGTATGGGAAGCGGTCATAGTTCCTCTCCGGAAATGAGATGAAACATACCCACCACGTTACCCCTAATAAAAATCACACAATACAAAAATGGACGCTATGACCTGGGGACTATACGCTCCCTGCTCCTCAAGCCAGGGGCCTCACCCACATCGCGCAACTTTCCATGATAGCATTAGAGGGGGTATGCTTCACATAAATATACCATTCACACACACACACACACACACACACACACACATATATATATATATATATATATATATATATATATATATATATATATATATATATGTATTCGTATCATATTATATATACTGTAATCATATCGTATATATACTCTACATCATTCCTCAAATATATATGTGGCCATAATTGCCAATCTCACATAACGATGGCCAATATCCCAAAATGTTCCCACTCGTAATGCATTTAAGTATTCGCACACTTATGATACTAAACCCAAATGTATTCTCTCACTTGATATATGACTTGTACCTTAATCACTTTTAAGGATACGTATATAATCCCGAATATACCAATTCGTACTAACTATGCAAGTATACTAATTTCCTCACTTAGTTTCATAGGTGTCGCATCACCTATATTAATAGTCTTCAATAGACGTACTGAATAACCACGAAATTCTCTTGAGCCCGTATTTTAAATTCCATCCTAATCGCGTCCTAGGATTTCCTCAATCACAATCGGCCCAATAATTATCCTAACCACATAAATATACTCATATATGCTTACCGAATAACTTCCCCGAATGTCTCTCTCTTCTTAAACATTCGATAGGTCCATATCCCGAATTAACCTCTTAAATGACCCAAAGTCAATTCACAACTCCTCAAGTCCTTTAGATCATAACCCTCTATAATACTCTAATTTAGAAGCCCCCTAAGCTTTAAACCCAAAGAGGAGAAGGAACAAAAATCTCCAAAATCTTGGGCTAAAAACAGAGTGCCGGTCAACCAACCTTGGACCCCCGGTCGACCGCGGTTTGAAATTAAGCCTAACGAGCCAACCAGTAGGCCCTTCTTCCTTGACGCGGTCGACCGACCATAGGGGCTTGGTCGACCGGTCACACTAGTTCTTCGAAAATTTGTTCTCCAATTTTCCAACAAACAACCCCAAATTCCAATTTCATGGTTTCTAATCTACACCAATAACATCACAAACATCTACACAATGATTTCTAACTAACACATCAATTAATTAGGGGGTTAAACCAATTTTTCTTAGATTTATACCCCAAAATCCTCAAAGCCCTAGTTTTACCATTTCCCCCATTTCAATTCATTTCTACACTCCATTATCATGAATTTAACACTTGAAATCATTAAGAGTTTACATACATAACATCAATATGTAAACTCGTACTCAAATTTTCCCAAATTTATTTTAAGGGTTCTAACCCAAAATCATATAGTTTACCGACTATAATATGAGATATATACACTAAATGAAATAAAGCAAGTACACACTTGCTTGGAGGATAAAATCCGACGACCTCGAGTCGAATCCGGAGGAGTTTGGCCGGAATCTCCCTTTTCTCTCTTCTTTTCTCCTCTTCCTTTCTTTCTCTCTTTCTCTTTGTTTCTTTCTTCCTCGCCCGTGCCTTATAAGGGAGAAATAAGGGCTTGTCCCTTATTAACCCAAAAATGACTCGTTTACTCAATTACGAGTCCCTACTGCTCCAAAAATTCCCGAAACCCAAATACGACTCCTGGATACTCTATTCTGACTATCTCGGCCATTCCGAGACCATTCCGGCCATTCCGAGATCATAACCCTCTATTATTAGCTCATTTGAGGCATTCCTACATTTTTGAGATATTGAGAGAGAGTTGAGACGAGAATTAAATCATCTTCTTATTTTCCATTCGAAGCTCAATTACGTCAATTGGTATCAGAGTCTCGTCGGCTCCACCCGTTGTTACTGTTGTTGCTGCATAACAAATCATAGACGACGATAAATGGGACCTAAGAAGAGGTTTGCTCCCATTGATTCGCGCATTGATAGGCTCGAGCAGGTTTTAAACCGCCTCGTAGCACGATTTTACGCTCTCGATGCTCGCCATCCTCCACCTGACGCATCCACGAGCTGCCCTCACTCCGCCCCCACTGCCGCACAAAACCTGAATCCTTATCACCAAATTTTTTTTAGCAGCCACCCCACAACCAATCCGCCATCTTCCTGCTCACTGAACCGCCGGCTGCAGGATCTCATTAGCCAGAACCCTAGAGGCCCGCGACCCAATCTGGCCAACCCTAACCCAACCCGAATAGGATCTATTGCAGATAGCCTGCCAAACAGAATCGCGAAACCCTCCGGTCGGCATTGACCCACCGACGACAACAAACCATGTTGGAAAACTCCCTCTGGTCCTTCCTACCTCAAAATCAACCTAGCCGACATCAAACGAATCCCTTATGGTCGGATCCCACCTACATTTGATGGGCTCTCTTCTCTTCCTAGCCCAAAGTTTCCACCTCTTTCTCTCGCTACCGAAAACATCACCGGAATGGTACCCCCACTGCCTTCCATCACAACACTAGGGAGGTACGCAAAAGCCTAACTCCAGCCCACGCCACTTCTGAAAATCATTTTTCAACCCCCAAACTTCAAAAAAATTACGTTTCCCCCTCTTCCCGATTAACTCCTGAGGCTCAATTCAAGATTATCGGCGGCAAGTCCAAGATTGTCTGCTCCACCCAATCATTCTCCCTCACTTACGCACCCAATCCGGTCAAATCGGCAATAAAAGACCCCTTCCCAAGCCGGTTGATTGCAAGAAAGATAGAAATGACGAAATTGGGTTGTGTATTGAGATTTTTTTTGATATTTTTGTCGAGGATGGTTGGGTGACTCGCACGCACTTTCTCAAAACGGAAATGTTTGATTTGGGAGATTTCTTCCCAATATTTAGGAATGGGGATGATTTTGATGGGGTTGGATCGACGTTTATTTCTCTTGGGGTTGATGTGGTGATTGAAGGTGATGTGATTGGTGGTGGGTATGTGGATCCATTTTTGGTAGCATTTGATATGCGCTCGAAGGAAGTTTTTCGTGGCTTAGCATTGAGGAGGTTCATCACGGGACTCCGGGATCGAGCTTTTGTGGACCGGTCGTGGTTGGCTTGTATGTCCATTCTCCGTAGACCTTTCGGAAGCCGGTACAAGGGGCGTTTCCAAGGATGGCTCCCCTTTCACGTGAGGGAGCCCTTTTATGGTTGCCTTGCTTTCTTGCCGTTCACCCCCTATGCTTGGGACAAGCTTTTTTTAGTGGGGGAGAATGATGTGAATTGAGAGGCTTGGAGACTCATATTATGTTGATACCCATTTAGTGGTATTTTTGTTCTTTTTTTTTGCGTGTTGGTACTTTTTATTTTTATTTTTAGCTAATTGTTTTGTTTAGTATTATAGGAGGGAAGTATTAAAAGCTAATAAAGGCATAGATGTAATTAGGACCTTTACTTGTAACCCAAATTTAGGTCTTTTTACTTCCCCCTATAAATACTCCCCATGTAGCCTCATTTGAGGCATTCCTATATTTTTGAGATATTGTGAGAGAGTTAAGACAAGAGTTAAATCATCTTTTTATTTTCTATTTGACGCTCATTTACGTCACGTGCAGTCTAAACTCCCAAGAGGGGGATTTAATCAGGCCTTACATATCCCTCAAGTCCAACCTGGCTTTAGCCAAACATCTCTTTTTAAAGTCAAAGCCCCCCCGTAGAGAGAGAACAAAACTGTTGTTCACTTTTTCGGGATGTTGATCCCTTCTGGCGATGTTTATTTTCTCGATTGGTGTCTCCTGTCTCAATTGATGCCCTTTGTTTCGATGCTTGTTGGGTTTGCAGTAGATTCTTGGATTGCGGTTTGGTTGGATCGAAGTGATAGGAGGACCAGTCCCATATATGTATTTGTATGTAGAGTGAAAAATTTGTTTTTTTTTTGGAAATTTAATTCTAGCAAAACACACTCTTTTAAGTGTATTGAATCGACTAGGCAACATAATTATTACTAGTTGAGCCAGTTTTCTTCTTATTAGTATTTTTTACCTGCTGGCATAAGCACCTGGTTAATAGTTATTTCCAATTGCAGGGTACACAGATCCTGCAAAACCAGATCTCCCTCGATTGCATGAATGGCATTTCAGATCTGGGCTTGATCGCTATATATGGATCATCGGGATGATATATGCGTATTTTCACCCCAATGTAAATTTTTGAAGATTTAGTAGCTTGTGTTGCTTCTTGGGTTTGCCAACTACTAAAATTTAATATATTTTATCATCTCAGATTGAGAAGTGGATGGAGAAACTAGAGGAGTCTGAAATGAAGCGGAGACGCACTATCAAGACATGCATCGTTACAGTTTCTGTTTTTGTAAGTTGTATCACCTACTTGGATTTTAAATCATCTTCCCTGCCTCTCTTATTTTTTTGAGCTAATGTTACACTGATAATGTTTTTTTTTAGGTTGGATATATGTGGTATGAATATATTTACAAGATGGACAAGATTACATACAACAAATTCCACCCCTACACATCATGGATTCCCATAACGTGTGTACTGAGTTTCTTGTCTTTATTTTTGCTTTGTTTGGTTGTTGTTCCTATAATTTTTATTTCAGTTGTAAACATATGCATATATGTCCCGCTTAGTTCGTGGTTAAATATTATTTACCCCAGATAAAAAGTAAAATAGTAAGAGTAGTTCTATATATTCGGAGTTTAATTTTATTTGTATAATAAAATTTAAACACGCTATAAATATGTGATTTTGTAAGAAACTAGTGAAGAAAATTAAACTATAAATTGGTCAAAATACTTTTCATTATTTTACTTTTTACTCGGGAGAAGAATATTTCACCAGAATCCAAACTGGGCCTTAGGACAGTTGGATGTTTGGTGCGTGGGCATCCCATAAAGACTTAGTTTGCAGTATTTTGCTGACCTCTGCCTTCTCTTCATTCTAGTGTGTACATTTGCTTGCGGAATTGCACTCAGCAACTTCGGAATTTTTCATTGACTCTCTTTGCGTAAGTACCGTTAGATCATGAACCAATTTTTGAAGAGTTCACGAGTTATTTTGTTTGATTTTAGAAACATTGTCTTTCTATTTAAGGTCATTGGGATAGAACATTCGTTGCTGTCTAATTGTACATGTGCTCTGCTCAAACAGGTGGCTTGGTAAGATCACTTTGGAGACCTATATTTCCCAATTCCACATCTGGCTGAGGTGTGTGAACTTCATTGTTTATTCCCACTTACTCATTGTTAATCAGAATCCATTTTTAACCATTAAAATGCTATTATATTGTGTAGCCTGCATTTTTCTTTTCGGATGGGTGTTTTTTTTATTTTTAAATTATCTCTTGCACTTTTGATTGCATTTTGTCCTTGACCACATAACTAGTTGATGATGTTTTATGGCAATATATATATATATATATATATATATATATATATATATATATATATATATATATTCTCTAAAACGAATCACTGCTCATTTTACGGATTAACGGATCAATTTTTATACAATAGTAAAAAAATTAATTTTGAGCTGAATTTTTTTTTTGAGTTCTTAACATTTCAGGATACTGTAAAAAAATTCAGCTCAAAATGAATTGTTTTGCAATTTTAAAAAAATTGGTCAAAAAACCTCTTTGACCCATTTTCTTAAAATAGCAAAAAAAAATCATTTTGAGCTGAATTTTTTTAGGGGTACCCTGAAAAGTTAAGAACCCATAAAAAATTTTCAGCTCAAAATTATTTTATTAATGTTTAAAAAAATGGTCGTTAATCTGCTCCATTTATAGTAGTCCATTTAAGAGCCTAGCTCTGTGTGTGTGTGTGTGTGTGTATTCCTTACTGGAAGTATAAAAGTTGACTTAGTATTTCCACTTGTAAAACTTAATATATGAATTTAAAACCTTTTACTTAAAATTGTTGTTGAATCAATATAATAAGCAGAATAAGCAGAGAGAATGGTTAAAACCAATTTTGACATTACATGACTAGAGAGAGACAGCTCATTTTCCTCGAACTTTTATCAGATCAAGCATTCCTAATGGACAGCCCAAGTGGCTTCTTTGCTTTATCCCAGAGTATCCTTTGCTGAACTTCATGCTCACAACTGCTACTTACGTCTTGGTGAGGAAATTATATCGTCGTACCTTCAAATTTTCAAGACCTGAAGGGGCACACACTAATCTAATTACTTGTTTACATTGTCTTTTTTTCTTTTCTTTTTTAATGCAGATATCCCATCGGCTATTTGAACTTACAAATACACTTAAGTCCGTGTTTATACCCACAAGAGACGATCAGAAGCTGCTGCATAACTTTCTTGCTGGAGCTGCAATTTCCGTGTGCATATATTTTGTTTCATTCATTCTCGTTCAGATACCTCGTTAATCAGTAAGGCCTTATGTGTCACTCAGATATGTGTGTGTGTGTGTGAGTGAGAGAGAGAGAGAGAGAGAGAGACCATTGCATATTTAATGGAGAAATCAAACCTTAACTCTAGTAGGACTAAAATAAATAATTAAAATATCAAAAATACTTGACACAAATAGCTGACTAATATAACCCAAAACAATCCAACTAAAATCAGATATTTTATGCTACATCATTTACTTACAAATTAACCCAAAATACTAATAAATAAATTCTAAATATAAATTTCGTATTTTCATATTGGATCATGTTATCGCCACGGAAAATATATCAATGATCTATATTAAATATCAGCTAATCAATTCAATCACAGGAGCCAAATTATAAGGGAAAACCATAACCTTACATAGTAATTAAATCAAAGGCTTTTTTTGACTCAACCCCACTTTCTAATGCAATATTTGACTTAATTCCCACTTTACATATATCTTTGACATAACCTCCTGCACGAGAGGGTTATCTCAAAATAATGCATAAATTAGGAGGTTATGTCTAAGGATTTATTGGACCTAGCTCCTTGTTTATAATGTCAAATTTAGACTTAATCCCATGCGTTGGGGGAAAGTCAAAGAATTCTGAAAACGAGGCTGCAAGTCAATTTCGGCATTAAATTTTGGGGGTTAAGTCAAAATGCCCCTTAAATCAGTTCTCACTAAATTTGGGGAACTCTTCATAAACAAGCCCTTAATAATGAAACATCTGAATAGCAAAATCTAAATCATATAATCCAGTGCCAAATTGAATGCCATTTTTCTCTTAATCAACATTTTATGCTCGGCTACTTTGTTTGATACCGTATAATTGGCAGAATAACCATGATGCTTTTTGTTTATTTGTGTTTATGTGAATTCACATTCTATGTTCTTGACCCATCTACTATTTAATGTCACAGGCTGACTATCACCTTACTGCTAGAAGAGATACCCGACCCTGTCCAACGTACAAATGGAGTGTAGATGGAAGGGCTGTGAGGTTCTTGCTTTTAATATTGCTCATGAAGCTATTATCTTCAACAATTTTTGAGGAAAATCCTCATGCAGTTTTCCACCAAGAGTTTCGTGGATGGCAGGTGGTCACAGGAAAGGGATCTATTTTTTTGTTGTAAAATTTACGAACACGTGTCATATTCCTTTTTTCATGTTTTCCACAGTGAGATAAATGTAGCATATGTGATGTAAAGTTGTTTTGCAATGACTGATGCATTTTTTATTTGAGCATTTTACTCGTTCTACATGATCTTGAAAACTATACCAAATATTCATGGACCCGGGTACTCATGAACAGTTTTATTGTGTGCTGTTAATGAAACCAAATATATACTATTTTCCACTCTGGTTTTCAGAAAATGGAACCTGATTTTCACTATTTTTTTTGATTTTTTTATATACCGAGCGGTATTTAAAAAAAAGGGGGTCTTGGTGCAATTTTCTAAAGTAAAAGGTGAATTGAAAATAGAGTTTACAAACTCGAATGAGAGTAACTTGTTTGTGAAATGGAAGGCAGCTATGAAAGTGAAAGCAGAGTGCTTTTTCTTGGATTCATAAAATGTGAAAATGACTTGTGCGCAAAAGGTTAAAAGGTAATGCAGAGCTATATTCTGGACCTGCTACCCTGTGGTGTCAGTTATTTTCGTTTTTCGATCCGAATTTTTTCAATTTTGACACCATTTTTTAATTTTTCGATTTCCGAATTTTCCGAAAAAAATTGGAATGGAATTGGAAATCATATATGGATTCCGAATTTCCGAATTTCCGATACGAATTTTTCAATATCACGCCGATCTGATCCATACCAAATATTATCCGAAATAATAATATTTTTATTTATTTTAATACATTTTTACTACCCTTATTTATATATAAAATTTATTAGTTATTAGTTTAATCTTGACCCTACATTTAAAATCATTTCAACCATGAATATATATCCATATATGTTAACCTTCTACATCACACTAACCTTAAATCGAAAGACAACATCCGGAATTATATTCAATTGTTATGCGAATTTAGATTCCTATGATGATTTATATTAAGTTTCCCTCATATTCCTTTTGTTCATTTTTTGTATCTGAAATACTGATGCATAGGCTCTGCTAACCATTCTTGAATTTCCTTTTTTTAACTAGGTAAATAGTAGTTTATTTTCATTCACATAACTTTGTAGTTTCTTAGTATCATAATCAAGCCTTGATTGATCTTTCTCAAAAATGGTATTAGATGCATAGTTATGTAGTTTAATGCATTTTCAAAATGGTATGAGATGAATAGCCTTGTCATTCACATACTGCCGTAGTTTATTGGATAAGTGATGAAAAATGGTGTGTTTGATTTTTATTTTTATTTTAAAAATATCATTTTCAAAAATGACATTTTCAATATTTTTCGAAAATCAAGGTTCTAAAAAACGCGGGGCGTGATCGAGGCGTGGAGGCCAAGCCTTAAGCCTTAGAAGCCTAGGCGTAAAAAGGCGTGAAAAAGCGTTTAGGTCTTTTCAATATTTTTTAACTATAACAAGGCTATTAAATTACTAAAATTGTACATATCATAAAAATATGTCTGAATATTTGCAAATAAAAATACTATTTGATTATTTTGGATGAGATAATGGTTCGATTTCTAAAAAATTATTTAAAAGGGAATATCGTTTCACTAAAGCATTGTTGTTTTTAGAGAAAAAGTACGCCTTAAGGGTTTTACCAAGCATAAGGCGTCAAAATCTTAAGGCGGGGCGTTTCTCCCAAGCCTCAAGCCTAGGCGTGCTTAGGCGGGTTTTTTAGAACAGTGCCGAAAATATTATAACTGATAATTCCGATATTTTTACGAATAATAAATTTCAGAAATTTCTGAATATTCCGAATAGGAAAAAAAATAATTTTCCGATTTTTATTTTTTCCGAATTGGAAAGGATTTTAAAATTTCGAAAATTTTGGAATTTATTCCGAACACCCCTATTCCGGTCCGATCCATCCGAAACACACCCCTATCTTACCCGACCCAAGCTCTCTTCGCTGCCTCTACCGTGTGCTCTCAACACGAAATTGCTGAGTTGCCGTCCTTTTTACCTTCTTTTAAGTTTGGAAATTATGTTAATATTTAAAATTCTTTAAATCAGTTGAATATTCCTATTTCCTTTTCGTATTGTATGTGGCTGAATAACCGCTGGGTACTGCATTTCGGACCTATGCTCAATATATATTTTTTAAATTATAGGATCTGTTTGGTTTGCAATTATAATTCTATTTTCTATGTTTAAATACAATTTTGATAAAAAAATGCGTTTGACAACTTATTTTTAACCACTGAATTATAATATTTTTGTGTTATAATCAAGTTTTTCAGAAAACAGGTTGAGGGTGTTTTATAACTTTTGTTTTATATTTTTCAAGTCAGAATTATTCATTCTTAATATTTTAATGCATTTATATCTTAATATATAATATACATACATAATACATTAATATGTGTGTAATTCTTATAAATAAGAAATATATATTGTCATGTGCACAAAATTACGTATGGAATAATATAAAGTTAAATAATATTATTAGAAGATACATGATACTTATATATAGTTTTATACATGTATTATTAATATATATAATAATAGCAAATATACATATAATACATATGTATTAAAAAATATTATTAACATGTATGTATATAATTTTATAGTGAATTATACATGCAATATCATTATATATATATATATATATATATATATATATATAGTTAAACTCACCTTATTAAATATTGATAAAAATACATGATATTAAATGTACATGTATATAATTTATGATGTATGTATGTATACATTCATGTATCATGTATGTATATATAGTTAAACTCACCTCATTAAATATTGATAAAAATACATGATATTAAATGTACATGTATATAATTTATGATGTATATATGTATAAATTCATGTATCATGTATGTATACATTCATGTATCATATATATATATATAGGGAAATGATCAAGTGAGATCCGAGTTTGAGGATCCTGAATGAGGACCATTTTTTTAAAATAGTAAAAAAAATATTTTTGGGCTGATTTTTTTTATGATTTTTAAACATTTCAGTAAGGCGCCATATAAAAAAAAAAGCTCAAAATGAATTTTTTTACTATTTAAAAAAAATCGGTCAAACTTTATCGATTTTTTTAAAATAGTAAAAAAAATCATTTTGAGTTGATTTTTTTTATATGAACCTATTGAAATGTTTAAAAACTATATAAAAAAATTAGCTCAATTTTTTTTTTTTTACTATTTTATCAAAATTGGTCCGCGCCAGCGGTATGCAAACAGAGGGCCTCATGAGATCCTCTCTCTCTCTCTCTCTCTATATATATATATATATATATATATATATATATATATATATATATATATACAGTACGCTCTTGTGCATACCAGTTCGCATTTTAAGAGTACGGACCAGACATGTGTCACATGACTTGGGAGAAACGTCCCGCCTTAAGCCTTCCACGCCTTATTCTTGATAAAAGTCATAAGGCGCACTTTTTTTAAAATAAAAATGCTTCAGTGAAATGATATTGTCTTTTAAAGATTTTTTTTACAAGCCAGACCAATATCTCGTATAATACAATCAAATAATATTTCAATTTGCATATATTCAGACATATTTTAAAGGTATGTATAGTTTTAGTATTTTTAATAGTCTTGTTATGATTAAAAATATTAAATATATATTAAAAAGGCCTAAACGTCTTTTCACGTTTTTTTACGCCCAAGGCCCGCCTAAGGTTCTAAGGTTTAAGGCTTGGCCTCCACGCCTCGATCACACCCCGCCTCGATCACACCCCACGTTTTTTAGAACTTTGATACCCCCCCATATGTATAATATAAATATACATGTTTGTCAATTTTGTCAAATTTTTAAAAAATTGTATTTAAAAACAAGTTTACTAAACGCACACACCAACAATTATAAACACAAAAAAACTAAATTTTAAAATTGTATTTAAAAACAACGTTTAAATAGCGTTTTCTTAATAGAGAACCAAACGAGCCCATAGTGTTTAGAGGATATTGCATTTATGTCAACATATACATATATTTTTTCGAATTTATTGAGCATTTTAGGATAAATATTGAATATCTTGTATATTGGGATTGAAATCGATTGGGTATTTAATTAAATATGTTTAATATATGGGCTGAATAATATTGAATGGAATTTAAGGCTAAAAAATATTTTATTTTAGGATTTTCTTATAGTGGATATTATTAAATTAGTTACTTTAATTTGAGGCTTTTAATTGAATAAAATTGTTTTTACATGTTTTGTTCAATATTTGGGGCCATTTAGTATATATTGAATACCTATTTATTTGTAAAAAAAATAAATCTCCTTAATAATTGCCTCGGGGCCTCCAATTCCCGCACCCCATCAGTAGTTGTAAATGCATCTCTCTCTCTCTCTCTCTCTCTCTCTCTTCCTTATTCCTATCCCAACTCATGCTATCACCCCTTCCGACTAATTGACCCCACTTCATGCAATCATTGCCCTTAACCTAACAGACCACTCCTCATGTATACCATAACCCTTGGGTGTTCTATGTTTTTCCTTACGGCACGAGCTGATGACAACCTATGCACCATCTGTGTTCGCATTCCCGAAGGCCCTCTCTTTCAAGAGGATTCAGGGTTTGTCAAGCCCCGATAAAAGGCTTTTCGCTTTGCATCAAATTAAACCACATGCTCCACTGCTTGTGCGGCTCCCCATCAATTCCTTTGAATTTCATTTTACAAAGGAACTCCCCAGGCGGGATACTTAACGCCTTAGCAACAACACTACATGTGGTTTAAGTTTACTTTTAGAGTTTTTCATGTAAATCAATTCTTTGAGAATTGGATAAGAAGTGTTTCCATTTTCTACGAAAAACGATAAAACTATAAATCACTTTTAGTATTTATAATGGTTAATTACACTTTCCTCCCTGAACTTTATCTTGTTTTTTACTTTACCACCCGAATTTTTATTTTCGGCATTTAACCCCCTAAAGTTCTTCAACGACTACAAGTAACCTCCTATCGTCAACATCGTTAATATTTGGATGGAAAAGAGAATTATGGTATTTTAACCCTAAAAATACCATAATACCCCCTAAAAGTCACTTTTCCTCCCTCCCCCCTCTCTCTTATTTATGGCAGCCATCCTATGGAAGCCACACCTCCGATCGCCTCCTGCCCTACCCCCCTCCACCACCCCTTGCCCTCAGCTCTCTCTTCCTCTATCGTCTCTCTTCCTCTATCGTCACTCTTCACACACACACACACACACACACACACACACAAAGAGAGAGATTACACGCGCGCAAAGACATTCACGAAATACATAAAGAATGAGTATTGAAGTTAGGTATGTATTTCTTGGATTTTTTATTATATATATATTTTTTATGTTTGTCGGGTTTAATGAGAAGGGAAATGGGTATTGAAACTAGGATTGTTTTTTAAATGGATGGAATGAGTATTATGGAAGGGAAATGGGTGGTGTTAGAAGGGAATGCCTTTTTCCCTCCTAATTCTAGAAATATAGTTTTTTATGCTGGAAATCAGTTTTTTTTTGTTATTTTAATTTATTTCATTTATGTTGGCAATCAATTTTTTTTTTGTTGGAATTCATTTTTTTCTTCTAAAAAATAGTTATTTTTATTTATTGATTTGAATTCACTTTTTTTACGCTGGAAATCAGTTTTTTTTTTTATGCTGGAAATAATTTTTTTCTTCTCGAAAACATTTTTTTTGGTTTGAAATCATTTTTAAAATTTTTTTTGCTATTTTTTTTTCTTACGAAAATCAATTTTTTATGGAAAACAATTTTTCCGTCGAAAATCTGGTTTTCGTGTTTAATTGAAAGCATTTTTTTTGCTTGAAATCAATTTTTTTATAGTTTGACATTTTTTTATTGCTGGAAAACAATTTGTTTTCTTACTTGAAATAATTTTTTTATGTTTTTATGCTTGAAATCAATTTTGATTTTGTTGGAAATCATTTTTTTTAATAAGAAATTGTTTTTTCTTGAAATGTGTTTTCTTTTTTTTTTCCTGGATTTTTGTAAATTTTTTTATAAAATATTATTCTAACTTTTTAAATATTTTTAGACCTTTTAAAGTTTTTTTTCTAGTATATTCGAACTATTTAAATGTTTTTTTTCTACATTTTACAGAGTCTTTAATTTTTAATAATATTTTTTCAAATTCAGTTTAATTCAAACTTTTTAAAATATTTTTGCATATTTTTGCATATTTTTCTATTATTTTTTCAATGTTATAATGCCTCGTCACCCTCAAGATATAACAACCTCCATTGTTTATGATTTTGAATTGTTATAGTATAATGGACAACTCTTGATAGTAATAACCCAGTCTGAAGTAATTGCTCAATATCAAAAATTATATTTTTGGGGAACAATTAATTTCATCGGAAATTTTTACAGGGAGATAAATAATTTTCTGTATTTTACCAATAGTGGCTGAAGGGCTAATTTATGGAAAATATTTTAAACGTTGAAAAAAAAAACGCCGGAGAGTTAAAAAAGGAATTAGTGGCCAAGTGGATTAAGACTTGGTCATTAATTGTTGTAATTAAAATGTGTTTAAATAAAATTTCGTTCATAATTTTTGAATTAAAAAATAATTAATTTTGATCTAAAAAATTAAATAACAGTGAGCCCAAGCCCAAGCCCAAGCCCAAGAGTTGCTGGGTCAGCTGGATGGTGGCGGCGCGCGTGTGAGCTTTGACCCAATAAGTTTCTCCACCTAATACACACAAAAATCTAATGCCCCAAGAGGCTTGTCCATTAGTGTCATACCTCATGTTGATAGACCACACCAAATATTTGCATTCTCCCGATGGGCCTCAAGCCAAAAGGTTTTGGGTGAAAAAGTCTTTGAAAACAAAACCATGTTGGATCCATGAAAGCGTTTGTTCATTTTAGTTTTCAGTCTATTTACATACATGTTCCAACAATCTTCCACTTATAGATTTTGAAAAATATTTTTATCGAGAAATAATTCATAGAATTGTGCATAAGCAAAAGTGTCTTTCGACTTGAACATTTACGTAGTAAAGATGATTCAGAATATACTAGAGTCATCGTAGTTTTGAGTTATATCTCTGACAACATCCCACACACAACCCTACTTGGGTGTAGTTCTTAAGCTAACTCATTACGACCATATACTTTTATCCTAGTATAGTGAACGTTTTAAGAATTTGCTCAGAATTGCCATAGGGAGCGACCACACATCCACATTCATATGGGTGAGTCTATCAAGGATACTCCTGTAGTTAAGCATCCCACTCAAAATAGAGCTATAGATATCATTAAGAGTTATAATTGAATTAATCTTAACCCCCTCTAAGATATCATGTTCTATAGAGATGGACTCAGAGTAAAACTCCATATACATTGAATAACATGATTCACCCCATATCACTTATGACTTGTTAATACTCCTTGAACTTATTTCTTGGTATCTCGAGTCCATACGCAGGGTTACCATCACAAGTGACTCAAACATCCAAGGGCTTTAGTCGCATCTCTTTCGAGGTGTTCCACACCTTTTCTCTTGCTAGTCCTTTAGTCAAAGAATCAGTCAAGTTCTCCTCAGACCGTATGCGATCCACTCCCATAACACCCGTAGAGATAAACTCTCTAATGGTACTATATTTGTGACATATTTATCGCCTGTTACCGTTATAGTAATAGTTCTCAACTTTTTCAATAGCCGCGATACTATCATAGTGGATAAGAACGACTGATATCAATCTTTCCCATAATGGGATATCTGAAAAAAGGTTTCTTAACCAACTTGCTTCCTCACTAGCTGTAGCTAGTGCTGTCATCTCCAACTCTATCGTGGGCTGAGCCAAAATAGTCTGTTTCTTAAATTTCCATGAAACTACACCAACAGTGAAACAAAATATGTATCCACTAGTAGCCTTGGAGTCATCAGATAGGGTGTTCCAATCAACATAACTAAATCCTTCAAAGATAGCGGGATGCTTATGATAGTGTAATTCGAGGTTCATTGTCCTCTTAAGGTACCACATGACACTCTCAATAGCATGCCAGTGCTCCATACTAGGTGTTGTACCATAAATATGGATTATATAATTGCCCTATTAGACGATAACACGCGTCTTTATAAAGAGTAGCAAAGAAATTGGCATCATATTGAATCTGGTCGTCCACACAATAAAATCGACTCAGGCATGAGTCTGCTCGGTCTGAAGGTATTTTCGACCATCTCATCATTGTTAACGCGATGTTAACTAACATCATTATTGTAACACCCTGCTAAATTCTGGCGTCGGCCGCCACCAAAATTAAGCCGGGCATTAGTAAATTAAATATCATCCTTAGCATGTGACAGATACGAGACATCTAAAATTTTAATCCACAAGATAAATGATTTAAATCAATCCCAAATATCAAGAATATCCAATTGATTGAACACCAAAGCGTGATATAAAATCTATCACTTGCAATCTCCGAATATCTCAATTATTAAATAATTAAAATTCAGCTGAAATATTAAGACAACTTTGGAACCGAAAGGCCCAATAAAACTCAAATATAGTCTCATAATAAATACAATGGAATAGGAGAAGAATCTAACTACTAAAGCAATAAAATAGCTCTAGCTGTACCTCCATAAAAGATCTCCAATAATTCTATGCAGCTACTCCAAATAAATACCTGAAAAAGATTAGTCAACGCATGTGTCAGATCCAATGCCCCGAGCATGAATACTGGCTGCTCCTTTCAATTAGGGTCCTTGAACTCAGACAATAGTGCTTTATATATCGACCGAAACAATATAATCTTTTAATTAAAAGAAATTTAATAATAATCAAAAGTTAATTTCTAAGTACCCGCAAGGTTTCTTTCAAATGTGCCACATCAATATTATTTTAATTAACCCACATTCCCAACAATATTAATTTTAATTAATTTAACCGTGAAGATAAGTTACCAAGATACACATCCCCTTGTCAAGTCCGCCATCTGATCCGTTTTTATCTTGCGATCCTCGCGATATGACAAGGTTCCACACACACGCACACGTCCCCTTGTCGAGTCCGCCGTCTGATCCATTTTTATCCTGCGATCCTCGCGATATGACAAGGTTCCACACACGACACGACACGACATAAATCACCCAAGCGAACCCGTTTAAACGTTGGTCACTGACACATTATGTCGCCACCAATTTTAATACTCGTTTTAGTCATGCGGTATTAATTTTCCATAATTTCTCATACTCATTATTCAAATTAATTTCTTCCACCCTTAAAAGCGATGTGAAAATTCTCAAATTACCCCTTAGTCCCAACTAAGGGTTCCCAAAATACAATTTCGTCATATCCTAAGTAAAGGATGATTATAAGAATTTCATTCCACCTAAATATCAATCCTAGGTTATCGTAACAATGGTGTCATGTAGAAAATTTGCCCCCACCCCAAATTATATAATTCGCATAAACTCATACTAACTAATCCCATACCTAATTAGCATAAATCGCAACTAAGGCCCACTTACTAGTCTCATACCTAACAAGTGTGCTATAACAAGGGGTGAAACCAATTACCTACAATACCCAACGTTCCCGAGATAATTCAAATTTATAATATTACATAAGTGGCACAATAAACTATTTATAACAATTTTCATAACAACACTAAATTCTCAATTAAACGATTTGATCTAAATAGAGGAAAATCAAGAAACAGAAATATTGTGATTTTTCCGAATAACGATTACACGCAAGTTCCACCTTTGCTATTATTTTTCTAGAACAAGTAATTTAGTTTATTTAGGATTTTTACATGAAACATCCAAATTTGATTTCTAAGGGTTCCTCTACATGCATATGCCCATAACATACCAGACTACCCAAATACAACCCAAAGAACAACAAAATTATTACTATTTGGTAGCATTAATTTTTTATGTAAAACAGTCCCAATATTTATTTCTTAAGATTTTATGTTCATAATTTATTTTAGAACACATGAGTTTAATGGAGGGTAAAATCAAGACACATAACACTAAAGGAAAAGAATAGGATAAACATGCATGTGATTAAATGTAGAAATTAGCTAGAAATCTGAGTTCCTCTTGAAAAATTGAACAAAAACTCCTCTTGAACCAACTTGGGCCAGATTTGTTTAAACCTCCAAAGTTGAGCTTGAAAGTGGTTTTAATACTGATTTATGATGGATCAAGGAGTGGTCACGAATTTGGAACTTACTACTGGTTTGTGAGAGCTTAAGGGGGTGGGATAGATGGCAAAAATCTGATGGCTTTCTCTTCTCTCCAATCCAAAGGTTAATACAACTTATATCCCCATCACCCATTAACTAATTTATTTGTTTAACCCAAAATTCTCTCATCCATTGAATGTTCAAGAACACAATCATTTTGGTTAGATGTTAGGCTATACTAGGTGGTAACACAAAGGATGGTTGAGAATTAAACCAAGATATAACTCACCTATCTCAACACCCCTTAAAAAGGAGGTATGGCCGAACCAAAAAATTGCTTAAATTGGGTATAAATAATTTTTTTCGGAGATGTCGAAGAAGGAAAAGTTTCTAAAAATTAAATTGTTAGTCGGTATGGTGATTTCAGAATTTTCTGAGCACTTTTATTTTTAGAATAAAATAATAATATTTTATTTATTTATTTATTTTTTGACTTTTGACCCCATAGTAATTTTCATATGTATTTTTAGGATCCCAAATATGTAGTCACACTATTTTTATCCATCTCAAATAATCCTACAAAAATCGCGCAAGTTCGCGTCCTGCGCGACACGCGCGGACAAAAATCGTGTTATATGAACCATGACCGTGTCACAATCGTTTCTTGGAATTTTTGCATCAAACTTAACCAACATACTAATTAGGACTTAAATGCACACATTATGAGAATTAATTAAGGAGAAAATGAATCTCCACGTTGCATGGTGGGTCGATTGATCGACTACTCAGGTATTTTGACACCGCCGGCTTAAAATAACTTAAGGGATAAAATCTTTTAAAATCAATTAAAAAATTGTTTTAAATCCGATTTCAATTCCGCTTGAAGTTATATTCTTCTAAAATCATAACCAACATATTTTACTATTAAAAATAATAAAATCCAAAAATTTATTTTTCTCGAATATTCCAATTAATTAATTAAATTAATTAGTAAAAACACGGTGTGTTACAATTATTTATCCCCTGTAATGCTATCTTGTACCAGTTTATGACACATGATGGAATACCAACAGTCATTCTCACACCTCCCGCACACGTGAAGGAGATATGTAATATTTCACCTTTATCGTATTGTAACAAACTCATGATTACCCACCCTTTGGAATGTAAAATGTGTAACTCCCTAGCCGATAAAATCACTCCACCTGTCCCACTACATTTTATCTCTTATAACGACCTATAAATAACACTCAATCCCACGTGACAAGGGATCCAAAAGATTATCCTACCTGAAGGCCATACACAAACCCTAGAGAAAACCTCGAGAGCTTGTATCTATCTTTCTGATGACTATTAGCTTATTGAATTACATACAATCAGCACTGCACCTGTTGATGTAGGCATCACTTTGGGCCAAATCACACTAACCTCCGGCTTCCTTCTTTTTCTCTCATATATCTCTATTTTATCCTAATTTAACTTGATTGGTAGTGGTAATTTCTCGATTTGTTATTGTTTATGATTAGTAAACTATATCTAAGGCCCATAATTCCATATACTAGCTCTAGGCGATAACAAATTGGTGTCGTTTGTGAGAACACGATAAGCCATTTGGTGTTTCCTACCAACTATAAACTTTGTTTTTACAAACTTGATTTGTGTCTGTTCAGAAACCTACAATCACTGGAGATGGGAGAAAATCCAGAGAGCAGCCACGTTAATGAAGCACTTCCACCCTCCACCCAAGTTGGGATGGGGTACATACAAGGAATCTTGATGAATTTGGACAGGGGGGAGGAGGCGATATAATAAAGTGTACAACATTTAACACAGACTCTCCGGGCTAGACAAGGCAGATCGGAAGGAGAGCCTATTACCCTTGCAGGAGGGGATTAATCCGATAAAAGGGTCAAAATTCCACCTCCTACTACATACGGAGATAGGCAATGGGCTTATTATGACCGGGCATTAAAGAACCCAAAGAGACTGAGTTTGGGTTCACAAGATAAAAGCGAGCAAGTCCCAATACCCCAAATCCCAGAGCACAATTCATTTTACCCAGGGGCCACTTTGTCCCTCATGATAACTAGCTATGATGATGAGCAGTCATTTTCTGAGGATACACCAAGAGTGTTGGAAAGGCTGAGCAGAGACTCCTCAATTAGCCGCCTGATCCCGTAGGCAGCAAGGGGTTAATGCCATGGAAAACCTAAAAGGGTAGGGGAACATAGAGAAGAACCCAAGAGGTTAGTCACCAGACGAACAGAGTGCTCGGCCAAGTCCAAGACGAGTGTACGAGGGTCGACCAAAGTTGGAAAGACTTTCCAAAAAGAGAGATCATAAAAAAGTCGGGGATGATCAGGTAAGAATGCTCCAATTCAAGTCGAGCAGGAGGGCCAGCCCTGAAAGGTGTAAATTTAGCAACTGAAGGATCATCTGGGAGAAATTTCCAGATAAAAAACTCCTTGCATAGAAGTTTTATGAAGGGATTTCCATTCACTCCATCAGTTGTAGCCTACCCAACACTCACAAAGTTCAAACCACCGATTATCACCCCAAGATATGATAGTAAAACTGACGCAATACTGCATGTAGAGCAATATTAAGATGTCGCAAAGATCTATTTGATCCCAGATGAAATGGATTGTCGGGAATTTTCATCTACAATCACCGGATCGACACATATTTGGTATAAAATTTTACCACATGGGCAAATATTGAACTTCCAACAGCTGACCGACATCTTTATCAGTAATTTTTGTTTTGGATCCAAACCCGGCAAGAGGGTGGCTCACCTACTCAATGTCCATTAGAAAGCGGACCCAACTACCCGTGATTTCATCACTCGTTTCAATAGCGAGAAGCTTGAAGTAATTGACTATAATGAGATGACGACAATCACAACGCTAATGAGTGGTTTTCTGCCTTGGAAGATGTACTGGGCACTGGTGAAAGAGCCACTAAGGACTATGACGTAACTTTTGTCTAAGGAAGGAAAAACCATTAATACTGAGGAGTCCATAGCTGCCAAGGAGTTAAGTCACTCTAAGGCCAATGTCAGCAAGAGCCTAGAGAGAAAGGAGCAGAAGGATAAGAAGGCCGATAAGTTAAAGAGGTATGATGAGTACACTCCTTTGATCGTTGGTGTTCATCACATCCTTGAGGAGTTCCATGGGAATAAGGACCT
Source organism: Sambucus nigra (assembly GCA_949130495.1). Classification (NCBI taxonomy): domain Eukaryota; kingdom Viridiplantae; phylum Streptophyta; class Magnoliopsida; order Dipsacales; family Adoxaceae; genus Sambucus; species Sambucus nigra. The sequence goes on from OX422222.1 coordinate 237,895,295, forward strand.
GAGATGGTATGAAAAATTAAAAGCCCTAGCAAACTGAAGGGATAAAAGAAAATACTATAACTTACAGAAAGATTACAACCATAACACGAATAACTGTCTGGCCCTAATATACGAGACTGAGAACTTGATCAGGCGAGGATAGCTATAGAAGTTTATGGAAAGAGAATGCTGAGCTGATTATAGCGACGAGCATATACCTAGGATACAATCAGAGTCCTCTTACAGTAAGGCAGAAGAGAAGAATATGAGAATGGATGACGATTCAGAGGATGACCTAAATCTCTTTCGGATCTCCCCAAGAGACCCAAGGGTCCTGTATATGAGTTTAAAATGATATCATTAGGTGTAACTTTATTGCAGATGGAGATGCTAGATTTGGAGACAAACCCAAGAAGAGAAAAACCTATCTCAATAAGGCAAAGGCTTGTGCTCATATCAGACAAATCAACCTGACAGGCACTGTGGATACTTGCCCTAGAAAAATAAATAAAGGTATCCTTATGGTTGGCATATCCAAGGATGACTTATTTGTCATACTTTATCTGCACGATGATCCACTACACCAAAAATAGGAATCTGGCACGGTTTAAAACCGTGCCAGATCAAATCTGGCACGGTTTTGAACTGTGCCAGAATCAGGTGTTCCAAAATGGCAATTTTTTTCTGGCACGACTCAAAAGTGTGCTAGATTTGGTCAAACATGAACACTTCTGACACACTTTTAAACCGTGCCAGAATTTGATATTTCTGGCACACTTTTGGCACAGTTTTTAACTGTGCCAGATTTGGGCAAACAGGAACACTTCTGGCACACTTTTAAACCGTGCCAGAATTTGATATTTTTGGCACACTTTTGGCACAGTTTTTAACTGTGCCAGATTCAGAACAGTTTAAATTTTTTTGGCACAGTTCAAAATCGTGCCAAAATATGATACACTTTTGCCACGGTTTTGAACTGTGCCAAATTTTTTATAAAAAAAAAAAAATTATTTGAAAGCACAAAATTCACAAATTAATAATATTGCACGTTGTTAATAAATTAATGTACATACAAACTTCAAATATTACAAGTCTTTAATAGTTCACATGCCCAAAAAAAATTGGGCAGAGTTTCCTCTATTTTTTGGACATTCCAAAACCTGTTAATACAAAACCTGCCTAATATAAAGCCCGCACGATCACAAAATATAACAATTAACTTACAAAAGCCTGCACGGCAATAAAACTCAACAATAAAACAACAAAAGACCGCACGACCATGACAAAAAAATGGAATCATGAATAAATCCCTTGTTGTAAACCATTGAGTTCTCTGTGTGTTCCACATAAATAAATGCCAACGATAAACTGTTATCCTGCAAAAAAAATAGGATACAAAAAAATAGGATACATTGGTCCCGTGCGAGGTGTTCGTGCCTCCTACGGGGTCGTTGGGCGGATGGTTTGGGTTTTCACCCTTTAACGACATGTTTTTAACTCTAAGTGTGATTTTTGCAAATTATCATCATACTCTCAAAACGAGAGACCCGAGACTACGCGGTCAGTTCCTACAAGTTACATTGGTCCCGTGCGAGGTGTTTGGGCCTCCTACGGGGTCGATGGGGGGCTGGTTTGGATTTTCACCCTTTAACGACTTGTTTTTAAGTCTAAGTGTGATTTTTGCAAATTATCGTCATACTATCAAATCGGGAGACCCGAGACTACGCGGTCAGTTCTTACAAGTTACATTGGTCCCGTGCGAGGTGTTCGTGCCTCCTACGGGGTCGTTGGGGGGCTGGTTTGGGTTTCCACCCTTTAACGACATGTTTATAACTCTAAGTGTGATTTTTGCAGATTATCGTCATACTTTCAAACCGCGCGACCCGGGACTACGCGGTCAGTTCCTACAAGTTACATTGGTCCCGTGCGAGGTGTTCGTGCCTCCTACGGGGTCGTTGGGGGGCTGGTTTGGGTTTTCACCCTTCAACGGCTTGTGTTTTAACTCTAAGTGTGATTTTTGCAGATTATCGTCATACTCTAAAACTGAGAAACCCGAGACTACGCGATCAGTTCCTACAAGTTACACTGATCCCGTGCGAGTTGTTCGTGCCTCTTACGGGGTCGTTTGGGGGTTGGTTTGGATTTTCACCCTTTAACGGCTTGTTTTTAAGTTTAAGTGTTGATTTTTGCAAATTATCGTCATATTTTCAAACCGGGAGACCCGGGACTACGCGGTCAGTTCCTACAAGTGACATGGGTCCCGTGCGAGGTGTTCGTGCCTCTTATGGGGCCGCCTGAACCCAAAATAATCCGCCCACCCAAAACAGCCCCCCCCCCGGGACATTACCAAAAAAGAGAAAATAAAGATGTATCTCATCCCAACATAAGTACTAATTAAAAACAGAGATGTGATACCTTTGCTTCTTCTTGTCCCCAACATTTCACTAAGACTTTCTATTGATTCGAGTTGACTTGGGGGTGTAGTTGTTAAATGCTCCGCATCCTTATTCAGTTTCGTGTATCTCCGTTGAAGTCAAGTCTTACCCCAACAGAGGTTCTGGTAACCGTGTGGTGCATTTGTATTTATCTGAAAACAAAGGCTAATGCATTAGTTCGAAATATTAATCCCTATAAAGATTGTTTTTCCTCATCTATTTGAATAAAAATTGACAGATACAACAATTTTTTTAATAGACTTGCATTCACTAATGTTCAACAATTTTTTAATAAACTCGCATAAGAGATAACTTTGACGGTACCTAGAAAACAAATCAGACATAATCCCCGCATATGGTAGCACATGAAAATACTCCACGACTGGGGTCGCCGTCGTCAACTCCCGAATTCCTTTTTGACCAAAGGCCCTTGCAAGCTACACATAGCAAAATTTCACCAACATAAAAATTATGCGAAGCAGAGGGAATAGACAAAAATAGAAGATGCATATGAATCGCAAATCTATGTGAAGTTTTGCTCAAAGCCTCAAAGGTTAAAAGATTCAGATATCAAATTTAAATCTAGGTAAAAATTTAATCCTATCTATCAATGTACTATAACACTACTTACCTTTAATGAATGGCGATAGGTCAAGAAGTGCATGGAGTTGGGGAACTGTTGTGCCATTTGTATATTCTTCTCATCTCGGTTGAAACCTCTTATTTGGATGTCCTGCAAGAATTATATCACATAAGGTGGATTCAGTCTACAATCTCTTTAGTTGTTGATCCAAACGAATCTCTTTAGTTTTTTCCTCTTTGTTACCTCACTAATTGCATAGTTAAACTCTGGCAGTTTATTTTTTTAGACTGATATTTTTTTGTCACTGAATGATAATAGTTTCGCCACAGAAGATAACAATCACTAACAAACCTACCGTTAGCACCCAAGGACTAAGTTGAATTTCAGGGGTAACAAAGGCTCTTGCAAATTCAAAGTCTCCGATTTTACTTTGAAGGATTTTACTTCTCCATCAACTTCCTCTATAAGAATATTATCCAGCTTCAAGTCTCGGTGAATTACATTTTGAGCGTGTACACTCCCTCTAAAATTTCTTTTAGAATTTTCTTGGCAGTCGCTATATCCACAATCAGAGCCATATAACTATCTAGATCAGATGCTATATATTCCATGACCAAACAAAGCTTGTTCTCATGTAAGAAAACAGATTTTAGCCTGATGATATTTTTATGATTTACGTCGTTTAGCAATTACTCTCGCATCACTCTATCCGTTAAAATACCACCATCGATGTCAATCATCTTGATAGCCACTTTTTCACCGGTGACACTATCTGTTGCTTTAAAACTGAACATTGAGAACCAGAAGAGAGTGCACACTTGATATCAAACCCCGGTAGATTTAAGTCCATCATTATATCTTCTTCATCTGATATGGATAGAAAACGATCCAGAGCCTCATCACCACTCAGACCACAGTGGATAAACCCATCTAGATTAAAATTTACTCGACCAGCATCATCCGATATGAATAGATCATCTAGTCCCTGATCAGCAGTCAGAATCACCTCCATCTTCTGCTCTTCAATTTCTTTAGCACTGACTTGGGTAAACATTCTTGTAATGGCCTCAATGCTGGTTTCAGATGAAACAGCCAACCTTTGATCATAAATTTGCATTGTGTATCACTTGGTGCATGCACTCCGGCATGAAAAACTTTCCCGTCATTAAGTAAATTATGACGATCGACATATTTCCCATGCATAATAATTTAAAAACTGGGTGGAATACTCGAATACAGAATTGCTGCATAACTTTGGAAGAAAAGAATACACGATCATTTAACAAGGCAGTGTAAACTAATATAACAATCAAAACTCATATACACATGGAAGAATTTAATTGATGTGAATAAAGAGGCATGTATACACACAGACTCACATGAATTTATAAAAAAAATCTATTGCTTTCTTTCTTTAACATAGGACACACTTTTAGACATCGTCGCGGGCGCAGGGGCAGGGGCAGCCGCTGCCACTGTTTTTTTCTCACTAAATAATTAAATGAAAAATGAGTTCCATCGGGGTCTTTAAAGAATTGTGCAAGACATAAAATAAAGTCATAAAATAAATGTGTTAATCAATCTAATGTGTTTGTTGTATGAATATATATGAGATGGATTTACTTTAAATTGGCGTTATATGTTCTTTGAGCTTTAAGTCTCATTGACGCAAGCATTTACCACTCATTTTTCATGAAATTCCCCCTAAAAACTCAACTTATCATATTTAGTTCCAACATTTCTTATACCAAGATAGGAAGAAGCCATCAGGTCCCAAAGATTTATCCCTATTGCATTCCAAAGCCCGATTTATCACTCCTTCCTCAAAAGGCCTTTTAAGCCACTCAGCTTTCACCATCACAATGGGGCACCACTTCACACATCACAAACCAACCCCCAACTTTAGAGTAGCAACTAAAAACAAAATAGAGAAATATTGCTGCTATATCAGTATTATAACAGATATAACAATGGCTATAATGCTGTTATAGCAGCTATAACAAGAGGAGAAACAAAACACAATTTCACACATTACACATACACATACACATACACATAAGACCACATAAAGTTTCACACACTTACACACACATAGGTAGTTTCACACACTGCACACACACAGACAGGTTCACATACTGCACACACGCACAAAGTTACACAAATAATACACACACTCAATGTCATATAGGCTTTCATAGACACTGCACACACAGTTTACGGGTGTCACAGACATAATTTCACATACATACACACAATTTAATATTGCACAAAATTTCATGCACACAGAGTTACAGAGTGAATTAATTACAACACAAAAATGAATTTAGAGTTCCCACAAAATACCAAATAAATTCCATAACATAACCAAACAAAATTCTAACATCATGGAATTAGAATTCTTTGATGAATTCCAATTCTATGCATCCAATTCTATGAATTCCAATTCTATGCATCCAATTCATGATTTTTATTAACTAGGTATGGGTTGAAAAAATATGTGAATGTAATTTCTAATGATAATTAAAATGATTTAGCTATGATTTTGATAATGCTTTACAATATCATTTTAACCGTACAACATTGTTCTTTTGTTGTGATCTTGACGTAATATCCTGCAAAGGAAATACAGAAAAACAAAAAGAATATCCCACAGCTAAGGGTAAAAGAGTGAAAGAAATGAGATGCACACACACAAACTTCCAACTGTGAATATAAAGTAGGGCCACAAATCCTACATTCAAAGTGATAAATTTATTTTTCGGTAAAAATGAAATAGTATACCTGATCTGATCTGATCAAACCAAAAATATATGGGTCGAGCTCCAAGATCTGACTCCAAACTTTGTCGATCTGAAACACAATTGAAATCAAATACAAAAATCACAAACAATAAACTAATATCGAAATCCAAAAAAGGAAATGAAAAATTATCTCAAGATTGATATAAAAGCTTAGTTTCCAAACTCTAATGTTCCGTTTGGCAACCCGATTGGAAGACCAATTTCAATTTCACAGAATTAAAATTGGCCTTCCAATTTTAATTCCCAGCCTCGAAATTGGATTGCCAAACAGAGCCTAAGGAAATATTGATTCTCTAAACCCTCATGTCAAAATAGAGGGAATTACCTCAGTGTCAAAACAAAGGGAATTACCTCACATACAAAACTAGCAGGTAATGTTAAATTTGATAATCGAAAGCCCTAAAAAATTATATATAAAACCCTAGGATCAATAAACTCATAAAAGCATAGCGACAACCCAATACAAACTTAAGAAAATATATATATACCCCCTAAAAATGCAAAAATGAGACTTCAAAACGTGTATTACCTTTGTAAGAGCCGAGCGGGACCAAAACATGGGAGACTCCAAAGTTACGAACTCCAAACTGACCAACTCCAAGGGAGAAAGAGACGAGCGGGAGACTTGAAAGTGAGAGGAGAAGTGAGCGGGAGACTCCAAAAGTGAGCAGGTGAATTTTTTTTTTAGCATTTTATATTTTAGTCAAGTGTACTTAATTTTGGCACACTTAAAAACAGTGCCAAATTTTGGCACAATTCTAAAGTGTGCCAGATTATCATTAAACCGTGCCAGAATTTGGCACAGCTTAAAACCGTGCCAGATTTTTAATATCAGGGTGTGCCAGATTCCTATTTTTGGTGTAGTGATCCTTTGGTCGTCATGATGATGGTACATGAGAGTAGGGTGGTGAGAATCCTGGTCGATAATGGTAGCTCAACCGATGTCTTATTTTACAACTGCTTCAACGGCTTGAGGCTGAGGGACAACAAGTTGGAGGCTTATGATAGGCCACTCATTAGATTTTCTAGGGAGAAGGTGTACCATTTAAGCACGATTGAATTGGAAGTTATGGCCGGCACCTGGCCAGTGTGCCGAACAAAAAAAATCGTTTCTTCATCCTGGATAAGAACATTCTTTTGGCATATAACATCATCTTTGGTAGAGTAAGGTTGAATAAATTCAAAGCAATCCCTTCTATAGTGAACCAGTGTTTTAAATTCTCCACTCATTACGGGGTCCGGGTGGTTAAAGGGAACCAAGTTGAGGCCAGATAATGATATTACCCCTCACCCAACCGAAAATAACAGAAAAAGCTAACGACGACCTACTAGATCAAAACGTTAGATTCACGAGATGAGGAGAAAATGGTCAAAGTATATGTTATTGAAGAGAATGAGTCAATTATATTGGATGACGAGCACCCGGAGAGAACGTCTCAGATGACCTCATTGTAGGATCATGCATTCAAGTGAGAGTTGGATGATTTTTTGAGGTAGTGAAAGAGTGTGTTTAGCTAAAGTCATGAGGACATGCCAGAAATTGATCCAGAGTTTATTTATCATGAAATAAGAATTACCAAGGTTGTTAAGCACAAAAATGACGTGTCTTTAGTTAGGAGAATAACATGTCCATGTAGGAAGAAGTAGAGAAGTTTTATAAAGAAAACTTTATAGAAGACATTAGGTACCCATAATGTCTCTCCAACGTGGTGATGGTAAATACGAATAATAATAAGTGGCGTATGTGTGTCGACTTCACCGACCTGAACAAAGTGTGTTCGAAAGATCACTATCCTTCTCCCAGGATTGACCAGTTGGTCGATGCTACTTTAGGGCACGAGCTGCTTAGTTTTATGGATGCTTATTCTAGATATAACCAGATCAAGATAAAATCGGAAGATTGGGAGAAGACCTCGTTTATACTAACCGAGGCACCTATTGCTAAAACGTTATGCCTTTTGGGCTAAAAAATGTTGGAGCAACGTATCAAAGATTGGTGAACAAAGTGTTTGAAGAACAGATCAATAATAATATGGAGGTGTACGTTGATGACATGCTCATGAAGAGAAAAAAGACAACCGAACACAACAGAGATTTGGGGCAGACTTTCGATCAACTAGAGAAAAACCAGATGAAGCTTAACCCAACTAAGTGTGTCTACGAGGTGAAAGAAGGGATGTTCTTGGGCTTCAGAGTTAATCAAAGGCGAATTGTGAGAGTGTGCTACAGCGGAATAATGCGACTTCTCAAATAAATCCAATTTTAATTATGTGACAAATCAACAAGTTTTAATTAAACCCAAATTTTAGTTAAATACTAACACATGCATCTAGGTGATTTAAAATCATAAATCAATAAACATGCAAAGGAAACCAATTTCAGGAAAAATCCTCGAACGATTTTTTTTTATTTCACTATAATTTGGAAATCGCGACTTACATGGATTACAATGAAATACGGTGACACACGAATACCCGCAGGCGTCAGTCGGCGTCGTCAGTAATGGAACAACCGCATCAGCCCCATAGTTCTATCTTGATCAAAGATCTACACGCAACGAACCTCAATGACCGCAATCGTAATCAACCCAGTACCATAGAAGGCACCTAAATCAGCAGTAGAGATCCTCTCTAAAAGAGAAAACTTCAACAAGATGGTATCTTGGGTTCCAACACAGTTCACATAAAGATTAAGATGTTTTGTGAATTGAAAAATAAGGTTTTAAACCCTAAAATTGAATAAGACAAAGTGTTCTGCCATTTGCAGATTACTGCTATCGAAAATCTTCAGGTCTCCTTTATAAAAACGGAGTGATTAAACGCGCTTTATATAAAAAAATTGAGGCGGCGTGTCGTTCGAACGATATCCCATGTCCTTTGAATGATAATACATGTCGTTCGAACGAGAAAACACGAAAAGTAAATTTAATTTTTTATTTAAAAAATTCTTCTTTTAATCTTGGAAAATTCATTTTGACGAAAAATAACGCTTCAACACTTAGAAAATATTTTAGAAAAATTTTCAAACCTCCTTTACAAATTATCCCAACACCTTTAAGTGAACCGTAAAGGGACTTAGATACTTTCTCATCGAAATTAAGCTTGCAGAGGCTTGAATGTTGAAGAAGTTTGATATTCGAATCCGTCTCGATGCATATATGATCTTGAATAATTCTTTGACGGTTGTAGCGATATACGACATAATCAATTGTGACGAACATTTATAAAATCACGTCCTTACAAATCTCCCCCTATGTCTATGCTGGTACAAAATAAAAATATTCGAATCATCAACTAAAATGACCTATACAAATCTACCCTCCCATGAACCCCAAAATAAGAGGTACTAAACGCGTAGGTCTCAAAACTTTTCTTTAAAATCTTCAACATCAAATCTTCAAATCTTCAAGATTTTCTCATTAGGGTATGCAATCTAATAATTTTCAACTTTGTACCTACACACATGAGACAAAGCAAATGCCTCGTGACGCCTTGAGTTTGAAATGATATAAAAATACATCAATCATCATAATCAAATCTCTCCCATAGTGCAAAAACTCCCATAATTCGTTCTCCCCCTTTTTATCTGATGAAAATAGACAAGGAAATGAATAACCAAATCAAGCATGGAGTTGTCATGATAAACAAGGCAATCAAACTACGATCACAAAGAGATACTCAAACGTATTCCACAATTTTTTTTTTATTTTTCATTTTTTTCTAGAAAATTGCAAAGATCACACCATGAATTTACACTAAGACAACCAAATCATGAAAACGTAATGAATGGGTGTGAACATATTCAATAGGTAATAAAACTCAATCAAGCATATGTGCACGATGCATTGGTGTACTCCTATCGAATGATCATAAAAAACATCCTTAGGTGTAAAATTATTGAATTTAGATGATATTGACTAAATCAAATCAACAAATCAAAGCCTAAGTGATTTTCACACCAATAACATCCGAAACTATTTAGTGCCGTCTTGAGAATTTTTCAAAGGACGTGCAAACCCATTGATACATATCCAACCAAAACTCCCTCATAAATAATAATCTTTTTATTTTTCTAATGAGGTTCTAAATTCTCAACTTAGAGAAAACCTATTGGCCCAAATTTTGGCATATATCATCTTTTTATTGCCTTAATTTTTTATGCGGGCTCTTTTCAAACGGTGGCTTTCACGACGTGATTATTATTTACTCGCAGCCCTTTCCCGTGTCACTCATTATTTTTTCAAATTGAAAAGAAATGGTTTTTACATGCACTACTTTTATTATTCTCGTAATATTGCACTTGATTCGTTTTAAGGACATGATTGAGATGAGAACACTTGACTAATATGTGATAAGATAAGCACAATAATCAAACAAATCCGTGCATGTATGCAATAAAGGAAATAATGAGTCAAACATGTAGGAAGTATCAACTAATAACATCTCAATGACTCCAAACATTATAAAATACATGGACGACATGGCATATTGTCTCAAAACACTATCAAATAGTCACATGGATATGGAATGATGTTGTGACTTGGTCATCCTAAATGTTCATTCATAAACGATGCTAAACAAAATACAAAAAATATTCATGGGATTTTTTTCAAAAAAATTTATCAAAATAAAATCTTTTTGTATTTTTTGAAAATATTCAAGAGCAAAAATCTAATACAACAACGATAGACAAGTCATAACACTAGCAAGAATAAATCATGTAGCATAACTAGCGTATGAAAGACAAACAACATGATCAACCAAAAGATTTAACATGGGGTGAATCACGTGCAAGTGGCCGAGAGTCAAGAACAATTAATCCAAAATCCTCTAAATCCGATTTCCTAACCCAAATAGATTTGCAAAGACACGTGGGGGTTTTGGGAATCGAATTTATTTTCTTATTTTACTTCCTAGGAGTATTTTGAAGTTTATAGTAGAAACGCCTAAGATGTCCTTGCTTACTGCAGTGTGTGCAAGTGTAAATCGGGCGTCGAGTGTTACCTAAAGGGCGTCCCTCTCTTAAAGTTTCCAGGTAGCGTTCTCCTAAAATTCCTAGGTTCCTCTCTCACAATGTTCGGTAGCTCTCTCTTAACAGCCTTCAGTGCCTCTCTCCTATCAACCCTATGAGGCTCTCTCACACGTGTGGGATTGGCTTTGGGAATCGGTGCAACACTATCATCGAAGCCTATACCACTTCTATCCTCCTTAATTTGGACAGTGTCTAACATCTTATCTAGTTTTTCTGATCGAGACTCCAAATCAAATTTTACCTTACTTGATTCTCTCAAACTCTTCTCAAGCTCACCTATTCTTGACTCAAGTACTCGTCTAGAATCCTTAAACTCTAAAAGATTCTTTTTCATAGTCTCCATCAACCCTCTAAGACTATCTCTCTCACCCTCTACATATCCTAACTTTTCTATAAGCATCTCCTCATGTGTTCTAATATCCTCAATTAAGGTATTCGTGTTACTCTTATCTAAGGCACGTTCTTTCAACTTATCTTCTAATTTAAATTTTGCCTTTTTTTATTGTACATATTCTACATACAAATTATTGTAGGCAACTTGCAACTCACTCAATTCTTCCTTTTCCTCATCCTCACTCTCATCACTAGTTACAGGGATGGGGAGCTCTCGCTTAGTAGCATAAAAGACTTCCTTTTTAGAATCACTATCACTAAGGGAAGAAACACGGGATGTCGATTTATTAAAAATCTTTCTTATATAAGTGGGACACTCTTCCATCGAATGACTAATTCCCTCACAAGCACGACACCTCTCAGAGTCACTTTCAACAGAAGATTTAAAACATGAATTCGAGTGAATTTTCCAATTAGCCCTTTCAAAAAGTTGACATCTAAAATCATCAAAACCACCAAAAGCCATATTAAAAAGTATAGGATCAAACACAATAACTTAATGCAACAGGCTCTGATACCAATTTGAGAGTGTGCTACAGTGGAATAATGCGACTTCTCAAATAAATCTAATTTTAATTATGTGACAAACCAAGCAGTTCTAATTAAACGCAAATTGTAGTTAAATCCTAACACATGCATCTAGGTGATTTAAAATCATGAATCAATAAACATGCAAAGGAAACCAATTTCAGGAAAAATCCCCGAAGGGAAAAACCTTTTATTTCACTATAATTTATAAATCGCAACTTACACGGATTATAATGAAATACGGTGACACACGAATACCCGCAGGCGTTGGTCGGCGTCATCAGTAATGGAACAACCGCAATAGCCTCACAAGAATGTGCAGTTCTATCTTCAGCAAAGATCCACACGCAGCGAACCTAAATGATCGCAGTCGTAATCAACCCAGTACCATAGAAGGCACCTAAATCAGCAGTAGAGATCCTCTCTACAAGAGAAAACTTCAACAATATGGTATCTTGGGTTCCAACACAATTCACATAAAGATTATGATGTTTTGTGAATTAAAAAACAAGGTTTTAAACCCTAAAATTGAAGAAGACAAAGTATTTTTCCGTTTGCATATTACTGGTATCGAAAATCGTCAGGTCCCCTTTACAAAAATAAAGTGATTTAACGCGCTTTATATAAAAAATTTGAGGCGTCGCGTCATTTGAATGATATAGGATGTCATTTAAACGAGATCCCATATCGTTTGAACGATAGTACATGTCGTTTGAACGAGAAAATGCAAAAAATAAATTAAATTTTTTATTTCAAAAATTCTTCTTTTAATATTGGAAAATTCATTTTGACGAAAAACAACGCCTCAACACTTGGAAAATATTTTATAAAAATTTTCAAACCCCCTTTAAAAATTATCCCAACACCTTTAAGTGAACCGTAAAGGGACTTAGATATTTTCTCACCGAAATTAACTTTGTAGAGGCTTGAATGTTAAAGAAGCTTGATATTCAGATCCGTCTCGATGCATATGTGATCTTGAACAATTCTTCGACGATTGTAGCGGTATACGACATACTCAATTGTGACGGACATTTATAAAATCACGTCCTTACAAATTGAGGCCAACCTAGATAAGATTCAAGTGATTTTAAATATTAAATCCCTCATGAATAAGAAATAAGTTCAAAGACTGACTCGACGTGTGGTAGCATTGAATAGAGTCATGTACAGGGCCACATACAAGTGCCTTTAATTTTTAAAGCGCTGCAAAAAAGTTTTTAATGGAATAATGAGTGCAAGACTGCATTCCAGGAGTTAAAAAGGTATTCGGGATTCGCACCATTACTTTCAAGACCCATTTTGGGTGAAAAATTGTATCTATATTTGGTCGTGTCTAAATCTGCAGTCAGTTCGGCCCTTGTCCGGCAAGAAGATAGGATACAAAGGCCTGTGTACTACACCGGCATAGAATGATGTGGGACAAAAATTCGATATCCTAGATTAAAGAAATTAACATTGGCTCTTGTAGGCCCCCTTTTCTTCAAATGTGCTTTAAGGATGTTAATTTTTTTTTTTATTTTCAAAAACCTTTTCCAAATTTTAACACGCACCAAGTTTGTGAACCAATTTTAGTTAAGCCCAATTTTATCTTGTTTAATCCTAAACATGCATTTAGGTGATTAAAGCAAGTAAAATAAATAAGTTCACAATGCCGGATGTACGAGGAAACCACAAAGGGAAAAAACTTCGGATAGCACACGCTAGACAATCACTATGATACGGAGTTTATGAAGGAAGACAACAAACTTACACAATGACTCGATCCCCACAATCCTTGACTCTCTTCTTCACTTTAATCGCTCCTTCACAGTGCCCATGCATAAGTCCTTCTACGATACCTATCCACGGTACACGCATCCACGAATGCCTCGGTGTTCACCGATGTAGCTTGGTAAAGCGTTTACGATTCAGAACACGAATTCCTTCATTTATTCATCGCAAAACCCAACGATCAATGTTCAATGTGATGAACAAACCCCAGATGATGGTGCAAACAAGATCTCTATAGGAATAAAATATGAAAGCTCAAATCTTTTTCAACTCTAAGGATGGTTTTTATCCTTGTAAACCTTAGAAACTTTTGTGTAGAAAAATGAAACTGTCAAATTGTATTTGGGTTGTGCACTCCTTATGAAATTCCGAGACTAAAATTCTTTAAATAAAAAACTTAAGTCAACATGTTGTTCTAATGAGATCTACAAGTCGTTTGAACAACTGTGAGATGTCGTTCGAATGAAGTCTTGTGTCATTTGAACCACTAAAACTCAAGATGTGATTTTATACGACTCTAAACTATAATTATCTCAGAATAAACGAAGATAAAACCTTTTAAAACCATTTTAAACATTTATAAACCAAAATCCATCCTTTGAAACATTTTTCGAACATCATACACATAATGCGTTCATACCTAAGAGATCAGAATGCAATGGAGACGTGAAATGTGCACCAATGAAACTCGGCATGATAAATATTTGAAACTTGGCCGCTACATCTTCTAATCAAACACGTCATAGACTTTATGGGAATCGTGACAAAAAAAAATCTATTTATGACTCAAAACAAGTTTTGTTTCGGGAATAAGTCAATACGTACAAGTGGACTCAATTGGAAATTTTATCCTTACAAATCTTTCCCTTTCACTATTCCGAGATAAAACCCAAACAGTGAAATTCCCAAGCCAGGCTCTCAAGCCGTATGACACCTAAATCCCATCCCATAAAACCCAAAAGTAAAAAGTACAAGACAAGGACTAGTACAAGAAGGCCCGTCAAGCATAAACTGTCTGAATGTGATGCAGTCTTGAAATCTCGACTCGTTGAAGAATACTTACACACATGAAACATATAAATACCCAGTGAAGTATGGAGAAATAAATGATATAAAAAATACCAATATGTAAAATAAAGCATTTGTTAAACATACTAATTTAAAATCAGGATACCAATTTGTGTAAAGTAATTTGATGCAAGACAACATGATATCAATATGAAAAGCCAATGATAAAAAAATAATATGATACCGATTTTCAACAAACTACTCCTCCTACATCACTTACATCTCTGTCTATTTTTGTCTCGAATAGACAATAAGTGAAGCAAACCACTAGCATATCTAGAATAAGATAATCAATGAAGCATATCTAGATAAATATGGAACCGCCAGCTAAAATAATCCGAAGATACTAACTTGTAGCTAGCAAACAATCACAATCAATGAAATTATCAATCGAAGCAAAGATATGACTAAACGAATCAGTGCAGCATAAGAATCAACACATGAATAATAAATATCAATTGCATGCAAACTGTCTAGATGAACCCAGAAGTACCAAAATGGAATGATATAATCATATATACGAAGCAGGTACATAAAACAGAATAGGGCTAAAAAACAAGGCAGGTCATTCGAACGACTAAGCCATGTCGATTGAATGAAAGTGGCAAGTCGTTTGAACAAGGTAAAAAATGACCCAAAATAGTAGGGTGTCGTTTGAAGCACCCTTTTAACGACCTTAAAAACGACCATCTAACGACCATATCCGACAAAATCTATGCCTCGAAAAATGCGTCGTTAGTACTAGACTTCGAACGACTTTGACATGTCCTTCGAATGAAGTCCATATGTCATTTGAACGACATCATCAAACTTTGTATTCCAGTCCCAAAAATGTTAAAGTTTTGTCCAGTGAAAAATAATTCATGAAAACAGGTACTGGAGATACGAAATAGTAGCAAAACATACTCAAAACTGAAAAATAAAAAAGTAAATTCAATGTGAGTTTCATGCTAATATAGTATCAATGTGCTAAAACATGGATATGGAGTGAATGTGTGTGAACTTCAATAAATAAATCACAATATGAACACAACGAAACGATCAAGAAGCTCTAATTAGTAGAAAAATGTCATTAAACGTAGTTTTAGCCATATGTGACAATTAATAAATTGAGCTAAATGAACTAAACAAACAACATGCACACAAATTCAGAATTTTGACAATTCTGCAAACAATAGCATCATGATACGATTTTCAACATAAGGATTCGTGGTGTAAATTCGTTTAATTTTCCATCCAAACACCTCAAATATTTATTTTCTTTTCAAGATCTTTTGAGGATTACATTTTTCTCAACTTAGAGAAATCCTATTGGCCATATTTTGG
The DNA here is from genome assembly GCA_949130495.1 of Sambucus nigra. Taxonomy (NCBI): domain Eukaryota; kingdom Viridiplantae; phylum Streptophyta; class Magnoliopsida; order Dipsacales; family Adoxaceae; genus Sambucus; species Sambucus nigra. The sequence continues at coordinate 237,911,212 of OX422222.1, forward strand.
CATATGATTCTTTTTATTGCCTTAATTTTTTTCTCGAGATCTTTTAAACGGTGGCTTTCACGACGAGTTAATTGTACTATCGCAGCCCTTTCTTGTGATCACTCATCATTTTTCCATTTCAAGCAATATAAATCCTCACGATAAACGGTTCTTACATGCACACCTCCTCCTAAGTCGTATTACACATAGATGATAAAATTGAGATAAGAACGTCTCACCAAACTCAAATATGCATGAGATGTCAAGCATTCATGTAAACTCGTGCATGCGTGCAAAGATGGCATATAATGCACATCAACTTCGAAACAACCCTATTAAGACAAAGGTTAAGATCATTCAACACATCAACATTTATGACCAAATGTCCTAGCCACATGGATAATGAAGTAATGGTGGTCCAAGCACACCAATATGCCACATCAAACATGAAAAACTCACGACACAAAAAAATCAAAATTCTTTGTGTTTTTAAAAAAATATTTTTGACCCAAAAATAAAATCCTTTTATATTTTTCAAAAATGTATGAAACCAAAAATCTTTTTGTATTTTCAAATAAGACTCAAATAAAAGAAAAATATAATACAAAAAGATAACATGTCATATCACTAGCAAGATATAAATCATGAAGCAAAGACTAGCGTATGACAAACATGACTAATACAATCATTCATAAAAAATAACATGTGAAGTATCGTGTGCTAGTATGTGAGAATCAACCAACGAAGAATTTAGCATCTCCAAAACATATTTTCTAACCTAAACAGGTGTATACATAACAAAATGGGTTTTGAGAACCGACGGGACACTACGTTTAAACTTCTTAGGATCTTGTCTAAGATTATAGCAAAAATGCCTACGGTGACCTTTCCCACTACAATGCGAACATGTGTAAACATGACAAGGAACGAGATCTTTAGGTTGAACTTTTCTAAAACCCTCGGATGTGGTTGATGCTCTAAAACAAACTATGGTTTTGGCTTTAACATTCAAAGCACTAGAACAAGATAAGCCACTACCATCACTACTTGAATCGCTTAAATCATTTTTCAACTTCAAAATTTTGGACTCAAGCAAATAATTAGACTCCTCAAACTTTCGAGACACCTTCTTTAGATTTTTAATTACCCCTATAAGGTTATCTCGCTCCCCCTTAATGTGAGTAAACTTATCCCTAAGAGTCTTTTCATATGCCACAAAATCATTAATCAAAATATATTCATCAACGACACAAATTCTAGAATTTTTTAAGTCCTCTAACTCTTTTTCTAAAATAAGGACTCTATTATCATTTTCTTCCTTGGCCAAACTTAAAGAATTTAAAATTATCATACAAAGCTGGAAATTTCTCATGAATAATATCTCTTTGAGTTTGAAACGTTTGCAAATATTCAAATATATGTTTAAAACGACAATTTTCTTCTTCAAGAATTTTAATTTGTTTTGCAAACTTCAAATTCAAAAGATTTAATTCATCAAAACTTTATGAATCCATCGAGAGTAAAATAAACCAAGAGTGATAAACAACTAATCACCAAATAAGCACAAACTAAGGATCTACACAATAAAAAGTGTTTCTAGCTCTGATACCAATTTCTTGGCCCCTTTTTCTTCAAATGTGCTTTAAGGATGTTAAAAACAATTTTATTTTCAAAAAACCTTTTCCAAATTTTATCACGCACCAAGTTTGTGAACCAATTTTAGTTAAGCCCAATTTTATCTTGTTTAATCCTAAACATGCATCTAGGTGATTAAAGCAAGTAAAATAAATATGTTCACAATGCCGGATGTATGAGGAAACCACCAAGGGATCGATCCCCACAAGCCTTGATGCTTTTCTTCACTTTAATCGCTCCTCCACAGTGCCCACGCAGAAGTCCTTCTACGATAACTATCCACATCACATGCATCCACGATTGCCTTGGTGTCCACCGATGTAGCTTGGAAAACCGTCTACGATTAAGAACACGAACTCCTTCATTTCTTCACCGCAAAACCCAACGATCAATGTTCAATGTGATGAACAAACCCCAGATAGTGCAAACAAGATCTCTGTATCAATAAAATATGAAAGCTCGGATCATTTTAAACTCTAAGGATGATTTTTATCTTTGAAAACCGTAGAAAACTTTTGTGCAGAAAAATGAAACTATCAAACCGTATTCTAGTTCTGCACTCCCTTCGAAATTCTGAGACAAAAATTCATTAAATAAAAAACTTAAGTCGGCATGTAGTTCTAAAGAGATCCACAAGTCATTTGAACGAGTGTGAGATGTCGTTCGAACGATGTCTTATGTCGTTTGAACCACTAAAACTCAAGATATGATTTCATACGACTCTAAACTGTAATTATCTCAGAATCAATGAAGAGAAAACCTTTAAAAACATTTTAAACATTTATGAACAAAAAATTCCATCCTTTAAATTTTTTTTCGAACATCATACAAATAATTCATTCATACCCGAGAGAGCGAAATGCAATGAAGACGTGAAACGTGCATCAATAAAACTCGGCATGATAAATCTTTGAAGCTTAGCCACTACGTCTTCTAATCAAACACTTCATAGACTTTATGGGAATCATGACAATATAAAATCTATCTATGAGTCAAAACAAGTTTTGTTTCGGGAATAAGTCAAATATGTACAAGTGGACTCAATTAGAAAATTTATCCTTACAACTCTCATCGAATCTTCCAGAAGGATGAAGCTGTACTTCTAGGCCCATATAATTGTCGTCTATACAGACCTACCTTTGCGCCAAGCTATTTATAAACCTGAGCAATTAGGCAAACTAATGGCTTGGGAAGCAGAGTTAGGAGAGTATGACATTTAATACGAACTAAGAACAATTATCAAGGCCAAGCCGTGACGAATTTTATCACTGAATTAACTTATGAAGAAAATCCAATCGAGTAAACTTCTACGAAAGAGAGCTCAACAGTAAAGGTGGAAAAGAAAACTTCTACAGAAGAGAGCTCATCCCTAAAGCAGACCGAGTAGACTTCTTCGAAAGAGAGCTCACCAGTTTCTTCAAATGATCAAACTCCTATAAGAGATAGCTCTGCCATCAAATCGACTGACTAGAATAATGACATACTAGGGTCATCCGCCAGAGAAGAAGAGAGTGCTCGAAATTTGAAGCAAATGAAAAAGTTATTCAAATACGGAGAACTAATCAAAGCCAATTTTGAGGAGGAGATTCCTATTTGACAAATTTTTGTTGATGGCTTGTCTTGTGCCCCTGGTAGTGGAGCGAGATTAATAATTATGACCCAAGATGATATCGATGTGGAATATTCCCTCAGGTCCCAATTTAAGGCCTCCAATGATAAGGCCTAATATGAGGCTCTTATCGTAAGATTTGGGTTGGCAACATCTCTTAGTGCTGAACAAATATTGGCACACAGTGATTCTCAACTCATAGTAAACCAAATTCTTGGGATTTATGAGACGAGAGTCGAATCTATTCAAAATAATTGGCTAAAGCCAAGATAATGTTTGCAGAATTTCTAGCGATCCAGATAGTCAGAGTTCTGAGAGCAGAAAATGCTCAAGCAGATGCACTTGTGCAATTGGTGCCCACCAGTAGGACAACATTAAGGATAATAATTCCAGTGGAAATCCTCACACACCGGAGTATCAATGAGGAAAACGTGAATGTAATTGAGTTGGACTTAGGACTATCCTTGATGGACCTTACACAAGCATATTTGGTTATCGACATTGTCCCAACGGACCCAAAACAAGTGAGGAGACTGTGGTACAAAGAAATAAAATACGTGTTAGAAGGTGAAATCCTTTTCAGAGGAGGGTTCATCATATCGCTTCTCAGATTTGTCCATCCATCCCAAGTCACTAACTTGATAAAAGAGGTGCATAAAGTCACTTGCAGAGCACATTCCGCAGGAAATCACTATTGAATGGGATGGCCACGTAAGGCTATTATTGGCCCACTATGAAGGCATACCGTGCCAAGAAGTGTGATAAATGCAGAAATACGCCTCCATCCACAGAACTCTAAGGGCGTCCCTTACGCCGGTTACCTCCCCTTGGATATTTTCAATGTGGGGGATAGATCTGGCTGACCCCTTATTGAAAACTAGAGGAAGATTCAAGTACTTAGTGGTGGCAGTGGATTATTTCACTAAATGTGTAGAGTGCGAGCCCCTAGTAGAGATGACATACAATGAATTCTTCCACTTCATCTGCAAGAACATTATTTGCCAGTACAGGATGCCATATGCCTTCATCACTGATCATGCTACACAATTTGATAGCCAAGAGTTCCAAGACTATTACATTCACTCTAAATCTAAAAACTACATTCCACACCAGGTCATCCATAGTGCAATGGGCAGACACAGGTGATGGAATGAAAAAAAGGTGAGAAGGCCCCTTCAGTGTGTTCTTTAGGCCATGATGGTTCGAATAAACACAAGTTCAATATTTTTATATTTTTCAAATTTTTAAAGATTAAATCTTTAAACAAAATCAACCCAATTAAACTTAGCACCGATTTTAAACTTTTCATGTGAAAAACTAATTTACTAAATTTTATCTATTTATCATAAAGCACGCATCTAAGGCGACCAACAGATAAAATAAAGTAATCACACCATAAGTTGTCGATGTACGAGGAAAATCACAAAAAAAAAAACTTCGGATGATCCAGCCGACAGATCACTATGATATGGTTTTATAAAGCATAAATAATAGACTTACACAATGACTCGATCCCCCACAAGATTGATCCGCTTCTATATTCAACCACTCATCCACAGTGTAACACAGGAGTATACCCATGCAAGATGACACATCACACGTGTCCATACGCGCCTCAGTATCCACCAATGAGGCTCAACAACCGCTAAACACCTCAATTAGCACGTATGGAGTCCACCACACGAAATAAGTTCTCTCAAGATGAAATAAATATATTTTGGTGCCCAAACTTAAGATCTCAAAGAATATAAATTATGGAACTTGGATCTTAAAACACAAAGGGTGAAACTTGGGGCTTGGAACTTTTGTAAACACGTGTAGAAATGTTATTCGCCAAAAGTTCTTCTAAAATTTTTAGTCCAAAATGCCTTAAATACCGTTTGCACGATTTTCAAGGTGACGACTTATTCCAATGAAAACTAGGGTCGTTCGAACGATAATAACATCTCTTTTGAACGAAAACCTTAGATCGTTCGAACGAGAATGTAATCTCGTTTGAAATTAGCTTCTAACGAGAAGTCACTGTAAATCAGTCCAACCTCGTTAGATGTTCATTTGCTCCCTGTTTCGAATGAAAATGCAAAGTCATTCAAACGAGATATAAAACTCGTTCTAATGAACTAAAAATCATAAAATTTTTCTTTAAAAATCTATATAAAAATATTAAAAATAGTTCTAAACAAATTTAAATCAAAACTAACACCCTTAAAAAATTTTCAAGGACTCATAATTGATATGCATTCATACCTGTGAGACCTCGACAAATGTGAAGACAAACTTGGTACAATAAACACGACATAAGATATCCAAACTTTGAAGCTTGGCTGTTACGTCTTCATCAAACAACATCATAGGCTTATGGGATCAACAACACAAAGTCTATCTTATGACTCAAATAATTTTGTTCGAAATTATGCCAATTACATACAAATTGACTCGATTCGAAATTTATCCTTACAAATCTCCCCTTTGCCTATTTCGGGACAAGACCAAAAAAAATTCCTATGGTCCATCAAGCTCTCTAAAAAGACTCATTCTCCAACCCCCAAAAGGAAAAAGAGTACAGACGCTCGACAGACACACAAAGTTGAGTAGCCTTGCTTTGCTTGAAAACTTTATTACATTGATGTAAACCTGTAATCCTGCACACTTAAACACACCTTCAAATGCAATATAACAAGAATAGATCCTCAAATTAATAAACATCTAACAATGTTTAAACCAATCTCAACCTAGCTAAGATGTCTCCGCCTAAGATAAAAATACTAAACATGCAAAGGAAAGATACCATTTCTCCTCCTTTTTGTTCAAAATTGACAAAGTAAGATAGCATAAACAATTACTCCCCAAAATCAAATCTCCCCCCAAATGCATGATCATAAGAAACCAAGATGATAACATTTTATACCAATTTTAAATATATGAAGGAGGGAATAAAGTACGTAATAGTGTAACATGTAGCAAACACATAACATGGCAATTCAAGAACATATAATCCAATAATTTAAGCATATGTAAACATGGACTAAATGTAAACCGAAAAGACTAAAAAACACGATACTATATATAATATATGCAAAAAATGTACCAATGGAAATCTGGCACATATATATAGGTATAAATGATCACAAAACTCGACACAAAACACATAAGCCTCACACACTAGCATAGTATCGATGTGTCTAAACATGTGAGATGGAATGAATGGGTGTGTGCTATATACAAATGAATTATGACCCAATACTCAAATATGTTTAAGAATTTATAATTAATCGCAAAACTTTATCAAACTAAGCTTTAGCCTCACGTGACAAGATACGATGAACTTAATGAACAAACTAGAACAATGCACACAAGCCTAGAATGTTGATGATTCTACAAATTAATAACGTCATGACAAAGTAAGCACAACTAGGATTCATTGTGAAAACCTGTTAATCTTCAACTAAATGCCCTCAAAAGATAAAGATATATTATATTTTCTTTTCTTTTCTTTTCTCAATTCTTTTGAAGTTAGTTCTTTTGATAGATTACACAAACTAAACTATGTTGACCCTTTTTGACAATTTTTCTATTTTTATTTCCTTTAATCTTTTCATTAGACTCTTTGCAATGGTGGTTTTCCCGCAAAGGAGATTTTCTCCTTTCGTAGCCCTTTCCCGTGCGCCATCATATTTTTTTCAATACCAATCAAAATTGCTTATGGGTAACGATTCTTTCATGCACAAATCTCCCATAGTCACAAAACATGTAGAAGACAAAATTGATGGGAAGAAATCTCACCAAGCTCAAATGTTCATGTGAAGTTAAAGTTCAAAAAGCTCGTGCATTTGTGTGCGGAGGCATATACACAATCGAATTCGTAAAGAAAATCAAGTTTGAAACAACACCACGATAATATGGTTAAGAATAATATAGGTATCTATAATCATAACCAAATGTTCTATCTAGATGGAAAGTACGAAGTGAATTACATTCAAACACACCAATATGCCATACCAAATGTGTAAAACTAAAATACACAAAAATAATTTTTTTTGAGTTTTTGAAAAAAAAATCAAGAGAAAAATACCATTTTTTTTTCAATTTTTAAAAACAAACTCTAACTCAAAAGAAAAATACATTTTTTTGTATTTTTCATTGTGACTCAATAAAATAAAAATAAAAATACAAAACATACACATGTTATAACACTAGCAAACATATATCATGAAGCATAAATTAGAGTATGACAAACAACGCTAACACAATCAACCGTTAGATTTAGCATGGGAAATATCATGTGCAAGCAAACGAGAATAAAAAAGTATAATACGTAAAGCCCGTAAATCCTATTTCCTAAGCCAAGTAGGTGTAAAATGGCACTTAGGGTCTTTGGGAACAGTAGTGACTCTATACTTAGACTTCATAAGACCATTCTTAAGATCGTAGTAAAAATGCCTGAGGTGAGCCTTCCTACCACAATGAGTGCAAGTGTAAGCACGACGAGGAGTGATACCTAAAGTTTGACCTTTTTTAACAATCCTAGTCGACTCTCTCAAACGTATGGTTTTGGCTTTAGGAGTTGGAGCAATACGATCATCGAAGCGAATTCCACACTTGTCATCTTTGATTTGGACGGTGCCTAACATTCTATCCAACTTTTTTGACCTTGCCTCCAAATCAAATTTGACCCAACTCGAGTCTCTCAATATCTCCTCAAGCTCAACAATCCTAGACTCGAGTAAACACCTAGACTCCTCAAACTACAGAAGCTCTTTCTTCATAGACTCTATTAAACCACGAAGACTATCTCTTTCACCCTCAATGTACTCTAGCTTATCTCGAAGAGTCCTTTTACGTGCCCTAAGACCCTCAATCAAAGCACTATCATCATTTCCTATGGCATATTATTTCAACCTAGCTTCCAACTTCAGGTTAGCCTTTTTTTGCTTCAATGTTTCTGCATACAATTCACGAAAGGAAACTTGTAGTTCACTCTCCTACTTTTCTTCATCATCACTCTCATATCCTCTCTCTCGACCAACATTCACTTGGGATTCACAAACTATGGCCTCAAAAGTGTCATTCAAAGGAATATCTTTACGGAAAGATTTCTCGTCAATACTCACATGACTAGCTGATCGAGCATAAATATTATACATGTATCCCCTTAATTTCGGTACCTTTGTGAACTCGAGTGGTGCAATTGATATGGATTTAACTTGTAATTATGCTACTAACCTTTGTTGGAAAGTATTTCATGTTTTGGGATTCTCTTATGTGTTTTACAGGTAAAGAGTGCAAGTGATGAGAAAGAGAAATCGAAATAATGAAAGAAAGGCTAGGAAGGAAAGTTCAAGGGCATTTTCATAATTCTGCAGTCTGATCCCAGAGGTATAGCCAACTGGAAAGTTGAAGATCTCAGAACAATGATAACACTGGAAAAAATAGCACCCAAATCTAAGCTACGATGAAAGAGTGATGACCCCTTGAAGTTGAAGAAAAATCCAAGAAAGAAAGGAAGAAAACATGAAATTTTTCTAAGTGTTGGAAATGAAGGAAAGAAGGCCCAACCAGCAAGTTTCCCCGAACCACATGGTGAACCGATTCTAAGGCGAATCGGTTCGAGGTGCCTAGGATGCGAAATTCTTCTTAAAAGCTGATTGGTCCAAAGAGTTCTAATGTGTTACAAACTCTTCTAAAACGTATTTGTATCTTTGTATTGACTTATAAAAGACAGTTCTGAATAGTTTTTTATAGGTAGAAAAGGAGGAGAATACCCTAGGAACATAGCTTTGATTTGGTGTTTCAAGATCAATTATTTTCCGGTTTGATTGCAAGTTTTAATTCAATTTTCATTCTCTCTAATATTTCCTTGCATGTTTCAGTATACTTTTATCATGATTTCTTTCACATGCAACGTAGTTAATTTATGCATAGTTAGGTTCAATATGTCCAGCTAGATTTTTTAAGGTTAGGATGGATGAACTCAACCCGATGTGAGAGTTGCATGTGTATAAAATTAATCCTATAAACTTAAGGGTTTAATTAGTCCGTATTGCGTAGTGAGCACAACCATTTTAGATCTTTGGATCTCATTTGGTTCGGGGTAATCGGGATGCTTCAGAATGCAATGCGAGTGTAGCTATCGCGATACCTCTTTACTCGTACTCTAATTATGTATGTTGCGGGATTGAACCTCATATATGTAATTCTTGGGAGTACTAAAGTTTGGGTCTGATGAATCACTTAAATTTACGATTAATACTGACAACACACTAGGGTTGAGGGATTATATTCCCGACCCGTTTTTCTCTTCATATTTATTACTTCATTCTTAGTTATCAATCCTTGCTTAATTCGTTAGTTACATAGTCTTAATCTAGTTTCCTTTTACTTAGTAGGATTATTCGCAAATCAATTATTTTTTCGTTGTTTTTAGAGTTGAGTTTAGGTTAACCGTCTGTCCTTCTGTTATCACGATTTTCTCGTCCTATTTCCCTGTGGAGACGATCTCGACTTACCGAGTTTATTATTAATGCGACAGGCTTGCACTTGATCCTAGAGAATATGCACTTTAGAGACACATTCTTAGTCGCATAAAGTTTTTGGCTCCGTTATCGGGGAATTAGGTAGACGTAAGTTAGATTCCGTTAATCTAAGACTTCGACCAAAAAAAAAAAAAATCAAAAAAATCAAAAAACACAAAAAGATACTTCATCCCTCAAAAGCCTGTTAATGAAAAATCTTGAACTCACTCTAACTCCCCAAAATACTCCAACCAACATTCACGAAAACCTGATAGTTGAGTATGACCCCGATAGCCCTCACACTCCAAACGCTCCAAATTTCGAGTTCCATCTCCCATGCTTACACACTCAATTGCAAGTAACACTCCGACATCCCTCTTAGGACACTCTTCAGAGCACACTCCGAGCATACCAAGTGAGGATATAGAGTCATCAAGTGAGAGAGACATGTCACAACACAGTAGTGTAGCCGCAGGTTTGGAAGAGTCCCCGTACCGCCCTTTGAGAGAAATCTTATATCCCGAGCGAACAGTCACTCCGGGATGCATTTTATTCCTGTATAATGCAGGGAAATTTTGCTTTAGGAATGGGATGATCCAGATACTTCTCAACTACAATGGAATGGAGTCAGAAAAGCCATATCTCCACATCCGGGAATTGGAGGAGGCGCACGAGACCCTCAGTGATCAAACTTGCACAAAAGATGTGATCTGCCTCAAACTCTTCCCATTCTCGCTAAAGGATAAGGCTAAGACCTGGCTATGGTCTTTACGTCCAAACTCGATTGCATCATGTAATGAGTTGCAATCTAAATTCCTTAAAAAATTCTTTCCCCCACATCGAATGAACTCCATCAAGGCTCAAATTCAAACCTTTCGACAATTAGAAAATGAGTTATTTGATCGATGTTATGAGCATTTTAACGAGTTAATCACTTCGTGCCCTCATCATGGATTTGATAAATTGAAAATCATTTCCTTCTTCCATAATGAGATGAATATAATTTCCAACAACTCGTTGAAACCATGTGTGATGGTCCATTTGTCGACCTAGACGCCAACGACGCTGAGCTTCACTTGAGGTTTATCACCGAGACTACCCAAGCATGGGATAAATCTGATCCTAGTGCTCATAATCGAACGTGACAAACAACCACCACTCCATCGACGGCCGACCTATTTTACGTAGAAAAGGATACTATGCCGGCCAGTCGACTCGATCTACTTGAGAAAGGAATGCGAGAAGTACTTGAGATATGTGCAAGAGGACCAACTGGCTCCATCTCGAACCTCATTGAGAGGGTGTGTACTATTTGTGAGGCGGGACATTTAACAGAGGAATCCCCGACGATACCTGCCTACAAAGTTATGCTTTAAGAGAAAGTGAGTGGTGTAGGAGGGTTTAAGGGTAATTTTGGTGCACCGCACGGGAATTCTCACAACCCTTCATGGAAAAACCATCCTGGTTTTAGATATGGACAACAAAATGTTGCGATGAATCCTAATTCACATGTTTCCCCTCCCATACCATCACACTTTCAACAAGCACCTCACATGCAGGGACATGTGCAAGCACCACCACTTCTAGGACCATATATCACTCCACCGCGGAGAAATATCGAGGATACGATAAACCAATTTATCACCCAGAATGCAACCACTGCTAGACATGAGCGCATGATCAACGATATAAATGCGACTATTTCAAAGATGCAATCATCGTTGAGTATCCAAGAGAAGGGAAAGTTTCCTACCCAGGGCCAAAGATCTCCCCAAGGTCAAACTAGTGTTAGCTCCACCTCTACAGAACATCAGGAGCAATGTCAAGCCGTGACAAGGGCCGGCCCAAGGGGTAGGCCAATGAGGCAACCGCCTTGGGCCCCCAAATTTGACATAAATTTTTAGGCCCCAAAATTTTTATTAGTATGCTGTATAAATTTTTAGGCCCAAATTTTTTATTAATATGCTGTATAAATTTTTAGGCCCAAAATTCCTTAAACTAAAAGCCCATTAACACCCCTTTATTCTTTATACCCAAAATAAACCCTACCTACCCTTCTCTCATTCTCTTGGCAGCAGTCTCTCTCTTCTCTCATTCTCTCAAGAGGTTTGTTTTTTTTCCATATAATGTTGTTAATTTTTTTATGTTTTGTCTTTTAATAAATTAGTTAACTTAATAAAATCTGTTAATAAAATTAGGTTGCGTTTTTTTTTTTAGTTAACTTAGTAAAATCTGTTATTAATAAAATCTGTTAATAACATTAGGTTGCGTTTTTTTTTTAGTTAACTTAATAAAATCTGTTAATAAAATTAGGTTGCGTTTTTTTTTAGTTAACTTAATAAAATCTGTTAATAAAATAAGGTTGCGTTTTTTTTTATAGTTAACTTAATAAAATCTGTTAATAAAATTAGGTTGCGTTTTTTTTTTTAGTTAACTTAATAAAATCTGTTATTAACATTAGGTTGCGTTTTTTTTTAGTTAACTTAATAAAATCTGTTAATAAAATTAGGTTGCGTTTTTTTTCTATAGTTAACTTAATAAAATCTGTTAATAAAATTAGGTTGCTTTTTTTTTTTTTTTAGTTAACTTAATAAAATCTGTTATTAATAAAATCTGTTAATAACATTAGGTTGCGTTTTTTTTAGTTAACTTAATAAAATCTGTTAATAAAATTAGGTTGCGTTTTTTAGTTACTTTTTTTTTATCCGGCCTTATTTAATAAAATCTGTTATTAATATGTAATTAACTAAAAAAAATATTAAAAAAGAGTACAACCTGATTAGTAATATTTTTAAAGTTAACTAAAAAAAAAATTGCAACCTAATTTACTAAAAGAAAAAACATTAAAAAACTAATAACATTAAAAAAGAGTACAATCTGATTTATGTTTGTTTTTTGTTCTAAATGTTGTTTATTATTATTTATTTTTTGTTCTAAATGCTGTTATGTTTGTCCTAAATGTTAATGTTTTTTGTGTAATAAGTTCATGATGTTAATTTTTTTAATGTATTTTCAGGATTTTTTTAGCGAGGAAAGGCTTTCAAGTTTGATTTACAAATTCAGCAAATCAGGTTCCATTGTTCCTTTATTTGGTTGCGGTTGGAATTTTTTAGATTGATTGTTGAATTATTGTGTATTTATACCATGCCTCCTAGAAAGTATGTTTCTGGATGGGAAAAATTAAAGAAGAAGCAAAAGATAGAAAAATTTATGCAATCCCAAACGGGAGCTCTTGATAAATTTATTTTTAAATTGAATGAAACGGGAAATGAACATGAGAATGAAAATGAAGAAGAAGAAGCTTTGATTGAAGATGAAAATTTGGTGCATCAAGACGATATTAATGAGAATGATAATGAAGAAGGTTTAAACAAAGAGCATGAAAATTTGGTGAATGAAGAATCTAGTAATGAATATGGACCGTTAAATATTTATGATCCTGGAAATTGGGATAAGATTGGTAGAAACCATAGAGAGCTTTTAGTGGAACGAGGGCCCATAAGAGTTGTTGTTGATTTTCCTAAAGATAATGATGGTAGACATTTCTCTCGAGTGCACTACACTCGACAATGGTTGAATGGAGAGAAGCGTGATAGAAGATGGCTGGTATATTCACTTTCTTTAAATAGGGTATTTTGCTTTTGTTGTAAATTGTTTAGGTCGGATGAGAACAAGACTCAATTGGCTACTGACGGATTTAACAATTGGAAAAATATTAATCAGAGGCTTTTAAGTCACGAGGGGGGTAATGAACATATTTCTTGCATGAAAAGTTGGCTTGATTTAGAAATGAGATTGAAAAAGAATGAAACAATTGATTCAGAGGTACAACAAATGATAAATAAAGAGAGAGAGCATTGGAAAGAAGTGTTAGTGAGGATAATTTCTGTTGTTAAAGCACTAGCCAAGAACAGTTTGGCTTTTCGAGGAGATAATGAGAAGATATATCATAAAAATAATGGAAATTTCTTAGGTTTAATTGAAATGATTGTGGAGTTTGATCCAATAATGAAAGAGCATATTCGACGTTATCAAAGTGGTGAAATCCACAACCATTATCTTAGCCACAAAATCCAAAATGAAATTATTGAATTATTAGCGGGTGAGATCAAACGTGAAATCATTAACACAATCAAAGAAGCTAAATATTTCTCTGTCATACTAGATTGTACTCCAGATGCAAGTCACGAGGAACAAATGACTTTAATTATACGTTGTGTTGATATTTCAAAAGGTCAAATTAATGTGGAGGAGTTTTTTCTAGGATTTCTAAAGGTAGATGATACATCGGGATTAGGGCTTTTTAATGAGCTTGAAGAAGTGTTGGCAACTTTGGGACTTAATATTTGTGATGTAAGAGGACAGGGTTATGATAATGGATCTAATATGAAAGGAAAAAATAAAGGTGTTCAGAATAGGTTACTCGAAGTAAATCCAAGAGCATTTTACACTCCGTGTGGTTGTCATAGTCTTAACCTTGCACTTTGTGATATGACAAACTCTTGTTCTAAAGCTGTTTCTTTTTTTGGTGTGGTACAACGACTTTATACTTTATTTTCTTCTTCTACCAAAAGATGGGATATTTTGAAAGAACATGTTGAAGGTTTAACTCTGAAGTCTTTGTCACAAACACGATGGGAGAGTCGCATTGACAGTGTTAAAGCGGTAAGATTTCAAGCTAGAAAATTAAGAGATGCGTTAATTCACTTAGCAAATGTGGATCGGGAACCGAAAACAAAAAGCGAAGCCGAATCATTGGCAATTAATGACATGGAGAATTTTGAGTTTTTATTAAGTATGGTTATTTGGCATAATTTATTGTTTGCTGTCAACACTGTTAGTAAATTTCTACAAAAAGAAGATATGCAAATTGATATTGCCATTGATCAATTGAAAGGACTAATTAAATACTTTCAGGACTACAGAGAGAATGGGTTCAAAAAAGCCATGATTGAAGCACAACAATTAGCAATGGATATGGAAATTGAAGCGATGTTTCGTGAAAAACGAGTCATTCAAAGAAAGAAGCAATTTGATGAGAGTGTTACTAAAGAGGTGGAACTTTCAGGCGAAGAATCATTTCGAATCAATTACTTTTTACATGTAGTGGATCAAGCTATTTCTTCACTCAAGAGTAGGTTTGAACAATTCGAATGTTATGAAGGGTTTTTTGGGTTTTTATTTGATTTGAAGAAGCTTAAGTCCATGGATGATGATAGTTTGAAGACTTAGTGTGACAACCTTGAAGAAAAACTCAAACATGGAAGCCATTATGATATTGATGGTAAGGACTTATTTTTGGAGTTAAAATTATTGAGAGAATACTTGCCAAAGGAAGCGAAAAAAGCCGTTGATGTGTTGAATTGTTTGCATACAATGGATGGGACTTTTCCAAATGCGTGGATAGCTTATAGAATATTATTGACTATACCAGTCACCGTTGCAACTGCAGAAAGAAGCTTTTCAAAGTTGAAATTAATCAAATCTTACCTTCGATCAACAATGTCACAAGAGAGGTTGAATGGACTAGCATTATTATCAATTGAAAAGGATATGGTGAAAAAACTTGATTATCCAAGCTTGATTAGTGATTTTGCAACAAAAAAGGCGAGAAGATCATATTTTAATTAATATTTTCAGTTTATTATCCTTGTTTTGTTTACTTTTTTTTAGGGGGGAGGAGGAAGAGTACTTGAGTGATAATTGTAGGTCTTTTGGCCATGGTGGGTTGTTTAAAAATGATACATTATATTTATCATTAGTATTCTGACAGCTTATATATTTGAGTCATTTCCTATTATCTTGTAAAAATACAAAAATATATATTTTGCATAAAAAAAAATTATTATATAAAAGGCCCCATTTTACAAGTTTGCCTCG
The DNA here is from genome assembly GCA_949130495.1 of Sambucus nigra. Taxonomy (NCBI): domain Eukaryota; kingdom Viridiplantae; phylum Streptophyta; class Magnoliopsida; order Dipsacales; family Adoxaceae; genus Sambucus; species Sambucus nigra. The sequence goes on from OX422222.1 coordinate 237,926,827, forward strand.
AGCCCCAAAAACTATGGGGCCGGCCCTGGCTGTGACCACTCTTCGTAGTGGAAGAGTTATTGATTTATCACCTCCTCCACACGACGCAACCAAATACAAGGAGATTTCGCCCGACACGAAAGGCCAAAGATGTCCCCTTGAAAGAGAGTGATAAATAAAACACTAGTGAGCCCGAGGTAGTAGTGAAACCACCCTCCGCGGAACCGTTTCCTTAAAGGCTAGTTCCTTCCCACAAAGGAAATCCCCGTGATGAAGTACTAGACGTGATAAAGTAAGTAAAGTTAAATTTACCTCTCCTCAATGCCATTAAGAAGATTCCAGCTTATGCAAAAGTCATCAAGGACTTGTTAACAGTGAAGAGGAGGATGGAGGTAAAGAAAAACGTATTTCTAGCATAGAACGTGAGCTCCATTCTACTTAATGATCTCCCGCCAAAATTCAAAGATCCCGGTGCACCCACCATTTCCTGCATCATTGGAGAAAATAAAATTAAAAAAGCCTTGACTTGGGAGCATGTGTCAATATCCTCCCTTACGCCATATATAGGCAACTCGATCTGGGTGACCTCAAGCCCACAAAGATCACTCTCCAATTGTCGGATCGAACCGTGAAGATCCTAAGAGGTATAGTTGAGGAAGTGATCGTCCAAGTTGACACTTTCTACTTCTCGGTAGACTTTGTCATTTGGGACACGGAGCCCTCCTTCGCCTCGAGCAATCATGTTCCCATCATTCTCGGGCCCCCATTCTTAGCTACGGCTAACGCAATAATCAATACTCGAAATGGGAAGATGCCACTCACCTTTGGGAATATGACCTTAGAGACTAACATCTTCCATATAGCCCAACATACAGGGGAAGAAGATGATCTTCACGCGGTGAGTTTAATCGATGAGATCGTAGAGGAGTACTTTGAGGAAAAATATTGTTGAGATGCCCTAGGGACCTGCTTAGTGTCGAGCCACTAGAGTGAGGGGGCGTATACTGAATTCGAGAAGGAAGTTGAGGAGTTGAGAGAATTACTTGATGAGAGAGCGTCAGACGAGGATGAGAGAGATGTAAGTTGGGTTTCTCAATTCGAGGAGTTACCGCCAAGGGAGGCACGCATGGTTCCCTCCAGTGACAAATTTCCATCCATTGAATTGAAGAAACTACCCTCCCATGTTAAATATGCATATCTAGGAAAGGACGAGACATTTCCTGTTGTTGTCTCCTATAGCCTAGATGAAGAGCAGGAGGGTAAGCTATTAAAGATTTTGAGGAAGCACCAAAGTTCTTTTGTTTGGTGTATTGCTGATTTGAAGGGGATAAGTCCTTTGATTTTCACCCACAAGATCCACCTCGAGGAGGACGTAAAGCTCTCGAGAGAAATGCAAAGAAGGCTAAACCCCAATGTGAAAGAAGTGGTAAGGACCGAAATCATTAAGTTATTGGATGCCGGGATTATCTATCCAATCTCGGATAGTAAGTGGGTGAGCCCCATTCAAGTTGTCCCGAAGAAGTCGGGCATGACAGTGATAAAAAATGCTAAGGGAGAGCTAGTTCCCCAACGTACCACCACCGGGTGGTGCGTTTTCATTGATTACCGGAAACTCAATGTAGGAACTAGGAAAGACCACTTCCCCTTGTCATTTATTGATCAGATGCTTGAGAGAGTAGCGGGCTACCCTTACTACTTCTTCCTTGATGGTTACTCCAGATATAACCAAATTGAGGTAGATATACTTGACCAGGAGAAAACGACCTTCACTTGCCCCTTTGGTACGTTTGCCTACAAACGTATGCTATTCGGCTTGTGTAATGCACCTGCGACCTTTCAAAGGTGCATGTTGAGTCTATTTAGCGACATGATTGAGAGAGGACTCGAAGTGTTCATGGACGACTTTAGCATTTTTGGCACCTCTTTCGATATTTTTCTGGTAAATCTGGAAAAAGTACTAACTCGGTGTGTGGAGAAAAATTTTGTGCTAAATTGGGAGAAATGCCATTTTATGGTCACTGAGGGAATAGTTCTTGGCCACATAGTTTCATCCAAAGGGATTGAAGTTGATAGAGCTAAGATAGATGTCATAGCCGATCTACACACACTAAAATCGCTCAAAGACGTGCGCTCCTTGGGCCATGCGGGGTTTTATCAAAGGTTCATTAAGGACTTTAGAGCCATCGCTAGGCCCTTAAGAAACCTTCTTATGAAGGATACCCATTCGAGTGGAATGAAGCATGCCAAAGTGCTTTCGAAAAATTAAAAAGCATGCTTGTTTCCTCTCCCATCATACAAGCACCAGATTGGTCCTTACCATTCGAGCTCATTGTGATGTAAGTGATTTTTCAATAGGGGATGTTTTGGGCCAACGAAAGGATAAAAAGGCTCATGTCATCTACTACGCTAGCCGGACTCTTACCAGACCTCAACTCAATTACTCCACTACGGAGAAGGAATTACTAGCCGTAGTATTTGCTCTAGACAAATTTTGATCCTATCTCATTGGGACACCCATCACTTGTTTCACCGACCACGCGGCTTTAAAATACCTCCTTGAAAAGAAAGACACAAATCCGCGCCTCATTAGGTGGATCCTAATCCTACAAGAATTTAACCTATCCATTAGAGATAAAAAATGAGTAGAAAATGTCATTGCAGATAATCTATCTTGACTTTCATCCGATGTACGTAGAGATCCGATACCCCTAGATGAATATTTTCTGGATGAGAAACTCTTTGCTACCTTTTTTTTGCCTTGGTTTGCGAATATAGTGATTATCTTGTCACGAGAGCCGTCCCTCCCGAGTGGACACTGCAAGATAAGAAGAGGTTCATTACTTGGTCGCGCATCTTTTTCTATGACGATCCCTTCGTTTTTAAATATTGCGCTGACCAAATCATCTGACGGTGCATACCGGATGACGAGATACCGAAAGTCATCCAATTCTGTCATTCAGAGGCTTGTGGAGGTCACTTTTTGACGAAAAATATGGCCACTAAGATTCTTCCAAGCGACTTCTATTGGCCCACATTATTTCAGGATATGAACAATTCTTGCAAATCTTGCGATAGGTGTCAAAGAATGGGAGCGATTACCCGACAAGACATGATACCATTAACCCCGATACTCATTATTGAGATCTTTAACTGCTGGGGTATTGACTTCATGGGGCCTTTCCCCCCATATTTTGGTATCCCATACATCCTTCTCGCGGTAGACTACGTTTCTAAATGGGTGGAAGCCATACCTACCAAGACAAATGACAACAAAGTGGTGATTAGGTTCCTACAGGAACACATACTTTCCCGCTTCGATGCTTCGAAAGTGATAATTAGTGATAACGGCACGCACTTTTTCAATAGGCCATTCGAGAAGCTCACGGGAAAATATGGCATCGTTCACAAGGTTGGAATGAACTATCACTCACAGACGAATAGGCATGCTGAATTAGCGAATTGAGAAATCAAGCACATCCTTGAGAAGATCGTCAATCCTAACCGGAAAGATTGGTTACTTTGATTGAATGATTCACTATGGGCCTATCGTACTGCATATAAAAATTTAGTCGGCATGTCCCATTCCGCTTTGTGTATGGAAAACCTTGCCATCTTCCCGTTGAATTAGAGCACAAGGCATATTGAACAATTAAGAAGGCGAATTATGACATGGATAAAGTCGGTGAAGCTTGCAAGCTTCAATTAAATGAGTTAGAAGAGATACGCAATGACGCGTATGAGAACACAAAAATTTCCAAATAAAAGATGAGACTCGCCCACGATAAGATTATTCGACGCAAAGAGTTTCTTCCCGGGCAAAAAGTGCTTCTCTATAACTCTCGGCTTCATCTATTTCTGGGAAAGTTATGGTCTCGATGGACTGGCCCGTTCGTTGTGAAGAATGTATTCCCTCATGGAGCTGTGGAATTAGAAGATTTAAAAGGGGGAATAAGTTTAAGGTTAATGGACAACGCCTAAAGCCATATCTAGAGGCATGGGTGGAAGAAGTCGACACCATTTGGTTGTCAGACCCCATTTACGGGGTAGATTGAGCTGAAAATGAGAGGTCATCACACCCCCGATGCGTATGGGATGAATTCTTGTGTACAATAGTAGTGTATGAGTTAGGATATTTATGAGTCCGAAGGCACAATTCATGTTAGAGATCGAGGTAGCACACTTTTTCAGAAAGCTTGCACGCATTTTGAGGGGTGGTAGAGGATTTTTTTCGAGAACCCGAGGGTCTAGGATATCTTAAGGGGCCATACACAAGTGTTGAGGCATGAGAGAGAACTTAGATTTTGATAGATGAGAGAAACAAGGTTTTCAAGACACCAAGATCCCCCGAACCACAGGGTGGACCGATTCGGGGTACAGTGCGAACCCGTTCGGGGGTCCTTGCAGATTCTTCCCCCCATTTTTTCCAAATCCATTCTCTTCTCCTTTTTCCCTCCATTCATTTTCCCCACGAATTTTTACCCTCTAAAACTTCCCCCCCATCACTTTCAACTCCAAATTCAATCCCACCTTCATCTCCCTCCATACCTATTCCCATTTCTCACCAAAAGTCATCCCCACACACCATTAAATTCACGCTCAAACCCCCTCTATCTCTCACACTTTCACCACTTCATTTCTCTCTCTCTCTTCAACATCATATCACCTTTCTCTCTCTCTCTCTCTCACCTTGCCGCGCCCTCACCAAGCAAACTTTCGTCCTAAAAAATATGACGACACAACCATACTCGATGACGAGGGTGCGGGAGTACTTCTACCACCCGTAGTGAACGCCAAATGAGGGTGACCCACCCCGACCGTCCTATTCTCTATGATGATCCCGATGAGGGTACGGGGAGGAGGGAAATGACGCCTCAATGATGGATGTGGGGGACGAAGAAGAGTATAATGAAGATGAGGATTCCGACTACACGTCAGAAAAATGACGACCTTGAAAATCGTATCACCTCCTTAGAGTACCGTTTTGATGGGTTCGTGAATGAGTACCGACACGACACTAGCATGATGGCGCGTCTACGAGCCGACCTCTATCGCCTTCAAGTGGGTCCGAACGCTCCTCTCCCTACATACTTCAATGACCCATATGATCCCAATGCTCCCAGTTGCTCGTACCCACCTCCACCACATTAAGCCCATGCTGTCAAGCTCTTATTTTCCCATTATTATGATGTGTGCATCTCCTTCTTTGTTTCATCATTGTAACACGCGCCTTTATAATGATTTTTTTTTTTGCTTTTTTCTTTTTTTGCTTGTTTTATTTCTTGCACTCATTATGTCGTCTTCTTTAGATTTTAGTCCTTTTGATTGAGGACAATGCAAAAGTCTAAGTTAGGGGGGGGGGGTGATAAGTGCGTTTTTCTAAAACTTCGCAAATTTTTCAAAAGCCCAAAAATATTTACTCTAAAAAAAAATTTAAAAAATATTGAAAAACCAACAATATTTTTCTTCAAAATAAATAAAAATTGGAATTTAAAATTTTCAAAAATATCACCTTTATTCTATTTGAAGTCTCAAATTGTAAAATCTCAATTGCATAAAGCCGAAATTGACCAAAGATGGAAATTGTGCGAAAATTGACGACTTAGCGAGTAAGTGTGGAGATTAACAAAACCCGGTGAGATTTCGAACCTATCGATCTTTTTGAGTTTTTAAAACAATCCGAGTTAATGGTTAACTCAAAGTTCAGATTCGACGTTGTAAATAAGTCGTTGATGATCTCAATTCTTTGTTTTGATCGGTTACGGGAAACATTTATGATGTTGCCTCGAAAAGTGCGCTACAAATATCTAAATTAAATTTGTCTCGAGACGCATATGGTAAATTAATAAGTAATTCGGACAATGAAGTAGGCCATCGTTTGTTACTAAAAAACATTAGCCATAAAAAGATGTGAAAAATTATCCTTTTGATAACCCGATTGAGCCGAATAAATTTTTTCCTTTTCGTTTGGTACCCCGAAAAACCCAAGAAGCCCGAAATTGTGAGAATTAGTAATGTCATCAAGTAAGTCCAAAGAGTGCAATAAAAAGGGGCAAGAAAAAAAATTGATAGAAAAATGCTCAACATAAATCGCAAGAAAAAGAATAGAAAATGAGTAAAAGCCCGAAAAAGCACTAAGGAACATCATAAGAAAAAAATTCCAATTCCAAAGTGCCCAACCATTTCCATGTTGCCCAATACACCTTTAACCTAAAAAGTCCTAAATGAGTTCGAATTGCGAAATTGATTACCGCATGGAGAGCTAAGATACAAAAAAATAATATAAGAGATTAAATGGTGTGAACTAGAGGCGATGTTTCCATTCCCTTATAACCGTACTCCGATGATGAGATCTTTTTACTTCAAATAGTCAGTCTTTCTAATTGTGTGTGTGAACTTGTGTCCATTATTATTTACTCTTATAAATCACGCATACCGAAAGAATATCCACCCTTCAGAGTGATTCGTTTGCGAGTGTATTCGGTGAGATTTTGAAATCGAAACGAATTTTCGAAAAGCAACGTAATGATCAATCGGTGGAAATTTGAGGTTAATTTTCGACTTCGCACACACACACGACAAATTGAGACTCTTTTGAATATGAACTTATGGTGATTATTTTCCTGAAAGTTTAAATTGTACAATTTTTAAGTATTTTGATTTTTTTCATTGAGTCTAAGTCGAATTTTGTGGGTAAATTCACTGCAACACGAGACAACACTCGTCCTATTAGGGTAACCTATGGGTTTAACGGCTTGTTGCATACGCTAAATGCAATCGCTTGCCCACGACAAAGGTATTCTATCCCAATAAAGTGTTTAGAAGTGTTGTTACGTTATTCCTTTTCTTTTACATTGCTCGGGATGCGCAAAGTTCTAAGTCAGGGGGATTTGATCGGGCATAAATATTGTATATTTATCCCCTTAATTTCGGTACCTTTGTGAACCCGAGTGGTGCAATTGATATGAATTTAACTTGTAATTATGCTACTATCCTTTTTTGTCAAGTATTTCGTGTTTTGTGCTTCTCCTATGTGTTTTATAGGTAAAGTATGCAAGCGATGCGAAAGAGAAATCGAAACAATGAAAGAAAGGCTAGGAAGGAAAATTCAAGGGATTTTTTTTAATTTTACAGCCTAATCTTGGAGGTGGGGCCACTGGAAAGTTGAATATTTCGGAACAACGATAACACTGGAAAACGCCGAACCTAAATCCGAGATACGGTGAAAGAGTTATGACCCCTTGAAGTTGAAGAAAAATCCAAGAAAGAAAGGAAAAAAACATGAAATTTTTCTAAGTGTTGGAAATGAAGGAAAGAAGGCTCAAACCAACAAGTTTCCCCGAACCACATGGTGAACCGATTCTGGGGTGAACCGGTTCGGGGTTCCTACGAACCGATTCGAGGTGCCTGGGACGCGAAATTCTTCTTAAAAGCTGATTGGTCCAAAGAGTTCTAATGTGTTACAAACTCTTCTAAAACGTATTTGTATATTTGTATTGACTTAGAAAAAACAGTTCTGAATAGTTTTTGATAGGAAGAAAAGGAGGAGAATACCCTAGGAACATAGCTTTGATTTGGTGTTTCAAGATCAATTATTTTCGGGTTTGATTGCAAGTTTTAATTCAATTTTCATTCTCTCTAATATTTCCTTGCATGTTTCAGTATACTTTCATCACGATTTATTTCACATGCAACGCAGTTAATTTATGCATAGTTAGGTTCAATATGTCCAGCTAGATTTTTTAAGGTTGGGATGCATGAACTCAACCCGATGTGAGAGTTGGATGTGTATAAAATTAATCCTATAAACTTAAGGGTTTAATTAGACCGTATTGCGTAGCGAGCACAACCATTGTAGATCTTTGGATCTCGTTTGGTTCGGGGTAATCGGGATGCTTCAGAATGTAATGCGAGTGTAGCTATCGCGATATCGCTTTACTCGTCCTCTGATTACGTATGGTGCAGGCTTGAACCTCATATATGTAATTCTTGGGAGTACTAAAGTCTGGGTCTGATTAATCACTTAAATTTATAATTAATTTTATACTGGCAACACACTAGGGTTGAGGGATTGTATTCCAGACCTATTTTTCTCTTCATATTTATTACTTCATTCTTAGTTATCAATCCTTGCTTAATTTGTTAGTTCCATAGTCTTAATCTAGTTTCCTTTTACTTAGTAGGATTATTCGCAAATCAATCATCTTTTCGTTCTTTTTAGAGTTGAGTTTAGGTTAACCGTCTGTCCTTTCGTCGTCATGATTTTCTCATCCTATTTTCCTGTGGATACGATCCCGAGTTACCGGGTTTATTACTAACGCGATAGGCTTGCACGTGAACCTAGAGAGTACGCAGTTTAGAGACACATTCTTAGTCGCGTCACTAGCCATGAACGCAGTAAAGTTGCGCTCAATGGAGAAATTATTTTACTCTTTCGGATCACTATCACTAAGGGTGGAATTAAATGCTATCAGTTTCTTCCCTCCTTCCTTAGTTTAGTTGGGCACTCATCTACCCTATGGCCATAATCCTCACAACCAAAATATCTCTACGAATCATCCCTCTTAAAGTTCTCATTCCTATTCTTAGGGACGTGATTGGAATTGTTGTTCTTAATTTTCTCAAACTTTTTGTATCTTTCGATTTCTTTTGGAATTGGAGAAATTTCTTGAATTTCTTTGCCAATATGGCCACCTCCTCGGAATCGACGTTAGACTCATCATTCAAAATATGTGTTTTCTCCTTATGGGATTTCAAAGCTATGCCCTTTTCTTTCTTCGTCACATTCTTGGAGGTAAACATGTCAAGCTCACAAGTTTGTAAGTCACCTACAAGCTTTTCAAGTTTTGTCGAGTCAAGTGTACCCAAAGAATTTAAAACAGTCACCTTTGGATTAAATCTGTCAGGCAACAACCTTAAGATTTTTTTTATCACTCGGTTATCGAGTATCTTCTCTCCCAAGTTAAATGAAGAGTTAACTATGTCGGACAATCTACTGTAGAACCCATCAAAGGTCTCACTCTCTAATATCTTAATCGTTTCAAATTGAGTGGTGAGGTTTTGGAGTGTGGAAGCGTTAACAACACTAGTTCCTTCATGGGTGACTTGTAGTATATCCCAAGCCTCTTTTGATGTCTCACACATCATAATATGACATAATTCCTCTGGGGTGACATAACGAAAAGGAGCACTTAAATCTTTAGAATTATATTGCGATAATTTATGCCCATCTTCAGTCCACGACTCTACAGGTTTTAAGTAAATTGCCTCTCTATCTCTCATTACTGGTGGTGACCACCCCATAACAATAGCTAATCACACCCGCTCATTTATATCCTTAAGTGCTGACTTCATACACATTTTTTAGTGAGCATAATTTGACCCATCAAACATAAGGGCTCTAAAACCATCAAAACCTCCAAAATTCATGCCTAAAGACACGAGATCAAAATACAAAAACTGAGCGTTCTAGATTTGATACCAATTTTAGAAGGTCCCTATAGTGTGTTCTTTAGGCAAAGATGGTTTGAATAAACAAAAGTTTAATATTTTTAAAGATTGAACCTTTAAATAAAATTTCCCCAATTAAACTTATCACCGATTGTTGTATGTAAAAATTATACTTCCACCTGGACTAATGATGAGAGTACACCTGCCATTCAGGATGCCCGACCAACAAACTTGATCGACTTCAGAGCACTTAGTCGGCTATATCGCCGACCAACACCAGAAGGCCAATCAACCGGAACACCTAACATTGCTCGGACGAGAATGCCAACTAACTTGGAACAACTAATATCTTAGTCATTGTATACATATGTAAGTGCATGACAATATAAATACGTTCCATATTTAGGGTTTTGGAACCTTATAAATAGATATCATCCCCCAGCTAATAGGGACAAGTCAATTCACAACAACTCAAGTCACTCATTTATGAGCTATTGTAAACCCTTGAATAAAATAACAGTGGATGCAGGCTTTCTTCTATAGTTGAACCACTTTACAAACCTTTGTCTTTGTGTGTGTGATTTGGGTTACTTATATTTTATTTATTTGTAATTATAAGTTTGGAATCAATCCATTTTTAGACATCAACAAATTGGCGCTGTCTGTGGGAACGACTAGTCAGTCATCGTTCTCTACCTCGTCTGTTCCATAGTTCATCCCTTGCCTTAGAGAATGACTACTAACCCAGAAAGCAGTCTTGCTATCGTAAATAATGTCCTAGAATCATCTGCCCCTCCTGACGAGGAAAATCTCCAAAAAATTCTTATTAATTTGGCAAAAGGATAGGAAGCGATGCAAGAGTCAGTCCGATAATTGGCCCGTGCAGTGCAAGATAAGTACTCCAACTCTAGGAGAGATATAACACCCCCACCTGCCAGAATTGGAAGGAGTCATAGGTCTAATGCGTCCTATGATCATTCTTATCGCCCAGGAGTAACCTCCTTATTCCGTTCAACAGATTATTATGACGATAGATCCTTTTCTCACGAAAGTCCAAATGCTTTGGAAAGGCTCAGTAGGGAGTCTGCCTTTGATCGGTTAGGTCCTGAGTAACAAGGGGTAATGGAAGGGAACATCAATGTCACCATGAAGTTCCTCAGAGATCAAGAGTCAGTATTAGCAGGTCTGTGCATGCTTAGCATACTTTTTCGAAAGAGAGATCAACCCATAGGCACAATAAAGCCCCAAAAGATACTTGAGCCAAATCAGGAGAACAATCCTTGATGGTATCCATACAATATCTGGAGGATCGTCTGGGCAAAATATATAAAGCCAAAAACCTGTTGCAAAGGAGTTTTGTCATAGGATCACCCTTTGTGCAAGACATTGTGGATTACTCTACATCGATAAAATTTAAAACACTTGTGATCACTCCTAAGTACGATTGAAAGATGGACCCAGTCCTACACATCGAGCAATACCAAGCTGCCACTGATATATACTCTATCCCCGATGAAATGAGATGCAGGGCATTCTCTAGCTCTATCACATGACTAACCTAGATTTGGTATAATAGCATACCTAGAGATAATATTTCTTGTTTCAATCAACTCTTCGAGCAATTTATTACTAATTTCTACTTTGGGGCTAAACTAATCAAGGATGTTACTCATCTGTTGACTGTGCGTCAAAAGCCGGGGGATCCGATTTCATAATGAAAAATTAAAAGTTGTTGATTATAAAGAAAAGACCGCCATTTAATCACTCATGAGCGGGATACTAGCCAAAGATCTCTATTACTCCCTAGAAAAGAAGCCACCAAAAATAATGGCGGAATTGATGGCTAAAGATGCCAAGATAATGAATGTCGAAGAAGCTATAGCTACCAAAGGGGGCTACGGATTCCAAAGTCGAAGACCAGAAGAATGATTCTTTCAAAAAGGATCGAGGAAATAAGAAGCAAGACAAGTTGGAACAAATGGATAAATATGATGAATACACCCCTCTCACTAAAGGCATACATCATATCTTGGAAGAAATTAGGAATAATAAAGAGCTGCACTAGCTGGGAAAGTTAAAGGCACCCCCCAATCGAACGGACACTTCAAAGTTTTGTGAATTTCAAAGGATCATGGGCATACCACTCATAAGTGCATTTATTTGAAAAATAAAATTAAAACTCTGATTCAGAGGGGAAAGTTGTCCAAATTCCTCGATCAAGAGCATTGTCAAAATAATAGGAGAAGATCAAACTCACCCCACCGAGGAACAAACGATAAGAAAAGAGCATGCAATTAAGAAGTTGGCGACGATCCTGACCTATCCAATAGACCAGAGGAACCAGAAATGGACGTCGAAATGATATCTTTTGAATATCATTTTATTACAGGAGGTGATGCTGGAGGAGGAGATGCGATAACAGAAAGGAAGGCCTACATGAATGAAGCTAAAGATTGTCCAATCGTCAGATATATTGATAAGGTCGCCTCTGATGAAGGACGACCAAGAAAGGTCAATAAAAATTGACTAGTAATTGGTTTCTCTAAGAATGATCTGAATGGGGTACCTTATCCTCATAACGATCCGTTCGTTATCATATGCCGAGTTCCTAAATATAGGGTTACATGGATACTTGTCGATAATGGAAGCTCAGTAGACGTAATGTTCTATAAGTGCTTTAGTAAGCTTGCTGGAACCGTATCATAGACTACTCATAGGATTCTCTGGATAAAGAGTATATCCATTTGGTACTGTCAAGTTGGACGTCCTAGTCGACACTTAGCCTGTGAGTAGGTAAGAACGGATTCGTTTCTTCGTGTTGGATAAGAATGTCCCATATGCCTACAATATCATTATTGGCAGAGTGGGAATAAAGAGATTTTAGGCCGTCCCATCCACAGTTCCTCAATGTATGAAGTTCCTGACTAACTTTGGAGTTAGCATGGTCAATGAAAACTAAAAACATGCCAGATAATGCTACTATACCTCAGCCGATCAGCACGAGGTCAAGAAGATCACCACCACTTATCACATCGACACATTGGACCTAAGAGAATAAAACGATCTGGTTAAGGTATAAGTCAAGGAGGAGATATAATCCATTGTCTTAGATGATGAGAAGACAGAAAAAACTACAAAAATTGGTTCAAGGTTAACCCCTTCTCTCAAATAGGAATTAATTAAATTTCTTAAAGAGAAAAAGAGTGTGTTCTTCCGGATCCATGAGGATAGGCCGATAATCGACCCTAATTTCCTTTACCATGAGCTCAATATAGTCAAAGACTCCTAGCCAATCAAATAGAAGATAAGAGTTTTCAGTCCCGAGCAAAATGTGGCAATTCATGAGGAGGTAGAGAAATTGCAAAAAGCAAAGTTCATCGAAGATGTCAAGTACCCGACCTGCATGTCTAATGTGGTGATGGTAAAGAATAATAATAATAAGTGGCACATGTGCATTAATTTTATCGATCTCAATAAATCTTGCCTAAAAAATCATTTTCCTTTGCCAAGGATTGATCAATTAGTAGATGTAACGGTAGGTCATGAGTTGCTTAGCTTTATGGATGATAATTCTGGTTACAACACATTCTTCATTACTAGCCGAGGAACATACTGCTATAACGTCATGACCTTTGGGCTAAAAATGCTGGATCAACGTATCAGAGGTTAGTAAATAAATTTTTTAAAGAATAAATAAATAAAAATATGAAAGTTTATGTTGATGATATGCTCACCAAAAGCAAGGTGGCCACCAACCACATCGCTGATTTAACCCAAACGTTCGACCAATTAGAGAGCATCAAATGAAGCTCAACCCGATGAAGTGTACCTTTGGGGTATAAGAAGGAATATTTCTAGGGTAGATTGTCAATCAAAGGGGGATATAATCTAATCTCGATAAAATCAAAGCTTTAATGGAAATGCAGCTCCCAACTAGCAAAAAAGAGGTGAAAAAGCTCACAAGAAGGGTAACAGCCTTAAATTGCTTCGTTTCTGGGGCAACCGGCAAGTGCTTTCCATTCTTCAAAGTGCTTAGAAAGACTTTTGAGTGGAATGTTGAATGTGAAATAGATTTTGTTGAAGTTAAGATATATATGGAATCTCCACCAGTGCTCTCCTGACCAATAATGGGAGAAAAATTGTATTTGTATGTGGATGTTTTAGAATCAGCTGTCAGCTCGGCACTCATCCGATTAGAGGAAGGAGTCCAAAAGCCAGTGTATTATACACATAAAGATTTCTAAGGAGTTAAAATCAAATACCCACGCTTAGAAAAGTTGGCACTAAAACTAATAGAGGCATCCAAGAGAATGAGGCCATACTTTAAAGCCCACACTATTGTACTATACACTGACTTGCCTTTAAGACAAGCCCTACATAAACCTGAGAAGTCGAGAAGATTAATGTCTTAGGCAGTGGAACTGGGAGAATATGATATTGTATATGAACCACAGACTTCGATGAAGGGGCAACCAGTAACAGATTTTGTTATAGAATTTACTTATGCAGAGGTGTCAGATCAACCAAGTTTTCCTACCGAGCAGAATTCTCCGAAAGAGAGCTCCGCTCAAAAGAAAATCGACATAGTCGCCAACCAGCCAAAATCCTCATCTGCCCAGGAAAAATCTCAACGTCTGGCAGAGCAAAGCCAAAAAATATTCAAGCATGGAGAACTAGTAAGTGAAGAGTTCAATAATGAAATTCTAATATGGAAATTGTTCGTTGATGGTTCTTCTTGCACCACTGGAAGTGGGGTAGGGCTCATCCTAAACAACCCCAATGATCTAGCTGTTGAGTATGCCTTGAGATTTCGATTTCATGCGTCTAATAATGAAGCATAATATGATGCCTTGGTTATAGGGGTGGAATTAACATCAACTTTAGGTGCCGAATAGGTGGTGGCACACCATGATTCACAATTCATTGCTCACCTGTTGCTTCAAATCTATAGGGTTAAAGGACAGATAATGAAAAGGTACTGAAAAAAGACTATAAAAGTAATATCTTCATTCCCAGCGATGAAAATAATGAGAATCCTAAGACTGGATAATGCCTGAGTAGATGCGCTTGCTCGACTAGCTTCAGCCACTCCCATGGAACTTAAAACAACAATCCCAGTAGAGATCCTCACTAACAGGAGCATTGATATGGAGATAGTCAACATGATGTCCATCAATTTATGTCCTTTATGGATGAATCCTATCAAAAATTATATTGAGACACGAATCTTACCCTTCAATCAGAAAGAAGCCAGGAAATTAAGATACAAAGCAGCTTGCTATGTCATGGAAAAAGGTGTGCTGTATAGGAGGGGGTATATCTTTGCAGCGATGTGTCCATCCAATAGAGGTGGAGGACTTAATGAAAGAAGTCCATCAAGGTTCATGTAGCGCCCATTCGTCTGGAAGGTCCTTGGTGCAACGAATAGCTATGCAAGGCTACTATTAGCCGACGATGAAAGATGATTGTATTTCGTTCGCAAAAAAGTGCGATAAATGCCAGAAGTTTACTGCAGTTCACAGAAATCCAGGTGCTTCCCTAACTCCTGTCACTTCACCTTGGCCATTTACGATTTGGGGGGATAGATTTGGTCGGACCCTTGTCGACCACGAAAGGGGGGTTCAAATACTTGTTCATCGCAATGGATTACTTTACAAAATAGGTTGAGGCTAAACCTTTAGTGGATATGCCTTATCAAAAGGTGTTACAATTCATATAGAAGAAAATCATATGCCGTTATAGGATGCCATATGCCTTCATCACAAACCATAGCACACAGTTTGATAATGATGAGTTTGAAGAATACTGTTTGAGACTAGGAATTCAAAATCTTCACTTAGCTCTTGGCTACCCTTAATGTAATGGTCAGACAGAAATCACCAATAAAAATCTGCTAGATGGTATAAAATACGACTAAATGATGCTAAAGAAAACTGGATCAATGAGCGCTATAGTGTCCTTCAGGCTTACAGGACCACGTCGAGGCACTGAGGCAGTAATATCAGTAGAGATAGGTATGTCGACTCACAGAGTGCTCAATTTTGAATCACCCAAATGCGATCTGATGACTCGACTAGATTTGGATATTATTAAAGAAGTCAGAGAAGACGCTGCTATTCGAATGGCCGCTTACCAACAACGGACAACAAGGTTCTATAATAAGAGAGTTAAGATAACCTACTTGAAGCAATGAGATATGATTCTTAAAAAAGTCATTCAGAAGGACCATAAGTTGGAGCCAACTGGCATGGTCCTTATCGTATTTCGACAGAGGTCCGATTAGGAACTTATCGATTGGAGACTTTGGGAGTAGAAGAATTCAAGAATGGTTGGAATTCTAACCATCTTCGCAAGTGGTATCAGTAATTTTTACTATGCCATGTAATCAGTTCATTCAGTTTAGACTCAAACAATTAATGAAAAATAATTTGTTTCAGTCATGATCCTTTTTTATGTTTTGTTTTTCGAAGTATATGGCACCATCAACAAAAAATTATACCTCAGCTTTTCAAACTTTTCCAACTCTAAAAAAGTTTATACTTCATCTTTTCAAACTTTTCCAACTCCAAAAAAGTTTATACTTCAGCTTTTCAAACTTTTCCAACTCCTAAAAAGTTTACGCCTTAGCTTTTTAACTTTTCCAACTTTAGAAAAGTGCTTTATGTATAACTTCGTCTTTGACAAGTTAAGAACAAGAAGCTCGTAAAACTTCGTATACAATTCTAAAAATTTAAAAACAAGTTTTACTTGACTGGGTTAAATACAAGAATACATGTACACATTCCTAAATAAAGGAATACACACATACATTCCTAACACACTTGGTTTTCACTGATAACTAATATTAACAAAACTCATTGCAGTTTTATCCATAAATAACATTAGTAGAATCTATGGCTTTACATTTATATTCTTCACATTTAAGCAAGTTCAATAGTGTTTAAATCAATTAAGTAGTATCACTATAGACTATCTAGTTGAGGATCATATTAGTAACAATTAGGGATGTATTTTTTTTTCCGAACATTTTGATTTTTTCGATATCCGATATGATATTTTTCGATTTTGGAACGTATATAGGGTTTTTCAATTTCCATTTTTTCCGAAAAAAGGGGATCGAAAATTGGAAATAATTAAGAATTTTAGATTTCTGATTTTTTTGAAACTACGCCGATCCGATTTTTCAGAATTATTTCTGATATTTTTTGAAATATTTTCTGATTTTTTTGATTTTTTAAACATTCTCATGTGTCCCACATCGGCTAGGAGAGGAAGAGAGGTCCAAAAAAGTCTTCTATAAAAGGAGATTATCCCTCTATCCTCTACACAAATGAAAAAAATGATTAAATCCTTATGTATTTACATGTTGGGTAAAGCTTTTTTCTTGATTTCTTTAAAATGAGAATTTCGAGTAATCAAAAATCCTATATTTATTATTTTGAAAATTTTGAAATATCTAGATTTTTTGATTTTTTTCAATTTTCCAATTTTTTTGAATTCAGATTTTTTTTTTTAATTTTTCGAAAAATTGGATCGAAAATAGGAATAATTATTTTATTTTCTAAAAAATTGGAATTTTTTTCGAAGGGACATTTTTTGATCCGATCTGGCCAAAACACAACCCTAGTAACAACCACAAGCTTAAATAACGAAGAAATAACAACTCAATTTATAGAGCCGACTGACTATTATTAAATTATCTAGTCGGCCAAAAAAGAAATACCAAGATGATAAAGAGAAACCTTCAATTTCATTTCATCAATATTCAACAAATTATAATAAAAGAAGAAATACAAAAATCATTCAACTAGACGCTTTCCTTAAGCCTTATCCATGCCAGCAGGAGGGTCATCTAAAGTATATGGAGAATTTATGTAGTTAAAATCACTCAACATCCGTCTATTGCTACTGCTCGGCTGGTTAATCAAATGTGCACGACACATTATCTCAAGTTCATCATGGAGTCCATAGTCCCCTAAATATTTGGTTATTAGACATTGGGGAACGCCATTAGGAAGAATCCAATTCTTCTCCAGTGTGAATGAAGGCTTATCACAATCAATAAAACCTGGGTCATTCAAGTGCCATACACTACTATTTTGGTCATACTTTAGCAAAATTAAGAGGTTGGTCCATCCCCATTTGTAGCCTGCATGATTACTCTGAGCCAAATGATCATCTATATGGGATATCGCCACATTGTAGCCATTCATCCAAACTTCTCTGGGTTGTTTATAAAATTGGAAAGTTAATCTCTCTACTTGATGCTGAAGCTTTTTGACGACATCACTCTTGATCTTTAATTGAGTAGCTTGGTCGGCAATAGCAGAATCTTTAGCTTTTAACTGACATGAAAGATCAGCAATAACAATAGTACTGGCCTTCAACTGAGCAACTTGGTCTGCAAAAGTTTTTGTAGTTCTTTTCTCCTAAACATTATGTCGAGCAATAATTGATCTTCTTAAATACTGCCCCGACTTAGACTTATCCTTCTTCAAGGAATCCAACTCCTCCAATAGTCTCGCATTCTCCTCTTTCAGAAAGGAAACACCTTCATTGGGATTGATATAACTTGATTTCTTCAGGCTATCCATTTCATCCCTCAGGGAATTATTTTCTTTCTCCAACAGGGTAGCTATATTCTGGGGTGATTTAACCTCTCGCTGAAGCACAATCTCTTTCTTATTCATTGCAGAGGTAATTTTTTAAAGTTTATCGTCAAAGCCCCTCCCTTCAGTTAAAGGTTTGTACTTGGCCTCATAGTCGGCATAGAGCAGGGCCTTAAATTGGTTGTGTTCTTTTGGTAATTGCCCAATTATCTCATAATAGGCAACATTGTTGGCCACAACCCGATCAAGGATACATCGCAAGTAGAAATAAACTTCCTTAGCTTGGTAAGAAACATCAACGCTGAGCAAGTCTAATAACTCTTCCTCGGTCAAATCCATGTGACCAGCCTAAAATACACTATTGTAATGTCTGAGTAGATCTGATTGAGAAGAATTAATCCTTTCCATCCTTGCATCAAACTAAAAGTAACAAGTATGAGGGCACACGAACATAACCAAAAATAATCATATTAAGGGCAACACAACAAAGAACAACAAGCACATCAAGTATAGAGAAGTAAGTAAACATTGAGTTCTTTCATTAATTGAAAAGGGCGTTACAAGGAAATACACATATTACAAGAACATAAAAGGTGGACCCAAGAAGACAACAGGAATAAAGAAAGACAGACTAAGAAAGCTAGACCTTCTCCTTATCCCGAGGATTGGCTGGAGCAAGAGGTAGGTCAGCTAACATATTTGGGCTTAAGGTAGATTTAATAAGAACCAAAGAAGAAGTCTCTAAATCCTCTTCATCATCAACTTACTCATCCAAACTTGGAGGGGCCCTAGGTCATGTCTTTGGGACATCTCAGAGTCTACAGGTGTGCCCACCTCCTTCAAAGCCTCCGACCAGCCATCCTTAAAAAACTTTTTCTTGACATAAGCAATATAAGCAGAAGTTGATGAAATAACTTTATCACAGTCCCTTTTAAAGGAGGCTTCCTTGGATTTCTTCCTCTTGGCTTTATCGACGACCAAATCAGCCTTTAAACCAATAATTAGTTCCTCGATCGTCTTGAGAGAAACTTTATTCAAGGTCAGCTTTTCCTCCGTAGCATTTGCCCTACGCTCAACTTCAGAGCTAGACAATGTTACTGCAGGCAATGATTCCTCGGCCTTCTTATGAGCATTTTTGGCATCAGTAATCTTGGTCTACTAGGACTGTCTCTCTCTAATGCCTCTTCAGATGCTTTCAGAGATTTTTGCAGACCTGTCAAGGCCTCTGATTAGTCACTAATATTACATATGCGCTCCCGTTATCTTTACACATTCTAGCACTTTTTGTGTTTCTTATGACTATATTTATGCTCTTTAACCAGACAACCTCGATTTTGGATATTTATGCACTTTGCAGGGCTTAATTGAGTTTTTGTAGGCATTGCAACGCTTAAAATGAGGATTCGTTGCGTTTTGGAGAAGTTTTGTCATCGAACGCTACTTTAGGGACATTTTAGACACTTCACACTTTATATTCGGCATTGTGGGATTCCACGGAAGTGTAGTTCATCGATTTAGCTTTTCGTGGCCGTGAATGGCACGTCATTTGGAGTCCGAATGATCAAGTTATAGCTAATTCTGTATGCACTATTTCTCCCTCATTTTTACCTAAGAAGACCAAGGAAACAAGGGACCGGTCGATCGGCCCTACCTCACCGATCGACCGGTGAATCACATTTTTCCTACGAAAGGATGCAGTGGAATTTAAGACTAAGGACCCGGTGGACCAAACCCCTGGCCGCGGTTGACCTGTCATGCCAGTATTTGTGCATTTTTGCTACTTTTATTTCTTTTTCCATTTTTCTTTTATTTATTTTGTAACTTACTATAAATATATACTTTGTTTTGTTTTGTAAGATATCTATCCTTTTACTTAGTTTTAGGTTTTGGTTCTCTTAGTGAGGTTAGGGTTTGGAGGAGATTTTGGGTGTGCCATTTTCTCCCTCCTAGGGTTTAACCATATAGGTTATGTAAGAAAACAATTCATCATCTTCTCCATCAATCCAAGTTTCCATTTCTTTATTTATTGCTTTGTTTTTTACTTACTTGATTTCTAACTTATATTTAATGATTTCATTTAATACATACCATTTATGATGATTTCTGGCTAATTTAAATTAGGTTGTGATTAATGAAACTCACCTTGGTTTCAATGGGTTGCTTTGCTATGGTGATGGGTCCTATGTATTTAATTCGATTGGGTTGTTCTTGTTATTATGCCTAGGAGATTTAACGGCATATATCATGTACGCTACGTGTTTACGACCTTGCGTGCATAATTTACAGGGTATTTGTTAACGCCAAAATCATGTTGGGCGTTTATGAGAATTTAGGGGGTGACAACTCTAGATTCAATTGATTGTTGAAATGAGATTCAATCTTAATAAATTCGTAGTCCCATGTAACCATTTATACGCGTTAAACTGAGGTGAGGGATATTAGTGGCAATCTATAGTTTTTATTCCGCTTTTATTAATCTTAGTTTAACTTCCATGCCTAGCTGTCTTTTCTTTTCGTTAACATCTATCTTTTACACTTTTATTCCTGAATTATTAAATCAATATAATTCTAACAACTAGTCTCTGTGGATTTTGATAGCCGGACTGGACGCTGTACTCCCTTAAAAGAGTGTAGTCAATAGTCTAGGTTTTTTCATAGCGGTGGGAGCTGAGCATAATGATCAACATATATCTTTATACACTCACGCCGCGATTTTTCCTTGTTATCAAAATGGCGCCGTTATTGGGGAATTGTTTGTTTTAGAATTTAATTGATATAATGTTTTGTATATTTTTTCTTTCTATTTGTATTCTCTGTTAACTATTTTTGTAGGACTTCTAAATTTGAGCCCCAAGAAATTCTTGAGTTTATCGAATGTACATTCTTGGTGGATTTTGCCATCTTGAGCTATTTTTGGCGTAAGCATGTCTTATTCCAATGTTTTCGGTAATCGTAATGATAATTCTCAAAATCCCCATACACCTATGACTTTTGGTCAATATTTACAAGCCCAAAAAATTAAAACATCCAAAATAACTTTGTGTGAGTATTATGAAAGTCAAGTTATGGATTACGGGAATTTTGATAATGATTATTTCGATTTTGGGACTCAAGGTCCTTATAATAAGAATTTTGAAACAAATTGCAATAGCTTTCAAAATTCTTATGATAATGATTCTGATAGTAGTTCCGAGAATAGTTTCCAAAGTTCTCATTTCCCAGAATCCGCGCCTCCGCCTATGACATTGCGTGAGGGCTTTGCTTATTTTTGAAAATGAGAAACTTTAAAATCGTTATTGGGAAGAAAATCGTTGTTGGGAGCAAGAGTTGGATGCATTATTCGAATCCACTGATGATTTTTCTTCCGAGACTTTTGAATTTGAGGAATGTTTTGAACCAAATGAGGAATTTCTGCCTACTTGGGAACAAACGATTCTTCACTTGGCCCATGGTATAATAGACATTGAAAATGATGATGAAATGGACGTAGTATCTATTTGCAATGAAATGATTTATTCGTTGCCCCCCAAAGAAGAATGTTTCATTGAAAATGTTCTTATTTCCCTCGAAACTCAATCTCCAAGCGATGATGACTCATATCTTGAATTTGAATTTATTTTCTCCCCCTTTTCAATTTCCATTATCGAACCGATACAAGTATCCGATGAATTAGTTCAAAACTTTACAGCATTTAACCCTTTCACTAATGAGGATTACTTGCTCGAGTTGCTTTCCATGAAGGCCATTTTGCCTCCACGTGATTCCAATTTCAAAACCTTTGGGAGGAAATTCTAGTTTTTTTATCCGACATGTTTTTGTCACCCATTTTATCCAAATCCTCCATCATCCCTCCAAAAATTTTAATTGGTGATAGTTCATTTCTCCCGCCTTACGCATGCCTTCCATTGTTTGAATGGGATCCCTATTTTCTGGAAGGTACGCATGAAAGGGAGGGTTCCCCGTTGATCCTCCAAAGTCAAATCATATTTTGGGTGGACCCTAAAAAATTTCAACTTCTAGTGTACAATTAGTTAGAAGTTAAAATTGTAGGCTGTAAATAGTTACTTTTGTTTTATTTTTCTTATTTTTTTTATTCTTACTCATTGTCTAGTGTAGTTAGTTAAGTTTTTGTTATTTGTTTTTTGTTATGCTTAGTGCTAGCATATTTTGTAGAATCATTGGGCCTGTACTTTCACGAGATCTCTCCATTGTGGGTAATATCGCTCTTATCCTATCTTTAACTTGGTTCTTAATTCACATCGAGGTGGACAATGTCAGGTTTTAAGTTAAGGGGTGTGGGATATTCTATCCATTCATAGGTAGTTCCTTTGATTTGATTTTATGTTCTTTCCAAGCATGCTTTTGTTGTAAAAAATTAAAAAATTATAAAAGATTTTCTTTCTTTTTCTCCTTTATTGGGCATTTTGCCTTTGTTTTCGATTATAAATTTTAATAAATGCCCGATCCAATAGACAATTCAATGATGCATGTTCTCGATTTTAGAAGTTAATAGACTTTGGTACTCAATCATTGATATTATGAATAACTTTATGAATTAAACTTTAATCTCATGAGCGCATGCACTTTTCTTTCTTCATTGATTTGGTTTAAGATTTTTGTAACTCGGTAATCTTTTATCGCATTGTATATACTTACACCTAGTGAGATTTGGTCTTTTCTTCATTTGTGAGTGTTACACACTTCTCTTTCCTCTTTGAAAACATTACAGTTGTTGGTAATCCCACTATTATTTCATTTATCGTTCATTAATTGAGTTCATATATGAAATGTGTTACATGAGCATGAGTTTCAAAGTTTATTTTGACTCAAGAATTGCGTAAACTGTAGGAAATGATCATATGCCTTCTTTGTTATATCACCCATATTGACATTGACCTCACCTTAAAAATTTTCCCTAGTCAACCCCCTTTGAGCCTTAATATAGCCTTTCGTTTCATAACCCAAATCCCATAACCAACTCCACATTGGAGTTATAAACCATATACATCACCTTTCATACCTTTGTTTGGAATGATACTTAGGATTGAATGATGTTCGCGTTATATGGTTGCAATTAAGCACGTGAGAGTGAGAAAAGTAAAGAAAAGAAAGAAGTGAAAAAGAGAAAAAAAAAAGAAAGAAAATAAAAGAAAACAAAAGAAAAAGAGAGAAAAAGAAGAAAAGAAAGAGAAATTTGTATATGTTGTGTATAGTGTTCAGTAAGATTTGTTTACTCTCTTAAAATTTATATCTAATGCCTGTTATGGAATCATATTCCAATTTTGTAATTTCCAGCAATTTTCCATTATCCTGAGTTTTCATCCTCAAACACTCTGAATCCATACATATTTCCTTCATTTTATGACCCGAGACTAACCTACATTACAACCCTATAAAGTCCCATGTGATCCTAGGGTGATTCAATTCAAATGTTTAAATAGTTTTGATAATCTGTGAAAATACATTTCACCTCCTTTAATGACGGTTTCTTTCATTAAGAGTACATATTTTCATTTTATATATTGCGTTCTTCTCCAGTTGACATGTGTGCGTCCTAATTTCCATTTATATTTACTCTTTATTCTCGCATGTCCCGTGCATTACCTCCCATTTCATAGTGATTTTCCTACGTTGAGTGTAATATTCAGTGAGGATTGAGTTATGCACACATAAACGCTTATCCGATTCATTTAAGTTTTTTTCACATCACACTTTGCATATGCTCGCTCCCCTCCCACATTTTAAGGTTTCAATTCTACGAAGTTCATTCTATAATGTTAATAATACGGACTTCTGTGTGAATTCATTCACTTTGCTAATGACGTGTGTGAAATCTTTTTCGTTATTGTTGGGCTTGTCACATGTTGGTAGGGCATATATTTTGAGGAAACTTTAATGCTTGTGGGTTTCATCTGTGAAAATCGTCACGAGACGACACCCGTCCACTAGGGTAACGTAGGAGCACTAAATGCAATCGTGTTCCTTACGAAAGTGACATTTATAGTTTCGATGCATAGATAATTTTTTTACCGCCTTCTGTAGACTAGTTTTGTTTGTTTCATCACTAGGGACTAACAATGTCTAAGTTAGGGGGTGTGATTAGTCACGAATATTTCATATGCGTGCCCGTTATCTTTATGCATTCTAGCACCTTTTGTGTTCCTTATGCCTATATTTATGCTCGTTAATTAGAAAACCTCGATTTTGTGTGTGTATATATATATATATATATATATATATATATATGCTTTGTAGGGCATAATTAGGCTTTTGTAGGTATTGGAACACTTAAAAATGAGGATTCATTGCGTTTCAGAGAAGTTTCATCATCGGATGCTACTTCAGGGGCATTTTAGACATTTCACACTTCATCTCCAGCTCAGTGGGATTCCATGAAAGCGTAATTTGCTGAGTTAGCTTCATGTGACCATGAACGACACGTCATTTGGAGTCCGGATGATCAAGTTATAGCCAATTCCGTATGCACCATTTTGTCCCTCATTTTGACCAAAGAAGACCAAGGAAACAGGGGATTGGTCGACCGACCCTGCCCTATCGATCGACCGGTGAATCGCATTTTGCCTATGAAAGGATGTAGTGGTATTTAAGACTGAGGACTCGGTCGATCTCCCCCTGGCCGCGATCGACCGATCATGCCAGTATTTATGCATTTTTCCTACTTTTATTTCTTTTTCCATTTTTCTTTTTTTTCTTTTGTTACTTACTATAAATAAAATCTTTGTTTTGTTTTGTAAGATATCTATTCTTTTACTTAGTTTTAGGTTTTGGTTATCTTAGGGAGGTTAGGGTTTGGAGGATATTTTGGGTGTGCCATTTACTCTCTCCTAGGGTTTACCCATATAGGTGTGTAAGAAAACTATTCATCATCTTCTATATCAATCTAAGTTTCCATTTTTTTATTTATTACTTTGTTGTTTACTTACTTGCTTTCTAACTTATATTTATTGCTTTCATTTAATACATGCCATTTATTATACTTTCTAGCTAATTTAAATTAGGTTATGATTAATGGAACTCACCTTGGTTTCAATGGGTTGCTTTGCTATGGTGATGGGTCCTATGTATTTAATTTGATTGGGTTGTTCTTGTTATTATGCCTAGGAGATTTAACGGCATATATCATGTACGCTACGTGTTTACGACCTTGCGTGCATAATTTACAGGGTATTTGTTAACGCCAAAATCATGTTGGGCGTTTATGAGAATTTAGGGGGTGACAACTCTAGATTTAATTGATTGTTGAAATGAGATTCAATATTAATAAATTCGTAGTCCCATGTAACCATTTATACACGTTAAACTGAGGTGAGGGATATTAGTGGCAATCTATAGTTTTTATTCCGCTTTTATTAATCTTAGTTTAACTTCCATGCCTAGCTGTCTTTTCTTTTTGTTAACATCTATCTTTTACACTTTTATTCCTGAATTATTAAATCAATATAATTCTAGCAACTAGTCTTTGTGGATTTCGATACCCGGACTAGCTGCTGTACTCCCTTAAAAGAGAGTAGCCAATAGTCTAGGTTTTTGCATAGCGACGGGAGCCGAGCATAATGACTAGTGTATATATTTATACACTTGCTCCGTGATTTTTGCCTATTATCGAAATGCCTCCTCCACATGAGAAGAAGTGGATGCTCTTATTTGGTCATCCTTCTCCATCATTTGGTTAAAGTCGACCAAGAACTGCAAGAATAATGAATTGTCAGCATATAAAAATATAAGATAAATTCTATTAACATAACATGTGAAGGCTTACCAAAGCTAAGTTCTGAGCAGCCTTTTCAGTTAGACGGACTCTTGTCAATGGAATTATTGCCAACCTGTCTGCAGGTAAGGTCCCAAACTTTAGTAATCTTCTATCCAAACTAGAGTTGAGAGCAATAGATGATTGTTCAATTCCACTTAGTTCAACAAAAGACTTTTTAGCCAACTTAGCTACATTGGCAATTTCTGTCGACTTCTTGGCCTGAATCGGTTGGCTAGAGGGAAGACCTTTATTCAACCTCTTATATTCACGAGCAGCAGTATTAAATTCTTCAACTACCTGGGGCACTTTTTCAGTAACCTTAGGTAACTTCTCAGCCACTTAGACTTCTTAGGATCTACCTTTGTAGTGGGAGATAAGGACTCGTTCATTAGGTTTGGAATCTTTCTCTTACCCATACTTATCAGTGGGAAAGAAGTAAAGTCAGAAGTCTCTAAAGTTTTAAATGAAGAAGATGGCCCAAAATATTTATCAACTCCAATATATTCTTAAGCCGACGAAGTGGAAACTGGTTCTTTATTCCAAATCTACCACAATTGAAGGCAGAGCAGTGGTGGGCCGAGCAATAAATGAGGTTATGGAGCTCTTATACTCCAATAACACAGAAGCTGATCGGGGGTGTCCACCTTCTACTCTCTGGTTTAGTCCCCACAAGAACTTGAGTTCAACAAGATTAATCTCCCCTTCTTTGGGATACCTCCTCTTACTATCCTCTGCATTAAAAGCATCAACAATCTGAATTAGGAAACATCAGAAAAGAAAATCTAAAGGGGAATAACAAGTAATGAAATAATATCCTATCCCATACCTTGATTGGGGACATCTGGGACTATCATAGGCCACTCCAGTAGGAAGAGGAGCATATTGCCAATTCTTGACCTCTAAAGCATAATGACAGTAGTCTTTATTCAAATCTGGCAAGTTTACTACTAGGCACTATTTGCTTGCCTAGTTTTCAAATAATAAGTTTCCTCGCCAACAGTAACCCACTTATATAAATACATTAACTCTGGAATCCAATATGGATTCCATAGAGTTCATTTAACCTATTTACACCATTCACAACCCTCCAGGTATTGAGGGATACTTTTGTAGGGACTACGTCAAAATATTGATAGAAGCAAAGAAAAAGAGGGTTTGGTGGAAATGTAATACCACACTCAGCTATGAATAAAGTTGGGATCCGATGACCCTCAACCAAAGAGTAAACGTCAATACGACTAATGGGTATCTCCAAGTCTACCCAAGATGGGATTTTATGTTTTTCCCTAAACTCCTCTAGGGAATCCTCATCAATGACGTGAATCATGATTAAGAAAATAAAACAGAAAGAAAGAAAAGGAGCTTACAGAGATTTTAGGATTCAGCAAGAACTAAAAAAAGGCAGCAAATGGTCGCGCAAGAGATAGTGTGAAGACAAAGAAATGATGATGGTTCAGAAAGTTTGAGGTAAGTGAGAACAGGGAAAGCTTCGTCCGTTTTATAGATTACCTCGAAAATGGAGAAAATAAGTATATAATCTCACTCGGTGTATATAATAGTGTATACACTCACAAATGAAGATAAGTATATAATCTCACTCGGTGTAAGTATATACAATGCAACAAAAGCTTACCGAGTTATAAAAATCTTAAACCAAATCAATATAACAAGAAAAATGCATGTGCTCAAGGGATAAAGTTTAATTCATGAAGTTATTCATAATATTAATGATTTGAGGACTAAAGACTAATAACTTCTAAAATCGAGAACATGCATCGTTGAATTGTCTAATGGATCGGGCAATTATTAAAATTTATCATCGAAAATAAGGGCAAAAAGCCCAATAAAGGAGAAAAAAGAAAGAAAATATCTTTGAAAATTTTCAAATTTTTACAAAAAACATGCTTTGTAACTAAATTGTGGTAAAATTCAAGGACTAAATATAAAATAGATAGAATATCCCACACCCCCTAACTTAAATGTTTCATTGTCCCCAATGTGTCCATTAAAGAACACAACACAAAGATAGGAAAAGAATGATATTACCCAAATTTGGAGCGATCTCCGTAAGTACAAGTCCAAATGAATCTGCAAAACAAGTTAGTACAAAGCACGGGAAGAATATATACTGATGTATTAAGTTAAAAGAATCTATGTCACAAGTCACAACAATATACAGGGGCTGAAGTGAAAATACTAGATAAATTGATGGTGAACCTTTTGATTTTATAAAATGGAAGGTCACACACATCAAAATCTAATAAACAACCACAATCTACATTTTCATTTCTCATTCCATAAGTTCAATACAAAACAACTTAATACATTACAACTATTAAAAAGAAAGAAATAAAAATAGAATAAAAAATACAACATAATATTCGACCCTGAAATGTCAGAAAAGACCCAGTACAACAGTAGCCTAGTGGCCGAAACCACTAGGATCATGAAAATGAGGAGGTAGAGGGGCGTCCGAATCATGCCTCTGCAAGTAAATGTCTCTCATCATGGCCTGTATCATCCGGTACTCATGCCTCTGCTACGCTCTAGCCTGCCTCTGCTCGGCTCTAAACTGTCGATGCTCATCTCTGTCCTGCCGCAGATCGGCTTGCTGCTTTCGTAGCTCTAACTGCTGCTGGTCCAGGCGGGACTCCCATGTAGCCCACCTCAGCTGGGTCTCCTCCCAGCGTTGGTCCTACACGGCCTAAAATGCCTCAAAGAAGGCATCATAATCTGTGTGTGGCACATGAGAACCCCCACCTTACTCCGTACCTCTAATTTTTGCCTCCTCCGCTGCCATGTCAGCCGCATCTGCCCTTTGTCTTTTGTTCCCCGGATCCCCCCAAGTATGAGTCAACATCTTCAAGATATTATCCTTTGTGAGAATCCCTAGTGGCTCACGCTTGCGATCAACATCGTACTCTGGGAAATCGTGAGAAACACAGATCCTCGTGATGAGGGAAGGAAAAGGAAGTGAAAATCTCCAGGCAATCTCCTTTGTTGTCGCTAGCATCATCTCCAAAAATATTTTGGGCAAACTGATATCGCCCAAATCATTAAGCATGGTGTAGATCAATGTTGCGTGCTTGTGACGAACCTCTGATCGGTTGTTTGTCACCATAAATGAGTGGACGTTGATGTAGTGGATAAGTATCGGTAAGTCTGCCATTGCCTCCGGACGGAAAGCACCCTTCTTTCAAACCTCGCCTGGCGCAAGGACCTCTATCAACGTCGCATGCCCGAAAAGATCGCTATCCAAGAAACTGATAGGATCCACGGGGTCTGGCACATCCATAAAAGATGCCAAATCAGAACAACGGAGAGATATCCGTACCCCACGGACCATGGCCTCATATGTAGTAGGCCCTTGCCCTCTCACCTCTACCAATGTCGCATAAAATATACGGACAAGCTCTTCATTGATGCTCCCATTGGTAGCGAGAAAGGGCTCCCATCCCTGTAGGCGCCACAAAGCCCGTGCCTCCTGTGGTATGTGATCAAGGGTCCAGGCAAAATGATAACCCAATGGTCGCTCGGATGTCTGAAAATAGGCCTGATACCAATCTCGCTCCTGCTCACAGCGAAACCCCTCGATGCCCCCATTGGGCATGCACCTAGTGAATTTGTATTTTTTGATGTTTGCCATTTCAACCTACAAAACAGTAATCAAGTAATAAAAAAAAATTATAAGCACAATTAATGGTTAGTTAGTGTACGAGTTGAAATGGTGGGTGCACGTGGGCAAAACCGAGGGAAAAACATCAACATTGCGAGAAAATTTGTCACCGTGCGACAACGAGTGAAAATCACCCCAATTGTGCGCCAAAAAATGGATTGAAACTGTTTGTGGCATTTAAACTAACACTTGGCGTGCGCAATGTGCGACGAGGGTGAAAAATACCACTCTGAACCAACAAAATAGCCCCATTCATGAACACAATCACAATGCAACATCAAAAATGTGTTCATGAATGGATATATAGCAATATTATTGAAGGAAAACAGTTGGAACAACACAAAATAGGGAGACAACCACAAACCCTCAACATATGTCAAAACATGGATTAAATATGGAAAACATGAAAAAAATGAACCAAAATCTACAAATACACAATAAAATAGGAAGGATGATACATTGCAAGTGTAGAAAATGGTTGAGATTTAAAGGAAAGTGTGGTGGGGGATTTTAGGGCGTGAAATTGGGAGAAGCGAGATAATAGAAACGAGGAGAAAGTGGGAAAAAACAAGCAAATCTCGTCCTTTTACTGGTCGATCGATCGACCGACCCTTGGGCTTCGATCGATCGATCAAGTAGTAAAAGGCCTACTGCATGCTGTTTTTAAAAAGGGGGGGGGGGGGGTAATGCAATTAGGGGTATAAATGGGGGGGGGGGGGGATTGTATAAATAAGTATATATATAGTATATATAAGTATAGGAAAATAAAAATACAAAGAAAAAAATTAAATATAAAAAAAAAACAAAAAAAAACAAGGAATTGGACTAAAATATGCACATACATACACATATGGTAACCACAAAAAATGGAAAATATATACAACGAGCGACACACACGCATGTTCACAAAAAAAATGAAAAATAAAATAAAAGAAAAAGAAAAACAAATGCAAATGCGCGATAATGAGTGTGTGAAAAATTAAGAAAAAATATTTTGGTGACTTTTTTCATTGTTTTCTTAACAAGTGTGTGCCGGGGCGCATAGTCTCCGCAAATTTAAGTCCGTTTAACCTACAAAAGAGTTAGAACCAAGCATACAAAAAGAAGTTAAAAGAGATTAACTAATTACACTAGACTAAATTAAGAGAAAATAAAAATGAAGAAGTTAGTATATACAATCTACACATAGGATGTCCAATTAGCTATATACTAAAAGTTGAAATTTTTGAGGGTCCATCCAAAACAAAATTTGACTTTGACGGATCAACAGTGGACCCTCACGAACATGCGTGCCTCCCGAAAAATAGGAATTCCGTTCAAACGACGGAAGGCATGTGTAAGGCGGTAAAAGTGAACCATCCCCAATTGAAACTTTGGGAGGGAGGATGGGGGATTTGGATGGGATGGGCGACAAATACACATGTGGGCCGAGAAAAATTGAATCATCTCCCAAGTATTTTAAAGTTGGAATGGTAGACGGCGCACATGAGGGCAAAGATGCC
This sequence comes from Sambucus nigra, assembly GCA_949130495.1. Lineage (NCBI taxonomy): Eukaryota > Viridiplantae > Streptophyta > Magnoliopsida > Dipsacales > Adoxaceae > Sambucus > Sambucus nigra. The sequence goes on from OX422222.1 coordinate 237,957,811, forward strand.
GTCATGGAAAGCGGCTCGAGCGAGTACTCCTCGTCGGTGAAAAGGTTTGGAACCGTAAAGTTTTGAACCGATTCACCGGGTACTAGAATTGGTGTGACAGTATAGAATAATGACGGGGATGAAAGAAGTTCAATCTCAGGCGATGAGTTATCATCGCTTGAAAATTGAATTTCGGAAGTAATAGGATCGTTTACAATGAAACTTTCTTCTTTGAAAATAAAAAAAGAAACGAGTTTATTGCAAATGGATACTAGGACCGTTTCATCCTTATTTTCATTCTCTACTATACCATGGGTCAAGTCAAGGATGATTTCTTCCAAAGTAGGAACGAAGTCCTCATTTGGTTCAAAATAGTCCTCGACTTCGGAAGTCTCCGAAGAAAAGTCGTCGTTGGATTCAAATAATAAATCCAACTCATGTTTCCAAAAACGATGTTCTTCTCGATAACGGTTTTCAATCCTCTCATTTTCAAGCATGCGCAATCCCTCACCGAAAGTCATGGGGCGAGGAGCGAATTCTTGCAAATGAGAACTTTGAAAATTGTTCTCGGGACTACTATCAAAATCATTAACATAAGAATTTTGAAAATGATTACAATTTGCTTCGAAATTCTTATCATAAGGATCTTGCGACCCAGAATCAAAATGATCACGCCCAAAATTGATGTAATCCAAACTTTGACTTTCGTAATACTCACCCAATGTCATTTTAGATGTTGCAACCTTTTGGGATTGCAAGTATTGACCAAAAGTCAATGGTTTACCGGAATTTTGAGAGTTATCATTAGGATTCCCAGAAAAGTTAGAATAAGACATGCTTACCCCAACAAAGGCTCGAGATGAAAAAATCCACAAAGATGATGCGCGCGCGGCAAAATTCAAGCGTTTCTAGGCGCTCAAATGTAAAAATTCTGTAAAAAAGGTTAAAAGAAAGAATACAAATACAAAAGAAAAAATACTACGAACTAATAAGACAATTACAATCTATAACAAAACACTCCCCGACAACGACGCCATTTTGGTAGCCGGCGTAAGCTGTGTGTAAAATATGTCGTTGGGTGTTTATGCCTCTACATAAACAAATACCTAGACTTGGCACACTAACAACGGAGTGCAGTGGCAAGTAAGGATCGAATCCATAGAGAATGTTTGATAGATCGTAACAGATTATTAATCCAGGAATAAAAGTGTAAAAAGGTGATGTGTGCTAGGAAATAAAAGAAAAGAATAATTTAAGTATAAATAAAAGTAAAGCGAGGATCGGGATAACATCCAACCATATATATCGAAATAACTACTAATTAGAATTCCGGCTCGAGAGCAATTTAACCGAGAATTATCAATTAATCATAAACTTCACACAATAAGGAATTTAAGCCAAAGTTGCGAGAATAAACAATTAACCGAAGATTGGTCATACGCGGATTAAACTCGGATTATCGCTTTAAACACTAACGTTGCATGACAAAGAAAGTTAAACGCATAATAATCCGACTTTAATTCATGCGGGTTCAATTAAACGCAATTTTGCACAAAACCTAATTTTCGAAGCTCGGGGACCGTTAATGGCGGAACGACATCCCGAACTTAATTATCTAAGGGCACATAATGATTAAAGTGAATTACAAGTAATTAAACTAGGAAAGCAAGAAATAACGCAATTAAACTAATTATCAAAGCATGGAAATTATTCTACAAAGCAACAAATAGGCAAGAACAATTATATAAATGGAGATGGAAGTGGAAAGTTTAACATACACAACCCATATGGTTGTCAACCCCAAAGAGAAATGAATCGAAGCTCTCCAAACCCACAAAACCTAGGCTAAACTAATTAAAACTGAATATATCTGAATGTTACACAAAATTGGGTTATATAGTAAGTTGGAATAAAAAAAAAGAAGAAAGAAAAGAAGGCAAAAAAATCTGCAGAAACAGGGGATCGATCGATCGACCCCTTTGGTCGATCGATCGATCATTGAAATCGTGGCAAATTTATGAAGGATTGATCGATCGATCCTTTTGATCGATCGATCGATCAATCCTTTTGATCGATCGATCGATCAAGCACGGTAGAACCTCATTTCTTCCTATTTTGGTGTAAATACTTTTCTCCTCTGCTAGAAACGCCGTAACTTGTTTGTTCAAACTCGGAATCACGCATCGTTCATGACCACGCGAAGCTTATGAGGAGGGCTAAAAATTTCGTGATATGTCGGTCCAGGTGCCCAAACTATGAATTGACCGAATTGCCCTTGAACGTGCGATTGCATACGAAACTTGAGCGGAATGCGTCCGGATCCCATTCTTAGTACCTAAATACCTACAAAAGCCCAATTATACCTCATATATCATGTTAACAATATAAACTGAGGTTGTTTGGTTAACGGTCTTAAATATAGAGATTAAAGCACCCGAGGGGGCTAAAATGAGTAGGTCCGACGGATGAAATACGCAATATTTGCGTATTATCAGTGTTTCACCTGTCCCACTACATTCTCTATCTTATAACAGACTATAAATAACACTCAATGTCACGTGATAAAGGATCCACGAGATTATCCTACCTAATGACCATACACAAACCCTGGAGAAAACCCTGAGAGCTTGTATCCATCATTTTGACATATTCTAGCCATTGAGACCTCTGGATGTATGCATCACTTTTAACCGAACCACATTAACCTCTGACTTCCTTATTTATCTCTTACCTCTCTTTATTTTATCCTAATTTAGCATGATTGGTAGTGGTCATTTCTCTATTTGTTATTTTTCATAACTAGCAAACTATAGTTAAGGCCCGTAATTCCATATACTAGTTTTAGACGATAACACTAGGTTTACCGGTAAATCTACATAGTATTCCCATAGGATAAACTATGCCAGGTTTAGTGATATCTGTAGTATAACAGAGGCTACCCTTGATGCTCTCATACTTAGTTTGGTTTACACTGTCACAACTATTTTTGAATAACTTTATAATATGGGAAAATGGACTACTAGAAGGTTTATAGTCAAATTAATTATATTTCTTTAGAATTTTCTCAATATAATGAGATTTGTCCTAAGGAAAGTCCCTTTTGAGGCCTAGTAATTTTGATTCATAATATAATACTAGCTTCACCCAAATCCTTCATATCAAAGTTGGCACACAATAAAGATTTAACATTATCTATGACATGAATATTAGATTCAAATATAAGCAAGTCATTCACATAAAGAGATATGATAGTGCATATGTTATTTTCATATTTATAATAAATGCATTTTTCACTTTCATTAATTTTAAACCTATTAGAGATGACTAAGCTATCAAATTTACTTTGCCATTATTTCGGTGCCTGTTTTAGTCCATAAAACGATTTATCCAATTTACATACTTTATTTTCTTGACCATATATAATAAAACCTTCAGGTTGGTCCATAGAAATCTCTTCTTACAATTCACCATCTAAAAAGATAATTTTAACATCCATTTGGTGTACAATTAACTCATTTAAAGAAGCTAAAGCAAATAGTACATGTATAAATGTAATTCTAGTCCCGAGTGAAAATGTATAAAAAAAGTCTACATTTCCACGTTGTCTAAAAATTTTGCAATAAGACGTGCCTTATAGTTTTCAACATAACCATCAGGTTTCAATTTCATTTTAAGAATTCATTTGCAACCAATTATTTTACACCCCCGATGAAAGATCCACTAAATTCCAAATTTTATTGGTTTCTACAAATTCCCTTTCATCATTAATAGTCTCTTTCCATAAATCGAAATCTAAAGAAGATAAATATTCTTGAAGGTTATTAAGGTCCTCCTCTAAAGTGTAAGCGTAAAAGTCGAGACCAAAATCTTTTTCAACAATTGATCCTTTACTTTTTCTTTGTTCTAAAACAGATGCATTAGGTTCGAAATTTTTAGGAATAGAAACGATAGTGGATATTGAGCTCCCACCATTTCTCAATTTAAAAGGAAATTTATCTTCATAAAAATAAAAATCATTTGATTTGATAATAACTTGATTTTCAAATCATAAATTTGTATACTTTTCTATTAACCACGTAACCAATAAAAACATACTCATATAATCTACTAAGCAATTTAAACCTTCTAGGATTGGGAATACGTACATAGGCTATGCACCCTCACGTTCGAAAGTATGACACGTTTGGTTTAATATTTTTCTAAATTTTATAAGGAGATATTTTTTTTTAACATTAGGAATCCGATTAAGCATGTGACACAACATTAAAATAAATTTTCCCAACCAATGTGAGGCAGACCCTGAATTTAATAAAATAAAAACTACTAATTCAATTAAAGCCTTATTTTTTCTTTCAGATTTATCATTTATTTCGAGAGAATAAATGAATATTTTTTCATGAATAATACCACGGATTTTATAAAATTCAATAAAAGATCCAGAATCATATTCGATATCTCTATCACTACGTAGAATCTTAATTTTCTGATTAAATTGATTTTCAATTTCATTTAAGAAAATTTTAGACATGTCGAACGCTTCGCTTTTATTTTCCATTAAATATACAAATGAATAATCCGAGCAATTATCAATGAAAATAATAAAGTAACGTTTGCCATTTCTAGTCGTAATACCATCCAATTCACAAATATTTGAATGAATTAAGTCAAGTAGTTTAGATTCTCTAAAAACAGATTTATATGGGGTCTTTGTAGTTTTTACTTGACTACACCATTCATATTCTTCAAAATCATTTAGTGAAAATCCTGAAATTAATTCTAAAGTACTCATATTTTTAACAAATCGTTTATTAGAACGATAAAATCTAGTATGCCGCACATTAAAAGAATAAAGAATTTAAGCAGAAGGAGAAATTTTATTAATAGCATCAACATTCAACTTTAATATTTTATCAGTGACATAATCTTTGCCTACAAATTTTTTGTTTTTGATCAAAGTAAATAAATTTTCCCCGATAGTCTAAGTGAAACTAGCTTTGTTGAGAAGATAGTCAGAAACCAAGTTCTTCCTTATCTCTGGAGTGTGCAACACTTCTTTAAGGAGCAAAATTTTTCCAAAAGTAAATTTCAATTCCACATCTTCAGTACCAACAATCTTAGTGGAGTGGAATCACCCAACAACACCCTCTTATCATTAGCCTAAAAATAAGTCTTAAATAAAGCACAATCATAGAAGATATGGTGAGAAGTGCCAGTATTCACCTACCACCCTTCAACCTCGCTAACCATATTGATTTCAGAAATTATTGCACATAAATCCTCTTCGGTAAGGTTCTCCTGCAGAACAAAGCATCTCCTGACATTTGCGGGACATATATCCGGGCTTGTTACACTTAAAGCAAAGAAACTATCCGGTGTTACTAGTCTGTCCATTTCCAGTAGGGTAGTTCTTATTCTGATTCTGATTTGGTTTAAATTTTTGGTTGTGGCTTTTTTTCTTCTTCTGATTTTTCATATTGGTTTCAAAATAACTGTAGTGCAGTTCTTGTTATAATTCTTATTGTTAGACACAATAAGAATTTCATCCTTATAATCTTGTTTCTGGGTATCCTCCTCAATTCTCAAACGTGTGATCAAACTTTCAAGTGAAAATTATTTCGATTTATGCCTTAAAATAATTCTTAAAATCTTTCTAACCGGGTTGTAATTTGTCTATAATAACACCAACCCGAGAGGCTGAGATTGCTTATTTAACTCCATACTCTCAGAAATGATTTCGTGTGCAATCTTTTGTTAATCACGAGTTTGATTAACTAGAGATTTGTTATCCCTCATTTGTAGTTTCAAATAACGATTGACTGCCTATTTTATAGTACCCACCTCCTTGGTATCGTATTTTTCGATAAACCTTCCCAAACTTCTTTGGTATTTTTGCAATTGGTATAATAATAGTAAAGATCATCACTTAGGCCATTCCGAATAAATTTTTTATAAAGAAAATTATTTTCTTTCCAAGTACGTATGACCTTGTTTTCATCAGCAGTAGGAGTCAGACACAGTAGGTTTCTCTAGTTGAACACTGGATGCTAGTTTCTTAGTAGTTAGGTAAAACAACATTTTTTTTTATCTTCAATGTTTAAAATGCATACCCTCAAATTTGAAAGGTTTGTTAAGAGTGGGAGAGGTATTTTCCTTTTTCATAGTAGAATTGAAAACCTTAAAAGTGTTATTACTGTAATTAAAAGATGAACGAAATTACCCAATGCGAAATCCAATTGTAGAAAAAAGAAGTCGTTGAGTCGCGAACTATGCCGCTCTCTTTAAGGTGTTTCGCGATTCTTTCCAAAATTGTGTCGCACTCTTGTAATTCCTCGTCACCCACAAGATAAAACAACCTTCATTATTTATGATTTCGAATTGTCGTTGCATAGTGGACAACCCGTGATACTAATCACTCATTAAGAGTTTATTGTTCAATATCAAAAAATTATATTTTGGGGGAACAAATAATTTTGTAAGAAAATTTGTGGAAAATAATTTGAACGTTAGAAGAAGAAATGTGAGGAGTTAAGAACGGAATTAGTGGCCAAGTGGATTAATACTTGGTCATTAATTGCTGTAATTGAAACGTGTTAGAATAAAATTTTCATTTAAAAATTTTGAATTAAAAAATAATTAATTTTTGTCCCAAAAATTAAAGGGTCATTTACTGTTTGGGGTACATTTGTTAATAATAATTGGGACTTGGGGTACACTAGTTTGAATTATAGTTGCATGAGTGCCATTTTCGACGAAAACCGTCAGTTGACCGTTAACTTTCGTTTTCAATGAATCAAATGACCATTTTGCCCACATTTAATATACTTATCCACTATATATATATATATATACATCTTATGTTTTAAATACATTAAAAAGTATATTTATTTATAAAATAAGTTAAATATTATTTTTATAAATAAAAAGTTAACAAAATAAATTTGTTTTATAAAGAACAGTTTTATAATTTTATAATGTTTTATAATGTTATGACAACTGTTTTATAATTTTATAAAAAATGTTATTTTATAGTTTTATAATGTTGTTTTCAAACAGTTTTAAAAAACTATTTTTAAAACAGTCCACTATTAAAATAATGTTTTTTTATAATGTTTTAAAAATGTTTTTTTAAATAAAGCTTCTATAACTTTTTTAAAATAATTTTTTCATAAACGTTTTAAAAATGATTTTTTTAAATAACGTGTTTATAACTGTTTTAAAAATTTGGATAGCTGGATAGCTGTTTTTATATAATGAATTTTTTTTAAAAAAGTTCTTTAAATCTGGATATCCGTTCTTATAAAAATCTAATAAAAAAACATTTTGAAAATATTGGAAGGTACATAAAAAGTTCTTAAAATCTGGATATTACGAAAAAAAATATTTTAGAAATCATGAAAAAACTATTAAAATATTGAAAATTACTGAAAATAAAAGAAAATTAAAAACTGAAAATTACATAAAATAAAAAAGCTAAAATTTGTGAAAAGAAATAGAATGAGAAAAAATATAAAAAGAAAAGGTGTCACTTAACCTTTAATTTTTTATTTCATTTCAATCCACCTAAAAATTTTCTTCAAAGGAGGAGAATGAGAAAAAAAATAGCTTTGTATGAGGTGCGTGGTGATATTTTACTGGGGTATTGTTTATCTAACATGGTTTAGGTTAGAAAGACATTGTGGGATTTAGGGCTGTGTTTCGGCCGGATCGGATCGAAAAATGACCTTTCGGAAAAAATTCCAATTTTTTCGGAAATAAAATATTTTTTCCAATTTCCTATCCAATTTTTTCGGAAAATCAAAAAAGTTTCCGAATTCGGAAAAATCGGAAAATCGGAAAAAAATAAGAAAAAATCGAAAATTCAAAAAATATACTAAAAATTCAGAAATTTTGGAAATTCCAAAATTTCAAAAAAATCAATATAGGATTTTCGATTACTCGAAATTCTCATTTTAAAGAAATCGAAAAAAAGATTTAACCCAACATGTAAATATGTAAGGATTTAACCATTTTTTTCATTTATGTAGAGGATAGAAGGATATTCTCCTTTTATAGAGGACTTTTTGGGCCTCTCTTCTTCTCCCAGCCGATGTGGGACACATGAGAATGTTTAAAAAAATTAGAAAAATTAAAAATCTGAATATATTTCGAAAAAAATCGGAAATAATCGGATCGGCATAGTTTCGAAAAAATCGAAAAATCGGAAATTCATAATTATTTTCAATTTTCGATCCGATTTTTTTCGAAAAAATCGGAAATCGGAAAATCGAAAATCGAAAATCGAAAACCTTATATACGTTCCAAAATCGGAAAATATCGGATCGGATATCGGAAAAATAGGAATGTTCGGAAAAAAAACACAGCCCTAGTGGGATTTGTTGGAAAGCAGTCTTCTAGTTGAAGCATATTGGATGTCAGGTAATGAATCTTGTCCATTTATGCCAAATTTACTACTAACAATAAATTTCATATTAGTATTGCTTTTGACTTAAGTGCTTTTAAGTATTTGTTTTAAAAACGTTATTTTTAATATAAAAACGTTATAAAAATATTTTTAAGTTATTTTCTGGATATAATTTTTTTTATAAATTTCAGTTTTCTAATTTTCTAAAAATTTTAGCTTTTTTATTTTTTATAATTTTCAGTTTTTAATTTTCTGTAATGTTCAGTTTTTTAATTTTCAGTAATTTTCAATATTTTAGTAGTTTTTTTTATGATTTCTAAATATTTTTTTTTTGTAATATCCATATTTTAAGAACTTTTTATGTACCTTCCAATATATTCAAAATGTTTTTTATTAATTTTTATAAAAACAACTATCCAGATTTTAAGAACTTAAAAAAAAATCATTTTATAAAAACAGCTATCCACCTATCCATATTTTTAAAACAGTTATAAACACGTTATTTATAAAAAAAATCATTTTTTATACGTTTATAAATCTTTTTGTTGATGTAAAAAACTAGATCGCTCTAATTATTTAATCACAAATAAATAAATAAGACAAAGATTTTTAAAGTGGTTCGGCTAGGAATAAAGCCTACGTCCACTGTTATGTTATTGCTGAGTGTTTGTGGAATTCTTGATTACAAGTTCTCTCAAGAAATTCCGGTCCCCTTGAATGGGTTTGATACAAGGTATTTATAGCCTTGAGGCTGTACATGAAAGGTTCAATACATTAAATGATATACATATGAAAGGATAATACATTTAATGCAGCGTGTGCGTCAAGAATATAAGTATTCAATGAATATCTGAACTGTTGATTATCTGGCAATTAATGGTACGACCGAGGTGCAGCTCGGACCGCCATAGCTGCTAGCTGATCAGGAGTACCTCGGAGAACTAGAGTACCTCGGTGCGCTAGAGTACCTCGGTGCGCTGGAGTTCCTCGGTGTGCTATAATTCCTCGGTGTATCCTCGTTGCTCGGAAAGAAGCATGGTTGGTCGGGAAATGAACTTCCTCGCTGCTATCGTGCCACGTAGATTGACACGTGTCTTCGTATTATTCGTCCACATCAGCATATTAATTTTGGTATCAACAGAAGCCCCTAATGTTTCATATTTCGAACTTAGAGGAGTATGGAACATTCTTTCTCGGTATATGGCGATATTAATTAATCTTCATGGGTTTCAGGAACATTGTATTCAAATTTCCTTCTTATTTCGCAGTTTCCGCCTTTTTTATAAGCGCTTCGATCTTTGTGCAATTTTTGTCCTTTTAGCCGTCGGAAGTTCAGTAGTTTCTTTTTGGTAATCATTTCTTTCGCCGCTTCCCAATGCAAAGTATTTAAACTTCTTTGGTAACCATACCGTCGTCTACGTTTTCTATTTTCTGCATTCAAGCTTTCTATTCTCTTCTTCTCTTGTGCGTTCATCCTTGTTTCCGTTCGTTGTCAACACACTTCCTTTCTTTCTGTAAGATCTTCTTCCTTTCTTCTGTATCTCTTTTATTCAATATGGTTTATATTGTGGAGTCTGTTGAGAAATTCCGTTCTGATTTTTCCATTCCTTCGTGGGTAACTCTAGAGGTTCTTTCTGAGCCTTTAGATTACTTTCGATTGGTTGAGGGACATTGGTTCCCCAGTCTTTTTGTTGCTGAATGTGGTTTTTCCTTTCCACCAAACCCATTATGTCTTGAGTTTTGTCAATATTTTGATCTTGTTCCTGCAAAAATAGCCCCCAATTCATGGAGAATAATTAACGGGGTGCACAAATTAAATCTAACTCATGGGACTCGTATTGGGATCCCTGAAATTATGTTTTGTTATAAATGGGCCACTCTAGATAATATTTATTATTTAAAAACTAGGTATATGAATAGGGCTCTTGTAGTTAATCTCCCTGACTCAAATAGGGATTATTTTGAGCATGGGTTGGTCATAAAAAATTGGCAACATGCGCCTTTAGCTGGGGATGAAGTATACAACGGTCCCAGATGCCCCCCATATGGCAATGGGATAGGTTTATTTTTCATTTTATTTTACTTATAAACTTATGCTTTCATCATGTTTGATAAAATGTATGATCGATATTTCATTATGTATTTATTTGCAGTTGATAGCAAAAGAAAAACTCCAAAGGAATCAGAAGTGAATATTAAACATCTGAAACTTATCTGGGGTTTGCATAAGAACATTGCAGACGAACACATCAGATCTGCCTCATATTTGCTACAGTATAAGAGTTACACAACCTCTTATACTGCTCGCCCTGTTGAACCAGCTTCAACACCAGAAGGTTCATCTTCAGATTCTCATATCCCCTTATCTCAGAGAATGGGCAAGAAAAGAGCTCCTCCTGCTCTATTTGATGAAATTTCCTCTGCTGTTGGAGCCAAGAAAGGCAAAACTGATGTCCCAGAAGGGACTAAAAAAGTAGATGCTGGGTCCTCCAAAGCTGCCGAGAAGCCCCCAGTGGCCCCGAGCAAGAAAAATGCTCCTGCAGATGTAATTACAATCTCCCCGACCAAGACCTCTCTGGTTGAAGGTTCTGACCGCCCGTTGAAGAGATTGAGGAAATCATCCTTGGTTACTCCGGCTGAAACTGCCTCTTCTTTACCTGCTAGTGGTACTGATGTTCCAAACATCATTCTTCCAAGCTCTGCAATGAGCTCGGTCGTACCCGAGGTCCATGGTCTTGATGAAAGAATTCTTAGGGATACGTTGACATCCCTAGCTGCTTGTCACCTTGCTTCAGTAAGTTTCTCATACTTATGATTTCTCTTTCTCCGAAAGCTTGCATTTTATATTGACTTCGCTATTTTTCTCATCTTTCAGCTGGTGAATTGTTTCAATAATATTGTGAAGAAGGATGAAGCTATTAAAGCTTCAAGCTCCTCGTCAGGTGTAGAGGATGCTCTGTTGGGTTTGACCCAATCTTTAAAGGAATCTCGTCAACAATATATTGACGAAAAAGCTGTTTGGGAGAAGAAATTAGCTGCGGCTGAGGCTGAGAAGGTGAAAATGGCCGAAACCTCCAAGAATTTGGAGGAGAAAGTAAAGGGTTTAGAGGTTAAACATCAAGAATATGATGGCCAGCTGAAAAAGGCAAATGAAGAGTTATCTACCTTGCAAGATATCAAGGTCAAAAAAGAGGAATTGGAGGTGAAACTCTCCTCGGAGAGATTGAGGAGAAAGGTCGCAATCAAGAAACATTTCAGTGCTGGTTGGGAGAAAGGATGGGAGAGAGGGATAGCTGCAATGACATCCCAAGTCCAATATGGGAAGTCGAAATACTTCCATGATGGCTGGGTAGCTGCTCTGCAAGAGCTGAAGATCCAAGACGATTCTGAGCTATTCCAATAACATCTTCCTGGTCCTCCTCCACCAATTGTGGAAGAAGAAGAAGATGAGCCTGCCTCAGATGAGTCTTCTATGGCTATGGGTGACCCAGTCTCTGCTTCTCAACCCTCTATCAACGAGGACGTTTCTTCCATGCCCCCTCCTCCCGAGAAGATTCCTGCTGATCAAACCGTTGTTACCACCGAGCAACCGAGCTCCTCGTCCCAGCCTCCCGAGAAAGTCTTGGGGGATAAGGAAAAGGTGTGAAGTTGTTCGGTATCATTTCTATATTTCTTTACTTGTAATCGAACAATGTAATTTTTTGATGATCTAATAAAATACATCTTCGTTTCTCTTCTTTGTTGATACTCTGTCTGCTCTTATTTATTAATTCCTGCCTCCTCTTCTTTATTAGTTTTTGGCCAGAATGGAATTGATATCTGCTCCTGATACTGAGTTGATGTGACAATGCAATGGATATTATAAAGCTGGTCATACAGACCTGAGTGTATCAGAGATTGTCGACATCCTTGGTCACGATGCCTCAGAACAAGCAGTTGAGGCTTACCGGTATCTGAAGGATTTGCTTGATAGATCTGTGGCCAATAATGTGGCGTATTACGAACTGATCGAGGAACTTCATGATTCCATAAAGGATCTTCAAAATCAACACAATGTAACAATGGCCTCATTGCACGAGGATTATGAAAATAGATATCAGCAACTCTCTTCTGAAACAGGCCATAAGAAGATCATTGCTGGATACGATATTAGGGAAAGGACCTTAAAAGGTGAAGTTGAAGCTTGCAGGCAGATTGCCGAGATCCTGGAACAAGAAAATAACAATTTGCAGAAAAAGTTGGCTCAATATGAATCTGCTGCCTCATCTTCCACCGCATTAGTACCAGTTACTGATGAAGGTTTCTCATTCTTAGAAGTCGAAAACGCCAAGTTAAGGCAAGAACTGGATGACTTAAGAAGATCTGCTGTTTCTAGAACTGCTCGGGGATGAGGAAGAGGTTCTCGGGGGCGAGGAAGAACTGTCGAGGAGCAAAGTTCTCCAGTTGCTTCTCGGAGCCGATCAAGAGTTCTCAGTCGCAATGTTGAAGAGGCTTGTACCCAATCTACTTTGGAAACTCAAGCATTCCAGTTAAACGTCAAAGATCGGGCCCTATCAGAAATGTCCAAGAAGAATCTATCCTTGGAAGATCAACTTACAGCGATGAAATCTGCTCTGCATAACAAGGATCTTTTTGCCAAAAGCCTTCATGAACAATTGGATAGATTAACCTTCCAATTCCATAAACAGCCAAGGGGATTCTGGATGGCAGGATACAATGAAGCCCTTGTTCACCTGGATGCTCGTATTGAACATGCCAACAATGAGGGTTACAAGCAAGGATGGTTGAACGCACTGGGTGTGTTAAAATTAGAGCAAGGGCATTATTTATGGGATTATCATGCTCCATCATTATTAGACTTGCCTGTACCACCTTTCAAATTGGACATGGCATGGATCCCAGCTCGTTCCATTCCTCGTAGCTTGATTTCAAAGTACCTTGGTGATTACAGCCTTCATTCTCAGGTTGAATTGTCTCGTCCTGAGCATCTCTTGGACACACCTTCTGTGATGAACGTTAGAATGCTCAGGGATGTTAATTTCATTAATTCTCCTCTTTGCCTAGAGGATCCTCCTGCTGGCGAGGAGCCTGTTTCAAAAAATAAAGGAAAGAAACCAATAGAATAGGTTTTCAATGTAACAGTTAGTACATTTATGTAACTTGTAATTTATTCCAGATTTTTAATGAAAAGACTTTCATTTTCTGTTTGCCAATTTTGCTATTGTCTTGTGTTTATCAAACACCTTTATATTTGTGCATATGTATCTATGTATTTAAAAAGATGGCAATATCGCGCTATTTATCAACCAACTTAAAAATTTACAAGTATCAAGGTTGATCAATAAAGTAATGAATGTAAATTGTTCAAACTGTTTCCAACCAACCAAGGTGGGTAAATAATGTTTGTCGACCAACTACAGTTGATGGGTTTTTATCCCCGACCAGCTATACTTGGTTCAATTATAAAAATGCGTCCGACCAACTAAGATCAATAATTTGTCCTCGTCGACCAACTACAGTTATTGGGTTTTTATCCCCGACCAACTATACTTGGTGTATTTTTTGAATATTTTGTTCTTCAAAGAACTCTTTGTAATAATATTACCTCCCGACCAATCATAAGTTGTAATATGAGAGTATATTTTTATCTTACCAACCGTAATTGATCATGCTGGTGTACACCTTTTAACCAAAGGAATATTTTTTGGCTCCTTGGAGCTTTTGGCTACTTATAGCTGTCCTCCTAACCAAAGGAGGTTGGCTCCTTAGAGCACTTTTGGCTACTTATAGCACTTTTGGCTACTTATAGCACTTTTTGGCTCCTTAGAGCTGTCCTCCTAACCAAAGGAGGTTGGCTCCTTAGAGCACTTTTGGCTACTTATAGCACTTTTGGCTACTTATAGCACTTTTTGGCTCCTTAGAGCTGTCCTCCTAACCAAAGGAGGTTGGCTCCTTAGAGCACTTTTGGCTACTTATAGCACTTTTGGCTCCTTAGAGCACTTTTGGCTACTTATAGCACTTTTTGGCTCCTTAGAGCTGTCCTCCTAACCAAAGGAGGTTGGCTCCTTAGAGCACTTTTGTAGTGTATTACACTAGTATTCCCCGAAAAACTTTCAACAGAAAGAAAATGGTGAAACATCCTCGTTTTATTCATACTGAAGGAAAAGCTTTACATTTTACATTACTGATAATACTTGCGTAGGTGTTCAGCATTCCACGCATTCTTAAATTCTTCTCCTTCTAGAGTTGCTATTCTGTAAGTTCCTGGATGAACAACCTCTGTAACTCGGTAAGGTCCATGCCAGTTTGCTTCCAACTTATTTTGCTTCTGAATGACTTTCTTTAGCACATAATCCCCTTCTTTTAGGTCACATTTCTTCACCCTTTTGTTGTAAAACAGAGCTGTGCGTTGTTGGTAAGCAGCATTTCTAATGGCTGCCTCTTCTCTAACCTCCTCGAGCATATTCAAATCCAATCTCCTCATCAAATCACTGATCGGAGAGTTGAAATTCAACACCCTGTGTGTCGGTAGGCCAAACTCGGCAGGTATTACAGCCTCACTTCCAAATGCCAGCATGTATGGTGATTCTCCAGTTGCTTCTCGGGGAGTTGTTCGGTAAGCCCACAAAACTGACTGTAGCTCATTAATCCAATTTGCTTTGGCCTCACTTAGCCTCTTCTTCAATCCATTTAATAATGTTCTGTTCGTCACCTCAGTCTGTCCATTGCTTTGGGGATGGCCTGGTGCTGAATGAAACTTCAAAATGTTCGACTGATGACAGTAGGCAGCAAATTCTTCATTATCGAATTGTGTTCCATGGTCTGTGATAAAAGCATGTGGGAGACCATATCGACAAATGATATTCTTCCAAATGAACTGATATACCTTCTCGTACATCATATCAATTAATGGTTCAGCCTCTACCCACTTAGTAAAATAATTCACTGCAACGACGAGGTACTTGAATCTTCCTCGGGTGGTCGGCAGTGGTCCAACCAAATCAATTCCCCACATGGCAAATGGCCAAGGGGAAGTTATTGGTGTTAGCAATGCTTGTGGCGTTCGTCGGATGGAGGAAAAACGTTGGCACTTGTCGCACTTCTTAGCATATGCTATACAATCAGCCCTCATCGTCGGCCAGTAATATCCTTGTGTCATCACCCTTTGCAGAAGAGTCCGACCTGCTACATGAGCTCCACATGATCCTTCATGGATTTCTTCAATCAAATTTTTGACTTCTGATGGATGCACACATCTCTGCAAACCTGCCATAATTCCTCGTCTATACAAAACACCATTAGTTTGTACATACCGAGCAGCTTTATACTTCAGCTTTTTGGCAGTGAGCTTATCCTCCGGTATCACTCCTTCTTCAATGTATGCCCTGATAGAATCCATCCAAGATGGTCCTAAATCAAGGGTAATAATTTTCACCATCAGGTCTTCCTCTATGCTCCGACTTTCCAGTACTTCAATTGGTATTGTCCTTCGCATCTCGGTGCGCGTAGCTGATGCTAATCGGGCCAATGCATCTGCTCTAGCATTCTCCATCCTCGGTATTCTTACCAATTGAATGGCTTCAAAGTCTGCCAATAATTCCATCACTTTTGCATGGTACTTCATCATTAATTCCCCCTTCACTGCATATATTCCTATCATTTGATTCACAATTAATTGAGAATCACTGAAAACAATTACTTGTCGTGCCTCCATGACTTTCGCCAAACGAAAACCTGCTATCATAGCCTCATATTCAGCCTCATTATTGGAAGCTTTGAATTGGAATCTCAAGGCATACTCCATGTCAATATCATCTGGGGTGTTTAAAACAATCCCTGCTCCACAACCAGCTGTGCAAGATGATCCATCTACATATAATCTCCATGTAGGTACCTCGTCTTCAAATTTCTTGTCTGTCAGAGTTCCTCGGCAAAATACTTGTAATTTTCTTTCATCATCCCCTGCTATCTTTCTCTTCTCCTCTGTCATCTGTTCGCACCCTTTTACCAACCTTAGTTGGTATGGGTTTGAACATGATGATTCTTCTACATCCACAAGTCCTTTTACCAACCTTGGTTGGTTTGGACCCGTGTCTGCTGATTCTGTATCGTCCATAGGTAGGTCAGCAAGCACCTTTTGCTCCTCGGGGGTATCAGGGTATGTAAACTCTGCTATAAAATCTGCTACAGCTTGCCCCTTTAATGATGATCTGGGTTCGTACA
This sequence comes from Sambucus nigra, assembly GCA_949130495.1. Classification (NCBI taxonomy): domain Eukaryota; kingdom Viridiplantae; phylum Streptophyta; class Magnoliopsida; order Dipsacales; family Adoxaceae; genus Sambucus; species Sambucus nigra. The sequence goes on from OX422222.1 coordinate 237,974,414, forward strand.
CAATATCATATTCACCGAGTTCTATTGCCCAATACATCAATCTTCCTGACTTTTCTGGCTTGTGAAGGGCTTGTCTTAATGGCATGTCGGTATACACTATGATGGTATGGGCCTGGAAGTATGGCCTCATTCTTCTACTTGCTTCAATTAATGCCAATGCCAATTTTTCCAGCTTTGGGTATCTGATCTCTGCACCTCGGAAAGCCTTACTTGTGTAATAAATTGGCTTCTGGACTCCAATCTCCAATCTGATCAATGCTGAGCTAACTGCATTTTCTGATACTGCCAAATACAAATACAGCTTCTCTCCAGTTATTGGCCTAGACAACAACGGTGGGGCTCCCAAATACTTCTTCAAATCTTTAAAGGCCTTCTCACATTCATCAGTCCACTCAAAACTTTTTCGCAGTGTTCTGAAGAACGGGAGGCATTTATCAGTTGCTCGGGATACAAATCTGTTGAGAGCTGCAACTCGTCCGGTAAGACTCTGTACTTCTTTCCTCGTCGTTGGGGATCGCAGCCCTAAAAGAGCTTTGATCTTTTCTGGATTTGCCTCAATACCTCGTTGATTGACGATGTATCCGAGGAACATTCCTTCTCGTACTCCAAAGGTACACTTTGTCGGGTTGAGCTTCATTTGGTATTTGTCCAGTTGATCAAAGGTTTGGCCTAAGTCAACTAGATGATCAGTAGCTTTCTTGCTTTTGGTGAGCATGTCGTCGACATAGACTTCCATATTGCAACTGATTTGTTCGGTAAAAACCTTGTTCATCAGCCGCTGGTACGTTGCACCTGCATTTTTTAAACCAAAAGGCATAACATTATAACAATAAGTTCCCCTTGGGGTAATAAAAGAAGTACTTTCCCTATCTTCGGGTTTCATTTTGATCTGGTTGTAGCCAGAATAAGCGTCCATAAAGCTGAGTAGCTCATGTCCCGAGGTAGCATCCACTAATTGATCAATTCTGGGCAATGGAAAATGATCTTTTGGGCACGCCTTGTTGAGATCAGTGAAATCAACACACATTCTCCATTTGTTGTTCTTCTTCTTTACCATCACCACATTTGCCAACCAATATTTCACATCTTCAATGAATCGGGCTTTCTGGAGTTTCTCGACCTCCTCTTGTATGGCCTGGTTCTTCTCGGGACTAAACACTCTTCTTCTTTGCTTCACAGGCTTGATCTCCTTATTCACATTGAGTTCGTGACATAAGAAGTTTGGATCTATTCCTGGCATGTCTTCATGACTCCAAGCAAAAGTATTCTTCCTGTTTCTCAAGAAAGTTATCAACTCCTGTTTTATTGAAACATCCAACGACGATCCTATCTGAGTTACTCGTTCAGGATGCTCGTCGTCCAGGATAACAATTTCTGTAGATTCCACCACCTGCCCTTTTACGAGTTGAGATTCATCCCTAGGGTCAAGAGTTTCAATTTCTGTACCTTCCTCCACTTGGTAAGTAGTAGTCTTTTTCTTTGACTCTTCAAGTTCCTCTTGCTCGGCAGACGAATAATAGCATTCCCGAGCTACTTTTTGATCACCTTTCATAATTCCAACTCCAAAATTCGTTGGGAATTTCAAACACTGATGTACTGTAGATGGAACTGCCTCGAACTTCTTCAATCCAACTCTTCCCATGATGATGTTGTAGGCTGACTGCACATTCTTATCCATCACAAAGAAACGTATTCTTTCTGTTCGACAAGCAGGCCAAGTTCCGATGAGTATATCCAACTTGATCGTTCCAAGTGGAAAAACTTTCTCGCCAGCAAAACCCAGAAGGGGTCTGTGATAAGGTTCCAATTGAGATAATTTTAAATTCAAGCTATCGAAGCATGAATAGTACATGATGTCTGCCGAACTACCATTGTCTACTAACACCCTTGAAATGATTACATCCTTCATCCTCATTTTGATCACCAAAGGATCATCATGAGGGTAAAGAACACCTGCCAGGTCGTTTTTTGAAAAACCAATCACTAACTTCTCTTTGTTCACCTTCCTCGGACGATCATCCTCGGCTAGATTTATTCGCTGAATATATGAACAAGCTTGAGCCTCTCCGAGGTAAGCTTTTCTTTCTGCAGTAAGGTCTCCTCCTCCTGCATCTCCTCCTGTAATAACATTACAATCAAATGACCCAAAACGTATGGAAAATACTTCTCGTTCAGGCTTCCTCGGCTTCTTGGGAAGATCAGGGTCATCATCTAGATCATCTTCATGGTCCCTCTTCTTTTTCTCCTCTGCACGACGAGGAGATCTAGATCTCTCTCTAGTTCTGTCATCATTCTTCCTTTCACCTCGGCGATCTACATACTTTGACAACTTTCCTCTTCGGATGAGTGTTTCAATCTCGTTCTGAAGGGCTATGCAATTTTTTGTCATATGGCCATGATCTTTGTGAAACTCGCAATATTTGGCCTTATTCCTCAGATCGGGATTTGTCTTCAGTTTCTCTGGCCACTTGATTTCCTCGCTATTCCTAATTTCTTCCAAAACATGATTAATACCCATTTTCAATGGAGTATAATTATCATACTTCTTTAGGACTTCCAAGGCCATCCTGTTATTCCTGGGATGCTTGTCACCACCATTACCTTTCTGATCTTTTTTCTTAGACTTGTCAACCTCCACCTTGATTTCTTTATCCATATTCTTCTTCGCAGCCATAGCCTCCTCGGCATTCATGATTTTGGCCGCTTTAGCCATTAACTCCGACATAGTTTTAGGTGGATCTTTGGCCAAAGTATAGTACAGCTTATTAGGCAGCAAACCACTCATCAAAGCAGTGATCGCTGTCTTTTCTTCATAATCTACGACTTCCAACTTCTCGTTATTAAAACGAGTTATGTAATCTCTAGTACTTTCACCTGATTTTTGTCTAACACTTAACAAGTGTGCTACTCGTTTTATCGGCTTCGCCCCAAAGCAAAAATTGCCAATGAACAACTCGGCTAATTGAATAAAAGTTGAAATCTTACCTCGAGGAAGATTGTTATACCATATCTGTGCAGATCCGGTAAGAGTTCCCGAGAATGCCCTACACCTCATCTCGTCGGGTACGGCATAGATGTCAGCAGCAGCTTGGTATTGTTCTATATGAAGTACAGGATCTGTCTTTCCGTCGTACTTAGGGGTCACTACTGGTGCTTTGAATTTCGATGGTGTAGGAAAATCCACAATGTCTTGCACAAAAGGTGTCCCTTGAACAAAAGTTCTCTGTAAGGGGTTTCTTGCTTTAGCCATTTCGCCCAGTCTATCCTCCAACCGCTGAATGGAACCTTTCCATGCTTCATTTCCTTCCTCAGGCCGCTTAGTCCGAGCAACTGAGTGTTCTGACGTAGCTTCCTGAGATTTATCTCGACGAGTAGCTGGTCGTGATTGTGCTGATCCTTCTCTCAAACCTGATGGTGGCCGAAAACTTTTCGACGGAGCTCTAGGTGGATTCATATTCCTCCTTGGTCCTAATCGACTGAAAGGAGACGCCCTGCTTAATCTTTCCAAAGCGCTGGTTATTTCCGGAGAGAGTGTGACACGTTGATCTGTATCCGTAGCCCGTATCGATGATGTTCGCCCAGGTTGATACGTAGAATCAGTAGACTCCCCATTGCGATATGACCCAGTACGTCTGGATTGTGATTGCCCACGATCACTCCTATACCCTGAATAGGTAGGTGCACCGCCTTGAAGAGTTTGAAGGAGTTGCCTCACAGATTCTTGCATGGCGGTTTGTCCTTGAGCCAGATTTGTCATAATTCCAGCCAGATCTGGAGGTGCAGATGGATTTGGAAGATTTCCAGTATTTCCAGCATTTCGATTACTGGATTCGGGATTATCTGCCATTGATAACAAATGATTTTTGGTGAAAAACGATTGCAACAGTCGTTCCCACAGACGGCGCCAATCTGTTGATGTAAAAAACTAGATCGCTCTAATTATTTAATCACAGATAAATAAATAAGACAAAGATTTTTAAAGTGGTTCGGCTAGGAATAAAGCCTACGTCCACTGTTATGTTATTGCTGAGTGTTTGTGGAATTCTTGATTACAAGTTCTCTCAAGAAATTCCGGTCCCCTTGAATGGGTTTGATACAAGGTATTTATAGCCTTGAGGCTGTACATGAAAGGTTCAATACATTAAATGATATACATATGAAAGGGTAATACATTTAATGCAGCGTGTGCGTCAAGAATATAATTATTCAATGAATATCTGAACTGTTGATTATCTGGCAATTAATGGTACGACCGAGGTGCAGCTCGGACCGCCATAACTGCTAGCTGATCAGGAGTACCTCGGAGAACTAGAGTACCTCGGTGCGCTAGAGTACCTCGGTGCGCTGGAGTTCCTCGGTGTGCTATAATTCCTCGGTGTATCCTCGTTGCTCGGAAAGAAGCATGGTTGGTCGGGAAATGAACTTCCTTGCTGCTATCGTGCCACGTAGATTGACACGTGTCTTCGTATTATTCGTCCACATCAGCATATTAATTTTGGTATCAACACTTTTAAAAAGTTATAGAAATATTATTTAAAAAACATTTTTAAAATAGTTATAAAAACGTTATTTTAATAGGGGATTGTTTTAAAAATTATTTTTTAAAACTGTTTGAATTTTTTTTATAAAATTATAAAATAATATATTTTATAAAATTATAAAACTGTTCTCATAACATTGTAAAACATTATTAAATTATAAAACCTTATAAAATTATAAAATTAGAAAGCTGTTCTGTATAAAACAAATTTATTTTTATAATTTTTTATTTATAAAAATAGTATTTAACTTATTTTATAAATAAATATACTTTTTAATGTATTTAAAACATAAGATGTATATGTATATAGTGGATATGTATATTAAATTTGGGCAAATGGTCATTTAATTCATAGAAAATAAAAGTCAACTACCCATGCAATTCTAATGCAAACTAAGTATATCTTAAGTTTCAATTATTATGAACAAATTGTTGGAAAAAATTGGAGATAAAGCTGTCCAGAATTTTTGGATAGATTTTTTTAACAACTTTGAGCTCAATTTTGAGTAGGACCCACAATACGATAATAGTGGGACCATATACGAACGCGTTCTCCTTAGCAAGGAGATTAACGTAGTATATTTACATGTCCAATTTTAATAAGTTATGAATAATAAATATGTTCCCAAAGTGACTCACAAAGCAAAGAAAGTTAATGAATTGAGTATGTTTTAACTCTTGTCCCACATTGGAAGAGTAGTGAAAAAATGATGAGTTAATAAAACCCAAATGATGGACTAAGGCTTGGATGCCTTGGGGTATCTCAACTTTTTGAAGGGGAGATGACCTAAGTTATGAAATTAACTGTCAAGCAGTTAATCCCAACAGTCAGTCACTTGGCTATATATATTCCCGTCTCTGACAATTGAAACATCCCGAAATTATGCATCATCTTTTCCTAGAAAATAATCCCTCTATCACTGCTACTGCATACATCTCATACGTATTATTTCTTTGGTTTGGTTGAGTACAAAACACAAAATTGTATTCGCAGAAATTAATCATAGTTGTGCTACTTGATTAATTTGAAAATCCGTTCTATCTTGGGAGACAATTATTCATTACCTTTAGCACGTTGTGGAGGGAATAAATTTGTCTTAAGGAGGCTGTTCTAAACAAGGGTCGAATTATTTCTTCTCTATTATGATATTATTTCTGCAAATTCAAATAAATTTTAATTTTCTGTAATTTTGTTTTATTTCTGTAATTATAATAATAATAATTCATAATTCTGTATAATTGTTTTTAATAAATATTAGATATAGCACAAATGTATTCAAACAGTAGTGACCCAAAATTAGATTACATAGATAGTAGACCCAAACCTCGTTGTGATACCCATGAGGAACTCAAGCCAAAAGGTTTAAAACATATTTTGTCATATTTTTATGCATGCTATGAATGGCAGGACTTTTGGCCATCTATTACAATATTGGGGTGAAGGGGTGGGAAGGATGGCAAACAGTAGGGCTGTAAACGGATATTCGAAAATCCGCATCCGTCCGATATCCGAATTCGAATTTGCGGATATTTATCCGAAAATATGGAAACGGATACGAATATGGATACTCTATAAAAATATCCGAGAAAACGGATACGGATAGTACTAGTATCCGACACGGATAATCCGTATCCGATGCGGAGTATCCATTTTATCGGATATCCAATATTACTAATAATATTAGTATTGGTATTACTAATAAAATAATATTAAAAAAAACTTAATCGTTTATTACCTAAAACAAAATAAACATATACTACGCTCAAAACAAAAAAGCCCTAAAGTTATTATTTTATTGGGTATGTTATAAAATGTCATGTATTATTATTTTATTGGGTATATTATCATGGAGTTATACTAAAGTTACAATACACTCTGTCACACACAACATACACACACTTAAGAACATATACTTCACTCAAAACAAAAAAATACTAACTTCATTTCATTTCTCTTTTGTACAAAACAAGAGAAAAGAAACACTCATGTGGTTGTTCATTAGTTTCCTTAATTATAAATAATTGTAAGAGAGAAACAGAAAAGAATATAAGAGAGAAACATAATAGAATGTAAAAGAGAAACAGAAAAGTAAAGAGATGGTTTTGATTGTGATGAGAACTGAAGTTAACAACAGGTATATTATATACAAAATAAAAATATATACTTATTAAAATAAAAATATCAGTATGTTTTGAAAACAAAAGGTCCATGAGGTTATCATTCTCAATAAATTTGATTTAATCTAAAAGGTGCATATTTATTTCTACTGTCATGGAATGCGAATGTTATCTTTCTTTGAATTGTTTTAAGCTTATATGGATGGCTTTACCATATTATCATTATGGATTGATACCTATTATTATGGAATCCATAATTGTTAATGTTAGGAGACAGTAATTTTGTTATATATTTATTTGAATTGGATTGGATATTTTAATAGTTATTTTTTGCGATGGCTAAATAATGTAAACGGATACGGATATTATCCGAATCCGAGGTATCCGAGCGGATACGAATATGGATAGTTGTTTTAACTATTCGGGCGGATACGGATACGGATATGGATAGTACATTCAGATAGCGGATACGGATATGGAAAACATGGTATCCGATCCGTATCCGTCCGTTTACCACCCCTAGCAAACAGTCATGGGGGGACTGGAAGAGTTAAATAATCAAAGTTAAGATTTAATGATGTTCTTTTAAAATCTTATTTCTTGTTGTCAAAGGTCTATATATTCTATAACAGTACTCACACGTGAGACGATAACAGTACTCACAAATGAATCGATAACAGTACTCACACGTGAGACGTATTAAACATTCTATACTATTCAACAATTTCTTTTACATTCTACAGGTGTCTGGCATGATATTTTTTGTTTTGTTTTATGCAACATGTTAGTAAGAATACTTTACAGGAAGCAGAATGTTTAGGTGTCTGCCATAAAAGTTCTCTGCACATGGGAAAAAGAAAAAGTTCTCCATTTGTTGTGAACCTAACATGCACGTAGTAGGTATTTTTCTATGATAAAATACCAAGCCTTTGAATGCACGAGCCAGTCACCATTAATAAGAATAAGAAAGCCTCGATTCGTTTATGGGACGCCTTTGGCTGTAATCTAATTTTGGACATATATCAAATAGTCCTTTGAATATTTTTTAATACTCATTTAGTCAAAGTTTTTTTATTTTGCCTCTAAAATCCTTTGCCACATATTTTGAAGAGGGAGTGCCGCTGGCGCGGACCTCTTAAAATAAGAGAATATTGAGTGCTTGAGGGACTAAATGAGTTAAATTAAAAATATGTGTCATTTTTAAAAAATATACATTTATAGTAGGGACTATTCAATAATTGACCCATCTAATTTTAGGTAAAGAATATTTCTATTGTAATCGAAAAAATAACAAAAATTTTGATTCAAATTACACATAATAGTGTATTATTGATTGGTTCTTTAAATCCGTTGATACGAACCTCACAAATTAATCAATAGAAACTCACCACTTAATTCAATATTTTCACTTTCAATAATTTTTTTGATTCCAATATCATTTTCCTTAGGTAAATTTATTCGTAGAGGGGAACCTGTGAGACCCCCCTGTTGTACTATGTTCTGAGCATGAAAAAAGAATAATGATATACTCCCAACCCTTGAATCTCTTTTTAAAAAACAACGCATTATGTCTCTAGAATTTTTTAACTAAAAAGTGTCAGAACAAATTAAAGTATATTCTCTTAATTTTTTTAAAATTTATTTCAAATTAATAAATAATCAGAGTTATGATTTAATTTACGATCAATTATCCCAAAGTCGCACAAACATTTTTGTATAGACATTTAATTGAAAGCTTTTTTTATTTTAGTTAAAAAAGTCCCTTAAACACTTATTTAATCAATATTATCTTATTTTTAAAGGTCCGCGCCAGCGGCACTCCCACACCATTTGGGTATTTTAATCAATAATTAATTTACTTTATATTAACTTAATATTTAATTGAGTATTTTGGATTTATTATTTATTTTGTTTCTGAAATTCATTATACCCTATTTTTTGACTTTTTAAGGATTTTTTTAATATAAATATAAAAATTTATAAAATAATTGTTTAAAACTGTTTTCAACAGTTTTTACAAAATAAAATGTCACAATACAGTTTTTATAAAATCACATAGTAAAGCAATTTAAAAAAAAAAAAGATCTAATTTTTTATATATATAATAAAATCTCAGAGAAAAAATATTTTTTTCCTGTTTTTCCTCCGAGATTTTTTTCCCTTTTATTTGTCCCAGTTTTTCGTGCATAAAAAAATATTTTTTGGTTATTTTTTTCATTCCAATTATTCTCTATTAAAACAAACTTGATTTTCCCTTTGTAATTCCATTTTTTCGTATATAAAAAATAAAAAAACAGTCAATTAGTGTTGCTTTTTTTTGAGTCGTGCTCGCGTTAGGCAAAATAATAAAATTTTGTGTTATGTGGTGTCGCGTCTTAATTATGTCGTGTGTGATAAAAAAAATTCGTGTTGTGCCTTTTTTAACACAATTTAATTGACATTAGATATGACATAAAATTAATTACAACAAAAAATACCACCTGAAAAAAGATATAAAACTGATTTTAACAAAAAAAATCGTTTTTTGTCGCATTTAATAAAGCTGGGTACGGGTTAGGTAATGAAAAAAAAATTTTCTATAAAATTTTATTCTAATTTAGTCGTGTTCGTGTTTCTTTTTTTAGTGGTAAAAATTTGCATTTTAGTATTATATGAGTTTGTTGTGATTGGAGATAAAAGAGTGTGAAGGAAAAAGAAAAAGAAAAGATAAATGGAGATGTCTAGGTAAGGTTTGGAATGCATTCAATAATTTGGTTCCGTAAGGGTAACATGACTTGTGAGAAAAACCACTTCAATTCAATTTGATGAGCTAATATCCAGCCAAATTTTACATCAATAACAACAAAAATGAAGAGATTTTTAGAATTTACACCCCATAGTTTCCCCAATCTTAATTAACAAAGATAAGGAAAATGATAGGCTCACTCTTGATTGGGACTCAAAATTGGGACTCTTGCTAACATGGCGTGCCATCATTGGTTGATTCCTTATGAACGTGGATCCGCGCCAACGGAACTAACGAATCACGACACGCCATGTCAGCGAGTCCCAATTTTGAGTCACTGTAGAAGGACCCCAAAGATAATATACACACACCGCCATTTGCTCTTATTTAACAAATTGAAATATTATACACATACCATCACCTCTTCTCCCTCAAGCACCATCGGTCCCAACTAGTTCTCAATACTTCATGCATATTTAAATAGGGTTTTACTAATCCATTTCATTTACAAATTATCTAGTCAAATACATTATATTATTTTTTTAAAAGTATTTAACACTTGTGCAAATAAGACCTATCTAGATTTTTTTTAATAAAATCAATTGAAAATGGTGTTAGGTAAATTTGGGACTAGGAATAACCAAACTCTCCCCTCCCCTCTTTCTTTGGAAGATGTGAGAATCACTACTTTTAGTATGAAAGCCCTAAAAGCCCTGGGCTGGGTCCTGATAGGATTCAACTTATGTTTTATTATCACTTTGGGAATTACCTCAAAGGAAACATCTATCACTACATCAAAACGCTAATTTAATAACACACTATTTTTTTGATTGGTAACACTATTATTCTGTTACTATTACTCACATTAAGTTACCGTTACTAATCTTGAATAAGTGTTAGTAATACTAGTTCCTTATTTTAAAATAAATTGTTTTCTTTAAAAAAATGAGGTAAACTTATCCCAACCCAAAAAAGAGCCTGATTCCAAACGAGACCATCTCGAAATCACCTGCCAAAGACCTATTTTACTCCAAACTGACCTCCCAAAACCTAGGTTTGGAATAACTCGAAATCACAAAACCTAGGTATGATACACTTCGAAATCCCGAAACCTAGGTATGTTGTTCACTCAAAATCACAGTTTGATATGATGTTCACTCGAAATCGCGGTTGACAGGTATGATATTCACTCGAAATCGCGGTTTATTGATACAAAACCCCAAACCTATTTATATTGATATATAATTGAAATCAACAAGATTTCTATTCGGAATCGTGTGTAGTTGTATATATTTTAGGCTTTAGGTTTCTATTCACCTGTTCAGCAAAACCTATAGATTTCACTTGTTCAGCAGAATCACTTGTTCAACAGAATCACCCGTTCAACAAAATCTAGAGAGTTCGATTCACCTTTTTCAATAAGATTTCACTATTGAAATCTATTTCTTTGATTGATGCTTTACATTCTTTGGCTTCAGTAATTTTTACATATTTTAGGCTTCGAAGTGTTTTACATAATATATATTTTAGGCTTTGGTAATTTTTACATTCTTTGATTGATGCTTTTGCTGTTTATTTTAGACTTTAGGTTTGATTCTGTTTCTTGATTGTAGAGCGCTATTGATATTACCTGTTATTTTGTATCGTAATCACCTTGGAGTGGTATGAAATATGTTTGAGCGAAAAACATTGTGATTTATTTGGTCACATGCATTAAAAAAGACCTCACGTAGCTCCACATTATATTACACGGTTTAACAACCATAACAAATATTTTTTGCTTTTATTGTACCAGTCATATGCTTCTGTCTTTCTAGTGATTCCAATTTGTATTATATTGATGAAGGTTGAATCATGAAATGAAAGAATTTGACGACGTGGAAAAAAAGCTCAAAATTGAATTCTCTTATATTAAATTTATCTCGTTTGATTTACGTAAGATTAGTAGAAAAGTATATAAATACTTATATCAACTTCCTCCCCCCATTTATGCATGACTACAACCCAACTTCTGGTACTTAATTCGATAGTGAAAATACTTATAAAGAGGAGGAAACTTCTACTCAAGAAGTTAAAATGACTAATAAAGTTTTGAATGAAAGTTCCAATCAAGAGGAAATGGAAAGGGAAACACCTCAATTTTTCTACTCCTTTGATTTAAAAAAAAATTGATCCTTGTGCTTGTGGATGGGCATGTGGAATGAATATATTTGATTTGAGGAAATATAGAAGGAAAAACATAACAGAGGTGTACCACTTGTGGCAGAATTTGGTTAGTGATGCAACTTATTTCTTGGTCTGATTAGTTGATTTGTGAATTTCAATGACAACTTAGTGATATAACTTATTTATTGGTTTGATTAGTTGATTATATCAACTTAATTCAATAGCTTATTGGGTGGTAGAGCTCCTTAGCGGGGTAGGGAGTAGGAGGTCAGGGGGAGTTGCGAGTAGGTGTGGGGATGAAGAAGGATGAGGTTTGGGACAGGTGACGACAAAGTGAGGGATGGGGTTCGTATCAGGTCAGGGGGTGGGGTTTGGTATGGACTAATGGTAGTTGGGTAGATACAAAGGTTATGGTGGAGTAACAAGTATAGGGGTAAGTGGTGCGTGGGTAGAGGAGTGCGTAGGAATGATGACTGTTAGGGTTGAGGAGTAGTTGTGGGTAATAAAAGGTTGGGTTGAGGCAGGGGAGTAAGAAGAGAAGTCAACGTGGGGTTTTGGGGTGAATAGGGTAGGATTATAGCTGGTAGCTGGTTGGGTTTATGGTAATGGGTTGCGGTATAGCAACAGGTACCTAAGTGCTTTAAATGTGGCAAATATGGCCATTTTGCTAATAAATGCAAAACAGAAACTAAAATTAATAATCTTCAAATTGATGACCATTTGAAGACTTAATTATGCAACCTTTTGCTTAATTCCGGCTCCTCTAAAGATCTAGAGGACTCATCTGAGAGCAATGATGAGCTTTATTATTTCCAAAGCTCTAGCGACTCATATATCTCCGAGAAAGGAGATTGCTAGTGTAATACTTTGACTAAGAGATGCAATCATCTCCAATCCATTATTCAAATGAATGGATTAAGTCTTAATGTCCTTACCAGTCAGCAACAATCCATGATTGATGTCATCAATCAAGTTACTAACCCTGGCATTAAGCTCAAGCTTATTAAGTCTTGCTATACCCAGGAGAATGCTCCTAATATGCCTGACCTCCTTTCTAAAACCCAACAGTACATGCTTACGGAGGTACTCAACCATTTAGAAAAAAGGTGAAGACTTTAATAAACCCGCTAGCATTAATGACCTAAGACACGAAGTTAATAACCTAAAAAATGAGTTAAGACAACTTAAGGATCATCATAATAACATGCAAATTGAGATTAATAATCTCAAGAATTCTTCAAAGCATTCTAATCCAGAAACTTCAAATCCTGAAGATTCAGTGGATTATTTGGGTGTTATTGATCGTGTACCTAGTCAAAAATGGTACACTACTGTCAACCTGGTTATCAATAATGAATTTACTTTGTGTAAAATTATTGCCCTCGTTGATAGCGGTACTGATATAAATTGTATCCAAGAAGGATTAGTTCCCACTGAATACTTTGAGAAGACGACTCAATCCTTATTTAATGCTAGTGGAGATAACATGGGCATTAAATATAAATTAACTAAGGTTGCCATTTGTAACAATAGAATTTGTTTAAGCAGTACCTTCTTGCTTATTAGTGATTTATCCCAGTAGATAATTTTAGGTACTCCCTTTTTATCTTTGCTTATGCTAATTGATAAAATTGATTCTAGTGGAATATATACCACTATTCAAAACCAAAAAAATATTTTTGAATTTATTACTCAACCTGAAATTAAGAAAATTAACTATTTGACAAATAATATTATTTTCAAAGAAAGCCATCTAAATTTTCTTCAAAAAGAAATCTTATTTTTAACAATTAAGCAGAAGCTGGATTTACCTAATATACTGCAAAAAATTAATGTTGTTAAAAACTAATTAATAACTGAGGTTTTTAGTGATATCCCTAATGCTTTTTGGGATAGGAAGAAACATATTGTTTCTCTTCCTTATGAAAATGGTTTCAATAAAAAATCCATCCCTACCAAGGCCAGACCTAGTCAAATGAAGACTGAATTTCTTGACCTTTGTAAGAATGAGATTCAGAGTCTTTTAGATAAAAAGCTTATAACTAAAAGTTATTCTCCTTGGAGTTATACAGCTTTTTATGTTAATAAGGCTGCTAAAAAGGAACGAGGTGTTCCTAGTCTTGTAATTAATTATAAGCCTATTAACAATGTTTTGCAATGGATAAGATATCCAATTCCTAATAAAAATGATTTACTTGATTAGCTTAACTCTGCCACTATCTTTTCCAAATTTGATTTAAAATCTGGATATTGGCAGAACCAAATTGCCCCACAAGATCGGTATAAAACTGTTTTTGTGGTTCCATTTGGCTATTACCAATGGAATGTTTTACCGTTTGGGCTTAAGAATGCCCCCTCTGAATTTTAAAATATCATGAATGATATATTTAATCCTTATTCTGATTTTTCTATTGTCTATATTGATGATATTCTTATATTTTCATAATCGATTGATCAACACTTTAAACATTTTAATTTTTTTAAAGATGTTATTAAGACTAATGGTTTAGTTGTCTCAACCCCTAAAATGAAATTTTTTCAAGCTAATATTAGATTTTTAGGGCATAACATTGGAGAAGGGAAAATACTCCATATTGATAGAAGTATTGAATTTGCTTCTAAATTCCCTAATGAGTTAAAAGAAAAAACTCAACTCCAAAGATTTCTTGGTAGTCTTAATTATATTGGTGATTATTATAGAAATTTTGCACAAGATAGTGCAATTCTTTACACCAGGTTGAAAAAGAATCATGCTCGCAATTACCTTGTCTCGCTTTAACTAATCCTTCATTTTCAAAAATTGTTGAAACTGACGCCTCGAATATAGGTTATGGTGGAATTTTAAAACGAATAAATTATTTAACTAAAATAGAAGAATTAATTAGTTTTCTTATGGATCTTGGAAAGATGCTTGGTTGTTAATTGCATTTTAAAATTTCAAAATGATTTAATAAATCAGAAATTTTTACTACGTATTGATTGTGGTGCTGTAAAACATGTTTTTGCAAAAAGATGTTGAAAATATTGTTTCAAAATAGATTTTTGCCAGATGGAAAGCAAATTTATCTTCGTTTGATTTTGATATTCAACATATCAAAGGTTAAAGTAATCCTCTTCCTGATTTTCTAATAAGAGAGTTTTTGCAGAATTAATGAGTGGCCCCTCTAGAGGGCGTGGCAGAGGCCGTGGGAAATCCCACCAAAGGCCTGGTAAAGAGAAGATAGTGATAAATGAAGATCAATATCCTCCGATGCAGGATTATTTGGAATTTCTCCGCTTGAGCGCACATAAGAAGGGAAAATTGAGTTCCCCTCCTAGCCCCTTTAGCAAAAAGAAATCTGCTAAAGAGGTGTTGCAAACCATTAAGCATGATTTCATTCCTAATCAAAGGACTTCGAAATTGATGCTAATCTTCAATGATGAGGACGAGAAGCAGATGTCTTCTCCCTAACCTGAATACACACAATTATGATGTGCAAAAAGGAAAATATCGGACAATATATGAGGCTATCCTCGAAGAAACTGAGTCTGTGGTGTTTAATCACACTAATAAATACTAGAACAATTTCAAATACCCTATTGCTTATAGCAAAGCCGTTTTGAAGAAGTTCATCTCTCCACGAGAATGGGAAATTCGGCCGTGGGCAATCCCACCAAAGGCTTGGCAAAGAGAATATACTGATCAATGAAGATCAATATCCTCTGATGCAGGATTATTTGGAATTTCTCCGCTTGAGCGCGCAAGGAGAATGCTCCTAATACGCCTGATCAGGCGTATTAGGAGCATTCTCCTAGGTATAGTAAGACTTAATAAGCTTGAGCTTAATGTCAGGGTCAGTAACTTGATTGATGACATCAATCATGGTTTGTTGCTGACTGGTAAGGACATTAAGACTTAATCTTATTAAGTCTTGCTATACCTAGGATAATGCTCCTAATACTCCTGATCAATTAGTAGCTGGGTAGGTACAGAGGTTATGGTAGAGTAACAGGTATAGGGGTAAGTTGTGCGTGGGTAGAGGAGTGCGTGGGAATGATGATTGTTGGGATTGAGGAGTGGTTGTGGGTAATAAAAGGCTGGGTTGAGGCAGGGTAGTAGGAAGAGAAGTCAACGTGGGGTTTTGGGGTGAATAGGGTAGGATTGTAGCTGGTAGCTGGTTGGGTTTATGGTAATGGGTTGCGGTATAGTAGCAGGGGCTGTGGGTGTGAAGATAAGACTTAATAGGGGTAAAGAGGTATGCTTTCTCTCATATCAAGTTTTTTTCCCACACTTCAATTTCAACATCAACCATGTATTAGATTTGTTTAATTTTAATGTATTCTCTCTTCACAGATTGGATGGATTTATGGGTCTGTCAGAGAGGATATCTTGACGAGTTTCAAAATGCATTGTCAAGGATGGAGATCAATTTACTACATGCCCGTAAGACCTGCATTTAAGGGGTCAGCTTATGCGAGTTTTCTCATTTCTTCCGTTTTCGCCTCTTTAATCAACATCTATTCAATTATGCATCATACCTCTAAACCATCAAATCTTTATTTGACTCTTAAATTTATACCATTTTTCGTACAAACATTTTGTTCTCGATGTCAAAGACTTCTACTATTTGCCGTGGAGTATATATCTTTGAAACGTGGCTTGAAATGTAGTTTAACAATAAAATTCTGTCACACAGAAGGATTAAGAGCTAAACCTAAGTCAATCAAAGCATTTTCTGTTTCGGCATCTTTGAATGATTAATGTTAACCTTCCATGAGAACTATCTATCTTATTATGTTTTAAATTGATTTTGCATTTTGAAATTGCTTCCTAGAGTTATAAGTGATCCTCATTTAAATCATTGTAGGAGGCAATATAAAAAATTGGGACAAGCTTTGGGGTGTATTCAAGTGGATCAAAACCACCCGTTAACAAATATTATTGAAGATTACCTTGAGCTCATTAAGTGCACCAAAGCTAAGATTGTCCACATTCACCGTGAGAAAAATATCCAAGCTGATTGTTTGGCAAAAATTGCTAAAGGAATGCATGAACTATATATAAAGTACGAACACACTCCAAAGCAACTTTTTGTAATGCTCGACTGTGTCGAGAGGGACAAGCCTTTGATCTAGTCCTCTGTTTTCTTTCCTGTTTCTATTTTTCTCGTACTGATAGAACTAAAAAAGAGTAAGACTATACATACACACTTTTCTACTTATTTTCATACCCATCAAATAAAATAAAATAATACAATGTTATACTTTATGTTTTGACGGGATTAAAAAACATAAAAATATAACATTTTAATCTACTGAACTATGTAAAATGAGTAGAAAAGTGAGTAAACAAAATTTTATTATACCAAAAAATCTCCTCATGAATCATTTCAAGGTAAGATGTCAAATCAAATGATTTTAACAACTATAAAGGGAGATGACTAATGACATAATGAAAACACAAACATGACCACATTTAGGGTACAAGTAAAAAAAAAATTCAGTAAGATATTCTAATCCTTTTCAGTTGACGGAATCAGATCCATTACCATGCCAACACAAGAAATACAGGCATGTGTATAAAATGAAGTACCAAGAATCAAACTAAAGGCCCTTAGCCGGTACACTCAAAAAAGGTTTGAAAGTCATCACCAACGCAATAATCTCAACCACATTAAGCATGAAGAAAATCATCTGATCACCAGGGAAAAATGAAGCGTCCTGTCGCTGTTGCGCCCACGCAAACAACGACCCACCTGCCGCAGGCCCAACCGCTTTAAATAACGACATCGCGGCCAGCGCTAACCCATTCGCCGCCCCTCTTTGCTCCGCACTCACAGATCTATTTTGTAACAAGAACAACCCTGTCTCAATTGTTATACAAAACACATTCTTTAGAATAGAAGCCATATCAACCGTCAACGTGAGCGCCAACC
This sequence comes from Sambucus nigra, assembly GCA_949130495.1. Taxonomy (NCBI): domain Eukaryota; kingdom Viridiplantae; phylum Streptophyta; class Magnoliopsida; order Dipsacales; family Adoxaceae; genus Sambucus; species Sambucus nigra. Next base: position 237,991,878 of record OX422222.1, read on the forward strand.
CAGATAACATAGCCATGTAAGGGTAACTCCACAATAAAGGTATTGTCAACCCAGCTGAGATTCTAGCTATAACTATAGGTCCAATCAATCTCTCAACAAATGGATACAAAAATAACTGAAACAGTAATAAACCCAACCCCGATCGAGCAAGAACCTCACCCACGTCAGCTGACGTATAACTCAACCCACCCAATCTCTTTGGACTCACTGCCCATAAAGAGAATATCTCACTATATGCCATATCATGTAGTGAAAAAACACAGTACACAATCACTGACGACATTAACGCCCAGTTCTTGAACAGACTCTCTTTTGTATTGACATATCCTTTGATTTCGTTCTCAACGTCACATTTGTTGTCTTTATGTACGTGGATTGTTTCGGGTAGCCAGATGCAAATTATGGATACTACCACAGCAAATAAAGATATTATAAGACATGGTAAGAAATAAGGAAATCTACCAAATAAAGATTCGTTAGAGAATATATTTGGGTATTTTTCAGCAGGTTGTGCTAAATATCCCCCGATGGCTGGACCTATGACTAAACCAATCCCCCACGATGTCGTTATTATTGACATCCCTAAAGCTTGGTGTTCAACACGGCAAACTTCTGAGGCGTAAGCTTTGATGGGTCCTAGGATTCCACATAAGCTTCCTAAAAGGAACCTAGTGAGAATTGCCATCCATATGTTTTTGGACAGTCCGAATAAAGTATTCAAAACTGCTACGACAATAGCGCCACTCATTAAAACAGGTTTTCTTCCGTATTTATCGGCTACCATACCCCACCAAACAGCAGTTATGGCTCTTCCGAACATAAAAGCAGATCCTACATAGCCGGCGTAGTAACCAATATCTTCTTCAGTTTTGGCCACGTGGAAGTCTCTTATCATGAAATAAAGGAAAGGGAAGAGGGAAGCTATGGGTAAAGCAGCACAAAGGGTGACGATCCATATGTAGAAAAGGTTTTTGTAAGGGATGTTTGGGTTTGATTGTTTGAGGCTGTCTATTTTGCAACCAGGGCAGTTTTCGTAGTATGGGAGGCCTTCATGGATGTTGGGTAGCAGAGGTGTGTTTCCTGCCATTTGGTCGAGATTCACGGGGGCTCAACCATCATATATATAAGGATCTCATGTCGCATGGGAAGATTCTTGTACTCACTCCATTATTTTTTGGGACATATACCAAATAGTTTCTTGGACATTTTTTAATATCCATTTAGTTCAAACTTTTTTATTTTGCCTCAAAAATTCCTTTGCCACATATTTTGGAGAGGGAGTGCCGCTGACGCGGACCTCTAAAAATAATAGGATATTAAGTGCTTGAGGGACTAAATGAGTTAAACTAAATATGTGTCCTTTTTAAAAAATATATATTTATAGTAGGGATTATTTAATAATTGACCCTTATTTTTTTAATTTTTTTGTTTTTAGTCCAATTGATTATATATGGAAAGAAAGAGCGCCGATTACACTACGATTATGGATGTTTTTTTTTTTTGATAATTATGAGACTTATTATAATTTTAGGTTGATCTTCTATTCATCCACCACTTTCTTAAACACATTCACATATTTTTATTAATTGTTCTCAACCATTTATATTGTGAAGACTAAAATACCTTAAGTTATGCTTTTAATATTCCATTATGCTTTTAATATTGGACATAATAAGCATATACATATTTAATCCAATATTTACTATGTGAGCAATGATTAACCTTCACATAAATATTAGTCTCAATTTTTTTTAATCATTCGAGGTTAAGATAGATGCAAAAATAAATAAATAAATAAAAATTTACTCATTATTGTTCATTTGATAATCAAAATTGTCCCTTTGGACAGTTTTACAATGAATAAATCATAGCATATTTGCATCAACAATCTGATATTCATAATTATATTTAGACGTACTCACAATACAATAATATAATATTTACGATTATAGACTAGGGCACTCTAATGGACACATAATCTAACATAATATAAATATTAATATCAAAACCTTAACCATAATTATAATATTCATAACAATATTGGTATATACAAAAAATATTATGACAACAAAATAAGATAAAACAACTGATGTATTTATTAAAACACATAAAACGGAGAAATCCCTAATTTTCAATAACGAAAAATTTGAGTAATCACTATAAAATAGTTAAGAAAACACATAAAACGGAGAAATCCCTAATTTTCAATAACGAAAAATGGTGATGTTTAAGGTTTTGAGAGCTTAAAACGTTTTCAAATAGTCAAAACAACGTCCATCCCCAGAAAATGGTGATGTTTAATTATTAGATCCTTTCAGGTTGACATAAACAAAATTCATCAATCCCGAGTAAGTGGACAATTTTTATTTGAATTATTGCTTATTAGAGGCATAAGAAAACTGTTACTAAAAGTGTCTCAAAATATTCAGATTTACAGTTTTATAAAATAAGCATCTTTAAACACATAATTAAAATTGTTATAAAAGAAAATCAAAATGAGGGAACCGAAACCAATTCTAATTTGACCATAAAAATTTGGTAACCAAATTCTTATCTTATGAATTTTTTTTATGTGATTATACAGATATACCAATTTATTCAATTGATTGCATTCACATATATCCCAAATTGATTTATTATTAACTGCGCTTATATATTTAATTCATAGAGTGTGCAAAATTTTTACTTTCATGAGACATACATGCACACACATATTACGTAATGTATATAAAAATTAATACCCCAAAAAATATTACGCGCAAAACTTAATCTATAATAAACGGTTCAAATATAGATGCATGCACAATAATATAATATGTATAACTATAAATTAAGACATTTTCTCCTTAATTTAACATCATATAAATATTGGTGTCAAAACATTAATTCATAATCATATTAAGACGTTTCTCCAAACAAATATATATTATACACAATAATCTAATATACCGTCAAATCGTCGAGATATGGTGGTGCCCATTGTATACGATGGGTTTTGTTTATATCGACGTTTTCAAGTGACCATGATGATTTCATAATATTCCGAGTAAAAATACAAAATCTGTCGGTAAAAAAATCAGCAGTTCATAAGTTTTTTATTTTTATTTTTATTGTTACCCGGATTCTTTTATAGGCGAAAACTCTTAATGGACAATCACGAGATCAGAAACTTATTGTTCTGATACAACATGTAAATATAAACTAAAGAACACGTAATTAACAATTTTATATGGATATATAAATTTAACGTATCAATATCCAATTCTATATGTTATTTGTTCTTTAATAATACAAACGCTATGTATTTTAAATTTAACGTTAGGATCTTAGATCAACATGATCATCACATACAATTACTATGAGGAATACAAAATAATATTATAATGACATTCCCTTCATGATGTCACAAATGAAAAAATTGACGGAGTAGTCGATCTTAGCGATGTTTGATCGGACTGAATTTCGGACCACAGCTTCCTCTTGTATACGACAAGAACATATTTTAGTTTCAAAACATTCCAACGGTTGAATATTCTTTTATAGCCAAAATAGTATTTCAAAAATTCACATAAACTTGGGTCTTTGAATTTCTCTCCCTTATTCTATAATTTCGTTATGTTGTCTTTTTGTGTGTCTTTATGATGAATAGTCGGATATTTATTTATAGGTAGGAACATGACCCAAATCTGCAACAGTCACGTAATCTTAATTGTCCATCAAGGTAGATAATCAAGAGTCATTTTGACTCTTGGTACTTGGGGTACCATTTTATTAATCAAAGTGACACTTAGTATTAATTTAATTATGGGTCATATCATGTAGAATTATTCTTTAAAATAATTCTAACATGGAAGTCTAACAAATCTTTAGAAATGGAACTAAAGCCAAAAAAACTATATATATAAATGATTGAGAGGAAGGGCGTCGCTTGACATGACGCCTTTAGTATAGTCGTGTGTCATTTTAAAGAAACATGTTTTTTCAGATGGCATAACATAATTTTAGTTAAGGCATGTTCAAAAGTATTTAAAAATGATATCTTTTGGAGATTCAAATTGTAAAAGAAAATATAGTGACATAATAAACGATATTTTGATTGTGGATAATGTGCCTGAATATTTTAATAATAATTTAAATATTAAATCAATACATAAAAACTGTTATGAAAAAGACTGTTGTCTAAAAGTACATAAAAAAATGAAAAAATAATCGTACAAAAATCAAATGAACTCATAAAATGGATTACAAAATCTTAATATGTAACATTAAATATTTTATACAATATATATCAAGTTATAAATTTATACAAAACATACTTTAACAAACCTAATAAGCACAACATATTAGTATCTATAGTTGAGAATTGTAAGTATAAATATAGTGTACTACTAATGCATGAAGTAAACAAACAAATTATGAAATCTACTAAAGCATTTAAAAAAACCCATCCCAAAAATTCAAACAGAAAATGATTTTTCATTCGAGCCTTCATTCAAATAACTAAAATATCCATTCAATTTTAGAATATTTTCTTAAACCCATTCATTCAAAGACATGACTGCCAAAAATAAAAGATATTTGAGAGATAATAAAATACATGAAGACACTCAATATTGGAGGGATAATACTCAATATGAGGAGATAATTTTTCTTTACTAGTCACACAATATTTTGACTTTTTATGACTTTACTTCAAATGCCAACGGTACATGGATATTTATAGAATCTCTAAAATGTATCTACCCAAATACATGTATCTATTATATACTAAACCATTTTTTTAAATGTGCCTGCATTATGACAAAACTAAACCCATTTGAGGATAACTTATTAAATCCTATTTAGACCATATTTATCGTACTAAACTTTTTACATTTAGTAAGAGTATCAACCTAACTAAAAATTAATGACCAAAAGATGCCACACCATCTTTTAACTATCCATTTACATGATTGCTATAATTAACAACCCTATTTACTAATTAGCGCAGTTGATGGTAACAAATTGTGGTCGTCAAATTCCTTATTCAGAAAAACCTACCTATGTTCATCCAACGCTTACATTAATTTCACAATTTCACATGAACTGTTCTCTTTAGTTGCACAGGTAAAGTGATAGAGAGAAAAAATGGGATCTTTTATTGGGGGTGGATGACAGTAGTAGAAGATGGGTTCACTCATATTTAACTATTAAAAAAAAGGTTGTCAAATTTGATTTAGGATTGGTTAAATTTGAGTATTTGCGAAAGGGTTGTTAACAAATAATAAAATCGTTGGAGAGGTTTTTTTATTGTAACAATGTTAAATTTGGTTAGGATTTCAAATATAATTATGCCATTGGAGATATTCTAAGTCTTTCTCCAAGAGTTAAGACCAAACTACCTCTCTCTATTAGAAATCTACTGTTCAAATTATTCTTAATTAAAAGAATTATGTTAACTTTTTTAATCACTTGAAATTTTTTCTTCCTCAAAAAATTTTTCTTTCTAAATTTTCCTCTCTGCAAAAAATTTCTTCCCCCAAATAAAATTTCCCAAACACTGTTATGGTGATTACGAGTAATATATTTTCGAAGAGTAGATCAGATTGTCAAAGTTCATGACAAAGACAAAGGTTAAGACCTATATTGTTTTTGTTGGGGTTTATTCATAAAACCATGTGAAAAATATTTTATTATCGATTAATAAAAGATTATTTTATTCATTTTTAAATGAGAATCAACTTTGTGAGATTGATTTATATTTTTTTATATAAGAAGTTTCATATTCTTATATTGGTTGATAGGGCTTAGTATAAATTCTAGTGAGTCGACTCGGGTTGATCACAAGGAGATTGAAAGTTCGGTTCTAGCACTATTAAAAAGTTCACAACCTAGATAGGAATTCGACATCCTATTGGAACGGTTACGATACAATTCTAGTGGTTTATCTCAAATTATGAAAACCAGTATGATGGTTAGAGAACTTGTACGATAGTTCAATAAATGGTTGTGATCGGTACATCCCAAGAATGTACATGACCACCAGTGATATTTGAGCCTAAGAGTTGTCTTGTTGACTTGGGAAATCTCACACCGTTTGCAAAGGGTGCACAAATTCTTAATTTCTAGAATTACGAGGATTCGAATGATTATGTGATTGTTACTTTGATTTCTATGTGTGCGATTTAATCTTAAATTGAATGAAATGATCTCTGAGTATTGGGTGATAATTATATAAGTTGGTTTGAGATCTTAATTTTGAGGAATTCGCATCCGGAGATACCATTAATTGCAGTACCCCCTTGATAGACTTATAAGGTTTATTTTCACCAGTAAACCTGATCAGTAGATTATTCATAATTCGGTGGAGTAAGAAATAAGTTAAGTCTAAGAATCAACTAATTAATTAGATGTTGGTTAAAGTTAATTTGCGGAAAATTAATTTAACCAAACGGGTATCAGAAGCTTAACGTAGGGAATCACATTATGTACCATTATCAAATTTGTAAATAATACCTTATTATATCTGAGTGATTTCTTAGATAATTAAATTAAAGTGCAGTCATAATTATTTAGTGGAATTAATTATTATTAAATAAAAAAGGAAATAACATAACGACAAATGTAATTTGGTATTTTTAAGTATTTATTTGAAATTAATTTAATTATTTATCTTTGGTTCCTAATGTAGTAAAGTAGTCCAACCCATACTCTTAAGAAACCAAATTTAGCCTAAATCCACCTTTTGTACTTGTATATAAATGTGTGAACATGATCTTAAGAAACTATTATTTATCTTTAGGGTTTAATAGGATGGGAGAAAATTCTATTCACGTTACCGCCATATCTAAAGTTTTAGCAAAGATTTTCATCTCAAAAGGTGACCACTCATCTACCTGACTTTAGGGAGGATTAAAACCATAAGATCATAGAATTATAAGGGTTTAAGCAAGGTTTTGAAAATCCAAAACAAGGTATCCTTAAATCTACATCAAATAGATTTCTTCCCATCGGATTGTAACCGGATCCGCATAGGTATTGTGTTCTAAACCCTAAGTTTGTTATTCAAACTCAATTTTTTTCTTTTACCTCTTTCATATGTTTAATTAATCAAAGATCCATGGCTAAAAATTTTATTTCATATATATCGACCCTAAAAAATTGGTATTAGAGCCTTTAGTTTAGATTAATCATCAATTGGAAAGGTCTTAGTTATCCAAACAAGAAAATACTAGTTTTTCATGCCGTGGGAATGTTGCAGCTTTGTGTATGCTTCCATACTAACATGGTTTTGTGAATATTGTTTTCATATAACCCTTCTATCATGGTCACACATTTATTTTATGTGTGAATGGATCCTACGATGGTTTATTCGTTGTTATTTTTCGTCACTTGATTCAATATGGTTGTAATACTTAAGTTTTCTTATTATTTCATTATCCATGTTTTATAAAGGCGATAAAGAGGGGTTGTAATATTTTTGAGTACTCAGAATCATGTCAAAGGGTTGATTTTAGTGTTTGAAAAAGTTTCATGGAGATTCACGAAGTTTTGGTTGATTTTATATCTCTACAACATGCGATTTCTAACCTCAAACATAGGTTTTCTTTCATAAAACTCATCCTAATCAACCCTAAACTAATATGAATGAAGCATTAACTAAATTAAGCAAGATAAATACTTGCCTGAGAATTTTTTTATTTCTAATTTGTGGATGAAATCAGTGTGGTTGTTAACCTTGTTGCGCGATCTAACATTTGGCGGTGACAGCGGTGCCAACGGAGGAATTCTTGGCCTAGAACTCCTTGGTAAGCTTTTCCTTTCCTTCTCTAATGGCCGTCTTTTGTTTTTGGTTGTGTTAACCCTAGAAGACAACCCTTAGCATCTGATATGACCTAGAAAATTCGTAGGTTTCCAAGCCCAAAAATACAAAATGCCTAAAATGCCCTCCCGAGGTGTTAATTAAGCCTAAAAACGCCTCGAGACCCAAACTAAACCCCCGGGTATATTATTTTGACTATCTCGACCCTTCCGGACACATTGACACACTCAAAATGACCATATGGGTGACTTATAATTTATTCACTTTTAATAGTCCAAATTTAATCCTGACATGACACAAGCGCGTCTCGATAAATTTTCAAAATTATCAAATTAGATTCTCGTGATAATTTTACTAATCATAATTACACCACCTACTTTACTCATAAAGTAACTTATAACAAAAATAATTACTAACTCTTATCACGCTAGTAAGTATTTAAAAGATTTTTCGAATTAATATTAATTTAATATCTCTAATTAAATTTAATAAATCCCCAAAATTAAAAGACATAAAAATACGGGGTATTACATACTTCCCCCCTAATAACGGAATTTCGTCCCGAAATTTGAAAAATAATGTGTACCTGGTAAGAATAACTCTGGGTACCTCTCACGCATGTCCGCCTCACGCTCCCAAGTGGATTCCTCCACATTATGATGCTCCCACTGGACCCAGATAAGTGGGACTACCTTTGACCTCAATCTTCTTTCGCTATGGTCTATGATAGCCACTGGCCTCTCCTCGTAAGAGCTGTCTGGCTGTAAGTCAATATCCTCAATCGTGATATGGGTATGGGCCATGTCATCCCGAAGGTATCGTCTCAACGACGAGATGTGGAATACACGTGAATGCGATGTAAATGCTCTGGCAATCCCAATCTGTATGCTACCGGCCCAATCCTCTTAATAATGGGAAATGGTCCCACGTACCTCGGGGCCAATTTTCCTATCTTCCTGAACCTCATCATTCCTTTCATAGGAGATACACGTAGTAATACTTGGTTCCCCACATTAAACTCTCAAAAGAACCGTTTTGCATCGGCGTAGCTTTTCTGCCTGTCCTGGGCTACCCGAATGTGACGCCTGATAATCTCAATCCTAGCGGAGGTTTCCTAAATCACCTCTGGTCTGAGCAACTTGTTATCCCCCACCTATAGCCAACAAGTTGGGGAACGACAAGGCCTGCCATATAAAGCCTCAAATGGATCCATGCCAATCGTGAACTGATAAGAGTTATTATAAGCGAACTCTACCAGTGGAAGATGCGGCTCCCAACCTCCTCCAAAATCAAGGACACACATGCGTAGCATAACCTCTAACATTTGATTTTTACGCTCTGTTTGTCCATCTGTCTGTGGGTGATAAGCTGAACTCAACCTCAACTCCGTACCCATGGCCTCCTGAAAGCTCTCCCAGAAACTTGACACAAAAATCTTGTCTCTATCTGACACAATATTCAGGGGCACCGCATGTAATCGAACAATCTCAGCAATGAAAAACTGAGCATACTGGCCCATGGTATAGTCTATCCGTACTAGCAGAAAATGAGCCACCTTGGTCAAACGATCCACAATCACCCAGATGGAGTCGTAGCCCCGCTGTGATGTAGGCAACCCAGTAATAAAATTCATAGAAATACTCTCCCACTTCCACGCGGGTATTTCCAATGGCTGAAACAACCCCAACGGTTTCTGGTGGTCCACCTTTACCAGCTGGCAGGTAGAACACTTGGACACGAACTCAGCAATATCCTTTTTCATCCCACTCCACCAATATTGCCGCCTCATATCCTGGTACATCTTATCTCCCCCAGGATGCACCGCGAATCAGGACCCGTGAGACTGGGTCATCACTACATGACATAAGTATGCTCCTTCTGGGACCACCAATCTCCCATTAAACCTCAAACCTCCATCAGAACTAACAGAATAGGACTCAATACCCTCAGTTAAAAGTCGTATAATCTGCTCCTGGAAAAATGGGTATGCGATCTGTGCCTGTATTACCCTCGTAACAATATCGAGTGTCACTGTCATGACAGATATGAAAGAACGGGCTACTGCGTCCTGGTGACCCAACTCTTTCTAGTAAGCTTTCCAGATGTTCGCTACATTGTCTACCGGTCTACGGCTCAACGCATCAGCAACTACGTTGGCCTTCCCCGGATGGTACTGTATGTCGAACTGATAGTCCTTCACAAACTCTAACCACCTGCGCTGATGCATATTCAGCTCTCGCTGAGTGAACAGGTACTGCAGTGACTTGTGGTCCGTGAATAAGCGAAATTTCTCCCCCAATAAGTAGTGTCTCCATATCCTCAATGCAAAGACGACTGCTGCTAACTCTAGGTCTTGTGTGGGGTAATTCTTCTCGTGCGGCTTAAGCTTGCGTGAGGTAAAAGCTATAGCCTTATCCTCCTATTGAAGTACTCCCCCGAGTCCCCATAAAGAGGCGTCGGTGTAAACCAGATACTCCACGCCCGGCTTAGGTAAAGTAATAACCGATGCTGAAGTAAGCTTGTCTTTCAGCTCATCGAATGCCAATTGACAAGCATTGTCCCAAACATATGGTACCCCCTTGCGAGTCAGGTTCGTCAATGGATCTGCTATTTTGGAGAACCCCCGAATGAATCTCCTGTAGTATCCGACTAATCCCAAGAAACTACTCACTTCCGTCGATGTCGTGGGCTATCCCCACTCCCTCATCGCTGACACTTTACTCGGGTCAACTGCTATCCCTTATTCAGAAACAATATGTCCCAAGAACTGCACTTCTCGTAACCAGAACCCGCACTTCTCGTACTTAGCATACAACTGATGTTTTCGTAGAGTCTGAAGAACCCGTCTCAAGTGCTCGGCATGCTCTTCCTCGGTGTATGAATATATTAAGATGTCGTCTATGAAGACGATGACAAACTGATCCAAGAACTCTCTAAACTCTCAGTTCATCAAGTCCATGAATATGGCTGGAGCATTTGTGAGTCCAAATGGCATCACTCTGAACTCATAGGACCCATATCTCGTCAAGAAAGAAGTCTTTGAAACATCCTGTTCCCTAAACGTAGCTGATGGTACCCTGACCTCAGATCTATCTTCGAAAAGAAAGTTGCTCCCCTCAGCTGGTAGAACAAATCATCGATTCGAGGCAACGGATACTTATTTCGTATCTTGGCCTTGTTCAGTTCTCGATAGTCCACATATAGCCTTAGTGAACCATCTCTCTTTTTCACAAACAATACTGGAGCGCCCCAAGGTGAGGTAATCCTACGAATGAAATCCTGACCTAACAGCTGCTCTATCTGATCCCGTAACTCTCGCATTTCCGTCGGAGCCATACTGTACGGTGCACGTGATATTGGTCGAGTATCCGGTAATAAATCTATGACAAAATATATCTCTCGACTGGGGGGTAGGCCTGGTATCTCCTGAAATACATCAGAATACTCACGAACAACTAGGATTGAGTCTAAGGGAATCACGACCTCCTTAGAGGTATCCTCCTTTATGTAATATAAATGAGCATTCGAGCCTCCCTTTGGGCGAGGCATCGCCACTACAAACATCTCTTGCCCTGGAATGGCAAAGACAATACTCCCACCGAAATAATCTATCATGGATCTGTAAGCTACGAGCCAATACATACCAATAATAACGTAGTGCTCATGCATATATAATACTAACATGTCTACTGGTAATAACAAGCTACCAATCTCTACTCCTACAGCCCGACATATAAAGAAAATTAGCGATCCATTTCCCAGTGGTGAGTCTACACACGTTATAGTGCTCTCTGTTGCGGCTAATAATCCTAAGGCCTTCGCAAAATGGGTAGCTATAAAACAGTGTGTCGCCCCAGTATCAAATAAAACCTGACCCATAGTACCATGGATAGGAAACATACCCTCAATCGCGAGCGGCACCTGTGGAGCTGCTATCTGGTGGACGTTATAGACATGTCCATACTGTAACTGCCCCTGCTGCACTGGAGCGACTGGAATGGCTGGTGATAGGAGGGCAGCTGGAAAAAGTGGCCTCTATGGCTCATTACGGGCACCCTGCTGCTGTGGGACCCTATCACCCTCTGGACAATCCTGGCGCTTGTGGCCATTTTTACCACACCCGAAGCATCGCCCCTAAAATTTCCTCCCCTCTGTCCCTGCTGATTACGGCCCGGCTGGCCATTACCACCTCGCCATTGGCCCTGCTGTCCCTGATGAAATCACTGTTGGCCCTGATGGCCCTGCTGCTGCCCCTGCGGCTGATGCTGTTGGCCCTGCTGTCCCTGCCTAAATCCCCCAAATCCCTGCCTGGAATCACCTGATCGGAATCGCTTGGCAGGGTCCCCGTGATGGGAACTCTGCTCATGATGATAAGTCTGCCCCTGAGATGTCGGTGTTCCACTAGCACCACTACCCCCTGTCCTGCTCTGCTGGCCGGACTCTCCTGCTCGGTTGCTTCCCTATAGATGGAAGCGGTGATCCTGTCAGTGTAGCAAAGCAGCATTGAGTACGTCTGTGTAGGTACTCCGAGACAGATTTCCTATAAGGTGCTGACGGATCCTCCAAGCTAACCCGTCCACAAATAATAGTATCTTCTTACCCTCAGTGGGTGCCTCATCTGGAACTATAGTGAGAAGTCTTGTGAACTCCTCTTCAAACTCAGCAACAGTAGAATTTTCCTGCTTCAGACTCAGTAACTTCCTTCTCATCTCAGTCTTCATGGCGGATGGGAAGTATTTGCTGTCAAATCGCGCCCAAAACAATTGAATAGTAATAACCTCCCTCTCCTCCAGAGTGGTAGTAGATTCCCACCAATGCAAAGCGGCCCCCATAAGCTTAAAGGAAGCCAACAACTGTTTCTGCACGTCCGTGCACTCGTACATACGCAGATGCCTCTGGATATCTTTCTTCCATTGGCTGGCTACAATAATATCTGAACCACCTGCAAACTCTAGGGGATGCGCCTTTTGAAAGGCATCCCTAACTCGCTCCCATGCAGATGGAAGCTGTGCCGGTACTGGCGACACTGCCTGAACTTGGGGTGGAGCCTGCTGTACTACCGCTAGCACGTCATTTAATGCCTGAGCAACGATGGCGGCTACCTCATTTGCGTTCATCATTCCCTGAGCCGGAGCTACTGGCTGCTCAGCTTGGGCACGCCTATCCTTTGGGGCACGTCTCAGAGGCATCTGAAATGTGAAGAAATTTATTAGTCTAATGTTATCATCAAATCTCACATTGTTGAAGACGTAATCATAAAAGCAAGAATACAACAATCCTAAAATAGGGCTCTATAACAAGAACGCTAAGCCAAAAGCGAAATAAGCCGTACAGATCCTAAGGACACTAGAACCTGATGCTCTGATATCACCTCTGACACCCCGCCTAATTAAATACCGGGTGATCAGTCCTTTATTAAATTATAATCAAGGTGAACGGTTGGTTCATTCTTAGCATCATTGCCGTAAAAATAACTTTTCCAATTTAACACCCTATTTAATTAAGCTAAGTGACAAAAACATTTTTTTATTTTTTTGACATAAATTCCATATTTTAATTAATACCAATATTTTAAAACTTTACATAATTCATAAATTAAGAATCACCCAACAACTATATTGGAACAAACAATCCAATTAATTAAACATTCAACTAATTGATTCCAACATTAAAACTTAAAGGAAAATATCGTGACATGAATAAATCCCAAAACATAAAATACTGGAAATAAACTAATCGCAATATCTGATAAAACAACTGAATAATGGAAAGGGCGACACATGCCCAGCTGAATAAATAGTGCTAGAAGTGGAATCAACAATGAGGTCGTCTAAGCAAGAGGCCTGCAACTCCCACCTAAGCTGCAGCGCGTTCCTTTCGGAGGATCCTATGCAAGATGCCCCTGTAGTTGGGCACCTGTAATATATACATACATATACAAGAGAGAAGAGAAAATAGTAAACGGGTCAGAGCCCGACTGTAAAAACAGTTTAAAATTAGTTTAGCAAGTATTTAAAATGCTACCGGCTAATGCAACCAACATATTAGTGCGACACTCCCTTGAGAAATTCTCACCTCTCTTCTAATGTGCACACCTATCGTACTAATCTTCCCAACAGTTTAACTTATCTTATGTTGGTCGTGAGGTTTCAAACTGAAAAATTCAAATGTTTAAGCGTTTAATTTTATTTAAAAGCAAAGTTCTCATTTAAACCTTATTTAATAAAAAGGTTTCTCAGTAATATATCATACTTTTCAAACACTTATACCCAAGTTGAAATAATTATTCATTTCTTACTCACCATAGACACAATAGGTAGTTCCCAAATTCCTGATTAAAATATATATATATATATATATATATATATATATATATATATATATATATATTAAATACTCATATAATATATATATTCTAACGGCACCCCACATAACAATTATGGTGCGGGCATACTCTGCTATCCAGTCCCCGTATCACTCGTACTAAGGGAAATACAAGTTCGGAATCACTCTCGAACTGTATTAACACAAAACACATACAATATTGAGGCGAAGCATAGTTCCAAGTCTCTAAGAGGTCAGCATATACCCTCACGTCTCTTAGGACCGTCTGACTATGGATTCGATAGCCTGTACTAAGGATTCCTATCTTATAGGGTACGAGTCAATATCCCCCATAAAGGTCCCATCGAGATAAGACTGTCCCAACGCGGTAACCTCAGGGATAGCAAGTAGCGCGAGCATGATTTTTACACATATATAAGATATATGATTTATCACAGAGTCATATAGATATATAACTATTCACATTCATAAGTTAGGTACGCCCACGACCTAACATTATATTATTCCATTCTTAGTACATTTTTTTATTCGATTATTTCTTATAACGGACTTATTCATTTTATTTTCGAAATTTAATTTATTCCAACTCACTTCTCATCTCTCGAAGTATTCTCTTTACCTAAGTACAATTTCAGTAGGCCCTCACTTACCTTCTAATCCAACTCCTAGACATTTCGATTATTAAGTCTACGCACGTTAGATTTCTTAGGTATGAATATTTCCCGTTTACCCTTCATTTTCCCATTTCATTAAAGTTTCACTTAACGGGGTTTACCTTGACCATACTGGTCCTTTTTATGTTTCATTAGGTCCTAATAATATTAATCAAGATTTATTACGCATTTAATCGGATTAAGTCAACATAAGGAAAAATCTAGTTTTCCAGAAGAGGTCGATCGATAAGAAGGGGTTGATCGATCTAACCGTCGATCGATCGACATTCTTTGGTCGATCGATCGATCAAGCAGGTATGGTGAAAACTGCAGAATACCAGTTACGGGAATTATCATCCAAAGTCATCCAAATCCAAGTTTTTAACTCCCAAACTCCCAGAAATTTATACCACAAGCATTATAAACCCAAACGAACAATATTCTACGTAAGGCATGCGAGTTTTCATCAAGTATCATGAATTAAAAGGGCCAAAATCGATATAAATCTCATGAACCCTAATAATTTCTTTAACTTAGTTCTTCTCATTCTATTTCCAGAATTTCTACTTCTAACCCAATGTAAATTCGTGGTTCAACCTCTACGTGTGAAGGGGATATCCAGAATGATGTTTATATCTCTACAACATGCGATTTCTAACCTCCAACATAGGTTTTCTTTCATAAAACTCATCCTAATCAACCCTAAACTAATATGAATGAAGCATTAACTAAATTAATCAAGATAAATACTTGCCTGGGAATTTTTTTGTTTCTGATTTTTGGATGAAATCAGTGTTGTTGTTATCCTTATTGCGCGATCTAACGTTTGGCGGTGACGGCGGTGCCAACGGAGGAATTCTTGGCCTAAAACTCCTTGGTAAGCTTTTCCTTTCCTTCTCCAATGGCCGTCTTTTGTTTTTGGTTGTTTTAACCCTAGAAAACAACCCTAAGCATCTGATATAACCTAGAAAATTCTTAGGTTTCCAAGCCCAAAAATACAAAATGCCAAAAACGCCCTCCCGGGGTGTTAATTAAGCCTAAAAACACCCCGAGACCCAAACTAAATCCCTGGGTACATTATTTTGACTATCTCGACCCTTTAGGACACATTGACGCACTCAAAATGACCGTACGGGTGACTTATAATTTATTCACTTTTAATAGTCCAAATTTAATCTCGACACGACACAAGCGCGTCCCGATAAATTTCTAAAATTATCCAATTAGATTCTCGTGATAATTTTACTAATCATAATTACACCACTTACTTTACCCATAAAGTAACTTATAACAAAAATAATTACTAACTCTCATCACGCTATTAAGTATTTAAATGATTTTCTGGATTAATATTAATTTAATATCTCTAATTAAATTTAATAAATCCCCAACATTAAAAGACATAAAAATACGGGGTATTACACTTGGTTCCCAGGTGTGAGTGGAACATTTTTCCATATTTTAGCCTAGTTTAGATGAAAGTTATTCATCTGGGTCTTCGTTAACCAAGAATTTGGAACTTATCTTTTGCTTTGCGTGGTTTTATATGTTTGACAACCGACTTTGTTGGTGTCGTTATTGATGCTGACCAACTTTGTTGGTTGTTGCTGTTGATACCAACCAACTTTGTTGGTGGCCTTCATTGATACCAACCAACTTGATTGGTAGTTTTATTGATGCTGACTAACTTTATTGATGGTCTTTGTTGTTACCGACAAACTTTATTGATGGCCTTCATTGATACCAACCAACTTTGTTGGTGGTTTTATTGATGCCGACCAACTTTGTTGGTGGCCTTTGTTGTTATCGACCAACTCTGTTGGTGGCCTTTGTTGTTACCAACTAACTTTATTGGTGAAAATAACAAAAATAAATAATAATTTTGGGGAAGTCATATTCTCATTAAATTTGAAGAGAACTGAGTGCAACTTAACTACATTTACTACTAATACTTCTTCAGGTGTTCTGCATTCCATGGGTTCTTTAATTCTTCCCCACCCAAAGTCTCACTCCAATATGTGCCTGGTCGGATAACTGCAGTAATACGATAAGGCCCATGATAATTGGCTTCTAGCTTATTGCTCTTCTGAATCACTTGATTCAAAACATAATCACCCTCTTTTAAGTTGCTCGCCATGACCCTCTTGTTATAGAAACGTGCAGTCCTTTATTGATAGGCCGCATTCCTTAAAGTTGCAACTTCACGGATTTTTTCTAGCATGTCTTCTTCTCATCAAATCACTGACTGGGGTATTAAAGTTGAGAACTCTATGCGTAGGTAAACCTAGCTCAACAAGAATTACGGCTTTAGTGCTAAACACCAATAGGTAGGGAGTTTCTCTAGTAGCTGTTCTGAAAGTTGGTCGGTAAGCCCACAAGATAGAATGCAGTTCATTGATCCAATTTCCTTTTACATTTTCCAACCTTTTTCTTCATCCCATTCAATAAATTTCTATTAGTTACCTTTGTTTAGACGTTGCTTTGAGGATGTCCAGGAGAAAAGTGGATTTTTTAGACATTGGACTGGGCATAATAAGCAGCAAATTCACCGTTGTCAAACTGTGTGCCATGATTAGTGATAAAGGCATAGGGTAATCCATACCTGCATATAATACTCTTCCAAATAAACTGATAAACCTTTTAATAGGAAATATCAATCAACGGTTCATCTTCCACGCATTTAGCAAAGTAATCAATAGCTACAACCAGGTACTTGAACCTTCCTCAGGCGGTCAACAGAGGCCTGACCAAGTCAATCCCCCATATATAAAAGGGCCAAGGGGATGTTATTGGTGTTAAGAGAGATCATGGAGCCTTGCGTATGCTGGAAAACCTCTAGCACTTATCACACTTTTTGGCAAAATTTTGACAATTTGCTCGCATAGTTGCCCAGTAGTATCCTTGTGTATGAATTCTTTGCAACAATGTTCTTCCTGCTACATGGGCTCCACATGACCCTTCATGGACTTCTTCAATTAAATAATTCACTTAAGATGTATGCACACACCATTGAAGACCAACAGTTAATCCTCTTCTATATAACATACCACCACCTAGCACATATCTTGCGGCTTTGTATTTCAGCCTCTTAGCTTCAAGTATATTAGCTGGAAGAATCCCATCTTCAATATATGCTCTTATGGGGTCCACCCAAGATGGCCCCATATCAACTGCAATAACGTTGACCATTAGATCTTCATCAGTGCTCCTATTAGCAAGTAGCTCAATAGGAATAATTCTTTGCATCTCCGTTCTGGTTACTGAAGCTAACCGAGCAAGTGTATCTGCTCGAGCATTCTCTAATGGAATCCTGACCATCTGAACAGCTAGCAAAGTGGAAATTATTTCCAAATTTTTTGCCAAATATTTGGTCATCAGTTCTCTTTTCGCTGCATATAATCTCAACACCTGATTTATAACTAACTGCGAATCACAGTACACCACAACTTGCTCGGCGTTCAGTGATTTGGATAGATTTAAACTAACAATCACAACTTCATACTCTGCCTCATTATTAGAGGCTTGAAATTGGAAACGTAGAGCGTCCTCTATGTCTAGCTCGTCTGGAGTATTGAGAATAATTACAGCTCCACATCCGATTGCATAAGATGATCCGTCAACATACATACTCCATATAGGGATATCACTATCAAACGCTTGGTTTTGCCAGAATCCCTTGATGGAGGATTTTATCCTTCACCTCCTCAGATTTCCTCTTCATTTCCTGTAGTCCACTGTATGGCTCTGGTTGGTCTTTTTAATGGTTTTCCCTATTTGGAGTTGGTCGAGCATATCTCCAGTAGGTCTGCTGACTCTTGCATGTTACCCGGCTAGAGTCCCTTATTACTCGGGGACCTCTACGTAAGTGAATTTTATAATAAAATCGGCCATAGCTTGGCCTTTTAAAGAAGTCATTGGTTCATATATAATATCATATTCCCCTAACTCAACAGCCCAATACATCAATCTTGAAGATTTCTTCGGCTTATGTAAAGCCCGCCTTAGTGGCATGCCAGTGTATACCACTATGGCGTGGGCTTGAAAATAAGGCTTCATTCATCTACTAGACTCAATTAAGTCCAATTCTAATTTCTCCAGTATGGGATATCTCTCTTCTGCTCCTTAAAAAGCTTTTCTGGTGTAATAAATTGGCTTTTGAGCTCTATTTTACTCCCTAATCAAGGCAGAGCTAACTGCCGACTTAGATACAACCAGATATAAATACAATTTTTCTCCCATCATTGGTCGGGAGAGTAGTGGTGGTGCTCCTAGGTACTTTTTCAACTCTAGAAAGGCTTTTTCACATTCATCGTTCCATTCAAAGGTTTTTTCGAGTACCTTGAATAATGGCAAACACTTGTTCGTTGCTCTTGACACAAACCTGTTTTACAATTAGCCTTTGAACATCTTTTTTACAGGTTGGGGACTTCTTTTGATCACATCTTTAATCTTATCTGGATTAGCTTCAATTCCCCTTTGATTCACTATATACCCAAGGAACATTCCCTCCTGTACTCCGAAGATGCATTTGGTGGTGTTTAACTTCATTTGGTGCTTTTCCAATTGATCAAACATTTGGCTGAGGTCGGTAATACGATTAAATACTTTTCTCTTTTTATGATCATATCATCAACATACACTTCCATGTTTTTGTCTATCTGCTCCTCAAATACTTTATTCACCTGTCTCTGCTAAGTAGAACCTTCATTTTTCAGACCAAACAGCATAACATTATAGTAATAAGTTCCTCGAGGAGTGATAAAGGAAGTACTTTCTCTATCTTCTGGCTTCATGTTGATCTGGTTATAACCAGAATATGCATCCATGAAACTCAACAGCTCATTCCCTGAAGTAGCATCTACTAATTGATTAATTCGTGGCAAAGGAAAGTGATCCTTCGGGCACACTTTGTTCAAGTTAGTAAAATCCACACACATTATCTACTTATTTTTCTTCTCAACCATAACTACAATGGCCAACAAATTCGAGTACTTCACATCTTTAATAAATGAATCTTTTTGATGCTTCTCCATATCTTCCCGTATATCCTGGTTCTTCTTCGGGCTAAAAATTCTTCTTCGCTACTTCATAGTTTTAACCTCCTTATTCAAATTAAGTTCATGGCATAAGAAATTTGGGTCTATGCCTAATATATCTTCATAACTCCATACGAATACCTGTTTCCTTTGTCTCAAGAAAGCTACCAACTCCTATATAAGAACTGGTTACAATGACGCTCCTATTTGAGTTGTTCGTTCTGGTTTATCATCGTCCAGAACAATGCTCTCTATTACCTCCATCACTTGGCCTTTTACAAGCTCAGATTCGTCTCGTGGATCTAAGGTTTCAACCTGAGACTCGTTGTTTGGCTCAGATATATCCACTTGATAAGTGGTTGTTTTTCTCTTTATATCCAACATATCTTCTTCCTCGACAGAAGAATAGTAGCACTCCCGAGCTAATTTCTAATCTCCTTTCACTACTCCAAATCCAAAGTTGGTCAGGAATTTCAGGAATTAATGAATAATAGAGGGTACAACTTCGAATTTCTTCTGACCAACTCTTCCCATAATCATATTATAAGCAGAATGAACATTTTTTCCATTACAAAAAATCTCACCTTCTATGTCCTGCTCGTCGGCCATGTCCCGATCAATAAGTCTAACTTGATAGTCCCCAAAGGAAACACTTTCTCACCTAAGAATCCAATGAGTGGCATGTGATAAGGATCCACTTGACTGAATTTTAAACCCAAACTATCAAAACAAGGATCAAACATGATGTCCGCCGAATTTCTGTTATCCACTAATGTTCTTGCTACCAATACTTCTTTCATCCTGAGTCTGATAACTAAAGGATCATCATGAGGATACAACACTCCAGATAAATCATTTTTAGAAAATCCAATTACGAGCTTATCCTTGTTAACTTTTCTTGGTCGATCTTCCTCGGTGATGTTGATCCATTAGATATAGGAACAAGCTTGAGCCTCATTGAGGTAATCTTTCCTTTCAGTTGTATGATCTCTTCCTCCGGAATCTTCACATGTAATCATGTGACAGCCAAAAAATACAAAACTGAGTGTGAATACCTCACGTTTTGATTATATAGTCTTCTTAGGAAGATCATGATCATCTTCTAGATCATCGTCATGGTTCCTTTTCTTTTCTTCCCCGGGCTTAATTGGCAACTGAGATATCTGTCGACCTCTACCTCCGTTTCTTCCACTATTTTGCCGATCAACAAATCTGTCCAACTTTCCTCTTCAGATGAGCACTTCTATGTCATTTTGGAGGGTAATACAACGGTTGGTAGTGTGACCATGATCTTTGTGAAACTCACAATACTTTGACTTATCCCTCTTATCAGCAGGTGACCTTAACTTTTCAGGCCAACTCAAATCATTATTATGCTTGATTTTCTCCAACACATGATGTATATCCACCATTAAGGGAGTATAATTAGTGAATTTCCTAAGCTGATCTAGCCATTCCTTTACCTTCGAATCCTACGCTCATTATGATTCTTGTGCTCCTTCTTATCTGACTTCACTTCTATTTTTTCTTTCGCCTTTGCATCTGAATTTTTTTAGCAGCCATAGCTTCCTCGACATTCATAATCTTTGTTGCTTTAGCAATAAATTCTATCATCGTCTTTGGTGGATCTTTTGCCAAGGTATAATATAATTTATTAGGAATCAAACCACTCATAAGGGAAGTGATTGCGATCTTCTCTTCATAATCAATGACTTCTAGTTTCTCGTTGTTGAAAGGAGTGATTTAATACCTGGTACTTTCTCTTTCCTTTTATCTTACACTGAGAAAATGAGCTACTTGTTTCACTAGTTTTGCTCCAAAGCAAAAATTACCAATGAATAGCTCGACGAGTTATTGAAAGCAAGAAATCTGCCCCCGAGAAGGCTGTTGTACCAGATTTGAGTATATCCAGTGATTGTTCCCAAGAATGCCCTACATCTCATCTCATTAGTAATGACGTAGATATCAGCAGCTGCTTGGTACTGTTCTATATGAAGAACTGAATTAGTCTTACCATCATATTTAGGTGTGACCACTGGAGCTTTAAACTTGGTCGACGTAGAGAAATCTACGATGGTTTGCACAAAGGGGGATCCCTTAATAAAACTTCTTTGGAGGGGATTCTTAGCCTTGGATATTTGTCCCAATCCATCTTCCAAACGTTGAATGAAACCTTTCCAAGCATCACTGCTAGCACCATGGATGGCAAAGTTTTTATGCTAACCAACAGATCATGCTGAACTTTCTTCCTGCGAACCTTCTCTTTGACTGGACCTATTAGTTTGTCTGGTATTTAATCTGGATTAGGCTGAACCTTCCCTTAAATTTCTTGGTCGTCGAGTATTTCTCGACGCAACCCATACGGAATTTCCCTGAGGTCCCAAACAATCAAAAGGAGAGGCCCTACTTAGACTTTCTAAGGCACTCAATCTTTCTTGGATGAGGGATTGTCTGTCAGTGGAATTAGTGATCTTGATAGAAGAAGTTTCTCGAGGAAGGTATGAAGGATCCTTAGAAGTTTTGGAATGGATATGACCAATACTCCTTATTGGTGGCAGTGGTATACTCCTTTTATTAACTTGTGCTGGCACTCCAACTTGCAGAGTTTGAGCCAACTATCGTATAGTATCCTGTATAGTCTCTTGACCCTTGGCCAAGCTAGCCAAAATTCCTGTTAAATCATTGTTATTTTAAGGGACAGAGGGAGTAGGAAGAATTCCCTTATTTCTGGTACTTGATTCTGGAATTTCAGCCATGGGTGATGAATAATGAATGAAGGAAAACATTTAGTAATACGTTCCCACAGACGTCACCAATCTGTTGATGCAAAAAACTAGACTAGGACTAATTAATCGATCATAGATAAAAATAAATAAAATAAATAAGACACAAGAAATTTTAAAGTGGTTCGGCTCAAAAGAATATCATACGTCCACTATTCTGTATTGGTGGTCTTGAGTTGTTTTTTTGGTCCCTTGCAATGAAGGTGATACAATGTATTTATAGCCCAAGAGGGGTCTTGATCGTTGTCATGTGAAAGGATGAAATGCCTTTATTTGTTAGGCCTTAACATCAATACATAATGAGAATTAAATATATGAATGCTGTTGCTTCATTGGCAATACAGGCTGTAAGACAACTAGCGCTTGGTTGGCTGTAGCAATTGGATTTTCGACTGTTGGTCGGGCTTCCTTATTGGTCAGGATTTCTACTTGGACTTATGACACATTGGATGACACGTGCTGGCTGGTAATTGGTCCTTGTAGGATGACAAATTTTGGTATCAATAATATCTGACCGAAATGAAAAGTCCTATCCAACTATGGGCAACACACCCAAAAGGAAATACTGAAACCGAAACTGAATCCTATCTAGATATAAATGAACTGAGGTGAATATAATAAATCTTGCGGTATTCATAGCTACTACATACGACTGCTTGAATGAGAGATTAACCTTATTGTACCTGCTGCTGTACACCTAGGGTTTTCAAAATAAAAAAATATTTTTCAGCGGGTCAAAGTTCGAAAACATTTGAAAATATTTTGCAAGTATTTAAATCTTCAAAATAAAAACGTGTAGTGTATTACTTTCATAATTAATTTCTCTCGTCGCGCTCAGATGAGATCAATCTTCACCTTTCATCTACACTGCGCACCTAACTCATCCATGATATTATCTTACTCATACTACCCGATCTAACTAGGACAATAATTGCTATCATAACCATCCTGCTAATAATCACAACTAGCTAATTATATACTACCCTCACTAGGTATACTTTCATAAATAATAATATAGCTACACACGTACTATAAATAAATATACACACAATATCTCATATACATATACATATACATATACATATACATATACATATACATATACATATACATATACATATACATATACATATACATATACATATATATACATATACATCACTTGTTATGTATGTATAAACCGCATCCCCAGAGCATGGACTTCGCGAATAAAACTTTCGTGTGTTATCGGGCTTCAAGTTTATCACGTTCCACAATTGGGCCACCGAGTCGGAATCTCACCACTGAACATAAACATAAACAACGGAGGAGATCATAAACATATGTCTAAGGGTCGTAACCATACCACATCGTACCTAATCGGTCTCACACATGGATAGTGACCATGCAACAATACTATGACCTGTGGAATTAATCGAACACATGCTGGTCAACGCCAGGGTGAACTGTCCACTACGCAGAACCTCATAACGATAGCACTATCAAGTAGGTATGTTAAAAAAAAAACACAAGCAATCACACACACACACACACACACACACACACACACACACACATATATATATATATATATATATATATATATATATATATATATAAAGAAAGAAAGTACTGACTGCATACAAAAATCCCATAATGTACTAGTCTACCAATTTCGAAGTTCAAATCGACTTTTCGATTTCCAAATTTAGTATTCATTCACTTGTATCTTGATTCATCTCACTCGAACCCGTCTAACTGTTGGCTTAAAACATGCATCAACCCCTGAGAATGTTCCCCGATATTCCTAATCTACCCTGAAACCCATAGGCCCATTTATCAAACACTAACGGGTCAAAACGATGCGTAACAAAAATCAGGAAATGCAACAAATTAAAACTATTCATTTACAGACCGAACCAGTTCAATCAGCAAACTGATTTGTTCCCCCTAGCGAACCGGTTTGGTTTGCTGGGCTGCCCTTCGTCTTCAATATCAGGTTTTCACCACCAAAACCCTTTAATGGAGGTCCCAAGCCTCCTAAAATCACAAGTTAACATGCCAAATCAATCCCAATCAACTTATAAGTATTTTAGCACCAAATTAAAACTGAATCCAACATCAAATCTCAAGGATTCCTAATCATTAATCTAATTCATTCAACTAAGAATGAATCAACCTCTGCAATTCATTGATCTAACAACCTATTAATGTTCTTCATGTTCATATACATATTCCTAAAATTTAATCACAAAATTCTTACTTAATAGTTATCAGCCACGATCATAGGTTAAATACAAACCAAATCCTTTCAATTAATTCCCCAAAGTTTTCATATTTTAATTCCCAGATTAGGTCTTAATTAATCATGAATGTAATTAACCACTGAAAATTGCAAATCTAAAGCAGGTAAACACTTACACTGTTGGATTAAAATCTAAAGTCTTGACTCGTAGTGATGAGTTAATCTTCGGATATATTCTTCTTCTTTCTTCTAAATTTTCTTTATCTATTTTCTTTATTTTTTCTCTTGTATTTGATCTGTCCCTTAATCTCCAATATACAAAGGCTAGAATGAGGCTACCATCCACCTCACTTAACCTTAAATACCTCTTAATCACACCCTAATGTCATTTTTAGGTGTATCCCTATGGGTAAAAAGACAACCATACCCTTAAACGGGTCCTACTTTATTTAAAAAGGCAACCTATTCTGAACTATTTCAACCAATTTCGGATCACCGGTGCACTCAAAAAGATCGTCTGAGTCACTGAACCAAAAATATTTTATCATTCCATTACTTGGGCCCGACACGTGCGTATAGTACTCATCGCACTCAAACTATTTAAATCCTTCGTTTTAACTCTCTAATGACATAATAAAATAATTTTTCGCTTTTCGCTCATAAAATGACATATAACAATTCACATTTCTATTTACTTATTACACACAAGTAAATAATAGTAATCATAAATATTAATACTTAATTCGCTAATTAATATTTATCGAACCCAATTTAAAATCCCTAATTAAATTAACAAATAAATGCACACGTGGGAATAAAATACTCATAAAAGTATGGGGTATTAAATTATCTCCATACTAATGGAATTTTGTCCCCAAAATTCGAACATACCTGCCACAAAGTTCTCTGGATATTTTTCCAATATCTCATCCTCATGCTCCTACATCGATTCCATGGTATTGTGAAGCCCCCATTGTACTTGCACTAACGGTACCACCTTTGACTGAAGCTTATGCTTGTTACGGTCCAAAATGGCAATAGGTCTCTCCTCGTAAGTAATGTTCAGCTAAAATTCTATCTCCTCCAACGATATATGATAATAAGCCAAGTCATCCCTGAGATACCTCCTCATCGCCCACACGTGAAACACATCATGAATATACTACAGGTGCTTGGGTAAGGCAAGTTTATACACAATCTTCCCTACCCTCTTAATGATGGGCAAAAGGCCCCATATACCTAGGTGCCAACTTCCCCTTCTTCCCAAACTACTTCACTAATTTCATGGGAGATACTCACAATAACACCTCATCATCCACATTAACCTCCAAAACTCTCTAAATCACATTGGCGTAACTCCTCTGATGGTCATGAGATACCCAAATACGACTCCTGATCAGTTCAATCTTTGTCGACATATACTGAATCACATCCAAATTGAGAAGCTTATTGTCCCCCTCCTCTAACTAATATGAGGGAGAATGATAAGGTCTGCCTTAAAAATCCTTAAAAGGTTCCATGTTAATAGTAAACTGGTACGAGTTATTATACAAAACTCTACCATTGGTAAATACTGATCCCAACTACCCTTAAAATCCAAAATACACATCCTCAACATATCCTTGAACATCTGATTCACCTTCTTCGTCTGACTATCGATTTGTGGGAGATACACCACACCTCCATCCCCATCGCCTCCTGAAAATTCTGCCAAAAATGGGATACAATGATCTTATCCCGATCTAAAATAATGTTGAGCGGTAACTCATGATGTCTCATTATCTGTATAATGAAACGTTGGGCATACTGGCCTATCATGTAGTCCACCTGCACTGGTAAGAAATGATTTACCTTTGTCAAACAGTCCATAACAAATAAGATGGAATCATGATCCCTCTACGATGTTGGTAACCCCATGATGAAGTCCAACAATATACTCCCCTATTTTCATATCGGAATATCCAACGGCTGCAAAACCCCGACTTGTTTTTTATGATCAACCTTTGCCATCTGACAAGGGGTTCACTTGAAGACAAATTCTGCTATGTCCCTCTTCATACCGACCCACCAATCCTGCCTCCTCATATCCTGGTACATCTTATACCCTCACGAAGGAATAGAGAATTGTGACCCATACGACTTTTCCATAATTACGCGCCATAGGTCCTCGTCATCCGAGACAATTTACCTCCCATTGAAGCATAACTCACCCTCATAATTGACTGAGTAGGATTCCACTCTACCTATCAATAACTATCATATCCTTTCGTGACCTATAGGTCCCCAAAATACAACTTTCAACAAAAATGCTTTTTGCTTGAGCTGAATTAAGTTAAGGATGAATGTAAACCAACTTTCCCTTTTTATGAAAAACTGTTTTTCAATTTTATCAAACTAAGTTGTGACACAAATTAACTTAACCAAATTTTATCTTGTTTAACCCTAAGCATGTAACTAGTGATTAAAGAAAGTAAAATAAAGAAAATCAATACTCACAACGTCGATGCAAAAGGAAAAACCTAAAACGGGAAAAAACCTCGGACGACCCAAGCCGGACAATCACTATGAACAATGGTTTTACAAAGACAGATAAGCCTTATTCAACGACTCGATCCCCACAGGTCTTGACGCTCCTTCTAATCTTTTACCATTATTAAACAGTCCCCATGCAGAAATTTTGTCTTCTACGATGCTCGCCCACAACACTCGACTCCACAAATGTCTCAGTGTTCACCGATACGGCTTAATACGCCTACGATGTTGAAAACGGTGTCCGTCTCTTCTCCACTATAAAACCAACAATCACAACTTGTTCAAAGAAGGTTGAAGAAGTTCATATTTATGCAAATGAAATATATCTATCGCATATGAATATGAAGAATCCGATCTTTGAACACAAAGGATGATTTTACTTTGAAAAAATTTGTAAAATGTTGTGCGGAAAACGTAACAGTATTCCAAAAATATTTGGATTTACAGACCCCGAGAAAAGGACTGGGACCTGACTTAAATAAAAAATTCAAGTCAGGGAAATCTCGTTTGAGTGATATGACACGTCATTCGAACGACAGTGCATCTCGTTCGAACGACATCGTTTGTCATTTGAACGACAGGTTGATTAGAGTCTAAACTGATCCAACTTTTAAACAAAGAGTTATAATGTAAACCAACTATAATCCAAAATATAGCCGTTATTTATCTGATGTGTAAACAAATTAACCATTTTAAAAACATTTTATTTAAATAATTCATCCTTAAATAATTTTCGATTTCCATAACCATTAAGCATTCATAGATTAGAGAAATTCGAAATGCACATTAAACCTTAAAGACGAGAAATTGCACCAATTTAACTTCGACATGATTTAATCTTTGTAGCTTTGTCATAATGTCTTAAATAAATCTTCGATACGTCATAGACTCGTGGGATTGTGACAATAAAAAATCTATCTATGACTCAAACATGTTTTGTTTCGAGAATAAGTCAAAACTACATTAAGTCTCAATTGGAAATTTGGTCCGTACAAATCTCCCCCTTTGACTATTACGGGACAAAACCAATAGTGAGATGCCTAAGTTGGGCCGTCAAGCCGTCAATCCCATCCCATAAATCCAAAACCAAAAATACATCATTAGTACAGGATAAGATTCTTCAAAAATGGATCGATAAGCATGAAACTGTCTCGAATGTCTGAATGTGATATAGTTTTGAAATCTCAAGTATCTTTAAGCGTACCTACACCCATGAAATAGAATTATACCTAGTGAAGTATGGAGGAACAAATGATATAAATCAATATGAAATATCAAATCCGAATCATTTGTTATGTGAGTAAACATGATATATAAACCATCAAGCATAAAACTAAAAAAACAAGCATAAAACAAAAAATTCATAAGGGTAGTGTTGTATGCTATTTGTTTCTTGCCATCTTTCTAAGTCTAGTGGGACACTCAGCTACTTTGTGACCATACCCCTCACACCCGAAATAAATCTTCGATATTTAGGGTTTGTTTATACCAAACGACGATATGAGATATTTATGCAAAAAGGAAATAAAGAAAGTAAACACTTGCCTCGTGGATATAATCCGACGACCTCGAGCCGAATCTCGCGGAGTTTGGCCGGAACCTCCTCTTTTCTCCCTCGTTTCTTCCTCCTCTCTCTCTTCTCTCTCTTTTCTTTATTTTCTTTATATTCTCTTCCCCTCTCCCTCTTTATATAGGAAGAAAAGGGTTTTAACCCTTAAAACCCAAAAATGACTCGTTTACCCAATTACGAGTTACTTTTACCTCTAAAATTACCCGAAACTCATTTTCGACAATAGGACACTCCTTTCCGACTATCTCGGATATTCCAAGACTCACGGCGCAGTCGAAATTCTCATCCGGGGTACTTGACTACAAATCACTATTCTAACCCAAAATAAATAAATGCGGGTTTTCCAATTAAAAATCTTACCTCGTGTCGCTTTACTCAACGGCGACATATAATTAAAATATTTTGACCTATTTAGTCCCAAAAATAATTACAGCACCCATCGAAAATCATTCAATCCTCGAAAATCCCAAAAATTACAATTTAGGAAAATTCCCCAAATTGCCAATTTATATTTAATTATGGAATTTAATCGTCTCCAAAAGGGTGGGTTGTTACAAAACATTACGATTTCCATTCTAGAATTGATCAAATCAACTATTCATCAAAAACCCTAGATTTCTATATTTTTCATTCATTTTCAACATAACACCCAGAATTTCCTCATTTAAATCATCATTTCTGATCAAATTTCATATTCTCTTCATATATAGTTTTGTCTACATGAATTCCTACCCAGAACATGTATTTAAATTTCATAAACTTCCAATTTCATCAGTTATATCAACATATTTAGATCCTATTATCACATGGGTATTATAACTTCAAAAAAAATCACAAATAAACACTTGCCTTATGTTGGATGATTTGAATTCGTGGTTTAGATGATGGATTGTGTGCCCTCTCTTCCAATCCTCACTCCAAGATTGATATTGGTGCAAGATCAATGAGTAACACTTAAAGAATTTCTCCTTAGTTCTCCAAGAATGCTCTTCCTTTCTTCTCTATGGGCCTCTCTGGTTTTTTTAATCTCTTGACCGTAGTCTCTCCCGTATATATGCTGATAAAGATGTTGAAAACTCGTAAGTCTCTTGACCCTTGGTTACCAAATGACTAAAATGGCCTAGTACGATGCCGGTTTAGTCTAAAATTATCCAGGGATCCAATCAACACCCCGGGTATACTATTCTGACTATTTTAGCCCTTCTGAAGTCACCTGTGACCTCGAAATTATCATTCTAGCCACTCTAAACAAATATTCGATCTCGACTTTAATTTAGTCTACACGCGACTCCCCATTGAGATAAATCCAATTACGCCAATCTCACTCGCTATGTCACATAATAATTTCCATAATTTATTTACTATCCACTTAGTAAATTTAACACATGATATTAATCATTATCTCTCTCTTTTGATTAATATTTAATAATCACATTATTAATTTATTAAATTAAATTACGTCACTTATGTAATTTAAAATAAAATGAATAAATTACCAGATTAATTAAATTCCAAGTATGCAGATATACCGGGTATTACTGAATCTCCAATTATCTTCAAATTTGGTACAAATCCGTTGTATTTCCTATTTCTCTCTTTAAAAGTCTATAAGTACAAAGTATCTATTATCCCTAAGCTAAGAATGATGTAAAGAGTCCCCCCAAAGGCTTAAAACATTCTATCTTAAAATAAAAATCTGGTAATGTTATTGTTGTATTTTTTTGGTGAAGGAAAATACATCCTGTCATAGCAAAATACATCCTAACAAGGAAAAATGCATCCTGACAAGAGAAAATACATCATGACAGGGAAAAATACATCATGATTTGAGCAAAATGAATTCTGCTTTATGCTGTCTAAAATGCCTAAAAATCACCCCAAACTCCTCAAATCCTTCTATGAAGAGTTGGACATCGTCTTTTAAATCCGAGACATGAATTTTTGCGGGAAATAATCTTTGCTTCACTTGTATAATGCTTCCATGATACTAGAAAAGCATACATTTAAAGTCAAATAACATATAACATTCAAATAAAATGTATAAACATAAAAATAGCTCAAAGGGTAGTAATTAAGGCCTTGGGGGAGATGGATTGCCCATATATATATCACTTCATATACAAGCAATACTAGGCTCTAATCATGTTGCGCACTAGATGTCATGGAAGCGTTAACTGCCTATGCTACTATGACTAATACCTCTACCGCGACCACAATCCACTAGGTTGCATGTGGCTCTGGCCGAGCCTCCCTCTCTGCTATCATCCTAGCTGTATGAGTTGGTCTTTGTCATCTGAAACCAAATGGAACTTGTTTAAGATTCCACTTAAATACATAACAGTATCAGAAGAACGAAAATATGCAATATGAAATAATAGACCTAAATATAGTGATCTATATCAAAGAAACGTAACGCTGACAACATAGCAAGTTTGCATAAATCCTAAAAAAACTAAAACCTGATGTTCTGATACCAAATGTGTCTCCTTGCCTAATCCAATAACGGGTCATCAGTCATTTCTTAAAATTAAATAGGAATCCAATATGATTTCATTTTTAGCATCACTGTCGTAATAAATAATATAAATATTAAACCATACACTGAAATGAAATGACATGATAACTGATAAGCATAAATATGAATAACATAAACCGAAAAAACCATCGGTTACCACAAATAATAATCCAACGTAACATAATACTGAGAAGTAAATAAATATCTAACATAAATGAAAAGTCCTATGCAACTACGGACAACACGCCCAAAAGGAAATACTTAAACTAAAAATGAATCCTATTTAAATATAAATGAACTGTAGCCGTTACAATAAATCACGCAACGTCCATAGATACTGCGCATGACTAAATGAATGAGAGACTAACCCTATTATCCCTGCTACCTCACAGCTGGGTTTTTTAAAACAAAAATATATTTTTTAGCGGGTTAAAGATAAAAAACATTTGAAAATATTTTGCAAGTATTTAAATGCTTTAAATAAAAACATACAGTGTATCACCTTCATAATTGATTTCTCTAGTCGCGCTCACATGAGATCAATCCTCACATCTCATATATAGTGCACACTTAATGTATTCATTTTATTATCCTACTCATACTACCCTGTCTATCTAGGATAATAATCTTTATCATAGCCATCCTGTCAATAATCACCATTAGCTAAATATGTACTCCCCTTACTAGGTACACTTTCATAGATAATAACAGAGCTACACACATGCTATATATAAATACACACAATATATCGTATACATATACACATACTCTATATCACTTGATATATACGTATAAACCGCATCCCTAGAGCATGGAACTAGCGAATGCATACCTCCTGTGTTATCGAGCTCCAGGTATACCGCGCACCACAACTGGGCCACCGAGTTGGAATCCCACCACCGAACCAAAATTTAAACACAAAAAATGGAAGTGATCATAAGCATATGTCCGGAAGTCACAACCATACCACATCGCACACAACCGGTCTTCAAACCAACACATATCAAAAAATGGAAGTGATCATAAGCATATGTCCGGAAGTCACAACCATACCACATCGCACACAACCGGTCTTTAAACCAACACATATCCTCACACATGAATTGTGGTCATGCTACAGTATTATGATTTGGTGAATCAATCCAACACCTGCTGGTCAACACCAGGATGGATTGCCCACTACGTGCAACCTCTTAATGATTACATATGTTCAAAACAAATACACAAGCTTTTATATATATATATGTGTGTGTGTGTGTGTGTGTGTGTATAAAGTACTAACTACGTACGAAAATTCCACAATGTACTAGTCTATCGATTCCAAATTCCGAACCGACTTCCCAATTTTGAAATTATGTATTCACTCACTTTTAACTTAATTAATCTCACTCTAACTCATCTAACCGTTGACCTAAAACAGACACCAAACCCTAAGAATGTTCCTCGGTAATCCCAATATACCCAGGAAGCACATACACCTATTTATCAAACACTAACGAGCCAAAACAACGTGTAACAAAAATTGAGACAACTCAACAAACCGAACTGATTTGCTGACACACCTAACCGGTTCAGTCAGCAACCGATTCACTGATTTAACTTAGAATTAATTAACCTTTGCAATTCATTGATTTAACAATCTATCAATGTTCTTCATGTTCATATAAATATTACCAGAATTTAGTCATGAAATTCTTACTTAATAGTTATCTGTCACGATCATAAGTTAACCACAAGCTAAATCCTTTTAATTAATTCCCAAAAGTTATCATCTTTTAATTATCAAATCAGTTCCTAATTAATCATAAATGTAATGAAACGCAAAAAATTGGAAATCTAAAGCACGTAAACATTTTCCTTACTGGATTAAAATCCTAAGTCTCAACTTATCAAGATGAATTAATTTCCTAAGATGTTCTTCCCCTCTTCTTCAAGGTTTCCTTCTCTCTTTTCTTCTCTTTGATCTCTCCCTTAATCTCCAATATGTAGAGGATAGAAGGAGGCTTCCATCAACCCCAATTAATCTAAAATTCCTCTTAATCACATGTTAATCCCGTTTTTAGGTGAAGACCTAAGGGTAAAAAGATAACCATACCCCCATATGGGCCCCACTATGTTTAAAATGCCTCAGGAACCCAACTATAACCCCCGGGTACCTATTCTGGACTATTTTGACCAATTTCAAATCACCGGTGCACTAAAAAATACCATCCAATTAACCAAACTAAAAATATTCTATCATAATATTAAACGGGGTCAACACTTGTGTACCCTATGCATCGCCTTCAAACTATTTGATTCATCGTTCTAACTCTCAAATGACATAATATAATAATCCGTTGCTTTTCACTCGTAAAACGACATATGATAATTCACATCTCTATTTACTTATTACACGCAAGTAAATAATAGTAATCACAAATATTAACCCTTAACTCACTAATTAATATTTATTGAACCCAATTTAATTTCTCCTATTAAATAAATAAATAAATGCACAAGTGGAAATAAAATGCTCATAAAAGTACGGGGTATTACAAATTCAAGTTGATTTCATGATTTAGTCACTATTGGAGTCCTTTGAATAGTTTTTCCTAAATTATTCTATGAAAAACTTAATTATTCACGGGTGCAACATCTTAAGGATTCCAGACTGCGGAGAATATCAATAAGCATAAGGGTGTAGTTTTAATTCCCAATTAAATATTTTTTGAAATCTTAGAAGAAGAAGGGCTAGCATTCGGCACAACTTAAAGCGGTCAAGAAACTTTAATTTAGTGGGTAGAGGTAAGAAGTCGAAAGGTAACTATTACATCTGCAAATAGGAAGGACACTGGAAGAAGCATTGCCTCATCTTCTTAGCTAGGAAGAATGGAAATGATAATTTCTCCTATATCATTGAGACATGTTTTGTGGTACAATATGCTGGTACCCGATGTATAGATTTGGGAGCCACTAATCATGTTTTTAATTCTTTGCAGGGGTCTTAAGTAACTAGGGATTTCAGTGATCGATAAATATTTCTACTTATGGGCGATCACCATAAGATTTAAGTGATAGAACTAGTAGCAGTAGGAGATTTAGTATTGGTAGATTATTTTTATATTCCTAGTATTAGAAGAAATTTAATTTGGTTTTTAAGCTTTTAATGAATGGATATTTTGTTTAGTATAATAAAGGAGTTTTTAATCAAAAAGAGAAAATATCTAATCTATTTTGAAACTTTAGAAAATGATTATTATATTAGAAGATCTATCTCATCACTACTACTTAATATTGAATTGAATAACATAAATGAAAATAACCTAAATATAAAGGAACCTTTTAAGTTGAACCGAACATATCTTTGACACCTGTGGTTGGGTCATATCAATGTAACTGGATACAAAGACTAGTTTCAAATGGGAATTTGTGTTCATTGAAAGTGGATGCACTTCCAGTTCATGAATCTTGCATAGAGGGAAAGGTGACTAAGAACTCAATTACGACCAAGGGGTATAAGGAAAAAGATTTTTTGGAGATAGTTCACACTGATTTGTGTGGAATTCTTTGTCAGTTTTATTATTGATGAGTCGAGGTATTGATTTGTTTACATAATGCATCGTAAGTCTGAAGCCTTGGTAAGTTCAAAGAGTATAAAGTTGAGGTGGAGAGTTTCAACGACAAATAATTCATACTTTATGATATGATCGTGAAATGGGAATACCTCTTGGGAATGTTTAGGCAACACTTGTCGAAGTTGGGTATTACAACTAAATTTTCTGCACAAGGCACTCCATAGAAAAATGGTGTAGTGAAAAGTGAAATAATACTCTTTTAGACGTGGTTAGGTCCATTATGAGCTATTCAGATCAATCAGATTACTTTTGGGGTTATGACCTATAGATAACTACATACTTATTGAACTTAGTTCCATCTAAATTTGTATTTTTAACTCCCATAGAACTATGGAAAGGGAGAAATCCAAGTCTAGTTCACGTTTGGATATGGGGTTTCCCAGCACACTTACTAAGAAAGGATCCAGGAAGTTAAAATCAAGTAGATGCATGTATTTTTATGGGATACCCCAAACAAACTAAGGGTGGCTAATTATATGATTCTAAGGACCCAAAAGTATTTTTTTTTATAAACAATGCTAGGTTCTTATGATTGACCAAAAGACCAATAGGAAGATTATATTGAGATATCTAGGAGGATAGTAACAATAGAATGTTTTAGTACCACCCATACCATATGAAAGACATCTAGATATCGAATGTACACTACTTGAATGTAGTGGGATCATTGTCGATGATCATGATTCGTATGTCAATTATAATGGAACACAAGTAGAGCCATGTTATATTTGGGAGGGTCAGGCATCAGCCTGATAGGTTAGTGTATTTAGGAGAGCACTTTGGTGAAGTCTTATGGAACACAAATCAGATCTCATTAACTATGATGAGGCGCTCCAAGATAAGGATGTCGAGCTTTGGATAAAGCCTAGATATGGAGATAGATTTAATGTATTCGAATCTTACTTGGTAAATTATAGACTTACTGGATGGGATAACACCCACCAGTTGCAAGTGGATCTACAAGAGAAAGAGAGGGGAAGACGGTAAGGTGGAAACCTTAAAGGCATAAATAGTTTCGAAAGGGTTCAATCATAAAAACGGGGTCCACTACGAGGATACCTTTTTCTATATCCATGATTAAGTTTATCCAAATTCTCTTATCTATTGTTGCACATCTCAATTTTGAGATTTATCAAATGCGCATCAATACAACGTTCTTGAATGGTAATTTTTACGAATTAATCTACATGGTGCAACCCATGGGATTCATGGCAAATGACCAAGTAAGTAAAGTGTACAACCTTTCGAGATACAATTGTAGACTTAAGAAAGTGTCAAGGTCTTGGAACATCCAATTTAATCACGCATTCAAATCTTTTAGTTTTGATCAATGTATGATGAGATTTGTGTGTATAAGAAGAATGACAAAATCGTGGTATTTATAATTTTGTTACATAGACTATATTCTCCTAATTGGGAATAATGTGGGTGTATTGTCTGGAATAAGAGTGCAATTATCTAGTCAGTTAAATATGAAGGAATTAAGAGGAGCCAATCACATCCTTGGGATCAAGTTATAACTGAATAAGAAAAATAAGATGTGGAGCTTATCCCAAGCTAATTATATCGACATAATGCTAGCAAGTTTTATCATGCAAGAATCCAAGAAAGGGTTTCTCCCTTTCAGGCATAGAGTTATTTTATCTAGGATAATTATCCTAAGACACATCATGAGTGATGATTGCATTATTTTATATGAATTATGCCTAAATCTAGGCCTTGGTAGGCTCGTGGTATGATAAATAATGAGCATTTATAGTTAGTGAATAAAAAATACAAGTTTGAATAAAAAATACAAGTTTGAATAAAATTTAAGTAAAAAAATGGATTTTACTAACCCCAAGGGTGTGAAATCATAATTTTAAAAACTTTATGAACCTAAAATGAATTTCTAAATGTTTAGCAAGGTAATATAATTTTTGTCCTGAAATTTGGTTAAATTCGAAGTTAAAACGAAAAAAGTTATGAATCCTAGGGTCTAAAGTGCAATTAAGGGTAAATTAGTAATTTTCTAGACATTAAGTAGTTGAATTTAAATTCGTTTTAGTTATTTTGTATTTTTACCAGTAACACTGAAGTTTGGTGAAGATATGAAGTCATTTGGTGAAGTTATAAAGTTGTGGGTTTCAAATTATGAATATGGAGAATTAGGCTTGAGGAAGAGTTTATTTATTATTGGATGATTAATATTAACTCAAGGTATGACTAGCCTAGCTTCGGGGCACCCGCATAATGGACCTGTGGGTCTAGGGTTCGATTCTCCAATCCTTAAATATTTAAAGTAAAATTCTACTCCAAATATTAATGAACAAATATCAGATTAATATCAACTAATGAGTCCAATTTGTCTCAAATACAAATTTCGCGAATATACATTTAATAGTTAGTTTTTGGAATAATTTTCAACCCAGACACAACCAATTAAATGGTGCTTTGTCCAAAATCAAATATCTCGCTTATTAGCCTATAAATAGAATCCTTAGGCTCAATTTTTTTTACACAGAGAATTTTAGAGAACCATTTATAGACAATTTTTTGTAGTTATATTTTGAGAGTTTTATTTTGATTTGAGGGTCAAGAATTGTATCTTCGTGGGAATTTTTTTGTCAAGATTATTTGCGAGAGACAAACTTTGTAAGTTTTTTTTTAATTATTGAAAGTTATAATTCATTCTTGCAATTTTATTATGCCTTTAATCATGATATCTTAATTTTTTTTGTTAGGACTAGGTGAAGTTTATTATCTTTAAATAATATTTTATTTAATTTAAAATTCATCTTTATTGCCTGAGATGTTCTGAAAGCTATACAAATTCAGTACTCATTTTAAACAACATAAGAGTGTGTTTTAAATATTCTACTTTATTTAAACAATTAATTTTTTTAATTTAAGTATGAGTACTTTTTGATGGGTTATACTTTTATTAAATTAATTTATATCTCATGTTTAAACACTCCACTTTAATATTCATAAGTAAACTTTTTAAGGGAATAGGGATTTAAGCTCTCTAAAATTAGAAATGTTAAATTTGATTATGAACTTAAACATTTTATTTTCCAGATTAAACGCGACGAGGGACAGCTGAATTTAACTTATAAAACCGAGAACAATGAATTTAAATTAATGCATATAATTAGTTCATTGTGATAACTAGAACTAATGTCCTAGTTTTGTAATATACTTTGTAATGCCTCGTATATTTTTTGGTATAAAATAAAATTTAATAGGGATTATTTAATTTAGTAAAATTAAATAAATCGAGGTTGTGAGTAACTAGACTCTGTATTATCTATAAACTTTAGAGTTGGACTTTAATGATTTGGAATAATTCAAAAGGGATTTTATTTTTTAAATAAAAAGTATTGGCGTGTGTCACGTCATAATTAAATAAATTTCTGGGATAAAAAGTTTCGGGATGCACTATGAGAGGTATTACGAGCTTGTTTGGGCATTTTAGACCCTTATGAATGGTCTAAAATATGAGTTGGGTAGTTATAGAGCTAATTAGATTATGTATTTGGTCTCATTTGGGGGTTCAAAGTTGGAGCCCAAAATCCAACTCGATAATTGGATAAAATATAATATTATGAGGGAGAGAAATAACTCCCCACCACGCATCATAACTGTAATACCCCGTATTTTTATGCATATTTATTTTATTATGAAATTATGAAAAATGGGGATTAATTAACTCAAAAGGAGAATTTAATTTGTAATTAATCCGATTTAATGGTAATAATTACTAGCGTGACGAGAGTTAGTAGTTATCGAAATAATATTATGGCCGGGATGAGATACACGGCAGTCATGTTCTAATTATTTGGGACGCGTGTATGAGTCGCGTCACCGGTATGTATTTGGCGATTAAAAAGGTAAATTATTTTTATAACTGGAATGACTATTTTGAGTGCGCTAGAGTGTCCAGAAGGGTCGAAATAGTAAAAAAATACTACTCGGGTATTTTATTTGGAGTTTGGGACATTTTAGCCCAAAACGATACACCGAAGGGGTATTTTCATCTTTTGAAATTTTTGGGTAATTAAATGGATGAAAATTGGGTTTGATTAAAAGCATTGAGGGTTAGTGGTCTGTCAGTTTCAACTTACGTGAGAAAGAGAGAAAAAGAGAGAGAGAGAGAACCAAGGAATAAGAAGACTCCATTGGAGCCCTAAGCTAAGAACTCGAGCTTTCACACCAAAAATTACACCAGCGCGTAGATCGTGTCAAGAGGATCGTTCCCATACAAATTTCAGCCCAAGAATCAGAAGTTCATTCCGAGGCAACTGTTTATCTTGCTAGTTTATTTAGCATATATTGTTCTTATTAAACTCTGTTAATGATTTAGACATCATATGATGGAAATTTGGGTTTCATTAGGTTTAATCGTAGAGGAACATTAGATTTTGATGATGGGTTGCATGTAGAGGATTTACCCCATTTGTAGACTATTAAATCTGGAGATTTTATGTACAAATCCCGAATTGAATTTAAGGATTTGAAATAACTAAAGTGCTGGGTTCATTATATGAGGATTCTTAGAGATTTTAGAAATTATTGTTTCCCTTTGAAAATAAAAAGATTTGAATACTAATTTGTGTTAAAAATTACCCCATGATGATTAGGGTTAGTTTAAAAACATTTAAACCGATGTTGACGAAATTTGAATTGAGTTTGAGGTTCGGAATGTTGAGAAAAAACAAAATTTAGAAGAACTAGGTCTACCGGAATTCTCGTTTGAAGACCTCCCCAGGTCATTCGAATGACCTTGTTCGAAGGATCCTTCTAATGAAATTTCCAATGACCTTTATAATGAGTTGTTGAGTTTGTTCGAAGTGGGAACTTCGTTCGAATGAGAATCCTGGAACTTCTAACAAAATTCCAGAATGAGTTTTTTGGGTCCGTTCGAGTTAAAAACAATCCTAGCGTTATCCAAGCGAGGGTATTAACCTATGTGAGTAGCGGGTGGCTTAAATTCTAAAGTTTTAGGGAATTATGGGTGTAATGGTCCTCGGGGTATTGAATTTGTGTGAAAACCTACGAGAAAATGTAAGTCCTATGTAACAACCCTCGATTCTGGGAGGCTCATTTTATACTAATTTTACCGCATAAGGTAATTATATAAAATGTGGGGACTGGAGTAAATATTAATTTAATGAATTGAAAGTTAATATTTACTAGATTGATGCATATTTACCGCATGTGAAAGTAAATATCATCAGGTTGCATGTCTGTAGTGTCATGTATTTTAAATGGACTTTTAGTTTAAATGATTTTGGAGCTCGAAATAATTTATAAAATTTCCGGATGCCAGTTTAGAGGGTGTAGTTAGTCTCGGAAGGTGCGAGATAGTCAAAATAAGTGCCATATTGTATTTTTGTGTTTCGGTCACTTTTACCTGGTTTTAGCTTATATGCGTAATTGCGAGTCATTTTAATGTGGTATTAACCATTTAAGTTAGGAGAATTATGTTAAGCCACGATTTTTGGTCTTGCCCCTTATTTCATTTCCTCATTTTATGTCTTGAACATAGAGAGAAAGGAGAGAAAGAAAGAGGAAGAGAAATGGAGAAATGAGAGAGAGATTGAAGATGGAGGATTTGGGATTGCTTCTTCTCCAAACAAATCTGAGATATCAACCCTAAGGCAAGTTTTCTACTTGCTAATATGTGATTTAAGATGCATAAATTGTATGATAATTGTGTATTTATATTTATGGTTTGAAAGTGGAAATCATGGGAATTAAGCCCTAATCTTAGTTTTGATGATGAAATTGTGGACTAGAATGGTTTTAAATCGTGTAGGATACACTTTGGGTAGATAAATATTGTTGGTTGTGTGTAAGATGGAAGAGATTTGGGGTTTGGAGAAATTAGGGTTCATAACCCTTCGTAGCCATTTTTGGCAAATTTGCAGGTCCGAATCGATTCGGCCCTTAGGGCGAATCGATTCGCTAGGGGAAATTTGCAGGTCTGCATAACCCGAATCGATTAGGGTTAAGGCCGAATCGATTTGGTCAATTGCAGAAGGTTGGTTTAGTTGTCCGAACCGATTCGCTTTTTGGGCGAATCGATTCGGCCCTTGGGCGAATCGATTCGTTTTCCTGCTGTTTTTGAGTTAATTTTATAACTCAATTTCAATCCTTTTCTTTTAAAATAGGGACTAGGAACCTTCTTGAATGAAGTAAACTTAGAGTCCTAGAGTGTGAGATGAGTTAGATGTCTACCCTACATTAGGAATGGGTTATGTGGGGATTTTTCCGGGGTTAGGCCTATTAATGATAAGGCATTCTTTTCTTCTAGTTAATTATTATAAAACTAGGAGATGTAGTGTCATGTCCGGGAGACTTTAGAAGCTTAATTAAGCTATACTAGTTTTGATGGTTTATATTACCACCCCCAAAAGAATGTTGGGAGATTTGAAAAGTTCTATTGAACTATGTTAACCTTGGTGGTTCATAATAACGCCATAAAGGTGAGTTTTGAGAATAAATTGAAAGTCATTTCATTCCTTCGAAAGATGATAACCTTGGGGTTCTAAAATAACCCCCTAGAATGCTTGGAGATAATGAAGAGTTTATTTACTCCTTTGAGGTTGTAGTATTGAGATAAGCTATCGTATGGCTCCGGATAATAAGTTCTATCTATTACTAGAAGTAAACAGTAATGGTTTCGAATAAAATGAAACATATACGTGGGATGGAAATGAAATGGAAATGGTATTGATATTTGTAAATGATAATTTACTTAATCATGAAACCGGTAAATAATGATTTACTTGATTTTGAAATGATAAATAAAATGGCTTAAACACACCTCTCTAAATGACATCATAAGGGAAGTCCGCGCGTGAGGTGAAGCCCCCTGGCTAATGAATGCAGGGTGGATATAGTCCTAGGCCATGGGAGCGGTTATTGTTGTATATTTTTCTGCGATGGGTAGGAGATTCCGGGTGTGGTCTTGACTACCCCGCAGGCTCATGGCCGCTTCCCGACGTCTTGCGATATAGGTGCCCAGGTTGTCTAATGATAGGCCCTGGAAGATGATGGTCATTTAGGGGCGCGCACAGTGGGGAAACCCGGACGGGCGGTCTTAGAATTCGTTATATGTATATAAATATAACAGTTCATAATCAAGTGGGACTTGATGTATTTGATATGCCATATAGAGCATGATGGAGTGCCACAAAGAGCACATATAAATGCCACAGAGAGCAATTGAAAATGATTATTTTCCTGATAAGGAAAGGATTTTTACAAAAGGTAAAATTGAGATAAATTGCCTTTAAGAGCAAAAGATTTTGACTATATATATATACTTCCTGCTAAGGAAAAGATATATGAAATAATTGGCACATTTGATGAAGTTCTTGGTTTAATGCTTCTTATTTTTTATTCCTGCTTAGCTTATGTTTTAAATTGTATAGGTTGCTTCTTATTTCCCTTTCTTCATAATTTATCGTTCATAACTGTTATACTCTTTATTCATCTGGTAATCATATAGAACCGGGCCCTGACCTGGTTACATTTCCTGTTGCATATTCATCTTGTCTCTGCTCAGGTACTCCGCCGCAAGGATGCCTGATTTGAATTCCTATTCCGATGTTTTCGACGAGCCGTGACTCATTGCGGGTATTACGGGATACATTTGGTATAGACGTTTGCATTTTCATTCTAGTTAAGATCAAGTCTTTTATTCGGGCGAGAGGCCCAAGCTTTTGTAAATGTCTAATGAAATGTAATAAGTAATTTATCGTACTTGTGTATTTTGGTGTATCAGTGTAGTGACCGGTTACATATTCGGTCTTTTTATTGTATTCTTGTTGTATTATTTATATATGTCTTGGGGTTTCCCTTATCTTCCAGGAATCGGGTTGTTTGTTTTCATTTATTTACTTTCAAATCAAAATTTTTGGCAACCCGTTTTTCTGAAATATTGGGTTGTTATCCTGGATACTCTATATTTTTATTATGATGCTAAGAATGATTCCATACATGATTCCGTTATATTGGAGTATTGGGCTGGCCACCCCTTATTTTGGTGAGCGGGTTGTCACAGATGGTATCAGAGCATCAGGTTCTAGAGTCCTTAGGAATC
The DNA here is from genome assembly GCA_949130495.1 of Sambucus nigra. Classification (NCBI taxonomy): domain Eukaryota; kingdom Viridiplantae; phylum Streptophyta; class Magnoliopsida; order Dipsacales; family Adoxaceae; genus Sambucus; species Sambucus nigra. The sequence goes on from OX422222.1 coordinate 238,035,046, forward strand.
TGTGTGGACGCCTTAAGTTTTCAGCGTTGCTCTTGATTTGATGTAAAGCCTTAGAATTAAGATCGTTGATTTCTCTTGTGAGATCTCGTTCTTCTACCATGAGGTAGAATCTATAAAGTCTTTTGCGTATTCGTGTGAGAATAATAGGTCGATAGAAGAAGGGCATTATGGGAAGGTTTGTGGAGAACTGTAAGTTGTGGTCTGGGATGAGGACCGCTTTAGAGGCCGCTCCCTTTTTATAACACTTTCTTGTCTTGCTATTACGACTGAAAATTTCAGTTGTTGTAGTTTCCCAAGTACCGCTAGAAGTAGGAAGTGGTACTAAACTTGAGAATTCACGCGATGTTATATTGAAGTGGAGAAGTGCCCTGTAGTAGAATGGAGGAAAATCCTTCACCCATAGAAGAAGTGTTGTGGTGATGAAAATGTGGTCACTATATTCGTGGGTGCCAGAAGTTTGGACCATAGAGAAGCCCGGTGGATACTTGCAATGGCGAGTTTCTCTGGGATAACTGGACTGAGGAGAAGGTGGTTTCCCGAATGTTCACAAAATGTTCGGTTAAAGACCAATGGCGAATAAGGTGTTGTACGGTTAGGAAGTCGAGACCATGCACCATGAAGTGATAAGCTTGAAACCCCATTGGTGGACACCCACCTGGGGAGGTTTCGTTGAATTGAGGAAGAGGAGGCCAAGAGCGTGTCCTCTTTTACTGAGAAAGTAAGAGGGACTGCATGGGCAATTATTGTCAGCCAGAGTCGGAATAACGGCTATGATGTGGAGTGTAGAACCACTCATTTTAAACTTCGTTGAGTGGAGAGAAAGGGCAAGAGTAAAGCGCCTGGTTAGGGAGTTGGTGGAGATAATGTTGGCATGTGTAAGGCTCGAATATGGAGTCTGAGAACCATTAGTATTGACCCGGAGTGCTTGGCAAATTATGGAGGGAATTCTACCTTATAGGTGGGTGGTGTATATTACTTAGGATAAGATTTAATAGTATTGTGTCTACGATAGACTCGGGTGTGTATATTGAGCTTGTAGTAGTATTTACGCTATTATAGAAGGGTAATTACATGACTTCCGTGGTATGGAAGTTCTATATTTTCTTCACTCGTTATGAAGCGAGTGATGATATTTTTATGTATATGTGTCATATGTGTTACCTGGTTTGAGTGTTTTATTGCTTGTTTGCATTGTATGTGGATGTTATGACTTATCTCCACGACCAACAAAGTTAAGCAGTAATGCGTAGGAGGGGTTCCTTGTTTGGATTCTGCTTTTGCGGGACACTCCACGCGTGAACCTTAACGACGTTGGGAGTGGAGAGATGCCATATTTCCTTTCCCTTATTTCGTGTATAGAATGCTAAGGTGAAGTCTAGAAGTAGAATCTTATTAGTAGAATTGTAAGTTAATTTACCGATCCCGATCATGTGTTTTAGACCGTCATATCTCGAGGACCGACGATGCGAGGTAGTAGTGTAACGGGAGGGTTCCTTGTCTGGATTTCGCTTCGGCGAGACGTCCCACACATGAACCCGAGCAAATGTCGGAAGTTGAGTAAGGTCTTGGGCACTAGGGATATATTTAGTATTATATGCTTACGATTTAGGTACGATATATATAGATAGACCTTAAGATTTTAGGATGTTAGACCTTGAGGGTAGGTGGTGTTAGTTTAGGAAAGCGATAGGGAGTTGACCACGAATAAGTTGTGGGTTAACTCTATAAGAGATTAGATCCCTTAGGGGCGAGATTATGGGGTCTCGAGAGGTTTGGTAGGTTCGGCCGAAGGAGATGAGGCATTTCTTAGAAATAATGTTAGGTAGGTAACTTCATTTCCGGGGAGTTAATAAGGACGGGTGGATCCTCACTCCTGAGCCATTATTGTAAGCTCGAGAGTGAGTTTAATGAGTAAGTTTCTGACAGGATTGGGGAGTAATAATAATGGAGCATAGACCTATTGTTTATGTGTCTCACAAGCTTAAACTTGTGGAAAGTATTATCCTGTGCTTGAATTAAGATTCATCGTGGTAGTGATCACCTTAAATAGATAAGGCACTACTTCCTGGGCAGGAAATTTGGTCCTTCTCGTAAGCAACAAGTTGTTGCAATATGTTGTGGGAGGAATTGAGTTGGTGCTCGGGGTTCAGAAGAACTAGTGATTGGATATTTTCTCATTCGCTAAGGAAATGCGATTGGGCTAGTGGATGTGTCGAGTAGAGAACTCGTCAGAGATGATGGTAATGGCATGGAAGGCCAAGTAGAATGAGCATGAATAGGAAGACTCGGTAGTAAGAGCGTTTATGTTTGTGATTGACCATTTCACCTACTCGTGTAAAGAGAGTTGTAGTGGAACGAAGAAGGGTATTCATAGACGTCTGCATGGAACTACCGACATCGAACTGGTCATGATCCCATTTGTGAAAATGGTTAAGCGTTTGATCAGACTGTTGCATTCCCGGCCATTATGGACGGACTACTTGTAGAAGAGTATGCCCCGTTCTCGATGGAGGAATAATACATCCGTGGGGGGGGTACCTATTATAATAGGGTGGACCGAGATTAGATATTCGTGTCGAAGGTTTGGCAAAAGTTTCCGCGAAGTAATGGGAACCGTATGGAAATGGCGTATATCCTACCACCCTAAAGTGGATGGATGAAATGGAGGAAATTTACTTATGCCAAAAGGCATATTACGAACGTGCGCCTTAGTGTACATAGTAGATGGGGGGCAGTAATGGTATGGATGGAGATTTTCGTGCAACCATTAGGTTTTGGAGTGGTCTTATGGACCAATTCCTAAGGCATGGTTTCGTGAGTGGCCTAATGCGGTCAGTTGAGTAATTCGTATGCTCGTTGGATGGAGCCAATAGGTAATATGTTCCTTGTACTTGGAGTGGTCTCGGAACATTTCTTTAGAGATTTGGCTTTTAAGCCATACTCCTTGATGAGATACGTCGAGGCGGGGGATAGCTGAGTAGCGTTAGGGCTAAGCCACTTAGAGTTGGTACGAATGCCACAAGGTGTGATGTAACATGATGCTAGAGATTCGGCTAATTTTGCCGAGTCGTAAGGACATCACCTTTCGCCGTAGGAAGATAGGATCCGTAGTTGGTGAGGAACGCTTTGTGCTATGCTAGAGCACAAAGGATGTAGATTGAGATCGATAGGGTCGATCTTAGTCTGGGTCCATTTGGGGCGTTGCAATAACGAGGAGTTTGTTTAGGATGGTAGAATCCTAGTTTAGAGTAGTATACCCTTAATAGAATTGGGTATGCCCAAATTTTGGGGGCAAAATTCCCTCTTAAGGGGGGGGAGTATGTAACAACCCTCGATTCTGGGAGGCTCATTTTATACTAATTTTACTGCATAAGGTAATTATATAAAATGTGGGGACTGGAGTAAATATTAATTTAATGAATTGAAAGTTAATATTTACTAGATTGATGCATATTTACCGCATGTGAAAGTAAATATCATCAGGTTGCATGTCTGTAGTGTCATGTATTTTAAATGGACTTTTAGTTTACATGATTTTGGAACTCGAAATAATTTATAAAATTTACGGATGCCAGTTTAGAGGGTGTAGTTAGTCTCGGAAGGTGCGAGACAGTCAAAATAAGTGCCATATTGTATTTTTGTGTTTCGGTCACTTTTACCTGGTTTTAGCTCATATGCGTAATTGCGAGTCATTTTAATGTGGTATTAACCATTTAAGTTGGGAGAATTATGTTAAGCCATGATTTTTGGTCTTGCCCCTTATTTCATTCCCTCATTTTATGTCTTGAACATAGAGAGAAAGGAGAGAAAGAAAGAGGAAGAGAAATGGAGAAATGAGAGAGAGATTGAAGATGGAGGATTTGGGATTGCTTCTTCTCCAAACAAATCTGAGATATCAACCCTAAGGCAAGTTTTCTACTTGCTAATATGTGATTTAAGATGCATAAATGGTATGATAATTGTGTATTTATATTTATGGTTTGAAAGTGGAAATCATGGGAATTAAGCCCTAATCTTAGTTTTGATGATGAAATTGTGGACTAAAATGGTTTTAAATCGTGTAGGATACACTTTGGGTAGATAAATATTATTGGTTGTGTGTAAGATGGAAGAGATTTGGGGTTTGGAGAAATTAGGGTTCATAACCCTTCGTAGCCATTTTTGGCAAATTTGCAGGTCCGAATCGATTCGGCCCTTAGGGCGAATCGATTCGCTAGGGGATATTTGCAGGTCTGCATAACCCGAATCGATTCGGTCAATTGCAGAAGGTTGGTTTAGTTGTCCGAACCGATTTGCTTTTTGGGCGAATCGATTCGGCCCTTGGGCGAATCGATTCGTTTTCCTGCTGTTTTTGAGTTAATTTTATAACTCAATTTCAATCCTTTTCTTTTAAAATAGGGACTAGGAACCTTCTTGAATGAAGTAAACTTAGAGTCTTAGAGTGTGAGATGAGTTAGATGTCTACCCTACATTAGGAATGGGTTATGTGGGGATTTTTCCGGGGTTAGGCCTATTAATGATAAGGCATTCTTTTCTTCTAGTTAATTATTATAAAACTAGGAGATGTAGTGTCATGTCCGGGAGACTTTAGAAGCTTAATTAAGCTATACTAGTTTTGATGGTTTATATTACCACCCCCAAAAGAATGTTGGGAGATTTGAAAAGTTCGATTGAACTATGTTAACCTTGGTGGTTCATAATAACGCCATAAAGGTGAGTTTTGAGAATAAATTGAAAGTCATTTCATTCCTTCGAAAGATGATAACCTTGGGGTTCTAAAATAACCCCCTAGAATGCTTGGAGATAATGAAGAGTTTATTTACTCCTTTGAGGTTGTAGTATTGAGATAAGCTATCGTATGGCTCCGGATAATAAGTTCTATCTATTACTAGAAGTAAACAGTAATGGTTTCGAATAAAATGAAACATATACGTGGGATGGAAATGAAATGGAAATGGTATTGATATTTGTAAATGATAATTTACTTAATCATGAAACCGGTAAATAATGATTTACTTGATTTTGAAATGATAAATAAAATGGCTTAAACACACCTCTCTAAATGACATCATAAGGGAAGTCCGCGCGTGAGGTGAAGCCCCCTGGCTAATGAATGCAGGGTGGATATAGTCCTAGGCCATGGGAGCGGTTATTGTTGTATATTTTTCTGCGATGGGTAGGAGATTCCGGGTGTGGTCTTGACTACCCCGCAGGCTCATGGCCGCTTCCCGACATCTTGCGATATAGGTGCCCAGGTTGTCTAATGATAGGCCCTGGAAGATGATGGTCATTTAGGGGCGCGCACAGTGGGGAAACCCGGACGGGCGGTCTTAGAATTCGTTATATGTATATAAATATAACAGTTCATAATCAAGTGGGGCTTGATGTATTTGATATGCCATATAGAGCATGATGGAGTGCCACAAAGAGCACATATAAATGCCACAGAGAGCAATTGAAAATGATTATTTTCCTGATAAGGAAAGGATTTTTACAAAAGGTAAAATTGAGATAAATTGCCTTTAAGAGCAAAAGATTTTGACTATATATATATACTTCCTGCTAAGGAAAAGATATATGAAATAATTGGCACATTTGATGAAGTTCTTGGTTTAATGCTTCTTATTTTTTATTCCTGCTTAGCTTATGTTTTAAATTGTATAGGTTGCTTCTTATTTCCCTTTCTTCATAATTTATCGTTCATAACTGTTATACTCTTTATTCATCTGGTAATCATATAGAACCGGGCCCTGACCTGGTTACATTTCCTGTTGCATATTCATCTTGTCTCTGCTCAGGTACTCCGCCGCAAGGATGCCTGATTTGAATTCCTATTCCGATGTTTTCGACGAGCCGTGACTCATTGCGGGTATTACGGGATACATTTGGTATAGACGTTTTCATTTTCATTCTAGTTAAGATCAAGTCTTTTATTCGGGCGAGAGGCCCAAGCTTTTGTAAATGTCTAATGAAATGTAATAAGTAACTTATCGTACTTGTGTATTTTGGTGTATCAGTGTAGTGACCGGTTACATATTCGGTCTTTTTATTGTATTCTTGTTGTATTATTTATATATGTCTTGGGGTTTCCCTTATCTTCCAGGAATCGGGTTGTTTGTTTTCATTTATTTACTTTCAAATCAAAATTTTTGGCAACCCGTTTTTCTGAAATATTGGGTGGTTATCCTGGATACTCTATATTTTTATTATGATGCTAAGAATGATTCCATCCATGATTCCGTTATATTGGAGTATTGGGCTGGCCACCCCTTATTTTGGTGAGCGGGTTGTCACATCCTAGAGAGGCTATATATATACGGATATCGTGGAGAGTAATGGCATTAATATTACTTACGAATTATAATATTTTGGTTATGTGAATACCTATTAATGTATACAAGTTATGTGCATGTGAGAGAGTAGCTACAGCGGAAATATTGCGACTTCTCAAATAAAAACCAATTTTAATTAATCCCAAATTTTAGTTAAACCCTAAATCATGCATCTAGATGATTTATCTAATAAAATAAAGCATGCAGGATAAAACAAACACTTTCAGGAAAAATCAAACACATGCTTGTGAGGAAAAATCCCTCAAAGGGGCAAAACCATTTATTTTCATTATAATATTGTAACAATACAATTTCGGATTACAATGAAAATACAAGTGACTAAGAATTACCCCCAGGTGTCGGATTCTGTAGTCGGCGGCTGGAAATATCCCTTTCCAGGAGGGCTGCAATGAAGAAGAGAAACGGCTTCTCCACAAGTTTGTCGGCTAGAATTTTCCCTTTCCAGGAGGGCAGCAATGAAGAAGAAAGGCGGCTTCTCCACAAGGGTTGAATAGACTCAAAGTTATGTTCTTGGGTTACAAAAGGATTCAAAAATATTTGGCAAGGATGTGTGAATCAAAACATGAGTCTTGGGACTCAAAAAATATGAAGACTTGAGGTATTAGGACTCTCAAATTCGTCTATCAAAGTCTTGCAAAACAGCTCCCCCGAAGGTGGTTTAAATAGAAAAACAAATGAAGAGTTCCAACAATTTAAAACACTGAAATTCTATCCATTGTACAGGGACCCCGAACCGGTTCGGGTACCCTGTGAACCGGTTCGGACTGGGTTCGGGGAAACTCACTGGGAACAGGGGCTAAACACTTAGAAAAATTCCCAGTATTTTCAATGTAAATATCTCCATTTTCAACGGGCCATAACTTGTTCACCGTAGCTCGGATTGAGGTGCCGTTTGTTCCAGTATCTTTATTGCGGTAAGATCTTCAACTTTCCAGTTGACCGGTCCTTCGGACGGTGGCTATAAAATTACGAAATTGCCCTTGAACTTCCCTATCAAGCCTTGTTGCACTGTTTTGACTTCTCTTGCGTACCACTTGCATAAAGTCCCTAAAATCATGGAACGTGAAGTCGTTGAGGCAGATGAGGGACACATGATGGAGATAATAAAAGCTTGATTCCCAGAATTCGGATTGAGGCCGTCGAGTGAGATCTTGAGGTGACGTGCCAAATGTAGCGGCGTACGACATACACAAATGTAACATGTTGGACATGAGAAAAATGTCCTTACAAATCTCCCCCTATGTCTATGCCGGTACATACATAAAAAATCCGAATTATCAAATACGAAATTGCCTATAAAAATCTACCCTCCGATGAACCCAAAACTGGAAAAGGTACAAATGAATAGTCTTCATCGTTTGTTCTTCAAATCTTCAGGAATCTCAAATCTTTTCTCATCAGGGTGTGCAATTCAGAGATCATCAATGAAGTACCTACACACATGAGATAAAGAAAACAATACCAAGTGACGTATCGAGTTTGAAAAGAGATAAATGATAAGCATAAGTCAAATCTCAAAACACTCCCAAAATTCAAACTCCCCCAAAATAAGATAATTCTTTCTCCCCCTTTTTATGATGTCCCCAAATAGACAAATAAGAAGAATGAATCAAACAAGCAAAATCGGGGTGTCACCGTATACAAAAAATACACAAACTATTTTTTATTTTTTCAATTTTTCGTACAAAAAAAATAGATACCATTTGAAAAAAAATGTGATACAAAAATCAAACCATGGATTTAGACTCAAACAACCAAGTCATGGAAATGGAATGAATGGGTGTGAGCACATTCGATAGGTAAATCAACTCAATCAATCATATGTGCACGATGCATATGTGTACTCCTAACGAATGAACATCAAAAGTATCCTTAGGTGAAAAGATTGTTGAATTTAGATGACATCGTCTTATGCAAATCAACAAATCAAAGTCAAAATGATTTCCACACAAATAACGTCCAAAACTATGTAGCGCATTTTCAAGTATTTCAAGGACGTGCAAACCCGTTATAAAATCTCCAACCAAACTCCCTCATATATATTTTCTTTTAGAGGTAATCTAAATTCTCAAACTTTGGAGAATTGGCGCAAAATCCTAAATGGCCCGTAATTTGGCATGACTATCTTTTTATTGCCTTTAAATATTTTTTGGGCTCTTTTAAACCTCTTTGGACCCCGGATAATAAAATTCCTCCATTTTTTAGGTCCAATTTAACGGTGGCTTAGTATACGCAAAGGAAAAATGAACCTTTCTCAGTCCTTTCCCGTTTTCAAACAAAGCACACAAACTCACAAAACGGTTCTTATATGCACAATTTCCTTATAAAAATTATCGCGCTTGGTTCGTTTTAAAGACAGGATTGAAGTGAAAACACCCACCCAACATGTGATAAGACAAGCACAATAATCAAACAAATCCGTGCATGTATGCAATAAAGGAAACACAAGTCAAACATGTAGGAAGTAACACTTAATTACATCTTAATGACTCCAAACATTGTAAAGCACATGGATGAATTGACCTATTGTCTCAAAACACTATCAAATAGTCCCATGAAAATAATGGAATAATTCTATGACTCGGTCATCCTAAGTGTGCATCCATAAACGGTGCAAACAAAAAAACAAAAATATTTTTGGATTTTTCTAAAAATTTTATCAAAATAAAATCTTTTTGTATTTTTCAAAATTATTAAACAAAATATACAAAAAGTACAAGTCATCACACTAGTAAAAATATATCATGAAATCACAACTAGTGTATGATAAACATGCAATCACAATCAACCAAAAGATTTCACATGGGGTGAATTACGTGCAAGCAAACGGGAATCGTGGACAAATAAACCATAAGACTCTAAATCCGATTTTCGAACCCAAATTGATGTGTAACGGAGTGTGGGGGTTTTGGGAATCAAATTTATTCTTTCATTAACCTTCCTAGGTCCATTTAAAAGCTTATAACAAAAGTGCCTAAGATGACCTTGCCTACCGCAATGTGTGCAAGAGTAAATCGGGCGGTTTGTATTACCTAAAGGTGGCCCTCTCCTCAAATTTATCGGTTGCTCTCTCCGAATTTACCTAGGTGGGTCTCTCCTAATGATCCTAGGAGGTTTTCTCACGATGTTCCTATGGGGTGCTTTCTTAAAAAACTTAGGTGCCTCTTTCTTAACAATCTTAGGAGGCTCTCTCACACGTGTGGGAATGGGTGCAACATATTTTTCAAAACCAATTCCACCCCTATCCTTTTTGATCTCGATAGTGCCTAAAATCTTATCAAGTTTTTCAGACCTAGACTCCAAATCAAATTTCACTTTACTTGAATCTTTCAATTTCACCTCAAGATCACCTATCCTAGATTCAAGTACTCGTTTAGAATCCTCAAACTCTAAAAGCTCCTTTTTCATAGTCTCCATCAACCCTCTAAGACTATCTCTCTCACCCTCGACGTACTCAAGCTTCTCTTTCAAAATTTTCTCATGTGCCCTAAGTTCTTCAACTAAAAAATCATTATTTTTTATGGCACACTCTTTCAATTGAGCTTTCAATTTCAAATTTTCTTTCTTTGTTTTCAAAGTTTCAGCATAAAGTTCATTGAAAGCAGTTTGCAAGTCACGCTCATCTACACATTCCTCCTCACTTTCATCCACACTCCCATCACCTTCACTATCATCACTAATCACATTGATGGGAAACTCTCGCCTAGAAGCATAAAAAACCTCTTCTTCCGAATCACAATCACTAAGGGTAGAAACATGAGAAATCGGTTTATTCAATTTCTTCTTTAAATTTGTGGTACACTCATCTAACGTGTGACCAACACCCTCACAACAAGAACACCTCTCAGATTCGTTTTCAACAGAAGATTTACAACAAGAGTTCGTGTGAATTTTCCAATTAAATTTTTCAAAAATTTGACATCGAAGATCATCAAAACCATCAAAATCCATTTTTGTGCAAAATCAGGATCAAAACACAATAACTTAGTGCAACAGGCTCTGATACCAATTTGTAGACGTGAGTAGACAAATTGTATCAGAAAGTATAAGTCCTTGAAAAATCAGGATCACGCGATAAATTAGCGTAACCTGCTCTGATACCAATTTGAGAGAGTAGCTACAGCGGAAATATTGCGACTTCTCAAATAAAAACCAATTTTAATTAATCCCAAATTTTAGTTAAACCCTAAATCATACATCTAGATGATGTATCTAATAAAATAAAGCATGCAGGATAAAACAAACACTTTCAGGAAAAATCAAACACATGCTTGTGAGGAAAAATCCCCCAAAGGGGCAAAACCATTTATTTTCATTATAATATTGTAACAGCACAATTTCGAATTACAATGAAAATACAAGTGACTAAGAATTACCCTCAGGTGTCGGATTCTGTAGTCGGCGGCTGGAAATATCCCTTTCCAGGAAGGCTGCAATGAAGAAGAGAAACGGCTTCTCCACGAGTTTGTCGGCTGGAATTTTCCCTTTCCAGGAGGGCAGCAATGAAGAAGAAAGGCGGCTTCTCCACAAGGGTTGAATAAACTCAAAGTTATGTTCTTGGGTTACAAAAGGATTCACAAATATTTAGCAAGGATGTGTGAATCAAAACATGAGTCTTGGGACTCAAAAAATATGAAGACTTGAGGTATTAGGACTCTCAAATTCGTCTATCAAAGTCTTACAAAACAGCTCCCCCGAAGGTGGTTTAAATATAAAAACAAATGAAGAGTTCCACCAATTTAAAACACTGAAATTCTATCCAGCGTACAGGGACCCCGAACTGGTTCGGGTACCCTGCGAACCGGTTCGGGCTGGGTTCGGGGAAACTCGCTGGGAACAGGGGCTAAATACTTAGAAAAATTCCCAGTATTTTCAATGTAAATATCTCCATTTTCAACGGGCCATAACTTGTTCACCATAGCTCGGATTGAGGTGCCGTTTCTTCCAGTATCTTTATTGCGGCAAACTCTTCAACTTTCCAGTTGACCAGTCCTCCAGACGATATCTATAAAATTACCAAATTGCCCTTAAACTTCCCTATCAAGCCTTGTTGCACTGTTTTGACTTCTCTTGCGTACCACTTGCATAAAGTCCCTAAAATCATGGAACGTGAAGACGTTGAGGCAGATGAGAGACACATTATGGAGATAATAAAAGCTTGATTCCCAGAATTCGGATTGAGGCCGTCGAGTGAGATCTTGAGGTGACGTGCCAAATGTAGCGGCGTACGACATACACAAATGTAACATGTTGGACATGAGAAAATGTCCTTACAGCATGCTTAGTACATGGAATATCATGTGTATTACATACCTTGCTACTGAATATCGAGCGGGAGTTAATGCGTTTTGGACGACCATATCTTATGTGCCTTCGGGGTATTTCGAGTTGTACCACTAGTGCATGGAACCTAGGTACGGGCTATCTGTGAGTTAGCTCAAATTCCTAGCAGTTATTTGATTTCTCATTTCCCATGGCTGAAAGAAAATACCAATCAAACAAACTTTTAACCAATAAGTTCTTCGCTCATAAAACCATGTCTAACATGAATTACTGAAAGCAAGAAAATAAAGTGTGATGCTCACATTGAATAAATGCAACATGATCTGGAAGCTAAGTGTCCAGCATAGCTGACCAAGCATAAATTCTTCAGAATTTAGCTCCTTAATTTAGTGATTTTAATATCTCGAACAATGTAATTGAGCCATTTTTATGCCATATCATTCCATTGTCTATTCCTAACAACTTTCCTTAGGTTTTGTATAGTTTGGATGAAGTTTTCAGGAATGGAATGCAAGAAAGAATCCAAAAAAAAAGAAAAGATGCAAGCAAGAAATGTCTAAGGGCAAAAGTGTAATTCCATTCAGAATTCGAAAATGACACCAAAAAGAAGTTGAAGAGAATGAGTTCACAAGAGCATAGGAAGAAACGACATCCAAATCGGAGGTCTAGATAAGAAGATATGGCCAGTCAAAACTGCAAGGAAAAAGTCAAAGAAGAAGAAATTCGGACCGATCCGGGCAGGAGTCGGACCGATCCGATATGGCCAAGTTCAGTGCACCCCGGATGGATGACAAATCGATGGAAGCAATAATCGAACCGATCCGATCACAATCGGACCGATCCGGAAGAAAATAAAAGAACCGATCCGATGTATATCGGACCGATCCGGGCATGCGAAATCCTGGCATTAATTTGCCATTTATTGTGCAGATTTGATGCGTGCGTAGTTGTGAAACTTGTTCCACAAGAAGGATTGGAAACCGACTTTCGATGATTTGTGCTATAAAAAGCCAAGCTCTACATCATTTGAAAAAGAGGCTAGGGTTGAGAGTTCTTGAGAGATTTTTAGGTCAGATTTTTAGGTCAAATTTCCATTTTCTTCGAGATTTACATGAACCCTAGTTTGTATTCTGAATTCCAATTCCGTTTTTGTGCTGAAATCAAGTAATATCATTCTAATTCTCTTGTGCTTTAATTTTTGCAAATTTCTTACAATGTTCTGCAGTTTCATAATTTCATATGTGAATTTGTTTTTGAACCAAATCATGAGTAGCTAATTTCCCAAGGGTTGGGGTACATGAACTCAATCCTAATATAAATTATTCGTATGGAAAATAGAAAATAAATGAAAATATTGATTGAATCGTGAATGAAAATCATATATACATTGTCAAATCTTTTAATCTCTCTTGCCCTAGGTACTTGAGATGTTTAAGAATGCTTTGTATGTATAATTTGTCGTTCACCGCTTTATATTTATATTTGATTTCATATGATGCGGTCTTGAACCTCATATATGTAATGCTTAGAGTTTATAAGGACTGGATTTAATCAAGAATTTTGATTTATAATTCTAGTATTCTAAAGGATAATTTGTTAAGGATTGAGGGATTGTACCCTACCCTAATTTTCTCTAAATTGTTAAACCCAAGTTTCGCTGTTAATTTCTAATTGTTTTTCATAAGTAAATTTTTAGACATTTTCCCAAAAATCAATCATCTTTTTATTTCTTTTAAGAAATCATTTCAAGATTTAGTAATTTTTCTTGCTACTGTTTGGCAATTTCGATCCCTGTGGAGACGATCCCGACTTACCGGGTTATTACTTGAGCGACAAGGCTTGCACTTGAGCCTAGATAAATACGCACTTTTAAGACAAATATTAAGTCGCGTCAAGTTTTTGGCGCCGTTGCCGGGGATCCGAGAATTGTTAAATTTTCAAGAAAGTTATTTTTATCTACAAATGATTTCATAAAAAAAAAAAAAAGAAAAAAAAAAAGAAAAAAAAAACATTTTTTCTCTTGTGTACTTATATGCAGAATTCATCTCCCACCCAAATTCACGAAAATCCTATTGCCGAAGCAAGTTCTGAAAATTCTGAGTCTTTGCCTTTTTGGGTTCCACCTCCTTCACCTAATAATTCCATCAGAAGTCGTTCTTTGAGTCAAACCCTGAGTGAGAATTCTGAACCTTTCGGTAGCGATATGTCGGATCATGGTAGTGTTGGTGTTGGTGCTGGAGAGGATGATGTACCATATCTTCCCATGAAAGATCTTTTATTTCCGGAGAGAACTGTTACCCCTGGTTGCATTTTACTCCCGTATAATGCCGGTCAGTTCCACTTTCGGAATGGAATGATCCAAATTCTTCCTACATTTCATGGGATGGATTCGGAAAAACCATATCTCCATATTCGAGAATTCGAAGATACGTGTGAGACATTTGGAGACCAAGCTTGTCCACAAGATGTAGTCCGGTTGAAGCTCTTTCCTTTTTCCTTAAAGGATAAAGCTAAAACTTGGTTATGGTCCCTGCCCCCAAATTCTGTTTTATCCTGGAGAGATATGCAAAACAAGTTTATCTCAAAAAAATTTCCACAACACAAAACCAATTCTGTTAAAGCCCAAATTCAAGCTTTTCGTCAAAATGAGAATGAGGCTTTTGATAAGTGTTGGGAGAGATATCAGGAGTTAGTTAATTCGTGCCCCCATCATGGTTTTGAAATGCATCATCTGATTTCATTTTTCCATAGCGTCTAAACAACTTGTTCAAACCATGTGTGAGAGACCTTTTTGGGAGTTAAGTACGAGCGATGCTGAGGCTCATTTGAAATATGTGGCAGAAACTACCCAAGCATGGGATACTTTTGATCCCAATAGTCAAAATAGAAATCGACAAGTGTCCAACTTGCCTGCTGCGTCCGGTATTTATCACTTGGACAAGGACACTTTTTTGGATCTAAAATTTGACCAATTGGAGAAGAATTTTAGAGATATTCTAGATATGCAATTGAGAGATGCGTCTGGACCCGTACAAGCCGTAAAGGAGAAGGTATGTGCCATTTGTAATGCGGGTCATTCTATCGAAGGATGTCCTACCATACCTGCATACAAGGCAATGTACACTGAACAGGTTGAAGAAATAGGAGGTTTTCGAGGAAATTATAATTCTCAGCAAGTGAATGCATATAATCAATCGTGGAGGAATCCCGGGTTCAATTATGGACAACCCCAAGGTGGGATGGTTCCTAACCCACAGATGACTCTACCACAACCCCCTCAATTTCAGCAAGTGGTAAATCCTATGCAAGTACCACCTCCCGGTCCTTATGTACCTCCACCTAGGAGATCTCTTGAAGATAATTTCAATCAATTCATCCAATCCCAAAAAGAGAGAGATGCTAAATTTGAGCGAATGTTCGCTGAAATTCATACTAACATCTCTAGGTTGCAGTCTGCAGTGAATACTCAAGAGAAGGGATAAACTTCTAGCCCAAGGCCAAAGACCACCTCTTCAAGGTCAATCCACGATTTGCTCCACATCATCAGATTTGCAAGAACAATGTCAAGCTGTTACTACTCTTCGTAGTGGCCGCGTAATTGATCTAGCACCTAAATTGCCAAAGGTGAATGATGATGGAGCGGAACCCGAGATTGCCAAGGAATCTGAAACTTCCGAGTCTGAAGAACCTTCCTTAGAAAAGGAATTGAAAGATGCAGAAGTTGATCCTGATATTGAAGTCAAGTTGCCTACTGCTGCTCCATTTCCTCAACGCTTAGAGTCACCTAAGAAAGGTGCTTCGCGTACCGAGGTGTTGGATGTGTTGAAGCAAGTAAAATTGAACTTGCCGTTCCTTGATGCTATTCAATAAATTCCAGCATATGCTAAGGTTATTAAAGATCTTTTGACTATCAAGAGACGTCTTAAGGTGAAGAAAAATGTTTTCTTGGCATAAAATGTGAGCTCAGTTCTTCTCAATGATCTTCCACCAAAATTTAAAGATCCAGGTGCACCTACCATTTCGTGTATCATAGGAGAAACAAGAGTGGAAAAAGCATTGCTTGATTTAGGTGCGAGTGTAAATATCCTCCCATACTCCATCTATAAGAAGCTTGATTTAGGTGATTTAAAACCTACCCGAATCACTCTACAGTTAGCGGATAGAACAGTCAAAGTGCCTCGTGGGATTGTAGAAGACGTGATAGCTCAAGTGGACACGTTCTACTTTCCCGTTGATTTTGTTATTTGGGAAACCAAGCCTATTCCCCATATGAGAAATCATGTTCCAATTATATTGGGCCGACCGTTCTTAGCTACCGCTAATGCTTTGATCAATACACGGAATGGCCAAATGCAACTCACTTTTGGAAACATGACTCTCGAGACTAATATTTTCAATGTCGCTAACCAAATGGGTGATGAGGACGAGATTCTTGAAGTGGATCTTATTGAGGAAGTTGTGGATGAAAATATTGAGACAATCATAGGAGGATATGCTCTGAAAGTGTGCTTAGTGCAAAGTGGTGCACAAATGAGTGCTTATACTGAGTTTGAGAGAGAGGTGGAAGAGTTGAAAATTTGGTTACAAGAGGAATAGAGCTTTGAGAGTTTGAGAGCGGTTGACTGGATTTCTAGGTATGAAGAATTGCCTCCGAGGGAGACACCCATGATCCCCTCTGAACATAGATTTCCTAGTCTTGAGTTGAAGAAACTACCCTCCCACGTCAAATATGCCTTTTTAGGTGAGAATGATACATTTCCTGTTGTTGTGTCTTTCCATCTAGAAAAAGGGCAAGAAGGTATGTTGTTAGATGTGTTGCGAAAGCATAGAAGTGCTTTTGGTTGGACCATAGCAGATTTGAAAGGTATAAGTCCGTTGATTTGTACCCATAAAATCCATCTTGAAGAAGAAGTGAAGCCCTCGCGAGAGATGCAAAGGCGATTAAATCCAACCATGAAAGATGTAGTAAGAGCGGAAATAATCAAATTGCTAGATGCTGGAATTATATATCCCATTTCGGATAGTAAATGGGTGAGCCCAGTTCAGGTCGTTCCAAAGAAATCAGGGATGACTGTGGTTGAAAATGCTAAGGGAGAATTAATACCTCAACGCACCACCACCGGGTGGCGTGTTTGCATTGACTACCGAAAGCTCAATGCCGGAACTCGAAAGGATCATTTTCCCTTACCGTTCATCGATCAAGTTATTGAACGAGTGGCGGGTCATCCTTACTATTGTTTCCTAGAGGGGTATTCCGATTATAATCAGATTGAAGTGGATGTACTTGATCAAGAAAATACGACTTTTACATGTCCGTTTGGTACGTTTGCCTATAAACGTATGCCATTTGGGTTATGTAATGCGCCAGCTACTTTTCAAAGGTGCATGTTAAGTCTCTTTAGCGATATGATTGAAAAAGGTCTTGAGGTGTTCATGGACGATTTCAGCGTTTTCGGTTCATCTTTTGACCATTGTTTAGCTAATATTGAGAGAGTTCTATTCCGATCTGTGGAAAAAGACTTAGTCCTCAATTGGGAAAAATGCCATTTTATGGTTACCGAGGGCGTAGTTTTAGGTCACATAGTCTCATCTAGGGGGATTGAAGTTGATCGAGCAAAAATTGAAGTAATAGCTGAGTTACCACCGCCAAAATCACTTAAATATGTGAGGTCCTTTCTAGGCCATGCTGGATTTTATAGGAGGTTTATCAAAGACTTTAGCGCCATCGCTAGATCTTTGAGTAATCTTCTCATGAAGGACACTCCATTTGAGTGGAATAAAGCATGTCAAGAAGCATTTGATAAACTTAAGAGCATGCTTATTTCCGCTCCTATCATGCAAGCTCCGGATTGGTCACTACCCTTTGAGCTTATGTGTGATGCAAGTGATTACGCGATTGGGGATGTTCTTGGACAGAGGAAAGACAAGAAAGCTCATGTTATTTACTATGCTAGCCGAACATTATCTGGCCCTCAGCTTAATTAATCTACTACAGAGAAAGAGTTGCTAGCAGTCGTTTTTGCTCTCAACAAATTGCGCTCTTACATTGTTGGGTCGCCTATCCTTTGCTTCACTGATCATTCGGCACTTAAATATCTCTTGAGCAAGAAAGATGCCAAACCCCGTCTAATCAGGTGGATCCTACTCCTACAAGAGTTTAATCTTTCGATTCAAGATAAGAAAGGAGTAGAAAATGTCGTTGCTGACCATTTGTCACGACTCTCGTCCGACGTGCCTATTGATCCCATTCCCATAGACGAGTATTTTTCGGATGAGAATCTATTTGCTACCTCTTCTCGCCCTTGGTTTGCGGATATAGTCAATTACATTGTCACTGGAGTTGTTCCATCTAGTTGGAATCCGCAAGAGAGAAGGAGGTTCATTACTTGGTCACGCATGTTCTTTTATGATGATCCATATTTGTTTAAGTATTGTGCTGACAAAATTATCCGGAGATGTGTACCCGATGAGGAAATCCAAGGGGTAATTCGATTCTGTCATTCGGAAGCATGTGGCGGTCATTTTTCTAAAAATAAAACTGCTACGAAAATCCTTCAAAGTGGTCTTTATTGGCCCACAATCTTCCGGGATGTGAATGCTTTTTGTAAATCTTGCGATAGATGCCAAAGAATGGGAGCTATTACTCGCCGTGATATGATTCCATTATCTCCCATTTTAGTCTTGGAGTTGTTTGATTGTTGGGGCATTGACTTCATGGGGCTCTTTCCCCCTTCTTTTGGTTTTCTATACATCCTCGTCGCTGTAGATTATGTCTCAAAATGGGTAGAGGCTATAGCTACAAGGACGAATGACAGCAAGGTGGTGATAAAATTCATTCAAGAAAATATACTTTCTCGCTTTGGTATGCCTAAGGCCATAATTAGTGATAATGGAACTCATTTTTGCAATAGGCCGATGGAGAAACTAATGCGGAAGTATGGAATTGTCCATAAGGTTAGCACCCCTTATCACCCCCAATCGAATGGCCAAGTCGAGCTTGCTAATCGGGAAATCAAGAATATCTTGGAAAAGACAGTTGTTCCTAATAGGAAAGACTGGCCTCTTAGATTGACTGATGCTCTCTGGGCTTATAGAACCGCATACAAGAATCCCCTTGGGATGTCCCCATTTCGATTTGTGTATGGCAAACCTTGTCATCTTCCGGTTGAAATCGAACACAAAGCGTATTGGGCTATCAAAAGGGTGAACTTCAAAATGGATAAAGCCGGTGAAAGACGTAAACTTCAGTTGAATGAGTTGGAAGAAATGCGCAATGATGCGTATGAAAGTGCTAAAATATCCAAGGATCGAATGAAACGAGCTCATGACGGAATCATTCGTAAGAAAAAGCTTCATTTGGGACAAAAAGTACTTCTCTACAACTCCCGGTTGCACTTGTTTCCCGGAAAATTGCGGTCACGATGGTCTGGTCCGTACATTGTGAAAGAGGTATTTCCCCATGGAGCCGTTGAACTAATAGATGAGAAAGGGGGAAACACTTTTAAAGTCAATGGGCATCGTGTCAAGCCCTATTTGGAAGCCATGGTTAAAGAAGCCGACACAATTTGACTGTCGGACCCCATTTATGGGGATTGATTGAACAAAGAGAGTGAGGTCGTCGCATCCCCGACATGTATGGGGTGATTGTTGTACATATGCGTCGTAGGATGTAGAAGTCATAGGTTAGAGTCCGTTCTGAGGGTTGAGAATTCGAAGGTTGCGGGGTGTTTGGTTATCAATGAGTTGTGAGGATAGTTGGAAGTATGCACGGTTGAAAAATCATCTTTGGAGTGGAGTTTGGGCATTTCTAGGATGAGAAGAAGAGAGAAGAAGAATTCTGGAAATCAGTAACCGGATCGGTCCGGTGAAATATAAGAACCGATCCGGTCATCCGGATCGGTCCGGTGTAATACAAGAACCGATCCGGTAAGGCGGATCGGTCCGGTCCCAAAACCTGATCGGTCCGATTTTCTGCAGGTTTCATTTCCCAAGGGACACACCTCTTCAATCCACCTCCTCAATCCCCACCCTTTCACTTCACCCAATCCAGCCTTTCCTTCAAAATTTCGTCCCACCATTTCCCACCCCTTCATTCCCTCCATTTCCCCCACTCATACCTATAAATACATACCTCCCCCTACCCATTTTCTTCACACCTCCACCTATCTTCTCTCTTATATCTCCATAGATATCTCCTACCTCCATACTAATGGCTGCTCCCCAGAAATATACCTCCATTGAAGTTCTTCCCAACGGAAATGGAGAGTATCGTTCCCGCCAAGAAGCAAATTGGTGCCGAAAGTTTTTCAGCCCTACACGGAAAATTCATATCGAGCGTCAAGTGTTGTGGGACCAAATGCCCAATTCGGTCACAGCCCTTTTCCTGTCAAGAGGCTGGTGCCATTTCTTCAATGAACCATATGAGGCTGTGTGAAAAAATGAAGTTCGTCAGTTCTACGGATCTCTCGTCCATACCGCTGAATTTGAATCCCAAGCCTTTGTGGATTCCATCCCTATCCCGTTCTCACTTGAACTTGTGGCGCAAAAGCTAGAGTCTTTTGGTGTGATCACTCCGGCCCAATTTGATTATCCGAGTCCCGATCCCGTCCTCACCAAAGAAGATTGTATCTCGCGAATCCATCCCGGTGCGGTTTGGACCACCGAGACCTTTCCCGCCAGTCGCTTGTCCGACAAGGCACGATTCACTTTTCATATCGTTTGTGCCAACATTTTGCAAACTTCTAATGATTCGGCGATGAGGCCTCGCCAAGCCACTATGATGTATCATCTATTCGACCCGGCGACCGTGATCAATTTGGCCCGAACATTTTACGCCGATATCCTTTTTGTAGCTTATGATAAAAAGGGTCGCGCTCCTCTTCCGTATGGTCGACTCATTACCTCAATGCTTCAGGATGCTGGGATTGCACCACCTCAGGATCTTGTCAACCTTCCGAAACCTTTAAGACAAGAGTCCCGCACTCGAAGTGCGAAGCAAATTCAGTTAGTCCGTGCGCGGCACGGCGGCGATTCTAGTGAGGAGGACGACGATGAAGAGGAGGACGTCGCTGATGAGGACGTGGAAATTGCGGAGGGTGAAGAGGAGGAATATGATGAGACTGCTGATCCGGATTATGTTCCGAAAGGGTACGGGCTTGAATAAACGCATTTTGACGCACATGTGTCCTCCTACGAGAGGGACATGAGTTTGGTCCTGCGTATGCAGGCCGACTTGTATCGTCTCCAGGCGGGACCCGAGGCCCCTCTTCCTCCTTTCTATTATAATCCATATGATCCTACTGCTCCCAGTACTTCCCATCCACCACCCGCCCCTTAGGCTCCCCTTCCCTTGTTAGGATTTTTATCCCTATGTTTGTAGTTTTTGCTTACACAGTTGTTTCCACAGTTTGGTTGTACTCTATAGTCTTAATATGATATTGGCTTGTTTTATTTATCGCCCATTTTATGTTGTCTTCTTTTTCTCTCTTATCTATTTGATTGAGGACAATGCAAATCATTGAGTTAGGGGGGATGACAGGTGCGTATTCATAAAACTTCGCTTATATTCATATATATATATATATATATGTGTTAAAAAAAAAAGTTGAAACAAATCCAAAAATATTTTTGTTCAAAATAAATAAAAATTGGAATTTAAATTTTTCAAAAATATCACTTTTATTCTATTTGAAGTCTCAAATTGTTAAATCTCAATTGCACTAAGCCAAAATTGACCGAAGATGGAAATTGAAAGAAAATTGACGACTTTACGAATAAGTGTGGAGATTAGTCCAACCCGGTGAGATTTCGAGCCTTTCAATTTTTTATGAGTTTTTAAATCAATTCGAGTTTATGATTAACTCAAAGTTCTTTTCAGCATTTTAATAAGTCGTTGATGATCTCAATTCTTTATTTTGATCAGTTATGGGAAATGTGTGAAATGTTATCTCGAAATTCGTGCTAAATATATCTCTAAACTTAATTAATCTCGAGATGCATATGGTAATGTGATTAGCAATTCGGACAATGAAGTAGGCCCTCGTTTGTTACCCAAAAATATTAGCCATAAAAAGTTGTGAAAAAAAAAAATTATCCCTTTGCAACCCACTTTGAGCCTAATAAAATATTTTCCTTTCGTTTGATAACCCGAAAAACCCAAATAGCCTGGAATTGTGAAAATTGAGAAAATTCATCAAGTAAGTCCAAATTGTGTAATAAAAAGGGGCAAAAGAAAAATAGAAAAAAAATAGTGAAAAAAAAAATAGAGAAAGAAAAGAAAAATGAGCAAATGCCCGAAAAAGCACAAACGGACGTCATAAGGACATTTTCCAATTCCGAACATTCCGTTTATTCCCATTTTTACCCTTTACACCTTTTAACCCAAAAAGTCCTAACCGAGTCCGAATGGCGAAATTAATTACCGCGTGGAGAGCTAAGACATGAAAAGATAAAATGAGAGATTAAATGGTGTGAAATAGAGGTGATGTTCCCGTTTCCTAATAACTGTATTCCGATGCTGAGATCTTTTCACCATATATTTCCTTCTTTTCAACTTCGTATGCGTGAATTTGTGTCCATTATATTTACTCTTTATATCATGCATACCATGAGAATAGCCACAATCCGAGTGATTCGTGTGTGAGTGAAATCCGTAAGAATTTGAATCAAAACGAATTTTCGAAAAGTAACGTAATGCTCAATCGGTGGAAGTTTGAGGTTTAATTTTTGGCTTTGCACACACACACTATGATTTGAAACAGTTGAATATGAATTTATGGTGAGTATTTTTCGAAAAGTTTAAATTGTACAATTTTTGAGTATTTTGATATTTATTTGAGTCAATAAAGAATTTTGTGGGTAAATTCACTGCAAACCCTCACGAGACAAAACTCGTCCTACAAGGGTAACCTAGGGGTTTAAAGGCTTGTTGCATACGCTAAATGCAATCGTGTGCCTGCGAAAGTGGAATACTATTTCAATAAAGAAGTTTTCAAGAGATGAATGTTGGTTAGATTCAGATACATTGCTCGGGACGTGCAAAGTCTTAAGTTAGGGGGATTTGACCAAGCATAAATTATTCCGAATTTAGCTCCTTAATTTAGTGATTTTAATATCTTGAACAATGTAATTGAGCCATTTTTATGCCATATCATTACATTGTCTATTCCAAATAACTTTCCCTAGGTTTTGTATAATTTGGATGAAGTTTTCAGGAATGGAATGCAAGAAAGAATCCAAAAGAAAAGAAAAGTTACAAGCAAGAAATGTCTAAGGGCAAAAGTGTAATTCCATTCAGAATTCGAAAATGACACCAAAAGGGAAGTTGAAGAGAATGAGTTCACAAGAGCATAGGAAGAAACGGCATCCAAATCGGAGGTCTAGATAAGAAGATATGGCCAGTCAAAACTGCAAGGAAAAAGTCAAAGAAGAAGAAATTCGGACCGATCCGATATGGCCAAGTCCAATGCACCCCGGATGGATGACAAACCGATGGAAGCAATAATTGAACCGATCCGATCACAATCGGACCGATCCGGAAGAAAATAAAAGAACCGATCCGATGGATATCGGGCCGATCCGATTAAGACCCGGACCGATCCGGGCATGCGAAATCCTGGCATTAATTTGCCATTTATTGTGCAGATTTGATGCTTGCATAGCTGTGAAACTTGTTCCACAAGCAGGATTGAAAACCGACTTTCGATGATTTGTTCTATAAAAAGCCAAGCTCTACATCATTTGAAAAAGAGGCTAGGGTTGAGAGTTCTAGAGAGAGTTTTAGGTTAGATTTTTAGGTCAAATTTCCATTTTCTTCGAGATTTTCATGAACCCTAGTTTGTATTCTGAATTCCAATTCCGTTTTTGTGCTGAAATCAAGTAATATCATTCTAATTCTCTTGTGCTTTAATTTTTGCAAATTTCTTACAATGTTCTGCAGTTTCATAATTTCATATGTGAATTTCTTTTTGAACCAAATCACGAGTAGCTAATTTCCCAAGGGTTAGGGTACATGAACTCAATCCTAATATAAATTATTCGTATCGAAAATAGAAAATAAATGAAAATATTGATTGAATCGTGAATGAAAATCATATATACATTGTCAAATCTTTTAATCTCTCTTGCCCTAGGTACTTGAGATGTTTAAGAATGCTTTGTATGTATAATTTGTCGTTCACCGCTTTATATTTATCTTTGATTTCATATGATGCGGGCTTGAACCTCATATATGTAATGCTTAGAGTTTATAAGGACTGGATTTAATCAAGAATTTTTATTTATAATTCTAGTATTCTAAAGGATAATTTGTTAAGGATTGAGGGATTGTAACCTACCCTAATTTTCTCTAAATTGTTAAACCCAAGTTTCGCTGTTAATTTCTAATTGTTTTTCATAAGTAAATTTTTAGATATTTTCCCAAAAATCAATCATCTTTTTATTTCTTTTAAGAAATCATTTCAAGATTTAGTAATTTTTCTTGCTACTGTTTGGCAATTTCGATCCCTGTGGAGACGATCCCGACTTACCGGGTTATTACTTGAGCGACAAGGCTTGCACTTGAGCCTAGATAAATACGCACTTTTAAGACAAATATTAAGTCGCGTCAATAGCAGATCTAACCTGCAACAATAATAATACAAAGTAACAAAGTTACACTAAATATTCTACTCAAGTCTAATAAAAATAAATTAAAAGCCACCGGTAAGGTTATGTGCTTGCTACTACGTGAGATTCTTCCTCTCACAGAACCAATGATTTTATTTTTATGGTTGTAGACATTAACTTTCTTCCTATGGTTGGTTGCCTTTTACTTTTACCTGTGACATGATCAATTCAAACAAAGATGGAAAGCATTAGATAAAAAAAAGATTGAAAATAAGGTAATAATGTAATAATGTGACATGAGTTCTCATTTCCTTACTTTTGCATTCAAGCAAATATTGGCATTAGTTCTATAGATACCTAGATTGTGTATAACACAACCTATGATTTATATAGATTATAGATATTTATACAAACATAAACGGTGTATAACACATGTATAAAAAACTACAAACGTGCCCAAATTTATTTTTGTTCATGCTAGATAGTTGGGCATTAAGTATTAGAACATGAGTGAAATAGAGTGTGAGACTAATCCCAAACTATGTCTATTCGATAAGGTTTTTGTATCGTCTAGAATGTAAAAACTTATTTATAAAAAATGGAAAAGTTGAAAACTTAGCATTCAGTTATCTACAAAACTTCAATCCTCTAAAACTGTGAAACCAAGTTCCAATGAAAAGGAAGAAGGTCACGCATACTTATCTTTCCCACCACATCGAAACGAAACGTCATCTTTCAAACCAACTAAAATCAATAACTTAATTTAGTTAATATATTAACTCGATTTATATTGAAATCTACGAATAAAAGTGTGAATTATAGAGCTTATGAGCCAAATTTTAACTACAAAAACCGAAGATAATTAAGTACTTCAACATTGAAAGATAATTGATTTGCTATATACTTATAATCACGTCATATTTTATCAAGAGAGGATTGTAATGCATCTCTTCTCCCATGGTACTTACCTGAAAATCGATGGTGTAGAGCTCTCGAACATTTTCTATGAAATTTCTTCCCAACTTGATACTCCTGAAACAAAGTAAAACACATGAATTAATTATTATATAAACTAAACGCAATATAATAAGAGTAAAATAAGGTATGAGGTAGGATAGGTATATATAAATGTTATCTTAAACAACAAACAAAGAAACTTTGAGAGAAGGTCAATATTAGTACACAAATTGGATGAACACTTTCATTTTGATAGCTACAAACAGTGAAAATGTGATCTTAGATAGATTTACTCAAATCAATCTCATGTCCCTAATTTTTTTCATTGCCATCAATCCATCCTATTGTATGAGGAATCATAATGAACATATTATACTTCTAGTTCATTTGGGTATTGTAACATATAACCATCATCAAATCGTAGAAAAGTACTGAGAGAGTACCTTATGAGATAACAGATAACACATCAATTAAGCACTAAGTACATCAATTAAGGACAACATAACAAATATCAATCAAGCACAACATAACACCTATCATATAAGGACAACACATATCAATTAAGCAGAGCATAACACCTATCAATTAAGTGAATCAACCATACCTAGAAATCGCGAAACTAATTGAAGAACATAACATGCATTTGTGTCTTTTATTATAGCATAACCACCTTGCAAGTATAATATCATAATTAGGTCAGAATAAACTCATGAAATCGCTATATAACTATAAAAATAGTAGGCATAGTCTTATGGAAGACAATATCATAATTAGGTCACTTACTTGCACATTTTTTCAAACATAGAATACAACCTGTAAAACATTGAATACATGGTATTATAGAAATGATTGAACCAAAAAAAAATTTAAAACCAAAGGAATAAACCATAGCCTATTCAAAATGCATACAAACACATGTAAACACCTAACTCCTTGACATAGTGATAGAATAAGAATTTTTTCTTGAGTAAACATGAAAAACATTACAACTTATTGAACATTTAAATCATTCAATAAATGTTTTTTGGCTTATTCATTAAATATCTAAATAAATTGAATTCCATCCAACTATGTATCACAGTTATATTAAAATTAATTCAAAGCTTGGTTCAATTACTACCCTCTTAAGTTTCATTATAAGACGAGGAACCTAATTATTCAATAATTGCCCTCTTAAGTTTCATTCAAAATCGCAATCAGAATCACACACAGACATATACACATTAAAAGCTACTTGGAGGACTTTCTTATCAAAGCCAAGCAATAAGTCAGAAATGCTAGAGTATGGCCCAATTGGTAGTTCCTGCACGAGTATTATATATGCAGTTATAGTTTGTATGCATAATTATGTACATGTCAGATACATGGAAATACAATAATTACCCAATCAGGTTATTAACGGCAAAATTTCATAAAACAAAAATTCAGCAATTAAACTATATATTCCAAATTATATTTTCATTCAACAATTAAATAAAAACAATTATCACAAAATAAGAAACAACCCAATAACAAATAATTATTCACTAAGATCCATAAATATAATCCACTAAATTAAAAAATTTAACATTTAATAAGCTTTTTAGACTAAACATTTAATTAATGAATCACTAAATTGTAATGTTGCATAAAATATCAAAAAAAAAACTACAACATTAATAAAGTGATGATGGGTTTAGTTTTTCCCTGAAGTAGAAAGTGTCCATTGTCATCGGAGTTAGATTTTTGGAGGTGAATACCCACATGTTTTTTTCATTGTTACCAACAAAAATGATGGTGTTGTATTTGCTCAACAAAAATGAAGGGTTTGAAAAGCTTCTTACATTAGACATAAAACTCGTAGAAATTTTACACTGGTGTAAACGGTTTGGAAAGCTTGGGGGAGGCCATGGCCCCCCTGCTCAGGCCTGGCTTCACCCCTGCACACCACTATGAACCTCCTACCAAAGACAACCACACCAGTTAGCACCACCAGCCTACACTAGCTAATTAACCACCACCAGTGGGAGGAACGGACAAAACCACCAATAACCAAAATCAATACAATAAGAATCCACCACCATATCCAACCACATGGAAATCACAAACCATACATCGCAACCATCCATCACCGTAACAACCCAAAATCATAACCCATCACCACCGCCTCCATCCAGCGAAGAATGATTCAACCACCCATATAAGAAACCAATCTCAAATTGAATCGGGAAATTAAACCCATATGAAATTGAATCTATAGAGAGAACTGACCATTCCAAAACTGCAATCAACCCCATACCACCATTATCCATTGAAATGACATAACTCCTACCACCTGTAATTTTCAATCTGACAGCACACCGTAAAATCAACACCATCAAAATCGCATATCCAAAAAACCACAAAACTCTTCTCAAACATAGTCAAGAAAGATAGAAAACTGTACCACCACTAGTGGTCCAAGACACCGCTCATCTTCATCAGATGGGGAGGGGGAGAGATAAAACAAAAGGTCTCAGAAGGGGAACTTTGAGAAATAATGAAAAGGGATGACTTTGAGAGAGAGAGCGTGATTGACAAATGAGGGGAAAGTTATGGGAAAAAGTTGTGGAAAAAATAAAAAACCTAAAGGGTATTTATATTTTAGTAAAGTCTTCTCAATTTTGGCACACTTGAAAACAATGTCAAATTTTGGCATGGTTTTAAAGTGTGCCAGATTGTTATTAAACCGTGCCAGAATTTGGCACAGTTTTAAATTCTGCCAGATTTTTAACACCAAGGTGTGCCAAATTGCTATTTTTGGTGTAGTGTTTATTTTTTAAATTAAAAGTATTGGCCTGTGTCACATCATAATTAAATATATTTTTGTGATAAAAAGATTCGGGACGCACTTTAAGAGGTTTTATGGGCTTGCTTGGGCATTTTAGACCCTTAAGAATGGTCTTTGGGTATATATATATATATGCGTTGGGTAGTTATCGGTATAATTAGATTATTTATTTGGGCTCATTTGGGGGTCCAAAGTTGAGTCCTAAAGTCCAACTTGGGAATTGGAAACAATATAAGATTATGGGGGAGGGAAATAACTCCCCACCACTAATCATAACCTAACCCTAGCAATCCCACTTGAAGAGAGAGAGGAACAAAGGCCTAAGAGGAGGAACAACACCCTAGGAGGAGGAAAAGAGGCTTATTTTCACAATTTCAATTAAGGATTCTCTTGCCATTCTTATTTCATTTGTGCCATTCTTATAAAAATTTTAACTCCATGCTTAGATTTAAAGTTGAATCATGTTCTGAGACTACACAATTTGAGATCTTTGAATTAGTGTAAAATTTGATGATTATTACATGATCCATGCATAGATCCATAGTCCTTTGTATCAAATTTGTATACATGTTATTTAAATTGAGGAATTATTTGGAAGACATGTTGTAAGAATACTTCAACAAATCTGAAAGTTAGAGTAAAGCAAAAAGAAATCGTGAAAATCCAACTAGATGTTTATTGTAAAGATAATTAATCGTTGGTATTTAGGTATAACTTGATGAATTAAATGCATTAAAGGGATAGATTTTGGTTGGGACTACTTAACAAAATTCTGGGTATTTAAAAGCTTGAAGAAGGTTGTCAATTACGGAAATAATAGGAGAAGGACGAAGGGCTAGAAAACAAAGAAGGTCATTCGAACGACACTGAAAGTCGTTCAAAAGATATTAGTATCTCGTTTGAACGAGATTGTTATCTCATTCCAATGACCATGGATATGGAGTTGGAGGTAGATCTTTTCGTTACGAACGCGTGGACGTAAATTTCTTATTTTTTTAACTTTTTTTAATTAGTTATGAATTTATTAATGAAGGTGTCTCAAACCAAAATCCTTTGTGAGAAATCAAATTCGTATTACTTAGGGATGTTCATAGATAAGTGTAGGACTTGGAATAATATCAAGGAGTATTATTTTTACCTTGGGATTGGAAGGGAATGAATTCGAGGTATGGAATTAGAGTGTCTAGGATGAGCAACACTCGAAAATATATGAATGGATTCGAATGAAAATTTCGGATGAAATTAGGATACGAGTTGGATTGAGATGTGATTAGTATCTTGAATAAAAAAATATGAATGTAAGTTAATATTTACGACATTAGGAGTCGAGGTTGTGACTCGGATATTTTTAGGCAGAGTGCTACGGGAGTTAGGCACGGGGTAGCCGATTTAATTTGTTATATATATGTAATAAAATATCAAATATTGAATTGATTAAAGGGTGTTTGACCTAATAGTGGTATTTTGTGTAATGAATGCTGAAAGATAAAGATACAGACTGAATGACTAAACCAGAGTATTATAGTAGAGTGATACTACTTAACCATATTAGAGGATTCCTTATATATGTACATATAAACCTTTTCACATTAGTTGACTCCTTATATATGTACATATAAACCTTATTGAAAAGGCATCAAGAAGTGAATAATGATTAATAATCAAGAATGATTAAAGTTTAAGTCAAGAGGACAACCTGCTAAGATTATTAAATGTATGGGTAAGGTTAGTTTGGGAATAACTATATCGATAATGATTTGGTAAGGTTAGTTTAGGAATAACTATACCTATAATATTTTGGGAAGGTTAGTTTGGGAATAACTATGTCTATAGTATTTTGGGAAATGCTAGTTGGGAATAGATGTACCGATACCTTTGAAGATGTAATAAATTATGAAGCAAATGTTATTTAAGTTCAAAAATAATTTTCTGAGACTTCATATTTAATCGGGAAGTAGTCGTAAGATAACGAATTAAAATGAGTTATGGAATAATTGACTAAAAATGTTATAGTTAAGTCAGAAGAGCTGTAACTTATATGGAATGAGATTTCCTTTGATTAAAGTAGTTATAGAGTAACTACTTATACATACTGGATAATAATATGTATTTGTTCGTGGTCTGCCCTATCGACTCGGGGTTCGAGCGTTCGGATCTGGTACCACACGTCGGTATAGGTGGTCTTGACGATGTGTAGGTCATATAGGTACTACGTGTAGGCACCATATATGATAGGTAGGCGTTGATGCTGACCCTTCTTATATCAGTGTTGTGTATGGGTCGTGTATAGGTGTTCTACATAGAGATCGCCCCCAATTTATGTGTGTTTGTGTTTTCCACTTAGGATAAAAGATTCCTCTGGACTTGTCGATAGAGCACAAACGAGACACCAATGGTAGATGCCTTTGTGTGTCTCATATATATATACACACACACATGTGGTTTACTTTATAAGGGAATATTCCCCTATTAGTCTAAAGATGTAGACAATGCTTAATGTTAATAAAGTTGGGCTAATAAAATGATATGGATAATTAAGGACGAAGATCTAATGAATAAAGTGGCAGCCAATTATTAATAAGAATAATAATTGGGTAGTCGAAGAAAGTAGACAAATATTAAAGATAATGAGATATGGCATAACTAATTATTAATGAAAATAATAATTTGGTCATCTAAGAGAATGAAACTTATAGTTTCACGGGGTAGACAACAAGGAATATGCATTAAATCATTAAATGATCTGAAGAGATAGCCAAGGGTTACAGGATATTATGACGTAAGTAAATGCACATAGTTTATGTAAATTGTGAAATTTATATTATGAAATCTATTCGGGGATTGGGGTGTCAGATATGAGTGCCCACTCTTAGTTATTGCATAGCTGAATGGATTATTCTTTAAATGATTAATTAAATAATGGAAGTTACAATTGGAATTTTATTGAGGATACGAGTAAGATTGCTTCAAGATAAGAGGTGAGGTACTGATTACATGTGAGCGTCGATGGGGAGACATGAAGTATGAGTTAGTAATAAATTACATATTTACTGGTGAAGAATCCTTGCACAACTTGGGCTCTGGCCCAAATTATAAATGTTTCCCCCAGGTATTCTTAATGATAGGGAAGGCAGGACTAACGATGGATCAGACTTGTTATTGCATTGGACGTAGTGGATTTTGCATTGTTGATTCTAATATAGGTTATACTTCATTTCTTTTGTCATTTTATTTCATACTGGGATTTGTACAGGCATATGCCCCAGTGTTTATTTATAGCAGTTGTACTTAGCTTTATATTATAGACATTGTATGATGAATCAATTTTTAATTATTCATGTGAAAGAAATTTTATTCAGATGTTTTTACCCATTGTGGATTTTATGATAAAATAAAGAAATTTTTATTCCCTGTGTGCTGAAAATGGCATAAATTATTAATAAGCCCCATCTTTGGCGCACTGAGCCTGACCAACCTTTACATGAGAAAATGGGGGTTGTTACATAATTGATTTCATATTTCGTAGTTGCACATTTTATGTGTATTAGCGTAATTTAATATTTCTGTCCTATCTTTAAACAATTTAGAGTAGTTGGAAAGTCATAATTACTTTAAGCATTAAAATTGATAAATCTTTGTGGTTTCAACCTGTACTTACTCTCATTATTCTTTAATAGCCCATGCACTTGCGGTAATTTTTATTGGGTAACAAGTTTTTGGCATTGTTGCCAGGGATTTTCGCAATTTTCCTTAATTATTCTTGTAGCTTGCAGACTAGTTCTTTTACTTTTTTGCTTTTTTGTTAGGGAATTCCATACAATACATACAAATTAAAAAAAATCCTAAAAATTTCCAAATTTTTTTCCACTATGTAGTCCCTAAAAAAATTATATTTATTTCCAACAACATTTTTTTCCCTACATGTTAAAAAAGTAAAAAATTTATTTGATAAGCATGCTTGGTTATTTTTTAGTGTTAAATACATCATTAGTGCTTGTGTCACGTTATATATATATATATATATATATATATTTGTGTCACACTTTACGCTTGGTGTAATTTTTTTATGTTATTTTTCAGTGGCACATTAAAAAATTATAAAAAGAGGAAAAAATCAAAGGGCAATGCATTTTGAAAATGCAACGGTGAGCGGACGTGAATAATACTTGTGAAATATTTCCACGAGTATAAAGAACTCTCGGAGATGATTGAAACGTAGGCGATGTTTTCCCCAATCGACGTCAAGTTAAACTTCATCCCAACGTAAACAAGTGATCGTTAAAAGATCACACCAGACATACATTTTTATGTGATCCTACGTGGTTTAGTTTCACATTTAAATTAGCATGTTGTATAAATTGACTTAAGGAAAAAAATCGTGTGAAATATAAGGTGGGGATTTCGTTACTCTTCTGTGGCCCGAAAATCACTCATCAACCAAACATTTGCATAGCCCGAGCCATCAAATTTAATTCAAAATCAATTAGATGTTGGCCTTAAGATTTCACACAACTCCTAGAAAACCACTTAAAGAGGCCAAAATTAAAAGATACTCCAACGCGAACTTGTCAAATCGCATCCGTTTCCATTATCTTGGATTGGTATTTTTTAATGTTTGTTCATACCCACCACCTACCATGAGGTAAATTGGGATTTGAGGCGATAACCGTAGTTGGTCATCTTTTAAATTCTCTATTATCAAAGAGTGGGATCTATCTAATTAGAGATAATAAT
Organism: Sambucus nigra; assembly: GCA_949130495.1. NCBI lineage: Eukaryota > Viridiplantae > Streptophyta > Magnoliopsida > Dipsacales > Adoxaceae > Sambucus > Sambucus nigra. Next base: position 238,067,788 of record OX422222.1, read on the forward strand.
TCGAAGACCCCCATTGTCGTCGATTAATCTCGAGAAAACTACATTTTAAAATCGAAATTCCCCTCACCTAAATTCGATGGTTCAATTTGTTTTGTGTTAGCTAGGAATTACATGGTTTGAGTGAAATAAATTTCTTTTACTTTTCTTCAATAATAATAATAAATATATTTCAAAGTTTTAAAATTCAATCAAAAAATGAAAAGGATAAGAAGATTTTTTTTTGAGTGAGTTCTATGTAGGTGAACTTCGAGATCATACCGGTCATTTATCGAGTGTGGAGTCTATCATTCTCGATACTTATATAGGTAGATTTTCTATATTCAACGAGATGAGAGATGAATTAGAACCACGTTTCCTAAAAGATAACCTTTATTCGACAAGGTCTAGTGAACCTTCATGCATACTTCTACTCGAGCAAAATGCTAAAAATTTCCAATTCCATTGAGGAATAATCCAATTATTGCCTGTGTTTAGGGGAATTGAAAAAGGGGATCCCTACCTCCACGTGCATGAGTTTAAAGTGAGTTATGGAACCATTAAGTACCAACAACTTATTGATGAGATTGTTAAACATAAATTGTTGGCATTATCGTTGATAGACAAAGCAAACAGTTGGTTTAACTCATTAGAACCTGAGTCCATAACCACGTGAAATCAAATGAGTGTTACATTTTGACAAAAAGTCTTCCCTAATTAAGAGATGCATCGATACCTCATGCCATCAACACATTTAGCCCAAAGGAGGGAGAAATCCTGTGGATGTATTTGGAGCGATTCAAGGACTTGCTTTTGCAATGTATGCACAATGGGATTGAGATGAGATGCAAAGACCAAATGTTTTATGAGGGTTCAATTATAATACTCGAAATATACTCGAGTCACTATGTAATGGTGATTTTACCACGAAAAGTAAGGTCGATGTGTGGGTATACCTAAAAGCCATAGCGAAGAATTCCTAGCATGGGCACTCAATAGAGAATCTTGGTATACCATATCCAATGAGGGTTTCACTCACCAATTTGAACAAAGTTATAATTTAAATGACAAAGTGGCCACATTGGCTAGACATTTAGAAACTTTAAAGATGAGTAAAGGGGGAAATAAAACTTCACCTACGGCCGTGAAACTTGTAGGTTCACCTATGTGTATAATTTGTGAAGTATTCAACCCCTTAGTCTAAATTTTACGGCCCTTGCGGCCCACAAGGCACTCATCAAGAAATCTAACACTTTATCCCAAAATAGTCCAAAGTATAATCCATATTACAATTTGTACAATTCGGGGTGGTGAGACCAATATTTCATAGTCTAAGGGTCAATACCAAGGAAATAGAGGTCAATATCTCGATAACCCACCCACGGATTTCCAAAAGAATGCCCCTACACTATTATATCCATTGTCCCAAAAGATACAATCTTTAGAGGATACGATGAAACTTCTTTCCCAAAGTACCTTTCAATTATAGAAAATAACTCTACATGTCCTCCAATCCACCCAGAAAAGCATGCACACGAATACTCAAGCCATTACCAAACTCGAGGTTCAAATGAGACAATTAGGAAAAGCGTTGCGTGATAGGAATAAGGGAACATTTTCGATTCAGTTTGGAGTCAATCCAAAAGATAACATACTTAGGGTTCAATTTGTTATTCAAGATGACGCGAGCACCTTACATACCCAAAAGCATGTGAAATTCATCCTCACGCTTAGTTCCGACAAGGAAGTTGATAAAGACGTTGCACCGCCCATCAAGAGTGAATTCAAGAAATGTAAGGAGAATGAAGATCCACCAGTGGATCCAACTTTCTCCCCACCCTTATCTTTCAAGACATCCGTAGAGACTTATGTCCTAGAATCTACATTTCACCAACGCTTGATGCCAAAAAAGAAAAAAGTACAAGTTGGAAAAATGTTGGAAGTCTTTATGAAAGTACAAACTAATATCCCACGGCTTGTTGTTATACAATAAGTCCTGTCCTATGCTATATTTTTAAAGGACCTTTGTACATTCAAGAGAAGCACCAACGTACCCAAGAAATATTTTATCGTCAAGCAAGCAAGCTTAATCATTTCTTATCGCACTCCCATCAAATGTAAAGATCCCAGGACTTCAACGATATATATTAAACTAGGGAAGCATGCTATTCAAAAATTCCTTTTATATTTAGGAACGAGCATAAACCTTCTGTGGTACACTATGTATGAGAATCTTGGCTTGGGGAGTTGAAGTCGAATAGTATCACTATATCCTTAGCTGACCGTTTTATGAAAATTTTTAGAGGGATGATTGGGGACATACTAATTAAAGTGGGCGACTTTATATTTTCAATCGATTTCATTGTCTTGGACACCCAACAAGTGAAAAATATTTTTACCCAAAATCCTCTTATTTTGGGTCGTCTTTTCCTCTCCACATCTATTGTCATCATTAGGTGTCATAGTGGAAAATTGAAGTTATCCTTTGGGAACATGAATATGGAATTTAATACCTTCAATTTGTCCAAAAAAAATCCCGATGATGATGAACCCATGGACATCGACATGATTGCTATTATCGTCTAAGAGACTTTCAAGAAAACTTGTAATGACGAACCTTTAGCGACATGTCTCACCTTTTTTAGGTCCGAATTTGATGTCAAACATTCCATCGAAGATTTCAAAGCCATTCTTGACTCTACTCCTCTCGTGGAAGTAGGAAGTTGAAAGTGTAATCCCGATTCACTCTCGCTCTCCATATCACCTATTCCTCCCTAGATTGAGAAAGATTTTTAGGTTAAATTTAAACCACTGCTTGAAATGCTCGAGTATAGGTTCTTAGGACCTCCTAACACATTGCCTATTATCATCGCATCTGACTTGGACAAAGAGTATGAAGGTAACTTATTGCACATTATCAAAGAACACAAGGTAGGGATACATTTCATGGACCATAATCGACATTAAGGAGATACGTCTCTCGATGTGCATGCATAGGATACACTTAGAAGATAATGAAAAAAATTACCGCGAAGCACAATGTAGACCTAATTACAATATGAAAGAGGCCGTCCGAGATGAGGTGCTCAAATTGATCGTTGTATGTATCATTTATCCTATCTTTGATAGCTAATGGTTCAACCTCGTTCAAGTTGTTTCGATGAAATTCAGTGTTACTGTGGTGAAAATAATGACAACGAGTTAGTATACACTAGGATACAAACCGATTGGAAAATGAGTAGTGATTATAGGAAGTTAAATGTTGTTATAAGGAAGGATACGTTTACTATTCCTTTCATAGACTGAATGCTAGAAAGATTAGCGGACCATCCCTATTACTATTTTCTCGACTGTTATTCCGAATACGATCAGAATCCTATTGCTCCCGAGGATCAAGAGAAAACTACATTCACTTTAATATTTAGTAAATTTGCCCACCCACGTATGTCCTTTGTGTTATATAATGGACCCACTAACTTTCATTACCGCATGGTGAGTATCTTTCTGGATATGGTGGAGAGATTTATCGAAGTCTTTATGGATGGCTTTTTATTATTTGGGTCTAGTTTTAACGAGTGCCTTCATCAACTCACCCTCGTTTTGAAGAAGGGTAAGGAAAATAATCTTGTTCTTAATTAGAAAACGTGCCACTTCATGGTCAGATAAGGAATAATACTAGGTCATATAATCTCTAAAAAGGGTATGAAAGTCGGTAATGAGAAAATTGACCTTATCGCTAATCTCTCTCCACCAACAACCGTGTATAAAGTTTGATCATTCTTAGGACATGCCAGTTTTACAGTAGATTCACTAAGGATTTTAGAAAAATTGCTCGACCTTTGTGCAACCTTTTTTTTAAGGATACGATCTTTAGATTTACTAACAATTTCCTTTAAGCGTTTATAAGGATAATCAAGGAATTGGCCTCTACACCCATTATGAGACCTCCCTTATGGACTTAGACTTACGAGATCACGTGTGATGCTTCCAACTACGCCATGGGTGCAATTCTAGGTCCGCGTAATATGAAAATTATATAGGTCATATACTACACTAGTAGGACTCTTAACGATGCCTTATTAAACTATTCCATGATTGAAAATGAATTTCTCACTATCTTTTTATGCTTGAGAAGTTTAGTCATTACTTGATAGGATCCAAAGTTATTATTTTAACCGATTACTCGACCATGCGCTACCTTTTATTTAAAAAGGATGCTAAGGCCCGTATCATTAGGTGGATCCTATTACTATAAGAGTTTTACCTTAAAATTCGAGACAAGAAAGTATGTGAGAATGTAGTGGAAGATCACTTGTCTAGGTTAACCATTGATTCATTCGATAACCTTTTGCCTCTCAATGAGAAACTGATGTTTGTCTCCTAATTTCTATGGCTTACCAATCTTGTGGACTTTGCATTGGACTAAATAAGATCGTTCCATAAATTTAAAGGACGACAATCATTTCTTTTGGGATGATACATATCTCTTCAAGTATTGTTTGATCAAACCATTCAAAAGTGTATCCCCAATCATGAGATTCAAAGCATAATTTCATTCTGCCATGACTAAGCCTGTGGAGGTCATTTTAGTGAAAAGAAGATGGTTGTTAAGATTTTACAATATGGATTCTACTGGTCCACCATTTTCAATGGCTTGAACGATTATAGTGGGGGTTATGACCATTGCCAATGGTTAGGAAATATCACATGTAAGAACATGACGGTCTTAAATCCAATACTGATTATCGAAGTTTTCGACTATTGGGGCATTTATTTTATGGGTCCATTCCCAATTTCCTATGGGAATCTCTATATCCTTTTGGTAATTAATTACGTCTCTAAGTGGATGGAAGCCATACCGTGTAGGAAGAATGACCGTGGTGGTCAAATTCATTAAAGAAAAGATTTTCTCCTAATTTGGTATGCCTCGAGCCATCATTAACAATTGGGGAATCCATTTGTGTAATTGGTGCTTTGAGAGTGATATATAGTACTCGATCATGCACAAAGGTGTTACTATCACCCTCAAACCAGTGGTCAAGTAGAAGTTTCCAGTTGGAAAATAATGAACATCATCTAGAAAATAGTGAATCTAAGTCGAAAGGATTGCTCCTTATGGTTATTGGATGCATTGTGGACTTATCACACTGCCTACAAAACACCATTTGGTATGTTCCCGTATAGGCTTGTCTACTGAAAATCCTCCCACCTTCCAGTAGAGTTAGAGAACAAGGACTACTGGGCCATTAAGACCCTTAATTTCGATTTACCTGCAGCGGGTGAGGTTTAAAAAGTCACACTCAATAAGTTGGACATGATTAGGAACGATGCGTACGAGAATACAAAACTGTATAAAGAAAAACCAAAGATGGTCCATGCTAATTCCATCTTACTAAAGTCATTTGAACCTGAACATAAAGTTCTCTTATAAAATTTTAGGTTGTATCTCTTTTTCAATAAGTTGAGCTCTATGTGGTTTGGTCCCTTTGTCATTAAAACAATCTACCCACATGGGACATTTAAGATAGAGAATCCTAAAAATGATAAAAAAAAATAAGTCAATGGTCAAAGGTTGAAGACATATATAGAATTATGGGATCAAAAAGTGGAGGACGTTATCCTCCAAGACCTAGTATACCAAGAGTTAACATTAAATTGGGTCATTGTTATTGTATCATAGTTTGTGCTTTGCATTTGTTCACGAGATGTGCGTCGGAAAAAAATTCTCACTATAGTAATATCTTTCATGTCTTCCCACTTTTTTTATAATATTTGTCTTTTACATTGAGGACAATGTTGAAATAAGGTTTGGGGGTAATGAGGTCATTTTTCTCCGCTTAAAAAAATTGAAACAAAATCATAAAAAGTATAATCTTTTCAAAAATCCAAAAACATGTTCAATATAATTAAGTTTTGAGATTATTTCTTAATATATAACTAATTCATGAATCTCTCAGGTTGTGAATGTTTTTACACATTAGCTATATAATATGATAAAAATAGATATTGAGGTGAAAGTTAAAGAACCTATCGAATAAATGTATAGATTTTGACTCAGTGAGATTTTGTCATTCATCATTTTTGAGAGATTTAAATCGATCTGAATCAAAAGAACTCAAATTTTCCTATAGTGATAAATTCATTGATGATATCAAATTCGTTATTTTGTTCGATTATTGAAAACAAGATGTCAAAATTTTAAATTTTAAGCAGTAGAATTCTTAATAAGTCGTATTGAGACGCAAATCAACATAACAAAACTTGAAAAATGATATTAGGCTATCACTTGAGAACTCGAAATTAAGCCTAAATAGATTTTTTACAATATTCCATGGCAAGCCCATTTAAGACAAAATGAAAAATAGGCCTTTTATTAAAAATCCATTATCGTACTCAACTCCAATTGGGAGTTGAAAGACCATAAAAAGATTTCATACCCTTTTTTTTCTAAGAATACTAGGTTAATATTATGGTAGGAAAAAATCCAAAAGAAAAGGAGGTTGCATGAGTAATGTGTGAAAAAAGGAGGAGAAAGAAAGAAAGACTGAGAAATGAAATGAGAACAAAGATGTGAGTTTGAAAAAGAAAAAAGGAAAGAAAAATAGAGGTTGAAAAAAGTACCTAAAAGTCAAAACACCAAAATAACCTCTCTATTTTGAAATTTTTTGAACTCCTAAAATATTCTTTCTAACTAAAATCTGAGCCTACAATACAACCAAAGCTAGTCCTAATCGATCTCAAGTATAGTTAGTTAAAGTCGAGAGAAGATTAATAAGATTTATGGGGTGATTCAATGTTTTAAAAAAATAATCGATTTTCCATTCATGATATCATATTCATATATTATAAAGAGTCACTTTTCGATTATGTAAATATGGAATTTTCTCATCTAAATTTTCTTTTTTTTTATTCACATATACTGAGAGAATTAAGAGATTTTTGAGTGTTCGATAGTGAGTGCATCCCATGAGATTTTAAATTCAAAACAAACTTTCGAATAAGAAACACAATGATCAAATCTTTTGAAATGGACAATTATATTGGCTAAGCATGTATACACGATAAGTTGAGATTGAGAAATGAAGTTCTACTATATTTATGAATTTTGTATTCAAACTTCGTTATATTGTTCTTGCGTATTTTATATTGAGTCGTGTTGTCGATTTATTTTGGGTATATTCACTGCAAACCATCACGAGAAAAACTCGTTCACTAAGGTGACCTAGGGGTTAACGACTTGTTGCACATTCTAATTGCAATCATCATTTCTACGAAAGTGAGTTAGTTTTTAAATTTCAGTTTCGCTTGAGGACTAAAAAAGTTTAGGTGTGGGGGTATTTGATGAGTGCATTATTTTATATGAATTATGCCCAAATCTAGACCTTATTAAGCACGTGGCATGATAAATAGTGAGCATTTATAGACAATTTAGTAAATAAAAAATCCAAGTTTAAATAAAAGTCGATTAAGAAAATCTGTTTTATAAATCTTAATGGGTGAAACCATAATTTTAGAAACTTTATAGACCAAGAAATGATTTTTAAATGTTTAGCTAGGAAATAAAAATTTTCCCTAAAATTTGGTTCAATTCGGAGTTAAAATGAAAAAAGTTATGAATTCCGGGGTCTAAAATTCAATTGAGGGTTGGAGTTCAAATTGTGAAGATGAAGAATTAGGATCAAGGAAGAGTTTAATTATTATTGTATTACTAATAATAATTGAAGGTATGCCTTGTCTAGTGTCTAGGACAAGGTACCTGAGGGATTAAAGTTTGATTCCCTAACCCTTACATCTTTTATTAAAAGCTAAGTTTACCACCTTAAGGCCGAGCAAGCGTGGACAAATGCAGCCTTTAGCATGTCACCAACCTACTCAATGTGTGTCCCAATCTTAACTCAAATGCGTCCCAACTCCAATTTAGCAGTGTCCAACAAGCTAAAGAGTTCAAAGAAATTCCAATTTTTTTGGAAAAAAATTTCTCCAAAAATCAAGGAAAAAGTATTAGATTGGTATCAATTAACGAGTTCATTTTTATCTCAGATAATGATTTCGTCGATAAACACATAATAGTTGGTTTTTGGGATAATTTCCAACCAAAATACAACTAATTAAATGGTGTTTCATCCCAAACAAAACACCTCACTTACTAGCCTATAAATAGGACCTTTAAGCTTAATTTTTTTACATAGAGAATTTTAGACAGCCACTTTAGAGACAATTTTTGGTAGTTATATTTTGAGAGTTTTATTTTTATATGAGGGCCAAGAATTATATCTTCGTGGGAGAAATTTTATCAAGATTATTTGTGGAACACAACCTTTGTAAGTTTCTTTTATTAATAAAAGTCATAATTCATTATTGCAATTTTATTACGTTTTCAATCATGATAGCATAATTTCTTTACTAGGACTAGGTGAAGTTTATCATGTTCAAATAATATTGAGTGTAATTTAAATTCATCTTTATTTCCTGACATATTCTTTAGGCTTTAAAATTTTCATTTAAAATAACATGAGAGTGTGTTTTAAACCTGTAGATTTGTTTGAAAATAATATATTTATTTATTTGAAGTGTGAGTACTTTTTAATGGTGTTGATACCAAAATTTAAAATCCTACATGGAACAATTTGAAACCAACACATGTCATCCAGTGTGGCTCAAATCCAAGTCAGCATAATGCAAAAACCCGACCAACAGGGCAACCCGACCAACAGGACAACCCGACTAACAAAGAAGCCCGAGTGGGATATTGTATCCATTCATTGGTAGTTTCTTTGATTTGATTATACGTTCTTTCCAAACACGCTTTTCTTGTAAAAAAATTCAAAATTTCAAAAAGATTTATTTCTTTTTTCATCCTTTGTTGGGCATTTTGCCTTTGTTTCCGATGATAAATTTTAATAATTGCCCGATCCAATAGACAATACAATGATGCATGTTCTTAATTTTAGATGTTATTAGAATTTGGCCCTATATTATTGATATTATGAATAACTTCATGAATTAAACTTTAATCCCATGAGCACACGCACTTTTCTTGCTTTATTGATTCGGTTTAAGATTTTTATAACTCGGTAATGTTTGTTGCATTGTATATACTTACACCGAGTAAGATTTGTACTTTTTTTCGTTTGTGAATGTTATACACTTTTCTTTCCTCTTTGAAAATGTTTTATTCGTCGGTAATCTCTCTATTCTTTCATTGATCGTTCATTAATTGAATTCATTTTTGAAATGTGTTACTTGAGCACGATTTTTAAAGTTTGTTTTGACTCGAGAATTGCGTAAACTATAGGAAATGATCATAGATAATCTTTATTATATCACCCATATTAGCCTTGACCTCAGCTTATACATTTTCCCTAGTCAACCCCTTTGAACCTAAATATTAGCCTTTCATTTCATTACCCAAAATCCCATAACCATCTCCAAATTGGAGTTTTAAACCATATATATTACCTTCCTTACCTTTGTTTGGAATGTTACTTGGGATTAAATGATGTTATTGTCGCATGGTTGTAATTTAGGCATGTGAGAGTGTGAAAAGTAAAGAAAAGAATGAAGTGAAAAAGAGAAGAAAAGAAAAGAAAAAGAAAGTTGTACATGTTGTATATAGTTCAATAAGCTTTAATTACTCTCCAAGTGTTATACCTAATGCTTTATTGTGGAACTTGCTTTCCATTTTTGATATTGCCTGCATTCTTCCCATTATTCCAAGTTTTAATTCCGAACACTTTGAATCCGTACATATATCCTTCGTTTCATACCCTAGACCAACCTATATTACAACCCTATACAAGTCCTGTATGATCCTAGGGTGCATTTAATTTAAAAGTTGAAATAGTTTTGATAATCTATGAAAATGCATTTTACCTCATTTAATGAGAGGTATCTTTAATTGAGATTACAATTTTTTATTTTATATATAGTGTTCTTCATTTGTGACATGTGTGCAACCTAGTTTCCATTTACATTTACTCTTTATGCCCACATGTTCAGTGTGTTAACTCCCTATTTCGAGTGAATTCACTTGATGAGTGTAATGCCCATGAGGATTGAATATATGCTTACTTTAATTTTTATCCATTTATATAAGTATTTGGCAAATCACACTTTGCATGTGCTCACTCCCCTCCCACTTTTTAAGGTTTCAATTCTATAAGGTGCATTCTATAATGTTAATAACACAGACGTTTGTATGAATTCATTCACTGTGATAATAATGTGTACTAAATCTTATTCGTATTGTTGGGCTTGTCGCATGTTGATTGGGCATATTTTGAGGAAACCATTTGATGTTTGTGGATTTAATCCCTGAAAACCCTCATGACACAACACTCGTATTAGGGTAACCTAGGGGTTTAACAACTTATTGCATACGTTAAATGCAATCGTTCGCCCGCGAAAGTGGCCTTATCCCTTTTATCGCTTTTGTATATATCTCCCGTTTTGTGATTTTTCTATAGTTCTTCTTGCTTTGAATTTCATTACTAGGGACTAGCAATGTGTAAGTTAGGGGGTGAGATATTACGAAATACTAAATCAAATAAATTATAAAACAAATTCATCCCCGGCAACGACGCCATTTTGATTAAAGGTGAAAGGTAGCGTGTATCAAGACGCTAATCGTTGTTTTCGATTCACCTGCTCAATACAAAAACCTAAACTTATGACTACACTCTTTTAAAGGTGTATAACGGCCAAGTCCGGGTATCGAAAATCCATAGAGACAAGTTGCTAGAATTTAATGGATTTAATACTTCTAAAATAAAAGTGTAGATGATTGCTAAAAAAAATAAAACATAAATAAAGGAAAAGATTATACTAGGCGAGAGTGTATTTAAACTACGTTAACAAGATGAATAAAAACTATATGGTGCTTCGGATATCCCTCATCCTGAGCTAATTAGTATAAATGGTTATATGGGTTCACGAGTTATTAAGATTGCGTCTCGTTTCGACAGTTAATTAAATTAAGAGTTGTCACACCCCTAAATTAGCATAAAAGTCTAATAAGATTTTGGAGTCAACAAATACCCCAGAAATTACGCACACAAGGTCGTAAATACGGAGCATACATGATATACCCCGTTAAATCTCCTAGGCGTAGTAACTAGAACAACCCAATCGAAATAAACACATAAAAACTCCATCACCAAAGCAAAGGAACCAACCCTGGGTGAGTTCAATCTAGCACAACCTAGACTAAATTAGCCCCTAAACATATTAAATGACATTAAATAAAATAATTAATTAAAGCAACACTAAATAAATTAACACTAATAATTATCCAGGCATGGAAATTAATGGAAAAGCAAGGAAATAAATGGACAAAGCATACATAATAGGAAGATGATAATGAATAGTAAACTAGCACTTACATTAATTGAGAAAATCCAACACAAATGAGGAGAGGGGTAGTCTCCATAATAAACCCCAAATGATCTCTCAAACCCTAAACTAAAGAGAGAAGGGAAAACTAGAGAAAAAAAACTAGACCCCCTACAAAATAATTAAAGTAACTATTTATAGTAAGTTGCAAAAAGAAAGGAAAGAAAAGAAAAAAAGAAAAAGAAAAGGAGGTTAAGTTACAAATTAATTAACAAAAGAAAAAGAAAAAGAAAATAAAAAGGGAAAAGGGGACACAACAAAAACAAGCACCGGATATAAGGGATACCCGGTCGATCGACGACCAAATTGTGGTCGACCAGCGGTGAGAGGAGGGGCTACTGCCTCGGTACCATAGCAAAAATAAAAAACCCGGTCGACCGGGAGCCCAGGTCCGGTCGACCAGTCTTCCCATGACCTCCCAAACACAACCTTGCTGCAAAATCCAAGACCCACATATGTGACAGCAGCTGCGATGGGAACTATGGCTAGCCATGGCTAAAGACAAGACCCACCATAACCCACCTCCATGTAAGTGGTGACAAAACTCGAGAACACCCAACAATAGCTCAAACTGAGAACTCCAAATTGTAAACAAACAAAATCAAGGCCACCACCATTTTATGCCAAAATCGAGACCTTGCAAAGCTCCACCAAAAATGCCCAAGCTATGGAAATGTCAAAGTGGGTACTCCAAAAACCCGAGCCAATTGACCCACACATAGTTCCATATGCGACACAAGCTCGAATTTCAGACAAAAGTTCTCAATTTGGGACGAATCCAAAACCCGAGCACAAACCCGAGCTTGGCCAAAGTCGTCCATGGCTGAATTGGAGTGTGCTGCAAAATGAAAGAGAAAAGGACATAGATGGAATTAAATAGATTGTTAATGAATAAATAAAATAATAAAATAATTAACTTATAATTCTTTCCCGATTAAAGTTCTGTTTTTCCTTCGTTCGGATTCCGATTTGAGCACCATTATTGGCCACGGGAGGCTTGACCCGAGGGCTATAACTTTCGTGAATGCTTCGGCAAAAAATCCCGAAGTGTGAAATTACAAAAATGACCCTAAATGTGCGAATCGCGACGGAACTTTATCGGAACGCGCTCAAACTTCATACTAAGCACCATAACACCTATAAAATCTCAATAATACCTCAAATAACATGGTATCATGTAAAACGGAGGTTGTATGATTAATGAGTATAATTATAGCAATTATGATACCCGAGGGGGCTAAAATGCCTAAGTTCGAGGGCATAAATGTGAAGGATTCGATACGAATCACTGAGCAAGTGGGAAGACTAACCAATAGCCAAAAATCCAGCCTATACATCCAACAAAGCGACAACAGTCATACAACTTGTGTAACTAGTAAAGAGACATCAATAGTACATTTAATTCTCATTATGTATTGATGAAAATGCCAACAAGTAAAGGCATTCCATCCTTTCACACGATAACTATCAGTACCCCTCTTAGGCTATAAATACATTGTATAACCTTCACTGTAAGGGATGGAAAACAAATCAAGGCAGTCAATAAATAATAGTGGACGTAGGATTTTCCATTGAGCCGAACCACTTTAAAATCTCTTTATCTTATTTATTTTTGTTTATTTTTCTTTGATCAATCAATTAGGTCTAGTCTAGTTTTTTACATCAACAAATTAGCGTCGTCTGTGGGAATGTATTGCTAAACATTTTCACTCATTCACCATCCATGGCTGAATTTCCTGAATTAAGCACCAGAAATGAAGGAATTCTACCTACTCCCCTATCCCTCCAAATAACAATGATTTAACGGGAATTTTGGCTAGCTTGGCTAAGGGTCAAGAGGCTATGTAGGGTACTATACGACAATTGGCCCAAAGTCTGCAAACTGGAGTCCCTGCATAATTTAATAAAAGGAATATGCCACCGTCGCTAATAAGGATTATTGGGCATAGCCGTTCTAGAACTTCAAGGGATCCTTTGTACCTTCGTGGAGAAACTTCTTCTATCCGGATTACTAATTTCTCTGATGGACAGTCCCTCATCCCAAAAAGATTGGGTGCCTTAGAAAGGCTAATTAGGGCCTCTTCTTTCGATCGCTTGGGACCTCAAAGAAATTCCCTATGGGTTGCATCGAGAAATACTCAACGCCCAAGTGATCTAAGGGAAGGTTCAGCCCAATCCAAATTGAACACTTGACGAACTCATCGGTCCAGTCAAAAAGAAGGTTTGTAAGAAGAAAGCTGAACATGATAAGTTGGTCGTCATAAAAAAGCCTCCAACCATAGATCTAGTTCTGACAGTGATGCTTGGAAAGGTTCCATTTAGCACCTGGAAGACAGGTTGGGAGAAATGGCCAAGGCTAAGATTCCTCTCCAGAGAAGTTTTATTAAGGGATCTCCCTTTGTGCAAACCATCATAGATTTCCCTATGCCGACTAAGTTTAAAGATCCAGTGGTAACTCCCAAGTATGATGGGAAGACTGATCCAGTTTTTCATATAGAATAATACCAAGCAGTGGCTGATATTTATGCTGTTATGGATGAGATGAGGGGCAGGGCAGTTTCGGGAGCAATCACTGGATCTGCTCAAATTTGCTATACTGGTCTTCCTCGGGGGATTTTTTTTTTTCTAATAACTCACAGAGCTATTCATTGGTAATTTTTTCTTTGGAGAAAAATTGGCGAAGCAAGTAACTCATTTTTTATTGTGAGATAGAAGGTAGGAGAAAGTACCAGGGATTACATCACTCATTTCAATAACGAGAAACTGGAAGTCATTGATTATGAAGAAAAGACTGCGATCACCTCCCTTATGAGTGGTTTACTCCCCGACGATGACAAATATGATTGCCAAAGCATCAAAGATTATGAAAGATGAGGAAGATATGGCTACTAAAAAGAATTTAGATGCAAAAGCGGAAGCAAAGATAGAAGGAAAGTCAGATTAGAAGGAGCACAAGAATCATAATGAGAAAAAGAATTCAAAAGTAAAAGAGAGCCTAGATCGGCTAAGAAAATTCACTAATCACACTCCCTTGATAGTGGATATACATCATGTGTTGGAGGAAATCAATCACAATAATGATTTGAGTTGTCCTGAAAAGTTAAGCTCACCTGCTGATAAGAGGGATAAGTCCAAGTATTATGAGTTTCACAAATATCATGGCCATACGACCAACTAGTGTATTGTTCTCCAGAATGAGATAGAAGCACTCATCCGAAGAGGAAAATTGGACAGATTTATTGATCGGCAGGTTAGTGGAAGAACCGGAAGTAGAGGTCGACAGAGATCTAAATCACTTGTTAAGCTTAGAGAAGTTATGAAGAGGAACTATGAAGATGATCTAGAAGATGATCCTAATCTCCCTAAGAATCCTAGACAACCTGAATGTGAGGAATTCACAATCAGTTTTATATCCTTTCATTGCCATATGATTACAGGTGGAGATGCAGGAGGAGGAGATCATACAACTGAAAGGAAAGATTACATTAATGAGGCTCAAGTTTGTTCCTACATCCAGCGAATCAACCTCGCCGAGGAGGATCGACCAAGGAAAGTTAACAAGGATAAGCTCGTAATTATCTTTTTTAAGAACGATCTATCCGGAATGTTGTATCCTTATGATGATCCTTTAGTGATCAAAGTCAGGATAAAAGAAGTACTAGTAGCAAGAACATTAGTGGATAGTGGAAGTTTGGAAGACATCATGTTATATCCCTATTATGATAGACTAGGTTTGAAACTCAGCCAATTGGAGCCTTACCATAGGCCACTTATTGGATTATCTGGCTAGAAAGTATTTCCATTGGGAACAATTAAACTAGATATGTTAATCGAAACATGGCCAGCAAGTAGAACAGATAAAGTGAGATTCCTTGTAATGGAAAAAAATGTTCATTCTGCCTATAACATGATCATGGGAAGAGTGGGACTGAAGAAGTTTGAAGCTATACCTTTTACTGTTCATCAACGCCTGAAATTCCCAACCAACTTTGGAGTGGGAGTAGTAAAAGGAGATCAAAAAGTAGCTCGAGAATGCTACTATCCATCTACTGAGGAGGCAGATATGTCAGAAGTAAAGAAGAAAATCACCACTTATCAAGTGGATATGTTTGAGCCGAACAACGAATCTGAGGTTGAAACCTTGGATCTAAGAGATGAATCTGAGCTTGTAAAAGGCCAAGTGAAGGAGATAATAGAAAGCATTGTTCTGGATGATGATAAACCAGAACGGATAACTCAAATAGGAGCGCCATTAGAACTGTTTCTTAAACAGGAGTCAATGGCTTTCTTGAGACAAAGAAAATGGGTGTTCACATGGAGCCATGAAGATATGCCTGGTATAAACTCGAACTTCCTATGCCATGAGCTTAATGTGAATAAGGAGGTTCAACCTATAAAGCAACGAAGAAGAGTTTTCAGTTTGGAGAAGAACCAGGCTATACAAGAAGAAGTGGAGAAGTTTCAAAAGGCTTCCTTTATTGAAGATGTGAAGTACCCGGACTCATTGGATAACGTAGTTATGGTTAAGAAGAAAAATAATAAGTGGAGGATGTGTGTGGATTTTTTTGACTTGAACAAAGCGTGCCCAAAGGATCATTTTACTTTACCACGAATTGATCAACTGGTGGATGCTACTTAGGGGCATGAGCTGCTAAGTTTCATGGATGCATATTTTGGTTATAACCAGATCAAAATGAAGCCAGAAGACAGAGAAAGTACTTCCTTTATTACCCCTCGAGGAACTTATTGTTAAAATGTTATGCCATTTGGTATAAAAAAAACCAGGTGCCACTTATCAGAGACTGGTAAACAAAGTATTTGAGGAGAAGATAAACAAGAACATGGAGGTGTATGTTGATGATATGCTGACTAAGAGTTAAAAAGCTACTAATCATATTACTGACCTTAGACAGATGTTTGATCAATTTGAAAAGCACCAGATGAAGTTAAATTCGACCAAATGCGTCTTCAGTGTTCAGGAGGGAATGTTCCTCTACTATATGGTAAATTAAAGGGGCATTGAAGCTAATCCAGATAAGATTAAAGCTTTGATAGAAATGCAATCCTCGACCTGTAAAAAGGATGTTTAAAGGCTAACAGGGCGCATAGCAACACTCAATAGATTTGTGTCTCGAGCAATGGACATGTGTTTTCCATTATTCAAGGTACTTGGAAAAACCTTTGAATGGAATGATGAATGTGAAAAAGCCTTCCTGGAATTGAAGAAGTACCTGGGAACACCACCACTACTCTCCCGACTAGTGTTGGGAGAAAAGCTATATTTGTATCCGGTTGTATCCGAATCAGCTATTAGCTCTGCCTTTATCAGGGATGAGAATGGAGTTCAAAGACAGTTTACTACACTAGCAAATCTTTTTGAGGAGGAAAATTATGATATTAGCATTGGCCTTAATTGAGGCTAGTCGACGGAGGAAGCCATATTTTTAAGATCACACCATAGTGGTATACACTGACATGCCACTAAGGCAAGCTTTGCATAAGCCAGAGAAATCCAGGAGAATAATGTATGGGGCTCTGGAGTTAGGGGAATATGACCTTGTATACGGACCAAGGACTACTTTAAAAGGCCAAGCTATGGCAGATTTTATTATAGAATTCACTTACCCAGAAGTTCCCGAGCACCAAGGGATTCTAGCCGAGCAACATTCAGGAGTCAACAAACCTACTGAAGATACACCCGACCAACTCTAAGGAGGGTAACTATCGAAGAAGTTACCACCGATTAACAAAAACCCTCTAGTGGAGTATAGGAGATGAAAAAGAAATATGAGGAGGTAAAGGATAAAATTTTCCATTATGGAGTTCTGACAAACCACGCGTTCGACAACGATATTCCCATAAGGAGCTTGTATGTTAATGGGTCATCCTGTACAACTGGATGTGGAGTTGGAATCATTCTCAATACTCCAGAGGAACTAGATATAGAGTATGCTCTATAATTCCAAATTTAAGACTCCAATAATGAGCCAGAGTATGAATATGTGATTATTGGGTTAAATCTAGCTAAATCACGAAATACCGAGAAAGTTGTGGTATACTGTGACTCACAGTGGTGTTGAACTTATATCCAGATAAAGGAAAACTGAATACCAGATACTTAGCCAAAGCTTTGGAGATAATTTCCACTTTGCTAGCTATTTTAGATAATCAGAATTCCAAGATTGGAAAATGCCCGAGCAGACGCACTTGCTTGGCTAGCTTAAACAACCAGAACTGAGTTATTAAGAACTATTCCTATTGAGCTACTTACTAATAGGAGCCTTGATGAAGATATGATGGTCAATTTTATTACAGCTAATATGGGGCCATCTTAGATGGATCCCATAAGAGCATATATTGAAGAATGGATTCTTCTAGTCGACCTACCTGAAGCTAAGAAGCTGAAATACAAAGCCGTGAGATATGTGCTAGATAGTGGTGTGTTATATAAAAGAGGATTAACTGCTGGTCTACAACGGCGTGTGCATCCAGGTGAAGTGAAGGATTTGATTGAATAAGTCCATGAAGGGTCCTGTGGATCCCATATAGAAGGAAGAACATTATTGCGAAGAATCCACACACAGGGATACTACTGCCCAACTATGCGAGAAGATTGTGCAGCTTTTGCCAAAAAGTGTGACTAGTGCTAGAGGTTTTCCAGCATAAGAAATAATCCATAAGATCTCGTAACACCAATCACTTCACTTTGGCCCTTTTTTATGTGGGCAATTGGCTTGGTCGGGCCTTTGTCGATTACCCGAGGAAGGTTCATATACCTACTTGTAACTGTTGATTACTTTACTAAATGGGTGGAAGCTGAACCACTGACCGATATGTTATATGACAAGGTTTATCAATTTATTTGGAAAAATATCATATGCAAGTATGGTTTACCCTACGCCTTTATCACTGATCATGGCACACAATTTGACAACAATGAATTAGCTAACTATTACGTTCAATCCAATGTCCAAAAAATCCACTTTGCTCCTGGCCATCCTCAAAATAATGTCCAAACATAGGTAACTAATAAAAATTTATTGAATGGGTTGAAGAAAAGGCTGGAAAGTGCTAAAGGAAATTGGATCAATGAACTTCATTCTGTCTTGTGGAATTATCGAATTACTCCCAGAATAGCTACTGGATAAAACTCCCTACCTATTAGCATTTGGTACTGAAGCCATAATTCATGTTGAGCTAGGTTTACCTACGCATAGAGTTCTTAACTTCAATACGCCAGTTAGTGATTTGATGGGAAGGTTGGACTTAGATATGCTGGAGGAGGTACGTGAAGATGCAACGTTAAAGAATGCAGCCTATCAACAACGGACTGCATGTTTCTACAACAAGAGGGTACGATCGAGAAACTTAAAAGAAGTTGATTATGTTTTGAAGAAGGTGATTCATAAGAGAAATAATCTTGAAGCCAATTGGCACAAGCCTTATTGATTTAGAGCAGTTGTCCAAACAGGCACATATCGAATTGAGACTTTTGAAGGTGAAAAATTCAAGAATACCTGGAATGAAAAACACCTGAGGAAGTATTATCAGTGATCTAGTCATGTTGTACTCAGTTCGTTTCAATATTAATGAGAATATGATTTCCCCAAAATTGTTATTTTTTTTGGAGTACTAGTGTTATGCACTAAATTGCAAACATTACAAAGGCCACCAATAATGTTGGTCGGTATCAATAAACACTACACCAAAAATAGGAAACTGGCACGGTTTAAAACAGCGCCAGACGCAATCTGGCACGGTTCAAAACTGTGCCAGAATCAGGCGTGCCAGATTTTCTGGCTCGGTTTAAAACCATGCCAGATTTCCCAAACTAGCACGCTTTTGGCACGGTTTTAAACTGTGCCAATTTTTTATCTGGCATGCTTTTGACACGCTTTTAAATCGTGTTAGATGTTAAAGCTGGCACGCTTTTGGCATACGTCGAAACTGTGCCAAATTGTCTATTTTCTAGCACGCTTTTGGCACGGTTTTAAAGCATCCCAGAATGTTTAATAAGCGTTCTCATTTTTATACTTTGGCACGGTTTTGGCATGGTTTAAAACCGTGCCAGATTTTTCGGTTGATTAAAAAAAATAATAATAGGAAACAAATCTAGAAAATCTGCAAATTCCAAATCCGGTAGGAAAAATAATACAAATTTAAAAAAATTACAAGAGTTAATACCAATATAAAGCCGCACATGACCATAAAAGTCGACAATAACTTCAAAAAATTACAAGAGTTAATAGTTCCCATATCAAAAAAAAAAAATTGGGCAGAGTTTTCCCTATTTTTTTAGCATTCCAAAACCTGCTAAACATAAAATCTGCCCATATAAAGCCCGCACAGCCATAAATGTCAACAATAAAACTACTACAGCGAGCAGGGCCATAAAAATAAACCATAAAACTACTGAAGCCTGCTCGTCCATAACATAAAAAATAGAATCCTGAATATTAACGACACTAAATAAACAATACCCCTGTTGTAAAGCATTGACTTCTTCGTGCGTTCCAAGTGGATAAAAACTAGCGATTGAATTTCATCCTACAAAAAAAATAAGACACAAAAAAGATACAATATTAGTAACCAAGTCATTTAAAAAAAATTGTATTCAAGTAGAAAAATTGCATATACAAGCAGAAAAATTGCATATACGACTAAGTGTGATTTTTGCAAATTATCGTCATACTCTCAAACCGAGAGACCCGGGACTATGCGATCAGTTCCTACAAGTTACATTGGTCCCGTGCGAGGTGTTCGTGCCTCCTACGGGGTCGTTTGGGGGATGGTTTGGGTTTTCACCCTTTAACGGCCTGTTTTCAAGTCTAAGTGTGATTTTTGCAAATTATCGTCATACTCTCAAACCGGGAGACCCGGGACTACGCGGTCAGTTCCTACAAGTTACATTGGTCCCGTACGAGGTGTTCGTGCCTCCTATGGGATCGTTTGGGGACTGGTTTGGGTTTTCACCCTTTAACGGCCTGTTTTCAAGTCTATGTGTGATTTTTGCAAATTATCGTCATACTCTCAAACCGGAAGACCCGGGACTACGCGGTCAGTTCCTACAAGTTACATTGGTCTCGTGCGAGGTGTTCGTGCCTCCTACGGGGTCATTTGGGGGCTGGTTTGGGTTTTCACCCTTTAACGGCATGTTTTTAAGTCTAAGTGTGATTTTTGCAAATTATCATCATACTCTCAAACCGGGAGACCCGGGACTACGCAGTCAGTTCCTACAAGTTACATGGGTCCCGTGCGAGGTGTTTGTGCCTCCTACGGGGTCGTTTGGGGGCTGGTTTGGATTTTCACCCTTTAACGGCCTGTTTTCAAGTCTAAGTGTGATTTTTGCAAATTATCGTCGTACTCTCAAACCGGGAGACCCGTGACTACGCGGTCAGTTCATACAAGTTACATTGATCCCGTGCGAGGTGTTCGTGATTCTTACGGGGTCGTTTGGGGGCTGGTTTGGGTTTTCACCCTTTAACGGCCTGTTTTTAAGTCTAAGTGTGATTTTTGCAGATTATCGTCATACTCTCAAACCGGGAGACCCGGGACTGCGCAGTCAGTTCCTACAAGTTACATGGGTCCCGTGCATGGTGTTCATGCCTCCTACGGGGTCGTTTGGGGGCTAGTTTGGGTTTTCACCCTTTAACGGCCTGTTTTCAAGTCTAAGTGTGATTTTTGCAAATTATCGTCATACTCTCAAACCGGGAGACCCGGGACTACGCGGTCAGTTCCTACAAGTTACATTGGTCCCGTGCGAGGTGTTCGTGCCTCCTACGGGGTCGTTTGGGGGCTGGTTTGGGTTTTCACCCTTTAACGACCTATTTTCAAGTCTAAGTGTGATTTTTGCAAATTATCGTCGTACTCTCAAACCGGGAGACCCGTGACTACGCGGTCAGTTCATACAAGTTACATTGATCCCGTGCGAGGTGTTCGTCATTCTTACGGAGTCGTTTGGGGGCTGGTTTGGGTTTTCACCCTTTAACGGCCTGTTTTCAAGTCTAAGTGTGATTTTTGCAGATTATCGTCATACTCTCAAACCGGGAGACCCGGGACTACGCAGTCAGTTCCTACAAGTTACATGGGTCCGGTGCATGGTGTTCGTGCCTCCTACGGGGTCGTTTGGGGGCTAGTTTGGGTTTTCACCCTTTAACGGCCTGTTTTCAAGTCTAAGTGTGATTTTTGCAAATTATCGTCATACTCTCAAACCGGGAGACCCGGGACTACGCGGTCAGTTCCTACAAGTTACATTGGTCCCGTGCGAGGTGTTCGTGCCTCCTACGGGGTCGTTTGGGGGCTGGTTTGGGTTTTCACCCTTTAACGACCTGTTTTCAAGTCTAAGTATGATTTTTGCAAATTATCGTCATACTCTCAAACTGGGAGACCCGGGACTACGCGATCAGTTCCTACAAGTTACATTGGTCCCGTGCGAGGTGTTCGTGCCTCCTACGGGGTCGTTTGGGGGTTGGTTTGGGTTTTCACCCTTTAACGGCCTATTTTTAAGTTTAATCCAAATGTTTTCAAATTAACAATAGGGAACTAAAATATATTTTAAGCATCAAATAAAGAGGAATCTAAAATATGTATTAAGAATGAGAGAGCATGAAAACTCAAATAAATATTACCTTTATCATTCGTTGGTGTCATCAATGGGAGGGAGAAAGTCATCGTGCCAATACAAAAATCCGTTGTTACCCACATCTCCCAACGTCTCACAAGATCCTTGTTTTCCACCCCAAACTGGATATTCAGGCACTTTTATAAGGTCGAGTACGATCTTCACTTCTCTCTTTCCTAACTCATGGAAGTGAACTGAAGATACAGCTCCTGGCGGCAATATCCTACCATAACCGACGACTTGACCAGTGTGAGATAGTATTTTGCATTCCACCATCGAGCTAAAACTTGAAACTTGGGATGTGGGGGGAGTAAAAGGACTGAAAGGAGTTGCAATGTTTGAAGATGGTAATGCATGAGAATTATGTCCAACACATACGAACTTTCCACTCTCAAAATTCTTTACAAAATCTGAGAGTGTAGACTTCACACCCTCCATTTCTTCTCTGAGGTTATCCATTTGATCCTTCCAACTTTCGTTGTCCACATTTACCTCTTGAAGCATTTCTCGAGCAAATGCAGACACCCATATAGCTGTTCTAGAAATCGTGGACCCAACGCAACGAACACGTCCTCGCGTGTCTTTCCCAAATACATCAAAAATTGGCCCAGCATCCAAGGTCTCCTCTTGACCACTCGCTTGGTATACATTTAGAAGCATTTTAACCTTATCCTGTACATAAAGGCATTAAAGTTATCATTTAAATTACATATTGGGTAAAAGAAGGAAAAAGAAAAACATTAAAGCTAAATTACCGCAAATGCTTCATCATGAGGCGCATAATCTCCGCCTTTTACTTTATGAGTTGACAACCACAATTCAGCACGGGTTGGTTCACGTCCATGCTCCTTTTTCAGATTCTCTGCAGCTCGGGCATAACCATAACGACCCGTGTTATGAGTAGTAGTTTTCGCACAATTTTGTTTTATCTCTTTATTTTTTCTTCGCAAATCCCTTTGGGCCTGTGCAGCTTCATTGTCACAAAATGCCTCCCAATCCTCAGGTTTAACATTTTTAGGAACATTCTCCCTCCACTTTACAACATCGTCACCCTTCAAATTTACCCTTATCTTGGCCTTGAACTTCTTCCAAGACTCGTTAGATTTTTTCATAAACATGTTTTTTTGATTATCTTTCACATCGGGAAAATCTTTCTACAATATATGAAAGAAACAAAATTTATCATTATGTAATTAATATAGTAACAATTACAATTGTAGCCAAAGAGAAAAAATAGTATACCTTGAACATTGTCCAAATTTGATTCTTATATCGCACGTCTACATGTCTCCATGTTATATAAGAAACCAGTATATGCATCCTAGTGAGGTCTCCCCATCTAGTAGAGGGTGTAGCTGAATTATCCCCCACCGGAAGGCCATGCTCGTTAAATTTTAATATCTTTGTGGAAAGTGCATCACCCGTTGTCGAAGACCTCGAAACAACCTTCGAACGGGAGTTTGATCCTGGTGTCGCACCACTTGGTGACGGATTTGAAGTATCACCCACCTGAGACATTATTTCTCTGACAAGAGATTGTTTGGCATATAAATAATCAGAATAAACAACAACAAATGAGAATATACTTATTCTGTTTAAAACAGAACATATATATATATATATATATATATATATATATATATATATATATATATATATATATATATATATATATATATATATATATATATATATATATATATATATATATATATATTACTTTTTTACTATATATATACAGTTTATATAAATAAACTGTTGTATATATATATGTATATATATGCAGTTTATATATATAAACTACTGTATATATATATACAGTTTATCTGTATATATATATATATATACAGTTTATATAAATAAACTGCTATATATATATATGCAGTTTATATATATAAACTGTTGTATATATATACAATTTATATATATATATATATATATATATATATATATATATATATATATATATATATATATATATATATATATATATATATATATATAAATTGCAGTTTATATGATTATTTGCGTGCAGAAAAGCAGTTTATATACAAAAGTGAATGCAGAAAAGCAGTTACTATGATTATTTGCGTGCCCAAGAGCTTACATTGGAGAAAACAGTCTCATCTTTACTAAATGAATGAACAGGTACTGCAGTTGCAATACCCGTATAGTTGCGATAAGATTTGAAGACAGTATTAACACTGCCCCAATAACTAAATACCCAAGTTCAGGAGTTATTCAACACATAACAGGCATGAAAAATTCAATAGTTTCAATAGATTAACAATGACTAAATACCCAAGTTCAATAGATTGACAATAACTAAATACCAAAGTTTAAATAGTAAAAAAGTCATATCAGGTTCGGACATAAAGCCATTACATTACATGAATTAGGTGTCTAAAAGTTCCAACAACTTCTCGTTTTCCTCGA
Organism: Sambucus nigra; assembly: GCA_949130495.1. Classification (NCBI taxonomy): domain Eukaryota; kingdom Viridiplantae; phylum Streptophyta; class Magnoliopsida; order Dipsacales; family Adoxaceae; genus Sambucus; species Sambucus nigra. The sequence continues at coordinate 238,092,212 of OX422222.1, forward strand.
GAATGGAGTCATACATCGTACGATCAATCTCAATCGCATCTATTTCTTTTGTCAATCTCTTGGGAGAGTGAAAAACAATCGACCACCCCTTGAACTTGGTATCTTTACAATAAAACACTTGAATTGCTTGAGATGTAAGGATGAACGGATCGTCGTGTATTGAATTTTTACTCGTGAGCTTACTAAGGTTCATCATCACCAATTTTGAGGTCGGGTCAACTTTGCAAGCATTCTTATCATCTACGTCCACCCAATCACAATAAAAGACTGTATGTGTGAACTCAATATAATTCAAGTCGAGTATTTGTCTAATAACTCCATAAAAAGTTATGAGGACCCCCTTCTTATTAAATGCCTTCATAGATACACCACTACTCTGAAAGCTGCGATTCTCTTCATATGCAGAAGTACAAAAGGTATAGCCATTGCATTGGAACTTGTCATAGCTAGTAACCCTATGGAGTGGGCCATCGGCATAGGGCAAAAATTCGATATCATTAGATCTTAAGGCCTACAATGAAATGAATATTTTTTTAATATTTTTATAGAAATAAGGTTATGATAAAAAAACAAGTACCTAGATAAAATAGACTTGCCTCGTTCCTTAGCCAAGGGATGAAATCATCAATTCTATGCATCGATGTAGTCCCAGTTAACCCAAATTTGCTACAAGTAACAAATTTCGACATTAAGAAATTTTCAATTACAATAAAATAATATGAATTAGTAATGGGTTACATGTTTACCTTCTCCACTCATCAACGCCATGGTATTGAAATAGGACCCATCTTCGTACTTGTTCATACTGCACAGTATTTAGGGTCAACTCCTTACCTTTACCCAATGCTTGTTGACACATTGAGTCATCAAACTCATCATCGAGAAAATCCTCAAGGTTCCTCTTATGAGTTCCTCCACCTCTAATCGACACACATTCCATGGCATACAAAGAAGCTTCATGTAATAAATATGCATTAGCAATGCTCCCTTCGATGTACCTCTTGTTTCGTGACCACCTTTTGTATCTTCCCATTTCTCTTTCAAACAACCACATTTTGATGATATCTAGGTGGCCCAGCTGTCAATGCTTCATCGGCTAAATGGTGCATGAGGTGGATCAAGACCACAAAAAAGGCAGGTGGAAAGTAAATTTCGAGGACACAAAGAGCCTCTACTAATGCTTGTTTTACCTTCAAAAGATGTTCCCTGAAAATCACTTTTGCACAAATAACATTAAAGAATATGCTTATCCGTTGTATAGCTTTAAACAAAGGCTTATAATCTGGAAATGAATGGATAAGCAATGCAGGAAGCAATCGTTGCATAATGACGTGATAATCATGAGACTTGAGATTGGTTAATCCGGGAAGGTCAAGGTTAACATTATTACTGAAATTTGATGAAAATCTAATCGGTGCCTTCAATGTTTTCAAGGTGAGATAAAAGGATTCTTTCTCTTCCTTTCCTAATGCAAAAGGTGCTGATGGCATTCGCCTTTTATTACTACCTTCAACATCTTGCATCCATAATTTTCTCTTAAGATTCAACGGGACCTTCAACTCTTCCCGGGCTCTAACTGTATCTTTATTTAACGATCCTTTCACTGAGAGATTGGTACCTAAAAGAGTCTCTGTTACGTTCTTTTCAACATGCATAATGTCTAAATTATGTCGAATATCATTATCCTTCCAGTACTCCAAGTCAAACAAAATGGATCTCCTCGAAAAACCCCCAATACCTATGAGATCCTCGTCGTCACCTTCACTTGGATGATCATCATTATCTACATCATCTTCCAATACTATTGGCTCTTTTTCTTTCCCCTTCCCCTTCCCCTTCCCCTTCCCCTTCCCTTTAGCCTTCCCCTTCCCCACTCCCTCTCCCTCTCCCTCTTTTTGGGCACCTTCTCGAGCGATAACAGACACAATTTGCTCAACCTCTACACTTGTTAACTTTCGTGAGCCATAGAAGACTCTATTTTACCATTAAATGTTTGCTTTGATGTGTCGTACCTGTAAGGATGGTTTTCGGGAAGGAACATGTGAGATCGTTGATAGCAACATTTTGTTGACTTGCAAAGATATTCAGAAGGTGTGTTTGTAGAGCAAATAGGACACCCATAATAACCTTGAGTTTAACAACCTGCTAACATCCCATAAGCAGGAAAATCATGAATACCCCACATCAACATGTATTTTAACTGAAAATGTTCATTTTTATTTGCATCCCAAGCCTCGACTCCAGACCATAAGATCTTCAACTCGTCGACTAAGGGTTGGAGGAAGACATCAATATTAGTTGATGGTGACTTTGGCCCGGGAATCAATACAGTCAACATTGAAAACTCACTCTTCATACACATTGATGGGGGAGGGTTGAGAGGTTGAATAATCACTGTCCAGTAACTATAGTTACGGCCAAACATGTTATTAGGGTTAAAACCGTCAGTTGCTATTGCAGGTCGAAGATTTCGCGGATCCTTCGCAAATTGTCTCCACATAATGTTTGCATTTACCCACTCTGCTGAATCTCGGGGATGACGCATAAATTCCATATAAGAGCTTGCTCGAGCATGCCAAGTCATTTTCTCGGCTATCCATTTAATGGTATACAACCTCTTTAGCCTAGGGATTAACGGAAAATGTCGCATTACCTTCTTAGGAACCTTATGAAACTTCTTTTGTCCCTTAGGATATACAATTTCCTCTCCATCATCTCCTCTTGAAGTATACTTGTATCGCAAAGCACCACATTTTAGACATTTATTACAGTTTTCATGCTCTTTCCAAAATAACATGCAATTGTTAATGCACACGTCATACTTAACATTGTCCATACCAAGATCTCTAATTGTGTTCTTCATTTCGGTATAACTAGTTGTCAAGTTGTTCCCTTTAGGGAGTAACTCATTCAACAATCTAAGAATTCCACCTGTGGCCCCATCTGACAAATTAAATTGCGTTTTTATATCATTTAACTTCACAAGAGCATACATGGTCGTATGGCGTGACGAACCAGTAGGAGGGTGCAGTGGCTCCATTGCGAGTTGATGTAAACGCTCATACTTCTTGCCTTTGCCTGTATGTGTGTGAGAATCCTTCGGAACATCAAAAGTTTGGGGCCCTTCATCACCACCTACACAATTCGGTGCACTAGGACACGCTTCAGTCGTGAACATCTCACAAGAATCATTCACAAGGTCATCCAAAGTCGGAATATTAGACACATCAATGTGTTCTCCAACATTAGTCTGAGCAGCGGGTTGTGTTGATCGCTGGACTGGATTAAGAATTGATGTCTCCCCATGAAAATGCCATAAGGTGTAATTTATATCCATACCATAGTCCATCAAATGGACAAAGATTTCATCTAAAGTAACATGTCCTTTACCATTGCGACAATGCCTACACGGACATGAATGTATATCCTTGGGAATAGTGTTACGCACATACTGCAGAAACTCTAACACCTCATCTCTATACGAATAGGTCTCAAAGTTTTTCTCCTTTATCCACTCTTTATTGATCATCGATGACATCCTGATATACATGTGGATGCAGAATGTGTTAATAAGATCACATCACATAAAATAGCATTTCAAAATTTCAACAAGAAGAACTATGGAGAATTACTAAATTACAGCAATCACATATAATACATTCTAATTATCCAAATTGTCTCATATGTATTCGAGGAACTGTGGGCTCTCTCTCCAACATGAGTAATAGTTTCGAGGAACTGTGGATCCTTTCTGCATCTTGACACAGTGAGTAAATCAGAGAAACCTAAAGCAATATAAGGGTTGACTAAGATCTAACATCCATTCTTACGTTTTAGTTATTAGACAGAAACAAATCCTCCAAAACTTAGGTTTTTAGTCAAGAACACATAACGATCAACAACTCGTGTTCTTGGACAAAACCAACCTAAATCGCTTTAAAAACTTCATATTTTAGCCTAAAAACACAACCAAACATTCTACCCTGCTTCTATAAACCCACGCCAATGATAATCAAGCCACATGACCTCATCAAACAATAATTTTTTGACCCAAGAAATTAAAAAACCGAAGATGTTCTTCACCGTCCAAATACCATATCAAAAGAAACCCAAAACCCATAATCAAGATCAATTTTCATGGTTATAAATCAACGATTTATCATTTCATGGTCACACTATGGTTACGATTTGCATTTATATGTTGATTAATTCAAGTTAACAGGCATGTGTATTACCAATATAACACATAATCAGCACCAATAAAAACTAAACTAACATCTAAAATTATTACACGATTGGAAAAATAATAACCACCAATTTTTAGTTCAATGGGGTATTGTAATCCCAATATACCACATCCCAACCGGTATGTATATATGTATGGTATATATACACTTATATATATATATATATATATATATATAGGTACCCCCTAAAACCAAAACTGATATATATATATATATATATATATATATATATATATATATATATATGTATGGTACCCCTGAAATTGAGAAATCAGTAAACTAATACATATGTATGGTACCCCTGAAATTGAGAAACTAGTAAACTAATACATATGTATGGTACCCCTGAAATTGAGAAATCAGTAAACTGATACATATATATATGTATATATTTACTGATTTCTCAATTTTATTCATATATATATATGTATGCATATATTTACTGATTTCTCAATTTTATGCATACATATATATATATATATATATATATATATATATATATATATATATATATATATATATATATATATATATATCAGGTACTCGAAATCGGAACCCCTGAAATCGAATCAGGTACTAGAAATCGGTACCTGAAATCGCACCCCTAAATCGGAACCCCTGAAATCGAATCGGAACCCCTGAAATCGAATCAGGTACTAGAAATCGGTACCTGAAATCGCACCCCTAAATCGGAACCCCTGAAATCGAATCGGGTTCCATAAATCTGTACCTGAAATCCAATTGATATATATATATATATATATATATATATATATATACCCCCGAATATATACATATATACCCCCAAAATTGCTACCAACCCCAAAATCCCAACAACTGATATACCCCCCGAAATCCCAACAACTGATATATCCCCCGAAATCGCAACAACTGATATACCCCCCGAAATCGCAACAACTGATATACCCCCAAAATTGTTACCAACCCTGAAATCACAACAACTGATATATATATATATATATATATATATATATATATATATATATATATATATATATAGAGAGAGAGAGAGAGAGAGAGAGAGAGAGAGATGTAATACCTGACGAAGATGAAGCCAGAAGCGTGGGAGCAGGAGCAGCGACTCCGAGCAACGATGGAAGCCGGTACCGTGGGGAGGGAGAAACGATGATCAGGAGATGATGGGAGCCGATTGCGTGGGGAGATAAGGAGGAGATGATGGGAGCCGGCTGCGTGGGGAGGGAGAGAGAGAGAGAGAGTGAGTTAGGGTTAGATTGTCCTGAAATTTTGGTCCCCTCTTCAAATTTTGGGGGGTTATTTTTTTAACAAAGCATACCCATATTTGGCACTATTTAAAACCGTGCCAAAATTTGGCACTTTTTCAAACCGTGCCAGATTTTGGCACGGTTTTAAACAGTGCCAGAATCTCCTTCCCTAAGCGTGCCAGAATGGCATTTTTGGTGTAGTGAAAGGCCACCAACAAAGTTGGTCAGTTTCAATAAAGGCCACTAACAAAGTTAGTCGGTATCAATAAAGGCCACCAATAATGTTGGTCGGTATCAATGAAGGCCACTAATAAATTTGGTCGGTATCAATAAAGGCCACCAACAGTGTTGGTTGGTATCAATAAAGGCTACCAATAAAGTTGGTCATTATCAATAAAGACACCAATAATGTTGGTTGTCAGCATAAACCACCACCAATGTTGCTTGGTGTCAATAAAGACACCAATAAAGTTGGTTGTCAAATAGATAAAAAACCATGTAAGGAAAAATTAGAAGTCCCAAATTCTTGGATAACGAAGACCTGGATGAATAATTTTCATCTAAACGGGGTTAAAAGATGGACAAATGTTCCCCTCGTACCTGGGAACCAAGGTAACTAATGCACTTACCTAAAAATTTAGGTACATCAGTAGAACCATGGTGAAGCATTGGTAATTGGTATGATACTTAGAATAATCCTAAGGATATCAATAGAACCGATGAAAAACTAGAGATTAACTAAAAGTTGAGCCATATATAGTCAAATACTAAGAAAACATTCATATATGCAAAGATTGACTAAAAGTTGATCCATTCATAAAATAAGCTTTTCATTAAATTAAATGATTACATATTATTGCTTAAACATGTAGAAACAAAATACAAATCCTTATTCTACGTGACGTTTTCCTTCAGCCTTAGAAACAAGATCCATGCCAGCTGGAGGATCATCCAAAACATAAGGAGAGTTGATGAAGTTAAGATTCTTAAGTATCTCAGTGTTGCTGCTACTAGGACGATTAAGCAGATGAGGAGGTCGTACGATCTCTAGTTCATCACGTAGCTCGTAATCTCCTAAGTATTTTGAAATCAAACATTGAGGAATACGATCAATAGGAATCCAGTTAACATCTAACTTGAATGGAGGATTGTTAAGCTGCAGCAATCCTGGATCATACCAATCCCATAAAGAGTTGTTACGATCCACCTTTATCACAGTTAAAGCATTCATGTAACCCCATTTACAGGTCTTATTCTTACCCTGTTGAAGTCTATCATCAAGATGCCCCAAAGATTCATTATACCCATCCATCCAAACTTCCCTTGGCTACTTACGAAATTGAAAGGTTAATTTATTAACCTGCACCTGTAGCTTCTTTAGTACTCCATCCTTACCCTGTAATTAGGAAGGTTTAGTGGATAATTGTTCAGACAAGGTCTGCAGCTTCTAGGACATCTCACCAATAGCTCGATCCTTCACTTTTAACTGCGCAGCTTGATTCGCAAGGGCCTATTGAGTCCTAACCTCTTCTATGGTTCCTCGGCCAGGCTTATTTCTTGCTCGAGAGGAAGATGCAGGCTTAATCTTTTTAAGGCTTCCAACTCATCCCTTAATATTGCATTTTCAGCCTCTAAAAAGGAGTAACCTTCATTAGTAGTAGCAATAAAATCTCCAGAGGCAGACTTTAAAAGATTCACTTCATCCCTCAAATTATTATTCTCCTCTTCTAGGAGTTTGGCAACAGTTATAGTTTCTTCAACTTCAAGCTTAAGTAGAGAATCCTTTTTATTATAAATAGAGATAAAGTTATCAAAATACTGACCTACACTTAAGCTTCGATATTTCTGCTCATAGCTCCGGTGCAACAGCGCAATAGATTCTTTATGATGCTCTTAAGGTTCTTCTATCATCTCATAGTAGGAAACATTATTTGCTACTGCCCGATCAAGTAAGTACTTCAAATACTTATAGGCTTCTTTAGCCTTATCTAATACACCATCATCGAGCAAGTGAATAATTTCTTCTTCGGACAAGTCCGTATGACCTGCTTTGAAAAAAACATTGCACTTCCTCAGTAGCTCGGTATCACTGGAAGACAGTTGTTCCATCTTCTCTATAAACTAGAAAAAAGAAATTACCACCAATCAATAATAAGAATGGAGAACAGATATAATCAACAAGAGACAAAAAGGAACAAAATGTTCTTTTGTTGATAATAAAGAGTTCAAGTACAATAAAAATGAAGAAAAATAAACAAAAAAGAAAAAAGGGAAAATGTCGAACAATTTTAAACCTTCTACCTATCATTCTCGACCTTCTCATCCTACTTATAAAAAGGGACTACAGGATAGAGTTAATTGGTTTGCTCGACTGGAGGAAGAGAAGATCCAGGGTTTTAGGTTGATTAGTAGTAGAATCAACCATTAGACTCTCTAGAACTAGCTTTATCTTTAACCCCATCCTCAATGACTGGAGGAGGACCATGAATATATCTCTGAAAAGTCCAGAGCCTTCAGCTATGTTTAACTCCTGAAGGGCAGGAACCCAATCATCTCTGAAACATTTTTGTTTTACATACTCAATCTAAGCAAAGGCAGTAAAAATGGCTTTGTTCCAGCCCTTATCCCAACTAGCACTGAAGGACACCTTCATAGCAAACTTTCTCTTAGATCTGGCAGAGGATACAAGATCTTCTATAGTCTTAGCCCTGCGCTCAGCTTCCTCTGCTTTACGCTCAACCTCCTTCCCCTTGCGCTCAGCTTCCTTGGCCGTCTGCTCAGCTTCAAGGGCATTCTCATCAAACGTTTGTCGAGCAGTTTTAGCTGTCTTTAGTTTATTCGCCTAAGTACTCTTCTCAGTCTCTAAGGAATGCTAAAATTTGAGCAGAGACTTCTTCAAACCAGCCAAGTCTTCCTCCACGTGATTTGAAGAATTAGAAGCCCTAATTGCATCATCCTTCTCCAGCATATTATTGAAGTTTATTAAGAACTGCAATAGACAAACATTAAGATGAGTATATAAGAAATATAAAAGATAACCAAATCAAGAAAATGAAAAACACTTACTGATGCAAGGCTACGAGCATCCAATTCAGACACCCTCGCTTGGGGGAGCATGACATCCACCCCCTGTGGTCTGGAAGAAACTAGACTTGATCAACTTCCTAGCCAAACCAGGAGTAATATCTACCGAATGAACATCAGAAGAGGGTAATTATACCAAGGATAGTTGTTCTGTCACCTGGTCGATCTGCTGCTCTACAAGCTCTATCCTAAGTCTCTTCAAAGTATCTTCAACATCTTTAGGGGCTGGGTCTTTGGGGGTTGGTTCCTTGGGAACTGAGGGCTTGATAACATCCCATGTTTTCTTCTTATCTCCTTCAGCAGGAGCTTGGGATCCAGAAGTTCTACCATTGAGAAGTTCAAGAAACTTTCTATTCTTTATGATTTCAGATTGAGGAGTGTCTGAATTAACAACAACCTCTTGATCAAGATTAATTACCAGAGAAGGAGAAGCATAAGGTCTAGAAATAAAGGAAGAAATAAAGCTTCTATATTGAAGTAGATAAGAGGCAAACCTAACGTGATCCTCAGCAACTATCTTGTGAAGCCCCTAGATAAACTTCAATTCTTTCAAATTTACTTCACTATCTTTGGGGGATTTTCTTTTCTGGTCAACTGCAATTAAATTTATAAAGAAACAATTAGTATGACATTTTATCAAACATAAACAGGGCAAAATTACTAAAACACAAAACAACCTATTCCATGGCCAAAGAGCGAACATCTACGTCCTTGATATTTAACACCTATAACTAAAGGAGCATGTTACCAATTTTTTACAACTACCCCATGATCAAAATAATCCCTATTAGAATCAGGGAGGTTAAGTGCTAAAGATTTACTAACTGCCCTAGTTTTCAAATAAAAAGTGGTATCACAAGTTACCCATTTATAACAAAACATTATTTCTGGAATTCCTAGATGCGATCCATATATTTGATTTAACCTATATACCCCTTTCACTACTCTTCATGTGTTAGGATCCACTCTTGCCGGAACAATGTCAAAATATTAACAAAACTCTAAGCACATGGCATTGGGAGGACATCTAAATCCACATTCAGCAATAAAGATAGAAGGGAACTAATGGCCCTCAACAAGAGAGAAAAAATCGAAAGGAAAAGTGGGATGTTCTAATACAACCCAAGGTGGAATGTTAAATTCGATTCTAAACTTATCAAGTGATTCGATAGAATAAACCATGGTAAAGAAAATAAAGAAGAAGAGAAGAAAAATTCTTACAAAGGTTTAAGGATTCAGCAAGAACTGAAGACAGAAAAGAAAACGATCGCACGAAAGTTCAAAGAACACAGCGGTAGGATAAAAAATGAGAGGTACCAAATGATTGAAGTTTTATCGCTATTTTTATAAAACGAATTGAAAATTGGAAAAAGTAATGATTAAAGTGAACGACGGTTGAGTTTACGATGGCTAACAAAGGAAAAGATGAATACCCCACAAAAGTTTACTAAAATTAGAAATATTTACAAAATTGCCATTTGCGCCTAAAAATCGTTAATCAAGTGGATAAATTTCACAAGTCTGGAAGGTCTGCAGCTGACCAAACAGCTCGAACTATTGTTAAAGCATAATATTTCACACTTTCGCATCAGCTCCAAGTATGAAACACTGGGGGCTTCTGTTGATGCAGAAATTTACCATCCTACATGGACCAGTTATAAATCAACACATATCATCCAGTATGGCGCAAATCTAAGTCAGCATGATGCAAAAGCCCGATCAATAAGGAAGCCCGACCAACAGGACAGCCGGATCAACAAAGAAGCCCAAGGAACTGGGAAGACTGACCAACTATCGTAAATCCATCCTGTACAGCCATCGAAGCGACAACAGTCATACAACCTATGTAACCAGTAAAGTGACATCAATAGTACATTTAATTCTCATTATGTATTGATGAAAATGCCAAACAAATAAAGGCATTCCATCATTTCACACGATAACTATCAGTACCCCTCTTGAGCTATAAATACATTGTATCACCCTCACTGCAAGGGATGGAAAACAAATCAAGGCAATGAATACATAATAGTGGACGTAGGCTTTTCCATTGAGCCGAACGACTTTAAAATCTCTTTATCTTATTTTTTTTTGTTTATTTATCTGTGATCAATCAATTAGGTCTAGTCTAGTTTTTTGCATCAACATATGGGTTATACTTTTATTAAATTAATTGATATCTCACTCTTAAAGACTAAAAGTAAACTTATTAAGGGAATAGGATTTAAGTCATCTAAAATTAGAGACGTTAAATTTGATTGTGAACTTAAACATATTATTTTTCAAACTAAACATGACGAGAGTGGATTTAATTTGAGTTATAAGATTGGGAGCAACAAATTTAAATTAATGCATAGTATTAGTTAAATGTGATAAATGGATCCAACGTCCTTGTTTTCTCACATACTTGATTTCATATTTCATAGTTGCACGTTTTATTCGTGCTATGGTAATTTTATATTTTTATTCCTCTCTAAACAATTTATTTTAATTGGAAAGTTATAATTATTTTAAACATTAAAATTGACAAATCTCTCTGGGTGTGACCCGCATTTACACTCGAGATTCTATAATAGCATGTGAACTAGTGGTAGTATTAATTTAAGATTAATTTAACATCAAGAAATGAAAAATTCAATAAAATAAAAAAAATCGAAAATAAAAAAGAATATCAATATAATTAAGTTTTGAAAATATTTTTTAATATATAATTAATTTATGCATCTCTCAACTTATGAATTTTTTTACACATTAGCCAAATAATATGATCGAAAATGGATATTGTGGCAAAAGTAAAAGAACTTATATAATGAATGTGGAGATTTTAATCTGGCGAGATTTTGTGCCATTCATCATTTCTGAGAGATTTAAATTAATCCAGGCAAAAATAACTCAAACTTTTCTTCAGTGATAAAATCATTGATGATATCAAATTCATTATTTTGTTCGATTACTGCAAACAAGAAGTCAAAGTTATGAATATTAAGAACTTGAAGTCTTAGTAAGTTGTCTTGAGACATAAATCAACTGAACGAAACTTGAGATAAGTGAGTAGGTCATCATTTGAAAACTCAAAATTAAGACTAAACTAGTTTTTACATTATTTCCCTTAAGCACATTTGAGTTAAAAAAATATGCCTTTTATTGAAAACCCATCATCCTACCAAATCCAACCGGGAGTTGAAAGCCCATAAAAAGATTTCATGCCCTTTTTTAAGAATAGTAGGGTAAAATTATGGTAGGAAAAAAGTCAAAAGAAAAGGAGGTTGCAATGTGTGAAAAAAATAGGGAGAAAGAAAGAAAGAATGGCGAAATTATATTAAAAAAAGACGTGAGTTTGAAAAACAAAATAAAGATAAAAATAAAAATAGAGTTTGAAAAGAAATCTTAAAGTTAAAATATCAAAAAAAAATCTATATTCTTAGAATTTTATACTCCAAAAATCATTCTTTCTAACTAAAACCCGAGCTTACAATACAATTGAAGCAACTCCCAATCAATCTCAAGTAAAATTAGTTAAAGTGAAGAGAAGATAAATAGGATATATGGTGTGATTCAATATTTTCAAAAAGTAATCAATTTTTCGTTTATAGATCATATTCATCCATTATAAAAAGTCCTTTTTTAGATTATGTATATGTGAAATTTTCTCATCTAAATTTACTTTTTTATTCCCATCTATCGAGAAATATTAACCAATTTTTGAGTTTTTGATTGTGAGTTTGTCCCATGAGATTTTAAAATTAAAATAAACTTTCGGATAAGAAATATAACGATAAAATATTTTAAAATGGATGGTTATATTGGCTACGCACACACATGATAAGTTGAGATTGAGAAATGAAGTTCTACTATATTTATGAAGTTTGCATTCATACTTCGTTATACTACTTTTGCATCTTTTATATTGAGTCAGGTAATTTATGCATATATTCACTGAAAATCTTCACAAGACAAAACTCATTCCCTAGGGTGACGACCTAGGGGTTTAACAGCTTATTGTACATGCTAAGTGCAATTGTCATCCCTACAAAAGTGAGTTAGATTTCAAATTATAGTTTTGCTCGAGGACTAGCAAAGTTTAGGTTTGGAGGTAATTTGATGAGTGCATTACTTTTTATGAATTATGACCATATTTATGACTTGTTAGGCCTGTGGTATGATAAATAACGAGAATTTACAATTGTTTTACTAAATAAAAAATGCAAGTTTAAATAAAATTAAAAAAATACAATTTCAGTAACTATAAGGAGTAAAACCATAATTTTAGAAATTTTATGGACATAACAATAATTTTTGAATGTTTATGTAACACCCCGTAATTTAGAATCGGTAATAATTTAATTTAATTCGAAATTCAAAAAATAAAAAAATTTGGACTTAATTATTTATAGCAATTAAAAATATTGGATTTTATTTATGGAAAATAAGATTTTAATCAGAATTGAAATTGGGGGGAAAATCGGGTTTTTATTTACATATATTCATTTTTGGGGCAAAATGCCGATGTGTTCAGGTTCGAATCGATTCGGCCTGGAGGGCGAATCCATTCAACCGAGACACTGTCGGTAGTTTGATATGGGTTTTCTTAAAGTTTTAATTCCATTAAAACACTTAACCTTTTCTAACATAAAAGTAACTCGGGGTTAGGATTTTCTAATCACTTTTTCACCAACTCTTAAACAACAAGTCTCTCACACTTTTACATTCTCTAATCCACAAACCCTATCCCTATTTAAAATCAAGATTTAACCCAATTTTTGAAGTCTCAAAATGTGTCTTTTCAAGATCGTTCAACGACGAGTCTTTATTGATTTTTCAAGAGGAATGCAACCCTCAAATCAGAATTTTCAACTGACATTTGTACATACATGTATACTTCTATTGTCTCTTTAGTATTATGTGTTTTAAATGTTGCCTAAACATTAATTTGCATGGTTTTCTTAAAATAAACTAGAAACCTTAATTAGGGAAAGTGAATCTATATTGGGATTGTTTTTATGAAAAATCTTAATATGAATTAAGACTTATAACCCTTGTGTGCCTAGGGTAGATGTTGGATTTTTGTTAATATGGATGTAGATTTGTATGTAAAAAAATCATAGTAGATGTGTTAATTGAAAGTGACTTGTGATATCACATAAATTTATGTAAGTGAGATAAAAGAGAAATTATTGTTGTGTACACCATACACTTGTAAAATAATGATATTATATTAGTTGAGTAAAGAAAGTTGTTTAATTTCAAAAATTAATTGAATGGACAAAATTATATTTATTTGTAATTTTATGAGAAATTGGTAAAATTGTTGATAAAATGTCTCACGTGACTCATTGATTTAATCGTATTTGACATCGCGGGAACGATGAGGCTTTCGGGTAGTTATGCTCTCACCTTAATTTTAGGAGTTCTTACTAGGTATGTAACTAGTGGGTATGGGTTAATGGTTATTAACACTTTATAGGTATGGGATTAGTTAGTGTAGATTTTTACGGATGGGATATTTCGGGGTGGGACTGATTTTTGAGTTTTTCATTGTTATGTTAGCCTAGACGCGAGGCCAGGCAGTGATTTTTGGTAGATATTCTTCCTAAAAAATAGGTTAGGATATATTTGCATTTTGAAGACCTCTGGGTATGGGACTAGGGGTGGGTTTGAGTTTTTATTCTCTATAGTAAAGTGGGGCCAATAGAAGAAATAAAAAACTTGAGAAAATTGAGAATTAATGCCTAAGATAATAAATGGGTGTTAACATATTTTTGCATCACCAATATATGTAAGGCTAAAAATAAAGGACAAACTGGCTATAGCGACGTGGATGTGTGTTGGGATCACCAATATGTGCATGGCTGACAGAATACATACGAACTGGATATAGTGACGTGTCGTGTGTGGAACCTCACCAGCATGTGCAGAGCTAACAAAATTGGGCGAACTGGATATAGTGAGGGGATCATGTGCGGTGTGAAATTTTAGGCGTGCCAGCAATATATGCAGGATCCGGGAGTGGGTGAACTAGCTATACTAGTATCACATAAATAAATTGAGATGAACTAATTAAATTAAAGTATAAAGTTAGTTAAATATTGTCACATGATAATTGCATTTAAATAGTGGGGTGACCTAGTTATGTGGGTAAATAGTGGTAGTTTATCTATACTAGCATGTTATTATATATATATATATATATATATATATATATATATATATATATATATATATATATATATATATATATATATATATATATATATATCGTTTAATCTAAAATATTCCATTATGATGTTTATCGTGTATAATGCTATTGTTTGGGTTTATGAACCCTAATTGGGAAGAGTAGCTAGTATTCTTGCGATGGACTCTGACCCATTGTATTGACTAACATTTCAGGTATAGCGTTGTAGTAGCTGCATAGGAGTGATTGTATATTTTTGGAGATGTAGCGGGCGATTTATTTTTGTTTCTTTAGTAGTTTAGATTTACTTTCCATTCCGTCGCTTTTTTATGAGACTTTTATTTATAGATTTCGTGGGCCAATCAGTTTCACAGTTGTTTACGGTTTCAATCAGGTACTTATAGTCGGATTATTTCATTTGGAATTTATATTTATTTGGAGTTGGATTTATTTTGGAGATTAGCATGGTGATGGATTTTAATATTACATTAATGGTTATATTTATTGAACAAATTTAATTATATCTTGTGGAAATATTTTAAAAATCTCATATATCTGTCACATGCTAAGAATGATAACCTATTTAGTAATGCCTAGCGTAGTTTGGTGATGGCGGTTGGCCACCTCACTTGCCAGAATGCGTGGGGGGTTACAGATGGTATCCGAGTATGGTCTTAGGTCGTGTAGGTTATGAGTCCATTTAGCTTCCACGTTATCGATCTTTGATCCACTTTGTTAATTCGTACTTTTCAAGGTATTGGGTCTAGAATGCGTGTTAGCTGTGTTTCTTGGAGATAGGGAGTTTTGTGTTAAGGACGTTATAGGCATTGAGCTTAGAAGTAGTAATCTTGAAGTGAGGATTCTTAGAGTTGATTTTGGGGATGATATTTATTTGGAAGATCATTAGTATAAATTTTGGGTATATCTAGTTTCGATGCAGCGATGCGATTTGATTTGAGGATTTAAGCTTGCGATGTCTTTAGGAGATTGAATCAAGTGGTGATCCATGAGAAAGCATGGTACGATATTATTTTCATAGTTATGAGTATAAATATAGTTAGGATATATATTGTGTTTTTTTTATCTTGGTGAAGGTGCGTGTGGGATTGGGTGTATAGGTGCCAGATAATGGCATGCTATGGGTAAGCAAAAGTAAGCCTTATTTTATTTGTGTGATTTACTTTTACCATTTGATGTTTTTTTGAATATCAAAGACGAAATTCCTATCTTAGTGGGGAAGTATGCAACACCCCATAATTTAGAACCCATAATAATTTAATTTGATTCGAAAGTAAAAAAAATAAAAATTTCGGATTTAATTATTTTTAGCAATTTAAAATGTTGGATTTTATTTATGGAAAATAGGATTTTAATCGGAATTGAACTCGGGGGAAAATCGGTTTTTATTTAGATATATTCATTTTTGGGGAAAACAGTCAACCTGTGTTCAGGTTTAAATCGATTCGGCCGAGACATGGCCGAAAGTTTGGTTTGTTTTTTCTTAGAGTTTTAGTTCCATTAAAAAACATAACGTTTTCTAATATAAAAGTGACTCAAGGTTAGGCTATTCTAATCACTTTTCATCAACTCTTAAACAAGAAGTCTCCCACACCTTTATCTTCTCTCATCTACAAACCCTAGCCCCATTTTAATTCAAGATTTAATCCAAGTTTTGAAGGCTCAAAATGTGTCTTTTCAAGATCGTTCAAGAACGTCTATTTATTGATTTTTTGGGAGGAACGCAACCATCCAATCAGAATTTTAAACCGACATTTCTACAGGCATGGATACATCTATTCTTTCTCTTTAGTATTATGCATTTTAAATATTTCCTAAACATTAATTTCCATGGTTTTCTTAAAATAAACTTGAAACATTAATTTGGGTAAGTGAATCTATATTGGGATTATTTTTGTGAAAAATCCTAATATGAATTAAGACTTATAACCCTTGTATACTTAGGGTCGACGTTGAATTTTTGTTAATATGGAGGTTGGATTTTTATTAATATGAATGTAGATTTGCATGTAGAAAATCATACTAGATGTGTTAACTGAAAGTGACTTGTGAAATCACATAAAATTATGTAAGTGTGATAAAAGAGAAATTATTGTTGTATACACCATAAACTTGTATGATGATGAAATTCTATTAATTTCATAAAGTAAATTATTTAATTTTGAAAATTGATTTAACGGATGAAATTAGATTTATTTTTTATCTTATGAGAAATTGGTAGATTTGTTCATAAAATGTCTCATGTGACTTATTGATTTAATCATATTTGACACCGCGGGAACGTTGATGCTTTTGGATAGTTATGCTCTCACTTTAATTTTAGGAGTGATTGTTAGGTGTAGAACTAGTAAGTATGGCTTAGTGGTCATTAACACTGTCTAGGTATGGGAATATTTAGTGTTGATTTTTACGGGTGGGATATTTCGGAGTGGTGCTGATTTTTGTGTCATTTCGTTGATTCGTTTGCCTGGACGCGAGGCTAGGTAGTGATTTTTGGTAGATATTCCTCCTAAATAATAGGTTAGGATATAGTTGCATTTTGGAGACCTCTAGGTAAGGGACCAGGGTATGTTTGGGGATTTATGCTCTATAGTAGGGTGGGGAGAATAGAATAAATGCGAAACTTGAGAAAATTGAGAATTAATGCCTAAGAAAATAAATGGGTGTTAAAATGGATTTACATCACCAATATATGTAGGGCTAACAATAAGGGGTAAACTGACTATAGCAACGTGGGTGTGTGTTGGGATCACCAATATGTGCAGGGATGGCAGAATACATACGAACTGGCTATAATGACGTGTTGTGTGTGGAACCTCACCAGTATGTGCAGAGCTAACGAAATTGGGCGAACTAGCTATAGTGAGGGGATTATGTGTGGTATAAAACTTTAGGCTTGCCAGCAATATATGCAGGATCCGGGAGAGGGTGAACTGGATATACTAGTGTCACATAAATAAAATGAGAAGAACTAATTAAATTAAAGTATAAAGTTAGTTAAATATTGTCACATGATAATTGCATTTAAATAGTGGGGTGACCTAGTTATGTGGGTAAATAGTGGTAGTTTATCTTTACTCGCATGTTATTATATATATATATATATATATATATATATATATATATATATATATATATATATATATATCGTTTAATCTAAAATACTTCATTATGATGTTTATCGTGTATAATGCTATTGTTTGGGTTTATGAACCCTAATTGGGAAGAGTAGCTAGTATTCTTGCGATGGACTCTGACCCATTGCGTTGACTAACATTTCAGGTATAGCATTGGAGTATCTGCATAGGAGTGATTGTATATTTTTGGAGATACAGCGGGAGATTTATTTTAGTTTCTTTAGTAGTTTAGATTTACTTTCCATTCTGTCACTTTTTTTATGAGACTTTTATTTATTGATTTCGTGGGCCAATCAGTTTCACAGTTGTTTACTGTTTTAATCAGGTACTTATAGTCAGATTATTTCATTTGGAATTTATATGTATTTGGAGTTGGATTTATTTTGGAGATTAGCATGGTGATGGATTTTAATATTGCATTAATGGCTATTGTTGATGTAAAAAATTAGATTATCTCTAATTAATCAATCACAGATAAAATAAATAAGACAAAAGATTTTTAAAGTGGTTCAGCCTTATAAGACTGGCATTCGTCCACTGTTTTTATATTACTGACTGTTTGTCTGGAATTCTCGATATATGGTTGATCCAGAAATCCAGAGTCCCCTTCTAATGAGGAGGTTACAATGTATTTATAGCCTTGAGGTTGTACGTGTGAAAGGACAATGCGCTGTTATCTAGTAGACATATACATCTGTACGATAATAATGAGAATTTAATGCGCAGTCGTCTCTTTGATTCTCTTGATTTGGATGTTCAGTACGCTAAGTAGCTCGGACCGCTTAAGCTATTCGGACCGCCTAAGTAGCTCGGGGCCCATGAGTTACTCAGGGAGCCTAAGTTGATCGATACACTTGAGCTGTTCGGAATGTATGAGTTACTCGTGGCACTTGAATAGCTCGGTGGCAGTGAGTTGATCGGTAGAAGTATTTGTAACTGCCACGTTGGTGGACACGTGTCTTCAGATGATGGGTCCACATCAGCAGATTGAATTTGGTATCAACAGAAGCCCCCAATGTTTCATAGTTTGATGTTAAAGAAAAGTATGGAACATTCTACTTGAAAACTGCATAGATTATTGGTTTGTATGGTTTTTAAGAAAACATTCGTTGTATATAACTCCTTCTTGAGTGCACAATATCAGTCCTCATAAATATTTTAAATTTCCATGACCGCTTCAATATTTGTGCCCCTTCTCTTTTTTTAGCCGCCGGATATGCAAACTTCCTCCCTTGTAATCATTTCTTTTTTCTATTCCCGGGGTAAAGTATTTAAGCGCTGCAAAAATCCTGTCATCTTTTACTTTTCAAATATGTATCCTTGAACTCTTCATTTCCTCACTATCTTGTGCCTTCGTTCTTTCCATTGTTCGTTGTCAACTGATCTCTCTTTTTTTGTAAGATTTTCTTCCCTCTCTTTTATTTACTTTGTTCATCATGGTTTACCTTGTTGAATCACTTGACAAATTTCGGTCTGAATTTTCAATCCCTTCATGGGTTATTTTGGAAGAACTTTCTGAACCTTCTGATTATTTTTCTTTGGCCGAGGGACATTGGTTTCCGAGTCTCTTTGTGGCCAAATGTGGCTTTTATTTTCCTCCAAATCCCCTATGTTTGGAGTTCTGTCAATATTTTGACGTTGTACCTGTAAAAATAGCTCCAAATACCTGAAGGATAGTTAATGGCGTACATAGATTGAGTCAACTCCATGGAACCCGTTTAGGGATTCCAGAGATCATGTATTGCTATAGATGGGTTGTCAGTGATTCCACATTCTATTTAAAAACTAGGTTTTTGAATAGATCTTTAGTTGTCAATCTTCCAGACGCCAATAGGGATTATTTTGAGCATGGTGTTGTTATGAAAAATTGGCAACATGCTCTATTAAATGGAGATGACGTATATCAAGGTCCTAGGTGTCCCCTTATGGCAATGTAATAGGTTATTTTTATTTTTTTTAAATCTTGTTTTCTTTGTGTTTGGTAATATGTATCACTGACATTTGTTTTTATTTGTTACAGTTGACAGTAAAAGAAAACCTCCAAAAGAAGCTGACATTAATTTAAAGCATTTGAAACTTATCTGGGATTTGCACCAATCTGTTGTCGAGGAACATATTAGATCTAACTCTTATTTGTTGCAGTATAAGAGCTATACTTCGTCTTTCACTGCTCGTCCACGTCCAGTGGTAGTTAATCTTGACCAAGTACCAGCTTCTGAGACTAGTGTGGAAGGTTCTTTCTCTGAGTCAAGTGTTCCCATCAGTAACTTAATGAAGAGAAGAAGAGCTCTTGCCTTGTTTGATAAATCTGTCTCTACTAATGTGGAGGTAAAGAAAAGAAAACAATATGTCCCAGAAGAAGGGATGGGAATCACTGATGCACCTCCTCCTGCTGCGGCCAAGAAAGCTGTTGAAAAGCCCCCAATGGCCCCGAGCAAGATCGTTGTTGTTTCTCCTCCAAGTGAGGTTATTATTATTTCACCAACAAAGACAACGTCTTTAGTTGGAAATGTTCCTACTCCTCTGAAGAGGTTAAAGAAAAGCTCTTCTGAGAGACCTATTGAACCTGTCTCTCAACCTTCAAATGTTGAAGGTGTTATTCCATCTTTTGTTGCTCCGAGCTCCGCTGTGAGTTTGGTGAGATCCTGGACTATCCCAGAAGTCCAAGGTATTGAGTACTCCCTTTCTCGTGAGAGAATTACTACCATTGCTGCTCAACACATTGCCTTAGTAAGTTTTGTTAGCTTGAGTCTTTCATTTTTTAATATTATGTTCATATATTGACCCACAGCTATTTCTTTTTCCAGCTAGTGACGTGTTTTAACAGGATTCTAAAGAAGCATGAAGCTATCAAGGCTTCAAGATCCTCGGGAGGAGTAGAGGAAGCTTTTATTGGGCTGACCCAATCTCTGAAAGATTCTCGTAAAAAATACGAGGCAGATAAAGTTGCTTGGGAGAAGCAGTTCAAGTCCATTGAGCTAGAAAGAAATCAAGTTGTGAGTGCCTCGAAGGATTTGGAGAAGAAATTGACGGAGTCTGAGCAGAGCAACAAAGTCTTTGAACAAAGCAACAAGGAGCTAGAAGTTAAGCTCAAGTCTGCTGAAGAGGAAGTTGTTAAACTTCAAGATGTTGGTCATCAGAAAATGGAGGTGGAGGAGAAGTTGAAGGCTGCCGAGGAGCTCCTTAGGGAAAAGACCTCCTCGGAGAAGGAAAAAAGGAAGAAGGCAGTTTAAAAATCATTTAGTGTTGGTTAGGATAAAGGTTAGAACAAGGGTCTGGCTGCCATGTCTTCTCAAATGGAGTATATCAGCCTCAAATATTTTTGGGATCGATGGGTCGCAGCTTTGTAGGTGCTGAAAGTTGCTGAGAATTCTGAATTATTCCAGCAGCACACTCATGGACCTCCTCCCTCTCCTGGGGAAGAAGAAGAGGACTAAGCTACCTCAGATGAATCTTTGATGATGATTAGAGATCAGGCCCCTTATGTCCTAATTATTCAAACTTGCTCCGAGCAACTCTAACCCACCAGCACTTCCGACGAGCAGCCACCTTTATCCTCCGAGCAACCAGTCACTTCTTCCAATCCTTCTAAGGAAGTCATAGGATACAAGGAGAAGGTGTAAAATTGTTTGGTCTTTTATTTTGTTGTTCTCTTGAATGTAACCTCAGACTTTTTACTTTCCCTTATGATGAAATAAAATTCAAACTTTGGTTGTTCACCTTGAATTTCTCTTTTACTTGCTCTGTCTGTGTCATTATTGATTCTTTTTATCTCTTTTCTTTGCTAGTTTATGGCCAGGATGGAGCTCTTATCATCTCATGACACAAAATTAATGAGGAAATGCAATGACTATTTTAAAGCTGGTCATGCAGATCTTAATGAGGCTCAAATCATTAATATCCTTGGTCCAGATACTTCTGAATGAGCAGTCGAAGCTTACCAATACCTGAAATGCCCGCTCGATCGTGCTTTCACCAATAATGTGGCTTACTATAAGATAACTGAAGATCTCCAAGGAACAATTGAGGAACTTCGACAGCAGTACAAAGAGTCTTCTACCCTTTTGCACCAAGGATACGAGAAAAAATATCAACAACTGAGTGCTGATAAAGGTTATGATAAATTTATCTCTGGTTATGAGAAGAAATAAAGTGTTCTAAATCTTGAAGTTAAAGAACACAGGCATATTGCTAAGCTGTTGGAGCAGGAGAACATTGCCTTGCAAGATGAGATAAAATAGCTCAGGTCTGTTGCATCTTCCTCGGGAGCCTTGGTCCCTGTTAATGATGAAGGTTTATCTTTCTTAGAGGTAGAAAATGCCAACTTAAGAGATAAGTTGGAAACTTTAAAAAGAGATGGACCCTCCACATCCACTCGTGGATGAGCAAGATCTTTTTCTTGTGGATAAGCAAGGGTTGGTCGAGTCTCTATTAAAGAAGCTAGAACGCAGGCGGCTTTAGAAAATCAGGCCTTTCAGTTAGTGGCTGTAACACCCCGCCCGCCCGGGAAGAGCGAACGGAGCGCCACTTCGATAAAATAACTAAATCCACAAGTAACAAGGTATAGATCATCTAAATAAACCCACAATAATATAAATCTACTAGTCTCAATCTCTTCAATTACAACAAGTCTCTCGAATTACAATTACAACTATCTAACTCAAAACTAAAATACAAATCTCCAATGCTCTATACAAAAAAATAAATAATACAAATATTTCCCAAACAATCCTCGCTAAAATCAATCTCCATAGCACCCCAAAATCCGCGCTAACCTGCCACTAAAAGAAAATATGGGGAAGTACACAATACGATAAGAAAAATGCTCAACAAATATATGTTAGCGATGAATAAAACGTAACAACACGAGTACGAATATTCAAATCAAAATGCAAATCTCAAAGCATTTATCAATATAATTTCTCAACAACACATCATTGGGTCACCATGCCTCACCCCATTCGCATATGCTTTATCAAGCCATAGCCCGGGAATAGGTATTTTGGTGGGTACTCAACATCCGTGCCATATTAAAATCTCATGACAACGTGCTCATCAATAATATAATGATACCACATGAATTAAAATAATTTTAACAATTATTTTCCAGATTTCAATGAATTTATCAGTTCAAATATGAGTTCAATTAAACAAGAATTCAAAGAGAATGACACTCGCGAGATTTAAGGAGCATATTGTGTAAAACCCCATACCTCAAATCATGATGAGAAACGAATGATCACATCCTCAAGATCAACCCAAAATATCTACAAAAGCTCCTCCAAGAACCTCCAACAAAATAGCCCCAAGAACACCTCTAATCTAAGGTTGGAACTCACAAATCTCAAGGGCCAAAGTACATATAAAAAGAAGAGGAATATAAAATATATTTTCTGTCAAAATTTGTGCCAAAGTATGTTAAAAAGGTTGCCCACGACTCCATTTTATAATGCAAAGAAATGAAGAGTTGGAATCCAAAAGACTCCTTTAAATAAGGCAAAGAAATGAAGAGTTGGAAGTTAAAACAACTCCAAGAGTTAAAAACATTTTAAAATCATTTTAAAATCCGTTTTAACTCCGATTTCGAAACTATCTGAAATTCTCGCCTTTAAAAATAATAACCAACGAGCAATAAAAATAATTTTATCAAAAACTTTATTTTCCTCCTTTTTCCATAAATTAATTAAAATATCCCAAAATTCCGCAGGTTATTACAGTGGCGAAGAACCAAGCCTTAGCATAAATGTCTAAGAAGATTCTGAACTTCAGCGAACAACTATCCACCCAGAGTTCTGCCTTGGAAAACAAAGAACTTCTGGTGAAGAATATCCACGGGAAATTGGAGAGGTTAACTTACCAATTTCATAAATAACATAGAGAGTTTCGTATGGCTGGGTATAATGAAGCTCTTTACCATCTTGATGCTCGAATTCGGCAATCAAATAACGAGTGGTACAAACAAGGGTGGCTGAATGCAATGTGTGTGCTAAAATTAAAGCAGGGCCACTACTTATGGGATTATTATGACCCTAGAGTGCTCGATTTTCCTGTGCCTCCTTTTAAGCTTGATATCAGTTGGATTCCTGCTCGAGCAATTCCTCAATGTCTGATTTCCATGTATCTTGGTGATTACAGTCGCCATGCCAACTTCGAGATATCTCGCCCAGAACTTTTACTTAATCGACCATCTGTAATGAATGTTAGAATGCTGAGAGATGTAAATTTTATAAATTCTCCTTATGCCTTAGATGATCCTCCTGCTGGAGTAGAACCTGTTTCAAAGGCAGAAGGGAAAAAACCAATAGAATAGGATTTTTAATGTAATGAAGTATATTTTTCACAGCATATGTAATTCTACTTGAATTGAATGAAGAAATTTTTAGACTTTTTCCATTTTATTTTCTTCTAAATAGTTTATAGAATATCCTCGTTTGCTTGTTATTTTGGTTTTGGATAATGGAACTTGTCACATTTGTTGTTTGATTATAATGACTTGTTCCTCTTTGGGACTAAGCAATGAAATGACTTGCATCCCATGTTCCTGCTTAGTTTAACTAACCGGAGTTGATTGTATTTAATTTTTTGACCAACCGGAGTTGGTGGTAATTGATTCGCCGACCAATCGGAGTTGGTGGCAATTAGTTCCCGACCAATCGGAGTTGGTGGTAATTGATACCCGACCAACCGGAGTTGGTGAAAATTAGTTCTCGACCAATCGGAGTTGGTGGTAATTCGTTCCTGACCAACCGGAGTTAGTGGTAATTGATTCCCGACCAACCGCAGTTGGTGGTAATTAGTTCCCAACCAACCAGAGTTGGTGGTAATTAGTTCCCGACCAACCGAAGTTGGTGGTAATTGATTCCCGACCAACCTAAGTTGGTGGTAATTCGTTTCCGACCAACCGGAGTTGGTGGTAATCGATTCCCGACCAATCGAAGTTGGTGGTAATTGATTCCCGACCAACCAAAGTTGGTGGTAATTAGTTCCCGACCAACTAGAGTTGGTGGTAATTGGTTCCCGACCAACCAGAGTTGGTGGTAATTATTCTGAATTTGATGTGTAGTGTGTAGCACTAATATTCCAAAAAATTTCAATAAAAAGAGAGAAACTGAGTAAAACATCCAATACTTTATTCATACTAAAGAAATTGCATTACATAGGAATTCCAATTACTGATAATACTTGCGCAGATGCTCTGCATTCCATGCACTCTTGAATTCTTCTCCTTCCAATGTTTCAATCATGTATGTCCCTGGACGAACAACTTCTGTTACTCTGTAGGGTCCATGCCAGTTGGCTTCCAATTTGTTATTCTTTTGTATTACTTTCTTCAGCACATAATCCCCTTCCTTCAAATCACACTTCTTCACTCTTTTGTTATAGAACAAAGTTGTTCGGTGTTGATATGCTGCATTTCTGATCGCCGCTTCTTCCCTGATTTCTTCAAGCATATCCAGGTCTAATCTTCTCATTAAATCACTGACAGGAGAATTGAAATGAAGCACCCTATGTGTGGGTAGACCCAATTCAGCAGGTATGACAGCTTCACCTCCAAATGCCAACATGTATGGAGACTCTCTTGTTGCTTCTTGTGGTGTGGTACGATAAGCCCACAACACATAATGTAGCTCATTAATCCAATTTCCTTTTACATCATCTAGTCATGTCTTCAAACCATTCAGCAGCGTTCTGTTTGTCACCTCAGTTTTCCCATTGCTTTGGGGATGTACTGGTGCAGAGTGGACCTTCAGTACATTGGATTGATGATAATACGTAGCGAACTCCTTCAAAATGGGTTCCATGGTCAGTAATGAATGCATGTGGGAGACCATATCTGGAAATAATATTCTTCCAAATGAATTGATAGGCTTTGTCGTATATCATATCAATGAGAGGCTCAGCTTCCACCCATTTTGTAAAATTATCCACAACAACCACAAGGTATTTGAATCTTCCTCTGGTCATTGGAAGTGGCCCGACCAAGTCTTTCCCCACATGGCGAATGGCCAAGGAGACGTGATGGGTGTTAATAATGTTTGGGGAGTTCTTCGGATAGAGGAGAAGCGTTGACATTTGTCACACTTCTTGGCATAAGCTACACAATCATCTTTCATAGTCGGCCAGTAATACCCCTATGTTGTTATTCTTTGCAAAAGCGTTCGACCTGCCATATGGGCTCCACAAGACCCTTCATGGACCTCTTCGATCAGATCATTCACTTCGAAGGGGTGGACACATCTTTATAACCCTGCTATAATTCCTCGTCTATATAAAATGCCATCAGTCAATACATAACGAGCAGCTTTAAACTTTAATTTCTTGGCTGCGAGTTTATCAGTTGGCAAAGCCCCCTCTTCAATATGGGCCATGATGGGATCCGTACAAGATGGTCGCAAGTCGAGGGAAATGAAATTCATCATCAGATCTTCGTCTATGCTCCGACCAACTAGGATTTTTATTGGGATTATTCTTTGTAGATCGGTGCGTGTGGCTGATGCCAATCAAGCTAATGCGTCTGCTCTTGCGTTCTCCTATCTTAGTATTCTAATCAACTGAATTGTAATAAAATTTGATACAACCCCCATTACTTTTGCATGATACTTGATCATTAATTCTCCTTTTGCTGCATACACTCCCAGAATTTGATTTACGATTAATTGGGAGTCACTGAACACAACGACTTGCTCAGTTTTCGTGGTTTTGGCCATGCTTAGACCCACGATCATTGCTTCATATTCGACCTCGTTATTAGAAGCCTTAAATTGAAAACGTAGAGCATATTCCACATCAATCCCATCTGAACTGTTTAAAATAATCCCTGCTCCACCGCCTATAGATCACGAAGATCCATCTACATACAGATTCCACACAGGTACTCTATTATCAAACTCTTGGTCATATAGAGTTCCTCGGTGAAGTATTTGATGCTTCCTTTTGTCCTCCTCAAGTACTTTTCGCTGCTCGTCCCCCGATGCAAGTTGGTCGGAGTTTAAATTTGATGATCCTGTAACATCCACAGGCTGGTCTGTATTCAACTCCAGCTCATCGGAGGAATCCTCTTGAGTGAATTTTGCGATAAAATCCGCTACTGCCTGCCCTTTGAGCAACGATCTAGGTTCATAAATTATATCATATTCTCCAAGTTCTACTGCCCAGTACATCAATCTTCCTAATTTCTCTGGTTTGTCCAGAGCTTGCCTTAATGGCATATCTGTATACACAACTATTGTATGAGCTTAGAAGTATGGCCTCATCCTTCTTCTTACTTCAATCAGTGCTAGTGCCAAATTCTCCAACCTTGTATATCTGATATTTGCTCCTCGGAAAGCTTTGCTGGTGTAATAGATAGGTTTTTGTACTCCGTCCTCCACTCTTATCAACGTCGAGCTCACTGCATTTTTTAAAACTGCCAGGTACAAGTATAGTCTTTCTCCCATCACTGGTCTAGATAATAGTGGAGGTGTCCCCAGATATTTCTTCAATTCTCAAAAGGCCTCCTCGCATTCATCATTCCATTCAAAAGTTTTTCGGAGTGTTTTGAAGAATGGTAGGCACCTGTCAGTTGCTCGTGACATAAACCTATTAAGTGATGCAATTTGTCATGTGAGACTTTGCACTTCTTTCTTCGTCGTTGGAGATCGTAACTCCAATAGAGCCTTGATCTTTTTAGGATTCGCCTCAATTCCTCATTGGTTAACAATATATCCGAGAAACATGCCTTCTCGTACTCCGAATATGCATTTGGTGGGATTCACTTTCATTTGATATTTCTCTAGTTGATCAAAAGTCTGACTTAGGTCAATTAGATTATCGACAACTTTCTTGCTCTTTTTCAACATATCATCAACATAAACCTCCATGTTATGGCTGATTTGCTCTGCAAACTCCTTATTCATCAGCCGCTGATATGTGGCACCTGCATTTTTAAGTCCAAAAGGCATAACATTGTAACAATAAGTTCTCATTGGGGTGATAAAAGAGGTGCTCTCCCTGTCTTCAGGCTTCATCTTAATCTGGTTGTATCCAGAATAAGCATCCATGAAACTCAATAATTCATTCCCCGAGGTAGCATCTACCAGTTGATCGATTCGGGGTAAAGTAAAATGATCCTTTGGGAATGCCTTATTGAGATCGGTGAAGTCTACACAAATCCTCCACTTGTTATTTTTCTTCTTCACCATCACCACATTTGCTAGCCAATCAGGATATTTGACATCTTTAGTAAAAGAGGCTTTTTATAGTTTTTCTACTTCTTCTTGTATAGCTTGGTTCTTCTCAGGACTGAACACTCTTCTTCGCTATTTTATTGGCTTGATTTCCTTGTTCACGTTGAGCTTATGACATAAGAAATTCGGATCTATCCCTGGCATGTCTTTATGACTCCATGCAAAGGTCTTCTTTCTTCACTTTAGAAATTCTATCAATTCCTGTTTTATTGATACCTCCAGTGATGCACCAATTTGAGTTGTTCGTTCTGGATGCTCATCGTCCAGAATGATATTTTTAGTAGCCTCCATGACCTATCCCTTTACGAGCTAAGACTCGTCTCTAGGTTCTAGCATTTCAATATCTTCATCTTTTATTTCATCTACTTGATAGGTAGTAGTCTTCTTCCTGGGTTCTTCATGTTCCTCTTGCTCGGTAGATGAATAGTAGCATTCCCGAGCTACTTTCTGGTCGCCTTTCACAACTCCCACTCCAAAATTGGTTGGGAATTTTAAACATTGATGTATGGTAGATGGTACTGCTTTGAACTTCTTCAGGCTTACTCTTCCCATGATGATATTGTAAGCTGATTGGACGTTTTTATCCATTACAAAAAATGTACTCTTTCTGTTCGGCAAGCAGGCCATGTACCGATAAGCATATCCAACTTGATCATCCCAAGTGGAAAAACCTTCTCGCCAGTAAAGCCAAGGAGGGGTCTATAATAAGGCTCCAACTGGGATAGCTTCATATTGAAACAATCAAAGCATGGATAGAACATGATATCTGTCAAGCTACCATTATCCACTAGTACTCATGAAATCACCACTCCCTTCATTCTCATCTTGATTACCAATGGGTCATCATGAGGATATAGTACTCTTGCTAGGTCGTTCTTAGAGACACCAATGACCAATTTGTCTTTATTCACCTTCCTTGGGTGATCATCTTTAGCCAGATTTATTCACTGAATGTACAAGCAAGATTGAGCCTCATTAAGATAAGCTTTTCTTTCCGCAGTTAGATCTCCACCTCCTACATCTCCACCTGTAATAACATTACATTCAAATGATCCCAAATGGATTGAAAATACCTCACGTTCTGGCTACTTTGGTCTTTTAGGGAGATCGGGGTCATCTTGGTCATCTTCTGGGTCTTCTTCATGACTTCTCTTCTTGTCTTCTTTTGCTCGACGAGGAGATCAATACCTCTGCCTTGTTCGGTCGTTGTTCTTTCCACCATTTTGACGATCAACATATTTAGCCAGCTTTCCTCGTCTGATGAGTTCTTCAATTTCATTCTGGAGAGCTATGCAATTTTTGGTCGTGTGACCATGGTCTTTGTGAAACTCGCAATATTTGGATTTATTCCTCTTGTCAGGATTTTCTTTTATTTTTTCTGGCCAGTTTAGCTTCTCGCTGTTCTTGATCTCTTCCAGAATATGATTTATATCTACCTTCAAAGGAGTATACTTTCCAAATTTCTTCAACTGTTTTAATACTTTCTTTGCTTTTGATTTCCTGTTTCCACCATTATTCTTCTGCTCCTTCTTCTCAGTCCTATCAGCCTCGACCTTGGTCTCCTTATTGTCTGTATTCTTCTTTGCAGCCATATCTTCCTCGGCATTCATGATTTTGGCCTCTTTTGCCATCAATTCAGCCACGGTCCTAGGCGAATATTTGGCTAAAGTGTAGTACAATTTATCTGGCAACAGTCCACTCATCAGAGCAGAGATTTCTATTTTCTCCTCGTAATCAATTACTTCGAGCTTCTCATTATTGAAATGAGTAATATAATCCCTGGTGCTTTCACCTATCTTCTGTCTAACACTCAATAAGTGTGCTACTCGTTTGACTGGTTTTGCTCCAAAATAGAAGTTCCCAATAAAGAGCTCTGCCAGTTGAAAGAAAATCACGATCTTCCCCTGAGGAAGGTTGTTGTACTAGATTTCGGCTAATCCGGTAAGAGTTCCTGAAAATGCCCTACATCTCATCTCATCTGGAACTGCATAGATATTGGCAGCAACTTGGTATTGCTCTATATGAAGGACAGGGTCAGTTTTTCCATCATACTTAGGCGTCACCACAGGGGATTTAAATTTTAATGGTGTGGGAAAATCCACAATTGTTTATACAAAGGGTGTCCTTTGAACAAAAGTCCTTTGTAGAGGATTCTTGGCCTTAGCCATTTCGCCTAATCTCTCCTCCAACCTCTAAATAAAGCCCTTCCATGCATCGTTTCCTTCCTCGAGCCTATTAGTTCGAGCAATTGATCGCGTTGAATTTGCCTCTTGGGATCTTTCATTACAAGCAGTTGGTCGTGATTGGGCAGAGCCTTCCCTTAGATCAAATGGTCATGGAGAGTTCCTCGACGCAATCCTAGGAGGACTTCTATTCCTCCTAAGTCCCAAATAACCAAAATGAGAGACTCTACTCAACCTTTCTAGAGCAGTGGTCCTTTCCAAAGATAGAGTGATGTTTCGTTGAGAATCAGTAGCTCGCACTGATGAAGTCCGACCAGGTTGATAAGATGGATCATTAGATCTCTCAGTACGGTATGATTCGGTATGTCTAGATCGAGATTCCTCTGGGAATAGCGTTCACCTAGTTCGTGAAGAGGGTGGGCGGGTATTTCTTTAGACACTTTGTTTTCTTGATTGAGCTGGCACTTCTCCTTGAATAGTTTGTATAAGTTGATGCATGGTTTCTTGCATGGTCGTCTGGCCTTAAGCCAGATTAGCCATTATACTAGCCAGATCTTGAACATTTGGGGGAGCAGAAAAGTTTGGAGGAGTCCCAGTATTTCGATTACTGGATTCAGGATTATCAGCCATAGATGATGAGTTATTTTGGTGAAAAACGATAAGTACAATCGATTCCCACAAATGACGCTAATCTGTTGATGTAAAAAATTAGATTATCTCTAATTAATCAATCACAGATAAAATAAATAAGACAGAAGATTTTTAAAGTGGTTCAGTCTTATAAGAATGGCATGCGTCCACTGTTTTTATATTACTGACTTTTTGTCTCGAATTCTCGATATATGGTTTATCCAGAAATCCAGAGTCCCCTTCTAATGAGGAGGTTACAATGTATTTATAGCCTTGAGGCTGTACCTGTGAAAGGACAATGTGCTGTTATCTAGTAGACATATACATCTGTACGATAATAATGAGCTTCTAATGCGCAGTCGTCTCTTTGATTCTCTTGATTTGGATGTTCTGTACGCTAAGTAGCTCGGACCTCTAAAACTACTCGGACCGCCTAAGTAGCTTGGGGCCCATGAGTTACTCGGACCGCTAAGTAGCTCGGGGTCCATGAGTTGCTCGGGGAGCCTAAGTTGATCGGTACACTTGAGCTGTTCAGACTGTATGGGTTACTCGTGGCGCTTAAATAGCTCGGTGGCAGTGAGTTGATTGGTAGAAGTATTTGTAACTGCCACGTTGGTTGACACGTGTCTTCAGATGATGGGTCCACGTCAGCCGATTAAATTTGGTATCAACGGTTATATTTATTGGAGAAATTTAATTATATGTTGTGGAAATATTTTAAAAATCTCATATATCTATCACATGCTTAGAATGATAACCTATTTAGTGAAGCCTAACGTAGTTTGGCGACGGCGGTTGGCCACCTCACTTGCCAGAATGCGCGGGGGGTTATAGATGGTATCAGAGTATGGTCTTAGGTCGTGTAGGTTATGAGTCCGTTTAGCTTCCACGTTATCGATCATTGATCCACTTTGTTAATACGTACTCTTTAAGGTATTAGGTCTGGAATGCGTGTTAGCTGTGTTTCTTGGAGATAGGGAGTTTTGTGTTAAGGACGTTATAGGCATTGAGATTAGAAGTATTAATGTTGATGTGAGGATTCTTAGAGTTGATTTTGGGGATGATATTGATTTGGCATATCATTAGTATAAATTTTGGGTATATCTAGTATCGATGCAACGATGTGATTTGATTTGAGGATATAAGGTTGAGACATCTTTTGGAGATTGAATCAAGTGGTGATCCATGAGAAATCGTGGTACAACATTATTTTCATAGTTATGAGTATAAATATAGTTAGGATATATATATTATATTTTTTATCGTGGGGAAGGTGCGTGTGGGATTGGGTGTATGGGTGTCCGATCATGGCATGCTATGGGTAAGCAAAAGTAAGCCTTATTTTATTTGCGCAATTTACGTTTACCATTTGACGTTTTTTTAAATTTCAAAGACGAAATTCCTATCTTAGTGGGGAAGTATGTAGCACCCCATAATTTAGAACCCATAATAATTTAATTAATTTCGAAATTAAAAAAAATAAAAAAATTTGGATTTAATTATTTTTAGCAATTTAAAATGTTGGATTTTATTTATGGAAAATAAGATTTTAATCGGAATTGAAATCGGGGGAAAACCTGTTTTTATTTAGATATATTCATTTTGGGGGAAAACTGTCGACCTGTGTTTAGGTTCGAATTGATTCTGCCGAGACAGGGCCGAAAGTTTGGTTTGTTTTTTCTTAGAGTTTTAGTTCCATTAAAAAACATAACGTTTTCTAATATAAAAGTGACTCAAGGTTCGGCTATTCTAATCACTTTTCACCATATCTTAAACAAGAAGTCTCCCACACCTTTATCTCCTCTCATTTACAAACCCTAGCCCCATTTCAAATCAAGATTTAACCCAAATTTTGAAGGCTCAAAAGGTGTCTTTTCAAGATCGCTCAAGAACGTGTATTTATTAATTTTTTTGAGAGCAATGCAACCATCCAATCAGAATTTTTTACTGACAATTCTACACGCATGGATACATCTATTCTTTCTCTTTAGTATTATGCGTTTTAAATATTGCCTAAACATCAATTTCCATGATTTTCTTAAAATAAAATAGAAATATTAATTAGGGTAAGTGAATCTATATTGGGATTATTTTTGTGAAAAATATTAATATGAATTAAGACTTATAACCCTTATATACTTAGGGTCGATGTTGGATTTTTGTTAACACGTAGGTTATATTTTTATTAATATGGATGTATATTTGCATGTAGAAAATCATAGTAGATGTGTTAACTGAAAGTGACTTGTGAAATCACATAAAATTATGTAAGTGTGATAAAAGAGAAATTATTGTTGTATACACCATAAACTTGTATGAAGATGAAATTCTATTAGTTTCATTAAGTAAGTTGTTTAATTTTGAAAATTGATTGAACGGATGAAATTAGATTTATTTTTTATCATATGAGAAATTGGTAGAATTGTTGATAAAATGTCTTATGTGACTTATTGATTTAATCATATTTGACACCGCGGGAATGATGATGCTTTTGGATAGTTATGCTCTCACTTTAATTTAGGAGTGCTTGTTAGGTATAGAACTAGTGAGTATGGCTTAGTGGTTGTTAACACTTTCTAGGTAAGGGAATAGTAAGTGTAGATTTTTTACGGGTGGGATATTTCGGAGTGGTGCTGATTTTTGTGGCATTCCGTTGATTCGTAAGCCTGGACGCGAGGCTAGGTAGTGATTTTTGGTGGATATTCCTCCTAAATAATTGGTTAGGATATAGTTGAATTTTGGAGACCTCTAGGTATGGGACTAGGGGTGGGTTTGAGTATTTATGTTCTATAGTAAAGTGGGGCCAATAGAAGAAATGCAAAACTTAAAAATTGAGAACTAATGCCTAAGATAATAAATGGGTGTTAAAATATATTTGCATCACCAATATATGTAGGGCTAACAATAAGGGGCAAACTGGCTATAGCGATGTGGGTGTGTGATGGGATCAATAATATGTGCAGGGCTGACAGAATACATATGAACTGGTTATAGTGACGTGTCATGTGTGGAACCTCACCGATATGTGCAGAGTTAACGAAATTGGGCAAACTATCTATAGTGAGTGGATCATGCGTGGTGTAAAACTTTAGGCGTGCCAGCAATATATGCAGGATCCAGGAGAGGGTGAACTGGCTATACTAGCGTCACATAAATAAAATAAGAAGAACTAACTAAATTAAAGTATAAAGTTAGTAAAATATTGTCACATGATAATTGCATTTAAATAGTGGGGTAACCTAGTTATGTGGGTAAATAGTGGTAGTTTATCTTTACTCGCATGTTATTATATATATATATATATATATATATATATCGTTTAATCTAAAATACTCTATTATGATGTTTGTCGTGTATAATGCTATTGTTTGGATTTATGAACCCTAATTAGGAAGAGTAGCTAGTACTCTTGCGATGGACTCTGACCCATTGCATTGACTAACATTTCAGGTATATCGTTGGAGTAGCTGCGTAGGAGTGATTATATATTTTTGGAGATGCAGCGGGCGATTTATTTTAGTTTCTTTAGTAGTTTAGATTTACTTTCCATTCCGTCACTTTTTTTATGAGACTTTTATTTATAGATTTCTTGGGCCAATCAGTTTCACAGTTGTTTATGGTTTCAATCAGGTACTTATAGTCGGATTATATCATTTGGAAATTATATTTATTTGGAGTTGGATTTATTTTGGAGATTAGCATGGTGATGGATTTTAATATTGCATTAATAGTTATATTTATTGGAGAAATTTAATTATATGTTGTGGAAATATTTTAAAAATCTCATATATCTGTCACATGCTTAGAATGATAACCTATATAGTGATGCCTAACGTAGTTTGGCGACGGCGGTTGGCCTCCTCGCTTGCCAGAATGCGCGGGGGGTTACAGATGGTATCCGAGTATGGTCTTAGGTCGCGTAGGTTATGAGTCCGTTTAGCTTCCACGTTATCGATCCTTGATCCACTTTGTTAATTCATACTCTTTAAGGTATTAGGTCTGGAATGCGTGTTAGCTGTGTTTCTTGGAGATAGGGAGTTTTGTTTCAAGGAAGTTATAGGCATTGAGATTAGAAGTAGTAATCTTGATGTGAGGATTCTTAGAGTTGATTTTGGGGATGATATTTATTTGGGTGATCATTAGTATAAATTTTGGGTATATCTAGTATCGATGCAACAATGTGATTTGATTTGAGGATTTAAGCTTACGATGTCTTTTGGAGATTGAATCAAGTGGTGATCCATGAGAAAGCATGGTACGAAATTATTTTCATAGTTATGAGTATATATATAGTTAGGATATATATTTTATTTTTTATCATAGGGAAGGTGCGTGTGGGATTGGGTGTATGGGTGCCCGATCATGGCATGCTATGGGTAAGCATAAGTAAGCCTTATTTTATTTGCGCGATTTAAGTTTACCATTTGACGTTTTTTTGAATTTCAAAGACGAAATTCCTATCTTAGTGGCGAAGTATGTAACACCCCATAGTTTAGAACCCATAATAATTTAATTAAATTCGAAATTCAAAAAAATAAAAAATTTTGGATTTAATTATTTTTAGCAATTTAAAATGTTGGATTTTATTTATGGAAAATAGGATTTTAATCGGAATTAAAATTGGGGGAAAATCGATTTTTATTTAGATATATTCATTTTTGGGAAAAACTTTCGACATGTGTTTAGGTTCGAATCGATTCGGCCGAGACAGGACCGAAAGTTTTGTTTGTTTTTTCTTAGAGTTTTAGTTCCATTAAAAAACATAACGTTTTCTAATATAAAAGTGACTCAAGGTTAGGCTATTCTAATCACTTTTCACCAACTCTTAAACCATAAGTCTCCCACACCTTTATCTCCTCTCATTTACAAACCCTAGCCCCATTTTAAATCAAGATTTAACCCAAGTTTTGATGGCTCAAAATGTGTCTTTTCAAGATCGTTCAAGAACATGTATTTATTGATTTTTTGAGAGTAATGCAACCATCCAATTAGAATTTTTAACTGACAATTCTACAGGCATGGGTACATCTATTCTTTCTCTTTAGTATTATGCGTTTTAAAAATTGCCTAAACATTAATTTCCATGGTTTTCTTAAAATAAACTAGAAACATTAATTAGGGTAAGTGAATCTATATTGGGATTATTTTTGTGAAAAATATTAATATGAATTAATACTTATAACCCTTATATACTTAGGGTCGATGTTGGATTTTTGTTAACACGTAGGTTGGATTTTTATTAATATGGATGTAGATTTGCATGTAGAAAATCATAGTAGATGTGTTGACTGAAAGTGATTTGTGAAATCACATAAAATTATGTAAGTGTGATAAAAGAGAAATTATTGTTGTATACACCATAAACTTGTATGATGATGAAATCTATTAGTTTCATAAAGTAAGTTGTTTAATTTTGAAAATTGATTGAACGGATGAAATTAGATTTATTTTTTTATCTTATGAGAAATTGGTAGAATTGTTGATAAAATGTCTCATGTGACTTAATGATTTAATCATATTTGACACCGTGGGAACGATGATGCTTTTGGATAGTTAAGCTCTCACTTTAATTTTAGGAGTGCTTATTAGGTATAGAACCAGTGAGTATGGCTTAGTGGTTGTTAACACTTTCTAGGTATGGGAATAGTTAGTGTAGACTTTTTACGGGTGGGATATTCCGGAGTGGTGCTGATTTTTGTGTCATTTCGTTGATTCGTTAGCCTGGATGCGAGGCTAGGTAGTGATTTTTGGTAGATATTCCTCCTAAATAATATGTTAGGATATAGTTGCATTTTGGAGACCTCTAGGTATGGGACTAGGGTATGTTTGAGGATTTATGCTCTATAGTAGGGTGGGGAGAATAGAATTAATGCGAAACTTGAGAAAATTGAGAATTATTGCCTAAGATAATAAACGGGTGTAAAAATGGATTTGCGTCCCTAATATGTGTAAGGCTAACAGTAATGGGAGAACTAGCTATAACGACATGTGTGTGTGTTGGCATCACTAATATGTGCAGGGCTAATAGCATACGGGCGATGAACGTCACCAATATGTGTAAGGCTGACGAAATTTGGCATAATGGCTATAGTGAGGGGATTATGTGTGGTGTAAAACTTTGGGTCGACACGGGAGAGGGTGAACTGTCTATACCAGTATCTCATAAATACGATGAGAAGAATTAATTAAATTAAAGTATGTAAAAGTTAGTTAAATATTTTCATTTGATAATTGGATTTAAATAATGTGGTGCCCAAGTTATGTGGGTAGATAGTGGTAGTTTATCTTTACTCACATGTTACTATATATCTCATTTAATCTAAAATACTTTATTGTGATGTTTATCATGTCTAATGATATTGTCTGGGTTTATGGACCCTAATTGGGAAGAGTAGCTAGTATTCATTTAGTGGGCTCTGAGCCATTGCGTTGACTAACATTTCAGGTATAGCATTGGAGTAGATGCATTAGAGTGACTGGAGATTTTTGGAGATGCAGCGGGAGATTTATTTTAGTTATTTTAGTAGTTTAGATTTACTTTTTATTCTATCACTATTATTGTTGATGCAAAAAACTGGACCGAATCCCATTTTTATGATCACAGATAAATAGATGAAAGCAATCCAATCAAGCACATGAGAGACAAAGATTTTTAAAGTGGTTCGGCTATAAGAAAAAGCCTACATCCACTGTTATTTTATTCCCAGGGGTTTACAATAGCACAATGTGGTGTAGAGAGAGAAAAAGGTGTGGATTTTGTGTATGATGTCTCTCGGTTCTCCCGGATCTCCCCCCTTTTGGCTAAGGGGATACATGTATTTATAGTGACGGGAGATAAAGAGATTCATTGTATGTAGACATTTATTTCTACATTCAACGAATCTAATTGTTGAATTGCTTGGTATGCTATGTGATGTCATCTATTAATACAGTATAAATTCACATTAAGGCTCATTTAATGCACTTTCATCTTCATTAATACACATTAAATGTATAGTTATCCTTTGATCTTCCTGGTTGGTATGCTGACCAGCTCTCCTCGGGTGTCGACTAACTCTCCTCGGGGGCCGACCAACTCTCCTTGGGTACTTACCAACTCTCCTCGGGGGCCGACCAACTCTCCTCGGATACTGACCAACTCTCCTCGGGTGCCGACTAACACTCCTCGGGTGCCAACCAACTCTCCTCGGATGCCGACCAACTCTCCTCGGGTGTCGAATATTACCACGTAGGATGACATGTGTCCTTTTCTGATTAGTCCTCGTAGATGGATAATTTTTGCGTTAACAGAAGCCCCCAATACTCCATTCTTAATGGTTTGCTTGAAATGATGGAGTATTTATTCAGCAGGTGCTCGTGAAATTCTTGATCTACCTTCTTGATTTGTTCAACATAAAGTGCATTATCTCCTGGACGACATATGATGCAGGCTGATCGATGGTTGCTAATCTTTATTTAGAGGAACTCCGTGTGCTATGTATCACCCCTGGGAATTTGGATAAAGCCATGCCATTGTATGCAACTTGTAGCTTATCATAATCTTCAAGTATGCTGATTGGTTTGCTAGCCGACCAACTGCCTCCTGTGCCGAGAAACTGAGTGCTAACTTCACATGCTTGATTCTTCTGATTTATGATCCTTTGAATACTTTGTCGAGTAACATATTAGCTTTTGAACCCAACTCTTCAATTTGATTAGTACCAAGCTAGTGGTGGACTTCGAAACATTTTCATACAACTTCTTCTTCAATGTTGGTCGGGACAGTAGTAGTAAAGATCTCAGTGCTGTAAATGCTGAATTTGACTTCTAAACTTCAATAGTATGTGCATAATAACTCCTGAATATGCCTCCTGAACTTCAATATGCGCTTCCTGAACTTCTGAATACGCCTCCTGAACTTCAATATACCTCCTGAACATCAATATTCCTCCTGAACTTCAATATACCTCCTGAACTTCAATATTCCTCCTGAACTTCAATAGCCTCCTGAACTAATTCTCGAGCAAGAAAAACAACTTCTGAATGATAATTAGTCGGGGCCCCGACTATGTAAGTTTATGGAGTTGAATTTGGTGCTCGACTGTATGATGTTATGAGAATGTTCCACCGAATGAACAACTAAATTTTTAATAGAAGCCCCCAAGTGTGGAATGTGAACTTTGAATGCTTTTTGCTTGATCGCTTTCACATACTCATAAAATGTTTCCGACCAAGTGTAGTTGACAGCTTCTTATTTCCGACCAACCTGAGTTGGTTGATTTTTTCTTCCCAACCAACCTGAGTTGGCACTTTGGGGAAATATTTTTTCTTCCCAACCAACCATAGTTGGCATTTTTTAGAATATTTTTTCTTCCTAACCAACCTTAGTTGGCCTTTTTAGGAATAGTTTTACTTCTCAACCAACCTTAGTTAGCATTTTTTAGAATAGTTTTTCTTCCTAACCAACCTTAGTTGGCATTTTTAGGAATAGTTTTACTTCCCAACCAACCTTAGTTGGCATTTTTGAGAATAGTTTTTCTTCCTAACCAACCATAGTTGTCATTTTTAGGAATAGTTTTACTTCCCAACCAACCTTAGTTGGCATTTTTTAGAATAGTTTTTCTTCCTAACCAACCTTAGTTGGCATTTTTAGGAATAGTTTTACTTCCCAACCGACCTTAGTTGGCATTTTTGAGAAATATTTTTGATAATAAATGATGGAGACTTCCTCGGAGCTGACCAACAGATTGTTGGGAATAAGATATAATAAATGTTGGAGACCTCCTCGGAGCTGACCAACAGATTGTTGGGAATAAGATATAATAAATGTGGAAACCTCCTAGGAGCTGACCAACATATTGTTAGGAATAAGATATAATAAATGCTGGAGACCTCCTCGGAGCTGACCAACAGATTATTGGGAATAAGATATAATAAATGTTGGAGACTTCCTCGGAGCTGAATATATATAGAGAGAAGAAATTTTCCGAGCTCCATGCTAAGATAAATATAAAATATGCATAGACATAAACAATAATTTAGAATAATAAACTGTCTTGCTGATATGTCGAGGCAAAATTGCCTGATGTCGAGCAATACTAGTTTCCAGAGGTTAAGATTGTGGCTGAGCTTTCGTCGGGATTAAATCTCGTCCCTATAAAATTTTAATAAGCTGCCCGAGCACCTGTCGAGACTAGGTCAAATAATTATTGTTATGAGAATAATTATTCATCCAAATAATATATAATGTGTATTAGCATAAAAATTTCAAAATATGAAATAATATGTTATGTGCTAAATGTGTCATGTGGGTAGATTTTTATAAAAAATGCTAGGCATTTTAATTTTAAGTAAAAGACCAAAAATAAGTTGGTTTTAAAACTATTTTTGGGAGATGGACGTCTCAAGTTGCAGAATAAATGATGACGACCAAGAAGCAAATGGTCCCCGACCAGCAGAGCGATTTCGCCGATCAACAAAAATGCTGCATTGATATTACAGACCAACTGTTGGATGGTCACCGAACAGCATCAGGTGTCGCCGACCAAGAAGTGGATGGTTGGATAGTTGCCGACCTGATGCCAACCAAGTGTATGAGAACTTCCGAGTAGAAATTGATGCCATCGACCAACAAATAGTAAGTCGTGGAGCTCCTTTTGATGTATAATACATGATAAAAGGATAACTGTTGGGGGTGATTCTTGTACATGAGGCATTTAATAAGTTGCTCGAACACCTGTTGATATTGATTCTCATAGAAATTATCATTAGTAAAAATTTTCAGCTAAATATCATATAATATGTATCAGCTCAGGCATAAGGCAATAAAAATTTCAAAATATGCAATAAAATATTTTGTGCCAAATGTGTGTCAATGTGAGCAATTTTTTATCAACTAGAATGTCATAAGGTTCGATTTGGGCTTTTTATAAAATAATTTTATTTTTAAATAAATGCTCAAATATGGGATCGAAAAATTTATTCAAAGATAAAGTTCATGGATATATTTTATTTAATTTTAAAACATTTATTTTGTTAGAGAAGTGTGAGAAAAATAAATAGGTATCAATGGTAATAATTTTGACTTTGTCAAAATTAATAATTTGGGCAAATAAATTTGTCATCCCTCCATTACAGCATTCCTCGTCAATATGTGATAACCATCTCTGACCAGTGGTATCGCCGACCAGCATCGTGTGACGTCAGTATTGGGATGCCTTCGTTTTGATCTGCCGACCATGTACATATGATCAAGAAGCCTTTGTTTTGGCTAAAACTTGTTTCCGACCAACTTTGGCCTTTTAAGTTGTTGACCAACTATTTCTTTGTTATCAAAAGTAGATGTCGACCAGATGTTCTTGTTTTGAAACAACCACCGAGGTGTTGCCGATCTACTCCAATGTTGCCGATGGATCTCCACAGCCTACCACCGACCAACAAAAATGGTTTGGTAAACAAATTTTGGTCGGGTAACAACCAGATGTCGCCGACCAATAGTAGATGGTTCCGACCAACAAAAATGCAGAAATACTCATCTGGCGACCTTCTTCTGGATTTTTCATCCTCACACAATTGATGCTAAACAGTAGTTGCAGATTCATCAGACCTTTGAGCCCAAGGCAGGCAGACTTTGAATCGGAGTGTAATATAATCCTGGGATTGAAATTTTTTGTTGATCTGAAACCGAACCAAGTTGTGAGGTGGATGATCATCCGGTTATTTTTTTTATGCCACCCAGTTTCATTAATTTTGTTGCTGTAGACGGTTGAAGTCAAAACGATTCATATGAATTTAATAAATCCAAAATTTCTTCATCTTCCTGGGAAAGTTTCTCCATTGCCCTTTCTTGAGCGACTGCTCATTTTTCATCTTCTTTACGAAAGTGGGTAAAGGTTTTTCAGGAGAGAGAAGGTTATTTTGGGTTTCCTTCCTATTTTCCATTTGTGGAGATAAAAAATATGGTGGATGATAAAAATCATTACGGAAATTATACCAAAAATCCATCATCGAACCAATAAATCAATCTTTATCAGAATTAATAAATCGTAACAAATCAAAATTCTTAGATCTAAGAGATAACCAATAGAAATCATCAGATCTAAGAGAAAATATGATCAATATCCAAGAGGAAAAAGAATGGTTTTGAATTTTTACTCCCTTGTAGAAGATGTGAAATATGTGAATCAACATATGTCAAATCTTTTTCCTTGATGTAACTCATTACATAAATATGTTTGCCCAGAACATTTTCAAGAAGAGTCATAGATGCTTAACGTTCATGATGAAAATTGTCTAACACTGAATATAAACATATATATATATATATATATATATATATATATATATATATATATATATATATATATATATATATATATATATATATATATATATATATATATATATATATATATATATATAATTTTTTTATGAATCAAATTGATGAGAACTTTTAAAGCAGATCTGGGTCAGAATTGTGATTATCGAGAGAGAGAAATTGTTCTTGATTTTAACTTTTCCCATTCTCTGATTAAAAATATAATGGGAAATTGAATAGACATCAGATCTTACAAAATTTATAATGAAAATTATCAAATCTTACCACCGTCATATATATTGGTATATGTAATCATTTAAAATATGTATTCCATGATATAAAATTGAAACTTGAGAATCAAGCAAAAAGTTATGATTTATGAAATCCACTATTTTTCAGATTTCTAAATAAGAATTAATCTAACAGTTATGATTTTAAAATCATGATATGCAATATTTTGCAGATAAAAATTGGACAATTAATTTATGTATATAAACATAAAAATCATGATTGAATCAACAGATGTATGTATAATTGATTATACGTAGAGAAAATAAAAACTTAGCTTTTGATGGAGAAAAATGCTTGTAACACGTTCCCACAGACGGCGCCAATCTGTTGATGCAAAAAACTGGACCGAATCCCATTTTTATGATCACAGATAAATAGATGAAAGCAATCCAATCAAGCACATGAGAGACAAAGATTTTTAAAGTGGTTCAGCTATAAGAAAAAGCCTACGTCCACTGTTATTTTATTCCCAGGGGTTTACAATAGCACAATGTGGTGTAGAGAGAGAAAAAGGTGTGGATCTTGTGTATGATGTCTCTCGATTCTCCCGAATCTCCCCCCTTTTGGCTAAGGGGATACATGTATTTATAGTGCTGGGAGATAAAGAGATTCATTGTATGTAGACATTTATGTCTACATTCAACGAATCTAATTGTTGAATTGCTTGGTATGCTATGTGTTGTCATCTATTAATACAGTATAAATGCACATTAAGGCTCATTAAATGCGCTGTCATCTTCATTAATACACATTAAATGCATAGTTATCCTTTGATCTTCCTAGTTGGTATGCCGACCAACTCTCCTCGGGTGCCGACTAACTCTCTTTGGGTGCCGACCAACTCTCCTCGGGGGACGACCAACTCTGCTCGGGTACTGACCAACTCTCCTTAGGGGCCGGCCAACTCTCCTCGGGGGTCGACCAACTCTCCTCGGGTACTGACCAACTCTCCTTAGGGGCCGGCCAACTCTCCTCGGGTACTGACCAACTCTCCTTGGGTGCCGACTAACACTCCTCGGGTGCCGACCAACTCTCCTCGGATGCCGACCAACTCTCTTCGGGTGTCGAATATTGCCACGTAGGATGACATGTGTCCTTTTCTGATTGGTCCTCGTAGATGGAGAATTTTTGCGTTAACAATTATTATGAGACTTTTATTTATATATTTGGTGGGTCAATCAGTTCCACAGTTGTTTACGATTTCTGTCAGATATTAATAGTCGAATTATTTCATTTGGGATTTATATTTATTTGGGGTTCGATTTTGTGACAACCCGCCTACTAAAATAATAGGTGGCCAGCCCAATACTCCAATAATCACAGGAATCATAGATGGTCCATTCTCAGCATCACTGTCGATTAAAATAATAGTACGAGATAACCACCAATCATTTTAGAAAACGGACTGTCAAATTTAACAATTTGTAAGTAAAAGAAAAACACTCAGACAATCCAATTTGCAAAAACGGTGGATATAAAAAATCAACGAGTAAATGAAAGACTATATCATAAATAATAACCGAATAAGCTGTCGGTAAAGAAGCCAATACAGTTAGTTACACCGAGAAATACAATTTAAATATCCCATTATATTAAATGAATACAAAGTTTGGGCAACACGCCCGAATAAATACTAAATGTAACGAGAGTACAATGGAAAGAAGCGTCTATGAGAAATATCCTACAACATCCGCGATATGCTATAGCTCCATGACAACTGGAATGGAAAGTCAATAAGGGTGTCCTCGCGGTATAGCACCTGAATGGACAAAGAGTTGCATGCAAAACAAATAAATATATACGGGTCAGGGCCCGATTTGATATGATTACCATGTGACTAAAATGCATGACAGTTAGGTGCGTAATTTCCTCGCAATTAACATAATATTTCTCACCTCTCAATTCTAAAAGCACAACCTAGAGCAAAATAATGATGATGCTCAATGATCATATATGAAAGGGGAGAACTCATCTACAGTATTCAAGTAAACATAAATAAATCCATTCACCATCTAAAGGCAAAATTCCTATTTTCTTTAGGAAATATATATATGGCAATTCATTTTATCAAATGTTTACCAAATTAATATCATTTCAAAACTTTCTTAACCAATTTTATTTCCTTTCTTCCATTCAGGAAAGATACATAATTAAAATCAAGTTTTATTAACATAAAAATGCTTTTCTTCCATTTTATATCTTCCCATTTTCCTTCTTCCATTCGAAAAATGTGTTTAAATCCCCATTTCCATTCTTCCATCAGGGAAATGTAAGTAAAGCCATTTTATTATCATAAAATGGTTTAACATCAATAATGTCCCACATTATTAAAATATATATATATATATATATATATATATATATATATATATA
This sequence comes from Sambucus nigra, assembly GCA_949130495.1. Classification (NCBI taxonomy): domain Eukaryota; kingdom Viridiplantae; phylum Streptophyta; class Magnoliopsida; order Dipsacales; family Adoxaceae; genus Sambucus; species Sambucus nigra. Next base: position 238,137,116 of record OX422222.1, read on the forward strand.
TATATATATATATATATATATATATATATCATATCGTATCATATAATATCATATAACGTTCTTTAAGACCGCCCGTCCGGGTTTCCCCACTGTGCGCGCCCTTAAATGGCTATCATCTTCCAGGGCCTATCACCAAGACAACCTGGGATCCTATCGAAACGTCAGGATGCGGCCATATGCCTACGGGAGAGTCATAAACACACCCAGAATTACCCCACCTGCGCAGAAAACAAACAATAAACGCTCATATGGCCTAGGGATATATCCACCCTACATTCACTAGCCAGGGGGCTTCACCATACGGGTGCAACTTCCCTTATGATAGCGATTTAGAGAGGTGTGTAACCATAAATTAAAATTTATAAAAATCATTTTTCCATTTTGAAATCATTCACTTTTACATTCTCAAAAATCATTCATTTGTCCTTACTCATTTAGCACCACATTTTAAAATATGCCTTTCTTATTCTTAGTGTCATATTTTATTAATGACCTAAGACCCGAAGTGCCATTATCCTCAAACTAGCCTCCAAGAGTTCAACACAATACCGTAAGTCATCAAAGTTAGTCTCCCTCAATAATTGTCTCCCAAAAGTCTCAACATTAATATTTTTATCCTTCATTAACTTTAGGATACTTCCTATATCATTCGAACATTAACCTCGCTAATTCGACTATTAGGATAATTCCCAATAACCCCATACTAGCCTAGGATATACCCAATTAACCCAATTCTAGCTTAGGACATTATACTTCCTAACTTAATCCACAATACCCTTTATTACTTCCCAAAGGAAGGTTCCTAAACCTCGAACCTAAAAGAAAAGGGCTAAAACAAAACTGGGAAAATCTCACTAATTCAGAAGGGATTGATCGATCAACCCTTGGCCATCGATAGATCGATCGATCCCCCAGGCTCGCTCGATCGATCCTGGCGGATAGCTTCTTTCCCGAGAAGCTATTTCGGCCATTTACGAAACCTCCAAGCTTCTATTTGTTAATCCACCCAAATACAACAACAAAAAATTCTACCCAAACATTTCTACACCATTATTAACTAATATAATATCCTCAAATCAAATTAAAACAAAGATTTAAGGGTTTAAACACCAAAATCCACGAAAACCCATTTATGGTTTAAATCTCCAAAAACCTAACTATACATGCAATTTATCACATTAAATCAATATCTAGAAAGTAAGAAACTTGCCTCGAGTTTGTAGTCTCAGATTCTCCTTCGGTAGCAACGGATTCCAGCTCAAATCTTCCATTTTTCTCTCTTTCTCTCCATTTCTCCCAATTGTCTCTTCTCTCTCTCTCTCTCTCTCTCTCTATCTATCTATCTCTCTTGGATTCTAACATAAGAATAAAGAAATAAGAGGGGTGGGGAGACTCATACGGTTTCTAAAACATTTATCCCCCTCTTTTAATTGCTAATACAGCATTAAAATGACTCGTAACCACATAATTGAGTCGTAATCCGTCAAAAGTGCCCAAAACTCAAAAATATAACTTGGCACTTATTTTGACTATCTCGACTATTCTAAAAACAACCGCACCCCCTATTTTGGCATTCAGAGTAACGTGAACTATTTTTATGTTCCAAATTCATTTTAATTTATTAATTATACTCCAATATATATGAGTCATAACCGTTGCTTTACATATAATGACGCAATAAACCACAATATAAATTTATTTACCTTCTCATAATGGTAAATAGGCAAAACATAATAAATATTATCCCTTAATATTACGAGAAATAATATTTACTCCAACTTTCCCTATTTTATAAAATTAGCCCATCAGGCAAAATATTATAAAATAGTCGCTCAAAAGCCTGGGGTGTTACATACTCCCCCTTAGAAGGGAATTTTGCCCTCAAAATTCAAGCATACCGTATAAACATCTAAAGGTATACTATACTAAATTATCGTTCTATAATTCATAGCTAACCCCTCATTATTATTGCATCCCCATTGGACTCGGACTAAGGTCATCACTATTCGATCTCAGTCTACATTCTTCGTGCTCTACATAGCAACAATAAGTTCCTTATGAGATGTCGATCTAAGTTTTCTACAATGGAAGATGATACTTACGTATCTCGGCACAAGTTTCCTTACTTCCCGAATCTCGTTATACCCTCCCCAGGGAATAACTACACCAATATAAAATCGCTTAACCCCAACACTACTTATCTTTTATTCGCATTGGTGTAGCCCTTAGAAGTATGCAGCTCAATGAGCCCAACCATTAAAGAAATATTCCTGGATCACTCCAAGTCCAAGGAATATATTGTTTGCTGATTCTATCAAACGAGTAGGCAAATTACTCAGCCATCTACACTAGGCCACACACACGGCACCATACTTATAGAAAATGATCCGAACTATTGTACGTAATTTTGTTCCATAGAAGATACTGCTTCCATCCTTCCATTAAGCCTAAGACACACATTCGAGGTATGACTTTCGGCATTAGGTTAACTTTCTCCATTCATTAACCCACTTTAGGGGGGTAGGATATACCACATTTTCACACGGCTCCCATTTCTTTCTGGAAACTTCACCAATACTTTGACATGAACATCTCGTCTCGGTCCAACATCGTTTTGATAGGAATCTTACACCGCTCCATAACTCCGCCATGAAGAGTTCTATATATAGTCATCCCATAACAACTGGATAAGCAGCGATTTGGTTCGATTATCATCTGTTTTCTCAACTAGGATCATGACCATTACAGTGCCGGCAATCAAATGAAAATGTCCACGAATATACCCTTCCCTGTTCCACACTACTTTTTTCACTCAAGTAGGTGAACTGGTCAATCACGGACATGAATGCTCTTGATACAAAGTCCTCCTAGTTTAAGCTCGCTTCAGTTGGCATCCCATACCTTGGCTAATCTCTATGATGGGTTTTCTACTCAGTGCATCATATGCCCCATCCGCATTTCCTTAGCGAAGGGGAATATCCAATTGATAGTCCTTTGCGAACTCCAAACACCCACTATGTCGCCACCGTAACCTATCGGAACAACTTATTTCTCGTGAAAAAAACCAATTTCCTGCCCAGGAAGTAGTGACTCTATCTCTTTAAGGTGCTACTACCGCTACAACTTTAAATCAAGCGTGGGATAACACTTCTCACGAAATTTAAGTCTGTGAGATACATAAATAATGGGTCAATGCTCCAGCATTAATGCTTCCCATTCCTAGTAGAGACTCGTTCGTTAAATCCGCTCCCAATCTTAATAACACGAGTGCAGGAGTAAAAGTCAGCTCATCCTTTAACTCCCCGAAACTAAGTTACCGATGCCCCGCTCCTATCTAAGAGAGAGATCTCACCTTCTATGTCCTAACATTCCAAATCACTAGAGATCCCATACTTCTTGTTTCTAGGGACCTAATCCCTCCTTAGAGTTAGCCCATAAACCTATTGTGGTCAGCATCCTAATGCCTTCCTAAAATAACATCACATGCCCTAAGGGCCTTACGTCCTAATAATCCTAAAGTCGATCTATATACATCTTATCTAAGTCCTACCCGTATTTCACTAAATATATCCCTAGTGCCCAAGACATTTCTCAACTTCCAATATCCATTTGGTTTCATGCGTGGGACGTCTCGCCGAAGCGAAATCCAGACAAGGAACCCTCCCATTACACTACTACCTCGCATCATCGGTCGTCAAGAAGTAATGGTCGAAGACACATAATCGGGACCGCTAAAAATTATAACTCGTAACTCTGATAATGCACTTCTACTTCTAAGTCTTACCATCTTAATTAACTAAAAATTTAACTACTCTGGAATTTACTTTCTGTAAGATGCCACAAATACTTTATCCCAATATACATGTATACATCTTTTTAAATGGCCTTCTCATTAAGGCATAATCATAAGACTCAATTCGACTTTCTTATCCAAGTCTCCCCCACATCGATCAGAGGGAAGGACTATTACAGTGCTCATATCTCGCACTTTAAATCATCCCTTTAATCACTCAATTACGCGATTCTCGGCTAAACCTTCTAACTCAGCACATAAACAATAAAATGAAATAAAATAGGAGAAGAAATAATGGCATCTCTCCACTTCCAACGTCGTTAATGTTCACGTGTGGAGCGTCTCGCATAGCGAAATCCAAACAAGTAACCCCTTCAATGCATTACTACTTAACTTCGTTGGTTGTGGAGATAAGTCAACATCATACACAAGCAAAGCAAACATGCAATCAAACAAAAGAAGCAAAGCAAATAATGAAAACTTCCTACATACCATAAACCACCTCTAAAAAGTCTCAACCTGTGTCCAGAAGAGATATTATAGAAAAACTAGTTCTTCTCTAGAACTAGAAATAGGATAGCCTCGCGATTTATTCACTTGATATCGCACCAACCAATCCAAGGATAATTCCACCCGTATAACACATATAATACGAGTAGCACATAACACACATATACATTTAAATTACCAGCACCAGATTTATAACGAGTGAGGAAAATACAGAACCTCCCTACTATGGAAGCCATATAAATACACTCGCTATCATAATATTGATAGCACCACAAGCTCAATATGCACACCCAAATATAGAGTAAACACAATACTACTCCATCTTATCATAAGGAATGCACCACCCACTTCTAAGGTGGAATCCCCGCCAACATTCTTCCCAATCACCCCGGGTCAATACTAATGGTTCTCAAAAGCCTTAATCGAGTCTTATCTGAACCAATATTACTTCCATATATGCCCCGACTAGGCACCTTATCCTTGCCTTTGTTCTCCAATCAACATAATCAAAATGAGTGGTTCTACATTCCACGTCATATCCATTGTTTCGTCCCTAGCTGCCAAACAATTGCCCACATAGTCCCTTTTACTTTCTCAACAAAAGATAACACGCTACTGGACTCCCCTTCCTTTCTTAGTTCAATAAATCTTCCCTAGGAAGATATCCACCAATGAGGTTTCATGAACACTGTTCCTTCAGGAGTGTTAACGACACTTATTCTGAAGCCTATCATTCCACTGAAGGGCTCTCTCTCTTTATACCTACCTTGCTTTCGTGTACGTTCTCCCTAACCTTATAACTCTTTATTCACTGTCGACCTCTGATCGAACCTTGTGTGAACGTTTGAGAATCCACCTTCTCATCAGTCCCAGATAAACTCATTGTTGAAAATGTCCATCGAGTTTCTCCATGGGTAAAACTTCCTGCACCCACAAATACGGTGACTACCATTTTTGCCATTTCAACCTTACTCCTGCGGGTGAGGGATTTTCCTCCATCCTTTTCATTTGGGCACTTCTATACCCCTCTCTAGGCCAAAGCTTATGGACCTTATGCATCCACCGAATGGGGATGCATCTCATCCCTCTTACTTCAACACGTGTCCCTTGTCATGGGCTCTTTTTAACTTCAATTTAACGTTGCATGGAATCCCAATCTTAGTACCACTCTCTACTTCTAGCGATACTTGGAAAACTATATCTACTGTATTTAGTAGTCACGGTAGCAAGATAAGAAAATGCTACAAAAGGGAGCTACCTCCAAAGTGGTACTCATCCCCAACCACAACTTAGAGTTCCTAGTAATCCCATCTCATGACGCCTTCACAATGACCTTCTTTGGCCCCCTTCTTCAACCAACCTACTAATCTTACACGAACGCGTAAAAGATTTTTGGGGTTCTCACATCAATGCAGGAGAACGAAATGTCACAAGAGATATAAATGATCTTAATCCTAAGGCTCTATAACAAATCATAAGTAACGCTAAAAGCGAAATACGTCCGCACAGATCCTAAGGACTCTAGAACCTAATGCTCTGATACCATCTGTGACAACCCGCCTACTAAAATAATAGGTGGCTAGCCCAATACTCTAATAATCACATGAATCATAGATGGTCCATTCTCAGCATCACTGTCGATTAAAATAATAGTACGAGATAACCACCAATCATTTTAGAAAACAGACTGTCAAATTTAAAAATTTGTAAGTAAAAGAAAAACTCTCAGACAATCCAACTTGCAAAAATGGTGGATATAAAAAATCAACGAGTAAATAAAAGACAATATCATATATAATAACCGAATAAGCTGTCGGTTAACAGGCCAATACAATTAGTTACACCGAGTAATACAATTTAAATATCACATTATATTAAATGAATAAAAATCATGGGTGACACGCCCGAATAAATACTGAATGTAACTAGAGTACAATGGAAAGAAGCGTCTATGACAAATATCCTACAACATCCATGATATGCTATAGCTCCATGACAATTGGAATGGAAAGTCAATAAGGGTGTCCTCGCGGTATAGCACCTGAATGGACAAAGAGTTGCATGCAAAACAAATAAATATATACGGGTCAGGGCCCGATTTGATATGATTACCATGTGACTAAAATGCATGACAGTTAGGTGCGTAATTGCCTCGCAATTAACATAATATTTCTCACCTCTCAATTCTAAAAGCACAACCTAGAGCAAAATAATGATGATGCTCAATGATCATATATGAAAGGGGAGAACTCATCTACAGTATTCAAGTAAACATAAATAAATCCATTCACCATCTAAAGGCAAAATTCCTATTTTCTTTAGGAAATATATATATGGCAATTCATTTTTATCAAATGTTTACCAAATTAATATCATTTCAAAACTTTCTTAACCAATTTTATTTCCTTTCTTCCATTCAGGAAAAATACATATTTAAAAGCAAGTTTTATTAACATAAAAATGCTTTTCTTCCATTTTATATCTTCCCATTTTCCTTCTTCCATCCGAAAAATGTATTTAAATCCCCATTTCCCTTATTCCATCCGGGAAATGTAAGTAAAGCCATTTTGTTATCATAAAATGCTTTAACATCAATAATGTCCAACATTATTAAATTAGATATATATATCATATCATATAAAGTTCTCTAAGATCGCCCGACCGGGTTTCCCCACTGTGCGCGCCCCTAAATCGCAATCATCTTCTAGGGCCTATCACCAAGGCAACCTGGGATCCTATCGAAACGTCGGAAAGAGGCCATATGCCTACGGGAGAGTCATAACCACACCCAGAATTACCTCACCTGCGCAGAAAACAAACAATAAACGCTCATATGGCCTAGGGATATATCCACCCTGCATTCACTAGCCAGGGGGCTTCACCACACGCGTGCAACTTCCCTTATGATAGAGATTTAGAGAGGTGTGTAACCGTAAATTAACATTTATAAAAATCATTTTTCCATTTTGAAATCATTCACTTTTACATTCTCAAAAATCATTCATTTGTACTTACTCATTTAGCACCACATTTTAAAATATGCCTTTCTTATTCTTAGTGTCATATTTTATTAATGACCTAAGATCCGAAGTGCCATTATCCTTAAACTATCCTCCAAGAGTTCAACACAATACCCTAAGTCATCAAAGTGAGTCTCCCTCAATAATTGTCCCCCAAAAGTCTCAACATTAATATTTTTATCCTCCATTAACTTTAGGTTACTTCCTATATCATTCGAACATTAACCTCGCTAATTAGACTATTAGGATAATTCCCAATAACCCCATACTAGCCTAGGATATACCCAATTAACCCCATTCTAGCTTAGGACATTAAACTTCCTAACTTAATCCACAATACCCTTTATTACTTCCCAAAGGAAGGTTCCTAAACCTCGAACCTAAAAGAAAAGGGCTAAAACAAAACTGGGAAAATCTCACTAATTCAGAAGGGATTGATCGATCAACCCTTGGCCATCGATAGATCGATCGATCCCCCAGGCTCGCTCGATCGATCCTGGCGGACAGCTTCTTTCCCGAGAAGCTATTTCGGCCATTGACGAAACCTCCAAGCTTCTATTTGTTAATCCACCCAAATACAACAACAAAAAATGCTACCCAAACATTTCTACACCATTATTAACTAATATAATATCCTCAAATCAAATTAAAACAAAGATTTAAGGGTTTAAACACCAAAATCCACGAAAACCCATTTATGGTTTAAATCTCCAAAAACCTAACTATACATGCAATTTATCACATTAAATCAATATCTAGAAAGTAAGAAACTTGCCTCGAGTTTGTAGTCTCAGATTCTCCTTCGGTAGCAACGAATTCCAGCTCAAATCTTCCATTTTTCTCTCTTTCTCTCCATTTCTCCCAATTGTCTCTTCTCTCTCTCTCTCTCTCTCTCTCTCTCTCTCTCTCTCTTGGCTTCTAACATAAGAATAAAGAAATAAGAGGGGTGGGGAGACTTATACGGTTTCTAAAACATTTATACCCCTCTTTTAATTGCTAATACACCATTAAAATGACTCGTAACCACATAATTGAGTCATAACCCGTCAAAAGTGCCCAAAACTCAAAAATACAACTTGACACTTATTTTGACTATCTCGGCTATTCTAAAAACAACCGCACCCCCTATTTTGGCATTCGGAGTAACGTGAACTACTTTTATGATCCAAATTCATTTTAATTTATTAATTATACTCCAATATATATATGAGCCATAACCGTCGCTTAACATATAACGACGCAATAAACCACAATATAAAGGTATTTACCTTCTCATAACGGTAAATAGGCAAAACATAGTAAATATTATCCCTTAATATTACGGGAAATAATATTTACTCCAACTTTCCCTATTTTATAAAATTAGCCCATCAGGCAAAATATTATAAAATAGTCGCTCAAAAGCCTAGGTTGTTACAGATTTATCTTGGAGATTAGAATGGTGATAGATTTTAATATTGCATTAATGGTTATATTTGTTGGATAAATTTAATTATATCGTGTGGAATTTTTTTTAAATGTCTCATATATTTGTCACATGCTAAGAATGATAACCTATTTAGTGACGGCCGACGTAGTTTGGCGGAGATAACTAGCCACCTCACTTGTAAGAATGCGCGGGGTGTTACAGTGTATCTAGGCAATATAAATTCTTTCCTGAAATTTGGTTGAATTTGAAGTTAAAATGAAATAGTTATGAATTCCAAGGTCTAAATGTCAATTAAGGTTAAACCGACAATTTTCTAAATTTTAAGGGACTGAATTTAAATTAATATTAGTTATTTTATATATTTATATGTACTCCTGAATTTTGGTAAAGATCTGAGGTCATTTGGAGAAGTTATAAAGTTGTGGGGTTCAAATTATAAATATGAGAAATTAAACTTTGGGAGGAGTTTACTTATTATCAAATGCTTGATATTAACTGAAGCAATGCCTAGCCCAAATATTAGGATTTTGGGACCGATTCGTGTCTCACACTCCACCCAATGGGATCATTGGTTATTACTATTAGAATGAGATTATTTGAGGATTTAGGGGGGATTTCATTTTCAAATTTTATGGTTTTTTAAATTTGTTTATTGGTTATTAGGATGACATTATTTAGGGATTTAGGTAGGATTTCATCCTAAAAAGCCTAGTAGTGTTGTTTTTTGGATGAAATTATGGGGTTTTTATTTGAAAAATAAGTAATACTTTTGTTGTCCAGTTTACTACTTTTGGTTCAATGGGTTAAAATCCAAGCATGAGATTTTTTTTTGAGTTGTGGTCCCTCTGTTTTAATTGTTCTAGTGTTATGATGTTTGCTTACTCTTATTTGTGTTCGATGGAAAATAAGGTCTCCATTATATTTTGCTATGTTATCTCATTTTCTATTTTCAACCTGTTGGATTTGATATAGGGGTTTATGCTTGAATCTTATCTCAATAATGTTGACAAATATTTTTTTTGCTGTTAAAATGTTTTGTTTCGTCTTACCTCCAAATTTTTTTATACTCTATGGATAAGAGTTTTAGAAATTGTTGTTGTTGCTTCTTTTAAAGTTTTCGAGTTATAAATCCATGGTTCTGGAGTTAAAGACTTGGGAAATGATTTGAAAAGTTGGATATTTTTTACAATACTTATGAAATGATTATTTTAAAAAGTTTCTATATTTCATCAAATAGTAACTATCTGACGTAATTATGATGTGTGTTTATTTTGTCAAATTATGTAATATTTTCATTTCTAATCTATTAATTTGATACATTGCTCAGGTTTTAAATTGATTTGCTTGATTTTCACACTGGTGATTCAAATTTGGTTGAGTTTTAGGTAACTTAATTACTCCGGTTAAGTTTAGTATGTCGTGTAACAATAACTGTTTGTTTTATAAGTTTAAAAAAGTTTCACACGCACGGGCACGGGCACGGGCACAGACACACACACACGCATATATATATATATATATATATATATATATATATATATATATATATATATATATATATATATATATATATTCAGTCACGAAGATAATTTTCTATAGTATTAAGTCGTGTATAATTTTAAGTCAAAAAATGGAACCTTAAACCATAGATACGTGATTTGAAAAAGAAATAATTGGGTTAAGAGAGTTAGTACCTTGGCCCACGTAAGCTAAAATGCGACAAACTAATCAAGATTCCACTAAATTCTTTCCTATTAACCAGAATCTATAATGTAAAAAACAAACAATTTACTGATGTATACAATGCCAAGTAAGTGAACATGAAAATCACTACATTCTTATAGAGTAATGATTAGCAACCGTATATGATTTTTAAATTTTACTTTTAGGGTAATAATGGTGTTTCTCTTTAAATACAAAAAAAAATGTATATGATGTTTTTAGTGGATATATTAATGTAATGCATCTTGTATGGTATCTAGGTAATAACATTTAGCCTTTCATATCGTATCCGAGAAAAATTATAGTACTTAAATATAAACGTAATAGATATGAAATACAATTACATAAACACCACATTGCGTACTCGTGATATCTGTAATCGAAGTAGTTAAATTTTCCAAGCTCCTCTTTATCAGCCTAGAGCAATTTAAGCTTTTGTTCCTCACAAAACAATATTTTTATTATTAAAGATTGGAAAACAGGTAAAGCAGGAGATAATTGTTTCATTTTTTCACCACATCTTTAACACAAACCTTGAAGTAATACAAATTACAATATTAAACAATATGGACGTGAACCATATTGGAAAAGGGTAAAAAATGATCCACGTAACCTCTTGGATAAAATTATCTGTTCACATCAAAAAAGAGAAGATAAAAGGAATTCTAAAACAAAACCATACAAAAAGGTATGGAATTTTACAACAAAATCTAAACTTGGGCAATTTGTCAACAACTTAGCATACAAACTTAATCAAATGATTACTTGGGATGGGAATTTCATCACCCATATAGCTTACAACCGATTGTAGAATAAATTTTACATACAAATTATAAATTCAAATTCAATTCGCAGAGACAAAACATAATCCAGGAATCACAAAAAAATACTACAAATACAAACCCTAAATCAATGCATACAAATCTGGCACTAAAACATTAATAAATTAAAATAATGTTACCCAAAGAAACAATTTGAAACCATCCTGATTTTGATGGAGAGAGGGAAAAAATAAATATTACTTGTGTTGAAGAGAAATAACTTTGCAACTTCAACTACTGAGATGCTTACAATGGTAGTTCTCAACTGGAATGAAGATATATTAAAAAAAGTTGTTAAGGTTCATCACTTCATTAAAAATTAAAAAAATCAATTCAACCCATTAATAATATTTGTCTCGAAAATGGTGGATAGAGGTAGAACATTTATAAACCTGGAGACACGGTTGTAGATAGAAATTGGTGTAGAGAGGATGATACAAATGGGGTTTGAGTGAGATGAATTATAGAAGAGTCTGGGTATGGAGTTTAATTAAAAGTACGGGATTAGATTAGAGTTAGAAGGATGTCAGGTCTCAGGATTTATAATGTAGACATAGTGCATTTGGGTAGTGATGATTGGGGAAACAAAAACCAAAAATAATATGCGGGAAACAAAAAGCAATAGTAAAATTTGAAACCTTATTGGGGGGAGTTGATCTTAATCCTCCATTTTGTAAAAATGTGTAAGGATGTGGCATTAATCTTCATCGTTGATATGTAGACAATTAAGAAATTTCTATAAAACCAGGGACACAAATGTAGCTTTGTAATGGTGTGTATATGATGATTCAAATGGGTTTTGAGTGAGATGAATTACGAAAGATTTTGAGTAAGGAGTTTGACTAAAAGTATGGGGTTGAGTTACGCTCATAGGGATGTTAGGTCTTAGGATATAAAGTGTAGACAAAGTGCATTTGGGTAATGATAAGTGGGGAAACAAAAGAGAAAAATAATATGAATGGAAATAAAAATCAAAAGTAAAATTTGAAATTTGAAATATAAATGGAGGTAGTTGATCTCAACCCTCCATTTTTTTAAAATGTGTATCTTCACCATTGAATTTAAATGTGTAGACCATTCAATAACTATGAAATGTGTAGACAGTTCAATAACTGTGAAATATATATATATACATAGAGAGAGAGAGAGAGAGAGAGAGAGAGAGGCTCACCTACATCATGATGTATATATCACACCTAGGTCTAGGCCCTAAGAAACCATTCTTCTAAATTTTATATTTTTCTCGTGAAATTAACCTTCAATCAACCCATATTCTAAAAGTCAGGTCAAAATACATTTTTTAGCTATTTTTAAAAAATCCATAAAAAACTGCTGGCGAAGACCCTTATAAATAAGGTATTTTAAGAAGTTTTTTGTGAATTTTTTAAAAATATCTACAAAACGTATTTTGACCTAATTTTTTTTCTCATGGATTTTTTGGAAGGTTAATTTCAAGAGAAAAATAAAAAAACTAAATTTTTTATTTAGGGCCTAAAACTAGGTGTGATGTATGGATGGTGTATAGAGCATGATGTCGTGTGTGTGTGTGTGTGTGTGTGTGTATATATATATATATATATATATATATATATATATATATATATATATATATATATATATATATATAGAGAGAGAGAGAGAGAGAGAGAGAGAGAGAGAGAGGGAGGAGGAAAAATATGTCCCTCCCAATTGAAGTCTAAGATTAATTGGGAGATGCGATGCTTAGATTCTTGGGGAGGTCTCCTCAAAGAATGGTTTAATATATCTTTGTTTTGTCTTATCTCATTATAGAAATGTACAACTTATCACTTAGACTACTATACAGCTAAAACTAAATACAAGACGGCTGTGGCCATCCCCTCCGATCCTCGCGGAGGGAGAGAGACGAAAGGAGAGTGGGGGTCTTCTTCTTCTCGGAAGGATCTTGGTTCCACGCATCCCTCTCGGTAGCGCTTCGATCGGCATCGGTGATTAGTTGAAAAATGTAGAGAGATGGAGTCGCCAGCATATTTTACTCAAAATAGAGAAAAGAAAAGGGAGTCATCCCAAAGGACAGCATCCAAAGACATACTGATACATACGAAACAAAAAATGATTCGAAAATGGTCCGGAGGCTAAGTTACGAAATGGGAAGGTGTTAGGCACCCATTCCGCCCTTACGATCTCTCATGGGTTGTTGTTATTTTCCTCTATTTCTCTGTGATATGTGTGCATGTGTATATGTAGCGGAGGTAGGAATCATCCACTTGTATCATGGAAGAGATAAAGCGAGTCATTCGTAGGAATGTTCTTAAAAGTAATATTATAAAATAGGATATACGCGATTATCCTAGAGTCGATCGTTATAAGGGAATGATGACGCATTTGGGATAATACTCCACTAAGAACAAATATATGTATATAGAGAGTATAAGAGAGTTAATGTTTAAAGAATGTAGGAAAAATATAAAAAAGTAGGAAAAGGACTCGAGTCTCGGGTTTTACCCCGAGACACCTACGTAGCCTATAGAGGCATCAAAGTCCACGTAGTTCGTATGAAAAATGAGGGGTGGGGTTTATCCCATAAATCCAATCGGGGACTTCTCTTATATATGTGTGTGTAAAAAAGTGTTTTAGTTGTGAGAAAAGTGTGAGAATTTCCGTTTTGAATATATGAGAAAACCCTCTTTTTCTTATTTTTTTGGGATTTGTTTATATAAAAATAAGAGATGTGAAATAATACTAGATAAAAAGTATATTAGGATATATGAGATGATAGAATAAAAGTGCTAAGTAATAAAACAAATTAATGCAAATTTAGGAGAATTTAAAGAGAGAGTTGAGAAATTTGGACCTTCATGAAGATCTTGATCTTGGTCTTAGGTATTGGAGAGCAGCCCTTGCACTTGGGTGATGATGGAGGGTACTTAATTTACCAAGTTGGATGAAAACAATGGTGACAAGTGAAGGTTGCAAAGGGATTTAGATGTGGAAATCACGCTGACTTCGAGAGAGGTTTTCTGAGCTTGCTAAGAGTGATGTATTTCAGATCTTCCTCTTTTTGGAATGAGGTTAGGCCCTCCTTTTTATAGGCCCAGGGCATTTTCGATCGGCATAGACCAGGTCCTACCAATCGGTAGGTGTGTTTAGGCACACTGCCGATAGGCAGGGTCCGGGACCTGCCGTTTGGCAGTCTCTTTCATGTTCCTTGGGAAAAACGATCGTAGAGCGCAAACCGTTGATCTGAATTATGCATGGGGAAAACCGTTGGAAAGGTACTTCAAATACCTTCAAAAATCCTTGGACTACTCCTGGGTTTGGGAGTTGACCCTATGTCAAATGTGTCTCAGAAGATCTCATCAATCCTTTGGACGGGGAAACTTCGGACACAAACGGAACGTTCATCCGCATGGTAAGTCAGAATCGCGCATGTGGTAGACCGTTAGAAAGGTTAGGAGATGTACTTCAACATTACAAAGAGTTTGACCTAGTTCAGGGAGTTGACTTTGGTCAACCGGGGCCTGGAAACATTCGGTGACCTTTCAGAGTAAAATGGATCGTTCGTCCATACCGTAAGTCAGAATCACGCATGGCGCGAATCGTTGGAAAGGGAATTCAGTGACCTTAGAAGATTAATTCATTCTCAGTCGAGTTGAAGAGTTGAATTTGGTCAAATGGAGCCTAGGATCTCCCGGTGACCTCTTGATCAATTTTTGGGGAAAATGTGCCGTTCGTCCACACCGTAAGTCAGAATTGCGCACGGAATGGACCGTTAGAAAGGGGGTTTAGTGCCTTTCGAATATTCATTCAGTCTCTATAGAGCTGAAGAGTTTAAATTTTGGTCAAATGGAGCCCGGGAGTGCCCAATGGCCTTTAGGTCAGTACCCGGGATATGACTTAGGTTTGAAATGATGAAGGGAGGTTCTAGGGATCTTAAGAGAAGTAAAGGGGTATTAGAATTAGTTGTCTATAGAGCCCCTCGATGGGTGAGTTTGGAACAAACGATAGCCATCGAATAGACACCACATGATGCCTTTGAAAGAGGATGATCAGAGGGTCGAGGTCGATTTTGAGGACCTAAGGATGAGGATGATCGATTTTGTGAGTCGAAGCCAATTCAGAGGGCTTGAAGACAAGGGTGATCAATTATGTGGGTCGAAGCCAATTCTGAGGGCTTAAGGATAAGGGTGACCAATTATGTGGGTCAAAGCCGATTATGTGGGCTTGGAGATGGGGATGACCGATTCTACGGGTAGAAGCCATTTCTTGCGGGCTTGAAGATGAGGTTGACCGATTCTATGGGTGAAAGCCAATTCTGTGGGCTTAAGGAGCATTCTGGGGATGGCCTTAAAGGAAGTGATGACCAAAGGAATGAAGGGGGTGGCTAATTCTGCGGGTCAAATCTAATTCTGAGGTCTTGGAGATGAGGGTGACCGATTCTGCGGGTCGAAGACGATTCTGAGGGCTTAAGGATGAAGGTGACTGATTCTGTGGGTTGAAGCCAATTCTAAGGTGATTGATTCTATGAGTCGAAGACGATTCTACGGGCTTGGATATGAGGGTGATCGATTCTGCTGGTCGAAGCCAATCCTGCGGGCTTAAGGTGAGATGACCAATTCTGCGGGTCGAAGCTAATTCTGCGGACTTAAATTTAGATTACCAATTCTGTGAGCTTAAGTTGGCGATGACCAATTCTGGGGGTTGAAGCCAATTATGCGGGCTTAAGGTGAGATGACGAATTCTGTGGGTCGAAGCCAATTATGAGGGCTTAGGTTAAGATGACCAATTCTACGGGTCGAAGACAATTTTAAGGGCTTAGGTTGAGATGACCAATTATGCGGGTCGAAGCCAATTCTAAGGGCTGGAAGATGAGGGCAACCAATTTTGCGGATCGAAGCCAATTTTGAGGGCTTAAGTTGAGATGACCAATTCTGCGGGTCGAAGCCAATTCTGAGGGTTAGGTTAAGATGACCAATTCTTTGGGTCGAAGACAATTTAAGGGCTTGAAGATGAGAGCGGCCGATTATGCGGGTCAAAGCCATTTCTGAGGGCTTAAGTTGAGATAACCAATTCTGCGGGTAGAAGCCAATTTGGAGGGGTTAGGTTGAGATGACCAATTATCCAGGTCGAAGCCAATTCTGAGGACGTAGGTTGAGATGACCAATTCTGCAGGTCCGAGCCAATTCTCAGGGCTTGAAGATGAGGGCGACCAATTCTGCGGGTCAAAGCCAATTCTGAGGGCTTAAGTTGAGATGGCCAATTCTGCGGGTCGAAGCCAATTCTGAGGGCTTGGAGATGAGATGACCTCGGGGAACTTCACCGGGGAAATTACCTCATGATTTCTATTTGATCTGGGGAGATAATTGCTAGGGAAATCCTCGTGTCTTTTGAAGACTTTATCATGGGGAACAACCAATTTGATGCTGGGGTAGTGATTAGGTACTCCAGGGTTCGGACGCATTTTTTAGGGAAATTTTGAGACCTTTGAGGAATTTTTGGATACCTTAGAGGTCCTACGGGGACATTGTTGGGAGGATATTCACTTGATTTTTGGGGAAATAGGTATTCCTCTTAGGGGAGTGCGAAACGTTCTTAGTGAAAATGTTCTAAATCCTTTCCGGGATTTTTAGGAATTTTTTGAGGATTTTTCAGGGTTTTTGGTATTTTTAAGGAATTTCTGCATGAAAATTTAAGGGGGGTGCTGGTCGGCATAGCGTGGAGGGTGCCATTCAGTAGTGGCACAACTTTTGAGTTTCCTTGAGAAGGAAAAGGGTCAGTGTCGAGCGGTAGGTGGGGGTACAATGCCGATCGGGATGACCCTTGGCTTCCTATAAAAAGGGGTGGGTTCCCCTCATTTTTCACAGCTTCTTGCCTTCTCTATTTCTGTAATTTTCTTCTGTGAATCGTTCTATCATTCTGCAATCCAAAAAATGGCCGCTTTTGTGAGCACTACAATATACAAGGAGTGGTTGGTGGTTGACGACTGGGAAAACGTGGAGTGAAGGGCCAAGGCGCCTCTTGCTTTGGGGAGTGATAACTCCTTTGACGCATTCGAGCCTGTTGCGGATGTGCAGACTTTGCTGCGGGAGCCGTCGCGTTATTACTCTTCGAGGTGGTGAACCCTGGCGGTTATGTAAGTAAAATGACCTTTGACATTCTTTTTTGCGATTTTCCTTTTTTCTTGGATTTTGACAAGGATTTTTTCTTTTTGACAGTCCGATGTGTCTCTGTCGAACATGCATACCCATGGGATGATAGGGCTTAAGGATGTCTGGGAGCACCTTCCACCTGTGGTGCGTTGGGTGGTATCCTCAGCAGGTTTTGGGAGGCTAGTGTATGTGCTGGACGAGACGCCTCGTTCGACGATGGTCTTATGTGCTCTGGGGGAGAGGTGGTGGGACACTACCCATACCTTCCATTTTGGTTTCGGGGAGATGACTGTGACTCCCATAGATGTGCAACAGCTGTTGGGCCTGGATTGTGATGGAGAGAAGATAGAGATGGATCGCTCTTTACGGGTGAGGCCAGAGGCAGTGCATGAAGTGCTTGGTGATGTGGGGAGGATAGTGTCTGGGGAATCCATTCGCTTTTTACTACTGAAGGATGTTTTGCTGGGTAGGGTAATTGATGTGTAGGATGGGCTGCAGGTGAGACAGATAGGGTAATTCATTTTTCTTTGGTGGCGTCAGGAGGCGACGTCATCCAACTATGATTTTTGACATACTTGAGGATGTTTTCGAACATCCCTCTCTATTATTGGGGGAGCCTGACTTTGGCGACCCTTTATTTTTCTCTGGATGCATTCAGCCGGTGCTATCGACAGACTTTTACTGGAGCCATGTATCTTCTTGAGGTATTCTTTAGTTTGTGCATTTTCCTTCATGCATTCACATTTTCCGAATGCATCTCTTTTTAATTACAAATTTCTTGTCTTTGGTAGATGTGGTTATATGAGGTGATTAGGTGTAATACCCTATTGATTGCTTTGAAGGATGACACCGTTGGGGATTTTTGTCAGTTGCATCAATGGCTCACGGCCAATCGGTAGTTGAGGAAGTCTCTCTCTTTAGAGGCAGTGCGTCAAGTCTTGAATGGCCTGACCAGTGATAGAGTAAGACTTTTTTCTTCTTCAGTCCAAAAATGTTGTGTGCTCTGATTCCATATTAGCTTATATCTGCTGGGATTTTTTTAGGTGACTTTTTAGCCTTGGGGGATGTATGTTCAGGATACGGGGTTGACCGGAGTGAATGTGCATACGAGGTGTTTACTGGCGCATGAGTTTGGCCACTCTTGGAATCTCGGGGAGAGGGTGGTCCGACAGATTTCTGAGGAGGAGGTGGTGGTTCCACTTGCGAGGCCCCTATGTCTATGAGGTGGGAGCGACTACTGCCAGAGGATGCGAGGATCACGACGATAATTGGCGAGTCCTATCTGCTATACACCGATATGGATGTACCGTATAATTATATGGAATTTATGACGAGATGGCTGATGGCGCCTAGCATATATGATGCACTGCCCTTCCCTCTTACAGGTTCGAATTGTCTAGTGGGTTCCTCCCATAGCCGTGGAGGTCCTTTGACATCTGCGGTGGCGGCGACCTCGGAGGTCCCCTTTGTGTGGCTTCATACTCCTTCATACGATATTCGACGGGCTGATGGAGGGATGATGCCTCTGTTGCATCGTCCTCATGCGATGGATCTAGAGGAGTTGGGCTTGACAGAGGAGGTCGTTCATCCTGAGGTATATCTTTGTGTTCTTTTCCTTTAGTTTCTTTTGATTTTTTTTTCTTGATAGTGATTATGTCCTTTCTTGCAGCACGTCCGGGTGTCCACCACTTGTTTGAGGGACCTTATGGACTGGATATATTTGGCGACTATCCATATTCGGGACATGATTCCTGTTCCTTCTTGATTGGTGTCGTCTGCCTCATATGGGGAGGAGTCTGGTTGGGGTAAGGGTTGTACTTCATCTCGCCGCAGGGGAAAGAAAGTGCGTCACAAGGGTGGAAGCTCTTAGGAGAGAGGTGAAGATTAGGTGAGAGAGAAAGAGGGAGAATGTGGGTTCGGGCTGAGTTCCATTATTTTTGCTTTTCTTTATTTCCTGCAAGATTGATGTAACACAAAGAAGCATATATCTATGCAATGCAATGGATTTTTTTTATTATCTTCTGTTAGTGATGAATGAATGAATGCATGTACATAGGCTTTTTACTTTGCTGCTGAGACCATAAAAATAAATATTTTTGGTATTTGAAGGAAAATTTTATTCATAATGAGGAATTATATAAAGATGGAAAGGGGATTTGAAAATTTGAGAATATCAATTTATTTTTATTGGGTTTCCTGAATTTTGACAAAAAAGGAAAAAGGTAAATTTCCAAAAGTAGGAGTTTGTCGATCAGCAAGCACCTTGTCCTGCCTATCGGCAGGTTAATCCAATCCCATCAATTTGAAAGCTTTGATTGGTACCCTCTTCAGCCGTTGGTACCTTGTGGGGCAGGATTTCTTCTGATTTCCGTAGAGGTTATGTCTTTTGTGGGGGGTTTCAAGTATAAAAAGGGGTAAGGGTGGAGTATTTTCATCACACCTTCACATTATCCTTCTCTTATTCGGTGAGATGGCTCTCCGTGGTAGTGTTGAGTTTCCCAACTACACCGAGACTTTGGAGGCGATATGCTCTTACAACGTCGACTACAATGCTTACAACATGCGTTGAGTTTCTTTATGGAGTAATCGACCCATAGAATGGAACGTGCTGATGGCGGCAGTACAATTTTGGTACCCTGAAAACCATGTATTTCTCTTTGTCTTGGAAGAAGTCTGCCCGACCTACGAGGAATTTTCTTCCATGTTAGGGATATTTCGCGACATTGCTACGAATCTGCCTGAGTTTTCTCAATCTCCCCAGGAGTTATTAGCTAGAATTCTCCATGTCTCACCCTAGGTGGGTGGATCTTTGGTTACTGGAGGAATGGTTTCTCTTCCAGCGGTACTGCGGTCCATGAATTTGCAGGAGGTTGGTGATACTGGATATACCGGAGCCATCGCTCTCGAATTGGTTTCGAAATTACTGCTGGTGATCGGGGAGCTGCTGATGGACCCACAACTTGCTGTTGTTGCTTCATGGATGTTCTACCATTGCAATCCTGCAGCGGTGATACTGGAGGAGACTCTAAATGGACTGGATGCTTGGCGAGAAGGTCATTCTGACTTTATGAGGGGGAGCCCAGTGATGTTGTTCATGTAGTTGTCTGAAAGATTTTTCCTGGTGAATCCTTTGAAATATCCTTTGTCGGTTGTACCTAACTTCTTTTTGCGCCATTTCATCAACGTGGACCTGGATATTGAGAGCTGGGAGAAATGATTTGTGGAGCATGGGGATTTAAATATGTATTGGTCAGTCCCTTGGTGGGGACAACTACTGCCTATTCTGGAACTGGGAGAATACCCGTACGTCCGACTCGTTAGTCTCAGACAGACCTCTTTTTATTTCCCTTGGCGGCTTCTGTGCCAATTTGCCTGGGAGAAGATCGTGCCACCTCGGACACTAGACTTATTTTCGGTAGAAGATCTGACAGAGTGTCTTCTCTCAGTCTGCTGGGAGATCTTGGCACATCCCTGGGGATTATATGAAGTGGTTGTGGAGAAGAGTAGTCAACAAGATGTTTGCAGTGGAGACCGGACAAAGGTGGCTTATTTTATTTGATACCATGGAGGGGGGTGTGGTAGTTTTTTCAAGGCTAGTTTGAGCTTATCGGTCCATGGAGCGTCTGTGGCACTCCATTCAGGAAGGGGAGTTTTGGGGACCCTAGGATGTAGATGATGACGATGGAGCGGGCTCCTCTGGTAGCTGTGGGTAGGACTTTGGGAGAGTGTTTTTTTGTAATGGGGAATAAATTTGGCTTTTTAAGAAGGTAAGGGGGGAAGGGAGTTATCCGTTCCTTTTCTAATGTAATTGTGCTGTAATTTCTTATTAATAAAATAAGAAAGTTTTTGATCATCTAACTGTGCCTTTAATGAATTTTGTATTTTTTGAACTATGTATACCGATCGCTAAGGCATGCATAACCCTTTTGTTAAAGTATATTTTAGAATGAACTGTAGTTCTCGGAGATAAGGAAAGAATAGTTTTTTGTTAAAAAGAAAGGGTCATGCTTATGTAAGATGTATGAGTTGCCTACGTACCTCTGGGGTTTTGAAAGTTTTAATTTTTCTGAAAATGGTTTTTCACAGAGGATCAGGACCACGTAGTTCTGGGTAGAGGGAAATGAAGAGATTTTTTTTAATAAAAGGGAGATGAGAAGAGTCATAGCGCGCCGAGATTTTGGACTAGGGGTAGAACTTTTTGAGGCGGTCCAGGTTGACTGGACGATCCATCTCTTCTCCATCTAGATCGATGAGCGTGGCGGCACCGCCAGACAAGATTTTTTTGACAATGTATGGGCCTCTCCAATTGGGCTTGAACTTCCCTCTGGGGTCCCAGATGGGCTCTACTATTTCTTTAAGGGATAAATCCCCCTCTCGGACACCGCGGTCCTTGACTCTCTTATTAAATGATCGCGCTATTCGGAGATGGTGCCCTTGTATGTGATATAATGCCTTCAGTCTCTTTTCGTCTAGGAGTGACAGCTCGTCGAGGCGACTTTGGTGCCAGTCCTCTTCACTGACCTTGATTTCAAGCATAACGCGTAACGAGGCTATTCTAGCTCCACATGTAGGATTTCTTCCATGTCATAGACTTGAGAGTAAGGGGTAGCCCCATTAGAGGTTCGGATTGAGGTTCGGTAGCCCCAAAGGGCGTATGGGATTCGGTCGGCCCAATCTCGACATCTTTCGGTCATATTAATAATGATGGCTTTGAGGTTCTTGTTAGCGGCTTTGACTGCACCATTAGTCTGAGGATGGTAGGGAGAAGATTTGTGTCTCTGAATCCCATAGTCGTTGACCACTT
Organism: Sambucus nigra; assembly: GCA_949130495.1. Taxonomy (NCBI): domain Eukaryota; kingdom Viridiplantae; phylum Streptophyta; class Magnoliopsida; order Dipsacales; family Adoxaceae; genus Sambucus; species Sambucus nigra. The sequence continues at coordinate 238,159,343 of OX422222.1, forward strand.
CTGTGACTTATGCCTCGAAATATAACCCTTTATCTGACACCAGCTGATGCAGTATCCCATATCGACACATGATGTTTTTCTTGATGAATTAGGCCACTTTCTTTGCATTCAGAACTGTGTATGACTCGACTTAGACCCATTTTGTGAAGTAATCAATGGAAACTAGGATGGAATCATGCCCGTTGGAAGCCTTGGGTGTAAATTTCCCTATGATGTCGATGCCCCAGGTGGAGAACGGCCAGGGAGAAGTCATATTGTATAATTATCGTGGAGGCAAGTGTTGAAGGTTAGAGAACTGTTGGCATTTGAGACTTCTCCATACATAGGCGGAGCAATCCTAGATCGTGGTGGTCCAGTAATAGCCTTGTCGTAGGGTTTTCTTAGTAAGAATTCGACCATTCACGTGGGGTTCGCATTCCTCGCTGTGGATTCTCTGCATTACCTCTTCAATGTCAGCCCCTGCGATGCAGTGTACAAAGTTCCTTTTAAATAGTACTTTGTGACAAATGATGTACTAGGCGGACAGTCTTTGGAGGGTTTCTCGATCTTTCTTATCGGAACCCTCAGGATACCTACCATGCTTGAGGAGGTACTAGATATCATAATACTAGCAATTGGCTAGCTCAGGATCTTCTTTGGTGATGAGCTTAATGTGGTAGTAGTGGGTTGGTTTATCTTGCTTTTGATCTAGGGAGGGGGCCATTATTATTCCTTCGGGCATGTCGACTATGAAGGCTAGGGTAGCAAGGGCATCAGCTAGGTTATTCTTTGCTCGAGGTAGGTAATGGAAGGTGATGTCTTAGAATTGAGAGGCTAGTTCTTCTAGGTGGGCATGGAAGGGTTGGAGTTTCTCGTCCTTGACTTTCCATTTTCCAAGCACTTGACCAATGATGAGGGCAGAATCCCCATAGACATCTAGGCATTGGATACCTTTCTTGAGGGCAACTCTGAGGCCTACCATGCATGCCTCATATTCAGTCATGTTGTTGGTTTAGGAGAAATCCAATTTAATGGCGATGGGAGTGTAGGAGTCGTCTAGGGCAATCAGAATTATCCTAATGCCATATCCCTTTTTATTGGCAGCGCCGTCAAAGAACATTTTCCATCGAAGGTCATCTTGAGCGGCGCAGAGGATGTTTTCATCTGGGAATTCAGAGATTCAGACATCATCTTCTTCCATGGGGTAGTCAGCAAGGTAGTTATATATGTCTCTTCATTTCATGGCTTTCTGCTTAACGTACACGATATCAAAATCGGTTAGGAGCATCAACCACCGGTTCATTTGGCTGGATAAGGCGGGATTCTTAAGTAGGTACTTGATGGGGTCCATTCGAGATACCAGTTTAATGGGGGAAGTCAAGCATATAGTGTTGCAACATTGGGGTGACCCAAATAGGCACGACACATGCTTTTTCCAAAGTAGTGTAGTTGACTTCGTACCCGGCTAATTTACGACTGGGGTAATAGATGGCTCTTTCTTTGTAGGATTTTCAAGATATTGGGCTAGCAAATCCCTAGGTACAGTGTCGATTATGGTTAGGTATAGGAGTAAAGGGAGACCGGGCTATGGTGGCATGAGTATTGGAGGTTGGGTAAGATATTGCTTGATTCGGTCAAAAGCTTCTTGGTAGGCCTCGTTCCAAACCTTGGTTGAATCCTTTCAGAGGAGTGTGAAAATAGGTTCGTAGATGGAGGGTAGCTGGCTAATGAATCGACTGATGTATTGCAATTTTGCAAGGAAACCTCGGACTTCTTTCTCTATTCGTGGAGGTGGCATCTCAAGTATGGCTTTCAGCTTAGCAGGATCTACTTATATCCCCTTCTCACTAACCATGAATCCCAAGAGTTTCCCCTTTGTAACGCCGAAGGAACATTTTTGTGGATTGAGTCTCATCTGATATCATCGCAGTCGTTCGAAGAACTTTCAGAGAGCGGGAACATGACCTTCTCTAGTTTTGGATTTGAAAATCATATCATCCATATAGACCTTGAGTTCTTCGTGAATCATATCGTGAAGGATGGTTGTGGGAGTCCTCTAGTAGGTATCCCCGACATTCTTGAGACCAAATGGCATAACAGTGTAGCAAAAGGTTCCCCATGGGGTGATGAACGCGGTCTTTTCTTGATGATCTGGGTGCATTTTGATTTGGTTGTATCCAGCGAACCCGTCGATGAATGACTTGAGAGCATGACTAGATGTATTGTCCACGATCATGCCGATATTTGGTAATGGATAATCGTCCTTTGGAGAGGCTTTATTCAAGTCTCGGTAGTCTACACACATCTGAACTTTCCCTCCCGATTTCGGCACAGGCACTATGTTGGCTAACCATGTGGGATATTCAATCACATGAATGAAACATACGTTCAGTTGTTTGGCCACTTCTTATTTAACCTTGAGCAACCATTCGGTGCGGAGCTTTCTCAACTTATGTTTAACCGACTTGTAATCTGGAAGAGTTGGGATCTCATGTTGAGCTATTTCAAGATTAATATCGGGCATATCGTCGTAGGACCATGCGAAGACATCCACGAATTCCTTCAGTAATTCTTTGAGTTGTGCCCGCTCATGCTCGTTGAGGGTAGCCCCAATCCTAATATCGCGCAATTAGCTACTAGAACCGAGGTTAAAAATAACAGTCTCTCCTTCATTAACTTGAATGTGGTTATGTTGTTTGTTGTTAACTTTATTTAGATGAGTTAAGAATTATTCATTTGCAAAATCATCATCATCATCAAAATTTGATTAGAATCTAAACAATTAATGTAAGGCACAACAAGATACTCAAAATCTTTGTTTATTTCATTGATAGGAAAAATAGCATTGAGAACCTCATCAAAGGAGGTCTCGATTACATTTGAGCAAGGATAGACAATAGAAGAAGAGATGGAGTAAATATTGGGGTTAGGTGGGATTTCAACAGGTAGAATGAGCACAGCATGCCAGTTGGGGAGAGGTGTATCATTAGCTTTAATCAAGTGGGATGAATCTGGTGATGTAGTTGCTAAATGAACCATGCAGAGTGTCAGCCTTAGTGTCTGTAAGTTAAACGAATCGTCGGAGTCACTTCCCTCAGAATCTATGGTATCTTTGATGAGCGGTTGTACATGGTGTTGGGAACTTTTGGCACATGAGTAGCTGTCTTGGAAAAAGATCTATATTCTAGGCTCATCTTCTTATCTGTATGGTCATACCATGGTTTTAAAAAACCGTAAAAGGGGAAGTCTTTGCCCTCTTTGATGAATATTCCTTTCAAGGAGTCACCTGGGATAGTCTGGGTGCAGTCTAATATTCTCTTTGGTCGATACTGGAGAATCATTCTGAGCTCTTGTTATGATGGTTGATACCCCAAACCACAAGGAGGGAAATCTTTCTTTAGTTTAATGGGATCAAGTATCCCTTGTTGTCTTTGTCCTAGCCCCAGTCCGGGCATGAAGTGTATGTTTCTGAACATTTGAATCACATTGACATTGCCATGAGGGTCGTATTCTCGACAAACCCTTTCTTTGAAATCGTCCCCTGGCATGAGTAGGAGTGGTTCAACTCAGAATCTTGATAGGAGCATATCATTTGACCCGTGATTTATCTCAAGGATTGGATTGTTAGTACTTGCACCCTCGACATTGTCGTCATCGCCCAAAATGGTAATGACCCTTTTATCGGCGAAGAACTTCAATTTCTGATGGAGTGAGGAAGACACACCCTTAATACTGTGGAGCCAAGTTCGTTCGAGTAACAGGTTGAAACAAGCGGGGATGTTAATAACTTAGAATTCAATGATAGGGTTTATAAGGCCAGCCCTTATTACAAGTTTTATGGATCCCATCACCTCTCGACAGGTATTATTGTAGGCACGTACAACAGCGGAGGTTGGAACAAGGTCACTTTCCTTCTGTCCTAAGTATTTGAAGGTTCTTAATGGGTATACATTCAAGGCAGATCCATTATTGACAAGAGAGAGTGGTACGATATTCCCCATAACTTCAGCGGAGATGTTGAGTGCATGATTATGGTTTGGCCCAATTCTAGGGATTTCTTCTTCGGAAAAGGATAGAATTCGGGTAAAAGTCAAGGATCCGACTAAATTTACTACTTCTTTTGGTGTAGTAAAAGGAGGAACTGTGGGTCCAGTGAGCAACTTGATCAAAGAATTTCTCTGTAGCTGAGAAGACATGAAAATCCCCCATAAAGTGATGTTAGCTTGAGTTTTCTTCAGTTGATCGAGGATCTTGCTCTCCTCGAGGGTCATCTCTAGCATAGGAAGATTTTCAACTCCCTTCCCCTTGTCATTTGCGGGTAGTGAGCCTGGGATCTGGTAATGCCTTCATAATCTGGTCATATAATTTACTAAAGAAGGGAAGAACATGAAACTCGTTTCTTCATCAATCTCGGGTTATTCTGCCATCTTATTTATGTCTCCAAGGAGTTCTTCAAATGATATCATCCAACACATATCGGCTACCGGGCCAATCTTCTCAAAATCTTTTTCTTCGTTTGAATCTTTGAATTCTTCCCCCCATCTGGTGGCAACAACTCTGTTTTTCCATATAAAGTCAATGAATTCCACAACTTCAATGTCTTCTTCATACAGGTCTTCCCATTATGTGGGGATATGTAAGGGTGAAGGGACAAGGCGTCCTTGTGACTTCAGAGTATCAAGTAACTCAGTCATACTGCAGGTATTATTGTTTTGCCTTAATAATCCTACCATGATCAGGACAACATCATCTAGGCTGACTTCATTAGTTGGTACCACCCAATTATCTGACTTTCGGGCCCATTTTCGTGCTTATAAGAACAGTGTACTGAACTTCCCGCAATCAACGATCATCTGTGAGGGTAATTTCATCCCGAACTCTAGGAGTTGGTTTAACACTTATGATAATTCCATACTTCCATTTTCAGAATGGGTACGGACAGCGATGTATGCTATGGTAAGGAGTGACAGTGCCTGATCAGCGAGGCTAACAGGGTGTAGGAGGAAATATGGGCAAGTTTGAGAGGTTTGGGAGAGTGTATGGGTGTGATATTAGTTGAGGGATCAAATTCTGGGTTCATTTCTAGGAAGATGTCATTGGTATGATTTGGGAGTGGGTTGCGATTAGTGTTTGGTTTAGGATTGACTGATAGGGCAATGGTACCCTGATCAATTAGACCTTGGATTATGTTTCGGAGGTGAAAGCATTGGTTGGTGGTATGGACAAAAGTTTGGTGAAAGGCGCAATGGGAATCTTCCTTGAAGTTTCTTGGAAGTGGGTTTGGCGATGAACGGGGGTCCAAGGGTTTGATAAGGTTTTGGCTTAACAGGGCTTGATAAAATTTAGAGAGGGGAGCATGGAGCAAGGTGTATTACTTTCGAACTGGGACAGGGCGGCTTTCTGGTGCCCACAATGTGGTTGTTTGAGAGATGTTGTTAATGGTTGAGACTACAACACTGGCAGGTTTGCCATATTTTCTGGGGGTGAACTGTTCGGACACTTTCTTTGGTTCAACCTCTGTTTTAGTAAGACCTTCCTTGATTTTTACTCCTGCTTCTCTGAGAGCTCGAAATTGGGGATTGTACTGTCCTCCCATAGTTGCTCGGACATGGGGAAAGAAGTTCTTTTTCACTATGTAGACTTGTTCTTCCTCAGATGGCCGATTAGTCATAGTGGCTGCCTTTTCCCTCCATCGGGCTATGAAGTTACTGACTGATTCCCAGAGTTCTGTTTGAGCAGCTCTAAATCACGGCGAGTGACCTCAAGATCTTTGTTGTATTTGTACTGCGACATGAATTCATGAGCTACATCTTCCCAGCTATGGATTCTGGACTCCTCGAGAGACAAAAACTATTGAAGGGCTCTATCCTTCAAAGTTTACTGAAATAGTTAGGCCATCACTTCTTCAGAAGCCCTTAGGAGAGTCATAAAATGGTGATAACTGCGAAGATGAACAATCGGTGGTCCACTTCCTTCGAATTTCTCGATATTCAGTATCTTAAACTTCTCGGGTAATCTCGCCTTTGGATATGGAGACATGTGGGTGTAGTCCATATAATTTCTAGATATTTTGACTTGGTTGAACTTCTTAGTTAGAATCTTGAGATCTTCTTTGACCTTGTTCATCTCTTCCTCTTTTGAATCAACGATCATAGGCAAGTTAGCCCCTGGCTGGGCAAGGTTTGGCATAGGAAGCTGGGAAGGCGGTGACCCATTAACAGGATGGGAATGTGGAGCGTGCTGATACTGTTCGAGAACATAAATAGGCTCAGGACCATAGCATGAGGGAATAGGGCGTTGTTCTCTTGAGGAATAGGAACTTGGTTTCGTTACATTTCTCGGACCTCAGTCTGGAGGTTGTCAATCTTGGACACGAGTTGAGCTAAAACTGTCGTTAGATCGGGCTGCAGAACTGGAACTGGATCTGTGTTCTCCATGGAAAGCGGATGGGTACCGGACTCGGAAGAAGTAGTTGGGTAATAGACGGAGCTCTGGGGTGATTTTACTAAAGACCGAAGTCAATAAGGAGCCAGGCCAAGGGCGTGCGATCGACCTGAGAAGGCGTAAAATGGGATTTATTTATTTATTTAAAAGAAAGAAGGACAATATTTTTAACATATTTTTTTTCGAGATTGAAAGACAAAATATTTTTGGATTTTTGATAGAGGAAGGAGAAATGTTTTTGGATTTTTGATAACGAAAGGAGAAATATTTTTGGATTTTTGATAAAGAAAAGAGAAATGTTTTCGTGAGACGAGTCTCAGCATGATTATTATGTTGTTCTCACTTGTATTAAATTCACCTAAATGCAAAATGAAATGCCGAACGGGACACGATCCTGGAAAAGTTGGGTTTGTAACATATGCAAAGCTATGGATAGACTTGTGACCAGGCTCATAGGCAGGGTCCCATTTTTAAAATGCGCAAAAATTTGGATGGCAGGCTGACCCAGAATTTCGACAGAGTTTCAGGTCGAAACCGGCAATATAACATGTGTTCCCTAGGCTTGACACCTCTATGAGGGTATACAGTTAGTTAGGTGAATCGGAAAGGGTTATCCCCTTTGGCGTGGCTTCCACAATATACGTCTTACTTTTGAGGGCAATCGATACGTGTGGACAAGCCATTTGATATACCTGAGTTTACGTGAATTGCCTCACTATATACCTCATGGGGACGGTACGTGTGAGAGCGACTTTGATATACTCAGTGTATGTGAACGAGTTCCCTACGATATACCTCCCGTCATAACTTCGGTCTAGCGGTAAGATGCGGGGGAACCGTTCGATATACGTCGAAGGTACTTGGCCAATGGAAGGTGAGAGTCATATCGCTTAGGCTAACTGCACCCTGCCGGACCAGCGCCCATCACAAAGTGACCCTCCAGTTACTGGACAAAAATTTGGTCAATCACAATGCTCTTTGGTGATATGATGTGAATCATGCATAATTCTCTTATTAGTATCTTATGATGAGAGTATCTTTCTTGATTATGCCAAACGGGGTGCCAAGTATGAGTACTAATGGTATACCAAGTATGGATGGGTGATGCATGCAACATGGGGATATATGTCATCCTAGTTTCACATTCTGTGAAGTGTACATGGAGAATCTTCTACAAGTGTGTGAATAGAAGCATAAGCATGAGGTAAACATGAATAGTAAAAGGGGAACATGCAAAATAGGGGTATATAAGAAAATAAAACACCCATGTAAATAGAGTCTAGCCCTCAAATAATTCCCTAGTGGAGTCGCCACTATGTCCAACCCCTTCGATCCTCGCAACGGGTGAGAGACGACATAAGAGTGGGGGTCTTATTCTTCTTGGGAGGATCTTGGTTCCGCGCATCCCTCTCAGGAGTGCTTCGATCGGCGTCGGTGATGAGGTGAAAAATATAGAGAGATGGAGCCTCCAGTCTATTTTACTCAAAACAGACAAAAGAAAAGGGAGCCATCCCGAAGGACAGCATCCAAATACATACTGATACATAGAAAACAAAGAATGATTCGAAAAGGTTTCGGAGGCTAACTTACGAAATAGGAAGATGTTAGGCACCCATTTCGCCCTTACGGTCTCTCATGGCTTATTGTTATTTTCATTTATTTCCCCGTGATATATGTGCATGTGTATATGTAACGGAGATAAGAATAATTAACTTGTATCATGGAAGAGATAAAGAGAGTCATCCGTAGATATGTTCCTAAAAGTAATATTAGAAATTAGGATTTATGCGATTATCCTAGCGTCGATCATTATAAGGGAATGATGACGCATGTGGGATAATACATCACTAAGAACAAATATATGTATATAGACAGTATAATAGAGTTAATGTTTAAAAATATAGGAAAAATATAAAAAAGTAGGAAAATGACTCGAGGCTCAAGTTTTATCCCAAGATGCCTACGTAGCCTATAGAGGCATCAAAGTCCATATAGTATGTATGCAAACGAGGGGTGGGGTTTATCCCATAAATCCAACCGGGGACTTCTCTTATGTGTGTGTGTGTGTAAAAAAGTATTTTAGTTGTGAGAAAAGTGTGAGAATTTTCATTTGGAATATATGAGCAAACCCTCTTTTTCTTATTTTTTGGGTTTTATTTATATGAAAATAAGAGATGTGCAATAATACTAGATAAAAAGTATATTAGGATATATGAGATGAGAGAATAAAAGTGCTAAGTAATAAAACAAATTAATGCGAATTTAGGATAATTTAAAGAGAGAGTTGAGAAAAACCTTCTTGAAGATCTTGAGCTTGGTCTTGGGTATTGGATATCAGCCCTTGCACTTGAGTGATGATCGAGGGTACTTAATTCACCATGTTGGATGAAAACGATGATTAAAGGTGAAGGTTAGAAAGGGATTCGGATGTGAAAATCACGCTGACTTCGAGAGAGATTTTCTGAGCTTGTTGAGAGTGATGGATTTCAGATCTTCCTCTTTTTGGAATGAGGTTAGGCCCTCCTTTTTATAGGACCAGGGTATTATCGATCAGCATAGCCTTGGCCCTACCAATCGATAGGTGTGTTTAGGCACACTGTCGATAGGCAGGGTCTGAGACTTGCCATTTGGCAGTCTCTTTCAGGTTCCTTCGAAAACTCGATTATAGAGCACAAACCCTTGATCTGAATTGTGCACAGGGCGAACCATTGGAAAGGTAATTCAGAGTCATTCAAAAGTCCTTTGGACTTCTCCAGGGTTTGGGAGTTGACTTTGGGTCAAATGTGTCTCGAAAGCGCACGTCTATCCTTTGGACGGGGAAACTTTGAACGCAAATAGAACATTCGTCCGCATGGTAAGTCAAAATCATGGATGGGGTGGACCGTTGGAAAGTTTAGGAGATGTACTTCGACATTCCCAAGAGTTTGACCTGGTTTGGGGAGTTGACTTTGATCAACTGGGGCCTGGAAGCGTTCGGTGACCTTTTGAAGTAAAACGGATCGTTCATCCGTACCGTAAGTCAAAATCACGCACGGGGTAGACCATTGGAAAGAGGATTCTTCACTCTTTGAAGATTCATTCAGTCTCGGCTGAGATAAAGAGTTGACTTTGGTCAAACGGAGCCTGGGAGCGCCCGGTGACCTCCTGATCAAGTTTCGGGGAAAACGGGTCGTTCGTCCACACCGTAAGCCAGAATCGCACACGGGATGGACCATTGGAAAGGGGTTTCAGTTCTCTTCGAAGATTCATTCAATCTCGATCTAGCTGAAGAGTTTGACTTTTGGTCATATGGAGTCCGGGAGTGCCCGATGGCCTTTAGGTCAGTACTCAAGGTGCTACTTAGGTGTGAAATGATGAAAGGAGGTTCTATGAACCTTATGAGAAGTTAGGGGGTATTAGAATGGGGTGTCTACAACGGCTATACTCAATGACTCTCTGCGACAGCCATCAAGACTCTCTACATCAATTATCCAACCTAAGAAAGTATACACTCCCACCTCTCATATTTATCAAGATCTCTCTCTGTCTCTGTCTCTGTCTCTCTCTGATAACTAGTGAGGCGATAACCCACTACATTAAAATCTGACCAACTAACATCGCTATTAACTATAGTGAAACATAACGTTCACTATTTATCATCGTGAAACACTACCACCACCGTTGATGGGTTTTTATTTCTCACAAAGTTTTGTTTTTTCTTTCATTCGCAACTCCACTATATTAACTAATGTTGTGGGTTATAGGTTATGGGCGTTGTTCTAAGACATTAAGTTACGGAGAGATACATTATTTTAATCAAATTTTTATTGAATGTGTATGTGTATAGATATCCATTTATTGATGAAAGCAGGTTTTAAGGGAGTGTGTGTTTGAAGACCCATTATGTATGAAAACTCATTTTAGATATATGGAATCTATATATTTTTAGATTTATTTTTGTAGGTAATTTTTTAGGCTGAGTTATCATAATAGAAGCAAATGAGTTTCGAGTGATGGTTAAATAAAAGAATTGGTGTTAAGAGGAATAATTATTTTTTTCGAAAGAGTTTTCAAAACATACACAAAAAACCACCATGGGATTAACTTCACCCCTAACACACACTTCACTGACTTATTGTACTCTCAGGTATGAATATCTATTGAACTCTTCACTTCATTTATTGGGAATAATCTGAATATATTACTTCTCTCTTAAGATCTTTAGAGTAAGTTCATCAATGAAAGTGTCCATCAACAACAGCACACGAAAGTTTCCCCTCTATGATATTTTGAGTTTTTTTTAATGATTTGTTTGGATCTTTATTACTACACTGTGTGGAGAAGAAAAAATGGTAGAGTTTTTCCAAAATTCTAATGTGTTGATGGTTACATTTGTGTATATGTAATGCAGTTGTTGAATAACTAGGTGGGCTTGGAGCTCGATTAATTTCTGGTGTATTTATTGTGCAGTGTCTCCGCTTGTGGTTAAAAAGTTATTATCAATAGCTGAAGTGTAAGCCACAATACAAGTTTTAAATCTTAATAAGTATGGGGTCTAATTCCATAGAAATTGGTAACGCTATTGTTTAATTACATTTATAGAGACATTTTATCAAACATGTAATGTGAGTATCAAATTGAATGTGAATTTGGTTGAATTAAATGAAAGTAACTATAAAGTACAAAAAAAAAACAAGTAATTTAGAATTTAAATAAGAGTGGAGGTTAGAGATCATGAGTCTAATATGAATCTTAACACAAAGATTGATTGACTATAAAGATGTATTAAACTGGTGAATCCTTATGTGAAATCAAATACCAAGTGTGAAGGTCTTAACCCACAACACCTATCTATTATGAACAATTAAAACCAATTGAATTAGAATTGTGGAGATCCATCAACTATCCATGTTGCTTGACAATATGGATGAAGACAAATCCCCAAAATATTAACTCAACTTCACCAATCAATACATTCTATAATCAATCTATGATAAATTAAACACGGTTCATTTTGAATTCACTACCCTAACTAAATAGATTTAGCAATTCATATTTGACAATACAAGAGAAATAGAAATAGAGATGAAGTAGAGAAAGCAAGCCATAGATCATGAATGAAAGTACAGCTTCAATATCCAATTATCTTCAAATTTGGACCCTTTGTTTCTTCCTCTTTCTCACTATATAACTATCTAAGTACGAAGTATCTACTATCCCTAAGCTAAGATCGTTGTCAAAAGTCCTCCCAAAGGCTTAAAATATGCCATCTTAAAACTAAAATCTCGTAATGGTGCTGTTGTAATTTTTTTAATGAAGGAAAATACATCCTGTCATAGTAAATACATCCTAACATAGGAAAATACATCCTGAATGGAGCAAAATACATCCTGACAGGGGAGAAATAGATCATGTTCCTTGCTCTCCAAAATGCCTAAAAAATATCCAAAACTCCATTAATCCTTCTTTGAAGAGTTAGAAATCATCTTTTAAAGCCAGGACATGTCTTTTATGGGAAATGAGCTTTGCTTCACTTATAGAATGCTTCCATGACCCTACGAAAGCATACATTTAAAGTCAAATAACATATATCATTCAAATAAAATTTATGCACATAAAAATAGCTCAATGGGTTGGAATTAAGGCCTCAGGGAAGATGTATTGTCCATATATATATATATATATATATCACTATATATGTGTAATATTAGGCTCTAATCACACAACCCCAACTAGTTTATACTAGGCCCTAGAGTATGAAGGTGTCATAAAACAAGGAGACAAATGGCTTAATTCACTACACCAAAATTTTCAACTTGTCATGGTAAAAAACTTTGACAAATCAAACTTGTTTCAGTCTTTGACCGTGACAAGTTTGGGGCTGACAAAGGTATTTATCACGGACTTGTCACAGTCAAAGATCGTGACATGTTTGTTAGATTTGTCACGGACTTTGACCATGACAAGTCCGTGACAAAGGAAAATTTATCACGAATATTGACCGTGACAAGTCCGTGAGAAGTTTCCTTTATCACTAACTTGTCACTGCCACTACCCAGCAGTATATTTGTACTTGTTATAGTGAATTTTAACCTGTCCAAACATCATATATATCAAGAAGCATTCAATATTCAATAACCATCACAAATAAATACGAATATCATAACTAAAACTAAAGAAACATGTAAATATCCATAATAAAAACCAAACCAACATTTGAATATCCATAATCAAATAAAAAAAATACAAATAATATCCAATATCCAAATAGAATAAATAAAAATAATGTCATAAAGTAGGGTCTAAAATAGATTGGAGGAATAAGAAAGGCCACATGACATATGCATTGAGACACCCATCAATTCGCCGAATGCCACATTGTTCTTGCAGCCAAAAATGTGAATTCTTTTTTTCGGCTAAAATATGCATGACGAACACCTTTACCTCAATGTCTTTCAGGGGACGTCCATGAACTAACATACCAGGAAGGGTGCCCAACTCCCTCGCTATCGGCTCCCCACCAAATACGTCTATTAAAAACACGATTGGCCAACCTATTATTGACATAGGCCATTCAACTGGGTCAAGATGGGAACTGAATCATATTAAGGAGGCGAGTTTGTGCGTATCGACGATGAAGCAGTGACGTCCTCGTCTACCTCCTTTTCCTCCCCCTTCCCCTTGCTCTTTCCTTTGCCTTTATTGAAGGTTCCCTCATTATAGGTGGACCCCCATTGACACTTCATGAAGGCATAAATATCTAGGACCGTTACCTCCAACCTTAATATCTTATAGTCATGGGTCTCCACCTTATGTGCTAACCCGATGTTGTTCATCTCCATCCCAACGATCCTCAACTTCTCCCCTGAGATATCACCCCTTCAGTCCTCCCCTTGCGATCTTCCCCGAGCACTTGGTTGAGTGCATTCATAACCAAAGATGCTTTATCATCATCAGACTGCTTTTCATGCACTTCCTTAAGATTTTCTTGAAACGACAAAAAGTACACGATTAGTTAATTAAGTTAATAAAAAAATTATAATGTAATTAAAAAATCAAATAATTATAACTTACAATCGCAGCTGTGATGCTCGGGAACACCTCTTTATCATTTCCCTTCTTCGTCTGAATTGCCACATAGGCCTCGACCTTATGTTTCATACCCCTAGCACCACTCCCTGTCTCTTGAAATAAAATAATGAAGAATTAGTAAGTAGCGTAAAGTAATGCTAAAATAGAATAAAATGAAACTAAAATTAAGTAAAAATAAAAACTTACCATCCTGTGCTTCACCTTGGCGTAAAATGTCAGCCCGGAGTAGTGCAAGTCCTCCTTTTTTACCCGATTTTCCATTCCTGATTGAAGATATGCTAATTGTCGCTCATCGAATTCATCGTCGACAAATTGAATTTACTGTGACAATGAGATCGACTCCTTCGACGGGACGGTGTCACGCACTCTCATAATGGACTCTCGGGTCTTTCCAAAGTACCGTGCTCACATGTTTTTCTTCCATGTCTTATATTGTTCCCTCGACGGTTCCAATGTGGAGTCACGAACATATGGTGGCAGGTCGAATTGATATTGTCAAACAAATACAAACCAAAAATAAAGTAAGTGTTAGTTGTATTTAAATATAAATATAAATACACTACCTATAGTTCCCGCTAGATGCCCATCTTGAGATCATTTGACACAGACCTCTAATCAGTGTACCCCGTGTTGATGATAGCCTGAAGAAACTCCAGGGGATGTAGCCAGTAATGCCATCTTGTTCTCGATGACAAACCCTAATTTGCCCCATTTTGGGGGTTTAGTGGTTGAGGACCCCTCATCGCCTCCGTTACCGCGCTGCACTGATGAAGACATAATCTGTAAAAATTATTCTTATTAGTACAAACATCTATATGAGAGTGTTATTAAATCCAAATGAATTAGAATATTTTACGGGTTAACGACATTATAAATCTAAAAATATTGTTTCAATATCGGGACGTGTCATAACTTTGAATTAATTCTTAAAATCCAAGTTAACATATTCACTAACCATAAAACCAATTTTGATTCAAATCTGATAATAATAAAGAACTAGAAGAATACAAGTTAACGACATTATAAATCTAAATATTGTTTCAATATCGGGTCATGTCATGGACTTTGAATTAATGATTACTTTAATTAAAACCCAAATTAACATATTCACTAACCATAAAACCAATTTTGATTCAAACTTGATAATAACAAAGAACAAGAAGAATACAAGTTAATGAAATTATAAATTTAAATATTGTTTCAATATCGGGTCATGTCATGGACTTTGAATTAATGCTTAATTCAATTAAAATCCAAATTAACATATGCACTAGCCGTAAAACTAATTTTGATTTGAATCCGATAATAATAAAACCCTAGAAGAATACAAGTTAATTGCATAATAAATATAAATATTGTTTCAATATCAAATCATGTCATGAACTTTGAATTAAAGTAGTTATAAATGTTACAGAACCGTTATGTCATTCATTCGCATGAGAATAAATGCATGCATGAACCCCCCAAATCAAGTGTTCTATAACAAGTTGACTTAATGTAAATTTAAACATGCATGACTAGATTATAGTAACGAGAACTGCAATAGTTATGTTTACACATGTATTCTCATGTGTTCTCATGTGAATGCATTATTACTTGTTACTTTCTATCTAAAATTTATAGTATATTTCATTTAATTATGTCTTACTTATATTCGGTTTAATCACAACCCTAAATGTTAGAAATGCCTAGGGCCAACCAATTCAATGGCCATCTAAGTGTTCATATCCACCAATCAACAATAATTCAAGAATCCAAAACAATAATGCAAATAATAATGTGATAAATTAGAAATTCCTAGGGCCAACCAACTCAATGACCATCTAAATGTTCAAATCCACCAGTCAACAACAATTCAAGAATCCCAAAAAATTCAACAATTCAATATATATATATATATATATATATATATATATATATATATATATATATATATATATAGAGAGAGAGAGAGAGAGAGAGATATGGTCTCCGCTGCTACAATTAGAGAAAATAAATTTCAATTTCAAAATTGAATACCAATTTCAATTTATACCAAAAGTCAAATACACATTATACACCCAATTTCAATATACACATAACAACTTCAGAATACGAATTTCAAATACAAATACCAATTTCAGAATATCAATTTCAATATAAAAATACCAATTTAAATATACAAATACCAATTTCAATTTACACCAAATACACACACACTAAAATCACACTAACACACACACTAAAACACACACTAATACCCACACATTGAAACACCCACACTCACACACATACACACACATTGAAACACACACTACGACACACAGACACTGAAACAAACTCTAACACATGAATACACACACACACACACACACACTAACCCAGTGTCCACACATGCACACTGACGTGCACACACACTCACACACATACACACACACCCCTAAGGAAATATATATATAGAGAGAGAAAAACATACCTGATAGAGAGAAAGAGAGATAGAGCATCACATGTTAGACAGCCAGAGAGAGAGAGAGAGAGAATCACAAAGGTTAGTTAAATAAAGGAGGGAAGGGAAACGAGGGAAAGAAAAGGTGAAGCGGCAAGGGTTTTTTCTTTTTAATGTTGTCACTGACGTCTCACGGTAAAAAAAATTAATAAAAAATGCATATTTTTTTTATCACAGTCATTGACCGTGACAAGGCTTTCTAGGTGAAGGGTGCTATTTTGGTGCTTTTTTAATGTAATGATTCCTAACAACAAGAAAACGTAAAATTAAAAATAAAAGTGCCACTTTTGCGGATCTCAATTGCATTTAGTGTATGCTATAAGCCTTTTGAATTCCTAGGTTACCCTCAAAGACGGGTGAAGTCTCGTGAGAGTTTACAGTGAATGTACCCATAATATTCAAACTCTTCAATATTTTATCCCGGATTCTCATTATATGAGCGCTCAACAAAATTTCCAAAACAAATTTAACTAGCTATCAAAAAACTTTATTTTAACATTAAAGTTCAAAAGTTATATTAATAATGAAGTCAGTTTATATGGTTAATATATGGGGATGTTAATGAACTATGGCCAATGAGTGAAAACAAGGTCCTAAAGCTAAAAAAACCTAGATTTCTCTCAAAGTTATGCTTTGACTCAATCATCATCGGGAGTATACTCACAAAAATTTAACGCTGGGATATGGTGTAACTCTCACTATATGTGAGATAAAATAGAGTATATGCACTCAAAAATTAGATCTCACGTATAAATAAGAAAAAAATGCCTTATATTGAAGAATTTATAATCTCGTGAAAGGATTCCATTCACTAGCTAAGCTAAAATGCACTCAAATTATCCTCTCAATTGTTTCTACCTTGAAATTATATTCTACCTAGGATTACATAGAACTTTTATCTGGGTTGTAATGGGTCTAGGTTAAAGGCTAAGGAACAAAGAGCAAATGGGATTCAAAGGTGTTTGGGGAATGTGTTGAGAACTACAACGAAGATTACATAAAAGGCACAATGCATTCAAGACTTGAATTAAAACTTGCACTCTTTGTTTTCTTCAATACTTTTCTTGATTTTTTTCTTTTTGTTTTCTTTTTCTAATTTTTTTGCATGCAATTGTTTTTTCATTTTCCTTATTTTTCTTTTCCCCTCACTTTTTTCACTTTAGAAATTCTCCTTTAGAAATATACATACTTAATACAAAATGTCCTTAAACATTTCCCAACATAAGGGTATGGATACTATACACAAATTATTCTCCTAATATGGAGAGGGTAGTGGTATTGGGATGTAACAAAAGTCTAATTAACAGCTTAGGGGGATTAGAGATGGGTTAATGTATAGATAGGGGTAGACTAAGTCTAAGGGTGATGTCAATAATGACCTATGATCATCTTCTACGTTTCGTGTGAATCTTCAGTGTTAACTCGTTGATGGATTTTTCTTGAGTTAACACTTAGGTGATAAACTTATCTAGCTACCGATCGAAATATGAAAATGAGATTATGTAATGAGGTACGCTTTTCAAAGTATGAGCAGATTAGATGTAATTAAACCCTCACAATGAGAATGACTCTAAACTTTCTAGGGTCTAAGTCTCGACTTTTTATTTTCAAGACTTCCAAGTTAGTTTTGCTAACTAACCTCGATTTAACAATTAGGTTGTGTAATGTGCTCCTAATTCTCCAAGGATTAACAAATATAAAAAAACTCTTGATTAAGATACTAGGTGAACTTGGATACTACGCAACATATCATACTAGCAAATTTAAAATTTAATGGACATGTATCACGAGCATGCAACGGGAAATCGGGAAAAATAATATATCATTGGAGTAAAGCTACTAACAAAAGAGAAGAGAATAAATAAGAGAAAGAAAACTAAATAAAAACTAGAAAAGAAAGTAATTTTGGATTTTTAAGATTTTCTATTGTTTTTGAGTTTATTATTATTATTATTATTATTATTATTATTATTATTATTATTATTATTATTATTATTATTATTATTATTATTATTATTATAGAATTGTGCTTCCAACATGAAAGGAGAGCGATGGCAATCCACTCCCCCCTAACTAAATTCGACATTGTCCTCAATATCACAAAAATGGCATGAGACTATGCATGCAAGCATAAATTAGAGATTAGAGTGGGAAGTGATATCACCTCACTTTCGGCAAAAAATAAGAACATAGACAATGCACAATGTAGCACCATGCATGAAGAAAATACTAAAATAAAAGAAAAAAATCAACTATATACAAGAATAAATATAATACGGTGACAAATAATAGTGTGGAAAATAAAGCACATTCATGTCAAAATGAGGCATCACAATTATATGTGCAAATATGGATATGATGCTATGTGTATGTCAATTTAGACCAATGCACAACACAAACAAACTTTTTCAGCATACCAAAAATGAAAATTACTACAATCCCATTCATGTTATAGCAAGAAGTATTATGGCACCACTCTAAGAATACAAGTCAATTTTGCAAAGTAGTGAGCAAATGGGATGAGAATGGGTGGTGGTATGAGAGAGTGAAAAACCTCACAATCACACAAAATTTTCACTTGGGCATTTCGTCGAACACTTGGGTGCACATGTGGATAAAGAGCAATCGTTGTTCATTTGACTTAAAGGACGCCCAAAATGGTGTTCAACAACACAATTTATCATTGGAAATGGATCAGAAAAATCAAGCATACAAGAAAAAAAATAGTGTGATCAATGTTGGTGAAAGGTGTGACAGGCACCAATAGAAAATGGGTGAAGTTGCATTAAAAATTAGGTGTGGAAATTTTTCAAACACTTGGTATGAAACATTGAAAATGGCTATGTGAGTTCAATTTACTTGAAGCAATCCCAAAATTTTATCAATAATAATACAAATCAAATTCAACAATCCACAAATGGTATCCAATGATCATTTAAAACTGGCCCAAACACCAATTCAGAGGAAAGTTTATCCCAACACTAAAAATCCATGAAAACATGCCCAAACACCACCAACTAAAATCTTTCCCACAAACTAAAAATGTTTTTATTAAAAAAAATAAATCCCTAAATACCAAAAAAATTGAGAAGTTTTAAAAATTGAATTTGATCACCCTAAAAAAATTTAGCAACTAAAATAAAATGAAATTTCACCACCCAAAATTGAAAATGAACCCCAAAAGACAAAAATCAAACTTGATTATGAACACCCCAACACCAAAAATGTACAACTTTACCAATATGACCCCAATTAGTTGAAAAATATCACCGTAACACCCGTAACATTTATAATGACCAAAGCAACCATCACTTTTCAAAATGATCAAAATTAGCAAAAATTACCACCACAATGCCCCGAATATTCCAAATTGATTCTAATGCCCTCATACTCATGAATGCAACAAATATGGAGGGATGCTCTCACTAATATACATAAGTGAAGAAAATGGAATCAATATCTCCTCCTGGTGGATACACAGGTCCACCAAAAATTTGAAATATCCACAACATCATAGACCAAAAGACGTAAAATTTGAAGGTTTTTCCAAAATACGAACGTCACAAAAAAAAAATTGATCGAAAAAATTTCACTATTATGACATGGTGGGGAAAATTATTGATCCTATGAGAAGTTTACCAAAATTAAGACAAGTGGGAAACAATCTATAACATGTATGTTCGGCTCTAAATCTGACGATGTAACGAGATACACTTTACGAAACATACATGAGATAAAATATAACACGAAATCCTTATCTTGGAAGAAATGAACCCCAAATTGATTTAAATAACCCCAAAAGACATCATCTCGCTCCATGAAAAGTAACTCACGCAAATGAAATTCTTCTCCATAAATGTGAGTGACTTGTGTTTGGGTGGGTGTAAGTATTGAGTTACAGTGTTGTAACTCATCAATGCACCATATCCTCATAACTTCCTCAACTAATGGATTCACTTCCAAAAATGGACATTCTTATATAAACTCCATGTGAGATGAAGAACAAATGAGCCCTTTAGTTGTCCATGGGGGTACAACAGACATTGGTAGTGTTCCACATTGGGGCAAGCTCTCATGAAAGAACTCTCCCTTACCTTCTCTCGCCGAGAAAAAAATGTCAATGATAATTGGCGATGCATTCAACTCCAAACCAGGATAAGGTATTTTACAAAAGGTACGAGAAGAAGGGATATTAACTAAAGGAGATGCGAATTCCTCGTGAAAATGGGAGGTTCATCATATTGGCACTTAGAGTCAAAACATAGGTGTAACTCCTCAACTAGGCTCTCCACGTCTTCTACATGACACAGATTAACACACACCCCATCATTAATATTATTGTCATCCTTATCCTCACAAAGTGGTGGATTAGCAATGTTAAAATAAGTAATGTCAATTCGAGCTTTATATTATAAAATGTTCCACATATTCATTACCCTATTCCGACAACTAATAGTGGCATCCTAGGCAGCTAAAAATGAGCGACCTGAAATGACCGAAATTTTTATTCAACATTTGCTACCAGTTGGGTATCTAACACAACAAAGTCGATGGGAAAATATAATTTGTCTACTTACACCAAGACACCCTCAATAATACCACAGGGGATTTTAACCGATCGGTACACTAGTTGCAAAGTTATACGAGTGGTCTCACCTAACCTAAGTTTTTCATAGACCAGAAATGGGAGAAAATTGATTCTAGCTTATAAATCAAGCAAAAGTTTATTGATGTGGAAATTCAAAATGCAACAAGAAAATGTAGGAAAATCGGGGTCCTTGTATTTGGGAGGGATCTTGTGTTGTTTAATTAAACTCACTTTCCCAGTTACAATGCATCTTTACGAACACGAAGCTTTCACCATGCACACATCTTTCAAAATTTAGCATAAGCAAGAATGTTCTTAATTGCTTCAAGTAAAGGAATGTGTATTTTCATTTTTTTTAAAAGTTATAAATTATCCGCACTTCAACTTTCTTTTTGTGATTGCTTGAGTCTTTGTGAATTAGGTGCCAAAATGGGACATTTATCAACCTCAACCGGCTCATTTTTTGCCACATCCAATTGATTAGGCATAAATTCTTCACATTTATCCCCTTAATTTCGGTATTTTTTTGATCCCGTGCGATGTAAATAGCTTGAATTTGCCTCATATCTAAGCTACTAACCCTTTTTGGCAATTATTTCGTAATTTGTGTATCTCTTGTGTGTTTTACAGGTATTTCATGCAAGTTAGTGCCAAAGAGAACCCAAAACAGTGAAAGAAAACCAAGAAATGGGGAGTTAAAGGGCATTTTCATAATTTTTCAACCTTATTTCGAAGGTGGGGCCAACTGTAAATTTGAAGAGCTTTTAATTACAAGAACACTGGAACACATGGCACCCCAATCGGAGTACCGGTGTGAAAGTTATGAGCAGTCAAAGATAGAAGAAAAAGTCAAAGAAAATCGAACCAATCTAGATCGGACCGATCCGAAATACAAAAGTTCCAGTGAACCCCAGACCAAAGACGGACCGAAGTTGATGAAAATTAAAATAACCGCTCCGGTCATTAGTCATGATTCAGATCCGTTACAAAATTAGTCACGCTTTCTAAGTGTGACAAATTATTAGATACGGGATTTTTATTTTGTGCTTATCTTTGAGCCAAAAGAATTTTGTGTTTTGGGGACTCTTCTAAACGACCTCTAGACTATATATTTAGTCATTAGGACTCTTTTTATGAAGATTTCATTGATGAAAGAGCTCTATAATAAGTAGGAACATCTAGGAGAAGAATTTACATACTTTGCACCATTAATTCAAGAGCTTTTCCATTTTTTCTTTAATCTTTGATTTCTTCTTGCATGTTCTTGTTCTTCAATATTGGTAACTTTTATTTTCAGCACTTTTATTATTATTTCTCATGTTTAATATCCCTTTCAACGCAATTATGATTTCATGCAACGTAGTTAATTCATGCATAGTTAGGTTCAATATGTCTAGCTAAATTCTTTATGGTTGGAATGCATGAACTCAACCTGATGTGGTAGTTGCATATGTATAAAATTAGTCATCTAAATTTATTGGTTTATTACAACTGTATTGCGTAGAAACACGACAATTATAGATCTTTGGATCTCGTTTGCTTCAGGGTAAGCGGGATGCTTCAGAATGCAATTCGAGTGTAACTATCGCAATACCGATTTACTCATCCTCTGATTAAGTATGGTGCGGGATTGAAACTCATATACGTAATTCTTGGGAGTACTAAATTCTGGGTCTAATTAATCACTAAAATTTATGATTAGTTTTATACCAGCAATACTCTAGGGTTGAGGGATTGTATTTCCAAACTGTTTTTCTCATCATATAATTCAAGTTTTAGTTTAATCATCTTCAGTCTTTTAAGTAATTTAGAGTTTGCATTTAGTTAATTAGTTATTTCCCATCTCAATCATGTTTTTGTTTCTTTTTAGAGTCAAGTTAGGGTTAACAGTCTTACCTTTGTCGTCATGTTCACTCGTCCTAGTTCCCTGAGGATTCGATACCCAGACTAGTCACTATACTCTGCAAGAGTGTAGTTATAGTTTAGGTTTTTGTATTATGGTTGGAAGCCGATAACAACGACTAGCGTATTTACATGGACCCTTGGTTTCCAACACGATCAAAATGGCTCCGTTGTTGGGGTATTAGGTAGACTTAGGTATAGATCGAGTTGATCTAAAACTTTGACCATAAAAAAATAATGAGTATTACGAGGGAGATGCTGGATGAGAGGGAATGGCAAGATATAATAGATGAATTCCTTCGTAATAACTATCCCTTCACATCACAGAAGCCTTCGGAGGAGACTGGGAGAGAGTATTCGCATAATGAGCAAGAAAGAGCGCTAGGAGATATGAGCCTAGAGGACTTTGAGAATGAATTCGGGCCGGTGGATGAGATCTTTACTATCGAAGTCGAATCTCTATTGGAGTGGTTTTGTCACTTACAAGAGAGCGCATGGAAAGTTAGGATATATGATTTCCTTCTTTGTGACCATCCACCCATGCCACTGGAGTTCTTGGATGCAATCAAGGCCATGGTTAGAATATCGTCCGATTTAGAGCTCGATCCATGCATCATCATGAGGGACAATCCAGGCCATTCCAAAATTCACTTTGATATTCTCTCCAAGTCGGCCCATTTGAGCTACAAGGTGATTGAGCACCTCATTGACTTCACTCACCTCATTCATTATATGCCTCGAGGTGTTCATTTTTTCTATTGCGTCGACTCCCAATTGTTTCGACTTTTGGTTTTCGATGTGAGGAAGACGAGCGAGACAAGAAGATAACCAGTCCCCGTGCGAGGGGTCAAGTGAGTTTATATAGAGAGATAATAGGTCGTCGCACCCCCGACGTGTATGGGGTGATTTTTGTTGTATTTTTGAGTCATGTATGAGTGTCATATAGTGTCTTGGTGCATTTTGATAATTTGCTTGTTTTATTTCTCGCACTTATTCTTTTTCTTCTTTAGATTTTAGTCTTTTTGATTGAGGACAATGCAAAAGTCTAAGTTAGGGGATCACAAGTGCGTTTTTCTAAAACTTCACAAATTTTAAAAATGCCCAAAAATCTCAAAAAAATCATAAAATTTTGAAAAATCCAAAAATATTTTTCTTCAAAATAAATAAAAATTGGAATTCAATTTTTTTAAAAATATCATTAAAAGTCGGTTTAAAGTCTCAAATTGTAAAAACCCAATGCACAAAGCTAAAATTGATCAAAGATGGAAATGGTGCGAAAATTGACGACTTAACGAATAAGTGTGAAGATTAACAAAACCCTGTGAGATTTCGAGCCTATCGATCTTTTCGAGTTTTAAAATCAATCTGAGTTAATGATTAACTCATAGTTCTAATTCAACGTTAAATAAGTCGTTGATGATCTTAATTCTTTGTGTCGATCGGTTTTGGAAAAAAAACATGTGTGATATTGCCTTGAAAAGCACGCTACAAATCTCTAAATTAAATTAATCTTGAGATGCATATGGTAAATTAATAAGTAATTCAGACAATGAAGTAGGCCATCGTTTGTTACCCAAAAAGATCGTCCAGAAAAATTCGTGAAAAATCATCCACTTTGTAACCTAAGTTTGAGCCAAATATTTTTTCCTTTCGTTTGACAACCCGAAAAACCCAAATAGCCCAGAATTGAGAAAAATGGAAAAATTCAGAATTTAAGTCCGAAAAGTGCATAAGAAGGGGAAAGAAAAAGAATAGAAATGCTCAATAAAAATAGCAAGAAAAGAAAAGAAGTGAAAAATAGAAAAAATAGAAAACGAAGAAGAAAATGAGCAAAAGCCCGGAAAATCACTCATGGACATCTTAAGAATAGTTTCCAATTCCAAAATTTTCAAACCCATTTCCTTATACCCATTACACCTTAAAACCCGAAAAAGTCCTAACTAAGTCCAAATTGCAAAATTGGTTACTGCGTGGAGAGTTAAAACACAAAAAGATAATAAAAGAGATAAAAAATGTGAATTAAAGGTAATGTTCCCGTTTCCCAGACTGTATTCCAATGATGAGATCTATTCACCATATATTTCCGTCTTTCAATTTGTGTGCGTGACTTTGCGTCCATTATATTTACTCTTTATATCCCGCACACCGAGAGAATAGCCACAATCCGAGAGATTCGTTTGAGAGAGCATCACGTGAGAATTTCAATCAAAACGAATTTTCGAAAAGTAACATAATGATCAATCAGTGGAAGTTAGCGATTTGATTTGTGGCTTCGCGCACACACACTAGGACTTGAGACTTTTGAATATGACTTTAAAGTGACTATTTTTGGGGAGTTTAAATAGTACAATTTTTAAGTATTTTAATTTTTCTTTGAGTCAATAAAGAATTTTGTGGGTATATTGACTGCAAACCCTCACGAGACACCATTCGTCCTACTAGGGTAACCTAGGGGTTTAAAGGCTTATTGTATACGCTAAATGCAATCGCTTTCCCGAGAAAAAGGTATTCTATCCCAATAAAGTTTTTGAAGGGTCTTTAACTCATACTCTCATTCTTTTACATTGCTCGGGACGCGCAAAGTTCTAAGTTAGGGGGTTTGATTAGTCATAAATTCTTCACATTTATCTCCTTAATTTCGATATTTTTATGATCCCGTGCGGTGTAAATAGCTTGGATTTGTCTCATATTTATTATACTAAACCTTTTTGTCAAGTATTTCGTATTTTGTGTATCTCTTATGTATTTTATAGGTATTTCATGCGAGCAAGTGCCAAAGAGAACTCAAAACAGTGAAAGAAAACCAAGAAATGGGGAGTTAAAGGGCATTTTCATAATTTTGTAACCTTATTCCGGAGGTGAGGCCAACAGGAAAGTTGAAGAGCTATAAATTACAAGAACACTGGAAAAAACAACATCTCAATCGGAGTCCCGGTGTGAAATTTATGAGCAGTCAAAGATAGAAAAAAAGTCAAAGAAAATCGGACTGATCCGGATCAGACCGATCCGAAATACAAAAGTTCCAGTGAACCCGAGACCGAAGATGGATCGAAGTTGATGAAAATTAAAAGAACCGATCCGGTCATTAGTCACGCTCTAGATCCGTTACAAAATTAGTCATGCTCCAGATCCGTTACAAAATTAGTCGCGCTTTCTAAGTGTGACAAATTACCATATACGGGATTTTTATTTTCTGCTTATCTTTTAGCCAAAAGAGTTTTGTGATTTGGGGGACTCTACTAAACGACCTCTAGCCTATATATTTAGTCATTAGGACTCTTTTTATGAAGATTTCATTCATGAAAAAGCTCCCTAACAAGTAAGAACATCTAGGAGAAGAATTTACATACTTTGCACCGTTAATTCAAGAGCTTTTCCGGTTCTTCTTCAATCTTTGATTTTTTATTGCATGTTCTTGTTCTTCAATATTGGTAACTTTTATTTTCAACACTTTTATTATTATTTGCCATGTTTAATCTCCCTTTCCACGCAATTATGAATTCATACAACGTAGTTAATTCATGCATAGTTAGGTTCAATATGTCTAGCTAAATTCTTTATGGTTGGAATGCATGAACTCAACCTGATGTGATAGTTGCATGTGTATAAAATTATTCCTCTAAATTTATTGGTTTATTACGACCGTATTGCGTAGAAACACGATAATTATATATCTTTGGATCTCGTTTGCTTCAGGGTAACCGGGATGCTTTAGAATGCAATTCGAGTGTAACTATCACAATACCGATTTACTCTTCCTCTGATTAAGTATGGTGCGGGATTGAACCTCATATACGTAATGCTTGGGAGTACTAAATTCTGGGTCTAATTAATCACTTAAATTTATGATTATTTTTATACCAGTAATACTCTAGGGTTGAGGGATTGTCTTCCCAACCTGTTTTTCTCATCATATAATTCAAGTTTTAGTTTAATCATCTTCAGTCTTTTAAGTAATTTAGAGTTTTCATTTAGTTAATTAGTTATTTCCCATCTCAATCATCTTTTTATTTCTTTTTAGAGTCAAGTTAGGGTTAACAGTCTTACCTTTGTCATCACGTTCATTCGTCCTAGTTCCCTGAGGATTCGATACCCAGAATAGCCATTATACTCCGCAAGAGTGTAGTTATAGTTTAGGTTTTTGTATTATGGTTGGAAGCCGATAACAATGACTAGCGTATTTACACGGACGCTCAGTTTCAAACACGATCAAAATGGTGCCGTTATCGAGGATTTAGGTAGACTTGGGTGTAGATCGAGTTAATCTAAAACATTGACCATAAAAAAATGATGAGTCTTACGAGAGAGATACTGGATGAGAGCGAATGGAAAGATATAATGGATGAATTCCTCCGTAGTAACTATCCCTTCACATCACAGAAGCCTTCGGAGGAGAGTGAGAGAGAGTATTCGGATAATGAGCAAGAAAGATCGTTAGGAGATATGAGCCTAGAGGAATTTGAGAACGAATTCGGGTCGGTGGATGAGAGCTTTGCTATCGAAGTCGAATATCTATTGGACTTGTTTTGTCACTTAGAAGAGAGCACATGGAAAGTTAGGATAGATGATTTCTTTCTTTGTGACCATCCACCCATGCCACTGGACTTCTTGGTTGCAATCAAGGCCATGGTTAGAATATCGTCCGATTTAGAGCTCGATCCATGCATCATCAACTTTAGGTAAAATCTAGGCCATTCCAAAATTCACTTTGATATTCTCTCCAAGTCGGTCCATTTGAGCGACATGGTGATTGAGCACCTCGTTGACTTCGCTCACCTCATTCATTATATGCCTCGAGGTGTTCATTTTTTCTATTGGGTCGACTCCTAATTGTTTCGAATTTTGGTTTTCGATGCGAGGAAGACGAGCGAGACAAGAAGATCACCATTAACCGTGCAAGGGGTCGGGTGAGTTTATATTGAGAGATAATAGGTCATCGCACCCCCGACGCATATGGGGTGATTTTTGTTTAATTTTTGAGTCATGTATGAGTGTCATATAGTGTCTTGGTGCATTTTGATAATTTGCTTGTTTTATTTTTCGCACTTATTCTTTTCCTTCTTTAGATTTTAGTCCTTTTGATTGAGGACAATGAAAAAGTCTAAGTTAGGGGGTCACAAGTGCGTTTTTCTAAAACTTCACAAATTTTAAAAAATGCCCAAAAATCTCAAAAAATCATAAAATTTTGAAAAATCCAAAAATATTTTTCTTCAAAATAAATAAAAATTGGAATTCAAAATTTTCAAAAATATCATTAAAAGTCGGTTTAAAGTCTCAAATTGTAAAAACCTAATGCACAAAGCCGAAATTGACCAAAGATGGAAATTGTGCAAAAATTGACGACTTAACGAATAAGTGTGGAGATTAACAAAACCCGGTGAGATTTCGAGCCTATCGATCTTTTTGAGTTTTTAAATCAATCCGAGTTAATGATTAACTCATAGTTCTAATTCAGCGTTAAATAAGTCGTTGATGATCTCAATTCTTTGTTTCGATCGGTTTTGAAAAAAGAACGTGTGTGATATTGCCTTGAAAAGCGCGCTACCAATCTCTAAATTAAGATAATCTTGAGACGCATATGGTAAATTAATAAGTAATTCGGACATTGAAGTAGGCCATTGTTTGTTACCCAAAAAGGTCGTCCAGAAAAAGTCATGAAAAATCATCCACTTTGTAACCCAAATTTGAGCCGAATAATTTTTCCTTTCATTTGACAACCCAAAAAAACACAAATAGCCCAGAATTGTGAAAAATGGAAAAATTCAGAATTTAAGTCCGAAATGTGCATAAGAAGGGGCAAGAAAAAGAATAGAAATGCTCAACAAAAATAGCAAGAAAAGAAAAGATGTGAAAAATAGAAAAAATAGAAAAAGAAGAAGAAAGTGAGCAAAAGCCCGGAAAAGCATTCATGGACATCTTAAGAATAGTTTCCAATTCCAAATTTTTCAAACCCATTTCCTTGTACCCATTACACCTTAAAACTCGAAAAAGTTCTAACCGAGTCCAAATTGCAAAATTGGTTACCGCGTGGAAAGTTAAAACACAAAAAGATAGTAATAGAGATAAAAAATGTGAATTAGAAGCAATGTTCCCGTTTCCCAATGACCGTATTTCGATGATGAGATCTATTCACCATATATTTCCATCTTTCAATTTGTGTGCGTGACTTTGTGTCCATTATATTTACTCTTTATATCCCGCACACCGAGAGAATAGCCACAATCCGAGAGATTCGTTTGAGAGAGCATCCCGTGAGCATTTGAATCAAAATGAATTTTTGAAAAGTAACGAAATGATCAATCGATGGAAGTTAGCGGTTTTATTTGTGGCTTAAAACACACACACATACACACACACACACTATGAGTTGAGACTTATAAATATGACTTTAAAGTGACTATTTTTGGGGAGTTTAAATTGTACGATTTTTAAGTATTTTGATTTTTCTTTGAGTCAATAAATAATTTTGTGGGTATATTCACTGCAAACCTTCACGAGACACCACTCGTCCTACTAGTGTAACCTAGGGGTTTAAAGGCTTATTGCATAAACTCAATGCAATCGCTTGCCCGCGAATCGGGGCGCGCAAAGTTCTAAGTTAAGGGGGTTTGATTAGGATAAATTCTTCACATTTATCCCCTTAATTTCGGTATTTTTATGATCCCGTGCGGTGTAAATAGCTTGGATTTGTCTCATATTTATGCTACTAACCCCTTTTGGCAAGTATTTCATATTTTGTGTATCTCTTATGTGTTTTAAAGGTATTTCATGCAAGTTAGTGCCAAAGAGAACTCAAAACAATGAAAGAAAACCAAGAAATGGGGAGTTAAACGACATTTTCATAATTTTTCAACCTTATTCCAGGGGTGGGGCCAACTGGAAAGTTTAAGATCTTTCAATTACAAGAACACTGGAAAAAAGGGCACCTCAATCGGAATCCCGGTGTGAAAGTTATGTGCAGTCAAAGATAGAAGAAAAAGTCAAAGAAAATCGGACCGATCCGGATCAGACCGATCCGAAATGCAAAAGTTCCAGTGAACCCCATACCGAAGACGGTCCGAAGTTGCAATACCGATTTACTCGTCCTCTGATTAAGTATGGTGCGGGCTTGAACCTCATATACATAATTCTTGGGGGTAATAAATTCTGGGTCTAATAAATCACTTAAATTTACGATTAGTTTTATACCCACAATACTCTAGGGTTGAGGGATTGTATTCCCAACCTTTTTTTTTCATCATATAATTCAAGTTTTAGTTTAATCATCTTCAGTCTTTTAAGTAATTTAGAGTTTGCATTTAGTTAATTAGTTATTTCCCATCTCAATCACCTTTTTGTTTCTTTTTAGAGTCAAGTTAGGGTAAACAGTCTTACCTTTGTCATCACGTTCACTCATTCTAGTTCCCTGAGGATTCGATACCCAGACTAGCCACTATACTCCACAAGAGTGTAGTTATAGTTTAGGTTTTTGTATTGTGGTTGGAATCCGATAACAACGACTAGCATATTTACACGGACACTCGATTTCTAACACGACCACCAATCTATCACTACCCTGATCATTAGATTTCTCCTTAAGCTCTTTTATAACCGAAATAATATTTTGTCCAATAATGTTTCGTCTTCTCAAGGATGTTATAGATTTAGCATGTTTCGGTTGGGTATCATTTGGATATGTGGAACCTATAAACATTTGACCATTGAGGTTGGGTTGAGGCTGAGCTGAATTTTTTTGTTTCTTTAGCGCACTAATGGATGTGGTCAATTGAGGTAGAGTGGATCTAATTTCCTACAACGATTGCTCATTTTTATCCCAACTCTCTTAGTTTAAAGTGTTGATGGGATATTGGCCTAGCATGAACTCTTTCAATGTGTCCTCAAGGATCTTCTTATGCGGTGGCACATGAGAAGTTGTGGATGAAGATCTTTGATTTTGGTGATATGGTTGTGGAGGTTGTTGGAAAAATGGTTTTTGTGGTTGGGATGGATTGGATGGTTGTGGTGGTTCAAATGACAAGGTTGTGTGTGCCCATGATTATTCTTATACCCAAAGTTTGGGTCGTTTATCCACTCAGGATCATAGCTCTCATTGTACAATGAGGAAAATATCTTCTTGAAGTTGTTCATTTCATTTACTTTCTCGTGCAAAACCTCTTTAAATGCCAGAATGGTGGGTCACTTTTATGTGGGATGCCCAAGTGTGTCACAAATAGCACACACTTCCTCCAAGTCATACCATGGTGTAACCTCATTAACTTTTTTTTAGTTCCATTGCTTCTATCTTCTAAGTGAGTTATGAAATTTTTTCATTAAGTGCATCCTCTTCCCTAAAATGGTATAGACCACTCCTCGAGGTGTTAATGTTGAGCTTAAATGGTGCTACTTTATCATTGGAATTTATGATCCTTCCACGATTGGGATTTCTTCGCCAACCAATCAAAGTATCTCTCGGCTTGCTCGGGGTCCTTGTTCATTACCTCCCAATTATACATTATTTCAACTAATTTTTTAGTTTGGGGAGATAATACCTTAATAAAGAAATTCAATATTCTATATTTCTCATACCCTTGGTGAGGGCAAGCATTACAAAGGTCCTTAAAACGTTCCCAACACATATTGAAATTCTCATTCTCTTTTTGGACAAAATTTGTGATTTGTCTTCGAAGTGCATTGGTTTTATGTGACAGAAAGATTTTTTTTTCAAAAAATTAAGCTTGCATTTCATTCCAAGTGCCTATAGAACGTGGATGCAAGGATTTATGCCAAGTTTTGGCTATATCCTTCAGTGACAATAGGAACAACTTTAACCTTACCACTTCTTCGGTGCACATTTGGTCAGCTATGGTACTTGTAGTATATGAATAGGTGCTAGTTAATGAAGTGAATTCAGAACCAACAATGGAACTAGACCCAAAATCGGAACTAGGAAATATCATTAAGCGGTGTACATCATCCCTGTCGGCCTGAGGGTTTATACACAAAAAATCCCCATGATCTTCACATTAACAAGTACCTACAACCAAAAACAAGTGAAACAAATTAGATAATTTTATTGTATTTATATATAAAATTATTTTTTGAGTTTTTAAATTTTTTTTCTTTTTAGAAAATTAGACTCTAAAATTGTAAATTGATCAAATATGTAAATTGTCAACCCCCGGCAACGGTGCCAAAAACTTTATTGTGGTTAACAAGTATTTATCACTAGCCCAAGTGCAAGCCACAAAATAACTAGTAAATTCCGGGAAGTACAGGGTTGAATTCCACAAAGGTTGGTAAAACTATTGATCAATTAAATTTATAGAAGAATTTTATCAAATATGTAGTGTGAGTATCAAATATAATGTGAATTTGGTTGAAGTAAATCAAAATAACAAGAAAGTAAACACAAAAAATAAGTAACTGATAATATAAATGAGAGTGGAGGTTAGGGATTATGAGTCCAATATGAATATTAGCACAAATGATCAATTGACTATAGGGATGTACAGAATTGGTGAATCCTTATGTAAAATGAAATATAAAGTGTGAAGGCTTTAATCTATAACACCGAATTAAAATCTCTTGGTCTACTGCGTCTTCTGCCGCTCGACTGGTCCAACATATGAGGGGGATAAATGTATTCATCTTCACCTTGAAGGCCATAATCCCCTAAGTATTTTTGCACTAAGCCTTAGGGAATAACGTCGGTCAAAATCAATTCGGCATAAATCTTGAATGGAGGATCAGGATAATCCAACATGCTTGGATCATTCCAATGCCACAAAAATCACTTTTGTCATCTACCTTTAGCAGTCTCAGCATATTCAACTAATCCCATTTATATCCTTCCCAGCGAGCTTGCACCATATGATCATCCAGGTGAATTAAGTCTTCATCATATCCATTCATCCAGACAACTTTGGGTTATTTGTGGAATTGAAAAGTTAGTCAGTCTACTATGTCTTGTGTGACACCCCGCCTAATTAAATATCGGATGATCAGTCTTTTATTAAATTAAATCAGGATTTTCAAATTGGTTCATTCTTAGCATCACTGTTGAAAACAAAATTAATTACTAATAACCTATTAGTTAATTAAATCGGTGCCAATTTTATCTTTCATTAAACAAATAACAACATGTGAAAGACAAAAATAAACCACACACTAATAGAGTCTAAACCATCACAAGATATAAATAAATAAAGTCTTGCCATAAAAACCATCGGCTAAAACCAAACTAAGTAAATCCAACATAATACTAACTGAATCCAACATAGTTTGAACTGAATAAAATCTTAATGGGGCAACATGCCAAAATGAAAACTTTAATATTAACATAAGATCCTACACTATGAAATGAGGAAATTAAGCGTTTAAAAAAAATTCCTGCATGCATCCACCTGTGCTGGAGCTGCGTGTCCCTGGAATAGAATGTTAAGTCTGGAATACCTGTGGATGGACACCTAAAAGGTTTTTAAAATATTTTTATAGAAAGAGTTAGTACTCAAAACATTTTAAAAATATTTATCAAGAGTTTATAACAGTTCAAAATCAGTTATTGATTACACATGTTGGGTTCACGTACACTCTCTTGAGTTGCTTCACCCTTCCACTATTTTTCATGCCTAACGTTCTCTACTTATCCCACCGAGTTGTATACCCAAGCTAACTATACATAAGTAACTATCTGGACTATTAACCCCTCAAAGTCTCTATACCGCCCATACAGTACGCTAACCGATTTAACATTTCTCATATGTTAAGGATTAAAATTAACATTTCAGTTGTCTTCTCAATTATTCAATTAATTAAGTTTCACTACTTAATTCATTCTTTAGATATACACTATCTACCAGTTTATCATCACACATAAGTAGAATAATCACATTCGTATACATATATATATATATATATATATATATATATATATATATATATATATATATATATATATATATATATACGATATCTCACAATAGGACCACTGTGAAATAATAGGGATACTCTGCTATCAGTCTAAGTACCTATTGTACTAAAGGAGGACTATTGTTTTCGCATGTCTCCTCGAACCCAAAATCAAATAACAGTGGTGGAGGCGAACATAATTCTAAGACTTTGGGATACGCACATACCTAATGTACCCAAATGACATGTCAATCTCACTAATACATTCCATATAGCGAGCCATCCTAGGTTCTATGTTATGGGGTACCAATTCAAACCTTACTGGAATCGTCAAGGTGGGATTTCCCACTTCGCGAGAACCTCTGGTGATAGCAAGTAGCGTAGGTATGCTAACTCGTAACATCAATCATATAGGTATACACACAGCTTATATATATACATATTTAGTAGGTATTCACACAACCTAAATATTATCG
Source organism: Sambucus nigra (assembly GCA_949130495.1). Lineage (NCBI taxonomy): Eukaryota > Viridiplantae > Streptophyta > Magnoliopsida > Dipsacales > Adoxaceae > Sambucus > Sambucus nigra. Next base: position 238,193,175 of record OX422222.1, read on the forward strand.
CTCGTATGTAGGATAATTCACCTGCATACTCCCCGTACTTGTTATATCACGATTTAACTCACTATCATATTACCCGAGTATTATTCTCTACTCTAAGGGTCCTAGTTACCCATTTGTTTATTTCAGTAGCTAAGTCCTCCTTACCCTACTGTTCTATGTAATTAAGCTCACCCACGCTTTCCCGTAATTATATTCTCATCTTCTCGAATTAAACTACGTCACAATTGGGCCTATTAAAACATCACTTTAATGCCCTCAAAGTCGAAGCCCATTATCCTATCATAGTCCTACTATAATATAATTAACACCACATTATATATCATCAAAGTCCCAAACACTTCCCCAATAACCATTTAGGCATTCTAGGCTACAAAGTAAAAATCCCATCTTTTCTGGGCAGCCGAATCGATTAGCTAGGAGGCCAAATCAATTCGTCGTGGGTCATTTTCTTTATTGGTTTTCATGCATTTTTCACCATATTTACACATGTGCCTTAGATAGTTCTTCTCCAAACTTAAAACCAACTATACCTAACCTTCTCTACATGTCTTAGGATGATTTCTAACGTAAATTTCACATCAAAGCATTACGAGTTATCATCAAGAATATATTTAATCCTCAAATCACCAAAAACCCTAGGTCTTCATGTTCTTCCTCTATTTTTCAACATAAACCTAGATTTATTCCGTATAGATAATTATACACCTACTGATTTTGAATCCTCTACATGCATCAAATTAAACTACATGGAAATCCTACCCTTAACATGAGTTTAATCCATTATTTTCTTTGAAGATCATCAATTTATTCATAAATAATTTACCCCCTTGACACATGGGTATTATAACTTCAAGAAATCGGTATATAAACACTTGCCCTGATTTAGGTGTTCTTATTTCATGGATGAGATGTTGAATGGTGTGTATCCTCTTCCAATCTTCAATCCCAGCTTGTTAATGGTGCAAGATTATTCTACAAATTCCTCAAGGTCTCTCTTTTAGGCTTCACAATTGTTCTCTCTCCATCTCCAATGGATTCTACGAGTTTTTTAACCTCTAAAACCTAGCCTCCAACTCTTATAAGGTTATTTTGAGTTTAAATATTCGTAGGCCTCTTAACTCCTTAATATAAAATGACAAAAATACCCTCGTATGGTCCCAGTATAATCTAAAATGGCCCCGTGACTCAATCGACATCCTCGGGCATACTAGTCTGACTAATTCGACCCTTCCGGACTCATCCATGACCTTGACATCATCATCTGAGTCACCCTAAATAAATATAGCATCTTGACCCCGGGTTAGTCTACACGCGACTCCCAGTTGAGTTAAATTCCAATTACGTCCATATCTCTCGCGATGATGTAATTTCTAATCACCAATTATTTACTATTCACTCAATAGATATAATTCATACTATTAATCATTATTTCACTCTCGATTAATATATAATAATCACATTATTATCCAATTTAATTAAATTACTTCTCTCACGTAATTTAAAATAAATAATTTAATTACAGATTTAATTAAATCTCAAATATGTAGAAATATGAGGTATTACATCTTGGAGATTCTTGATGGCTTTGTCTTTCTCCTGTAACAAAGCTTCTTGGTCAGCCAATGTCTTATTAGTTCTTTTTTCATCCGCAGTTGGTTGAGCAACAACTTGGTTTTCTTCTTCTTTAAGTTTTCCAACTCCTCTAATAGTTTGACATTCTCAAGTTTAAGGAAAGAGGTATCTTCGTTCGGCACTACTTCAGCCGAATTTTTTAAGCTCTCTAGCTGATTCCTCAAATAATTTTTCTCCTTCTCAAGAAGAGTAAAAATCTCCTGGGCACTTTCCACTTCATTGTTTAGCAGGAATTCCTTCTTTTTGAAGGAAGATGTAAACTACTGCAGCTTCTCATCAAAGCCATAGCCCACACTTAGTGCCTCATATTTGGATTTATAGTAAGAGTGGAGCAAAGATCGAGAAAGATTATGGTCATTTTATAACTGCTTAATCGTCTCGTAGTATGCAACATTGTTCGCCACTGTCCTTTCAAAAAGGCTATGAAAATATACATAAACATCTTTCACTAGATCTGAGGCCTCTTCGCCGAGAAAGCTTTCTAATTTTGTTTCAATGAAACTCATATGGCCAGTTTCAAGTAGACTATTACAACATTTCAGCATGTCAAATTCAACATACATAGTTATAGTCTTCCTAGCATCAATTTAGAAATTCATAAGTATAAGAATATACGTCTGACTAAGGAAAGTAAACAATGGCAATCAAACAGTGAAGAATATCATAAGTATCAAACAACTTCTTCATTTCATTACCAAGCCAAGAGTTACAATTCTGTTTCTATTACAAATAAAGAAAGCAAAAAGCAAACATTCAAACAGAAAACAAGCAAAAACTAGTTAAAGGAGTTACACCTTCTCCTTATCTTTAGCAGTTGATTTAGGAGAAGATATGTCGATCAGAATAGTTTTCACCATAGAGGTCTCCCCAAAACCCTCCTCATAATCAAACTCTTTATTAAGGTTGGGAGGATTTTCTAGATAATGCCTCTGAAATAGTTCTAAGTCTGCTTGTGTGCTGATCTCCTTCAAAGCGTCCGACCAACCATCATTGTAAGAAAGTTTCTTGGAATACAAAATCTGGATGGAAGAAGAAACAAACTCTTTGTCCCAAAATTTTTTATAGGCCTCCTCCTTATCCTTTTTTGTTTGGCCTTGAAATACAATAACTTCTTTCGGTCAGTAGCAAGTTCAGTACTCAAGTTGGTGGTCTTCTCCTTAGTAGTCTTTGCCCTGGTCTCAACTTCCTTCGCCTTTCTCCTTAACAATCTTCACTTTATCATCGACAGCCTTTATTTTTTTTCTATGACTCAGTTGCCTTATTTTCAACCGCCTTCAACTTCTCCTACTAAGATCTCCTCTCTCTTCAAGGCCTCCCTAGACTCTTGCAAGGACTTCTATGAAACTTCAAAGGCTTTCTCTACATCACCCGATGAAGATTTTAACCGATCGTCCTTCTCCAGGATTTGGTTATAATCAACCAAGAAATAAAAAATATGAAATACATAATATTAGTGCAGAAAAAGTTCAACATAAATTATTGAAAACAAATAAAAAAAGTAAAGTACATACAAGTTCCAAGTTTTGGTTAGCCCTTTCAACCTATCGGGCTCTAGACATCGAGCCTACCGTTGACCTGTCCACTGGAAGAGTACCAACTTTAGTTAGACTCCTGGCCAACCTAGGGTTCACTGCCACAGAGGTAGAATCATCACCACCCTAGTCAGTAAAAACTTTTTGGGCCAGATCCTATCGATTGGGAAGACCTCTCTTTAACTTCTTGAACTGAGTGTTAATAATTCTTGTTTGCTCCGCATTGAGGACCTGAGGCCCCTTGTTAACGGTTATACTTTTCTTGGTAGGAGGGGGAGATCCAGATCCAGTCAACATGTTTAGGATTCGTCTCTTCACTATTTCTGTAGAAAATGAAGTTGGGATGGCTATATTATCAAGAGATTCGAATGAAGATGATGTTCCTCCTTGTGGAAACTCTCTCTCTACTCCGGTTGAGTCAGTAGTATAGGAGGTAGATATTACTTCCTCGTTGAAGTTTATGGGGGATTGAGGCAGAATAATTGTTAGTCGAGCAACAAATGAAGTAATGGAGCTCTTGTATTCCAGCAAAATAGAGGCTACTCAGGGATGTTCTTCTCCCGCTCTCTGGCTGATGGCCCATAAATATTTAAGATCCTCAAGATTAACTTCCCCTTCCTTCGGACACTTCTTTTTTTCTTTCCTTTACACTCGATCAAAAGACGATAGTTAGTCGTCTTATCATCAAATAGTTAGTAGACATGGAAAGAAATGAAAAATAAAAATATTATATGACCTATGCCACGCCCTTTCTGGGGGCACCTGAGTCGAGTATATCTTACCCCCTAAGGAAAGGGGGCTTATGGTCAATTCTTCACTACTACACCATAGTCCCAGCAATCCATGTTTGAGTCTGGTAGATTGACCACCAATGCCCTATTATCCTGCTTGGTTTTCAAGTAATATGTAGTATCACTAGTGGTTCCCCATTTGTAACAAAACATCAACTTAGGAATGCTAATACGGGTTACATGGATATTATTTAACCTAATTATCCTATTTACCACCCTCCATGTATTAGGGGCTCCCCTCGCTGGAACTACATCAAAATACTAAAAAAATTAAAGAAAAAGTGGACTTGGGGGAAAAGTGATGCCACACTCACTAATGAATAAGGTGGGGATCTAATGAGCCTCAACCAAAGACAAAACATCAACATGATCAGTTACTATTTCTAAACCATCCCAGCTAAGGATTTTTCTTCTCTCCCTAAACTCCTCCAAGTAACCTTCATCTAAAATATACACCATGTTTGAAAGATAGAAAAATCAAAGAGGGGAATAAGAAGGTAAGACCGTATACAAAGTTTAAGAAACAATGACAAAGAGCTAACATCAGAAACACAGAAGAAAGCTTAAAAAGGAAGGGAAATCCTAAGTTCAAAAGTTTGGTGATGAAGACAAAAAGGGGGGAAATCTCCGTCCTTTTATATTTCACCTCGAAAGTTGAATGTAATGATTAACTGAACAAACGACGGCTGCACGGTTCACAAATACGCGAAAGAAATAACAAAACCCTTTGGCGGTTCATTGTTTTCAAATTATTTACAAAAATGCCATCGCCTGCTAAACTTGTGAAAAATTTACAAGTACATGAGGTTGGATGCCGACCACCGCCATATAAGAGAGTCGGGCCACTTTTTAGAACTACTAGTCCATCCTTTCAACAAAACATCAAGCATAGAGCAGTGGGGGCTAATGTTGTAGGCCAAATTATCCAAGCCACGTGGACCTATTATATTGTGACACCCGTCCTCATAAATATACACCTCAACACTTTATTTATACTTGGTCGGTGTACTGACCGACCAACTTAAGAAGATGGATTATTAGGAAGAAGAAAAGTTATTCACGTGGAAATTATCAAGATACGTGCCACACGTGGCTTAGCAGATCAATAGTCTCATTCATTGTGTACTGGTGTAAATGCTTGGATATATAAAGTCATTCCACCCCTTAGATTCTGGGCCATTATAAATGTCTCATTTCCTTTAGCTCAAGGGACAATTCTAGCTCACATACGCAAGACTACCCTAAATTCTATGTATTCTCCTTCAATACTAATACCATAACAATGGATGTAGGCTTTTCTTAAGCCGAAGCACTTTAAAAATCATGCGTGTTCCTTATTATTTTCGCTTAAATTTTATATGTGAATACAAAATTTGAAATCATTAGCTAAGATAAAGTATCTACTAATTTTTTACATCAACAAACGGGACAGGTCTTTTATGGAAAATGATCTTTGTTTCACATGTAGAATTCTTCTATGACCCTCCAAAAGTATACATTTAAAGTCAAATGACATATAACATTCAAATAAATTGTATGCACATAAAAATAGCTCAAAAGGTATGAATTAAAACCTCGGGGAAGATGTATTTCCCATATATATCACTATATATGAGCAATATTAGGCTCTAATCAGTCTCCACCCATTATCCACTATTGTTAATAAAGTATATGTTTGTCAGGAATGTGTTACTTATATTCTTAACTCAATTTAGAGTGGTATGTATATAATTTAATCTCTCTCTTTTTAATTCTAGGTACACCCATAAGAAACTCTACTGTGTTCCTATTACTTTAATTATTTAGTTATCTTAATCCTTTTTACGGTCAATATTAGTCATTATTCATTAAAAAAAATAGTCAAGTCTTTTTAGGGTAAGTTTGTATTCAATTTATTTTGCGTTTAAGAAAGATAAAAAAATATTTTCATAAACATTTTCTCACGTAATGGTTGGCCGGACACAGTACGCCGAAGATGGGGCTTGTTATACAATATCTATCATTCTCAGCATCAAACCACAATAAAATATTTATATTTCTTTCTTTTAAAAGATGACAAGCATAACAAACCATTTAAACAGTAACTAATGATAAATAAAAAAGATTCAACACTCAACTAGTCATAAAATCCAACAACAATACAAACTGCCCCAAATAACGAAATAATAAACTCGAGCTTATGCCCGTACAATAATCTGAAAGAAACTAAACTGACTGAAGTGGAAATAGCAATCTATGATAGAATAAAATGAACGATAATAATTACCGTGTAAATATTACTGCATCAGTCCTGAAGTCCCTGTCTACATAAACCTAGTGGGAAAATATTTTATAATTCGGGTCAGCGCCCTGAAGTTGCAAGAATTAATTTATTCAATTTAAAGTGAAATAAATACATTCGATTCCATTTATATATCCCCCATCGTCGCTCATATGCGATTAACATCTCACCCCTCCGCTAAGTGTGATATTACCCGCGTCCAAACAAGTTCCGAAATAATATATGACAACCGTGTCGATTAATACCAAATGCATTAACGATAGTTAACATGATAAAAAATAATCCTATACATTCATATTATCCACACCCAAGGTATCTCAGTCTCATATATCTCGTGAAGGTGACATAAACATCTATTATGCATGATATAGTATGGGTCTATAATCTACAGTCAACATTCTTAAACAAATTAATTAATCTCGGTTCATTTATTTAATCAAGTTGTAATTATTTACATTCATGATACCATTTCCCGGAGTATCCCAATGATATTACTCGTAAAAGTGACATAAACATATATTATGTACACTACATAGTGTGGGGCCTATAATTTATTGTCTACATTATTAGACAAATTAATTAATCTCATTTAATTTAGGTATATATATGTGTGTGTGTGTGTGTGTGTGTATGTGTGTGTTTGTGTCTGTGTCCTTTCATATACGCAACATAGAAAGGCATCTACCAGCGGTGTCTCGTTCGTGCTCTATCAACCAGTCCGAAGGAAATCTCTATCCAAGTCAGACATCACAAAACACACATAAGTGGGGCGGTCCCTATGCAGTACACCAGTTCACAAACCATACCCAATGGTGACAAAGGATCCCAATATAAACACCCACCTCTCATAGATGGAGATGTTAAATAGTACTTAAAATGGCATACACAACGTCTAGCCCACCTGTGCCGACATGTGCTACTGTCCCGAACGCGCAAAACTCCAAGCCGATAGGATCAAGAACATTGGTATGTCCATAGAGATAAATATAAATACATATTATTATTCCAATATATATGTGTAGGTAAATAACTACCTAAAGTATCCCATATAATGTCCACAAATATTCATCCATTAATAATTGACCATCTAGTTAATTATTAATCCCTTTTGCTTTAAAAGATTATTTAACCATCTAGTTAAATATAATGTCCCATTTAATATGTGTGCCACATTTACATTTTTAATAAATTCATCGTTGAACCAAACACCATCCCACTAACTCATATGGACTTCTAAAAATAACCTGAAACTAACCCCGGTCCCAACTCGTTCCATCCCCAGGACCGAATCGATTCGGTTTCCTGGCCGAATTTATTTACTTCCATCCGAATCGATTCCCAACTAGGCCAAATCGATTTGAAACAGGGTAGTAGCCCGATTTGATAGTTTTCTCTATTACGAAATTTCTTAATTCTTCCCCAAGATCCATTCCAATCATGATTTCCTTTTTATAAATAAGTGAATAGGTCCTAACTACTTAGTTACACATCTTAGAACAATAAATTTCATATAGAGACATCAATTTCTTTCCCTAAAGACTAGAATTCATATGAATACATCAATACCCTTAGCCCAAATTTTCTACCACAATATCAACTATGTTTAAATCAGATTTTGGGGCATATAACATGAGTTCAAAGTTACCAATTTCAAAATCATAAACATGCATCAATAACCTATACCTGTGATTCCAAAATTCTCCAAATTTATCCGAAGAACCCTAAGGCATCTATCATCCAATTCAAGATTCGATTATCGAAGATTTCTGGGTTAACACCCTATGTTCCAATTAATCCTCTACATGTATGAAATTAATCCCTAACATTAAATCATCAAATTTCAACTAAAACCCAGAAAGCATATGGGGTTTACTACGATGAATCAAGAAGAACATTGAACGTTAAATTAAGAAAGAAAATTCTTGCCTGAATAAATTGGTTGAATGATCTTTAGTTGAATCCCTTAGCCTCCTCCTTGAATTCTTTCCCTTGTATCTTTAGTCTCCTCTTCCCTTTAGCTTTTGGTATCCTCTGACTGCTAGGTTTAGATTTTTTAAATGTGAGGAGCCTCTTAACCTCCCTCCTTAACTTATATTACTCCAAATCCCGAGTTAGGCCAAAAGTCCCATTTTTGGATCCTCAAATAGGCCCTAACCCTTAATTAAACTTGTCGAATAATCTCCTAACTTATATACCTATACCTATGGACCGTTTCCCAAGGTCTAAAACACCTAAACGAGCCCATAAAGTTCCCCGAAATGCCTCCCAATTATTATTACCCAACATACACATTCTCATTATGTTTGATCGCTACATGACCATAAGTTAATTAATGTTCATTTTTTAACGGGTGAATCCATTATGCCCAACCAAATGAAATTAAACATGTAGTCATGCATAAGCATTTCTTCTCAATTAAATTTTAATCCTACCAATTTAATTCAAATCCCACCGATTTAATTTATTCTTAAAATTTATTTTAAAATTATTTAATTAAATTCTGTTATAATATTTTATTCCAAAAATACGGCGTATTACATTCTTTCGTCTCTAACAACGGAATTCCGTCCTCGAAATTCACTGAAATGTAATATCACATTTTAATTTGCACAAATATCATAAGTTTTATACCCAATTAGTCTGTACTCGTGTCTAACTGAGATGAAAGAAAAGACTCATCTAGGCTTTCAATAATATTACTGGGATGTCCATACATCACATAGTACATGTACACACATGCGCAAACATCAAATATGGATGACAAATATACATCCAACCTAAACCATACATACCATGTATATCTATAAAGCGAAGCATATTCAAATAACCTATTGAATATGACTTAATTAGTCTAGAGATTGTCCCACTTATTCCACTAGTGGTGTAAACAATGCAAAATCTTTTTATCAATGCACTCCTCGGCCCTACTCACCTCAACTCACATAATATATCACCGCCCGATGCGCTATATCTCCACGTATGTAAAATGTAGTAACAAAACATTCTAGAACCCAACATCTATCAACTCCTGACCTGAACCGATTTCGTGCATGGGACGTCTCGCAATTGAAATCCAAACAAGGAACCCTTTTGATACACTCATGCGTAACTTCGTCAGTTATTAATATCCGTCAGTCTAGGACTTAAAAAAAGTGGAAAATATTTTACGCTAATCACATAGATTTTAACTCATGCCAATTTCAACAAAAGGCTCATTACTTACAAGGAATACACTTAATCCTTATAAACTTCTCGATTTGATAATGCCAAGAACATCACATTCCTTTTTACTCATACGATTAGACATCCTTTGTTCATTATTAAGTCTATTAGAGCGCTTAGTTACTTCTAAGCCTCCGAAGGCCCACCAATTCCCATAAGGCCTACTACTGCCCATTTTTTATGACATCGTCATTATTATAACACTATTCATAGTCGTACATTTCTTTATGTAATCGAGACTATCACTAGTCATAAAGTTCTTCTAAATTACCAAACACCTTTTACCATATGAATGCTTCTCTTTTTGCATATCCCATCTGAGGGAAATAAATTCGTCTTTGGAAAACTATTGCCTTTATTCACCCTTTAACGTGTGCCATCATCAGCATCTAGTCTATGTTCACAATCTTGAGTTGGACATTCATTATATCCCGACTTTGAGGAATACATTACTAACCCATACTAAAATCTTCACAATGTTGTGTCTACAGTCGATAAGGCAACTCTTCCCAATTTATGCGATTCCCCTGTCTATAATTCCAGTTCCTATATAAACTCTAAATATACAGGGCTTATAACTCCTTCGAACTATCATTGGTCCTAAGATAATATCTCCATAATTTATATTTGGACATCTTCTTGTCCATAAACCTTACCCACCATTAGCACATCCACAAAACACCTATGTATGATGCACAATTCACACCATCCTCGAAAAAATATTGAGATGTCACCCCTCATATTTCCAAAACTACATAGTGATCGTGTCCTTAGGCCTAACCACTCGCACTTGATTTTTATCGAAATCAGAAATGATGTAATAATAAAATAAATCTTGCCCAATCTGAGTACATCATAAATTTAATGCTCTCTACTCAGAATTTGTCTGCCTCCAAAATCTCTCCTCAAAATTCTCATAATCATATCACTACACAATTCTCTCTAAACGGTATAAAATCATCATGCCAATTCGAAGTTGTCATCGCCACTTATATTACCATATAATTACTTCTCATCACTCATATCTTTAATATGAAAGTAAATTGGTCATTTGCTAACCATCCCACGTAGCCATCCCATAATGTATACCTCCATCAGCATCTAGCCCGTATCAATACTTCAAACTCAAAAATCACCTCCAATAGACAAATTCATATCGTAAGTCAAAAATTAATTTTATCATCAAATTCACTATGAAATCTACTGTAGGGCATCACAACTGCCCGCAAATAACTACTATAACCCATAATGCGTTTATGAAACCCATTAACCATTAATCCCTCTCCCAATATAAAAATAAATAATGACAACTTAAGGGACACTCGCAGTGACACAATTATCCAATATCTAGTGGAGAATATACACAAAATCTACCCGTGCATGATACATTCACCACCAACCCCAAACCCTAATGGACACCAACCAATAATCCACATGCTTGTGTCAACAGTCGATCTACCTATAATGAGACACTCTCACTAAGACCATCAAGCCTAAACAAGACACATTACCTTAAAATGCATAGATATCATGAACATCATACTTCATTATATCTATACTCTAAGGACTTCATCAATAGACAACCAAAAATCATCACATCATCGCACCCACTCTCAAATAGGTGCTAGTTTCCTAATCATACAAAACACACATCTAACCCCAATGTTTTGTTGAAACGTCCACCATATAAAATATCTAAAACCTATATCGAACCATCCTTGGTTCTACTCTACTATACCCAGTATCTGCATTCGAGCAACTGGCAAACATGTTGCTACACATCACACGTCGTGATATTAAAATCTTAATTCACCTTAAGAGTCCTCCCTCACAGCTCAAATCACCATTCCATAACATCATCTTTTGTTTTCCCCAAATTGTCTCTAATAAGGGTACTCTCAATGCCTAATTTGCAATTAAAATCCTTAGTAGAAACATGCCCTTTTTTTGAGTTTCTTGGAACTCGCTTATTCCCTAATCTTGTTTATAACAGATACACTAACAAAATACATGCCTATAGTGAATGTGTAACTCCATCCTTATACACCTATCTAATTGGGTTCTCTCAAATTGAACCGCATGGAAAATCGATGCTCACTTTTCCAATTTTCACCCACATAGGTGCATTATAAATTATCTAACTATCCTACGACCCCTATTACGTGACCACACGGTGAACCTACTATAAAGTCCAAACATTCTCATTTTATTATCATCAAGATCATAAGCGGTTTCACCACATAAATTAGCATTGCTCAATTCTAAACGTAACACCAATTTAACCCTTTAATTAGAATCAATACCCACTTAAAATTTTCGTCAAAATTCTTATATTTTGTTAAAACACAACAACCCAATCCCTTCATTCTTACATGCACAAAAATATCATAAGGTTATTCTATTAGGATAAATTTCCATCACAACCCATATTACCTTAAGTAAAACCCAAAACCCCAATAAGTTCCTCAACAACTAAAATCCATTACTATTTCCAAAAATGGGCTCAACATGAAAGACATCTGTTAACTTGTGCCCCTAAGGGTATTTAAGTTGTAGACTTTTTCCTCAAAATAAGATAATTTCACACAATAATTTTTACAACTATAGTGAGCACCCTTGTCTAACCACTCGTTCTACACTTGACCATAATCTCGTAACGATCCTCATTCTCATGCTTTTCTAAGCTCAAATACTCCAGAAGTCTTGCTAATGCTCAAATGATAGCGAACGATATCGTCACACACGTCATCGTAACACCAGATTAATAAATCCTATAATGAGCTCTAGACACATCAAATAATGCTCAACAGAAGAAGAAACGGACGCAACACAGATCCTAAGGCACTAAAACCTGGATGCTATGATACCAACTATAACAACCCCCATTTTTTCACGTAAAGGTCGGCCATACATAGTACGTCAAAGATGGGGCTAGTTATACATTATATATTATTCTTAGCATCAAACCATGATAAAAAAAAAATTATATTTCTTTCTTTTAAAAGATAACAAACACAACAAACCATTTAAATAGTAACTAATAAAAAATAAAAAATTATTCAACACTTAACTAATCATAAAATCCAACAACAATGCAAATTGTCCCAAATAATGAAATAATAAACTTGGGCTTATGACCATACAATAATCCGAAAGAAATTAAAATGAATGAAGTGGAAATAACAATCTATGCTAGAATCAAATGCACGAAAAAAATCACCGTGCAAATATGACCGCAAGTCTGATCTCCTATCACTACCGAAGTCCCTGTCTGCATAAACCTAGTGGGAAAATAATTTATAATTCAGGTCAGCGCCCTAGAGTTGCGAGAATTAACTTATTCAATTTAAAGTGCAATAAATACATCCGATTCAAAGTAAATATCTCCCATCATCACTCACATGCGATTAACATCTCACCCCTCATCTAAATGTGATATTACCTGCATCCAAACAGGTCCTGAAATAATGTATGACAACCATGTCAATTAATACCAAATGCATTGACTATAGTCAACATGATAAAATCAAATTCTCTAAATTCATATTATCCATGCCCAAGGTATCCCTCTCTCATATATCTTGTAAAGGTGACATAAACATATATTATGCATAATATAGTATGGGTCTATAATTTAGAGTCTACATTCTTAGACAAATTAGTTAATCTCACTTTATTTATTTAATCGAATTGTAATTACTTACATTTATGATACCACTTCCCAGAGTATCCCAGTGATGTTACTCGTAAAAGTGACATAAACATCTACTACGTACACAACATAGTTTGGGTCCTGTAATTTATTATCTACATTCTTAGATAAATTAATCAATCTCATTTAATTCGGGTAATATATATATATATATATATATATATATATATATATATATATAAGTGTGTGTGTGTGTGTGTGTGTGTGTCTGTGTCCTTTCATATATGCGACACACAAAGGCATCTATCAGTGGTGTCTCGTTCGTGATCTATCAACAAGTCCGAAGGAAATCTCTATCCAAGTCAGACATAGAAAAAACACATAAGTGAGTTGGTCCCTACGCAGTACACCAGTTCATAGCCCATACCCAACGGTAACAAAGGATGCCAACATTAACACCTACCTCTCGAAGATGGAACATCTACGCAGTACCTAAAATGACCTACATAATTCCTAGTCGAGTTGTGCCAACATGTGCCACAATCCCGAATGCATGAAACCCCAAACCGATAGGACCATCCACAAACATTGGTATGCCCACACAGATAAATATAAATACATATTATTATTCCCATATAATATGTATAGGTAATTACTCTATAATTACCTAAAGTATCCCACGCGATGTCCACAAAAATTCATTCATTAATAATTGACCATCTAGTTAATTGTCAATCCCTTCTGCTTCAAAAGATTATTTAACCATCTAGTTAAATATAATGTCCCAATTAATACGTGTGCCACATATATTTTTAATAAATTCATAGTTGAACCAAACACCATCCCACCAACTCATATGGACTTCTAAAAATACCCCAGAACTAACCCTGGTCCCAACTCGTTCCATCCCTAGGACATAATCGATTCGATTTCCTGGATGAATCGATTCGCTTCTAGTCGAATCGATTAGCAACTAGGGCAAATCGATTCAGAATGGGACAGTAGCCCAGATCTGATAGTTTTATTTATTACGAGATTTCTTAATTCTTCCCCAAGATCCATTCCAATCGTGATTTCCTTTTCATAAACATGTGAATAGGTCCATACTACTTAGTTACACATCTTAGAACAATAAATTTCATATAGAAACATCAATTTCTTTCCCCAAATCCCAGAATTCATATGAATACATCATAACCCTTAGCCCAAATTTTCTACCACAATATCAATTATGTTTAAATCAAAATTTGGGGCATATAACATGAGTTCAAAGTTACAAATTTCCAAGTTATAAACATGCATAAAAAACTTCCACATGTGTTTTCCAGACTCTCCAAATTTATCCTAAGAACCCTTAGGCATCTATCATGCAATTCAAGATTCGAAATCATCAAATTACGACTAAAACCCAGAAATCATATCGGGTTTATTACGATGAATCAAGAATCGCGTTAAACGCTAAATTAAGAAAGAAAATTTTTTCTTGGATAAATTGGTTGAATGATCTTTAGTTGAATCCCTTAGCCTCCTCCTTGAGTTTTCCCCTTGGATCTTTAGTCTCCTCTTGCCTTTAGCTCTTTGTATCCTCTGACTGCTAGGTTTAGGTTTTGTTAAATGTTGGGTGTCTCTTAACCTCTCTCCTTAACTTATATTACTTCAAATCCCGAGTTAGGCCCAAAGTCTCATTTTTGGGCCCCCCAAATGGGCCCAAACCTATAATTAATCTAATCTAATAATCTCACAACTTATATACCTATACCTATGATAAATTTCCCATGGTCTAAAACACCTAAACGAGCTCATAGAGTCCCCCAAAATGTGTCCCAATTATTATTACCCAACATACACATTCTCATTACATTTGGTCGCTACATGACCATAAGTTAATTAACGCTCAGTTTTTTTTCACGAGTGAATCAATTATGCTTAATCGAATCCAATTCAATATGTAGTCACAAATAAGAATTTCTTCTCAATTTAATTTGAATCCTACAAATTTAATTCAAAACCCACCGATTTAGTTTATTCTCAAAATTTATTTCAAAATTATTTAATTAAATTTTGTCATAATATTTTATTCCAAAAACACGGGGTATTACAACATCATATTAAATCCAACCAAAAATCTTTTTGGAGAGATAATAGAAGCAAGAATTATCTTTTTCTTTCTTTGAGGGTGATATGGGATGTGTAATTTCACACTAAAGAATTTTTGAGAAACTATATTAATTGGTGGACAATAACCTGGAATTATCAAATTTTGGAGTTGTATTGCATAAGTTCAGGCTTTGGATGATATGTGATATGGTTTAATATTTAAAATTAATTTTAATAAATTAGGAATTCAGTGTGTCAATGAAAATTTAAGTGGGGTATTCAGTGTGCTATTCGAGGCGATTTACTGTGGTGATTTTTTAGTTGTTTATGAGTTTATATTAGAAAAATTATGTCTTCTTTAGTGAATGATTTGAATTAAAATTAGGTACCAATTTTCAAAAGGATTTAAACCTAGCAGACATTCCTCCATAGGAATAATCAGTCCAAATAAAAAAATTATTAATCCGATAGAAATTCCTTATTAGGAATACTAGTTTGATATTCTCAATAATGTGGGTATCCTTTTGCATCTCTCTAAAAGTATAAGAACATATGGGTGCAAGTTTGTGTAATATCAAGGCACTACTTATAAGGTTGCACCCATATGAAAGGAGGTTTCATTGGGAAATGTGTGCAATTTTGGGTAATGAGTGTTCAACACGCATTTTGCGTAAGAATGTGGTTTCTCGTATTGTCTTTCTTTAAAAGCACGTATAATATGTCTGGGAGTGTGAGATGCAGTTTGTAAAGTTGAACAGTTTAAATAAAAAGTTATTCAAAGGGTTTCAGGCACACATCTTCCATCAGAGGAATTATGAGAAATTTTTATTCCTCTGTAGGAAAAATCTTCATACACTCACATAACAATTTATATCCTATTGAAATATTATTCCAAAATAAGCTAGGATGCAAGAAATAACTAAGCCTAAAAAAGATGTTGAACTATAATTCTAACTTTCGTTGAGCGAATCATATCTAAAACCAATCATCTAAAAAGGCTTTAAAAATATCATGAAGATTTGCCTCCGTAGGAAACAACCAAATTCCTCCATAAAAATATATTAATATCTCCTATTGTCTTTAGCTAAAAGAATAAGAAAATATGTCTTCGAGTGTGACACACAGTTTCTAAAGTTGCACAATTAAAAAAAGGTTGCTCAAAAGGATTTAAACTTGGAAGATATTCCTCTATATGAATAATCAGCCCAAATAAAAAATTTATTATTCTTCACAACAATTCCTCATCAGGAATATTGATTTGATATTCCTAATAATGTGGCTATGCTTTTGTCTCTCTTAAAAGCACCACAAAATATATGCGTGAGTTTTTGTTCACTATGCAAAAAAGAATGCACAATATCTAATCGGGGATACGAAAGGTTATCGGTCAGTATTTAACGGATACCAATACTGTAACAAACTTATACACGTACCTAATTTTATATAACGTGGCACAATATCTTGAGAGGTTGCATAATATCACAAAAGGTTGCATAGTGAACAAAAAAGGTTGCATAGTATATAATATGGGGAATATGAGTTGTTATCGGTCGGTATTTAATGTATACCAATGTCGTACCTATTGCAAAATAGGTTGCATAACATCTCAAAAGGTTGCAACATAATTTTATCCTACATTTTTGTAAATTTTGCAACATTATACACAAACATAATGTTGGAGTTTTGTTATGGAAAGAACGAAATATATTAATTAATTTCTGCAAGGAACATTCTTGGAACGCTTTCTTTTAGGCAAAATTTCTTCCAATCCGGTTGAGACAGAACCAGAACCGTGAGTACACTATGGGTTTTATAGAATCTGACTTCAGGATATAATGCAGTGTATGAAAAGTTGTTTGATTCAAACTATGTACTATTTGATCAAATCGAGAATACTCTGAATTTATAACTTGATAATGCCAAAGTATAGAGGACGGAGAGAGGAGAAACTAAAAATTTTCGGTCTTCAAAACCGAGGCCTGGAACTCTTTTATAGCCATTTCTGTGACTGTTCTTCAACACTCACAGCTCTTCATGGAGTGACTCAACAATCGTTGGATCGTGCCTGTTTGGAACAGCTGCGATCTAATGGTTCAGATTAGGTGTCCCATCATAAGCGAATGGACATCCCCTACGCGAAACGCTACGAGTTCATCTAACGGTTTAGATCAAGTCATTTCAGATTTAAAACCCTTTGATCAGATCGTTTAATCACAACTGTTGATCTATTTTACCTCGTCAAAAGTTTAGGCTCCCATGCTCCAAGCGACGATGCGCACGTGCGAAGTGCCAAGTGCGCGTCAAAGCGCGCAATGCACCCTAAGTCGCTCAATCGCCCTTTCGCACGCCGCATGTCGTGCTTACGCGCTTACGCGTGTCACGATTGGTGGTGCTTAAGCACCACCGTGATGCGTAGGATCATAGCCTCTTATTTGACTTGTCAACTAAGAATCTTAGTTGTCCTTTAGTTTATATACCACTACTTTTTGTAGTATTCTTCCAATATGGGATTTTGAGCACTCCGATATCTTTCACACCCATTTGCTCATGTTTCTACCTTCTAAATTAAAACCCAAACTATGTTTAAAATAAAACATCAATAATATAATAAAATATTAACAACTAAAAAATAAAATATCAATAAATGTAGGAACTTATTCAACATTGCCCCACCAATTTCAATATACACAAGAGAGCAAAGCAAAAAGACAATAAATAACTTTTGGCATTATCGCTAAAATCTAGTACATAAATGAGAGGTGTCTTTCGGACTTGAACTTCCATATAGTGAAAATAATCTAAAGCTTCATCAAGGTGCTGTGGTAAATGTATCTGGAACCAATGACCTTTTGAGACTAGCCGAAACTATCACACATACCGATTTCTGAGTTTATAAGTGTTCTTCTAGCATGCACTTTTATGGCCTTGTGCTAATCCTGATTTCACGAGCGCTTTAGGATCGGTCTTGATTCCATAGAAAGCGGCCACACTTTCGACACTCGTATAGGTAATTCAACTTTAGTGATTCTGCGAGTCACACTTATATGATTTATTAAGAAGTAACCTTCATCCTCTAACATGCAGAAAACCAACGCTAGGCACATAGGAATGGAACTTTTTGTATAAAAGTTCCTAGTGTTCCATAACTATAATTGAACTTGTTTGTACCACATTGAACTCTATCTATATTTTCAAGATATGAGTTGCGTTCCCATTAAATATAGTTGTGTTATTTAATAGACCTTAGTCCCATTCCTTTTGAGGTGATATATATCATCTCCCTAAAAAGACCTTTAGTCATAGGATCTACTAAATTCTTATTCATTTTAATATAGTCGACTGTAATTACTCCTTCCTTGAGTAATTTTTGTTATAATTTGATGCCTTAGACTAATGTGTCTAGATTTTCCGTTGTAAGTTTTGTTCGAAACTTTATAAATTGTGGCTTGGTTATCACAACTTATCATAATAGAAGGTGATGGCTTTTTCCATAAAGGGATATCATACAACACATTTCTAATCAATTCTCTTTCTTTACATGCATCTGCTAGGGCTATAAATTCAGATTGCATTGTTGAATCTGATACACATGTTTGTTTCTTAGATCCCCAAGATAGCTGCTCCTTCTAGCGTAAAAATCCAACCAGTAGTTGACTTGGATTTTGATTTAAGTTATTCCAACTTGAATCACTATATCCTTATAAAATAGATGGATATCCTAAATAATGTAAGCCATAATCCAAAGTCCTCTTCAGTTATCTAAGCACCCTAGAAATTGCATTCTAGTGCTCTTGTCCTGGATTACTTGTAAATCTACACAATACACTCACTGCATAAGCAATGTCTGGCCTAGTGCAATGCATGTCATACATTAGAGTCCCAATAATACTAGCATATTTAAGTTGGTCCATAGCACGCCCAGTATTTTTCATTAATTTGATGCTAGGATCCACTGGTGTAGCAGCTGGCTTAAGTTCAAAATGATTATATCTTTTAAGAACTTTTTCTATATAATGAGATTGAGATAACACTAAAGAATTATCCTTTCTCACAATTTTGAATCCTAAAATCACATCAGCTTCTCCAAGATCTTTCATATCAAATTTGGATGAAAGAAACCTTTTGGTTTCTTCAATATATTTAAGATTAAACCCAAATATTAACATGTCATCCACATATAAGCAAATAATAACACGAACACCATTTTCAAATTTACCATGTATACATTTATCGGCATCATTAACTTTATATACATGGGATATAACAATATTATTAAACTTCTTATGCCATTGCATAGGAGCTTGTTTAAGGCCCTAAAGAGATTTAACCAATTTACACACTTTCTTTTCTTGGCCAGGCAAAATAAACCCTTCGGGTTGTTCCATGTAAATTTCTTCTTCTAAATCACCATTTAAAAATGCAATTTTAACATCCATTTGATGAATAAGTAAATTGTGAATAGAAGCAAGAGATATCAATATCCTAATGGAAGTGATTCGAGCTACAGGAGCATATGTATCAAAGTAATCAATTCCATGTTTTTGCTTATAGCCTTTAGCAACTAGTCTTGCCTTAAATTTATTTATAGAACCATCCGGATTTAATTTTCTTTTAAATATCCATTTGCACCCAATAGGTTTAGCCCCGAAGGGGAAGATCGAAAATAACCCAAATTTGATTTGACAAAATTGATTTCATTTCATCATTTATTGCTTCTTTTCAAAAGACAGCATCCCTAGATGTTACCTCTTCATAAAATGTGATCGGTTCATCTTCTACATTAAGAATAAATTTAGTTTTGTTCTTAGTCTCATTTAAATACCCTTCAACTAAATAAATAACAAAGTCAGGCCCTAATGTTTTTTCAGTTCTTTGTCTTTTACTCCTTCGTAGTTCAACGTCATTCATTATTTTCGAATAAGATATAGGTTGTGAATTTTCTTCTAAATTTGAGGAGTCAACAGTCGAATTATTATTTTCTAAACCTTGATTCAAAGTACTAAACTTTGTTAGATGTTCAAAGAATTGCACATCTACCGACTCAATGATTTCTTGAGTTTCAAGGTTTAAAAATCTATAAGTCGTACTGTTACTAAAGTATCCAATAAAAACACATTTGTAAGTCCTATTTCCTAGTTTAGGTCTTTTAGGTTCGGGTTTTCTTACATAAGCAAGACATCCCCAAACTTTAAGACGTCTAAGATTAGGCTTACGATTAAACCATAATTCATATGGTGTAATATCCTTGTTTTTCAATGGAACTCTATTTAAAATATAACATGCGGATAAAATTGCTTCTCCCCACATCGACAAAGGTAAACCAGAACTGATTAACATTGAATTTATCATTTCAACTAAAGTCCTATTTTTCCTTTCTGCCGTTCCATTTTGTTGTGGCGTATATGGCGCCGTAACTTGATGGATTATCCCATGAGTGTTACAAAATTGTATAAACTCACTCGGGTAATATTCACCACCCCTATCGGATCGTAGGACTTTAATTTTCCAATTTTTTTGAGTTTCAACTTCTGCTTTGAAAATTAGGAATTTCTCGAAAACTTCATCTTTACTTTTAAGTAAATATGTATATGCATACTTAGAGTAATCATCAATGAAAGTTAAGAAATATTTATTTCCACCACACGTCATATTACTCTTCATATCACATACTTCACTATGAATAAGATCAAGCATTTCGGATTTCCTCTCAACAGATTTGAACGACTTTCTAGTTATCTTCGATTGAGCACAAATTTCACATTTAGAAAGGTTATCAAATTTACAATCCGAGATTAAGCCGAGATTAGTCATATTTTTTATACTTCTATAATTCACATGACCTAATCTACTATGCCATAAAGAAATGGACTCAACCATATAAGCAAAACTAATATCATTGATTACATTAATTTTGATCATGCCGTTATAAGAGTACCCTTTGCCAATAAATTGGCCATTCTTAGACAAAGAAAACTTGTCAGACTCATACACTAGTTTGAACCTCTCTTATTGAGAAGTTCCCCAGACACAAGATTTTTACACGTATCAGGTACATGAAGTACATCAATTAGAGTAAGTGGTTTTCCAGAAGTTAGCTTCAATTCCACTGTGCCTTTTCCAACTACATTGGTATGAAGATTATTTGCCATCTTCACTTATTTTCCATCAATTTCTTGATATGTTTTGAATGAAAAGCGATCTTTGCATATATGTACCGTTGCACCGGTATCCAACCACCATCCACTTTCATTATCAATTGAATTTGTTTCACATACAGTAGCAATAAGATCTTCAATATTATTGATTTCCTTCTACCCTTGTTTTTCCTTAAATGCCTTCTTTTTAAGACGACATTCTCGAGAATAATGGCCTAGTTTGTCACAGAAGAAACATTTTCCCTTCTTTTTATTATTTGCACCTTGGTTCTTGAATTTTGAATCATTCTTTGCTTTAACTTTTGAGTCTTTGGTAATCTTGGATTTTTGATCCTTAACCATATTAGCTTTTGAATGACCCTCACTTTGTTCATCCTTCTTTTCTCGAATATAAGTATCATCTTCAATACGAAGGTGACGAAGAAGGGATTCCAGTGTATAAGTCTTTTCATCATGATTAATTTTCTTCTTAAAGCCATTCCAAGAGGATGAAAGTTTTGAAACAGTCACCCCTACTTGAAATTCATCTTGAAGATTAATACCAGCGGCTTTAAGGTCACCAATAATTTGTTGGAGTTCATAGGCTTGTACAACCACAAATTTATCATTACTCATTCTAAAATTCATGTAGTTTGAAATTAGAAACTTACGGTTGCTCGCTTCCTCATTTTGATACTTTGTCTCCAAAGCCTTCCATAATTCCTTTACCGTCGGAATCATTCGATGAGCGCTATAAACAGTTTGAGACAAAGCATTGAGGATGTGTCCTCGACACATAAATTCGTCTTCTTTTCGCTTCACACATTTTTGCTTTATTTCTTCAGTGTCTTCGGGTGTGGGCTCGGGAATTTGTTCAAGGTTATCATCTAGAATGTATGCAAGTTTTAGTGATGTGAGGAAGAACATAACTTTCTATTGCCAACGGGTGAAATTTCCACCATCAAAACGATCGAGTCGGATTAAGTCTTGAGTCATGACTTGGATAGATTGTGCCACAGCTCCTTCCATTTGAGTGGAGTAATAAGAATAATAATTTTGCCTAAAACTGTTGGAGTTTTGTTATGGAAAGAACGAAATATATTAATTAATTTATGCAAGGCACGTTCTTGGAATGCTTTCTTTTAGGCAAAATTTCTCCCAATCCGGTTGAGACAGAACCAGAACCACGAGTACATTATGGGTTTTATAGAATCTGCCTTCAGGATAAAATGCAGTGTATGAACAGTTGTTTAATTTAAACTATGTACTGTTTGATCAAATCAAGAACACTCTGAATTTGTAACTTGATAATGTAAAAGTATAGAGGACGGAGAGAGGAGAAACTAGCAATTTTCGGTGTCAAAAACAGAGGCCTGGAACTCTTTTTATAGCCATTTTTGTGACTGTTCTTCAACAGTCATGGCTCTTCATGGAGTGACTCAGCAACCGTTGGATCGTGCCTGTTTGGAACAGATGTGATCTAATGGTTCAGATTAGGCGTCCCATCGTAAACGAATGGACATCCCCTACACAAAACGCTACGAGTTCATCTAACAGTTTAGATCAAGTTGTTTTGGATTTTAAACCCTTTGATCGGATCGTTTAATCACAACCGTTGATCTATTTTACCTCATCAAAACTTTAGGCTCCCATGCTCCAAGCGACGATGCGCACGTTCGAAGTGCTAAGTGCACGTCAAAGTGTGCAATGTACCCTAAGTCGCCTAATCACCCTTTCGCGCGTCGCGTGTGGCGCTTACGCGCTTATGCGTGTCGCGATTGGTGGTGCTTAAGCACCACCGCGATGCGTAGGATCATAGCCTCTTATTTGATTTGTCAACTAAGAATCTTAGTTGTCCTTTAGTTGATATACCACTACTTTTTGTAGTATTCTTCCAATGTGGGACAATATGGGATTTTGAACACTCCCATATCTTTCACACCCATTTGCTCATGTTTCTAACTTCTAAATTAAAACCCAAACTATGTTTAAAATAAAACATCAATAATATAATAAAATATTAACAACTAAAAAGTAAAATATCAATAAATATTGGAATTTATCAAACACCTAATTTGATGTGTGAAGTAGCACAATCTCACAAAAGTTGCATAATCGCACAATCTCACAAAAATATCTCTAAACTAAATTTAATCTCGAGACGTATATGGTAAGATGATTAGTAATTCGGATACATGACGCTAGTCCATCGTTTGTTACCTAAAAATAGTAGCCATAAAAAATAATGAAAAATTACCCTTTTGCTAGGCATTTTGAGCCTAATAAAATTTTCCATTTTCGTTTGATAACCTAAAATGCCCATTTAGCCCAGAGCTGTGAAAATAAAAATTTATCAATCAAGTCTGGTGCAAGAAAAAAATAGTTTAATGCTCGGCAAAAATAGCAAGAATTTTTTTTGAAAAAAATAGAAAAATGAGAAAAGCATGAGAAAAAAATTAGAAAAAGAAGAGAAAAAACCGAATGTCTAAAAAAAAATTTCAATGGACATCATGAGTAAGGAAATTTTTCCAGTTTTGAATTTTCCAATTGTTCCAATTTTACCTAATACACCTTACAACCCAAGAAAGTCCTAATTGAGTTCGAATGATGAAATTAATTATCACGTGGAGAGCCAAGACACGGAAAGATTAATTGGTGCAGATATTAGTCGATATTTCCCTTTTTAAAACAATCATATTCTGATGATGAGATCTATTCACCTCAAATATTCTGTTTTTTTATTTTTGTGCGTGAATTCGTGGTCCATTATGTCTACTCTGTATATCATGCGCACCGGGAGAAAATAACCACAATCAGAGTGATTCGTTTGTGAGACAATCTCGTGAGAATTTGAGTAAAAACGAATTTTTGAAAAGTAACATGATGATCAATCGGTGAAAGTTAGCGATTTAATTTTCGGCTTCGCGCGCACACACACACTATGAATTGAGATTATTAAATGAAAATTAAAAAGGATTATTTTTATAAAATTTAAATTTTATGATTTTTAGTTATTGTGATATTTTCTTGAGTCGAATAATGAATTTTATGGGTAAATTCACTACAATTGCTCACAAGATACCACTCGTCCTACTAAGGTAACCTAGGGGTTTAACGGCTTGTTGAATACTTTAAATGCAGTTTCTTTCCCGCAAAAAAGGTATTCTATGCCAATAAGAAGTTTTTACAAGTGTTTGATAATGATATTATTCTTTTACATTTCTCGGGACGAGCAAACTTCTAAGTTATGGGGGTTTGATTCAGGGTAAATTCTTCATATTTATCCCCATAATTTACACACTTTTATCACTTTGTGCGATGTAAATTACATGATTTTATCTCATATAGTTGCTACTGACCCCTTTTGTGCTAGTGAATCGTGTTTCATGTATTTCTCTTATATTTTGCAGATATTTCATGCGCTTGAAAGCAAAGGAGAAATTGGACTAAGGTCAAATAAGAAGGAATAGTCAATGGGAAAATTCATAAATTATACAACAAGAATTCGGATGAGTTCCCTAAGGAGAGTCAAAGATATTGAGCTCATAAGCACATTGGAAGAAACGATGTCCAATTTCGAGATATGGTTGGGAAGTTATGAGGATGTGAAGATAAAAAGAAGCAAAGGATAAAAGTGGGAACTGCTGGGAATTTGAATTGGTTTGGTCCGTAAGGGGTACTGGTTCAATCAGAAAGAATACTTGTACTATACTATAAAAACGAACCGGTTTGGTTCTGAGTATAACCGGTTCGAATATCTGTGTGCAAAAATCGAAGATTATCCACTTAAAATTAGAGTTGTAAATGGTTCAAACTCTTGTAAAAACTTAGGGGCTTTATTCCCACTTTATCCTAGGGCTAGTTAGAAGGCTAAAAACACTTTTTTGAGAGGAAGAAAGGAGGAGAAACATTGGACAATCTAGTGTTCATCAAAGATTACATCATTGTGATTTGAATTTAAGTATTTCTTAATAAAAAGTTTTCCTTTCTAATCTTTCTCCAAATTTCTTCAATTCATTTTCATGTTCTTGAATATCCCTAGTTCTATATCATTCTTTTTCATTCTTAGATGTACTTTATTGATGAATATGATTACTTGAAATGTAGAAAATATTTTAATTGTTAGCAACACCATGTCTGGATAGGTTTCCAAGGGTTGGGATGCATGAATCCAACCCTTTGTGTTTCCCATGAATATGAAACATGTTCTTGAATTAAATAAATAATTGAAAACATGTTAGGTTATTAATATAATCATTGTAGGACTTTTAACTCCCTTTGCCCTAGGTAATCGAAGTGTTTAAGAATGTGACGCGCATATTAACAATCTTGTCACGCACTTTAGTTGCATTATTGATTATGTATTGTGCGGGGTAATTCCTTCATATATATAATTCTAAAAACAAGTAAAGCTTGTTTTAAATTAAATGTTTAATCCTTGAGTAGTATTGTATCAGGTGAAGTTACTAGGGGTTGGGGAATTGTATTCTCGCCTTGCTTTTCTCTCACATTAATTAATCAGTTCATCTCTAGTTTTCCATGCATGGTTAATTCAAATAGGATTTTATGCTTTAATTAGAAGTAATATAAAGATCTCAACAATCATCACCT
The DNA here is from genome assembly GCA_949130495.1 of Sambucus nigra. NCBI lineage: Eukaryota > Viridiplantae > Streptophyta > Magnoliopsida > Dipsacales > Adoxaceae > Sambucus > Sambucus nigra. The sequence goes on from OX422222.1 coordinate 238,219,127, forward strand.
TTTCCCTTCTTTCTTTGAGTCAATCATTATGGTTAGTCATCTTCATTAATATTCATTAAGAGAGATCGTCGTAATCCTTACGTTCAACACTCGATTTACCAAATTATTACTTAAGTGACCAATGTACACTTGAACCATATTTACACGCATTAGAGACATATTTTGAGTCGTGTCAAGTTTTTGAGTCTCATGAAGGCTCTTACGGAGCACATTCAACAAGCAGATCACTAGTGAAGTGGGTGGTCACATAAGGCAATTACTGGCCCACTATGAAGGTAGACTATTCTAGGAAGGGTGATAAAGTGTTATAAATATGCCTCAATCCACAGAACTCCAGGGGCATCCCCCATGCATATCACCTCCCCTTGGCCATTTGTAATGTGCAGGATAGATATAGTTGGCCCCTTATAAAAAACCAGAGGTAGATTCAAGTACTTAGTGGTAACAGTGGATTATTTCATTAAACGGGTAGAGGCCAAGACCTTAGTAGAGATTCAATACAATAAAGTTTTCCACTTCATCTGGAAGAACATTATTTATTAGTACGGGATGCCATACGCCTTTATCACTGATCACTGTACACATTTTGATAGCCAAGAGTTCGAAGACTATTGTATTCACTCCAACATTTAGAAACCACATTCCATATTAGGTCATCCATAGTGCAATGGGAAGACATAGATGACGACACAAAGGGAAGTTGGATAAACAAGCGACAGAGTATCCTTTGGGCCTATAGAATAATGCCACGAAAGACAACAAGTGATACCCCTTATATGCTGGCTTTTAAATACATTATTGATATGAGAATATTGTATTGGGATTTAGAGTAAGAGGTTAGAGAGAATACAACACTTTGAATGGCGGCGTACTAGTAATGAACTGTTCGATTTTACAGCAAAAGGGTAAAATTGACATTTTTTAAAGAGGGAGACTATGTATTAAAGAAGGTCATCGAAAAAGTAAATAAGATAGAACCTAACTGGCACTGTCCGTACAGAATATCTGATGTTGTGCGACCAAGAAATTACAGTATTGAGACCTTGGAAGGAGAATAATCTAAAAATTCTTAGAATGCCAAACACATGAGGAAGTGCTATTAATAGTAAAATGTAAAGACTTTTCTTTTTTTTGTAATTTAACTCAGTGATGAATAAAAAGCTTTGATTTTCCTAAAGAATGATGTCACTTCCAATTTTTCTATGTTTTGTGCATGTAGGATATATACATATCAATAATGCATTTTAATATGTTCATTTTAAAATGTTATACACAGACTAAAAATTCATGTATGACCTCATCTTCGGACAAGCCTTAAACGAAAAGTTTAACTTCATGTATAATTTCATCTCAGGACAAATCGCAAATAAGAAGTTTGCTAAATCTAGGAAATCTATCTTAGCAATATGGATGATAAGATCCGACTATAATTGACTAATGTGGGGATTGATCCTAGTACATTTGGTCCTCTTAGGTAATTGACGTTAACATTTGGTTAGGACGACGAGATCCATTTGAATGACCAGTAAGTTTCATAAGCATTAATAGATCTTAGGATAAGGACAACCCAGGTTCATCACAAAAATAGCAGTTAGTAAGGCAGACCTGGTAGGCAGTAGCCGACCACATAATCATAAGACTAAACTCCTAGCAGACCTATTTGAAGTACGTAGCAGTTAGTAAGTTAAAATTAAAACTAACCTCGTTAAAAAATATCTGATCACATTTAGTTACGGAAAAAAAATTCAAGAAGACATCGACCATAAGCACAAGTGTCTAGAAATCAAAATTACGGCAAGGGATCCAAATATTAGGCATAAACATGCAAGAAAATACAAGCTATAATAGATATCACAAAGTAAATTTCTTCATTTCCAACTAGTTACAAGTTTATTCTTTATAAATAAATGGTAAATTTTTACAGTAAAAAAATAAAAGAGTAATACATAAATCTTCACATAAAGAATTAGGCCTCAAGAACATGGCTTACTTCAGCCTCAATAGTTGGAATAAAATGTCCTCAACCATCTGATAATCCTCAGGAGTAGGATGAAGAGCATTAGTAGCACTGGTCTGATCATCATGAGCCTCAGCATGCTCTAGAGTTTATCCATCCTTGGTATCCTCATCAGCCAAAATCTCACATTTAGCTGCCAGGTCTTTAGCTTCTTCATCATCGCCCTCACATGCTTAAAGATTTTTGTCAATGTCTGGGAAATGCTTAGCCACTATTTTCTTGAGTTTATCATAACCCTCCATGAAGAAGGTGACCAGGTTAATGTTATACTCCCTGAATCTCTTGAAATTCTTTATTCCCTCCTTCTCAACATGAGCAAGGGTCGTAGTGGCCTTCTATAAGTATTTATTGGCCTTTTTCACGATATCATTGGCCTCTACTAAGGCATCACTTTCCTTCTTCAGATCCTCTTCTCCCTTGAAGATTGCCTCATCAAAATATTTGAGCTTAATTGCGGTGGTCTCAACTTGCTCCTTCAGCTTCCTGTTCTCTTCCTCCATTTGACGCAAGACATTCATGTTAGAAACCGATTGATCGACCTTCTCCTTCAGTTTAAAATAGAATTTTTCATAAACAGTCTTAGCACTCTTCATCTCCTTACTCAAAGTCTGGTAGTTTCTAAGGATATCTTTATGTTTCTCCTTCAAATCATCACCCGCATTATGGTATGAGACCACATGCTCCCTCATAATAGTGGCTTCTATAGCACCCTGAAGAAAAAGGTTAATGTATTAATAAACACATGATAGATAAGATCAAAGATGAATATATTGAGCTCAATACTTACCACCATCATTATTTAATGCACTATGTTTCAATGGTTATCGACATTGAACTATAAGAGATATTGAAAATCATGAGCAGAATCGTGATATCCGATCATATCTATAACATTCTCCCTATGCCAGAAGATAAAATACTTATCACTCTTTAGTTTCTCTTGAGTGACATGATTATCTGGATCCTAAGTGAAGGGTTCCATCTCTCCATAAGGATATGAAGATCAAACACATCATACCATCCTCCTAGTAGGGGAAGTTAAAATCTAAACCCTTTCCACCTTGGTCGTCGTTCTCTATTATTGGGGACTAGTCTACATGGGAGGAAACTTCATTGGCCTATTCTAACTTTACACAAGCCTATTGTCAAATGATACCACTTTGCCTTTGCTCTTGGCCTTAGTAGTAGCAACAGAAGCTTTTTCATGCCTCCTAGCTATATTTTCAGTATTTTTTTAAGCATCAACGTTAGCCTTGTTTTTTTCCTCGACGTTCTTCAGATCCTTGGACTCATCATTAGGAATGACCTTCTTTTTCTTGGCCTTTACATCCAATTTCCTCTTCCTGGAAATCTCCATTGACGCGTAGTCAAGAGTTGGGGGTTCCATTGTATCTACAAGAGTGCACGAACTAGAAGAAGATGCTAAACAAAATGGAATTGATCAGAACATCAAATCATAAATAATAAGTTAAAATGATGGATAAAGATGACCATAGGTTCAGAGATATACCATCCTTAACCTCTCCTTCTGACTCCTTTTACATCAATGGTCAATAGAATATTGACCTTCTGCTTCTACTGTGAAGTCAATCTCCTCGTACTCTGGAAGAGTACCTTCTGGAGAATGTGATACCCCAATTCTATAAACTTTTGAACCGAGAATAAGTTTCTCGAACTCAATAGAGTTGGGGGTACAACTTGTTTTGACCACCTCTCATAGGCTACTGCGAGTTTTAGAGCTTTATTCCCTGCAAAACAACCGAGATAAATGAGAGAACATCGTATAAGGTAAAGTGTTGGTCATATATTAATGTGGTTTGGATAACACCAATCCTAATGGACAGTACACGATATATCTTTCTTATCAGCTTAAAATTCCCAATCGCAACTTATGAATACGAACTGGTTCTTCCATCTATGGTTAGTGGATTAACGACCTTCAATATCTTTTGGTCGCATTTTTTAGGAGAAAAATAATAATAGTCATTTTCTTTATAATTATCTTTCATAGCATAGATGAATCTAAAGATGTCACCAATCATATCAAAATCGGTGTAGAACTACCAGTACACTATAGACCTAAGAATCATTGGGTAACTATTTGGTGGGAGTTGAGTAGGAGATACATTATAACCCCTTAGGATTGACCTGGTGATGGTGTGAAGAGGAAGCCAAACTCTTACGTATAGTCTATATTGGGAAACAGATCTCGTCGGTTTTAAGCCGATCATACATCAAAGTTTGGCAACAGCATGACAATGCTTAAAGGGATGTCACACTTCTCCCTCAAGACATCCAGTTCGTCCTATAGGATATCACAATATCGATTCGAAGTGTCAGTAGTGAATGGACCCTAAGAGTTCAAGGTCCTAGAAGCACCCTCCTCAGTGAGAGGAACCATAACAGGTTATGTGAATGCCATGCAATCAACATGAGTTCTATGGGGGCAGAAGGATCTAGATCTAATACAGACATAAACACATTGTTGGGTAATTTCTCACCATCAACTGGATGGCCCATCACAAAAGATTTTGTAATAATTGGAATTCCAAACGAGATAGATTATACAACGGGGGGCTGTGGGGCGGACCTTATAGATGAGGCAACACTAGGCGTATACCTAGGGTGCCCTGGTTTGTCCTCAAGGCAAATGGACTGAAAAGATTTAGGGAACATCAATTGGGCGTGTAACCCTGGACAAGATCTTTCTAAATTTTCCAAATACCCAAACCACCTCCTAATATAGGGCGTGTAACTCATCATTTGGTTAAGAATAGAAGGAAAGGTAAAGAACTATTTGGGGAAAAAGGACGTTAGTTTCACTAGCATAAAAACCTTAATAAACTTTGAAACCCTAGGCCAACCAATTCAATGGCCACCTAAAAATTAAATTTTCTCCAAAAACTCAGCAATGACAGTTAACAAAGCAACAACAAAGAGGAAAGAATATGGTATTGACAGAAACTACGAAGGTTCCTATGAGAAAACCTTAAAAATTAGAGGATGGTGTATGGTGTACCTGGAAACCCTAACGACTATTGAAGATGATGGGAAAAGCCTTAACTCCAACAGAAAATCTTGGAAGGATTGCGAGCTATGGCAGAAATGGAAAGATTTTTGGGTAAGGAAGATGAAAGATTTAAGGGTAGAAGCTTTCTTTCTCTAAAACCCTTACGAAGGAATAATTGGGGGTGAAAAAGGGTGCAATGATTTGGAAATATCTTTTTATACATCCTAATGCAGTAATAATTAATTTTTAAAAAATGATGCATGACATCATGCTTTGGGAAGACAACTGACACTTGGGGTCTGACACATGTCGTCCTAAGCCTGTGCGTCATAATAGCTCCTAACACAATCTCGCACCAAAGAGATTCGACGATCAAAATTCAATGAGCCAAGGACTTGCTAGTATTAACACTCAACTCATTCAATGATCCAACACTCCAGATAATCTGTTATAAGTTCCAATCACGAGTAAAGTCTTGGGGAATTTTATTGTAACATAAATATGGATCACCTAATAATCCAATCAGACGATAACATGTTTCTTTATAGAGAGCGTCAAGGAGATTGACATCACATTGAATATGGTCATCCACATAATAAGATTGAATCAAGCATGATTCTGCTCGCCCTAAATGTAATATCGACCATCTCAACACTGTTAACACAATGCTAACTAATATCGTATTTTAACTCCCATAATGAAATCTTGTACTAGTTTATGCCACATGATGGAATACCAACAATCATACTAACACCGCCCGCACACGTGAAGGAGATATGTAATATTCCACCTTTATCGTGTTGTAATAAAATCGTGATTATCCGCCCTTTGGAATGTAAAAGGTGTAACTGCCTAATCTATTAAGGTACTCCACCGGTATCACAACAAACTCTCTCTTATAATGAACTATAAATAGCACTCAATCCCATATGATAAGGGGTTCAAGAGATTAACCTACCTGACGGCCATACAAAAATCCTAGAGAAAACCCTGAGAGCTTGTATCCATCTTTCTGACGACTTCTAGCCTATTAAATTACATACAATCAACACTGCACCTGTGGATATATGAACCACTTTAGACCGAACCACATTAACATCTGCCTTCCTTATTTGTCTCTTTTATCTCTCCATTTTATCCTAATTAAGCACGATGGGTAGTGGTAAGTTTAACTTCCTCGTTTTGTATAAAACTCGAAGAAAACTTAGATAAGGCTGTAAGTTTAGCTTCATATTCTCTAACTGTCGTGCTTCATTGATTCAACATATTCTTTCTCTTTCTGTTTACGATACATTGGAGGGAAATACTTATCATACAAGGCTTTAACAAAAGGTCCCCTGAGATCACATTCCCACCTCTTGGAGTAATCAACAAATTCTTGGTGGCATCCCACCAATACTTAGCTTCTTCTTTCAGCATATACGTTGCCAAGGTCACCTGTTGATTTTTAGGAATTCCCATTACCCCAAAAATAAGTTCAATCTCTTTAACCCATACTTTCATCTCAGTAGGATCAATTGCTCCTTCAAACGACGGGGGATTCATTTTAATAAACTTATCGTGTGATGTATTCCTCTATTCCTGGTGTATCACCTCATCAGCCCTAGCCAATGTTTTTGCCTCCATTTTCCTACCCTGTTGTTCTTCCATTTGATCCATAAACTTAGCTTGTTGCTCTGCCATTAAAGTCATAGTGCATGCCATTTATTGCATATCTGTTAATTATTCTAGCTTGGGTTATACATTCATATGAACATGTTGTTCAACCTCAGCTTCCGCTGGCATATTTGAAGCATCATCTTCTATTCTCACACTAACATTCTCTCGTTCCATTCTTTTATATTTGAAATGAATAAAAGATATAACAACATGCAGATATACATATCTTTTCTAACATAATCGTTAGTACCAAATAAAATATATTCCAGACATTCACTGCCAAATCTAGACTCTTCTAACTCCAAAACCTCTAAAACCTAGGCTCTAATAACAAAAGTGGACACACCCCAACCCAGTTACTTATAATTAGGTCTGAAAGTCAAAGTGATTCAAACAATAATTAATTTAACCAAACTATAAACACGAATCTTAATTATAGAGTCATCAACATAAATCCATATAACTAAAAATGTTTTACAACATTAAAGTAGTTATGCGTATACAAACTTGCTTGAAGGATAAGTTAACTTAATTACATCATTTACATTTAAAAAAAATCCTTATTTTACCCATTTTTAGCTAACCCAACCCAACCTCTTATATTTGGCATTGACATCATGTTACCTGAAAAACATAAATATAAGAACCGTGAACAAAATAGCTCAATGAATGCATCACTACTACACTACTGCATAAAATTAAATGCAATCAATCATATCCATATAATTATGTATTAACTTATTCGGCCCATTCATAATGAATGACCTGACATTTTGAATCAAGACTCATATATCCTGTCTATAATAGACAATTCTCTCCCATTCCTAGTTGAGGATTAACCCCTTGTCATTAATAGAAAACTTTCCCCCATTTCGGGTTGGGGAATAACGTCCCATTTTGGTAAGCCAAAATGAAAAATTTCATATTCATAATATTCTGATCGTTTCAATAACAATGTACAAATACATCTTTCCAGTGAGTACACTCACCTTAGGTTGACAACTCTGTATTTACATATCCCTTAGGTGGAGCAGAACTGGGTGGATTATACCTTACGCCTGTCAATCCAATAAAATCAGTACTGAATCCCAATCATAAGTATTATCTTAATATATTTATGTAACTTTCAATGGCTATACAACCACAATATAATTCCACTTAAGTCACATTTCATGAAACATGAGTAAAGATGATGCAATGGTATATATGTTGATAAAGTTATGAACATTTAACCATAAAAAATACCTCATAAGGAATTTATAACTAAAACTAAGTAAACATAAAAGTATACTTATCAATGTATATACACATAAAAACATGTACTGAAAATACCCTTTGGAAGGAGGAGATAAAAATATTCTTTCATGGGGTATCCAGTTTGGCATCAATTTAAAGTCCTATATATATGTATCTATCCTATATTCATAAATTGTACAAATACAGGTGTCCAGGATTATCAATATGAAAACATATCTGAATATACTTTCTATTACAAGTGACGATGTAATTTTTCAAGCTTCCTAGAGCAAGCTATGACCATTTCTTTACAATATACAAAATCTACCCTACAAGCTCCTCTATTATTCCTTCAACTTCTAAGAATTTTCATACGTTTTCTACATCACAACATTCCATGATTTTTCACCAATTTTCAATACACATACTGAATAATACATAATTATAGTTTCATAATTTTTTAAGTTCATTTTCTATGTCAAAAGCTTTACCAAACTCGGGGCATATCGAAATGAATTATACAAATAGCAACTATGTACTAAATTGCAACCATCACTAAAGCCTAACCAGAAGGACTTAAATTCTAATTTTTTGATATGATATGAATATACGAGTTTAGTTTCATATCCAATTGTAATTTCTTAATTCCAATAAGAATACAAAACTATATACAAGTTTGACTACAAGGGAGTTCTATACAAAGCAATACGGCTTACATATACCACTTATCTCACGTATGAACAAACACGTATAATCATAAAGGAGGAAGGAATTTTAATCAGTAATTAATGATTTCAATACTTTTAAATGATTATAATACAATATTAAAACAATATCAACACATAATTAAACCTTGTGAACACCTTAAAGATTTTCTTGGAATTTTTCCTAACTTTTCTTGTAATCCTTTCTTCCTTAAACTTCTACTTTCTCTTTCCTCAAGCTACAAACTCTCCAAACTAAACCAAGGATTAAATTTGCTGAAGAAATAGGTTATATGGATAGGTTTAAGTCGGTTAAGGCTGCCTTCATTTCCAACCAATAAAATTAAACCATTTGGTTTACAAAAAGAAAAATTACCACTTAAAAGGAATGAACAAATTTTCCCTCTTTTCGCAAATTCTGTATAACTTTTTACTTGGAAATCCATTTGATATGTCGTTTTTTTGTGTTACAAGCCTAACTCATATATCTACAACTATCTAGTCTTCACCTTGAGTCCATTGTTATATTAAGGGTAAAAACTATGAACACTATATACTACGCATTTCATTTATTGCAATAACATGCTTGCTAAATATTTTTAAATAATTGATCTCTAACTCGTTTGCAAAATATTTTCTTTTCTTCACAAATCATTTTAGGTGTCCAGCCACAGGGACGCCAAGCTTAAAGATCCATTCTAGGGATGTGATGATGCAGCATGTGTGGATGCATGCAGGGATTGGAGTAGATGCCTTAGTTGCTTAATTATAGTTTAGGATTTTAGTATTCTAGTATTTCATATGTGGGCATGTTACCTCTAAAGTTATATTCAGTTCATTATTTCAAACTTGTGTGGAGTTTATTTATTTAGCTATTAGATTTGGATTTTTAGCCGATAGTTTATTCAGCAAGACATTTATTTATTCATTCATGTCATGTGATGGTTTAAACTATTATTAATGAGTGAATTATTTAATTAAGTAGTTCTTATAGTGTTGACTATTAAATGAAAAAGATAAAATTTTGACACCGACTTAATTAATCAATAGGTGATTAGTAATTAATGGTTTTCGATAATGATGTTGAGCAGTGATTCAGGCCCAACCAGGGTCGTTGTCTTGGCATAAAGTTAGAGAGGCATTTCAGAAAGGCCACCCACGAGAGTTTTTAGGGAGCTCCTATATGATAGTAGCATGTCAGTGGAAGAAGGACCTACATCAGCACCTACGTATGATTGAGTGCAGCGACACTCAAAAACAGATGCTTACTACGTTCAAACTTGTGAGAGTCGCATTGTAGTGGTGGGATTCTATTATCACATTGGAGGAGAGGGATACTATTCCGATAGAAGAGTTTTGGGAGCGGTTCGACCTTAAGTATTTTCTGTCAGCTGTTCAGACGGAGATGAGGAGGAAATCTAATGATGTTACACAGGGGGAGAGTTCAGTGGATGATTAGGAAGAAAAGTTCACTCTCCTGGCTAACTTTGTGACAGATGAGGTGAACACTGAAGAAAAAAAGAAGAGCAGATTAATGGGTGGGATAGCCTAGAGGATCAGGCAACATTTACTTGGTAACCCAACTTTACGGACGTATACACAGGTTGTTAATGCCGCTTTTTTTGCCTTCCAAGATCACTTCTTCCACTTGAAGGGAAGCAAGAGAGTGGGTGAGATGAGACAATCAGGTAGGATAGGAGGGTTTAGTACTAGTGGGGCACCTCAGCAGCAGGTGGCGAGATAGCAAGGGCAGTATTCACAATAGGGGGAACAAGCTAAGAGATTCAGGACAAGAGGTTATTTACCGGAGGGTCAAGGTTTTAGATAGGTCCAATAGGGTCCTAACCAATAGGAGAAGTTTCCCCAGGGCTGTTAAGGGCAAGGTAATAATAAAGGAGGTTATCACGGACGAGGCTACCAGGGCCAACATCAATGTCAACCTTGATAGGGCCAGCAGGGCTAGGGGTAGAGGGAGTTTACAAGTCGGTGTTTTACTTGTGGACAGATGGGCCACATGAGGAGAGATTTCCCACAACAGGGTAGAGCACATCAACATGGTTCCCATTAGGGGCAACATGAACTGCTACCCCCAGCACCCCCAGCTCTTCCAACCCCACAGCAGCAGGGACAAATGCATTACAGACGTGTGTATAACGTTCGGGACATACCTATTCCACCAGCATTATAGGAACTACAAGCAGCCGAGGGTATGTTTCCTATTAATGGTCACGAGGGTAGGATTCTTTTTTTTACGGGGCGTAGCATTCTTTTATTCCTACTAGGTTTGCACGAACAACTGGTCTTCTAGAGACAACCAGTATTCGCCTTATGTGTGTAGACTCATTATTGGGTAATGTGTCATTGATACACTCAGTATGTAGGGGTGGACATTGTTATTGGGAGTTTGAGCTTAGCAGCAGACCTCCTTATGTTAGATATGGAGGGGTATGATGTCATTCGGTCCATGGATTGGCTAGCAGGTTACAGAGCGATGGTAGACTATTACGAGAGGACCATAATGTTCTCCATTACTAAGCATGAGATGTTCTTAGTGGTGATGATTCTTCCTGAGGGAGGGTCGTGCACACACTTATACTATATTAAGGAGGAGACCTCACAGGAGGTAGCTATTCCATTAGACTCGATTTCGATTGTGAGAGATTTCGAGGATGTGTTTCAAGAGATACCAGGGTTACCACCCAGTCAGGAAATCGAGTTTGTTATCGACCTAGCACCGGATATAAGACCGATTGCCCGAGCATTTTATCGCATGGCTCCTTCAGATATGCGAGAGTTGAGGGAGAAGATTCAGCAGCTCTTAGGGCAGGGTTTTATTCAGCAAAGTACCTCATCGTGTGGTGCATCGGTGTTATTCATGAAGAAGATGGATGGTTCTCTTCGCTTGTGTGTAGACAACAAGGAACTGAATAAATTTATAATACATAATAAGCACCTATTATCGAGGATCGATGACCTATTGGACCAGTTGAGAGGGGCGGCATACTTCTCCACGATCTATTTGAGGTCAGGATATCACTTGTTACGCATTCAGGAGGAAGACGTTTCAAAAACTACTTTTTCATTGCGGTAAAGGTCGTACGAGTTCAAGGTGATGCTATTTGGGCTCATCAATGAGCCAACAGTGTTCATGGACTTCATGAACAGGGTATTTAGGGAGTTTTTGGACCTCTTTGTGATCTTGTTTACATACGACATTTTAGTTTAATCTTGCATTGCAGAGGAACATGCAGAGCATCAACGTAGAGTTCTACAAACACTTCATGATCACTAGTTGTATGCCAAATCCAAGAAGTGTGTGTTACGGGAGGTGAAATTTCTAGGCCATATCATGTCTGATAGAGTCATTATTGTTGATCCGAGTAAAGTATCGGTGGTGAGGGAGTGGGGGAAGCCCACAACACCGATAGAAATTCGTAGCTATTTAGGGTTGGACGGTTATTATTATCGATTTATTAAGGGTTTCACAAAGATTGTAGGTCCATTAACGAATCTTACTTGTAAGGGGGTACTGTTTGTGTGGAGTGATCACTGTGAGTTAGTCTTTGACGAGCTCAAGGACAAATTGACATCAACACATGTACTCACATTGCCTAAGAGTGGGATGGAGTACTGAGTTTACACGGATGCATCCCTACAGGTAATTGGTGGTGTATTACAGCAGGAGGAGAGGTCTATAGCTTATGCATCTCACAAGATTAATCCCCATGAGAAGAAATACCCCACACAAGACCTTGAGTTTGTAGCGGTTGTATTTTCTTTGAGGATATGGAGACACTATCTTTTGGGGGAGCAATTTACATTATTTATGGACCATAAATCACTTCAGTATCTCTTCACCAAGAAGAATCTGAATATGAGATGGAGGAGGTGGCTCGAGTTCATGAAAAACTACCATTTTGATATTCAGTAGCATCATTATAAGGATAATGTTGTGGCAGACGCGTTGAGTCGATGACCGATGGGGGAGTTAGCGAAGGTGTGGAAGGCAAAGTGGATTGAAATTCGACATGATGATGAGATCTACAGAGCATGTATGGTAATCTTAGCTATCACTCCTGAGATTATTATGCGGGTAGTGAAAGCACAGGCAGAGGATCAATTCTTCCTGGGCAGGATATGTCAGTTATTAGTTGAGGGTGAAGAGTCCTACTCGATCAGCTCAGAAGGAGGCCTACATTTTAATGGGAGACTTATTGTACCAGAGGATGAGGAATTGAGGCATTAGGTTATGGTAGAGTACTACGGGTCGAGATTTTCAGTACATCCTGATAGGGATAAGATGTACCATGAAATGAGGAGACAATATTGGTGGGCAGGGATGAAGTAGGGAATATCAGAGTTCATTTCGAAGTGTGTTACCTGTCAGTTAGTTAAGGTAGATCACCAAAGGCCCTTAGGGATAATACACCCACTAGATATTCATGTGTGGAAGTGGGAGAGTATTTTTACGGATTTTATTACAGGGTTACCGATGTCACAAACGGGTCACGACTCCATTTAGGTGATAGTGGATCGGCAGACCAAGGTAACCCATTTCTTTCCAGTTCGCACCGATTTTATGATGATGCAGTATGCGTAGCTGTTCATTTTGGAGATAGTTAAGATGCACGGGGTGCCGATTAATATCATGTCTAATGGAGATAAGATATTTATCTCTCATTTCTGGTAGAGCATTCATGAGGCCATGGGCACAGATTTACGATTGAGTATTGCATACCATCCACAGACAAACGGATAGACTGAGAGGGTTCATCAGATACTCGAGGACATGTTGAGGATGTGTATACTTAATTTCGAGGGAGGATGGGATAGATAGATTCCATTGGTAGAGTTTGCGTATAACAACTCTTACCAATTCACCATCGATATGGCACCGTTTGAGTAACTACATAGGAGAGCTTGTCGTTCGATCGATTACTGGCTAGAGGTGGGAGACAATAAGTTATTGGTAACAGAGATGATACATGAGATTACTTCCAGGATTGAGCTAATTCGGGGGCATACTGGAATAGCTTAGGACATGAAGAAGAGGTATGCCGATGCAGACTGAAGACATGTTGAGTTAGAGGTTGGCGATGAGGTTTTGGTACGAGTATCTATCATGAAGGGGGTCATGAGGTTCAGTGATATGGGGAAACTACCATCGCTGTATGTAGGGACCTTCCCTATAATTGAGAGAGTGAGATGAGTAGCATATAGACTGGGTTTATTAGAGCATTTACAGTGGATATATGACATGTTCCACGTGGCATTGATGAAGAAGTATCGGGGACAGAGAGAGAGATTTTTGGCATGTTCCACTTGAGGATATCGATTTACAACCAGACATGTCATATAAGGAGAGACCTGTGGCTATTCTGGATCATAGTGAGCATGCGGTCTAAGGTGGTGCCATTAGTGGGGACAATACAATATTGACGAGTCGATATGGGAGTGGGAAATTGATATGCGAGAGAAATATCTAGAGTTACTCACTGCAGGTATGACCTAATTTCGGGGATGGAATTCCTTTGTAAGGGGGGAAGTATGTAACACCCCGTAATTCTGAGCATTTAATATTTAATTAATTCGAGTAAGTTTATGTTATAATGTGTGTCGTAATTTAATTTAATTAATTATTATGCTTGTATTTAAATATTTATTGAGAGAGAACATGATTAATATCAATGGAATAAAATTACTAATTGAATGGTAATAATTATTTGACTTCATAGCTAGTGATAGTGATGTGGCCTTATCTATCTCAACTGGGAGTCGTGTGTGGACTAATTGGGTAGAGATAGGAAAATTTTATAGATTGATTCGGATGACAATTTCAAGGTCATGATTGAGTCCGTAGAGGTCCAAATAGTCAAGATAGTGTACCCAGGAGTAGTAATTGGGTTCTGGGGCCTTTTTAGACATAATTGGGCCTATACGGGGGTATTTTAGTCTTTGAATTTGGACCACAGGCTTAATTTCGGGATTTTGGGATAATTAACCTAGGTTTAAGAATGTTGGGTAGCAGTTACTCATCCCAAATCACCAAAGTTTGATAGAGGAGATAAAGGAGAAAGAAGAAGAAGGAAAAGAGAATTCCGGGCAAAATTTTTTAGAAGAGATCGACGGATTTATTCTAAAGAGGCAAGTATTTTCTTGCTTTATGTGAGTTGTAGTTAGTAGTGTTGATATTTGAAATTGTGATAAAAAATCTAGAAATCAAAAAATCATTATGTATAAATATTACTAATTAGATGTTGGAGAAAACTAATCTAAAATGTGAATAAGATGAACCTTGATAATTTAACACATTAGAGATTTGTAAATTTTTGGGTTCTAGAGGTTGAAGATGATGAAGAAACCCGTTAATGGTGAAATTAATGATTGTTGAGGAACTGGGTTAATGTGTTTAATTAATTCATTAAATGTGTAGATTAATTTTGATTAAGTAGAACTATGAAAATTCATGAATGATTGATGAGGAAATCATAAGGAATAAGTTTGGTGATAGTTGGAATTGAATAAGGAAGAAAGTGAGAAATGGAAGAAACAAACTTTAAAAAAAAAAATGGCCCGGGAAGATCTGGTAGGTCCGGTTGACCGGGGTCCCGGGGCCGATCGATTAGTGGTCGCTATTTTTGCCTACGCGAGAAATAATAGAGTTGTAAAGGGAGGGGCGATCGACCGGGGGTCCAGGGTCGGTCAACCGGTACCCTGTTTTTGGGCATAGTTCGGCTTTTAAAGGAGGAAACTTTGAATGTGAATATATTTCTCATCCGGACTTGGATTGACATGACCTTTACGGCCACAGGTAGTTAAAAGAGATTAGTACGTTGTCCTAGGAATTTTATTACTTATAAATAAAATGTGAAAGTTCTAAAATACCCTTGAAGTTGTAATGAGTGACGAAACTTCCTTGATTGGAAACGAAACTCGGTAGGGACCCGTGTGAGACTAATAGGAACCCTAACCGATTGTTTATGAGGTGAAATATATAATCTTATTGTTAATAATAAATGGCTATGTGTAGCTATTTAGTGTGGAACATAAGAATTATAAGCGAATTCGTTAATTCTTGGGATATATATAAATGTGTGAATTATATATATGTATACATGTGAGTTGAATGAAAATTGTGTTTATTTAAATGTTACTCGAGGATGCTATCCAGGAGGTTGCACATAGTGGGTGGTCCCACACTAGCAATTCCAGCGAGGTTTGGATTGTGCTCCAGGTTATAGTGCTCGGATGGCTCTTACCGTGATGAGAGGGGGACATCACGTAGGTCTTCAAGGAAAGTGTATTAAAATCCTAAGGCCTGTGTATTTATAACCACCTATATTGTTTGTTGACGATTTGCGCACGGTGGTGAGATTCCGACCTGGTGACTAGAGGCGAGACGAGATGTGCCTGGCACTCGATAGCATGTACAAGAGATGCATCTAATTGGACCCAAATATGATGATGATATGTATTTATATGCGTAGTGAGATATCTGTGTATATATCTATATGTAATATGTGACTACCTATTGATAGTTATCAACGTGCTATGAAGTATATTCATGCAGATAAGGGTCAAATATGTTATATGAATCGTAATAGAGTGCTTAATTTATGATGGGGTGTTTAGCGGACTAGCTTAGATAACTATTGTGGTCAAGTTAGATCGGGTAATAACTAGATGAATAAATTATTGTGATAGGTGTGTACTGTAGAAGACGGGTGAGGTTGTCTTCAAGAGAGTGCAACCGTAAAATTAATTATGAACACTATATACTACGCATTTTATTTATTGCAATAAAATCCTTGCTAAAGATTTTTAAATAATTGGGCTCTGACCCATTTGCAAAATATATTTTTCTTAAAAAACCTTTTTAGGTGTCCAGTCACAGGGATACCAAGCTTAATGATCCATTCCAAGGATACGATGTTGCAGCATGTGTGGATGCATGCAGGGATTGGAGTAGACGCCTCAGTTTCTT
Organism: Sambucus nigra; assembly: GCA_949130495.1. Classification (NCBI taxonomy): domain Eukaryota; kingdom Viridiplantae; phylum Streptophyta; class Magnoliopsida; order Dipsacales; family Adoxaceae; genus Sambucus; species Sambucus nigra. The sequence goes on from OX422222.1 coordinate 238,235,737, forward strand.
CATTTAACTTTAGGATTTTAGCATTCCAGTATTTCATCTTTGGGCATGTTTCCCCTAGAGTACTTATTCAGTTTATTATTTAGAACTTGTATGGAGTTTATTTATTTAGCGATTGGATTTATTATTTGGATTTCACTATTCCAGTATTTCATCTTTGAGTCAATAGTTTATTCGACAAGACATTTATTTATTCATTCATATCCTGTGATGGTTTGAACTATTATTAATGCGTGAATGATTTAATTAAGTTTTTCTTATAGTGTTAACTGTTAAATGAAAAGATAAAATTTTTACACCGACTTAATTAACTGATAGATGATTAATAATTAATGGTTTTCGACAGTCATGCTAAGAACGAACCAAATGAAAATTATGTTTAATTTGATAAAGGACTGATCGTTGGGTATTTAATTGGGCAGGGTGTCACAACCCCCACCCCCACCATAGCAGCCCATTTCTACCAGCCTCCGACCCACCTGACATTGCCCTCTCCATATTCAAGCTTCAACCTAGAAGATCCGGCCATAAACTCTTATCATACCCCGTGCGTGTTTCGGTTCGAATGTCGGCCATCTCATAACCTGACACCAGCAGACTTCGACCCTAACAGCTTTACTCGCCGGATAAAACTAATTCCAACCCAAATACCCAGCGTCGGTCAACACCGTTAATCCCACCTGCCTCAACCCTCAAGCGAAGACACTACCAGAGGTTAACATCAAAGCTAAGGGGGGGAATCTTAGCGTGGGAAATGTTTTTGGTTAACATCGGGAGTGATGCCAATCTAGGGATAGTGAGAACAAACATTAAGGGTATGGGGATGGCAAGGGGGGGGGGGGGAGTGGGGAGGTAAGGTGTGTGAAAAAAAATATTAGATCGACATGCGTGTATGTTGCCGTTGGCGCGGACCAATTACAACATACGAGTTAAAATTAATGGTTTTTGTGTGTTTTTGGTTAATGTTCATTAAAATGTTCATCTTTTATATTCCCTTTTGAACCTTTTATATATATATATATATATATATATATATATATATATGGTATTTCCTCATATTATTGTGTCACCTATCCACATTAAATGCAAAGAGTTATGTTAAAAATGATGTATTCGCATACAAAAGTTTTTTTTATATGAAACATCTTTTCCCTCAATTAATAAATATTAATATTTATATAATAAATAATCTTTTGTATACAACACAAAAAATGTTTTTCCATAAAAAAATGTATAATTTTCTAAAACAGTTTATAAATTTTGAATGTTAACATTGCTTTATAAAAATATTTTTTTCTTCAAAAAATTTGTATTTATATTTATAGAACAACCTTTTTAAAACTCAATTTATATACGAAAATGGAGGAAAAAACTACAGTTTTTAAAAAATTACATTATAAAAATACAATTTTTATATATAATAAAATATTTTATACTTATCTTTATAAAATTAGGTATTATTAAAAAAATTATAAAAAAATTATAACACTTTAGTTTTATGAAAAATGATTATATATTTATATTATTATCAAAACAGCATTGTTTAAAGCCTTTTAAAACACAATTTATGTAAAGAAATGATTAAAAACTAAAAAATTTAGAAAACTACTTTATTAAAATTCAATTTTTATATATATTAAAATATTTTATACTTATCTTTATAAAATTAGGTTTTATTAAAAAAATTATAAAAAAAGTGTTAACACTATAGTTTTTTCAAAAAATGATTATATATTTTTAAAAACAGTATTGTTTTAAAAAATAATTTATATTTATTGACAGTTTTTTATTATATATATATATATATATATGTGTGTGTGTGTGTGTGTGTGTGTGTGTGTGGTGTGTGTGTGTGTGTTCTATTCTTTTTTTTAATTTCCCTTACTTCGTCATTAAATGTTCTCCTTTTTGCATTTCAATTTTACATGCAAGTATTTGTTTGAGATCAAATATTCTATTAATGAAATATATATATTCGTTATCCTTTTATAAATTTTGTTGTATTAATAGCATGTATCACACAAATGCGAAATAGATCTTTTAACGTTATATATTTTACCACTATTTTTGTAAGTATGTTTGCATTGCATTATATAATAAGAACGACAAAGCATCTGCATATTGCGCGAGGCTAAAAACTAGTGTATTACAATATTAGGGTGAGGGGGTGGGAGGAGAGGAGGATGGAAAATAGTTATGGTGGGACCGGAAGAGTTAAATAATCAAAGTTGAGATTTAGGGTTCGTTTAACAACTCAATTCCAAACCATGAAAATAGAATTGGATGGTCAATTTTAATTCCATGGAATTGAAATCGATCTTCCAATTCTAATTTCAAATATTGAAATTGAGTTGACAAACATATCCTTGTTGATGTTCTTTCAAAATCTTATTTCTTGTTCTCAAAGGTCTTTATCTGTTGCAACATGAATCGATACCATTACTCACACGTGAAGCGTATTAATTATACTATACTATTCAACAATTTCTTTTACACTAGGTGTAAACCCCGCGCAATGCGCGGGCTAAGCGATTGTGATAGTCAATTCGCTCGTAAATTGATTAATAAATTAAAGGACGGGTTTGGCTCTATCAGGTAGAAAATACATCTACCTTACACTTTTATTTCAATCATCAACACTTGTACTCTTTCAGGAACTCATCCGAGCAAAAATGCGTTAACCCTAAATTCAGACTCATACACATATATAGAACTCTAGTTTTACATCGATAAACCAAATGACAACAATCTGGAAGAAACTAAATTAATTATAAAATAAGAATAATGTATAATACATTATTGACAAACATGAAATCAATTAAGTAGTTAACCAAATACTTCCAAACTATATATTTATTATAATACAATAGCCAATAAATAGATTTATTAATGTGGAATAAAATAAGATGAGTGCTAAGTTTGAACTTCCCAAATGAGTCTCTATCTTAACTAAGGAATTTTAACAAATGGTTACTATGCACAAAGCCAAAATGGCAAGAACATACAAACTATTGACTAAGAATCCAATTAACTTATAAAATTAGTTTTACCAAGATCAAACAATGGTATGCACATACCTTGAAATAATTAGGTTTTTAGAACTCTACTTAAATTGACAAAGGTAAAAACCAACCCACCTGGTTCGTAATGCCATCATCTCAAATCTCATGGTATGTAACTACAGTTGTTTTAAATGTTACAGGTGTTTAGACAAAAAAATATCACCTAGAAAAAGTTTATGAGAAGAAAATACATGGAGAGAGAAAAGATGTTGAATTGAGAAGTATGATGCCCTTTAATTATTGTCTCTGTCTATTCCATGTCATTCATCTTTTTCAATCTACTCTCCTCTAAACGAAAATAATAACACCTTTACACTGTTAAAAATAAAAATTATAATATGTAATTGTTCATGTGGATAAAAAATAAAAATTCAAAGATCATGTTTAACTCTATAAAGGTATTACTATTTTTAACCAAAAACAGGGTCCAATTTGTTATAAAAACTAATTGATCCTTATCACAACAATTGTTGTTAGTGGCGTATGGTGCTTGAGGCAGTTATGAAAATCATAGTTTTGTAGTGGCATTGCTTTCACATTGATAAAGAACTTTTTGTTAAATGGTGATATAACTAATTTAATCATTTAGGTAAAACTTGCTTAACCTTTTTCTTTTCTTTTTTTCACTAACATAGCCTTTTTATTGGAACGCCAAATGCTCATGTTGAAATCAAGCTTTATCTTCAACAAAATCAAGCAAAAACCCCAATGAAGAAACTCTAATGGCTCAAGGGTCTCCTCTCCCAGACCCACCTCATGTTCCCATCCCATCTTCTCCCTACCACTGCAAGGCCCTGTAAACTCCATGTTCAAGTTAGCCGAGCTTCTTTGCCTCTCCGATTTTCGCATCACCTTCCTCGTTAGCGATTGTTGTATGTTTGTATTTTAAAATACATGTGGGAACTACTACAAGTGGCAGACCAACAATACCCACTATTCCTAAACTTTTGGCCGAAAATTAGCCAACCTCTCCCACTATACCCATTAAATAATAATTTATTTCCCACTTGTGTATCCACTTGCAACACACATAATGATTACTCTTCATCCGGCCAAATGATAAGAGGGAGTGAGCTTGAGAGAGCAAAAACAGTTTTTTGAGTTTTAAGAGAGAAGAACGCAATACATGCTACAAAATAAAAAGGAGAAATGGGTTTCTCGCTCAAAATGCTCTCTATGAATTTTTCTTAGAAAGAAAAATAGAACCAAAATAGAAAAATATTTTCTTTATGAAAATATTTATTTTCCAAATATTTTTCAGAAATTGAGCAATTAATTTGGAATGGGTGTTAGAAGCCATACAACTACGGTGCATGACTATATGATACAGAGGTGATTATAGGCTTGTTTTATTCCGGGGACGGCGTGACTATAGACTACCTGCACAAAGAGGGTAGAGCCGAGAAGCGTCTTAAAGAGAGCGACCTAGTTCGCGACTCAACCCAAGAATCGTCTACGACGAATTTATAAACAATTGAGGTAATATTATTTATTTTATTGTGCAGTATTTATTTGGAATTCAATCATGTGGTTCATATTTGCGATAATCATATGAGGTAATAATTTAATTTTGAACCGTAAACTTAAAATTAATTTATGATTTTATTTTTCAATTTCTCCGTAAAACTCTTTGATGTGATTTTTTAATCACAATATATAAAGTATACCAACCGCGATTACATCCGCATCACCTTCCTCATCTTCCACACAAACATCCAATACATCTTCCATCACTACCCCGACTTTCATTTCAGACAACCTCCCGAAAGTCCACCTTCATTCCGTCGAACAATTCATAGAGATGTTCCACTCTCTCAAATCCAAAACTAAACCCATTTTTAACAAATTATTCATAATATTATTCTCGAACAATCAATGCTTCTTGTCTCTTGACTTTTTCCTGCCTCCCACAGCTCATTGTCTCGGTATGTAGTGGCTTTGCTTCCAAATTTGGCTTTATCAAATTAAAATCACGGTACGAGAATGAAAGAATATGAAGGTTGGATCGTAGACTTTATCAATGATTTAGAGAGAAGAAATGAGGGTATGAGGTGGGATTCATGTGGGTTTAAGAGATTGGTTTCTATATATATAAAGAGCTGAAAGGGAAGGATTGGAAGAGACAGAGGTTAGAAGAATCAGAAGGGGTGGAGGGACGTGAGGGGTTTCTCGTGAAATTGGCTAAAAGGTACAATCACCATCAAAACTCAAGGGCTGGACAACTCTTGAGATGCTCCTAAATGGTTCAAGAGGGCCAGTGAATTAAAGGGGAAGTAGCTCGGTTTGGTGACCAACGAAGGAGGAGAGAGAGTGTGACACATGGACACTTTATCTCAGAGGGAGTTTTAACTCTTGTACGTCCACGTGGCTATGCTGGTTGATTAGCAATATTAACGGTTTATATAGCATTTTATAGTATATAAAAGATTTTATAAGTTTCTGTTATGATTTTTTTGTTTTTTTTTTTGTTTTATGCAACATGTTAGTAAGAATACTTTACAGGAAGCAGAATGTTTAAGTGTCTGCCATAAAAGTTCTCTGCACATGGGAAAAAGAAAAAGTTCTCCATTTGTTGTGAACCTAACATTCACGTAGTAGGTATTTTTCTATGATAAAAAATTCAGCCTTTGAATGCACGAGCCAGTCACCATTAATAAGAATAAGAATGTCTCGTTTTGTTTATGTGACTCCTTAGGCTGTAATCTAATTTTCGGTATAATTATTCGTAGTAGGGAACCTCTGAGACCCTTTCGTACTATGTTCTGAGTATGAAAAAAGAATAATGATATACTCCCAACCCTTGATCTCTTTTTAAACAACAATGCATTATGTCTCTCAGAATTTTTTAACTAAAAAGTGTCAATTAAGAAAGTGTCAAAACAAAATTAAAGTATATTCTCTTCATTTTTTCAAAATTTATTTCAAATTAATAAATAATTAGAGTTATGATTTATTTTAGGATGAATTATCCCAAAGTCACACATACATTTTTTTATAGACATTTAATTCAGGTTTTTTATTTTATTTCAAAACGTGACTCAAACACTCATTAATCAATATTATCTTATTTTTAAAGGTTCGCGTCAGCGGCATTCCCACCCCATTCGGGTATTTTAATCAATAATTAATATACTTTATATTAAATTATTATTTAATTGGGTATTTTGGATTCATTATTTATTTTGTTTCTGAAATTGATTATACCCCATTTGTTGACTAGTTTAGGATTTTTTTAATATAAATATAAAAATTTATAAAATAATTGTTTAAAACTATTTTCAACAGTTTTTACAAAATAAAATGTCAAAATACAATTTTTATAAAATCACATAGTAAATACAATTTATTTTAAAAAAGATCCAATTTTTTTATAATTATAAAAAAATCTCGGAGGAAAAACATTTTTTGCTTTTTTTTTTTCCTGTTTTTCCTCCGAGATTTTTTTTCCTTTTCTTTGCCCCTGTTTTTTATGTATAAAAAAATATTTTTTGGTTATTTTTTTCATTCCAATTATTCTCTATTAAAACAAATTTTATTTTCCCTTTGTAGTTCCATTTTTTGTATGTAAAAAAAATGAAAAAAACAGACAACTAGTGTCGCATTTTTTCGGGTCGTGCTCGCGTTAGGCAAAATAATAAAATTTTGTGTTATGTGGTGTCCGGTCTTAATTATGTCATGTGTAATAAAAAAAACTCGTGTTGTGCCTTGCATAACACAATTTAATTGGCATTAGATATGACATAAAATTAATGTTGACAAAAAAATAATACCACCTAAGAAAAGATATAAAATTGATTTTAACAAAAAAATCGTGTTTGTCGCATTTAAGAAAGCTAGGTACGGGTTAGGTAATGAAAAGAAAATTTTCTATAAAATTTTATTCTAATTTAGACGTGTTCGTCTTTCTTTTTTTAGTGAATAAAATTTACATTTTAGTATTATATGAGTTTGTTGTGATTGGAGATAAAAGAGTGTGTAGGAAAAGAAAATGAAAAGATAAAGGGAGATGTATGGGTAAGGTTTGGTATGCATTCGATAATTTGGTTCCGTAAGGGTAGCAGGACTAATGAGAAAAACCACTTCAATTCAATCTGATGAGCTAATATCTAGCCAAATTTTGCACCAATAAAATAAAAATGAAGTGATTTTTATAATTTACACCCAATAGTTCCCCCAATCTTATTTAACAAAGATAATATACACACACCGCTGCACTTATTTAACAAATTGAAATATTATACACTTACCATCACCTCTTGTCCCTTAAGCACCATCGGTCACAACTAGTTCTTAATACTTCATGCATATTTAAATAGGGTTTTGCTAATCCATTTCATTTACAAAATATCTAGTCAAATACATTCTATTATTTTTTAATAAATATTTAACACTTGTGCAAATATCACCCATCTGGATTTTTTTTTAATAAAATCAATTGAAAATGGTGTTATGTAAATTCGGGACTAGGAATAACCAAACTCTCCCCTCCCCTCCCCTCTTTCTTTGGAAGATTTGAAAATCACTACGTTTAGTATGAAAGCCCTAAAAGCACTGTGCGGGGCCCTGATAGAATTCAACTTATGTTTTATCATCACTTTTGGAATTACCTCAAAGGAAACATCTATCACTACATCAAAACGCTCATTTAATAACACACTATTTTTTGTTAGTAACACTATTATTCTATTACTGTTACTCACATTAAATTACCGTTACTAATCTTGAATAATAGTGTTACTAACATAACATACTAGTTCCTTATTTTAAAATAAATTTTTTTCTTAAAAAAAATGAGGTAAACTTACCGCCAACCCAAAAAGAGCCCTATTCCAAACGAGACCATCTCGAAATCACATGCCAAAGACCTATTTTTCTCATAACTGACCTCCCAAAACCTAGGTTTGGAATCATTCGAAATCACAAAACCTGGGTATGATACACTTTGAAATCTCAAAACCTAGGTATGTTGTTCACTCAAAATCACAGTTTGGTATGATGTTCACTTGAAACCGCGATTGACAGGTATGATGTTCACTCGAAATCACGGTTTGTTGATACAAAGCCCAAAAACTATTTCTATTGATACATAATCGAAATCAACAAGATTTCTATTTGGAATCGTGTGTAGTTGTATATATCACTACACCAAAACAAGCTTTTAGTAACAAACTATTTTATTGATTACTAACACTATCCTACAATTACTAATTTTAACAATAATGTAACGTCACTAAATTAACATATGTGTTACTAATTAGCTTAAAATTTTAAAAGTGAATTAATGAAAATGAATTTCGTAATAAAGCTCACAAAATATAAGTGGGATACCTCTCAAAATGGAAGCGGGATACTTCCCTCCCAATTCGTCTGCTCCTCATTTCTCTTATTTTCTCTAATACGAATGAAGCCCACGGTCTCCGAAAAGCATTTATGATTTACGATTTACCACAAAGCTCATGCTAACCCCTCTTTATTTATTTCTTTCTTTCTTTCTCTTAATTGATTCAGAATCGATTTATGATTTACCACAAAACATTAATAGGTTTATGAATCGATTTCTTTCTCTTAGTTTGGTATTTTACGATTTTTGTTAGTGTTTATGATTCGATTTAGGTTTTAATTCATGAATTGAGCATATATTTTAAGGGTTTTTGGTCCATCGATCATATGGTTCAAGATATAGTATATATGGTTTGTTTTCTAGATACGACATTTGGATTCAATGGACCTCTGTTCAGATAAGGTATGCCTTGAAATTTGAGTTTTATCATCTGAATTAGGGATTTGAAATTTGACTTTTTGCTTTGCTTTTATCAAATTCTCTGTAATACCCCGTAATTTTAAATGACTTTTAAAATGGGTTATACTTTAAATTAATGGATTAATTAGATTTTATTATTAATTAATTCATTCGGGTTTTATCCGGACGGTGGATATTAAAATGGATGATTCTGAATATTACTTAAAGATATTTAGGTAATATATGAATGTGATGTCATTGATATGACTGTAGGATATAAATTCGGTAATTTATATTTTTAGTCAGACGCGGTATGGGACGTGTCGGGACTAGTTTATTAAATTAAAAAGGAAATTTATTTTTCTATTGATCTAATAGTCATTTCGACTGCGTCGTTGCGTCCGGAAGGTTCGAAATAGTCAGAAAAGTCTATTTGGATGTTAATTTTGAGTCTCGGGTCATTTGGGAATGAATAGACAACCCGAAAGGGCATTTTGGTCATTTTTCTAGGGGGGATGAATAGTGTTTTCGGATTTGGAACTATTATAAGTATTGGTAGATTAAGTGAATGGGGTTATTCATCTCCTCTTCACAAATAAGAGCAACCATCTTCCTAGAGAGAGTGTAAGAGTGCTTGGGAAGGGAAAAGCCACTTGGGAAGGAGAAGAACAAGAACCAAGGTTCACCACCACCAACCACCACCGGAGTTTGACCGGAGAAGGGACAACCAACTGAAATATACTACACCAAAGGATCAGACCTACAGAAAAGGCAAGTGCTTGATAATGGCAATTTAAGTTTGTATATTGTCCATGTTATAATAGTATGAAAAGAGAAGATTATTATTGTTCGGAAGAAATAATGGAGTATTAAATGGATTTCTGGAAAACTGAAATGATATAGGAATCTAACTCATGTTTTAGGATGATATTAATCCAAGAAATAGTCATGAATCTGTTGAAGAATCTATGAAAATCATTGATGTGTTCTTGAAGATGATATGTTGATAAATTTCTGGAAATAAGGAGATAAACATGCTTTTTAATCCAATCCCTTGATGATTCTAGGATGTTTAGAGTACTGGAAATCGTTCATATATGTTGGCATATCATGTAGTAATAATTATAACTCATTTTGGAGGTTAACATGAAGGTTTGAATGAGTAAAAATGGTGAAACCCGTAGTTGCCGAAATGCAAAAAAACCAGGCTTGGACCTGAGTGATCGATCGATCGACCCCTACCTTCGATCGATCGACCTCCCCAGATTAAGTAAAGTTATTTCTTTTTAAATGTTGATTCTTATCCCAAACCTTTTGTGGATCCTTGGTGACTATTATTTGGAGATTATGGGACCTAGATAATATCAGTAAACCCTTAATAAGATTTGAATTAATTTGATTTGGATTCGAGTGATTTAAATGATGAAAATTATATTGAATGGAATTTCAGTTACTAGATTCGTTTGTTAAATTCCAAATGGGGATTTATGAGGATTTAAGATAGGACCAGTAGGGGTGATTTGATATAACACTTAGGTTTCCTTAAGTTTACAAGAGGGTTAAATATTAAGTGAAAGAATATGTGTTTATAAGAGATTTGAAACTATCGGTTTTTACCTTAAATTAAAAGGAGAACTAAACTCGTAGTAGTTCGGGAGAAATAATGTTATGGACCAGTAGGATAATAGTGACTTCTTACTGAATATAAGATGTGGGAAATTCTATTTGAATCTTGTGAGATGGGAGTTTAGAACAACATTTGGTTGAAAGAGGGTATGAGGTTATCCCGATCGCATAGTTAAAGTTTTCGAACCTCCTCGATTGACAAAGTTAAGTAGTAGTGTATTGGAGGGGTTCCTTGTTTGGATTTCGCTTTGCGAGACGCTCCGCACATGAACCTTAACGACGTCGAGAGTGGAGGGATGTTATAGGATGCGAGGATAATTAAATTATGAAGTAAAAGAGATATAATGCTACGTATGGAAAATATCTTAGGGTAGTGATGATTACCTTATTGATATTATATTATAGGTATGATAATACCTATTTGATTGATAGATAATTAAATTATTTGCGCGTGAGGGCAGTCATATCCTGATGAATCCATGGGATCTTTGATTTCTCGCTCGAGAACATAGGTCTATGAAAGACTTATCGGGGAGTTGATAAGTCCGCTGACTGTGGGTGAGTAGGTATGTGCGTGACCCATGGATACGAGAACTATGTTCGCCTCCAATTCGTTTGTTGTTGTTTGTGGTTCGTGAAATCTTACCGAACCTTTAGTCCTCTATTCGGCGATCTGCGATGATGGGACATGATAGCAGAGTAATGCATTGCACCGCAGCAGTGACTCGGGGTGCTGTATTATATATGAATATATATATATATATATATATATATATATATATATATATAATGGATTAAATGAATGAATGAATATATTGTGGTTAAATCTATCTACGGTGATAATTGTATATAACGGTGAATAGAAAAAGATAAATGGAATTAAGTTAATGAATGTTTATAGAATTGAAAATCTTAACTCATGTTAATGAGAAATGATGCATATTAATGAGTAATGATTCATGTTAATGAGAAACTAATCATATAACGATGAGAGATGAAAAAGAAATAATAATGTGACGTATGGTATGGGACATACGGGGATTATAATATGGGAATGGAATTATAATACGGAGACTAGAAAAGAGGAACCATTAACTAGGAGGTTAATAGGAAACGTTAAGTGTGCACTCTAGTTGAGAGGTGAGAATGGCAAGTGAGAGTTGGATCTAACATGTACATAATAAATGCTTTATTTCACTTGTTAAATACTTTCTGTTTTAAAAATACTCTACACATTCGGGCTCTGACCCGTTTCCTTGCATATTTTCTCTTCTATTGTATCTCTATATCAGGTGTCCAGCAACAGGGACGCCAACCATAGTTGATTGTGACGAGCTATGGAGCTATGGAAGTTTTGCTTAGACGCTTGTCATCTTTTTGATTCACAGTATTCTTAGATAGGGCATGTCGCCCAAAGGACTCAGTTATCATTTTCTGTCAGAGTTAAACTATTTTATTTGTGTCTTTTAATACATTTAACATTGTTGGGATTATTGTAAAGGATTTATATTATTTGGGAATGTTTATTCCAGTTGCATTTAAATTCATTTGAGTTATTTATTGTGTTATATGTGTTGTAGAATAAAATGTGTTGAGTTATTCTTAAACTGGAAATGGATTTTGTTAAATTAAAATTTGGAAAGTTTTTAACACCAGCTTAATTGAGTTTTGGGTGAGTTGTTAATGTTTTCGACAGTGATGCTAAGAATGAGCCAACTGTATATTCTGTTTTAATTTGGTATGGGACTGGCCACCCGGTATTTAATTAGGCGGGGTGTTACATTCTAAAAATTTAGTTTTTTATTTCTACATTTTTGGTTTATGCAGATATCAGGGCTTGGAGTTGTGCTGCGGCACCACAGTTCAAATAAGGAATAATCTCTTCTTGAACTTTTCCCTATATCTTTTACGATATGCATTCCTCCCATTTTATTCATTCACATAACTTTACAATTGGGGGACAGTTCTATTTCAGTTATTGCTTTAAATTGTGAATGTTAGGGTTTTGTTGTTTATGATTGGTTGAGTGTAATGCTACGATTTTCGTTTGAATAAGAGAATAATAGGGTTTGTGTGGATGATGGTTTAGATGAGGACTAGGATATGGATATTTTTACATATATTTGATTTGAGTGCATTTCTTATTTTTTACAGCTTGTGGTGATTTCATTGGTGCTTATTATAGTTGTATTTTTGTATTATAAGAACTTTTATATAATTTTTTATAATGTTTTTAGCCTTAAATTGTTATTGTTGTTTAATGTAAATTTTGGGACTCGCTTGGATCATTTGTATTAATTTTTTTTATTTGTATTATGTCTTCCATGGTTGAAGGAAAAGTTTTTTTTCACAAGGAAAACTCATTTCTAGTGCTCATGATTCAAAATGAATGCATATGATGCAGCTTCCTAACATTAGTACACATCCCAAGATTTGCTACTTCTTTACTCCATGACTCTATCTTCACGTGTTATACAATAGTGTCTTTTTCAGTTAATGAATCCATGATAATAAGGATGCTTACACACAATAAATGATACTTCCGACATCTCATTGGCACCAAGTTAATAAGGCAAAGAAGATCGTTAAGTATTAAAACCACGAACGTCAGAACCTCCAACCATTCACTCAGCCAAGTGTACTAAACTCAATTAGGTAGGATCTGTTTCACTTTCTAGATTGAGGTTCTTCAATGTTGGAGAGATTTTAAGCCATGTGTATATTGAATGTTTTCGTTTTTAAACTACATATTTGTGAAATTACCAAAATCCAATTTGGAATCTTTTTCTTCTGCAGCGGTGACTCGATTCTTAGAGAAGTGAAAGGAGAGGTAATATGCAATTTCCTCTGAATTTCAATCATGTATGAGTATCTAGGAAAATGTGTGTCCACTTAATCAAATCTAGACTGCAGCCTATAATTTAATTCAGATCTGGCAGCCTTTATATGCTTACTAATTGACTGCCTAAAGATGATCAAACGTATTGGCTTTCTAAAGATGGATTGAAGGATTGGCCATTTGAGTTCTTTCTAGTTCCTGTTATTGAATCAAACCTTTGAGTATCATTTGAAAGGTACTAAAATGACTCATTAAGAATAGTTTATGGTCATATCTTGCAAAAATGCATTATTTAGGAGGGATTGTATTTGCACTTTCCTAATAAGAAAAAGGATTTTCAAAATAACAGTGATTGCTCATTGTGTTGCTAAAATTAATTTTAACGACATTAACAAATAAGATGTTAGTTTTTTCCCCATTCATAACATAAGGGTTATTTCATATATTTGGGTGCATTTAGAGCTAAAGTACAGTTCAGATAGATTCATTAGAGAATATATTTGTGTATTTTTCAGCAGGTTGTTCTAAATATCCCCCGATGGCTAGACCTATAACTAAACCAATCCCCCACGATGTGGTTATTATTGACATCCCTAAATCTTGGTGTTCAACATGGCAAACTTCTGAGGTGCAAGCTTTGATGGGTCTTAGGATTCCACATAAGCTTCCTAAAAGGAACCAAGTGAGAATTGCCATCCATATGTTTTTGGACAGTCCGAATAAAGTATTCAAAACTGCTACGACAATAGCGCCACTAATTAAAACGGGTTTTCTTCCGTATTTATCGGCCACCATACCCACCAAACAGCAGTTATGGCTCTTCCGAACATAAGTCCATCTCCAAAGGACTTGTTTCCAAAGTCAATTCTAAATGACAGTTAAGAGACTAATGGCACATTTCCTAAAATTATGGGACACCGTGCGTATTTTACATCCCCAATGGTAGTGCCTATCAATCTGATATGGCATCCTCTTTTTGAAAAAAGTCTTTGCATTTCAAAAACCCAATTGGATATTCCTACGAACGTGTGCTTAATTTAGTGCCATGTCATATTGTCTAACTGTTCTCAAATTTCCACATCTAGAAATGAAGGTAGAAAAGTTCTATATGACTCAGCAGCCATATCACATTCTCTACCACCGTTGGAGAAGTTTTTTCCCATTCTAAATTTCTATAATAGAAAATCTGCAAGGAAAAAAAGGGCACTGGAGAAGGCCTAAAAGCAGATCCTACATAGCCAGCGTAGTAACCAATATCTTCTTCAGCTTTGGCCACGTGGAAGTCTCTTATCATGAAATAAAGGAAAGGGAAAATGGAAGATATGGGTAAAGCAGCACAAAGGGTGACGATCCATATGTAGAAAAGGTGTTTGTAATAACTAGGGAACAAGTATCATCTCAAGTCGTATGGGAAGATTCTTGTACTCACTACAATATTTTGTATTTTTGAGATTTTGCGGCCAATTACAATAACTAGGGAACAAATATCATTCTCTATATAAAGACAGCCAACGATTATGGTTGGTTTTTGATACTTATGAGACTTACTATAATTTTAAGAACACATGGATGAAAGTCTAACAAATCTTTAAAAATGAAAATAAAGCAAAAAAAAACTATAAATGTATAAATGATTGAGAGGAAGGGAGTCGTTTGGCATGGCTCCTATAAGTCTAGTCGTGTGTCATTTTAAAAAAACACATTTTACAATGGGCATAACATTATTTTAGTTAAGGCATGTTCAAAAGTATTTAAAAATGTTATTTTTTGGAATTCAGATTGTAAAAGAAATTATAGTTAAGACATATGAAAGATATATTTAATATAATAAAATGATATTTTGATTGTGTATAATGTGTCGGAATATTTTAATATTAATTTACATGAATAAAAATTAATATTAAACTAATATATAAAAATTGTTATGAAAAAGACTGGTATGTTTAAAAATACATAAAAAACAACATCAAATAGTCATAAAACAATCAATATGAACTCATCAAATAGATTATAAATCTTAATATGTAACATTAAACATTTTATACAAAATATGTCACGTTATAAATTTATACAAAACATGCTTTAATAAACTTAATGAGCATAGCATATTAGTATCTATAGATGAGAATTGTAAGTATAAATATAGTGCATTACTAATGCGTGAAGTAAAATAAAAATTAAGAAACCTAGTAAAGCATTTAAAACCATCACACCCCAAAAATTCAGACATATATTTTTTTTCATTCAAATAACTAAAATATTCATTCAACTTGAGTATACATTCGTAAATCCATTCATTCAAATACATGACTGCCAAAGATAAAAAATATTTGGGAGATAATAAAATACATTAAGACACTCGATATTTGAGGGATAATACTTGATATGAGGAAATAATTTTTCTTTATTACTCATACAATATTTTTGACTTTTTATGACTTCACTTCAAATACTAACATTTTTCTCTCTAAATTTCCTCTCTGCGAAAACTTTCTTCCCCCAGATAAAATTTCCCAAACACAATTATGGTAATTTCGAGCAATATATTTTTGACGAGTATATCAGATTGTCAAAGTGCATAACAACTA
Organism: Sambucus nigra; assembly: GCA_949130495.1. Lineage (NCBI taxonomy): Eukaryota > Viridiplantae > Streptophyta > Magnoliopsida > Dipsacales > Adoxaceae > Sambucus > Sambucus nigra. The sequence continues at coordinate 238,251,589 of OX422222.1, forward strand.
TAAAGGTTAAGACCTAGGTTGTTTTTGTTGGGGTTTATTTATAAATCCTTGTGTAAAATATTTTATTATCGATTAATAAAAGATTATTTTATTCATTTTGAAATGAGAATCAAGTTTGTGAGATTGCTTTATATTTTTTTTATATAGATTGTGTCATATTCTTATATTGGTTGATTGGTCATAGTAGAAATTCCAGTAAGTCAACTTGGGTTGATCACAAGGAGATTGAAATTTTGGTTCTAACACTATTGAAAAGTTCACAACCTAGATAGGAAGTTGACATCCTATCGGAATGGTTACGATACAATCCTAGTGGTTTATCTCAAATTATGAAAACCTGTATGATGGTTAGAGAACTTGTACGATAGTTCAATAGAGGATTGTGATCGGTACATCCAAAGAATGTACATGACCACCTGTGATATTTGAGTCTAAGGGTTATCTTGTTGACTCACTCAATCTCACACCATTTGCAAAGGGTGCACATATTCTTAATTTCTAAAATTACGAGGATTGGAATGCTTATGTGATCGTTACTTTGATTGGTATGAGTCAGATTTGATTTTGAATTTAATTAATTGATCTCCAAATATTGGGTGACAATTATATAAGTAAGTCTCAGATCTTAATTCGAAAGACTTCGCATCCATAGATACCATGGATTGCAATACCCCTTGATAGACTTTTAAGATTTATTTTCACTAGTAAACCTGATTAGTGGATTATTCATAATTCGGTGGAGTAAGAAATAAGTTAAGTTTGAGAATCAAGTAATTAATTATATGTTAGTTAAATTCAATTTGAGGAAAATTAATTTAATCAAACGGGTATCCGAAGCTTAACGTGGAGAATCACATTATATACCATTATCGACTTTGCAAAATAAGACCTTATTATATCTGAGTGATTTCTTAGATAATTAAATTAAAGTGTAGTCATAATTATTTAGTGGAATTAATTATGATTAAATAAAAAATAAAATAAAATTACGGTACATGTAAATACGTCAGTCCCTAATGTAGTCCATATACTCAAGTAGTCAGGCCCATACTCATAAAAAACCAAGTTTAGCCCAAATCCACCTTTTGTACTTGTATATAAATGTGTGATAAGGGATATTAATAAACTGTTATTCATAATTAGGGTTTAATAGGATGCGAGAAAATACTGTTCACGTTACCATCATATCTCAAGTTTTAGCAAAGGTTTTCATCTGAAAAGGTGACCACTCATCTACCTGACTTTAGGGCAGATTAAAACCAGAAGATCAAAGCATTCAAAACGTTTAAGAAAGGTTTTGAAAATTCAAAACATGGCATACCTAAATCTATATCAAATAGTTTTCTCCCCCATCGAATTGTAACTGGATCTGAATAGGTATTGTGTTCTAAACCCTAAGTTTGTTCTTCAAACTTAGTTTTTTTCTTTTTCCTCTTCCCGTATTTGATTAATTAAATATCCATGGCTAAAATTTTTATTTCATGTATATCGATCATCAACAATCAATATCAGATCCTTTGGTTTAGATTAATCATTCATTGGTAAGGTCTATGTTATCCAAACAAGAAAATCCTAGTTTTGCATGTGGTGGGAATGGTGCATCTTTGTGTATGCTTCCACACTAACATGGTTTTGCGCATATTATTCATATATAGCTCTTCCATAATGGTCACACATATATTTTATGTGTGAATAGATCTTACGATGGTTTATCCGTAGTTATTTTACGTCTCTTGATTCAATATGGTTGTAATAATTAAGTTTTCTTATTATTTCATTATTGATGTTTATAACGGCGATAAAAAGGGGTTGTAATATTTTTAAGTACTTAGAATAATATTTATTTTCTCGTATGTCTCAATATTTTATATTATGTTGCATAATTCTTGTGCTAATTAATTGGATAATTAGGAATACCCTATTTTATGGATAACATGAATTATTATTTTGAGTCCGGCCTAAATAACCGTTTTTTAAATTTATATTTAATTTATTCTTTTCTAAATTGAATTAAATTGGGGTAGTTAAATTTAAGGGTATGAATTTAAATTGAGATCGCCAGATTTTTATTTTTGAAAATTTTAAATTTTATTTTAAGAAAAATTAAAGTGTGATATCGAGATATCTAATTCATATAAATAAATTTGAAAATTACCAAGGATTTAAATTCAGTATTTTGGAATTCAACAAATTGTTTCTCGAAACCCTCAAGTTTTTCACTATACTAAGTGGGAGAGGAGTTTCAAAATAAATTCTGCAATCTCCATCAGTGTTTTCATGAATTAAGACGTGATTAATCTGTCGAGTCAATTAGGCTAGTCCCACTAGATGGAATTAATTAATGCATCACAGAGTCATTAAAACTCATAACTGGTAATTCTAAGAATTTAGAATGTGAGTGAGTTCGATCTCCCCCCGAAGAAGTTCTTCAGGAGTGGTTCTATTTTAATAAATGAACCAATGGTATACACTTAGACATAATTAATTATATTCACCCCCACAGAGTCATTGTCATCAGTTAGGGGGAAAAATTCACTAACTATTCAATTATTTTGGACAGAAGTTCCTAAACTATTCGAGTTCATAATTTAAAGATGTAGGTATGTCTAGTTCAAGATAGGGTGATTTAAGCTCCCCACGAGAAGTCTCACTCTATAAGGGAACTAGGATGTCTAACGAGTTTTACTTTAAAATGGCGACGAGCGTTCCACTTGAAAATTCAAGGGAATTTGAATCCTCGCAAATACATTTGAAATTAATTCATTTTTTAAAATTTTATGATTCTCAGATTTTAAAATGGGATCAATATTCAAACCACTTGATTCAATATTAAAGGACAACAAGTTAACTGTAATGGATTGTATAGATTGGAAAAGAAACCTAGATATTGTCCTAACTGCTGAAGACTTTTTTTTCCTATTGATGGAGGCCTACCTTTACAATCCGAAGGAAAGGGCACCCGAAAGAGATGTCTAAGCCTACCATAGGTTGCAAAAGGCTGATCAGATTGCTAGTTACTACAAATTTGCCTCTATAACTAATGTGTTGCAGCACCAGGATCAATAAATATCCACCGCTTGCGACATGATTCAGAACCTCAAGAATATATTTTAGGATTAATATTGTGCTGCAAGATTAGATGGTATAACAAGGATAGTCAACACCAATATTCCTCAGGGTACTTTCGTACACAATCACGTTCTAAAGATGATGTCTATTATAGGAGAACTGCAGGTCTTTGGATCTAAAATCGTTGAGGAACCCTGTGACACCTCGCCTAATCTAATACTGGGTGATCACTCCTTTATTAAAATTAAACGGGAATACAATATGATTTAATTCTTAGCATCATTGTAGCAACAAATAATATAAATATAAAACCAATAAAATCATACACCGAAATGAAATGACACAATAACTGATAAACATAAATCACTACACCAAAAATAGCAATTTGGCACAACTTGATATTAAAAATCTGGCACAACTTAAAAATGTGCCAAATTCTGGCACGGTTTAATAACAATCTGACACACTTTAAAATTGTGCCAAAATTTGGCACCGTTTTTAAGTGTGCCAAAATTGAGAACACTTGACTAAAATATATATACCCTTTAATATTTATTTTTTCCCAACTTTTGTCCATAACTTTCCCTCCATTTCTCAGTCGTGCTCTCTCTCTCTCTCTCTCTCTCTCTCTCTCAAACTTACTCCCTTTCATTATTTCTCAAAATTTCCCCTCTGAGACCTTTCATTCTCTCTCACCCCCTCCGCATTCGATGAAGATGAGCGGTGCCTTCGACCACTGGCGGTGCGGTTTTCTATCTTTCTTAATTATGTTCGAGAAGAGTTTTGTGGGTTTTTGGATATGCGATTTTGATGGTGTTGATTTTGCAGTGTGGTGTCGGGTTGCAAATTACAGGTGGTTAGAGTTGTGTCATTTCAATGGATAATTGTGGTATGGGTTTGATTGGGGTTTTGGTTAGGTTAGTTCTCTCTATAGATTCAATTTGATATGGGTTTAATTTCTCGATTCAATTTGAGATTGGTTTCGGGTGGTTGAATCAGTTTTTGTTGGATGGAGGCGGTGGTGATGGTTTACGATTTTGGGTTGTTGCGATGATGGATGGTTGCGATGTATGGTTTATGATTTCCATGTGGTTAGAGATGGTGATGGATTCTTATTGTACTGATTTTGGTTATTGGTGGTTTTGTCCGTTCTTCCCACTAGTGGTGGTTAATCAGCTAGTGTAGGTTGGGGGTGCTAAGTGGTGTGGTTAGCTCTGGTAAGAGGTTCATGGTGGTGTGAATGGGTGAAGCCTTGCTCGAGCATAGGGGGACCATGGCCTCCCCGAAGCTTTCCAAACCCTTTACACCAGTGTAAAACTTCTACTAGTTTTAGGTTTAATGTAAGAAGCTTTTCAAACCCTTCATTTTTGTTGAGCAAATACAACACCTTCATTTTTATTGGTAACAACGAAAAAAACATGTGGGTCTTCACCTTCAAAAATCTAACTCCGATGACAAAGGATATTTTCTACTTTAGGTAAAAACTAAACCCATCATCACTTTATTAATGTTGTATTTTTTTTGGATTTTTATGCAACAGTACAATTTAGTGATTCATTTGATTAAATGTTTAGTCTAAAAAGTTTATTAATTGTTAAATTTTTAGTTTTATGGATTATATTTATGGATCTTAGCAAATAATTATTTGTTATTGGGCTGTATCTTATTTGGTGATAATTGTTTTTATTTAATTCTTGAATGAAAATATAATTTGGAATATATAATTTAATTGCTGAAATTTTTGTTTTATGAAATTTTACCGCTAATAACTTGATTGAGTAATTATTGTATTGCCATGCATGTGACATGTACACAATTATGTATACATATTATAACTGCATATATAATACTCGTGCAAGAACTATCAACTGGGCCATACTCGAGCATTTCTGACTTATTGCTTGTTTTTGATAAGATAGTCCTCCAAGAAGCCTTTAATGTATATATGTGTGTGTGATTATGATTGTGGTTTTGAATGAAACTTAAGAGGGAAGTAATTAAATTGTTAGGTTCCTCGGCATTGAATGAAACTTAAGAGGGTAGTAATTGAACCAAGCTCCAAATTAATTTATATGTCACTATGATACATAGTTCGATGGAATTTAATTTATTTAGATATTTAATGAATAGGCCAAGAAACAATTATTGAATGATTTAGATGTTCAATAAATTTTAATGTTTTTAATGTTTACTCAAGAACACATTCTTATTCTATCACCGTGTTAAGAAGTTAGGTGTTTATATATGTTTGTATGTATTTTGAATAGGCTACGATTTCGTCCTTTCTTTTTGAATTTTTTTTTGGTTCAATCAATTTTCTAATACCATGTATTCAATATTTTACATGTTGTATTCTATGTGGTTGAAAAAAGTGCAAGTAAGTGACCTAATTATGATATTTTCTTGCAGAGGACTATGCTTACTATTTTTGTAGATGTCTAGCGATTTCATGGGTTTATTGTGACCTAATTATGATATTATACTTGCAGGGTGGTTATGCTAGAAGAAAAGACAAAAAATGCATGTTATGTTCTTAAATTAGTTTTACAATTTCTAAATATAGTTGATTCGCTTAATTAATAGGTGTTATGATGTGCTTAATTGATATGTGTTATCCTTAAATGATAGGTGTTACGTTATTCTTATTTGATGTGTGTTATGTTGTGCTTAATTTATGCATTTAGTGCTTAATTGATGTGTTATGTGTTATCTTATAAGGTACTCACTCAGTACATTTTTAAGGTTTGATGATGGGTATGTTATAATGCCCAAGTGAACTAGAAGTATAATATGTTCACTATGATTCCTCATACAATAGGATGGATTGATGGCAATGAAAAAAATTAGGGACATGAGATTGATTTGAGTAAATCTATCTAAGATCACATTCTCATTGTTTGTAGCTATAAAAATGAAACTGTTCATCCAGTTTGCGTACTAAAATTGACCTGCCCTTAATGTTTCTTTGTTTGCTATTTAAGATGACATTTATATATACCTATCCTACCTCATACCTTATTTTACTCTTATTATATTGCGTTTAGTTTATATAATGATTAATTCATGTGTTTTACTATATTTCAGGAGTATCAAGTTGGGAAGAAATTTCATAGAAAATGTTCGAGAGCTCTACACCATCGATTTTCAGGTAAGTACCATGGGAGAATAGATGCATTACAATCCTCTCTTGATAAAATAGGAGGTGATTATAAGGATGTAGTATATCAATTATTTTTCAATGATGAAGTACTTAATTATCTTCGATTTTTATAGTTTAAATTTGATATAGTGTCTCATAAGCTCTGGAATTCACATTTTTATTCGTAGATTTCAATATAAATCTACTTAATATATTAACTAAATTAAGTTCTTGATATTAATAGGTTTGAAAGGCGACGTTTCTTTTCGATGTGGTGGGAAAGATAAGTATGCATGACCTTCTTCCTTTTCATTAGAACATTGTTTCACAGTTTTAGAGGATTGAAGTTTTGTAGATATCTGAATGTTCAGTTTCTAACTTTTACATTTTGTATAAATAAGTTTATACATTTTAGATGATACAAAAACCTTATTGAATAGACATAGTTTGGGATTAGTCTCACACTCTATTTCACTCAGGTTCTAATAGCTACTTAATGCCCAACTATCTAGCATGAACACAAATAAATTTGGGCCTATTTGTAGTTTTTTATACATGTGTTATACACCGTTTATGTTTGTATAAATATCTATACTCTATATAAATCACAGGTTCTGTTATACACAGTCTAGGTATCTACAGAACTAATGCCAATATTTTCTTGAATACAAAATTAACGAAATGAGAACTCATGTCACATTATTACATTATTACTTTATTTTCAATCTTCTTATTATCTAATGCTTTCCATCTTCGTTTGAATTGATCATGTCACAGGTAAAAGTAAAAGAGAACCAACCGTAGGAAGAAAGTTGATGGCTACAACCATAAAAAGATAACCATTGGTTCTGTGAGAGGAAGAATCTAACGTAGTAGTAAGCACGTAACCTTACCGGTGGCTTTTAATTTATTTTCATTAGATTTGAGTAGAATATTCAGTGTGACTTTGTTACTTTGTATTGTTATTGCTGCAAGTTAGATCTGCTACGTTGGATAATTGGCTTCCAGATCAGGCTGCATTTATTCAATGTGAGCATCACACTTTAGTTTCTTGCTTTCAGTAATTCATGTTAGACATGGTTTTATAAGGGAAGAACTTGTTGGTTAAAAGTCTGTTTGATTGGTGTTTGCTTTCAGCCATGGGAAATGAGAAATCAAATAACTACTAGGAAGTTGAGCTAACTCATAACTATGACAGAGTTGGGATTGATCATTTCATTTTAGCAAAGTATGAGTTTGTTGATTGAAATGCCTTTTTTTAATAACATTATTTTGCCTTCAATATCTTCCTTAGTTTTCAGCTTAAGAGCACTATATTATTTCTACTAATTAATTCTAATTTATTAGGTATGAAGAAAAGAGATGGATATCTAGAGACGAAAAACCAAAATCACCTTTAAATGCGAGAGAAGAGAATGTTCCAATTCATAGTCACTGCAATGAAATTTTCCTACTTGACAGGTAGTCACACAAACATATCTTTTTCCTTCTCTTCTTTTCTTTCATCTCCCTTATCCTTTTGGTGTTTGACACATCAGATATATATATAGATCCACTTAATATACAAGGCCTTGGATTTCACATCACTTTTGTAATGAAACTGTTTGACAATGAAAACTTTTAGCTAAATGATATGCTTAAAAACAAGACGTTAAAGGGTGAAAATCCAAACCAACCCCAAAATGGCCTCATAAGAGGCATGGACACCTCTCATGAGACCAACGTAACTTGTAGGAATTGATTGCATAGTCGCGGGTCTTCCGATTTTAGAATATGATGAAATTTGAAAATATCTAGATTAAGCTTACAAATAAGCCGTTAAAAGGGTGAACACCCAAACTAGCGCCCAAACGACCCCATAAGTGGCATGTACACCTCGTACATGACCAATATAATTCGTAGGAACTAATTATGTAATCACGGGTCTCCCAGTTCGTGAATATGATGATAATTTGAAAATATTTAGACTAGCTTAAAAATAAGCCGTTAAAGGGTGAAACTCAAGCAAGCCCCCAAACGGTCCCGTAAGAGGTACGAACACCTTGTACTGGACTAATATAACTCGTATGAAATGACCGAATAGTCATGGGACTCTCGATTTAAGAATATGACGATAATTTGAAAATATATAGATTAGGGTTAGAAATAAGCCGTTAAAGGGTGAAAACCCAAACCAGCCTCCAAACGGCCTCGTAAGAGGGACGAACACCTCACACATAATCAATATAACTCGTAGGAACTGACCACATAGTCACAGGCCTCTCTGTTTGAGAATATGACGATAATTTGAAATATGTAGATCAGGATTAGAAACAAGACGTTAAAGGGTGAAAACCTAAACTAGCCCCTAAACAGGCCTGTAAGACGCACTAACACCTCGCACGTGACCAATGTAACTCGTAGGAACTGTCCACGTAGTTACGGCCTCTCGATTTGAGAATATGATGATAATTTGAAAATATATATATTAGGCTTGGATATAAGCTCTTAAAGGGTGAAAATCAAGCCCAGTCCCCAAATGACCCCGTAAGAGACATATACACCTCGCACGGGACTAATATAACTCGTAGGAACTGACCATGTAATCAGGAGTTTCTCGATTTGAGAATATGATAATTTGAAAATATTTAAATTAGGCTTAAAAACAAGTCGTTAAAGGGTGAAAACCCAAACTAGCCACCAAACTGCCCCGTAAAAGACACTAACACCTCACATTAGACTACTGTGACTCGTAGGAGCTGACCATATAGTCAGAACTTGTGTAAGATTTTCGATTTGAGAATATAATAATAATTATAACTTATATATTCAATTTTTTTTAGCTTGAGTAATATTTTTTTATAAATTACTTGGTTACTAATATCATCTCTTTTTTGTATCCTATTTTTTCGCAGGATAACATTTTATCTTTAACTTTTATCCACGTGGGACACACAAATAAGTCAATAGTTTACAACAAGGGGATAATTTATTTAATGTCGTTAATATTCAGGATTCTATTTTTTGTCTTATAGCCATGCAAAATTTTGTAGTTTTATTGTTAACTTTTATGGTCGTGCGGGCTTTTGTAATTTTATTGTTATATTTTATGGCCGTGCAGGCTTTATATTACACAGGTTTTATATTAGCAGGTTTTAGAATGTCTAGAAAATACAGGAAACTCCACACAATTTTTTTGGTCTATGATCTATTAAGACTTGTAATATTTTGAAGTTTGTATGTACATTAGTTTATTAACAACGTGCGAGATTCGCAATTTGTGATTTTTCTTGTTTTCAAACAATTAATTTTTTTTCTTTGATTCAAAAATTTGGCACCATTTAAAATCGTGCCAAAAGTATATCAAATTTTAGCGTGATTTTGAACTGTGCCAAAAGTGTGCTAGAAATATCAAATTCTGGCACGTTTTAAAAGTGTTCCATAAGTGTTCCTGTTTGGCCAAAACTAACACACTTTTAAACCGTGCCAAAAAAATGGCCATTTTGGAACACCTGATTCTGGCACATTTCAAAACTATGTCAGATTGTTGTTTTTAATGCAGTGAGTGCAAATAACATAAACCGAATAAACCATCGGTTACCACAAATAGTAATCCAACGCAACATAATACTGAGAAGTAAAAAAAATATCTGACAGGAATGAAAATTCCTATCCAACTATGGGTAACAGGCCCGAACGAAAATACTAAAATTGAATCCTATCTAGATATAAATGAACTGAGGTGGCTACAATCAATGTTGCAGAATTTACAGCTACTGCACACTACTGCATGAATGAGAGATTAACCCTACTGTTGAACACAAATAGTAATCCAACGCAACAGGCCCGAAATAAAAAAATTTAGCGGGTCAAAGTCTGAAAACATTTGAAAATATTTTGCAAGTATATAAATTCTTTAAATACAAATGTGCAGTGCATTAATTTTAAATTAATTTCTCCCATCTCGCTCACATGAGATAAATCCTCACCTCTCATCTACATTGCGCACCTAACTCATTCATTTAATTTTCCTACTCATACTACCCAGTCTAAATAGGACAATAACCGCCATCATAACCATCCTGCTAATAATCACCATTATCTAATTATATACTACCCTCATTAGACCATAATTGGGCCACCGAGTCGGAATCTCATCAATGACAACACAAACAATGGAGGCAATCATAAACATACGTCCAAGGGTCGCAACCATACCACGTCGCACCCAACCAGTCTGTAATCCAACACCTATCCTCACGCATAGATAGTGGCCACGTAACAATACTATGACCTGGGGAATCAATCCAACACCCACTAGTCAACGTCAGGGTGGAAGGTTCAATACGCGCAACCTTCTAGCGATAACACTACCGAGTAGATATGTTCAAAATAAATACACAAGAAAACACACGCGCGCGCGCGCACACACACACACACACACACACACACACACACACACACACATATATATATATATATATATATATAAAGTACTGATTGCATACAGAAATCCCATAGCGTACTAGTCTACTAATCCCGAAGTTCAAACCAACTTCCCTATTTCTTAATTGAGTATTCATTCACTTGTAGCTTGATTCGTCTCACTCGAACCCATATAAACGGTGGCCTAAAACATGCACCAACCCCTGAGAATGTTCCTTCATAATCCTAATCTACCCAGAATCCCATACACACATTTATCAAACACTAATGGGTGAAAAAGACGCGTAACAAAATCAGGAAATGCCAACAAATCGAATTGATTCACTGGAAGACCGAACCAATTCAGTCAACGAATCGATTCGCTCCCCCCAGCGAACCGGTTTGGTTTGCTGGGCTACCCTTCGTCTTTAATCTCTGGTTTTCACCTCCCAAACCATTCAATGGAAGTCCCAAGAGTCCCAAACTCATAAGTTGACATCCTAAATCAAGACCTAATCAACCTAAAAGTATTTTAGCATCGAATTAATCCTAATTCCAACATCAAATCTCAAGGATTCCTAATCATTAATCTAATTCACTCAACTCAAAATTAATCAACCTTTGCAATTTATTGATCTAAAATCAATGTTCTTCATGTTCATATACATATTCCCAGAATTTAATCATGAAATTCTTACTTAATAATTATTAGTCACTTGTATAGGTTAAATACAAACCAAATCCTTTCAATTAATTCCCAAAAGTTTTCATCTTTCAATTCCTTCATTAGTTCTTAATTAATCATGAACGTAATTAACCGCAAAAAATTGGATCTAAAGCAAGTAAACATTTACCTTGTTGGATTAAAATCTAAATTCTCGACTCGTGGAGATGAATTGATCTTCAGAGATGTTCTTCCTCTTTTTTCCAAGTTTTCCTTCTCTTTTATCTTCTCTTTGATCTCTCCCTTAATCTTTAATATACAAAGGCTAAAATGAGGCTACCATTCACCCCACTTAACCTTAAATAACTCTTAATCACACCCTAATGTCGTTTTTAGGTGTATCCCTAAGGGTAAAAAGACAACCATACCCTCATATGATCCCTACTACGTCTAAAAATCCCCCGAAACCCAACAATAACTCCGAAGTACCTATTCTAGACTATTTTCACCAATTTTGGATCACTGGTGCACTAAAAAAGATCATCCGAGTCACTGAACTAAAAATATTTTATCATACCATTACTTGGGCCAACATGTGCGTATAGTACAGGTCGCCCTCAAACTATTTAAATACTTTGTTTTAACTCTCTAACGACATAATAAAATAATCTTTCACTTTTTGGTCATAAAACGACATAAAAAAATTCGCATCTCTATTTACTTATTGCATGCAAGTAAATAATAGTAATCATAAAAATTAATCCTTAAATCGCTAAGTAATATTTATCGAACCCAATTTAATTTCCCCAGTTAAATTAATAAATAAATGTACATGTGGGAATAAAATACTCATAAAAGTACGGGGTATTACATTCTCCCCTACTAACGGAATTTTGTCCCCAAATTTAGAATGTACATGCCATAAAAAGCTCTGGATACTTTTTTTGTATCTCATCCTCGTGCTCCCACATCGATTCAGTGGCATTGTGATGCCCCCAATGTACATGCACTAACGGTACCAACTTTGACTGAAGCTTTTGCTCATTATGGTCCAAAATGGTAACATGTCTCTCCTGGTAAATAATGTCTGGCTGCAAGTGTATCTCCTCCAACGATATATTCCAATAATTCAAGTCATCCCGGTGATACCTCCTCATCGACGACACATGAAACACATCGAGAATCCGCTGCAGGTGCTCGGGTAAGGCAAGCTTATATGCAACCTACCATACCCTCTTAATGATGGGCAAAATGCCCCATATGCCTAGGCACCAACTTCCCCTTCTTCCCAAACTGCATCACTCACTTCATGAGAGATACTCACAACAACAAATGATCACCCACATCAACCTACAAATCTCTCCAATTCATATTAGCATAACTGTACTGATGGTCCTGAGATACCTGAATATGACTCTTGATAAAGTAAATCTTCGTCGACCTATACTAAATCACATCCAAATCGAGAAGCTTATTGTTCCCCAACTCTAACTAATATAAGGGAGAATGATAAGGTCTCCTCTACAAAGCTTCAAAAGGTGCCATGCCAATAGTAAACTAGTATGATTTATTATACACAAACTCTACCAATGGTAAATACTGCTCCCAACTACCCTTAAAATCTAAAATACATATCTTCAGCATATCCTCCAGCATCTAATTCACCATCTTCGTATGCCCATCAGTTTGTGGTTTGATATGCCATGCTCAAACACAATTCCTTCCCCATCGCCTCCTAAAAATTCTGCTAAAATGGGACACAATGATCTTATCCTGATCCGAAATAATGTTGAGCAATAACTTTTGATCTCTCACTATCTCTACAATGAAAAGTGTGGCATACTGTCCTATTGTGTAGTCTACCTGGACTGGTAAGAAATGTTATACCTTAGTCAAATGGTCCATAATAACCCAAATAGAATCATGACTTATTTGCAACGTTGGTAACCCAATGATTAAGTCCATCAATATACTCTCCCATTTTCATACCGAAATATCCAACGACTGTAAAACCCTGGCTGGTTTTTGATGATTAACCTTTACCATCTCACAAGTGGTGCACCTAAAGATGAATTCTGATATGTCCCTCTTCATATTTCCCCACTAATACTGCCTCCTTATATCCTGGTCCATCATGTACCCTCCTGGAGTAACCGAGAATTATGACCCATGCAACTCTACCATAATTTTACACTGTAGGTCCTTATCTTTCGAGACAATCACCATCTCTGTAGACACCCCATTTTGTTACCCCCTAAACTCTCCTTATATCCCTAGCACATCCCTTCATCACTACAAACCCAAGTCATACCCCGAGTACTAACCTAGAAGCCATCGAGCACTCCCAGGCTCCGTTTGACCAAAAGTCAAAGTCTTTAGCTCGATCGATATTGAATGAATCTTAGGAGGGCCCTAAATCCCCTTTCCAAAAGTCCATCTCGTGCATGTTTCTGACTTACCATGCGGACAAACGACCCATTTTCCCTCAAAATCTGATCTGGAGACCATCAGGCGCTCCCGAGCTCCATTTGACCAAAGTCAACTCTTCAACTCGACCGATACTAAATTAATCTTTAAAAGGCACTGAAACCCCTTTCCAATGGTCCACTCCGTGCGCAATTCTAACTTACGGTATGGACGAACGATCCATTTTACTCTGAGAGGTCACTAAATGCTTTCAGGGACCGGTTAACCAAAGTTAACTCCCCCGAATCGGATCAAACTCTTTGAAATGTTGAAGTACATCTCTTAACCTTTCTAATGATCCGCCCCATGCATGATTCTGACGTACCATGCGAACGATTGATCCGTTTGCGTCCGACGATTCCTCGTTCAATGGACTGACGAATGCTTCCAAGCCATATTTGACCCAAAGTCAACTCCCGAACCCGGGAGCAGTCAAAAGGACTTTCTAAGGTCTTTGAATTACCTTTCCAATGGTCTGCCCCATGCATGATTCTGATCAATGGTTTTTGTTCTGCGACTGATTTTCTGAAAAGTCCTGAAAGACACTGCCAAACGGCAGGTCCCAAACCCTGCCTATCAGTAGTGTGCCTAAACGCACTGCCAATTGGCAGGAATAGGTCTATGCCAATCGGAAATGCCCTGGGCCTATGAAAAAGAGGCCTGACCTCACTTGCAGGAGGAGGCCAGATCTGATAGATATCACTCTCAACAAATCCAGAAAACCTCTCTCGAAGTCAGCATGATTTCCACACCGAAATCCCTTTCCAACCTTCACTTTTCATCATCCTTTTCATCAAACTTGGTGAATTCACTACCCTCCATCATCACCCAAGTCTAAGGGCTGCTCTCCAACATTCAAGATCAAGCTCAAGATCTTCAAGAAGGTCCAATTTTCTCAACTCTCTCCTGAAATTCTCATAAATTCGCAATAACTTGTTTTATTACTTAGCACTTTTATTATCTCATCTCACACATCCGAATATACTTTTTATTTAGTATTATTGCACCTCTCTTATTTTCATATAAATAAAAATCCAAACAATAAGAAAAGAGGGTTTGTTCATAAATTCCAAACGGGAATTCTCATACTTTTCTTACACTTTTCTCACAACTAAAACACTTTTTCTACACACACACACACACACACACACACAAATAAGAGAATACCCCAATTGGATTTCTGGGATAAACCCCACCCCTCATTTGCATGCGAACTACGTGGAGTTTGATGCCTCTATAGGCTACATAGGCATCTCGGGGTAAAACCCGAGACTCGAGTCCTATTTTTACTTTTTCTCTCATTTTCTATCTTCTCTAAACTCCACTCTCTTATATTATATATATACATATATTTGATCTTAGTGGCGTATTATTCCACATGCGTTATCGTTCCATCATAAAGGTCAATCTAAGGATAATCATCTAAATCCTATTTTCTAATATTTTTATACCTTCATATGGATGACTCGCTTTACCTCTTCCATGGTGCAAGTCGATGATTCCTATCTCCACTATATATACACATGCATACACATCATGGGGAAAATAAAAGGAAAATAGCAAAAACCTATGAGAGACCAAAAGGACGAAATGGATGCCTAACCCCTTCCCATTTCGTAACTTAGCCTCCGGACCCTTTTCGAATCATTTTGGTTTTGTATGCATCAGTATGTCTTTGGATGCGGTCCTTAGGGACGGCTTCCCCTTTTCTTTTATCTGTTTTGAGTAAAATAGACTGGCCACTATAATCTCTCTACATCTTTCACCTCAACTAAATGACAACGGCCGAAGTGCTCCCGATAGGGATGAACGGGACCTAGGATCCTCCCTCACATGCCCGCCCACTGCGAGGATCGAGGGATGGCCACAGTAGCGACTCCGTTGGGGACTTTCTTTTGAGGGATATACTCTATTTACATGGATGTTATGCTTGTTCATATTTTCCCCATTTTTGCATGTTCCCCTTTTCCATGTATCTCCCATACTTATGCTTCTATTCACACACTTGTAGAAAATTCTCCATGTACACTTCACACCACGTGCATCTAAGATCACATATATCCACATGTTGCACGCATCATCCATCCATACTTGGTAAACCATTGGTACTTGCACTTTGCTCCCTGTTTGGCATAATTGAAAAAGACATTCTCATAAGATATTAATAAGAGAATCATGCATAATTCACATGACATCACCAAAGAGCATTGTTATTGACCAAATTTTTACCCAGTAACTGGAGGGTCACTTCGTGATGGGTTCTAGTCCGACAGGTCACAGTTAGCCTAAGCGATATGACTCTCACCTTCCATTGGCCAAGTACTTTCGACGTATATCGAACGGTTCCCCCCGTATCGTACCGCTTGACCAAAGTCATAATGGGAGCTATATTGTAGGGAACTCATTCACGTACACCGAGTATGTCAAATTTCCTCTCACATGTACCATACCCACGAGGTATATGGTGAGGCAATTCACGTACACTCAGGTTATCAAATGGCTTGTCTACACGTACCGATTGCCCACAAGAGCAAGACGTATATCGTGGAAGTCACGCCAAAGGGGGGAACCCTTTTCGATTCACCTAACCAATTTCATACCCGCATATCGATGTCAAGCCTAGGACACACATATTAGATTGTCGATTTCTACCCGAAACTCTGTCGAAATTCTGGGTCGACCTGCCACCCGAATTTTCACGCATTTTTAAAATGGGACCCTGTCCGTGAGCCTGGTCACAAGTTCAGCCATAGCTTTGCATATATTACAAACCCAATTTTTCCAGGCTCGGGTCCCGTCTTGCATTTCATTTTGCATTTAGGAGAATTAATACAAGTGAAAACATAATAATTATAATAATCATGCTGAGACCGTCTCCAAAAATAAGATTCTCTTTTTTTTTTTTATCTAAAATCAAAAAACATTTTTTTCTTTCCTTATCAAAAATCCAAAAACATTTATCCTCTCTTTATCAAAAATCCAAAAATATTTTGTCTTTCAATCTCGAAAAAAAATGTCAAAAAAAAAAATTTCATCCCTTTTTCTCAAAAATAAATCCCATTTTACGTCTTCTCAGGTAGATCGCAAGCCCTTGTCCTAGCTCCTTATTGTCTTCGGTCTTCAGTCAAGTCACCCTGGAGTTCCATCCATTCCCCTATTACTCCTTTCGAGTCCGAAATCCATCTACTTTCCATGGAGAACACAGATCAATTACCCGTTGTGCAGTCGGATCTGACGACAGTCCTAGCTCAGTTTATGTCCAAGATTGACAACCTCCAGACCGACGTCCGAGAGATGCAACCAAACCAGGTTCCCGTCCCTCAAGAGCTTGAGGCCCTGTTCCCTCTACTATGGATCCACCCGAGCCCATCTGGGTTCCCGAAGATTATCAGCACTCTCCACGTGTCCCTCCTATTAATGGACCTCCGCCTGCCCAGCTTCCTATGCCGAACCTTGCCTAGCCTGGGGCTAACTTGCCTATGATCATTGATCCGAAGGAAGAAGAGCTGAACAAAGTCAAAGAGGACCTCAAGATGCTCACCAAGAAGTTTGACCAAGTCAGAATCTCAAGAAATTACATGGACTACACCCACATGTCTCCTTATCCTAAAGTGAGGTTACCCGAGAAGTTTAAGATACCGAATATCGAGAAATTTGGAGGAAGTGGACCCCTGATTGTTCATCTCTGAAGTTATCCCCATTCCATGACTCTACTAGGGGTTTCTGAAGAAGTGATGGCCCAATTATTTCAGTAAACTTTGAAGGATAGTTCCCTTTGATGATTTTTGTCTCTTAAAGAGTCCAGAATTCGTAGCTGGGAGGATGTAGCTCGAGAATTCATGTCATAGTACAAATACAATGAAGAGCTTGAGGTCACCCACCGTGATTTAGAGCTGCTCAAACAGAACCGTGGAGAATCAGTCTGTAACTTCATCGCCCGATGGAGGGAAAAAGAAGCAACCATGACTAATCAACCTTCCGAGGAAGAACAAGTCAACATAGTGAAGAAGAACTTCTTACCCCATGTTCGAGCAATGATGGGAGGACAATACTATCCCCATTTCTGAGCTCTTAGAGAAGCAGGAGTAGAAATCGAGGAAGGTCTTGCCAAAACAGAAGTTAACCCAAAGAAGGTGTTCGGACAGTTCACCCCCAAAAAATATGATAAGCATGCCAGTGCTGCAGTCTCAACCATTAATAACATCTTTCAACCAACCAGATCATAGGCGTCAGAAAGTCACCCTATCCCTGTCCAAAAGGAATACACTGAACTGCATGTTCCCTTCTTCAAAGTTTATCAAGCCTTGTTAAGCCGAAACCATATCAAACCTTTGGATACCTGTCCATTACCAAATCCACTCCCAAGAAACTTCAAGGCAGATGCCCATTGCGCCTTACACTAAACTGCTGGCCATACCACCGACCAATGCCTTCACCTCTGAAACATAATCCAAGGTCTAATTGATTGGGGTACCATCGCACCACCAGCCAATCCTAGAAAAACACTACTCACAACCCACTTCCAAATCATGCTAATGCCATCTTTCTAGAAGAGAACCCATAATTCGATCCCTCAACTCAAATCACACCCATATACTTTCCTAAACCTCTCCAAATTTGCCCATATTTCCTCCTAAACCCTACTAGCCTCACTGATCAGGCACTGTCACTCCTTACCAGAGCATTCATCGCTGTCCGTACCCGTTCTGAAAATGGAAGCATAGAATTATCAGAAATGTTAAACCAACTCCTTGAGTTAGGGCTAAAATTACCCTCATAAATGATCCTTGATTGCCAGAGATTCAGTACGCTATTCTTGAAAGCACAAAAATGGGCCCGAGAGTCAGATAGTTAGGTAGTACCGACCGATGAAGTCAGTCTGGATGATGTCACCCAGATCATGGCAGAATTATTCAGGAAAACTAATAAAATTTATAGTATGACCGAGTTACTTGATACTCTGAAGCTACATGGGCGCCTGGTCCCTTCACCCTTACACATCCCCACAAAATGGGATGACCTGTTTGAAGAAGCCGTTGAAGTTGTGGAATGCATCAACTTTACATAGAAAGATAAAATTATTGCCACCGGATGAGGGGAAGAATTCGGAGATTCGAATAAAGAACAAGCTTTCGAGAAAACTGGCCTAGTAGCCAACATGTGTGGAATAATATCATTTGAATAACTCCTCAAAGAAATAAACAAGGTGGCAAAATAACCCGAGACCGATGAGGAAACGGGATTCAGGTTCTTCCCTTCTTCAGTAAATTATATAACCAGATCAGGGAGGCATTACCAGATCCCAAACTCACTAATAGCCAATGATAAAAGGAAGGGTGTTGAAAACCTTCCTATGCCATAAATGACCCTCAAGGAGAGCAAGATCCTCGATCAACTCAAGAAAACTCAAGCGAACATCACTCTATGGGGGCTTTTCATGTCTTCTCAGCTACACATAAATGCTTTGATCAAGTTTCTCACTAGATCCACAGTTTCTCCTTCTACCACACCACAAGAAGCGGGGTAAATTTGATCAGATCCTTGACCTCTACCCGAATGCTATCCTTTTTCAAAGAAGAAATCCCTAAGATTGGTCCAAACCACAATCATGCACTCAACATCTTCGTCGAAGTTATGGGGAAGGTCGTACCACTCTCTCTTATTGATAATGGATCCACCTTGAATGTCTGCCCCCTGAGAACCTTCAAATGTTTAGGCCTGAAAAAAGCGATCTTGCTCCAACCTCCGCTACTATGCGTGCCTACAATAATAACCATCGGGAGGTGATAGGATCTATAAAGCTTGTAATAGGGGCTGGCCCTATAAACCCTGTAATCGAATTCCAAGTTATTGACATCCCAGCCTGTTTTAACCTACTGCTAGGATGACCTTGGCTCCACAGTATTAAGGGCGTGTCTTCCTCACTCCATCAGAAATTAAAGTTCTTCACCGACGGATGGGTCATTACCATCTTGGGCGATGACGATAATGCTGATGGTGCAAGTACCAGCAGTCCAATCCTTGAGATACAACACGGGTCAAATGATATGCTCCTATCAGGATTCTGAGTTGAACCACTTCTACTCCCAGCAGGGGATAACTTCAAAGAAAGGGTTTATCTAGAATACGACTCTCATGGCAACGTCAATGTGATTCAAATGTTCAGAAACATGCACTTCATGCCCAGATTGGGGCTAGGACAAAGATAATAATGGATACTTGAGCCGATTGAACTAAAGAAGGCTTTCCCTGCTTGTGGTTTGGGGTATTAATTGTCAGAACAATAGCTCAGAAAAATTCACCGGTCTTGACCAAAGAAAAGACTAGATCGCGTCCAGACTACCCCAGGTGACTCCTTGAATGGACGATTCATTAAAGAGGGTGAGGACTTACCCTTTTACGGCTTTTTGGAACCATGGTATGACCATACAGACAAGAAGATGAAGTCTGGAATGGAGATCATTTTCCAAGACAGCTACCCATGGGCCGAAGATTCCCAACACCAAGTACAACCGCTCATCAAAGATACCGAAGAGACTGAGGAAAGTGACTTCGAAGATTCCTTCAACTTACAGACACTGGGATGGCACTCTGTATGGTTCATTCAGGCACTACATCACTAAATCCATCCCACCTGATTAAAGCTATTGATACACCTCTCCTCAACTGGCATGTTGCGCCAGTTCTACCTGTTAAAATCTCCCCTAGTCCCAATGTTTACCTCATTTCTTCTTCTGTTGTCTATCCTTTTTCAAATGTAATAGAGTCCTCTTTTGACGAGGTTTTCAATGTTGTTTTTCCTATCAATGAAATAAACGAATATTTTGAGTATGTTACTGTGCCTTACATTAACTATTTGGATTCTAATCAAACTTTTGATAATGATGATTTTGCAAATGAATAATTCTTAGCTGATTAAAATAAGGTTAATAATAAACAACATAACCGTATTCAAGTTAATGAAGAAGAGACTGTTGTTGTTAACCTCGATTCTAGTAGCCAATTATGCGAGATTAGGATAGGGGCTACCCTCGACGAGCATGAGCGCGCACAACTCGAAGAATTGCTAAAGGAATTCGTGGATGTCTTTGCATGGTCCTACGACGATATACCTGACATTGATCCTGAAATAGCTCAGCACGAGATTCCCATTCTCCCAGATTACAAGTCGGTCAAACAAAAGTTGAGAAAACTCTGCACTGAATGGTTGCACAACGTCAAAGAAGAGGTGGTCAAACAGTTGAACATAGGATTCATTTGTGTGATCGAATATCCCACATGGCTAGATAATATATTTCCTGTACTGAAATCAGGAGAAAAAGTTCGGATGTGTGTAGACTATCGGGATTTCAACAAAGCCTCTCCAAAGGATGATTATCCGCTACCCTATATTGACATGATCGTGGACAACACAGCCAGTCATGCTCTCAATTCATTCGTCGACGGGTTTGTCGGATACAACCAAATCAAAATGCACCCAGACCACCAAGAAAAAAAACCGCATTCATCACCCCATGGGGAACCTTTTGCTACATCGTTATGCCATTTGGTCTCAAGAACGCTGGGGCTACCTACCAGAGGGCTACTACAATCATCCTGCACGATCTGATTCACAAAGAAGGTGAGGTCTATGTGGATGAAATGATTATCAAGTCCAAAACTAGATAAGGTTATGTCCCCGCTCTCTGAAAGTTCTTCGAACGACTACGACAGTGTCAGATGAGACTCAATCTGCAAAAATGCGTCTTCGGCATTACAAAGGGAAAACTCTTGGGATTCATGGTCAAGAAGGGGAAAGAAGCAGGTCCCGCCAAGATGAAAGCCATACTTGAGATGACACCTCCCCAAACAGAGAAAGAAGTTTGAGGTTTCCTTGGGAAATTGCAATACATCAGCCGATTCATCAGCCAGCTAACCTCCAGCTGCGAATCGATCTTCAAACTCCTCTGAAAGGATTCAACTAAAGTTTAGAAAGAGGCATGCTAAGAAGCTTTTGACCGAATAAAATAATATCTGACCCAACCCTCGGTACTCATGCCACCACAGTTTGGTCTCCCCTTATTCCTATACCTAACCATAACCGACAATGCAGCCGGGACTTTGCTAGCCCAATACCTTGAAGATTCCCATAAATAAAGAGCCATCTATTACGCCAGACGCAAATTGGCCGGGTATGAGGTTAACTACATCGCTTTGGAAAAGGCATGTGTCGCACTTATTTGGGTCACCCAAAAGCTGCGACACTACATGCCCCCCTTCCCCATCAAACTTGTATCCCGAATGGACCCCATCAAATACCTGCTTAAGAAACCCACTTTATCCAGCCGAATGGCCCGATGGTTGATACTCCTAGTCGAGTTTAATATCATGTACGTCACGCAGAAATCCATGAAAGGAAGATCCATCTTTGACTACCTCGTTTATTACCCTATGGATGGAGCTGACGTTTGAGTCTCTAAATTCCTAGATGAAAACATTCTCTGTGTTGCTCAAGACTACCTTCGATGGCAAATGCTCTATGAGGGCACTTCCAAAAAAAAAGGATATGGCATTAGAATACTTCTGATCGCCCCAGATGACTCCCACACTCCCATCGCCATCAAGTTAGATTTCCCTTGCACCAACAACATGACTGAGTAAGAGGCATGCACGGTAGGCCTCAAAGTTGCTCTCAATAAAGGTATTCATTATTTAGACGTCTACGGGGATTCCCCGCTCATCATCGATCAAGTGCTCAGAAAGTGGAGAGTCAAGGACGAGAAACTCCAACCCTTCCATGCCCACTTAGAGAAATTAACCTCCCAATTCCAAGATATCACCTTCCATTACCTACCTCGAGCAAAGAATAACCTAGCCGATGCCCTTGCTACCCTAGCCTATATGGTCGATATGCCCGAAGGAATAACAATGTCCCCTTTCTTGGTTCAAAATAAGGACAAACCAATCCACTGCTACCATATTGAGCTCGTCACCGTAGAAGGTCCTGAGCTAGCCAATTGCTGGTGATGATGCTGAGATTTAGTACCACCAGATAAGTGATGATGAGCTCAAACAGTAATAACAATGGAAGCCATAGATGTATATGTGTGTAAGTGTATAGAAGGGGGTGAGTATAAGAGGAGTAAGACAATAATGTATAGTGGTTCAGCCAATATGGCCTACATCCACTGTGACTGTGTGATCCACTAAGTATGGGCACTAATGGCCTTGGATACAATGCACATAAGCTCACTCTCTCTCTACTATGTGTACAAGCAGAGTTTTAGCTAGGGTTGCAATTATCGATCCCTTTGTAGGGTTATAGGTGACAAGTATATATAGGTCTTGGGGGGTGTAGTGTACCCCCCAGGCATGCATGGTGCATATTAATGATGATTTAGCTAATCCCCTACTGACACCTCTAGGTGCCACCTGTAATTAATGATGACATAATATTCCCTCACGTAAGGGGATGATATTGTTATAATGGTCTTCCACATGCTATATGAGCCCCACGCGCACTGTTCCACGCATCTCCCAAATCACGCGCTGTGATGATGTCACCCTCGACTGATGATACGAGGCTGAGGGCAAAGTTCCTGATGACAACGAGTTAGGCCTAGTTTCGGCCTCGTACTGTTGGACCCTTGTAGGGTCATCCTGACCCTGATGAGGGGTCGCCCCTTAAAGGGTCATCCGGGCCTGATGAGGGGTTAGCCCCTTAAAGGGTCATCTGGGCCTAATGAGGTGTCGGCCCCTTGAAGGGTCGTCCAGGCCCGATGAAGGGTCGGCCCCTTGAAGGGTCGTCTGGGGCTTGATGAGGGGTCCCAGAAAGGGGTCGTCTGATATTGGTTGATAGATCATCTTGGCCTTGTCCAGGTGGAGGATGCCTTCGACCTGGCCGAAGGTATATATGGGTATATCAATCACCCCCCAGCCCTTAGCCATCGATGTTGTTGAGATGGCTGAGGGATAGTGTTGCTTTTGAGATGAGTGTATGATCAGTTTGGTGGGTGACACCTGTCAAGTTGATGTGACACCTAGGTAGATATCCACTATCGTTCCAGTTTCCCAGGCATAGCGGCTGTACACTTGGCCTGGGACTTTGTGCCCTAATGGTTCCCTCCTCGTGGGCCGTGTTTTGCCTTGGTTAATGGGCCCACTTATAATAAGGTATTTAAAAGATTTTTGAAATAATCATTTTCTTCTTCTTCGCGCCCAAGCCTTCTCTCTCTAGTTTTTCAATAGCTTCTATAGCCATTTCTGCAACCTTTCTGCATCAAGCTTCATTCAGCCGTTGTTTTCTTCTTCAGTTAACTTTCTTTGCCATAGACTCCATTTTTAATCTTTAATTTCATTTCTTATATTGGGGTTACTGCCCCCTTGTAGTGTTTTTAGGGTTTCCTTGTGTTTTCCGGCGTCTTCTCTGGTGAGCTAAGTTTTTCCTGTTCTTGATGAAAACCCTTTATTTCTTTGGTTTTAATCCAAAAGTCCAACTTAGTCAACTACAAAGTTGTTTGTAGTTAGGTTAGCCAAATTCCCTCAAGTGTAGGGTCTTCCCCTTAATGCTTAGGAGGCTTTATGATTTAGCCGAGGAATTCCCATCCCTGAGAGAGAAGTTCTTCGTAGAGATTAGACGGATAGATGAGGAGGAGGAGAAGGAGAGAAGAAGAGGGGCCGACCCTAATTAGGTACGACCCATTTTTCCCATTCCATTAGCCACTATCGTACCCCCCGAGTCCTGGGGTCGTCTTGTCGTCCAGCCGAGAGTCAATCGTGCGAGGGAGAAATGGATCAGAGAGCATCGTCGCCGACAGGTGCTGGCCCTTCTGGGAGGGGAAAGACATCCACTCTCAACCCAGGCCAAGGGCACAGCGCCTTAGGAGGCTGTCCCTGTTACAGCGCTATCCCTCCTTGAATTTTAAGTACCCTTTCCAGATGGTCCTCCAGTGGTTGGGGGATCTGGGGACGAGAGAGATGAGGATGACAGTGAGGGCTCTTTTGATAGTGATGATAGTCAAGTTAACACTTCAACTGCTTCCACTTATGTATTGTCAGTCAAAGACAGTGATCTCTTAGTATGGAGGCATCACTTTGTCATACAACCCAACATAAGTATGAGGGTTCTCTCTGAATCTGAGAAAGTCTTCAAGGGTGATGAGGGAGAGATCACTGTCTATGAGCAAATGTTAAGGGTCAGTGTTAGGTTCCCTCTACACTCTTCCATAGTCAATATCTTATCTGCCCTTGGGGTTGCCCCTTCTCAACTTCCTCCCAACTCATGGAGGACTATCCTCGGCTATATCTCGCTTTAGAAGAATTCATTTACCGATGAGCCCTCGGCCGATGTATTCCTTGCCTGTTACAACATCACCTCATCATCTAAACAGCTTGGATACTTCCATTTGGGGGCTAGGAAGTTTGACAAAAAGCTTCTCCACATGGCTCAGACTTCCAATCATGACTGGAAGAAGAGGTTTTTCTTTATCTCAGAGGATTGGGAATTCTCCACCGAGGGAGAGCCCGTGGATGATGGTCCGAGGGTACCCAGGGTATGGTCCAATACCTTAATGAAAGTGCGCTCAGACCCTGGACTTAGCTTGGAGGATAGGGTCATCATTGACTATCTGAGAGAGCAAGGGAAAGAGGGTGGACTTGCAAAATTAGAAGATTTGATGACCCCTCGCTTCCTCAAAGAAGCTGGTCTAAAGGTCAGCCCCTTGACAGAACTATGTGAGTAGCTATTTGCTCAATCTTTGATTTTTTAAGTGTTTTATCTTTGACTCTGTATCTTTCTGATGTGTTGTCTCCTTTTCAGGTCGTCCTGTAGGTATCTATGACCAACTTTGGGAAATTACTTCCCCAAGCTTACTGTCTGGTCTGGGCAAGAAGAAAGGCAAAGAGCCTCAGCAGGCTCCGAGGAAGTCAAAGGTCGTGGGGCTAACACCTGTCGAACCATCTGCCGACATCCATAAAAGAAAGGCCCCAGAAGTTCCAACTGACCCTCGATCGGATTTAAGGGCAAATGCGAGGGTGGAGGCTTCTGAGGCGACCGAATCCTCTTCCAGCATGGGGGTTTTTTGGTCCCATAACTTAACATTTTTCAAGGCTGAGCCGTCTTCCCTCATAACCAATCTGAGGGCAGCCAAGGCTTCTATGTTCTCTACCCCCTCGGTTGCAAACTATGACTTCTTGTCAAAGATGCCCCCGACAAAGGTGTATGATTATGGTCTTCACACTCTGGCCTAAGTATTTGTTTTTACTTCATTTCCTCAGTTGAAACTTTTCACCAACTGTTACCTCGGCCCCTTAACATGTGTCTTCTTCTGTGCAGTCTGTTTGTGCCTTTACATCAGCCACCAAATGGATGGCTGAGAACCAACAAAAATTTCATGAAGCCGAGAGGGCTATTCAGTGCGAGGCTGACCTGCAGACCGAGCTTGAGACTGCAAGGGCCGAGTTAGAGAGTGTGAGGACCGAACATGCAAGGGTCCTGGACAAGCTGGCGAAGCAGCATGATGCAGATCTGAAGGCCAAGGACTTGCTTATTAAAGATAAGGATGAGGCCTTGATCAACCTGGGGGCCCAATTCAAGACTCAGCTTGAGGGGGCAGTGAAGAAAGTCGAGGCCGATGCTGTGGAGGCCTACAAACTCTCAAACGAGTTTCAAGGCTTTGGTCTTGAATACTTAGAGAGGGGGATCAGGACGGCCTATCGGTGGGTCATCCTAAAATTTGCTGATGCTGTCTCCTCAGTTCGCCCCTCTCTTGAGGCAGTTCAGCTGGATGCCCCCTGATTACCGAGGCCTTAGCTCATGTCGAATCTCAAGTGCATGTCGAAGGTACCAGCACGTCTGAGGCCCGGCCTGTCCTGGTCATAGAAGAAACTCCCATTTATGTTGAGGCCTTGCCCTCTGATGCTGCTCAATAGGGTGGATGTTTGTAGCCAATACCCTCTTCATGTACCCCATTTTTGTACTTTACTTTTATTGGACAAACATTTATAACATTTTGTAATATAATGCCTCTTTCTATCTTCTATGCTTGTCTCTTGTATAATTTGTCTTGTGATGCGCAAAATTAACAATCTCACCAACTCCTCCCTCGTATTTCTTGAGGGTGAATGAGGGGTCGTCCCCACCATTGACCCTCATCATAGTCGAGGGTGGTTTCCCACCAACTTAATGATGTTTTAGATTTTAAGTCCCCCTTCGTCTTTCTTGAGTGTGAATGAGGGTTCGTCCCCACCATTGACCCTCGTCATAGCCGAGGGTGGTTTCCCACCAACTTAATGGTTTTACATTTCAAGTCCCCCCTCGTCTTTCTTGAGGGTGAATGAGGGGTCGTCCCCACCATTGACCCTCATCATAGCCGAGAGTGGTTCCCCACTAACTTAATGATGTTTTAGATTTTAAGTCCCTCTTCGTCTTTGTTGAGGGTGAATGAGGGGTCGTCCCCACCATTGACCCTCATCATAGCCGAGGGTGGTTTCCCACCAACTTAATGATGTTTTAGATTTAAAGTCCCCCTCGTCTTTCTTGAGGGTGAATGAGGGGTCGTCCCCACCATTGACCCTCATCATAGCTGAGGGTGGTTTCCCACCAACTTAATGATGATTTAGATTTAAAGCCCCCTTTGTCTTTCTTGAGGGTCAATGAGGGGTCGTCCCCACCATTGACCCTCATCATAGCTGATGGTGGTTTCCCACCAACTTAATTATTTTATATTTCAAGTCCCCCCTCGTATTTCTTGAGGGTAAATGAGGGGTCGTCCCCACCATTGACCCTCATCATAGCCGAGGGTGGTTTCCCACCAACTTAATGATGTTTTAGATTTTAAGTCCCCCTCGTCTTTCTTGAGTGTGAATGAGGGTTCGTTCCCACGATTGACCCTCATCATAGCCGAGGGTGGTTTCCCACCAAATTAATGATGTTTTAGATTTTAAGTCCCCCTCATCTTTCTTCAGGGTGAATGAGGGGTCGTCCCCACCATTGACCCTCATCATAGCCGAGGGTGGTTTCCCACCAACTCAATGGTTTTACATTTCAAGTCCCCCCTCGTCTTTCTTGAGGGTGAATGAGGGGTCGTCCCCACCATTGACCCTCATCATAGCCGAGGGTGGTTTCCACCAGCTAAATAATGTTTTAGATTTTAAGTCCCCCCTCGTCTTTCTTGAGGGTGAATGAGGAGTCGTCCCCAGGATTGACCCTTATCATAGCCGAGGGTGGTTTCCACCAACTAAATGACATTTTAGATTTTAAGTCCCCCCTCGTCTTTCTTGAGGGTGAATGAGGGGTTGTCCCCACCATTGCCTCATCATAGCCGAGGGTGGTTTCGCGAAGATGATCCCAATCATACTAGAATTGACAAACACAAGATGAGGGGACCACATGATATTCTCATTAACATTCCAAGTGTTCTGTTGGAGCAACACCCATTACAATTGTGGTCCTATAGGATATTACAACACTACTGATAGTATTTCTTCAAATGATCTACATTCCAGGGGTTGGAAAAGGGTTCACCTTCTAGGTTTTCTAGTCTATAGGTTCCAGGGACAACTTCATCAATGACCCTATATGGGCCATGCCAATTTGAGTGGAGATTGTTAGGCTTTTGCCAGGTCTTTTTGAGGACCAAGTCCCCCATTGAGATTGGCCTTTGCCTCAACCTATGGTTGTAAAGCCTGACAGTCCTCTGCTGGTAGGCAGCTTGCCTTATCTCAGCGTCTTCCCTCTTTTCCTCAACAGGTCTAAGTCGAGTCTCCTCTCTTTTATATTTCTCTGGGGGTCAAACATTCGGACTCTATGGGTAGGAAATCCAATCTCGGTGGGGATGATGTCTTTTGAGCCATAAGCCAACATGAACGGGGTTTCTCTGGTAGGGGTCTTTGATGTTGTCCTGTAGGCCCACAGTACATCATATAACTCCTCAACCCATCTTCCTTTTGCCTCCTCAAGTCTTTTCTTGATCCCGTCTAGGATTGTGCTGTTTGTTACTTCACTTTTCCCATTGGCTTGAGGTCGGCCTGGTGACGAGAAGAATTGTTTGATACTCACCCTTTCACAGTACTTCTCTAGAGATGTATTCTTGAATTGAGTCCCGTTATCCGAAATGAGGGTGTTGGGGAGACCATATCTGCATATAATGTTTTTCCAGATAAACTGGAAGGTCTTATGCTCGGTGATCGTTACCATCGGCTCCACCTCCACCCATTTTGAAAAATAGTCAATTGCTACGATAAGGAACCGATAGTTATTAACGACCCTAGGCAATGGTCCTACCAAGTCGATCCCCCACACTGCAAATGGACATGGGGATGTAATGGAGGTAAGAGGATGATGGGGTTGGTGAGGGATGGTGGCAAATCTTTGACATTTATCACACTTTTTTACATATGCTATGACATCTTTCCCCAAGGTTGGCCACCAGTACCCCTGGGTGACCACCCTCTTCGCCAAAGGCCTTCCCCCAATGTGGCTTGAACATGACCCCTCGTGCATGTCTTGCAAAATGTGTGGGACTTCATACGGGTGCACACACCTGAGTAAGGGGAGCAAAAACCCCTTTTTGTACAAGGTGTCTCCGATGACAGTGAATTTCACAGCTCTATATCTCAACTTCTTCCTTTCTTGCCTTGCTTCTGGCACCTCCCCCTCTGTAATGTATCTGATCAGAGGGTCCATACATGAAGCTTCCTTAGAAATATTTAAGCAAGTTCCAAGTGTTCCCTCAGCACCTTCAATAGTTGGTCGAAGAAAAATTTCCACTGGGACCGTCCTCCTGATATCTGTCCTAGTTGCCGAGGCCAACCTAGCAAGTGCATCAGCTCGGCCAATATCGAGCCTAGGTATCCTCTTCAACTTTACTTCTCCGAATCCCTTCAATAGTGACTTCACTTTCTCAAGGTATTTGGCCATCCGCTCATCCTTGGCCTCGTAGGCTCCTAGTATATGATTCACCACTAACCCCAAATCACTATGGACTAAAATCTAGCCGACACTAAGAGACCTGGCCAAGGAGAGGCCTGCTATCAAGGCCTCATATTCAGACTCATTGTTAGAGGCTTTGAAGTTGAACCTCAGGGGGTACTCAATGTCTGTGCCATTGGGTGCTGATACTATCAGTCCAGCTCCACTCCTGCTGTCGCAAGAGGAACCGTCAACGAAGAGGCTCCACACAGTCTGTTCTTTTGAGAAATTTCCCTCGGTGAGGGACCCCTGTCTAAAGAGATATCTTCCCTCTTCGTTTTCGATCGCTTTTCCTCCAGCGGTGCTTGTCTCAGCCTTATATGCGGGTGTATCGGTGAGTCTGCCTTGTAGGGTATCTGTCTTCCCGAGGCTCTCATCTTCAGCTTCATCATCTTCCCAAGTGAATTCGAGCTATGAAATCTACCAATGCTTGCCCCTTAATGTACTCCTAGGTTGATACACAATGTCGAACTCCCCCAGCTCTATAGCCCAGGACATTAACCTACCTGATTTTACTGGCTTGTGCAAGACCTGCCTAAGAGGAGAGTCAGTAAGGATGACTATTGTATGGAAGTGGAAGTATGGCTTCATCTTTCTTGATGCATGGATCAAGGCATAGGCTAACTTCTCCATTCTTGGGTATCTTTACTCTGCCCCCTGGAGTGCCTTACGGTTGAAATACACTAGCTTTTGTACTTCGTCCTCTTCTCTCACCATGGCTGTGCTGATGGCTGATTCTGAGATGACTAAGTACACATGTAGCCATTCGCCCTGCATTGGTCGTGACAACAGTAAGGGAGACCCTAAGTATGCCTTTAGCTCCTTAAAAGCCTGATCACACTCTTCGCTCCATTCAAAAGCCTTCCTAAGGATTTTAAAAAATGGCAAACACCTGTTTGTGGCTCTAAACACGACCCTATTCTAAGAAGCCACTCGCCTCGTGAGCCTCTGAACGTCTTTGATGGTGTTGGGTGTCTTCACTTCTAGGAGGGACTTTATTTTCTCAGGATTGGCCTCAATGCCTCTTTGATTCACGATGAACCCCAAGAATTTCCCTGCCCCAACCTCGAAGACACATTTGGCTGGGTTGAGTTTTATTCGATACTTGTCCATTGTGTTAAAGGTCCTCTCGAGGTTGGCCACATGATCCTCCGCTTTCAAACTCTTGGTCAGCATGTCATCTACATAGACTTCCATGGACTTCCCAATCTGGTCTTCAAACATTATATTCACAAGGCGTTGTTATATTTCCCTAGCGTTCTTTAGGCCAAAGGGCATGACCCTATAACAGTATGTCCCCTTATCGGTAATGAAAGCCATTTTCTCTAAGTCTTTAGGGTCCATGAAGATCTAGTTATACCCTGAATAGGCATCCATGAAAATCATGATCTCATGGCCTGTGGTAGTGTCTACCATCTGATCAATGCGGGGGAGCGGGAAGCTATCTTTAGGACATTGTTTGTTAACATCTGTGAAGTCCACGCACATCCTCCACTTCCCGTTGGCTTTTAGAACTATGACCACATTGGACAACCATTCGGGATAGATGACCTCTCTGATAAACTCAGCATCTTCCAGCTTCTTGACCTCGTCCCTTATGACCTCATATTTTTCTCGAGAATAAATTCTCCTCTTCTGCTTTACTGGCTTTGCACCCTCTACCACATTGAGCTTTTGGCACATGATTTCGGGGTCGATCCCCGGCATATCTTCATGACTCCACGCGAAGATGTTATGTCTTCTCCTTAACATCTTGATGAGGTCTTCTTTGATATCTGCCTTTAAAGCCTTGCCTATTTGGATGATTTTTTTCGGTTCATCCCCATTGAGGATGATGGATTCTACCTCTTCCGCGGCTTCTCCTTTTTTAACTTTATTTCATCCCTGGGGTCGAGTGTGTCAATATTATAGGTGGTTATAGCCTTCCTGTGTGACTCTCTTTCTTCAGCGGAATTAAAGTAGCATTCCCGTGCCGTCGTCTGGTCTCCCTGGACTTTCCCCACCCTATAAGGGGTTGGGAATTTTACCATCTAATGAACCGTGGATGGCACAACCTCGAATTCCTTGAGAGATCCTCGCCCCAGTATAATGTTGTAGGCCGAGAAGACATGTTCATCCAACACGAAGAAGCTGACCTTCTTGGTAAGCCATCTCGTCCATTCATCCCCCATCCTGACATCGACCTCATACACTCTGAGAGGGTGAAATTTTTCCCTGCTGAACCCAATCAATGGGTGATGGTATGGGACCAGTCTAGCATGGCTAAGGCCTAAGGCTTTGAAGCACGGCCAAAACATCACATCTGTAGAGCTACCCTTGTCTACGAAGATCCTCGGCACCTCACATCCATGCACCCTGGTAGTGATGATGAGAGGGTCATCATGTGGGGCTAAGAGGCCTTTGAAGTCCATTCTTGAGATCCCCACTATCAGAGTATCCATATCTTTTCTGACTTTGCTTCAACAAAGGTCAAGTGTACATCTTTTGTCACTACCTTAGCTTCAGCTACATGGGCCTTCCTGTCTGCAACCTCTGACCCTCCTCCTTCTAGTCCCCCGAAGATCATCCCAACATCGAGTGATATTATATTAAGTCTCTTTACATGGCCGTGGTTGTCTCTCGGCGGAAGGTCAGGTTCGTCCTCATCATCCGAAGGGTCGTCCCTACTTTTTGGAGGATCTTCTCTACATGTATCACCTCTCTTCTTTTTAGGGTCGGCCCCTCTTGAAGGCACCTATGTCAACGTACTTCCTGAGCTTCCCTTCTTTTAACATTTTTTCAATCTCATCTTTCAGGCAAAGCATTTGTCTGTCACGTGGCCATAGTCTTGGTGAAATTCACATCACAGGTTTTTATTCCTCTTGTAGGGGTTGCCCTCAACTTCTCAGGCCACTTCGGGGATCGGTCACTCTTTATCTCATTGAGAATATGTTCGCAGCTGACCGTCAGAGGGATGTAATCAACGAACTTGTCATCTATAGACCTCTTCTTCCCCTCTTTGTTCTTTTTCTAGTACTTGCCCCCACTGGTGCCTCCTTTTTCATCTTCGTATTTCACAGCCATCGCCTCGTCGACTTTCATCACCTTTCCTGTTGTTGACATCAATTCAGCTATTATCCTTGGAGGGTCTTTAGCAAGCTTCCATAACAGCTTCCCCTTTTGGAGTCCTCCAATCAGGGCTGTCATAGTTATGCTCTCCTCATAGTCTTTAACCTCTCATTTTTCTTTGTTGAATATGGATATGTAGTCTTTCAGGCTCTCATTCTTCCCCTGCTTAACATAGAGCAGGTGTGTGGTCTTCTTCTGTGGCCTCACCCCAAAGAAAAAGTTATGGATAAACCGGTCTGCCAATTGTTTAAATCTTTCAATGGAGTTTTTTGGAAGAGACATGTACCAGACATGCGCAGCCCCAGTTAGAGTGCCCGAAAAGGCACGACACCTCATCTGAACTGAGATAGAGTATATGTCTCCCGCTGATTGGTACATATCAATGTGGTGAATGGGGTTGTTACTCCCGTCATACCGAGGGGTGACCATTGGTGGCTTGAACTTGGATGGCATTGGGAAGTTGACTATCTTTGCCATAAAGGGGTGAGCCTATGGAGTATCCTCTCTGAAGAGGGTACCGGATCTTCAGGATATCACCAATATTATCTTCCAATCGCTGGATCGAGTCATTACAGGGCCTCATAGGGTCGGCTTACCCGATGTTATCACCAACCGCCTCTTTGAAGTGGACAGAAGGTTCTGTTGTGGCAGGACTGTGTCGGCTGTTTACTTCTGCCTAGCCATCGTCCCGTTCGTGGGGTCATCCTCCATGGGGTCGGCCATCTGCTGCCTCCCTTCTGGACCTCGCAGCACTCCTTGATCTGGAGAATTTTTCCCGCATGTCATTTACTGGGCCCAGCCTTTCAAAGGCCGCCCCCCTTCTCAAGCGATCAAAGGCATAGCCTCTCGGGAGATCATCAGGATTTTGCCTTCCACACTTCCCTCTGCTCTCCTGGAGAGGTCGTATAGTATTATTGGAGACCTCATACGACTCCCAGCATTCTATGGGGGCCTCCTCCTCCTCCAGATCATCATACCTGTCCTCTAGACAAGGGTTTCCTTACCTCCCCAGGCGTAGACACCGGGGGTCAGCAACAGCCCTCCGTCGTTGAGGGGACGACAAGTCTTTGCGTGGTGCCTGGGGTGGTCCCTTGGCCTCGTGCTGCCATGGAGCTGCTGTTGGAGTAATCATCTTTGGTGAGACTCTCGGTGGTCTTAGTATGTTTTGACTAAGAGCTGTGAACTGCTCCTGCATAATCCGCTGGCTTACTGCCAGAGACTTTAGGGCGGCTTCTACATCATCCATCTCAGACTGAGGCGGTGGTTGACTGGAACTCGGTCCTACTCCACTATCTGGTGGGGGAAGAGGTGGTGGTGGAATCTCTGGTGCCATGTGTTTGAGCTATAGAGAGTTGAATGATCACAAGACTGGTGAGCTTGAAAACCTTAATGGGTCTCTTTCAATGGTGAAACAACTCCACAAAGGGGGAGATCTGGCTCACCACCAGAGTTCCCAGTAAGGTCAAGTTGTATAAAGGAAGAGATATTTTCTCATTCCCATAGACGGCGCCAAATTGATAATGCTGAGATTTATCACCACCAGATAAGTGATGATGAGCTCAAACAGTAATAACAATGGCAACCATAGATGTATATATGTGTAAGTGTATAGAAGGGGGTGAGTATAAGAGGAGTAAGACAATGATGTATAGTGGTTCAGCCAATATGGCCTACATCTACTGTGAGTGTGTGATCCACTATGTATGGGCACTAATGGCCTTGGATACAATGCACATAATATCACTCTCTCTCTACTGTGTGTACAAGCAGAGTTTTAGCTAGGGTTGCAATTATCGATCCCGTTGCAGGGTTGTAGGTGACAAGTATATATAGGTCGTGGGGGGTGTAGTGTACCCCCCAAGCATGCATGGTGCATGTGAATGATGATCTAGCCAATCCCCTGCTAACACCTGTAGGTGCCACCTGTAATTAATGATGACATAATATTCCCTCACGTGAGGGGGTGATATTGTTATAATGGTCTTCCACGTGCCATATGAGCCCCATGAGAACTGTTCCACCCGTCTCCTAAATCACGCGCTGTGATGATGTCACCCTCGGCCGATGATACGAGGTCGAGGGCAAAGTTCCTGATGACAACGAGTTAGGCCTAGTTTGGGCCTCGTACTGTCAGACCCTCGTAGGTTCGTCCTGATCCTGATGAGGGGTCGCCCCCTTAAAGGGTCGTCCGGGCATGATGAGGGGTCGGACCCTTGAAGGATCGTCTGGGCTGATGAGGGGTCGGCCCCCTAAAGGATCGTCTGGGCCTGATGAGGGGTCGACCCCTTGAAGGGTCATCTGGGGCCTGATAAGGGGTCGACCCCTTGAAGGGTCGTCTGGGGCTTGATGAGGGTCCTAAAAAGGGGTTGTCTGATATTGGTTGAGAGATCATCTTGGCCTCATTTAGGTGGAGGATGCCCTCGGCCTGGCTGAGGGTATATATGGGTATATCAGCTGGTACTATGATATTTGGCACCTCCTCAAGCATGGAAGGTACACCGAGGGTTCCAATAAGAAAGATCGAGCAATACATTGAAGACTCGCCACCCATTACATCATTTGTCATAAAGCACTGCTCAAAAGGAACTTCGATGGAAGTCATCTGAACTGCATCGCAGGGGTTGACATTGAAAAGATAACGTAGAAGATCCACAGCGGGGAATGTGGGCCCCACGTGAACAGTCACCTTCTTGCCAAGAAGATCATCCGGCAAGGCTATTACTGGACCACCATGACCCAGGATTGCACCTCTTATGCCCGGAGATGCCTCAAATGCCAACAATTCTCCAACCTTCAGCATCTGCCTCCATGTGAATTATACAATATGACCTCTCCCTGGCCGTTCTCCACCTGGGGCATCAATATCATAGGGAAGGTTTCACCGAAGGCTTCCAATGGGCATGAGTTCATCCTAGTTGCCATTGATTACTTCACCAAATGGGTCGAAGCAGAGTCATACGCAGTGCTAAATGCTAAGAAAGTGGCCAAATTCATCAAGAAAAACATCATCTACGGGTATGGGATCCCACACGAGTTAGTGTCAGATAACGGGTTATATTTCAACGCAAAAGTCACAGAGGTGGTCAACGAGTATGGGATTCAGAGACATAAATCTTCTCACTACCGACCTCAGACCAATGGTGCAGTCGAAGACGCCAATAAGAACCTCAAAGCCATCATCAGTAAAATGACCGAAAGCTATCGAGATTGGGCTGATTAGATCTTGTACACCATTTGAGGCTATCGCACCTCAATTCGAACCTCTACTTGGGATACCCCTTACTCTTTAGTTTACAGTATGGAATCAGTCTTACCCGTGGAGCTGGAAATACCCTCATTACGCGTCATGCTTGAAAGCAAGGTCAGCGAAGAAGACTGGTGCCAAAGCTGTCTTGACGAGCTGACCCTCTTAGATGAAAGGAGATTAAAAGAACTATACCACATACAAGGGTACCATCGTCGAATAGCACGTTCATTCAATAAGAGAGTCAAGGACCACAGTGTTCGAGAAAGGGGACCTAGCCCTCAAAGAAATCATGGAACCCATTTGGGACCCCATAGGGAAATTCAAGACCAATTGGAGTGATCCTTACATTTTCAAGAAGATCTTATCCGGCGGTGCCACCATTCTTGCCGACTTAGATGGGGAAAGATGGATCGTCCAGTCAACCTGGACCGTCTCAAGAAATTCTACCCCTAGTCTGAAATCTCGATGCACTATGACTCTTCTCGTCTCCCTTTTATTTTAAAAAAAAATCTCTTCATTTTCCTTCAACCCAGAACTACGTGGGCCTGATCCTCTACAAAAAACCATTTTCAAACAAAATTAAAAATTTTCAAAACCCCCAGAGGTACGTAGGTAGCTCATACACCTTACATGAGAATGACCCTTTCTTTTTCACAAAATACTATTCTTTTCTTACCTCCGAGAATGACAGTTCATTCTAACATATATTTGAATAAAAGGATTATGTATGCCTTAGAGATCGGTATAGATAAATCAAACAACACAAAACTCATCAAATGGCACAACTGGATGATCAGAAACTTGTTTATTTCACTAATAAGAAATTACGGTACAGATTACATAAGAAAAGGAACGGATAACTCCCTTTCCCCCAACCTTCCTAAAAAAGCCAAAATAAAATCCCCACATTTATCCCCCATTACATAATAAACTCTCCAGGAGTCCTATCCACAGCTACCAGAGGAGCCTGCTCCGTCATCATCATCTACATCCTGGGGTCCCCAAGTTTCTCCTGCCAGAACAGAGTGTCGCAAACACTCCATGGACCGATAATCTCGAACCAGCTTCGAAAAAACCACAACACCTCCTTCCATGGTGTTAAAAGAGACAAGCCACTTTTGTTTAGTCTCCACTGCCAACATCTTACTGACTACTCTCCTCTACAACCACTTCATATAATCCCTAGGGATATGCCAAACTCTCCAAACAAACTGAGAGGGACAGGTCGACGGATGCCGACTCTCCCACAGAGAGCCAAGCCACAGGCGCAGACGCTCAGTCAAATCCTCTACCAAAAAGAAATTTAGTGTCCAAGGTGGCACGACCTGTGCCCAGCCAAATTGGAATAGAAGTCGCTAAGGAAAATAAAAAGAGGTTTGGCCGAGACCAACCAGCCGCACATACGGGTAATTTCCTAGCTCCAGAACAGGCAGCAACTGTCCCCACCAAGGCACTGACCAATACAGATTCTGAGCCCTATACTCCATAAGACAATTCTCACAGCTCTCAATATCCAGGCCAACGCTCAAGAAGTGATGCGAAAAGAAGTTAGGTACAGTCGACAAAGGATATTCTGGAAGAGTCACCAGGTGGAGTCTTTCAGACACCACATGAATAGCATCACGGGGATACCCCTGCAGGAAGTCAGAACGACCTTCTCGCCAGGCATCCAGACGATTCAGGGTCTCCGCCAATATCACCGCCATAGGATTG
The DNA here is from genome assembly GCA_949130495.1 of Sambucus nigra. Lineage (NCBI taxonomy): Eukaryota > Viridiplantae > Streptophyta > Magnoliopsida > Dipsacales > Adoxaceae > Sambucus > Sambucus nigra. Next base: position 238,289,348 of record OX422222.1, read on the forward strand.
TGATGGTATGACATCCATGAAGTAATGGATGTAAGTTGCGGATCCACCAGCAGTTCTCTAGTCACCAGTAACAATTTTGAAATCAGGCCTAGAGCAACGACTCCAGTATAGCCAGCATCACCTACTTTCTGCAAATGCATGGACTGCAACACTATCGGGAGGGAGATCATTCCTCCAGCAGCCAGTGATCTAGTTGTCGAAGCCGAAATATGAAAAAGCCCAGCCAGCAAATCCCTGGGAGAACGGGAAAATTTGGGTAAAGCCGCAACAAAACTGGGATTTATCCCTAGCATGGCAGAAAATTCCTTGTAGGTAGGACAAACTTCATCCAACTCAAAGCGAAATACATGGTCTTCGAGGTACCAAAATTCTACCGCCACCATCAACATGTTCCACTCAATGGATCGATTGCACCACAAGAGACTCGACGCATGTTGAAAGCATCGTAGTCGATGTTATAAGAGCACATCGCTTCCAAGGCTTTAAGGTAGTTAGCAAACTCAATTATACCAGGGATATCCAGCTTGCAGGACTAAGAGATAGTAGGCAAGTAAGTAAGAATGTGAAGCTGTGATGAAAGCACTCCACCCCTACCCCTTTTTATACTTGAGAACCCTCACAAAAGACATAATTCCTGCAGAAATCGGAGGGAATCCTACCCCACAAAGTACCAGAAGGATGAAGAGGGCACTAATCAAAAGCTTTGAATTGATGGGACCGAACTTGACTGTCGATAGGCAGGACAAGGGGCTTGCTGATCGGTAACCCCCCATTTTTGGAAATTTTCCTTTTTCCTTTTTCATCAAAATCTGAAAAACCCAATAAAAATAAAATTGATATTCTCAACATAATTTAAAAAAAAAAATCCTCTTCCACCCCTATATAATTTCCCATTCCTAAAACTGTCTTTCAAAATCCCAAAAATATCTCTTTTACGGTCTCAGCAGCAAAGTAAAAGCGCATGTGCATGCGTTCACCATTAACAAAGATAATAAAAAATCCCATTGCATTGCATATATATATTCTTCTGTGTTACCTCAAATTTTGAAGGAAATAAAAGAAAAGCAAAAAAATAAAGGGACTAAGCCCGAACCCACATTCTCTCTCTCTCTCTCACCTACCCTTCACCCCTCTCTAAGAGCTTCCACCCCTGCGACGTGCTCTCTTTCCCCTACGTCGAGACGATGCACCACCACTACCCGAGCCAGAGTCCTCCCCGAACGAAGCAGACGGCACCAAGCAAGAAGGAATCAGTATCGTATCCCGAATATGGGCAGTCGCCGAAGATATCCAGTCTCTGATGTCCTTCAAACAAGTGGTCGACACCTGCACTTGCTGCAAGGAAAAGGCAAAATCAGTATCAAAGAGGGATCAAAATAGAAAAGGAACCAAAAAGAGGAAGAAGGTATACCGCAGGACGAAGAACCTCCTCTATCAAACCCAACTCCTCTGGATCCATCGCATGAGTACGGTGCAACCTAGGCACCATCCCTCCATTAACTCGCCGAATGTTGTACGAAGGGGTATACAACTGCACGAAGGGAACCTCTGAAGTCGCCGCCGCCGCCGCCGAAGCCGATGGACCACCGCCGCTGTGAGAAGACCCCACCTCCTGACTCGAACCCACAGGAGGGAAAGGCAAGGCATCATATATGCTGGGCACCATCAACCAGCTCGTCACAAAGTCCATATAGTCATATGGCACGACCGTATCAGTATACAACAAATAGGACTCGCCGATCATCGTTGTGATTCTCGCATCCTCCGGCAACAGCCTCTCCCGCCTCATGGATGTAGGAGACTGCGTAGGTGGCACCACCACTTCCTCCTCAGCTATCTGTCGAGCCACCCGCTCCCCCAAATATTAGGAATGGCCAAACTCATGTGCCAGCAAATGCCTCATCTGCGTATTCACCCCAGTCGCCCCCGTATCCTGAAGGGATGTCCCCGAAGGATAAAAAGTCACCTAAAAATCCCCAGCAGGCATAAATCAAAACATTCTGTAATACCCCGTATTTTTATGCTATATTAATTTGGGGATTTATTAAACTTAATGAGAATGTTTATTTAATAAAAATTCGAAAATTAATTATGTTATAATTATTAACGTGTCGAGAGTTAGTAATTATGGGAAACTTGTTGGATATTACTAATGATCATAGTGATATACTATATTGGTTATATTGAATGTCATACGTGAATTAAATGACTATTTCGAAAATTTAAGTTGGGATGTGCCTGTGTCACGTCGGGACTAATTTTGTTAATTAAAAAGTAAATATTTTATAAGTTGTTCGTATGGTCGTTTTGAGTGCGCCAACGCGTCCGGAAAGGTCGAGATAGTCAGAAAAGTGTACCCGGGGGTTTAGTTTGGGTCTCGGGGTGTTTTTAGGCCTAATTAGTGACCCGGGAGGGCATTTTGATCATTTTACAAAATAGGGTAATTAAACCCACGAATTTTAGCAGCCTTTATCAGCTGGTTAGGCTAGCCATTTAGGGTTAGAACATTCAGAACCCTAGAACGGCCATTGGAGAGGAGAGGAGAGACCTTTCAAGGAGATTCAAGGCCAAAACACCACCGTTTGCACCGCCATCACCACCAACGCGTAGATCGCGAAGAGGAGAACGCCACCACACCATAATCAACAGGAAATCAGACTTCTGAAAATCCCAGGCAAGTGTTTAACTTGCGTATTTCGTTAGTGCAATGTTCATATTAGTTTAGGATTAATTAGGAATGTAATCCATGTAAGAAAACCCCAAATTTTGATAGGAAGTTGCATGTAGAGAAGATTAAAACCTTATGATGGAAACTTTTGATGATATAGATGTATTACCCACGAATTTTTGATGTTAGATTAGGAAGAAATTCTGGAGAAAAACTTAATTGAATCATAGTTATGAAAACTTTAGGGTTCTTGATGTTTAGATGAGATTTTGGGTTGTTTAACCATGATTAATGATGTATACACGCATGCTGAACGTTAAAAACATCTGGAATTATGTTAGTATGTTAGTTGTAGAATTTATGGATCGATTAGTGTTGGAAAATATGGAATTTGATGAAGAATTTTGATGAATCCCGTAACTGCAATTCTGCAGAATTTTTGCCCAGACCTGCTTGATCGATCGATCGAGCATAGAGCATCGATCGATCGAAGGTTCGATCGATCGAGCCCAAGCTTCGATCGATCGACCCCTCCTGGCAGACTCCTATTTCCCTTGTTTAATTAGTTAAATTAAGTTTATCGTGAAATAATCTTTGGGCATCTTAAATAAAAGGATTTGGGAGACATTGAGGACCAGTAGGGTATATGGATAAATGTTAGAACCTTTAATATTCAACGAGAATGATATTTATGGGATATTTACCTTAGGTTGTTAGATTTATAAATTTTAAAGGGTGAGGTGCGTAAGAGAGTTACGTTGGAATCTAATAAAGTCACTTACTGAATTTCAGATTTGTGGGGTTATAATCCACGAGTGTTAGGTAATAAGTGAGAAAACCCTTCGAGTTAAGGTTAGGAATAAAACCTTATGCGAAATTCTTTAAGTGTGAAATTAAGAATAAACGGTATAATTACGGGTGATGAGAAGAACCTTTATTAATATGATAAAGTGGTATATTTATATGATTGTGTGTACATATTTTATATACATGTGAAAATCATACCCACGCTACTTGCTATCCCTGAGGTTTCCGCGCTGGGACAAGTCTTATCTCGATGGGACCTTTATGGGGGATATTGACTTGTACCCTAGAAGATAGATGTCCTTGGTACAGGCTATCGATGAGATAGTTCAGACGGTCCTAAGAGACGCCGGTATGTGCCACCCTCTTAGAGATTTGGAATCTATGCTTCGCCTCAATATTGTTTGTGCATTTATGTTAATACAATTCGAGAGTGATTCCGAATGTATTCCCCTTAATATGAGTGACATGGGGCTTTGGATAGTGGAAGTATGCACGCACCATAGTTTATTTCGGGGTGCTGTTATATATATATATATTATACGAGTAGTTAATATATATATATATATATATATATATGAGATTATGATATTTGAAACTGTCTACTGAAATTTGATAAGTAGAACATAGTTGTTGACTTATATTATTAAATACTTGTTTTGAAAAAGTATAATATGTCACGGTAAAACTTTATAAATTTTATAAAGTTAAAATGGAGGACTTTGATTACTGTTTGGAACATTCTTTTAAAATGAAATCGTGAATTGTAAATCTTGCGGGTAATCTAAGTTAAGTTAAATCTTTTAGAAAGTCAAGTGCGATAGCTGATAAAACGAACCGTTGGGAAGGTTAGTGCGATAGGTGTGCACATTAGAAGAGAGGTGAGTATTTTTTTCTCAAGAGAGAGACGCACTAATATGTTGTTGCATTGGCCTGTATCAATTTAAATACTTGCTAAACGTATTTTAAATCAAACACACTTTCGGGCTCTGACCCGTTTCTTTTTCTCTCTCTCTCTCTCTCTTGTATATATATATGTATATTTTCAGGTGCCCAGCCACAGGGGCGTCTTGCTTAGGATCCCTTGAGAAGAACGAGTTGCAGCTTAGGTGGGAGTTGCAGGTCACTTGAGTAGACGGCTTCTGTTATTGACTCCACTCCTATTACTCTCATTTATTGGGCACGTGTCGCCCCTTTTCATCATTTCATTTGTTGTTGGGATTTTTATATTTCAGTTATTTCCAGTATTGTTCTATGGGATTTATTCAGGATGGATTTGTGGTTTTAGTTCCAATTGTTGACATTCGATTGATGAATAATTTATGTTATTTAGTTTATTGTGGTGTGATTTCTTAATTGTAGAAATGTGATTTTAATTAAATAAATCTTTTTCGTTAATTAAAATTTGGAAAGTTTGTATGAAAATGTTTTTGACACTTAGCTTAATTATTTAGGGTGTTAAATTGGAAAATTTATTTTTATTGACAATGATGCTGAGAATGAACCAACTGTTTACCTTGATTTAATTTAATAAAGGAGTGATCACCCGGTATTTAATTAGGCGGGGTGTCACAGGTGGTATCAGAGCATCAGGTTCTAGTGTCCATAGGATTTGTACGGCTTATTTCGCTTTCAGCGTGACTTTATTGCTATAGAGCCCTATTTTTAGGATTGTTGTATTCTTGCTTTTACGTTTAAGTCTTCAGCTATTTGAGATATGATAATAACTGTAGAATAATAAACTTGTTCACATTTCAGATGCCTCCGAGACGTGCTCTGAAAGATAGGTCGTGCCCAAGCCGAGCAGCCAGTAGCTCCGGCACCAAGCACAATGAATGCGAACGAAGTAGCCGCCATTGTTGCTCAGGCGGTGAATGACGCAATAGCGGTGATTCAACAGGCTCCACCCCAGGTTCAAGCAGTGGATCCAGTACCAGCACAGCTTCCATCCGCATGGGAGAGGGAGAGGGATGCTTTTTAGAAAGCGCATCCCCCTGAGTTTTCTGGTAGCTCCGATATTGTTACAGTCAGCCAATGGAAGAAGGACATCCAGCGGCATCTCCGAATGTATGAGTGCAGTGACGTGCAAAAGAAGTTGTTGGCTTCCTTTAAGCTGGTGGGAGCCGCATTACAGTGGTGGGAGTCCACTACTACTTTGGAGGAAAGGGACATGATCCCTATTCAGTTGTTCTGGGAGCGGTTTGACCGCAAGTATTTTCCACCCGCAGTGCAGACTGAGATGAGGCAAAAATTACTAAATCTGAAGCAGGAGAACCTTACTGTAGCTGAGTATGAGGAGGAGTTCACGAGACTTCTCACTATTGTGCAGGATGAGGCACCCACTGAGAGCAAGAAGATTTTGCTGTTTGTCAACGGGTTAGCTTGGAGGATCCGTCAGCACCTTATTGGGAATCTATCCCTGAGTACTTTCACTGACGTACTCAATGCAACGTTACTACATTGCCAGGATCACCGCTTCCATCTTCAGGGAAGCAAGAGAGCAGGAGAGTCCAGCCAGCAGGGCAGGACCGGGGGTAATAGTGCCGGTGGGGCACCAACTCATGGACAGACTCGTCAGCACGAGCAGAGTTCCCATCAGGATGACCCTGCTAAGCGATTCCGTTCAAGTGATTCTAGGCAGGGATTCGGGGGTTTCAGGCAGGGCCATCAGGGCCAGCCTAATCAGCAGGGCCAACACCGACCGCAGGGACAATAGCAGGGTCAGCAAGGCCCACAGCGTGCCCATCAGGGCCAATAGGGCCAGTGGCGTGGAGGTAACGGCCAGCAGGGTCGTGGACAGCAGGGTCAGAGGGGAGATAACTTCAAAGGCAGATGCTTTGGGTGAGGTAAACATGGCCATAGGCGCCAAGATTGCCCAGAGGGCGATAGGGCCCCACAGCAGCAGGGAGCCCATAATGAGCCGCAGAGACCACTCTTTCCACCTGCCCTCCCAGCTCCAGCCCAGGTGCCAGCCCTACTATCCATCCCAGCAGCTCCAGTGCAGCAGGGGAAATTATAGTATGGACGTGTCTATAACGTCCACCAGGCAGCAGCTCCACAGGCACCACCTGCGATTGAGGGTATGTTTCCTATCCATGGTACTATGGGTCGGCTATTATTTGATACGGGGGCAACGCATTGTTTTATAGCTACGCATTTTGCGAAGTCCTTAGGATTGCTAGCCACAGCAGAGAGCACCGTGACGTGTGTCGACTCACCACTGAGGAGTGGGTCACTTATATTCTTTATATGCCGGGGAGTGGGGGTAGAGATTGGTAGCTTGGTATTACCTGCTGACATGTTAGTCTTAGACATGCACGAGCATGATGTGATTATCGGTATGGACTGGCTCGCAGCTTATAGAGCCATGATTGATTGCTTCGGTGGGAGCATTGTTTTTGCCATTTCGGAGCAAGAGATGTTTGTAGTGGCGATGCCTCGCCCAGAGGGAGGTTCGACCGCTCATTTGTATTACATAGAGGAGGATACCTCTAAGGAGGTCGTGATTCCCTTAGATTCGATCCCTGTCGTCAGGGAGTATTTCAATGTGTTTCAGGAGATACCAGGCCTACCGCCCAGTCGTGAGATAGACTTCGTTATAGATTTATTGCCAGATACGAGACCTATAGCACGCGCACCGTACCGTATGGATCCGGCAGAGATGCGAGAGTTACGAGATCAGATAGAGCAGCTGTTAGGTCAGGGCTTCATTCATAGGAGTACCTCACCTTGGGGCGCTCCATTCCTATTTGTAAAGAAGAGAGATGGTTCACTGAGATTGTGTGTGGACTACCGGGAGTTGAACAAGGTCACGATACGGAACAAATATCTGTTGCCTCGAATCGATGATCTGTTCGACCAGTTGAGGGGAGCAACTTTCTTTTCGAAGATTGATCTGAGGTCGGGGTACCATCAGTTACGTATTAGAGAGCAGGATGTTTCAAATACTGCTTTCTTGTCGAGATATGGGTCCTATGAGTTTAGGGTGATGCCGTTCGGACTCACAAATGCCCCAGCTGTTTTCATGGACTTGATGAACCGAGTATTCAGAGAATTCTTGCATCAGTTCGTCATCGTCTTCATAGATGATATCTTGATATATTCACACTTCGAGGAGGAGCATGCCGAACACTTGAGGCAGGTTCTTCAGACTCTACGAGAGCATCAGTTGTATGCTAAGTACGAGAAGTGTGGATTCTGGCTGCGAGAAGTACAGTTCTTGGGCCATGTCGTTACTGAACAGGGGATTGCAGTTGATCCGAGCAAAGTGTCAGTGGTGAGGGAGTGGGAACAGCCCACGACACCGACAAAAGTGCGTAGTTTCTTGGGATTAGCCGGATACTATAGGAGATTCATTTGGGGATTCTCCAAAATAGCGGGTCCATTGACGAATCTGACTCGCAAAGGGGTACCATATGTTTGGGATGACGCTTGTCAGTTGGCTTTCGACGAGCTGAAGGACAAGCTTACTTCAGCACCAGTCCTTGCTTTACCGAAGCCGGGTGTAGAGTACCTGGTTTACACCGATGCGTCCTTATGGGGACTTGGGGGAGTACTTCAACAGGAAGAGAAGGCTATAGCTTTTGCTTCCCGCAAGCTTAAGCCGCATGAGAAGAATTACCCCACCCACGACCTGGAGTTAGCAGCGGTCGTCTTTGCATTGAGAATTTGGAGGCACTACTTATTGGGCGAGAAATTCCGTTTGTTCACAGACCATAAGTCACTGCAGTACCTGTTCACTCAGCGAGAGATGAATATGCGTCAGAGCAGGTGGTTAGAGTTTGTGAAGGACTAACAGTTCGATATACGGTATCATCCGGGAAAGGCCAACGTAGTTGCTGATGCGTTGAGCCGTAGACTGGTAGACGATGTAGCAGACATCTGGAAAGAAAAATGGAAAGAGTTGGGTCACCAGGACGCAGTAGCCCGTTCTTTCATATCCGTGATGTCAGTCACGCCCGAGATTGTTACGAGGGTGATACAGGCACAGACCACAGACCCGTTTTATCAGGAGCAGATTGTGCGACTTCTAGCCGAGGGTGCTGAGTCCTACTCTGTTAGTTCTGATGGAGGGTTGCGGTTTAATGGGAGATTAGTGGTTCCAGAAGGAGCGGAGTTACGTCATGAAGTGATGACTCATTCTCACGGGTCCCGATTTGCAGTACATCCGGGAGGTGATAAAATGTACCAGGACATGAGGCGTCAATACTGGTGGAGTGGGATGAAGAAGGACATCGCCGAGTTTGTGTCCAAGTGTTCTACCTGCCAGCTGGTGAAGGTGGACCACCAGAAACCGTCAGGATTGCATCAGCCGTTGGAAGTACCCGTGTGGAAGTGGGAGAGTATTTCCATGGATTTCATTACAAGGTTGCCTACATCACAGTGGGGCCACGATTCTATCTGGGTGATTGTAGACCGTTTGACCAAAGTGGCTCATTTTCTGCCAGTGCGGACAGATTATACTACGGGTCAGTATGCTCAATTGTTCATTGCTGAGATTGTCAGATTACACGGGGTGCCCCAAAATATTGTGTCAGGTAGAGACAAGATTTTTGTGTCACGTTTCTGGGAAAGTTTTCAGGAGGCTATGGGTACCGAGTTGAGGTTGAGTTCAGCTTACCACCCACAGACAGATGGACAGACAGAGCGTACTAATTAGATGTTAGAGGATATGCTACGCATGTGTGTTCTCGATTTTGGAGGAGGTTGGGAGCCACATCTTCCACTGGTAGAGTTTGCTTATAATAACTCCTATCAGTTTACGATTGGTATGGCTGCATTTGAGGCTTTGTATGGCAGGCCTTGTCGTTCTCCAACTTGTTGGCTCGAGGTGGGGGACAACAAGTTGCTAGGACCAGAAGTGATTCAGGAGACCTCCGCAAGGATTGAGATAATCAGGAGTCGTATTCGGGTAGCCCAGGACAGGCATAAGAGCTACGCCGATGCGAAATGGTTCTTCCGGGAGTTTAATGTGGGAGATCAAGTGTTATTGCGTGTATCTCCTATGAAAGGAGTGATGAGGTTCGGGAAGAAAGGGAAATTAGCCCCGAGGTATGTGGGACCATTTCCCATCATCGAGAGGATTGGGCCGGTAGCATACAGGTTGGGATTGCCAGAACATTTACATCGCATCCACGATGTATTCCACATCTCGTCGTTGAGACGATATCTTCGGGATGATATAGCCCATACTCACATTGCGATTGATGAGATTGATTTACAGTCTGATAGCTCTTACGAGGAGAGACCAGTGGCTATTCTAGACTATAGTGAGAGGAGATTGAGGTCGAAAATAGTTCCACTTGTGCGAGTTCAGTAGGAGCATCATAATGTGGAGGAATCCACTTGGGAGCGTGAGGCAGATATACGGGAGAGATATCCAGAGTTGTTTTTACCAGGTATGCCTTATTTTCTGAATTTCGGGACGAAATTCCATTATTAAGGGGGAAGTATGTAATACCCCGTATTTTTATGCTATATTAATTTGGGGATTTATTAAACTTAATGAGAATGTTTATTTAATAAAAATTCGGAAATTAATTATGTTATAATTATTAACGTGTCGAGAGTTAGTAATTATGGGAAACTTGTTGGATATTACTAATGAGCATAGTGATATACTATATTGGTTATATTGAATGTCATACGTGAATTAAATGACTATTTCGAAAATTTAAGTTGGGACGTGCCTGTGTCACGTCGGGACTAATTTTGTTAATTAAAAAGTAATATTTTATAAGTTGTTCGTATGGTCGTTTTGAGTGCGCCAACGCGTCCGAAAAGGTCGAGATAGTCAGAAAAGTGTACCCGGGGGTTTAGTTTGGGTCTCGGGGTGTTTTTAGGCCTAATTAGTGACCCGGGAGGGCATTTTGGTCATTTTACAAAATAGGGTAATTAAACCCACGAATTTTAGCAGCCTTTATCAGCTGGTTAGGCTAGCCATTTAGGGTTAGAACATTCAGAACCCTAGAACGGCCATTGGAGAGGAGAGGAGAGACCTTTCAAGGAGATTCAAGGCCAAAACACCACCGTTTGCACCGCCGTCACCACCAACGCGTAGATCGCGAGGAGGAGAACGCCACCACACCATAATCAACAGGAAATCAGACTTCTGAAAATCCCAGGCAAGTGTTTAACTTGCGTATTTCGTTAGTGCAATGTTCATATTAGTTTAGGATTAATTAGGAATGTAATCCATGTAAGAAAACCCCAAATTTTGATAGGAAGTTGCATGTAGAGAAGATTAAAACCTTATGATGGAAACTTTTGATGATATAGATGTATTACCCACGAATTTTTGATGTTAGATTAGGAAGAAATTCTGGAGAAAAACTTAATTGAATCATAGTTATGAAAACTTTAGGGTTCTTGATGTTTAGATGAGATTTTGGGTTGTTTAACCATGATTAATGATGTATACACGCATGCTGAACGTTAAAAACATCTGGAATTATGTTAGTATGTTAGTAGTAGAATTTATGGATCGATTAGTGTTGGAAAATATGGAATTTGATGAAGAATTTTGATGAATCCCGTAACTGCAATTCTGCAGAATTTTTGCCCAGACCTGCTTGATCGATCGATCGAGCATAGAGCATCGATCGATCGAAGGTTCGATCGATCGAGCCCAAGCTTCGATCGATCGACCCCTCCTGGCAGACTCCTATTTCCCTTGTTTAATTAGTTAAATTAAGTTTATCGTGAAATAATCTTTGGCATCTTAAATAAAAGGATTTGGGAGACATTGAGGACAAGTAGGGTATATGGATAAATGTTAGAACCTTTAATATTCAACGAGAATGATATTTATGGGATATTTACCCTAGGTTGTTAGATTTATAAATTTTAAAGGGTGAGGTGCGTAAGAGAGTTACGTTGGAATCTAATAAAGTCACTTACTGAATTTCAGATTTGTGGGGTTATAATCCACGAGTGTTAGGTAATAAGTGAGAAAACCCTTCGAGTTAAGGTTAGGAATAAAACCTTATGCGAAATTCTTTAAGTGTGAAATTAAGAATAAACGGTATAATTACGGGTGATGAGAAGAACCTATATTAATATGATAAAGTGGTATATTTATATGATTGTGTGTACATATTTTATATACATGTGAAAATCATACCCACGCTACTTGCTATCCCTGAGGTTTCCGCGCTGGGACAAGTCTTATCTCGATGGGACCTTTATGGGGGATATTGACTTGTACCCTAGAAGATAGATGTCCTTGGTACAGGCTATCGATGAGATAGTTCAGACGGTCCTAAGAGACGCCGGTATGTGCCACCCTCTTAGAGACTTGGAATCTATGCTTCGCCTCAATATTGTTTGTGCATTTATGTTAATACAATTCGAGAGTGATTCCGAATGTATTCCCCTTAATATGAGTGACATGGGGCTTTGGATAGTGGAAGTATACACGCACCATAGTTTATTTCGGGGTGCTGTTATATATATATATATTATACGAGTAGTTAATATATATATATATACATATATATATATATATATATATATATATATATAAGATTATGATATTTGAAACTGTCTACTGAAATTTGATGAGTAGAACATAGTTGTTGACTCATATTATTAAATACTTGTTTTGAAAAAGTATAATATGTCACGGTAAAACTTTATGGATTTTATAAAGTTAAAATGGAGGACTTTGATTACTGTTTGGAACATTCTTTTAAAATGAAATCGTGAATTGTAAATCTTGCGGGTAATCTAAGTTAAGTTAACTCTTTTAGAAAGTCAAGTGCGATAGCTGATAAAACGAACCGTTGGGAAGGTTAGTGCGATAGGTGTGCACATTAGAAGAGAGGTGAGTATTTTTTTCTCAAGAGAGAGACGCACTAATATGTTGTTGCATTGGCCTGTATCAATTTAAATACTTGCTAAACGTATTTTAAATCAAACACGCTTTCGGGCTCTGACCCGTTTCTTTTTCTCTCTCTCTCTCTTGTATATATATATGTATATTTTCAGGTGCCCAGCCACAGGGGCGTCTTGCTTAGGATCCCTTGAGAAGAATGAGTTGCAGCTTAGGTGGGAGTTGCAGGTCACTTGAGTAGACGGCTTCTGTTATTGACTCCACTCCTATTACTCTCATTTATTGGGCACGTGTCGCCCCTTTTCATCATTTCATTTGTTGTTGGGATTTTTATATTTCAGTTATTTCCAGTATTGTTCTATGGGATTTATTCAGGATGGATTTGTGGTTTTAGTTCCAATTGTTGACATTCGATTGATGAATGGTTTTATGTTATTTAGTTTATTGTGGTGTGATTTCTTAATTGTAGAAATGTGATTTTAATTAAATAAATCTTTTTCGTTAATTAAAATTTGGAAAGTTTGTATGAAAATATTTTTGACACTTAGCTTAATTATTTAGGGTGTTAAATTGGAAAATTTATTTTTATCGACAGTGATGCTGAGAATGAACCAACTGTTTACCTCGATTTAATTTAATAAAGAAGTGATCGCCCGGTATTTAATTAGACGGGGTGTCACACATTCCAAAAACCAAGACTGAAAATAAAAGAGTCTTACCCTACCACTAGTCAGGACATTCAAGACCTGATGCACCGCCTCTAGAGAGAGGGATCCCTTCGACTGTCGATTGACCTTCTGCCATCGATACAATTCGTAAAAGTCCCCAACGGTATCGTCCTTCAGAGCGATCAGCTGGATATTGAACCCAATCACCTCATAGAACTACGTCTGCCAAAGACAGGAATTCACAATAAAAAAGAGACGCGTAAGGAAAATGCGCAAAATTAAAGGATACCTCGAGGAGATATGTGGCTCTAGTAAAAGTTTACCAGTAGCATCAGTTGAATGCATCCAAAGAAAAATAGAGGGTCGCCAAATTCAGGCTCCCCCAATCATAGAGAGGATGTTCAAAATCATCCTCAGATATGGCAAGAACCACAAATTGATGACGTCGCCACTCGACGCCACCATGAAACATCCCAGCACCAGCAATATGAACAACCGGGCCATCTTCCTCACCTGCAGCCTATCCTCCACATCAACCACCCTACTCAGTAGAACATCCTTCAGTAAAGACAACAAGATGGAATCCCCATAGACTATCCTCCCCACGTCACCAAGCGCCTCCCTCATAGCCTTCGACCTCACCCTCAGACAGCGATCCACCTCTATCTGCTCCCCATCGCAATCCAGCCCCAACAGCTGCTTCATGTCTCTGGGAGTCACGTTCATCTTCCCAAAACTAAAATGGAAGGTGTGGGTAGTATCCCACCATCTCTCCCCTAGAGCGTACAAGGCCACTGTCGAACAAGGCGTCTCATCCAGTGCAGACGCCAACCTCCCAAAACCTACTGATGATACCACCCAATGCACCACAGGTGGAAGATGCTCCCAGACATCCTTAAGCCCCGTCATCCCGCGAGCACGCATGTTCTTTAAAGAGATATCAGGCTGTCAAAAGAAAAAAACCTCGTCAAAATTCAAGAAGGAAGGAAAAATCATCAAAAAAGAGAAGAATGCCAAAAGTCAGGTTACTTACATAACCGTCGGGGTTCACCACCCTCGAAGATCGATGACACGATGGCTCCTATAGCAAAGTCCGCTCATCCGCAATCGGCTCGAATGCATCATAGGAGTTCTCACTCCCTAAAGCAAGAGGCACCCTAGCCCTCCACTCCACGTTCGTCCAGTTATCAACAGTCAACCATTCCCTACGCGTTTCAGTGCTCACAAAGGCAGCCATATCTTAGAGATCGAAATGCTAGAACGATTTGCAGAAGAAAATCGTAGAAAGACAGAAAGCAAGAAGATGTGAAAAATGAAGGGAATTCGTCCCCTTTATATAGGATGCCAAGGGTCATGCCGATCGGGATTGACCCCCCACCCACCGATCGGCCCCTTACCTTCCTAAGGCAGTCCAAAAATCCGTGCCACTGCCGAATGGCACCCTCTGCACCATGCCGACCGGCACCCCCCTTAAAATTTCATACAAAAATTCCCAGAAGATACCAGACAACCCTGGAAAATTCTCAAAAAATTCCTAAAAATTCCAGGAAGGTTTTAGAACATTTTTGCCAAGAAAACTTCACACTCCCTCAAGTGGAACCCCCATTTTCCCAGCGAAACTCTCAAAAACCAAGTAAAACTCCTCCTCGCAACGTCCCCAGAGGATCTCTAAAGATCACCCATATGCCCCAAAGGTCTCAAGCAATACATCCAAACCCTGTACCACCTAATCACTTCCCCAATGGAGTTTACGGCATCAAACTTACCTTTCCTTCGCAAAATCCCCAAAATCACAAGGATTTACCCAGCGAAACTCCAGAAAGTCATTATTCCCATCAATGTCTCCGAAGGACACTACATTTTCCCCAGCTCATTCGTTATTCCCCAGCGAAATCCAGAGTCTAATCTTTACCCCCCAGCAAAATCCCTGATTGTCCCAAGGGAAATATAGGTCAGAATTGACCTCGGTCTTGGATCGTCACCTTAGTTAGGTCAGAATTGACCTTGGTCCTTCGTCGTCACCTCTCTTAGGTTAGCATTGACCTCAATCTTGGATCGTCACCTTAGTTAGGTCATAATTGACCTCGATCCTCGTTCGTCACCTCTCTTAGGTCAGAATTGACCTCGGTCTTGTATAGTCACCTTAGTTAGGTCAGAATTGACATTGGTCCTCGGTCGTCACCTCTCTTAGGTCAGAATTGACCTAAATCTTAGATCGTCACCTTAGTTAGGTCAAAATTGACCTCGATCCTCAGTCGTCGCCTCTCTTAAATTGACCTCGGTCTTAGATCGTCACCTTAGTTAGATTAGAATTGACCTCGATCCTCGATCGTCAACTCTCTTAGGTCAGAATTGACCTCGATCTTGGATCGTCACATTAGTTAGGTCAGAATTGACCTCGATCCTCAATTGTCACCTCTCTTAGGTCAGAATTTACCTCGGTCTTGGATCGTCACCTTAGTTAGGTCATAATTAACCTCGGTCCTCGGTCGTCACCTCTCTTAGATTAGAATCGACCTCGATCCTGGATCATCACCTTAGTTAGGTCAGAATTGACCTCTGTCCTCAATCGTCACCTCTCTTAGGTCAAAATTGACCTCAGTCTTGGATCATTACCTTAGTTAGGTCAGAATTGACCTCGATCCTCTGTCGCCACCTCTCATAGGTCAAAATTGACCTCAGTCTTAGATCATCACCTTAGTTAGGTCAGAATTGATCTCGATCCTCGATCGTTGCCTTAGTTAGGTCAGAATTGACCTCGGTCTTAGATCGTCACCTTAAGCCCGCAGAATTGGCTTCGACCCGCAGAATTGGTCGTCTCACCTTAAGATAATAGAAATGACTTTAACCCGTAGAATTGGTCATCTCTACATAAGCTCACAGAATTGGCTTCGACCCGCATAATTGGTTATCTCTACATAAACTCGCAGAATTGGCTTCGACCCACAGAATTGGTCATCTCTACATAAGCCCACAGAATTGGTCATCCCATCTTAAGCCCGTAGAATTAGCTTCGACCCATAGAATTGGCCATCTCTATATAAGCCCGTAAAATTGGCTTCGACCAGCAGAATTGGTCACCTCTACTTAAGCCTACATAATTGGCTTCGACTCGCAGAATTGGTCATCTCAACTTAAGCCAGCAGAATCGACTTCTACCCACAGAATTGATTATCCCCAACACACTCCGTAGGTCCTCAAAATCAGCCTCGACCCTCTGAATTGGTTATCCTCGCTCCCTTAGGTCCTCAAAATTAGCCTCGACCCTCTGAATTGGTCATCCTATTTTCAAAAGCATCATGCGGTGTCTATTCGACGACTATCGTTTATTCCAAACTCACCCGTTGAGGGGTTCTGTAAACACCCCATTCTGTTACCCCCTAAACTCTCCTTAGGTCCCTAGCACCTCCCTTCATCACTACAAACCTAGGTCATACCCTGAGTACTGACCTAGAATCCATCGAGCACTCCCAAGCTTCATATGACCAAAAGTCAAATCTTCAACTCATTTGAGACTGAATGAATATTTGAAGGGCCCTGAATCCCCTTTCCAATGATCCATCCCGTGCGTGATTCTGACTTACCATGCGGACGAATAACCCATTTCCCCCCAAAATCTGATCTGGAGACCACCGGGCGCTCCCAGGCTCCTTTTGACCAAAGTCAACTCTTCAACTCGACTGAGACTGAATGAATCTTCAAAGGTCACTGAAACCCCTTTCTAATGGTCTGCTCCGTGCACGATTCTGACTTACGGTACGGACAAAAGATTCGTTTTACTCCGAGAGGTCACTGCTTTCAGGGCTCGGTTGACCCAAGTCAACTCCCCCAAACCGGATCAAACTCTTTGTAATGTCGAATTACATCTCCTAACCTTTCTAACGGTCTGCCCCACGCGCGGTTCTTATTTACCATGCGGACGAACGATCCGTTTGCGTCTGACGATTCCCCGTCTATTGGACTGACGAATGATTCCAAGCCATATTTGATCCAAAGTCAACTCCCAAACCGGGAGCAGTCCAAAGGACTTTCGAAGGTCTCTGAGTTAGCTTTACAATGGTCTACCGTGTGCGCGATTCTGATCAACGGTTTGCGTTCTGCGAGCGTTTTTTTGAAAAGGCCTAAAAGATATTGCCAAACGGCAGGTCCCAGAGCCTGCCTATCGACAGGAACAGGGCTATGCCAATTGGCAATGACCTGGGCCTATAAAAAGGAGGCTTGACCTCACTTGCAGGAGGAGACCAGATTTGATATATATCACTCCCAGCAAATCCAGAAATCCTCTCTCGAAGTCAGAGTTATTTCCACACCCAAATCCCTTTCCAACCTTCACTTTTCATCATCCTTTTCATCAAACTTGGTGAATTCACTACCTTCCATCATCACCCAAGTCTAAGGGCTGCTCTCCAACATTCAAGATCAATCTCAAGATCTTCAAGAAGGTTCAATTTTCTCAACTCTCTCCTTAAATTCTCATAAATTCGCAATAACTTGTTTTATTACTTAGCACTTTTATTATCTCATCTCACACATCCTAATATACTTTTTATTTAGTATTATTGCACATCTCTTATTTTCATATAAATAAAAACCCAAAAAATAAGAAAAAAAGGGTTTTCTCATAAATTCCAAATGGGAATTCTCATATTTTTCTTACACTTTTCGCACAACTAAAACACTTTTTCTAGACACACACACACACACACACACACACACAAATAAGAGAATTCCCCAGTTGGATTTATGGGATAAACCCCACCCCTCGTTTGCATGCGAACTACGTGGACTTTGATGCCTCTATAGTATACGTAGGCGTCTCGGGGGTAAAACCCGAGACTCGAGTCCTATTTTTACTTTTTCTCTCATTTTCTATCTTCTCTAAACTCCACTCTCTTATATTATATATATAAATATATTTGTTTTTAGTGGCATATTATTCCACATACGTTATCATTCCATCATAACGATCAACATAAGGATAATCGCGTAAGTCCTATTTTTTAATATTTTTATACCTTCCTACGAATGACTCGCTTTACCTCTTCTATGGTGCAAGTCGATGATTCCTATATCCACTATATATACACATTCACACACATCACGGGGAAAATAAAAGGAAAATATCAAAAACCCATGAGAGACCGAAAGGGAGGAATGGGTGCCTAACACCTTCCCATTTTGTAATTTAGCCTCTGGATCCTTTTCGAATCATTTTGGTTTCGTATGCATCAGTATGTCTTTGGATGTTGTCCTTTGGGATGGCTTCCCCTTTTCTTTTGTCTGTTTTGAGTAAAATAGACTGGCGACTCTAATATTTCTACATCTTTCACCTCACCCAAATGACAACGGCCGAAGAACTCCCGAGAGGGACGTGCGGGACATAGGATCCTCCCTCACGTGCCCTCCCATCGTGACGATCGGGGGATGGCCACACTCTCATTGAAGAATAATTCACCTTCGAAACTGACTAAGTAGGACTCCGCTCTACCTATCAATAACTATCAGATCCTTTGTGATAAAAAGGATCCCTTACCCATACCTTCACTACCCTCAAAATTACTACAAGAAAACTAATTTTTCCAACAATTTTTTTGCGACAGTCATAAGAAATTCCAATATAAAACTTCTCCCGTCATTTATTTTTAAATGCAAAAAATTTAAGGAATTTATTTTAAAATGCCAGAAATTTACTCTAGTTTTTATAAAAAGTAGAAAAATATGTGTTATTTTAAAACAAATGCCAAAAAAATTACATTAAAATTAGGCTTAGAAGTTTTAACTTGGCGGGATCTTTAGCGAAAATTATTTTTTCCCATTTTTTTAGCCGGTTAGATCTCCATAATTTTCTCTATCGATATCTCAAAAAGTCTCACACCCCCATATTGTAAATCGACAGCCGCCGACCAGCAATAGCTGCCTCCATGAACCATCAAGGTTCCCGCCACCGACCATCAAGTTTCTCACCGCCGAACACTCCTACTTTTAACAAAGTACAATCTCTCCGTTTATTTGGATTCTAATAGTTTTTTGTCTTTCTATTTGACATCCTAAAATTGGGTTCATAATAGGATTATTTTGGGTTCAAACTCATTGAGTTTTTCTAATTTGTGCCTTTTTCTTTCAATTTTTAGGTATACTCCGTTATATCTCCCGTCTCTCTCTCTAGAGGTATAATCTCTCAGTTAGGAATATTTTTCTTTGGGATTTTGTATGGGTTTGATTCTTTCTCTAATTTTATGGGTTTGATGTCTGTTATTTGGGGTTTGATATGTATGCATTTGAAGTTTAAAATTAGGTTTCTATTGCAGATTATGTTATCTATACTTTAGATCCTTTTTTTCCAGTTTCATTGAATTATGTTTCGTTGTAGTGCTTATTCCATACATTTTCCTTATTATAGTTGGTTGGTGATTTTATAGTTGTTTTTTTCTTTAAATTATTCTATAATCACGGAGGAAAAATAAAAATATAGAATAATTTACACGTTTAGAAAACCA
The DNA here is from genome assembly GCA_949130495.1 of Sambucus nigra. Classification (NCBI taxonomy): domain Eukaryota; kingdom Viridiplantae; phylum Streptophyta; class Magnoliopsida; order Dipsacales; family Adoxaceae; genus Sambucus; species Sambucus nigra. Next base: position 238,308,818 of record OX422222.1, read on the forward strand.
GAAATATAAAACAAACTGGAAATATCTGAGATGGCTTTGGAAGATCTCATAATAAAATTGTTTTTCCTTTTAATTATTTTTCTTTACACGTTTTACTCAAATTTGATCAGATTTTTGGTATTGCAATTGCATATGATAGACAAATTTCTAGGAAAAGCTTGTCTAGCTTATTGTGTTTGACTGACTTGTTACAATTTATATTATTTTATTCTATAAAGTCCCTTTTCTTCCTCTTGGTTTTATTCTTTCTAGAGTCGACAAACGAGCGGATATGGGTGGATATGGGCGGGTTTAAAATGGATTGATTTGAATATGGGTGGGTAAAAAATGGGTGTAGGTTGATCTTGAGTTAGATTTGGATCACGGTCCAATACGGGGTCAGATTGGGTCAAATCGTTAACCAGTGACACTGTAATAAAATCGCAGTCGAGATTCAAAATAATTTATGAAATCTATTTGTCAAAGTCAATTGGTAATCAGTTTTCTCAAGATCAAATTGAATCGATCTTTCCAAACACTTATTTCTTAGCATTATTTATAACTGCCGAGAAGACAAATTTTATCAGGATTTATTTATGAGTGTTGAAAAATTAAAAAAAAAATTATCTGAGTGTTAAAAGTTTATGACAATTTAAAATTAGTGCCAAAAAAAGCGCCTTATATTTACCGCATATAAGAATCTTTTGTGGATAATTATAAAATTTTAATGAATTTTTATGTAAATTGGCATTTTTTTTGTGGTTTCCTTTTTTTATAGTTTAGTGGGAAACACGTTCGGAACCCTATCTCCATATTCCTCAAACTCCTGTATCCATCTCCATCCCTCCCAACTTCCCAAAGTCTCTTTTCCAGAAAGACTATTCACTCCTACGGTCTTACCTCTTTTCTAAAATCTTCGGTTTCTGGAATGCAGAAATTACCGTAATCACTCATGACCTTCTTAGTGCTACCAATTCCCTCTTTTCTCCGCTGCAATTTAGGGAATACAAAAATCAAACTACAAGAAAAATGATTCACTTAGAAGGAAATTGGTATATACATAAGCTACATACATAAACCGCATTGAAATTTCTCTTCTCTAGGGTTTTTTCTTATACAACGTGAAACATGAAGACTGAATCGGGTGAGCCTTTCTTCTTAAATATTTACATTTCACATGTCATCATTTTTTTAATGATGTAAATCAAACTATGTTTTGGGATAGCTTCTATACACAGTCTTAAAATGTTGATCATTGAGAAATTTATCGTATGCGATTTATGTAATAATTAGTTGTTTAATGTTTCTATCGGTGTGCATTTTGTAATTAAAAACACTAGTCTTTTAATGGTTTGAAGTTTCAAGTGATACTTTCTTGATATATCATGATGATTGTAAAGAAGAGAAGAAAGTGCAAGAAAATGATAACTAATTTAAACGCGTAGTTTTTAAAGGCATGCTTGATGAAAGATGGTAGAGTATCCACGGTATGCTTGATGAAGATTTCACACTAGCGATTATGTTTGTTTTTCTAGGGCCATTACCCCAGAAACACGGCTAATAAGATTAGATGAGGCAGTTCAAGAGGTTGAATGTTGGTAAAGATTTCCCTGTGTTTGATAGTCTCTATAATTTTTGTCAGACTTATGTTGGTGGTTCAGTTGATAAGGCGCTGAAGTTAAATCATGGTTATTGTGATATTGCGATAAATTTGGGCTAGCGGGTTACATCATGTGAAGAAGTGTAGGGCTTCTAGTTTATATTTTCTGTTAAGTTAATGATATTATGGTGGCAATTTGGAACTGCTGAAAATGCACGAGGTTAGTCAATTGTGGATATGTTCAGTTATTACACTTGACAATTATAACAAATTTAATAGTGTCACAAACTAAGGAGGCATCTCTATTAATATTTAGTTTGTATGTTTGCTAGTTTTCTCATGTTATGCCAACTTCCAGCATCTTGACAGCCAAAATCAACCTTGGTGCCGAGAGAAAATAGCTAAAAGCTATTTTCCAACATAAAATTTTAGTTATTTTGGCAAGATCTTTTCCCGGGCTTGAACTGGTAAAAATGATTTTCGAGCGGCAATAGTATTACCACGCTAAGAATTTTCCTTTTGTTTCATAATAAATAATATTTCTTCATATTTAAGTTATATTAATATAATAAAGAAATTCGGGCAATAGGACCGATATGGGTGGTTGCCCATATTACCCCAACCACTTGGAGTTGCGCAAAAAAACAAAAGGGTAAAAACTACAGTCATAGCAGGCCAGAATGACCAAACGCTTGGTGTTGGATCTTAGTTGGCATATGGAAATCAGAGTTTATAATTTTCATTGGGATCTAGTATGTTCAGTACATGTATATAGGTAAGGATTAAATTTCATTTTAGTGTAAGAACTAGTTAGTATTCTTACACCATCTACCTTTTATTAAGCATATTGGTGGATCCTCTGCCATGTACAACTGGTACGAAGGTTGAGTCTCAATGGTATTTTTGGAAAGTAGAAGTAATTTAATAACTAATATGGGAATCAATCCATATTATCCGTTTACTTTATTTTGTATACATTGGTCTTTTTTACTAATTTAAAGGCATTGTTATTTAAGGCGCACGACGCACCATTGCCATGATATGATGTGTTTTTCCTTTCAATTTTTTTGGTATAGTTGGCAACCAATTGAGGGTTCAACAACACTTTAGGATAAAAGGTGTTAACAAAATGATTCAAAATAGAAAAATTATAAAGCGATTGGAATTCAAAAATGAAAGTATATTAAACAATCTTAGTGAAACTCGGGACATGCAAAAGTAATCATGATCCTAATCTCTGAGATACTTTGCATCTTAATGATATCATACTTCTTAGACATTAAGTATAACTCACCCACATGCAAGCGCATCCGTATTAAAAATATAATTGTAGGTGTTGAAAATGGCAATATTTGGAACCTCGTCCTTAACCATTTACTCCATTTGTGATTTTAGTACTAGGATGAGACTATATTGACATGAAGTCTTTGTTGTTTTGTTTTTTTTATTGATACCACTTTTGTTCCGTGAGAACCAATAATTGAGGAATACTCATGTAATATGTTTAGAAAACTTGTTGATTAAATTAATAATTATTGACACTGTAACTCAAACATGTTTATTATTTTCAAAATGAAACCACCGAGTTCAATTGAATTCACATGAATTAAATCCCATATGGGAAGTTTCACACAACTAGAAATTTGGTTTAAATTAGAGAGTACCCCAATTATGTTGTTCATACTATTTGTCTTCATTTGTAGATATTAACACAGAAATATATACCTTGTATAGGAAGTTGGTACAAATATATCATAAACATGTTTAATTTGGCTTTATTGTATTAGAAAGTTATGGGTTTGAAATTTTTCATAGTGGTGGCTTGTATATTTTCTTTGCTTAGGATTTGGAATAATTTATGGGCCGAACTAGGTAGTTTTTAGTGGTTTAGTTAAAATTTACTTTCAGATGACTTTATTTGATGTTTGTATCAAACATGGATAGTAACACATCAAGTAAACTTATTTGCCTTATCCATCGAATTTGAAGAAATGCAAATTGTAACTCATGTTGTACTTTTGTCTTTATTCGAATAGGTGCAACACAGAAGGTAACTTAGTTACCTATTTTTCTTGAAAAGAAAGTCTTCTAAGATGATCCCACATGAGAGAGTCTCCAAGAAAATTAAAACCCTCGTGAAAACCAAGTGCAAACATAAACTCTTCACTTGAGCCAAACTTCTTCACTGTTTCTAGTGTTGGCATTAGTTATTAAGGTTATATGGTTTACTCCAACTGGATGTTAAATAAAATTCTTAATGTATGAATTCACCAATTTATAAGGAAGCTAGAAAATTCAGACCAAACGAGCGATCACTTAAGTCCCTATAATTTTACCGTGCTAAAAATTATTCCATTTGACGTTCAATCCCCATTTCAAATTTCCATCTTAGTTTACATGAGTGTAAAGCACTATAGAACAACAATGGTTAGATTTCTTTTCCATGTTCTCTTGAGATTCAACTATGTAATTACTGATATAAAAAAACATAATACCAAACTTCTTATAATTACAAATCAATAATTTTGTTTACTAGGCATAACACGTTATAACCTTTTTGGGTGGAATGAGTTGCTTCCTATTATTCAACTATATAATGAAAGTTACATATTGAAGATCTGATAAGAAATTTATTTAGGATTTTGGAAGCAGCCACTAGGTCCCATTAGGAACTAATGAATATTATTTTCTTTTGGAACCTCATCCTGGACTGTGAACTGCATTTTTTTATTTTAGTACATAGTGACTTCAACTAGGATGAGAAGATATTGACATGAACTATTATTTTCAGTCGTTTTGTTTCTTGATAATACTTTTGTTCTGTGTGAACTATGAAGTAAAAAATTGACAAACGAGGCTTTGATTGAAACCTTTTCTCATTTAAATGGAACTAACACTTACCGATTATTCTGTTATATATCAATATGTGCAAAAAATTCAATCGTCTTATTTCTTATTAATCTTTGATTGGGTATATTAGTGCATTATCTTAAGTATTTACTCATATTTTAAATTATGTAGTTATAGTCGATCCCTTGTTTTTTTATGTTGTATAATAATACTCCTCACTTTCAGTTCTTTCAGATACTCAAATTCTTCGAGTTAAGATGTTTCAATGGATATCATTTGTACTAGATATCATTTGTACTGGAAATAATAAAGGGGTATGTTCACATATCCATAAGTTCATAACAAAAATTACTCTCAATCAGATGAGGTATTTGTCAAGTTTATTTGATTTAGCATTGACTCGATTTAACAATGGTTGGATTCAAAAATTTGTTAAAATTTATGATTTAGGATGAGTGCATGACTTGCAAATTAAGGGGTGGGGAACTGCTTAAAGTGATATTTAGATTTGATAATGTATTAGAAGAGGGAACTCCATTAGATAGTTTCTGAATGCTCATATGGAAAAATTCCCCAATTTTTGAATGGTATACTATGATAATAGGGTTTTGAGTCGTTCCCCTTCATATCCATCAATTTCAACACATTCTATGGAGGTGAAGCAATCCTCAGAATACCTACCATTTTCAAATTTATCTCCCACTAAGATGTCACCTTCGATGTGATTAGTTTCGTCATTTTTAGCATCTCCTTTATCACCCCCACTATCTTCTTCCTGCAAGCTCAAGTCCATAAAGGTGGACTCTCCATTCTCCGGGACTGGGGTCTCCAAACTTCTTAATTTCCAAAGAAGGGCTCCTTGGGTGGAGAAATGAGTCAACTAGAGGGTCCCACAGTGGTCCTCAGATGGTTGGTCTATTCTTGCCTCTGCTGAGCTCATGGAAACTTATCATAATAGGTAGAGGTGGTCTTTTGATAGCCAGTCATTGGGGGTGAGTTTTGATAAGATAAACAAATCTAGTGGCCGGATCTCATCTTGTCTCTCTATTGATATTCAAACATGTGGGGTTTTCTCAAAGCTTTTAATTGAGAGATCCTCTATAATTACTAATGATATTTTGGTGGTTGCTATTCTAATTTGCAGGCACGTTTACCACTCCGAGTTCTTAGAGAATATGACACCAAATATTAGCAAGTACATACGACTCAGCTTGCCTTGTTTGCACTTTCGAGGAGAAGCAGGTACTGAAGTTTTAAGAGAAAGCTTTGAGAGATATAATGGATTTGAAGGCTAAGAACAAGAATAGGTGGAAGAAACGGGTTGTGGATGGTGATCTTGATAGCGATTCTAATGTGTTTGATAGTCAAAAGAATAATGGGCATAAGGTGAGAGGGCCCAAGATTAGCTAAAGTTCCATCATGAAGAGCTCTTTGGGTAAGATCATTGGGTTCAAACAGGGGAAGATTGTTGTCGGAGAAGCATCCTACTCATAAGAAAGGGATTTTCTGGGAAAAATCTAGTAAGAAGTTAGTTTTGTTTTGTCTTTAAAGAGATCCATATTTGATTCATCTTTGAATTCTTGGTTGGAAGGGAGGATGACATATGTAATCTGGACTTTTCTAAGAAACAACTAAATTCACCTCAATCTCAAGCCAACAGGTTAGCTTCTGAACACACACTATAATGGAAGGGAAATAATATAGACCAATTTAGTATATAGGGAAAAAAGGAAAAAAAAATGAGTAGATGAAATGAATCATAAAACTAGTAGTTTTGTAAATTTGAATTTGTTTTTTGGATGGAGTAGTCCATGAAAATTATTGTGGAAGAAATTATTTTTAGTGACCTAGACATTTTAATATCGAAGTTGGTCTATTGTTCCTACTAGAGTCCAACCCTACGTCTTCCCTGTGGGGAACTACTTTAATGAAGTGTTTTCACTAATGCATGTAAATACTAGCAATTTACCGAAATGGACTTGCTACTTTCTTCATCAATTGTATTTTTCTGGATTTTCTGAGTTATCTTTAGTTGTATAAAGTAAGGAAGCCAAAAATAAGTCGTGTCAATGGTGTTCTTATTTTTCAATTATTTCAACTTACAGCAGGGAAGTCAAGATTTGGGAGCCTTTTTTCACTTGGCCATTCTGTAGGGAAAACATATAGGTTGTACATGAAAGGTCATGGTGGATGTAATGAAGTTGAAGTAGTTATTTTTGGCATTGTAGGTATATCATTAAGATTTTCTGCTTTATTTAGTGGAAATCATGAAAGGCGTCTCATGCATAGTATTTCGAAATGGATTCTAATATGCTTTTACTTTGTATAATTTAAGATGTGGGACTCATTTATGATGTGACAAACTGCCACATCAGTCATTAAAAAAAATTGTCCGATTTTTTTGTGTTAGTTGCATTTTTTGAGTGTTAAGCTGGGTACTTCCATAATGGAAATTGAAATATAGCACTCATATCAAATTGTCATATATTGAATCTTGGTTGTGTTATGTCAGCTCAAAGTAAGCAGGAAGCAGGCCCACACTCACCTGTTCAACCATTAAGGGGAAGGTTTGGGCTTGGCACAATTGTATGTCGAGAGACATTTATTGCACGAGTAGCAGCAAAGCATGCCAATGCAGCTGTTATTGCCACACGGATTTCATTGCCCTGGGAGCATATTTCTCATGATCTTTTCTTTAAGGTGAGATATGAAATATGTTATTACCGTTGAACATTGACATTAAAATTATTCTAGCTAAGAATGATTTCGTAAGTTCATAAAATACGGACATGCCTATCTGTGGGGCTAAATGATTGAGTTTTTTTAAGAAAAATTGACAGCGATTTCATTAAAAAAATCACCAATGATAAAACAAAACATCAAATGTTTTTTTTTTCTATTGAAGATACAAATTAAGTAGCTCACCTTCACTGATGCTAAAACAAAACGCATGTCAGTGTCATAATCACCACTTTGAACAGTGAGAGGCCACCGAACAATGTCTCAACTCTCAAAGTATTAGTTCAATATTGTTTGAAGCATTAATTTTATGAAATATCACCAATCATTTGATAATTAAAGTTGATGAACTATATCATATGTTGGCATGGCATACTTTTCCTATGTCCCCTCACTGAACTTAGGTGTGGGAAAATTTCTTTCAGAAATAATTTAGAAATTATTTCATTTTAATCCGATTGTTGTTCTGCTTTGGGGATGGGAGAGTCTAGGAGAGTTATCAAAGGTGAACTTTCTATTGAAAAGTGTTGTTTTGGCTATTTTTGGCACTTATAAATGGAAAAGAATAACATATTTTTTTAACAAAAAAAGGAAGGCAAGATATGGATTTGGGAAAAAATGAGATTTACATCATCTTTATGGGCTTCAGTGTGGTAAACAAATGACAACATATCTTTGTCCTTATTCTCCATGGCAAATGTTTTGATTTGGGAAATCCTTCAGGCCTGCGTAATGAGGTTGTGTATTCTATTTCATTTATGTGTCGATGACGGAGGGGATTCAAAAATTATTAATGCTTCTTCGTTCTCTTGTATTGACTATAGTTGAGGACTACTTAGCCTCTCCTGTTTGTAATACTTTTATCCTTACCAATAAAAATCTTCTGGTGTTCAACCAAAATAAATAAATCATCTCACAAACTTCATTAAGTAAACAACTTCATTAAGTTATTGACTATCTTTTCGAAGAGGGGAATTATGAAGTTTTGGGATTCTAAAAGGGAGTTGGCCTGCTTTCTTAACAGTTTGAGGTATCCCTTTCCTTACCGAATCATCACTAATTTTATCCTAGTGTAGATTCATTAGCATTAGTAATATCACCATAATCGCTCCCATATAAATTTTCTTTAATAGAAGATCCAACTTTTGAAGTATCAAGTGTATTAGATCCTGGAATACTTTTCCAGAGATGCAAGGACTACAGTACTATTTATCTAACTGGTTTCACCTTTTAAAACGACATGATTCAAGGGAACGGATGCAAGATGACTTGAAAGAACCAGAAAATGATCCAGCACCAGAGCCAATTTTTTATAATGCTGCATTAGCAGGTTTACGTGTCGACCAGTCACTGTTCTTAGAGCTTCTTGGATGCTTGTCATTACAACAGATATAACAGATTGTGTTGGGGCACCCCCTGCCTGAATAATACTTCTATTCAACGCAATGACTACTGGTTTTGCCATAAAGTGCGCATTCTTAAGAAACTTAATAGTTCTTGCTAACATCCACTGTATAATCGACACTAGTAGATCATTTGTATTGTCAAGGACCCGGGCTAAACATAACACCGAACCAGATTGCACTTGCTTATTTTTTTCACCCATGGGCCAAATGCAAAATAATATTTATTTTTATTTTTAGATGTTGCTCTTAAAGTGTTTTATAATAGATTTTGATTGTGAATATTATTTTACGTTATCAAACTTCTTTATGTAACAACTTATGAGTCGTTGGGTTTATGAAGATGGAGGTTGATCAAGGGAAAAGGTTTCGTTATTTGATGTTTACATCAAAACACACGAGAGGAGCGATGGCTCGGCCGTTGATAAGGATTTCATCGAAGACATGGTACAAAAATATCATCCATGTTCCTTCCCTTTTTTCTTAGAAAATCTCAACGATGTGATTTTATCTGTTAATCCAAATTCTTATTATGTTTATCTACCATTATAAAAGGCAAGATGCATGAGATTATGTCATATCGTTAGAAGCATAATATATATCATACACAGATTATTATTAAATTAATAATTAAATAAGTTTATTGTTTATGAAAGTTAAAATTATGCATGAAATTAATATGTGAAGCATTTAAAATTAGTGGTGGGAAGATATTTGGATCTTTATTCTGTTTTGGATTTATGAATGAATGATTATAATTTTTTTTATATAATAAGAATCATTTCATTTCAGTCAAAAATGAGGCAAAAAGGATAAACTTTTGCCAAATTTTACTGAATCCATCAATCATAAAGACAATATATTTTATGAAGTCCTGGGACCTAATAAACACAGTAATTGTCAAGCTTATGGGCATGGACCATCTCCAACTGATGTGCATGGAATAAGCGGTTGAAGGTTAATGAAAACGAGTATGAAAGGATACGAGTTGAGATTTGATTGAATTTCAGAATAAATTTGATCATTTAGAGGCTCAGTTTGAGTTGATACGCACACACATGATGACTTTCCCTTCTGTTGTATCCAACCAAGTTCATAAGTACACACTTTTACCTTTTGTGCTTAATTATCGTGTATATCTATAAATATATCTTCTAATATTAAATCATGTTATTAACGGGTTCTTTAATCTTCTAACGACCAAAACATACTATCATATAGGTCTATTTAGCAACCCATACAACAATTAGAAGAAACCAACCAATTTCAGCCTGTAGTGGTACCACAATCAAATCACCATTTATCTTTATCTCAACAGGTAACTAGATAACTATTTTTTTAAATCATAATTTAAGAATTTACATTTTCATGACTGAAATAATTCATTTTTTGTACATTGCAAATTCTTAACAATTGGATGCCCCTGAGACTACTGCGCGTGTTAGTGAACAAACGAATGCTACTTCAATTCAAGTATGTTACTAATTTAAAGAATTTTGAATAATACAATATATCTATGCTTCATTGGGGAGTTTATGTGTACTTGACATTGAGTTGTTGGTTTATTTGGTTATATATAGCCTTCAGATCTTTGGGATGTCTTAAAAACAAATAAAACTCTGTCGATTTTTCTCTAGAAATATATGGTTGATGACATAATCATCTTGTTTGTAGACAGAACCATCAACCACGACAAAGGGTCTCAAATAATGAACTTCCTAAAATTGTAGACCTTATTACTTTCGAACTTTCAAAAGTGGTTATTGCACGTGGACAACAGGGATCCTTCAATAAAAGTAGGGGGTACGCCACAGGGTGAAGACTTTTGGTAAGTATATATCTAGAAAATATTTGTAACATATGAACCATTTCCTAGACCTTATGGAAATAAGTCCACAATTGGAGATGCATATCATTCAACTATAGCGTGACATATTGCTAATGTACTAACTTTTAATTTTAGTTTTAGTTTTTTAATTAAAATACTAAAGAATAAGTATCAATGACTAACGATTGACTTTTTTATTTATAGGTCGAAGAGGATGTTTGACTTTGATGAAGAAGGATCTTACATCATATAAGATTTTGTTTCACTTCATGTTTCCTCGCTTTCTCTTATTGGACATGTGATACATTTTATTTTGTGGATGGATAATTGTTCTAAGCACAATTATGTTTATTTACGATGAATGCTATTGGTTTTAATTCAATAACGTTTTAATTTGATAATTGTCCTCTTAATTTAATGTTATGGTTTTGTATTTGCACATAAATACAATACTTCTTATAAATTATTTTTTTAACACTTGTTCCCAGTCATATATTACAGAATAAGATCAACATTTTGTTTAATGCCGCTATTATCATTCTCGGCATATTTTTAGAGCTATCAGAAGTGTATTAAACATTTAATAGGTGTTGCAAAAAGGTTATTAACAATATTTTTTTAATGACGCTAAAAGGTTATTACCAGCATTAATATTAATGCCCCCGAGAGTTTTTTTGCAGCAATGTAAGTAATGCTGCTAAAAATGCCACTAACTTTTTGCGGCATTTTTTAAAATGTCGTTGTTCTTTTACCACACTTGTGGAAATGCCGCCAAAAGTTCCGCCAACTTTTTGCGGAAATTTTTAAAAAGACGTTGTTCTTTTACCACATTGGCTATTACTGCACTTGTGAAAATTCTGCTAAAAGTGTCGCAAAAAGTGTTACTGGCATTTTTAGTACTTTTCTCGGCATTTAATTTATCCCGGGAAAAATCAACATTCCTGTAGTGAATGATCTCGGGTGTGATGGTCATCACTGCCACATAGGCCTTGACTACCTTCTCCTCTTGACGAAGACCATCCCACTTCGTATTTCAAACTACTATCAAATGCACTGCAAGCATATGACTCAATGCATCTTCCACCACATTAGCCTTTCCCATATGATACTCAATATTGAACTAGTAATCCTTCAAGAAATCAAGACATCTACGTCTCCTCATGTTCATCACCTTCTGCATGAAAATTAACTACAGTGACTTATGGTCTATGAACAACTGGAACTTCTCCCCCAGCAAATACTGCCTCCAAATCCTCAAGGAAAAAAATTATCGCTAACTTCAAGTCGTGAGTGGGACAGTTATTCTCATAGGGCTTAAACTTATGAGATGCAAAATCTATAGCCCGCTCCTCCTTCTGTACAACTCCCACAAATTCTTGTAAGGATGCATCAGTAAAAATAAATTACTCCACTCTTCCCCTAGGCAATGCGAGCACTGGTGCTGAAGTCAACTTGTCCTTCAACTCATCAAAACTAATTGATAGTGGTCATCCGAAACAAAAGTTACTCCCTTACGAGTCAAATTCATCAAGGAACCTGTAATCTTCGAAAGACCTCGAATAAACTCATAGTAGTAACCTGCTAATTATAAAATAAATTTGAATCGCCGTCAGTGTCGTAGGGTAGCCCCACTCCCTCACCACTGACATTTTACTCAGATCCACCAAAATCCCCCTCTGGGAAACTATATGACCCAATAATTGCATGTCCTGCAAACAGAATCCACACTTTTCAAACTTGGCATATACATGATGGTCCCGCAAAGACTGACGAAACATGCACAAATGCTCTATATGAATGCCCTCTGTTCGAGATAACCAAGATGTCATCTGTGAGACAATGACAAACTGATCTAGGAAATCCCTGAATATTCGGTTCATGAGATCTATAAAAACTGTCGGTGCATTGGTTAGCCCAAACGGCATAACCCTAAGCTCATAAGACACGTATTTCATAAAAAATACGGTCTTAGGGACATCCTACTCCCTGATATGTAGTTGATGGTAACCTGGTCCCAAATCAATCTTTGAGAATTAGGTTTCTCCTCTGAGCTAATCGAACAAGTCATCGATATGCGACAATGGATACTTGTTCTGAATCGTGACCTTGTTCACCTACCGGTAGTCGATATACAACCTCAATGACCTATTTTTCTTCTTCACAAACACTACTCAGTCACCCCAAGGAAATGTACTTATACGGATAAAACCCTTCCCCAAAAGCTGTTGAATTTTATCTCTCAACTTCCTCATCTCTAAAAGAGCCATACGATATGGTGTACGCGTTATCGCCCTAGTCCCCGGTGCTAAATCAATCACTCGATCTACCAACTCGGTGGAGACTCCGTTATCTCCTAAAATACAATAAGAAAGTCCCTAACAATAAGAAAGTCCCTAACCATAGCAATCAGAGAAACTCCATTATTACCAGAAATAAATAGATTTCATCTATAGCTGCTCTTGAGACATTGAACACCTTGAAGACAATTCCCTTTGGAGTGGGTCGTGCTTCACCAGATCCAGATATTCATAGACTCCAGTAGAATTACCCTCTTATAATTTCCTGAACAACCAAATTCGCTACTAAAAATAACCTCCTAGTGTCCACACCTACTCCTTTATAGATAGAACGGATGAGAGTCCCACTTCCCAATGATGAATCTACGATCATAATAGTATCAGACGCTGTATCCACTAAACCCATCTCCTGCACGAATCTAATGTTAATAAAAGAGTGTGATGCTCCCGTGTCAAATAATACCTGCCCTATGTGCCCATGGATAGGAAACACACCCTCAACTTCTGGAGACACTATTGGAAAAATTGTCCCACGGACGTTATAGACACGCCTAAACAATAACTACCCCTACGGAGGGAATAATACTGAAACTATTGGTAGGGATGGAAGTTGCGTGAGCTGTTACCCCTACTGTGCATCCTGCTAGTGACTCCTAGCCCTATTCGGGCATATACACCGTATGTGGCCCTACTCCACATGCAAAATATCTCCCTATAAAATATGTCGGCCTCTAGCCTTACTAGCCCTAGCGAGGCCGCCCTTATTAGTGGCCCTGATATTCTCGACTCTGATGGCCTCCAGTCTGGTACTGATAGCCCTGAGGAGAACGTTATTGGTCCTGATATCCCTGCTTGAACCGAATATCTCTGAGTTTGAACCTCTTAGTCGAGGCCCCCTATTGGGAACCTCACTCCTGTTGCCTACCCTGCCATTGTGGCGCCCCGTTGGCACCGCTACACCTAGTCTTGCCCTGCTGGCGTGAATCACTAGTCATCATTTCTCCTTTCAGATGGAAGCAATGGTCCCGACAGTGTTGCAATGTGGTTTGGTATCATTTGGATAAGTGGAACCTATCACCATTTGAATTTTTGGGTTGGGTTGAGGTTGAGCTAAAAAATTCCTTCCTTTAGCGCACTAATATATGAGGTCAATTGAGATAGAGTAATTCTAATTTTACTAAACTATAGTTCATTTAATTCCCGATTCACTTAGTTTTCAGTGTTGATGAAATGTTGGCCTTGCATGAACTATCTTAATGTGTCCTTAAGGCTCTTCTTATGTGGTGGCACATAAGGAGTAACGAATGAAGAACCTTGATTTTAGTGATATGAAGGTTAGAAAAAATAGTTTTTTATGGTTGGGATGGATACGATGGAAGTGTTGGATGTGGTTATTGGAATGACAACGATTGTGTGTGCCCATGATTATTCTTATACCCAGATCGAGTTTAGGTGGTTTCTCCACTCTGGATTATAGCTCTCATTGCAAGGTGAGATAAAAGACTTCTTAAAGTTTTTCATTGCATTTACTTGCTCGTGAAAAACCTCTTTAAATGTTGAAATTATAGGTCAGTTTTGCATGGTATGCTCAAGTGTATCACATATAACACACATCTCCTCCAAGTCATACTGTGGTGTGACCTCGTCAATTTTTTAAAGACCATTGCTTCTACATTATTAGTGAGTTGCGCAATTTTTACATTAAGCGAATCCTCTTCCCTAAGATGGTAAAGACCACTCCCCGAGGTATTAATCTTGGTCTTAAATAGTAGTTCTTTATCAACAGGATTTGTGACCTCCCATGATTGTGATTTATCTACCAACAAATCTAAGTATTACTCAGCTTGCTCGGGGTCCTTATTCATGACCCCCCCCCCCCCCCCCCAATTACACATTATTTTAACTAATTTCTTATTTTGGGGAGACAATCCATCAATAAATAAATTCAATATTCTATTTTACTCATAGACATGGTGAGGACAATCATTGAAAAACTCCTTAAATTGTTCACAACACATATTGAAATTCTCATTCCCTTTTTGGAAAAAAAATTGGGATTTGTCTCTGAAGTGTGTTGGTTATATGTTTAAGAAAGAATGTTTTCAAAAATTTAGCTTGCATTTCATTCTAAGTGCCTATAGAATGTGGAGGTAAGGAGTTGATCCAAGTTTTGGCTCTATTCTTAAGTGAAAATTTGAACAACTTCAATCTTACCATTTTTTAGTGCATATTTGGTTGAAAAGTATTGTGCATGCTTCAAAATCCTTGAGGTGAAGGTATGGTTGTTCTCTCTCGACCCCATGGAATGTGGGCAAGAGTTGATTCATATCATGCCAAAAACTAAAATGACCCGCATTTTGCGGTATGATTATGCATGCAGACCTGGTGCTCTCTCTCGGGTTAGAGATAATCGCCAAGTGTCCTCCTTAGAGGATCATGGGGTGGCTCGTTATCTCCGTGTTCACTTAGGTGATTATCCACGGTACTTGTGGTATATGAATAGGTGTTAGTGAAGAAAGTGAATTCGGAACCAACAATGAAACTAGACTCATAATCGAGATTAGAAAATCTAACTAAGCATTGTACATCATCCCTAACAGCCCGAGGGTTCATACATAAGAAATCTACACAAGCTTCACATTAACAAGTACTTACAACCAAAAACAAGTGAATCAAATAGATAAAAAAATTATATTTACATATATATATATAATTTTTTTAGTTTTTGATTTTATTTTATTTTAAAAAAATAGACTCTAGAATTGTAAATTAATCAAATATGTAAACTGCTCATCCCCGGAAACGGCGCCAAAAACTTGCTTGTGGTTAAAAAGTTCTTGTCAATGGCCCAACTGTCAGTGACAAAACAAGTAGTAAATTTCGGTAAGTACGAGGTTGAATTCCAAGGATACTGGTATAACTATTGATTAAATATACTTATAGAGGCATTTTATCAAACATGTTCCATGAGTATCAAATCAAATGTGAATTTGGTGAACTAAATAAAGGCAACTAGAAAGTAAACGCAAAACAACAAGTAATTGAGAATTTAAATGAGAGTGGAGGTTAGGGATCATGATTTCAATATGAATCTTAACACAGATGATTGATTCATTATAGACATGTATTGATTTGGTGAATCATTATGTGAAATCAAATATCAAGTGTGAAGGTATCAACCAACAATACCTAATTAAGACGTATTATGAATAATTAAAACCAATTGAATTAGAATTGTGGTGATTCACCAACTAACCATGTTGCTTGACAATATGGATAAAGAGAAATCCCCATAATATTGACTCAACGTCACCAATCAGTATATTCTATAATCAATCTATGACAAATTAAACATTATTCATATTGAATTCACTACCCTAACCATATAGATCTAGCAATTTATAGTTGAGAAAACAAAAGAAACAGAAATAAAGATGAAGTGGAGAAAGTAAGTCATGGATCTTGAATGAAAAAAAAGCTTCAATCTCTAATTATCTTCATTTTTTTTTACAAATCCTTTGTTTCTTTCTCTATCTCTCTTTATAACTCTCTAAGTACAAAGTATCTATTATCCCTAAGTTAATAATGATGTAAAAAGTCCTCCCACAAGCTTAAAACTTTTTATCTTAAAACTACAATCTCGTAATGGCATTGTTATAATTTCCTGGTGAAGGAAAATACATTCGGCTATAGCAAAATACATCCTAACATGGCAAAATACAATAGATCCTGCTTTGTGCTGTCCAAAATGCCTAAAAATCGTCCAAAACTCCTCAAATCCTTCTTTGAAGAGTTGGGCATCCTCTTTAAATTCGGGACATGCCTTTTTACAGGAAATGAGCTTCTCTTCACATGTAGAATGCTTCTATGACCCTAGAATAGCATACGCTTAAAGTCAAATAACATATAACATTCAAATAAAATGTATGTACATAAAAAGAGCTCAAAGGGTAGAAATTAAGGCCTCGGGGGAGATGTATTGCCCATATATATCACTATATATGTGCAATATTAAACTCTAATCACACCCTCCAAACTAGTTTATGCCAGGCCCTAGCATATGAAGAGATCATAAAACAAGGAGAGGGAGGACTTAATTTCTAACATTAAAAAAAGAAAAAGAAAAAATAAAACTGCCACTTTTGCGGGCTTCTCGATTGCATTTAGTGTATACAACAAGCCTTTTAAACCCCTAGGTTACCGTAGAGGACAAGTGACGTCTCATAAGCGTTTGCAGTGAATATACCCACAAAATTCCAAACTCCTTAATACTTTACCCCAAATTCTCATTATATGAGCGCTCAACAAAATTTCCAAAACAAATTTAACTAACTAGCAAACAACTTTATTTTTTCATCAAAGTTCAGAAATTATAATAATCATGAAGTCTTTTCATATAGTTAAAATCCAGGGATGTGAGTGAACTATGAACAACGAGTCAAAACAAGGTCCCAAAACTAAACAAGCTAGATTTCTATCAAAGTTACGCTTCGACTCAATCCTCACGGGGAGCACACTCTCAAACGTAGCGCTTGGATATGGTGTAACTCTTGTTATATGTGAGATAAAAAGGAGTGTATGTAGTAAAAATTGAGATCCCACATATAAATAAAAAAAATACTTTTTGTTAAAGAATTAATAATCTCATGAAAGGATTTCGTTCACTAGCTAAGCTAAAGTGCATTCAAACTATCTTTTCAATTGTTTCTAACCTCAAATCATCTTCTACCTAGGACCATATAGGACTTTTATTTCAGTTGTAATGAGCTAAGTTAAAGGCTAAGAAACGAAGGGTAAAGGAAGGAGGGGGGGGGGGGGGGGTTCAAAGGTTCTTGGGGAATGTGTTGAGAACTACAATGAAGATTGCATAAAGGGCATTTAAGAATTGAATTCAAACATGCACTTTTTTCCCAATCCTTTTCTTGATTTGTTTTCAAATTTTCTTTCTTTCAAACTTCTCTTTTCATTTTTTTTCTCTTTTTTTCCATTCATTTTTGTCAGTTTAGAAATGACCATTTACAAACATAAACACCCACCATACGAAATGTCCCTACACATTCCCAAATATAAGGGTAGTGATAATATACATGAGTTATTCTCCTAATATGGAGAGGGGTCGAAATATTGGGGACGAAGAAAGAAAGGTTAATTAAAGGCTCAAAGGTGTTAGTGATGGGTAGATGTGTAACTAGGGGTAGGCTAAGACTAAGGGTTAAGTGAATGGCCTATGATTATCTCCTAAGTTTCGTATCACTTGTCGGTATTAACCCTTTGAGGCTTTTCCTTGAGTAAACACTTCAGCGATAAACTTATCTATCTACTAGCCAAAATAGTGAAAATCAGATTATGCAACAAGGCTCCCTTTTCAAAGTATGAGAAGGGTAGATGTAAATAAACCCTCACACTAGGAATGACACTAAGACTCGTTAGGGTTTAAGTCTACACCTTTTATTTTTAAGATTTCCAAGTTAGCGTAGCTAAATAACATCGATTCAATCATTAGGTCATGTAATATGGTCATAATTTTCCAAGGTTTTAAAAATATAAAAAACTCATGATTAAGATATTTGGTGAACTAGGATACCACACAATATATCATACTAGGAAAATCATTTTTATGGTCATGTATCACGAGCATGCAATGGGAAATCAGTGAAAATAATATATTATTGGAGTAAAGTTACTAACAAAAGAAAAGAGAGGAAATAAGATAAATAAAACTAAATATAAACTAGAAAAGAAAAGTATTTTTGGATTTTAAGATTTTCTATTATTTTTGGATTTTTTTTTCAATTTTTTTATTATGATATATTTTTTTTATTATGCTTTCAAAATGCAAGCAAATCAACAAATCTCTACTTCCACTAACTAATCCCGACATTTTCCTCAATATCACAAAAAGGACATATGACAAATCATGTAAACATAAATGAGAGAGTGAGAAGTGATATCACCTCACTTTCGACAAAAATAAGAACGTAGACAATGCACAGTGAAACACCATGCATGAAGAAAGCACTAAGAAAAGGAAAACCAAAAATCAATTACAAACAATAATAAATATGAGACGGTGGCCAATAATAGTGTGACAATAAAGCACATTTGTGTCAAAATCAGGCATCACAATCATATGTGCAAGCATGGACATGGTGGTGCGTGGATGTCAATTTACACCAACGCGTAACACAAACAAACATTTTTACCATACTAAAAATGGAAATTGCTACAATCCCATTCATGGTATAGCAATAGGTAACATGACGCTACTTGAAGAATATAAATCAATTTTTCATGAGTGGTGGTATGAGAAAGTGAAAAACCTCACAATCACAAAAATTATCACTGTGGCATTTCGTCGAACATATGGGGTGCACAATTTGAAAAGAGCTAAGGGGATGAATTTGATTTAAATAAAGTGTTCCATAATATAATTCAACATTTGCAGTGGATCACAATAATAAAGTATAAAAAAAATCAAATGTGACCAATTTAGTGAAAATGGATGCAACTAAATGTTGTGAAAAATTATTTTAGAAGTTGGGTGGGAAATATTGTCAAATACTTCGCGTGCATAGTTGAAAAATGATTATGTTTATACAATGGGCTTTGAAAAAAAGTTAAAAATTTGTCTACAACACAATTGTCCCAAACAAAAAATAAAAGAATTATACGTAACTTCAATACAATGAAAAATCCCCCCTAACACCAAATACAATTCTACTACTTCCCAAATACTAGTAAAAAAAATTTGCGTAAACACCAACAGGATGTTCCAACACGTGGAAATTATCCACAATGAAGGATGTGTTATATGCGTATACGGGAAAACCAAAAAGATAATAATAAATTGGAATGACTTATCTGAATGCTGAGATGTGTCTTAGACACACAGTCCTAAGACAGAAATATCTCCCGCACATTAATTAGTAATGCTTCGAGCCTCAGATAACTGTCCCCAGGATTCAACATCACAATTCATCCGATTGAAGCACTCAATGGATGACTTTAAAATCACAAGAGATTATGCCCAAAATTGGAGTATGAAGAAGGACGTTTTTGAGAGAGAGATTGATTTAAAAACGTCATTAGAAACTGATCTGCATATCCCTCATATAAGGGGATGCAGAAACCACCCACTCCCCCAAAACGTGGATGACCACTTCTCCCACTAAACCACTCCCAATGGCTAATTAAGAAAAATGTGTTTTAATTTTAATCATAAAATAATTTTTAATTAATTAAATAAAATGATTTTTAATATTAATTAAAATTGAATTAAATAAAATTATTTAAAGACGAAATTAAAATTAACTGATATATAATATAATAATTATTTATCTATTTAGGTATAAATACCTCAAATACTCTTAAATTTCCTTAGTGGGACTTCAACCCATGACCTCCCCTAAAGGGGACTCAAAAATTACCACTACGCTACAAGGTCTTATTGTGAGTATATCATTCACACCAATAGTTATACACACACACACAACAATCCCCCACATGAATGAGATACGAGAAGAAAGAATAAAGAAATTTTTGGGCAATAAAAATGTCATTAATTGGCGGAGGTGTCTTTTGGACTTGAACCTTGCTTAGTGTATGTCCATTGGGCTTACAAACTATTCAGTGAATTACATATCTTGAACTGACCAGTTATTTTGGTAAACCAGTTCAATAGACTACACACATGACACTTTAATACACTTGTGGTTCACAACAGTTTTGCTCATTAAGGCCATGAGCTATATCCCAATATCATGAGCGCTCTAGAGAATTTAGCCACAATTCCCATAGGTAGCAGCCCCACTACCACACTCACTTAAGTGAATCTATCAAGAATGTTCTGTCACATCCCGCTTGAAAATCCAAGCCATAGATTCATTAAGAGTTTAACTCAACCTTTCTCATTACATGTAGCACTACTATTATTATTATTAACACCGTAGGGATAAGACAATGATAAGTCTTTATAGTGCTCACATATAATCATCCACAATTAGTTTTCCCATGGAACCTATATCTTGGGATCTCCATTCAGATAGGTTGGGTATCCATCATGATGATTTTACTCATTACGCTTTAAGCCCATCCCCCTCGATGTTTTGTAAATGATATCTCTTGACAACCCTTTGGTCAACGAATCTGCTAAATTATCATTTGACCTTATAAAGTCAATGGTTATAAGGCCATTAGATATGAGTTGTCTCACACTGTTATGCCTGCGATGAATATGTCTTGACTTTCCATTGTAGGACTTGTTGCTTGCTTTTGCTATTGCCGCTTGGCAATCACAGTGTATAATTACCGCAGGTACAGGTTTAGACCACATTGTAATGTCGGCCAGAAATGTCCTCAGCCACTCGACTTCTTCACCTGCTTTGTCTAAAGCTATAAATTCAGACTCCATTGTTGATCTCGCAATACATGTCTGTTTTGAGGATTTCCATGATACGGCAGCCCCGCCTAATATGAATACATATCCACTTGTAGATTTGGATTCCTCTGAGTCTGAAATCTAATTAGCATCAGTATAACCTTCAATCACAGTAGGATATGAGACATAATATTAAGAATAATCCAAAGTAAATTTCAGGTATCTCAAAACTCTAATAAGTGCATTCCAGTGATCATTATTAGGATGACAAGTATATCTACTCAATCTCCCTACTGCATATGCAATATCAGGTCTGGTGCAGTTCATAATGTACATTAAGCTACCAATAATTCTTGAATATTCCAGTTGTGACACAGGTTCTCCTTTGTTTTTCTTTAGTTTACTATTTGGATCATAAGGAGTTATAACAGGAGTAGATTCATATTGATTGAATTTCCTTAACACACTTTCTATATAATGTGATTGTGATAATTTGATTCCCACAGAATCTCGTATTATTTTAATTCCCAAAATGAAATCTGCAACTCCCAACTCTTTCATATCAAATTGTTCACATAACATCTTCTTAGTGGTTTTTATAATACTCATATGTGATCCAAATGTTAACATATCATCAACGTATAGGCAAACAATCACACAAGCATCTCTATGGCACTGAAAATACACACATTTATCAGATTCATTTATTTTAAATCCATCATTAATCATTACTTGATCAAATTTTTCATGCCACTGCTTAGGGGCTTGTTTTAGTCCATATAAGGATTTAACTAGCTTGCAAACCTTTTTCTCTAATCCCTTTACAACAAATCCTTCCGGTTGATCCATATAAATTTCCTCTTCTAATTCCCCATTTAAAAAAGTTATTTTAACATCCATTTGATGAATTTCCAGTTTATAGATGGATGCGAGGGAAATTAGAATTCTAATAGAAGTAATTCGCGTAACCGGAGAATAAGTGTCAAAGAAATCGATTCCCTCCTTTTGTTTATATCCTTTGGCTACTAACCTAGCCTTATATTTTTCTATGGATCCATCAGGTTTCATTTTTCTTTTAAAAATCCATTTACACCCTATGGTTTTACAACCTGGTGGCAAGTTAACCAAATCCCAAATGTGATTTTGCATAATAGATTATATTGCACTATTAATAGCCTCTTTCCAAAATGGAGCTTCGGGAGAGGTAAGAGCATCATGATAAGATTGAGGATCCCCCTCAGAAAAAATGAAATATAATCAGGCCCAAAAGATTTATCTATTTTACGTCTTTTACTTTTCCTAAGTTCCTGTATTTCCATATCATTCTCTTGCCTACTACTAGATGGCATATAAATGTTTGAAGGAGCATCCTCAAGTCTAGTAGTGGGATTATGTGGAAAAATATGTTCAAAAAATTCTGCATCACAAGATTTAATAATAGTATTTGTAGATACACTATCTACATCTGATTTAAACACAAGGAACCTATATGCACTACTATTTTGAGAATTTCCTATAAATACACAATCAACAGTTTTAGGTCCGAGTTTAGTTCGTTTAGGTGGAGGCAAGACTACTTTTGCTAAACACCCCCACACTTTTAAGTATTTATATGAAGGCTTTCTTACTTTCCATAATTCATAAGGAGATTTATCAGATTTCTTAGGGGGAATTTTATTTAAAATATAACAGGCTGAAAGTACAACTTCACCCCATAAATTGTGAGGAAGACCCGAACTGTTTAACATAGCATTTACCATATCCTTTAGCGTTTGATTTTTACGTTCCGCCACACCATTTTGTTGTGGACAATATGGTGTCGTAGTTTGATGTATTATGCCATGTATTTTACAAAAATCATTAAAAGGCTCAGAATATTCTCCTACTCTATCTGATCTCACAATTTTAATTTTTTGATTTAGTTGATTTTCAACTTCTGTTTTATATAGTTTGAATTTCTCAAGTGCTTCATGCTTAGATCTCAAAAGATACACATAACAAAATTTCGTGTGATCATCTATAAAGGTGATAAAATATTTTTTCCCACCCCTTGTTTGAATTCCTTTTAAGTTACACAAATCGGTATGAATTAAACCCAAAATTTCAGTAGAGCGTTGTATGATTTGAAAAGTTTTTCTTTTGAATTTTGATTCAACACATATTTCACATTTTTGTTCGACATTTGTAGGCAGTTTAGGAATATCTCCTAAATTCATTAAGCTTCTAAGTGAAGCAAAATTAACATGTCCAAGTCTTCTGTGCCATAAATATAAGGAATCAAAGAGATAAGCAGAAGAATTAAATACATTAAAAACAGAGTCAACAGTTACATTTAATTTGAATAATCCCTCACACATGTAACCCTTTCCCACAAACACCCCATTTTTAGATAAAACAAACTAATCAGATTCAAAAACCATTTTAAAACTCTTTTTACTCAACAACGAGCCTGAGACCAAATTTCTCCTAATGTGAGGCACGTGCAACACCTCGTTCAACGTCAGGACTTTTCCAGAAGTGAATTTTAAATCCACCTTCCCTTTTCCAGCAACATCAGCTACTGAAGAATTGCCTATGTAGATCTTTTCATCACTTCCCACCACCTTGTAGTGGGAAAAGACACTCCTTTCTCCACAGATGTGTCGGGTGTCCCAAGTGTCCACCCACCAGTCCTTAATGTTGGTAACCAGGTGTGCCTCTGAAATAACAGGAGAAAAATTATCAGTTTCAACAATTGAAGCTTGTGCACCCCCATTAGGTTTTTTGAGATTCTCATTGTTTTTCCTTTTGAAGCAGTCTTGGGCTCGATGTCCAGGTTTACCACAAATAAAACAATCTCCCCCAAATTTCTTAATCCCACCTTCAGGTTTCGTAGCATTATTTGGTGCTTTTCATTTTCCCTTAAATTTATGTTAGTACTTATTTGGCTTAAACTGATTTTTGGTCCCCCCACTACTTTCAGCAATGTTTGCTTTGGCAGCCATAGCCGTGGCAACGTCTTTTTTTTTCTTAACGCAATTATCCTCTTCAATTCTAAGTCTAACAGTGAGATCTTCCATGGTCATATCTTTACGTTTATGTTTAAGGCCATTTCTAAATTCTTTCCAGGAAGGAGGAAGTTTCTCAATAACAGATGCGACTTGAAAACCCTCACTAATTGACATACCCTCGGCATGAATTTCATGAATAATGACTTGAAATTCTTCTAATTGTGACAAAACAGATTTTTCGTCAACCATTTTAAAATCCAAAAAACGACTAACAACAAATTTCTTACTTCCAGCATCTTCAGTTTTATATTTCTTATCTAACATCAAGCATAACTCTCTAGCAGTGGGGACAGAAAAATAAATATCATACAGGGCATCATCCAAATTGTTCAGAATATTATTTTTGCACATAAAATCAGATTTTTCCCACAGTTGATTAACAACAGTTTTTGCAGGTTCGGTCTCTTCAGAATTATCTTCCTTAACTTCTAACGTGTGATCGAGTTCCAACAGGTTCAGATAAAATTGCATTTTTGTTGCCAACGTTTAAAATTCAAACCAACAAATTTTTCAGGCCTAGCAGATGCGATAGCGGCAGGATCAAATTTTCCCATTGTACGAATATAAAATTTTATTTCTGTCTTAGATTGTTATATGCGTATACGGGAAAACCAAAAAGATAATAATAAATTGGAACGATTTATCTGGATGCTGAGGTGTGTGTTAGACACACAGTCCTAAGACAGAAATATCGCCCGCACATTAATCACTGATGCTTCGAGCCTCAGATAACTGTCCCCAGGATTCAACAGCACAATTCATCCGATTGAAGCACTCAATGGATGACTTTAAAACCACAAGAGATTATGCCCAGAATTGGAGTATGAAGAAGGACGTTTTTTAGAGAGAGATTGATTTAAAAACGTTATTAGAAACTGATATGCATATCCCTTATATAAGGGGATGCAGAAACCACCCACTCTCCCAAAACGTGGATGACCACTTCTCCCACTAAACCACTCCCAACGGCTAATTAAGACAAACGTGTTTTAATTTTAACCATAAAACAATTTTTAATTAAATAAAATGATTTTTAATATTAATTAAAATTGAATTAAATAAAATTATTTAAATACGAAATTAAAATTAATTGATTATTAGGACCCAAGCCCAAGTCCCAAGTCTCAAGTCTTGATATATAATATAATAATTATATATCTATTTAGGTATAAGTACCCCAAACCCTCTTAAATTCCCTTAGTGGGACTTGAACCCATGACCTCCCCTAAAGGGGACTCAAAAGTTACCACTAGGCTACAAGGTCTTATTGTGAGTATATCATTCACACCGATAGTTATACACACACACACACACACAACATGATGCTCTCAAAATTTTTTGGAATTAACATCCACTAGTATACATGAGTAAAGAAAATTTATTCACTCCTTCCGGGTGGAGATGCCATAAATCAGAAGGCAGAAAATTTTAGGGTTTTTCCAAAATATGACCATCGCCACAAGTCAAATGATCCGTAAAAATTTATTAACATGACAAGGTGAGATAAATTGTTGATCCCGTGGCATGTTTTTCAAAATTAAGACATATGGACACCAATCTATAACATGTATGTTCTGTTCTAAATCCAACGATTTAATGAGGTAGACTTTATGATACCTACATGAGATAAAATATATCATGGAATCATTGTCTTTGAAGAAATGAGCCCTAAATTGATTTAAACAACTCACAAATGTGTCATCTTGTTCAATTCAAAATAAGTCACACAAATGTAATTATTCTTCATAAATATGAGTGACTTGTTTTAGGGAGAGGGAAGTATGGAGTAAGAATGTTGTAACTCATCAATGCACCATATTTTCATAACTTCCTCGACTAATGGTTTCGCTTCCAAAAATGGACATTCTTTTTAGACTCCATGTGAGATAAAAATAAAACAAATGAGCTCCTTAGTTGTCAATGGAAGTGCAATGGACATTGGTAGCGGTCCACATTAGGGCAAGCTCTCATGAAAGAATTATCCCTTACCTTCTCTCGCCAAGAAAAATAGTCAATAAGATTTGGCGACGCATTCAACTCCAAACCAAGATGAGGTATATTACGAATGGTGCAAAAGGAAGTGGGAGAAACAAAGGGAGATACAATTTCATCTTGAAAAATAGATGATTCATCATATTGGCGCATAGATTCAACACATGGTTATAACTCCTCCACCATGAGGAATTTTTACCAAATGGTCCGCTAGTTACAAAGTGATGCTAGTGGGATTAAGCTCACCTAACCCAAGTTTTTCATAGACCAAAAATGGGAGCAAAATGACACTAGCTCCAAAATCAAAGAGCTATATCAATCTGGTAATCCCTAATGTAATTAGAAATTTTCGAGCAACAGGGGTCCTTATATTTAGGAGTAATCTTATGTTATATGATTGAACTTACTTGCCCAACAAGAAATTCATCTTTACCAATATCAAGTTTGCCATTCACCATGCACAAATCTTTCAAAAAATTAACACATACCAGAACTTTATTAATGACTTCAAGCAAAGGAATGTTGATTTTCACTTGTTTGACAAGTTTCAAAATATTTACATTCCGACTTTCTTTTTATGTTGTCTTAAGTCTTTATGGCAAATGTGCAAGAATGGGACATTTCTCAACCTCAACCGCCTCATTTTCTGCTACATCCAATCTATCACTACCTTGATCATTAGATTTCTCCTTGATCTCTTTTAAAACCGAAGGAATATTCTTTTTAATAACTTTTCCACTTCTCAAGATAGGTATAGGTTTAGCATATTTCGGTTGGGTATCATTTGGATAAGTGGAGCCTATCACCATTTTACATTTGGCGTTGGATTGAGGTGGGGAAAAAAAATTCCTTTCTCTAGCGCATTAATGGATGTAGTCAATTAAGATAGGGTAATTTTAATTTCACCTAATGATTGTTTATTTTTAGCCCAATCCTCTTGATTTGAGTGTTAATGGAATGTTGGCCTTGCATTAAAAACTCATTCAATATGTCCTCGAGGCTCTTCTTGTGTGGTGGCACATGAGGAGTAGAGGATGAAGAACCTTAATTTTGGTGATATGGTGGTGGAGGTCGTTGAAAAAATGTTTTTTTATGATTAGGATGGATATGATGGATGTGGTGGATGTAGTGGTTAGAATGACAAGGGTTGTGTGTTCCCACGATTGTTCTTATACCCCAAGTTTGGGTGGTTCCTCCACTCCGAATAAGAGCTTTCATTATAAGGTGAGGTAAACAACTTTTTGAAGTTTTCATTGCATTTATTTGCTCCTACAAAACCTCTTTAAATGTTGGAATGGTGGGGCACTTTTGTGTGGGATGTCCAAGTGTGTCCCAAATTGCACACATCTCCTCTAAGTCATACCGTGGTGTGAGCTCATCAATTTTTTTAAGCTTCATCTTTTACCTTCTTAGTGAGTTGTGCAATTTTTGCATTAAGCCCATCATCTTCCCTGAAATGGCAAAGACCACTCCTGAGGTGTTAGAGTTGGGCTTAAATGGTGATGCTCGATCATTGAAATTTATGACCTCCCATGATTGTGATCCGCCAACCAATTAAAGTATCGCTCGACTTTCTCGGGGTCTATGTTCATGACCTCCCCATTACACATTATTTTAAATAATTGCTTAGTTTGGGGAGATAAGCTCTCAATAAAGAAATTCAATATTGTATATTGCTTATACCCATAGTGAAGGCAAGCATTACAAAGATCCTTAAATCGTTCCTAACAGATAGTATAATTCTCATTCTCTTTTTGGACAAAATTTGCGATTTGTCTCTGAAGCACATTTCTTCTATGTGAAAGAAAGAAGTTTTTGAAAAATTGAGCTTGCATTTCATTTTAAGTGCCTATAGAACATGGAGGCAAGGAATTGATCCAAGATTTGGCTCTCTCCTTAAGTGAAAATGGGAACAAATTCAACCTTACCACTTTTTCGATGCACATTTGGTCAAAAAGTATTGAGGTGAAGGAATGGTTGTTCACTCTCAACCGTATAGAATGTGGGTAAGAGTGGGATCTTATCGTGTCTAAAATGGAAATGACTCGCATTTTGCGGCATAATTATGCATGAAGGCCCAGTGCTCTTCTCGGGTTCGAGATAATCTCCACGTGTCCTCATTGGAGGATCTTGGGGTGGCTCGTTATCTCTGTGTTCACATATGTTATCTTCTATGGTACTTGTGCTATATGAATAGGTGCTAGTGAAGGAAGTGAATTTGGATTAGACTCAAAATCTAGACTAGGAAATCTTATTAATCGGTGCACATCATCCCTACCAGGCCAAGGGTTCATACACAAGAAATCTTCACAAGCTTCACACTAACACGTAACTACAACCAAAAACAAGTGAAACAAATTAGAATAAAAAAATTATATATATAATTTGTTTTGAGCTTTTGAATTTTTTTCTATTTTTTTAAAATTAGACTCTAGAATTGTAAATTAATCAAATATATAAATTTTCAATCCCCGGCAACGGCGCCAAAAACTTGATTGTGGTTAAAAAGAGCTTGTCAATGGCCCAAGTGCAAGCCACAAAACAAGAAGTAAATCGCGGTAAGTACGGGGTCGAATTCTACGGTGATTGGAAAAACTATTGATCAATTAACTTATGAGACATTTTATCAAACATGTTGTGTGAGTATCAAACTCAATGTGAATTTGGTTAACCTAAATGAAGTTAACTAGAAAGTAAACACAAAATAATAAGTAATTGAGAATTCAAATAAGAGTGGAGGTTATGGATCATGAGTTCAATATGAATCTTAACACAAATAATTGATTGTATATAGAGATATATTGATTTGGTGAATCTTTATGTGAAATAAAATATCAAGTGTGAAGGTATTAACTAATAACACCTAACTAAGATCTATTATGAAAGATTAAAACTAATTAAATTAGAATTGTGGAGATCCACTAACTATCCATGTTGCTTGACAATATGGATGAAGAGAAATCCCCACAATATTAACTTAACTTCACTAATTAATACATCCTACAATCAATCAATGATAAATTAAACATGATTCATATTGAATTCACTACCCTAACCATATCGATCTAGCAATTCATAGTTGCGAATAAAAAAGAAATAGAAATAGAGATGAAGAAGAGAAAGCAAACAATACATATTTAATGAAAATAGAGTTTCAATCTCCAATTATCTTCAAATTTGGTGCAAATCCTTTGTTTATTCTTCTTTATCTATTTAGAACTCTCTAAGTACAAAGTATCTATTATCCCTAAGCTAAGAATGATGTAAAACGTCCAAAGGGTTAAAATATGCTATTTGAAAACTAAAGGGTTAAAATATGCTATATGAACCAAAGGGTTAAAATATGCTATTTGAAAACTAAAATTTGGTAATGGAATTGTTGTAATTTTCTGGTGAAGGAAAATACATCTTGATATAGCAAAATACATCCTGACATGGCAAAATACATCCTGGCAGGAGCAAAATACATCCTGACCGGCCAGAATACGTCATGATAGGAGTGAAATGAATTATGCTCTATTTTGTCAAAAATGCCTAAAAATCATCCCAAACTCCTCAAATCCTTGTTTGAAGAGTTAAACTGTGACAACCCTTATCCGGATCACGGATTGTATGATTACCTGATGAGTAGGTAAAGATATCCATGTGGGGATTTATAGTGTCATAAGATATAAAATGACATTTTGGCTTAATATGAAACCGGAAGTAAAATGAGTTATAAAATTCCCAAATGATAATTTGGAGGGTGTAGTTAGTCCCGGTAGGTGCGAGACAGTCAAAATAAGTGCCATATTGTATTTTGGCATTTCGGGCACTTTTGAGTGGTTATAGCTTAAATGGTGTAGTCGCGTATTATTTTATCGCGTATTGGTTATTAGAGCTGGGCATTTTAGACTTATGGCCCGATTTAGTCTTGCTAAGACTTACTATTCCTCTTAAGACCAAATTGTTAACTTAGAGAGAAAGAGAGAAAGAAGAAAGCTTTGGAGAAAAAGAGAGATTTGAGCTTGGATTGTGCTTGCATCTTCACCAAATCTGCATTTTCAGGATCAAGGCAAGTAACTTACTTGCTACAATATGATTTAAGTGGATTAATTAGTATGATTAGTTGTGAATTTGTTGCGTTTAATCATTTTAGGGTTTTGTTAGATTAATTGGGTATTAACCCTTGGAGATGAATTTGGATGATAGTTTTTGTATATAATGGTAGTTAGAGGATTTTATTATGTATTGGTGGTGATAGATGATCTTGGTTTAGATTGGTTTTGGGTTTAAGGAAAATTTGGAGTTTAGAACTCCATATCCATTCTTGGCTATTCCGCAGGGGCGAATCGATTCGGCCCCTAGGGCGAATCGATTCCCATAGTTGCAGAATCCCAGGTCTTGGTAACCGAATCGATTCGGGTTAAGGCCGAATCGATTCGGCATTTGCAGAAACCTGGATTTGTTTTTCGAACCAATTCTCTTTCAGAGAGAATCGATTCGCTGGGGCGAATCGATTCGGCCCTTAGGGCGAATCGATTCGAGTCCTGCTGTTTTGAGTCATTTTTCTTTTTTTAAATTTTTGATCTTTTTCTTTAGAATTAGGACCTAGGAACCTTCTTGAATGGAAGTAAACTTAGAGTCCTAGAGTAATAGTTGAGTTTGGTCATTACCCTAGACTAGAAATGGGTTCATCTGGGGTTTATTCCGGGGAGGTTTAAAGTAATGTTAAGGCATTACTTCTTTTATTAAATTTGTAAAAGTTAGGAGTTGAGAGCCCGTGCTTGGAGACCTTAGGGGATTACTGAGGTTACATGAACTTTGGGGATTCGTAGAATCATAATGTTTATTCGGAGATTTAGTTGGGACTTGTACTTTGAGGAATATTAATGATGATATTCGATGATGATAGGTTCGCATAATATGAACCAAAATTAGTAAAGGTAATAGGGTTGAATAATATGAACCAAATTGTTTAATAGTTATGGGTTTGAATAATTAAATCTAAAACATGGATAATGAAAAGGGAATTGTTAATGTAAAAGATTGGAAAATGAAGATGAGACTTAAAAAAAAATGTAAATGGTAATTTATTCATACACACCTCTCTAAATACCATCATAAGGGAAGTTCGCTCGTACAGGTGAAGCCCCCTGGCTAATGAATGCAGGGTGGATATAGTCCTAGGCCATGTGAGTGCCTTTATATATATGTATTTTTCTGCGATGGGTAGGATATTCTGGGTGTGGTCTTGACTACCCCGCAGGCACATGGCCGCTTCCCGACGAAATTCGATAGGTGCCCAGGTTGTCTTATGTTAGGCCCTGGAAGATGATGGTCATTTAGGGGCGCGCACAGTGGGGAAACCCGGACGGGCGGTCTTAGATATCGTTATATGTATATGAATATAACTATATTTTCATCAAGTTGGACTTGATGGTTGTTAAACGCCACAAAGACTGTGTGATATATGCCATAAAGAGCATGGATATGTGCCATAAAGAGCACGGGAATGATATATGTGCCATAAAGAGCACTTGATGTAAATGATATCCCTATTAAGGGATGGAAAGATAAAAATGGGAAGCTTTAATTAATGAAAGGAAATCATAACTTCTTGATTAAACCGAATAAATGGTTTTATTCCTAATAAGGAATGTAAGAAGGAAATGGAAATTGTATTAATGAGTAAAGGTTTTAAATTAAAGTGCTTTACTTTTAAATCCTTATTTGTAACTGTAGATAGCATGCCATATTATCATCCTTGTCATTCATGCATAACTGTTTGGGAAACGTGTGTGCTCGTGTTCAAATGATCAAGTTATATATAAAACCCTTTTAACACAAACAACCCCTAAACATGCAGCAGTATGTGATTGAATAAATAGATAATTTACGCAAGAACATTCAAACACATGCAATTAAGGAAAAATCCCCCACAGGGGCAAAACCATTTATTTTCACTATAATTTGTAATAAAACGGCTTACAATCGGATTACAATGAAAATACAAGTTGACTAAGAATTACCCTCAGGTATCGGATTTTGTAGTCGCGGCTGGAATTATCCCTTTCCATTAGGGATGCAATGGAGAAGAAGAATGGTCTCCTCCACAAGGGTTGAACTGCAAATCTGCATTCCTGGGTTACAAAGTGATTCACAAAGGTATGGAATTTGTGTGAATCAAAGGTATGAATCAATGGACTCAAATACCATGAAGACTTTGGAGTTTTTGGTACTCAGAAAATCGTGTAGAAGTCTTGGAAAAACCACTTCCCGTAGTGGGATTAAATAGGAGAACTTGAGCCCCAAAATTCGGAACTTAATCTGAACACGATCTGTTTGGAATTATCCTCGTCGAATCGGTCCGGTCTCTTTAGGCGGATCGGTCCGGATGAACCGGATCGGTTCTTTTATCTGAAGGCGGATCGATCCTGTTGGCATCGGATAGGTTCTGCATTTTGTCTTCATCGGTTCGCTATGGATCCGGGGTATACTGGCCTCACCTCAGCAGGCGGATCGGTCCGGTCTCTTTAGGCGGATCGGTCCGGAGGAACCAGATCGGTTCTTTTATCTACCGGATCGGTCCGGTCTGTTCCCTGATTCCTTTTCTGCTTTTGATATTCGGATTCCGTTAATGAGCGTATGATTCTTGAATTTTCTCAACGGTGTAACGGCGTACGACATATAAAATGCTAATGGACAAAAATGTCCTTACAAATCTCCCCCTATGTCTATGCCGGTACATACATAAAAACAAACATCCGAATTGTCAATCATAAAAAATTGCATATACAAATCTACCCTTCCATGAACCCAAAACTGAAAGAGTACAAGTGAATAAGACTGCATCGTTTGATCTTCAAATCTTCAGGAATCTCAAGCTTTTCTCATCAGGGTGTGCAATACAATGATAATCCATATAGTACCTACACACATGAGAAAGAAAAAAATACCACGTGACATATCGAGTTTGAAGTGAGATGAACATATATACCAATTTATGAGCAAACTCAAATTTCAATTCTCCCCCATAATAAGATAATTCATTCTCCCCCTTTTTATGATGTCCCCAAATAGACAAATGAGAGAAATAAATCAAATAAGCAAGAGCGGGGTTCACATGGAAAATATTTCACCATGAATGAACACAAAGTAACCAAGTCAATGATAGCGTAAATGAAGTGGTGTGATCAAATTCGATAGGAAAATCAATGCATACAAACATGACATATGTGCACGATGGATATTGGATATTCCTAGCGAATGAACTCAAATGCTTCCTTTGGTGTAAAAGAATGACTTTATAAGATATTGACTCAATCAAATCAACAAATCAAAGCTCAAAATGATTTTCACACCAATAACGTCCAAAATGATTTTATGCTTTTTCAGGACTTTCAAGGAAGTGCAAACCCGTTTATATGCTCCAACCAACCTCCCTCTGATATTATTTTGAATAGAGGCATTTTAAATTCTCAAACTTTGGAGAATTGATGGTGAAACCTAAGTGGCCCATATATGGCATGTATAGCTTTTTATTGCCTTTAAATTTTTTCGGGCTCTTTTAACCTCTTAGGACCTCGGATATTAAAATTCCTCCATTTTTTAGGTCCTTTTTAACGGTGGCTTTTGTGCAAAGGATATATGATTGCCTTTCGCAGCCCCTCCCCATTATACAAAAACACACAGTCTCACCAAAACGGTTTTTACATGCATTCCAATCTTGTCAAGTTTTATCGCATTTTATACATTGTATAGACAGGATTGAGATGAAAACACGTAAGCCAACATGAGATAGATAAGTGCAATAATCAAATATAGCCGTGCATGTGTGCAATAAAGGATATAGGAGTCAAACATGTAGGAATATATCACTAATTACATCTCAAAGACTCCAACCAATGTAAAGCACATGGATGAAATGATGTAGCCTCTCAAATCTCTATCAAATAGTCACATGGCTATATGGAATGAAGTTGTGACTAGGCTAACTTAAATGCTCATCCATAAAAGGTGCAAAAACAGAAAAATCTTTTTGGCCTTTTTCAAAAAATATTATCAAAAAAAAATCTTCTTGCATTTTTCAAAAGAAATATAAAAAGCAACAAGAATAAAACAAAGTTGTACAACTAAGCAATGGTACATATAAAACAGACTAGCAATAGGAAGCATATGATATGAACATGAAGGAGCATCCTATTCTAGACATAGACCAACCCCTCAGTCAACTGTGCAAATCCCTAAAGATTTCCTAAGACTCTCAAATCTAAGGGCATCTAAAGATTTCGTGAAAATATTGGCTAACTAACGGTCGGTGGGAACAAAACTCAGGGATACGACTTTCTCTTCAACTAACTGACGTATAAAGTGCTCACGTATCCTGATGTGTTTTGTTCGCGAATGCTGAACTGGATTGCGGGATATGTGTATCGCGCTCGTGTTATCACAGGAAATGGTCATGGTGTCCTGTGATATCCCATAATCCTCCAGCATTTGCTTCATCCACAAGAGTTGTGTGCAACAACTCCCGGCGGCTATGTACTCAGCCTCCGCAGTGGACAAAGAGATGGAATTTTTATTCTTGCTCAGCCAGGAGACAAGAGCAGAACCAAAATAGAAACACCCACCAGAAGTGCTCCTACATCCATCTACATCCACAGCCCAATCGGCATCCGAATAGGCGGACAGACGGTCATCGGTATCAAAGGAATACCAAATCCCGTATGAGAGAGTCCCACTTACGTATTTAATAATACGTTTTAGAGCAAGTAAATGTGACTCTTTTGGGGATGCCTGATATCGCGCACAGACTCCAACACTAAAGGCGATGTCAGGATGACTGGCAGTCAAGTAGAGAAGACTACCTATCATACTCCGATATAAGGTTTGCTCTACGTCCTTGCCTGAAGTGTCCTTACTAAGCTTGGTAGTGGTACTCATAAGTGTACGGGCATGCTTAGCGGAGTCTAAACCAAATTTCTTCACTGGGTCTCTAGCATACTTGGATTGGGAGATGAACATCCCATCCTCTAGCTGACGAACCTAGAGACCAAGGAAGAATGTAAGCTCACCAACCATGCTCATTTCAAACTCACTTTTCACCTCCTCCTCAAAGTGATGAGCATGTGGATCCAAAGACTATGTCGTCCACATAGACCTGGGCAACCAAAATAGCACCGTCATCTCTCCTGACGAACAACGTCATATCTACTCCCCCTCTCTTGAAGCCACGAGCTAAGAGATAGGAGGTAAGCCTCTCGTACCAAGCACGGGGTGCTTGCTTCAAACCATATAAGGCTTTCCTTAGATAGTAGACGTGCTCAGGGTGCTGAGGGTCTTCAAACCCTTTTGGTTGTTCCATATAAACCTCCTCCTATAGAATGCCATTCAAAAAGGCACTCTTGACATCCATCTGATACACCTTGAAGTGCAGATGACATGCGATGGCTAGCAGAAGACGGACGGACTCAAGCCTCGCAATAGGAGCAAATGTCTCCCTAAAGTCTACACCCTCTATCTGTGTGTAGCCTTGAGCGACCAACCTAGCCTTATTTCTGATTATGGTACCATATTCATCCATTTTGTTCTTGAAAATCCACCGGGTACCTATCACATTAGTCTCACTAGGTCGGGGGACTAATTCCCAGACATTATTCTTTTTAAATTGAAGCAACTCATCCTTCATAGCAGATATCCAGTGTTCATCCTTGAGTGCTTTTTTATGGTTCTTGGGCTCGACTTTGGATGTGTAGCAAAGATGGCTAACAACGTTCTCTAGCTGAGCACGAGTCTTGACCCCTAGAGTGGGATCACCAACGATGGCAGAAGGGTCATGACTCTTGCGAACCCAAGCAGGTGTGTCCCCTAATACAGGAGTAGGGTCCACAGAGTGTGAGAGAGGAACAAGTAAATCACTGTCAGAGCAATCCTCATCCTCACACTGAAGATTAGGATCAATAACCGTCGGAGGTTCATCATCTTGCACGGTGACGTTTATTGATTCCATAATCTTAGAGCTCTTCAGGTTAAACACCCGGTACGCTCTACTATTTGATGAATATCCTAGAAATATTCCCTCGTCGCTCCGGGAGTCAAACTTTTCTAATTGCTCTCTATCCCGTAGGATGTAGCATTTACTCCCAAAAACACGGAAATACGCCAGGTTGGGCTTCTTGCCGGTCCACAACTCATAAGGTGTCTGTAGTGTGTGTGGACGCAAATAGACCCTATTCACCGTGTGGCATGCAGTAGACACTGCCTCTTCCCAAAATCTCCTAGAAACTTTACGACCTAGAAGCATAGATCTAGCCATCTCTTGGATCGTTCTATTCTTTCTCTCAACAATCCCATTTTGCTGAGGAGTTCTCACAGCAGAAAACTCATGTTTGATCCCAAGGCTATCAAAGTACAAATCCACCTTTGCTTCCTTGAATTCAGTGCCGTTGTCACTACGTATTCTGTTAATAGTGACACCGTGTTGATTTTGCAGGACACGGCACTTGGTCGTTAAAAATTCTACAGCATCGGATTTCTCTCTCAGAAAACCTACAATGGAGTACCTGGAGAAATCATCTACCATCACGAGGATGTACCTCTTACCACCTAGACTCTCAGTACGAGTGGGACCCATAAGATCCATGTGAATCAACTCCAGAACACGAGAGGTGGTAATGGAATGCAACTTCCTATGGGGACTACGAATTTGTTTTCCCAACTGACAGGGTCCACAAACGGTCGAAGTTGACTTTCCAAGAGATGGTAAGCCACGTACTAGGTCATTTTTAGCTAAGCGGTTGAGATCTCTGAAGTTCACGTGACCTAGACGTTGGTGCCACAGATCCATAGGAGTGATCGTGGCGCTGTTGCAGATAAGTGAGGATGTGGGCTCAGTCCCATAGAAATTATCCTCGGTCCTCACCCCTTGCATCAAAAGTTTACCGGCTTGATTGTAGACTTTACACGCGTCCCGGTCAAACTTTACTGCAAAGTCAGTGTCGCACAGCTGGCTAATGCTGAGAAGGTTTGCTTTCAAACCTTTGACGTACAAAACATTTTCTAGCTTAGGAAAACCAGGTATCTCGATAGTACCTCGTCCTATAATGCTAGACTTACTCCCATCTCCAAAGGTGACTCTGCCATCTTGATAATCCTCAAGAGTAGTAAAAAATGAGGCATCACCTGTCATGTGTCTGGAGCACCCACTATCAAAATACCACTGAGAGGTATTATGTGCTTTGAGAGCAACATGAACAACAAAAGCCTTTTTATCTTTCTTAGGTATCCAAGTCGAGATGACTTTTTGTTTGCCTTTGTTGTTGTTGATTTTAGCTGGAATGTGAGACGCATTCACTAACGGCAAAGAGATCCGTCGGAATTCTTCCATTAAACTCTGAGTCGTGGCAGCTAAGAACTCAACTTGCTCTCTCAGACTAGAAAACTCATCAGTATGACGTGGTGGAGAAGTAGTACGTCGTGTCCGACCCATGCTATAGCAAGTTTCCCTAAGGTGGCCTTTTCTTTTGCAATAAGTACAAAAGAGCAAAGTCAAAGGTGGACCTTGGTTTGGTTTTCTTGGTCGAACTCTCCTTCGAGGTTTTTTACGGTGACCATAAGGAGTTGTAGTAAATTCAGGAACTGGTCCAGGTGCAATTTGGGACGTGAAGGTACCATCATAACCAATTCCTTGTCGATCACCAAAACCTAAAGCGGGGCCGAGGAGCATATTTCCCATCTTCCCAGATCTGTCCTCGATTTGTACCTTGACTTCCCGTGCTTTCTCAAGATCATGAGTCAGCTGAGCAACAAGGGCTTCAAGTTTCTTTCGAGTCTCTAGGGAGGAATGGAGCTGACTCGTAAGACTAGCCACTTGTTTAGTCAAGTCCCCTCTCTCTTTCTCTAAAACTCTCTCTCTCTCTAAACAAATTCACATTCTCGACACATGTAGATTCTCTCTCTCTCAGGGCGGTGCAGGTGGAGAACTCTCTTTCTCTCGCTTTCTTTAAATCTTCCTCTAAGCAGGTGATCTTAAGAACTAACGCTTTGTTACGCTTTTTAGTTTTAAAGGACTCAGAATATAACTCAGCGTAGGCGCGTTGTATATCACTCTCGCTCTCACTTATGTCATCCTCCCCCCACTCACATCGATCTCACTATCGAGGTGTTCCTGTGAAGCATCATCCTCAACGTCGTGAGGAGAAATAGGAGTGCTCACTTGACTGGCCATGAATGTGGTGAAGTTACACTCATGCGGTGACTCATCTCCAGAATCCACCGTCTCGACCTCACTGTCGTTACTAAGGGTAGCATTAAGGACAGCTTTCCCTTTCTCTCTATTTAGACGATTGGCACACTCAAAAGCTCTATGACCCCTACCATCGCACTCAAAACATCTCTCACTTTCTTTCAGAAGAGGATTTTTGGAATCTTTTCCATTTTTCTTTTCAAACTTATTTTTCTCAAATTTCTTTTTATCTTTAAAATTGCCATTTTTCTTAAATTTGAGAATCCTCTTGAAATTTTTTGCGAAAAGAGGCAAATCATCTAAGTCAAAATCGCACTCAGAATCTGACGTGTCAGTCTCTCTCTTTCTAGATGACTCTACCCTCTTTCTAGCTGACCCCTCACTCCTTCTCTCTTGGGCTTTAAGAGCAATTCCCTTATCTTTAGATTTAGCATTTTTAGGGAACATATCAATTTCATAAGTTTGCAAATCTCCTACAAGTTCTTCCAATTTTAGCGTATTTAAATTACCCATAGAATTTAGCACAGTGACTTTAGGGATAAAACGCTTAGGCAAAGAACGAAGAATCTTTTTAACAACTCTAGCATTTGGAATATGTTCACCAAGATTAAAACTAGTATTCACAATGTCAGAAAGTCTAGCATAAAATTCATCAAAGCATTCAGAATCATGCATGGTGATTGTTTCCAATTGAGTTGTCAAGTTTTGCAACTTAGACTCTTTCACAGCATTAGTTCCTTCATGGGTGAGTTGTAAAACATCCCATGCCTCTTTTGACGTGGTACACGTCATTATGCGTTTGAACTCATCAGGTGTGACAGACCCATAAATAGCACTTAGACCCTTAGAATTAAAAGATGACCATTTAATTTCTTCATCAGACCAAGAAATGTCAGGTTTCAAGTTGGTCACATTATCAACAGTCACGGTGGGAGGAGTCCACCCTCGTTCAACCAAAATCCAGACACGTTCATCAATGGCTTTTAAAGCCGACCTCATACGGGCTTTCCAATAAGCATAATTTGTCCCGTCAAAAATAGGCATTTTATAATATGATTTCTCCATTTGAACACGCACTTTTTCAAAAATCAATTTTTTCAGAAAATTGATATCTTAGAAAATTTTTGCGGAAAAAGGAATACGCGATAGGTTAGCGTAACCTGCTCTGATACCAAATTGAGAAACGTGTGTGCTCGCGTTCAAATGATCAAGTTATATATAAAACCCTTTTAACACAAACAACCCCTAAACATGCAGCAGTATGTGATTGAATAAATAGATAATTTACGCAAGAACATTCAAACACATGCAATTAAGGAAAAATCCCCCACAGGGGCAAAACCATTTATTTTCACTATAATTTGTAAGAAAACGGCTTACAATCGGATTACAATGAAAATGCAAGTTGACTAAGAATTACCCTCAGGTATCGGATTCTGTAGTCGCGGCTGGAATTATCCCTTTCCAGTAGGGATGCAATGGAGAAGAAGAATGGTCTCCTCCACAAGGGTTGAACTGCAAATCTGCGTTCCTGGGTTACAAAGTGATTCACAAAGGTATGGAATTTGTGTGAATCAAAGGTATGAATCAATGGACTCAAATAACATGAAGACTTTGGAGTTTTTGGTACTCAGAAAATCGTGTAGAAGTCTTGGAAAAACCACTTCCCGTAGTGGGATTAAATAGGAGAACTTGAGCCCCAAAATTCGGAACATGATCTGAACACGATCTGTTTGGAATTATCCTCGTCGGATCGGTCCGGTCTCTTTAGGCAGATCGGTCCGGATGAACCGGATCGGTTCTTTTATCTGAAGGTGGATCGATCCTGTTGGCATCGGATCGGTTCGGCATTTTGTCTTCATCGGTTCGCTATGGATCCGGGGTATACTGGCCTCACCTCAGCAGGCGGATCGGTTCGGTCTCTTTAGGCGGATCGGTCCGGAGGAACCGGATCGGTTATTTTATCTGTCGGATCGATCCGGTCTGTTCCCTGATTCCTTTTCTGCTTTTGATATTCGTATTCCGTTGATGAGCGTATGATTCTTGAATTTTCTCAACGGTGTAACGGCGTATGGCATATAAAATGCTAATGGATAAAAATGTCCTTACACTGTTCATACCTACCATGCTTTTTTATTTCTTCTGGTGATCATATAGAACCCGGCCCTGACCGGTTTACTTTTCTTGTTGTCTATATGATTGTTTCCGCTCAGGTGCTTCCCCGCAAGGACACCAGCTTTGACATTCCCCTTCCTTTGCCTTCGACGAGCTGTAAGACTTTGCGGGTTATTACAGGACATTGTATTAGATGCTTTCATTCTTGTTATTCTAGATATGATCGGGTCTTTTCACTCGGGCGTGTGGCCCAAACAATTATAATTGATTAATGAATGTATTACATAAGATATTAAATTATTGTACGGTGTTCTATGTAGGTGTGGACCGACAGCTTATTCGGTCCATTTGTGTACATACGTTTTAGTTGTATTATATATATTCCTATGGAATCCCACTTGCTTATTAGATTTGGGTTGTTTAAATTAAATTTTCTTAACTGCATTTTTAAGAATTTTACACTTATTGGCAACCCGTTTTCTGAGGTATTGGGTGGTTTTCCCGTATACTCAGTTTATTTTATTTATGTTGAGAATGATATCCATCTATGATTCCTGTTACGTTTGAGTATCGGGCTGGACACCCCTTATCTCGGATCGCGGGTTGTCACATAAACATCCTCTTTTAAATCAAGGACATGCCTTTTGTGCAAAATGAGCTTTACTTCACCTGTAAAATGCTTCCATGACACTACAAAAGCATACATTTAAAGTTTACTAACATATAACATTGAAATAAAATGTATGCACATCAAAATAGATCAAAGGATAGGAATTAAGCCCGCGGGTGAAATTCCCGGAATACGCCCATGAAATAATGCCATACACGTAAATGAATATACTATGATTTCAAATCAAGAAAATCATTATTATTCAACTATTCAGATTTTAATACATGCAGAAATTAAAATCAACTAAATCTGATTTATTCTAAAGTCAAATTAATAACAATCTGATTTATTACGTTACAATTCAATATTTCTCATATGATTAATTATTCTAACTCAAGTAATTAAATCATGTAACAATTTTAGTTCTAAATCATTCATAGAAGAAGATGAGAAAAAGAAGAATAACAAGTATAATTTTTTAACGTGGTAAAATCCCAAACTATGGAAAACATCCACGGTGACCTCTGGGCCACAAAACAAAAATTCCACTAAACAAGAATATAGGTTACAAGCTATATAACAAACTAAACACACAAACATACCTAATCTAAGTACATAATTTTCACCAACTCCTCTGGATTATTCTGACTTCTCCCAAGGCTCTGATGTTGTAGTTTGTCTCCTAGCTTTGTAACTCCTTGTTTCTTGTTTCAGCGAATTCCAACTCAGTCAAAACTGAACTCTCAACAACATACTAGTTGTGCAAAACGTGTAAGTGAATATGTTCTAAATGCAAACCATGCAAGAACTTAATTTAAATCTAACACAAAATAAGAATATTTAGATCATAAAAATATTCAATAAATATCGGATCTAAAATTCTAAGGAATTCTAGTTTTCTTAAAAAGTGATTTCATCATGAAAGCACATAAATTCTCTCTACAATAACAAAATATTTCAATCTCTAAAGTTATGAGATGATGTGTAAGATCATTGAGAATTCAAAAAACAAAAATAGAAAAGAGATGAAGTAGAAACATCACAATGTGAAATAACATTCGATGTCTCTCTTAGATATTCTCTCTAATTCTATATATTTTTCTCTCTACAAATTTAAACCCTCTTGTGTTTCTCACTCTAGATAAATGAATAACTAAATCCAATAAACTCTCAAAAGATGTTTATATAGGTGAGAAAATAATATTATATAAGCATTAAAATCAAGGGTTCAGATTAAAAGTTTTAATCCTGAGGCTGTGATTAATTCGAGTTAAAACAGATTTAACAACTAAAACAACTTAACTAACTCATTCTGTTATGAAAACCTAATATCACTAAAGATACAAAACAAACTGGTATATGGTTTTTGTGTAACAAACTCTCCAACATTCATATTGTAACAGCTGGCATGAACATGAGAAGCACACAATCTCGACCAATGGGATCTAAACAATATCTGGCAGTTAAAAGGATGTAACTGAAAAGTATATAGTTGACACAAAATCTATATCCCATATCTTTGTATTAACAGTTGGCAGTTCCCTAGTCTATCCTAACAGCTACGGCTTGTAGTAGATAGTTAAGTCCAAACCTCTAAAAAGGCAACTAATTACGAAAATCTAAACGTGACAAAAGGCATGCTTAAATCTTAAGTCTTTTAAAATATATGTACATACAAATCAACGCCCAAGGATGTAGGCCAAACAATCTGTATTGTTCCTATTCGTCCAACTCGGACAACCACTAAAAATACAAAAGAACGAAATGGTAATAGCTATTAGCCAAAAGAATATAGAGTAGCAGGTATGGCCCAATGAACTAAAGCTAAAGTCTAATTGGACGAAATCTAATGAAATCGTCAAGGACTTCCAACAGCTAAAGCTAGTAATGGTCAAATCACTTCTTAATGCTCACATTGGTATATACGACCAAAACAGTTCTAATCAAATAACTAAGGTTTAAAAAAATAAACCAATAAAATCAAAGCCATACAAGTACACCTATAATAGTAGCTAAAGGTACTCCTCATATATTTAAAGGCATAAAAGATGAAATCACCTAATGGTTATAACAGGTCTACTCGATAAAAATCATTAAGGCTACCTAAGGCATT
This sequence comes from Sambucus nigra, assembly GCA_949130495.1. Lineage (NCBI taxonomy): Eukaryota > Viridiplantae > Streptophyta > Magnoliopsida > Dipsacales > Adoxaceae > Sambucus > Sambucus nigra. The sequence goes on from OX422222.1 coordinate 238,351,997, forward strand.
GCTAAAAAAAAAATGCAACAGGTATGGTGATTTTTCTAAAAATTATTTTTCATATGAGAAAATTAATTTCATTAATAAATTTTAAAAATTATTTTAATAATGAAAACTTATAACCAATTTCATTTAAAAAAATAATTTCAGCAAAAATAATGTAATTTCATTTTTAGAAGAATTCTAGGCAATCAATCACATAAACAAAATTAATATATGCATGAGTGTCTAATGTGTCAAGTGAAAATGTGCGACACACGTGAATACCTTTACTCGGATATGTCGTTGAGTAGAGTCGAGGCATGTTGGTTCGTCGAGTAACGTTGTATGATGTACCAAGGAGAAGGCTCGTACTAAAAAAATATGTTTAGACACAATATTCAAATTAGTTGAAAGGCGTAAATAATGTAGACTCAAGTAAGTCAAAGATTTAGGGTGTTTGAATCTCCCCCTTTGGATATTTGTGACAAAACTCTTTGAGTACATCATGGAAAAAAAAATAACCTAAGTCCTATACAATAATTACTATTCTACCTAATCCACAAAATGATCCTAGAAAATAAAAATTACAAGAATCAAATATACATCAATTACCCTAAGACCTTCTTGTGATTTCGTGCATAAAACTTAAAAACCAAACTCACAAGAATAAGTGTAAGATATCATAGAAATTGATAAATCATTAAAAACTAGATATCATGAAAATAATTCAAGAATCAAGACGAATAAAATAATGTAATCTTCTCCCCCTTTTTGTCTCAAATAAACGAAGAATAAAAACAATGATAACATGAGGAAGATTAAAAAAAATATAACAACCACAATAAATTAACGGTCCTAATCAAGTGTAACTCCTACATTGACATGATTTTAAGAGGTGTCTTTTATATTGACAAATATCCATACCCTAAAATCTCAGGGGACATATAATTACCATGATTATAATAGAAAAATATGTAAATATTGTAGAAAATGAATAAAGCACATACATCTAGTCTTCAGCGACTCCCAAATAAAATCAAGGATAATAGACATATTAGACATACTTTAAACAAGATCAGCATATTCTAGAGTAATCAAGAAAAAAAGGTATCTCCCCCTTAATCAGTGCTATGGTTACAAAAAATATTATGTTAAGCATACAAACCATATAGGGGTTCTAAATTCAAGAAATAAAATGAGAACAATAAGAATAAATTAAATAACATGTTGTCTGCCGTATGGTGATACATATAAAAATTCAGCATCATACTTTGATATAAAAAGTAATCAGATTTGTAACATGAAATCATATGATCAAGAAATATAGGATCAACACTCCAGACGGTTAAATCTTATTCGGAGCGACCCGCTCTGATACTAATTGAAATTTTCGAAATACGCCCATGAAATAATGCCATACGCGCAAATGAACATACTCTGACTTCATGCAAGTTTTTCTAATAACATATATATATATATATATATATATATATATATATATATATATATATATATAATAAAATCAAGAAAAACTTTATTATTCAACTATTCAGATTTTAATACATTCGGAAATTAAAATTAATTATATCTAATTTATTATAAAGTCAAATTAATAACAATCTGATTTATTATGTTACATTTCAATATATCTCATGTGATTAAATATTCTAACTCAAGTAATTAAATCATGTAACAATTTTAATTCTAAATCATACATAGAAGAAGATGAGGAAAAAAAGAATAACAAGTATAATTTTTAACGTGGTAAAAATCCGAACTAGGGAAAACATCCACGGTGACCTCTACGCCACAAAACAAAAATTACACTACACAAGAATATAGGTTACAAGATATATAACAAACTAAACACACAAACAGACCTAATCTAAAGTACAAAATTTTTACCAACTCCTTTGGATTATTCTGACTTCTCCCAAGGCTCTGATGTTGTAGCTGTTCTCCCAGCTTTGTAACTCCTTGTTTCTTGTTTTAGCGAATTCCAACTCAGTCAAAACTGATCTCTCAACAACATTCTAGTTGTGCAAAATGTGTAAGTGAATATGTTCTAAATGCAAACCATGCAAGAACTTAATTCAAATCTAAACCATATAAGTTTTCTATAAAAACTTAACAAAAACACATTTGTAATCAAGCAAATAAGTTTTCTATAAAAACTTAATAAAATAAATTTTCAATCACAAATCTTCTAAACATTATTTATAAGAAATACATAGAACACTTATCATGGAGACACAACACGATTATTCAATCATTTAAAAAAAAATTATCAACCTCTCAAAATTATATTTTCAATTTTATGAGGAAAGTGTTTTACAAATTATTTCACAAATATGAGAAAATGGATCTTTTAAAAGATTTTCAATAAACATATAAGATCTAGAGAAATTCTGATTTAAACATGATATAGCATCTAACACAAAATAAGAATATTTAGATCAAAAAAATATTCAATAAAATTCGGATCTAAAAATCTAAGGAATTCTAGTTTTTGTAAAAAATTATTTCAGCATGAAAGCACATAAATTCTCTCAACAATACCACAATATTTCAATCTCTAAAGTAATGAGATGGTGTGTAAGATCATTTAGAATTCAAAAAACAAAAACAGAAAAGAGAAGAAGTAGAAATAACACAATGTGAAATAATATTCAGTCTCTCTCTTAGATATTCTCTCTAATTCTCAATATTTTTCTCTCCACAAATTTAAACCCTATTGTGTTTCTCATTCTAGATATCTGAACTAACTCCAATAAACTCTCAAATGATATTTATAAAGGTGAGAAATAATATTCTAGAAACATTAAAATCAAGGGTTCAGATTAAATGTTTTAATCCTGAGGCCGTGAATAATTCGAGTTGGAAGAGATTGAACAACTAAAACAGCTTAACTAACTAAGTCTATTATGAAAACCTAATATCACTAAAGATACAAAAAAAACTGGTATAGGGTTTTTGTGTAACAAACTCTCCAACGTTCAGATTATAACAGCTGACATGTAAATCAAAAGCACTCAATCTCAGCCAATGGGATCTAAAGAATATCTGACAGTTAAAAGGATGTAACTGAAAAGTATATAACTAACACAAAATCTATATCCCATATCTTTGTTTTAACAGTTGGAAGTTCCCTAGTCTATCCAAAAGGCTATGGTTGGTAGTAGATAGCTAAGTCCAAACCGCCAAAAAGGCAACTAAGTACGAAAATCTAAGCCTGACAAAAAGGCATGTTTAAATCTTAAGTCTTTTAAAATATATGTACTTACAAATCAAAGCCCAAGGCTGTAAGCCAAATAATTTGTATTGTTCCTATTCGTCCAACTCAGACAACCACTAAAAATACAAAAGAACGAAATGGTAATAGCTATTAGTCAAAAGAATATACACTAGCAGGTATGGCCTAATGAACTAAAGCTAAAATCTTATTGGACAAAATCTAAGGAAAACGACAAGGACTTCCAACAACTAAAGCTAGTAATGGTCAAATCACTTCTTAGTGCTCACATTGGTATATACGGCCGAAACAGTTCTAATCAAATAGCTAAGGTTTAAAAAAAATAAACCAATAAAATCAAAGCCATAAAAGTACACGTATAACTGTAGCTAAAGGTACTCCTCATATATTTAAAGGCATAAAAGACGCAATCACATAATGGTTATAACAGGTATACTCGATCTAAATTATTAAGGCTACCTAAGGCATAGCTAGATAAAATATGCAATAGGTATGGTGGATTTTCTAAAAATTATTTTTCATCTCAGATATTAATTTATTAATAAATTTCAAAAATTATTTTTAATAATGAAAACTTATGACCAATTTCATTAAAAAAATATTTTCAGCAGAAATATTGTAATTTCATTTTTAGAATAATTCTAGGCAATCAATCACATAAACAAAATTAATATATGCGTGAGTGTCTAATGTGTCAAGTGAAAATGTGCAACACACGTGAGTATCTTTACTCGGATATGTCGTTGTGTAGAGTCCAGGCCTGTTGAGTCGTCGAGTAACGTTGTATGATGTACCAAGGAGAAGGCTCCTAATAAAAAATAAGCTTTAACACAATATCCAAATTAGTTAAAATGCCTAAATAATGTAGGCTCAAGTAAGTCTAAGATTTATGGTGGCTCAATCTTCCCCTTTGGATATATGTGACAAAATCCTTTAAGTACATCATGGTACTCTTAGGAAAAAATAAAATAACCTAAGTCCTATACAACAATTACTATTCTACCCAATCCACAAAATGATCCTAGAAAATAAAATTTACAAGACTCAACTATACATTAATTACCCTAACACCTTTTTGTTACCCTAACACCTTTTTGTTATTTCCTGCATAAAACTTTAAAACCAAACTCAGAAGAACAAGTGTAAGATATTATAGAAATCGATAAATCATTAAAAACAAGATATCATCAAAATAATTCAAGAATCAAGGCGAATAAAATGATGTAGTCTTCTCCCCCTTTTTGTCTCAAATAGACAAAGAATAAAAACAATGATAACATGAGGAAGATTAAAAAAGATATAACAACCACAATAAACACATTAACAGCTCTAATAAAATGTCACTCTTAAATTGAAATGATTTTAATAGGTGTCTTTTGTATTGACAAACATCCATACCGTAAAATCCCAGCGAACATACTATGATTATGATAGAAAAATATGTAAATATGGTAGAAAATGAATAAAGCACATACATCTAGTCTTCAGGGACTCTAAAATAAAATCAAGGTTAATAGACATATTAGACATAATTTAAACAATATCATCATATTCTAGAGTAATCAACAAAAAAAGTTATCTCCCCCTTAATCAATGCTATGGTTACAAAAAATATTTTGCTAAGCATACAACCTATAAAGGGGTTCTAAATTCAAGAAATGAAATGAGAACAATAAGAATAAATTAAGTAACATGTTGTCTACCATGAGGTCATACATATAAAAATTCAGCATCATTCTTAGATATAAAAAGTAATCATATTTGTAACATGAAATCATATGATCAAGAAACATAGGATCAACACTCCAGACGATTAAATCTTATTCGAAGTGATCCTCTTTGATACCAATTGAAAATTCCCAGAATACGCCCATGAAACAATGCCATACGTGCAAATGAACATACTCTTATTTCATGCAAGTTTTTCTAATAACATATATATAATCAAATCAAGAAAAACTTTATTATGCAACTATTCATATTTTAATACATGCGAAAATTAAAATCATTTAAATCTGATTTATTCTAAAGTCAAATTACTAACAATCTAATTTATTACGTTAGAATTCAATATATCTCATATGATTAATTATTCTTACTCAAGTAATTAAATCATGTAAAAATTTTAATTCTAAATCATACATAGAAGAAGATGAGGAAAAGAAGAATCACAAGTATAATTTTTTAACGTAGTAAAAACCCAAACTAGGGAAAACATCCACGGTGACCTCTACGCCACAAAACAAAAATTCCACAAAACAAGAATATAGGTTACAAGTTATATAACAAACTAAACACACAAATATACCTAATCTAAGTACAAATTTTTTACCAACTCCTCTGGATTATTTTGACTTCTCCCAAGGCTCTGATGTTGTAGTTGTTCTCCCAGCTTTGTAACTCCTTGTTTCTTGTTTTAGCGAATTCCAACTCAGTCAAAACTGATCTGTTCACAAAATAATAGTTTTGCAAAACGTGTAAGTGAATATGTTCTAAAAGAAAACCATGCAAGAACTTAATTCAAATCTCAAGCATATAAGTTTTATACAAAAACTTAACAAAAACATATTTGTAATCAATCAAATAAGTTTTCTAAAAAAACTTAACAAGATAAATTTTCAATCATAAATCTTATAAACATTCTTTATAAGAAATACATACAACACGTATCATGGAGACAAAACAAGATTATTCAATCATTTAAAAAAAGTGTTCTTGATCTCTCAAAAATATATTTTTAATTTTATGAGGAAAATGTTTTACAAAATATTTCACAAATATGAGATAACAAATCTTTTAAGAAATTTTCAAAAAACATATAAGATCCAGAGAAATTCTGATTTAAACATCATATAGCATCTAGCACAAAATCAGAATATTTTGATCATAAAAATATTCAATAAAATTCGGATATAAAAATCCTAGGAATACTAGCTTTTGTAAAAAAATTATTTCAACATCAAAGCATATAAATTCTCTTTACAATAACAAAATATTTCAATCTCTAAATTTATGAGATGATGTGTAAGATCATTGAGAATTCAGAAAATAAAAACAGAAAAGAGATGAAGTAGAAATAGCACAATGTGAAATAAAATTCAATATCTCTCTTAGATATTCTCTCTAATTCTTTATATTTTTCTCTCTACAAATTTAAACCCTCTTGTGTTTCTCACTCAAGATATCTGAACAACTAACTCCAATAAACTCTCAAATGATGTTTATATAGGTGAGAAAATAATATTCTGGAAACATAAAAATCAAGGGTTCAGATTAAAAGTTTTAATCCCGAGGTTGTGATTAATTAGAGTTAAAACAGATTTAACAACTAAAACACCATAACTAACTCAGTCTGTTATGAAAACCTAATATCACTAAAGATACAAAACGAACCGGTATATTGTTTTTGTGTAACAAACTCACCAGTGTTCATATTGTAATAGCTGACATGTAAATCAAAAGTACTCAATCTCAGCCAATGGGATCTAAACAGTATCTGGCAGTTAAAAGGATGTAACTAAAAAGTATATAGCTGACACAAAATCTGTATCCCATATCTTTGTTTTAATTATTGGTAGTTCCCTGGTTTATCCTAATAGTTATAGTTGGTAGTAGATAGTTAAGCCCAAACGTCCAAAAAGGCAACTAAGTACGAAAATCTAAGCCTGACAAAAATGCATGGTTAATCTTAAGGCTTTTAAAATATATGAACATACAAATCAAAGCCCAAGGCTGTAAGACAAACAATCTGTATTGTTCCTATTCGTCCAACTCGGACAACAACTAAAAATACAAAAGAACAAAATGGTAATAGCTATTAGCCAAAAGAATATACACTAGCAGGTATGGCCTAATGAACTAAAGCTAAAATCTTATTGGACGAAATCTAATGAAATCGACAAGGACTTCCAACAGCTAAAGCTAGTAATGGTTAAATCACTTCTTAATGCTCACATTGGTATATATGGCCAAACAGTTCTAATCAAATAGCTAAGGCTTAAATAAAATAAACCAATAAAATCAAAGCCATAGAAGTACAACTATAACAGTAGCTAAAGGTACTCCTCATATATTTAAAGGCATAAAAGATGAAATCACCTAATTGTTATAACAGATCTACTCGACCTAAATTATTAAGGCTACCTATGGCATAGCTAGATAAAATATGCAACATGTATGGTAAATTTTCTAAAAATTATTTTTCATATCTGAAAATTAATTTTATTTATAAATTTTGAAAATTATTTTAATAATGAAAAATTATATCCAGTTTCATTTAAAAAAATATTTTCAACAAAAATAATGTAATTTCATTTTTCGAAGAATTCTAGGCAATCAATCACATAAACAAAATTAATATATGCATGACCATCGAATGTGTCAAGTGCAAATGAGCAACACACGTGAATACCTTTACTCGGATATATCATTGTGTAGAGTCGAGGCATGTTGAGTCGTTGAGTAAAATTGTATGATGTACCAAGGATAAGGCTCATACTAAAAAAATAAGTTTTGACACAATATCCAAATTAGTTGAAATGCCTAAATATTATAGACTCAAGTAAGTAAAAGATTTAGGGTGTTTCAATCTCCCCCTTTGGATATTTGTGACAAAACCCTTTGAGTACTTCATGGTACTCTTAGGAAAAAAATAAAATAGCCTAAGTCCTATACAACAATTACTATTCTACCCAATCCACAAAATGATCCTAGAAAATAAAAATTACAAGACTCAACTATACATCAATTACCCTAACACCTTTTTGTGATTTCCAGCATAAAACTTTAAAACCAGACTCACAAGAACAAGTGTAAGATATAACAGAAGTTGATAAATCGTTAAAAATAAGATATCATTAAAATAATTCAAGAATCAAGACGAACAAAATGATGTACTCTTCTCCCCCCCCCCCCCCCCCCTTTTGTCTCAAATAGACAAAGAATAAAAACAATAATAACATGAGGAAGATTAAAAAAAATATAACAACTAAATATATTAAGGGTTCTAATCAAGTGTCACTCCTACATTGACATGATTTTAAGAGTGCCTTTTGTATCGACAAACATCCATACCTTAATGTAATACCCCGTAATTTTAAATGACTTTTAAAATGGGTTATATTTTAAATTAATGGATTAATTAGATTTTATTATTAATTAATTCATTCGGGTTTTATCCAGACGGTGGATATTAATATGGATGATTCTGAATATTACTTAAAGATATTTAGGTAATATATGAATGTGATGTCATTGAGATGACCGTATGATATAAATTCGGTAATTTATATTTTTTAGTCAGACGCGGTATGGGACGTGTCGGGACTAGTTTATTAAATTAAAAAGGAAAATTTATTTTCTATCGACCTAATAGTCATTTCAACTGCGTCGTTGCGTCCGGAAGGTTCGAAATAGTCAGAAAAGTCTATTTGGATGTTAATTTTGAGTTTCGAGTCATTTGGGAATGAATAGACAACCCGAAAGGGTATTTTGGTCATTTTTCTAGGGGGATAAATAGTGATTTCGGATTTGGAACTATTATAAGTATTGGTAGATTAAGTGAATGGGAGTTATTCATCTCCTCTTCACAAATAAGAGCAGCCATCTTCTTAGAGTGAGAGTAAGAGTGCTTGGGAAGGGAAAAGTCACTTGGGAAGGTGAAGAACAAGAACCAAGGTTCACCACCACCAACCACCACCAGCCACCACCGGAGTTTGACCGGAGAAGGGACAACCAACTGAGATAAACTACACCAAAGGATCAGACCTACACTAAAGGCAAGTGTTTGATAATGGCAATTTAAGTTTGTATATTGTCCATGTTAGAATAGTATGAAAAGAGAAGATTATTCATGTTTGGAAGAAATAATGGAATGATTAAATGGATTTCTGGAAACTGAAATGATATAGGAATTGAACTTATGTTTTAAGTTGATATTAATCCACGAAATAGCCATGAATCTGTTGAAGAAAGTATGGAAACCATTGATGTGTTCTTGAAGATGTTATGATAATAATTTTCTGGAAATATGGAGATAAACATGCTTTTTAATCCAATCCCTTGACGATTCTAGGATGTTTAGAGTATTGAAAATCGTTCATATATGTTGGGATATCATGTAGAAATAATCATAACTCATTTTGGAGGTTAATATGAAGGTTTGAATGTGTAAAAATGGTGAAACCCGTAGTTGCAGGAAATCAGGCCTGGACCTGAGGGATCGATCGATCGACCCCTACCTTCGATCGATCGACCTCCCCTGATTAAGTAAAGTTGTTTCTTTTTTAAATGTCGATTCTTATCCCGAAACTTTTATGGATCTTTGGTGATTATTATTTGAATATTTTGGGACTTAGAAAATATCAGTAAACCCTTGTTAAGATTTGAAATAATTGGATTTAGATTCAAATGATTTAAATGATGAAAATTATATCGAATGGAATTTCGGTTTCTAGATTCGTTTGTTAATTTCCGAATGGTGATGTATGAGGATTTAAGATAGTACCAGTAGGGATGATTTTATATAATACCTGGGTATCCTTAAGTTTAGAAGAGGGTTTAATCCTAAGTGAAAGAATAGGTATTTATAAGAGATTTGAAACTATCGGTTTTAACCGTAATTAAAAGGAGAATTAAATTCGTAGTAATTCGGGAGAAATAATGCTATGGACCAGTAGGATATTAGTGACTTCTTACTGAATATATGTTGAGGAAAATCCTATTTGAATCTTGTACATTGAGAGAGGGTAGCCTTAGGGTATGAGGTTATCCCAATCACGTATTTAAAGTTGACGACCCTCCTCGATCGACAAAGTTAAGTAGTAGTGTAATGGAGGGGTTCCTTGTTTGGATTTCGCTTTACAAGACGCTCCGCGCATGAACCTTAACGACGTCGGGAGTGGAGTGGTGTTAGGATAAATGAATAATTAAATTATAAGAGCATAGTGGTATGGCTCCTAGATAGAAATGGGAGTTTGGAACATATTTGGTTGAAAGAAGATATGAGGTTATCCCGATCGCATCGTTGAAGTTGTCGGACCTTCTCGATCGACAAAGTTAAGTAGTAGTGTAATGGAGGGGTTCCTTGTTTGGATTTCGCTTTGCGAGATGCTCCGCGCATGAACCTTAACGAAGTCGGGAGTGGAGAGATGTTATAGGATGCGAGGATAATTAAATTATGAAGTAAAGATATGATATATTATTACGTAGAATATAATGCTATGTATGGGAAATATCTTAGGGAAATGATAATTACCTTATTGATATTATATTATAGGTATGATAATACCTATTTGATTGATTAATGATTTATGTATATGACATACCTAGCTTACTTTCTATCGGTGGGAGGTTTACGCGTGAGGGCAGTCATATCCTAATGAATCCATGGGATCTTTGATTTGTCGCTCGAGAACATAGGTCTATGAAAGACTTATCGGGGAAATGATAAGTTCGTTGACTGTGGGTGCGTAGGTATGTGCGTGACCCATGGATACGAGAACTATGTTCGCCTCCAATTTATTTGTTGTTGTTTGTGGTTCGTGGAATCTTACCGAACCTTTAGTCCCCTATTCGGCAACCTGCGATGATGGGACATGATAGCAGAGTAATGCATTACACCGCAGCTGTGACTCGGGGTGTTGTATTATATATGAATATATATATAATGGGTTAAATGAATGAATGAATTTATATTGTGGTTAAATCTATCTACGATGATAATTGTAGATAACGGTGAATAATGGAATTTAGTTAATAAATATTTATTGAAAAGCTTAACTCATGTTAATGAGAAACTATTCATAATAATGAGTAATGATTCATGTTAATGAGAAACTAATAAAGGAGAAATGTAAATGATTAATAATGTGACGTATGGTATGGGACATACGGGGATTATGATATGGGAAATGGAATTATAATATGGAGACTAAAAAGAGGAACCACTAACTAGGAAGTTAATAGGAAACGTTAAGTGTGCACTCTAGTTGAGAGGTGAGAATTTGAAAGTGAGAGTTGGATCTAACATGTACATAATAAATGCTTTATTGCACTTGTTAAATACTTGTTGTTTTAAAAATACTCTACACATTCGGGCTCTGACCCGTTTCCTTGCATATTTTCTCTTCTATTGTATCTCTATATCAGGTGTCCAGCAACAGGGACGCCAACCATAGTTGATTTTGACGAGCTATGGAGCTATGGAAGTTTTGCGTAGACGCTTATCATCTTTTTGATTCACAGTATTCTTAGTTAGGGCATGTCGCCCAAAGGATTCAGTTATCTTTTCTATTAAGGTCAAATTATATTGTATTCGGGACTTTTTAATACATTTAACATTGTTGGGATTATTGTAAAGGATTTATATTATTTGGGAATGTTTATTCCAGTTTCATTTAAATTCTTTTGAGTTATTTATTTGGTTATCTGTGTTGTAGAATAAAATGTGTTGTGTTATTCTTAAAAATGGAAAAAGGTTTTGTTGAAATTTAAATTGGAGAGTTTTTAACACCAGTTTAATTGAGTATTGGGTGAGTTGTAAATGTTTTCGACAGTGATGCTAAGAATGAGCCAACTGTATATTCTGTTTTAATTTGGTATGGGACTGGCCACCCGGTATTTAATTAGGCGGGGTGTTACACCTAAATTCTCAGGGGACATATAATTGCCATTATTATGACAGAAAAATATGTAAATATGGTAGAAAATGAATAAAGCCCATACATTTAGTCTTCAGAGACTCTCAAATAAATTTAAGGGTAATAGACATATTATACATAATTTAAACAAGATCGGCATGTTCTCAAGTAATCAACAAAAAAAGGTATCTCCCCCTTAATCAATGGTATGGTAACAAAAAATATTATGCTAAGCATACGAACTATATAGGGGTTCTAAATTCAAGAAATAAAATGAGAACCATAAGAATAAATTAAATAATATGTTGTCTACCATGAGGTCATACATATAAAAATTCAGCATCACACTTTGATATAAAAAGTAATCAGATTTATAACATGAAATCATATGATCAAGAAATATAGGATCAACAATCCAGACGGTTAAATCTTATTTGGAGCGACCCGCTCTGATACCAATTGAAATTCCCAAAATACGCCCATGAAACAATGCCATACGCTCAAATGAAGATACTTTGATTCCATGCAAGTTTTTCTAATAATATATATATAATCAAATCAAGAAAAACTTTATTATTTAACTATTCAAATTTTAATACATTCAGAAATTAAAATCAATTAAATCTGATTTATTTTAAAGTCAAATTAATAACAATCTGATTTATTACATTACAATTCAATATATCTCATGTGATTAACTATTCTAACTCAAGTAAGTAAATCATGTTATAATTTTAATTCTAAATCATATATATAAGAAGATGAGGAAAAGATTAATAACAAGTATAATTTTTTAACGTGGTAAAAACCCAAACTAGGGAAAAATCCACGGTGACCTCTACGCCACAAAACAAAAATTCCACAACACAAGAATATAGGTTACAAGCTATTTAACAAACTAAACACACAAACAAACCTAATCTAAGTATGAAATTTTTACCAACTCCTCTGGATTATTTTGACTTCTCCCAAGGCTCAGATATAGTTGTTCTCCTAGCTTTGTAACTCCTTGTTTCTTATTTTAGTGAATTACAACTGAGTCAAAACTAATCTCTCAACAACATACTAGTTGTGCAAAACGTCTAAGTGAATTTGTTCTAAATGCAAACCATGCAAGAACTTAATTCAAATCTCAAGCATATAAGTTTTCTACAAAAACTTAACAAAAACACATTTGTAATCAAGAAAATAAGTTTTCTATAAAAACTTAACAAAATAAATTTTCAATCATAAATATTATAAACATTCTTTATAAGAAATATATACAACACTTATCATGGAGAAACAACAAGATTATTCAATCATTTAAAAAAAGTGTTCTTAATCTCTCAAAAATATATTTTTTATTTTAAAAGGAAAGTGTTTTTCAAATTATTTCACAAATATAAGAAAACGTATATTTTAAAAGATTTTCATTAAACATATAAGATTCGGAGAAATTCTGATTTAAACATCATATAGAATCTAACACAAAATCAGAATATTTAGATCATAAAAATATTCAACAAAATTCGGATCTAAAAATCTAAGGAATTCTAGTTTTCGTAAAAAATTATTTCACCATGAAAGCACATAAATTCTCTCTACAATAACATAGTATTTCAATATCTAAAGTTATGAGATGATGTGTAAGATGATTGAGAATTCAAAAAACAAAAACAAAAAAGAGATGAAGTAGAAATATCACAATGTCAAATAACATTCAATCTCTCTCTTAGATATTCTCTCTAATTCTCTATACTTTTCTCTCTAAAAATTTAAATCCTCTTGTGTTTCTGACTCTAGATATATAAACAACTAACTCCAATAAACTATCAAATGATGTTTATATAGGTGAGAAAACAATATTTCAGAAACATTAAAATCAAGGGTTCAGATTAAAAGTTTTAATCCCGAGGCTGTGATTATTTCAAGTTAAAACAGATTTAACAACTAAAACAACTTAAGTAACTCAGTCTGTTATGAAAACCTAAAATCACTAAAGATACAAAACAAACTGGTATATGGTTTTTGTGTAACAAACTCTCCAACGTTCATATTGTAACAGCTGGCATGTAAATCAAAAGCACTCAATCTCAGCCAATGGGATCTAAAGAATATCTAGTAGTTACACGGATGTAACTAGAAAGTATATAGCTGACACAAAATCTATATCCCATATCTTTGTTTTAACAGTTGGAAGTTCCCTAGTCTATCCTAACAGCTATGGCTAGTAGTAGATAGCTAAGCCCAAACCTCCAAAAAGGCAACTAAGTACAAAAATCTAAGCCTGACATTAAGGCAAGGCTAAATCTTAAGGCTTTTAAAATATATGTACATACAAATCAAAGCCTAAGGCTGTAATCCAAACATCATGTATTGTTCCTATTCATCCAACTCGAACAACCACTAAAACTACAAAAGAACGAAATGGTAATAGCTATTATCCAAAAGAATATACACTAGTAGGTATGGACTAATGAACTAAAGCTAAAATCTTATTGGACGAAATCTAATGAAATCGGAAAGGACTTCCACCAGCTAAAGCTAGTAATAGTCAAATCACTTCTTAATGCCCACATTGGTATATACGGTCGAAACAGTTCTAATCAAATAGCTAAGGTTTAAAAAAAATAAACCAATAAAATCAAAGCCATACAAGTACACCTATAACAGTAGCTAAATGTACTGCTCATAAAATATGCAACAGGTATGGTGGATTTTCTAACAATTATTTTTTATATTAGAAAATTAATTTTATTAATAAATTTTGAAAATTATTTAAATAATGAAAACTTATAATCAATTTCATTTAAAAAAATATTTCTTGCAAAAATAATTAATTTCATTTTTAGAAGAATTCTTGGCAATCAATCACATAAACAAAATTAATATATGCATAAGTGTCTAATGTGTCAAGTCCAAATGTGCAACGCACGTGAATACCTTTACTCGGATATGTCATTGTGTAGAGTCGAGGCATGTTGAGTTGTCAATTAACGTTGTATGATGTACCAAGGATAAGGCTCGTATTAAAAAATATATTTTGACACAATATCCAAATTAGTTAAAATGCCTAAATAATGTAGACTCAAGTAAGTTAAAGATTTAGGGTGTTTCATCGGGGTAGATGTATTGCCCATATATATCACCTTTTTATTACAATATTAGGCTCTAATCATGTTGCACCCTAGATGTCATGGCAATGCTAAATGCTTGTGCTACGATGACTACTACCTAAACTGTGATCACAGTACCCTAGTATGCTTGTGGCTCTGGCCGCGTCTCCCTCTCTAGTGTTGTCCTCGTTACATGAGCTGGTATACCTCTCCTGGTCTTTGATATCTGAAACCAAACCAAACTTGTATGAGATTCCATTTAAATACATAATAGTACCAAAATAACAAAAATGCGCAATATGAAACAACAGTCCTAAACGTAGTGCTCTATATCAAAGAAACACAACACTAACAATATAGCAAGTTCGCACAGATCCTAAAAAAACTAAAACTTGATGCTCTGATAACAACCGTCCCTCCTTGCCTAATCTAATACCGGGTCATCAGTCATTTATTAAAATTAAACATAAATCCAATATGATTTCATTTTTAGCATCATTGTCGCAACAAATTATAATAATATTAAACCATACATCGAAGTGAAATGACACGATAACTGATAAGCATAAATATAAATAACGTAAACCGAATAAACCATCGGTTACCACAAATAATAATCCAACGTAACATAATACTGAGAAGTGAATAAATATCTGATAGAAACGAAAAGTCCTATCTAATTACGGATAACATGCCCAAAAGGAAATACTTAAACTAAAACTGAATCCTATCTAGATAGAAATGAACTAAGGCAGTTACAATAAATCTCACAATATCCACAGGTACTGCACGCGATCGAAAGAATGAGAGACTAACCCTATTGTCCTTTCTACCCCACATCCGGGGTATTATAAATAAAAATATATTTTCCAGCGGGTCAAATACTGAAAACATTTGAAAATATTTTTAAGTATTTAAATGCTTTAAATAAAAAACGTATAGTGTATTACCTTCGTAATTACTTTATCTATAGTTTTAAACACATGAGATGAGTCCTCACCTCTCATCTATAGTGCGCACTTCACGTATTCATTTTATTATTCTACTCATACTACCCTGTCTAACTAGGATAATAACCGCTATCATAGCCATCTGACTAATAATTACCATTAGCTAAATATTTACTACCCCTACTAGGTATACTTTCATAAATAATAACATAACTACAAGCATGTTATAAATAGATATACACAATATATCATATGCATATGCATATATTATATATTATATATCACTTGCTATATACGTATAAATCGCATCCCTAGAGCATGGAACTTGGGAATGCAGCCCTAGTGTGTTATCAGGCTCCAGGGTATACCACGCACCACAATTAGTCCACCGAGTCAGAATCTCACCACCGAACCCAAATGTAAACACAAACAGCGGAACCGATCATAAATATATATCCGGGAGTCATAACCATACTATATTGCACAAAACCGATGATATACCCAACATTAGATGCTGCTTGGGAGAAGACATGCCACAGTCATATCCCCTCTTACCTTAAGAGACTACCACTTAGATGAAATAGGCCATGGTCAGCATAAGTCGCTGCCAGGTCACATCAGTCATCCAAGCATTAGCCGTTGCTAGGGTTCAAATGGGTCGCGATGCCTACTCCCCTACTAGTTACATGATGGTTGTCTTGTTTCTAGATGGATTAAATACTTATCTCACTTATTCACATGTCAGGTGCTCTATACTCGTGACATTACCTTTACGACTTCTATAAATAGGAGTGTTGACCTCACTATTAGGGAGAGGAACCAGTTGGCAAAGCCCTGCCAAACTCTCAACTCTCTCTCTTTAGACATCACCACATCTGGGGGTTCACCCCTTACTGGATCGGCACTAGGTCAAGCCTTAAAGGTCACATCCCGAGTTGCCCACCTTAGCTACATTAATGTATTGTCTACTCTAATCTATCTTGTACGCATCTAATGGCATCACAATCTTGTACTGTACAATGTATAAAATGAGATTAGTGCACCAAAGTGGATGTAGGATCATTTTTCTAGTTGAACCACTCTATATCTTGTGTTTATCTCCTTTTACTTGTTTAATTTTTTCTTTACACTTGATATGATGGTTGAGAAGGGTATATGCCCAATTTCTCGTATCATCATTCTAGCGCCGCCTGTGGGAAATGAGGAACTAAATATAGTTTCCTTTTATATTTTAGGGTTCCTTACACCTTATTTCATTTATAGGGGCACCTTGGGACATTGTCCCATGAGTGAGATTTGGGTTGTGGGACTCATGCTTTTACATATAAACCCTCCCTTCAAGGGATTGTTTGTTTCTAAATATGTTTATTGGTCTTCTTTTTTATGACCTCAGATCTGTTTTCTATACCTCGATGATGTTACCTTACCTAGATAGTGTTGAAAAGCGTAAAAGGCTATAGCCTCATGAAGGTCGGTAACTAGGGATGAGTTGTATTTACTTATTTATGCTCTTTACACCTATGATCTAGGGTTTGCTACTATATTTTGCTATTTTTTCACCTAATGACTATTTTATCCTTAGTAGACTTCTACTAAGACTTATCTGTACATTTTCTGTGGGGTAAACTCAGGTCCTGGATTCAATTTTGGGATCTCACCCTCCATTGCCTCAAGCAGGATGTGTCCTAGCAGTTTAACTGCCTGTAGGACATAACCCTTCTATTATAGTTGGTGCATAGCTTCACTCCTTTAGTTCACACTTGAGGAAAATGGATTACGATAAATTGTCCTTACACTCAACTATGGTGAGATCTGCCTTTATAAAGCTATGGCAGTAACTACATGTGTATAACAAGTTGTGGCCTCAACAGTGTAATTTTGCAGACTATCAAAGACTGTATTTATGTTACAATACTTGGTTCTTTCTTTACATTCCTTGGTTTTTTCACCACTGTTTAGTTCATCTCAGAGTATATATTTTTAAAGATTGACATGGCAGAAGTCATGGAAGGAAGCTCTAGGTCAGGTTCGCAACAGAATGAAGAGATAGCCCAATTTGTAAGCTACATCAACCATCTATATGACATTCATGCCTCTCTCTAAGGCCAAGTCAATATACTGGCATAAAGGGTTTTGATGTTGGAGTCTGCAGACTTCACCTCCATGAAGAAGGCCGTAACACCATAAGTTACAGAGGATAAGGCCGCAACTAAAGTCCCTAAGAAGAGGAACCAGGAAGAGCCAAAGCCAGAGAAGGCTTATGAAGACTACACTCCATTGACCGTAAGTGTTGAGGACATCCTTGAAAGAATCGGGGAGGACAAATTGCTAAAGTGGCATGAGAAGATTGAATCCCCTCCCCACAAGAGAGACCAAAATAAATGGTGTAAATTTCATCAAGACCATAGCTACAACACCAGTACCGCTTCACCTTGAAAGATGAAATTGAGAGGCTTGTTGGGCAGGGGATGCTCCAGGGATTCACAAAGGGCACATCCTACAACTGAAAGAGCATGCCTAGTTTTAACTTCAAAGCATTTCTATTTCTATTTTTGTGAATCTCTTTATAGTTTTTTCTTATAGACTTCGTATTTCACTAACAAAGTAAAAAATAGATATATAAATACATGAATGGCCTATTTAGTCATGTTTTATTTCTTGTTCTCCTCATTTAAAATCTCATGAAAGTGCTTCATCTTAAACAAATTTCAAGGGAAAAATGACAAATTATCTCGAAAGATTATTTTTCGGGAGGAGTCTATGGGGGGGGGGGGGGGGGGTGACGACCTTAATCGTATCATAATGCCCCTCGTGATGCACAAACATAAGGAGGTATATAATGCTTATTTTCGTAAATCCAATCATTTTTAGGGATGATTCTATAAAGCTTAGGGTCTCAAGATACCCCCTCTCAGCTGTCGGGATGCATCGATCAACCTTGAGGGCTCACAATACTCATTATTTGTCGTGGGTGGTTTATTCACAACCCAGTTTGTGGAGGCTTAAAAGTACCTATCTTGGCGAGGCTTGATAACACCTAGCCTAGGGAGGCCTGAAAATACCCATCTGGACGTAGGTGGATTATTGACAACCCAGCCAGAGGAGGATGGAAAATGCCCCAAAACAAAGGAAAAAAGGAAGCTACAGTCAATTGGAAAAAAGTGGGTCAAGGACATTATTGTCCGCGATAAGGGAAATTATTCTCTATAGTCCACCAATCCAACATTGTTGTAGCAACATTTCCAATCCCAGTTCTTCACAACGCAAAAGGGAAATTTTTACCCAACCATTTTCTTATTGGAAGCGGCATACACATAAATGTTTAAAGAATTATCTGAAGCCTATGGCCGCAACCTCTTAGGCCACAACCAATTTTCAACAAGATCCACACAACTGCAGCCTATCGCTAAAGTTTGCAAGCCTATGTTCTATTATTTAAAAGAATTGTGCAATCATTCAAGGTTAAAAATAGTATAATTCCACAACCTATTCAAAACAATCACATAGTATAGAAATCAGTATGCAAATAAGGGTGTTCATAACCGTGTATAAGTAGAAACAAAAGTTCAATGTTCTGTATAAATTACAAGATGATTAATATGGCCGCAACCCTGTGTGATTACAAAATAGAATATGGTTGCATCCCAAAAAAGATTACAAAAAGAATGAGAACGGATTGAAGTCCGCTATGAGGTCCCGTCCTCATCTTCATCTTCTTCGTCATCTGTAGTGGTCTCAGTCTCCTCATCAGCGTTAGTGACATACTCCTTCTACTTTCTAGCTCTCTCCTTCGTAGCAACCCTTAGCTCTACCACACAGTCCATATGCTCAGCATCACCAAGCTTCCAAGTAAGGACTTTTTCCTTTGATTCAGTGAAGTTTTTAACCACCCTTTGCCTAACCTCTTGGAATTCGTGGAGGTAGGCCTTGTTATTGTCCAGGAAAAAGTCCTTGAAATCTTATAAGAAGCCACACCATTTTTAGTAGCCTTCTTCAAGGTTGCAGCATGATTATAGTCCTTTGGTTTAAGGGTCGCGACATGCTCACCATGGAGTTTTGGGAGTGTTACAGAGTGACTTTGAACCATTTTGTCATTCTTTTTCTGCACCAAGTTTAAATTTTATTTAGAGGATAAGGCTTGCCTAGAAAGCTCCACAGCCTTAGCCTCAGTAGCTGCGATGGATTTTGTTGCCTTAACAAAATTCTACTCGGCCTCATTAGTAGCTTCATTAATAGCCTCAGTAGTTGCAACGGAGGAACTTTTGCCAGCTACAAAGGACATAACCCTAGCATTTTCAAGTTTAGCCTTATGGCTTGTCTTCGCAGCTTGGTGGTGGTTATACAGCTTCTCATATCTGGCTCTCAAGGCTAAAGTAGACTCCGTAACCTGAAAAGTGAAGTTCTAAAGTCAGAACTATGAAAATAAAATATGAAAAAGGCCAAAAGTGTGTGAATATTTACCTTTAGAAAACTATAAAGGGTGTAATCCCCCAGATCCTCCGCGTCCTCATCAGTAAGATGGGACACATCAAAAGCCTTCACATCCTTTTTCATTCTTCAGACGACTGTGTCAATTGTGTCACAAGGTAATTTGGGGTCAAGTTGCCTCAATTAAGCCCGCAGATGACCCTTCACAACCTTGCTCTTTGGAGTTGGCAAATTTGCATTGATAGTCATCACCCTCTGCATCGAGCTACTAGTGGTGGAAACGTGAAGGAGGATGTCCCCATGAAAATCTGTGCTAGTTGACATTAGATCGGTCATGACAAGGTTCTCTCGAATGTCATCATCCATTGGGGGTTCATTTTGTTGACCAACTACCACGACATCTCTAACAAGGGTTGCATATTTTTCAACAGTTAGGTTGGTGGCCTCAGTTTCAATGATCACATACCCACTAGCAGTTGTGATTCCCTCCTTGGGAACCCTCATTCTCTTTTTTCCCTTCTTCCTAGGATCCTAGTTGAGGCTAAGAATGTCCTCATCCATTTCATTTAGTCATGCTGCAAGAAGTTCACAATCAATATCCTTAGCACCCCCTGAAGTGGAAGAAAACCAGTTAAGAATCAAGTCCAGAATAGAGGCCACAACAAAGCATGTTAAATGGAAGTATCTGAATTACCTTCTGTAACTATTTTTTTAGGTTGGTGCTTGGACGCAAAATATCCTTGTTCAAAGATTGATGTAGAGGTAATAAGCTTAGAAAATTTCTTCTTTTTATTGCTTAAGTTGACTGCGTTCTCAACTCTCTTTACCGGCCTACTATTAAGCTTCAGGCTGTCAAGAGCTATACCGAAGTGTTAGTATGTGCCGCAGAGAATAAAATAAAGGGTAAAATAAAAGTATTAGAGAGAATACAGACTGTAGCAAGTGAATACCTTCTTTGGAAGGATGTCCCCACGTCCGCGGCATCTTAAAAGACTTTTCCCTCTTACTTTCCTCAGGGAAGATTTCCCATCTTTCCTTAGACACAAAGAAAAATTTTATTTTCTAGTTTTTAACATTGGTAGGCCCATCAGTATACAGATATTGATCTCCACTCCACAACTTGAAGTAATAGTGACATCTCTAAATCATGCTAGTGCGAAAAATCACTTTTGTCATCAACCTTCAGCAGTCCCAACACATTAAACTAATCCTATTTATATCCTTCCCAATGAGCTTGCTCCACATGATCGTCCAGGTTAGTTAAGGCTTCATCATATCCATCCAACCAGAAAGCTTTGAGTTGTTTATGGAAGTGAAAAGTTAGTCCTCCTACTCTGTCTTAGTGCTTCTTGATGGCTTTATCTTTCTCTTGTAATAAAGATGGTTGGTAAGACAATGTCTTCTTAGTTCTCTCTCCATCCATAGTTGGCTGAATAATAACTACCTGTCTAGAGGATTAGCCAGACTCGATTTTATTCTTCTTTAATTTAAGCTCCTCTAACAGTCTAGCATTCTCAAGTTTTGGGAAAGAGGCGCCTTCGTTCGGCGCTACTTCAGCCAATTTTTTTAAGCTCTCCAACTCATTCCTCGAATAATTATTATCTTTCTTAGGAAGAGTAGCGACCTCCCAGTCACTTTCCACTTCTCTAGTTATCACGAATTCATTTTTCCTAAAGGCAAATGTAATCACTTATAGCTTCTAATCAAAGACCCAACCTGCACTTATTCCCTCATATTTGGCTTTATAGTCAGAGTGGAGCAACACCCAAGAAAGATTATAGTCATCTTACAGCTGCTCAATTATCTTGCCGTATGCAACGTTGTTTGCCACTACCCTATCAAAAAGACTATGCAAATGAACATAGGCATCTTTCACTTGATCTGAGGTATTTGGGTTAGGCAACCCTTATAATTCTATTTCAGTCAAACTCACATGGCCAGCTTCAAGTATATTATTGCAACATTTTAAAAGGTGGGATTCAATAGACATAATCATAATCTTCCTGGCATTAAACTAGAAATTCATAAGTATAAGAATATACGTCCGACTAAGGAAATCAATCAATAGCAATTAAATAGTGAAGAATATCAGAAGGATCACGCAACTTCTTCATTTCATTACTGTAACACCCCGCCTAATAAGATACCGGGCGATCACTCCAATATTAAATTAAAACAGGAGTCTCATATGGATCATTCTTAGCATCACTGTCGAAAGCCCATTTAATTACTAATATCCTATTAGGTGAGCGTTAAAAACTTTTACTTAACTACTCTTTTTACGATCAAATTAAAACATCCACAGTTATATGCGTAAATGAAACTGAAATAAATTAAAATAACCGAACACTCGGTTCAAATATACAACCATATTGAATGCTGTACTGAAAGAATAAATAAATGCAATTGAGCCATTGTCTCGAATGTTTATACAGTACCTCCTATCTAGAGTACAAGGATGGAAGCGGCTATCAAAACCTGCACGCATCCACAGCTGCTGCAGCTGACGTCTGACTCGAAAGAATTTTCATCCAGGCGTCCCTGTGTCTGGACACCTATATATATACAGTATAGAGAAAGAAAGGAGAGTAGACAAAAGGGTCAGAGCCCGAATGTTTAGAAAATATTTTGCAAGTGCATAAATGCTTTATTTTTAGAAAAATAGTTTTTTTATCTCATATTTAAATTGGTATCGCACTCTCATGAGATACCCCTCACCTCTCCTCTAACAGTGCACACCTAGCGCATCCCTATAAACATCCTAGTCAAGCTACCCTGCTAAACTAGTCTAATACCCAACCACTATCTAACCTCGATAGTCAAACAGGTGTACTAAGGGCTAAACTTCACTCTAATCTCGACACTATGCCATGTTCGTGTGTGGGGTGTCTCGCGAAGCGAAATCCAAACAAGGAACCCCCCCGATACACTACTATGCAGCAAGGTCGATCTTTGAGATCCGCCAGCCCCTCAGTACAGAAAGATATATATAATATATATACCATAAACATTTAAATAATATTAGAGCACTAAGGATTAAACTTCTCCCCAGTCTCAACACAATGCCATATTCGTGCGTGGGGTGTCTCGCGAAGCGAAATCCAAACAAGGAACCCCCCCCCGATACACTACTATGCAGCACGGTCGATCGTCGGGATTCATTAGACCCTCGGCACTCGATTTATACATATACGTACATCTACAATATACGTCCGGATAATATCTCCCGGACTGAGGATTACTTGATACATATAGTATTTATAAATACTTATCCTTTTCATTTCAAAAACTTCCATTTCCCTTCTCATATCCAGGAAATGTATTTATAGAAGCCAATTCATTATCATGAATTGCTTTAACAAATCATATACTTTTTGAAAGCCAATTTTATTAACATAAAAATGCTTTTCCTTTATCAATTATCCCATTTCCCTTTTTATACTCAGGAAATGTATTCAAAGACATTTTCATTATCATAAAAATGCTTTGATCATGACATATGCTTCCACATCCCTTCTTCCATCCGGGAAGTGTTACCGAAGCCAAATAATATAACCCATTTCCCTTCCTATATCCAGGAAATGTAATTAAAGCAAATCCATTATTATGAAATGCTTTAATAAACGCGTTCTAAGACCGCCCGTCCAGATTTCTCCACTGTGCGCGCCCCTAAATTGATATCATCTTCTAGGGCCTCCAAGACAACCTGGGATCCTATATCGAAAGACGTCGGGAAGCGACCATGTGCCTGCGGGATAGTCAAGACCACACCCAGAATCTCCTAACCAGCGCAGAAAATATAACAACAAACGCTCACATGGCCTATAGGACTATATCCACCCTGCATCATTAGCCAGGGGGCTTCACCATACGAACGCAACTTCCCTTATGATAGCGATTTAGAGAGGTGTGTATCCTCATTTTTATTATTTATGAAAATCATTTGTCTTTCCATTTTGAAAACATTTATATATTATTTTCAAAATCATTTTCATCATATCATATATATACTTTAATCACATAGTATATACATATACCCTATATTCATCCTTGAATATACATAAATGGCCATATTTGCCAACTATATATAGCGATGACCATTAATCCCAAAGATTCCCTCGAGGAATCATAATCATGCTTTCATATAAGCATGATACTAAACCCAAAGTATTTCCTTACTTTGTTCAATACTAATTACCTAAATCATCTCTTAAAGGTTTATTTATCCTCAAAACCCTTATTTAGGAATCCCCATAAATATCCCAAATGGTAATTCAACTCCCCATACTCTTAAAGGGAGAAAACTAGAAATTCTGGCCTAAGCGAATCGATTCTCCCCTTTAGCGAATCGATTTGGATGTGCGAATCGATTCGGTTCCCAATCCGAATCGATTCGGAAAGTATTCTGCAAACAGGTCTGTAAATGGCGAATCGATTCGGTCTGTACCCGAATCGATTCGACCCATTGCAAAAACCCAATTCCCCTCAGGCGAATCGATTCGGCCTGTACCCGAATCGATTCGGCCTGTTCGAGGGTCACAGTTTGGGCGATTTCTCAAACTCCAAAATACCCAAAAATCAATCCAAATTCATTTTCATGGTTTCTACTCTACACCAAAAATCATCCCAAACATCTACACAATAATTTCTAGCCTTTATTTTTCCAATTCCCGATTTGATTTTCGAGTTGGTACTTTCAACTGGGAGCTGTCATCTTGTAAAAATCATATCAAATCGTAGAAAAATCAGAAAAATACGCGGTCAGTGCCCACGCGACCGTATCAAAAATATCTACAACTTTCATGTTTTGGCCGAAAGCTAAATCAATTCTTTTCCTAGTTAAAATAACCCCACAAGATTACGGGTTACTATTCATTGTCCCTACCAAAATCCCAAACTCCATGTTTCTCCATTTTTGTTGGTTCTAACCTCACCCAACAACTCAATTAACATCTAATCTATGTTTTACAACTAACACATCAATTATTTTGGGGTATTAAATCATTTCTCTTAGTTTTAAACCCTAAAACCATAAAAACCCCAACTTAGCATTTCAACCCATTTTATACTCCATTAACATGGTTTTGATACTAAAAATCATTAAGAGTTTACACTACATCAATGTGTAAACTCATAATCAACTTTTACCCAATTTATTTTAAGGGTTCTAACCCTAAAATCATGTTTATACCAAAAGTGATATGAGAGGATTGCACAAAATGAAATAAAGCAAGTAAACACTTGCCTCGTGGATAAAATCCGACGACCTCGAGTCGAATCCGACGGAGTTTGCCCGAGATCTCCCTTTTCCTCCTCTTTTCTTCTTCCTCTCTCTCTTCTCTCTCTTTTCTTTCTTTCCTTTTCTTTTCTTTCCCCCTCTTCCTCCTTTTATAAGGAGAAAAGGGGTTTTAAACCCTTAAAACCCAAAAACGACTCGTTTACCCAAATACGAGTTACTTTTACCTCTAAAATTACCCGAAACTCATTTTCGACAATCCGACACTCTTTTCCGACTATCTCGGACATTCCGAGAATTATGGCGCAGTCGAAATTCCCATCCGGGGTACTTGACCGCAAATCACTATTCCAACCCAAAATAATTAAATGCGGGTTTTCCAAATAAAAATCTTACCTCGTGTCGCTTTACTCAACGACGACATATAATTAAAATATTTCGACCTATATAGTCCCAAAAATAATTACAGCACCCATCGAAAATCATTCAATCCTCGAAAATCCCAAAATTTACTATTTAGGAAAATTTCCCAAATTCCAATTTATATCCAATTATGGAATTTAATGGTCTCCAAAAGGACGGGTTGTTACATACTCCCCCCCTTACAACGGAATTTCGTCCTCGAAATTCAGATACGACCTACACCACCAATCCTAGGATCACTCCAAATCCTAATACCTCACGAGAAACAATACTAACCCAATGGTTCCCAACCATATGCTACACCACTACCACAATCGCAAAGTGACTCTTATACGTCACATAATACCCATCATCTATAATGCCTATCGGCATGAATTTCAACCTTATATACTACGCCCATTCTATTTCAGGCGGTATATAAATCAACTTACCAAGGTGCCCCTACACCTTCCTAACTCGTGCACATCTGCACATTCGTAGCGAACGTCTGACACGTAACACTCTCTCCCAATAAGGGTCTCCTTTCCTCGGTGTAATACTCACCTATGTGTCCTTCCAACCCGTGAAATTCCAACTCCTAACCTCGGCGCTGCTAACTCTAGCGAACCTACATCCTAACAAGGCTATAATCTATGCGTCACCCTACCTATGCGAAACTAATATAATCCTAAGTATGTCCCTAGTGCCCAAGGCCTCTCTCAACTCCCGACAATTGCTTGGTTTCATGCGTGGGACGTCTCGCCAAGGCGAAATCCAAACAAGGAACCCTCCCGTTACACTACTCCCTCGCGTAGTCGGTCATCGAGATATAGCGACCCAAGGCACATAGGCGGGACTTCCTAAATCCTACAAGGCTATCCTATGAACGCATTCCTACTATCTTATCCTTCCGCCCATACAGAAGGAAACCTAATCAATCGAAGTGCCCACTTTCTGTAAAAAGTGTCACGAACATAGTACCCAAAATTTATCTTCTCAAAGTCTGCCTTTTCATTAAGGCTGGTTATTATCCTCAAACAAATTTCTCTAAGTCCAACCTCAACCACCCACTTGTGGCGAGGGGACCACTTTAGTGCTTTTCCATAGCACAATATCTCCATAAGTATATCAACATCATGTGGTTCATAGCCTATAGTGGTTCATCCACACTATAAGACCTTTCCACAAAATCAACATCCTTGCATCCCATAACAGCTCCCCACTCCCGACGCCGTTAAGAGTCATGTGTGGAGTGTCTCGCAAAGCGAAATCCAAACAAGGAACCCCTCCACACATTAACCCTTGACTTCGTTGGTTATGGAGTTCTGTCATTTAAACATGCAACCGGGATATCCCTATCCCCTAATCCAACAAAAAGGTGATCTGAACTCCTATCTCTAACTAAGAGTCATACCACCCTGCGCTCGCACTCATTTTTAAGTCCTTGCGTAAACAATAATGAGCTTTATGTTCAGCTTAACGAAAATCCTGCGGCCTTAAATCATATATATAAGGTCGCCATAAACCCAAATCACGATAAGGAAACCTCTTCTCACTGAAGTTCCATTAACCCATAACAAATAAGGTGAACTCAACCTATATCTAGGTGAGACATCGCAACAATAACCTGTTCCCTCGAGGAACCATGGACACGATAGACTTGCCATTCTTAGCCTGCTATCGCTCCGTAAATGCACCATAATGTATTAGGCTCCTCATACCACCATGCTCGTGTAGACATATAAAACGAGCATCACTAACCAGATATGTATATATATACCATATATCAGCACCCGCCTCTATGGCGAATGAAGAAAAAATAAAACTCCGCTACTGCGGACAACACATAGGCATACATGATATAATTTTGTCGATACCGCCATAACTCAAATTACCCACACGATTCTAAGGCTAACTAATACAGCTACTTCATCTAGTCACGCCTAATATACCTCCTCAATTGAGGTAACACTCATAACCACAATTTCATTATAACGATTTCCTCGAGTGGATGTCCAACCATGGGGTCCTCGAACATACCCATTCTTTAGTGAGCCCATCCTCCTTGGAAAGGACTCAATATTCATTGCACCTAACTCACTTAGGTACAAGGTTCACTTTTCCATAATACTCTTTATTCACCGTCGGCCCCTGGCTGAACCTTAGGCGAATAATTCCCAAAACTGAATTCTTCTCGTCCTGCTGATTCATGGGGACTCACGGTGAGAACTATCCGTAAGATCCCTCTGGAACCCTTATCTTCACGGGGAAATCCAACTTTAGTACCAGTTTCTATCAAAGTAGTACTTGGTTTCTCATAACTACTATACTTTAGTAGTCGTCGCAACAATCCTTAGCATTTGCCACAAGGAGAGTGGCATCTACTAAGATCCTCGTCCCCGTCTTCTACCAGCTCCCCCAGCTAAGCTCCACTCCTGCTGCCCTCCGAGCTCCGCACACGATACTCAACGAGCGCGTAACAGATTTCTATAATCTTCTAATATGGCAGGAGATCGAAATCTCACAATAGAAATCAACAATCCTATTCCTGAGGCTCTATAACAAATCGAGAGCAACGCTGAAAGCGTAGTACGTCCGCACAGATTCCTAAGGACACTAGAACCTGATGCTCTGATACCATCTGTAATACCCCGCCTAATAAGATACCGGGCGATCACTCCAACATTAAATTAAAACAGGAGTCTCATATGGATCATTCTTAGCATCACTGTCGAAAGCCCATTTAATTACTAATATCCTATTAGGTGAGCGTTAAAAACTTTTACTTAACTATTCTTTTTACGATCAAATTAAAACATCCACAATTATATGCGTAAATGAAACTGAAATAAATTAAAATAACCGAACACTCAGTTCAAATATACAACCATATCGAATGCTGTACTGAAAGAATAAATAAATGCAATTGAGCCATTGGCTCGAATGTTTATACAGTACCTCCTATCTAGAGTACAAGGATGGAAGCGACTATCAAAACCTGCACGCATCCACAGCTGCTGCAGCTGACGTCTGACCTGAAAGAATTTTCATCCAGGCGTCCCTGTGTCTGGACACCTATATATATACAGTATAGAGAAAGAAAGGAGAGTAGACAAACGGGTCAGAGCCCGAATGTTTAGAAAATATTTTGCAAGTGCATAAATGCTTTATTTTTAGAAAAATAGTTTTTTTATCTCATATTTAAATTGGTATCGCACTCTCATGAGATACCCCTCACCTCTCCTCTAACAGTGCACACCTAGCGCATCCCTATAAACATCCTAGTCAAGCTACCCTGCTAAACTAGTCTAATACCCAACCACTATCTAACCTCGATAGTCAAACAGGTGTACTAAGGGCTAAATTTCACTCTAATCTCGACGCTATGCCATGTTCGTGCGTGGGGTGTCTCGCGAAGCGAAATCCAAACAAGGAACCCCCCCGATACACTACTATGCAGCAAGGTCGATCTTTGAGATCCGCCAGTCCCTCAGTACAGAAAGATATATATAATATATATACCATAAACATTTAATAATATTAGAGCACTAAGGATTAAACTTCTCCCCAGTCTCAACACAATGCCATATTCGTGCGTGGGGTGTCTCGCGAAGCGAAATCCAAACAAGGAACCCCCCCCCCCGATACACTACTATGCAGCACGGTCGATCGTCGGGATTCATTAGACCCTCGGCACTCGATTTATACATATACGTACATCTACAATATACGTCCGGATAATATCTCCCGGACTGAGGATTACTTGATACATATAGTATTTATAAATACTTATCCTGTTCATTTCAAAAACTTCCATTTCCCTTCTCATATCCAGGAAATGTATTTATAGAAGCCAATTCATTATCATGAATTGCTTTAACAAATCATATACTTTTTGAAAACCAATTTTATTAACATAAAAATGCTTTTCCTTTATCAATTATCCCATTTCCCTTTTTATACTCAGGAAATGTATTCAAAGACATTTTCATTATCATAAAAATGCTTTGATCATGACATATGCTTCCACATCCCTTCTTCCATCCGGGAAGTGTTACCGAAGCCAAATAATATAACCCATTTCCCTTCCTATATCCAGGAAATGTAATTAAAGCAAATCCATTATTATGAAATGCTTTAATAAACGCGTTCTAAGACCGCCCGTCCGGATTTCTCCACTGTGCGCGCCCCTAAATTGATATCATCTTCTAGGGCCTCCAAGACAACCTGGGATCCTATATCGAAAGACGTCGGGAAGCGACCATGTGCCAGCGGGATAGTCAAGACCACACCCGGAATCTCCTAACCAGCGCAGAAAATATAACAACAAACGCTCACATGGCCTATAGGACTATATCCACCCTGCATCATTAGCCAGGGGGCTTCACCATACGAGCGCAACTTCCCTTATGATAGCGATTTAGAGAGGTGTGTATCCTCATTTTTATTATTTATGAAAATCATTTGTCTTTCCATTTTGAAAACATTTATATATTATTTTCAAAATCATTTTCATCATATCATATATATACTTTAATCACAATAGTATATACATATACCCTATATTCATCCTTGAATATACATAAATGGCCATATTTGCCAACTATATATAGCGATGACCATTAATCCCAAAGATTCCCTCGAGGAATCATAATCATGCTTTCATATAAGCATGATACTAAACCCAAAGTATTTCCTTACTTTGTTCAATACTAATTACCTCAATCATCTCTTAAAGGTTTATTTATCCTCAAAACCCTTATTTAGGAATCCCCATAAATATCCCAAATGGTAATTCAACAACCCATACTCTTAAAGGGAGAAAACTAGAAATTCTGGCCTAAGCGAATCGATTCTCCCCTTTAGCGAATCGATTTGGATGGGCGAATCGATTCGGTTCCCAATCCGAATCGATTCGGAAAGTATTCTGCAAACAGGTCTGTAAATGGCGAATCGATTCGGTCTGTACCCGAATCGATTCGGCCCATTGCAGAAACCCAATTCCCCTCAGGCGAATCGATTCGGCCTGTACCCGAATCGATTCGGCCTGTTCGAGGGTCACAGTTTGGGCGATTTCTCAAACTCCAAAATACCCAAAAATCAATCCAAATTCATTTTCATGGTTTCTACTCTACACCAAAAATCATCCCAAACATCTACACAATAATTTCTAGCCTTTATTTTTCCAATTCCCGATTTGATTTCTGAGTTGGTACTTTCAACTGGGAGCTGTCATCTTGTAAAAATCATATCAAATCGTAGAAAAATCAGAAAAATACGCGGTCAGCGCCCACGCGACCGTATCAAAAATATCTACAACTTTCATGTTTTGGCCGAAAGTTAAATCAATTCTTTTCCTAGTCAAAATAACCCCACAAGATTACGGGTTACTATTCATTGTCCCTACCAAAATCCCAAACTCCATGTTTCTCCATTTTTGCTGGTTCTAACCTCACCCAACAACTCAATTAACATCTAATCTATGTTTTACAACTAACACATCAATTATTTTGGGGTATTAAATCATTTCTCTTAGTTTTAAACCCTAAAACCATAAAAACCCCAACTTAGCATTTCAACCCATTTTATACTCCATTAACATGGTTTTGATACTAAAAATCATTAAGAGTTTACACTACATCAATGTGTAAACTCATAATCAACTTTTACCCAATTTATTTTAAGGGTTCTAACCCTAAAATCATGTTTATACCAAAAGTGATATGAGAGGATTGCACAAAATGAAATAAAGCAAGTAAACACTTGCCTCGTGGATAAAATCCGACGACCTCGAGTCGAATCCGACGGAGTTTGCCCGCGATCTCCCTTTTCCTCCTCTTTTCTTCTTCCTCTCTCTCTTCTCTCTCTTTTCTTTCTTTCCTTTTCTTTTCTTTCCCCCTCTTCCTCCTTTTATAAGGAGAAAAGGGGTTTTAAACCCTTAAAACCCAAAAACGACTCGTTTACCCAAATACGAGTTACTTTTACCTCTAAAATTACCCAAAACTCATTTTCGACAATCCGACACTCTTTTCCGACTATCTCGGACATTCTGAGAATTATGGCGCAGTCGAAATTCCCATCCGGGGTACTTGACCGCAAATCACTATTCCAACCCAAAATAATTAAATGCGGGTTTTCCAAATAAAAATCTTACCTCGTGTCGCTTTACTCAACGACGACATATAATTAAAATATTTCGACCTATATAGTCCCAAAAATAATTACAGCACCCATCGAAAATCATTCAATCCTCGAAAATCCCAAAATTTACTATTTAGGAAAATTTCCCAAATTCCAATTTATATCCAATTATGGAATTTAATGGTCTCCAAAAGGACGGGTTGTTACATACTCCCCCCCTTACAACGGAATTTCGTCCTCAAAATTCAGATACGACCTACACCACCAATCCTAGGATCACTCCAAATCCTAATACCTCACGAGAAACAATACTAACCCAATGGTTCCCAACCATATGCTACACCACTACCACAATCGCAAAGTGACTCTTATACGTCACATAATACCCATCATCTATAATGCCTATCGGCATGAATTTCAACCTTATATACTACGCCCATTCTATTTCAGGCGGTATATAAACCAACTTACCAAGGTGCCCCTACACCTTCCTAACTCGTGCACATCTGCACATTCGTAGCGAACGTCTGACACGTAACACTCTCTCCCAATAAGGGTCTCCTTTCCTCGGTGTAATACTCACCTATGTGTCCTTCCAACCCGTGAAATTCCAACTCCTAACCTCGGCGCTGCTAACTCTAGCGAACCTACATCCTAACAAGGCTATAATCTATGCGTCACCCTACCTATGCGAAACTAATATAATCCTAAGTATGTCCCTAGTGCCCAAGGCCTCTCTCAACTCCCGACAATTGCTTGGTTTCATGCGTGGGACGTCTCGCCAAGGCGAAATCCAAACAAGGAACCCTCCCGTTACACTACTCCCTCGCGTAGTCGGTCATCGAGATATAGCGACCCAAGGCACATAGGCGGGACTTCCTAAATCCTACAAGGCTATCCTATGAACGCATTCCTACTATCTTATCCTTCCGCCCATACAGAAGGAAACCTAATCAATCGAAGTGCCCACTTTCTGTAAAAAGTGTCACGAACATAGTACCCAAAATTTATCTTCTCAAAGTCTGCCTTTTCATTAAGGCTGGTTATTATCCTCAAACAAATTTCTCTAAGTCCAACCTCAACCACCCACTTGTGGTGAAGGGACCACTTTAGTGCTTTTCCATAGCACAATATCTCCATAAGCATATCAACATCATGTGGTTCATAGCCTATAGTGGTTCATCCACACTATAAGACCTTTCCACAAAATCAACATCCTTGCATCCCATAACAGCTCCCCACTCCCGACGCCGTTAAGAGTCATGTGTGGAGTGTCTCGCAAAGCGAAATCCAAACAAGGAACCCCTCCACACATTAACCCTTGACTTCGTTGGTTATGGAGTTCTGTCATTTAAACATGCAACCGGGATATCCCTATCCCCTAATCCAACAAAAAGGTGATCTGAACTCCTATCTCTAACTAAGAGTCATACCACCCTGCGCTCGCACTCATTTTTAAGTCCTTGCGCAAACAATAATGAGCTTTATGTTCAGCTTAACGAAAATCCTGCGGCCTTAAATCATATATATAAGGTCGCCATAAACCCAAATCACGATAAGGAAACCTCTTCTCACTGAAGTTCCATTAACCCATAACAAATAAGGTGAACTCAACCTATATCTAGGTGAGACATCGCAACAATAACCTGTTCCCTCGAGGAACCATGGACACGATAGACTTGCCATTCTTAGCCTGCTATCGCTCCGTAAATGCACCATAATGTATTAGGCTCCTCATACCACCATGCTCGTATAGAGATATAAAACGAGCATCACTAACCAGATATGTATATATATACCATATATCAGCACCCGCCTCTATGGCGAATGAAGAAAAAATAAAACTCCGCTACTGCGGACAACACATAGGCATACATGATATAATGTTGTCGATACCGCCATAACTCAAATTACCCACACGATTCTAGGGCTAACTAATACAGCGACTTCATCTAGTCACGCCTAATATACCTCCTCAATTGAGGTAAAACTCATAACCACAATTTCATTATAACGATTTCCTCGAGTGGATGTCCAACCATGGGGTCCTCGAACATACCCATTCTTTAGTGAGCCCAACCTCCTTGGAAAGGACTCAATATTCATTGCACCTAACTCACTTAGGTACAAGGTTCACTTTTCCATAATACTCTTTATTCACCGTCGGCCCCTGGCTGAACCTTAGGCGAATAATTCCCAAAACTGAATTCTTCTCGTCCTGCTGATTCATGGGGACTCACGGTGAGAACTATCCGTAAGATCCCTCTGGAACCCTTATCTTCACGGGGAAATCCAACTTTAGTACCAGTTTCTATCAAAGTAGTACTTGGTTGCTCATAACTACTATACTTTAGTAGTCGTCGCAACAGTCCTTAGCATTTACCACAAGGAGAGTGGCATCTACTAAGATCCTCGTCCCCGTCTTCTAGCAGCTCCCCCAGCTAAGCTCCACTCCTGCTGCCCTCCGAGCTCCGCACACGATACTCAACGAGCGCGTAACAGATTTCTATAATCTTCTAATATGGCAGGAGATCGAAATCTCACAATAGAAATCAACAATCCTATTCCTGAGGCTCTATAACAAATCGAGAGCAACGCTGAAAGCGTAGTACGTCCGCACAGATTCCTAAGGACACTAGAACCTGATGCTCTGATACCATCTGTAATACCCCGCCTAATAAGATACCGGGCGATCACTCCAATATTAAATTAAAACAGGAGTCTCATATGGATCATTCTTAGCATCACTGTCGAAAGCCCATTTAATTACTAATATCCTATTAGGTGAGCGTTAAAAACTTTTACTTAACTATTCTTTTTACGATCAAATTAAGACATCCACAATTATATGCGTAAATGAAACTGAAATAAATTAAAATAACCGAACACTCAGTTCAAATATACAACCATATCGAATGCTGTACTGAAAGAATAAATAAATGCAATTGAGCCATTGGCTCGAATGTTTATACAGTACCTCCTATCTAGAGTACAAGGATGGAAGCGGCTATCAAAACCTGCACGCATCCACAGCTGCTGCAGCTGACGTCTGACCCGAAAGAATTTTCATCCAGGCATCCCTGTGTCTGGACACCTATATACATACAGTATAGAGAAAGAAAGGAGAGTAGACAAACGGGTCAGAGCCCGAATGTTTAGAAAATATTTTGCAAGTGCATAAATGCTTTATTTTTAGAAAAATAGTTTTTTTATCTCATATTTAAATTGGTATCGCACTCTCATGAGATACCCCTCACCTCTCCTCTAACAGTGCACACCTAGCGCATCCCTATAAACATCCTAGTCAAGCTACCCTGCTAAACTAGTCTAATACCCAACCACTATCTAACCTCGATAGTGAAACAGGTGTACTAAGGGCTAAACTTCACTCTAATCTCGACGCTATGCCATGTTCGTGCGTGGGGTGTCTCGCGAAGCGAAATCCAAACAAGGAACCCCCCCGATACACTACTATGCAGCAAGGTCGATCTTTGAGATCAGCCAGTCCCTCAGTACAGAAAGATATATATAATATATATACCATAAACATTTAATAATATTAGAGCAGTAAGGATTAAACTTCTCCCCAGTCTCAACACAATGCCATATTCGTGCGTGGGGTGTCTCGCGAAGCGAAATCCAAACAAGGAACCCCCCTGATACACTACTATGCAGCACGGTCGATCATCGGGATTCATTAGACCCTCGGCACTCGATTTATACATATACGTACATCTACAATATACGTCCGGATAATATCTCCCGGACTGAGGATTACTTGATACATATAGTATTTATAAATACTTATCCTTTTCATTTCAAAAACTTCCATTTCCCTTCTCATATCCAGGAAATGTATTTATAGAAGCCAATTCATTATCATGAATTGCTTTAACAAATCATATACTTTTTGAAAGCCAATTTTATTAACATAAAAATGCTTTTCCTTTATCAATTATCCCATTTCCCTTTTTATACTCAGGAAATGTATTCAAAGACATTTTCATTATCATAAAAATGCTTTGATCATGACATATGCTTCCACATCCCTTCTTCCATCCGGGAAGTGTTACCGAAGCCAAATAATATAACCCATTTCCCTTCCTATATCCAGGAAATGTAATTAAAGCAAATCCATTATTATGAAATGCTTTAATAAACGCGTTCTAAGACCGCCCGTCCGGATTTCTCCACTGTGCGCGCCCCTAAATTGATATCATCTTCTAGGGCCTCCAAGACAACCTGGGATCCTATATCGAAAGACGTCGGGAAGCGACCATGTGCTTGCGGGATAGTCAAGACCACACCCGGAATCTCCTAACCAGCGCAGAAAATATAACAACAAACGCTCACATGGCCTATAGGACTATATCCACCCTGCATCATTAGCCAGGGGGCTTCACCATACGAACGCAACTTCCCTTATGATAGCGATTTAGAGAGGTGTGTATCCTCATTTTTATTATTTATGAAAATCATTTGTCTTTCCATTTTGAAAACATTTATATATTATTTTCAAAATCATTTTCATCATATCATATATATACTTTAATCACATAGTATATACATATACCCTATATTCATCCTTGAATATACATAAATGGCCATATTTGCCAACTATATATAGCGATGACCATTAATCCCAAAGATTCCCTCGAGGAATCATAATCATGCTTTCATATAAGCATGATACTAAACCCAAAGTATTTCCTTACTTTGTTCAATACTAATTACCTCAATCATCTCTTAAAGGTTTATTTATCCTCAAAACCCTTATTTAGGAATCCCCATAAATATCCCAAATGGTAATTCAACTCCCCATACTCTTAAAGGGAGAAAACTAGAAATTCTGGCCTAAGCGAATCGATTCTCCCCTTTAGCGAATCGATTTGGATGGGCGAATCGATTCGGTTCCCAATCCGAATCGATTCGGAAAGTATTCTGCAAACAGGTCTGTAAATGGCGAATCGATTCGGTCTGTACCCAAATCGATTCGGCCCATTGCAGAAACCCAATTCCTCTCAGGCGAATCGATTCGGCCTGTACCCGAATCGATTCGGCCTGTTCGAGGGTCACAGTTTGGGCGATTTCTCAAACTCCAAAATACCCAAAAATCAATCCAAATTCATTTTCATGGTTTCTACTCTACACCAAAAATCATCCCAAACATCTACACAATAATTTCTAGCCTTTATTTTTCCAATTCCCGATTTGATTTCCGAGTTGGTACTTTCAACTGGGAGCTGTCATCTTGTAAAAATCATATCAAATCGTAGAAAAATCAGAAAAATACGCGGTCAGCGCCCACGCGACCGTATCAAAAATATCTACAACTTTCATGTTTTGGCCGAAAGCTAAATCAATTCTTTTCCTAGTCAAAATAACCCCACAAGATTACGGGTTACTATTCATTGTCCCTACCAAAATCCCAAACTCCATGTTTCTCCATTTTTGTTGGTTCTAACCTCACCCAACAACTCAATTAACATCTAATCTATGTTTTACAACTAACACATCAATTATTTTGGGGTATTAAATCATTTCTCTTAGTTTTAAACCCTAAAACATAAAAACCCCAACTTAGCATTTCAACCCATTTTATACTCCATTAACATGGTTTTGATACTAAAAATCATTAAGAGTTTACACTACATCAATGTGTAAACTCATAATCAACTTTTACCCAATTTATTTTAAGGGTTCTAACCCTAAAATCATGTTTATACCAAAAGTGATATGAGAGGATTGCACAAAATGAAATAAAGCAAGTAAACACTTGCCTCGTGGATAAAATCCGACGACCTCGAGTCGAATCCGACGGAGTTTGCCCGAGATCTCCCTTTTCCTCCTCTTTTCTTCTTCCTCTCTCTCTTCTC
This sequence comes from Sambucus nigra, assembly GCA_949130495.1. Classification (NCBI taxonomy): domain Eukaryota; kingdom Viridiplantae; phylum Streptophyta; class Magnoliopsida; order Dipsacales; family Adoxaceae; genus Sambucus; species Sambucus nigra. Next base: position 238,389,993 of record OX422222.1, read on the forward strand.
TCTCTTTTCTTTCTTTCCTTTTCTTTTCTTTCCCCCTCTTCCTCCTTTTATAAGGAGAAAAGGGGTTTTAAACCCTTAAAACCCAAAAACGACTCGTTTACCCAAATACGAGTTACTTTTACCTCTAAAATTACCCAAAACTCATTTTCGACAATCCGACACTCTGTTCCGACTATCTCGGACATTCCGAGAATTATGGCGCAGTCGAAATTCCCATCCGGGGTACTTGACCGCAAATCACTATTCCAACCCAAAATAATTAAATGCGGGTTTTCCAAATAAAAATCTTACCTCGTGTCGCTTTACTCAACGACGACATATAATTAAAATATTTCGACCTATATAGTCCCAAAAATAATTACAGCACCCATCGAAAATCATTCAATCCTCGAAAAATCCCAAAATTTACTATTTAGGAAAATTTCCCAAATTCCAATTTATATCCAATTATGGAATTTAATGGTCTCCAAAAGGACGGGTTGTTACAATTACCAATCCAAGGGTTACAACTATGTTTTTACTACAAATAAAGAAAGGAAAAAGGAAACATTCAAATAGAAAACAAGAAAAAACTAGATAAAGAAGTTACACATTCTCCTTATATTTAGTAGCTAATTTAGGAGGTAGGTCGGTCACAATAGCTGGCACCACAAAAGACTCCCCAAAACCCTCATCATCATCAAACTCTTTATCAAGGTTAGGAGGATTTTTTGGATATTGCTCTAGAATGTTTTGGAGTCTTCCTGTGTACTGATCTTCATCAAGGTTGTAAGAAAGTTTCTTGGCATACTGAATTTGGATGGCAGCAATAACAAACACTTTATCCCAACCTTTTTTTATAGGCCTCCTCCTTATCCTTCTTTTTTTAGCCTTCAAATCCAAGAAATTCTTTCGATCATCAGCAAGTTCAGTAGTCAAGTTGGTGGTTTTCTCCTCAGCAGCCTTTTCTCTGCTCTCAGCTTCATTCACCTTCTCCTCGGCAACCTTCACTTTGTCATCGACAGCCTTTATTTTGTCCTATGCCTCAGTTTTCTTATTTTTAGCCACCTTGAACTTCTCCTTTCAAGACTTCCTCTCTCTCCAAGGCCTCCCCAGATTCTTGCAAGGACTTTTGCAAACCTTCAAAGGCTTCTTCTACATTAGTCGATGAAGATTTCAGCTTATCACCCTTCTCTAGAATTTGGTTATAATTAACCAAGAACTCCAAAAGAAAAATACACAACATTAGTATAGAAAAAGTTATTAAAACAAATAAAAAGTTAAATACTTACAAGTGTCAAGTTTTGGTTAGCCCTTTCAACCAACTGGGATCTGGACATTAGGCCTGCCGTTGGAAGATTTCCAGCCTTAATCAGACCCCTAGCCAAACCAGGGTCCACTGCCAAAGAGGCAGACTCAAGACCACCCTAGTCGACATGAACTTTTTGGGCCAGGTCCTGTTGTTTGGGCAGACCTCTCTTCAATCGCTTAAACCGAGGTTCAATAATTCTTCTTTCCTCTACATTGAAAACATGAGGCCTCTTATCAGTGGATGTACTTTTCTTAGCAGGAGGGGGAGATCCAAATCCATTCAACAGGTTTGGGATTTTTCTCTTCACTATTTCAGTAGAAGGTGAAGTTAGGATGGCTAAAATATCAAGAGATCCCAAAGACGATGATGTTCCTCCTTGTGAAAGCTCTCTTTTTACTCCAGTTAACTCACCAATAGAGGAGGTAAATATTGCTTCCTTATCCAAGTTTGTGGGGGACTGAGGCAGAATATGCTGGTTGAGCAACAAATGAAGTAATAGACCTCTTGTATTCCAGCAAAACAGAGGCTACTAGGGATGTTCTTCTCTCACTCTCTGGTGAATGGCCCATAAATATTTAATATCCTCAAGATTAACATCCCATTCCCCTTGACACTTTTTTTACTTTCATTTTCACTAGATCAAAACACAATAGTCAAACAATTAGTACATATGGAAAGAAATGGAAGATCAAAATATTATACAACTTATGTCATGCCTTTCCCGGGGGCACCTAAGTCCAGTATATCTTACCCCTCCAGGAAGGGGGCATATTGCCAATTCTTCACTACTACACCAAGTCCCAGTAATCCTTATTTGGGTCTGGTAGATTAACCACCAATGCCCTATTATCCTGCCTTGTTTACAAGCAATAGGTATTTTCACCTTTGGTTCCCCATATATAACAAAATATTAACTCAGGAATGCCAATACGAATCCCATGGATTTCATTTAATCTATTTACCCCATTTACCACCCTCCATGTATTAAGGGCTACCCTCTTTGGGACTACATCAAAATACTAGGAAAAATAAAGAAAAGTGAATTTCGGGGAAAAGTGATGCCACACTCAACAATGAATAAGGTGGGGATCCAATGACCCCCAACTAAATACAAAACATCAATAGGGCCAGTTATTATTTCTAAACCTACCCAACTAAGTATTTTTTTCTCCCTAAATACCTCTAAGTAACCTTAATCTACAATATACACTATGTTTTAATGATAGAAAAATCAAAGAGGGGAATAAGAAGGGCATAAAGCTTACAGAGTTTGAGAAACAATGACAATGAGAAAACAGTAGAAGCAGAGAAACAAAGGTTGAGAAGAAAGAGAAAGCCTAAGTTCATAAGTTTGGTGATGAAGAGAAAAAAGGGGGAAATCTCCGTCCTTTTATAGTTTCACCTCAAAAGTTGAAATGTAATGATTAACTCAACCAACGAAGGTTGCACGATTCCCAAAGATGCAAAAGAACCAACATACCCTTTGTCGGTTTGCTGTTTTTCAAATTATTTACAAAAATTTAACATCTTGCTAAACTAGTTAAATACAAGAGAGACGAGCAACTTTTTAGAACTACTACTCTATCCTTTCAACAAAACATCAAGCATAGAGCAATGGGGGTTGTGGGCCAAATTATCTAGTCCACGCGAACCTATTTTGTTGTGACACCCGTCCTCATGAATACACCTCAACGCTTTATTTATACTTGGTTGGCTCCAGAACAACTTGGTCGGTGTAGCGACCTACTAGCTTAAGAAGATGAGCCATTAGGAAGAAGAAAATTCATTCACGCGGGAATTATTAAGAGACATGCCACACGTGCCTTAGAAGATCAATAGTCTCATTCATTGTGTACTGGTGTAAATGCGTGGATATATAAAGGCATCCCACACCTTTGTTTCCAGGCCATTATGAATATCTCATTTCCCTTAGCTCAAGGGACAAGTCTAGCTCACATACGCAAAAGACTACCCTAAATTCTATGTAACCACCTTCAATAGTAATACGATAAGAGTGTATGTAGGATTTTCCTAAGTTGAACCACTTTAAAAATCCTTATTATTTTCATTTAAATTTTATCTGTGATTAAAAAATTGGGAATTATTGACCAAGATAAAGTATTAACTAATTTTGTACATGAACAGTCGGGACATGCCTTTTTATGGGAAATGAGACTCGCTTCACATGTAAAATGTTTCCATGACCCTATAAAAGTGTACGTTTAAAGTCAAATAACATATAGCATCCAGATAAATTGTATGCACATAAAAATAGCTCAAAGGGTAGAAATTAAGGCATCGGGGAAGATGTATTGCCCATATATATATATCACTATATATGTGCAATATTAGGCTCTAATCAGTCTTCACTCTTTATCCACTATTGTTAAGAATAGATTTTTTTTTTATCAAGAATGTGTTACTTATATTATTAACTCAATTTAGAGTGGTATATCTACAATTTACTCTATTTATTTTTAATTCTATGTACATCCATACGCAACTATTTTATGTTCCTGTTAGTTTAATTAGTTTGTTGTCTTAATCCTTTTTATGGTCAATATCAGTCATGTTCCATTTAAAAAATTGTGAAGTCTTTTTGTTTGTGATTTTTTTTTTGAAAAATTAACCCAAAAAGAATGTATTTGAAAAGGAAGTGCAAATATTTGGGGTAAGTTTGTATTCAATTTACTTTGTGAGTCACTTTAAGAAGATGAAAAAATATTTCAGCAAACATTTTCTTTTTCAAGGATAAGAAAGGGCATCACATTAAATCCAACCAAAGATCTTTTGGGAGAGATAATAGAAACAAGTATTAGCCTTTTCTTTCGTAGATGGTGATATGGGATGTGTACTTTTACACTAAAGCATTTTTGAGAAACTGTATTGACGGGTGGACAATAACTTGGAATTATCAAATTTTGAAGTTGTATTGCATATGTTTAGGCTTTGGATGATATGTGATGTGATTGAAATTTTAAAATTAATTTTAACAAAGTATGAATTCAGTGTGTCAATTGAAATTTAAGTGGGATATAGTGTGATATTCGAGGTGATTTACTATGGTGATTTTTAGTTGTTTATGAGTTTGTATTAAAAATATTATATGTTCTTTAGTGAGTAATTTGAATTAAAATTTGGTACCCATTTTTGAAAGGATTTAAACCTGGCAGATACTCCTCCATAGGAATAATCAATCCAAAAAAAAAATTTATTATTCTTGATAGAAATTCCACATTAGTAATATTAATTTGATATTCTTCATAATGTGGGTATCCTTTTGTATCTCTTTAAAAGTAGAACAACACATGTGTGCAAGTTTGTATAATATCAAGACATGACTTATAAGGCTGAACCAATATGAAAAGAGGTTTCACAATGAAATGTGTGCAATTTTGGGTAATGAGTGTTACAACACACACTTTGCACAAGAATGTGGTTTTTCATATTGTCTATTTTTAAAAACATAAAAAATATGTCTACGAGTGTGAGATACAGTTTGTAAAGTTGCACTGTTTAAAGAAAAAGTTATTCAAAGGCTTCCAGGCACACATATTCAGTCGGAGCAATTATCAGCAATTTTTATTCCTCTGTAGGAAAATATACATACACTCACATAAACAGTTTATGTTGGATAAATTTCAATATTTATTGATATTTTAATTTTTAGTTGTTATTATTTTATTTTATTATTGGTGTTTTATTTTAAATATAGTTTGGGTTTTATTTTAGAAGGTAGAAACATAAGAAAATGGGTGTGAAAGATGTGGGAGTGCTCAAAATCCCATATTGTCCCACATTGGAAGAATACTAAAAAAAGTAGTGGTATATCAACTAAAGGACAACTAAGATTCTTAGTTGACAAGTCAAATAAGAGGTTATGATCCTACGTATCGCGGTGGTGCTTAAGCACCACCAATCGTGACACGCGGCGCGCGAAAGGGCGATTGGGAGACTTAGGGCGCATTGCGCGCTTTGATGCGCACTTGGCATTTGGCACGTGCGCATCGTCGCTTGGAGCGTGGGAACCTAAAGTTTTGTCGAGGTAAAACAAATCAACGGTTGTGATTAAACGATCCGATCAAAGGGTTTAAAATCTGAAACGACTTGATCTAAACCGTTGGATGAACTCGTAGCGTTTCGTGTAGGGGATGTCCATTCGCTTACGATGGGATGCCTAATCTGAACCGTTAGATCGCAGCTGTTCTAAATAGGCACGATCCAACGGTTGCTGAGTCACTCCATGAAGAGCTGTGACTATTGAAGAACAATCACAGAAATGGCTATAAAAAGAGTTCCAGACCTCTGTTTTGGACACCGAAAATTGCTAGTTTCTCCTCTCTCCATCCTCTATATTTTGGCATTATCAAGTTACAAATTCAGAGTGTTCTCAGTTTGATCAAACAGTACATAGTTTGAATCAAACAACTGTTCATACACTGCATTGTATCCTGAAGGCAAATTCTATAAAACCCGTAGTGTACTCGCGGTTCTGGTTCTATCTTAACCGGATTGGGAGAAATTTTGCCTAAAAGAAAGCGTTCCAAGAACGTGCCTTGCAGAAATTAATTAATATATTTCGTTCTTTCCATAATAAAACTCCAACAGTTTTAGGCAAAAAATTTATTCTTATTACTCCACTCAAATGGAAGGAACTGTGGCACAATCTATCCAAGTCATGACTCAAGACTTAATCCGACACGACCGTTTTGATGGCGGAAATTTCACCCATTGGAAAGAGAAAGTTAGGTTCTTCCTCACATCACTAAAACGTGCATACATTCTAGATGATAACCTTAAATAAATTCCCGAGCCCACACCCGAAGACACCGAAGAAATAAAGCAAAAACATGTGAAGAGAAAAGAAGACGAATTTATGTGTCGAGGACACATCCTCAATGCTTTGTCTCAAGCTGTTTATAGCGCTCATCGAATGATTCCGACGGCAAAGGAATTATGGAAGGCTTTAGAGACAAAGTATCAAAACGAGGAAGCGAGCAGCCGTAAGTTTCTAATTTCAAACTATATGAATTTTATAATGAGTAATGATAAATCTGTCGTTGCACAAGTCCATGAACTCCAACAAATTATTGGTGACCTTAAAGCCACTAGTATTAATCTTTAAGATGAATTTCAAGTAGGGGTGATTGTTTCAAAACTTCCATCCTCTTGGAATGGCTTTAAGAAGAAAATTAATCATGATGAAAAGACTTATACTGCGGAATCCCTTCTTCGTCACCTTCGTATTTAAGATGATACTCGTATTCGAGAAAAGAAGGATGAACAAGGTGAGGGTCATTCAAAATCTAATATGGTTGAGGGTAAAAAAATCCAAGATTACCAAAGACTCAAAATTTAAAGCAAAGAATGATTCAAAATTCAAGAACCAAGGTGCAAATAAGAAAAAGAAGGGAAAATGTTTCCTCTGTGACAAACCGGGCCATTATTCTCGAGAATGTCGTCTTAAAATGAAGGCATTTAAGGAAAAACAAGGGTCAAAGGAAACCAACAATGTTGAAGATCTTATTGCTACTGTTTGCGAAGAAAATTTAATTGATAATGAAAGTGGATGGTGGCTGGATACCGGCGCAACGGTCCAAATATGCAAAGACCGCTCTTCATTCAGAACATATCAAGAAATTGATGGAAAAGAAGTGAAGATGGAAAATAATCTTCACACCAATGTAGTTGGAAAAGGCATAGTGGAATTGAAGCTAATTTCTGGAAAGACACTTACTCTAATTGATGTACTTCATGTGCTTGATATGTGTAAAATCTTGTGTCTGGGGACCTTATTAATAAGAGAGGTTTCAAACTAGTGTATGAGTCTGATAAGTTTGTTTTGTCTAAGAATGGCCAATTTATTAGCAAAGGGTACTCTTGTAACGACATGATCAAAATTAATGTAATCAATGATATTAGTTCTGCTTATATGGTTGAGTCTATTTCTTTATGGCATAATAGATTAGGTCATGTGAATTATAGAAGTACAAAAAATATGACTAATCTCGGCTTAATCTCGGATTGTAAATTTGATAACCTTTTTAAAGGTGAAATTTGATAACCTTTCTAAAGGTGAAATTTGTGCTCAATCGAAGATAACTAGAAAGTCGTTCAAATCTCTTGAGAGGAAATCCGAAATGCTTGATCTTATTCATAGTGATGTATGTGATATAAAGAGTAATATGACTCGTGGTGGAAATAAATATTTCTTAACTTTCATTGATGATTACTCTAAGTATGCATATACATATTTACTTAAAAGTAAAGATGAAGTTTTCGAGAAATTCCTAATTTTTAAAGCAGAACTGAAACTCAACAAAATCGGAAAATTAAAGTCCTACGATCCGATAGGGGTGGTGAATATTACCCGAGTGAGTTTATACAATTTTGTAATACTTATGGGATAATTCATAAAGTTATGGCGCCATATACGCCACAACAAAATGGAACGGCGAAAAGGAAAAATAGGACTTTAGTTGAAATGATAAATTCAATGTTAATCAGTTCTGGTTTACCTTTGTCGATGTGGGGAGAAGCGGTTTTATCCGCATGTTATATTTTAAATAGAGTTCCATTGAAAAACAAGGATATTACACCATATGAATTATGGTTTAATCGTAAGCCTAACCTTAGACGTCTTAAAGTTTGGGGATGTCTTGCTTATGTAAGAAAACCCGAACCTAAAAGACCTAAACTAGGAAATAGGACTTATAAATGTGTTTTTATTGGATACTCTAGTAACATTACAACTTATAGATTTTTAAACCTTGAAACTCAAGAAATCATTGAGTCGGTAGATGTGAAATTCTTTGAACATCTAACAAAGTTTAGTACTTTGAATCAAGGTTTAGAAAATAATAATCCGACTTTTGACTCCTCAAATTTAGAAGAAAATTCATAACCTATATCTTCTTCGAAAACAACGAATGACGTTGAACCACGAAGGAGTAAAAGACAAAGAACTGAAAAAACATTTGGGCCTGACTTTGTTATTTATTTAGTTGAAGGCGATTTAAATGAGACTAAGAACAAAAATAAATTTTTTCTTAATATAGAAGATGAACCGACCACATTTCATGAAGCGGTAACATCTAGGGATGCTGTCTTTTGGAAAGAAGCAATAAATGATGAAATGAACTCAATTTTGTCAAATCAAACTTGGGTTATTTCCGATCTTCCCCCCGGGGCTAAACTTATTGGGTGCAAATGGATATTTAAAAGAAAACTAAATCCGGATGGTTCCATAAATAAATTTAAGGGAAGACTAGTTGCTAAAGGCTATAAGCAAAAACATGGAATTGATTACTTTGATACATATGCTCCCGTTGCTCGAATCACTTCCATTAGGATATTGATATCTCTTGCTTCTATTCACAATTTAGTTATTCATCAAATGGATGTTAAAACTGCATTTTTAAATGGTGATTTAGAAGAAGAGATTTACATGGAACAACCAGAAGGGTTTGTTTTGCCTGGCCAAGAAAAGAAAGTGTGTAAATTGGTTAAATCTCTTTATGGCCTTAAACAAGCTCCTATGCAATGGCATGAGAAGTTTAATAATATTGTTATATTCCTTGGATATAAAGTTAATGATGCCGACAAATGTATATATAGTAAATTTGAAAATGGTGTTGGTGTTATTATTTGCTTATATGTGGATGACATGTTAATATTTGGGTCTAATCTCAAATATGTTGAAGAAACCAAAAGATTTCTTTCATCAAAATTTGATATGAAAGATCTTGGAGAAGCTGATGTGATTTTAGGAATCAAAATTATGAGAAAGGATAATTCTTTAGCGTTATCTCAATCTCATTATATAGAAAAAGTTCTTAAAAGATATAATCATTTTGAACTTAAGCCAGCTGCTATACCAGTGGATCCTAGCATCAAATTAATGAAAAATACTGGGCGTGTTATGGACCAACTTAAATATGCTAGTATTATTGGGAGTCTAATGTATGCCATGCATTGCACTAGACCAGACATTGCTTATGCAGTGAGTGTATTGTTTAGATTTACAAGTAATCCAGGACAAGAGCACTGTAATGGAATTTCTAGGGTGCTTAGATACCTGAAGAGGACTTTGGATTATGGCTTACATTATGTAGGATATCCATCTGTTTTAGAAGGATATAGTGATTCAAGTTGGAATAATCTTGAATCAAAATCCAAGTTAACTACTGGTTGGATTTTTACGCTAGGAGGAGCAGCTATCTCTTGGGGATCTAAGAAACAAACATGTGTATCAGATTCAACAATGCAATCTGAATTTATAGCCCTAGCAGATGCATGTAAAGAAGCAAAATGGCTTAGAAATGTGTTGTATGATATTCCTTTATGGAAAAAGCCATCACCTTCTATTATGATAAGATGTGATAACCAAGACACAATTTATAAAGTTTCGAACAAAACTTACAACGAAAAATCTAAACACATTAGTCTAAGGCAATAAATTATAAGAAAATTACTCAAGGAAGGAGTAATTACAGTCGACTATATTAAAACGAACAAGAATTTAGCAGATCCTCTGACTAAAGGTCTTGTTAGGGAGATGATATATATCACCTCAAAAGGAATGGGACTAAGGTCTATTAAATAACACAACTATATTTAATGGGAACCCAACTCATATCTTAAAAATATAGATAGAGTTCAATGTGGTACAAACAAGTTAAATTATAGTTATGGAACACTAGGAATTTTATACAAAAAAAAAAGTTCCATTCCTATGTGCCTAGTGTTGGTTTTCTGCATGTTAGAGGATGAAGGTTACTTCTTAATAAATCATATAAGTGTGACTCGCAGAATCACTAAAGTTGATTTACCTATACGAGTGTCGAAAGTGTGGCCGCTTTCTATGGAATCAAGACCGATCCTAAAGCGCTCGTGAAATCAGGATTAGCACAAGGCCGTAAAAGTGCATGCTAAAAGAACACTTATAAACTCAGAAATCGGTATGTGTGATAGTTTCGGCTAGTCTCAAAAGGTCATTGGTTCAAGATACGTTCACCACAGCACCTTGATGAAGCTTTGAATTATTTTCACTATATGGAAGTTCAAGTCCGAAAGACACTTCTCATTTATGTACTAAATTTTAGCGATACTACCAAAAGTTATTTATTGTCTTTTTACTTTTCTCTCTTGTGTATATTGAAATTGGTGGGGGAATGTTGGATAAATTCCAATATTTATTGATAATTTAATTTTTAGTTGTTATTATTTTATTATATTATTGGTATTTTATTTTAAACATAGTTTGGGTTTTATTTTAGAAGGTAGAAACATGAGCAAAATGGGTGTGAAAGATATGGGAGTGCTCAAAATCCCATATTGTCCCACATGGGAAGAATACTACAAAAAGTAGTGGTATATCAACTAAAGGACAACTAAGATTCTTAGTTGACAAGTCAAATAAGAGGCTATGATCCTACGCATCGCGGTGGTGCTTAAGCACCACCAATCGCGACACGCGTAAGCGCGACACGCGGCGCGCGAAAGGGCGATTGGGTGACTTATTGACGCGCACTTGGCACTTGGCACGTGCACATCGTCGGTTGGAGCGTGGGAGCCTAAAGTTTTGACGAGGTAAAATAGATCAACGGTTGTGATTAAACGATCCGATCAAAGGGTTTAAAATCCTAAACGACTTGATCTAAATCGTTGGATGAACTCGTAGCGTTTCGTGTAGGGGATGTCCATTCGCTTACGATGGGATGCCTAATCTGAACCGTTAGATCGCAACTGTTCCAAAAAGGCAGGATCCAACAGTTGCTGAGTCACTCCATGAAGAGTTGTGACTGTTGAAGAACAGTCACAGAAATGACTATAAAAAGAGTTCCAGACCTCTGTTTTGGACACCGAAAATTGCTAGTTTCTCCTCTCTCCGTCCTCTATATTTTGGCATTATCAAGTCAAAAATTCAGAGTGTTCTCAGTTTGATCAAACAGTACATAGTTTGAATCAAACAACTGTTCATACACTACATTGTATCCTGAAGGCGGATTCTATAAAACCCATAGTGTACTCGCGGTTCTAGTTCTGTCTCAACCGGATTAGGAGAAATTTTGCCTAAAAGAAAGCGTTCCAAGAACGTGCCTTGCAGAAATTAATTAATATATTTCATTCTTTCCATAATAAAACTTCAACAGTTTATATCCTATTGAAATATTATTCCAAAATAAGCTAGAATGCAAGCTATAACTAAACCTAAAAAATATGTTGACCTGTAATGCGAACTTTCGTTGAGCGAATCAGATTTAAATCTAGTCATCTAAAAATGCTTTAAAAATACCGTGAAGATTTGCCACCATAGGAAACAATTATATTCCTCTGTAGAAATAGGTTAATATCTTGTATTGTCTTTGGCTAAAAGCCCAAGAAAATATGTCTTTGTGACACATAATTTTTAAAGTTGCATAGTTTTAAAAAAAAGGTTGTTTAATGGATTTAAACCAGGCCGATATTCCTCTATAGGAGTCCAAATAAAAAATTTACTATTCTTAACAACAATTCATCATTAGGAATATTGATTTGATATTTCTAATAATGTGGATATCCTTTTGTCTCTCTTAAAAGCACCACAAATTGTGTGTGCGAGTTTTTGTTCGTCGTGGAAAAAAGATTGCACAATATCTAATACGGGGGATATGGATGGTTATCGGTCGGTATTTAACGGATTCCAACACCATACCAACCTTATACTCATACCTAATTTTATATAACATAGCATAGTATCTTGAAAGGTTGCACAATGAACAAAAAAGGTTGCACAATATCTAATATGGGGAATACGGGTTGTTATCGATCGGTATTTAATGTATACCAATATCGTATATGCTGTAAAATAGGTTGCATAATATTGCAGAAGGTTGCAACATAATTTTATGCCTCATTAAATTGTGCGATGGTATACACAAACCTAATTCGGAGTGAAGTAGCACAATCTCACAAAAGTAACAGTTGCACAACAATAATGAAATAACAATTTCATTATATGGATGGGGGTGCACAAGTAGGTTACACAATATCTTGAAAGGTTGCACAATAAACAAAAAATTAGTATCACAATCTCACAAAACGAAGGGTTGCACAATAACAACAATGAAACAATAATATGGTTATATGGAAGGAGGGTGACCAAGTAGGTTGTATAATATCTCATAAGGTTGCACAATATCATAAAAGGTTGCACGGTGAACAAAAAAGTTTGCACAATATCTAATATGGGGAAGACAGTACATAATATGGGAAATATGGGTTGTTATTGGTCGTTTGCTCAGTATTTAAGGTATACCAATGCCATACCTATTATAAAGTACTTTGCACAATATCTTAAAAGGTTGCACACTATCACAACAGGTTGCAACCTAATCTCATACTTTTGACTTGAGGATTCGAGGTTTAATACACTAGCCCTCATATCTTTTTTGTTAGAGATACGCTTACCAGCTTAAGGCCAAGCAAGTAGGGGTGGCCATGGGCCGGGACTGGGCAGGCCCGGTCGGGCTCGGGCCGGGCTTGAAAAATTAACGGCTATCCCAAGCCCGCTCGGGCCCAGATCGGGCCTTATTATGTAATCCCAAGCCCGCCCAGATTTGAAAGCTCTTTACCCAGGCCCGCCCGATCGGGCCATATTATATTAATTAAAAGATTTTTTTAAAAATTAAAATACCTATTTTTTTAATTTAAAGACCAATTTTTTAATTTAAAATCTGTTTTAAACTCCACATATTATAAAGTCTATATATAAAGTTTCCCACTCTACATGAAAAGACTTGGTATACGTTTTTATATTTATAAAAGTTCCCCCCCAACATATATATATATATATTTCGGGCCTCGGGTCGGGCCGGGCCTCATCGGGCTTAAGAACTCATGCCCAAGCCCGCCCGAAAAAAAATCGGGCCTATAAAATTTTGCCAAGCCCGCTTTGCGGGCCTATTCACCTTACCCAAGCCCTATTTTTTTATTGGGCGGGCTTGGCGGGCCTCGGGCCTATGGCCACCCCTACAAGCAAGTATGGAGAAATGCAACCTTAAGCATATCACCACCCTCCTCAATGTGTGTCCCAACCTCAACTCAAGTGCATCCCAACTCCAATTCAGCAATATCCAACAAGCCAAAGGGTCTAAAGAAGTTCCAAATTTTTTGGAAAAATTCTACTCCAAAAATCAAGAAAAAATATCATATTAGTATAAACTAAAGAGTCCATTTTTATCTCAAAAACCAATTTCGTGAATACACATTTAATAGTCATTTTTTTAGATAGTTTTTAACCTAAATACAATCAATTAAATGGTATTTCATCCCAAACCAAATACCTCACTTATTATCCTATAAATAGGACACTTAGGGTCTGTTTGATAGAAAACTGGAAAAATGCAAATGATTCCAGGGCAGACAATTCAAAGGCAAATGAATATTTTTCAACTTGTGTCTGATTGATACAAGTTGGAAAATCATCAATTTTTCACATTTTCTATCAAACGCAAAAGCTGAAAAATAGATATAAATGTGAAAAAATTGTTTACAGAATATATATATATATATATTATTAAATATACAAAATATATGAATATATATTATATTATTTGCAGAATATATATATTCCGTAAATTATTATTAATTTTCGGAAAAATATACAAAATATATGTTTCGCAAATAATAATTTACGGAATATATATATTCCGCAAATAATATAATATATATTCATATATTTTGTATATTTAATATATGAATATATATTATATTATTTGTGAAATATATATATTTCAGAAATAATATAATATATATTCATATAATTTGTATAAATATTCATAATAATTTTTATATTATTAAATGTATATAGTATATAATAATATATATTTAGCATGTATAATAATAATAATAATAATAATAATAATAATTTTTATATTATTAAATGTACAAAATCTATAATAATTTTTATATTATTAAATGTACAAAATCTATTAAATGTACAAAATTTATTAAATGTATATAATATATAATAATATATATTTCGTATGTATAATAATAGTAATTTCTATATTATTAAATGTACAAAATCTATAATAATTTTTATATTATTAAATGTACAAAATCTATTAAATGTACAAAATCTATGAAAATATAATATATTATTTACGGAATATATGAATATATATTATATTATATATTGAATATACTAAATACATGTTATTTATAGAATATATACATATATATAGAATATAATATTCTATATATATGTAAATATATATTCTATATATATGTATATATTCTGTAAATAATATATACGTATATATGAATATATACATATATATTATGTATTTATGAATATATATATATATATATATATAATATACATTATATATTATATATATTTATATATTTTGTAAATAATATATATTAAATATAAGGAATATATGAGATATATGAAATATACAAAATATATAAATATAAGGAATATATGAAATTTATGAAATATAAATATATATTAAAATATATGAATTATAGAAATTATATAAATGTACGAAATATATAAATATATGAAATATACAAAATATACGCAATATACATATATGTGCTAAAATATATAAAATATACGAATATATATATTAAAATATATGAAATATATATATTTATATATTTATTAACAATATATATTTATATATTTACGAAATATATAGAGTTATTAAAAAAAATGGTTTTAAGTGATTTGTCACACAAAGGTAGCAAACAAAAACTTGTCCCCCCCCCCCCCCCCCCCCTCCCCCAAAGAATTGAATTCCACCCTAGGGTGACAAATTGTGCTTAAGGGGTGTTGTACATAGAAAATAAATGTGAGGGCAAATTAAGGCTATCAAACAGCCTAAAAGCTGAAAAATACCAGAATTTTCCAACTTTTGGGAATTTGCCTTGGAATTTTTGTGCAATCAAACGGACCCTTAGGTTCTATTTTTTTACAGAGGGAATTTTAGAGAGTCACTTTAGAGACCTTTTTCTGTAATATTTTGAGAGTTTTATTTTTATGTAAGGGCCAAAAATGTGTTTTTGTTGGAGAAATTTTGTCAAGATTAATTGTGCGATGAAACCTTTGTAAGCTTGTTTTATGAATGAAAGTTGTAATTCATTCTTGTAATTTTATTATGTCTTCAATCATACTAGCTTAATTTATTTACTAGGATTAGGTCAAGTCTATTGCGTTTAAATAATATTCTATGTAATTTAAATTCGTCTTTATTTCCTGACATGTTTTAAAAGATTTAAAAATTCGGTAATCATTTAAAATGACACGAGATTGTGTTTTAGACCTTTGACTTTAAAGTGTGAGTATTTTTTGATAGGTTATACTTTTATTAAATTAACTAATATCTCATGCTTAACTACACTTTAAAATTTAAAAGTGAATTTTTTCAAGGAATAGGGATTTATCTAAAATTAGAGACGTTAAATTTGATTGTGAACTTAAACGTTTTATTTTCCGAATTAAATGCGACAAAAGTCGATTTAATTTTCGTTATAGAATCGGAAATGACCAATTTATATTGATGCGTAATATTAGTTAAATACGATAAATGGATCCAACTTCCTAGTTTTTTCATATACTTGTTTTCATATTTCGTAGTTGCACATTTTATTCGTATCAGTGTAATATTATATATTCATCCCATCTCAAAATAATCTAGTCTAGTTGGAAAGTTGTAATTATTTTAAACATTAAAATTAATAAATTTCTATGGGTTCGACTCGTACTTACATTTGGTATTCTATAATATCTCATGCATTTATGGTAATTTTAATTTGACAATAACGAGAGAGAGAGAGAGAAAATGAGGAATATACTTTAAGCTTTAGCGGTGGAGAGCCTCATGTAAATAATGTATGTATTTGACTGAATATCTATTATGTCGTTGGCACGATGAGAAGATTCCAATCTAATCCTAGTGAGGACAACTAGATTGTTGTGGAGCATATTCTCAAGTACCTGAAGAAGACTAAAAACTATATGTTGATTTACTCAACTGATAGGCTAGTACATGGGTACACAGACTGCGATTTTAAATCGGATAGGGATTTCAAAAAAATTAACATCGGGATATATGTTTATCCTAGGAAGTAGATCCATAAGTTGGAGGAGTGTTTAGTTTCTTTTATTGCTGACTCAACCATAAAAGTTGAGTTTGTTGCTTATTTAGAGGTAGCAAAATAGTATATTTAGATCCATAACTTCCTAAATGATTTGGGTGTGGTTGCTTCAATATAATTGGTCATTACACTTTATTGTAATGCCATTATGCCATGTACTAAGAATGGCCACATTTACTTTTTCATGGTCCAAATCCATGACCAAGGTGGTCATGGTCCAAATCCGTGATTACTATAAAAATCCGTGATCAAGGCTGTGACGAAGGGCAATAGTGACCTAGATAAGGATTGAATCAAGATTCTATATCGTGACCACCATAATAATGAATCCATATCATGACCCAACCATGGACCTTGAGTGGATGGTCACAGGTCCATACCGTGACCCAATCGTGACCAATAAGAGTGCAATAGAGTCACAATTTTGGACTATTAACCCTAACAACGATAGGACTTGATTTTGAATTGATCACAACCCAATGGTCATGGTTTCGGATTATGAGCAATTTTGAGTATTAGATTAGTCAAATTTAGGGTCACGGCTCAAGACCGTGACCATGTATATGGATTTGATTGGTCATAGGAGAAGTCACAAATTAAGACCATGACCAGGTTTTTGCTATAAATAAAACCCACTTGGGTTTTCTTTCACTTCACGAGTTCTCTCTCTTTCTCTCACTCTCATTCTCTTCTCCCCCTCCCCCTTACTATTATTCTCTCTCTCTCTCTCTCTCTCTCTCTCTCTCTCTCTCTCTCTCTCTCTCTCTCTATCTATCTATCTATCTATCTATCTATCTATCTATCTATCTATCTATCCCTCGTCGGTGCTACTCTCTCTTCATCACTAGTAATGCTCTCCCTCCTTTTCTCATCTCATGATTTATCTCTATGTATGTGTGTATATATGTATATATAGACACACACATAAACACACACACAATATATATATAACAAACATGCGTAAAAAAACCTACCTACATCCAACACAAACACACAACCACATATGTTTGTGTTTAAGCATATGAATTTGGGTATAAGATATTGTAAATGTGAAATTGAGTAAGTGGAATTATAAATATGAAATTGAGGGCATGAAATTGGGTATATACAAATTAGAATAGTGAAATTGGATACGTGAAACTGCGTATGTGAAATTGGGTGTGTTAAATTGGGAATATATGCATTAGAATTGTAAACGTGATTATGTGTGTATATATGTATGTGTGTGTGTGAATGTGAAATTAAAATTAAGTTAAATTAAGTTATATGCGCACTCGCCACCTATACACATATACTCACACGTGTACATATATATACATACGAGCATACGTATGACACATGGTTAATTATGCATAAATAAAGTTATTCATATACTCAAGTGCACATACATACACATATATACCCCCTATATATATATATATATACTTTTATACTTTTGCACAATTATACATATATATATATATATATATATATATATATATATATATATATATATATATATATATATACACACAATTTCAACCTAAATGAAAGTTTTGAGTAGCATGAGAAACATAAATTACATGTTTGGAATAGAGTAATATGGTAAAATTTTAGATTGAATAATATGTTAACACATTTTCTTCTCATTCAATGTGCGCATGCAATTGGAGAACAATTATTGAATCTCAATTTATTCGAGGTGCTTTTTTTTATTCGGGTAATTTTACTTATCTTTATTTTATGTAGTAGAGTCTTATATGTAGTTATAATATCTTGGTTAATACGCTCTGGTCGTGTTCATCCTTTCCTTAAATGGTTGTTGTTTGAGTGGACACAAATTGGTAAAAGGGCTTGGATATATGTTGGGCACATAATTCTATAGTTGATTTAATTAAAATCAACTTAAATTGGACTTTCGATACCATGTTGATGAATATTAATGCATAGATTTGTTTGGTTAATTGTTGTGGCCGAGTTCACCCTTTCTTAAATGCTTGATGTTTGGGTGAATATAAATTGTTGGAAGGGCTTGCACATTTGGTGGACACATGGTAATTTTAGGAATAATTTAATTGAAATGAACTTAAATTGGACTTATTGATACCGTGCAAATGAATATTAATGTATATATTTGTTTGGTTAACGTTTGTGATTATGCTCACCTCTTTCTTAAATGGTTACTGTTTGGGTGAACATAAATTGACGGAAGAGCTTGCACATTTGGTGGACACATAGTAATTTTAGGATTAATTTAATTAAAATGAACTTAAATTGTAATTTTTTATACTATGAGGATGTATATTAATGCATACATCTGTTTGGTTAACTTTTGTGGTCATGTTTACCACTTACTTAAGTTATTGCTATTTGGATGGACACAAATCGGTTGAAGGACTTGCACATTTGGTGAACACATAGTAATTTTATAATTAGTTTATCTTAAATGAAATGAAATTGGACTTGTGTACGATTTATCGATTAGAAAACAATATTTAGTTTATGATGAATTAGAGCCATTACCTCTAGGACTCATATTCACACATTCATTCAATATATTTTCTCAGTAAAAATGAGTCACGATAATAATTACTTTCAATAAGGGTACGAGATGTTACAATTGGAACGCATTAATACATCTTTTACTATCGCGCACCGGGAACTCATATTTACAAGTATGGGAATAGAAAAATTAAACATTTAATTATCTTACAAATCGTGGAGTTGATCTCTTGCAAGCATATCGGTTTGATCATATTCTATTTTCCTTCCCAGAATGCGGGGATGAAGAAGTAGAGAATTTCCTTCATAACCTTGATAGGGTACTGCCATTAGTGACACTATTAGAAAAGGAAGAAATATATTCATCCATTTTGGATAAAACTTCGTAAAGAGAGAATTCACCCAGATTTTGACATCTCTTGATATATATAAATTAAAATTGAGATTGAAAATAAGTTAAAGAAAAAAAAAGGATTTAGAGTTCATGCCATGGACCTTTATATGTCAATCATTTCGCCGAGTTAGTCGGGTATAAAGTTTCATAAATTCGTAAAAACTAATACTGGTTGGATGGAAATAAGACCCATCAAGAATGTTTTAAAAGATATTGAAAATGTATATACATATATATAGTCATAAGCATGATTGTCGTACATTCTTCTCTTATTTTTTTCGTTAATCGTAGGCAATGTTGAATAGGATAAAAAATAATCAATCAAATGACGAACCACCACCAACTTGATACTATCTTACATTCCAACCTCAATTCTCATCACCTGCAATTTGACAATACTCTACTATATCACAGGTTTAGTCTACCACTCCATCACTAATTCATCAAACTCAATAAATCTTTGTTAATCCAACACACCAACCTCCTGCTACCAAGGAATCTCAAACAAGTGATAAAAAGACCATGAAGTTCTCAAATTTTAGAAACAATCCTACCGCTAAAAAAGATGACGTCAATATTTTTAAAGCTCGTTGTATGTGGCTTAAAAAGATGACTGTGGGCACTGGGGGTGCAAATAATTATAAGAAGGTTGATCATTCTATAAAGCATGACTTGTGGGATCAACTTTGTAAAATATTTACGTTCCCATCCAGTTTGAAGGAAAATGTTCTTTTTTGAGTAGATAAACATATGAAAACCTATCACAAGAACCATTAGAAGATTTTTTTCCCCAAAGAGGGAATCATGACCTAATATTTTGGGGTTGAAAGACAAAGCTCTCCCAAATGTTCAAATGCACATCGACAACAAAACAACTTCTTGGAGAATGAGGTGAGGGAGGAAAAACTGATCGAGAGGACGAAAAATAATTGAACATGACAAATAAAGTTGATGTCCATAAACTTGGGGCAAAATCATATAATAATCTAAAGTATGAATGGGAGGAAAGGACCAAGGGAACTCCAAAAGAAGGTGAATATGCTAATCGGATCAACTTGTCCTTGCATGGTCAACGGAAAAAAGGACCAATAAATTCCTAAACAAATTGTCTCTGAATTGGATGACTTTAAATTTGATTATCCACACACACACACACACACACACACACACACACACACACACACACACACACACACATATATTATTAATAAAATAATGTTGAAATCATAGTCCTAAATATAATATTATGTTATAGGAAATGATAGAGGTAATGACGGACAGTAAGTGATAGTGCATCCCCTATGACATTGACGTAGATGCCCTATCCAAAGTACTTGGGAAGGATAAAAGGGGGAGGACAAGAGGCGTGAGATCACATATGCCAAGTAAAAAATTATAGCCCGCCTCACCTCTATTGGATGAGAACTTGTTAATGTAGAGTCACATGTCGATCTAGGAGGAAAGATATGCCAGGACTCAAGGGGAAGTGTCAGATCTTAAGAGGGACCATGTTAATAACAACTTGAGAATATTTACGAATAAAATCAAGGGGTTGGTCCAATTGTTTAGTCAATAACATATTTTCCCCTATTAGATGCCTCCTTAAACATTCTCTTATCTTACCCATCAAGGTTTCCCTTCCCGAGTGCCTCCTTTTTCAATATTCCCCTCCCAAGTGACTCCTCCCACAATAATTCGTCGATCATAGTCATCCTGCATGGTGAATGTAAGGGAAAATATTTCAGCTTAGGCCGTTTATTTGTTTTATTTTTACTTTAACATATTTGTTGTATCCCATTACAAATCCACACGCGTTGACACGATGACTCGAATCCTCAACATCTCCAAATTCAAGACTTCTCTGCGTTATGAAGGAATAAATTTTTTAGGAGTTTGAATTTATTTACATTTGTATTTGGGAGATATTTTTTTATAAAAAATCTAGGCAAAATGTTTAAGTTAGAAAATATTTTTTATTGACCTCGTTCAAATGAGATGATAATCTCGTTCGAACAAGATGTCAACCTATTAAAAAGATCGTTTGATCATTACAACAAATAAACATCCAACGAGGGACTTCTGTTAGAATTCATTAGAAGCCCATTAGAAGCCTTTTCAAATGAAATTATAGTCTCTTCCGAACGAACTGAGTCTTCATTCAAACGAGATGGCATTCTCATTTTAATGACTTTAGCTTTCGTTCAAATGAGATGGTCGCCTTAAATTTAATGTGCGTCTTATAAATACCTATTTCAAAATGATTTTTTAGAGACTTTTGGAAAAACGCAACTTGCATATCTGTTGCAGAAGTCCTCAAACTTTTTTGGTCTAAACACCTTTTTTGATTCAAAAATCATCCTTTCAAATATAATTTTATACCTAATATATTATTATAGAGGGAGATCTCTACTGGTGACCTTGTGACCCAAGGGATCACGACTAAAAGGAAGAAATAAGGCCTTATCAGTGGATACTGAGGGTGGAACGCCGCCTGTGGATTGTACTGGATTGAGTAGTATTTTTTAGAGGTTCTATAAAGACTACGCATTACACTTATGGGTTATATTAAGTAGTTTGTAAATTGGTTGTCTTATAAAACTATCTAAAGTGCTGAAATATAGGTTTTGCCCTAACAAATTGTTTTACTTATGTATTTTATCACCTAAATGCATGTTTTTGGATAAAAAAAAATAAAATTGCTACTGCATTTGTGGAATTTAATTAAATAAGTTATTCCATTGAGCAGGTTACACAAAAATATTGTGTGATCCTTTTTCACACAAAATAAAATTTATATCAATTTTTTTTTGAAACATTATGGATCTTTAAAAAAGGTCGGATTTCAATGGATAATTTGTATAATCGAATGACCATTTTTTATGGTTTCAATTATGCTTATTGGGAAGCTAGGATGAGGTTACCTTTAAAATCAATTGATGAAAGTGTTTAGTTAGTTTCAGAAAGAGGGTTGACACCACCCACTGTCACCATTGATAATGTTGTTGGCCCTAAACCTGTCTCTTCATGGAGAAATGATGACTTTAAGTGAAGTAATTTTAACTCTCGTGATTTGAGTGCCATCTCGAGAGCTGTCACCTCTGACGAGGTCCACCGCATCATGAAGTGCACAATGTCTAAAGAAGCATAGGTTACCCTCCAACTCACACACGAGGGTACCAACGCTGTTAAGGTATCTAAGATTCAAAATTTGACCACTCAATTTGATACCATTACCATGCTAGAGTCCGAGTCTTTTGATGATTTTATGCACGTTTATCAGACATAGTTAATTCTAGTTTTAATTTGGGTTTGAAGATTCCTGAGATGAGAGTTGTTAAGAAATTTTATGATCGCTCCCTGCTCGCTTTATTCCTAAGGTCACCGTAATAAATTCGTCAAGGATTGCTTTAAAGGCTCAAACTAAGAAAAAGAAGAAAGAAAAAGTTTGTGACTCCGAATCTGAAGTTGATTTGATTTTAATGACTTGGTCCTTTTTGTCAAAAATTCAAAAAGCTTTTCAAATTTTCAAAATAAAATTCTTCTAAAGAATAGATTTTCGAGAAAAATAAAAATAAGAATGAGGGAATGAGCAGGGCAGAGAAAGAGGAAGAAATTTAAGTGTTATGAATGTGAAGGTAAAAGGAACAAGGCATACGACTATTCCACTAGGCTTAAGAGAAAGGGCACGGAAGTTGCGAATAGAGCCACTCTCAGCGATAGTGACGTCGAGTCGGTTGATTTAGGGAAATAATCACCACATGAATAGTGTGTTTAATTCATAGCTAGTTGCATTATCACTTCTAGTTTGTTCCATGTCGATGAGAACATATCTAAACGTGAAAGCCTTGATGATGTTTCTAGTCATTCTGGAGAAAGTGAGAGTGAGGAAGAGAATTTAAGTGAGGGGGTCTCAAAAAGGCTTTTAGTGATCATTACACTGAGACCTTGAAAATGAAAAAACTTAATAAAGATTTGTCTTTTTTAGTGAAGGAGGTGAATGTTTTGAGAGAGTGTAAGGCATCGGTGAGTCAACTCGATAAAGTGAAGGTTTCTTTTAGTGAGCAGTTGATTATTTTAGGCCAAAAAAAGACTGATTTGATCGAAATCATGGCTAGTCTTACGAGAGATCTTCAATATCTATTGGACACTTGTGACAAACTTGAAGTCTGTATATCCCAACTCGAGAGAGATATCGAATGTGATCGGAAGTTCAATATCACTTTAGAGGACACATCTAAGAAGGTTATAAAAATCCTTCCAAATTCCGCGTTAGGTAATGTTGAGAGGTAAGGAATAGGTAATGACGGTGCATCCACATCCCATGTCACACTCGAGCCAGTTCTCGAGTTTGTTTTGGATCCTTATGGCCCTCAATCTACCCTACCTTGGAGACTAACCCACCCGGGAGAGCTCATCTTAGTCGTTTTGAGAAAGGTGGTCCCAAGCATGTGCGTTTGTTCCCATTGCAAACAAAGACGTCACCTTAGAGGGTATTATTTTATTCTAGGGAGAGTGTCTCGTAGGTATGTTCCTCAATTCGCTCCCAAGCGATTTCCCGCATGTACTCCCACACATGTTACTCCGCATGCTCCCACACATCACTTTAGCAATTTTGAGAATTTTCAAGAGCAACTAGAGTATTTTGTCAACACTTCAAAAAATTTAATGGAGAAATTTCTTAGGATGTCATCTCCCTTCAAGAGCTCCTCTAGGTGTAATTATTGAGGTTGAGACTTGTTTCTAGAATAGGGTGATTTCCATGCTCATATCTTATATCCTTATTACTAGTATGTACTATCACTGCACTTATATTTGTTATTTTGATATATTTTTAGAAAAATCCAAAAAGAGTTTTATTTTTCTAAAAAACTTTGAAAAATACAAAAACTTTTTTATTTTTGTAAGAAATGGTGAAAAAGGAAAAAGGATTGTATTTTGATAAAATTTTTGAAAAAGACAAAAATATTTTTGTATTTTTTACACCATATATGGATGAACATTAAAGATGTCCAAATCACCCATTCATTCTATATCCACATGACTGTTTTGTAGTGTTTTGAGACATAACAACATTTCATATATGTGCTCAATAATGTGTGGAGTCAATAAGCTATGATTTGAGGATAACTTGCTATATGTTTGACTCCTTGTCTCTTTTAATGCACACAAGCACGAGCTTATTCGAGTGTTGTACTTACCTGTCACATGTCGGCCGTAATGTTTTAATCTCATTTCTACTTTAAGACGAACCAAATGTAAAAAATGAGAAAAAAAGTTGTGCATGTAAGAACCATTATCCGGATTTAAATCATTTTTTCGAAAAATTTGTTAAATATTAAGAAATTGAAAGGGGTTTCGAAAGACAAAAAATTTTATGTTAAAATCTACCATTTACAATGAAAAGAGCCTAAAAATATTAGAGGTACATAAAAACATAACTGCGAGGCTAATTTTTGAACATTAATGCATAGCTACGCATGAGCATTAATTTCTTCAAAAATAATTGAGAGTATTTGTAGTTATGTGATATTTTAAGGGAGTTAAGTCGAAGATCAAAGAATTTGCATAAACTATATAAATCTTAAAAAAAATTACATAGTTTTGGACATCATTGGTGTGAAAATAACATACGGTATTGATTTATTGATTAGGGTAAGTCAATTTCATATGAGTTCAAAATCTTTTACACCTAAGGTAAACTTTGAAATCATTCGTTAGTGGTATCTCAATCCTTCATGCACATGTGTTATGATTTTTTATGTTGATTAGCCTATAGAATATGTTCACACCCCTATTTTCTCTTCCATGATTTAGGTATTTTTATGTTAATTCATGGTGCGTTATTTTTGTAACATTTTATGCTGGAGATAATTTCTGAAAAATTTCAAAAATAGTTGGTGAACCCTTTAATATTATCATGGCATGTTCATTATTTATATGTATTTGTGACGATATCGTACTTCTTATATGTAGTGCTTTATATTTCAAGTTTCGATTCTACTCCTTTGTCTGTTTAGGACAGAAAGGGGGAGAATGAATTGAGGGGGAAATTCGATGAGTTTTATTTAATATTTCAAACTCAATGCATCATGGGTATTTTCTTTGTTTCATGTGTGTAGGTACTTACGGAAGATCATATTACACCGGATGAAGACAAAGTATCAAAGGGAAGAATAAGACGAACAAATGGATATTGAATACAATGTTTCCTTATGCCAGACCATTTTTAGAATTTGGGAGGGTATTTGGATATTTTTGTCTTAGAGGAATAATTTTTGTAATTTGAATTTCGGTTAGTTTTGCACCGGAATAGCCAAAGGGGGAGATTTGTAAAGGCAAATATTTTTTCTTTGGTTGTTAATTTATTTTATTTGCACTTTGGCATATTTAGCGTATCTTGTCACAAATTGACACGTGCCGACACGATGAACCGAATCCTCAACATCTCCAAGTTCAAGATCTCTCTACGTTATGAAGGTATAGATTTTTTAGGAGTTTGAATTTATTTAAATTTATATTTGAGAGATATTTTTATATAAAAAAATCGAGGTAAATTGTTTAAAGTTAAAATTATTTTTTTATTGATCTCAATCAAACGTGAGGTAATCTTATTCGAACGAGATGTCAAACTCATTAGAAGGGTCGTTTCATCATTAC
Source organism: Sambucus nigra (assembly GCA_949130495.1). Taxonomy (NCBI): domain Eukaryota; kingdom Viridiplantae; phylum Streptophyta; class Magnoliopsida; order Dipsacales; family Adoxaceae; genus Sambucus; species Sambucus nigra. Next base: position 238,415,966 of record OX422222.1, read on the forward strand.
ATCAAACGAACATCCAATGAGAGTCTTCTGTTAGAATTCGTCTTAAGCTCATTAGAAGTTTGTTCAAACGAGATTGCAGTCTCGTTCGAATGAACGGAGTTTTCGTTTAAATAAGATGTTATTCTCGTTCGAAGGACTATAGTTTTCGTTCGAACAAGATCACCACCTCAAATTTGTGCACATCCTATAAATACCAATTTCGAAAAGAATTTTTTAGAGACTTTTGAAAAAATGCAACCTGCCTGTCTGTTGCAAAAGTCCTCAAACTTTTTAGATTCAAACACCTTTTGGGTTCACAAATCATCCTCCCTAATATAATTGTAAATCCATTTGAAACACTAATAGTCTCACGCCTAATATATTCCTGTGGAGAGAGACCTTTACTTATGACCTTGTGACCTGAGGGAACACAGCTATAAAGAAGGAAGAAAGGTTGATTGGTGGATACCCAGGGTGAAACACTGCCTGTGAACTGCTCTGGATTGAATAGTATTCTTTAGAGGTTATGTGAAGACTGCACACTATACTTGTGGGTTATATCAATTAGTTTGTAAGTCGACTGTCCTGTAAAACTATCTAAAGTGCTGAAATATAGGTTTGGCCTTCAAAAGAGATTTTTCCTTATTTGTCATGTGATTTCATGTTTTACTTATGTATTTTATCACCTAGATTCATGTCTTACGATAAAAATAAATAAAATTGGGTTTGGGTTTGTGTAATTTAATTAAATAATTATTCTATTAAGATTGTACGCACTCTCAGTGACTATGGTGAGGAGTATTATTTAAGGGACTTGTCTAATAGTAAGTTCTTTGGCACGTGAACGCTCGTTCCATGTATGATGGAACACCATTCCACAATCTCCCTTTGGCGGTGGGTGAGGCTCATATATTGGTTGATAAGTACATGATGGTTGTGGAGATAATCATATGCATGTCAACTTCGGTGAAGGACCTCAATTGGTGGTTTTTGTTATGTGATGTTCACTGAGACACAAGGCATCAAAGGCTCTTATTAGTGATACTAATCCCATTTTCTAATATCCATTTGTAGATTTTTTATAATACTTCTATCACTAATTCGATTATTTTTATTATCATATATAAATTCAAATCTATTTTCATAAATTGAATACCCAAAAGGGGTATTTATACCACGATTCTCAATTTAGAGTGTTCACACAATTACATTCCTAATACATTTGACATATATTTTCATAAATCAAAGCCGACACCTTATATTTGAATTATGGGCTAAACCCAACCATTTTCATCATACAAATTACGTGGACTTTAATGCTACTATTGGCTATGTGGGTGTCCTGAAGTCATTTTCGGATTCAAGTACATTCTTACCATTTGAACATTTTGAGATATTTCCAGGCCTAGTCATTTTGGGATTAAAGTTCTTATGTAATTGTAAAAATATTTTTTGTCTTCTTTATAATAAGTAATAATATTCTCCCTTTTATTTTGGTTAAAACATCCAGTTATTTATGATAAAGCAAAATCAAATAGTATGGAATGCTATACTATTAATAGTTTTTTTGGATTATGATGTTACTAATTAGTTCATTTTGTGTTGAAGTGGAGATAAAATCATTTGTGACTTTGTTTTGGAAATACATGAATAACACACTAGTTCATATATTATGGGAGATAACAACGATTCTAGATTTAATTGTATCTATTCGAACATTATCGTAATGTGAATTGGATTGACATTTGAGATGACTACATTATTTTTTTTTAATGGATTAGTTAGTGGTTTAGTAATTAGTTAATACGTGTTAAACAATTTGATGGCTTAATATTTATTTCTCAAAATGTATACAAGTTTGAAAACATGTACAACTATTTTTGGGAGATACAAAATTTAAATTTATTTATTTTTAATTAAATTTATAAATGATCACGATTATGAGCCGTGATGATTCAGGTCACAACTATGAGTCACTATTTGAGTCCGTAACCAATCCTATAATTCCACCATGGTCATAGTTGGAGTCGAGGACATCAAAACAACACGGGTAGGGGGTCACGGGTCAGGTCACAGTTCTGAGCTGCGACCAAGCCCTAGTTTTGATGTCACCCTATGAAATTCTGGTATGGATAGAAAAAGAGTGGTTTGAATAATATCGACTAGTATAACTGAACATATTATTAAAATACTTTTAGGTCTATTTTACTTAGAGAATAAAATAAGAGAAGAGAAGGAATATTGGTCTGGGGCCTGCAACTGTACGTAGAAGTTGAAGTCAATTCAATAGTCGCCTGGGCCAGGTCACTACGACCCCCTTTGTGAGGGGCAACCATTCTCTCGAAGTTATGGGGCTATTTTTCTGAGTTCCTTAGAGAGAGTTATCTCGTGCCCCTAGGTATTCTTTACCATCCCTTCCCGTGGGTTATTTTCTCAGCGAATAAGTAATTATATAAATGAAAAGTCAAATGACAAGTCCAAGCCAATAAAACATAAAAAATTACCCCATATTATGGTCATGATTTTGGACCGTGACCCCTAATATGTTCACCCTTAACATTGTCACAAGAAAAAATTGTAACACGAACCCTTTGTTATGGTCCAAACCATGACCATTCTCACAAGTATCATTGGATTTGGAAGATTGTGCATAGGGGAGACATCATCGTGACCAAGATCACAATTGAGGACAACCTGGTGAATCCGTTTACAAAGATCTTACCAACTAAAACTTTTAACAGTCACGTAAAAGGAATGAGAGTCAATTCATTGCAACATGGCATTAAGACTAAGTGGGAGATTGTTTTGGTTTATTCATAAACCATGTGTAAATTTTTTTATTATTAATAATAAAGGATTGTTTTATTCATTTTGAAATGAGAATAAAAATTGTGAGAATGCTATATATTTGTTCATACATATTATATTGAATTCATATACCGGTCATAAGATATTAGTAGGAATTCCAGTGGGCCGACTTCGGGTTGATCAAAAGGAGAGTGAAATTTCGGTTCTAGAAATATTGAAAATTTCACAACTTATATAGGAAGTGTACAGCCTACAGGAATAGTTGCGATGAAATCCCAATAGTTTATCTCAAAATACGAGAACCTGTATGATGGTTTAAGAACTTGTATGATAGCTCAATTGATAATTGTGATCGATACATCCCAGGAATGTATTGAATAGGATCACCCGTGAGATTTTACTTTAAGGACGTTCTTGTTTAAACTTAGGCAATCTCATACCATTGGCAAAGGTTACATATATTCTTAATCCAGGGAATTATGAGGATTGAAATATTTATATGACTGTTACTTTGGTTGTTACGTGTGCGATTCAATCTTGGATTAAATCAAATGATCTCCGATTTTAGAGTAATCAGCATCCGAGGATACCTTGTATTGTGAAACCCATTTGATAGACTTATAAGTTTGCTTCCACAAGTACAACTAATCTGTAGATTATTATAATTCGACGGAGTAACAAAATAAGTTAAGTCTGAGAATCAAGGAATTGATTAGATGGTGTCTAAAGTAAGTTTACGATAAATTGATTTAACCAAACGGGTATCAAAATCTTAACGTGGGTAATCACATTATATAATATTATCGACTTTGTAAATAAGGTCTCATTATATCTGAGTGAATTCTGAGATAATTAAATTGGACTGCCATCATAACAATTTAGTGGAATTAATTATGATTATATAAATAAAAGAAATAAAATTATGGTAAAAGTAACTTGATATTTGCTAATTTATTATTTGTCTTGGGTCCCTGATCTAGTCCATATACCCAACTAGTCAGGCCCATACTCTCAAGAAACCCACTTTAGTTTAAGCTCACCTTTTGTACTTATATATAAAGGTGTGGGGAGGGGTTTTAAATAATTATTATTGATCTTTAGGGTTTGAGAAGGGTGAGAGAAAACACTATTCATATTTTTAGTGAAATGGGCTATAGAGAGACCACCATATCTCAAGTTTTAACAAAGGTTTTCATCTCAAATGGTGACCTCCCACCTATCTGACTTTATAGAGGATCATAGACCAAAATATCCTAGAGTTTAGAATGCTTAAGCAAGGTTTTGGAGATCCAAAAAAGGCAACCTTACATCTACATCAAATACTTTTCTCCCTATCGAATTAGAACTAGATCCGCAAAAATGTATTGTGTTATAAACCCCACATGTGTTCTTTAGACATAGTTTTTGGATTTACCTCTTTCTTATGTTTGATTAGTCGAAGATCCATAGATGATTTTTTTATTCCATGTATATCGATCCCTAACAATATTATCCTATGTATATCATGACAGCGGTTGCGCCGCTTGCACAAATTTGGAGAGAGACGCGAAACGTCTTAAATAGAGCGACATTGTCCGTGACTCATCCCAATATCAATTACCAAATTTGTTCATTGTTTCGTTAGTTCAGTTATTTCATTCCTATGTAAGTTTATGCAACAACACTTAGTACTTCATGAATAATTTGATAGATTTTTTTACTAATCACTCCCGTTTATTAAGTAAGTACTCAAATAAGTTAGACCCTTCTTTTTTTTTGTACCATAAATGCAATTAGTATTTTTTTTCCAATAAGTCCCATAAAAAAGCTTGCAGTAAATATTTACTACTTATATAAATATGACTTACTAAGATAAATTTATTTTAATTGGACCAATTAAAAAATATTTTATGAAAACATCTTATTGGTATATTAAAAAACATGACCTTTTTATCAAGCCCGCATTTAAGTATGGTTAGTTATATGCAAAAAATAACTCATATATCATTTCAAGGTAAGATGCCCAAATTAAATGATTTTAACAACTAATTGAAATCATTAATGGATTTATGCAAACAAAAATAAAAAATATAAGGTACAAACTCAAATAAAATGATAAAATGTTTGCGACTCAAAAAATTATAGTATATAACCAAAATTGACGGCAGAACCTAGTGTCGACATTTGTCGTTTCCTCACATCACCACGTGTACCGTTTTAATAAACCTTATTAATTAACTAATTAAATTAACCACTTATAACCTTTTTAGTTCCCACTATTCTTTACCCGTATAATACCCAAATTGTTGTTCTCTTCCACTTCCCTTAACCTAGTTGTCTAATTCCCACTATCCTCTTTAACTTCCCCTATGCATTAACTGGGTAATGCACAAATATCTCTCCAGTTTCTTTCCTCTCTAAATAAGTCTTAATAGGAAGAACAAAGAAAATAAAAGAGATGGGTTTAATGTGAAAAGTGTTTGTAGAGGACGAGTTTGTAGAGTACGGGATTGAGTATTTCATCAACCAAAACTTTTGCCGATTTTATGATGCAATTCGGAGAAGGATTGATGTAGGTGGAAATGGTTATTCTATCTTCACTTGAATTTGTTACTACTCTATGTTTAACACTCATCAACTTCTTGTTACTGATAATCTACACCCACAATAGATCTATTTATAAAACATATGAATTGTTGATGAGGAAAAATTAACTGTAAGTGAAAATAGTGGACTTGTTGCAATTTATAATTTGAAGGTTTTTGCATGTGAATAAATATTTGTAGATATTATCACTGATTTGTGACCTTTTTGCTACTGGTGAAAATTTTCTTTGCTGGTAAAAATATTATATCTTAATTTTCTCTGTCTTAAATATTTTGTCTATAAACAACAGTTTGAATCAGAAAGACAATGATGTGGAACTTTTTAGGAGGATTCCATGGAGAGTAATGAGAATGATCGAGATTAGGTGGTGGATTCGAATTCAACAATAAATGATTCAGTGAAGAGTGAGATTACAGGTGTAGGTAAGTATTTCTTTATTTTTTCTTCACTCTTTTATACTATTAAAGTTTGCTAACTGTTGATGTAAAAAATTAGATCACTCTAATTATTCAATCACAGATAAATAAATGAGACAAAGAATTTTAAAGTGGTTCAGCCTTATAAGAATGGCCTACGTCCATTGTTGTTTTATTACTGAGTGTTTGGAAATTCTCGATTACAAGTTCTATCAAGAAATTCCGGTATGGATTCTTCGGTCCCCTTACAATGAGGATTGTACAATGTATTTATAGACCTCTAGCTGTAATGTGAAAGGGTAATACATTAAATGGGATACATATGAAAGGGTAATACATTTAATGCCCCTTAAGCGTGTGCGTCTAAATGATAAGCATTTAATGAATCAGTTGAACTGTTGGTTATCCCGCTATTAATGCTTTATTCGAGGTGCAGCTCGGACCGCCTGAGTTGCTCGAACCGCCTAAGCTTCTTGGTACTTAAGAGTTCCTCGGTGAGGTCTTGTTCCTCAGAGCGTATGAGTTCCTCGGGGAAGCAATGTTCCTCAGGTAAATAGTCTTCCTCGTTGTAATCTTGTACCTCGGAGCTTGTGGGTTTCTCGGAAGTGTTGTTGTTGCCATGTAGATCACCACGTGTCTTCATTTAATTGGGCCATGTCAGCAGACTAAATTTGGTATCAACAGAAGCCCCCAATGTTTCATAGTTCGAATTTTGAGGAGTAGGGAACATTCTTTCTCGGAATATGGTAGATTTAAATGGTCTTCATGATTTTTAGGAGTGTTTCCTTCGTATTTATTTCTCCTTCCAAATTCGTAGAATCATGCTTTTTTGAACTTTTCTGCTCGCTTCGATTCCCACGCCACTTTTCGTCTTTTTAGCCGCCGTTGTCCGCTTTGATTCCCGCGTCCCTTTTTGTCTTTTTAACCGCTGTTGCCCGCTTTGATTCCCGCGCCCCTTTTCATCTTTTTATCCTCCGGTAACGTAATCATACTTTTTTGTAATCATTACTTCACCATTTCCCAATGCAAGGTATTTAAACTTCACAGACACTCCCATCGTCTTCTAACTTTTCAAATTTTTATCTTTGAGTTTTTTGTCTTCTCTTTCTCTCCTGTGTATTCATCTCTTCCATAGTCCGTTGTCATCAAATCCACTCTTTTCTGTGAGATCTTCTTCCTTCTTCTTCATTTCCTTTATTCACTATGGTTTACCCTGTTGAATCTCTTGATAAATTTCGCTCTGATTTTCTATTCCCTCCTGGGTTGTTTTGGAAGAGCTTTCTGAGCCTTCTGATTATTTCCATTTGGGTGAGGGACATTGGTTCCCCAGCCTCTTTATTGCTGAGTGTGGATTTTCTTTTCCACCAAATCCCTTGTGTCTGGAATTCTATCATTACTTTGGCGTTGTTCCTGCAAGAATAACCCCCAACACATGGAGAATAGTTAATGGGGTGCATAGATTAAATCAGATCCATGGAACTCGCATAGAAATTCCGGAGATTCTATTTTGTTATAGATGGGCAGTTAATGATAATATTTTTTATTTAAAAACTAGAATTTTGAATAGAGCCTTAGTAGTCAATCTCCCTGATGCCAATAGGGATTATTTTGAACATGGGGTTGTCATAAAAAATTGGCAACACCCTCCATTAACTGGAGATGAGGTTCACCAAGGTCCCAGATGCCCTCCTTATGGCAATGGGATAGGTTATTTTTATTTTGTTTTATTTATTTTGAAATTATGCTTCCTTTATGTTTGATAAAATGTGTCACTGATGGCAATGTTTATTTATTTGCAGTTGATAATAAAGGAAAGTGCCCAAAAGAAGCAGATGTCAATATAAGGCATTTGAAACTTATCTGGAGCCTGCATCAATCTGTTGCTGACGAGCATATTAGGTCGGCATTATATCTGCTGCAATACAAGAGCTACACCACCTCTTTTACTGCTCGTCCAGTAATAAGTGAATTAGAGCCAGTACCAGCTTCCACCAGCTCCTCGCCTGAATCTCACGTCCCTTTAAGAGAAAGGATGAAGAGAAGAAGACCTCCCACTATGTTCGAGAAACATTCCTCTGGTTTTGGTGAGGTAAAAAGAAGTAAAGTTGATGTCCCAGGGGAGGGGACAAAGAAGAATGATGCGCCTTCCTCGGCTGTTGCCGTGAAGGTTGTAGAGAAGCCCGCAATGGCTCCGAGCATGTCTGCTGCTCCTGGAGAGGTGATTATAATATCACCGACCAAGGGTTCTTCCTTGGTTGAATCTGTTCCTGTTCCCCCGAGGAGGCTGAAGAAGAGCTCCTCGGTCAATTTGGCTGACACCATCACTCAGCCCACAACTGCTGGAAAAGGGGTTCCCACTTTTGTTCCTCCGAGCTCTGCTATGAGCTCGATAAAGTCCTGGATCATTCCCAAGGTCCAAGGTACTAAAGAAAACCTTACTCGGGACATGGTCACCTCGTTATCTGCTCGTCACCTTGCTTCTGTAAGTCTTCTTACTTTGAACTTTTCATATTTCCTTTGTTATTTCTGTTTCTGAATTGCTTTCTTTTTACTTTCACAGTTGACGAGCTGCTTTAATATAATCCCGAAGAAGGATGAAGAGATTAAAGCTTCATGCTCCTCGTCCAGTGTGGAGGGAGCTCTGGCAGAAGCTATCAAGTCTTTGGACGATTCTCGCCAGACATACGCTACTGACAAGGCTGTTTGGGAGAAAAAGATTGCCTCCACCGAGCAAGAGAAAGCTCGAGCTGTTGATGCCTCCAAGGAGTTAGAGAATAGAATAAATGCCTTGGAGAAGGCAAATAAGGAGCTCGAAGAGAAGCTCAAAACATCTGGGGAGCTTGAAGATAAACTCAAGGCTGCTGAGGAGGAGCTGGCTCAACTTAGGGAAGTAGGTCGGTAGAAGGAAGAGATTGAAAACAAATTAAAAGCTGATGATAACCTGCTATCCGAGAAGCTCTCCTCGGAGAAATTGAAGAGGAAGATGGCTGTGAAGAAGTCCTTCAGCGCTGGCTGGGACAAGGGGTGGAACAAGGGGTTGGCTGCTATGGTGTCGCAAATGGACTATAGCAGTCTCAAATACTTTAGGGATGGATGGGTTGCTGCTCTCCAGGAAATGAAAGCTGATGAATCTTCTGAGCTTTTCCAGCAACACATTCCTGGTCCCCCTCCAACCCCAGAAGATCTTGAAGAGGATGAAGCTGCCTCAGAAGAGTCTTCTATGGTGATGGGAGATAATCCCCCAGCCATTCAGCCTGCTGTCGAGGAACTTCAGCAGATTGTTACTTCCTCTGAGCAGCTGCCCGTGCTCCACGAGCAACTATCCATTCCCTCCGAGCAACCTACTTCCTCGTCACAGCCTCCCGAGAAGGTTTTGGGAGATAAGGAAAAGGTGTAGAGTTGTTCGGGTTTCTCTTTATCTTTTTCTTTTTCAAATGTAACCCACATATGTAACTCTAAACTTTATGATCTAATAAAACTTGGACTTTTTTGCATACTGTTGTTTATCTTCTATTCATACTCTGCTTATATTTCTTATTTATGATTGCTCTTTCTTTCTCTGCTAGTTTCGGGCCAGGATGGAATTACTATCTGCCCATGATACTAAGTTGCTGCGACAATGTAATGAATATTTTAAAGCTGGTCACACAGACCTGAGTGCAGCACAAGTTGTACACATCCTCGACCAAGATGCTTCAGAACAGGCAGTGGAAGCATATTAATATCTGAAGTGTCTACTTGATCAAGCGGCGGCCAATAATGTGGCCTATTATGACATGATCGAGGATCTCCAAGTCACCCTCGAAGACCTTCAGCTTCAATACAAAGAATCCACTGCCCTGTTGCCTGAGGGGTATGAGAAGAAGTACAAGCTGATCATTGCCAACAAGGGCTACGAGAAGCTTTTTGCTAGGTACGATGTGAGGGAGAGAACCCTGAAAGGTGAGGTCGAGGAATACAAACAGATTGTCGAGTTGATGGAGCGAGAGAACAACAACTTGCAGAAAGAGCTATCACAGTTGAAGTCTGTAGCATCTTCTTCAAAAGCCTTAATCCCAGTGACCGTTGAGGGATTTTCATTCCTAGAGGTTGAGAACGCCAACTTGAGGGACGAGTTGGAAACCTTAAAGAGAGCTGGACCCTCTACATCAAATCGTGGATGAGCAAGAGCTCCTTGGGGACGAGCAAGAGCAGCTCGGATTCCTATCGAGGAACAGAGGACCCAGTCTTCCTTAGAGAACCAGGCCTTCCAGTTAATGGCGAAGAACCAGGCTTTGGCTGAAATGTCAAAGAAAATCAGAGACTTGGAAGAGCAGCTCTCCACGCAGAAATCTATCTTGGAGAACAAAGAGATCTTCTTTAAAAATCTCCACGAGCAGCTGGACAGACTAACATATCAGTTCCACAAACAGCCCAGGGAGTTCTGGATGGCTGGATATAACGAAGCTCTATTTCACTTGGACGATCGTATCCAGAATGCCAATAATGAGGGCTACAAGCAAGGCTGGTTGAATGCCTTAGGTGTGCTGTAGCTCGAACAGGGTCATTACCTGTGGGACTACCATGATCCCGGGATTCTCGACTTACCCGTGCCACCATTCAAACTGGATATGAGTTGGATCCCTGCTCGGGCCATTCCTCGGAGCTTGATTTCTAAGTATCTCGACGACTACAATCTTCATTCAATTGTTGAAGTATCTCGTCCCGAGCATCTTCTAGATCGACCATCCGTGATGAATGTCAGGATGTTAAAGGATCTCAACTTCATAAATTCTCCTCTGGGTTTAAATGATCCGCCTGCTGGCGAGGAACCTGTGTCAAAAGCAGAGGAGAAAAAACCAGTAGAATAGGAATTTTTGATGTAATAGTTAGTATATATTTCAATATTAATATAACTTTCATTTCATTATCAATGTAATTTATTTTGAATTCAATGAAAGACTTTCATTTTTATTCGCTATTTGTCTTATAACATTTTATATTTGTGCATGCATATCTGATAAAAAGATAACAATATTGTGTAGTTTGAACTTGTGATAGTCATTTGGCAAAAACAACATTTTGTTTCTCGACCAACTTAGTAATAAAGCAATAAAAATGTTTAAAATGTTTCCAACCAACCAAGGTTGTTAAATTCTTCATGTCGACCAACTATAGTTAGTGGATTTTTATCCCCGACCAGCTATAGTTAGTCTTTTTGAAATAATTTTGCCCATAAAATGTTTCCGACCAACCAAGGTCGGTAAATTTTCCTTGTCGACCAACTACAGTTGGTGGGTTTTTATCCCCAACCAACCATAGTTAGTAGATTTTGGCGCTTTCTGGAATAATTTTACCTTCCGACCAATATAAGTTGGCATTTTCGAGAATATATTTACCTCCCGACCAACATAAGTTGGCATTTTCGAGAATATACTTACCTACCGACCAACATAAGTTGGCATTTTTAAGAATATTTTTGTTTCCTAGCCAAACAGGTTGGCATTTTTAGATATATTTTGTTTCCTAGCCAAACAGGTTGGCATTTTTAGGAATATTTTGTTTCCTAACCAACCGAGGTTGGCATTTTTAGGAATATATTGTTTCCTAGCCAAACAGGTTGGCATTTTTAGGAATATTTTGTTTCCTAACCAACCGAGGTTGGCATTTTTAGGAATATATTGTTTCCTAACCAACTGGGGTTGGCATTTTTAGGAATATTTTATTTCCTAACCAACCGAGGTTGGCATTTTTAGGAATATATTGTTTTCTAGCCAAACAGGTTGGCATTTTTAGGAATATTTTGTTTCCTAACCAACCGAGGTTGGCATTTTTAGGAATATATTGTTTTCTAACCAACCGGGGTTAGCATTTTTAGGAATATTTTTGCTGAGTAGTCTGATCTTTGCCGAGTAGTGTGTAGCACTAGTATTCCCCGAAAAATTCTCAATAAAAGGAAAAGCTGTGGCAGAATATCTTCATTTTATTCATATTGCTGGCACTGCATTACATGGGAATATACATCACTGATAATACTTGCGTAGGTGCTCTGCGTTCCATGCATTCTTAAACTCCTCCCCCTCTAGAGTTGCTATTCGGTAAGTTCCTGGTCGAACAACTTCTGTAACTCGGTATGGTCCATGCCAATTTGCCTCCAGTTTATTGTGCTTTTGAATTACTTTCTTCAGCACGTAGTCTCCTTCTTTCAGGTCTCATTTCCTCTCCCTCTTGTTGTAAAACAAAGTTGTTCGCTGCTGGTATGCAGCATTTCTGATGGCTGCTTCTTCTCTAACTTCCTCGAGCATGTCTAAATCCAGTCATCTCATTAAGTCGCTGACAGGGGAATTGAAATTCAGTACCCTGTGTGTTGGGAGGCCCAACTCGGCAGGTATAACAGCTTCACTTCCAAATGCCAGCATATATGGTGATTCTCCTGTTGCTACTCGGGGAGTAGTTCGGTAAGCCTAAAGTACTGATTGTAGCTCGTTGATCCAATTTTCTTTCGCATCATCCAGTCTTTTCTTCAAACCATTCAGCAGTGTTCTGTTTGTTACTTCAGTTTGTCCATTGCTTTGAGGATGGCCTGGTGCTGAGTGGACCTTCAAAATGTTTGACTGATGGCAAAAGGCAGCGAACTCCTCGTTATCAAATTGTGTTCCATGGTCTGTGATGAAAGCATGAGGAAGATCATATCGACAAATGATGTTCTTCTAAACAAATTGGTACACCTTCTCGCACGTCATATCAATGAGTGGCTCAGCTTCTACCCACTTAGTAAAATAATCTACTGCGACGACGAGGTATTTGAATCTTCCTCGGGTCATTGGCAGTGGCCCAACCAAATCAATTCCCCATATGGCAAATGGACAAGGGGAAGTTACGGGTGTCAACAATGCTTGTGGAGTTATTCGGATGGGGGAAAAGCGCTGGCATTTGTCACATTTCTTGGCATAGGCTACACAATCGGCTCTCATCATTGGCCAGTAGTATCCCTGCGTCATCATCCTCTGCAAAAGAGTCCGACCTGCTATATGTGCTCCACATGACCCTTCATGGATCTCTTCAATTAATTCTTTCACCTCGGAGGGATGTACGCATCTCTGCAAACCTGCCATAATTCCTCGTCTATATAAAATACCATTAGTTAATACATACCGAGCAGCTTTAAACTTCAATTTCTTGGCTGCGAGCTTGTCAATTGGCAATTCTCCCTTCTCAATATATGCCCTGATGGGATCCATCCAAGATGGTCCTAAATCAAGGGTGATAAAGTTCATCGTCAGATCTTCATCTATACTCCGACCAGCTAGCACTTCAATTGGGATTGTTCGTCGTAGCTCGGTGCGAGTAGCTGATGTTAGTCGAGCTAGGGCATCTGCTCTCGCATTTTCCATTCTTGGTATTCTGACCAGCTGAATAGCGGCAAATTTTGACACCAGTTCCTTTGCCTTTGCATGATATCTGATCATTAATTCTCCTCTAACTGCATATACTCCCAATATTTGATTTACGATCAATTGAGAATCACTGAAGATAATAATCTGTTGCGCCTCCATAATTTTTGCTAAACCAAGTCCTGCAATCATGGCCTCATACTCAGCCTCATTGTTGGAAGCTTTGAATTGGAAACACATGGCGTATTCCATGTCGACCTCGTCTGGAGTGCTCAAAACTATCCCCGCGCCACATCCTGTAGTGCAAGATGAGCAATCTATATATAGCCTTCATATAGGTAACTCGTCTTCAAATTTCTGATCAGTTAGAGTTCCTCGGTGAAATATTTATTACTTCCTTTCATCCTCCCCGGATATTTCTCGCTCTTCGTCGTTCATTTTTTCTTGCCCTTTTATCAACCTGAGTTGGTCTGAGCTTGAATTTAATGATCTTGTAACATCCACTTGCCTTTTTATCGACCGGAGTTGGTCTGAACTAGTGTTTGTTGATCCTGTAACATCCACAGGTTGATCAGCGAGCAACTTTTGCTCCTCGGGGGTATCAGGATAGGTGAACTCTGCTATAAAATCTGCCACAGCTTGCTCTTTTAGCGATGATCTGGGTTCATAGACTATATCATATTCATCGAGCTCTATTGCCCAGTACATCAATCTCCCTGATTTTTCTGGCTTCTGAAGGGCTTGCCTCAATGGCATATCGGTATATACTACTATGGTATAAGCCTGGAAGTATGGCCTCATTCTCCTACTTGCCTCAACAAGCGCCAGTGCTAACTTTTCCATCCTTGGATATCTGATCTCTGCTCCTCGGAAGGCCTTACTTGTGTAGTAAATTGGTTTTTACACTCCATTCTACACTCTGATCAACGCCGAGCTAACTGCATTCTCGGACACTGCAAGATACAAGTACAATTTTTCTCCTATCACTGGCCTGGACAACAGTGGAGGTGCTCCCAAGTATCTCTTCAAGTCTTGAAAAGCCTTCTCGCATTCATCATTCCACTCAAAAGTCTTTCTGAGTGTCTTGAAGAATGGGAGACATCTATCAGTTGCTCGTGACACAAATCTGTTGAGTGCTGCTACTCGTCCTGTGAGACTCTGTACTTCCTTCTTCGTCGTTAGAGATCGCAGCCCTAATAGAGCTTTGATCTTTTCAGGATTTGCCGCAATGCCTCGCTGATTGACAATGTATCCGAGAAACATGCCTTCTCCACTACACCAAATCTGCCCATTTGTCAAGGTCATTGACCTTGACAAATTCACCTTGTCAAGGTCAATGACCGTGACATTTCGAGGAGAGATAACTTTTTTTATCACGGTCGTGTCACGGTCATTGACCTTGACAAAAAACTCGTGTTTTGTGTCACGGTCGTGTCAAGGTCAATGACCGTGACACGTTTGTCACGGTTTATAACCGTGACATAATCGTGACCCAGAATTGTCACGGTCAATGACCGTGACACGTCCGTGACAACTTTTGTCGCGAACTTGTCACGGTCATTGACCGTGACAATTCTGGGCAGAATTAAAAAAAAATCTGCTGGGCAGTATGGCCACCGCCACTGCCCAGCAGTATATTTGTACCTGTTCCAAACATCATATATCCAACACAAACTAAAGATAATGCAAATATATATTCATGACGATATAATCCAAATATTCAAAGTAAAAACAATATACATGACGATATAATCCAAATTTAATTAAAATGGACAAACTTAAAAATAATGTTACTACATGTCTTGGATAAAACTGAGGAGGTGAGTAGGCCACACGACATACGAATTTTGACGCACCCACTAATATACGTCGTGCCGCATTGTTCGCGCAACCACAATAGGGAGTTCTCCTTCCCGGGTATGACATGCGTAACGAGCACCCTGGACTCCATCTGTTGAAGCGCACGTCCATGAACTATTCCACCCTCGACGATATTCGGGTTCCGCAACCCCCGCCCTATCCGCTGGCCATCAAATACGTCCAATATGAACACGCTCGGCCAACCAATTGTCGACAATGGTCTGTTGGAGGGCGTCAAATAGGGAAGTGGATCGTCGAAGTACGAACGTGTCGGTGATGAAGCAGCGAGGTCCACATCCTCGTCATCCTGCGCCTCGTCCTCCCGCACCTCCTCCTCCACCGCCTTCTCCTTCCCTTTCCCTTTCCCTTTACGGTCTCCACCCAACGTACGCTTCATGAATGCGTACATATCTTGGACCGCCGCCTCCAAACGGGACAGCTTCGTGTCGTGTGAATCCACCGTTCGAGACAACCCGGTGTCGTTCGTCTCCAATCCGATGATCCTAGATTTGGCCACCCGCGAGCTCACTCCCCTTGTCCTCCCTTTGCGATCAGAGTCAAGCACTTGGCTGAGTGCGTCTCTGGACAAAGATGCCTTGTCGGCATCAGACTGCGACTCATGCACTTCCTTAAGCTTTGCCTGAAACGACAAAAAGCACATGATTAGTAAAATAAGTAAACTAAAAAATCATAACGTAATTAACAAAAATTAAACTGTCGGATTACTTACAATCGTGGCCGCGACGCTCGGGGACACCTCCTTGTCCTTCCCCTTCTTCGTCCAAAGAGCCACATAAGTATCGAGCCTATGTTGCTTACCCCCTGGCCCACTCCCTACCCCCTGAAATAAAATAGAGTAAAGTAAAATTAGTATCGGCCACGTAAAGTAAAATAATATCCAATAATATATTTTTGTAGCTATAGATAAATTAAATCTTACCTGCATCCTATGCTCCACCTCAGCGTAAGAGGTCCGGCCGGAGTAGTGCACGTCCGTCTTTTTAGCCCGATTTTCCCTCCCCGATTGGCGAGATGCCAATTGTCGATCCTCGATCTCATTGTCAATGAACTTTTGCCATTGTGCCAATGAGATCGGCTCCTTAGGCGGGACGGATCCGCGCCATTGTAAAATGGACTCTCGTGTTTTTCCAAAGTACCGTGTCCGCATATTTTTCTTCCACGTCTTGTGTTGCTCCCTCAACTGCTCCAAGACGGAATCGCGTAGCTTTGGATCCAAGTTGAATTGTTCCTGTCCAACAAATACAATGTTAGTTGCGAATAAATATAAATATAAATTGAAATTGAAATTTTCATATAAATATTACCTGTAGTGCCGCCCAAACAGCTAACTTGAGCTCATACGGCACCTCCTTCCAACTCATAAACCCCGGGCCGATGACCGTCTTTAGCAGCTCGAGGGATCTCGCTAAAAGCTCCGACTTGTTTTCGACGGTAATCCCAAATTTTCCATATTTGGGGAGCCTAGCGGCGGAGGAGCCCTCGTCGCCTACGCTACCACCGAACCCAGACGACATCATCATAAACAGCATCATCATCTTCGCCTTAACATCTGAAGGAGACATTTTTGCTGTAAAAAAAATGTTATTAGTACAGATAAAAAAAATGTTAATAGTACACATTTCATTTTACCTAATTGAATTAATTGAATTAAGAGTACAGATAAAAAAATGTTCCATCTATATTATAACATATGTGTAAGTTCCGTCAATACCATTTCGTTTCAATTTTGTAATATTATGTTTTTTCCAAATATTTAAAGAGTTATTAAATGGGTGCCCCACCCCCACCCCCACCCACCGCCACACACACACGCACACCTACGCACCTACGCACACACACACACACACACACACACACACACCCCACCCCACCCCCTGCCCCCCTCCACCACCCCTCCCCCATCATTGTGTGAATAGGTATGAGATCATAATTTGGAGGAATTCACGTCCAAGAAATAATTTGGATTGTGATACCCCTTGATAGACTTATATGTTTTGTTTACCCGACCGATTAACTATTTTATAATCCAATAGAATTAAGTTTTAGAATCAAGGAATTGATCAGATATTCATTAAAATCGGTTAGTAGAAAATTTATTTAACCAAGAGGGTATCGAAAACATAACGTGGGGAATCATAATATACCGTAATCAACTTTAATAATAAGAACACATTCTTTCGAGTGATTTATAAATAATTAAATTTGAGTGCAATCATGATTATACCTAGTATTTACTTTGAATAAAGGATATAAATTAGTAGTAGTAAGCGAGGATACCTATGTGTAAACTCTAGGATCGGAAGGTGTATCTGTTTGTTAGTGTTTTAAAGCTAAGGGGCAGAGTATGTAATTTATTATACTTAAATAGAAAAACACGGAAGAAACATTTTACCAAAACCCTAAACAGAAGAGTAGAAGTACCAGGAAGAGAATGTTTTTCAGGTAAGTTATTTGTTAAGTATATAAAACTTTTTTATTCAAATGTTTAATTTTTTTAAATTAAATGTTAAAAGGTATTTTTGTATTCCTTCAAAGGTTTAAATCATTCAATGTTAGGAGTATTTTTGTGTTCATTTGTAAATATTTAGGAAACTAACACTATTCAATGTTAGGAGTATTTTTTTCTCAAATCTTTAAATGTTAGAAATATTTAGTGGTATGTTAGAAATTAGGGGTATTGTATTTTTGTGTTCAATATTTAGGGGTATCGTATTTAGGGGCAATGTTAGAAATATTTAGGAGAATTTTCAAATTTCAGTGTTATTTTTTCAGTTAATTTTCAATATTGAAGTATAATTTTCTTATAATTTCAATGTTAATCCTAAAAAAATTGCCTTTGGGGCTACCGCCCCTGAACCCCTACATTGCTCGAAAAATTTCGCACCCCCTTACGAAAAATCCTGGGTCCGCCACTGCACCCCACCCCACCCCCTGCCCCCCTCCACCACCCCCTCCCCCACCACACACCACCACACACACACACACACACACCCCACCCCACCCCACCCCACCCCCTCCCCCACCACACACCACCACACACACACACACACCCCACCCTACCCCACCCCTTCCCCCCTCCACCACCCCCTCCCCCAAAACACACCACCACACACACACACACACCGCACCCCACCCCACCCCACCCCCTGCCCCCTCCACCACCCCCTCCCCCACCCTGCCCCACCCCGCCCCACCCCCTGCCCCCCTCCACCACCCCCTCCCCCACCCTGCCCCATCCCGCTCCACCCCCCACACACGCACACACATACACATATATATATATATACACATACACACATAAATATACAAACAAATATATATATAAATGGAAGAGAGAGAGAGAGAGAAATTGGACCTGAGAGAGAGAGAGAGAGAGCAGCGTCGAGTCGAGAGAGAGAGAGAGAGAGAGAGGGAGGGAACGGTGGGAGGGAAAAAAGAAGGGGGAAAGGGTTCATGCTGGAAAAGTTGTCACGATCGTGTCAAGGTCATTGACCGTGACAAGCCCGTGACAAATTGAATTGTCACGGGCTTGTCACGGTCAATGACCGTGACAATTCGTTGTCACAGTCGTGTCAAGGTCAATGACCATGACATAAAACGTGTGTTTTTTTGTCACGGTCAATGACCTTGACAAGGCTGGCAGTCTGAAAGGTGACAATTTGCCCATTTTGGTGTAGTGTCTCGTACTCCAAATATGCACTTCATCGGGTTCAACTTCATTTGATATTTATCCAGTTGATCAAAAGTCTGACTTAAGTCAACTAGATGATCGGCAACTTTCTTACTTTTCGTCAGCATATCGTCAACATAGACTTCCATATTGCAACTGATTTGTTCAGCAAAGACTTTGTTCATCAGCCGCTGATATGTCGCACCTGCATTTTTCAAACCAGAAGGCATAACATTATAACAATAAGTTCCCCGAGGGGTAATGAAAGAAGTACTCTCCTTGTCTTCAGGTTTCATTTTGATCTGATTGTAGCCAGAATAAGCATCCATGAAGCTCAGTAACTCGTGTCCCGAGGTAGCATCCACCAGTTAATCAATCCGGGGCAGTGGAAAGTGATCCTTTGGGCATGCTTTGTTGAGGTCGGTGAAGTTTACACACATCCTCCACTTGTTGTTTTTCTTCTTTACCATCACCACATTGGCTAACCAGTCTGGATATTTAACATCTTCAATGAAACAAGCCTTCTGGAGCTTCTCGACTTCCTCATGTATAGCTTGATTCTTCTCGGGACTAAATACTCTTCTTCTCTGCTTCACAGGCTTGATCTCCTTATTCACATTGAGTTCGTGACATAAGAAGTTTGGGTCTATCCCAGGCATATCTTCATGACTCCATGCAAAAGTTTGTCTTCTTCTTCTAAGGAAAGTTATTAATTCTTGTTTTAATGAGGCTTCCAACGACGAACCTATTTGATTAGTTCGCTCAGGGTGTTCGTCGTCCAGAATGATGTTTTCAGTAGCTTCCACCACTTGACCCTTCATGAGTTGTGACTCATCTCGAGGATCCAATGTTTCAATCTCTACACCTTCATCGACTTGATAGATAGTAGTCTTTTTCTTTGATTCCTCCAATTCTTCTTACTCGGCGAATGAATAATAGCATTCCCGAGCTACTTTTTGATCACCTTTCACAACTCCTACTCCAAAGTTTGTTGGAAATTTTAGGCACTTATGCACTGTAGATGGTACAGCCTCGAACTTTTTCAATCCTACTCTTCCCATGATGATATTATACGATGATTGGACATTCTTATCCATCACGAAGAAACGTATTTTTTCTGTCCGACAAGCAGGCCACGAACTAATGAATATATCCAACTTGATCGTCCCAAGTGGAAATACTTTGTCGCCAGCAAAACCGATGAGGGGTCTGTGGTAAGGCTCCAGTTGAGATAGCTTTAGATTTAAACTATCGAAGCACGAGTAGAACATGATGTCTGCCGAGCTACCATTGTCGACCAATACTCTTGAAATCATAACTTCCTTCATCCTCATTTTGATCAGCAGTGGATCATCGTGAGGATATAGAACACCGGCGAGGTCATTTTTTGAGAACCCAATGACCAACTTCTCTTTGTTCACCTTTCTCGGGCGATCCTCCTCAACTAGATTTATTCGCTGAATATACGAGCAAGCTTGAGCCTCGCCGAGGCAAGCTTTTCTCTCTGTAGTAAGGTCTCCTCCTCCTGCATCTCCACCTGTTATAACATTACAGTCAAACGACCCAAAGCGTATTGAAAATACCTCTCGTTCTGTCTGCCTTGGTCTCTTGGGAAGATCGGGGTCGTCTTCTGGATCAACTTCATGGTTTCTTTTCTTGTTCTCCTCTGCTCGACGAGGAGATCTAGACCTCTCTCTTGCTCGGTCGTTATTTCTTCTTTCGTTTCCACAATCAACATACTTTAACATCTTTCCTCGTCGGATGAGTGTTTCAATCTCATTCTGAAGAGCTATGCAATTCTTGGTCATATGGCCATGATCTTTGTGAAACTCGCAATATTTTTCCCTATTCCTCGTGTCAGGGTCTGCCTTCATTTTCTTTGGCCAGTTTAACTCCTCGTTGTTCTTAATTTCTTCCAAGACGTGGTTAATATCTACCTTCAAAGGAGTGTAATTGTCAAATTTCCTCAAGACCTCCCATGACGACTTATTTTTGGATTGTTTGTCACCACCATTGTTCTTATGTTCTTTCTTCTTGGTTTTGTCGACTTCCACCTTGGTTTCTTTATCCATATTCTTCTTCGCAACCATAACCTCCTCGGCATTCATGATTTTGGCCACTTTTGCCATCAATTCTGACATAGTTGTGGGTGGATCTTTGGCCAAAGTGTAATACAACTTGTTAGGCAACAGCCCACTCATCAAGGCAGTGATCGTTATCTTCTCCTCATAATCAATGACTTCAAGTTTCTCGTTATTAAAACGAGTTATATAATCTCTCGTACTTTCACCAACTTTTTGTCTAACACTTAACAGATGTGCTACTCGTTTAACTGGCTTTGCCCCAAAGCAGAAATTTCCAATGAATAACTCGGCCAGTTGAAAGAAAGTTAAGATCTTACCCCGAGAAAGATTATTATACCATATTTGAGCAGATCCGGTAAGAGTTCCCGAGAATGCCCTGCATCTCATCTCGTCTGGGACAGCATAGATGTCGACAGCAGCTTGATATTGTTCTATATGAAGAACAGGGTCAGTCTTTCCATCATATTTGGGGGTCACAACAGGTGCTTTAAACTTTGATGGTGTTGGAAAATCTACAATGGCCTGGACAAAAGGTGTTCCTCGAACAAAGGTTCGTTGTAAAGGGTTCTTGGTTTTAACCATCTCCCCTAATCTATCCTCCAACCTTTGAATAGAGCCTTTCCATGCATCATTTCCTTCCTCGGGCCTGTTGGTTCGAGCAGCTGATCGCGTTGAGGTGGCTTCCTGGGATCTCTCTTGACGAGCAGCTGGTCGCGACTGGGAAGATCCTTCCCTTAAGGCTGTTGATCGTCGAAAGCTCCTCGACGCTGCATTAAGAGGACTTTTGTTCCTCCTAGGGCCTAATCGGTCGAAAGGAGAAACCCTACTTAATCTTTCCAATGCGCTGGTCCTTTCTGGAGAGAGAGTGACACGTTGTTCAGTCTCTGTGGCTTGTGCCGACGAAGTTCGCCCAGGTTGATAAGAGAAATCATTATATTCCTCATTGCGATGTGAATCGGTAAGCCTAGTACGTGAGGATGGTGCGCGGGTGTTTCTTTGAATACTCCGTGGTCCTGAATGGGCTGAGGCACCGCCATGGAGAGTTTGGATGAGTTTTCGCATTGTTTCTTGCATGACGGTCTGGCCTTGAGCCAAATTTATCATTATTCCAACCAGATCTGGAATATTTGGCGGAGCAGATGAATTTGGAGGGGTTCCAGCGTTTCGATTGCTGGATTCCGGAATATCAGCCATTTGTGATGGATTGTTTTTGGTGAGAAAACGATATTACCAGTCGTTTCCCACAGACGGCACCAATCTGTTGATGTAAAAAATTAGATCACTCTAATTATTCAATCACAGATAAATAAATGAGACAAAGAATTTTAAAGTGGTTCAGCCTTATAAGAATGGCCTACGTCTACTGTTATTTTATTGCTGAGTGTTTGGAAATTCTCGATTACAAGTTCTATCAAGAAATTCCGGTATTGATTCTTCAGTCCCCTTACAATGAGGATTGTACAATGTATTTATAGCCCTCTGGCTGTAATGTGAAAGGGTAATACATTAAATGGGATACATATGAAAGGGTAATACATTTAATGCCCCTTAAGCGTGTGCGTCTAAATGATAAGCATTTAATGAATCAGTTGAACTGTTGGTTATCCCGCTATTAATGCTTTATTCGAGGTGCAGCTCGGACCGCCTGAGTTGCTCGGACCGCCTAAGCTTCTTGGTACTTAAGAGTTCCTCGGTGAGGTCTTATTCCTTGGAGCGTACGAGTTCCTCGGGGAAGCAGTGTTCCTCGAGGAAATAGTCTTCGTCGTTGTAATCTTGTACCTCGGAGCTTGTGGGTTTCTCGGAAGTGTTGTTGTTGTCATGTAGATCACCACGTGTCTTCATTTAATTGGGCCATGTCAGCAGACTAGATTTGGTATCAACACTAACGATCAGATTTGAAAACTTATAAACCTCCTCATATTTACATAATTCTTTAGTGGGCATAAATTTTTTCATACGTAAATTGAAATTCAAATTGGACAAAGAATACGAGATTTTCTAAATTTTCTCTCTCCACTATTGTTGGAGTTGAACATGACGTGCATTATGGTTGTTTTGATTTGAATTCAGAACTTTACTTCGTTTTACTTGTTTGTGTAAATGATATTTACACCCCTCGATAAATGTTAAAATGCTATCATATATTAGTTATCTATATTATAATAACCGCCTGCAAATTGCGCGGGTTGAACTCTAGGTTGAATAAGAAATTGTAATCCTTTGCAATTAATGTAATCAAAACCATTGCCATTCCATTCCAGCACAACAAATACGTATATAATAAGTACTAAGAATCAAACTAAAGGCTACCGATTAAAAAGGATTTGAATGTCATCACCAACCCAGTAATTTCAACCACATTAAGTATGAAGAAAATCATCTTATCACCAGGGGAAAATGACGCCTGCTGTCGCTTTTGAGCCCAAGCGGACAACGATTCACTCGCCGCTGGGCCAACCGCTTTAAACAACGAATGCCCCACCAGCGATAACCCATTCACCGCCCCTCCTTGCTCCGCACTCACAGCTCTATTTTGTAACAAAACCAGCCCCGTCACAATTGTTATGCTAAACACATTCTTTAAAATAGAAATAATGATATGAGTATTAAAATCTCTTAAAAAGTAATGTAAATTTCACTTATTCTTTCAGAGTTTTGTCGGAATGCAAACAATTTTTACTTTTGAGAAGTTTTAAAAGATTTGTTTGGAACTCCTAACATAACTCAAAATAGAAGCCATATTAATCGTCAACTTTAGTGCCAACTCAGATAACATAGCCATGTAAGGGTAACTCACAATAAAGGAATTGTTAACCCAGCTGAAATTCTAGCTATAACTATTGGTCCAATTAATCTCTCAACAAATGGATACAAAAACAACTGAAACAGTGATAAACCCAACCCGGATAGAGCCTGAACATGTATAACTCAACCCGCCTAATCTCTTTGGACTCACTGCCCACAAAGAGAATATCTCACTATATGCCATATCAACTAGTGAAAAAACACAATACACAATCACGGACGACGTTAACGCCAGTTCTTGAAAAGACTCACTTTCGAGTTATCAACTCCTTTGATCTCATTTTCAACGTCACGTTTAGCACTGGCAAAATTATGGGCTGGGCCTAATTTAGGCGGGTCAAATATGGGTTGGGTTAAATGTGGGTTGGGCCAAATATGGGTTAGGTTAAATGTGGGCTGGGCCAAATATGGGTGGACCAAATATGGGTTGGGCCAACCCATTATTTTTCTACTAAAATAAGCATTACAATTCGAAGTATATGTAAAAAAACTCATATTTTACTCACAACTTTTAAAAATGAGTATTATATTCGATTTGTATCTTTTAAAATTGGGCTCTATATTTAATTCCTAGCTTTCAAATATGGGCCCATATTTAACTCATAGCTTTGGAATATGGGGCCCATATTTAACTTATAGCTTTTAAATATGGGCCCCATATTTAGATGAGTGGACTAATATGGATTGTTTTATTATTTGGGCCACATTTTGCCACTACTAGTCACGTTCTTTGTCTTTATGTACGTGGATTGTTTCGGGTAGGCAGGCAGATGAAAATTATGGACACTATACCACCGCAAATAAAGATGTCCTAAGACAAGCTAAGAAGTAAGGCAAACTACCAAATAAAGATCCATTAGAGAATATATTTGGGTATTTTTCAGCAGGTTGTGATAAATAGCCCCCGATGGCTGGACCTATGACTAAACTAATCCCCCACGATGTGCTTATTAGTGACATCCCGAAAGCTTGATGTTCAACACGACAAACTTCTCAGGCGTATGCTTTGATGGGTCCTACGATTCCACATTAGCTTTATAAGGCTATCGGTATTGGTGTAGTGCAAAACAATGTAAATTTATATTTTTTTTCTTAGATTGCTCCTCGAGTTTTTACGGTAGGACAATACAAATGTCAACGTGGAGGAGATTGGGCATTAAATATTTTACCGCCCAGATCTAGGCAGACGACTTTTTACCGTCCAGATTTTCCAGCGGTTCCCTCCTAGCCGTTATATACCCGTTGCAAATTTAGCCGTTGTAACTAAATATTAATTATGCATTTACCCCCTATAAATAACATTTTCTCTTCTTCTATTTTTCATCCTTATTATGAAATTATTCATACAACATATTTTATCTCCTATATTTCACACTCTCAAAAATAATCCGAAAAGTATTCCTACAACACCCTTGAATATTTTTTAAATCCCATAAATCAAAGATATATTTTTTACATATTCAATACCATTTATTTTGAAAATGTTATCTATTCAAATAAAATGGTGTGGCAAACTTGCAAAACAAAATTCCATTCCACCCCCACCACCGAATTTGCCAGTCTTGTATCGGAATTATCATCAGTAGTTTGACGATAGTTTTTGCATGCGAGAGACATGATTATTGATCCTACAGTGAATCCAACCGATAGTCAATTTCATATGCGCGGTAGTATCCACGGTCCGATAGAGGTTCCATTTGTGCGAGAGGCCATTGGGAATTTTGGTTTTAGTCATTTATTTAACGAATCTTTTCCTAACTCCGACAACCAATTGACTAGAGCGCTCGTAAGTAGGTGATCGAAAATAACTCATACATTCCATCTACCGAGTGTGGAGTTGGGGATTACCCCTTATGATTTTGTGCATTTATCAGGTAATTATTTCAGAAATATTTTTTCGCACTATATTTGTATTTTTATAAGTTATTGTTGAATGTTTCCTTATTTAATACTTCTTAAATTATAAGGTTTTAGGAATTCCAATTGGAATCCATCCAATATTGCCTACTTTTTCAACATCTAGTCAGTATACTATGGAGCAAATGTTCGGCCTATATTTTCCCGGAATAGGCCACCCAGAGTTCAAAGGAAGAAATATTTCTTGTAAATAGTAAAAAAATACATGTTGGATTGGTGCGAACAAGTTCGGAGCAAAGACTAGCGAGCGAAGAACAGATTGCCAGAGTTTTTATTATATTTGTGTTGAACTCCACTTTTTTCCCGACAGGCCATAACACCTTGTGTGTGGATTGGGCAACTTATTAAAACAATCTTAACGATATGGCTGCAAAGGATTGGGCTTCTCCTATTTTAGCGCGTGTTTACTATGAACTTGACGCATGCACGACAAATGCGCAAAAATCAGTAAATTGTTTTTGACAACTTATAGAGGTATTTTTTCCCCTAATTTAACATTTGCATCACGATAATTAAAATTAAATTTTTTCAGTTTAATAATCTCCTGAATTCTAATGAGTTTTTCCTTAAACCTGCAGTACTTTGGCTACGAGTACCTTCACACGATGACTCCCATATTGCATGATAATGGAAAGATGATCGCGTATGCTACGATGGGTGTGTGATTAATGTAGGGCTTTATTGGGTCAGATAAGATTTAAAAGTTCGGCAATGCAAGAGCAACTGGAAATGCGTTCTCCCGAGTCAGTCATATGGCAACCTTTTATAGGATTAGCAAAGAACCAGTTTAATATCGTTACAATTGCTCACGATTTGGGGCAAAGACGGACAATGCTTTTGGATATCGAGTTAGGTGGAACTTGGTATCTCGGAGATCGCTGCTACCGTAAAATGACAAGTCTCATTGCAATTCCAAAAAACCCACCGTATCCAATAGTATTCATTCCAAGGATATATATATATGGAATAAATTGGCAACTGGCAACCTGCAATTGCTCGTCTCGCAATCTCATCATAGGACGAATGGCTGACATACTGAAAGATTATGGGTAAGGGTGAAATATTACCCTCCCTAATTCGGTGAAAAAATCATGACGGGGTGGGGTTTGCCTCGATTGCACCATCTGCTTTACGGGTACCCAGCGCACTAGCGGATAGATGGGAGGCTCCCCATATATACAACACACAGGGACAATCTTCATCGTCAAATCTTATACCTCTGTCAAGGGAGTTTGAAGTTGTAAATACAAATTTGAGTGGAAAAATAATCATTCAAGTAGACCCGCCAAGCACTCATAATGACTTAGCTCCTAGTACATTTTACTCACGAGAATAATGGCGTGATATGGCTTTTTTTTAGAGAGGACTACATAAGGAAACTTAAATCAATAATGTTAGAACGAGAGCTTATGTGGGAAAGGTGGGTGAGAGAGCTTAAAGGCGTTGGGCCCAGTTCGTCTACTGGGCACAACCCCATTCCGCAATACATCCCCTGACATATATGGAGACGAATATTCAATTGCTTCTCCTAATATATCCCATCAACCATCACAAGAGCCCGGAGGATTGGTCAGTCAAACCTCTCTTGCCGATGACGTTTTTGGACTATTCAACGAATTTTCTTATCAGCAATATCTTGATGGGGATCCGATGTAAAGTTAACATTGCAATGTAATAATTTGTTTTGATAATAAATTTTTTTTTATTTAATAACGATGTGGTTTATATTAGATTCAAGTACAAACACCATACTCAAAGACAAAATTATTTGGATTATATTAGATTCAAGTGTAAACATTGTTCAAATACAAACACCATAAAAACACCAACATACATACTATGCATAGTGGACAATAAACTCATACTTATGTAGTATAAACGCTTAAACGCTTAGGTCGAACCTAGTAGAAGTACAACAAAATGGTTTCCCATTGCATACTAAACATTTAGGTAAGTAAGATCGTTGCGTATTAGAATCAACATATTCTTTGTTATAGTTTGATATTTTTGGTTCGTACTCTTCCCCATCATTTTCATATACGCATTCCGAAAAGTAATCATATCCAAAATTGGTGTAGTCTGAAATGTCGTTATCTGATGCCAATGCAGAATAGTTATATATGTTAATCATTTGTTCCTGAATGTGACGACCAGATTGCATCGCGCGTTGCGATTTGTGATAACGTTGTAAGCACCTCTCCATCTGCCATATCTCTTCCTCTAATAAATCAAGGCAAAACATCTCCGCTTCTTCGGGATACGATATTGTCCAAAGTGCGGCAGCCCGATTTCTCGGCGCAGGTATATGATGGTAATGGCAAAGAACCTCCAAGTCACACCTTTCACCATATTTTTATAGCCATGAGAGGTGTTCCCAAGGGTACTCAACTCCGTCTTCTGGTTCAGAAGTAGGGGAGATTATAAAAATATGACCATAGTCATTAAGAAAACGTCGAGAAGTATCAATCGGATAAGTTTGAAAATTTTGTTTCTTTCTATACCAAATGTTACCGGCAATATCTGTCTATGATCCATTGTAAATGGATGAATTGTATGGAGATGAACCCATGTTTGTAATGTTAGATGAAAAGGCGTTATATATATAGGCTTGTTGGGCGGGACTTATTTTACCGTCCAACAAGGATGATTGGCCACGTCATGTAAAATATGAGGACTGATATTTTGTGGACATGAATCTTTTCAGCTTTAGTCCTGTAGACTTGTTGGGCGGGACTTGTTTTACCGTCCAACAAGGATGATTTGTCAGGTCATGTAAAATATGAGGACTGATATTTTATGGACATGAATCTTTTCAGCTTTAGTCCTATAGACTTGTTGGGCGGGACTTGTTTTACCGTCCAACAAGGACGATTTGTCACGTCATAAAAAATATGAGGACTGATATTTTATGAACATGAATCTTTTCAGCTTGAGTCCTGTAGACTTGTTGGGCGGGACTTGTTTTACCGTCTAAGAAGGACTATTTGTCACCTCGTGTAAAATATGAGGACTAATATTTTGTGGAAATGAATCTTTTCAGCTTTAGTCCCATAGACTTGTTGGGCGGGACTTGTTTTACCGTCCAACAAGGACGATTTGTCAGGTCATGTAAAATATGAGGACTGATATTTTATGGACATGAATCTTTTCAGCTTTAGTCCTGTAGGCTTGCTGGGCAGGACTTGTTTTACCGTCCAACAAGGACGATTTGTCACGTCATGTAAAATATGAGAACTAATATTTTATGGACATGAATCTTTTCAGCTTGAGTCCTGTAGACTTGTTGGGCGGGACTTATTTTACCGTCCAAGAAGGACTATTTGCCACCTCATGTAAAATATGAGGACTAATAATTTGTGGACATGATTCTTTTCAGCTTTAGTCCTGTAGACTTGTTGGGCAGGACTTGTTTTACCGTCCAACAATGATGATTTGTCACGTCATGTAAAATATGAGGACTGATATTTTGTGGACATGAATCTTTTCAGCTTTAGTCCTATAGACTTGTTGGGCGGGACTTGTTTTACCATCCAATAAGAACGATTTGTCACATCATATAAAATATGAAGACTGTTATTTTGTGGACATATCCTCAATATGAGGACTATAAATATACAACTTTGATAGATGTTGAGAATCACAACTACTACTCCTATAATATAAACATTTACCATGTCTAACAATGATATTAGCGCAGATTGCCTAAACGTATGATCTCGACTCCGATAATGAAGCCACCTCGGTACACAACAAATTTCGGGATGCAATACATCGGACGTCCTTACTGCAAAGTAGTCGAGAAATACATGAGTGATGAACGATGCACCGAGATAGAGAGATGGCTCATCATAATTTATGGAAAGACTATTTTTAGGAGAACCCTCAATACCCTGAAAAAATGTTCAGGCGTAGGTTCAGGATGAATAAGGCGAGCTCCAATTGTATTTTGGAAGTAGTTTGTGAAAATGATTCATATTTCAGCCAGAAATCGGATTGTGTTGGACGAATGGGATTAAGCTCTCAACAGAAGATTGTTTATGCACTTCGTATGTTGGCGTACGGTGGATGTGGGGATTTACAAGACGAATATCTAAAAATAGTCGAGACAACAGCGATTCAGACTTTAAAATATTTCTATATGGCTGTAGTGAAGGTGTTTAGCCCGGAGTATGGCCGCACACCTACAGTCGAAGATATAGCCCGCATGTAGCCAGAAAATGAACGATGTGGGTTCCCCAGGATGATTAGGAGCATTGACTACATGCACTAGGAATGGAATAACTGTCCACATGCATGGAAAGGACAATATCAAGGTCATTCCCATGCCGCCACTATAATTTTAGAGGTAGTGGTGTCTTATGATACTTGGATTTGGCATGCATTCTTTGGAATGCCTAGTGCATGTAATGATCTGAATGTTCTTACAAAATCTCACGTGTTTGAAAAACTTCTAGAAGGAAATCATCCCCTTATGCACTTTGAAATCAATGGAAACACGTATGACACGGGGTACTACCTTGCAGATGGTATCTATTCGCCCTACGCAACTATCGTTAAGAGTTTTAAGAGACCGGTCAGTAAAAAATAGAAGGTGTTCATACAAGCCCATGAAGGAGCCCGAAAGGATGTGGAACGAGCATTTGGCATCTTGTAACAACAGTTCCACTTTATCAGAAACCCAGCCATTTTTTGGGAATAAAAATACTTACGTGTAATTATGAAGGCTTGTGTCATATTACACAATATGATTGTCGAGGAAGAGTTATGGAACGGGACTTGGCGAGCTGACTTGCTCTTACTTGACCCGCCCCCGCTTAAGCAGGCAAAGTCTCGCTGGCTATTATCAGTACCAAGTGCAGGAGGCAAAATATGATTTATATAAATTCATAAATGCCACAAGTTTTATACCTCCATAACGTATCGGTGTGTCTTGGAATGATCTTGGAGATGTAGTGTTTGGTTTGAGATGTCGGTTTGTAACGGAATACGCCAAAATTAAAAATTAAGCCTAAGCTATGAGCAATTATAAAATCTTGATTTTAGAAAATTTCAATTCCATATCTCTAGTACCAACAACCTTAGTGGATTGAGAATCACCTAACAACACCCTCTTGTCATCAGCCTCAAAGTAAATGTTAAATAAAATATGATCATAGCATACATGGCGAGAAGTGTCAGTATATATCCACCACCCTGCAACTCCCTAACCCTATTAATTTTAGATATCATTGCACATAAATCCTCTTCGATAAGGTTTACGTGAGGAGCAAGGCAAGGCACATTCCGATATTTGTGAGCCATATGTGCAGGCTTGTTCACTACACCAAAAATAGCAATTTGGCACACCCTGATATTAAAAATCTAGCACAGTTTAAAACTATGCCAGGTTTTGGCACGGTTTAAGAGAAATTTGGCACACTTTAAAACAGTGCCAAAATTTGTCATTATTTTAAAGTGTGCCGAAATTGAGTACACTTACTAAAATATATAATACTCAAAAAAAATATTACACTCCTCTCTCTCTCTTATTCCTGCTCACGGTTCCCGCCCCGCTCACTCCCTCTTCGCTAGGGCTCAGTCTCTCTCTCTCACCTCTTGGTCGGAGCTCACTCCCTCTTCACTAGGGCTACAGGCAGTCGACATCCATTCTCTCTCTAGGTCGGCTACAGGTGGTCAACGTCCATTCTCTCTCTAGGTCGCCAGTCAGAATCTTTGTCTCTACGGCCGATGCTCTCTCTCTCCGACCCACTCTCTCTTTCTCTCGTCATTTCATTATTCTATCACTTCACTCATACCAATCAGGTAATTGTTTAAAGCATCTGTATTTTTTTTAACCTAAGTTAGGTATAAGATTTGATCCTAGAGTTTATGATATGCGTGATTTGAATCGTATTTTCTTTTTAGGGTTTTATATAAGCATGTTTATATATATATATTTTTAATGTGTGAGTTTTTGGTGCAAATTGAATGTTGATAATGAAAAAAAAAATCATTGGTTTTTACATGGACCTTGGAATATTTTAGTGGTAAATTATGTTTTTATGTCCTTACCCTTTTAATTAAAATGCATATTTGATCTGATTCGTATAGGTTACGGAGTTTTAAGAAAATTTAAGTGCTAAATATTCAATAATAATGTAAAAATAACAAATTGAAAAGTAGACACCCCACTAATTAAATGGATAAATGAGATTGTGTTGAAAATTTAAGAAAAAGCAAAAAAAAATATTTAAATAGTAAGTAGACATTAATACTAAACATTCAATAATGATGTTAAACATGTTGAAAAATCTTAAACCGTTAAAGAGGTCTCACTATAACTATGGTGAGAACTCTTGAATTGTCCCATTTTTGGACAATTTGGAAATGTAAAAGTTTGTATTGTACATAATGTTTATGCATCTCCTATTTTGAAAAATTCGGTGGCATCTCTTTATGTTCTTTGGGTGCATACTAGACTGATGTATATTTTGTGTTTTCTTAGTTGAAAAACTTAAGTAACACATGAACACTCCCAATTTAAGTTGTGTACTTGAAGAAATGTTGGGAGATGCTGGCGAAATTTTCTAGATTAGGACATGGCATGAGACATTATGAACAATACAAGATATGCATTTTTGAATGGGATATGACCCTTACCCTATAGAGGAGATGGAGGAAATATAGGAGCTCAAATATATACATATTTAAACTTGAATAAACTTAAATATATTTACAGTAAGCGTTTATATTATAATGTGTGTTCTTTAAACTTATTAGGATGTCGCCGGGAATCAACAAAGAATGGATAAATGAGAAAAATATCGAGACCGATACATATAGAGATGGAGTGTTACAGTTTCTACATTATGTGCCTAGTAATAGTTTGAATGCTAAACATTCATGTCCCTGTAGATGTTGTCGAAATGGGAAAGGACATGTTATAGATGACATATCCGTTCATTTAATGACATATGGTATGGACATGAACTATAACTTATGGCATTTTCATGGTGAGACATTAGTTGTTGATCAATTCCAACCACCACCGCAATCTGTGACACCGACAGAACACACTGATGTGCACAATATTCTGATTTTGAATGATCTTGTGAATGATGCTTGTGAGATATTTATGGGTGAAGCGGAACCTAGTGAACCTAATTGTGTAGGCAGTGATGAAGCCCCCTCAACTTATGAGGTTCCCAATGATTCGCAAGAAGTATGATCGTTTACTTCAACTCGAACAGGAGCCATTGCACCCAGCTACCGGTTCTTCACATCATACCACAATGTATGCTCTTATAAAGTTGAATGATTTGAAAGCACAATTCAATTTATCGGATGGTGCTATAGGTGGAATTCTTAGATTGTTAAATGAACTACTTCCTGAAGAGAACAACTTGACAACTAGTTATAGAAAAATGAAAAACACCATTAGAGATCTCGGTATGGATTATGTTAAATATGCCGTATTCATTAACAACTGTATGATATTTTGGAAAGAGCATAAAAAATCTACTAGATAAATAAAATGTGGTTCTTTACGCTACAAGTTTACTTATCTAGACGAGGATGGGGTAGAAATTCATAATACTAATGGAAAAAAATTACTTTAGGGTTCCTAAGAAGGTAATGCGACATCTCCCTCTAATCCTTAGGCTAAAACGGTTGTATACCATAAAATGGATAGCATAGAAAATGACTTGGCATGCTCGTGTAAGCTCTTGTATGGAATTCTTACGTCATGCCCCAAATTCAGCAGAATGGGTAAATTCAAACATTATGTGGAGAGATTTTGCAAAAGATCTGCGAAATATTCGACTTGCAATAGCAACTGATGGTTTCATCCCGAATAACATGTTTGGCCATAAGTACAGTTATTGGCCAGTGATAATTCAACCTCTCAACCCTCCTCCATCAATGTGTATGAAAAGTGGGTTTTCAATGTTGTCTATATTGATTCCCGGACCAAAGTCACCATAAAGTAATATTGATGTCTTCCTTTAACCGTTGGTTGATGAGTTAAAGATCTTACGGTATGGAGTTGAGGTTTGGGATGTGTACAAAAATGAGAAATTTCAGTTAAAAGCCATGTTGATATGGGGTATACATGATTTTCCAGCTTATGGGATGTTAGCAGGTTGTTCAACTCAAGGTTACAATAGGTGCCATGTTTGTTCTACAAATAGACCTTCTGAATATCTTCCTAAGTCAACGAAATGTTGTTACCAATGATCTAGTATCTTCCTTCCTAAAGACCATCCTTACAGGTTTGACACATCAAAGCAAACATTTAATGGTAAAATAGAGGATGTTATGGCTCTAAGAAAGTTAACAAGTGTAGAAGTTGAGCAGATAGTGTCACTTATCGCTCGAGAAGGTGTTCAAAGAGAGGGAGAGGGGGAGGGAGACAAAAATGGAAAGGCAAAGGGGAAGGGGAAGGGGAAGGGGAAGGAGAAGGAGTATGTCATAATGGAAGACGATGATTATCCAAGTGAGGGTGACGATGAGAATCTAGCAGATATCGAGGGTTTTTCAAGGAGGTCAATTTTCTTTGACTTAGATTACTGGAAGGATCATGATATTAGACATAATTTAGATGTTATGCATGTTGAAAAGAATGTCACAGAGACTCTTTTAGGTACAATACTCTCGATGAAAGGTTCATCAAATAAAGATAAGGTCAAAGATCGTGAAGACTTGAAAGTTCATTTGAATCTTAAAAGGAAATTATGGATGAAAGATGTTTAAGGCAGTAACAAAAGGCTTATGCCAAAGGCACCTTTCGCATTAGGAAAGGAAGAGAATGAAGCATTTTTTCATACACTAAAAACATTAAAGGTATTGATTGGATTTTCATCAAATTTTAGCAACAATGTTAACCTCGATCCACCTGGATTTACCAATCTCCAGTTCCACGATTATCACGTCATTATGCAGCGGTTGCTTCCTGCATTCCTTATGCATTCATTTCCGGATGATAAGCCTTTATTTAAATCTATACAATGGATAAACATATTCTTTAATGTGTTGTGTGCCAAAGTGATATTTAGGGAACATCTTTTGAAGGCTAAAAACGCATTGGTAGAGGCACTTTGTGTCTTTAAAATTTATTTTTTACCTACCTTTTTTGTGGTGATGATCCACCTCATGCACCATTTAGCTGATGAAGCTTTGATAGCTGGGCTACCAAGATATCGGGCAATGTGGTTGTTTGAGAGAGAAATGGGAAGATATAAAAAGTGGTCACGAAACAAGAGGTACATTAAAGGGAGCATTGCTAATAAAAAAGAGGTGAAGGAACTCATAAGAGGAATCTTGAGGATTTTCTTGATGATGAGTTTGATGACTTGAAATGCCAATGACCATTGCATAAAAGTAAAGAATTGATCTTAAATAATGTACAATATGAGGAAGTTCGAAGATGGGTTTTATCTCAATGAGACGGTGTTGATGAATGTAGAATGTACACACTTAGTTATATTTTAATTCATATTAATTGATTGTAATGTGATATTTCTTAATTTTGAAACTAATTTCTTGTAGAAAATTTATGGTAACTGAGACTCAATCGAGGCATAGGATTGATGATTTCATCCCTTGGCTAAGGAACGAGGAAAGTCTTTATTTATACATGTACTTTTTTATCAACCATAATTATTTTTAATGAAACTTTAAAAAATTATCAATTCCTTATAGGCCTCAAGATTTAATGATACAGGAATTTTTCCATATGTTGATGGTCCGCTCCATAGGGTTACTAGTTATGAGAAATTTCAATGCAATGGGTACACCTTTTGTACTTCTGGACATGAATAGAATCATAACTTTCAGAGTAGTGGTGTATGCACTAAGGCCTTTAATAATAAGGGGATTATGACAACCTTTTATGGAGTTATTAGA
The DNA here is from genome assembly GCA_949130495.1 of Sambucus nigra. NCBI lineage: Eukaryota > Viridiplantae > Streptophyta > Magnoliopsida > Dipsacales > Adoxaceae > Sambucus > Sambucus nigra. The sequence goes on from OX422222.1 coordinate 238,451,370, forward strand.
CAAATACTCGACCTCAATTACATTGAGTTCGTACATACTGTCTTTTATTGTGATTGGGTGTTGATGATAAGAATGCTTGCAAAGTTGAACCCATCTCAAAATTGGTGATGGTGAATATTAGTAAGCTCGTGAGTAAAAATACCATTCACGATGATCCGTTCACCCTTGCATCTCAATTCAGACAAGTATTTTATTGTCAAGATGTAATGCTGAATGGGTGGTTAGTTGTTTTACACTCTCCCAAAAGACTGGCGAAAGAAATAGATGCGATTGATATTGCCCGTACGATGTATGACTCCATTCTCGAGGAAAATGATAAATTGATGGAGCTTTTGGACACAGATTTCTAGTGCAATGATTTAGTTATGAACTTCTTTTCAAATATACAATATTTTATTTATTCCGTTTATTGTTGTTGTTGTAAACATTTAATAGTTTATTGTTGTTTGAACATTTTATACAGTTATGGTTGTTTGAACTTGTAATTCTATGTTTACTGATGTTTGAGCATGTAATATACTGGTGTCTATTTGAACATACAATATTATTTATATTGCTATTTGAACATGTAATATTCTTGTAAATGTTTATTCTGATTATTTTGGTGTCCAATAGTCACTTTTTCCAGATAAATGTCTCATATGGGTGATACTTCGCAACCGTCAATAAATGGGAAGACGCCTATATCAACCTCCCGTTCTAAGGTTGCTTCGGGTGCTTCAAGAGTAGGTGATGACTCTTCCACTAAGAAGTTAAAATTTAATGAGCACGGCTTTCCAGTTGGTGAAGACTCATATACACTCTCAACCAGGTTGGGAGACTTAGCAAGGACACATGTTCCCATTTCTTATACGAGTTAGAAATAAGTGGATGTGCGATATAAGAACTCAGTTTGGTCATCATTAATGGTATACTATTCCTTTCTATTCCAAAGAATGTAAATTCAATTATGTGACGTTTTAATTTTATTTCATCATATATTGTAGAAAGAGTTCCCAGATGTGCGCGAAAGTCAGAAGTAATTTTTTATAAAAAAAGTGAATGATGCTTGGAAAAAGTTCAAGTCAAAGCTAAGGGTTAATTTGAAGGATGGTGATGTTGGAAAGTGTAAGGAGAAAGTTCCACGAAATATCAAATCTGAGGACTGGGAGGTGTTTTGCAATAATGAAGCTTTAGAGGTTCAAAAAACTTTGCGAAGAAAGAACAAAGAGATAAAACAAAACTGTGTGAGAAAGAAAACTCATAATACAGGTCATTCAGGAGTTACCTACTATAGGCACTGGAACTCCTTCGTGTTCTCGTTCCTCCCCTGCATTCGAGGTTCCAAATTTCACCTCTCTAATTGAATGTGATATACTATCCCACACACGTGAACTTATTAGTTATGGGAGGAAAACGTAACCAGGAGCCGTCTCGACCGTTCACTTCCATACGTTGAGAAAGAATGAAGTGCGAGTTTTACTCGATGACATCAAAGTGCCCGAGTATCCAGTTTGGGGTGAAAAACAAGCTCATTGCGAGAACTTGGAAGATGTTGGTAAAAATAGAACTATGTATTGGCTCGACGACCTTTGTCCTCCCATTGGTGACACCGATGAATGACCTTTGTCCTCTCATTGGTGACACCGGCGACCTACGCCACCTTGCTTCGAAGTACTTCCCTCTAAGGTACAAATATGAAAAATCTCTACTTATATTCCTAATTTATGCTTCTATAATCCTTCTCCACCACCTACTGAATTGAGTTATGTTGTTTCTATTTATAGCATTAAGAAATTATTGAGTTATCGTTATGCAATCAACTATTGAATTGAGTTATTGTCATGTAATCAACTATTGAATTGAGTTATCGTTATGCAATCAACTATTGAATTAAGTTATCGTCAACTATTGAATTGAGTTATCGTTATGCAATCAACTATTGAATTAAGTTATAGTTATGCAATCAACTAGGAAAACTAGTTATTTATTTATCATTATTGAGCGGGAAGCGCGGGCAAGCTGTTATATATAACAGTTGTTATATATAACAACTTTGTTATATATAACACCTGCTATATATAACATAGTCAACTGTTATATATAACACCTCTGTTATATATAACATGTGTTATATATAATGGAGTTGTTACATATAACAACTATTATATATAACACCGATGCTATATATACATTTGTTATATATAACAAGTTATAGGGGTTGATTCTGAAAATTAGTATTCTCTCGTTGATTTCTTATATAGAACAACTAACCGGATTCCAAGAAATCACCCTCGAACAGCTTTTATATAGAACAACTAACATGATTTCTTATTCTCTCTTTGAATTTGAAAATTATTTTCAAAGAAGTTTTCTTGGAACTGATCCTATGTTAAGTCATTAATATCTCACTAACGAAGAAAATATTGCCACTGAAAATCAAATTCTCTTTTAAATATATACGTGACCAATTTTAACCTAACGTATGTACCTATACATGCTCCATTAAGGACCTTATGTGCTTGACGCATCCATTTCTTGGCTTCGAAAGCACCAGGTTTCCCTTGAAATGTTGGGGGTCTTTTTCGAAGAAATTCTGTAAGTTCATTTATTCTTCGAGGGTGAAAACCCAAACCAGCCCCCAAATTGCCCCGTAAGAGGCACGAACACCTCGCACGGGACCAATGTAACTCGTACGAACTGATCGCGTAGTCTCGGGTCTCCCGGTTTCATAATATGACAATAATTTAAAAAAACATAGATTAGGCTTGAAAACAAGTCGTACGAGGGTGAAAACCCAAACGGCCCCGTAAGAGGCACGAACACCTCGCACGGCACCAATGTAACTCGTACGTACTGACCGCGTAGTCCCGGGTCTCCCGGTATGAGAATATTATGATAATTTTAAAAAACATATATTAGGCTTGAAAATAAGTCATTCGAGGGGGAAAACCTAAACTAGCCCCCAAATGGTCCCGTAAAAGGCACGAACACCTCGCACGGGACTAATGTAACTCGTACGAACTGATCACGTAGTCCCGGGTCTCCCAGTTTGAGAATATGAAGATAATTTCAAAAAATATAGATTAGGCTTGAAAACAAGCCGTTCGAAGGTGAAAACCCAAACCAGCCCCCAAACGGCCCCGTAAGAGGCAAGAACACCTCGCACGGGACCAATATAACTCGTACGAACTGACCACGTAGTCCTGGGTCTATCGATTTGAGAATATGATAATAATTTCAAAAAACGTAGACTAGGCTTGAAAACAAGCCGTTCGAGGGTGAAAATCCAAATCAGCCCTCAAATGGCCCCGTAAGAGGCACAAACATCTCGCACGGGACCAATGTGACTCGTACGAACTGACCGCGTAGTCCCGAGTCTCTCGATTTGAGAATATGACGATAATTTGAAAAAACGTAGATTATGCTTGAAAATAAGCCGTTCAAGGGTGAAAACCAAAATCAGTCCCCAAACGTCCCCGTAAGAGGCAAGAACACCTCGCACGGGACTAATATAACTCGTACGAACTGACCGCGTAGTCCCGGGTCTCCCAGTTTGAGGATATGACGACAATTTCAAAAAACGTAGATTAGGCTTTAAAATAAGTCGTTCGATGGTGAAAACCCAAATTAGTCCTCAAATGGCCCCGTTAGAGGCATGAACACCTCGCATGGGACCAATGTAACTCGTACGAACATGATCATGTAGTCCTGAGTCTCCCAATTTGAGAATATGATGATAATTTCAAAAAACGTAGATTAGGCTTGAAAATCAGTCGTTTAAGGGTGAAAATCCAAACTTGCACCCAAACGACCCCGTAAGAGGCACGAACACCTTGTATGGGACAAATGTAACTCATACGAATTGACAGCATAGTCCCAAGTCTCCCGATTTGAGAATATGATGATAATTTTAAAAACGTAGATTAGGTTGAAAATAAGAGGTTCAAGAGTGAAAACCCAAACCAGCCCCCAAACGGCCCCGTAAGAGGCATGAACACCTCGCACAGGACCAATGTAACTCGTACGAACTTACATCATAGTTCCAGGTCTCCTGGTTTGAGAATATGACGATAATTTTAAAAAAACATATATTAGGCTTGAAAACAAGCCATTCGAGGGTGAAAACCCAAACCAGCCCCCAAACGGCCCCATAAGAGGCACGAAGACCTCACACGGAACTAATGTAACTCATACGAACTGACTGCATAGTCTCGGGTCTCCCAATTTGACAATATGATGATATTTTCAAAATATGTAGATTAGGCTTGAAAATAAGCCGCTCGAGGGTGAAAACCCAAACCAGCCCCGTAAGAGGCACGAACTCCTCGCACGGGACCAATGTAACTCGTACGAACTGACCGCGTAGTCCCGGGTCTCTCAGTTTGAGAATATGATGATAATTTCAAAAAACGTATATTAGGCTTGAAAACAAGCCGTTCAAGGATGAAAATCCAAAGCAGTCCCCAAACGGTCCCGTAAGAGGCATGAACACCTAGCACGGGACCAATGTAACTCGTACGAACTGATCGGGTAGTCCCGGGTCTCCCAATTTGAGAATATGTCGATGATGTAACAAAACGTAGATTAGGCTCGAAAATAAGCCGTTTGAGGGTGAAAACCAAAATCGGCCCCCAAACGGCCCTGTAAGAGGCATGAACACCTCGCATGGGACCAATGTAACTCGTATGAACTGACCATGTAGTCCCGGGTCTCTCGGTTTGAGAATATGACGATAATTTCAAAAAACATAGATTAGGCTTGAAAACAAGCCATTCGAGGTGGAAAGCCCAAACCAACCCCCAAACGGTCCCGTAAGAGGCACGAACACCTCGCACGGGACCAATGTAACTCGTACGAACTGAGCGCATAGTTTTGGATCTCATGGTTTGAGAATATGATGATAATTTCAAAAATACGTAGATTGGGCTTGAAAACAAGTCGTTCGAGGGTGAAAACCCAAACTAGCCCCCAAAGGAGCCCGTAAGAGGCACGAACACCTCGCATGGGACCAATGTAACTCGTACAAATTGACCACGTAGTCCGGGTCTCTCGATTTGAGAATATGATGATAATTTCAAAAAATGGAGATTAGGCTTGAAAACAAGCCATTCGAGGGTGATAACCCAAACCATCCTCCAAACAGCCCCGTAAGAGGCACGAACACCTCGCATGGGACTAGTGTAACTCGTACGAACTGACCGCGTATAGGCCTGTCAATCGGACTCTATGAGCCGAGCCTATGTTTGATCAAGCTCGGCCTGATTTTGATTTACTTGGCTCAAGCTCAAGCTCGGCCCGAACGAGCATGAGAGTGCTTGGCTCATGCTCGGCTCACAAAGTAAATCGGGCTTCGGGCCCGATTTGATCAGGCTCGAATAGAATATTCCAATACATATTTATTTATTTTATAATAAATATTCATATTTCAGTAATAAAAAAATATATTTCAGCACTAAAATAAATAGAATTCAGCACTAATATTGACATTTCAGCATTAGTAAAACACATTTCAGCACTAAAAAACAGCTTTCAACACTAAAAAAACATACTTCAGCACTAATATTAAAATTTCAGCATTAAAAAATCACATTTCAGCACTAAAGTAACAAATTTTAGCACTAAAAAAAATAAATTTCAGAACTAATATTGACAAGTCCGGTAAGATTAAGTAAGGTAAATTAAGAAATGACTCACCATATTTTTGTTTCTTTAATATTAAGTCCAATAGTTTATTTCCAATAGTTTATTTGCATAAGGATAAAATTATAAAAATAAATTTGTTTCGAAATATTTTTTACATATCATAAAAAATAAAACAATTTTGTGTATATATATATATATATATATATATATATATATATATATATATATATATATATATATATATATATATATATATATATATATTATTTCGGGTCGAGCCTAGTTCGGGCTTGAAAATGCTTCGCTCATGCTCGACCCAAATTGAACTCGGACTTAATATCTCGGCTCAAACTCAATAAAATCTCGGCCCAAATTTAGCGGGTCGAGCAAGTTGGCTTCGGGCCTGCTATGCTCAATTGACAGGCCTAACTGCGTAGCCTCGGGTCTCCCGCTTTGAGAATATGACGATAATTTCAAAAAACATAGATTAGGCTAAAAAATAAGTCATTCGAGGGTAAAAACCCAAACCAGTCCCCAAACGGCCCAGTAAGAGGCACGAAAACCTCGCACCGACCAATGTAACTCGTACGAACTGACCGCGTTGTCTCGGGTCTTTCGATTTGAGAATATGATGATAATTTCAAAAAACGTAGATTAGGCTTGAAAACAAGCCGTTCGAGGCTGAAAACCTAAACCAACCCCCAAACGGCCCTGTAAGAGGCACGAACACCTCGCACGAGACCAATGTAACTCGTACGAACTGACCGCGTAGTCCCGGGTCTCTCGATTTGAGAATATGATGATAATTCCAAAAAACATAGATTAGGCTCGAAAACAAGCCGTTCGAGGGTGAAAGCCCAAACCAACCCCCAAACGGCCCCGTAAGAGGCACGAACACCTCGCACGGGACCCATGTAACTCGTACGAACTGATCGTATAGTCCCAGGTCTCCCTATTTGAGAATATGACGATAATTTCAAAATACAAAGATTAGGCTTGAAAACAAGCCGTTCGAGGGTGAAAACCCAAACCAACCCCTAAAGGGCCCCGTAAGAGGCACAAACACCTCGTACGGGAACAATGTAACTCATACGAACTGACCGCGTAGTCCCGGATCTCTCGGTTTGACAATATAACAATAATTTCAAAAAACATAGATTAGGCTTGAAAATAAGCCATTCGAGGATGAAAACCCAAATCAGCCCCCAAATGGCCCCGTAATAGGCACGAACACCTCGCACGGGACCAATGTAACTCGTACGAACTGATCGCATAGTCCCAGGTCTCTCGGTTTGAGAATATGATGATAATTTCAAAATACGTAGATTAGGCTTGAAAAGAAGCCTTTCTAGGGTGAAAACCCAAACCAGCCCCCAAACAGACCCGTAAGAGGCACGAACTCCTCGCACAGGACCAATGTACGTCGTACGAACTGACCGCATAGTCCCAGGTCTACGGGTTTAAGAATATGACGATAATTTCAAAACACATAGATTAGGCTTGAAAATAAGTCGTTCGAGGCTGAAAACCAAAACTAGCCCCCAAATGTCCCCGTAAGAGGCACGAACACCTTGCACGGGACCAATGTAACTCGTACGAACTGACCGCATAGTACCAGGTCTCTTGGTTTGAGAATATGATGATAATTTCAAAAAACGTAGATTAGTCTTGAAAATAAGTCGTTCGACGGTGAAACCCAAATCAGCCCCCAAACGGCCCCATAAGAGGTACGAACACCTCAAACGGGACCAATGTAACTCATACGAATTGATCGCGTTGTCCCAAGTCTCCCACTTTGAGAATATGATGATAATTTCAAAAAACATAGATTAGGCTTGAAAATAAGCCGTTCGAGGGTGAAAACTCAAACAAGCTCCCAAACGGCCCCGTTAGAGGCACAAACACCTCGTACAGGACCAATGTAACTCGTACGAACTGACCGCATAGTCCCGGGTCTCTCTGTTTGGGAATATGACAATAATTTCAAAAAACGTAGATTAGGCTTGAAAACAAGCCGTTCGAGGGTGAAAATCCAAACTAGCCCTTAAATGGCCCCGTAAAAGGCACGAACACCTCGCATAGGACCAATGTAACATGTACGAACTGAGCGCGTAGTCCCAGGTCTCCCGATTTGAGAATATGATGATAATTTCAAAAAATGTAAATTAGGCTTGAAAACGAGTCGTTCGAGGGTGAAAACCCAAACCAACCCCCAAACGGCCCCGTAAGAGGCACGAACACCTCGCACGGGACCAATGTAACTCGTACGAACTGATCGCGTAGTCCAGAGTCTCCCAGTTTGATAATATGATGACAATTTCAAAATACGTAGATTAGTATTGAAAATAACCTGTTAGAGCGTGAAAATCCAAACTAGCCCCCAAACGGCCCCGTAAGAGGCACGAACACCTCGCATGGGACCAATGTAACTCGTACGAACTGATCGCGTAGTCCCGGGTCTCTCGGTTTGAGAATATGACGATAATTTCAAAAAACGTAGATTAGGCTTGAAAATATGCCGTTAGAGGGTGAAAATCCAAACCAGCCCCCAAACGTCCCAGTAAGAGGCACGAAAACCTCGCACGGACCAATGTAACTCGTACGAGCTGATCGCGTTGTCTCGGGTCTTTCGGTTTGAGAATATGATGATAATTTCCAAAAACGTAGATTAGGCTTGAAAACAAGCCGTTCGAGGCTGAAAACCTAAACCAACCCCCAAACGGCCCCGTAAGAGGCACGAACACCTCGCATGAGACCAATGTAACTCGTACGAACTGACCGCGTAGTCCCGGGTCTCTCGATTTGAGAATATGATGATAATTCCAAAAAACATAGATTAGGCTCGAAAACAAGCCGTTCGAGGGTGAAAGCCCAAACCAACCCCAAACGGCCCCGTAAGAGGCACGAACACCTCGCACGGGACCAATGTAACTCGTACGAACTGATCGCATAGTCCCAGGTCTCCCTGTTTGAGAATATGAGGATAATTTCAAAATACATAGATTAGGCTTGAAAACAAGCCGTTCGAGGGTGAAAACCCAAAACAACTGCCAAACGGCCCCGTAAGAGTCACAAACACCTCGCACGGGAACAACATAACTCGTACGAACTGATCACGTAGTCCCGGGTCTCTCAGTTTGAGAATATGACGATAATTTTAAAAAACATAGATTAGGCTTGAAAACAAGCCATTCGAGGGTGAAAACCCAAACTAGCCCCCAAACGGCCCTGTAAAAGGCACGAACAGCTCGCACGGGACCAATATAACTCGTACGAACTGACTGCATAGTCCCAGGTCTCCCGATTTGAGAATATGACGATAATTTATAAATTCGTAGATTAGGCTTGAAAAGAAGCCGTTCGAGGGTGAAAACCCAAACCAGCCCCCAAACAGACCCGTAAGAGGCACGATCTCCTCGCACGGGACCAATGTAACTCGAACGAACCGACCATGCAGTCTAGGGTCTCCTAGTTTGAGAATATGATGATAATTTCAAAATACGTAGATTAGTCTTGAAAACAAGCCATTCGAGGGTAAAAACCCAAACCAGCTCCCAAATGGCCCCGTAAGAGGCACGAACACCTCGTACAGAACCAATGTAACTCGTACGAACTGACCGCATAGTCCCGGGTCTCTCCGTTTGGGAATATGACAATAATTTCAAAAAACGTAGATTAGGCTTGAAAACAAGCCGTTCGAGGGTGAAAATCCAAACTAGCCCCTAAATGGCCCCGTAAAAGGTACGAACACCTCACACGGGACCAATGTAACACGTACGAACTGAGCGCGTAGTCCCGGGTTTCCCGGTTTGAGAATATGATGATAATTTTAAAAAATGTAAATTAGGCTTGAAAACGAATCGTTCGAGGGTGAAAACCCAAACCAACCCCCAAACGGCCCCGTAAGAGGCACGAACACCTCGCACGGGACCAATGTAACTCGTACGAACTGACTGCGTAGTCCAGAGTCTCCCAGTTTGATAATATGATGACAATTTCAAAATACGTAGATTAGGATTAAAATAACCTGTTAGAGGGTGAAAATCCAAACTAGCCCCCAAACGGCCCCGTAAGAGGCACGAATACCTCGCACGGGACCAATGTAACTCGTACGAACTGACCGCGTAGTCCCGGGTCTCTCAGTTTGGGAATATGACGATAATTTCAAAAAACGTAGATTAGGCTTAAAAATATGCAGTTAGAGGGTGAAAATCCAAACTAGCCCCCAAACGTCCCCGTAAAAGGCACGAACACCTCAAACAGGACCAATGTAACTCATATGAATTGATCGCGTTGTACCGAGTCTCCCACTTTGAGAATATGACGATAATTTCAAAAAACATAGATTAGGCTTGAAAACAAGCCGTTCGAGGGTGAAAACCTAAACTAACCCCCAAACAGCCCCGTAACAGGCATGAACACCTCGTACGGGACCAATGTAACTCGTACGAACTGACCGCGTAGTCCCGGGTCTCTCGGTTTGAGAATATGATGATAATTCTAAAAAACATAGATTAGGCTTGAAAACAAGCCGTTCGAGGGCGAAAGACCAAACCAACCCCCAAACGTCCCCATAAGAGGCACGAACACCTCGCACGGGACCAATGTAACTCGTAGGAACTGACCGCATAGTCCTAGGTCTCCCAGTTTGAGAATATGATGATAATTTCAAAATATGTAGATTAGGCTTGAAAACAAGCCGTTCGAGGGAGAAAACCCAAAATAACTGCCAAACGGCCCCGTAAGAGTCACAAACACCTCGCACGGGAACAACATAACTCGTACGAACTGACCGCGTAGTACCGGGTCTCTCAGTTTGAGAATATGACGATTATTTCAAAAAACATAGATTAGGCTTGAAAATAAACCATTCGAGGATGAAAACCCAAACTAGCCCCCAAACGGCCTTATAAAAGGCACGAACAGCTCGTACGGGACCAATGTAACTCGTACGAACTGACTGCATAGTCCCAGGTCTCCCGATTTGAGAATATGACGATAATTTCAAAATACGTAGATTAGGCTTGAAAAGAAGCCGTTCGAGGGTGAAAACCCAAACCAGCCCCCAAACGAACCCGTAAGAGGCACGAACTCCTCGCACGGGACCAATGTAACTCGTACGAACCGACCGTGCAGTCTAGGGTTTCCTAGTTTGAGAATATGATGATAATTTCAAAATACGTATATTAGGCTTGAAAACAAGCCATTCGAGGGTAAAAACCCAAACCAGCTCCCAAATGGCCCGTAAGAGGCACGAACACCTCGTACAGGACCAATGTAACTCGTACGAACTGGCCGCATAGTCCCGGGTCTCTCCATTTGGGAATATGACAATAATTTCAAAAAACGTAGATTAGGCTTGAAAACAAGCCGTTCGAGGGTGAAAATCCAAACTAGCCCCTAAATGGCCCCGTAAAAGGTACGAACACCTCACACGGGACCAATGTAACACGTACGAACTGAGCGCGTAGTCACGGGTCTCCCGGTTTTAGAATATGATGATAATTTTAAAAAATGTAAATTAGGCTTGAAAACGAGTCGTTCGAGGGTGAAAACCCAAACCAACCCCCAAACGGCCCCGTAAGAGGCACGAACACCTCGCACGGGACCAATGTAACTCGTACGAACTGACTGCATAGTCCAGAGTCTCCCAGTTTGATAATATGATGACAATTTCAAAATACGTAGATTAGGATTAAAATAACCTGTTAGAGGGTGAAAATCCAAACTAGCCCCCAAACGGCCCCGTAAGAGGCACGAATACCTCGCACGGGACCAATGTAACTCGTACGAACTAACCGCGTAGTCCCGGGTCTCTCAGTTTGGGAATATGACGATAATTTCAAAAAACGTAGATTAGGCTTAAAAATATGTCGTTAGATGGTGAAAATCCAAACCAGCCCCCAAACATCCCCGTAAGAGGCACGAACACCTCAAACGGGACCAATGTAACTCATATGAATTGATCGCGTTGTACCGAGTCTCCCACTTTGAGAATATGACGATAATTTCAAAAAACATAGATTAGGCTTGAAAACAAGCCGTTCGAGGGTGAAAACCTAAACTAACCCCCAAACAGCCCCGTAACAGGCATGAACACCTCGTACGGGACCAATGTAACTCGTACGAACTGACCGCGTAGTCCCGGGTCTCTCGGTTTGAGAATATGATGATAATTCGGAAAAACATAGATTAGGCTTGAAAACAAGCCGTTCGAGGGTGAAAGCCCAAACCATCCCCAAACGTCCCCATAAGAGGCACGAACACCTCGCACGGGACCAATGTAACTCGTAGGAACTGACCGCATAGCCCTAGGTCTCCCAGTTTGAGAATATGATGATAATTTCAAAATATGTAGATTAGGCTTGAAAACAAGCCGTTCGAGGGAGAAAACCCAAAATAACTGCCAAACGGCCCAGTAAGAGTCACAAACACCTCGCACGGGAACAACATAACTCGTACGAACTGACCGCGTAGTACCGGGTCTCTCAGTTTGAGAATATGACGATTATTTCAAAAAACATAGATTAGGATTGAAAATAAACCATTCGAGGGTGAAAATCCAAACTAGCACCCAAAACGGCCTTGTAAAAGGCACGAACAGCTCGCACGGGACCAATGTAACTCGTACGAACTGACTGCATAGTCCCAAGTCTCCCGATTTGAGAATATGATGATAATTTCAAAATACGTAGATTAGGCTTGAAAAGAAGCCGTTCGAGGGTGAAAACCCAAACCAGCCCCCAAACGAACCCGTAAGAGGCACGAACTCCTCGCACGGGACCAATGTACCTCGTACGAACCGACCGTGCAGTCTAGGGTCTCCTAGTTTGAGAATATGACGATAATTTCAAAATACGTAGATTAGGCTTGAAAACAAGCCATTCGAGGGTAAAAACCCAAACCAGCTCCCAAACGGCCCCATAAGAGGCACGAACACCTCGTACACGACCAATGTAACTCGTACAAACTGACTGCATAGTCCCGAGTCTCCTAGTTTGAGAATATGATGACAATTTCAAAAATCGTAGATTAGACTTGAAAACAAGCCGCTCGTGGGTGAAAACCCAAACCAGCCCCCAAACGGCCCCGTAAGAGGCACGACCACCTCGCACGGGACCAATGTAACTCATACGAACTGATCACGTAGTCCTGGGCCTCCCAATTTGAGAATATGACGATAATTTCCAAAAAACGTAGATTGGGCTTGAAAACAAGACGTTCGACGGTGAAGACCCAAACCAGTCCCCAAACGGCCCCGTTAGAGGCACGAACACCTCGCACGGGACCAATGTAACACGTCAAAACTAACCGTATAGTCTCGAGTCTCCCTGTTTGAGAATATGATGATAATTTCAAACTACATAGATTACGCTTGAAAACAAGCCGTTCGAGGGTGAAAACCAAAACTAGCCCTTAACCGGCCCCGTAAGAGGCACGAACACCTCACACGAGACCAATGTAACTCGTACGAACTGATTGCATAGTACCAGGTCTCCTGGTTTGAGAATATGATGATAATTTCAAAAAACATAAATTAGGGTTGAAAACAAGTCGTTCGACGGTGAAAACCCAAACCCGTCGCCAAACGGCCCCGTAAGAGGCACGAACACCTCGCACAGGACCAATGTAACTCGTTCGAACTGACCGCGTAGTCTCGCGCCTCCTAGTTTGAGAATATGATGATAATTTCAAAATATGTAGATTAGGCTTGAAAACAAGCCATTAGAGGGTGAAAACCCAAACTAGCCCCCAAATGGCCCCGTAAGAGGCACGAACACCTCGCACAGGATCAATGTAACTCGTACGAACTGACCGCGTAGTCCCGAGTCTCTTGGTTTGGGAATATGATGATAATTTTGAAAAACGTAGATTAGGCTTGAAAATAAGCTGTTCGAGGGTGAAAATCCAAACTAGCCCCCAAATGGCCCCGTAAAAGGCATGAACACCTCACACGGGACCAATGTAACACGTACGAAATGAGCGCATAGTCCTGGGTCTCTCAGTTTGAGAATATGATGATAATTTCAAAAAACGTAAATTATGCTTGAAAACGACTCGTTCAAGGGTGAATACCCAAACCAACCCCCAAACGACCCCATAAGAGGCACGAACACCTCGCACGGGACCAATGCAACTCGTACGAACTGACTGCGTAGTCCTGAGTCTCCGAGCTTGAGAATATGATGATAATTTCAAAATGCGTAGATTAGGATTGAAAATAACCCGTTCGAGGGTGAAAATCCAAACTAGCCCCTAAACGGCCCCGTAAGAGGCACGAACACCTCGCACGGGACCAATATAACTCGTACGAACTGATCAGAGAGTCATAACTTGCGTTATATTTTCAATTTTAGAATATAATAATAATTGCAACTTCTATATATAATTTTGTTTGCTTGAGTAAGGTTTTTTTGTGAATTACTGGGTTGCTATTATCTTCTCTTTTTTGTATCCTATTTTTTTTTGCAGGATAACATTTATTTTTGGCATTTATTCACGTGGAACACATAGAAAACTCAATGGTTTACAACAAGGGAATTTTTCATGATTCTATTTTTTTGTGCTATGGTCGTGCGGGATTTTGTAGTTTTATTGTTAACATTTTTGGCCGTGCGGGCTTTTGTAAGTTAATTGTTATATTTTGTGGTTGTGCGGGCTTTATGTTACGCAGGTTTTGTATGAGCAGGTTTTGGAATGTCCAGAAAATAGAGGAAACTCTGCCCAATTTTTTTTTGTTTGTGAACTATTAAAGACTTGTAATATTTTGAAGTTTGTACGTACATTAGTTTATCATCAACGTGCAATATTTTCAATTTGTGAATTTTTGTGCTTTCAAATAATAATTTTTTTTCTTTTTATAAAAAATTTGGCACAGTTGAAAACCGTGCCAAAAGTGTATCAAATTTTGGCACGGTATTGAACTGTGCCAAAAGTTTTTCAAACTGTGCTCAATCTAGCACAGTTAAAAATTGTGCCAAAAGTGTGCCAGAAATATCAAATTCTGGCATTATTTAAAAGTGTGTTAGAAGTGTTCCTGTTTGGCCAAATTTGGCACACTTTTAAACCGTGCCAGAAAAAAATGACCATTTTGAAACACCTTATTCTGGCATTGTTCAAAACTGAGCCAGATTCCTATTTTTGGTGTAGTGGTTACACTTAAAATAAAGAAATCTCCCATTGTTACTTGTCTGTCCATTTTCAGTAGGGTGGTTCTTATTTTGATTCTAATTCGGTTTAAAGTTTTGGTTCTATTTCTTTTCTGATTATTTATATTTTTTTCATTTGGTTTCAAAACATCTGGAGTGCGGCTCTTTTTATAAATTTTGTTGTTAAACTCAACGAGAATTTCATCCTTATAATCTTATTTTCGGGCTTCCTCCTCAATTCTCAAATGTGTGATTAAGATTTCAACTGAAAATTCTTTCGATTTATGACTTCAAATATTTTTAAAATCTTTCCAATTAGGAGGTAATTTGTTAATAAAATCACTAACCCAAATTTCTCATTTAACTCCATACCCTCAGAAATAATTTTGTGTGCAATCTTTTGTTAATCATGAGTTTGAGTAACTACAAATTCGTCATCCCTCATTTGAAATTTCAAATAACAGTTGAGTGCATATTTTATTAGTACCCCTTTCCTCGGTATTGTATTTTTTAATAAAACATTCTAAACTTTTTGGTAATTTTTTTATTGGCATAATGATGGTAAAGATCATCACTTAGGCCATTCAAAATATAATTTTTATAAAGAAAAATATTTTCATCCCAAGTACGTATGGCATTATTTTCATCAGTAGTAGGGGGTCAGACACAATATGTTTGTCTAATTGAACATTGGGTGTTAGTTTCTTAGTAGTTATGTAAAATAATATTTTGTCTCTAATATTTAAAATACAAACCCTCAAATTTTAAAGGTTTGTTAAGAGCCAAAACAGTATTTTCATTTTCCATGATAGAATTGAACACCTTAAATTTGTTATTGCTGAAATTAAAAGATGAACGAAATTACCCAATGCGAAATCCAATTGCAGAAAAAAGAAGTGGCTAAGTCACGGACTAGGTTGTTCTCTTCAAAGTGTTTCGCGGCTCCACCCAATATTTTGTTGCAGTCTTGTAACATCTCATCACCCACATGATAAAACAACCTCCATTGTTTATGATTTCGAATTGTCCTCCTATGATAATGGACAACTCGTGATACTAATCACTCATTCAGAATAAATTCCTCAATATCGAAAAATTATATTTTGGGAGAACAAATAATTTCGTCAGAAAATTTATGTAAAAAATACTCTGAACGTTAGAAGAAGAAACGTGGGGAATTAAAAAAATGAAATTAATGGTCAAATGGATTAAGACATTGTTATTAATTGTTGTAATGAAAATGTATTTAATTAAAAATTTTGTCCAAAATTTTTGAATTAAAAAATAATTAATTTGTATCTAAAAAATAAAATTACACTGAGCATAAACCCAAACCTGCTTTGATATGCCCAACCAAATATTTGCATCTTGATGTGGAAGTCTTTGAAAACAAAAAAAATATAGGACCTATGAAAGCTTTTTTCCTTTCTAGTCCTCAAACTATTTACATACATTTTCCAACAACCGGACCTTGATGTAATTCGTTTTAAAACGTATATATATATAGTTGGTAAAGGCCCTACGAATATGCTAAGTACTCACATGAAGTGTTTTACAACATATTTTGTGATATTTTTATGCATGCTATGAATGGCATGACTTTTTCTTATCTACTGCAATATTAGGGTTGGGTGGGTAGGTGTGGGTGGGTAGGGGTGAGGATGGCAAACAGTCATGGTGGGACTGGAAGAATTAGATAAACAAAATTGAGATTTAATGTTATTATTTTAAATTTTTATTTATTAGAAGTAATAGTTAACAAGTTTCATTTACTTAATCAATGATACAAGATGTCATTTGAGAGTCAATGGTGTCAAATGTCGTAATTTGACAAGTCAACATACCTCAAAAATATCTTTGACAACTAAATACCTCGTTTTTGTAAAAAAATTCCATCAAATCTTTAAAAGTCCATAACTTTATTTCTACAAGTACAAAGATCACAAAATTTATATATTTGGAATCTACTCATCGAGATCTATCAAACAACACCGATATTCGACATTTTTTGACAAAAAAAATAAAAATAGATAAATTTACTATTTGGCAAAACTTTCATTTCTCCGACGAAACTCCATTTTTTTGGGCAAAAACCTTCTTCTTTATCTCCAGCGATAGTGCCACTAGCGCGGACCAGAAAAGATAAAGAAATATATATATATATATATATATATATATATATATATATAGAGAGAGAGAGAGAGAGAGAGAGAGAGAGACTCCGATGAAAGTTCTGGTGTCTTCTAGCAAGATTTTCCGACAGGTGGTTTTCGACAAGACTAGGGTAGAGTGGGGTGGGATGGGTGGAGGTGAGGGTGAAGATGGGATGGAACTGCTAGAGAGAGTAGAATTATGTGTTTATTTTTAGAGAAATAAAGTACATTTATTTAAATATATATGATCTAATATAAAGATAAAAATAAAAATAAAAATAAAAAAAACTTAGTGCATTAAAAAAATCAATGGAATTGGATACATAGTTGATCAAATAAATGAAACTAACCCATAATATTTTCTATTTATTGTTGTCAAAGTTCTATCTATTGCAATCTATGTATGTATATAAAATTGTAGCCTAAAGACAACAATTAATTTTGGCCTCATCACAATCTATCCACGTGAAAATTATATCTCTCATCATCTCTTATAGCAGGGCACCCGTTTATATCTCCTCTTATTCTCTATTCCTTTCTTCGTCTACCTAGGGGTAGCAATAGGTCGTGTCATGTCGGTTTCGTGTCGGGTCTAATTAGGTTCGTGTCAAAATCACCTTTACCCTAACCTGACCCGTTAAGCCTTTTGTGTGTACTGTATCGTGTCTTATTGGGTTCATGTCGTGTTTGGATCGTATTCAAGCCGTGCCTCACAGAGTCGTGTCATGTATTTACACTAAATGGCTAAACTCAAGCCCAATTCGTTAACTTATCGTGTTTTGCGGGTTCACCCTTTAAACACCCGTATTCGTTAAGGCTTCACCCAAACCCACTAAAAAGTCATGTGGGTCGTGTCCTGTGACAATTTGCCACCCCTACGCCTACCCATCCACCTCCCTCATTACACTTTTCACTTCGCTTCTCCATCTCCCTCACCACAACGATTGATGCTTCGTTTCCTCTATATTTTACCACACACATCTATATCTCGAGAGATTCCTTGCAACCCCTGCCTATATGGTCCCCACTCACACCTCTATCTCATTTTCTTTGTCCCTCTCTTTTGTTATATCTCATAAGCCGCCATGCTAAAGGTATGGATTTAGGGTTTAATATTTCTCTCATTCCATTTCTGCCAAATTCAAAAGATTATGATTTTGTTTGTTACTTTTTATTAATTGATGTTTGAATAGTAAAAAGTATATGAATTTGATGATATATATTATGGAGATTGTGATGAAAATAATAAATCCTAATTCATTATGTTTTGTTTAATTTCATTTGGGTTTTTAATGTATGTAAGTTAACGGGTCGATATTGATTAGTTGGCAATTCAAACAAAGAGATAGAGGGAGGAAAGTAAGAGGAAATTAAAAAGTGAAGTATTTTGAATATACTCTTCGTACTGAAACCAAATATCAAATTATATATACCATCAAATCTTGGACTTCCATCTTAATTATTACTTTTCAATTCTCTTTTGTAGAATTTCTACCAATTATAGTTTTTTTACCTCATTCATGAATCGATTGAAAAAAATAACCCAAATTTGATTTCCATATATCACTGTTATGATTTTCTAACCCAGTTTGATTCTTATATGTATTTTATTTTCTACCATCTACACAAACCCACTTTGATAAATTTCAGAACCCAAATTTATTTTGAATATATAGAGAATGATCCATATGCAGAAGATATTGAATCTCTCAAAAACTGCTCAAACCTCTGGTATGTCATTCTTAATTACCCAAATATTGTTATTGTTCATTATAGTTATATTTATCTGGGTTTTAGACATTTGTTGATTGGGAAGTAATGTCTTATTCGTGAGAAAGAAAACATTGATACTATTATGTTTATATATGTTATTATGATGATTTACTTCATGGAATTTTTTTAATGGGTTGAAAAATTGTTAGTTATGGCAAAATTTAGCCATTTTGTATTATTAAATTGAGTGGCAATCATTTAAGGTGTGTTGGTAACTCAATTCCATTCCAATATTTAGTTCAAAACACATGCCTTGGAATGTGAATTAGAATATACTTTGAAACTCAAGCATTTTAAATGTCATTACATTTTATTCCTGTGAGAATTTCTATTATTAATATCTTTTTTTCTTAGAGAGAAACGTGAGATACTGATTTTTTGAAGTTATAATATTATAATTTTGATTTTTTGGTTACAACCGTCCGCTCCCCGCGTGTGACTGTAACTAATGTTGTCATCACAACACAACGTCGATATTTGTCACGCCCATATGACGACATGTGTACATTTCATTAAGCCATTTATTAATTTTGTATCATCTAAATTAATGTCTGACACATATGTATTTGGTCAATACATGTATTTAGTTGGTTCATGTCTTAGGAGGTTCATGTATAGAATTTTAAATGGGGTATATTTATATTAAACGTAATAGATACATGTATTTGGATCCAAATACATTTTAGAGATCCTATAAATACCCATGTGATGTTGGCATTTGAAGTGAAGTCATAAAAAGTAAAAAATAAATTAACATTTTAATAGAAAGTTATTTTATTTTTTGATTGGTTGTTTTGATTTTTGTTATACACGTGTTACAACACTTATAAAAATTTCCGTATTTTCATTGAACATTTTAGTATTATTTTTTTTTAAAAAAATATGCCAATCATATAACTTTTCATATTAATTTAAATTTTATTTGTGAAATATATTATGTGAAAAAAGACACAATAATAAAAATAATTGATCAATTTGGTCACGCACCCCGTGACCTACATGCTAGCATGATTATAACAGAACTCACATGTGAAACGTATTGAACATACGATGCTATACACTAATTTTTTTCACATTCTATAGATGTTTGGTATGATTTTTTTTTTGTTTGTTTTATGCACATGTTAGTAAGAATACTTCACAGGAAGCAGAATGTTTTAAGTTCGTCTTCCCACTCCATTGTGTGTGGAAGAGGAGGCATAGTCATTATATACTTTCTCCATTCCACGATGGCGAAAGATGAACGAAAGCTTAAATAACAAAAACGAGTCCATTTATGCAAAAAAAAATGATTTTGTTCACACTTTTTTAAATCTTATCATCTTTTTCCCCCTTCTTGTCAGAAGGAATCAGGTATTTAAGGCCATAAAAGTTCTCTGCATCTCTCTTTGGTTTTTCTAACACGAGCACATGGGAAAAAGAAAAAGTTCTCCATTTGTTATGGACCTTATTAGAGTTTTATTTAGCATTGAGGGTATTTTAGTATTTTCCCTTCTCCTATTATTATTAGGTGGTTGTAGTAGGTTATATATATTCTCTCTTCTTCCTTTTATTGTAAGACATTCTAGTGTATGACAATATGAAACCCTAGCCCCTCTTTTTCTCTCTTTCCATTTGATTGTAGTTCTTTGATATATTATCATGGTATCAGAGCGGGATCAAAGCTTAATCTTTGATATATTTCGGAGGTACTTTTTCTGTTCGCTCGACTGTTTTGAAGGTAATTATGGTCGTTTTCCTCCTGTTTGTTCGATTAATTGTTTAGTTCGTTCGATTTGGTTCCGTTTGGGTACTGTTTGATTGTTTATTTTCGCAATGGCTGGTGAAAGAGACGATTCGCTGCAATCAATTAGTGTCAGATTAGATGGAAAAAATTATACGTATTGGAGTTATGTTATGAAGAATTTTTTGAAAGGGAAGAAGCTTTGGGGTTACATTAATGGCGATTTGAGTAAGTCTAACGATAAGACGAACATTGAAAAATATGCAGAGTTGTTGGATATTTGGGAGGCAAACAACTCAAAAATCATCACTTGGATCAACAACTCCGTTGCACCTTCTATAGGTATGCAGTTGGCTAAGTATGATTATGCAAAGGATGTTTGGGATCATTTGGGCAGATTGTATACACAATCTAATTTCGCAAAAAAGTACCAGTTGGAGTGCGATATTCGAGCTCTTGAGCAAAAAAAATTGAGTATTCAGGAGTTCTATTCTGCTATGACGGATCTATGGGATCAGTTGGCTCTCACAGAGTCGGCTGAATTGCGGGCCTTTGCACCATATGTTACCAATAGGGAGGAACAACGTCTGGTTCAGTTTCTGATGGCATTGCGTGATGATTTTGAGGGTCTTCGTGGGTCGATTCTTCATCGTAGCCCACTTCCAACTGTTGATTCCGTTGTTCACGAGTTGTTAGCCGAGGAGATTCGTCTCAAGACTCAGTCAGGGAAGGTAATTTCTTCGGACCCTAATCCATCTATTTTCGCAGCCTCCTCTTGGCTTCTTTCCAGTAATCAGAACAAGACTTATTCGAGAGTTGCGAGTGATGAATGTAGCTACTGTAAGGAGAAGGGTCATTGGAAGTCTCGGTGCCCTAAGTTGCGAGCACAACAACAACAATCAAATAGTCGACCATCTCAGCAGCGTTCATATAGGCCTTCACAGCCTAATACTGCAGCAGTTGTACCGCCATCGGACTCATTTGCATCAGGTTCTTCATCATCAACTCCATCCATGTCTTCTCTTGCTGAGCAGTTTCAAAAGTTTTTTGCCACACAGCCTCACGCCATGTCCATCTCTTCACCAGGTAAGTCCTCAGGTATTTGGATTCTAGACTCCGGCGCTTCTAATCACATGTCACCAAATTTGTCCTCTTTTGGTTCTTTTTGTCCCACTTCTTCGTTGCCCGTTATGACTGCTGATGGTACTCCCATGCCCTCAACGGGTGTTGGGACTATTGACTCACCCAACTTATCTCTCTCTAATGTTTACCACATTCCTAAGCTTACAATGAATCTTATCTCTGTTGGTCAACTATGTGATGCCGGTTACTCAGTTTCCTTCTCTTCTACCTTTTGTCATGTGCAGGATCCACAGTCTCAGAAGGTGATTGGGACAGGCCGTAGGCAGGGGGGATTGTACATCATGGAGAAACTTAATGTACTAATGGTTGCAGCTTCTAGTGTTGACTTGTCATCCTTTCGTTTGAGTTCAGATTCGTCTAGCTTTTATTTATGGCACTCTCGTCTTGGTCATGTCTCAGGTTCACGATTAAAATATTTGGCTTCTACAGGAAAATTAGGAACTTTGCATTGCCATGATATCTCTGATTGTAGTGGTTGTAAACTTGCAAAATTTTCAGCTTTACCGTTTAATAAAAGTATTTCCTCTACTTTTGCACCCTTTGATCTTATTCATTCTGATGTGTGGGGACCGTCTCCTATTATTACAAGAGGAGGGTCTCGATATTATGTCTCCTTTATTGATGATTATACGCGATACTGTTGGGTTTTTCTCATGAAACGACGTTCAGATTTTTTTGATATTTATAATAAATTTCGTGCCTTTGTCAAAACTCAACATTCTACTATTATAAAATGCTTTAGATGCGATTTGGGTGGGGAATATACTTCTCAAAATTTTTGTGAGTTGCTTGATTTAGATGGAACTATTCACCAATCATCTTGTACTGACACTCCTGAGCAAAATGGTGTTGCTGAAAGGAAACATCGGCACATTGTTAAAACTGTTCGCTCTCTTTTATTATCCGCATATGTCCCTAGTGAGTTTTGGGGAGAGGCTGTCCTTACTGCTGTTAATCTGATTAATAAGATTCCGACCTCTCATTGCTCAGTTTTGTCACCTTTTGAAAAGTTGTATGGGTGTGCCCCTGATTATTCTTCCTTAAAGGTGTTTGGTTGTACTTGTTTTGTTCTTCGACCTCGTGTGGAACGTACCAAATTATCTCCAAAGTCAGCTATTTGTGTCTTTCTTGGTTATGGTGAGGGTCAAAAGGGATATCGTTGTTATGATCCAGTTACAAAAAAATTATATGTCTCTCGCCATGTTGTGTTTCTTGAGCATATTCCATTCTTTTCTATTCCTGATAGCCCTCATGAACTCACTAAATCTGATCTCTTCAATATTGATCCGTTCTCTGATAATGATGAGAGTGTGCCATCTGAATTACCTTGCACCACCGATAGTGTGCCACCCCATGTTGCTCCTGTTCGTATTATTTCTACTGATGCAGGTACTTTGCCATCCGATGTTCCTGATGCTCCCCCTTCTCGTGTGGTCACCCAAGCACCTGCTGAAACGGTGGAATCTCCTTCTCGCTATCCAAAACGTCCACGTAAGTCCACTCAGTCACCAGATTTTGTTTATTCTTGTTATTCTGATTCTTTTGCTTCATTCTTATCCTCTGTTCACTGCCTTTCTGAGCCTACGTCTTATAAAGAGGCAGTTCTTGATCCTCTTTGGCAACAGGCTATGGCTGAGGAACTCTCTGCTTTGCATCAGACAAATACTTGGAGTTTGGTCATCTTACCTGCTGGTAAGCGGGCAATTGGATCTCGTTGGGTATATAAAATCAAAACCAGGTCAGATGGGTAAATTGAGCGGTACAAAGCAAGATTGGTTGCTCAGGGTTTTTCTCAGCAATATGGTATGGATTATGATGAAACCTTTGCTCCTGTTGCGAAATTGACTACTATTCGTACTCTTATTGTTGTTGCATCTGTTCGTCAGTGGCATATATCGCAAATGGATGTTAAAAATGCGTTCTTGAATGGTGATCTTCATGAGGAGGTTTATATGACTCATCCTCCGGGTGTTCCACATGGCCCTGGTGAAGTTTGTAGGCTTAAGCAAGCCTTATATGGTCTCAAACAGGCACCACGGGCTTAGTTTAAGAAGTTTACTGCCGTGATTACCTCTCTTGGGTTCATTCCAAGTGAGAATGATTCAACTATCTTTATCAGGTGCACCTCCGGTGGTCGTATTCTGGTCTCTTTGTATGTTGATGATATGATTATTACTAGGGATGATGTTGGTGGAATTACAGCGTTGAAGTCTGAATTATCTCGTTGTTTTGAGATGAAGGATTTGGGGCCCCTACGTTACTTTTTGGGTATTGAGGTAGATCATTCTCCAAAGGGTTATCTTCTCTCACAATCTAAGTACATCGGGGACATTCTTGAGCATGCTCGCCTCATTGGTACTAAGATTGTTGATGCCAATTTGGAGCTTAATGTTCATCTTTCCCCGTATGATGGTGTTCTTTTGCCTGATCCCACCTTATATCGCACTATTGTGGGCAGCTTGGTTTATCTCACTATTACTCGTCCAGATATAGCTCATGCTGTCCATATTGTTAGTCAGTTTGTTACTGCTCCTACTACAGTTCATTGGGCAGTTGTTCATCGTATATTGCGATACTTGAGAGGCACTCGATTTCAGAGTCTTTTACTTCCTTCATCTTCTTCTTTGGAGCTGCGTGCATACTCTGATGCTAATTGGGCCGGTGATCCTGCAGATCGCAAATCAGTTACTGGATTTTGTGTGTTTCTGGGTGATTCTCTTGTTTCTTGGAAGAGTAAAAAGCAAGTTGTTGTTTCTGTGTCTTCCACGGAAGCCGAGACCCGTGCTATGGCTTCTACCACTCGCGAAGTTTTTTGGTTACGTCGGTTACTTGCAGATATGGGTGTCTCTCTTTCTCAGCCCACTCCTATGTACTGTGATAATAAGAGTGCTATTCAGATTGCTCACAATTCAGTTTTTCATGAGAGGACTAAGCACATTGAGGTTGATTGTCATATTACTCGTCATCATCTTACGCATGGCGCCATCACTTTGCCTTTTGTTTCTTCTTCCGCACAGATAGATGATTTGTTTACGAAGTCTCATCCAGTTCAGCGTTTTCATTTTTTGGTTGGCAAACTCTCAATGCTTCTCGCTGCAGCATCGTGAGTTTGAGGGAGGGGTATTAGAGTTTTATTTAGCATTGAGGGTATTTTAGTATTTTCCCTTCTCCTATTATTATTAGGTGGTTGTAGTAGGTTATATATATTCTCTCTTCTTCCTTTTATTGTAAGACATTCTAGTGTATGGCAATATGAAACCCCTCTTTTTCTCTCTTTCCATTTGATTGTAGATCTTTGATATATTATCACTAACATGCACGTAGTACGTATTTTTCTATGATAAAAATTTCAGTCTTTGAATGCACCAGCTCACCAGTCACTAATAAGAATGAATGTCTCGTTTTGTTTATGTGTCGCCTTTGGCTGTTATCTAATTTTAGTTAAAATTATTCCTAGTGCGTGAACCCGTGGAGACTTCAATTCAATCTGATGACCTAATATCCTGCCGAATTTTGCACCAATAACAACAAAAATGAAGAGATCTTTAGAATTCACACCCAATAGTTGAACTTACCATCCTGTTAAATTTTAATAAGACAATATTACCAGAGAAATGATCCTCCGCCTCTTATTCAACAAAGATAACATACACACACCATCACATGCTCTTATTTAACAAATAGAAATATTATACACGCATCACCACCTCTTCTCCCTCAAGCACCATCCGTCACAACTTGTTTTTAATACGTCATGCATATTTAATTAAGGTTTTTATTAATGCATTTCATTTACAAAGTATCTAGTCAAATAGACTCTATTATTTTTTAATAAATATTTAATACTTGTGCAAATGTGACCTAATTGAAAAAAATTAATTTTAATAAGACCAATTGAAGATAGGTGTTATCTAAATATGACCTATTTGTACTAAAAAACGACCTATTTTTCAACCTCACATTTAAGTATGCTTAGTCGCATGGAGACCAAAAAATCACCTAATGGATCATTTCAAGGTAAGATGAAGATGAAATTGATAACATATCAAAAATCTACAATCAATGGAAAAGAGAAAAGAGGGGTAGGGTTTCATTTTAACATAAACTAGAATATCATACAATGAGAAAAAGAGAAGATAATATATGACCTATGATACGACGCAAATATTGCGTATTTCACCCGTTAACCTACGCCTTATTAGCCCCCTTGGGTATCTTAATCCCTATACTTATGCTCGTTAACCAGACAACCTCGGATTTCTATGTTAACATGTTTTGCAGGGGTTAATTGAGCTTTTGTAGGTATTTGGATGCTTAGTATGAAGTTCGGACGCTTTCCGGAAATGTTTCGTCGTTTTTTGCAGCTTCGGGGGCATTTTAGTAATTTCAGCATTCGGGTTTGAATCCCGATCTCTTCACGGAAGTTGAAGCCCTCTGATTTCTCTTCGCGTGGCCGCCGACGGTGCATGATTCTGAGTTGTATCGAAAGAGTTATGGCATTTTTAGGATGGTTTTTACTTCAAATTCACACTTAAGGTCACATTCAAGGGCATTTTAGTCATTTCATATTTTGGTTTTTTGGCCCAATGTCTTCTTGGATGTTGTAGTCCTCTGAGTTATCTTCGCGTAGCCTCCAACCGTGCCTCATTCCGAGCTATAACGAAGAAATGGCGGCATTTTCCGTAAAACAGGACAAAGCTGCAGAATTCAGACCTGTAGGTTGCGAATCGATTCGGCCCAAAACCGAATCGATTCGGAATTCTGCAGAATTGCAGATTCGAACTTCCCCTGTTTCCGAATCGATTCGGACCATTTCCGAATCGATTCGGGCCTCCAGATTTTTGGTTTTCTTCCCTTTTATTACAAGTTTGCCATGGGATATTTGGTTTATAACACTTTCTCTTCATTTTGAAGAGAGATATCTATCATTTTAGCTTAGTTTAGGGTTTGGGAGTTGAGAGCTCATTTCTTCTTCCTCATTTGGTGTGACAACATTTGGGTTGTAAGATTGATCTTTTCTTATTCCCTCTCCATTAATATAGTTGTATTTCATTGTTTTATTGCTTTGTAGTTAGTTTACATGCTTTGTTAATTAGTTTACTTGCTTTATTTATTGCTTTTCTAGTTTAATTAGTGTTAAATTAGTTTAATTCATTATGCACCTTTAGATAAATAGGGTCGGGATTGTGTTTCCGCCATTTTCGGGTTTGGACCTCGAAAATTCGGTTTTGTGTAAAATTGCGTTTAATTGAAACCGCATGTATTAAAGTTGGATTGTTATGCGTTTAACTTTATTTGTCACGCAACTTTAGTGTTTATAGCGACAATCCGAATTTAATCCGCGTGTGACCATTTTTCAGTTAAATGTTTTATCTCGCAACTTTGGGTTAAATTCCTTCTTGCGTGATGTTTATGCTTAATTGTGAATGCTCGATTAATTGCTTTCGAACCGTAATTCTAATTAGTAATTGTTTAGCCCGTGTGGTGGAATGCGATCCCGATCCTCGCTTTACTTTTGTGTAGCGTAACTTATTCTTTTGTTTTGTCACCATAACCACCCTATCACCTTTTCATTTATTTATTTTACACTTTTATTCCTGAAGTAATTAAAACAATTAAAGTCTAAAATTTAATCACTCCCTGTGGATTCTCGATACCCGACTTACCGCTGTGCTTGCTTGTCTAGTGTAGTAGTAGCTTAGGTTTTCTTTTGTATCGCGGCGGCGAAACACACGACGACTGTGCACTTACACACGCACACTTTTTCCGCCGCATCACAAAATGGCGCCGTTGCCGGGGAGTGTGTTTTAGATTGTAATTGTTTTATTATTTCGTAGTATTTTTCCTTTTGTATTTGTATTCTTTGTTTTAACCTTTTTTGCAGGATAGCATATTTGAGCGCTAAGAAATTTTGATTCGCGGTTGCTCACTTTCTTGCTCGGATTCTCCATCTACAAACAACGAGGTAATCATGTCCTATTATTATAGTTATTACGGTCATTCTAATGATTCTTACTTTGGGGATAGTTTTCAAGTTTTCCATTTTCAAGATTTTCTTGAAAATGAAAGACTTGAAAACATTTATCGGAATGAAAATCGTTATTGGGAGCTTGAGTTGGATTCATTATTCGAATCCGATGACGATTCTTATTTCATTACTTTCGAAGACGAGTTTCAACCAAATGAGGAGTCCGAGGCTCTTGAGCCGAGGAAGCCTACTTTGGAAGAAACTTTGATTCTTTACTCCCAAGGTTTGGAAAGCCTAAATGATGCTAGAATGAGACTTGGTGCACTTTGGGATGAGATGAATTCTTATGCACAAAACAACGAGGAGGTGGAAACTTGTGTTTCACCTCAATTTTTCAGAGAATTTCTCATCGAATGTGAATCTTTCTCCTCCGAAATTCAATCTCCTTCCGACGATGAGTCGATTGAGATTGAATTTGTTTCATCACCATATTCGTTTTCCGTCATTGAACCATTAGAATTACCAGTTGATTCCTATGAGTCGGTAGAAACTTTTAAAACTTCTACACTTTTTGCCGACGAGGACTCTTTACCAGACTTGTTTTCGATGGATCCTATCCCCGTGTGTGCACTATCTCCCATTCCGCTTGAAAAATCTTTGGGAGATGAATCGATTTTTTTTGGATCTCTAGTGTACCTTTCCCCCTTATTATCCAAATCCCCCATCGTCCCCCCAAAATTTCAAATTGGCGATGGTTCACTTTTTTCACCACCCACATGCCTTCCGTTGTTCAAACGGAATTCATATCTTTCGGAAGGCATGTTCACTTTGGAGGGTCCACCATTGATCTTTCAAAGTCAAATACCTTTTTGGGTGGACCCTCAACTATTTAGACTTCTAGTGTATAGTTAGTGTGAAGCCTAAATAGTAGGTTGTAAATAGTTAGCTTTTTAATTTTCTTTCTTTCCTATTTTTCTTTCCTTTTTAATTTAGTCTAGTGTAATTAGTTAACTTTTTGTTATTTGTTTTTGCTATTCTCGGTACTAACTTGTTTTGTAGATTCCTTTGGACTCGCGCTTATGGAGATCGCTCCAATTTTGGGTAATATCGTTCTTTTCCTCTCTTTGTGTTGTGTTCTTAATGCGCATTGAGGACAATGCAACATCTAAGTTAGGGGGTGTAGGATATTCTATCCATTTCATGTGTAGTCCATGGATTTGCTCACATTTAGTTACTGAGTATGCCTTTTTGTGAAAAATTTGAAAATTTTCAAAAATATTTTCTTTCTTTTTTCTCCTTTGTTGGGCATTTTGCCTTGTTTCCAGTGATAAATTTCAATAATTGCCCGATCCAATAGACAACTCAATGATGCATGTTCTCGATTTTAGAAGTTATTGGACTTTAGTCCTCAAATCATTGATATTGTGAATAACTTCATGAATTAAACTTTATCACATGAGCATATGCACTTTCCTTGTTCTATTGATTTGGTTTAAGATTTTTATAACTCGGTAATCTTTTGTTGCATTGTATATACTTACACCGAGTAAGCTTTGTACCTTTCATCGTTTGTGAGTGTTATACACTATTCTTTTCTCATTGAAAACGTTGAATTCGTTGGTAATCTCTCTATTCTTTCATTTGACCGTTCATTAATTGAGTTCATACTTGAAATGTGTTACTTGATCATGATTTTCATATATTGTTTTGACTTGAGAATTGCGTAAACTTTAGGAAATAATCATAGGCAATCTTTGTTATATCACCCATATTAGCCTTGACCTCACCATATATGTTTCCCTAGTCAACCCCCTTGAGCCTAAATACTAGCCTTTCGTTTCATTACCCAAAATCCCATAACCAACTCCAAATTGGAGTTTTAAGCCATACATACACCTTACATACCTTTGTTTGGAATGTTACTTGGGATTGAATGTTGTTGATGTATTGCGGTTGCAATTTTAGGCATATGAGAGTTTGATAAGCAAAGAAAAGAAAGTAGTGAAAAAAGTGAAGAAAAAGAGAAAGCAAAAAGCAATAGAAAACAAAAGAGAAAAATGAGAAAAAGAAGAAAAGAAAAAGAAAGAGAAAGTTGTTTATAGTGTTTGTAGTGTTTCAATAAGCTTTGATTACTCTCCCCGATGATATATCTAATGCCGTTTTGGAACTTGTTTTTCCAATTTTGTTATTGCACTCATTCTCCCATTATCCCGAGTTTTCATTTCGAACACTTTGAATCCGTACATACATTCCTTCGTTTCGCACCCTAGCCATACCTACATCATAACCCTATTAAAGTCCTATGTGATCTTAGGTTGATGTAATTCAAAAGTCATAATAGTTGTGATAATCTGTGAAAATGCATTTCGCCTCTTTTAGTGTGCGGTATCCTTTAATTGAGATTACAATTTTTCATTTTATATATAGCGTTCCTCATTTGTGACATGTGAGCGGCCTAGTTTCCATTTACATTTACTCTTTATGCCCACATGTCCCGTGTATTACCTCCCTTTTCATAGTGAATTCATTTGTTGAGCGTAATGCCCGTGAGGATTGAATGTATGCTTGCTTTGATTAGTATCCGGTTTATATAAGTTTTTTGCCAAATCATACGATGCATATGCTCTCCCCCTCCCACTTTTAAGTTTCAATTCTATGAGGTGCACTCAACTTGTTAATAACAACGGACTTTAGCTTGAATTCGTTCAATAAGCTAATAACATGTTTGAAATCTTTTTCGTTGTTGTTGAGTTTTTCGCATGTTGGGTTGGGCATATTTTGAGGAAACCATATGATGTTTGTGGGTTTCATCCCTGAAAACCCTCACGAGACGACACTCGTCCACTAGGGTGACCTAGGGGTTTAACGACTTATTGCATACGCCAAATGCAATCGAATCGCCCGCGAAAGTGGACTTATGCTTTTATACCATACTTTTGTACTATCTTCTGTTCCTGATTTTCTTGTAGTTCTTGTTGTTTCCTATTTCATTGCTAGGGACTAGCAATGTGTAAGTTAGGGGGTGTGATACGACGCAAATATTGCGTATTTCACCCGTTAACCTACGCCTTATTAGCCCCCTTGGGTATCTTAATCCCTATACTTATGCTCGTTAACCAGACAACCTCGGATTTCTATGTTAACATGTTTTACAGGGGTTAATTGAGCTTTTGTAGGTATTTGGATGCTTAGTATGAAGTTCGGACGCTTTCCGGAAATGTTTCGTCGTTTTTTGCAGCTTCGGGGGCATTTTAGTAATTTCAGCATTCGGGTTTGAATCCCGATCTCTTCACGGAAGTTGAAGCCCTCTGATTTCTCTTCGCGTGGCCGCCGACGGTGCATGATTCTGAGTTGTATCGAAAGAGTTATGGCATTTTTAGGATGGTTTTTACTTCAAATTCACACTTAAGGTCACATTCAAGGGCATTTTAGTCATTTCATATTTTGGTTTTTTGGCCCAATGTCTTCTTGGATGTTGTATTCCTCTGAGTTATCTTCGCGTAGCCTCCGACCGTGCCTCATTCCGAGCTATAACGAAGAAATGGCGGCATTTTCCGTAAAACAGGACAAAGCTGCAGAATTCAGACCTGTAGGTTGCGAATCGATTCGGCCCAAAACCGAATCGATTCGGAATTCTGCAGAATTGCAGATTCGAACTTCCCCTGTTTCCGAATCGATTCGGACCATTTCCGAATCGATTCGGGCCTCCAGATTTTTGGTTTTCTTCCCTTTTATTACAAGTTTGCCATGGGATATTTGGTTTATAACACTTTCTCTTCATTTTGAAGAGAGATATCTATCATTTTAGCTTAGTTTAGGGTTTGGGAGTTGAGAGCTCATTTCTTCTTCCTCATTTGGTGTGACAACATTTGGGTTGTAATATTGATCTTTTCTTATTCCCTCTCCATTAATATAGTTGTATTTCATTGTTTTATTGCTTTGTAGTTAGTTTACATGCTTTGTTAATTAGTTTACTTGCTTTATTTATTGCTTTTCTAGTTTAATTAGTGTTAAATTAGTTTAATTCATTATGCACCCTTAGATAAATAGGGTCGGGATTGTGTTTTCGCCATTTTCGGGTTTGGACCTCGAAAATTAGGTTTTGTGTAAAATTGCGTTTAATTGAAACCGCACGTATTAAAGTTGGATTGTTATGCGTTTAACTTTATTTGTCACGCAACTTTAGTATTTATAGCGACAATCCGAATTTAATCCGCGTGTGACCATTTTTCAGTTAAATGTTTTATCTCGCAACTTTGGGTTAAATTTTCTTCTTGCGTGATGTTTATGCTTAATTGTGAATGCTCGATTAATTGCTTTCGAACCGTAATTCTAATTAGTAATTGTTTAGCCCGTGTGGTGGAATGCAATCCCGATCCTCGATTTACTTTTGTGTAGCGTAACTTATTCTTTTGTTTTGTCACCATAACCACCCTATCACCTTTTCATTTATTTATTTTACACTTTTATTCCTGAAGTAATTAAAACAATTAAAGTCTAAAATTTAATCACTCCCTGTGGATTCTCGATACCCGACTTACCGCTGTGCTTGCTTGTCTAGTGTAGTAGTAGCTTAGGTTTTCTTTTGTATCGCAGCGGCGAAACACACGACGACTGTGCACTTACACACGCACACTTTTTCCGCCGCATCAACCTACTACAATCACCTAACAATAAAAGAGAAAATACTAAAATACCTTTAATGCTAAATAAAACTGTAATATAAAACTCTAATATCCCCCCATCAAACTCACGATACTGCAGCGAGAAGCATTCAGATTTTTCCAACCAAAACATGAAAATGCTGAACTGGATGAGACTTCGTAAACAAATCAGCTATCTGTGCGGAATAAGAAATAAAACGCAAAATGATGACTCCATGTGTAAGATGATGACGAGTGATATGATAATCAATTTCGATGTGCTTATTCCTCTCATGAAAAATCGAATTGTGAGCAATCTGAATAGCACTCTTATTATCACAGTGCATAGGAGTGGGCTGAGAGAGAGAGACACACATATCTGCAAGTAACCAACGTATCCAATCACGAGTAGTAGAAGCCATAGCACGATACTCAGCTTCCGTGGAAGACACAGAAACAACAATTTTCTTTTCACTCTTCCAAGAAATAAGAGAATTGCCCAGAAATACACAAAATCCAGTAACTGACTTACGATCTGTATGATCACCGGTCCAATCAGCATCAGAGTATGCACGCAGCTCCAAAGAAGAAGATGAAGGAAGTAAAAGACTCTGAAAGTGAGTGCCTCTCAAGTATTACAATATAGGATGAACAGTTGCCCAATGAACCGTAGTAGGGACAGTAACAAATTGACTAACAACTTGGACCACGTGAGCTATATCTGGACGAGTAATAGTAAGATAAACTAAGTTGCCCATAATAGTGCGATATAAGGTAGGGTCAGGTAAAAGAACATCATCATACGGGGACAGCCAAACATTAAGCTCCAGAGAGGTATCAACAATCTTAGTATTAGTGAGACGAGCACGCTCAAGAATGTCCCCGATGTACTTAGACTGTGAGAGAAGATGACCCTTTAGAGAATGAGCTACCTCAATACCCAAAAACTAACGTAGGGGACCCAAATCCTTCATCTCAAAACAACGAGATAATTCAGACTTCGTCGCTGTAATTCCACCAACATCATCCCTAGTAATAATCATGTCATCAACATATAAAGAGACTAGAATACGACCACCCGAGGTGCACCGGATAAAGAGAGTTGAATCATACTCACTTGGAAGGAATCCAAGAGAGGTAATCACAGTAGAAAACTTCTCAAACCAAGCTCGTGGTGCTTGTTTGAGACCATATAAGGCTTTCTTAAGCCTACAAACTTCATCAGGACCATGAGGAACACCTGGAGGAGGAGTCATATAAACCTCCTCGTAAAGATCACCGTTCAAGAATGCATTTTTGACATCCATTTGCGATATATGCCACTGATGGACAGATGCAACAGCAATACGAGTACGGATAGTAGTCAATTTGGCAACAGGAGCAAAGATCTCGTCATAATCCATACCATATTACTAAGAAAAATCATGAGCAACCAAAGATCTTTGACCCATCTGACCTGGTTTTGATTTTATATACTCAACGAGATCCAATTGCCTTCTTACCAGCAGGTAAGGGGACCAAACTCCAAGTATCTATCTGATGCAAAGTAGAGAGTTCCTTAGCCATAGCATGCTGCCAAAGAGGATCAATAACTGCCTCTCTATAAGACAAAGGCTCAGAGAGTCAATGAACAGAGGATAGAAATGAGGTAAAACAATCCGAATAACAAGAATAAACAAAATCTGGAGACTGAGTGGACTTACGTAGACGTTTTGGATAGCGAGAAAGAGGTTCCACCATTTCAGCAGGTGCTTGGGTAGCCAGACGAAAAGGGGGATCATCAGGAACATCATATGGAAAAGTACCTATATCAATAGAAATAATAGGAGAAGGAGAAATATAGGGTGGCACACTGTCAGTGGTGCAAGGTGCTTGAGATGTAACACTCTCATCATTATCAGAGAATGGATCAATATTTAAGATATCAAATTTAGTGAGTTCATGAGGGCTATCGGGAATAGAAAAGAAAGGGATATGTGCAAGAAACACAACATGGTGAGAGACATATAATTTTTTAATAACTGGATCATAACAACGATATCCCTTTTGACCCTCACCATAACCAAGAAAGACACAAATAGATGACTTTGGAGATAGTTTGGTACGTTCCACATGAGGTCGAAGAACAAAACAAGTACAACTAAACACGTTTAATGAAGAATAATCTGGGGAAAACCCAAACAACTTTTCAAAATGTGACAAACCTGAGCAATGAGAGGTCGGAATCTTATTACTCAGATTGATAGCAGTAAGGACAACCTCTCCCCAAAACTCATTACGGACATATGCGGATAATAAAAGAGAGCGAGCAGTATCAACAATGTGCCTATGTTTCCTTTTCGCAACACCATTTTGCTCATGAGTGTCAGTACAAGATGATTGGTGAATTGTTTTGACAAAGGCACAAAATTTATTATAATTATCAAAAAAATCCGAACATCGTTTCATGAGAAAAACCCAACAGTAACGCGTATAATCATCAATAAAGGAGACATAATTTCGAGACCCTCCTCTTGTAATAATAGGAGAGGGTCCCCACACATCAGAATGAATAAGATCAAAGGGTGAAAAAGTAGAGGAAATACTTCTATTAAACTGTAAAGCTGAAAATTTTGTAAGTTTATAACCGCTACAATAAGAGTTATCATGACAAGGCAAATTTCCTAATTTTCATATAGAAGACAAATATTTTAATCGTGACCCTAAGACTTGACCAAGAAGAGAGTTGTAACACCCTGCCTAATTAATTATCGGGTGATCAGTCCTTAATTAACTAATTTCAGAATATTAAGTTGGTCAAGATAATGCATCACTGTCGAAAACTCAATTTTAATTTAATAAAAACAAACCACCTGATATTTAAAAAGCGTGATGTCTAAATTTTTTCTTGTTACTAACCAATATCAACAAGAATACCAATAAATGCCATACATCACGGTAATACAAATAGAGTCTAACTGAAGTAAAATAAATGGCTAAAGTAAACACGTACAGATACAATCCCATACAATAGATCCAATGAAAGGAAATCAAATTTAAGAGAGAGTTTAAAACAACTAAATCTCAAGAAGTAAACTGAAGTAGGGATGACATGTCCAACAGGATAGATAACTGGAAATGAATAATGGGCTGAGTCGTCTACTAGCAATTATCCTGCAGCTTCCACAGCAACTACAGCACGACAACAGAATAGAGTCTCCTAAGACTTGTGCCCTTGTGACTGGGCACCTAAAAATAATGGAACAATAGAAAGATATACAGAAAAATGGGTCAGAGCCCGAGTTGAACACATTTTAAAATAGAAAGAGCTTAAATTAATTCAATTAGCACAATTACTCTTCGAGTTAACTTAGCGTACTCACTTGAGATACTCACCCCTCGATCTAGTGTGCATATCTAATGAACCTAACTACCCATACTAGTCATGATACCCTGACTGACTATTGAGTACATACTATTATGCTTGAAAGACTCCCTAAATAACTCAAAACCGACGTATTTAAAGATTTCGATATAGGTTTAGGATTACTTTAGTTTATTCTCATATTCTTCTAAATTCCCAATTGATAATACCATAAGTGTACATTTAAAAATAGAATCATCCACATAAGACATCAAACCGGATTCCGGTATACACACATTATTCTCTTTATGTATACAAATTAATTTATATATAAATATAGCAATATTGCACTCCTGGTTGAGAAACCATTAGTGCTACGCATACTCTGATACTCATGCATGGAGAACTACTGGTTCAATCTCTCGAGAAACAATAAAAACACAAACACCTATTGGAGGCGAACATAGTCCTAAGCCGATGGGCTACGCACATACCTACGCACCCATACCACCGTCATTACTATCATTCTCATGGATAGCCCGTACCTAGGTTCCATGCTCTAGTGGTACGACTCTAAATCCCCCGATGGCACACAAGATCCTGTCGTCCACAACGCGTTAACCTCCGTTCGATAGCCAGTAGCAAGGTATGCCATACACAGAATATTTTAAACAATAAGCATACACATAACTTGTATAAATTCATTGGCTTTCCCCATCCTAGTATTCGCAGTACACATAATATCCCCTATTATACCCCGTACCTTATTCGTATAAATTCTCCCTTGTATTTTTGCGTCTCTCAAATTCTATGAATTTCATACCTTCCTAGGGTCGACATATTTTTCGATCACTAATAATTATAAATTTAAGTCGCTCTACATTCAAACAGGTCTAACACTCACATAAATAAGCCTACGGGAAGTTCGAAACAAAATCGGGCCTTAAGAGTCATTCTGGAATCTCGTTAGAAGACCCATGAAATCTCGTTCGAATGAGGTAATTCGAACGAAGGTCACCCCCCACTTCGAACGAACTAACAAAATCGTTAGAAGGGCCACTGGAAACTCGTTAGAAGTCTCGTTTGAATGAGGTCGTTCGTAAGACCAGGGCTGGACTTTCAACGAAAATTCCGTAGTTGCCCGGTTCGTCTTCAAAGTTCATTTTTCCATATTTTCTCTTCTTATATTTCAACCTAAACCCATTCCAATACAAGTATAAGGTTTCTAAACTACTCTAAGTCACTCTAGAACATTTCTTAACATAGTTGAGGGTCAAATCCTTCTAATCATCAAATAAATTCAACAAACTCCTAAATTTTCCTTTAAATCATATTAACATAAATCGAGAATTATAAATCTATAAGAGTTTCATTTTTATTTCTTGATTAGCATCTAATTCTCCTAATTTCACACTTCTATAAAAGGAAAAATTCTCTACATGCAAACCCCCATCAAATTTCTAAGATTCCTACACTATCTCATCATGGGTAAACCAAATTCGGTATTAATTGTTCTAAAACCTCTACATATGTTAACAAGAGTAATAATTGCTAAGAGAGATAGAAAGATAATCACTTGCCTTAAAAATGAACTACATATTCGCGGGTTAAAATTGGTATGGGGGCGTTCCTCCTGACACGATCTACGCGTTGGTGTACTTTTTGTTGTGAAAGCTTGAGTTCTTGGCTTAGGGCTCTAATGGAGTCTCCTTCTTCTTCCTTGGTTCTCTCTCTCTTTTCCTCTCTTTTCACGTAGGTTGAAACTGACAGGCCACTAACCCTAAATGATTTTAATTAAACCCAATTTTCGTCCATTTAATTACCCAAAAATCCCTAAAGACCAAAATACCCCTCCGGGGTGTCGTTTTGAGTTAAAAATATCGCGAACTCCAAATAAAATACCCGAGAAGTGTTTTCTGACTATTTCGACCCTTCCGGACACTCTGGCCCACTCAAAATAGTCGTCCGAGTTATACAAAAATAATTAATCTTTTTAAACCCCCAAATACATACTAGTGACACGACTCATACGCGTCCCAAATATTTATAACATAACTGTCGTGTATTACATCCCCGGCCAAAATATTATTTCAATAACTACTAATTCTCATCACGCTAGTAATTGTTATCATAAAATCCGATTAATTACAATTTAAATTTTCTCCCTTATTTAATTAATCCCCATTTTCCATAAAAATAAATGTGCATAAAAATACAGGGTATTATATACTCCCCCCCTAATAATCGAATTTCAACCCGAAATTCAGAAAAGTAAATATACCTGACAATAATAACTCTGGATAACGCTCACGAATGTCATCCTCGCGCTCCCAGGTTGATCCCTCAATATTATGGTGCCACCACTGAATACGTACTAGTGGTACTATTTTCGATCTCAACTTTCTCTCGCTATGGTCTAGAATAGCAATTGGACCCTCCTCGTAGAAACTATTAGATTGTAAGTCTATTTCCTCCAATGCAATGTGGGTGTAGGCCAAATAATCTCGAAGAAATATCCTGAGCAAAGATATGTGTAACACGTCATGGACTCTGTGCAAATGTTTCGATAACCCAAGCCTAGAAGCAACTAGCCTAATCCTCTCAATAATGGGGAATGGCCCTACATACCTAGGCGTCAGTGTTCCCTTCTTCCTAAATCGCATAACTCCCTTCATAGGAGACACCCGAAGTAACACTTGATCTTCAATGTTGAACTCGCACAAATATCGTTTGGCATCAGCATAGCTCTTCTGTCGATCTTGTGCAACCCGAATACAGATCCGTATCAACTCTATCCTTGTCGAAGCATCCTGAATCACCTCCAGACCAAGTAACTTAATGTCCCCCACCTCTATCCAACATGTTGGGGAACGACAAGGTCTTCCGTATAGGGATTCGAATGGAGCCATAATGATAGTAAATTGGTAGGAGTTGTTATAGGCAAACTCCACCAGTGGAAGGTACTGATCCCAGCCTCCACCAAAATCAATGATGGACACAGGTAACATGTCCGCCAACATCTGATTCGTTCTCTCGATCAAACCATCCATCTGTGGGTGATAGGATGTGCTCAGTCGCAACTCCGTACCCAATGCCTCCTGAGAACTCTCCCAAAATCGAGACACAAACACCTTATTTATGTCAGACATGATATTGAGAGGCACTTCGTGGAGTCTCACTAACTCTGCTATGAATAACTAGGCATACTGTCCTGCGGTGTAGTCTGTTCTTGCTGGAAGAAAGTGGGCTACCTAGGTCAACCAATCCACTATCACCCATATTGAATCGTGACCCCTCTGTGATGTAGGTAATCCCATTACGAAGTCCATAGAAATGCTCTCCCATTTCCATATACGAACCTCTAATGGATGTAGAAGTCCCACCGGTCTCTGATGGTCCACCTTTACCAACTGACAAGTGGAATATTTCTAGACGAACTCGGAAATATCCTTCTTCATTCCGCTCCACCGGTACTGTCTACGCATGTCCTGGTACATCTTATCCCCACCGAGATGCACTATAAATCGGGAACCGTGCGACTCTGTCATCACCTTGTGTCTCAAATCTTCGCCCTCGGGAACAACCAACCTCCCATGGAAGCGTGTACCCCCGTCTAAACCCTCAGTGTAAGACTCAGCCCCCTCGGCTAGAAGCTTCACTATCTGATTTTGCAGAGCGGATCATCTTCCTGAGCCCGTACTACTCCCATAATAATTTGGGGCGTAACCGTCATCGCAGACATATACGGTCGAGCCACTATATCCTAGTTCCCTTACTCCTTCCATTTCACTTTCCACACCTCGGCCACCTTATCGAGTGGCCTACGGCTCAAAGCGTCTGCTACCACGTCTGCCTTTCCCGGGTGGTATTAGATATCAAATTGATAATCCTTCATAAACTCAAGCCACCGAAGTTGATGCATATTTAACTCCTTCTGCGTGAAGAGGTGCTGTAATGACTTGTGGTCCATGAATAAACGAAATTTCTTCCCTAGGAGGTAATGTCTCCAAATTCGAAGTGAAAACACCACCGCCGCCATCCTAAATCGTGGGTGGGGTAATTCCTCTCGTAAGGCTTAAGCTTACGGGAAGCATAAGTTATAGCCTGATCCTCCTGCTGTAGTACACCTCCAAGTCCTAACAAGGACGCATCAGTGTAAACTAGATACTCCACTGCCGGCTTGGGTAATGCTAACACTGGTGCTGAGGTTAACTTGTCTTTTAACTCATCAAAGGCTAACTGATAGGCGTCACTCCAGATAAATGGCACCCCTTTGTGAGTCAGGTGTGTTAAGGG
The DNA here is from genome assembly GCA_949130495.1 of Sambucus nigra. NCBI lineage: Eukaryota > Viridiplantae > Streptophyta > Magnoliopsida > Dipsacales > Adoxaceae > Sambucus > Sambucus nigra. The sequence continues at coordinate 238,491,186 of OX422222.1, forward strand.
ACCCACTATCTTTGAAAAGCCTCGGATGAACCTCCTGTAGTACCTGGATAACCCCAAGAAAATGCGTATCTTAGTTAGTGTCGTGGGCTATCCCACACTCCCTCGCCGACACCTTGCTCGGGTCAATCGATATCCCTAAATTCTGACACAACATGCCCCAAAAGATGTACCTCTCGTGACCAGAATCCGCACTTCACATACTTAGCACACAGTTGATGTTCTCGTAAAGTCTGAAGAATCTGACTCAAGTGCTCCGCATTCTCCTTCTTAGTCTGTGAATAAATCAGGATGTCATCTATTAAGACGATGACAGACTGATCTAAGAACTCTCTGAACATTCGGTTCGTCAGATCTATGAATACGGTTGGAGCATTTGTCAGCCCAAATGGCATGACTCTGAACTCATAGGACCTATTTATCATCAAGAAGTAGTCTTTGACATATCCTACTCCTTGATACACATCTTAAGGTATCCTGATCCCAAGCCAATCTTTAAAGGGAAGGTAGCTCCCCTCAACTAATCAAATACGTCATCGATTTGAGGCAATGAATACTTATTCCGTATCGTGACTTTATCATTTTCCTTTATCACACTAATTTATTCTCAATGTAAAACATTTGATATCACTTCTTATGTCATATCGTACGGTTCTACTGACCGTGCATAGGAATAAAATTAAAGTTAAAGTTATGGTTTTCCTTATGGATGATAACCAGGGTAACAAACTCATGTGCTAAAGGACAACCATCTCTAGCTCCCGACGTTCGCTAGGTTTCATATGTGGCATGTCTCGCAAAGAGAAATCCAAAAAAGGAACCCCACGATACACTACTAACTAACATTGTCGATCAACGAAAGTTGTTGTCCTTAGTATTTATCTCGTACCCCACATCCCTGCTTCGTGCTATCAATAGCACATCTCTTTTCATGATACGAGAAAAAATATTCAAAACCTTACTCCTACCAATTTGGTGTTAGGCTCTTCAAATTGGCCACAAAATTATTCCCATGCCTAGAGATATTTCATTCTTTCCTGAATCATTATAGTAAACATTTCTACCCACATGGATTTGGTATTACCCGATGACATACTCCACAAGTCTCTATAGGATTTAATTTTCCTCTCGGATGACACTCAACACAAATGGTTTCATGTCCAGGACTAATGGACACCTAATATTATTTCAATGGTCTATTATCACACAAACTTGAATGATCCGGTTCGAAATCGGGATGATAATACATTTTATGATCATAATTCTTAAGTAGTACAAGTAAGTTGTAACGCACATAGGTTATTTGAACTTTCCTCGTATCTAAAAAGAAACACTATATATGATAAAGTATCATACCTCCAAACGTGGGTGGTAGATGCGGTATCAGTGGCATAACTGCATATCGGGCATTATAAATACGTCCATACTGTACTACCTGCTGCTGTTGTGAAGTCTGTGTTACTGGGGTGATTATCCATGTTTCCCCAATTTGGGTATTTTGTGGTGTCGGGTGAATATCCAATGACTGTTGTAGGATCCTGCCCTTGTTAGGGAAATTTTGACGGTAGTGACCACTTTCTCCGCATATGAAACACTTACCCACACAGTATCTACTTTGCTGGCCCTGTTGAGCACACTGCTGGCCCTGAGGCTCTCCTCTAGCTCTTTGCGGGGAAACTTGGCATTTGTGGCCATTTCTTCCACACTTAAAACACCTCTTTGTGAAAGCCTTTTGTCCTAGGCCTTGTTGGCCCTGGCGCATTTGTTTCTTCCCACAATTCTTATAGTCTTTTTCGTCTTGATGTCTCTGAGGATCTTGTCGCTGTTGCGATGGTATTTTCTCCTTTTTATTATTCCTCGAAATGTCATATTGATAAACTTCTCTTGTTCTTTTGCCGCCTGTAAGCTGCACACTGCGATTTTGGTACTGCAGTATTGCGGTAGTCACTGTTTGTCGAATGATGTTTGCAATCTCAGTGATTTCGTCTCTTCCCTGGTGTACCTGAGGTATTTGTTGGTCTTGTCCCGCATTTACTTCTTCAGCGATGTTAATGTGTCTCTCCCTTATAGGCTACATCTGAAATTTAAATGAATTTTATAAAACCTCCGTCCATACATAATCATTGTAGCAGAAGTATGAGATCAACAACACAAAATAAGGATGCAACCGTCCTAATAGTAGGGCTCTTATCAAAGATGCTAAGAGGAAAACGTAATACGCTGTACAGATCCTAAAGGACACTAGAACCTGATGCTCTGATACCACCTGTAACATCCCACTAAATTAATTACCGGGTGATTAGTCCTTAATTAATTAATTTCAGAATATTAAGTTGGTCCATATAATGCATCCCTATCGAAAACTCAATTTTAATTTAATAAAAACTAAGCACCTAATATTTAAAAAGCGTGATGTCGAAATTTTATCTTGTTACAAACCAATATAAAAAATAATACCAACAAATGCCATACATCGCAGTAATATAAATAAAGTCTAACTGAAGTAAAATAAATGGCTAGATAAACACGTCCAGATACAATCCCATACAATAAATCCAATAAAAGGAAATCAAATTTAAGAGAGAGTTTAAAACAACTAAATCTCAAGAAGTAAACTGAAGTAGGGACGACATGTCCAACAGAATAGATAACTAGAAAGGAAGAATGGGATGAGTCGTCTACTAGGAATTAACATGCAGCTTCCACGGCAACTACAGGACGACAACAGAATAGAGTCTCCTAAGACAGGTGTCCATGTGGTTGGGCACCTAAAAATAATGGAACAATAGAAAGATATACCGAAAAATGGGTTAGAGCCCGAGTTGAACACAGTTTAAAATAGCAAGAGTTTAAATTGATTCAATTAGCACAATTACGCTTCGAGTTAACTTAGCGTACTCACTTGAGATACTCACCCCTCGATCTAGTGTGGACATCTAACGAACCTAACTACCCATACTAGTCATGATACCCTGACTATTGAGTACATACTATTATTCTTGAAAGACTCCCTAAATAACTCAAAACCGACGTATTTAAGGATTTCGATATAGGTTTAGGATTACTTTAGTTTATTTTCATATTCTTCTAAATGCCCAACTGATAATACCATAAGTGTACATTTAAAAGTAGCGTCATCCACATAAGGTATCAAATCGGATTTCGGTATACACACATTATTTTCACTATGTATACATATTAATTTATATATAAATATAGCGATATTGCACTCCTGGTTGAGAAACCGTTAGTGCTATGCATACACATCTATCTAGTACCATTGCGACACTCACGCATAGAGAACTAGTGGTTCAATCTCTCGAGAACCAATAAAAATAGAAACACCTATTGGAGGCTGATATGCCCCAAGTGTCACCTCGGCCTAGAGACATCAACCTCGGACGAGGGCATGGCCGACGTTAGAAAAGCCTTGAATCCGTGACTCGCAGCCTCGGACATATTAGGGTCGGCCCTGGCCGACACCACTACCAACCTCTTCAAGGGGTCAGCAGTTCATCAACTCAATCAGGAATGGCAACCTTGGTCGGGGATAGGCCGAGGCTACAAGGAGACATACCACTACCAAGGTCAACCCCACCAGTGAATCGGCCAATGTTCCAAGCACATGCCAACCTAACCTCGGCCTAGGCCGACCTTAAGGCCTTACCTCGGATTCACTTAAGCCGAGACCATAATGACTCATCTCGGATTGGATGGATAACTGGACCTTACCAGTCTCGGCCTCTTCCAGGACGAGGTCACGACTAAGCATCGAGGCCGAGCTCTTATTGGCATATGTGTGGACAAGGACACGTGGACACAATTCAGTTATAACAAATCATTCCCCTCACGTGGGGGGAATATTTCATCATCATTCTCTACATGTGACAGTGACAGATGTCTTCATCAGATTGGCTAGATCAACACACACATGCACATTGCATGTATAGGGGGTACATTACACCCCCAAGGTACTATATATAGAGGTCATCCTCTACCTTGCAAAGGGATCCGAAGTTAGCAACCCTAGCTGAAACTCTGTTCAAATACACAGTAGAGACAAAAAGCTTGAGAGTTTGTATCTATGGCCATTAGAGCCCTCATATAGTTATATTAATCACACACTTGTACAGTGGACATAGGCCTGATTGGTTGAACCACTTATATTTTGGTGATCTTCCTCTTCTCCTCACCTCCTTCTACTATATGCCTTTATACTTCCATTGTTAACATTAAATTGAGCTTACAAACACCTTGAAGAGTGGTGCTATTTCCAGCATCATCAAAGGCGAACATAGTCCCAAGCCGATGGGCTACGCACATATCCACGCACTCATACGACCGTCATCACTATCATTCTCACAAATATCCCGTACCTAGGTTCCATGCTCCAGTGGTACGACTCTAAATCTCCCGAAGGCACACAAGATACGGTCATCCACAATGCGTTAACCTCCGTTTAATATCCAGTAGCTAGGTATGTTATACACATAATATTTTAAACAATAAGCAAACACACAACTTGTATAAATTCATTGGCTTTCCCAGGCCTAGTATTCGTTGTATGCATAATATCCCCTATTATACGTCGTACCTTACTCGTGTAAATTCTCCCTTGTATTTTCGCATCTCTCAAATTCTATGAATTTCATACCTTTCGAGGGCCGACATATTTTCCGCTCACTAATAATTATAAATTCAAGTCGCTCGACATTCAAACAGGTCTAACACTCCCATAAATAAGCCTACAGGAAGTTTGAAACAAAATCGGGCCTTAAGAGTCATTTTGGAATCTCATTAGAAGACCCGGGGTATCTCGTTTGAACGAGGTCATTCGAATGAGGGTCGTTCGAACAAAGGTCCACCCCATTTAGAACGAACTACCAAACTCGTTAGAAGGGCCAGTGAAAACTCGTTAGAAGATTCGTTCGAACGAGGTCGTTCGAACGACCTAGGCTGGACTTCTAACGAAAATTCTTGTCGCGCCCCGACTTAATTTTGTTAAACTCATCCTTTTAATTAGAGATAAATTGGCTTAAACAATGCTTTAATTTAAATCTCTAAGGAAAATAGCATAAGAATTTTTTTTCCCAAAGGTATGTGTAGATGAAAACATAACTGTATTTACTTATAACTAATAAGTACTACATTTATGAGTGTATTTTACTCTCCAACTTGAATCACTCAATTCCAATAAGTATTCCATGATTTATGCCATTTTTAGTATAACTAGGTCAAAATACAACATTAAGGCATAACTTAACATTTTTAAGCATACCTAACCTTGACCTTGAGTATAATTCATGGAAATATATAATAAACATTTTTTAGCAGAAATATACATCATAATCATGAATTTTCTAAATCAAAATGCTTTACGAAAAGATGATGTAAATTTAGGACTTTAAAGTATGCATTTACGATCCTATCTTCAGTTTTAACTTATGTTCTTAACCCATCCTTGTTCCAATACAATTCAGCAATATGGGTATCATTAAAATATATATCCAAATCAAAAATAAAAACATGATAAGTATAGAACTCATCCATGTGACCAACTTTAATAAAGATGTAATTACCTTACGAGGATTCCTTGATTTATGGAAAATTTCCAAAGATTTATTCCTTAACTTTCTTCTCTTTCTCTCTCTTTAGGCAAAACCCTTGTTCATGGCTGAATTTTCTGAACAAAGGGGATGTTTTATGAAGTTTAAGTCGGTCAAACTATCACCCACCCTCTAACCAATCAAAAAATAGCACATGGTGTGCTAATAAGACAATTGTCATTTAAGGAATGGACATATTTGCCCTTGTTTCGTACTTTCGCTATAACTTCTTGTACGAGCCTCCGTTTAACCCACCGTTTATTGTGTTATAATATTAATTCATATATCTACAACTTTCATAATTTATGTTTTCCCAAAATCATAAACTAATACGCCTAATTTGGGCTTCGAACAGGAAAGTAGTAATTTACCGAAAATCTCAAAACTTTCACATTTGGCGACCAAACATTGCCAATTTCGTATCAACAACCTTATTTACTTTTATAAACATAATCATGCATTAAAAACATAATTTATGATGCATTAATCGCATAACTAATCATATGTTCTAAACATGGTATCCCCGATTATAAGCTCAATTAACACCTAATGTAAACAACACATATATCACAGGAGCATGCATCCCCTAAACATGATAATTAACATGTTTAACACACATAACCAATCTATAACTTATAACTCCTAAGTTATAATTAATCATGTAATTAACCTTCCTAATCATGTTTTAGGGCCTTACAATTCTACCCCTCTTATAAAAATTTCGTCCTCGAAATTTAACGCATAAGAAACTTACCAAATAGATGAGGATATTGATTCTTCATGTTATCCTCCCCTTCCCAAGTGTCATACTCCACATTCTGATTTCTCCACATCACTTTAACTAGTGAAATTGTTTTACTACGTAACACTTGCTCCTTTCTATCTACAATAACAATTGGTTCCTCCACATAGGTTAAGTCATCTTGAATCTCTATCGGTTGTGAGATAAACACATGTGAAGGATCGGGCACATACTTACGTAACATGGATATATGAAAAACATCGTGTATCCGGGACAATTCTGGTGGTAACGCCAATTTATAAGCTACAGCTCTAACCCGTTTCACTATCTCATAAGGGCCAATGTAACTGGGACTTAACTTTCCCTTCTTCCCGAATCTCATAACCCCTCTCCAAGGAGAAACACGTAGGAATACTCGATCACCTTCCTCAAATTTCAATTCTTTCCTTCAGTTGTCTGCATAACTTTTCTATCTTCTTTGCGCCACCTTCAAGTGATTATGGATAAGATTTATCTTTTCAGTAGTCTGCTGTACGATTTCTGGCCCAAGTAGTTTTCGTTCTCCTACTTCAGTCCAACACACTGGAGTTCTGCATTTTCTCCCATACAAAGCTTCATAAGGATCCATCTCAATACTCGAATGATAGCTATTATTATAAGCAAACTCTATTAGTGGCAAGTGTTCATCCCAACTACCTCTGAACTCCAATACACAAATTCGTAACATGTCTTCGAGTGTCTGGATCGTTCTTTCTGACTGCCCATCAGTTTGAGGATGAAAAGCTGTACTAAATTTCAATTTAGTCCCCAAAGCTTGTTGTAAACTAGGTCAAAAGTGAGAAGTAAACTTAGGATCTCGATCAGAAATAATAGAAACACGTGCACCATGCAATCTGATAATCTCATCCACATATAATTTGGCATATCTATCCATGGAGTAAGTAGTTTTAACAGGAAGAAAATGTGCAGACTTAGGCAACCTATCAACGACAACCCACATAAAATCAAACCCTCGTGATGATTTTGGTAAACCTATAACAAAATCTGTAGTAACATGCTCCCATTTCCAGTCAGGAATGGGTAAGGGCTGTAGTAAACCACTTCGCTTCTGATGCTCCACCTTCACCTATTGGCAAACTAGACATCTAGCAACAAAATCTGCAATGTCGTGTTTCATTCCCGACCACCAATAACATTGTTTCAAGTCTCTATACAATTTCGTGCTCCATGGATGCATAGCATATAAAGAACAGTGGGCTTCCTCTAAAATCGTTCTTCTTAAATCAGGCACGTTAGGTACACACAAACGGTTTTCATACATAACAATGTCATCATCCCGAGTAGAAAATTCATTTGCTTTACCCTTTTTCATATTATCTCTAACTTTCTCCAATTCTGCATCTCCAGCCTGTGCTTGTTTAATCCAGTCAATCAACGTGGGTCTAACATTTAAATGTGCCACTATTCCGTAAGACTCATTCAAAGTTAATTCCACCCCCATTAAAGCTAACTCTCTCAGCAGGTCAACTCGAATACAATAAATACAAGATACTATGCCTAAAGATTTTCTACTCAAAGCATCAGCAACAACATTAGCTTTACCCGGATGGTGATGTATCGTGCAATCATAATCTTTTATAAGTTCCATCCACCTTCTTTGCCTCAAGTTCAAGTCTTTTTGTGTAAACAAGTATTTTAAGCTTTGATGGTCAGTAAAAATTTCACAACTAACACCATATAAGTAGTGTCTCCAGATCTTTAATGCAAAAACTACTGCAGCTAACTCAAGATCATGAGTAGGGTAGTTGCGCTCATGTATCTTTAACTGTCGAGAAGCAAAAGCAATTACCTTTCCATGCTTCATTAATACACATCCAAGTCCTTGATACGAAGCATCACTATAAATAACTAAACCTTATGTACCTGTTGGGATAGTCAATACTAGAGCTGATGTCAACTTACCCTTTAAATTTTCAAAGCTTTTATCACAATCACCACTCCACACAAACTTGTTCTCCTTTATGGTAAGCTTAGTCAATGGCAATGCAATAGAAGAAAACCCCGGTATAAACCTCCTGTAATAGCCCGCCAATCCCAAAAAGCTACGTACCTCTGTCACACTAGTTGGTCTTTCCCAATTCATTACTGCTTCTACCTTCTTGGGATCTACACAAATACCATCAGCATAAATAACATGCCCCAAAAATACTACCTTGTCTAGCCAAAATTCACATTTAGAAAATTTAGCATACAACTGCTTCTCTCGCAAGGTCTGTAAAATAATATGCAGGTGACATTCATGCTCATCCCTACTACGAGAATATATCAAAATATCATCAATGAAGACAATAACAAAAGAATCCACATATGGGTGAAATATATGGTTCATCAAATCCATGAATACGGCCGGTGCATTTGTTAACCCAAATGGCATGACAAGAAATTCATAATGTCCATACCTGGAACGAAAAGAAGTTTTAGAAATATCACAGTCTCTTACTTTCAATTGATGATATCCGGATCTGAGATCGATCTTGGAAAACACCTTAGCTCCTTGTAACTGATCAAATAAGTCATCAATTCGGGGTAGTGGGTATTTGTTAGGAATAGTCACCTTATTCAATAGACGATAATCGATGCACAACCTCATGGTTCCATCTTTCTTATTCACAAACAATACTGGGGCTCCCCACGGTGATACACTAGGCCTTATAAAACCACGATCTAACAAATCTTGCAACTGTATCTTTAGCTCTTTTAATTCTGCAGGTGCCATACGATATGGTGCAATAGATATTGGTGCAGTTCCTGGTACCAACTCAATCAAAAATTCCACCTCGCGATATGGTGCTAACCCTGGGAGTTCTTCTGGGAAGATATCTGCAAACTCATTAACTACTGGTATATCTGATAGTTTTCCAGCCTCTTGTCGTGTGTCCACCACATGAGCAAGATAACCCTCACATCCTTTCCTTTGCAGTTCATAACATTTTGTAGCAGAGATCAAACATGTTGGAGTGACATTTCGTTCCCCAATAAATTTAAATTCAGGTTCACCCGGTAATTGAAACACTACCTCCTTTTTAAAGAAATCCAAACATACATGATATGAGGATAACCAATCCATACCCAGTATTACATCAAAGTCGCGTATATCGAGAGGTAATAAGTCAACTAGTAATTCTTTTTCACCCACTCGCACTACACATTCCCTATATACCCTCTCAATAAAAACCAACCCCCCTACTGGAGTAACAATAGCTAAACCAGAATCTAAATGATAATGGTTTATTAAGATGCAACAGATAAAGCAAAGACACAAAAGAATGTGTAGAACCAGGATCTATCAACACATAAGCATCTTTATCACCAATAGGAAGTGTACCTGTCACTACATTAGGCATGGCTTGTGCATCTTGTTGCGTCAGTGCAAACACTCTGCCTTGGCCTTGGTTTTGAGACACGCCTCCTCTACCTCCCCTATGTACTTTCGGTGTAGAAATCCTATCTCCTACTGTCACACTCCCAACTGAAGTCGTAGCTCCCATCGCTGGACAATTCTTTCGGAAGTGCCCCGGTTGATGACAATGGAAACATAAAGGTGTCGTCTCAGCTATTGTACACTCCCGAGACATGTGCCCTTGACCACCACATCTATAACAAAATATGGCCCTCGATCCCATCACAGATGCATTTTCTGACCGATTCATCCCAGTCCTTCCACCTCGAGCTTGAAATCTTCCACGTGCATTTCTATTATTTTTAAATTCTTGGCCCTTAGGCAATCCTCGTGCTACACTTTGAGTTGAAGTTCCCGCCTCCCATCCATATGATCTTATACTATCATGTCTAGCTTTCTTCGAGTGTTCAACTTGTATTTCTTTTATTGACTTTTCTGACACCATGGCCCTATCCACCAAGTCCACATAATCCATGATCTTCATATTAGAAACCATGCTTCTTATATCTACACTCAGCCCGGTTTGAAACCGATCACATTACTTTCTTCCGTCCTCACCAAGTCAGGTGAAAATCTAGATAAGGATATAAATAAAGCTTCATACTCTGCCACTGTTCGATTCCCCTGTTTCAACGTGATAAATTCTTCCTCTTTCTCTTTCCTATAAAGCCTTGGAAAATATTTTTCAAAGAACACCTTTACAAACCTCTCCCATGTAATTTGTGGAGGATTTATTGGCACCACTCCCCCCATTGTAGTAAGTAATCTTTCTGTTGCGTCCCACCATAACTTTGCATCATCCTCTAACCTAAAGGTTGCTAACAAAACCTTTTGTTCATCTCGCACTTCCACCACCTTGAATATTGTTTCCATCTTTCTAATCCACCCCTCTGCCACTAACGGATCAGTAGTCCCAGTAAATGCTGGCGGATTTAACTTCATGAACCTCTCATGCAATTTTTCCCTATCCCCACCATGTTCTCCACCTATTGCTTGTTCCATAAGTTGTGCCACAGCACGTAATATTCTTCCCACATCACCAATAGGTTGTTGTTGCACCTCTGGTTCATCCACTTCAATAGGTCTATGTCCTTGCTGACTATTAGGTACATAGGATGCCTCACCCTCTTCTCTATCATGCAGATCATGTGGATCCATCACTCACTGCAATATAATTAACTTAAACAAAATATAATAGCAGCAGTTTAATATTAACATTGTTAGTCAAAATCCAGGTGCATAACAAACTCACTTTCAAGTGTCCACTGCCAATCTAGACCCTCACACCCTATCTAGAACCAAATAACCACGCTCTGTTACCAAGTTGTCGCGCCCCGACTTAATTTTGTTAAACTCATCCTTTTAATTAGAGATAAATTGGCTTAAACAATGGTTTAATTTAAATCTCTAAGGAAAATAGCATAAGAATTTTTTTTTTCCCCAAAGGTATGTGTAGATGAAAACATAACTGCCTTTACTTATAACTAATAAGTACTACATAACTTTACATAACCAAGATCCTTAGTTTAATAATTACACAAAAGAAATCCTGATATTCAAACCATACTAAATATCCGTCACTCCCCCGTTTTAAGGTCCTAACTTGGCAGTGAACTCCAAATTATAAGCATACCTGAAACAAAACATTACAGGAGTGTAAGCTTTAAAGGCTTAGTGAATGACCACATACCACACATATAACCAATTTGAATAACCATTTTTATTTTGTTCTAATGCTATAACCCAACAGGAATTGTGAAACTCTCGCAAGCCTGGACCCGCCACAGTCCAATTAACCAACCACAGTTATTAGGGACCACCACATCCCTTTATTAGGCCCGAGTCCACAAACCTTTAAGTTGGATTAACAGGACCACCACATCTCGTAGGACCCACCACAGTCCTTAACATTAGATAAAGGACTCACTAGTCCATATCATTATATAACATCGCTTAACATTTTTAATCATATGCATATGTTTCATAAATACAACATCACTCCCATAAACATTTTCACACATGTGTCTAATTACACATTTCCATATGAAATTATAAGCATTTATATTTCATAAGGAAGGTCACTCACCTTGGATTTAGTGCTAAGATTAATACCAACTACTTCCTTGGTATGGTAGTATTAGCTGCTTCCCCACCTAACAAGTCAATGTCGTTAGTATTTGAATACACCGATTAACATCAAACCCAATAATACATCACATCATTTGGTCAATCAGAAATAAATAAGGAGTAATTAAATATTACACTTCACATATCCATAACATAGAATTAATTAGGGTTCTAACACAATTTACAGAATTAAATTACGAATTTGCTAGACAAAGTTATGCCCATTTTATTACAGCCTTTTCCAAATCATTTCTCAAGAAAAACAACAACACAACTTCAACTTCATGGAATTCTCATAATTTTTGTACAATATAACTTTCCATGATATTCCACCCAATATCAGTAAACACATTGAATAATACAAATTTAATGTTTCATAATTTTTAGGGCTCATTTTCTATGTCGAGCAAAACGTCAAACACCTGGTATGCATTCTTGCTCCTCTAGGGCAGATTTTAAACCAAGACTTAAAACTATCACCAAGGGTTCATTACATAGTATTTTTATACAATTTTCGGATATGTTATACATGTATGAGTGTATTTTACTCTCCAACTTGAATTACTCAATTCCAATAATTATTCCATGATTTATGCCATTTTTAGTATAACTAGGTCAAAATACAACATTAAGGCATAACTTAACATTTTTAAGCATACCTAACCTTGACCTTGAGTATAATTCATGGAAATATATAATAAACATTTTTTAGCAGAAATATACATCATAATCATGAATTTTCTAAATCAAAATACTTTACGAAAAGATGATGTAAATTTAGGACTTTAAAGTATGCATTTACGATCCTATCTTCAGTTTTAACTTATGTTCTTAACCCATCCTTGTTCCAATACAATTCAGCAATATGGGTATCATTAAAATATATATCCAAATCAAAAATAAAAACATGATAAGTATAGAACTCATCCATGTGACCAACTTTAATAAAGATGTAATTACCTTACGAGGATTCCTTGATTTATGGAAAATTTCCAAAGATTTATTCCTTAACTTTCTTCTCTTTCTCTCTCTTTAGGCAAAACCCTTGTTCATGGCTGCATTTTCTGATCAAAGTGGATGTTTTATGAAGTTTAAGTCGGCCAAACTATCACCCACCCTCTAACCAATCAAAAAATAGCACATGGTGTGCTAATAAGACAATTCTCACTTAAGGAATGGACATATTTGCCCTTGTTTTGTACTTTCTCTATAACATCTTGTACGAGCCTCCATTTAACCCACCGTTTGTTGTGTTATAGTATTAATTCATACATCTACAACTTTCATAATTTATGTTTTCCCAAAATCATAAACTAATACGCCTAATTTGGGCTTCGAACAGGAAAGTAGTAATTTACCGAAAATCTCAAAACTTTCACATTTGGCGACCAAACATTGACAATTTCGTATCAACAACCTTATTTACTTTTATAAACATAATCATGCATTAAAAACATAATTTATGATGCATTAATCGCATAACTAATCATATGTTCTAAACATAGTATCCCCGATTATAAGCTCAATTAACACCTAATGTAAACAACACATATATCACAGGAGCATGCATCCCCTAAACATGATAATTAACATGTTTAACACACATAACCAATCTATAACTTATAACTCCTAAGTTATAATTAATCATGTAATTAACCTTCCTAATCTTGTTTTAGGGCCTTACAATTCTGCAGTTGCCCAGTTCGTTTTTCCAGATTTCCTCTTCTTAGATTTCAACCAAAACCCATTCCAGCCTAAGTATAAGGTTTCTAAACTACTCTAAGTCACTCTAGAACATTTTTTAACATAGTTTAGGGTCAAATCCTTCTAATCATCAAATAAATTCAACAAACTCCTAAATTTTCCTATGAATCATATTAACATAAACCCAGAATTATAAATCCATAAAAGTTACATTTTTATTTCGTGATTAGCATCTAATTCTCCTAATTTCACACTTCTATAAAGGGCAAAATCCTCTACATGCAAACCCCCATCAAATTTCTAAGATTCCTACACAATCTCATCATAGGTAAACCAAATTCGGTATTGATTATTCTAAAACCTCTACATATGTTAACAAGAGTAATAATTGCTAAGAGAGAGAGCAAGATAATCACTTGCCTTAAAAATGAACTTTTGATTCGCGTGTTGAAATTGGTATGGGTACGTTCCTCTTGACACGATCTACGCGTTGGTGTACTTTTGTTGTGAAAGCTTGAGTTCTTGGCTTAGGGCTCTAATGGAGTCTCCTTCTTCTTCCTTGGTTCTCTCTCTCTTTTCCTCTCTTTTCACGTAGGTTGAAACTGACAGGCCACTAACCCTAAATGATTTTAATTAAACCCAATTTTCGTCTATTCAATTACCCAAAAATCCCTAAAGACGAAAATACCCCTCCAGGGTGTCGTTTTGAGTTAAAAATACCGCGGACTCCAAATAAAATACCCGAGTAGTGTTTTCTGACTATTTCGACCCTTCCGGACACTCTGGCCCACTCAAAATAGTCGTTCGAGTTATAAAAAAATAATTAATCTTTTTAAACCCCCAAATACATACTAGTGACGCGACTCATACGCGTCCCAAATATTTATAACATAACTGCAGTGTATTACATCCCCGGCCATAATATTATATCAATAACTACTAATTCTCATCACGCCAGTAATTATTATCATAAAATCGAATTAATTACAATTTAAATTTTTTTCCCTTACTTAATTAATCCCCATTTTCCAAAAAAATAAATGTGCGTAAAAATACGGGGTATTACATACTTCCCCCCCTAATAATAGAATTTCATCCCAAAATTTGGAAAAGTAAATATACCTGGCAAGAATAACTCTGGATAACGCTCATGCACGTCATCCTCGTGCTCCCAGGTTGATCCCTCAACATTATGGTGCCGCCACTGAATACGTACTAGTGGTACTATTTTTTATCTCAACTTTCTCTCACTACGGTCTAGAATAGCAACTGGCCCCTCCTCGTAGGAACTATCAGGCTGTAAGTCTATCTCCTCCAATGCAATGTGGGTGTAGGCCAAATCATCTCGAAGAAATCTCCTTAGCAAAGTGATGTGGAACACGTCATGGACTCTGTACAAGTGTTTCGGTAACCAAAGTCTATAAGCAACTAGCCTAATCCTCTCGATAATGGTGAATGGCCCTACATACCTAGGCGCTAGCGTTCCCTTCTTCCCAAAATGCATAACTCCCTTCATAGGAGAGACCCTAAGTAACACCTGATCTCCAATGTTGAACTCGCGCAAATATCATTTGGGGTCAGCGTAGCTCTTCGGTTGATCTCATGCAACCCGAATACGGCTCCGTATCCACTCTATCCTTGTCGAATTATCCTAAATTACCTCCGAACCCAGTAACTTAATGTCCCCCACCTCTAGCCAATATGTTGGGGAACGATAAGGTCTTACATATAGGTCTTCGAATGAGCCATACCGATAGTAAATTGTTAGGAGTTGTTATAGGCAAACTCCACCAGTGAAAGGTACTGCTCCCAGCCTCCGCTAAAATTAATGATGCACATACGTAACATGTCCTCCAACATCTAATTCGTCCGCTCGATCTGACCATCCGTCTGCGGGTGATAGGTTGTGCCCAGTTGTAACTCCGTACCCAACGCCTCCTGATAGCTCTCCCAAATTCGAGACACAAACACCTTATTTTTGTCACACACGATATTGAGAGGCACTCCGTGGAGTCTCACAAACTCTGCTATGAATAACTCGACGTACTGTGTCATGGTGTAGTCTCTCCTAGCTGGCAGAAAGTGGGCTATCTTGATCAACCGATCCACTATCACCCATATCGAATCGTGACCCCTCTGTGATGTGGGTAATCCCATTACGAAGTCCATAGAAATGCTCTCCCATTTCCACCTACGAACCTCTAATGGATGTAGTAGTCCCACCGGTCTCTGATGGTCCACCTTTACCTACTGACAAGTGGCATATTTATAGACGAACTCGGTAATATCCTTCTTCATTCCGCTCCACTAGTACTATCTACGCATGTCCTAGTACATCTTATCCCCGTCGTGATGCACTACAAATCGAGAACCGTGCGACTCTGTTATCACCTTGTGTCTCAAATATTTTCCCTCGGGAATAACCAATATCCCATGGAAACGTAGACCCCCGTCTGAACCCTCACTGTAAGACTCAGCCCCCTTAGCTAGAAGCTTCACTGTCGGACTTTGTAGAGAGGATCATCTGCCTGATCCCGTATAACTCCCGTAATAATTTGGGGCGTAACCGTTATTGCAGACATACACGATCAAGCCACTACATCCTGGTTCCCTAATTCCTTCCATTTCACTTTTCACACCTCGGCCACCTCACCGACTGGCCTACGGCTCAATGCGTCTGCTACCACGTCAACCTTCCCCGGGTGGTATTGGATATTAAATTGATAATCCTTCATAAACTCAAGCCACCGACATTGACGCATATTTAACTCCTTCTGCGTGAAGAGGTACTGTAGTGACTTGTGGTCCGTGAATAAATGAAATTTCTCCCCTAGGAGGTAATGTCTCCAAATTCGAAGTGCAAACACCACCACCGCCATCCTAAATTGTGGGTGGGGTAATTCATCTCGTAATGCTTAAGCTTACGGGAAGCATAAGCTATTGCTTAATCCTCCTGTTGCAGTACACCTACAAGTCTTAACAAGGACGCATCAGTGTAGACTAGATACTCCACTCCTAGATTGGGTAATGCTAACACTGGTGGTGAGATTAACTTGTCTTTCAACTCATCAAAGGCTAACTGACAGACGTCACTCCAGATTAACGACACCCCTTTGTGAGTCAAGTGTGTCAACGGACCCACTATCTTTGAAAAGCCTCGGATGAACCTCCTGTAGTACCCCGCTAACCCCAAGAAACTGCGTATCTTAGTTGGTGTCGTGAGCTATCCCCCACTATCTCACCACCGACACCTTGATCGGGTCAACCAATATCCCCAAGTTCTAACACAATATGCCCCAAAATATATACCTCTCGTTACCAGAATCCTCACTTCTCATACTTATCATACAACTGATGTTCTCGTAGAGTCTGAAGAATATGACTCAAGTGCTCGGCATGCTCTTCCTTGGTCTGTGAATAAATCAAGATGTCATCTATTAAGACAATGACAAACTGATCTAAGAACTATCTGAACATTCGGTTCGTCAGGTCTATGAATACGGTTGGAGCATTTATCATCCCAAACGACATGACTCTGAACTCATAGCACCTATTTCTCATCAAGAAGTAGTCTTTGACATCTCCTACTCTTTGATACACAGCTTAAGGTATCCTGATCCCAAGCCAATCTTTGAGGGGAAGGTATCTCCCCTCAACTAATTGAATACGTCATCGATCCAGGGCAATGAATACTTATTTCGTATCGTGACTTTATCATTTTCCTTTATCACACTGATTTATTCTCGATGTAAAACATTTGATATCACTTCTTACATCATATCGTACGGTTCTACTGACCGTGCATAGGAATAAAATTAAAGTTAAAGTTATGGTTTTCCTTACGGATGATAACCAGGGTACGAAACTCATGTGCTAAAGGGAAACCATCTCCAGCTCCTGATGTTCGCTAGGTTTCATGCGTGGGATGTCTTGCAAAGTAAAATCCAAACAAGGAACCCCCTGATACACTACCAACTAACATTATCGGTCAACGAAAGTTATGGTCCTTAGTATTTGTCTCGTACCCCACATCCCTGCTTCCTGCTATCAATAGCGCATCTATTCTCATGATACGAGAAAAAATATTCAACACCTTACTCCTACTAATTTGGCATTAGGCTCTTTAAATTGGCAAAAAAAATAATTCCCATGCCTAGAGATATTTCATTCTTTCCTGAATCACTATAGTAAACATTTCTACCCACAGGGATTTGGTATTACCCGACGACACACTCCACAAGTCTCTACAGGATTTAATTTTCCTCTCGGATGACACTCAGCACAAATTGTTTCATGTCTAGGACTAATGGACACCTAATATTATTTCAATGGTCTATTATCACACAAACTTGAATAATTCGGTTCGAAATCGGGATAATAATACATTTTACGCGCATGATTCTTAAGTAGTACAAGTAAGCTTTAACGCACATAGGTTACTTAAACTTTCCTCGTATCTAAAAGGAAACACTATAAATGATAAAGTATCATACCTCCAAACATGAGTGGTAGATGCGATATCAGTGGCATAATTGCATATCGGGCATTATAAATACGTCCATACTGTACTACCTGCTGCTGTTGTGAATTCTGTGCTACTGGGGTGATTATCCTTATTTCCACAATTTGGGTATTTTGTGGTGCCGGGTGAACATCCAATGACTGTTGTAGGATCCTGCCCTTGCTAGGGCAATTTTGACGGTAGTGACCCCGTTCGCCGCATATGAAACACTTACCCACACAGTTTCTTCTTTGCTAGCCCTGTTGAGCACACGACTGGCCCTGATGGTCTTGCTGACCATGTTGAATTGGCTGAGGCTTTTCTCCAGCTCTTTGCTGGCAAACTTCTCATTTGTGGACATTTTTTCCATACTTAAAACACCTCTTTGTGAAAGCCTTCTATCCTTGGCCTTGTTGGCCCTGGCGGGTTTGTCTCTTCCCACGGTCCTCATAGTCTTTTTGGTCTTAATGTCTCTAAGTAGCTTGTCACTGTTGGGACAGTATTTTCCCCTTGTTATTATTCCTCGAAATGTCATATTGATAAACTTATCTTGTTCTTTTGCCCCGTGTAAGCTGCACACTGCAATTTTGGTACTGCAGTATTGTGATAGTCACTGCTTGTGCCACGATGTTCGCAATCTCAGTGATTTCCTCTCTTTCCTGGCGTACCTGGGGTATTTTTTAGTCTTGTCCGTCATTTACTTCTTCACCGATGTTAGTGTGTCTCTCCCCCCATAGGCAACATCTGAAATTTAAATGAATTTTATAAAACCTCCGTCCATACATAATCATTGTAGAAAAAGTACGAGATCTACAACACAAAATAAGGATGCAACAGTCTAAATAGTAGGACACTATATCAAAGACGCTAAGCGAAAAATGTAATACGTCTTACAGATCCTAAAGGACACCAGAACCTGATGCTCTGAAACCACCTGTAACACCCCGCCTAATTAATTACAGGGTGATCAGTCCTTAATTAATTAATTTCAAAATATTAAGTTGGTCCAGATAATGCATCACTATCGAAAACTCAATTTTAATTTAATAAAAACTAACCACCTAATATTTAAAAAGCGTGATGTCAAAATTTTATATTGTTACTAACCAATATCAAAAAGAAGACCAACAAATGCCATAAATCACAGTAATACAAATAAATTCTAACTGAAGTAAAATAAATGGCTAGAGTAAACATGTCCAGATACAATCCCATACAATAAATCCTATAAAAGGAAATCAAATTTAAGAGAGAGTTTAAACAACTAAATCTCAAGAAGTAAACTGAAGTAGGGACGACATGTCCAACATAATAGATAACTGGAAAGGAAGAATGGGCTGAGTGGTCTACTAGCAATTATCCTGCAGCTTCCATGACAACTACAACACGACTATTGAATAGAGTCTCCTAAGACTGGTGTCCCTGTGGTTGGGCATCTAAAAATAATGGAACCATAGAAAGATATACGTAAAAACAGGTCAGAGCCCGAGTTGAAAACAGTTTAAAATAATAAGAGCTTAAATTGATTCAATTAGCACAATTACCCTTCGACTTAACTTAGCGTACTCACTTGAGATATTCACCCCTCGATCTAGTGTGCACGTCTAACGAACCTAACTACCCATACTAGCCATGATACCCTGACTGACTATTGAGTACATACTATTATGCTTGAAAGACTCCCTAAATAACTCAAAACCGACGTATTTAAAGATTTCGATATAGGTTTAGGATTACTTTAGTTTATTTTCATATTCTTCTAAATGCCCAACTGCTAATACCATAAGTGTACATTTAAAAATAGCGTCATCCACATAAGACATCAAACCTGATTCCGGTATACACACATTATTCTCTTTATGTATACATATTAATTTATATATAAATATAGCAATATTGCACTCCTGGTTGAGAAACCCTTAGTGCTACGCATACTCGGCTATCTAGTCCCATTGCAACGCTCGTGCATAGAGAACTAGTGGTTCAATCTCTCTAGAACCAATAAAAATACAAACACCTGTTGGAGGTGAACATATTCCTAAGCCGATGGGCTACGCACATACCTAAGAACCCATACGACCGTCATCACTATCATTCTCACGAATAGCATGTACCTATGTTCCATGCTCTAGTGGTACGACTCTAAATATCTCGAAGGCACACAAGATACGATCATCCACAACGCGTTAACCTTCGTTTAATAGCCAGTAGCTAGGTATGACATACACAGAATATTTTAAACAATAAGCATACACACAACTTGTATAAATTCATTGGCTTTCCTCAGCCTAGTATTCGCAGTACGCATAATATCCCCTATTATACCCCATACCTTATTCGTATAAATTCTCTCTTGTATTTTCGCATCTCTTAAATTCTATGAATTTCATACCTTCCGAGGGTCGACATGTTTTCCGCTAACTAATAATAATAAATTTAAGTCGCTTGACATTCAAACAGGTTCAACACTCACATAAATAAGCCTACGGGAAGTTCGAAACAAAATCGGGCCTTAAGAGTCATTTTGGAATATCGTTAGAAGACCTAAGGAATCTCATTCGAACGAGGTCATTCGAACGAGGGTCGTTCAAACGAATGTCCCCCCCCCCACTTCGAACGAACTACAAAACTCGTTAGAAGGGACACTAGAAAGTCGTTAGAAGTCTCATTCGA
The DNA here is from genome assembly GCA_949130495.1 of Sambucus nigra. Lineage (NCBI taxonomy): Eukaryota > Viridiplantae > Streptophyta > Magnoliopsida > Dipsacales > Adoxaceae > Sambucus > Sambucus nigra. Next base: position 238,511,996 of record OX422222.1, read on the forward strand.
ACGAGGTCGTTCGAACGACCTGGGCTGGACTTCTAACAAAAATTCTGCAGCTGCCAGTTCGTCTTCAAAGTTCGTTTTTCCATATTTCCTCTTCTTCGATTTCAATCTAAACCCATTCCAACCCAAGTATAAGGTTTCTAAACTACTCTAAGTCACTCTAGAACATTTCTTAACATAGTTTTGGGTCAAATCCTTCTAATTATCAAATAAATTCAATAAACTACTAAATTTTCCTTTGAATCATATTAACATAAACCTAGAATTATAAATCCATAATAGTTCCATTTTTATTTCGTGATTAGCATCTAATTCTACTAATTTCACACTTCTATAAAGGGGAAAATCCTCTACATGCAAAACCCCATCAAATTTCTAAGATTCCTACACAATCTCATCATAGGTAAACCAAATTAGGTATTAATTGTTCTAAAACCTCTACATATGTTAACAAGATTAATAATTTCTAAGAGAGAGAGCAAGATAATCACTTGTCTCAAAAATGAACTTCTGATTTGCGGGTTGAAATTGGTATAGGGACGTTCCTCTTGACACGATCTACGCGCTGGTGTACTTTTTGTTGTGAAAGCTTGAGTTCTTGGCTTAGGGCTCTAATGGAGTCTCCTTCTTCTTCCTTGGTTCTCTCTCTCTTTTCCTCTCTTTTCATGTAGGTTGAAACTGATAGGCCACTAACTCTAAATGCTTTTAATTAAACCTAATTTTCGTCCATTTAATTACTCAAAAATCCCTAAAGAACAAAATACCCCTCTGGGCTATCGTTTTGAGTTAAAAATGCCCGGGACTCCAAGTAAAATACCCGACTAGTATTTTCTGACTATTTCAACCCTTTCGAATACTCTGGCGCACTCAAAATAGTCATCCAAGTTATACAGAAATAATTTATTTTTTTAAACCCCCAAATACATACTAGTGACGCGACTCATACGCGTCCCAAATATTTATAATATAACTGTCGTGTATTACATCCCCGGCCATAATATTATTTCAATAACTATTAATTCTCATCATGCTAGTAATTATTATCATAAAATTGAATTAATTACAATTTAAATTTTCTCCCTTATTTAATTAATGCCCATTTTCCATAAAAATAAATGTGCGTAAAAATGCGGGGTATTACAAGAGTGTCATATATAAAATCTAGACGAATCTGAACTCAAACGAAAGGAAAGGCAACACTGGAAGCTGCAACCATTGGAACATTGAGTTTCTCCATGATGTACAATCCCCCCTACCTACGGTCTGTCTCAATCACCTTCTGAGACTGTGGATCCTGCACATGACAAAAGGTAGAAGAAAAGGAAACTAAGTAACCGGCATCACATAGTTGATCAATAGAAACAAGATTCATTGTAAGCTTAGGAATGTGGTAAACATTAGAGAGAGATAAGTTGGGTGAGTCAATAGTCCCAACACCCATTGAGGGCATGGGAGTACCATCAGCAGTCATAACGGGCAACGTAGAAGTGGGATAAAAATAACCAAAAGAGGACAAATTTGGTGACATGTGATTAGAAGTGCCGGAGCCTGAATCTAAATACCTGAGGACTTACCTGGTGAAGATATGGGCATGGCGTGAGGATGTGTGGCAGGAAACTTTTGAAACTGCATAGTAAGAGAAGACATGGATGGAGTTGATGATGAAAAACCTGATGCAAATGAATCTGATGGCAATAAAACTGATGCAGTATTAGGATGTGAAGGCCTATATAAACGCTGCTGAGATTGGTTGTTCGATTTCCAAGTAGAAAATTGCTGCTGAGGTGGTCGACTATTTGATTGTTATTGTTGTGCTCGCAAATCAGGGCACTGAGACTTCCAATTACCCTTCTTTTTACAGTAACTACATTCATCACTTGTAACTCTCGAATAAGGCTTGTTCTGATTACTGGAAAGTGGCCAAGAGGAGGCTGCGAAAACAGATGGATTAGGGTCCGAAGAAATTACCTTCCCTGACTGAGTCTTGAGACAAATCTCCTTAGTTAACAACTCATGAACAACGAAATCAACAGTTGGAAGTGGGCTACGATGAAGAATCAACCCACGAAGACCCTCAAAATCATCACACAATGCATTAGAAATTGAATCAGACATTGTTCCTCCCTATTGGAAATATATGGTGCAAAGGCCCGCAAGTCAGCTGACTCTGTGAGAGCCACTGATCCCAAAGATCAATCATAGCAGAATAGAATTGTTGGCACTATAAAAAAAAAACTGCTTTTTACTACGGTGCTCCAACCGTCTCAAAAGGTCCTCTAGCCGTCTCAAAAGCCTTTTGTGATGTCATTTGAGACGGCAAAGGGGCGTAGTATTAGACCCCCATTTTAAAAGTTTTTTGAGATGAGAAATATGTCGTCTCAAAAGGTCATTGCTTATAGAAACCTTTTGAGACGGTTAAAAAAACGTCTTTTAAAGTTATTTTTAGAGACAGCAACAACCGTCCTAAAAGAGTTTTTTTAGACGGTAACTTAGCCGTCTCAAAAGTTCCTCGTTTATGGAACCCTTTTGAGACGGCAAAGAAGTTGACTTTAATAATTTTTGCCCCAAAACTAAAATTTCATCCATTCCATAATATGCTCAATATACTTTTAAACAAAAACTCTTAAAAATAATATATGACATATTTGACATCTCATTTCAACAAATATAACACACAATTTTCCATTTAACTAAAATTAGAGTTCATACAAAGATAAAATAGACAATTTCAATAATGTGCCCACCAAACTAAATATCTCTATAAAATTCCACTTGTCTCATTAGAAAAAAATACATAAAATCCCGTCTATTCCTAAAATAAAATAATGTAAGCAAAGTAAACTCGCAATCTTGAACCATACAACCTCCATCAAGACGACTTCAATGACTTGCCTTGTCCACAAAAAATTTTGACCTGCAATAAAATTTATTTAGTTCAGTTACCTTAAATAAGGAAGTAATCTTTTTTAATAGTACCTATAGATGACAATCTTTAAAAGCCTTATCAAATTTGTAAATCTTCATATTATTAACTTTTAAAAACTTAATATTTCTAAAAAAAATCGACAGAGTCTCCTTTGTTTATTTATGAAAACCAACATGTTTAAACATAGAAATTAACTCAAAAATGACAGAAATAACCACAAGATTATAAAAAAACTAAGGGCGGAATAGCCACAGTATATATCTTACCTAACATGCCATCACATACATATAAAAAAATAGAGTAAAGATATGTTATTACCTAGTTGATATGGGTCGTTGACGTCTCTTACTAGGTGCCACTAGGGTCGTTGGTTGGGGTTGCAACACCTCACTCCGGTGGGATATCGATATATATGTCTTTAAATCATCCTCCACTCGTGTTGTGAATGGTTGTTTCTCAAGTGATCTTTCCTTGACAATGATATCGCGCATATTCAAACAACGCCGAAGTTTTCTTGCCATGAATCTGTGTACGTACATATAACATACATAATCAACTTAATTACACAATAATAAAATTGAGAGAGGGATTAATCACGTTAATGGTACATGAATCAAACATGAATTTGTAATTGAAATATCGATTCATGCCTCTCTAAAACATCTTCATATTATTTACTTTTAAAAAACTTAATATTTTTTAAAAAATTCGACAGATTCTCCTTTATTTATTCATGAAAACTAACCTGTTTAAGCATAAAAATTAACTCAAAAACAACGACAGAAATAGCCACAACACTCTAAACAACTAATGTAAATCAATATACACATTACGATTCCTTTTACCGTTGGACAACATAATGAACAAAATTTAACTTGAATTTGTCTCACCCTGCATGTGGTTGAGAGCAAGACTAAAGAGGACATAAGTGACAAGGTCTTTGTTCAAGAGAATAGATGTAAAATAAAATCTCCAACGTTTAAAGGCTCAGGTATAGGTATAACAAGTCCTCCTGGGATAGTAAACTTCCTACAACAAATGGGATACAAAACGCAGTTAGCTATGGGTCTGAAAAAGTCGAGAAACATTAACGTGATTTAAATACTTCGAGAATAATTGTTTAAAACCCAATACAAAAACTAAGGATATCATGATTCTATAAATATATATGGCATATCAATTCACATATGGCATATATGCATACTAGTGTATGCCCATGCCTGAAGGCACAGTGAAAAGATCTAAAGTACGTAATCGCAAAACGAAAAAAATTTCAAACTACATAATTACAAAATGGAAAAAAATCATTCCCCAACAATACTAATCGTACAAATTTAAGTCCTAAAGTTATTTTTACAACACCGTGTAAATATTTCAAAAATTGGACAGAGTTTCCTTTGTTTGTAGGACTATCCTCCTGTGTAAAAAATAAAAAGTACTCCCAACAACAACAACATTTTTAGTCCAACTTGGACATCGTATAAACAACTTCTTAATTCTCGTCCCTAAACAACTTCGTAATTGAAATGTGTTATAAAACTTCATGATATTAGAGAGATGTAACCAAATGTGGTTTGTGACAAAAACATGAAGTAGAACATGAGAAAATATTGAATAGTTTGGCATGGTCAAAGATTGAATAGTTTGGCATGCACGTAACTGGGGCAATCTGCTAAACACTTAGAATGCACATACTTGAAAATTTTACTAATTGAATAATTTAAGCATTACTAATTAGATAATTTAGATGTTGTAATTGCCCCGTTCGTATATATCTAGGGCGTTGAAAAAAAATGGATAGAAAAATCACGGTAACCTAACTAAAAGTTAATGACACAATGATTTAAGATAATATGAAGCAAACATACAAATATGTTATTGAAGTAACCATTTTAAAATAGAAAAAAAAAATCTTTAGCATAACTTGGGGAGAAATGCAAGCCACAACTGCCCCTTTATTTTAGCCAATTGCACTTGAGTAACTAAAGTTCCCATACATTTAAGGATAAAAGAAAACTACAATCTCTTTCAGTCATAGCCATTTGAAAAAATCATAGGAATACTAATGAAATCAATTCAATAGCATATGTTGAATAGATTTTTCATTACTTGCATAAGCTGATGTATTGACTTCACTCGAAAGCTAGGGTAGTTGGTTAGATCAAAGTGCTTATAATGGTCTACATTAAAACAAATACTGCTGGCATAAACAGATATGACAAAATATGTGTTTATTAATCTTAAATCATCCATGTATAATACCATTAATCTCTAAATCAAAATAAATTGTCTACTTATTAATAAAAAAGTAAACCTACACCTTTAATTAAGGACCTACCTAATCAAATGCAGTAAGTAATTCATCAAACAACTTAGATCTGATATTGATACACAGTGATAATTGATGAACATATTCTGAATTATTCAAATCATCATCAAGGGAAATACTGATATTTCCATTCAATGTATGCTCTGTTTTGTGAAGGCAGTTATACCTGTTAAAATATGAAGAGTATGCAAATACTGATATTTCCATTCAATGTCTAAACCCAATAAAACAAAAACAGAAATGCACATCTTAGAGGAAATATATAATCTATTTTATAGTTTCTCTGTATAATATATAATCTATCAAACATGAAATTTCAATCAAGAGACCACTATAAACACATGGCGACATTAAAAATGAAGACATTCTAGAAGCCCTGAGTGTGGCATATATAAATTCCTTAACAGTGAATACATTGTAGAAGCCCTAAGTGTGGCATGTGATTTATCTGATGATAATGTCTTAATTAACTAAAAGATGACAATGAAAAAAAATATAAATCGAGAGACCATTGTGAACATAGGGTTACACTAAGATCACACACAAATGACATGTATGAGTTCATCATAAATCACCCAAACCTCTAAAGGCATTACCAGATTACAGTGCTAATGAAGTCTCAGTTATGGTCGCCACTAAATATTCTATTTTTGTATCTTCTTGATCTGCCAATAACTTAGCATGAGCTGCAGCACTGAGGGTTGTTGCGCTTAAAGGAATTCTTAGAATGATCGATTCGACTTTAAAGTTAAACACCTTAAAGTCATATTTTCAGCAACAACATAATTCCTAGAATGATCGATTGAAGGAATTGATGGATTCCAGTGGTCATTCATTAGTTCACAATGGATGAAATTCTCAATTAGTCAAGAAATTATCCATTCCAAACGATTCGACTTTAAAGTTAAACACATGTATTAATGAAAAACTCATACCTATCTAAAAAAAATAAACAAATGGAACATACCGATACACAGGTGAAACCGTTGAAATCAGTACTTGAAGGCATATTTCAATTGTATACAATATGGAATCAAAGAGAGCCATTCTCAACTTCCCTATTGATGTTTGAGATGGGATCTAAGGTGGCTAGAAAATATAAAGAGGGTTGAAAAATGCAGTCGAGAAAATGGATAACTGAATCTAACATATTGGCATATTGTATGCTATGAACATCAAATTGTTCAGGCCTTGGGGACCATTATCCCAGTGAGTTATTTGACATCCTCTTGGGGACCATTATCCCCACCCAAATATATAATATTCTCAAGGAATGTTCAGAGCTGAATTTCGAAATTGTAATTATTTTTTAACAGTTTTATTAAATGTAAAATTCTTATACTTGCAAAGATTTCGAAGAGTATTTCAGGTTTTAAAATTTTAAATTACAAAGATATGGAAGATTATTATCAACTGTTGAACATGAATTTATTATTCGAGCTCAACCAATGTCATGCTGTTAAATAAAAGGTTAAAGTTTGATTATCCATACACCATACACCAAAATATATTATTGAGAATATGCCATATTTTAGAGTTTGTACATCGATAATGTTAGAAAAAGATAAGAACTTATTAATAACAATTATTTGATAAAAACAATACAAAAATTTGGCCTTCTCAATTATGTTTATTGGAATCATTAATAAGGAAATATGGAATCTAAAAACAATACAAACAATATGATGTTATAGTGAGTGTCTACTCGCTCGCACCAATAATTACTCTAGCAAGCACACTGTTTTCTGCGCTAAGTGAAAACAACATTGTTTAAAAACATGTAACAAGTGTTTTCAATCAATTATCCCATTAGTCTATTGAATTTTTCAGGTGTAACAGGTGTTTTCCACCTAAAATATACTAAGTTATCTTATATAACTCCCAATTACAGAAAATGAATTATTATATAAGAAAACATATTATAACTGTTATAACTGTTATATATGTTTTAACATATATAACAGTTGTTATAACATATAACAGTTATATCAGTTATAACATATATATAACTGTTATAACAGTTATATGTGTTAAAACATATATAACTGTTATAACATATATATGGCACTTTTTTAATGCTCAATGCGCTCAATGCACATTCATTTTCTGTTATAGATTGATCCAATGCCTATAAAGTCCCACCATGTGTCTATAAACAAGAGAGTGGTAGACCACACATGTGTCTATAAACAAGAGAGTGTATTGATTCAAAAGACGTGTCCCACCAATAGAGGGAGCTATGTTGGAGGCCTATATTGGATAGTTTATCTATAGTCTTGTTACCCTCTCTATAGATGTGTGTACAAAAGAAATTCATATGGGCAAGCATCTATTTGCAGTTAGACTATCTAACCAATAGAGGCCATGGGGGGTGATAAAATGTGCCAAGAATATACTGCACCACAGAGGAAGAGTTCCACTCAATCTAGATATTTCTCTAGCCTTTTCTCCAAGCTAAATCAACTCGAGTTGTCACTGCCTCAAGTTCTGCATAAAATGCAGTTTGGTTCCCTATACTTTTGCATAATGCACCTCTGACTTGACCTTTATCATTTTGAAATATGCCCCCAATTACACCAGGTCCAGGGCATCCATTTGCTTTCCCATCAATGTTGAGTTTAATCCAAGCAGGAGGGGGGGGGGGGGGGGGGGGGAGCCAGTGCGCAGGGGTAATGGAAGGAGGAGGGGATGGCTTGCCATGAATGTGAAGAGAAGTTAAAATTTTCGAGTCAGTTACAGAATTATACATTTGGCTAGGTAGGAATTTAGCAATGAATTTAGTCCATGATAATATGAAGAATTATCAGCAGAGATGTAGGCACTCTTCCCCTTGAATATAGTGTAGTTTTTGTTTCTCCAAATGACTTCAAAGATGAGCATAGAGGAGGCAAGTCAGATATTGAAGAGATGTGGGCTTAATTTCATGGAGAAAATGATATTCCAAAGTTAGGGTATTGACAAATCCCTGCTCAGATGTATTTTAAACATCTCAAAATGCCATTTCCATAGATCAAAAGCATACGGACAAGTAAAGAAAAGATGATCCACAGTTTCAATGTGAGATGAGAAAAGAGTGCAGATTGGGATTATTGATGAATCAAACTTGCAAAACCAATGCAAGGTAGGGATTTTACCTAGGATGATCCTCCAAACAAACACAAAAATTGTAGGGGGGATATAAGGCTTCCACAGGTGTTTGGTCCATTGAGTACGAGATTATTGTGAAGAGAAAAAGGTATAGGCTTACTTAAATGTTAACCTCCCTTCAGAGTTATATGGCCAAATCCTTTTATCATTAGAATATGTGGCTGGGAGGACAATAGAGGAAGTGGATGTGGTAATATCTGAAAGTTGAGAACTGAATGCATCTGGAATTTTCCACTTAATATCATTTATGAGAGTGTTGACTTTGAGGTGTGGTAAAGGAGTGGTTAGACCGGTGAGATTATGGAGAGACGTCCCCATCCAGTTATCATGCCAAAGGTTAATGGATTCTCCATTGCCCATAACCCATCTACAGTGTAAATCAATAAGGCTGAAGGCTTATTTAAGGCTGGGCCATATGAAGGAGATTTTACAAGTCTTAAGAAAAAGGTTTAGTGTGGTATACCACACTACAGAGCTAATGTACCTATATGCAACCACCATTTAATAAATATATCTTGGCGGTTAGGTACAAGGGGTAATCACTTATTGTCATACAAGTTCAGGTACTGGTTTCAAAACCATATAATTTCTAGTAATCACTTATTGTCATTCTTTGTAATGTTTCTTGAATTATAAAACCAACTTTATTTCTCTTATACTATCTTTTTTTATAATTTCCACTTACATAGGTCTATTCTCTCTAATATTATCTAATAAATTCCAGATTTACCCAAAACACACACTCACACACACACACACACATATACATATATATATATATATATATATATATATATATATATATATATATATATATATATATATATATATATATATAATTTTATACAGACACAAGGGGGAGAATGGAGGGTTGATGTCTTTTCATCACAGTAATTGCGTTAACATAATATCCTTCTTTCCCCCATTTAATAAGCACCATGACTTGTTAGCGTATTTTATGTAAGAGTGATGATGAGTCAGTCACTGACCATATTTTGCTCCAATAGCCGCACTAAATTTCTTTGGTATAAGGTCATGAGCTTGGGATTATAGCTCAAGAAAAAGGCCAAGTGTGTGTGAATATGCATCTCAATAGCCTAAGTTGATTCCTTGACTTGGCTTGGTTGTTGTATCATAATGCTCAAGGAAAGGCTGTTGTATCACAAATGAGAGTTAGTCGTGGAGTTGAGTTTGTTACTGGGTAAAGTTGATTCCTTATTTTATGGTAGTTAGTTTACTTGTAGGCTATTTTAGATTATTATTGTTGTGAATAAAATTGTCTCTTCTCCAATTCTTTTCTTCTCTCTTAATATATACCATATCAAATAAGATATGGTTTTTTGATAGATTTGGGTTGGCATTGAACATTACTATAGATGAAGAACACAACTCATCTCCTTCTCTATTAATAACCCTATGTTGCAAGGATTGGTAATGATTACTGTGGTTTATGAAAAATTCTCCAAAGATAAAAGGCTAGACCTTTGGGATCTTTGGATCAAATCTCTTAAGGTAATGAATCTCTGCCTCACCTATCATAGGAGACTTGAACATTATTTCAAATGGAGAAGAAAAATGTGGTAGAAATGACTCGAATATTTTGGCAGTTGAGGAATTCAATTGTCTGTTATTAAGGAATTCCTTATTGGATCTTAGTTATAAAGGATCCAATACACATGGTGGAACAGTAAAGCAGGTAATGAAGCCATTTTTGAAGGACTTGATAGAGGGTTATATAACTCTGTGTGGAAGCAGGTATATCATCATTCATCTATTTCTCACCTGAACAAGAACTCTTAAGATCATTGCCCCATGCTGTTATTAGTTAAAACTGGCCTTGATCAATATCCCAAAATGTTTAAATTTCAAACAATGTGGTGTAACCACATAGATTTATGGGATGTGATTTAAACCAATAAAATAACATTGGATTATATGATCTAGCCATTCCTTATCCTCGCAAGGTATTCAATGATCAAGGTATGAGCCTCGGGTACTGCGATTGCATTGTGTTATGTTTCTTAAGCTAATTTGACCTTATATAATCTGCCCCTTTGGGAAAGAGGTGTGTTTTTAATTTAATAGTACAATCATTACTTGATCCGACTTTAGGACTTATACATAATGAATTCTTTCGTACGACCAAATATTTACTAGAATTATCATAAAAAATCATATTAGTTCCTCATCCAAAGGTTTACTCTATAAATGCGAAGCTTTCTTGATTCAGCCAACCCGTATTTACATCATTTGAAATATCAACACCATAACCAACAGGACATAGTAGCATCTAGTTGAGAGTAATTCTACATTGTTAATAATAGAAAAGAAATTAATTTTGCAACACATACTACTACTTTAGGCCATGCTACTTCATCATTGTTTTCAATTTTCACCCCCAAAAGCTCAGTTTAAACCCCGAACAAGTATAAACAATCAATAATTCTAACTTGAATGGCATAAACAACTTGCAGAGGACATGAATTAATTAACACAAACAACATATCAATAATTCTTACTAAAATTCACACAAACTAGTAAACAAACATTCTCGTAGATTAATCTAAACGCCTATACTACAACAACCAATTGACAATTCGGGTTTTCAATTGGCTCACCCTCAACCTCCTATCACCACTACAAATCAATCCAGTACAAAAATGAATGAAATATGTAACAACATTAAATGTTAAATTTATGAAAAAGACTGCATACATACCACATGCAATACTACACTCATCATTGGTGGCGCTAGCTTGATTAGCATTGCATTTTATACCTAATTCAAATAAAACACATTAATTCCCCTACAACCAAAACACAAAATTAAAGTAACAAAAAATAATTATAATTATAAACACTCACAAAGATCCATAATATGATTCTTAAAAATAGCACAGTTGTCCACAACGATATGTGCATCAGACAATCAAAGTTTAATAATTCAATTAACTACAAACATATGATCCAAGTATCCCAATAAATAACCAATTACATCAACAAGACATCAAATTACACACATTGCCGTCGAAAAAAAAATAGACATCAAATTACTTTTATATTACATTTACTTTCATTTTAATAGCAACCAAACAAGGAAATTTACTTACTTTCATTTTAATAACAACCAAACAAGGAAATTTACACTCAATATATAACATTTACTTTCATTTTAATAGCAACCAAACAAGGAAATTTACTTACTTTCATTTTAATAACAACCAAATAAGAAAATTTACAATCAATATATATCAAAACTAATTTGATGTCTTCAACCATAAAATCTCGCTTTAATAACTTCCAATTACACGTAACCCCAATTTTTTAAACCCTAAGTAGCTAAGACACCATGATCACTCGTATGGTATTCAACATTGCAAACAATAGCCAATTCAGGGATAGATCTGAGAGGAAGGACATTTCCCACCATAAGATTGAGCTTCTTCTGACAGAAAATAAATCCCGCAATCCCGGCCGTAAAAACATAACATCTCAATGAAGAACTTAGTCACGTGATCACTAATGAAGAATATTAGCCTTCTTCTCAACGAAAACAGATCCAGCAATATGGAAGGGGAAACAATGAGAGTAATGTATGAGCCATGGTTTCTCAAGTACAAAGTTGATCTTTATGTTTTCGGGTCATGTTCATACATATGAACGATCGGTATGTGTGCCAAACATTTCTTACAACATTGTAAATGGAATGTGTGCTCCAATGATTGACTAGTCACATAATCATTAGCGACGACGAAAATATCGATGGTAAAACAAATGTCTACTAGTCAATTTCGGACAATCGGGAACCCCGATGAGGACATAAACACTTCATATAAGTTATGTTTTAACCTCTTGAGGAGTTTATGTCTGCCTCTTTCACGAAAACTCGGTTGCTATTTTCAGCTTTTGCCCCTTAAATCATATTTTTAACACCAAAACAAGCATAACTAATCAATTTTGAAAACTGAATCCGACGAGGTCACAATGACTTCTCTTAGATTACCTTGGTACCTTTTGGAGTATTTGTCTCTACTAGCACTACTTCATTGTTGTTTTCAATTTTCACCCCCAAAAAGCCCAGTTTAAACACCAAAACGAATGTTTACTAGTCAATTTCAAAAGTCAAGAGTTAAATGAGGACACGTATACTTCCTACAAATAATTTTTTACCTCTGTGGATGTTCATACCTCTATTTGGGACACTTGTTTTCTATTTTGAGTTTTCACCGCTAAATCCCAATTTTAAGCCCAGAATGACAGTATACTAATCAATTTTCAATTTCAAGAGTCTCATTTGGACACAATCTAATTCTAACTTGAATGGCATGAGCTGCTTGTAAAGGACATGAATTAATGAACATAAACAAACATATCAATAATTCTAATAAAAATTTACACAAACAAGTGTACAAATGTTCTTATAATTTAATATTAAAACTATACTACCACTACAAATCAGTACAAAAACTAATACTATAAATTAATAATCAAGAATTAAAATTACCTTTTATCTTTATCATGTCGACCATACTATAACTTGAACCCACGGGGCTAGATCAAATACTTAAATGCCAATGAACCCTGTCAAATACCCATCGATAAAAAACAAATGATTTCCATTGAATATCCAGGGCTAGGGTTAGGGAAACGAATGGATTTGTAAACAACGAGCAACGAAGACAATAGATTTAGGGCGACGGCGCGGCTGAGGGGAGGTAGAGGAAGAGGGCGGCGCGAGAGGAAGAGGGAGAGGGAGAGATGCAGCTGAAGGATAGGAAGATAGAGAGGGAGAGGCGGAGAGAGAGATCCAGCAGCGAGAGGCGTGTGTGATTGTTATTTTTTTCTGTTGTCTTTTCTTGTGGGTAGGTAGAATTCTCAGCGCGGCAGTGAAATTTTTTTAAGAGGGAACCGAAATTCTGCTTAGTGTATACAATCTGCCCAAATGATCCCAAACATCCTTTGCATAATCATACTTAGCCAACTGCATACCTATGGAAGGCGCAGCGGAATTGTTGATCCAAGTGATGATTTTCGAGTTATTTGCTTCCCAAACATCCAACAAGTCTACATATTTTTCAACGTTCATCTTATCATTAGGTTTACTTAAGTCACCATTAATGTAACCCCAAAGCTTCTTCCCCTTCAAAAAATTCTTCATAACATAACTCCAATACGTATAATTTTTTCCATCTAATCTCACACTAATCAATTGCATCGAATCATATCTCTCACCAGCCATTGCGAAAATAAACAATCAAACAGTACCCAAACATAATCAAATCGAACGAACTAAACAATTAATCGAACAAACAGGAGGGAAAACGGTCATCAATACCTTCGAAACAGTCGAGCGAACAGAAAAAGTACCATGATAACATATCAAAGATATACGATCAATGGAAAAGAGAAAATAGGGGTTAGGGTTTCATATTAACATAAACTAGAATACCATATAATGAGAAAAAGGAAAGAGAATACATGACTTACTACAATCACCTAACAATAAAATACCCTTAATACTAAATAAAACAGTAATATAATACCCTTTACTGGGCAAGTGGTTGTGGCGGTTTAGTAAAGAAGACGACAGACTTTGGAGGAAAGTGGTGGTTGCTAGGTATGGGACTGGCACTTTTGGGTGGGGTCCTTCTGTGGGAAGCGGTGCTCATGGCGTGGGATGGTGGAGGCACATTGCGATGGGATGGGGGAAGTTCTTTGGGTTCACCTCTTACCAGCTTGGGAGCGGGGATCGTATTAGGTTTTGGAAGGATAATTGGGGAGAGGGGGGATCCTTGGATGTTCTTTTCCTGGGGATGTTCCGGATTGGGAGAGACAGTGAGGGGTCAGTTGAGGGTCATCGGCGGAGGATTGGGGATCGCGCTGTGTGGGATCCTAAGTTTAGGAGGAGGCTTCGGGATTGGGAGCTGGAGGAGGCGGAGGAGTTCTTTAAGTGGCTGAATTTGGCGCCTAACCCGTCCTCTGGGGCTGATGGGTTGAGGTGGTCGAGGTCTCATGATGGCCTTTTTTCTGTTAAAAGCTATTATCTTGGGCTGAGGGGCGATGGGGGTGCCTCTTTCCCCTGGAAGGCCATTTGGAAGAGTCATGCGCCTTCGAAGGTTTGCTTCTTTGTGTGGACCGCTGCCAGACAGGCTATCTTGACTATCGAGGGGCTTCAGAAGAGAGGGAGGAGGTTGGCCAGCAGGTGTTGGTTGTGTAAGAAGGAGGAGGAAACGTCCAATCACCTCCTTCTCCACTGTCATGTGACTAGGGGCCTTTGGGACCTGTTCTTCACGCTTTGTCAGTTTCATTGGGTTATGCCTCATTCGGTCTGCGATATGTTGGCGGCTTGGAGGAGCCCTAGAGGTTGGACTGGGCCGAGGATCCTGTTTAGGATGGTTCCTCATTGTATTCTTTGGTCTGTCTGGCAGGAGAGAAACAGGAGATGCTTCGAGGGGGTCGAAATTGATCCCTCTCGAGTTCGGTACAATTTTTTGAGCCTTCTTCTTACCTGGTTTAGGAAAAGGCATGACTCATCGCTAGATCATTTTATTGACTTTTTGGAGGAATTTTAGGTGGTAGGCTTGGGTGTTCTGGGCTTTGGCCCTTTATTTTTGTGCTTGGTATACTTCCTGTATACGGGATTCCGTCCCCTTAGGCGGGTTACTTTTTATGGTATCATTTGCTTATCAAAAAAAAAATATATAAATAAAATGATTTTAACAACTATAAACGAAAATAATTAACGACATAATGAAAACACATACAGAACGAAATTTAGGGTAGAAGTAAAAAAAAATGGGTAAGAAATTCTGATGCTTTTCAATTTATGGAATCACATTCAATACCATTCCAACGCAACAAATACATATATAAATCTGAACTCCTAACAACGAAACTAAAGGATCTCAGCGGGTACACTTAAAAAAGGTTTAAACGTCATCACCAACCCAATAATCTCAACCACATTAAGTATGAAGAAAATCATCTGATCACCAGGGAAAAATGTAGCCTGCTGTCGCTTTTGCGCCCACGCGAACAACGACCCACCCGCCGCTGGCCCAACCGCTTTAAACAACGACATCGCGGCCAGCGCTAACCCATTCGCCGCCCCTCTTTGCTCCGCACTCACAGCTCTGTTTTGTAACAGAAACAGCCCTGTCACAATTGTTATACTAAACACATTCTTTAGAATAGAAGCCATATCAACCGTCAACGTGAGCGCCAACCCAGATAACATAGCCATGTAAGGGTAACTCCACAATAAAGGTATTGTTAACCCAGCTGAAATTCTAGCTATAACTATAGGTCCAATTAATCTCTCAACAAATGGATACAAAAATAACTGAAACAGTAATAAACCCAACCCGGATAGAGCCAGAACCTCACCCACGTCAGCTGACGTATAATTCAACCCACCCAATCTCTTTGGACTCACTGCCCATAAAGAGAATATCTCACCATATGCCATATCAACTAGTGAAAAAACACAATATACAATCACGGACGACATTAACGCCCAGTTCTTGAACAGACTCTCTTTTGTATTGACATATCCTTTGATTTCGTTCTCAACGTCACATTTGTTGTCTTTATGTACGTGGATTGTTTCGGGTAGCCAGATGCAAATTATGGATACTACCACCGCAAATAAAGATATTATAAGACAAGGTAAGAAATAAGGAAATCTACCAAGTAAAGATTCATTAGAGAATATATTTGGGTATTTTTCAGCAGGTTGTGCTAAATATCCCCCGATGGCTGGACCTATGACTAAACCAATCCCCCACGATGTGCTTATTAGTGACATCCCCAAAGCTTGGTGTTCAACACGGCAAACTTCTGAGGCGTAAGCTTTGATGGGTCCTAGGATTCCACATAAGCTTCCTAGAAGGAATCTAGTGAGAATGGCCATCCATATATTTTTAGAGAGCCCGAATAAAGTATTCAAAACTGCTACGACAATAGCGCCACTCATTAAAACGGGTTTTCTTCCGTATTTATCGGCCACCATACCCCACCAAACAGCAGTTATGGCTCTTCCGAACATGAAAGCAGATCCTACATAGCCGGCGTAGTAACCAATATCTTCTTCAGTTTGGGCCACGTGGAAGTCTCTAATCATGAAATAAAGGAAAGGGAAGAGGGAAGATATGGGTAAAGCAGCACAAAGGGTGACGATCCATATGTAGAAAAGGTGTTTGTAAGGGATATTTGGGTTTGATTGTTTGAGGCGGTCGATTTTGCAACCAGGGCAGTTTTCGTAGTATGGGAGGTCTTCATGGATCTTGGGTAGCAGAGGTTGTGTGCTTTCTGCCATTTGATCAAGATTCACGGCCACAACCCTGATATATATAAATGATTGAGAGGAAGTGTTTCTCTCTCTTATAATTTCTTTTTAAAAGATGTAGGGGTGGTTAAAAGGTGGCGTCGCTTGGCAAGGCGTTTTTAAGTCGGTCGTGTGTCATTTCGAAGAAGCTCCTTTTCCAGGCGGCATAAGATAATTTCCGTAAATTTATATTTACTATTAGGTGTCCACGTGCTTTGCATGTATAATCAAATTCAAACAGTCAATTTAAATATAAAAAGCAGAAAAAAAAATATCTCAAGTACTCACATTCATTACCATCTAAAAAAAATAGATACCAATGATATTTTGTTTCGATAAATACGTTCAAAAGATGGTAATAAAAAGAAATGTCCAACGGAACATAAATATAGTTTCAACACGATAAAATTTCAAAACTTAGGCAGTAAAAACTATTAAAAATCCAAGAACACATGTGATAAACCATGGATTTCACAGCAGCCCAATTCAGGAGCTCAAATTTGTTATTTTTAGTGTTTATTACCTAGGCTTGTTTCATTAGCTTTCTCTACTTTGTGCGCAATAAAATGGTCAACCTTGCGATCAGAATCCCTTAATGCGTTGTATTTGATGTAGAACTTGAACAATTTTCTAAGGCAAATATATAGCCCTCAAATGTGCCAAGAATGCATAATAGCCTGTGGAAGAAGTTAACGTTTAGTGATGATAAGAATACGAATATAATAAATTATGAATAAAAGTTAGTTAAACCAAGACCAATTTTGAGTAAGAACCATTGTTCCTCTTTTTTTGGAATTGATGAAAGTTCCAACTAAACACCCCTATCAAAGATTTTGCCCCATAAAAAAGTGTGACAATTGCTTGATAGTACTCACCGTGGACCAACATTTACAAATAAATTATTGAGGTAAAAACAAAAAAATGTAACCATGAACTTTGTCTACCAAGGTTAATTTCCTACCCATTCCCCACTTTTCATGGTAATTAGACAATTCAACTAAGATCCAAAAGTCTAGAGAAGTTCAAATATCACAAAATTATCCTAAATTTATATTGAATTTTAAATATCACAAAATTATTCTAAATTAATCATTTCATCCAATTTAAACTTTCACCAATCTCGCCTAGAAATAGGTAATGAAATCGAAGAATATAAGATAATTAACTAATACAATATCTCAAGGCATGTCAATATCACACCTTTTATCATAAAATAATTTTTCGCAATAATCTAAAAAGAACCTGAGAAACTTTTATATGATAAAACATTCTTGAGCTAAAAGAACATTCTCTGTGATTGATCTGCCTTTGATAAAACCAGATTGTACTGGAGATATGATTTGGCATAGCAAGTTTGCAACTCTATCATTCAAAATTCTAGAAAAAAATTTGTTTATAAAGTTTTGCATACTTATAGGCCTAAAATCATTGAAATACTTAGGGTTTTCAACTTTAGGAATCAAGGCAATCTTTGTGGTTGTAGTGATTTTTGGGAGAGTGTAACCTGCAAATAAGCTGTGGACTGTTTTTAAAACATCAATTTTAATATCATCCCAAAAAAATTTAAAGAAGAAACCATTGAGACCATCAACTCCCGGACCACTTGAGGCATTTAGACCCTTCACTGCTTGTTCTACTTCATCCAGGTTTGGCCATGAGATAAGTTGAGAATTCATCTCCTCTGTAATTGATTGAGGAACACATTTCAATAGGAGCTCTTCCCCTTCTGGATTTACCAATTCATTTGATTGAAATACTTTTGAGAAATAATCAATAGCAGCTGCTTAAATGTCCTCTTTTGAATAAGCCCAAGAACCATCTTTCTTTTTTATTTTTGAAATACTGAGTCTTCTGTACTTGCTTCTAACACGTCTGTAGAAATAAGAAGTATTTCGATCACCTTCCAGATTCCATTTTTCATTAGCTTTCTGGGCCCAAAACTCATGTTCGTTCTTCAAGCTACTATTATACATGGTTGTGGCCTTTGACAACTCCTCCTGATTGAGCTCGGAAGGATCTTGTTCAAAAGCAACCTCAGCTTGCAATAGAGAATCCTCTGCATTCCTAGCATTCTGAAAAAGATCCCCATAACAAGTTTTACTCCATTTGCTGAACTTCCCTCTTATGGCTTTTAACTTCAAAGAAATAGCCAAAATTGGATTGCTGCAGTATACTTCCTTCCAAGTTGATCTAACTATGTTGATACACTCTTCCTTTTCAGTCCAAAATTTTAGGAAACTGAAAGTTTTATGGGGCAAAGAGTTTACAGTCTTACCTGACAAAAGGAGGGGGTTATGATCAAACATGCTTCTATTTAAATGTTTGACTTCCCAAGCAATACCCAACTCGAGACATTTTGAATTCATCAAGACCCTATCCAATCTACACCATATGCTACTATCATGGCTTCTTTTATTAAACCAGGTAAATTTTGATCCTATAAAGCCCATATCAATTAGCCCATTAGAATCAATACACTCTCGAAATTCATACATAGCACTAATATTCACTTGGTTCCCGCCTTCTTTCTCAGACTTATCAGTAATGATGTTGAAATCACCAGCTATCATCCATGCTACATCCATATCCATGGCAGATAGGTCCAACCACAAATGCCTTCTTTCATTCCGAATGCAACTTGCATAAACAAAGCTACATTGAATAGTAGAGTTATTCCCTTCAAGTTGGACATGGAAGGTGATACACTGAGACTTATCTGACAAACATTCCCAAGTTACACCTGCCTTGAAAAAACACCATATTTTACTTTTATAGTTTGATTTACAGGAGGCATATCCCAATTTTATCATGTAGCTTCTAATTTTCTCCATATCAAGCTTTGGTTCTAACACAGCTAGAACTTGCATTTGATGAATTCTCTATAGTCTTTTTAATCTCCTTATTGCCCCTTTCTTTGAGATACCCCTTATATTCCAAATTATTGCTTCGATCATTTGGAACAATTAGAATTTTTTGAGTTCGAGCTAGACCTTAAAATTCTTATTGAATTACTTCCTACTGCCAACTTGAAACCACCATGTATTGACCTTCTTTTCTTCCTTGTAACTGTAATAAAACATTCTTGCTGTTCTTTATTTGATTGGGGAATGCTTTCACCATTTATTGGAGACTGATCTTCTTTATAACCTTCTTTACTACTAATTGAACTCTCAGGAACCTAACATACTTTCCCCTTATGTTGCACTTCAATTGTGTTAGATTCAAAATAATCTCCCACTTGAATGACATTATCTTCCATAGTCTGTATGTTTTCTTCTAACAAAATTGGTGAAGAAGTTACCTCCTGGATCTCTGGTATCTTCTCTTCTGCTACTGACTGCTTGTGTTCAATCTTAAAGAAGGAGGATATTAATGGTTGTGTTGAATTTCTAGACTTAGTAACTTTTCTATATTTAATTTCCCCTTCTTCAATATCAGTTTCTTCTGAGCTTCCTTGTTGACCAGGGTTGTCCTCTTTATCTGTGATTACTACAGTTTGTTGATTCCCAAATGACTTTCGAACCCATTCCTTTGTAGACTCTTTCTGGGGCATCATGAAATTTTGTGCAGAAGTAGGTTTGTCACCCACTGTTCTTGGTTCAACCTCCTTTTTTAAATGACACTTTTCATGTAAATGACCTTTCTTTTCGCAAAAGAAACAAAATGGGGGTAAGTCCTCATAGACTATAGGCTGCCAGAATCCGGTTCCTTTGTTCTTGTTGCCTAGCCAAATTCTTGATGGAAGAGTTTTTTTGAGATCAACTTCTACACAAATTCTTGCCACACTAGGTCTCACTAGAGAATCAGTAGCACTGTCTACCTTGAGGGGATTGCCTACCACTTGCCCAATAGAGAATAGAGCATTCTTATTATACAAATGAATAGGGAGAAGAGGTAGCAGGATCCAAGCAGGTACAATCGATGATTCTTTATTTGGATGGAATTCAGGATCCCATTTGAAAGTTCTCATGGGGCATCTATAAATGAACCAAGTCTCTTTTAACCATAGCCGATGAAAATCTTCCTCATGGTCCAAACGAATCAGGACGTGTTTCTGATCAATGAGGCCAATGTTGAATGAGGCTTTCAGTTGAAGGGAGGAGAAAAACTTACGAATATCATCAATAGAGGGTCTACCATGTGAGAACTTGCCAACCAATGTAAATTTAAATGGGATTGCCAGTTCTTGTATTGTTGAATCTTCAAGAATCAGGATTGGTTCTCCTTTAAAAGAAGATACTTGTTACAGGGAAAAAGAAGAAACTTTCTTAGAGCACACAGCATCTGCAAAGGACTTGGGTTGCAAGGTTTGCTGAACAGGTTTTATGATGTGGGAGGATTCAGGATGAAGGGAAGGAGATGATATGAACGCTTGCATGGCCTCCCCTCCAAGAGGAGGGGGAAGATACTCCATGCAAACCCTAAACGGCTAGAGAGAAGGGCTTTGTGTGTATTAGGATATTACATTTGATACCTCATATCTGATATATACCTCTTATCTGATACCTCATATCTGATATATACCTCATATCTAATACCTCATATCTGATATATTTGGTATGTTGTTATTTCAAACCTCATATCTGATATATGTTGTTGTTTTAAACCTCATATACTGATATATATGAGGTACTTGATGATACATTTGATACCTCATATCTGATAGCTGATATATACCTCATATTTGATATATACCTCATATCTGATACCTGATACATTTGATACCTCATATCTGATATATACCTCTTATCGGATACCTCATATCTGATATGTATTTGATATATACCTCATATCTGATACCTCATATATATCTGATATATACCTTATATACAAGAACTACCTCAGATACTACATTTGAATTGAATAGATATGAGGTACTTGATGATACATTTGATACCTCACATACTACTACCTCAGTACTACCTCAGATACCTCAGATACTACTACATATGAACTGAATAGATGATACATTTGATAACTTATGGTAGTTGATGAACTTATTCTACATTTTATTTGAGAAGTTATTACATCTCATATCTGTTGTACCACTTTGAGCACAAATGATACTGAAAATAATATCTGTTGTACTGATTTGAGCTGTATCTGTTGTACTTAAAATGTTGTACTGAAATCAATTCATGTTTTGTTTATATGATACTAAAGTTAGTGGATGCATATAATTTTTGTTTATGATTTCAGAGATGGCCCAAAATCGAGTCAATGTTCCTTTTCGACCACCAAAAGTAAATGTACCAATCAATCTAGAAACCCCTGACTCACAAGTTGAAGTACCTTGTAAGGCGCCACAAGTGCATTGGACAGATAAATTGGATGGGTGCATGATGTCTGCTCTTATGGGTGAGGTACTTGCTGGAACAAAGAAGGATGATAATAGTTTCACATCTGCGTATATGAAAATCGTAATTGATGCTGTCAAGAATGACTGTCATGTCATAGTGGGAGTCTCTCACATCCACTCACGTTTGAAGACTCTTAAAAAAGAGTATAGGGAAGTGCACGAGCTATTACAAGTCAGTGGATTTGGATTTGACGCAACTATGTCAACTGTAACTGCCGATCCAAGTGTGTTGGACGATTACGTCAAGGAACGTATTAAAGTGCATATTTATGGTATACCTTAAAAATACTAATGGTGACTCTAATGTTGGCAGAACAAGTCGGATGCTACGAAGATGAAAGGCAAGTGTTGCATATATTATCATGATCTTGCCACCGTATATGGCAACGACACCGTAACTGGGTCAAACTCTCAATCAGGTGGTGATTACTTCCCATCAATGGAAGATAAATGTGTAATGCAAGTTGTATTTATTAAAATCACGAGTTACCTCGTAAATGAAAATGACTAAAATATTTAATATTGTTCCAGGAATACCTCAACCAGAAGAAGATTTTGTTGACGTAACTGAAAATGAGTTCTCGGAGAGTGAATCAAACAACACCTCACCCCAACTAGGGAAACGTAAAGATCCCGGACAAGTACCAAGACCTATTACTATGCCAAGGCCAAAACATAAACGCAACAACATCTTGGATGAGAGTGCCCGTGCATTGGCCATTATTTTCAAATCCTCGCGGGTGATAGAAGTTGCTATGGACTCGGATGCAAAGCTGAACACCATAGATCATGTCAAATGGCAGGACATTCTTGATCACCTTGAGGCAATAGAATTGAGTGAAAGTGATATGTCGCGATTGCTTAGTACGTTTGAGGCGGATCAAGGACTGGCCTGAGTCTTCATGGGTATCACGAAGGAGGTGATTGCGAAGAGTTGGGCTCTAAATAAGCTATATGGGAATTAATCCCACTTTTTAGATCTATATTTTGAATGTTATTTTGTAATGGGAAC
Organism: Sambucus nigra; assembly: GCA_949130495.1. Taxonomy (NCBI): domain Eukaryota; kingdom Viridiplantae; phylum Streptophyta; class Magnoliopsida; order Dipsacales; family Adoxaceae; genus Sambucus; species Sambucus nigra. The sequence continues at coordinate 238,535,092 of OX422222.1, forward strand.
AAACATTGGGCTATGGCCCGAGTCTACATATGTTGTATTATATATTATGATATTATATTACATGCTAAGTTAGTGTGGCCAATTTTTGGGAACTCCTTTTTAATGTGGTATCTGATACTATAATTAACTCATTTATAAAATCCCCGATGTTATTATAATACGCCATTGTCATTATATTTGAAGATGAAAATGGAATACTTGAAATATTAACGTACATGTCATACTACATGAAAATGGAATACATGAAATATTAGAATTTTAACTAAACCACATTTTCAACACGAACATTTTTCTTGACACAAACTTCACACAGGAATCCATGATGAGCAGCAACGCGACATTTTTCTTCCCATGAGGCGTCGTGGGAGATCTATTACAAAATCACCGTCTAGGTCATCGTCTGAGTAGTCTGGCATATCTAGGCCAGATATGTAAAATGGATCAACAATGTTTTTCTTGAAATAATTTTTCGCATGGACGCGGTGTAGACGACGTTCCATTTGTTAGATTTCCATTTTCAAAAGACGGACAACTTCGTCTTGCTTTGACATGTCATTCAAGTGTATGGCTGACCTTGCTTGTGGAACTCGCAATCCATGCCATCTACAACAAACTTCAAGACCGCATATCCTGTCAAACAAACGCATCCACATTGCGTAACCTTCGAAAACGATCGAAGGTTACGCTCAGCTTGAGACGGTGGGTAAAATATCACATAACCAACGTAATCAGGAAATGGACTACTTGTGTTGATGGGCTTATTCTCAAACTTTCTTTTCTCACCATACCAAGTTATACCAGACGGGTCGACATAGGTACCGGGATTTGTCATCAAAATTTTCGGATGAAAATCTTCTACTTTCTCCCTACCATCGTAAAAACCACTTATCAATTTTTTTCCTTTCTTATGTGAAGTCATTTTTGGGTGATTGAAAACTTACTTGATAGCTTACCCCTTTTATAGAAAGTATTACACAAGTAGGGGGAAATTTGAAATTTGAATTTCAAAATTTCAAATTCAAATTGAAATCTGATTGTATAACACGATTCCACAACATTAACAACGGGGCTTTTTAAACTAATCAATTCCACATTATTTTATCAACGGGTCATTTAAATTTCAACAGATTTTGGCCAAATAAATGTGCTATCATCTGAAATAGATTTTGTCCAAACAAATGCCATTTTTGGTACTTTATCCAATAAAATTAAATACAAATGTGCATGACAGTAACTATGTCCAATAATTTTTTTTGGTTCATCCACATTCAAAGGAAACATCCAACTTGACTCGCATCCGAAATTACGTCGTTAATTCAGAAAATGAAAAATAAAACGTAAGTAAACTAAATTGATTATAAGGCAAACGTGTAAAATGGCAAGAATTTGTCAACAATATATTGGAAAAGTTTGTATTTGTCATGATAAATTTTGACTATCAAACAACATGAGTAGGAAAATAGGTGTCTTTCAGTAGACAAACTATGCCTATCAACTAAAAAAAGATGGCAAATATAGTTTTTGTCAGCCTGGAAATAAAGCATATCAAATAGCACGAAATCGTCTTTGCCTAGGCAAATTTTGCCATGCCAACCCTTTTGCCACAAGCCAAGCAAACGGACCCTTAATCTCTTTTCATCATTCTTCACTCAAAACACATTACACAATGCTATTAATACTATTACATCTATATAATGTTTTTATTTCCAGAAAAAGTTAAAAAAGTGTTCAAAATTTCAAATTGTTTTATATTTTTTTTTTGTTAAAAAATATTTTTAACGTTGTATTTATAGAAAAAAACATTAATTTTTTATGTGTAAATGACACAAAAGTTTTTTAAACTAAGAGCAAAAAAGATATGTACATTTTTTTTAGAAATAAAGTACGTACAACTTTTTTGAAGTTTTTTTATTATAAAAAATAGTGTTTAAGTTAAAAAGCTTTTCAAATTTTCAAAATTGACTTTAATATAAATAAAAAAAGGTTTTGCTTATAAAAACATTTTTAACGTTTTATTTATTAAAAAAACTTTAAGTTTGTATCTATAAATGACGTACAGTTTTTTAAACTAGAGGAAAAATAAAAACATGTATAAATTTTTTATATAAAATATGTACAGTTGTTTTGCAGTTTTTATTTATAAAAAATAATTTTTATATAATAAAAACATTTATACATAATAGACAAATTTTATTTCTGAAAAAATTAATCTTTTATAATGACTTTAAAATAAGATATTGAATTTATGATATATACTAATTTTTATAATTATCATTATATTTGTTTATTGTACATCGCATGCGCATCGCATAAGTTATACATTAGTGTTAATTAACGCTAAACCACCCGATTTAATTTCCATCACTAATTAGCCTCTCCCTTTATAAATGTCTCAATCAATGAGGACTCTCCATCCTGATCTATATTTTCTATTAAACGTACACAAGCCATCCCTCGATGAACACCATAAGTTTCTAATAAAGTTTGTACCTCTGTGACTCGTCCTTATGTTGAGATAAACCGAAATCCCTTAATTTTGTAACCCTGTCTCGGACGGTCTCTCAATCTCATATCCATCTCTCAAACAATATCTCAAATCCTTTTGTCAATCAACCTCTTAATCTCACAGTCGGCGGCATCACAAACAGCAACGGCGTCATGCACGGCTGCCGACGGCATTCACACATAGGTATTTTTCACCCCCACTCTCTCTCTCTCTCTCTCTCCCTGTATATATATATATATATATATATATATATATATATATATATATATATATATATATATATTGATGGGGCTATGTTGATAAGTTGTTGGATATGTATATATTTCTCATCTTTCTTTATTATGGCAATTGTGTTAGGTATAAATCAAGGTTGGCCACCTACCCCACTACTTCATTGAAGTCTTTCCATTGAGGTCATGCATGACCTCAATGAAAGCCCTTCTCTCCCCTATAAATATAACCCAAGTTTGGGTTGTGAAGATATAACCAAACACACACAATCAGATATAGAAAGAGAGAGAAGAGTGAGATATAATTGTGAGAGTTGAGCAGAAAAAGAGATTACAATAATTGTAAAACTCCATCCTCCTTCATAATAATATTTCCTCGCACCCCATGGATGTAGGCAAGTTGCTGAACCACGTAAATAAGGTCTCATTTGTGTGTGTGAATTTTTCCGGCAGCCTAACAAGTGGTATCAGAGCCTTGGTTGAAGTCTAGACCAATTTTTTAAAATTATCTCAAATTTTGGTAGAATTTTTTTTCTCAAAATTCAGTTTTGAGTACACCATTGGAAAGCTCTCGTTCCAAGGATTCCGAAACATATTTTTTCAAAAATTTTCGACCACTAGAAGACTTCGAAAAGTCTCGTCAAAAATTCGCCGAAAAACACCCAGAAACGCCAGAAAAACCAGTTCGGCAACCGGAGAAGACAAGCCCAGTCAACACTCAGTCAGCTGCCCAATTAGCGCCCAGTCAGCACCACATCAGCTACCGAGTCAATGCTCAGTCAGCACCTAGTTAATTGCCCAATCAGCGCCCAGTCAACGACACGTCAGCATAAGTTTTTTGTAATTACAGTTTACCCCAGAACTTTTTAGAAATTATAGTTTGATCCCAGAACTTTTTAGAAAATACGGTTTGACCCGTGGTTATTTTTTTGAGATTTTTTCCTACTCTTTTATCCGATTTCGAAAAAAGTGGTAGTTGTTCTTAGCCAAATCAACCATTTCGTACGCAACCGCGCACTCAGAATTGTTTAATTCTGAACCAAAGGACACAAAGTCCTTGATTTAAAGCTCAGACAGTTATAAAAAGTCACGATGACCACCGCTACTTCAACCTCCATATCTATGATCCATCTTACGGCCTACAATTACACCATTTGGAAGCCTAGGATGGAGGACAGACTCTACTGCAATTATCTGTATGATGTCCTGAACCACAAAAGGGTTCAGCCTACAACCACGACTGCCATGGAATGGACGAAATCCAACAGAAAGACGATTGGAGAAATTCGGGAGTGGATTGATTAGTCAATTTTTCACCATGTTGAGAAGGAGACAGACGCACACAAGCTGTGGACAGCTCTGGAGACACTGTACCAGTCTAAAACATCACGAAACAAAGCTCTTCTGATGTGAAAATTAGTGAATCTGAAGTACCGAGATAACAAGTCCATCAATGAAGATACCAGTGAGTTCCAAGACTTGGTAAATGAACTTGCCACTGCCCAAATGGACTTAGAATATTAATTGCAAGCCTTGCTACTTCTCAGTTCTCTACCGAATAGCTGGGAAACTTTGGTGGTGTCCATGAACAACTCCGCACCCGATGGGAAGCTGACAATGAGCGGAGTTAAAGACGCCCTACTCCACAAAGAGGCAAGAAGGAGAAGCTCAGACCAAGACATTGGCCAAGCTCTTGTTTCAAAAACAAAAGAGTATAAGGGGCAAGGCAAATACAGAGGCAGAGGCAGAAGTCGAGGCAGAAGCCAAGTTAGAAGCAGAGGAAGATCTCAGGAGTCGGGCACAATCAGAAAGACCCTCAAGTGCTATCATTGTGGCATTAAAGGACACATACAGAGAGATTGCCGAAAGATAAAAAGAGAGCAAGGCAATCATCATAGACAAGACAACGATAACACAACAATTGCAGTCTCTGGAGAACTACAATTATTCTCCTGTGAAGAAGAATAGTGATTACACGTCGCAGATCAGGATTCTGAGTGGGTGGTAGATACAATAACATCTTACCATGCCACATCACATAAAGAGTTCTTCACCAGCTACAGCTCTGGCAAGTTTGGCATAGTAAGGATAGGCAACACTAGTTGCTCAAGTATTATTGGAGTTGGAGATATCCATGTCAAGACTAAAGTGGGATGTACCTTGATTTTGAAGGACGTAAGACACGTGCCTGACCTCCGACTCAATCTCATATTAGGGACGGTCCTAGACAAACAGGGCTACGAAAGCTACTTCGGTAACAACACCTGGAAAATAATGAAGGGTGTGATGATTGTTGCGAAAGGACGTATTTATGAAACGCTGTACAAAACACACTTGAAGATTATCGCTGGATGCCTCAATATAACTGAGAATGAGGCATCACCAAATCTATGGCATGACAGATTGGGCCATACAAGCGAGAAGAACCTGCAAATACTGTCAAAGAGGTCCCTAATTCCAGTATCGAAGGGAACATCTTTGAACCCGTGCAATCACTACCTATTCGGGAAGCAACGCAGGGTGTCATTTCAGTCATCCTGAAAAAGAAGAAGAACAGATCCATTGAGCCTAGTCCACTCAGATATTTGTGGACCTATAGAAGTTGATTCTATAGGAGGAAATAGATACTTTCTCACTTTTATTGATGATGCAACAAGAAAGGTGTGGGTGTATTGATTATAGACTAAGGATCAAGCCCTTGAGTACTTTAAGAAATTCCTTGTCATGGTCGAGCGGGAGAGCAGAAAACTATTGAAGTGCCTCCGGACAGCCAATGGTGGCGAGTATGCTTCAAGGGAGTTCAAAGCATACCCCGCAAGTCTAGGAATCAGAAATGAGAAGACGGTCCCATGAACACCACAACATAATGGTGTAGTAGAGAGGATAAACCAGACTATTATAGAGAAAGTTCGATGCATGATGAATAAGTCGAAGTTGCCAAAGCCTTTCTGGGGAGAAGGTGTCAAAGTAGCGGTCTACCTAATCAACCGATCGCCATCCACACCATTGAACTTTAAAATTCTAGAGAAATAGTGGTTTATAGGAAATACTTCTTACTATCATCTGAGAGTGTTTGGGTGCAAAGCATTTGCACACATCTCCAAGGAAAAGCGGACAAAGCTGGACTACAAGTCTACCTCATGTATCTTCATTGGATACGGAGATGATCAGTTCGGATACAGACTGTGGGACGTTAAAAATAAAAAGATGATTCAAAGAAGAGATGTTATGTTCCAAGAGAATAATTTCCAAGTAGAGAATGATAGTCCCACAAAGACAAGTTCCATCGAAACAGCCATTATTCCAAAACTAGAACCAGTACCACCAGCACAACTAGAAGCACCAGAAGACCAAGTACCAAATGAGTCAGATGAAGAAGATATTAATGAAGAGGGTATTGAGCAGGGGGAGCAAGACCTGCCAGAAGAAGAAGGACCTCAGCTGAGAAGGTTAGAGAGAGTACTAGTTCCATCAACCAGATATCCACCATCAGATTATCAATAATTGCTCACTGATGAAGGGGAGCCTCAGAGTTACCTGGAGGCACAGACTCATATCGATAAAGCCAGCTGGACACAGGCAATGCAAGAAGAGATGAGTTCCTTGTATAAGAATCAAACCTACGAGCTGGTGAAGATGCCCAATGGAAAGAGAGCGCTCAAGAACAAATAGATCTTCAAGCTAAAGAAAGATGATACTGGAAAGCTGGTGAAGCACAAGACAACACTAGTCGTCAAAGGACTCAGATTGACTTTGACGAGATATTTTCCTCAATAGAGAAAATGACTTCAGTCCGCATAGCACTGGGCCTAGTTGCCAGCATAAATCTAGAGTTAGAACAGATGGATGTCAAGACTACCTTCCTTCACGAAGACTTGGAGGAAGAGATCTACATGGAGCAATCAGAAGGTTTTGAAGTCAAGGGGAAAGAGAACATGGTCTGTAAACTGAAAAAGATCCTGTACGGGCTCAAATAGGCACCAAGGCAATGGTACAAAAAGTTCAACTCTTTTATGGTGGAGCATAACTACAGTCGAACTGCTGCAGATCAATGTGTTTATATCAAGAAATTCTCGAATGGTAACTTCATTATGCTCCTGTTACATGTAGAAGATATGTTAATTATCGAGAAAGAAATTAGTGAGATTCGAAAGCTAAAGAACAATCTGTCAATGTTCTTCGAGATGAAAGACCTAGGTCCAGCTCAGCAGATCCTAGGTATGAAGATTGTGTGTGACAAGAATGCCAGGAAGATATGGTTGTCATGGGAATAGTATGTTGAATGGGTTCTACAAAAGTTTAACTTGAGTGGAGCCAAGCTAGTGGGTACACCACTGGCCAGTCATTTTCAGCTGAGCAAGAGTACATGTCCTTCCTCACAACAAGGAAGAAAAAAGATGGAAAATGTCCCCTACTCGTCAGCAGTTAGGAGTCTGATGTATGCAATAGTGTGTACAAGACCCGACATTGCTCATGCCATTAGAGTTGTGAGCAGATTTTTGTCCAACCTTGGAAAGGAGCATTGGGAAGACGTCAAGTGGATACTAAGATAATTGAAAGGAACCTTAAAGCTATGCGTATGCTTTGGGGAAGAAAATCCAGTACTGAGGAGCTTCACAGATTCAGACATGGCAGGAGACCTTGATGGTAGGAAATCTACATCGGGGTTCGTATTTACTTTCGCAGGAGGAGTGGTGTCATGGAAGTCAAAGTTACAGAAGTGTGTTTCTCTATCCACAACAGAAGCAGAGTATATTACCGCAGCAGATGCGATCAAGGAGATGTTATGGCTGCAATAATTCCTTCAGGAGCTAGGGTTATAGCAGAAGGAATACGAGATTCATTGCGACAGTCAGAGTGCTATTGATCTGAGCAAGAACTCTAGGTATCACTCCAGGACCAAGCACATATACATTCTCTATCATTGGATACGTGAAGTTATGGAATAGAGACTGCTGCAGATCATGAAGATTAACACAGACGAGAATCCGACGGATATGTTGACAAAGGTGGTAACGAGAGAGAAGTTTGAGCTATGCAGGGACATAGCCGGTATGGATTCTAAGAAGTTGAAGACGTTCTCCTCCGATGGGTATGAAGGGGGACAATTGTTAGGTACAATTGCAATAATGGGATTATTGCAATTGTTTGGTATCTATTCCCATCTTCGGCCAAAAGTTTCAAAAACAATTATTAGGGCCAATTCAAGGTTGGCCACCTAACCCACTACCTCAAAGTAGGTTGGCCACTTACCCCACTACCTCATTGAAGTCTTCCTACTGAGGTCATGAATGACCTCAATGGAAGCCCTTCTCTCCCCTATAAATATAACCCAAGTCTGGGGTGTGAAGATAGAACCAAACACACAAAAACAGATATAGAAAGAGAGAGAAGAGTGAGAAATAATTGTGAGAGTTGAGTAGAAAGAGAGATTACAATAATTGTAAAACTCCATCCTCCTTCATAATAGAATTTTCTTGCACCCCGTAGATGTAGGCAAGTTGTTGAACCACGTAAATAATGTCTCATTTGTGTGTGTGAATTTTTTCGGCAACCTAACAATTTGATCCTTATCGCCCCAGGATAAATTTTAAATCGAGTTGTCTTCGTAGATATTTTCATGGGTTTTGAGAATTGTATCGATGTTGGTGTGGTGATATAGTGAAGTTAGTGAAGTTGATGTGTTGTAACTTACTAAAAAAAATGTTAAAGGACATTAGGTTTGAACAAACAAGGTATGTTGACATTTGGGTTTTGTTGGATTTTGCAGAAACGAGGTTTGATTTTCAAACAAAAAGAAATGAAGAAAATTTGGGGTTTGATTTGGATTTCCTAATATATTGTCAAGAATTAGTAGGAAGTATGCTAACATTTTATTTATGAGAATATGATGCCATTTAAAAAAAAATTGTACCATTTCTTCATGGTTTTAAATGGATAAGTCTATTCTAATTCCCTTTATCTTTCTCTCTCTCTCTCTCTAGTTAATTACGTGTATCAATTTCTATCCCTCCCTCTTTACTACAAATCTCAGTCTCTCTACTTACCCTTTTCTATATCCATGAAGTAAAGATCAGAATGCTTCGACACCACTATGTTAGAGCATATGAACCCGCTCAACAATGATGTTTTTTTTTTATCAATTTTTGTCCCAAACACACAAATTCAATTTTAAACAAATTTTAGTCTTTGATTAAATTATGTGTGAAGGGAAATATGTGTTGTAAATATAACAATTTAAAATATGCATGCAAACAACATAAATATTGAGGAAAAATCCCTTTTCAGGGCAAAACCATTTAGTCAACAGTTTAGAGAGTTTTACAAGACTATCGACTTATAGACTACTTGATATAACCCACAAGTATAATGCACAGTGTCTTCAAAACCTATAAAAAAAATGGCTCAATCCAGAGTCGTCCACAAATGGTGGTCCACCCTCGGTATCCATTAATCAACCTTCAGCCTTCTTTATGCCTTTTCTACCATGATCATTCGGGTCACAAACTCAGCCGTTAAGATCTCTCTCCACAAAGTGTGTATAAGGATACCAAACTTTCTAAGGTTTTAAAGATTCACAAAATTATTTTGGGATGTAAAGTTGAATTAAAAAGTGTTTGGAAACCCAAAAGATGAAAAAACTTCGGTAAAAATATTATGGTTACGTTTTTTTCCAAAGTACCATGAAAAAGAACTCAAAACTGGTATTTATAGACGTTGCACAAATTTTCAGGCGATGACTCGTTCGAACGAAAATTCAAGTCGTTCGAACGAGATTGACATCTTGTTAGAATGAAAACCCAGATCATTCGAATGAGATAACCACCTCATTTGAACCGAGATCAAATGACCTTCTAACGAATTGAAATAGTGTTGTCTCATTATAGTTCATTCGATGTTGGATTTAACGAGGAATCAAACGACAAAGCAAAGTCGTTTGAACGAGATGCTGATCTTGTTTGAACGAGTTTGAAAAAATATATTTTTTAAACTTAAAAAAAAATCTAGCCTCGGTTTTAGAAAAAAAATACGTCCCAAATAAAATTATGAATGATTTTAAAATTGTAAAAGTTGTATACCTTTTTGAGATGTAGGGAAGTCTTCAATCTTGGAGATGTTAGAGTTCGGTTCATCGTATTGGCGCATGTCATTTTGTAATGGGATATGCCAAATATGCCAAAGTGCAAATAAAATAAATAAACAACCTAAGCTAAAATATTCGCTCTTACAAATCTCACCCTTTGGCTATTCCTATACAAAACTAATCGAAACCCAAATTACAAAAATTACTCCTCTATGAAAAAAAATCCTAATTCCCTTCCCAAACCCTATAAATTTAACGACATAGAGAAACTTGTCTTCAATATTCACTTGTTTTTCCCTTGGGCAATTTATCTTCATGCAATGCAATACATTCTTCCTCTTCAGTACCTACACACATGATGTAAAGAAAAATTACCCATGATGCAACGAGTTTGAAATAGAAAACAAAAACTCATAAAGAAATCTCCCCTATAAATCAAACTCATCATCAAATCAAATCTCCCACTTAATTTGTCCTCCCCCTATTTGTTTGAAAAAGACAAAGGAGTAGAAACCAAACATAAATAAATAAAGTATCATATAGAAGAAGTAAGATATCACCACAAAGATATGTAAACATCGCATATGTAATGATAATCTCAAAAGCAAACATTTACCAACTATTTTTAAAAAATTCAAAATTTTTCTCAAGTATAATTTTTTTCAAAAACAACACACCGTGAATTAGCACAAAAATATCTTAATCATGGAAGTGAAATGTAGGGGTGTGAACATAATCCATAGGTTAATCAACGTAGATAAACATATCACATGTACATCAAGGATTGAGACACCACTAACGATAGATCTCAAAGACTACCTTGGGTGTAAAATATTGTGAACTCGTGTGAAATTGACTTACCTAATAAACAAATCAAGACCGTAAGTTATTTTCAAACCAATAATGCCCAAAACTATGTATTATTTCTTTTTCGAGATTTTTATAGTTTGTGAAAATCCATTGATCTTTTACTTAACTCCCTCAATATCTCACATATAGCTATAATACTCTCAATTATTTTGAGAAAAGTAATGCTCATTTGTAGAGAAGCATCAATGTTCAAACAAAAAGGCCAGACACTTCTATTTTTATGTGCCTTTAATCTTTGTAAGCTTTTGTCATTGCAAATGGTGGCTTTTAATGTAAAGACTTTGTCTTTCGTATCTCCTTTCCATTTCTTAATATATAACAATTTTACCGAAAAAATGATTTAAATCCGAGCAATGGTTCTTACATGCACACGATTTTATCTTATTTTTCACATTTGGTTCATTTTAAAGAAAATTTGAGATGAAAATACTATGATCGACATGTCAAAGGTAAGTGCAATACTCATATAAGCTCGTGCTTGTGTGCATTAAAAAAGGAAAGGAGTCAAACTTGTAGCAAGTTATCATCAAATCACAACTTAATGCCTTCACAAATTATTAAGCACATATATATAATGATGTCACATCTTAAAATACTACAAAACAATCACGTGGATATGGAATGAATGAATTAGTCGGACATCTTTAATGTTCATCCATATATGGTATAAAAAATTACAAAACTCTTTTTGTCGTTTTCAAAAATTTTATCAAAATAAAATATTTTTTCCCTTCTCAACTTTTTCTTCAAAGAAACCGAAAATCTTTTTGTTTTTTTCAAATTTTTTTAGAAAAACAAAACTATTTTTTGATTTTATGAAAAGTATATCAAAATGAAAAATATAAGTACAATGACAGTGCATACTAGCAATAGGGATATAAGATATGAGCATGGAAATCACCGTATGCTAGAAAACAAGTTTCAACCTCAATCATTAGTCCCGGAGGAGTTCTCCAAAGGAGATTACATCCTACGAAATTCCTCCACCAATATTTGTGAAGTCTTGACTAAATACTCTACTTGCTCTCGAAAACTATCAAAATCTCTCAAGTGATGTGCAGGATCATACGGAGTAACATGTATGAAAGTGCGTGCAGGAAATAGTGAGCGAGCATACTAGGGAACATACCTATAAGATAATCTCCTTAGCTTAAAACAATACTCTCTAAGGTGACCTATTTGTTTTCAATGGGAAAAAACATAAATGGGCCTGGGTCCACCTTTCTCAAATCATCTAGAATGAGCTCTCCTAGGTGGGTTAGGTCGAGGTCCATAAGGATCCAATACAAACTTAGGAACCGACTTAGGTGCGGTATAAGAAGTGGATGCACTGTCATAACCTATTCCTTGCCTCTCGACGTTACCTAAAGCATAATCGAGGAACTTTTTTTCAACCTTCTTAAATGTGTCCTCTAAAGTGATATTGACTTCCCAGGCACATTCGAGATTTCTCTCGAGTTGGGATATATGGGCTTCAAGTTTCTCACGAGTCTCCAATGAAAATTAAAGATCTCTCGTAAGACTAGCCACGGTGTTGGTAAAATCGGTACTTTTTCGGCCTAAAATGATCAACTATTCACGTAAAAAAATCTTCACTTTATCGAGTTAACTCATCGATCTCTAATACTCTCTCAAAACTTTCACCTCTTTATCCAAATCTAACACCCTAAGAGACAAATCTTTACTAAACTTTTTCGTTCTCAAAGTCTCGGTGTAAATATCACTAAATGCCTTTTGGAGTCAATCTTCTCCCTCACTTAAATTCTCATTTTCACTCTGACTAGAAAGACTCGAAACATCATCAAGGATTTCACATTCAGACATGTCCTCATCACCATGGGACAAGCTATGACTATCCATGAACGCAACACATGGTTCATGTGGTGATTCTCCCCATGAGTCAACCGACTCGACGTCACTCTCACTAAGAGGGACCTTATTCTCAACTTTCTTGACTTTTATCTTAAGCATAGTGGGACACTTATGTGCCTTGTGCCATTTAGGACATTTAAAACATCTAATCTCTTCCTTTTCTCTCCTCTGCTCGTTCCCTCACTACACCAAACTCGGTGAATGGTCACGGATTTTATCCCTAACCATTGGACATGGTTCGTGAATTTGGTCCATGACCAAATCGGTTCCTAAGAGCTACATTGTTCTCGTGGGAGCTATTAGAACCACTCACAGGGCCGTTTGGGTGGTGGTTTGTGGTTTCGCCCTCTGACGGCACGTTTTCAGGCCCAAGTGTGGAATATTCTCAAAATTGGGTCATACTCTCAAACCGTGGGTCCCGTGGCAACGTGGTCGGTTCTTACGAGCTACGTTGGTCCCAAGGGAGGTTTTGGCGCCGCTCATGGGGCCGTTTAGGGAGTGCTTCGTGGTTTCACCCTCTGACAGCACATTTTCAAGCCTCAGTATGGATATTCATAAATTTGGGTCGTGCTCTTAAACCATGGGTCATGTGGCCACGCGGTCGGTTCCTATAAGCTATGTTGGTCCCGTGGGAGGTGTTGATGATGCTCACGGAGTCATTTGGGTGGTGGTTCGTGGTTTCGCCCTCTGACGGTACATTTTTAGGTCTAAGTGTACATATTCTAAAATTTGGCTTTGTGCTCTCAAACCGTGGTCCCGTGGCCATGCAAACGATTCCTATGAGCTATGTTGGTCCCTTGCGAGTTGTTGTCGCCGCTCAAGGAGCCGTTTGGGGTGCGTTACGGGGTTTCTCCTTCGAACGACACATTTTCATGCTTAAGTGTGGATATTCTCAAAATTGGGTCATTCTCTCAAATCGTGGGTCCTGTGATGACGCGATCGGTTGCTACAAGCTACGTTGGTCTCGTGCAAGGTGTTAGCGCCGCTCACGGGGCCGTTTGGGGGGGGGGGGTTATTCATGGTTTCTCTCCCTGACGGCACGTTTTTAGGCCTAAGTGTGGATATTCTAAAATTTGTCCCGTGCTCTCAAACCTTGGGTCCCGTGGCCACGCGGTCAATTCCTATGAGCTACATTGGTCTCATGCAAGTTGTTGATGCCACTAGCGGGCCATTTAGGGGGCGTTATGAGGTTTCACCTTCGAATGACACATTTTCAATCCTAATTGTGAATATTCTCAAAATGGGTCGTTCTCTCAAATTATGGGTCCCGTGACCATACGATCGATTACTATGAGCTATGCTGGTCCCGTGCGAGGTGTTAGTTCCATTTACGGGGCCGTTTGGGGCGTGGTTCATGGTTTCTCCCTCTGACAGTAACTTTTCAAGCCTAAGTGTGGATATTCTGAAATTTGGGTCGTACTTTCAAACTGTGGATCCCGTGGCCACGCGATCAGTTCTTACGAGCTATATTGGTCTCGTAGGAGGTGTTGATGCCGCTAAGGGAGCCGTTTGGGGTGTGCTTCATGGTTTCTCCCTCTGACAGAACGTTTTCAAGCCTTAGTGTGGATATTCTGAAATTTGGGTCATGCTCTCAAATTGTGAGTCCCATGGCCATGCGATCGGTTCTTATGAGCTATGTTGGTTCTTGGGAGGTGTTGGCACCACTCACAGGGTTATTTGGTGGGTGGTTCGTGGTTACGACCTCTGACGGTATGTTTTTAGGCCTAAGTTTGGATATTCTGAAATTTAGGTCGTGATCTAAAACCATGGGTCTCGTGGCTACACGGTCGGTTCTTATGTGAAACGTTGGTCCCGTGAGAGGTATTGGTGTCGCTCATGTGGCTGTTTCGGGGGTGCTTCATGATTTTGCCCTCTAATAGCATGTTTTCAAGCCTAAGTGTGGATATTTTGAAATTTGGGTCGTGCTCTCAAATCGTGGGTCCTGTGGCCACGCGGTAGGCCCTTACGAATTGCGTTCATCCCATGAGAGGTGTTGGCACCACTCATAGGTCTGCTTGGGGGGCTATTCGAGGCTTCGCCCTATGATGGCACGTTTTCAGGCCTAACTACAGAATTCTAAAAATTTTCCTGTGCTCTCAAATCGTGGGTCTTGTTTCCATGCGGTTGGTTCCTACGAGCTACGTTAGTCTTGTGAAAGTTATTGGCATCGCTTACGGGACCGTTTGGGGGGCGTTACGGGCTTTTTCCTTCGGACGACATGTTTTCAAGCCTAAGTGGGAATATTCTCAAAATTGGACCACGCTCTCAAACCATGGGTCCCATGATCACACGAATGGTTCCTACGAGCTGCGTTGGTTCGGTTCGAGGTGTTGGCACCGCTCATGGGGTTGTTTGGGGGCGATTTGTGGTTTCACCCTCTAACGACATGTTTTCAGGTCTAATTGTGTATATTCTGAAATTTGGGTTGTGTTCTTAAATCGTGGATCCCGTGGACTCGCGTTCGGTTTCTACAAGCTACGTTGGTCTCGTAGGAGGTGTTAGCATCACTGACGGGGCTATTTGGGGGGTTGTTTATGGTTTCTCTCTCTGACGTCACATTTTTAGGCCTAAGTCTGGATATTCTGAAATTTGGGTCATTCTCTCAAACCGTGAGTCCCATGGCCATGCGATCGGTTCCTACAAGCTACGTTGGTCCCGTGGGAGGTGTTGGCGCCACTGACGGGATCATTTAGGGGGCGGTTCATAGTTTCGACTCTAACGGCATGTTTTCAGGCCTAAGTGTGGATATTCTAAAATTTGGGCCCTGCTCTCAAACCGTGGGTCTTGTGGCCACGCAATCAGTTCCTACGAGCTACGTAGGTCCCGTGGGAGGTGTTGGCGGCTCTCATGGGGCCGTTTAGGAGGTGGTTCATGATTTTATCGTTTGACAAAATATTTTCAAGCCTAAGTGTGAATATTCTAAAATTTGGGTCGTGCTCTCAAATCGTGAGTTATGTGGACTCGCGATCGGTTCCTACAAGATACGTTAGTCCCGTGGGAGGTGTTGGCACCACTCACAAGGCCGTTTGGGGGGGTGTTTCATGGTTTTGCCCCCTGACGACACATTTTCAGGCCTAAGTGTGGATATTCTAAAATTTTGTTCGCGCTCTCAAACCGTGGGTCTCGTAACCACGCGATCATTTCCTATGAGCTATGTTGGTCCCGTGGGAGGTGTTTTCATCGCTCACGGGGATGTTTGTGGGTGTGGTTCGTGGTTTCACCCTCTAACTGCACGTTTTCAGGCTTAGGTGTGGATATTCTGAAATTTAGGTCGTTCTCTCATACTGTGAGTCCCGTGGCCACAAGGACGGTTACTATAAGCTATGGTGGTCCTATGGGAAGTTTTAGCACCACTCACGGGGCCATTTGGAGGGTGGTTTGTGGCTTCGCCCTCTGACAGCACGTTTTCAAGCCTAAGTGTAGATATTCTGAAATTTGGGTTGTGCTCACAAACGCGGTCAGACTGTTTGGGGGGTATTTATTGAATTATTTTCTTATCAAAAGAAAAAAAAACTTCTAAATCTAATGTAGTTATAAGAAATTATGATCACACTCCTTAATAAACTACCACATGTGTTATAGTAATCGAGAGGAAACCCAAAGCGCAAGCAGTAAAACACATATAAATTCCCAAAACATAACCCATAGAAAAACAAAAGATACATATATGTTGAGCATGAACAATAACCGATAAGAATTCTTATTTTCTTGAAGTTAGCCCTGAAGCAAACTTGCCTAATCTTCTTAGTTCTTTTAGTGAGATTTAATTTTGGCACCAACTCCATCATTTTCTTATTCTCTTTCAGCATTGGATGCATGGATCTTACTGAAAGAACTAAGAAACTAGTGGAGTTGGTGCCAGAATTGGATTTCACTTAAATAACTAAGAAGATTAGGCAAGCTTGATTCAAGGATAACTATAAGAAAATAATAATTCTTACTGGTTATTGTTCATGCTCAACATTTTATGTATCTTTTGTTTTCCTGTGGGTTATGTTTTGGGAGTTCATATAAGTTTTACTCCTTGCGCTTTGGGGTTCCTCTCGATAATTATAACATAGGTGGTAGTTTATTAAGGAGTATAATCAAAATTTCTTATAACTACATTAGATTTTGAAGTGTTTTTTTTCTTTTCATAAACAAATAATTCAAAAAATCAATAAAGCAAATAATTCAACGTTCCTCATTTTTCTTGAGAAAAATATTATCCAACAACAAGCCAACAACCAATAATTATCCCATCCACCTTCTAACATACTATCCAATAGCAAGCCAACAACCAGTAATTATCCCATACTCCTTCTAATACACTATCAAACAACAAGCCAACAACCAATAATTATCCCGTACTCCTTCTAACATACTATCCAACAATAAGCCAATAACTAATAATTATCCAACAGATGTATATGTACGGGAACATGTGGAAATTGAGTAATTAAACATTCATACATCAAATTAAATCATATTAAGCATTCGGTAACTAAACATTCATACATTAAAGTAAAGCGCTAATACAATGTCAATATTAATAGGGGACAAATAATAATGGCAACAATAAAATAATATTTGATACTCAATCTTACTCTAAATCAACTAAAAGATCCTTCAAATTAGGGTAGTCATCAAGAGTTGATTGGAACTCTTTTGGAGCCTTTAAATCATCCACTTAAGTAGTCATACCCATTGTTCATGCACAATAATAGACTAATTGCCATCGTTTATGCACTTCGAGTAGAATACCTTCTTTACATTCTAAAAGGCACAAATAAAAGGCTCGTCGACTATGCAATCTTTAATCTTCAACTTTGATAAATCTACCATAATAAGTTTCGTGGATCAACTTTGCAAGCATTCGTAGTATCCTCCACCTTTACCCAATCGCATTAGAATACGGCTTATGTGAAATCTAAGTAAACAAGTTCTAGGATTTGTTGGATTATCCCATAATAGGTTAGAAACATATTCTTTGGATTTTTATCGCTTTTGATAGAAATACAGGTGGTTAAGTCTGAAATTGATATTCTACTATTTTTTGTCAAAAGCTTTTCCTCATAAGAATATGAAATGAAATTAAAACCGTTAGTGCGGAATTTTTTAAACTCTTTCGCATAAAAACTATGGCTTTTGCTACCCGTGAAACCCTGGAAGAGACGTAACCTCTTTTTAGAAGGTGCATTTATTAATGAATTTTTATTATAGCATATTTTAGTCACACACGAATAAATAACCCCACACATAAGATGAGAAATTTACCTCTTTTGATACCCATGACTTAAAATCAGTTGTCGTGCAATTTCTCCTTTGATTTTGGGAAATTTTGTTCTCGAACTTCCTACGGGTAAATTTTAGAGTTTAGATCATAAAATATAAAACACATATAATCAAAGAAGAAGAATTCAGTAGATACTCATTCGCTGCAGTCTTCGACTTCATCTTGCGATTCGAAGACATAATGAGTTGCTTGCTCGTATTATAAATTTGTGAGTTTCAGCTCTTTAGGGTTCCCAAATGGTAATTCGTCCTTAAACTCGACAGGTTCCTCTATCACACCTCCTTCACAAGGATTGAACCTCCTTACCTCTTGTTCTGGCATATATTCCTTAGAGTATAATAATGATTCCACAATTACGTATTCTTCAGCAATTGACCCTCCAATATACCGTGTATTCTTTATGTAATCTCTGAAGATTTTCATCAAGTGATCAAAAGGATACATCCAACGATACCTAATGGGACCATATAATAAATCTTCATCGCATAAATTCACAAGCAAGTGAATGCTGATATCGAAGGACAGAGGAAAATATTTATCTAATACATAAACTTCCTCAGCTAAAGTTGATTTGGCAGCTTTAATGGGCCTTTTGTTTACCACTTTTGGACAAAGTAGGGTAAAACACAAACTAATTTCCATAATTTCCCGATGGAGATCTTTGTGTTCAGAGAAGCAATGCCAAAATAACAGAGTGGTCAATTGGATGATTACATGTCAGCCGTGATATTTGCACTGTTTTAAGTCATTTGCTTAGTTGTTTACTACCCTACGTAAATTACCAAAATAACCCGTTGGAGTATTCAAGTTAAACAACGTGTCTAAGAGGATCTTCTTCTCACTAGTAGTCAAAGTGAAAGAAGACGGAGGGGTGGAAATTCTTCCTGTTGAAGGATCATTTTTTAACCAAAGTTTCTTCTTTATCTTCATATCATGTAGATCTCGGCGGGCCCGCTCTCCATCTTTGGAATAAGATCCACCCAGACATGTTCCGATTAGATGTTCTGTAATATTCTTCTCTGTGTACATTACATCAATTACCTGCCTTACACGATGATATTTACAATACGACAAATAAAAAATATTAATCACCTGGACCATGGTTTTTCTTTACTAGGGTCATTAGGATCCCCCCTTGCTTTATGCTTCAGGTTTATAAAATTAGGGTGTTTGCCTACCTACCTATTCCTTGCAATCATATCCTCCATCTTCTCCTCTATCTACTGACCATAAAGTTGAGCAGGTGACATCCGATGCTCGTGACCAATAGGATAAAAGTTAGACTTGTTGTTCCTGAAAGGGTGACTAATTGCAAGAAATCTACGATGACCCATGTAACTCATCTTACTATTATGTTGTAGCCAAATGGCTTCAGTTTCCTCCCCATATACGAGACATTAATAATAACCATGAAAATTACAATCGGACAAGGTCCCATACGCAGGAAGGTCATGGATCTCCCACATCACCATTGTTTTAAGTGTGAACTCTTCACTCTTATGAGAGTCGAATGCGTCATCCCTTTATCCCCCAACTCTTTAAGTTCTTCAATTAATGGGGCTAAGTATATATAAATATCATTTCTTGGAGCCTTCGTCCCGGGTATCAACAAAGATAACAATGTGAACTCATTTCTCATGCATAGTCTCAGATGGAGACTTAAAGACGCCATGAGAAATGGCCAATAATTCTAACTAGTACTTAAATTACTGAAAGGGTTAAACCCATCGGTTGAGATTGCATGACCAACGTTGCACGGTTCCTTTGCAAATTCATGGTGTCATGCATTTGAATGATTGAATCAACCGGATGACGCATCATATTCCCACCCACCTCGTATAGATAGTGCCATGTCAGGGTCTCCGCTATCCACTATACAGTAAAAAATCGTTTTAACCGTGGCCTAAGTGGAAAACACTTCAAAATATTTTGTGGAACTTGCGAGCACTTTTGATATTTTGCAGGTTTGTCCTTTCCCTTCTCACAAACGACATATCTAGGTTCACCACATATTGGACATTCATCCTTCTCTCCGTGCTCGTTGCGGTACAATATGAAATCATACTTGCATGCATGAATAGATTTGTATTTTAATCCCATACCCTTCAATCTCTTCTTCATGCTAGGATAATTGTCAAGTAACGTGTTCTCCTTTGGGATAATTTATTTAACTCACTTAAGAATTTTGGTTATGTTGTTCCGAAACAAAGAACAATGACTCTTCAAATTATGCAAACCAATCATTGCATATAATACCATGTGATCTTCATCGCAATCTTTATACAATGGTTTAGCCGCATCGACTATCAACCGTATATATTCTTGATCTCTTGGTAACACTACACCAAAACTGGGGATTGGTCACGGCCAAAATCCCTGACCAAAACTGTGGGTCGCAGACTTGGGCCGTGACCATTTTGGGCGTGACCATTTTCGTGGGTCGCGGCTCAAGTTCGTGACCAAAAAATGGTCACGACCGAGGGGGTCACGGTAGATGGTCGCGAACTTGGGCCGTGACGGGTCGCGGCCTTCATCCGTGACCCACAACCGTGACAAATTGGTCGCGGCCAAAGTCCGCGACCCACGACCGTGACAAAAAAAATTGGTCTCGGTGCACATCCGTGACCCACAACCGTGACAAATTGGTGGCGGCCAAAGTTCGCGACCCACAACCGTGACCAAAAAAAATCAAAAAAATGGTCGCGGACTTTGGCCGTGACCCATAACCGTGACCAAAAATAAAAAAAAATGGGCGCGGCCCATGTCCGCGACCATTTTTACGAGTGACAAAAAAAAATAAAAATGGTCATGGACAAAGTCCATGACCATATTTAACTATAATTTTAAAAAAAATGTATTTTTTTGGTCCAATCCTAAAGTTGGGGGTCCTGTGAGTGCACCTAAAATTGGGAGGTCCAACCACAAACTACGAATCGAGAACGTTGTTAATAAACAAATATATATACAAACTTATAAATATTAAGCGTCTTAATAATTCACAGACCAAAAAAAAAAATTGGGCAGAGTTTCCCCTATTTTCTTGACATTTCAAAATCTGTAAATGTAAAACCTACTTATTATAAAGCCCGCACAACCATAAAATTCAACAATCAAATTATAAAAGCCCGCACGGAGATAAAACTAAACAATAAAATCCCACACGGCTGTAACACAAAAACTAAAATCCTGAATGTCCATAACATATAAACAATCTTCATGTTGTAGACCATTTCATCCTTCGTTTGTTTCGTGTACAAAAATCCTACAAATGATAGGATACATAAAAAAAAAATCAGTAACCAAATAGTTTTACAAAAAAAGTAATCAAGCTGAAAAATTGCATATATGAGTTAAAATTATCAGTAACCAAGTAGAAATATGCAAATTACCGTCGTTTTGAGACCCGCGGCTGCGGGGTCAGTTCCTACGAGTTACATTGGTCCCGTGGGAGGTGTTGGTGCCACCCACAGGCCATTCGGGGGCTGTTTCGAGTTCTCATCCTCTAACGACATGTTTTTAAGCCTAAGTCTAGAAATATGCAAATTACAGTTGTACTCTCAAACCGGGAGACCCGCGACTGCGGGGTCAGTTCTTATGAGTTACATTGATCCCGTGGGAGGTGTTATGCCACCCACGAGGCCGTTCAGGAGCTGTTTCGAGTTTTCACACTCTAATGCCATGTTTTTAAGCCTAAGTCTAGAAATATGCAAGTTATCGTCGTATTCTCAAATCGGGAGTCCCGCAACTGCGTGGTCAGTTCCTACCAGTTACATTGGTCTCGTGAGAGGTGTTGGTGCTACCCACGGGGACGGTCGGGGGCTGTTTCGAGTTCTCACCCTCTAACACCATTTTTTAAGCCTAAGTCTAGAAATATGCAAATTACCGTCGTACTCCCAAATCGGGAGACCCTCGGCTGCGGGGTCACTTCCTACGAGTTATATTGGTCCCGTGGGAGGTGTTAGTGCCACCCACGGGACCGTTCGGGGGTTGTTTCGAGTTTTCACCCTCTAACGCCATGTTTTTAAGCCTAAGTCTAGAAATATGCAAATTACCGTCGTACTCTCAAACCGGGAGTCCCGCGACTGCGGGGTCTGTTCCTACGCGTTACATTGGTCCCGTGGGAGGTGTTGGTGCCACCCACGGGGACGGTCGGGGGCTTTTCGAGTTCTCACCCTCTAACGCCATTTTTTAAGCTCAAGTCTAGAAATATGCGAATTATCGTCGTATTCTCAAACTGGGAGTCCCGCGGCTTCGTGGTCAGTTCCTACGAGTTATATTGGTCTTGTGGGTGGTTTTGGTGCCACCCACGGGGCCGTTCGGGGGTTGTTTCGAGTTTTCACCCTCTAACACCATGTTTTTAAGCCTAAGTCTAAAAATATTCAAATTACCGTCGTATTCTCAAACTGGGAGACCCGCGGCTGCGGGGTCAGTTCCTACGAGTTACATTGGTCCCATGGGAGGTGTTGGTGCCACCCACGGGGACGTTCGGGGGCTGTTTCGAGTTTTCACCCTCTAACGCCATGTTTTTAAGCCTAAGTCTAGAAATATGCAAATTACAATCGTACTCTCAAACCGAGAGTCCCGCGGTTGCGGGGTCAGTTCCTACGAGTTACATTGGTCCCGTGGGAGGTGTTGGTGCCACCCACGGGGGACGGTCGGGGGCTGTTTCGAGTTTTCACCCTCTAACGCCATGTTTTTAATCCTAAGTATAGAAATATGCAAATTACCGTTGTATTATCAAAACGGAAGTCCCGCGGCTGCGACTCAGTTCCTACGAGTTACGCTGGTCCCGTGGGACGTGTTGGTGCCACCCACGGGGCCGTTTGGGGGATGTTTCGAGTTTTCACCCTCTAATGCCATGTTTTAAGCCTAAGTCTAAAAATATTCAAATTACCATCGTATTCTCAAATCGGGAGACCCGCGGCTGCGGGGTCAGTTCCTACGAGTTACATTGGTCCCGTGGGACGTGTTGGTGCCACCCACGGGGTCGTACGGGTGTTGTTTCGCATTTTCACCCTCTAACGGAATGTTTTTAAGCCTAAGTCTAAAAATATACAAATTACCCTCGTATTCTCAAACCGAGAGTCCCGCGGCTGCGTGGTCTGTTCCTACGAGTTATATTGGTCCCGTGGGAGGTGTTGGTGCCACCCGCGGGGACGTTCGGGGGCTATTTCGAGTTTTCACCCTCTAACGCCATGTTTGTAAGCCTAAGTCTAAAAATATGCAAATTAGCGTCTAATTCTCAAACTGGGAGTCTCGCGGCTACGCGATCAGTTCCTACGAGTCACATTGGTCCCGTGGGAGGTGTTGGTACCACCCACGGGGCCTTACGGGGGCTATTTTGCATTTTCACCCACTAGCGCCATGTTTTTAAGCCTAAGTCTAGAAATATGCAAATTACCATCGTACTCTCAAACCGAGAGACCCGTAACTGCGGGGTCAGTTCCTACGAGTTATATTGGTCCCGTGGGAGGTGTTGGTGCCACACACGGGGCCGTTCGGGGGTTGTTTCGTGTTTTCACCCTCTAACGCCATGTTTTTAAGCCTAAGTCTAGAAATATGCAAATTACCGTCGTACTCTGAAACCGAGAGTCCCGCGACTGCGTGGTCAGTTCCTACGAGTTACAATGGTCCCGTGGGAGGTGTTGGTGACTCTTACGAACATTTTTAAGTTTGTTTTATGTTTTCACCCTTCGATGGCATGTTTTTATGCTTTAAGTCTAATTTTTTAGAAATTTACGTCGTACACTCAAACCGGGAGCCCCGTGACTACGCGGTCGATTCCTACGAGTTACATTGGTACCGTGCGAGGGGTTCGTGACTCTTACGGGACCGTTTTAAGGTTGTTTTACATTTTCACCCTTCGATGGCAAGTTTTTATGCTCAAGTCTAATTTTTTTGCAAATTTATGTCGTACACTCAAACCAGGAGCCCCGTGATTACGCGGTCGTTTCCTACGAGTCACATTGGTCCCGTGCGAGGTGTTCATGACTCTTACGGGACCGTTTTAAGGCTATTTTACGTTTTCACCCTTCGATGGCTTGTTTTTATGCTTAAGTTTACTTTTTTGCAAATTTACGTTGTACACTCAAATCGGGAGCCCCGTGACCATGTGGTCGGTTCCTAAGAGTCACATTGGTCCCGTGCGAGGTGTTCATGACTCTTACGGGACCGTTTTGTGGTTGTTTTACGTTTTTACCCTTCGATGGCATGTTTTTATGCACAGGTCTAACTTCGTGCAAATTTATGTCGTATTCTCTAATCGGGAGCTCCATGACTACGCGGTCGGTTTCTATGAGTCGCATTGGTCCCATACGAGGTTTCGTGACTCTAACGGGACCTTTTGGTGGTTGTTTTACATTTTAACCCTTCAATTGCAAGTTTTTATGCTCAAGTCTAAATTTTTTGCAAATTTACGTCGTACACTCTATCCGGGAGTTTAAAATATTTTCAACATATTATCCAGCAATGAAACCAATAATATCCCGTACTCCTTCTAAAATACTATCCAACAACATTCCAGCAACCAATAATTATCCAACAGCCAAACCAAACAAAACCAATAATTATCCTGTACTCCTTCTATCATCTAAAAGATTTAATAGATAATGCATATCAATTATATAACTACTTTAGTTAATGTACAGAGTACCTGGAGTGTAATGAAGAACTGGTATGTAATGAAGAACTGGTATCCAATTGGTTAGATCTGCAATACGTAAATAATGTGTTATGAAGAACGGGTATGTAAAATTAAATAAAGTACCTCACAAAACCACTGAATTGTTTTTGAAAATTAAAGAAAGTACGGGACCGTAATGGGACTGTTACACAAAAATATAGGGGATGCTACAAAACTTCCTTCAAACAAAATAGGGGTTGGGGTTGATTTTTGAGTATGTAGAGGAATGTTTGAGTTGGATTCTTTGGTTTTCTTGGGTTGGGGTTTGAAGATACAATAATCATACATATGAACTTTGTCCATATACTAAGAGAAGAGGGATGGAATATTTTTACGTGAAATCTGCAATTCACTCTAAACACTTGTCCACTAATGCCATTGATCCTCACGGCCATGGCTTTGCTGTGCTAACCTCCACTGTACCTGAAACTGTCATGTTTATGAGTGGATGGACTATAGACCTACTCGATCATCTTGACTACTACAATCAACTATGTAAAGAATTGCAAATACAATAAATGCATAACAAAACTATTAATAAATAATCAAAACTTTACCTCGATGAATGTAGTGGTTCAATTAAATCCAACATCTTAGTACTGAAGTTTGGAAACCCTACATTTAAATTAGTCAAAAGGTTAATAAAAACAAATAAAGATAAAAATTTATACTCAACTTCTTAATAGAGAAAATAATCAAAACCTCAAACGCAATAATTGTCCACATTTGAAATGCTCTCTTTTTTTCTTCGATCTCTGAATGGCATCTCAGTTTGTTAAAAAATGAGGAGTGTACAATTTAATTTGTATGTTTAGCATTAGTCTTCCAAAAGTGTGATGAAAAGATGAAAACTTTTATCAACGTAATATATGAAAGGAAAGACAATAAGATAAATGATAGTATAATTACATCGCAGTAGCCTTGAATGAGTGAGTGTCTGTCAAGAATAGTGAAAAGCGATGCAACTGCTGCTGAGCCCTTGGCAAGATCGGAAGTCATGCTCCCAGCATCAGTTATGACTTTCCCATTACTAACCAGTATGAAAAAAGTCTTAAAAACATCACATGTTTTATGCATGTATGCATTCAGTAGCATATATGCTATAACTATATGCATATATGAACACAACAAAATATATGCAAAAAGTAGCATATATGCATACATATATGCAATAACTGTATATATGTTAATAACTTCTCCACGTGTCAATCGGGCATGTTAGGGAATTAAATTATCGTAATATCGTGTATCAAATTATCCATAAAATATCAAGATAATAGAAGCATTAGTAAGGCACCTAAGGTTAGTGATGATAATGCGACGAAACGACGAAACAGATTAAAATTTTCTAACCAAATCCTTAATTTCAACACACGGACACATTATGACTATTTAGAAATCCATTTTATTATGCCCATGTGAGCATCGCAGAGTTGCCCGTGTCTAAGAAATTTTGTGAGCATTTTCAAATACTTAAGAGAGAAAGAACCGCATGGGTATGATCATTTAACACCCAAACAACAACTAACTCAAACTATTCTAAAAAAGCGATTGGAAAAAAGACTTACTTTGATTTACAAAAAGAAATATTACTACAATTACCTCGACAGATTGCTATGTGTTGGGCCAAAAGTGTCCCAAATAAAGGTCTCCATAACGTTATTATCAATTTTATCATTACCTACGGGATAAACAAACAACCATGTAATGTATGACGTTAGTATAAAATTCCAAGATATAATACCCCAAATGTTTGATCCTACAGTACAAACAACAAATACAGCCAAGTAATGTATGATGTTAGTTTAAAATTTCAAAATATAGCACACCAAATGTTTGACGAAGTGATAAACAAAATTATAGCACACCAAATTTTTTGTCGATGATATGAAAATGAAAAGAAAATTACTAATTGAAATCTTCCTAAGAAGAAAGAAGATACAAATTATGAAAACAAAATTTTAAAATTGACAATACTTGTACCCACTGTGTTACAGCTCCATCATCCAAACCCAGTTTGGTCCAACAAAAATCAACCCATCGGACTTAAACCGGGCAGAATTTCGATAGAAACCCAGTTAAAAATCCAGACCCAAACCCAACAACCCTCACCGAACCCAGTTGAAAATCGCAACTCAGTTGAAAATCGCCCCTGCCTCAATAACCCTCACCAACCAACCAAATTCTTTGCCCTCTAAAACCCGTCCAACCTCCATACATGGCCATACGAACCCTTTAAAACCCTCACCTGCTACCAGCGCTTGGGGAAGAAACCTCGCACCTACTACCATCATTTGGGGAAGAAATAACTCCATACGGTATTGACCATACCCGCATCTCACCTTTTCCACAGTTTGGGGCAGAAGAATAAACAAGATGAGCGAGGAAATGAAAATTTTGAGGCGTTTTGTTTTGTTTTAGGATTAACAGTGGTCACGGCTTAGAGCCGTGACCCACCCACCGCGACCCATTAATGAAGCTAAGTGGGATGTATACTGCCTATGGTCACGGACCATAGCCATGACCCATACCAAGAAATGGTCACGGCCCATAGCCGTGACCCTCAATCTATGATGCGTGACCCTTTTTTATCAACCCTAGTACTTGAATGAGGGATGGTCACGGCCCATAGCCATGACCCCCACCCAGAAATGGTCACGGCCCTAAGTCGTGACCCTCAATGTGTGTGATATCTTCTTTGTCATGCCATGGGTCACGGACTTGGGCCGTGACCCATCCGCGACCAATATTGGAGGGAAATTTGGCACGAGTTTGGTGCCAAGATGGTCACAACCTGGTTACGACCCAAGTTCGCGACCATTGTGGTCAGGGACTTGGTCCATGACCACTCACAAAATATCAATAATTTAGTGTGATAATAAATATGGTCACGCCAAATATTGAGTGGGTCACGGCCCAAGTCCACGACCAGCTGGTCGCGGACTTGGGCCGTGACCCGCTGGGCGTGACCATTCGCAGGATTTGGTGTAGTGTAACTCAGTATCAAATTATTCATTGTGTGCATTTTTTGTCTACATAGCTTGGTGATTTTGGTCGTGGTGAACTCCGTAAGCATCGTCAATTAGGTCAGTCAATGGACGATATGTTGGTGAATCATTTACCACTTCCACTCTTTAGTGATCTGTTATGCGGTCGGTTACCGATAATTCTTCAGGAATATAAGGTGCATGTTTTTCACCATGGTATGTCAATTTGTTATAATCTTGACAAATTCCCCACTGTATTAAATGTAACTCAACATCTTCTGAAGATTTATCCTTTTTGTTGATATAATGGGTGCACGAACACATAATCTTCTCACTTTTAAGGTTCTTGAAAGCGTAGTGAATAAATTCATGAACGCCTTTAATATAACTATTAGTTATTCGGTTGGTCTCCCCCATCCACTCTTTGTATTGTGGAAAATCCATTCAATAATCTTCAAATTGCTGTGTTAACATGATAAAATAAATATCATGTTGCATAAATATAGTGTCAACAACACAGTAATATAGTATACGCAACGCACCAATCAATCAAGTTATGCAATAACTAAAATACAAGAACACGCCAATCAATGATACTACACAACTACTTGAACTCAAATTAAATAAATTTGTCTAGTGATATTACTACAACATAAGAAAAATATTACTACATCTTAATCAAACGATAAATTAACCAAGTGGTAAAAGATTTTAAATAATTTTTCAACAAATTCCCTTCTCCACTTTCGACGTACACTGGAGCATCTTCACAACCATTAAATAATTTATCAACAAGGATCTGAAACTCACCCTCCTACAAAGTCTGATTATGTACTAAGGTCCCTACTTGAGTGGAGATGAGCGTGCGCACCTCTAATGATAAATTTACTGCTCACGTCCTTTATATAGTATTGCTCACCATAATCAGCAAGGGTTGTTGATGAGGATCCAAGACCTGTGGATGTTGAGGCACTGAGAAGGGGAATGTTTAAGGAGGAACCGACATCTGTGAGGGGAATATTGAAGGAGGAACGGACATCTGTGAGGGGAATATTGAAGGAGAAACTGACATTTGTTAGTGGAATGGAGAATGAGGAAAATTTTGAAGAGGTAAGAGGTAACCAGGATGCATTGGGGGTTGTAAGGGCATACGACTAGTTAAAAGGGACATAATCTGTGAAAGTTTATCATTCAAGCCTCCCAATATGCTACCTAAAACCTCTCGTGTTTGAATCTTATTTATGACATATGCTACCTCAAACCTCTCGTCCTCTCTATATGGTCCTCCCCAAGGTTTGTGCGAGGGCATCATTGTCAATGTCATTGAATGGGTTTGAAGATGACTGAATACTGATAGACTCTATTTTTTCTGAAGTCTTGGCCAAGTGAGGAGGGAATTTATTATCTTTGTCTAGTATTGCATGCACATACAAGTTTTGCCTATTAGGTGTCTTTCTATGGACTTCTTTTTGTCTTGGTCGACAACTCATTCTTAAAATCTTCATAAGATTTCGAGCCAAGCCGGTGGACATCAGTTTTTTTGGCCCTATTCTACTTGTTTTTCTCCCTTTGAAGCATTTTCAAGTCCTTTGCCTCATTTTTCCAAAAATCATTCCATTGACCGATTGGCATCTCAACGTTCGAAGGGACTTCGTATTTGAGTGCCAAAATGTCGGAGCTCTATGCTCCCTTAGAGAAATGCTTTTGCCTAAGATTTCTCCGATATGTAGGAGTTGTTCAACAACCAGATAAAGAACCTTATTTTTTAGTTTGCCAAGAATGAAAATCGTTTGTTGAGTTGCTCGTAGATGTCATCTTTAATAGCTTTATCTATGAGGTTTCAATTGTCAGCTCCTTCCACTCCCACATTTATTTTTGCTAAGGGAAAAAACTGGGCTTTAAATTGTTGAACGTGATTCTTATCCCCTGTAGGGTTATTTTCCAATAGAGAGAACCCAATTGGCTTCTTCTCAACTGACCCGGCAATTTTAGGAGTGTTGGGCGCGTCTATTGGATTAATGGGAGTACCTTGTCTACTGCAACTCGGAGTAGTGGAGTGTATTTCTGGTGGAGATGTATATTGGTCACCAATTGCTGATGAGAATACTCCTTGTGGTTATGTCACGTCATCGGTTGGAGTGTTGTTTCTATTACTGTTCGCTATTATCTAAAAAATAATAAAAACTCAATGTGTATCTACAATAATAGATGCATAATTTCAAAGTTCAACATGAAATTATAACTAACAAAATAAATTATTTGACCATATATTATAATCTACCAATTCATGGTAAGACTCTAATAAAAGTTCAATGTGTTTGATCTCTATCCAGTCCGGATTTTTTTTTAATATGGATTTTTGCATGTGGCCAATTAGGAGGAAGCGTATCTATAATGGATTCATAGATGTCAGCAACATGAACTCGAAATCTCATCTTCTTCAGCCTATTGGCAAGATTGAGTTTGACATGTGTATGTCACGAGATATTAGTCTTCGACAATGATCTTTGTACATAATTCTATCCATAAAGGGTGATTTTTTTTCTTCCTTCTCTAACAGCGTAAGCAAGGTCATTGCTCTATCGGGATTATGTACGTGAAATATATATTGTATAGCATCATCCCAGCATTCTGATAGGGAAAATAGAATACGATTGAATAATTAATCTTGCTGGAGATGAACTCCATGGTTTACAATGTAGTTGAATGGTTCGATCTTCTTATTCCCATACCAATAAATCGGAGTACCCACTGAATGAGGCTCATTAATGAAAGATGTATGAGTGCAGTTAAATTGCAACCTTTCTCACTCTTGTTGCCATTTATTAGCACTGTGACTCATTTTTCTCGAGAAAAATGAATGAGGGAGTGATTATGATTCCTATAAATAATGTCTCTAATGAATCATTGATTAGTTATTATGAACTATAGTTTGAATCCCGTGAACACATACACATAGAAATACAGACACGGATATACAAACATATACACGTAAAGATATATGAATGAGATTATGGAGTCACTTCGGGTCGAATAATTCCTCAACTGACATAGCTTGTAATTGAAGCAGAGAACGGTACGGCCCAGGTAGCGAAAATCTTTGTGACCCGACCTTTGATTTTCTTCACACAACGGTTACTTTCTCGCTCATATTAAGTCTTCTCTTTATAATGGAAATTCCCACTAACAATATGACATTTGAGAAGGAGAGGGTAGAATCAAACTATAGTTGCATAACAAGCCTTACTTCCCCTCACTCAACAAAATCTAACTCCACCATCTAAAATCAGTAATGGGAACAATTGTTATAGTTGTAATAGCCAGGGCACTGGTCCAAAGACTATCCAGACAAAACTCCAAATAAACCAGCGGAGCCACGTAGTCTCCCCCAAGTGAATCCCATGTATGTGTGTGTATCTCACCGTTAATTTATTAGGTTTTAAATACCTACTTTTGTCATTTAAGCCAACAATTCCTAAAATCAATCCTAACATCAACCCTAAAATTAACCCTTATAAACATTAGTCATAAAATTAACCCTTACAAACATTAGTCATAAAATTAATCCCTTACATACATTACCCCTAAAATTAATCCCGAATTTAGCATCAATATTAAACTTAAACCAAAATTAGTCATATATTTTTTTTCTAGACTTAAACCAGCATTAGTCATATATTTTTGTTATATTGTTTCTAGCATCAATATTAAAGGGCACACATTTTTTTATATTTTAACCCTAAACCTAAACCAACATTAATCTTATATTTCTTCTAGAATACACACACATATACATTATACATACACATAGACACACATATACACTATACACACACATATATATACACACTGAAATACATATACACACACGTACACACACATACAAATACATACATACATACATGCACAAAAATAGACACTGAAATACACACATAAAAATACACTGAGATTGAAATATTACCTTAGAGATTGAAAGAGAGATTGAGATTAAAAGAGCGATTGAGAGCCGAAATCGCAGGACAGGAGCACGAAATCACACGAGAGAGGGAAAATTAGGAGGGTTTAGGAAATTTTTAGGGAAATGAAAAGTTCGCTTGCGAATTAAGTACAAAGACCTTGGTCTCGTCTTAAGGCCATGACCACATGACATGACCACGTTAATTTTTAACACGTCAGCATGTAAATAATAAACTGGTCACGACCAGAAGACGTGACTCGATTCCCATAATGGTCACGGTAAAAAGTTGTAACTATATAAGTGCGAATTTGATTTATGGTCATGGTTTAAGGCCATCACCCTATCCGAGACCAGATTTGGAGGGAAACTTGGGGCTATAATGGTCACGGCTGGATCACGGCTCATATCCGTGACTCACACGAGTCACGGCTATTAACTATGACCACATGCGAGACGATCCATTACCACACTACATCATGGACTTCGGCATGCCTATTTTGGGTATGGTCACGGCTATGGGTCGTGACCCCTTTCCCTGACTATTCGCCCAGTTTGGTGTAGTGCCTTATTATTATTTTTAATTTGCTAAAAAAAATTCTTTGAAAGATTTATCTTTTGAAAATTTGAG
Organism: Sambucus nigra; assembly: GCA_949130495.1. Lineage (NCBI taxonomy): Eukaryota > Viridiplantae > Streptophyta > Magnoliopsida > Dipsacales > Adoxaceae > Sambucus > Sambucus nigra. Next base: position 238,567,184 of record OX422222.1, read on the forward strand.
ATTTTTTTTGCAAAAAGGCCAAGTCATCAAAATAAAAATCAATTTTAGATTCGGACTCGTAATTTTTCTTTCTTCTTTTTATTAGTTTGAGTGTTTAACGCAATCTCTACTTTCTTAGGTTTAATAGTTTTAGAAAATATATCAATCTCATATGTTTGAAGATATCCTACAAGTTCTTCTTACTTAAGAGTGTTTAGGATCCCTAATGAATTAAATATGGTGACCTTCGGAATAAAGCGGGCAAGGAGGGACCTCAAAATTTCCTTCATAACTCTCGTCTCGGGAATATTCTCACCCAAATTAAAACTAGAATTAACCATGTCCGATAAACATTCATAAAACTCATCAAATGACTCGGACTCTAGCATGGTAATGGTCTTAAATTGGGTGGTCAAATTTTGTAGCTTGGATTCCTTACCCTCGTGAGTGAGCTTGAGGGTATCGTAAGCTTTTCCTTAAACATGGTGCATGTCATAATATGAAACCAATTGTTAGAGGTGGGAGGCTCTAACACATTTTGTAAATGTTGAAATGCTCTGATATAACTATGTTAGCGCATATGAACACGCTCGGTAATGATGGTTACAAACAAAAAATCTATTTTTGTATTTTTATCAATTTATGTCCCAAAACACAAATCGAATTTTAAACAATTTTTAGCCTTTGATTAAATTAGGTGTAAAAGAAAATATATGTTCTAAGTATAATAATTAAACTACGCGTGCGAAGAATACAAATACTTAGGAAAAATCCATTTTCAAGGCAAAACCTTTTAATCATCACTTTAAAGAGTTTTACAAGACTATCGACTTACATACTACTTAATATAACCCACAAGTATAATGAGTAGTGTCTTTAAAACCTCTAAAGTAAACGACTCAATTCAGAGTCGTCCACATGCGACGGTCAAACTTTCACAATTTTTATAAAAGTTGCGAAAGTTTGATTAATTTTTTTTAATATAGCAAAAAAGTTATTATGAGCTGTTTTTTTTATTTCAGTCCCTTGAAATATTTCAATACCACATAAAAAAAACTAAACAGAAAAATATTTTTGAAAAAATGCTTTGCGCCAGTGGCATGTATATACTTGGTATGTATAAGAGTCACTTTATAAATGTGTGTGTGTGTGTGTGTGTGTGTGTCTGATTTGGGGCTTGACGAATGGAATTTTTATATTTAAAACTCTGTATCTACTATTAGAGAAATATTTTAGATTTGTTGATGGAAAGAGGATTGTAATACCCCTCCCAAGAAAAATAAGTATTTAATGATAATCGAAATATTATATTTAAAGAAAAATTTGAGAAATAAATATATAAAGGGACTACGCCAAATGACATGAAAAGTGGCGCATTACGAGAAGTAATTAAGGAAAAAATCCCCACGTCGCATGGTTCGCTTGTATGCGTATTTAAGTTCTAATAGTCCTAGTAAGTATATTGGTTAAGTTTGACGCGAAAACACCAAGGAATGATTGTGACACGATCATGGTTAATAATGTAGTAATTTGGACGGTACACGACGACGCACAGGATATGTAGCTTTGCGCGATTTTTGTAGGGATGCATCGTCGTCCCAAATACCGAAATGAAAACTTTTATAGGTTTCCAAAAATACATATAAAAATACCACGGGGTCAAAAGTAAAAAAATAAATAAAAATACCATGCGGTCAAAAGTCAAAAAATAAATAAAAATATTTTCATCAAAAAAAATTCTCAGAAAATTTTGAAAATATCCACATAGACTTAGAATTTAATTTTGAGCAACTTTTTCTTCTTTAATGTCTCCGGAAAAAATCATTTAGACCCATTTTTGCTGAATTTTTTGGCACGCGTCATGTAGGATGCAAACTTGCACGAATATTATAGGACAATAGATAAGTCAAAAAAATATTCCAACCATATATTTAGACTCACAAAAATATAAGTAATATTACCATGCAAAGAAAAATCGAAAAAAAATATATTTTGCGCGGAGGTCCTGATTCTTGCGCGCTCTGTACAGGACAATCCGGGAGACCAAACGACTATTGTAAATATGTTTTTTTGGACAGAAAAACTCAGGGAATGTGAATCTTCAGTTAAAGTTTCAAAAAAATAATAATATAGCTGCTAGAAAAGTGATGAAAATACACTTTAATAATATAGCTGCTAGAAAAGTGATGAAAAGTGATGAAAATACACTTTAATTATCAGCCCTTATTACACATTTCACTCTTTTAAAAAGTGCCTAGCTCTTAGTATTTGGCTATAGAATGGAAGACAACCATTTATGGCTTATAAAAGTCTTGTAAGGGGTGAGGGTTTGGAGCAAAAAGTTTATCTCTTTCCATCAGATATCTCTCTTTTTCCATAGCCAAAGCAAATTGGTTCTCTTCTAAAGTCTCTTTTACCAACTATTTCCCACCATTGTTGCACCATTTTTGAGGTCTGAAACTCCATTAAAGCTTTCTTAAGAAGTATGACAGCATGTTGGAGCAAAAAAGAGGTGGTTTTGGAGCCCTTGGGTGGTGGCTTTGTGGAGTTTTGTGGTATTCTTCTTTCATCTTCTTCAACCTCCTCCTTCCTATTTTCAATTAAGTTTTTCCTTTACTCTTTTATTTTAAATGCTATTGTGAACAAGCTGATGAAGAAAAAGTGACGTTTTTAGCTCTTCTCCCTTATTTTCATATGCTATGAAAAATTCATTTTGTGAAAAATGGTAAATGGAGAAGATTATGTTTAGATTTATTTTCAAATTATTATGAATGTTGACAGCATGCTATAAATGTAATAATCTCATAAAATGAACATAGAAAATGGAAAACTAAATGAAAATACACATATGAGTTGCATTTAATGTTCATTCTTAGTTTAATCTTTAGATTTAAGATTATTAATAATGAAATATGTTAGTTTAAACGTGTGATTAAGAATTTGATAAAAACAACCCCAAAATCATTTAAATCATGATGTTAGTTTAAGCTTTTTACACATGTTATATCTATATCTATATTATACTTATAAAACGGTAGAAAAGACAATTTAATATAGGTCATAAATGCTCTAATGCATACTCTTTGATACAATTTTAATTACTCTTAAACCCTTTGTATTCTCCCATCTCTTTACGCCGTTAATACACAAAAGTGATGCCCACCACACTCGTAAACCCTTTGTATTCCCACTCCTCCAAGTGCCATTCACCCTAGTTTTAATAACATTTAATGCATATTGCATATTCTTTGATACTATTTTAATTACCCTTAAACCCTTTGTATTCTCCTTTCTCTTTACACAGTTAGCCCTTTGTATTCCCCACTCCTTCAAGCGCCATTCACCTTTTTTCCTCGGGTAAATATATTTCTCTCCAAAATCCCATTTCTCGCTATGGCTTCAATGCAGCTCTTGAAGGAACACAAGGATCTCCAAAAGGATCCTCCTACATCTTACGACGCTGGTATTATTATTATTATTATTATTATTATTATTATTATTATTATATTCAAGGCTTTTGATTAAAATGCATTGCTCGGGTACACATCTTAAGGATCCAAAATTATATAACACAAAAGATATGATTAATCATTTTTTTTACTATTGATCAATATCTTAAGTTCTAATTAATGCATGTGATTGTGTTTATATTATCATGTCTGAGTATTTGTTTGGCTAAACCATCTTCAATTGTTGTTATTTTTACTTTCAGCCTTCTAATTATAATAATAGTGGTCACAAAGTCCCATACATATACATATATTTAACAGTTTCACATTGAACAATTCAATAAATTAGTTGTAATTGTTCAAAATGTCTCCAAACCCCTTTCAAAGTGATGCAAATCTACTGCATTATTCACAGACTTTGGACCCAATTTTATTATAAAACTAAAAGTTCAATAGTTGAAATGGATTTATAATCACTTTTACAGGTAAAGTTAAAATGGGCTATAGTTGAACAAGTGTTTAAATAAAAAAAATGCTTTAGTAAGAAACTGTTTTAAAAATAAATAAAAATTTGTTTTTAACTATTTTTAAATGTTTTCATAAAAACATTGTAAACTGTTAAACAAACTTATTTGTTTTTTTAATTAAAAAACTCTTTATAAAAATAACATTATAGTTTTATATAAAATAAAAACTGTTTTACAAATATAAATCGGTTTAACTAATAAAAGACAACATTTAAAAAAAAAAAATTACCTAAAATAATTGTTTTAAAACCCGTTTTGTTTTACAAAAAAAAATTTTAAAAAAATATTTTTAATAGGAAACTGTTTAAAAAAATGTTTTTAACTTTTGTAACTATTTTCAGAGAACATTTCAAGTGTTCAAAAAAATTCTTATCCATTATTTATTTATTAAAAACTGTGTATAAACAAAAAAAAATGTTTTATATAAAATAAAAACTGTTTTCTCAAAAATAAACTGTTTTAACAATTAAAAAAACATATTTTTAATATTTTTTACTAAAATGAAATTGTTTCAAAATAGTTAAATCGTTAAAACAGTTTATGTTTTAAACAATTAAAACTGTTTTAAAATGTTTAAATATTAAACAGTTTATTTTTTAAATAGTTAAAACAGTTTATTTTGTAAAAAGATATTACAAATGTTTTCAACATAGTTAAAACAACTTATTTTTGTAATTACAATTTTTATTCTAGATTAAACACTTTTTTACATTTATAAACAGTTTTTAATTAATATGAAACCGGTAAGAAATTTTTTAAACCGCTGAAGTGTTTTATTTAAACAATTTAAAAAAATTATAAACAAGTTTTTTTAAAACATATTCTAATTAAAATTAGTTATTTATTAAAAAAGCTTTTTAATTCAAAATACATATTTTTTATTCTTATTTATCTAATATTTTAATAAAACAAAACAGTTTTTTTAGCAAAAAAATTGAAAATTGTTGTATTTAATAGTTAAACCCGATTATTTTTGTAAAAATTGTTTTTATTTTATATACAACTACTTTTTACTTTTTACAAACAGTTTTTAATTAAAAAACAGATAAATTTTTTAAACAGTTCAAATGTTTTTATAAAAGAAGTTATAAAAAGTAACAAATATTTTTTTTAATTTTAAAACAACTTCTCACTAAAAAACAGTACTTTATGTGATTTTTTTATTACAAATACAAATTTTTAGCTTTACTAGATGTGTAAATGATAATTAATGCACTTGATTACATTTATCTTCCTATACATTGGGGAATTTGAATGAGAGTTTCTATTTTTCTACCTCTTTGGAGTTATCAGGATATGGCAGTGATGAATTTTTTTTTTCTTTTCAGATTTGGGTCTTGATGAACCTCCACGTCACCTTTGATTCTGGAGTATCTCTCCTCAGACAATTACTTTCAAATCTCATGTTTATCAGAGTACCAAACATCAAACATGGATTTTCGAAATATTCACCGGCATAGAGATATGCCAGAGTTAAAAGACACCATTGCTATTTCATGAAAATCCATATCATAAAATATATTTTATCAATTGAGATGGAGAGGGAATGACTCCAGATGTTTTAATTTGGTTATGAATAAGAATAATGCAATTAGTTTTCTCAAGTTATCTCTCTTTCTCTATTTGTGAAAACGTATAAAAATTGATTATTGTAGAACACCTTCACTATTCTCCAAATTATTTATTTATCTCCCTTTATTGTATAACACTTGAATGTTTGGGTGTTGTTTCGTTGTATGTTTATACAAGTATTTTAGATTACAATTATTTTAACCTTTATATTAAAAGTGATTGATTTTTTATCATATTTATACATTGAAAAATTATATGTACCCAAAGTACATTACGTGTTTACACATTGGAATGAAACACACAAGGTACAAACACTTAATGCACTTTAGGGGATGTTTGGGGAATATGTTTGGGGTACATATTGTTTTCAAATAATGGATCATACATGGGTTTGAATTTTAATTGAGTTTTGAATACTGAAAATTCTCTGAAAAATATTAATGTGCAACATTTTTGCTACTTTATTTTACTATATATTTTAAGCTATAATTATAGCAATTATTATAATACACCCGCGCATCGCGCGGGTTACATGCTAGTTATACATCTAAAATAATAGAAAGAGAGTTTAATGAGAATTATTTATTTCCACTTCAAAATTCATTTCAATCAATTTCTTAGAAACCTTTCCTTTCTCCCAATCTTTTCAATTTCTCAAAAAAAAAAGTGTATCTCGAGATTGTCTCTTTGCGTTTCTTCTCCCACGATAATTTCTCTTATATTTAGGCAATACATGAATGAATTTAGTTGTTCCATGTATTATGAAATTCATGTATAGAAGTTTAAATGAAGGTTCATGTCTTTAGTCAATATATGCACTTAATTGGTTCATGTATAGACATCTAAATGGGGTACGTTTTAGTTCAAAAGTTAAATGATATTTGAGATAATATAATATGTAGGCTTTATTTATGCAAGTTATTATGAATATATTTTTGCCAATCAAAATTTATTATTCGATTTATTGCCACTTTAAAATTCATTTCAATCAATTTCTTAGAAACATCTCCCTTCTCCCAATCTTTTCGATTTCTCAAAAAAAAAAGTATCTCTCAAGATTGCCTCTTTACATTTCTTCTCGCTGAATAATTTCTCTTATATTTGGGCAATACATGAATTTAAATGGTTCATGTATTATGAAATTCATGTATAAAAGTTTAAATGAAAATGAAGGTTCATGTATTTAGTCAATACATACATTTAGTTGGTTCATGTATTAGGATATTCATGTATAGACGTCAAAATGGGGTATGTTTTAGTTAAAAAGTTAACTGATATTTGAGATAATATAGTATGTAGGTTTTATTTGTGCAAGTTATTATGAATATATTTTTACCAATCAAAGTTTATTGTTTGACTTAAATAATGGGTTTTACTTCATTCATGTATTGTATAAGATATTAATTTGGAATTATTTGTATAAAATGGTATTAAATATAATAGGAACATGAAAACACAACATAAAACTTATTATGATTTAGACATGAATATTATTGTTTGACCTGAACTAAATGAAAATAACATGATTTATCATATTATGTTTCGGGTCAAGCTTATATCGATTTAGTCATGTTCGTGTGAGTTTTAAAATTACCACCCCGATATAACTATGTTCTTGACTACAAATATATATCGAAATATGATAGGGAAAAAAAACTATATGCGCATGCACATTGCGCGGGTTACATGCTAATTCTATCTCTAACACAATAGTATTAGAGATTTTAATTTTCATTAATGTAACTGTAATTTCATTTCTTAATATCCTTTGAAAATTCAAGCGTCGTTGAAAATGTAAAAACTCAATAGATCTTGAAAATGTGAATAGCAACTAACCTCGAAAATCCAACAATATATAGAAAGTAAAAAGTCAAAGAGTCTTGACCAAATATATATAAACCCAATAGATACACCTAGTTCAACTCACGGGAGTTCAATTCACCATCACTCACCCTCCCACATCATCCTCTTCTTCATGAAACCGGTGGTGTGGATGGCGGTTTCAAAAAAGTTGCAAAAATTAATTGTTGTGGTTGTTGATAGATTGTTTTATAACAAGCTTAACAATCGATATATTAAGCGAACTTTAAAATTTATGGCTCATGATGAGCTTAATCAATGAGACATTGGTGATCGTGTCATATTAGATCATTCTAGGCCATTGAGCAAACACTGGGTTGTTTCTGAGATTCTATAAAAAGCACGAATATATGTACCACCAATAGCTGAAAGAGCTACTGATTTAACCAACAAGACAAAAATTCATGCTCCTTCTTCCACTTAAGGGGAAATTTATACATGTGTTGGAACTTCTTCTTTAGCCATGTGTAATATCTCGTAATTTTAATGACTTTTAAAATGAGTTAAATTAAAAGTTAATGGGATTAATTGGAATTAATTATAAATTAATTAATTCGGATTAATCTGTAATTTATATTACTTTTGGATATTGAAATATATGATTCTGAATATTACTTAGTGATATTTCAGTAATATATGACTATAATGCTATTTATATTGCCGTGAGTTACTTATACGGTAATAATGAAAATTTAGTCAGGACGCGGTATGGGACGTATCGGGACTGATTTAAATCAATAAAAAGGAAATATTATTTTATATCAATCAAGTTGTCATTTCGAGTGCATCGTTGCATCCGAAAGGGTCAACATAGTTAGAAAAGTATATTCGGGGGTTGGATTTGGGTCTCGGGTCACTTTGAAAATGAAAGGACACCCCGAAGGGGCATTTTAGTCATTTTAATTGGGAGATGAATGTAATTTCAGGATTTGTCTTATTATAAATGTGATATATTAGAGGAACATAGGTTCATTTCATTTTATCACAAAATACTTGAGAGGTCTTAGTGTGAGAGTTAGTGAAGAATTTTGTGGGAGGGGAAGAGGTTGTTTAGGAAGGAGGAGAGACTTTTGGGGCAAGCCAAAGGGGATTAACCACCTTCTACCACCGAAAAGTCATCGAAAAATAAGGAAAGGATTCTACACCATCATCACCAAAGTTTCAAACCTACATAATTAAGGCAAGTGTAACTCTTGCTTTATTTTATTGCTTACAATATCCATGCTAGATAGGATGAGAAAGAAGTATGAATTTACATGATTTAAGGATGAACTATAGAGTTTCTTAGAATTTGTTCTTGATATGAAAATTAGATAGAATAAATCTCTTTATGTTGAAATGATTTAATCCACGAATTTTGGGTTTCAAATGATAGAAGAAGTCTGAGCTAATATTATTTGTGGAGAAATAAGAACCTATGAGAATTTTGGGAATAATAGGATTTAATCCAAACTATTTGATGATTTTAGTTTGTTTGATTATTAAAAAACTGATCATATATCTTTCTATATCAATTGAGATTAATTAGGAGAAGTTTTGGATTGATTTGTGTTGGTTTTCATGAGAAAGAAAATGGATAAAACGCATGAAAAATTGTTGAAAAGGGACGAATATTGTATGATAATTTTAGGACTTTTTTAAGAGGAAATTAGCAGTGTGCTCGCAATGGTTTGTATAAAATCACGTTCTGCACAACTTTGCAGTTTTAAGTTTTTTTAAAATCGGAGCAGAAAAGCCTCAAAATTATAATTTTATATCTCGGGCAGAACGTACCTTTATCGAAAAAATAATAATTGGAAAATGGTAATTTGGCCCATGGTGAGATTTTTATTAATTTTGGTATATTAACAAGGAGCGAGGGACTTGGGTTAATGTTGGAAAATTACTTGGATGTGAGGATTAAATTTTTGTGAGAGATATCTACATAATTATATTACGATTTAGAGGAGAATAATCGTTATATCAAGTAAGGGTAATATTGATGATATATTTACGGGTACTTGGGTCGGATAAAATATTATGTGAGTAATAAATACAAAAAAAATATGATGATAATCATGATTAAAAGTGTGGGTAGTATTCAATAAATACGACGGGTACTTGTGATGGATGAATTCCTAATATGATATAGGTAGTGTAAGTACCCAATTTTATATACGTAGATGATAAAGCCTATTGTTTGGTAATTTGTGTGTATGACATACCTAGATTGCTTGCTATCAACGGGAGGTAAACGCGTGAGGGCAGTCTTATCCTGATGAATATATGGGACCTTCGACTTGTCGCTCAAGAACATAGGACTTAGGTCGCTTACCATTAGTAAGAACAATAGTACAGAACGGTCATTTGGGTGCGTAGGTATGTGCGTAGCCCAAAGGCTTAGGACTATGTTCGCCTCCATTATTTATGATTTGATATTTGTGGTTCGAGGAATCTTTACCGAACCTATAGTCCCATATACAGTGACGTGATGTATTGGGACAAGATAGTAGAGTAATGCAACACCGCAGCTGTGTCTCGGGGTGCAGTATAGTATATATATAATATAGTGAATGTGTATATGTACATGTGATGATATCTACTATGTGGCTAAAGTATAAATGTAAACTAGTTACGTATGAAAACACTTAGTTGAATTATATTAACAAGGGACTTATCCATGTTGAATCTAAATGGATATATAACTTTATAACATCATTATATGTATTATAGGGTTAATACGTGGGAATGAATTGGGTTAAAAATAATGGATACAATGGGTTAATCTAGTTACTTGGGAATTATAACTAGAATGGTTTAGAGGTACGTTAGGTGTGCACTCTAGATGAGAGGTGAGAATCTCAAGAGAGTGTCCGATAATCAAACATGTATATTATAAGTGATAAATGTTGCAATTATTCACTTGCTATTTTCAAAACTATTTTACCATCGGGATCTGACCCCTTTCCTTGCATATTCTCTTTTCTCTCTTGTATCTTCTATATTAGGTGTCCAGCCACAGGGATGCCAGCCATAGAGGATCAAGATGGTTGACGAACTATGGAGCTATGGAGGATTGTTTAGACACTCTCATTCATTTGATTCATACTTTATAGTGATCTTTCATTTAGGGCATGTCACCCCAGAGGAGTTTAGTTGTTTCCTTTCTATTAAGTCAGGATTTTATACTCATGTAGTTGTGATACATCTATTATTGTTGGGATTTTTTTATTGTGATATTTTCTGTAAAGTTTATTCCAGTTTCCTTTAAATTCTATTATGGTATCTATTCAGTTTATTACTGTTGTGGAATGGAATGTGTGGAATTGTTCAAAATGGTAAAATGAAATTTTATTAAATTAAAACTGGAAATTTTTTAACACCAGCTTAATTGAGTATTAGGTGATAGGAAAATATTTTCGACTGTGATGCTAAGAATGAACCAACTATATATTCTAATTTAATTAGGTATGGTACTGATCACCTGGTATTTAATTAGGTGGGGTGTTACACCATGATGATTAAGTTTAGAGAGCTGCATAAAATAGTTGTTGTCATTGATGAAAAATTGCTTAGTGTTGGGTCTTTGTTTTGTAGGATCCTATTCCAAAGAGATGAATCCAAATTTATCCTCTTCAATAGTAAATTTGCTCATCAGATTAGGACATATTTTTCTTTAAGTGAAATGTTCTTTCACTATTAAAGCCACGTAGATTTTACATTTTTTTTTCTCATGGTTGTGTCTGGATTGGTAAGAAAATTATTCTTCTTTGCCAAATTATGGATGAATAATGTATTCTTCATTTTTTTAAAGTGCATATTTGTTATCACATTTTGTATACTTGCGTAATGTCTAATGTATACAAATATGGTCAAGATCCGGAGAAGATGACAATAAGTGTTTGAATAAAGAGCATGGAAGTTATAAGTTGAGATTAATTTTTGTTCATCTTCTGTTCTAAAATATTTCTGAGTCTTTTTTTAAGAATTTCTATCTTCTATTGTTATATTTCTTTTGGGATTCATTTTAGACACAATATTTAAGCCATTATTCTCAGGTAGTTGTGAAAATCTGTATTTACTCGGTTTTAACACGCCTTATGTAATTCTTTTTATATTACTTGGTTTTAACACACCTTAAAATCTCTTGAAAACTAAAAAGATGATCCAGTCTACACTCCACTAATTAATTTCTCAATCCAACACAATCTATAATCTATTTTTATTATTCTCTACTCAAATCACATTACACAATACTACTAATAATACTACATTTATATAACGTTATTATTTCTTAAAAAAAGTTTTAAAAATTAATTTTTGTATAAATGAAAAAAATAATTATGAAAATATTGTTAACATCGTATTTGTAGGAAAAACATTAAGTTTTTATCAATAAATGATATAAAGTATTTTTCAATAACAGTAAATTAAAATATGTCTAATTTTTTTATATATTTATTTATAACAAATAGTGTTTAAGCTAAAAAAAATTTAAAATTTTCAAAATTGTTTTTAATATAAATAAAAAAAAAGTCTTTGGTTATAAAAAAAATTTAATGTTTTATTTGTAGAAAAAACTTTAACTTTGTATCTATAAATGACAAACAATTTTTTGAATAAAAATAAATAAAATGTGTATAATTTTTTTCTACAATATACTTATGTTTTGAAGTTTTATTTATAAAAAAATAATTTTTATATAATAAAAATAATTAAAAATTGTAGACAAATTTCATTTATAAAAAAATTAACCAATTATAATGGCTTAAAGGTAAGATATTGAATTCATGATATAAACTAATCTTATAATCATCGTTATATTTGTTTATTACACATCACTCATGCATCGCAAGGGTTTTATATTAGTTATACCTCTAATATGATAGTATTAGAGGAGTTAATGAAGTTTTAATATTTACTATCCTCTTCTCTTGAATATTGTGTTCTTTGAAACAAAAAATATAGACAGATCAAGAATTTCTTTGAAGGTAAAAAAATGAATAAATCAAAAGTCTCTTGAAAACTAAAACGATAATCCATTCTAATCTACGTTAATTAATCTCTCAATCCAATACAATCTAAATTCAATTAATCTCTCTTCATCATTCTCCACTAAAATCACATTACACAATGCAACTAATACTACTACATCTACGTAACGTTTTTATTTATAGGAAAAAAGTTTTCAAAATTTCAAAATTATTTTTTATAGAAATAAAAAAAGTTTTTGGTTATAAAAAAAAAATTTGACGTTGTATTTATAGAAAAAAAACTTTAAGTTTTTATTTATAAATGATAAATATTTTTAAACTAAAAACAAATAAAAATATGTATAATTATTTTATATAATCAACATACGCTCTTTTTAAGTTTTTATCTATAAAATTAGTTTTTAATTTTAAAAAAAGTTTTTAAAAGTTTTTAAATTATTTTTGATATAAATAGAAAAAAGTTTTTGCTTTTAAAAATATTTTTAACATTTTATTTACAGAAAAATTATGAGTTTGTATTTATAAATGGCATACAATTTTTTAAACTAAAAATGAATAAAAATATGTATAATTGTTTTATATAAAATATGTACAGTTGTATTGAATTTTTTTTATAAAAAATAGTTTTTAAATAATAAAAATGTTTAAAAAATAAAAGATAAATTTTATTTATGAAAAAATTAAGCTTTTATAATAGGTTAAGATAAGATATTTAATTTATGATATATACTAATTTTTATAATTATCATTATATTTGTTTATTATACATCGCCCGTGCATCGCACAGATTGTATGCTAGTATGACTTCATATTAATATAGTCGAAATATTATGCAAAGTTATGTTAAAGAAGATTATTCATCATTATTAAAGGGTTAATTGTTATTGGAAACATGTAGTACTTTTAAGAATGATTTTTGTACTTAAAACCTACTTAGAAAGGTGATTTTTGGTTTAAAAATGCCTTAATGGCAGATTTAGTAAATAGAGGAAAAGTCACTTAAATGGTGTTTTTGCATGAAAAATACTTGAAAAATGCTAAGGAAATGCTTTTTAGAAAATAAAAGTATAAGATTACATTTTGGTAAATTAAAGTGTAAAATGGTGATTTAGTATATTTTAGTGTTCGACATTGACACTAGAATGCCTCCTCGGCTCGTATGAAGTAAAGGCTAAAAACGAATTTTAATGCTAAGATCGAATATGTAAACGTGAACATTAGAATAATGTTGAACACAAGAAAGATAATGATATTTAAATAATTAAGCAGGGTTATGATGTCCCTAGTGATGAAAGACCCCAAACCAACTGCAGTTAGCATATGGTGCTCGGTGTCGGGTGGTGAAATTTTGTGAATCCGTGGGTGTGCATGTGTTATGATGGGTGAGTGTGTCGACAAAATCCCAAAATAATGCTAAGTAATGAATCGAATATTCATAAAAGATGCATAAACGAACGATATATATTCATTGGAATATTATGTGGTAACAAAATGGAATACGATTATTATGTGGTAATCATTAATGATAATTAATGAATATAGGATAATGATGGTTTTCGAAACAATTAAAATGCGTTATATATGTATAGTATTTTGCTATGAAAACTATTTCTATTATCTCCCACCCTATGGGCATTCTCTTATATCCTATTTTCCAAAAAACCTTGGTATAATAGGTGGTACATCGGTTAAGGATGTTGGAAAGGCCGTAGAAAGTGCAAGTCGTCATTAGAAAGCTATGTGCCTATTTTAATCCTCTAGAATTATGCTGATGGAATCCTTTTATCCTGATGAGATGAACTTGGTTTTATACTTGAACTATTTGAAGTTGTAATAATAGATGGATTTATGTTTTATTTTGTGGATTAAAGTATTTCAAAGGTTTTATCAATAAATTGTTAATTGAACATAACTTGCATGATGAATGGTCACCCATTTTCATAATAAAAATTGGTAAGTTTTTGTTAAGTAAAATAAGGCAAATGTTTTCCAAATAAATCTCATAGGATCTATCCCCCTCCCCGTTAACACCTTGGTTTGGATATGGGTTATTCCAATGGTAACTCTAATCCGGATATGGGATTTACAACTTGGTATTAGAGCTTTAGGTTAAATGTTACTTTTGAGTGTGACGTGGTGAGGTCGGTAGTGGATATTTTTGCACCGATATTGTTTGGAACTATCACGTTGGATTAGTGACGGATTCGGCCCATATCATGGATAGTGAAATGAAGGACCCTAGCACGATGTAAAACCCCTATGAGATGGTAAATGGTTAAGTTAGTAGCCTCTCATGTTCAACGACATTCTTTATATAGATGTGTTAGTAAGTCATGGGTGTCAGTGTAAGCCAATAGCGGAAATATCATGATATTTTGCATGAGATATATTGTGTGGTAACTTTGATGATCAGAGTATCCATATTAGTAGTATCAATGTCGTGTAGTGTTCGTTGCGACCTATCTGTAAAGGATGTATATTTCATCTATGGAGGTTAAGTGACTGAGTGGCTTTTATAAGTATTTATTATGTGGTGAGAAAGTATTAGGTCCCTTGGTTGGGGATCTAGATTTAGTGTATCTTGATTATAATGTGGGTCTAGATAATCATGATGATTCGAGTTAACCTCAGAGTGAACCTATAAAATCTTTGTGATTTAGCATTAAGTACAAGTGTTATGATGTTCTAAAATAGGACCTCTTGCGGCGTCACTAAGGTGAGCCTCCTTTAGGCAATACCCGATGTCATGTGTCCTACCAAAAATCTGGTGGTATAAATTTATAGTCTTTGAGATAATAATGTGGTATTTAGTAATGGGATCCCTTGTGGCGTTCGTGGTGTGGGACTTGGTGTTTATAGGAAATATCCGACGTCTTGTATCCTAACCAAATATATAGTTGTGTTACCTTGTAGATTAGCACATTGTATGATGTTTACATAGCGAGGCAATTTAGTTGTTATTGTTGAACACTCATTAAGGATTAAATAATGCGGTCCAGTGAATTTTGTTTGGGTTTAGTCTTTAGGATAGGCATATGAATCCATATTAATTTTTCTTTGGAGATGTATACTATGGTTTAGCTAATGGAGTGTTGCTACAAGTAATAGGTATTCCCAAGTAATGGTGAATTTAAGGTTGTGTACCGCATAGTACGATAATGTGGGAGTATATCATTGATATTGTTGGATTCCTTATGATGCTAAGGATATAGACTTACAGATGGTGAAACATATAGTAATTGGTATTAGTGGTTTCTTATTGAGGAAATAAAATATTGGCCATAATTAGTTGTCATACTTGATAGGAGCTTGTCATGATAATTGCTAGACTAGGAAGTGTATGTTCCTTGGATATGTTTGAATTAGAAAATTTATTGTGTTGGGGTTTATATAGTTCTTATAAGCTAATGATGATTTTAATACACTTTAGTCATCATTTGTGGCAATACTTTGGGGTAGTACCATGGCTTGTTTGTAAACTTATGTTATGATATGACTTTGAGGATAATGTCAAAAATAGGTTGATAAGTGCTAGGTTATGCACCTGGGAGACATATAACACGATGATGTTCATTATGGTTTTTACAAATATCACTCAGATGAAGGGTTAGGATTGATATTAGCACATGAGTATGTTACCCATATGGTTTGGTATGACTCTGGTAAGGAAAATCATTAGGTATTAGGCATAGGTAATCCTTGAATGTTTAACATGCCATTAGTATAGTTATGATTTGTGATCACTTAGGATGTTACTAAGGGTCGTAGAAGTGGTTCGTAAGTCTAATGTTCAAAACTATGTGCGCATCATGTTTCACTTGATGGGAGTGATCTCCAGAACTAAGGTTAGCTATCGCTGTAGGAATATTGGAGACCTAGGTATGATAGTTCAATGGCTAACGAAAAGATTTAGAAGAACGTAATTTCATTTGTTTCAGATGGTTGTTCTTATCAATGATGAAAAGATGGCATTAGTCTTAAGGATGGAAACCTAGCTTTTCAGCTTGCCAAAGGAATGAGTTTCTTACTTCCTTCCTTTTGCATGGATGGATGATTCATGGTTAGGACCCGTCAAGGTTAATGGGCCAAATCAGGGTATGTGTCAAGGCTAAGACCATAAAAAATATCTGTGAGGGTTATAAATTTCTGGTGTACATTGTGGATTTACTTTGTGTGGCACGGTCTGTTGTTGGAATTTGATTGGAGTGATAGTCGCCTGATCTGTTGTTGGAATTGTGCAGATTGAGGATGTGATCGATCGTGTATATTTGTGTTGTGATACCTAGTATAACTCGAGGTTATTGTAAGGATCTCGTAAGAGATGTCGATCGTGTAGACCAATGGGATTAGATGACAGTCTCATGATTGATGATGTGATGGATAGTGATATTGAGTTTATATCAGGCTAGGATAGGCGTGATCCAAAATTGTTGAGGAAATATGAGCTTGTAAACCCTAATGTAAGAAGGATTCATGATGATAAGTTCGTTAGTGGTAGCGCCTGATATTTTCTGAATACCAGTTATTTTGAAGGATTATTTCAATGGACGAGTTAGACATGATTGGAATTAGTAGTAAGACCTTAGTCTCCGCCATGATTGGGTTAGCAATGTAATTGATGAAAATAAAATCTTTGAGTTTTAGACCATAGTGTAGAGGATGCACTAGGATTGAAAACTGGTTATAGGTAACTGGATTCTAAGGTTTATGACCATGAATTTTGAGGACGAAATTTCCAAAGTAGGGAAGAATGCAATACCCTACCCTAGAAAAATAAGTATTCAAGAATAATATAAATATTATATTCAAAGAAAAATTTGAGGAATAAATATATAAGGGGATTATGCCAAATGGCATAAAAAGTGTCTCATTACGAAAAGTAATTAAGAATAAAAATCCCCGCGTCGCATGGTTCGCTTGGATGTGTATTTGATTTTTAATTGTCCAAGTGATTATGTTGGTTAAGTTCAACGCGAAAATACTATGGAGTAATTGTGACACGGTCATGGTTTATAATGTAGTACTTTGGGAGATAGGCGATGCGCAGGATATATAACTTTGCGCTATTTTTGTAGGATGCATCGTCGTCCCAAATATCGAAATGAACACTTTTATAGGGTCCAAAAAATACATATAAAAATACCATGTGGTCAAAAGTCAAAAAAATAAATAAAAATATTTTTCGTCAAAAAATTAAAGTTCTCAGAAAATTATGAAAATTTCGAGATCGACTTACAATTTAATTTTGAGCAACTTTTTCTTCTTTGACGTCTTCAGAAAAAATCATTTAGACCCATTTAAGAGGGATGTTTGTCACCACGCGTTGCGTAAGATGCAAACTTGCACGAATTGTTTAGGACAATCGATAAGTCCAAAAAATATCTTGAACATATATTTAGACTCACAAAAATGTAAGGACTATTACCATGCTAAGAAAAATCGAAGAAAATATGTGTTGCGCGAAGGTCCCGATTCTTGTGTGCCTTGTATAGGACAATCCGGGAGGACAAACGACTATTGTAAATATAATTTTTAGCCAATAAAATTCAAGTAATGTGATTCTTCAGTTAAAAGTTTAAAACAAAGTTGATATAGCTCGTAGCGAAGTGACGAAAATACACCTTATTTATGATGTCAACTTGTGCGTGAAAAATGACAGACTTCATGTGGTGGTGGTGTAGTTTCTTTCACCCATTGGATTTTCAGACCTTAATATACTCCTTCATTCTTTTGGAAAGTTCCTAGATCTTAGTATTTGGATATAGGATGGAAGACAACCATCTTTTGCTTTTACGATTCTTGTAAGGGGTGAGGGTTTGGAGCAAAAAGTTCATTTCTTTCCATCAGATTTCTCTATTTTTCCATAGCCAAAGCAAGGTGGTTCTCTTCTAAATTTGTGGGTCTATTTTACCACCCATTTCCAACCATTGTTTCACCATTTTGGAGGTCTCAAACTCCATTAAAGCTTGCTTAAGAAGTTGGACAACTTGTTGGAGCAAAAGAGAGGTAGTTTCGAATCATTTGGGTGGTGGCTTTGTGGAATTTTGTGGTGTTCCTCTTCCATCTTCTTCAACCTCCTCCTCTTCCTATTTCCAAGTTGGGTTTTCCTAACTCTTAAACTTTTTTATTTCAAATGCTAGTATGAAGAAGACGATAAAGAAAAAATGACTTTTTTTAGCTCTTCTCCCTTATTTTCATATGCTATGAAAAAACCGTTTTATGAAAAATGAAAAATGGAGAATATGATGTTTAGATAAATTTTCAGATTATTATAAATGTTGAAAGCATGTTATAATGTAATGATCTCATGAAATAAACATAGAAAATGAAAGACTACATGGAAATACTCATATTAGTTGCATTTAAGGTTCATTGTTAGGTAGAATACCCGTTTGTATGCTTAGAATGTGTAATATGCTTTCATCTTGAGATTCATGATGAAATTTGTTAGTTTAAGCACGTGATTATGATTTTGATAAAAATAACCCCAAAATCATTTAAGTTATGATGTTAGTTTAAGATTTTTAAGGTTCATTGTTAGGTAGATCACAAGGTTAAGGAGTGTACCACTAGACTTAAGAAAGAGGGCAAGCAACCCATTGTCTATAGTGCCACCTTAAGTGATAGTGAACCGGAAGAGGGAGAGAGTTCCCCTATTGAGCGTAACTTTGTTGCATTTATGGCATGTCATGTGAGCGACGACAACAATACTCATGTGAATGACACTTCCGAGGAGGTTTTGAGTGTATCCCATGTTAGTGAGGGTGAAGAGAGTGACGAGGAGGAGATAGATGCGAAAGAATTGCAAAATGCGTTTAATGAGTTGTATGCCGAAACGGTGAAGGTGAAAAAGGCTAACTCAAAATTGCAATCTAAGTTGAATGAGCGTTCCATAGAAAATAATGATAGTTTGATTGAGGATCTTAGGGCACGAGAGAAGAAGTTTAGGGAGAAACTAGAGTTTGTGGAAAAAGAGAGAGACAATCTCCGTGGTTTAATGGAGTCCTTGAAAAAGGAGATTTTAGAGTTTGAGGAGACTAGTCGTTTACTAAAGTCTAAGATTCTTGAGTTGGAGGAAAGTTTGAAAGACTCGTCTAGAGTCAAGTTTGATTTGGAGGCTAGGTCGGAGAAGTTAGATAAGATCTTAGGCACCGTCCAAATTAAGGGAGATAGGGGAGGTATAGGTTTTGGTGAGAGAGTTGTTCTCATTCACCCCGCACATGTGAGAAACACTAGGATGGTTAGAAAAGGTCCACATAAAGGTAATCATTCCCACCGCCGCTACACTTGCACATTTTGTGGTAGGAAAGGTCACCTTAGGCGTTATTGTTACGATCTTAGACAAGCTCCTAGGAAGTTTAGGAATAAAGTTGCCCCGGTTCCTCACACCCACATGCGTTGTTTTACACCTACTTCGGTTAGGAAATCGGATTTAGTGGCTTTAGGAATTAAACTTCATGATTCTCGTTTGGGTGCACTTGATTCTTTCAATGCTAAATCTAAAGGATGATAGTGTTGCCATGTTTGTCATATGCTAGTTTGCTTCATGATATATTCATTGCTAGTATTATGACATATGTATCATTTTGTATTATAATTTTCATTTGTTTGAGTCTTATTTGAAAAATACAAAAAGATTTTGTTTTTGAGAAAATTTTTGAAAAGCCAAAAATATGTATTTTTTTTTTGAGTTTACATGTTTGATGTGGCATATTGGTGTGCTTGGACCCCCCCCCCCCCATCGTTTCATTATCCATGTGGCTAGGACATTTGGTCATTATTATCGATACTTAGAATGATCTTAACCATTGTTTATATGGGGTTGTTTCGAAGTTGATATGCATCTTGATTCGACTTTGTATATATGTCAACATCGCATGCATGCACAAGTTTATATGGATGTTTGACTTCTCTTACATATTTGAATTTGGTGAGGCGTTCTTATCCCAATCTTATCATCTATGCGTAAGTAAACTTAAGGAGAAGTGTGCATGTAATAACCGTTTACCGTGAGGATTTTGTATTTAAAAAAATGACGAGTGATTCACGGGAAAGGGCTGCGAGAGTTACAATTTAACTCGTCATGAAAGCCACCGTTTAAAAAGAGCCCAAAAAGAAAAAGCAAGATGCTAAGAAAAGGTCCAATAAGATTTTCTCTAAGTTGAGAATGCTAGAAACCTCAAAAGAACTTGATAAATTATGTTTATATGAGGGTGTCTTGGTTGGAGAAAATTTAAACAGGTTTGCACATCTAATCCTAATGTTGAAACATTGGAATTTGACGTTATTATTTGTAGAATCGTCAAAATTCTGGATTTGTGTGCATGTAGTATGTTTAGTTAATTAAGTTCACACTTTAAATTGTCATATGGCTATGATAAAGTTTGATGATTTATCGCTATCAATTAGAGCTTCTTGATCGTTTCGATGTGTTGGAATTGTGACTCATTTGTTGTAGTTTCATGCCCATTCATTCCATGTCCATGTTTGAGCACATCGGTACTATTTTCGCATGTAACTCGCATTTTTAGTTTTTATGAGTTTTTGCATTTTGTGCGAAAAGCTTACTGTTTTAGCACTGTTTTGCCTATGTCAGTCCCTTCCTGGAATTTTTTTGTGGAAATTTTTTCACAGGGCAATACTTTATTATATTTCTGGGAAAGTGGGAAATTTTGACAGGTCATGCGAAGTCGTTCTAACGACATCTCATCTCTCACAAACGACTTCGTACTTCGTTCGAGCGAAGTCCCTGGCTCGTTCGAACGACAGGGTGAAAAATGACTTCTGATTGGTTTGCAGTCCTCTGGCTTAATTTGATATATTTTTGGTACTGCAGGAAGCTTTTTTTGATTAATTGGTTTATATGCAAGTTCTTTTATGTTCCAAATTGGTATTTTGCATATATGTCTGTTTATCACACTTTATTTGACTAGTATACTCTTTGTGTGATTCATTGATTTACTAGATACTATTTTGTCATTACATGATCTTGTTTAGCTGGTTTTCTCATGTTTATCCAGAGGTTTTCATTTTTCAAAATTGGTATCAACTTGATTCTATTTGGTATCATATTCTCATGCTAGATACTTCATATTGGTTTATCTTTTCACCGGATTGTCTATTCGAGACAAAAAGGGGGAGAGATGTATGTGATGTAGGGGGGGATTTGTTGAGTGCTAATTTATGTTTCAAATTGGTAACAAATTGGTATCAAATAATTGCTCACTTGTTTTCAAATGATATGCTCTTATTGAATTTATAAATTGGTTTCATTTGTTCCTCCATACTTCACTTGGTATTTGTTTGTCTGTTTCATGTGTGTAGGTATGCTTCAACGATTTGAGATTTCAAGTCTACATCACATTCTGACAGTTCATGCTTGCCGGTGCTACATAAATTAGTCCGTGTCCTGTATTTTTGATTTTGGGTTTATGGGATGGGATTTAGGCGTCATACGGCTTGACGGCCCGGTTAGGCATTTCACTGGTTTAGTTTTGTCCCGAAATAGTCAAAGGGGGAGATTTGTAAGGACATAAATTTTCAATTGAGTCCCTATATTGTTTTGACTTAATTCCGTGAACAAAACTGTGTTTGTAATATGTCATAGGGAGAATTTTATTTTGTCACGATCCCACTTGGTCTATGATGTATTGAAGAAATTGAAGAGGTTGCGGCAAAGCTTCAAAGAAATAATCATGCCGATGTTTATTTGGTGCAAGTTTACTCGTCTTCAAAGTTAATTTCATTCCGAGATCACTCAGGTATGAGTGCGTATAATTAATGGTGCTCGAAATTATTTTATAAAAGATAAGGATGTAATTTTTATATAGAAAAATGATTTTAAATATTTTAAAAGTGTTTTTATGGTTTAAACTTCGTTTTATGATGATAAGCTCGAAATAGAGTTTGACTAATTTGAATCTCTTTGTTAAGAGACGTTTTTATCCGAAAGTCAAAGAAAGTCAAACTTTCGAAAGGTCGCGCGAGCGAATATGGATCTCGTTCGAAAGAGATACAATGTGACGCGAACGACATGCTTCAGTCGTTCGAATGACACTTTTTTCGAGGCGTCGTTTAAATCCTATTTAAATAGTGTTTGAATCATAATTTCGTAAGTGTGCTTTTTGGAAAACAGTTTTACAAACCAGAACCTTGTTTGCACATGTTTTCTAAGGTTTACAAAGCATAAACACATCCTTAGAGTTTGTAAAGATCCGAGTTATCATTCTTATATGTTTACGTGATCTTGTTGCACCAAAGCTGTTTGTTCTACACATTGAACACAAAGGGTTTTGCGGTGAAGAAGTGACGGACATCGTGTTCGACATCGTAGACGTATCAAAGCCATATCGGTGGACACCGAGACATACGTGGATGCGTGTGTTGTGGATAGAGATCGTGGAAGACGGAATTTCTGCGTGGGAACTATTGAAGAACGGTTGAAGATCAGAAGGAGCATCAACACCCGTGGGGATCGAGTCTTAGTGTAAGGTTAATCTGTCTTTATAAAACCATTGTTCATAGTGATTGTCTGGCTTGGGCCATCCGAGGTTGTTTTCCCATTTTTGGATTTTTTTCCTCGTACATCCAGCGTTGTGAGTATTCTTTACTTTACTTTACTTTCTTTAACCACTAGATGCATGTTTAGGATTAATCAAGATAAATTTGGTGTAAAGTGAGAATTGGGATTTTGTAACTTGGTTTGGTTCATAATTAAAAGTTGGATCTTTTTCGAAGAAAAATTAGTTTTGTTGAAAACACACACATCGAGCCACTCACACACTCTCACCTGGCTTTAAGGTAAAGAAGTCTAGAGCTTGTTCGAGAAAAAGAATAGCAATAGAAGATTTTAGCAAGCCCTAGATTGGTGCCATAGAGCTGATTAATTCTATGCACACCATTGATAATTTTCCAAACATTTGGCGAGCACTGTGCAGGAATTATATAGAAGTAACTAAAAAAGTGCAAAAACAAGCAATTTAGGGAAAAAGTAAGACCCACCTGGGATAACAAAAGAACATATATCCAGTGACCATCCTCAATCTCCCTGACATTATGAGGAACAGGGGCACATTCGATGTCTACCCAATTTGGAATATTATAGAACTTCCTAAACTCAGTTATCGACCTATTGCCTATTTTCTTCATCAAAAAGGAGAAACCCTAATATCGAATATGAAGAAATTCCAACAAAAAAAGGAGTGTGAAGAACTTACGAAGTAAGAATCAGCTTGAGACAATGCAAAGCCGTAAGTAGGGAAGATGAGAAGATAAGGAAGAAGCGTGAAGATGGAAGACGAGACCTGGAAGTGAGAAAGCAATAGTGAGAGGCTAGAAAAATCTAGAGAGCGCAAAGAAGAAGCGGCTTCAGGGAATGAACTCTCCAAGCTTTTTTAAACCTTTCTAATTATAATGCATAGGGAACTAAGCAATCTGCCGCCTAAATCGATTCAAGAAAGACGCTTCAATCCCAAGGTGTCATGCGATTCACGAAAATGCCACTAAGGCTATTATTTAAAATTATTGAGCCCAAATTGTGACCCAAAAATTTTAGGGGCAATTATGGGTACCTCAATTAAACATTCAGGCCTAGATAAGAAGCCCGCTTCAGTCCGGCCCAAAGTCTGTAGTCCACATGCATAACTAATTCAATTATGACCCATTCAACCCCTAAAATCTCTCACGAGATATTCTAAGAGTTATGGGCTAATGTGGAGGAGTCCAACACCCCCACTCTCCGAGAAACAACATGTATATATTAAACCCTAAGCCCGGGGCTAAGGGCATGTAATTCAAAACACTCCCCTGGAGTAAAGAGAAATAAAATACTGAGAGCACCACCATAGACGTAGGCCTTCTTATCGAACCACGTATATCTTGTGTTTTGTGTGATTGCTATTATTTCAAGTTCTTTATTTATTCTTGTGTTTGCCTTTGCTTATTATTTTGTGTTGAGTTTAATTGTCACCACAATAGGCAATACCCGACGTCCTGTATCATACTAAAATACATAGTTATGTTACCTTGTAGATTAGCCCATTATATGATGTTTACATAGCGAGGCAATTTACTTGTTGTGGTTGAACACTCAGTAAGGATTAAATAATAATGCGTTCTAGTGAATTTTTTGGGGGTTAGTCTTTAGGATAGGCATATAAAACCATATTAATTTTTCTTTGGAGATGTGTACTAAGGTTTAGCTAATGGAGTGTTGGTACAAGTAATATGTATTCCCTAGTAATGGTAAATTTAAGGTCGTGTACCCCGTAGTACGGTAATGTGGGAGTCTATCATTGATATTGTTGAATTCATATGACGCCAAGGAAATAGACTTATAGATGGTGAAACATAGAGTAATTGGGATTAGTGGCTGGCCCATTAAGGAAATAAAATATTGGCCATAATCAGTTGTCATACTTTATGGGAGCTTGTCATGATAACTGCTAGACTAGGAAGTGTATGTTCCTTGGAGATGATTGAGTTAGAAAATTTATTGTGTTGAGGTTTATATAATTATGATAAGCTACTGATGATTGTAATACAGTTTGGTCATATCATTTGTGGTAATACTTTGGGGTAGTACCATGGCTTATTTCTAAACTTGTGTTATGATATGACTTTGAGGATAATGTCGAAAATATGTTGATAAGTGCTAGGTTATGCACCTTGGATTCATATAACACGATGATGTTCATCACGGTTTTTAAAAATAACACTCAGATGGAGTGTTAGGCTTGATTGTAGCACATGCGTATCTTACCTATATGGTTTGGTATGACTTGGGTAAGGAAAATCATTAGGTATTAGGCATGGGTAATGCTTGAATGTTTAACATGCCATTAGTATAGTTATGATTTGGGATCACTTAGGATGTTGCTAAGGATCCTAGTAGTGGTCTGTGATTGGAATGTTCAAAACTATGTGAGCGTCGTGTTTAGGTTAGCTATCGCCTGTGGGAATATTGGAGACCTAATTATTATTATTCAATGGACAATGAAAAGATTTGGAGAACGTTATTTCATTTTATTCATATGGTTGTTCTCGCCGATGACAAAAAGATGGCATTAGTCTTAAGAAGGGAGGCTTAGTGTTTTAACTTCCCAAATGAATCGATTTCATACTTCCTTCATTCTGCAAGGATGCACAAATCACGGTTAGGTCCTAGCAAGGTTAATGGACCAAGATAGGGTATGTGGAAAGGCTAAGACCTTAGAAAATATCAGTGAGGGTTATAAATTTTAAGTGTATGTTGTGGATTTACTTCGTGTGTCACGGTTCGTTGGTGGAATTTGATTGGGGTGATAGTCATCTAATCCATTGCATTACTTGTGTCTCATTTGATCCCAATAGTGGGAAGTTATTGACTACTTTTGGTTCGGGGTATAGCGCTCCATAAGCTTAGTAGTGATACGGGTTAGGTCGGTTGTGGCTGATGCGTCACGGTACATGAGTGCACTCTTCCTTGGAGGAACCTGTTTTACTCTAGTTTGAGTGTACACATGGTCTCACATTTGTTGCATGTAGTTTTCATGTGCTATTTGGTTACATTGGTTAACATGTTTCATTAGTTGTCCAGTATAGCTAGTTATGACTTGGTCATGGGTTTCGAGGTTGTGACTCGAGAGTATTATGAACATTAGAACCTGATAAAACATTATATGTTAGCGTTTCACTTTGATTGGAATTGTGCGGATTGAGGGTGTGATCTCTCGTGTATAGTTGTGCTGTGATACCTAGTATAACTCTAGGTTACTATAAGGATCTTGTAAGAAATGTCGATCGTGTAGACCAATGGGATTATATGGTAGTCTCATGATTGATGATGTGATGGATAGTGATATTGAGGTTATATCAGCCTAGGATAGGCGTGATCCAAAATTGTTGAGGATATATATTCTTGTAAACCCTAACGTAGGAAGGATGCATGATTATGAGTTCATTAGTGGTAGCGTGATATTTTATGAATACCAGTTATTTCGAGGGATTATTTCGATGGACGAGTTAGGTGTGCTTGGGACTAGTAGTAAGACCTTAGTCTCCGCCATGATTAGGTTAGCAATATAATTGATGAAAATAAAATCTTTGGGTGGTAGACCATAGTGTTGAGGATGCCCTAGGATTGGAGTTGGTTGTAGGTAACTAGATTCTAAGGTTGATAACCATGAATTTTGAGGAAGAAATTTCCTAATAAGGCAAGAATGTAATACCCCGCCCTAGAAAAATAAGTATTTAATGATAATAGAAATATTATATTCAAAGAAAAATTTGAAGAATAAATATATAAGGGGATTGCACCAAATGGCAAGAAAAGTGTCGCATTACGAAAAGTAATTAAGGAGAAAAATACCCATGTCGCATGGTTCCCTTGGATGCGTATTTAAGTTCTAATAGTACTAGTAAGTATGTTGGTCAAGTTTGACACGAAAATACTAGGGAATGATTGTGAAACCTCCATGGTTAATAACGTAGTAATTTGGGCAGTAGGCGACACGCAGGATGGTAACTTGGCGCAATTTTTGTTGGATGCATCGCCGTCCCAAATATCGAAATGAACACTTTTATAGGGTCCAAAAAATACATATAAAAACACCATGGGGTCAAAAGTGAAAAAATAAATAAAAATTATTTTTCGTCAAAAAAAAGTGCTTAGAAAATTATGAAAATCCCCAGATCGGCTTAGGATTTATTGTTGACCAACTTTCTCTTCTTTGACGTCTTCAGAAAAAAAAAGCATTTTGATCTATTTTAGGCGAACTTTTGTTAGAACGCGTCGCATAGGACGCGAACTTGCACGAATTGTTTAGGATAATTGGTAAGTAAAAAAACTATTCCAACCATATATTTAGACTCACAAGAATATAAGGATTATTACTACGCGAAGAAAAATCGAAAAAAAAAATATGTTTTGCGGAGGTCCCGATTCTTGCGCGCCTTGTCTAGGACAATTCGGGTGGGCAAACGACTAATGTAAATATGATTTTTTAGCCAAACAAATGCAAGGAATGTGATTCTTAAGTTAAAAGATTAAAAAAATGTAGCTACTAGAAAAGTGACAAAAATACACATTAATTATGGTGTCAACTTGTGTGTTGGAATTTATAGACTTCATGCGATGGTGTAGTCTCTTTCACCCATCAGATTTTCAAACCAGTATACACTCTTCTGGAAAGTGCCTAGCTCTTAGTATTTGGCTATAGGATGGAAGACAACCATTTTTGGATTATAAGAGTCTTGTAAGGGGTGAGAGTTTGGAGCAAAAAGTTCATCTTTTCGCATTAAATTTATCTCTTTTTCCATAGCCAAAGCAAGGTAGTTCTCTTCCAAATTTGTGGGTCTCCTTTACCACCCATTGCCCACCATTGTTGCACCATTTTGGAGGTCTCAACCTTAATTAAAGCTTACTTAATAAGTAGGACAACTTGTTGGATCAAAAGAAATGTGGTTTTGGAGCGCTTGGGTGGTGGCTTTGTGGTGTTCCTCTCCCATCTTCTTCAACCTCCTCCTCTTCTTATTTCCAATTAGGGTTTCCTCACTCTTAAACTCTTTTATTTCAAATGCCACTGTGAACAAGATGATGAAGAAAAAGGGACATTTTTTTACCTCTTCTCCCTTATTTTCATATGCTATGAAAAACCCAATATGAATGTTGAAAGCATGCGCTATAAGTTTAATGATCTCATGAAATAAGAATCGAAATGAAAGACTACATGAAAATACACATATTATTTGCATTTAAGGTTCATTCTTAGGTAGAATACCCATTTGTATGTGTAGAATGTGTAATATCCTTTAATCTTGATATTTAAGATGATTAATGATGAAATATGTTAGTTTAAACATGTTATTGAGAATTTGATAAAAACATCCCCAAAATCATTTACGTCACGATGTTAGTTTAAGCTTCTTACACATGTTATATATGACTTAATATTAGTATAGTTGGACTATTTTGCAAAGTTTTTTTAAAATGGATTATTTATCATTATTAATGGGTCAAATGTTGGTGTAAACATGTAACACTTTAAAGAATGATTTTTGCACTTACAACCCACTTAGAAAGGTGATTTTTGGTTAAAAAATGCCTTGGTGGAAGATTTGGTAAATATGAGGAAAAGTCACTTAAATGGTGTAAGATGAAATTTTGGTAAATTAAAGCGTAAAATGGTTTATTATTATATTTTTGTGTTTGCCATTGACAATAGAATGCCTCCTCGGCTCGTAGGAAGTAAAGGCTAAAAACGGGTTTTAATGTTAAGATCTGATATGTAAACGTGGAAATTAGAATAATGTGGAACACATGAAAGGTAATGATATTTGGATGATGCTAGGTTAAATTATTAAGCAGAACTATGATGTCCCTAACGAAGAAAAGGCCCCAAACCAACTGCAGTTAGCATATGGCGCTCGGTGCTTGGCGGTGAAATTTCATGAAACCGTGGGTGTGTGATTAGGCATAAATTCTTCGTATTTGTCCCCTTAATTTAGAGGATTTATCTCATATTATTACTACTGACATTTTTTATATAGTGCATCGAGTTTCGTGTACTTCTCTTACATTTTGCAGATATTTTACAAAAGTGGAGAAAAGAGAAAACTCAAACTCAAGAAAGATACAATGATAGAAAGTCAAGGGTAAAATAGTAACTATACACAAAAATTCGGATATGGAACCTAAGGAAAGTTCAATACCTCGAGTTCATACGCATGTAGGAAGAAACAACATCCAAATCCGAGTCCCGAATGAAAAGTTATGGATCTTTGAAGTTGAGAAGAAATCAAAAAGAAAAATGAAGAAAAATAGAAAGGCAGCGAACCGAACCGATGTATCATGCATCAGACCGGTCCCCAGCACTAGAACTAGAAAAATGAACTGATGGAAAATCATTCGGACCAGTCCATCACTCTGGCAGACACTGGACCGGTTTACCCATTAAAGCAGCCAAGACCGGACCGGTTCGACTTGGCATAAATTCAAATATTCTTTTCTCTTAAAAAGAGTTGTGCATGGGTTAAACTATTAATATAACGTGATGTCTTTATTCTTTTATCATACCATACATTAGGAGGTTTCTTTTTATTTATTTTTGAGAGGTTTTTGAAGCCAATAAGTTTAAGATTCATCTTGTTCGACATTTTGCTCATCGTTTTGGATTAATTCAAGCTTCTTCTTTATTTAAAGTAATATTTTCTTAATAGCTTTCAATTGTTTTCATATTTTCAGTTGGAGATTCATTATTTTTTAGTTAAAATTCTTCTTTGCATGTTTCATTACACTTTTCACATAATTATGATTTTTATTGTATGCAACTTTAAGATTTGTGTTAGTTTTCATAAGATCATGTCCGGCTAGATTTCTAAGGGTTAGAATGCATGAACCCAACCCAATGTGGTTTTCCTGAATTGAATAAATGATTGAATTGTGTTTATTAGTTGTTACAACCATCGTAGGACTTTTAACCTCGTTTTCCCTAGGTAACCGAGGTGTTTAAGAGTGCGACGCGTGTGTCAGCTATTTTGACACCGCTTTTTTTCTATTCTTGATTATGTATGATGCGGACTTATACCCACATATATGTAATGATTGAGATTAATAAAGTCAGTGGTTTAATTAATTATCTAATTCACAACTAGTTTTTATATTTGGTAAATGTATTAGGGTTCGGGGGATTTTAGTCCAACCTAGATCTCTCATTCGTATTCATTAATTCATAGTCAATTTACTTCTGCATATGTAGTTTAATTGCTTTCTCAATTAATTTTCTTTAGTTCATAGATAAAACTCAAAATTCATCACCTTTTCCTTTCTTTTTCAGAGTGCATTTAGGGTTCAGCGTCCTTCATATATGTCGTCACGTCGTACGTCCTATTTCTATGAGTATTCGACCTCATCTTACCGGGTTTATTACTTACGCGACCAGTTTGCACTTGAACCACAATTAGCATGCACTAGAGACACATCTTGAGTCGAGTCAAGTTTTTGGCTCCGTTACCGGGGATCTTGGTAGACTTTTAGGTTAGGTTGAGTTAATCCAAAATTTGACTCTCATTCATATATGTAAAAAAAATCATATAATCTAAAATATTCAAAAAAAAATCGAGAAATCCAGATACAAAAAATATAGCATCTCTCAAAAGATTTTTATGCAAAATCTTCAACAAGCTCGACAATTTACTCTCACAAAAATCCTCTAGGAGAATAAAATCTCGATAGCCCACACACTCCAAATGTTCCTGAGTCTTAGGTTCCACCTCTTACACCGCCTAACTCTATCACAAGTCACACATTGAGTCACACTTCGAGCATATAGAGTGAGGAGTTCGAATCAATTGGAGAAAGAGCCATGTCAGATAACGCTAGTTTTTGTACGTGTGAGGGTGAAGTACCGTATCTTTCCATGAAAGAACTCCAATATCCCGAGCGAACCATCACCCCAAGATGCATTCTACTTCTGTACAATGTGGGACAGTTCCGTTTTTGTAATAAGATGATACAAATTCTTCCGTTTCACGGGTTGGATTTAGAGAAACAATACCTCCACATCCGTGTGTTAGAAGAGGCATGTGAAAAGTTTGGTGATCAAGCTTGCACTCAAGATGTCGTTTGCTTAAAAAAAATTCCTTTTTCCTTAAAGGATAAAGCTAAGATATGCCTTTGGTCTTTATCACCGAACTCAATCGGGTCATGGAAGGAGATGCGAACCAAGTTTCTTTTAAAATTATTCCCCCAACATATAAAAAATTCCATCGTGGCTCAAATTCAAACTTTTAAACAACAAGAGAATGAGCCATTCGATCGATGTTGGGAGCGCTTCCAAGAGTTGCTTAGAATATGCCCACACCTTTGTTTAGAGAAGTATCGCCTTATCTCTTTCTTCCACCAGGGGCTAAGTATACTGTGTAAACAACTCGTTGAAATTATGTGAGAAAGACCATTTTTGTAGTTTGATGCGAATGATGAAGAGGCCCATCTCAAGTATGTCGTCGAGACAACTCAAGCATGGGACACAACCGATCCTAACACCCAAAATAGGGTTCAATAGATGTCGACTGCTCCTTCTACATTTGGTCTCTATAACGTGGATAAGGGCGCTGCATGGAACCTTGTATTTTACCAAATTGAGAAAAAATTGGAAAACGTATTCGAATCACGAGTAAAATAAAAAATCGGATCCACCCGAGCTATGAAAGATAAGGTGTGTGGCATCTGTGAAGCAGATCATTCAACAGAGGTATGTTCGACGATACCCGCCTGCAAAGTTATGCTCCAAGAGAAACTGGGAGTGATAGGAAATTGTAAGGATAAGTTTAATGCCCCTCGCGGGAATTATAGAGAAACCATCTTGGGTTTAGTTATGGGTAATAACATATTGTGTTGAATCCCAATTCACACATTGCCCCTCCTCCACCACCGCCTCCTCACTTTCAATAAGCACAACCTCCTGAACCATATATCACCCCACTGCGGAGAAATTTCAAGGATGCTCATAAGTGCTCAAAATGCAACCGATGCTTAAAATGCTCGCATGTTGTCCAAAATGAATGCGAACATCTCGAAGTTGCAATCATCTTTAGGTATCCATGAGAAGGGTAAGTTTCCAGCCCAAGACCAAATACTTCCTCAAGGTTAAACTAGTTTTAGCTCTACATCCCACGACTATCAAGATAAATGTAGTGCAATTACCACTCTACATATTGGTAGAGTTGATTTATCACCTCCCTCACACGACGAACCCAAAGATAAGGAGGTTTCGCCAGGCACAAAGATGCCGAAGATGCCCCCTCAAATGAGAGTGACAATGAGGACAGCACTAGTGGGCCCAAAGTCTTAGTTAAATCGCCCACTATTTCATCGTTCCCTCAACGATTGGTTCCATCTCAAAAAGGGACCTCCCGTGAAGATGTGCTAGATGTCTTCAAGCAAGTAAAGCTTAATTTTCCTTTTATCGATGCCATAAAGAAAATTCCCTCCTATGCTAAAGTCCTTAAAGACTTATTGATGGTGAAAATAAGGCTAAAGGTAAAGAAAAATGTGCTCCTAGCACAAAACTTCAGCTCAATACTATCAAGCGACCTTCCATCAAAATTCAAAGATTCGAGTGCACCCACCATTTATTACATCATGGGGAAGAATCAAATCGATAGAGCTCTAATATATTTAGGGGCCAGTTTTAACATTCTCCCCTACTCCATATATAAGCAATTAGACTTGGGGGACCTTAAGCCCACAGCGATGACTCTCCGGCTCGCAGATCGTTCAGTGAAGAAATCTCGGGGGGGTGGGGGGTGTTAAGGACGTGATCATCCAAGTTGTCACTTTCTACTTCTCAGTAGATTTTTTTCATTTGGGATGAGGAGCCCTCCTTTGTAAAGAGCAATCACGTTCCCTTCCTTCTCAGCCGTCCATTATTAGCTAGGGCTAATGCACTAATCAACACTCGAAATGGGCGAATGCAACTCACGTTAAGGAATATGACCCTCGAAACAAATATATTCAACATCACCAAGACCGAGGGTGATGAGAGCGAGTTGCGAGAGATGGATCTTATGTAAGATATAGTACACAAACCCGAGAGGAATCACACGAGATATCCATTAGGGTTATGTCGTGTTAAAGAAAGTGAGAGCGATAATTCGAACGTTGATATAGAGGCCAAAAAAGAGGAGTGTTTAGTGACTAATGTGGAGAACGCGAAATATCACATTGTTGAGTGCAAGAGATAGGAGTTGGAAATTAACCGAGTGAGAGAGGACATTGAAAGTAAGCAAGAGATACAGGTAGGAGACATGAACCTAGAAACTTTTGAGAAGAAAATCGGGCCGGTGGAAGAGAGCCTCACTATTGACGTCCAATCACTATTGGACCCATGTAGTCACGTTGAAGAGAGTGAAAGGATAAGTAGGATAAATGAGATTCTTCTTCGTGAATAGCCACCCGTGCCACCTGAGTCCTCAGATGCGATAGAGGAGAGGACTCAAGTCTCATCCGACTTATAGCTCGACCCACATATTCTCGAAGTTAAGAGAGATCTAGGGTTACCATGTCCCTAAAATTTCAATCAAGATGTCCCCTCCAAGTTGGGATAAGCATGATGCGATTCGATTGGGCACCATGAGGATCCCATTCATGACACATATCACGAACCTCAAGGTGAATCCCTTATCTATGGGACGGGTCATAATTTTTTCTAACTATTGGTTTACGATGCTAGGATAGGAAAGACAAGTAGAGTATCGGACCCCGTACATGGGGTCGGGTGAGTTTTTGGGATTAAGATAGAGGTCATCGCACCCCTGATGCATACATTAGTTATTTTTAGGTTGGGGTCGTTAGAGGTCATAGGAAGCAAGTACATGGAGATATAAATACTAAGGTTTATCATGAGAGAGCGTAGGGTGTTTCGAGGGGAGTGTCGTATATTTCGGAGCTAAATCATGGGTAGGAATATCTTTGGGAGTTTCCGAAAAAATCCAGTGCAAAATATCCCACATTTAGAGAGTGTAAGAGAAAAGAAGATGAGATTTAACAGTGTCCCAGATCAATTCGGTCCCATAACCACCGGTTCAGTTCGTTGCTGCGAGAAAATAAATATAAAAAAAGGACCGAACCGGTTCGCCCCTAAACCTGGACCGGTTCAGATATATGTAGCAGTCTACAGCAGTAGTTCGCTGATTCCCATGGTTCTTCCCCCATTTCCCAAATTCTTTATCCCCCAATTCCCAAGTTCTTTCTCTCTAACTCTTCATTCCAAATCCATTCCCTTTTCCCTCCAAATTTACCCCTCACCCCTCCATAGACCACTTATAAATACCCATAATATTCACCCCATTTCATCCCATACCTACCATCTATATATATCCGTCTCTCTCTCTATCTCTATATCTATCTATATCTCTATCTATCTCTGACTCTTATGTTCCAGTAATACCAAACCTCGTCAAATGGCCGCTAGAGCAACAAGAGCACTCCCCACCAAATACAACTCCATCGAAATCCTCCCCCGCGGTAATAATGAGTACCGTTCCCACCAAGATAAAAGATGGTGCGAAGTGTTCTTCTCCCTATCCCGCTCAATGCATATTGAGCGCAAAGTTAAATGGGAGGAACTCCCACAAACGGTCAACGACCTATTTGGGCCGCAAGGTTTGTGTCAATTTTTTGAGGAGCCTCACCCCGTCGTTCGGGAGGATGAGGTACGATCCTTTTATGGCACTCTCGTCCGAACGGGGGAATTTGAAGAAGAAGTCTATGTTGACGAGCGACGCATACCATTTTTGCCATAAATGATAGTCCAAAATTTGCACACCATGGATGTCGCAAGCCCGAACAGATTTGACTACCCCACCAATGCTGAGAAAATTACGAAAGGTTCCTGCTTGCTCCGCCTTGCCCCCGGACACTCGTGGAACCAAGATACCTTTACGGTGGGGAGCCTTCCCAAAAAATCTCGTATAGCATTCCATATTATATGCGCCAACATTCTTCAAACCTCCAACGATTCGTCAATGCGCCCTAGGTAAGTCAATCTCCCCTACAACCTTGTCGATCCCCGTGCCTTGATCCATCTCGCACGCGTTTTCTACGCTGACATCAAGAATATGTTTATGGATCGCAAAGGCCGAGATCTCCTACCATAACCTATTTCATCACCTCCCTCCTTGTTGATGCCGAAATTCATCCCCCCAAGCATTTCCTCCCCTCCCAAAGGTAATTGGGAAAGAATCTCGCACCCGAAGCAAAGGCCAAAAAGAGGTGATACTAGCATAATGGTCCGCCAAAGAGAACTTGGAGACTAGTTTCAATAATTTTTTAAGGGATTATCGAGCAGACCAAGAGGCATATAAACGCGACACTAGCATGATGGTCTGCCTCCAAGATGAAATGTACAAGCTGCATGTAAGTGAGGGTGCACTAACCCCCACTTAATTTTATGACCCGCATGATTCCAATGGTCCTGGCACCTCTCGCCCATCTCCACAATAGGCCTTTCCGTAGTGTTGTTGTTGCTGTTTTGGTATTCCTTTTGTAGTTTTTTTATTTTTCTTTTTTTTAGCATTATGGTCTTATCTAGTTACAACAAGCTATGGAATTCTCTCTTTAGTTCTTATAATCACTGGTTAGTAATACAAAAACTGCATTTTACCCTTTATTTATTTTTAAGCACTCTCCTTTTATTTTAGATTTTAGTCCTTTTGCATAGGGATTTTGCAATAGTCTATGCTGGGGGGATACGCATGCGCTTTAAAATTTCACAAAAGTTCAAAAGGCCCAAAAATTTAAAAAAAATGGAAAATTTCAAAATTCCCCCCCAAAAAATTAAAAAGCCAATTTTTTTTAAATAAATAAAAATTGGAATTTAAAATTTTCAAAAATCTCACTAAAATTTTGTTTGAAATCTCAGATTGTAAAAATCAAGAGCACAAAGCCGAAATTGATCGATGGAAATTGTGCGAAAATAGACGACTTTACGAATAAGTGTTGAGATTAATCAACTCGGTGAGATTTCGAGCTTATCGATTTTTGTGAGTAATTAAATCAATCCGAGTTAATGGTTAACTAAAGGTTTAATTCAGTGTTTAAAAAGTCGTTGGGGATCTCAATACCTTTGTTTTGATCGGTTACGGGAAACGTGTGAGATGTTGTCTTGAAAATGCGCTAAAATATCTCTAAACTAAATATATTCTCGAGATGCATATGGTAAAATAATTTGTAATACGGATAATGAAGTTAGACCATCATTTGTTTGTCCAAAAATATTAGCCATAAAAAGTTGTGAACACTTTTCCCTTTGCAACCCACTTGAGCCTAATAATTTTACCCTC
Organism: Sambucus nigra; assembly: GCA_949130495.1. NCBI lineage: Eukaryota > Viridiplantae > Streptophyta > Magnoliopsida > Dipsacales > Adoxaceae > Sambucus > Sambucus nigra. Next base: position 238,603,364 of record OX422222.1, read on the forward strand.
TTCGTTTATTAGCCCGAAAAACCAATTTTGCCCGGAGTTATGAAAATTGAAAAATTCATCAATTACGTTCGAAAAGTGCATAAAAAGGGGCAAGAAAAAAAGGAAAAATGCTCAACAAAAATAGCAAGAAAAGAAAAATTGAAAAAGAGGATAAAAAATTAGCAAAATCCCGAAAAAGCACTAACGGACATCAAAAGAGCATTTTCCAATTTCGAACTTCCCAACCATTCCTTCATTTTACCCAATACAGATTATCAATCGATAAAGTTCGAACCAAGTCCGAATTGAAAAATTAATTGCCGCGTGGAGAGCTTAGACACAAAATGATAATAAGATTGATTAACTGATGTGAATAAGAGATGATGTTTTACATTTTCCAATGATCGTATTCCAATAAAGAGATGCTTTCACGATAAAAATTCGGTCTTTCAAATTGTGTGCGTGAATTTATGTTCCATTATCTTTACTCTTCATATCACGCATATCGAGAGAAATAACCACATTTCAAGTGATTCGTTTGTGAGTGCATCCGTGAGAAATTAAATCAAAATGAATTTTCAAAAAGTAACATAATGATCAGTCGGTGGAAATTAGCGGTTAAATTTATGGCTTCGCGCGCACTCACACACACACACTACGAATTGAGACTTATGAATATAAATTTACGATGAATATTTTTATAAATCTTTAAATTGTACAATTTTTAGGTATTTTGAATTTTTCCTTGAGTCAAAAAATGAATATTTTGGGTATATTCAATGCAAACCCTCACGAGACACAACTTGTCCTACTAGGGTAACCTAGGATTTTAAAGGCTTGTTGCATACGCTAAATGCAATCGCTTGACTGCGAAAGAGGTATTTTATCCCAATAATACGTTTGTCAAGTGTTGAACCTGGCTTAGATTCTTTTACAATACTCGGGACGATCAAAGTTCTAAGTTAGGTGGGCTTGATTTAGCATAAATTATACATATTTATCCACTTAATTTAGAGTATTTTATCATCTTATGTGGTGTAAATCGATTTGATTTATCTCATATCATTGCTAATGACCTTTTTTATACAGTTCATTGAGTTTCGTGCATTTCTCTTACATTTTACAAATATTTTACAAAAGTTGAGAAAAGAAAAAACTCAAAATCAAGAAAGATACAAGTGAAGGAAAGTAAAGGGAAATGGTAATTATATGCCAAGAATTCGGATATGGAACCTAAAGGAAAGTTGAAGACCTTGAGTCCACAAGAATGTAGGAAAAAATGGAATCCAAATCTGAGTCCCAGCCGAAAAGTTATTGATCTTTGAAGTTGAGAAGAAATCAAGAAGAAAAATAGAAACGCAGCGAACCGAACCGATGTATCATACTCCCGATCGGTCCCCAACACTCGAACCAGTAAACCAAACTGATGGAAAATCATTCGGATCAGTTCATCACTCTAGCAGACACCGTACCGGTTCGCCCATTAAAGCAGCCAAGATCAGACCAGTTCAGTGCATAGTTTAAACTATTAAAATAACGTGATGTATTTATTCTTTTATCATACGATACATTAGGAGGCTTCTTTTTAGTTAGTTTTGAGAGGTTTTGAAGCTAAGAAGTTTAAGATTCATCTTGTTCGACATTTTGTTCATCGTTTTGGATTAATTCAAGCTTCTTCTTTATTCTAAGTAATATTTTCTTCATAGCATTCAATTGTTTTCATATTTTCAATTGGTGATTCATTATTTTTTAGTTCAAATTCTTCTTTGGATGTTTCATTACACTTTTCACATAATTATGATTTTTATCGCATGTAACTTTAAGATTTGTGTTAGTTTTCACAAGATCATTTCCGGCTAGATTTCTAAGGGTTGGAATGCATGAACCCAACCCGATGAGGTTTTCATGGATATAAAAGTAATTCCCTAAATTAAATAAATGATTGAATCGTGTTGATTAGTTGTTACAACCATCGTAGGACTTTTAACCTCGTTTGCCATAGGTAACTAGGGTGTTAAAAGTACGACCCACATGTCAGCTAATCCGACACCGCTTTATTTATATTCTTGATTAGGTATGATTCGGGCTTGTACCCTCATATATGTAATGCTTCAGATTAATAAAGTCTGTCGTTTAATTAATTATCAAATTCATAACTATTTTTTATATTCGGTAAACGTACTAGGGATTGGGGGATTGTAGTCCAAACTCAATTTCTTCTTCGTATTCACTAATTCATAGTCTGTTTACTTCTGCGTACGTAGTTTAATTACTCTATCAATTAATTTTCATTTAGTTCGTCGATAAAACTCAAAATTCATCACCTTTTCCTTTTTTTTTTTGAGTCAGTTTTGGGTTAAGCTTCTTTCCTATCTGTCATCACATTCTCATCCTATTTCCCTGAGGATTCGACCCCGTCTTATCGAGTTTATTACTTACGCGACTAGTTTACACTTGAACCAAAATTATCATGAACTACAAACACATCTTGAGTCGCATTAGTGTGCGTATGTTTTGATAGGTGAGTGTGTCGGCAAAATCCCAAATGATGATGCTGAGATTTAGCACCACCAGATAAGTGTTAGTGAGCTCAAGCAGTAGCAGCTATGGCAGCCATAGAGATATATAAGTGTATAGAAGGGGATGAGTATAAGAGGAAATTAGACAATGATGTATAGTGGTTCAGCCAAATTGGCCTACATCCACTGTGAGTGTGTGATCCACTAAGTATGCGCACTAATGGCCTTGGATACAATGCACAACCCTCTCTCTCTCTCTCTCTCTACTGTGTGTGTACAAACAGAGTTTTAGCTAGGGCTACTGTTCCTGGATCGATCCCCTGTAGGGTTGTAGGTGACAAGTATATATAGGTCTTGGGGGGTGTAGTGTACCCCCCCCCCCCCCCCCCCCAAGTAAGCATGGTGCATGTGAATGATGATTTAACCAATCCCCTGTTGACACCTGTAGATGCCAAATGATGACATAATATTCCCTCACGTGAGGGTGTGATTCGGTTATAACGGTCTGCCACGTGTCGTATGAGCCTGACGCGCACTGTTCCACGCGTGTCCCAAACCACGCGCTGCCATGATGTCACCCTCGGCCTATGAGCCAAGGCCGAGGGCGAAGTTTCTTCCGGTATTGAGTCTGGCTTGATTTTGGCCTCGTACTGTCGTACCCTCGTAGGGTCGTCCGGAGCCCGGGGAAGGGTCGGTCCCTCGTAGGGTCGTCCGGAGCCTGGGGAAGGGTCGGCCCCTCGTAGGGTCGTCTAGAGTTTGGTGGAGGGTCGGCCCCTCTTAGGGTCGTCTGGACCTGGTGGTGGCCAGCTGGGGCCTGTTGAAGGGTCGGTCCATCGTAGGGTCATCCGTATTGGAGGTAATCCTCATCCAGGCTGAGAAACGGGTATATCAATCACCCCCCAGCCCTTAGCCATAGGTGTCATTGAGATGGCTGAGGGATATTTGCTGAAATTGAGACACGTGTGATCAGTTAGGTGAGTGACACCTGTGCAGATACTCATTGCTGTTCCAGTTTCCAAGGCAAGGCGGCTGTGCAGTGTGCTTGGGGCCTTGTGCCCTAATTATACCTTTCTTTGGTAAATGGCTCCACTCATTACGAAAGTATTTAAGAGGTTTTCAAACTCTCTCTCTTCCTTCTTCTTCTTCGCGCCTAAGCATTCTCTCTCTAGAACCAGTCGCCATTTACAGCCTTCAACCCTTCAGACCTAGCAGCATTCTTGTTCTCTCCTCATCAGGTAACCTTTTTCTCCTCGCGCCTTCCTTTGTCTTCATTTCTGTGTATTTTTTAGGGTTGTAGGTCGGCACTTTCTTAGAGTTCCCCCATAGCCTTTTCCGGCGTCTTCTCCGGTTGTTAGTTCTTGAGCGTTCTTGACAAAAACTTTTTAGTTCTTTGGTTTAATCCAGAAGTCAAACTTGGTCAATCCCCCAAGTGTTTGTAGTTGAATTAGCCAAGTCTAGTGTAATTTCTCCAAGTGTAGGGTCTTCCCTTTAATGCTTAGAAGGCTTTACAACTTAGTATCTGAATTCCCATCTTTGAGAGAGAAACTATTTACCGAGATCAGATGAATAGAGGAAGAGGAAGAGAGGAGACGAGGGGCCGACCCTAACTGGGTATAACCCATCTTTCCCGTTCCTCTTGCCACCATAAGACCATCTGAACCCTCTGAGTCTTGTGGGTCGTCATCTCGTCCGGACGAGACACCCAAATCAAGTGAAATGCACGAGAGAGCTTCCTCGCCAACTGGTGCTGGAACGTCCGGTAGAAGGGACACGTCTGACCTTAGCCCTCCCCGAGAGGCCGAAGGTACGACCCCCTCTGAGGCTGTCCCTGTGACAACCCTATCCCCCAACGCCTTCCAAATGGCTTTTCCCCAGGGTCCTCCTACAGGAGATGAGGGGGAAGGAGATGAGGACGAGGATGATGGTACAGACGATGAGGTTGACACCTCCCACGCCTCGTCCTTTATCTCCTCCGTTAGGGATAGAGACCTCCTGATATGGAGGCATATTTATGGAGTGACCTCTGGGGTAACTATGAGGGTTCCCTCTGATACTGAGAGGGTTTTTGACTGTTAAGAGGGAGAGGTTGCAATTTATGAGCAGATGTTCAAGGTAGGGGTCAGACTTCCCTTCCACCCTGCCATTGTAGATATTCTGTCGGCTCTGGGCGTCTCTCCCTCTCAACTTCCACCCAATTCTTGGAGGACGATCCTGGGTTACATTTCCCTGTGGAAAAATGCTTTCACTGATGAGCCCTCGTCCGACGTATTCTTGGCCTGTTACAACATCACCTCTTCATCTAAACAGCCCGAATACTATCATCTAGGGGCGAGAAGGTCTGAGAAGAAACTTCTTCACGTGGCTCAAACTTCCAATCATGATTGGAAAAAGAGATTCTTCTTCATATCTGGGGCGTGGGAGTGCTCCACCGAGGCGTCCCCTTCTGTCGATGGTCCGAGGGTCCCTAACAAATGGTCTAATCCCTCAATGAAAGCTAGGTCAGACCCCAGACTTAGCCTGGAGGAAAGGGATATTGTTGAGTATCTGAGGGGACGAGGGAGAGGGGGTGAGATCCCAAAGTTTGAAGATTTGATGACCCCTCAATACCTCAAAGAAGCTGGTCTGAGGGTCGGCCCTCTGACGGAACTATGTGAGTTATACAGCACGTTTTCCATTCTTTACTTTTTTAAAGTGTTTCCTGTTTATCTCTGTATTTTTCTGATGCATGGTACCCTTTTCAGGTCGTCCTGTAGGTGTGTCAGATTACCTCTGGGAAATGACTGCTCCAAGCCTACTCGCTGGTTTGTCAAAGAAGAAGGGGAAGGAGCCTCAGCAAGCTCCAAAGAAGACGAGGGCCTCAGGGCCGACGGTTGTTGAGCCGACAGCCGATAGCCACAAAAAAAAGGAGCCTGAGGCTCCGGTTGAGCATCGGCCTGACCCTAAGACAAGGGCCAGGGTCGAGGCCTCTGAGGGGGCAACCTCTTCGTCGAGCATGGGGGCCTTCTGGTCTCAAAATCTAGCCCATCTGAGGGCCGACCCCTCGTCGCTGATCACAAACTTGAGGGAAGCCAAGGCCTCGATGTTCTCTGCTCCGTCGGCCTCTGACTTCGAGTTCTTGGCGAAGATACCCCCTGCCAAAGTGTACGACTATGGTCTGCACTCCCTTGCTCAGGTATTGGTCTTGACCTTTTAATTTTACTCTTACAAACTGTTACCTCGGCCCATCTTGATGTTTGTTCATTTTTTCTTGCAGTCTGTTTGTGCCTTGACCTCAGCCACCAAGTGGATGGCCGAGAATCAACAAAAGTTTCACGAAGCTGAGAGGGCCATTCAACATGAGGCTGAGTTGCAGGCCGAGCTAGATACAGCAAAGACTGAGCTTGATACTGCGAGGGCTAAGCTTGAGAGTGCTAGGACCGAGCATGCTAGGGTCCTAGATGAGCTGATGAGGCAGCACGATGCCGACCTGCAAGCCAAGGACTTGATCATCAAGGATAGGGATGAGGCTCTGATCAACCTGGAGGCCCAGCATAAGACTGATCTGGAAGCAGCCATCAAGAAAGCTGAGGCTGATGCTGTTGAGGCATACAAGACTTCAGATGAATTTCAGGGCTTCGGCCTTGAATATCTAGAAAGGGGGATTAGGACGGCCTGCCGATGGGTCGTCCTCAAATTTGGTGATGTCGTCTCCTCTGTTCGTCCTTCATTGGAGGGTGTTCAACTGGACGACCCCCTAATTGCCGAGGCCCTCAACCAAGTGGAGTCCCAAGTCCAGATCGAGGGGGTCGGTACATCTGAAGATCATCCAGTGCTGGTAACTGAGGAGACCATTCCCATTGATGTTGAGGCCCTGCCCTCTGATGTCGTCCCATAGGGTGGCTGCCTGTAGCCCATACCCTTCAAGTGTATTTTTGTTCAACGGTCTTGTAAAACACTTAATATTTTATTTTATTAATACCAGTCTCTTCCATAATTGTTGTCTTCCATACTTAATTCTATTATGGCTTGCTCATTGTTGATGCTACTAACCCCTCCCTCGTCTTTTTTGAGGACCACTGTGGGGTCGTCCCCTCATGTGGCCTCATTATGGCCGAGGGTTCAAGTAACCAAATTAATGATTTTTTAAATAAAGTCTTCCCTCGTCTTTTTTGAGGACAGTGGTGGGGTCGTCCCCTCCACTGGTCCCCATTACAGCCGAGGGATCAACTTTTCAATTTAATGGATTTTAAAGTCTTCCCTCGTCTTTTTTGAGGACCACTGTGGGGTTGTCCCCTCATGTGGCCTCATTATGGCCGAGGGTTCAAGTAACCAAATTAATGATTTTTTAAATAAAGTCTTCCCTCGTCTTTTTTGAGGACAGTGGTGGGGTCGTCCCCTCCACTTGTCCCCATTACAGCCGAGGGATCAACTTTTCAATTTAATGGATTTTAAAGTCTTCCCTCGTCTTTTTTAGGACAGTGGTGGGGTCGTCCCCTCCACTGGTCCCCATTATAGCCGAGGGATCAACTTTCCAATTTAATGGATTTTAATGTCTTCCCTCGTCTTTCTTGAGGACAGTGGTGGGGTCGTCCCCTCCACTGGTCCCCATTATAGCCGAGGGATCAACTTTCCAATTTAATGGATTTTAAAGTCTTCCCTCATCTTTTTTGAGGACAGTGGTGGGGTCGTCCCCTCCACTGGTCCCCATTATAGCCGAGGGATCAACTTTCCAATTTAATTGATTTCTGTAGATGTTTCCATGCATGCTAGGACTGACAATCAGGATGAAGGAAACACTGATATTTCTCATTAATTTTCCGAGTGTTCTGTTGGAGCAACTCTCATTACAATTATGGCCTTTCAAGACCTTACAACACTACGGATAGTATTTCTTCAAATGATCTGCATTCCAGGGGTTTGAAAAAGGTTCCCCCTCTAGGTTTTTTAGCATGTAGGTTCCAGGGATGACTTCATTGATGACCCTATATGGGCCATGCCAATTAGGGTGAAGCTTGTTGGGCTTTTGCCAAGTCTTCTTGAGGACCAAGTCCCCCACTGCGATGGGCCTCTGTTTCACCCTCTGATTATAGAACCTTGCGGTCCTCTGTTGGTAGGAAGCCTGCCTTATCTCAGCATCCTCCCTTCTTTCCTCAATCAAGTCCAGATCAAGTCTCCTCTCTTCCGTATTTCCCTGGGGGTCGTACATTTGGACTCGATGCGTAGGAAACTCAATCTCAGTGGGGATGGCGGCTTCTGATCCATATGCTAGCATGAATGGGGTCTCCCCGGTGGAGGTCCTCACTGTCGTCCTGTATGCCCACAGCACGGCATATAACTCCTCGACCCATTTCCCTTTTGCCTCCTCAAGCCTCTTCTTAATCCCATCTAAGATTGTCCTGTTCGTAACTTCGGTTTGCCCATTGGCCTGAGGTCGGCCTGGGGTGGAGAAAAATTGTTTGATACTTACCCTCTCACAGTATTTTTGTAGAGAGGCATTCTTGAACTGAGTCCCGTTATCCGAGATGAGGGTGTTGGGGAGATCGTATCTGCATATGATGTTTTTCCAGATGAACTGGAAGGTCTTCTGCTCTGTGATTGTCACCATTGGCTCCGCCTCCACCCATTTTGAAAAATAAGCAATGGCTACGATGAGGAATCGATAGTTATTGATGGCCCTAGGCAAGGGTCCTACTAGGTCGATCCCCCACACTGCAAATGGCCATGGGGATGTAATGGAAGTAAGAGGCTGATGGGGTTGGTGAGGGATGGTGGCAAATCTTTGACATTTGTCGCACTTTTTTACGTATGCTGCTGCGTCCTTCCCCAAGGTCGGCCACCAGTACCCCTGGGTGATTACCCTCTTCGCTAGGGATCTACCCCCAATGTGGCTTGAGCACGACCCTTCATGCACATCTTGCAAAATGGAAGGGACTTCTGAGGGATGCACACACCTAAGGAAGGGGAGCAGAAACCCCTTTTTGTACAAGGTGTCTCCGATGACAATGAATTTTGCCGCCCTGTACCTCAGCTTCTTCCTTTCTTGCCTTGCTTCTGGCATCTCACCCTCTTTAATGTATCTGATAAGGGGGTCCATCCACGAAGCTTCCTGGGAAACACTTAGGCAATTGCTAGGTGTTCCCTCAGCGTCCTCAATAGTCGGTCGGAGCAAAATTTCTACTGGGACCGTCCTCCTGATGTCTGTTCTTGTTGCCGAGGCCATCCTAGCAAGGGCATCAGCGCGGCCATTATCAAGCCTAGGTACCCTCCTTAATTTCACTTCTCTGAAGCCCTTCAGTAATTACCTCACCTTCTCGAGGTACCTAGCCATCCTTTCGTCCTTAGCCTCGTAGGCTCCTAGTATCTGATTCACGACTAGTCTTGAATCACTATGGACCAAAATCTGGCCGACACTAAGAGACTTGGCCAAGGAGAGGCCTGCTACTAAGGCCTCATATTCAGCCTCGTTGTTGGAGGCTTTGAAGTTGAACCTTAGGGCGTATTCGACGTCTGTGCCATCGGGTGCTGACAGTATCAGTCCAGCACCACTTCCGCTATCACAGGAGGACCCATCAACGAAGAGGCTCCACGGAGTCTTTTCTTCTGAAAAATTTCCCTCAGAGAGGGACCCCTGTCTAAAGATGTATCTTCCCTCTTCGTTTTCAGTCGCTTTCCTTCTAGCGGTGCTCGTCTCAGCCCTATCTGCGGGTGTGTCTGCGGGTCTGTCTTCTGTATCCGTCTTCCCGAGGGTCTCACCCTCGGCCTCATCATCTTCCCAGGTGAACTCAGCCACGAAGTCTGCCAATGCCTGCCCCTTAATGGCTGTCTTAGCCTGATACACAATATCGAACTCCCCCAGCTCTATAGCCCAGGTCATTAGCCTTCCTGATTTTTCAGGCTTATGTAGGACCTGCCTAAGAGGAGAGTCAGTAAGGATGACCATAGTATGGGACTGGAAGTACGGTTTCATCTTCCTTGAGGCATGGATCAAGGCGTAGGCCAACTTTTCCATCCTCGGGTATCTTTGCTCTGCCCCCTGGAGTGCCTTGCTGTTAAAGTATACAGGCTTCTGTATACCATCCTCGTCTCTCACAATGGCTGCGCTGATGGCAGACTCTGAGACGGCGAGGTACACGTAAAGTCGTTCACCCTGCACGGGTCGTGACAGCAGCAAGGGAGACCCTAAGTATGATTTTAGCTCCTTGAAAGCCTCATCACACTCTTCACTCCATTCAAAGGACTTCCTGAGGATCTTGAAAAATGGTAGACACCTGTCTGTAGCCCTCGACATAAATCTGTTCAAAGCATCCACTCTCCCTGTGAGCCTCTGAACGTCTTTGATGGACTTGGGGGTCTTCATCTCAATAAGGGCCTTTATCTTTTCAGGATTGTCCTCGATGCCTCTTTGATTGACAATGAACCCCAAGAACTTCCCCGCTCCGACCCCGAAGACACACTTGGCCGGATTAAGCTTCATCTGGTACTTGTCCATCGTATTAAAGGTCCTCTCCAGGTCTGCCACATGATCCTCTGCTTTCAAACTCTTGGTCAGCATGTCATCCACGTAGACCTCCATAGACTTCCCAATTTGGTCTTCGAACATTTTATTTACGAGGCGTTGGTACGTTGCCCCTGCGTTTTTTAGACCTAAGGGCATGACCCTATAGCAGTATGTACCCTTGTCAGTGATGAAGGCAGACCTCTCCGAATCTTCAGGGTTCATGAAGATCTGGTTGTACCCTGAGTAGGCATCCATAAAACTCATGAGCTCGTGGCCTGCAGTAGCGTCTACCATCTGGTCAATGCGGGGGAAAGGGAAGCTGTCTTTGGGGCAGTGCTTGTTGAGGTCTGCGAAGTCCACACACATCCGCCACTTCCCGTTGGCCTTTGGGACAATGACTGCGTTGGACAGCCATTCAGGGTAGATGACCTCTCTGATAAATTCAGCGTCTTCTAATTTTTTGACCTCGTCCCTGATGACCTCATATTTTTCTCTGGAGTAAATTCTCCTCTTCTGCTTCACCGGCTTCACTCCCTCTATCACATTGAGCTTGTGGCACATGATTTCAGGGTCAATCCCTGGCATATCTACATGACTCCAGGCGAAGACACTTCGCCTTCTCCTCAGCAGTTTAATGAGGTCTTCCTTGATTTTGGGCTTCAGAGACTTGCCAACTTGGACGGTTTTTTCCGTGTCATCCTCATCGAGGATGATGGATTCTACCTCTTCCGCAGCCTCTCCTTTTTTCAGCTTCGTTTCATCTCTGGGGTCTAGGGTATCAATATTATAAGTGGTTGTAACCCTCTTGCGTGCCTCCCTCTCTTCAGCGGAGTTGTAGTAACATTCTCTCGCCGTCGTCTGGTCTCCTTGAACTTCCCCCACCCCGTAAGGGGTTGGAAATTTGATCATCTGGTGGACCGTAGACGGCACGGCTTCAAACCCCTTGAGGGCCACTCGCCCCAGTATGATGCTATAGGCCGAAAACACCTGCTCATCCATCACAAAGAAACTGACCTTTTTGGTGAGCCATCTCGGCCACTCGTCTCCCATCCTCACGTCGGCCTCATATACCCCAAGGGGGTGAACCCTTTCCCCAATGAACCCAATCAGTGGATGATGGTAGGGGACGAGTCTAGCACGGCTGAGACCCAAGGCCTTGAAGTATGGCCAGAACATGAAATCTGCAGAGCTACCCCCATCTACCAAGATCCTCGGCACCTCGCATCCGTGCACCCTAGTAGTGATGACGAGAGGGTCATCGTGTGGGGCTAAGAGGCCTTTGAAGTCCAACCTTGAAAACCCTACTATCAGTGTGTCCATATCAACCTTCTTCCTCTTTTCTGACTTGACCTCCAGGGAGGTTGCGTGCACCGTCTTCGTCAATGCCTTTGCTTCAGCCACATGGGCCTTCCTGTCGGCGACCTCAGACCCTCCTCCTGCAAGTCCCCCGGAGATCATTCCCACTCCGAGGGAGATCATATTGAGCCTCTTGACAGGGCCGTGATCGTCTCTCGGCGGGAGGTCAGGGTCGTCCTCATCATCAGAGGGGTCGTCCCCTCTTTTTTGAGGACCTTCTCTGCAGGCATCGACTCGCTTCTTTCTGGGGTCGTCCCCTCGTCCCCTCTTAAAATCGGCTTTGTCGACGTACTTTCTGAGCTTCCCTTCCTTCAGCATCTTCTCAATCTCGTCTTTCAGATCAAAGCATTTATCCGTCACGTGGCCGTGGTCTTGGTGAAATTCGCACCACAGGTTCTTATTCCTCTTGCCGGGGGCTGCCCTCAGCTTCTCAGGCCACTTCAGCGTCCGGTCACTCTTTATCTCATTGAGGATCTGTTCACAGCTGACCGTCAGAGGGGTGTACCCCGCGAACTTATCATCCATGGTTCTCTTCTTCCCCTCTTTGTTCTTCTTGGGGTATTTACTCCCACTTGCACCTCCTCTTTCGTCCTCATATTTTACAGCCATCGCCTCTTTGGCGTTCATCACCTTTCCTGCTATTGACAACAGCTCGGCCATTGTCCTCGGAGGGTCTTCAGCGAGCTTCCATAATAGCTTCCCCTTTTGGAGTCCTCCAATCAGGGCTGTCATAGCTATGCTCTCCTCATAGTCTTCCACCTCCAGCTTCTCTTTATTGAATCTGGCTATATAGTCCCTCAGACTTTCACTCTTCCCCTGCTTAACATAGAGCCGGTGGGTGGTCTTCTTCTGTGGCCTCACCCCGAAGCAGAAATTATGGATGAAGAGGTCTGCCAACTGCTTAAAGTTTCCAATGGAATTTTTTGGAAGAGACGTGTACCACACATGCGCAGCGCCTGTCAGGGTACCAGAGAAGGCACGACACCTCATCTCATCTGAGATAGAGTATATGTCTGCCGCCGACTGATACATCTCCACGTGGTGGACGGGGTTGGTGCTCCCGTCATACCTTGCGGTGACCATAGGTGGCTTGAACTTTGACGGCGTGGGGAAGTTGACTATCTTTGCCACAAAGGGTGAGCCTATGGTGTATCCCCTCTGAAGTGGGTCTCGGCTCTTCAATATATCACCAATCTTATCCTCTAGCCGCTGGATTGAGTCATTCCAGGGCCTCACAGGGTCGGCCTGGCTGATGTTATCCCCTGCTGCCTCTCCGAGGTGGACGGAAGGTTCTGCTGCAGCAGGCCTGTGTCGGTTGTTTACTTCCCTTTGTCCATCATCTCGTCCTCGGGGTCGGCCATCTGCTGCCTCCCTTCTGGATCTTGCAGCACTCCTTGGCCTGGACAACTTCTCTCGTAGGTCATTTACTGGGCCTAGCCTCTCAAAGGCCGACCCCCTGCTCAAGCGATCAAAAGCAGAGCCTCTTGGGCGATCATCAGGGTTCGGTCTCCCGCACTTTCCCCTACTGTCCTGGAGGGGTCGCACAGTGTTGTTGGAGACCTCGTAAGGTTCCCAGCACTCTATAGGAGCCTCCTCTCCCTCCAGATCTCCATACCTATCCTCAGGGCAAGGGTTTTCTTGCCTCCCCAGGCATAGACGCCGGGGGTCAGCAACATCCCTACGCCGCTGAGGGGGTGGAAGGTCTTTGCGGGGTGCCTGGGGTGGTCCCCTGGCCTCATGCTGTCCTGGAGCTGCTGCCGGAGTAATGATCTCAGGCGAAACCCCTGGTGCTCTTAGTATGTTCTGGCTTAGAGCTGTGAACTGCTCCTGCATCATCCGCTGGCTTGCTGCCAGAGACTTTAGGGCTGCTGCCACATCAGCCATCTCAGACTGAGGCGACGGCTGACTGGAACTGGGTCTTCCCCCCTCATCCGGCGGGGGAAGTGGTGGCGGTGGCATCTCAGGTGCCATGTGCTTGAGCTATGAAAAGTTGAACTGAAGAAAATACTGGTTAGCTTGGGAACCTTAGTGGGTCTCTTTCAATGGTGAAACACCTCCTCTCAGGGGGAGTGTTGGTTCACCACCAGAGTGCCCAGTGAGGTCAAGCTGTACAAAGGAAGAGATGTCTTCTCGTTCCCACAGACGGCGCCAAACTGATGATGCTGAGATTTAGCACCACCAGATAAGTGTTAGTGAGCTCAAGCAGTAGCAGCCATGGCAGCCATAGAGATATATAAGTGTATAGAAGGGGATGAGTATAAGAGGAAATTAGACAATGATGTATAGTGGTTCAGCCAAATTGGCCTACATCCACTGTGAGTGTGTGATCCACTAAGTATGGGCACTAATGGCCTTGGATACAATGCACAACCCTCTCTCTCTCTCTCTACTGTGTGTGTACAAGCAGAGTTTTAGCTAGGGCTACTGTTCCTGGATCGATCCCCTGTAGGGTTGTAGGTGACAAGTATATATAGGTCTTGGGGGGTGTAGTGTACCCCCCCCCCCCCCCCAAGTAAGCATGGTGCATGTGAATGATGATCTAATCAATCCCCTGTTGACACCTGTAGATGCCAAATGATGACATAATATTCCCTCACGTGAGGGTGTGATTCGGTTATAACGGTCTGCCACGTGTCGTATGAGCCTGACGCGCACTGTTCCACGCGTGTCCCAAACCACGCGCTGCCATGATGTCACCCTCGGCCTATGAGCCGAGGCCGAGGGCGAAGTTTCTTCCGGTAGTGAGTCTGGCTTGATTTTGGCCTCGTACTGTCGTACCCTCGTAGGGTCGTCCGGAGCCCGGGGAAGGGTCGGTCCCTCGTAGGGTCGTCCGGAGCCTGGGGAAGGGTCGGCCCCTCGTAAGGTCGTCTAGAGTTTGGGGGAGGTTCGGCCCCTCTTAGGGTCGTCTGGACCTGGTGGTGGCCAGCTGGGACCTGTTGAAGGGTCGGCCCATCGTAGGGTCGTCCGTATTGGAGGTAATCCTCATCCAGGCTGAGGGTATAAACGGGTATATCACCAAAGATAATGCTAAGTAATTAATTAAATATTCATGAAAGATGCATAAACGAATGACATATATTCATTAGATTATTATGTGGTAAAAATGGAATATGATTAAGTTCCTGGCACGAAACATTAAAATGCTAAGTGTGAGTGGGGACGTAGCCCGAAACATTACATGTAGGTGCATTTGTGACTAAGTTAAAGAATCTTTTTAGTATATATAAATGATAACTTAGTTGAATATAATAATTACTTATTGAATATTATTAGCATAATTAAATGTTAACTAAGATAATCATTAATGATAATTAATGAATATATGAAAAGGATGGTTTTCAAAATTATTAAAATGCCTTGTATATGTATAGTATTTTTCTATGAAAACTATTGCTATTATCTCCCACTTTGCGGGGCATTTAGCTCAAACCCTATTTTCCAAAACCCCGGGTATAACAGGTGGTACGTCGGGTAAGGTTGTTGGAAAGGCTGCGGAAAGTGCAAGTCGTCATTCGAAAGCTCTATGCCTATTTTAATCCCCTGGACTTATGTTGATGGAATCCCTTATTTGTGATGGGATGAACTTGATTTTAGACCTGAACTATTTGAAGTTGTAATAATATAGGGATTTATGTTTTATTTTGGGGATTAATGTATGGGAAATGTTTTATGGATAAATTGTTAATTGAACGTAACTTGCATGATGAGCAGTCACCCTTTTTCATTCTAAAAGTTGGTAAGTTTTTGTTAAGTAAAATGAGGCAAATGTTTTCCAAATAAATCTCATAGGATCTATACCCTTAACCATTAACACCTTGGTAAGGACAAAGGGTCACCCTGCCTAAGACCACACGAACTCGAGAAGAACCCTTCAGGCACCCCATTGATAAGGACAAAGAAATTGACAGAGGAAATTACACATGTTATATATGACTTAATATTAGTATAATTGGACAATTATGCAAAGTTATTTTAAAATGGATTATTTATCATTATTAATGGGTTAAATGTTAGTGGAAACATGTAATACTTTATAGAATGATTTTTGCACTTAACCCACTTAGAAAGGTGATTTTTGATTAACAAATGCCTCAGTGGCAGATTTGGTAAATATGAGGAAAAGTCACTTAAATGGTGTTTTTGCAAGAAAAATACTTGAAAAATGCTAAGGAACTGCATTTTAGAAAATTAAAGTGTAAGATGACATTTTGGTAAATTAAAGTATAAAATGGTGATTTAGTATATTTTAGTGTTCGGCACACTAGAAAGCCTCCTCGGCCCGTAGGAAGTTAAGGCTAAAAACGGGTTTTAATGCTAAGATCGGATATGTAAACGTGAACATTATAATAATGTAGAACACATAAAAGATAATGATAGGATGATGCCGGGTTAAATAATTAAGCAGGGTTATGATGTCCTCAGTGGTGAAAGACCCCAAACCAAGTACAGTTAGCATATGGTGCTTGGTGCTTGACGGTGAAATTTCGTGAAGCCGTGGGTGTGCATGTGTCGTGATGGGTGAGTGTGTCGGAAAAATCCCAAAGATAATGCTAAGTAATGAATCGCATATTCATGAAAGATGCATAAATAAATGGTATATATTCATTGGATTATTATGGGGTAACAAAATCGAATATGATTAAGTTCATGGCACAGAACATTAAAATGCTAAGTGTGAGTGGGCACATAGCCCGAAATATTGCATGTAGGTGAATTTGTGACTAAGTTAAAGAATCTTGATAGTATAGATAAATGATAACTTAGTTAAATATAATAATGACTTCTTGAATATTGTTGGCATAATTAAATGTTAACTAAGATAATCATTAATGATAATTAATGAATATATGATAATAATAATGGTTTTTGGAATTATTAAAATGCATTGTATATGAACATTATTTTTCTATAAAAACTATTGCTATTATCTCCCACCCTGCTAGGAATTTCGCTCATACCCTATTTTCGAAAACCCCAGGTATAACAAGATGTATGTACGGTAAGGTTGTTGGGAAGGCCGCGAAAAGTGAAAGTCATCGTTGAAAGCTGTGTGCCTATTTTAATCCCCTAGACTTATGTTGATGGAATCCCTTATTTGTGATGAGGTGAACATGGATTTAGACTTGAACTATTTGAAGTTGTAATAATACAGGGATTTATGTATTATTTTATGGATTAATGTATGGAAAATGTTTTATGGATAAATTGTTAATTGAACGTAACTTGCATGATGAGTGGTCAGCCTTTTTCATGATAAAATTTGGTAAGTTTTTATTAAGTAAAATGAGGCAAATGTTTTCCAAATAAATCTTATAAAATCTATCCCCTTTCCCTTAACACCCTGGTTCGGATACGAGTTATTCAAATTGTAACTCTAATCTGGATCGGGGAGTTACAACTAGGTATCAGAGCTTTAGGTTCAATGTCCCGTTCGGGTGTGACGTGGAATGGTCGGTAGTGGATATTTCAGCGCTGATATTTGTTTGGATTGATCACGTTGGATTAGGGATTAATTCGACTCGTATCCTTGATAGTGAAGTCCTGTTCAGTGACGTTTATGATATGGATATGCTAGTAAGTCATAGGTATCAGTGTAGGCCAATAGTAGCAACTCCATGATATTTTGCGTGAGATACATTGTGTGGTAACTTGGATGATGAGAGTAGCCACAGTAGTAGTAGCAATGTCATGTAGTGTTCATTGCGACTTCGCTTTAAAGGATGTATATATCATCTACAGAGGTTAAGTGAATGAGTGGCTTTCATAAGTATTGATTATATGGTGAGAACATATTGGGTCCCTTAGTTGGGGATCTGAATTTAGTGTATCTTGATTATAATCTTATTGGCACAAAAAGTGGGGAATTTCGAAAGTAATTAAGGGGAAAAATTCCCACTTCACATGGTTCGCTTGGATGTGTATTTAAGTTCAAATAGTCCTAGTAAGTAAGTTGGTCAAGTTTGACGCGAAAATACCATGGAATGATTGTGACACAGTCATGACTAATAGTGCAGTAGTTTGGGGGGGGGGGGGTAGGCGATGCACGGGATACGTAACTTTGCACAATTTTTGTAAGATGCATCGCCGTCCCAAATATCAAAATGATCAATTTTATAGGGTCCAAGAAATACATATAATAATACCATAGGGTCAAAAGTCAAAAAATAAATCAAAATTATTTTTCATCAAATAATAAAAATGCTAGGAAAATTATGAAAATCTCCGGATCGACTTAGAATTTATTGTTGAGAAACTTTCTCTTCTTTGACGTCTTCGGAAAAAAATCATATAGACCCATTTTATGAGGATTTTTTTACCACGCGTCGCGCCGGACGCGAACTTGCATGAATTGTTTAGGACAATCGTTAAGTGAAAAAAATATTCCGACCATATATTTTTACTCACAAAAATATCAGGAATATTACCATGCGAAGAAAACGAAAAAAAATATGTTTTGCGTAGAGGTCCCGATTCTTGTCTGCCTTATATAGGACAATCCGGGAGGCCAAACGACTATTGAAAATATGAGTTTTTAGCCAAAAAATGCAAGGAACTTGATGCTTATATTAAAAGTTTAAAAAAAACTAATATAGCAGTTAGCAAAGTGACGAAAATACACCTTAATTATGGTGTCAACTTGTGCGTGGGAAATGACAGACTTCATGGGGTGGTGTAGTCTCTTTAACCCATCAGATTTTAAAACAGTCATACACTCTTTCGCTCTTTTGGAAAGTTTCTAGTTCTTAGTCTTTGGCTATAGGATGGAAGACAATCATTTTTGGCTTATAAGAGTCTTGTAAGGGGTGAGGGTTTGGAGCAAAAACTCCATCTCTTTCCATCAGATTTCTCTCTTTTTCTATTGCCAAAGTAAGATGGTTCTATTACAAATTCATTGGTCTCTTTTACCAACCATTTCTCACCATTGTCGCACCATTTTGGAGGTCCCAAACTCCATTAAACCTTGCTTAAGAAGTAGGACAGCTTGTTGGAGCAAAACAGAGGTGGTTTTGGAGCCCTTGGGTGGTGGCTTTATGGAATTTTGTGGTATTCTTATTCCATCTTCTTCAACATCCTCCTCTTCATATTCTTCTATTTCAAATGCTAGTGTGAACAAGGTGATAAAGAAAAAATGACATTTGTTTAGCTCTTCTCCCTTATTTTCATATGCTAGTATGGTTTGGTATGACTCCGGTAAGGAAAATCATTAGTTATTAGGCATGGGTAATGCTTGAATGTTTAACATGCCATTAGTATAGTTATGATTTGGGATCACTTAGGATGTTGTTAAGGGTCGTAGCAGTGGTCCGTGAATCGAATGTTCAAAACTATTTGAGCATTGTGTTTCACTTGATAGGGGTGATCGTCAGATCTAAGGTTAGTTGTCGCATGTGGGAAGATTTGAGACCTAGGTATGATAGTTCATGGCTAATGGTAAGCTTTGAAAGAACTTAATTTCATTTGGTTCAGATGGTTGTTCTTCCCAATAACAAAAAGATGGCATTAGTCTTAAGGAGGGAAGCCTAGCGTTTCAGCTTCCCAAAGGAGTCGGTTACCTACTTCCTTCATTATGCAGGGATGGATGATTCATGGTTAGGACCCGTCAAGGTTAATGGGACAAGCCAGGATATATGGCAAGGCTAAGACCTCAGAAAATATCGGTGAGGGTTATAAATTTCAAGTGTACTTTGTGAGTTTACTTCGTATGGCACGGTCCGTTGTTGTAGTTTGATTGGAGTGACAGTCGCCTAATCCATTGCATTACTTGTGTCTTATTTTATCCCAGTAGTGGGTAGTTATTCATTAGTTTTTATTCAGGTGTAGCGCTGCATAAGCTCAGTAGTGATGCGGGTTAGGTTGGGTGTGGTTGATACGTCACGGTATTTGAGTACACTCTTCCTCAGAGGCAACCTGTTCTACACTAGTTTATGTGTACACGTGGACTTGCTTTTGTTGCATGTAGTTTGCATGTACTATTTGGTTGTATTAAGTTAACATGTTTCGTTAGATGATCGGTATAGCTAGATAAGACTTGGTCATGGTGTTCGAGGTTTTAACTCGAGGATATTGTGAGCACTAGAACCTGATAAAACATTAGATGTTAGTGCTTCACTTTGATTGGAATTTTGCGGATTGAGGATGTGATATTTGTTGTAATACCTAGTATGAGTCTGGGTTAGTGTAAGGATCTCGTAAGAGATGTCGATCGGGTAGTCCAATGGGATTAGATGACCGTCTCATGATTGATGATGTAATGGCTAGTGATATTGAGGTTATATCAACCTAAGATAGGCCTGATCCAAAATTATTGAGGAAATATAGGCTTGTAAATGCTACCGTATGAAGGATTCATGATGATTAGTTCATTAGTGTTAGCGTGATTTTTTTTAATACTGTTTATTTTGAGGGATTGTTTCGATAGAGCAGTTACACATGCTTGTGATTAGTAGTAAGACCTTAATTTCCGCCATGATTGGGTTAGCAATGTAATTGATGAAAAAAAAAACTTTGGGTTTTAGACCATAGTGTTGAGGATGACCGAGGATTGGAAACTGGTTGTAAGTAATTGATTACCATGAATTTCGAGGATGAAACTTCCTAAGGGGGGAAGAATGTAATAAGCCGCCCTGGAAAAATAAGTATTTAATGATAATAGAAATATTATATTTAAAGAAAAATTTAAGGAATAAATATATAAGTAGATTATGCCAAATAGCACGAAAAATGGCGCATTATGAAAAATAATTGAGGGAAAAATCCCCATGTCGTATCGTTCGCTTGGATGCGTATTTAGGTTCTAATACTCCTAGTAAGTATGTTGGTTAGGTTTGATGCGAAAATACCAATGAATGATTGTGACACTGTCATGGTTAATAATGCAGTAATTTGGGCAGTACGCGACGTGCTTGATAGGTAACTTTGCTTGATTTTTGTAGGATACATCGTCGTCCCAAATATCGAAATGAACATTTTTATAGGGTTCAAAAAATACATACAATAATACCTTGGGTCAAAAGTCAAAAAATAAATCGAAAAATAAAAATGCTCAAAAAATAAAAATGCTCAAAAAATTATGAAAATCTCTAGATCAACTTAGAATTTAATATTGAGAAACTTTGTCTTCTTTGAAGTCTTAAAGAAAAATAATTAGAACCCATTTCAGGCGGATTTTTGTCAGCACACGTCGCACAGGACACGAACTTGCACATATTGTGTAGGACAATCGGTAAGTCAAAAAATATTCCGACTATATATTTTAACTCACAATAATATAAGGAATATTACCATACCAAAAAAAATAAAAAAATAATATGTTTTACGCGGAGGTCCCGAATCTTGCGCGCCTTGTATAGGACAATCTGGAAGGCCAAACGACTATTGTAAATATGATTTCTAAGCCAAAAAAAATAAGGAATTTAATTCTTCAGTTAAAAGTTTCAAAAAAAATAATATAGCCGCTAGCAAAGTGTCGAAAATACACCTTAATTATGGTGTCAACTTGTGCTTGGAAAATGACAAATTTCATGTGGTGGTGTAGTCTCTTTCACCCATCAGATTTCCAGACATTAATACGCTCTTTCACTCTTTTGGAAAGTGCCTAGCTCTTAGTCTTTGGCTATAGGATGGAAGACAACCATTTTCGATTTATAAGAGTCTTTTAAGGGGTGAGGGTTAGCAAAAACTTCATCTATTTCCATCAGATTTCTCTCTTTTTCTATAGCCAAAGCAAGGTGGTTCGCTTTCAAATTCGTGGGTCTCTTTTACCACCAATTTCTCACCATTTTCGTACCATTTTGGAGGTCTCAAACTCCATTAAACCTTGCTTAAGAAGTAGGACATGTTGTTGGAGCAAAACAAAGGTGGTTTTGGAGCCCTTGGGTGGTGTCTTTGCGGAGTTTTATGCTATTCATGTTCCATGTTCATCAACCTCCTCTTCCTGTTCTTTTATTTTGAAGTCTAGTGTGAATAAGATGGTGACGAGAAAGTGACATTTTTTTAGCTCTTCTCCCTTATTTTCATATGTTATGAATAACCCATTTTCTTAAAAATGATAAACGGAGAAGATGATGTTTAGATTAATCTTGAGATTATTATAAATGTTGAAAGCATGCTATAAATGTAATGATCTCATGAAATAAACATAGAAAATGAAAGACTACATGAAAATGCACATATTTGTTGCATTTAATGGTCATTCTTAGGTAGAATACCCATTTGCATGTGTAGAATGTGTAGTATGATTTAATATTGATAATTAAGATGATTAATGATGAAATATGCTAGTTTAAACATGTGATTAAGAATTTGATAAAAGCAGCCCCAAAATCATAAGTCATGATGTTAGTTTAAGCTTCTTACACATGTTATATACGACTTAATGTTAGTATAGTTGGACTATTATGCAAAGTTATGTTAAAATAGATTATTGGGATAAATGTTGGTGGAAACATGTAATACATTAAAGAATGATTTTTGCACTTAACAAGGTGATTTTTGGTTAAAAAATGCCTTAGTGGAAAATTTGGTAAATACGAGGAAAAGTCACTTAAATGGTGTTTTCGCTTGAAAACTGCTAAGGAGATGATTTTTAGAAAATAAAAGGGGACATTTTGGTAAATTAAAGTGTAAAATGGTGATTCAGAATATTTTAGTATTCGGCATTGACACTAGAATGCCTCCTCGGCTTGTAGGAAGTAAAGGCTAAAAATTGGTTTTAATGCTAAGATCGGATATGTAAACGTGAACATTAGAATAATGTTAGACACATGAAAGATAATGATATTTGGATGAGGGCGGGTCAAATAATTAAATAGGACTATGATGTCTCTAGTGGTGAAAGATCGAAACCAAGTGGAGTTAGCATATGGTGCTCGGTGTCGGGAGGTGAAATTTCGTGAAACTATGGATGAGCGTTTGTCGTGATGGGTGAGTGTGTCAGCACAATTCCAAAGATAATGATAAGTAATGAATCAAATATTCATGAAAGATGCATAAACAAACAATATATAATCATTGGATTATTATGTGGTAACAAAATGGAATATTATTAAGTTCCTGGCACGGAACATTAAAATACTAAGTGTGAGTGGGCACGTAGCCCGAGACATTGCATGTAGGTGCATTTGTGACTAAGTTAAAGAATCTTGTTAGTATAGATAAATGATAACTTAGTTGAATAAAATAATGACTTCTTGAATATTGGGGGCATAATTAAATATTAACTAAGATGATCATTAATGATAATTAATGTATATAGGATAATTATGGTTTTTAGAATTATTAAAATGCATTGTATATGTATAGTATTTTGCTATGAAAAAGTTTGCCATTATCTCCCATCCTTCTGGGCATTTAGCTCATATTCTATTTTCTAAAACCCAGGGTATAACAGGTGGTACATCGGGTAAGGTTATTGGAAAGGCCGTGAAAAGTGAAAGTCGCCGTTAGAAAGCTCTGTGCCTATTTTAATACCCTAGACTTATGTTGCTCGAATCCCTTATTTGTGATGAGATGAACTTAGTTTTAGACTTGAACTATTTGAAGTTGTAATAATAAAGGGATTAATGTTTTTTGTGGATTAAATTATGGCAAATATTTTATGGATAAATTGTTAGTTGAATGTAACTTGCATGATGAGTGGTCACCCTTTTTCATAATAAAAGCTGGTATGTTTTTGATAAATAAAATGAGGCAAATGTTTTCCAAATAAATCTGATAGAATCTATCCCCCTCCCCATTAACACCTTGGTTCGGATACGGGTTATTCCAATGGTAACTCTAATTTGGATTGGGGAGTTACAACTTGGTATGAGAGCTTTAAGTTCAATGTTCCTTTCGGATGTGACGTGGTGAGGTGGATAGTGCATATTTCAATGGGTTTGGACCAATCACGTTGGATTATTGATGGATTCTACTCGTATCTTTGATAGTGAAGTCTAGGACCTAAGCACGATGTAAAACCCTTATGAGATGGTAAATGGCTAAGTTACTAGCCTCTCATATTCAGCGATTTTTCTGGTATAGATGTGTTAGTAAGTCATGGGTGTCAGTGTAGGATAATAACAGAAACACTGTGATATTTTGCGTGAGATATATTGTGTGGTATCTTGGATGATGAAAGTAGCCATAGTAGTAGTAGCAATGTCGTGTAGTGTTCGTTGAGACCTAGCTGTAAATGATGTATATTTCATCTATAGAGGTTAAGTGACTGAGTGGCTTTCATAAGTATTGATTATGTGGGGAGAACATATTGGGTCCCTTGGTTGAGGATTTGAATTTAGCATATCTTGATTATAATGTGGGTCTAGATAATCGTGTACACCCACATTATGTGGTGAGAACATATTGGGTTCCTACTAATGGTGAATTTAAGGTTGTGTAGTGCATAGTACGGTAATGTGGGTGTCTCTCATTGATATTGTTGGATTCCTTTTGACGTTATGGATATAGACTTACAGATGGTGAAACATATAGTAATTGGGATTAGTGTCTGGCCCATTGAGGAAACAATATTAGCCATAATCAGTTGTCATACTTAATGGGAACTTGTCATGATAACTGCTAGACTAAGAAGTGTATGTTCCTTGGAGATGATTGAGTTACAAAATTTATTCTGTTAAGGTTTATATAGTTATGATAAGATACTGATGATTGTAATACGGTTTAGTCATATCATTTGTGGAAATTCTTTGGGGTAGTACTATGGCTTGTTTATAAACATGTGTTATGATATGACTTTTTGGATAATGTCGAAATTAGGTTGTTAAGTGCTAGGTAATTCACCTGGGAGATATATAACACGATGATGTTTATCATGGTTTTTAGAAATATCACTCAAATGGAATGTTGGGCTTGGTTGTAGCACATGCATATGTTACTTGTATGGTTTGGTATGACTCTGGTAAGGAAAATCATTAGTTATTAGGCATGGGTAATGCTTGAATGTTAAACATTCCATTATTATAGTTATGATTTGGAATCAATTAGGATGTTGCTAAGGGTCGTAGCAGTGGTCCGTGAATCGAATGTTCAAAACTATGTGAGTGTCGTGTGTTTCACTTGATGGGTGTGATCTTCGGAACTAAGGTTAGCTATCGCATGTGGGAAGATTGGAGACCTAGGTATGATAGTTCAATAGCTAATAGAAAGCTTTGGAAG
This sequence comes from Sambucus nigra, assembly GCA_949130495.1. NCBI lineage: Eukaryota > Viridiplantae > Streptophyta > Magnoliopsida > Dipsacales > Adoxaceae > Sambucus > Sambucus nigra. The sequence goes on from OX422222.1 coordinate 238,627,850, forward strand.
AACGTAATTTTATTTGGTACAGATGGTTGTTCTTGCCAATGACAAAAAGATGGCATTATTCTTCAGGAGGGAAGCCTAGCGTTTCAGCTTCCCAAAGGATTTGGTTTCGTGCTTCCTTCGTTCTAAAGGGATGGATGATTCATGGTTAGGACTCGTCGGGGTTAATAAGCCAAACCAGGGTATGTGGCAAGGATAAGAATTTAAAAAATATCAGTGAGGGTTATAAATTTCAAGTGTACGTTGTGGGTTTACTTCGTGTGGCACAGCCCGTTGTTGGAATTTGATTGGAATGATAGTCGCCTGATCCATTGCATTGATTGTGTCTTATTTGATCCTAGTATTGGGAAGTTATTGATTAGTTTTAATTCGGGTGTAGCGCTTCATAAGCTCAGTAGTGATGCGGGTTAGTCTGGTTGTGGATGATGCGTCACGGTATTTGAATGCACTCTTCCTCAGAGGCACCTATTCTACACTAGTTTGTGTGTATGCGTGCTCTCACATTTGTTGCATGTAGTTTGCATGTGCTATTTTGTTGCCTTAGGTTAACATGTTTCGTTTGTTTACAGATATATCTAGCTACGACTTGGTCATGGGTTTCGAGGTCGTCACTCGAGGATATTGTGAACACTAGAACCTGATAAAACATTAGATGTTAGTGTTTCACTTTGATTGGAATTGTGTTGATTGTGGATGTGATATTTTTGTTGTGATACCTAGTAGGACTCTCAATTAGTGTAACAATCTAATAAGAGATGTCGATCGGGTATATTAACAAGATTAGATGACCATCTCATAATTGATGATGTGATAGATGGTGATATTGAGATTATATCAGCCTAGTATTGGCATGTTTCAAAACTGTTGAGGAAATATAGGCTTGTAAACCACACTATAGGAAGGATTCATGATGATTAATTCATTAGTGGTAGCGTGATATTTTTTGAATACCGGTTATTTTGAGGTATTGTTTCGATGGACGAGTTAGGCATGCTTGGGATTGGTAGTAAGACCTTAGTCTTCGCCATGATAGGGTTAGCAATGTAATTTATGAAAATCAAATCTTTAGATTTTAGACCATAGTGTTGAGGATCCCCTATTATTAGAAACTGGTTGTAGGTAACTGGATTCTAAGGTTGATTAACTTGAATTTTGAGGACGAACCTTCCTAAGGAGGGAAGAATGTAATACCCATCCCTAGAAAAATAAGTATTTTATGATAATAGAAATATTATATCCAAAGAAAAATTTGAGGAAAAAATATATAAGGGAATTACGCCATATAAGGGGATTGCGCCAAATGGCATGGAAAGTTGCGCATTACAAAAATTAATTAAGGAAAAAAATCCTCACGTCGCATGGATCATTTGGATGCGTATTTAAGCTCTAATAGTCCTAGTAAGTATGTTTATTAAGTTTGACGCAAAAATACCAATGAATGATTGTGACACGGTCATGATTAATAATGCAGTAATTTGGGCGGTACGCGACGTGCAGGATAGGTAACTTTGCACAATTTTTGTAAGATGCATCGTCGTCCCAAATATTGAAATGAACACTTTTATAGGGTCTAGGAAATACATATAATAATACCATGGGATCTAAAGTCAAAAAATAAACAAAAATTATTTTTCGTCAAAAAATAAAAATGCTCAGAAAATTATAAAAATCTCCAGATCGACTTAGAATTTAATTTTGAGCAACTTTTTATTCTTTGACGTCTTCGGGAAAAATCATTTAGACCCATTGTTGATGATTTTTGTCTACACGCGTCGCGTAGGACGCAAACTTGCACGAATTGTTTAGGATAATCGGTAAGTCAAAAAAATATTCTGACCATATATTTATACTCACAAAAATCTAAGGATTATTACCATGCGAAGAAAAATCGAACAAAATATGTTTTGCGTGGAGGTCCCGATTCTTGCGTGCCTTGTATAGGACAATTCGGGAGGCCAAACGACTATTGTAAATATGATTTTTTTAGCCAAAAAAAATGTAAGGAATGTGATTCTTAAGTTAAAAGTTTCGGAAAAAATAATATAGCTACTAGCAAAGTGACGAAAATACACCTTAATTATGGTGTCAACTTGTGCGTGAGAAATGACAGACTTCATGCAATGGTTAGTCTCTTTCACCCATCTGATTGTCAGGCCTTAATACACTCTTTCGCTCTTTTGGAAAGTCCCTAGCTCTTAGTCTTTGGTTATAGAATGGAGGACAACCATTTTGGCTTATAAGAGTCTTGTAAGCGGTGAGGGTTTGGAGCAAAAAGTTCATTTCTTTCCATCAGCGTTCTCTCTTTTTTCATAGCCAAAGCAAGGTGGTTCTCTTACAAATTCATGGATATCTTTTACCACCCATTTTCCACCATTATTGCACCATTTTGGAGGTCTCAAACTCCGTTAAATCTTACTTAAGAATTAAGATAGCTTCTTGGATCAAAACAAAGGTGGTTTTGGAGCCCTTGGGTGGCGGATTTGTGGAGTTTTGTGGTGTTCCTCTTCCATCTTCTTCAACCTCCTCCTCTTCCTATTTCCATGTAGGGTTCTCCTCACTTTTAAATACCTCTATTTTAAACTCTATTGTGAATAAGATGATGAAGAAAAAGTGAATTTGTTTAGCTCTTCTGCTTTATTTTCATATGCTATGAAAAAAACATTTTATGAAAAATGATAAATGGAGAAGATGATGTTTAGGTTAATTTTTTAGATTATTATAAATGTTGAAAGCATGCTATAAATGTAATGGTCTCAATATATAAACATATAAAATGAAAGACTTCATAAAAATACACATATTAGTTGCATTTAAGGGTCATTATTCGGTAGAATACCCATTTGTTTGTGTAGAATGTGTAATATGCTTTAATCTTGATATTTAAGATGATTAATGATGAAATATGTTAGTTTAAACATGTGATTGAGAATTTGAAATAAACAACCCCAAAATCAATTAAGTTATGATGTTAGTTTAAGCTTCTTACACATGTTATATATGAGTTAATATTAGTATAATTGGACTATTATGCAAAGTTATGTTAAAATGGATTATTTATCATTATAAATGGGTTAAATGTTGGTGGAAACATGTAATACTCTAAAGAATGATTTTTTTACTTAAACCCCACTTAAAAAGGTGATTTTTTGTTAAAAAAAATGTCGTAGTGGCAGATTTGGTAAATATGAGAAAAAGTCACTTAAATGGTGTTTTTGCATGATAAATACTAGAAAATGCTAAGGAAATGCATTTTAGAAAGTAAAAGTGTAAGATGATATTTTGGTAAAGTAAAGTGTAAAATGGTGATTTAGTATATTTTAGTGTTCAGCATTGACAAATAGAATGCCTCCTCGGCTCGTAGGAAGGCTAAAAACAGGTTTTAATGCTAAGATTAGATATCTAAACGTGAACATTAGAACAATGTTGAACGCATGAAAGATAATGATATTTTGATGATGCCCAGTTAAATAATTAAGCAGGGCTATGATATCCCCAGTGTTGAAAGACTCCAAACCAACTGCAGTTAACATATGGCATTCGGTGTCGGGAGGTGAAATTCCTTGAAACCGTGGGTGTGCGTGTTTTGATGGTTGAGTGTGTCGGCAAAATCCCAAAGATAATAATAAGTAAAGAATATAATAGTTATGAAATATGCATAATCGAACGGTATATATTTATTGGATTATTTTGTGGTAACAAAATGGAATATGATTAAGTTCCTGGCAAGGAACATTAATGATGATGCTAAGATTCAGCACCACCAGATAAGAGGTGGAGAGTTCAAACAGTAGCAATGGTAGTGATACGACGCAAATATTGCGTATTTCATCCCTCGAACCTACGCATTTTAGCCCCCTCAGGTATCTTATTCCCTATATTTATGCTCGTTAACCAGACAACCTCGGATTTCTACGTTCATATATTTTGCAGGGGTTAATTGAGATTTTATAGGTATTTGGATGCTAAGTGTGAAGTTCGGACGCATTCCGCTCGACTTCCGTAAGCGATCGCACGTTCAAGGGCAATTTAGTCATTTTAAAGCTTGGGCACCTGGCCCAACATCTACACGGAAGTTTTATCACTCCTCGCAAGCTTCGCGTGACCGTAAACAGTGCGCAATTCCGATTCAGAATGAAGAAGTTACGGTGATTCTAGCAGACGAGAAATGCAAACATCCCAAAACAGCATGCAACTTGCCTCACTCTTGCTTGATCGATCGATCGATCAAAGGGATCGATCGATCGATCCTTCACATTTTTGAAATCGTAGGTAGGCAGTGGGTTGATATTTTGGACATCGATCGATCGATCCCCTGTTTCCAGCTGATGTTTTGCCTTATATTTTATGTTTCCTTTTCTTTTCTTTACTTATTCCAACTTACTATAAATACCAATTTTTTTGTAATAATCAGATAATTAAGCTTTAGAATAGATTTTAGAGAATTGTATCTTAGGGTTTGAGGGTTTTTGGTTAGTTCTTCTTTATTCCTTCTTGGATTGACACACTTTTGTGCTTATAAGTTGACTATTCATTTACCCTCTCCATTTAATATAGTTTGTATTTCATTATTTCTTGCTTCTAGTTAATTTGCATGCTTTCTAATTTAGGTTTATATGATTTCTTTCCTTGCTTTCTAGGTAGATTTATCACATTTATTTATCGCTTTCTTTACCGCGTTTTTAACATGCTTTCTAGCTAATTTAAATTAGGTTGTGTTTGAATGGAACTCAATCGGGTTAACGCGTTACTTTGCTTTGGTGATAGTGTTTACGGGTCTATTTCAGCTGTGCTGTCCTATTTATTACGCCTAGGAGATTTGACAGGGCATATCATGTATGTCCTGTGCTTACGACCTTTCGCGCGTAATTTTTGGGATATTTGTTGACGCCAAAATCTTATTAGACTTTTATGTGGATTTAGGGGCGTGACAACCCTTGATTTAATTAACTGTCGAAACGAGACGCATTCGTAATAACTCATCGACCCATGTAACCATTTTATACAAATTAACTCGGGTGAGAGATATTCGACGCAACCTATAGTTTTTACTTGCTTTGTTAGTCTAGTTTCAATACGGTTGCCTAGATTAACATTTCCCTTTTATGCATTTTTTCCTTTTTAGTTTGTAATCACCTTTTCCCTTTTATTTAGAAGTATTAAATCATATAAATTCTAGTAACTCGTCCCAGTGGATATTTTCGATACCCGAATTACCGCTAGACTTGCCCCGTAAGTGTAGTCATAATTTAGATTTTTGTATTGAGGAGGTGAACAGAAAACAGCGATCGACGTTTGACATGCGCCACTTTTCTCCCTCGGTCAAAATGGCACCATTTCCGGAGACTTGTTTGTTTTAGACTTTATGTGATTTAGTATTTCATAGTATTTTCTTTCTATTTGTATTATTGGCTAATCTTTTTGCAGGACTTCACATTTGAGCACTTAGAAATGCTCAAATTTTTCCCGCGCGCACCTACTTTGTGGAATTCACCACTTCGAGCCATTTTTTGGGTAAGCATGTCTTATTCCAATTCTTTCGATAATCATTGTTATAATTCTCAAAATGCCCATAATTCTATGACTTTCGGTGAATACTTAGAGTCCCAAAGAATTTCAAATTCTAATATGACTTTGGGCGAGTATAACAAAAGTCAAAACTCGGGTTATTGGAATTTTGATTATGATGAGAATGATTTTGGGCCTTTACCTCCCTATGATAGGAATTTTGAAACGAATTGCAATAGTTTTCAAAATTCCTGTAATAATGAGTTTTCGTTTAAGTCCGATGGTAATTTTCAAAGTTCCCATTTTCATGCATCCGCACCTCGACCCATGACTTTTGGTGAGGGCTTGTGTATGTATGAGAATGAAAAAATTGAAAATCGTTATTGGGAAGAAAATCGTTTGTGGGAACATGAGTTGGATTTATTATTTGAGTCCGACGACGATTTTTCTTTCGAGACTTTCGAAGTTGAGGAATATTTTGAACCAAATGAGGTACTTTTACCTACTTTGGAACAAACCATTCTAGACTTTGCCCATTGCGTAATAGATATTGAAAGTGAGGATGAAAATGACGTAACATCTATTTGCAATGAAATAATTTCTTCTTTGTCCCCCAAAGAAGAACATTTCATTGAAAATGATATTATTTCATTTGAAACTCAATCTTCATGCGATGATGATTCATCTCATGAGTTTGAATTTCTTTCATCCCCATTTTCATTCTCTATTATCACACCGTCACAAATACCCGATGATTCGGTTTCAAACTTTAATGTTTTAAACCTTTTCGTCGATGAGGAGTACTTTCTCGAGTCTCCTTCTACGATCTCATCTTTGCCTTTGTGTGCGCCACCTCCCATTCCAATTTCAAAATCATTGGGAGGATATTCTGCTTTTCTCGGTCCCCACATATTTTTTCACCCGTTCAATCCAAACCCCCCATCGTCCCTTCAAAACTTGTAATTGACGATGGCTCCTTTCTTCCACCTTACACATACCTTCTGTTGTTCAAACGGAATTCATATTTTTCGGAAGGCATGCTTGAGTGTGAGGGTACACCGGTTATCCTCCAAAGTCAAATCGTTTTCACGGTGGACCCTCAACTATTTAGACTTCTAGTGTATAGTTAGTGTGAAGCCTAAATAGTAGGTTGTGTATAGTTAGCTTTTTATTCTTTTTTTTTATTTTGTATTTCCTTTTTAATTTAGTCTAGTGTAATTAGTTAACTCTTTGTTATTTGTTTTTGCTATGCTCGGTACTAACTTGTTTTGTAGATTCTTTGGACTTGTTCGTATGGGGATCGCTCCACTTTTGGGTCATATCGCTATTTTCCTCTCTTTAACTTGGTTCTTAATTAACATTGAGGACAATGTCATGTTTTAAGTTAGGGGGTGTGGGATATTCTATCCATTTCTTTATTTATTCCATATTTTTGCTCACATGTTAGTTACTTAGTATGCTTTTCTTTGAAAAATTCAAAAATTTCAAAAAGATTTTCTTTCTTTTTTCTCCTTTTTGGGCATTTTGCCTTTGTTTCCGATGATAAATTTCAATAATTGCCCGATCCAATAGACAACCCAATGATGCATGTTCTCGATTTTAGAAGTTATTAGACTTTAGTTCTTCATTATTGATATTATGAATAACTTCATGAATTAAACTTTAATCCCATGAGCACATGCACTTCTATTGTTTTATTGATTTGGTTTAAGATTTTTATAACTCGGTAATCTTTTGTTGTATTGTATATACTTACACCATGTATATATGATGTCAGGTCGAGGCTAAGGTTCATGCTGGTACTAGGTCTTGACTGCTGGAAGTAGGCCTCGTACTTTCATCCCCTTATAGGGTCGTCTGGTCATGATGACAGTTAGCCTCATCCGATCGTAGGGTCGTCCGGCCTCGGTTGATTGGGTCGGCCTGTCGCATGGTTATTCATCCTTGGTTGATGGGGTTGGCTTATCGCATGGTCGTCAGGCCTCAGTTGATGGGGTCGGCCTATTGTAGGGTTGGGTCCTCGTCATGTACGAGGATACCCTCGTCCTAGCCGAGGGTGTATTTTTGTATATCAATAACCCCCACCCCTTAGTCATCGATGATGTTGAGATGGCTGAGGGGTAATGTTGATTTTGAATGCCAAATGGGTGGTCAAGTTGATGAGTGACATTTGTCAAGTTGATTGACATCTTGTCAGATGTCAATCATCATTTGCGTTTCCCAGATGTGATGGCTGCACACTATGCTTAGGACTTTGTGCCCTAAGAATGATTATCCTCGTGGGTTGTACACTGCTTTGGTTAGTGGGCCCACTAATGACAAAGTATTTACCTTTTTCAAACAATTCTCTTTCTTCTTCTTTCTTCTTTTTTCTTTGCGTGCATGCTCTCTCTCTCTAGCCTTGGCAATTAAACCACCATTTTTGCATCTTCGTGAAAGCTTCCAGTTCTCTTCCAGCTTCAGTCTTCTGTTCCAGGTAACTTCTTCATCAATCTCTTCATTTTCTCTCTCTTTCTTTAAGTTTTCTTTTGATTTCTCAAATACTTTCTGCAAAAATTCCTCTGGTCGGTTCGCCTTTCTTTCCGTCATGTTTCCACCCATTTCTGGTGGTTCTAGGGCTAGAACTTGAGCGATAGGTCTCCCTGGGTTCTTCCCCCATCTTTTCATGGTGGTTTAGTGCCAATTCATGACACTTCTTAGGTTTCCTGGCGGCTGTCCGTAGTTCTTCTCCGGTGCACCTTGTTCTTCCTGTTCTTGGGCGTTTATCCACGAAAACCTTTCATTTCTCTAGGTTTAATCCAAAAGTCAACTTGGTCAACTGTTTAATTTGTTTGTAGGTAGTTTGGGTAAATTCCTTAAGTGTAGGGTCTCCCTCTTAATGCTCAAAAGTCTTTATGATTTAGCCGAGGAGTTTCCAACAGTAATACCCCGTATTTTTATGGCTTTTAATTTGGGGATTTATTAAATTTAAATTGAGATATTAATTTAATATTAATTCGAAAATTATTTTAAATAGTTACTAGTGTGACGAGAGTTAGTAATTATTGAGAATTTATTGAATATTACTAAATGAGTAAAGTAATATATAAGATTGATTTTATTGAAATTGTCATGAGTGAATAAAATGGCAATTATGAAAATTTAAATCGGGACACGCATGTGTCGTGTCGGGACAAAATTATCATTATTAAAAGTGAATATATTATAATTCACCCTTATAGTCATTTCGAGTGCGCCAATGTATCCATAAGGGTCGAAATAGTCAGAAAAGTATACCCGGGGGGTTAGTTTGGGCCTCGGGACGTTTTTAGGCCTAACTGGCATCCCGAGAGGGTATTTTAGACATTTTGTATTTTTGGGTAATTAAACCCACGAATTTCCCTAAGGTATATCAGCCATTTGAGTTAGGATTTTAGGGTTAACAATCACAAAACTTAAGAACGGCCATTAGAGAAGAAGGTAGGAAGCTTTCCAAGCAATCCAAGGCCAAGAACTCATCCGTTTACACCGCCACAACCACCAAAACGTAGATCGCAAGAAGAGGAATGCAACCATACCTTTTTATCCACAAATCAGACCCTTGTATTTCTAGGAAAGTATCTATCTTGCTTTTTTTTTAGTTAATGTTTCATCCATGTTAGATTTGGATTGTTATACAGATGTTTCATAAAAGAATTTGAGGAATTTGAGGATTTAATCACATGTCTTAGTGGAAATAGTTATATTCTGGACATCCAGAGGATAACCCACGAATTGGTATGAGTTTAAAAGCAAGAAATCTGGAAAAGAATTAAAAGAATGAAAGTTTTATAAAAATTAGGGTTCTTATTAAATATAATGATTTACCCCATTAATTCATTACCTTTGATGAATTTGGACATGTTTCCTGTAGGAAATCATGTATATAGGTATATATAACTAGTAGTAATGTTGTTTGGGAGTTTGAGAATCGTTAATGGCGTTTTGGAGTAATTTGGAAGATGAAACCCGTAGGTTGAAAATTGCAGTTTTTTGGGCAAGAACTGCTTAATCGATTGATCGACCCAAGAACATAGATCGATCGACCCCTTTCCTCGATCGATCGACCCCTCCTGGAAAACTGCATATTTTCCCCCTTTTTGTTTAATCCGGTTTAAATATGTAGGAACCCTTGATTATTATTTATAGAGTATAATGGGTCGTGAGGAGAACTAGTAGGGTTTATATAAACTCCGTTGAATGAAATTTAATATGATATGAAATTATGGATTAACGGGGAATTTCGTTACACATTAGAGATTGTGCATAAGTTCGTTAATTAATGGAAGAACTCGTGAAAGTCTTAGACCAGAAGGTTAGAGAGGGTATACCTACTGAAATTTTATTTAGCAACAGAATACTTCGAGAGATGAGAGGCAAGTATGAAATAAATTATAAGTGGGAATTTTAGAGATGAATCCCTTATGCAAGATAATTCGGTAAAACTGTACTAAATGCGATTAATAAAAATTATGGGTTGTGGCCGGACCTTATTGGAAATTGTGTATCTAGATATGGTCGTGTGGCTGTGTACGTATATTAAATACTTTATTTGTGAATAACTATACCCGTGCTACTTACTATCACGGAGGTTGCCGCGCCGGGACAGTCTTATCTCGATGGGACCTTTATGAGGGATATTGACTTGTTCCCTAGAACATAGGATTCCTTGGTACAGGCTATCTGAGAATGATAGTCTGACGGTCCTAAGAGACGTGAGGGGTATATGCTGACATCTTAGTGACTTGGAACTATGGATTGCCTCCATTGTGTGTGTATTGTGTTAATACAATTCGAGAGTGATTCTGAACTAGTATTTCCCTTAGTACGAGTGATATGGGGACTTGATAGTAGAGTGTTCCAGCACCATAGAATTTATGTGGGGTGCCGATATTATATATAATATAAGAGTGACTGATATATATATATATATATACTTATATATGGGAACTTTCTACTGTGCGTATAAGTAGTTAAGTAATGAATGAATTGCCCCAACTTCTTAATAAGTGTTCGGGAACTTTGTAAAGGCACGGTGTTGCTCTAAGTAACGTAATAAATCTCAAAGAGAATGATTTTCTAAAACTGAATATCATAACCTTTCTACTTCTCGGGATAAAAGTTTATGGAAAAATAAGAGTTAATTTTATGAGTTTAGTAGTACGGTAGACGTGCACACTAGATGAGAGGCGAGAATTCTCAAGAGAGTGTCGCATACTAACATGGTTGTTACATTAGCCGGTAAGCATTTTAAATACTTGTTAAGCTATTTTAAAATGTTTTACACTCGGTCTCTGACCCGTTTTCAGTCATCTTCTCTCTCTTGTATATATATGTATGTATTATAGGTGCCCAGCCACAGGGGCATCATGTTTAGGTTCTTTGGATTGGACGTGCTCCAGCTTATGTGGAAGTTACAGGCTCTTGCTTAGACGACCTCTTCATTGATTCAGTTTCTATTTTAGTTTTTCATAGTTAGGGCATGTGTCGCCTGATTTTCTATCCCGTTGGATTTGTCAGAGATTTATGTTTATGTTATTTCCAGTATATGGTACTCTTTGGGAGTTAACTCTTGTCAGGATGCTTTCATTTATAGTTCATGACTTGGGTTAGTTTATCTAGATAGTTTAAATTTTTGTGTGGTGATTGTCATCCTTATTATTTATGTGATTCTTAAACTGTTGATTATTAATAAGGTTTTCATATTGGATTTTAAATAAAAATTTAATTAAGACTTTAAATTGTTTTGACACTTAGCTTAATTATTTAGGGTGTTTAGACATGAGTGACTCACCACTGGGGAATGGGTCTTTGATTTTCTTTATATGCCGGGGAATAGGTATGGAGATTGGTATCTTGATTTTACCTGCAGGCATGCTAGTCTTAGATATGCATGAGCACGATGTCATCATTGGCATGGATCGGCTCACTGCGTACAGAGTCATAATTGATTATTTCTGTAGGATTATTATTCTTACCATTCCGGTGCAGGAGATATTTTTGGTGGCGATGCCTCGCCCAGAGGGGAGTTCTTCCACCTATTTGTATTACATAGAGTATGATACCTCTAAGGAGATTGTGATTCCCCTGGATTCTATTCCAGTCATTCGTGAGTTTTCGGATGTATTTCAGGAGATACCGGGCCTACCCCCAATCGAGAGATAGATTTCGTCATAGAATTGATGTCAAGCATTCGGTCGATAGCATGTGCACTATACCGTATGGCTCCAGTGGATATGAGGTAGTTATGAGATCATATAGAGAAGTTGTTAGGTCAGGGCTTCATTCGTAGGAGCACCTCACCTTGGGGGGATCCGGTGTTATTTGTGAAGAAAAGAGACGGATCGCATAGGTTATGCGTGGATTACCGGGAGTTGAATAAGGTCACGATACGGAATAAATATCCATTGCCTCGAATCGATGAACTGTTCGACCAGCTAAGAAGAGCAACCTTCTTTTCGAAGATAGATTTGAGATCGGGATACCATTAGCTACAAATTAGGTAGCAGGATGTGTTAAAGACTTCTTTCTTGACGAGATATGGATCCTATGAGTTCAGAGTCATTCCGTTTGGGCTAACAAATGCTCAAGTCGTATTCATGGACTTGATGAACCGAGTGTTCAGAGAGTTCTTGGATCAGTTTGTCATTGTCTTCATAGATGACATCCTGATTTATTCACACACCGAGGAGGAGCATGTCGAGCACTTGAGGCAGGTTCTTCAGACTCTACGAGAGCATCAGCTGTGATAAGTATGAGAAGTGCGGATTCTTGTTACGAGAGGTACAGTTTTGGGGGCATATTGTATCGAAATTGGGGATATTCGTTGACCCGAGCAAAGTGTCGGCAGTGAAGGAGTAGGGACAGTCCACAACACAGATAGAGGTTCGTAGTTTCTTGGGGTTATCCGGTGACTATAGGAGGTTCATCTGATGCTTTTCTAAGATAGAGTGTCCGTTGACAAATCTAACTCGCAAGGGAATTTCGTATGTTTGGGATGATGCTTGTCAATTGTATTTTGATGAGCTAAAAGATAAGTTGACTTCAGAGCCAGTTCTTGCTTTGCCCAAGCCAGGAGTGGAGTACCTGGTGTATAATGACGCCTATTTATGGGGACTCGGAGGAGTACTTCGGCAGGTGGAGAAGGTTATAGCTTTTGCCTCCCACAAGCTTAAGCCTCATGAGAGTAATTACCCCACCCATGAACTAGAGCTAGCAGTGGTCATATTTGCACTACGAATTTGGAGACATTACTTATTGGGGGAGAAGTTTCGCTTGTTCACAGACCACAAGTCACTGCAGTACTTGTTCACTCAGTGAGAGTTGAACATGCATCAGGGTTGATGGTTGGAGTTTATGAAAGACTACCAGTTCGAGATACAGTATCATCCGAATAGGCTAACGTGGTTGCTGATGCGTTAAGCCGTAGACTGGAAGGAGACGTAGCGAGAGTGTAAAGAGCGAAGTGGAAAGAGTTGGGACACCAGGATGCGGTAGCTTGTTCCTTTATATCTGTTATGTCAGTCACACCCGAGATTGTTATGAGGGTGATACAGGCACAAGCGGCGGATACTTTTTGCTAAGAGCAGATTGTATGGGTCTTAGCTGAGGGTGCTGAGTTCTATTCCATGAGTTCTAACGGGGGCTTGAGATTTAATGGGAGATTAGTTTTCCCAGAGGGATAATACTTGCGTCATGAAATTATAACACAATCGCACGGATCCAGATTTGTGGTACATCCCAGAGGGGATAATATGTACCAGGATATGAGGCGGTAGTACTGGTGAAGTGGGATGAAGAAGGACATTGCAGAGTTCGTATCCAAATGTTCTACCTACCAGATGGTAAAGGTGGACCACCAGAGACTTCTAGGGTTACTCCAACCTTTAGATATACTTACGTGGAAATGGGAAAGTATTTACATGAACTTCATTACTGGATTGCCTACATCACAGCGAGGTCACAATTTCATATGGGTGATTTTGGATCGGTTGACCAAGGTAGCTCACTTTCTGCCAGTACGGACAGACTACACCACAGGCCAGTATGCACAGATATTTATTGTCGAGATCATTAGACTACATGGGGTACCCTTGGATATTGTGTCTGATAGAGATAAGATTTTTGTGTCACGCTTCTAGGAGAGCTTCCAGGAGGCCATGGGTACAGAGTTGAAATTGAGTTCATCTTATCACCCACAGACAGATGGACAGACAGAGCGTACTAATCAGATGTTGGAGGATATGCTACGCATGTATGTCCTTGATTTTGGAGGAGGTTGGGAGTCGTATCTTCCACTGGTGGAGTTTTCTTATAATAACTCTTATCAGTTCACGATCGGCATGGCCCCATTTGAGGCACTGTATGTCAAGCCTTGTCGTTCTCCCACTTGTTGGCTAGAGATGGGGGACAATAAGTTACTAGGGCCATACGTGATTTAGGAGACTTCAGCTAGGATTGAGCTCATCAGGAGTCGCATTCGGGTAGCCCAGGACCGACAGAAAATCTACGCCGATGCAAAGCGGTCTTTTCGAGAGTATAGCGTGGGAGACCAAGTATTGCTGTGTGTATCTACTATGAGAGGAGTGATGAGGTTTGGGAGGAAAGGGAAGTTGGCTCCGAGATACATGGGACCATTTCCCATTATCGAGAGGATTAGGCCTGTGGCATACAGATTGGGGTTACCAGAGAACTTGCACCGCATTCATAATGTATTCCACATCTCGTCGTTGAGATGATATCTTTGGGATGATATGTCTCATGCCCACATTACGATAGAGGAGATTGACTTACATCCCAACAGCTCTTACGAGGAGAGACCAGTGGCTATCCTAGACCATAGCGAGAGTAAATTGAGGTCGAAGGCAGTCCCACTTGTACGGGTCCAGTGGGAGCATCAAAATGTGGAGGAATCCACATGGGAGCGCGAGGCAGATATGCGCGAAAGATATCCAGATCTATTCTTACCAGGTATGCCTTATTTTCCAAATTTTGGGATGAAATTCCGTTATTAGGGGGGAAGCATGTAATACCTCGTATTTTTATGGCTTTTAATTTGGGTATTCATTAAATTTAAATTGATATATTAATTTAATATTAATCCAAAAATTATTTTAAATAGTTACTAGCCTGACGAGAGTTAGTAATTATTGAGAATTTGTTGAATATTACTAAATGCGTAAAGTAATATATAAGACTGATTTTATTAAAATTGTCACGAGTGAATAAAATGACAATTATGAAAATTTAAGTCGGGACGCGCATGTGTCGTGTCGGGACTAAATTATTATTATTAAAAGTGAATATATTATAAGTCACCCGTATGGTCATTTCAAGTGCGCCAATGTATCCGAAAGGGTCTAGATAGTCAGAAAAGTATACTTGGGGGTTTAGTTTGGGCCTCGGGGCGTTTTTAGGCCTAATTGGCATCTCGGGAGGGTATTTTAGATATTTTGTATTTTTGGGTAATTAAAATTACGAATTTCCCTAAGGTATATCAGCCATTTGAGTTAGGCTTTTAGGGGTAACAATCACAAAACTTAAGAAAGGCCATTATAGAATGAGGTAGGAAGCTTTCCAAGCAATCCAAGGCCAAGAACTCATCCGTTTACACCGCCACAACCACCAGAACGTAGATCGGACGAAGAGGAATGCAACCATACATTTTTCATCCACAAATCAGACCCTTGTATTTCCAGGCAAGTATCTATCTTGCTTTTCTTTTAGTTATTATTTCATCCATGTTAGATTAGGATTGTTATACACATGTTTCATAAAAGAATTTGAAGATTTTGAGGATTTAGTCACATGTCTTAGTAGAACTAGTTATATTATGGACATCCCAATCATATGTAGAGGATAACCCATGAATTGGTATGAATTTAAAAGCAAGAAATCTGGAAAATAATTAAAAGAATGAAAGTTTTATAAAATTAGGGTTCTTGTTAAATATAATGATTTACCCCATTAATTCATTACCTTTGATGAATTTGGACATGTTTCACCTAGGAAATCATGTATATAGGTATATGTAACTAGTAGTAATGTTGTTTTGGAGTTTGAAAATCGTTAATGGCATGTTTGAGTAATTTGGAAGATGAAACCCGTAGGTTGAAAATTGCAGTTTCTGGGCAAGAACTGCTTGATCGACCTAAGAACATAGATCGATCGATGATCGATCGATCGACCCCTCCTGAAAAACTACATATTTTTCCCCTTTTTATTTAATTCGGTTTAAATATGTAGTAACCCTTGATTATTATTTATAGAGTATAATGGGTCATGAGGAGGACTAGTAGGGTCTATATGGACTCTGTTGAATGAAATTTAATACGATATGAAATTGTGGATTAACAAGGAATTTCGTTACACATTAGAGATTGTGCGTAAGTTCGTTAATTAATGGAGGGACTCGTGAAAGTCTTAGACCAGAAGGTTAGAGAGGGTGTACCTACTGAAATTGTATTTAGCAACAGAATACTTCGAGAGATGAGAGGCAAGTATGAAATAAATTATAGTGGGAATATTAGAGATGAATCCCTTATGCGAGATAATTGGGTAAAATTGCACTAAATGCGATTAATAATAATTATGGGTTGTGGGCGGACCTTATTGGAAATTGTGTATCTATATATGGATGTGTGACTGTGTGCATATATTAAATACTTTATTTATGAATAATCATACCTGCGCAACTTGCTATCACGGAGGTTGCCGTGTCGGGACAGTCTTATCTCGATGGGACCTTTATGGGGGATATTGACTTGTACCCTAGAACATAGGATTCCTTGGTACTGGCTATCTGAGAATGATAGCCTGATGATCGTAAGAGACGTGACGGGTACTTGCTGACCTCTTAGTGACATGGAACTATGCTTCGCCTCCATTGTGTGTGTATTGTGTTAATAAAGTTCGAGAGTGATTCTGAACTAGTATTTCCCTTAGTACGAGTGATACAGGGACTTGATAGCAGAGTGTGCCAGCACCATAGAATTTATGTGGGGTGCCGATAGTATATATAATATAAGAGTGACTGGTATATATATATATATATATATGGAAACTTTCTACTATGCTTATAAGTAGTTAAGTAATGGATGAATTGCTACAACTTCTTAATAAGTGTTCGGGAACTTTGTAAAGGCACGGTGTTGCTCTAAGTAGCGTAATAAATCTCAAAGAGAATGATTTTCTAAAACTAAATATCATAACCTTTCTACTTCTCGGGATAAAAGTTTATGGAAAAATAAGAGTTAAGTTTATGAGTTCAGTAGTACGGTAGGCGTGCACACTAGATGAGAGGCGAGAATTCTCAAGAGAGTGTCGCATACTAACATGGTTGATACATTAGCCGGTAAGCATTTTAAATACTTGCTAAACTATTTTACACTCGGGCTCTGACCCGTTTTCTATCATCTTCTCTCTCTTGTGTGTGTGTATATATATATATATATTAGAGGTGCCCAGTCACAGGGGCATCATGCTTAGGTTCTTTGGATTGGACGTGCTCCAGCTTATGTGGAAGTTGCAGGCTCTTGCTTAGACGACCTCTTCATTGACTCAATTTCTATTTTAGTTTTTCATAGTTAGGGCATGTGTCGCCTGATTTCCTATCCCGTTGGATTTGTCAGAGATTTATGTTTATGTTATTTCCAGTATTTGTTACTCTTTGGGAGTTAACTCTTGTCAGGATGATTTCATTTACAGTTCATGACTTGGGTTGGTTTATCTAGATGGTTTAAATTCTTGTGTGGTGATTGTAATCTTTATTATTTATGTGATTCTTAAACTGTTGATTATTAAAAAGGCTTTCATATTGGATTTTAAATCAAATGTAAATTAATATTTTAAATTGTTTTGACACTTAGCTTAATTATTTAGGGTATTTAAATTGGAATTTTTATTTTACGACAGTGATTCTAAGAATGAACCAACCGTTCACCTTGATTATAATTTAATAAAGGACTGATCACCCGGTATTTAATTGGGTGGGGTGTCACGCCAACTTTGAGAGATAGGTTCTTTATAGAGATTAGGAGAATAGAGGAAGAGAACGAGTGTAGACGTAGGGCCGACCCTTTTTGGGTATGACCCATTTTCCCCATTCCATTAGCCACAGTTTTACCCTATGAGCCCTTTGGGTCTTCCCATCGTCCAGTCGAGTGTCTGAGGCAAGAGATAGGGATGGACGCCAGGGCGTCATATTTTATGGGTGTTGGAACTTCTCGGAGAAAAGACTCACAAACACTTAGCCCAAGCCGACAGCCCGAGGAAGCAGTTCATTCTGAGGTTGTCCCTGTGACAGCCCTGTTCCCTCTTGCTTTTCAAGATGCTTTTCTTGATGGCCCTCCAATAGGTGACGAGGCCGAGAGGTCTGAGGATGAAGGGGTCGAGGACGATAGTTAGGATTCTAACAATGATCAGGTTGATACCTCAGGAGCCTCGGCTTACGTATCATCTGTTAAGGATCGTGACCTCTTAATATGGAGGCACCTCTTTGGTATACAGCCCAATGTAAATATGAGGATCCCGAATGAAGATGAGAGGGTCTTCCAGGGGGAAGAAGGAGAAGTTGTTGTTTATAAGCAGATTCTTAGGGTCGTCATTAGGTTCCCTCTTCACTCTGCGATAGTTGACATACTTTCTGCCCTTGGGGTAGCTCCTTCCCAACTTCCTCCTAACTCCTGGAGGACCATCATCGATTATATCTCCCTCTAAAAGAACACGTTTACTAATGAACCCTCGGCTGACTTTTTCTTGGCCTGCTACAACATAACCTCCTCGTCCAAGCAGCCTGGATATTTCCATATAGAGTCTAGGAAGTTCGAAAAAAAACTTCTCCGTGTAGAAAAAACTTCCAACCATAATTGGAAGAAAAGGTTCTTCTTTGTCTCTGGGAACTTGGAGTTCCCCGTCGGGGTTGAACCTCTAAAAGAAAGTTAGAAGGTCCCGAGGGAATGGTCTAACCCCTCCATGAAGGCACGGTGAGACCCTGGACTTAGCTTGGATGAAAGGGATATAGTCGATTACCTGAGGGAATAAGGGAAAGAGAGTGGACTTGCCAAGTTTGAAGATTTAATGACCCGTCATTTCCTCAAAAAAGTTGGTCTGAGGGTCGGCCCATTGACAGAATTATGTGAGTTGATTTTTATTTCATTTCTTTCCAAGTGTTTCCTCGTTATTGTTACTTGTTTCTATTGTCATCTCATTTTTTCAGGTCGGTCTCCCAACATATATGATCATCTTTGGTAAATAACTACCCCCATCTTGATGTCAGGCCTAAATAAAAAGAAAGGCAAGGAGCCCCAGCAGACCCATAAGAAGACAAAGGTCGTGGTTCCGACCCAAATAGATCCGACAGTTGATACCCGCAATCGGAAGGAGCCAGAAGCCCCTATTGGCACTCGGCCTGATTTATGTACAAGGGCAAGGGTAGAGGTCCCTCAGACGAACACCGAGGGGACTAGTTCTTCCTCGTGCATGGGCGCCTACTGGTCGTCTAATCTGACCTTCCTAAAGGCCTTTCTCCTTAATTTTCAATCTGAGAGCTGCCAAGACCTCCATGTTCTCGACACCATCGGCTACCGACTATGAAATTTTGGCCAAAATGCCTCCGACCAAGGTTTATGACTATAGGATTCATACCCTGGCTCAGATATTTCGTTCATCTCTTCAATTTTGATTCACCAATATTTTACAAACTGTCCCCTCGACCCTTTAATATGACCTTTCTCTCATCTTTTACAGTCTGTCTGTGCCATCACCTCTGCCACCAAGTGGATGGCTGAGAACCAACAAAAGTTTTATGAGGCCGAGAGAGCTATTCAATATGAGGCCGACTTGAAGATTGAGTTAGATACTGTGAAGACTGAGTTGGAGAATGTGAAGGCCGAGCATACAAGGGTTCTGGACGAGCTTATAAGGAGCATGCTGCTCAGCTGAAATTGAAGGATGAGCTCATAATAGACAAGGATGAGGCTTTGACCAACCAGGGGGTCCAGTTCAAAAATAATCTTATTGAAGCTGTACAAAGGGCTGAGGCTGATGCTGTGGAGGTCTACAAACTCTCCGACGAATTCCAAGGCTTCGATCTTGAGTACTTAGAGAGGGGAATCAAGACGGCATATTGGTGGGTCGTCTTGAAATTTGCGGATGCTGTTTCATCTATTCTCCCCTCCCTTGAGGCAGTGGAGCTGGACGACCCCTTAATATCTGAGTCTCTAGCCCATATTGAGTCTCAAGTACATGTCGAAGGCACCGTCACTTCTGAGGATCAGACTTCTGTTGTGGTTGCCGAAGGGACTCTTCCTAATGATGCTAGGCCTCTGCCTTTTGATGTTACTCAATAGGGTGGCCGTCTGTGGCCTATACCCTCTGCTTGTAAATATTTTGTCTTTCACTTTCTTTTGGACGTGTAATGTAACTCTATTTTTGTAATGGAAGTGCTCTCCTCTTCCTCTAGTCTTCTATATTTGCCTCTTTTATGTTTTTAAATATAAGCCATCCTTCGTCTTTCTTGAGAGTGAATTTAGGGTCTTCCCTACCATTCACCCTCATCCTAACCGAGGGTGGTAATCCACTAAATTAATGATGTTTTTAAATAGCAAGTCCACCCTCGTCTTTCTTAAGAGTGAATGAAGGTTCATCCCTACCATTCACCCTCATCCTAGCCGAGGGTGGTTATCCACCAAATTAATGATGCTTTTAAATCGCAAGTCCACCCTCGTCTTTCTTGAGAGTGAATGGAGGGTCGTCCCTACCATTCACCCCCATCCTAGCCGAGGGTGGTTATCCACCAAATTAATTATGTTTTCAAATAGCAAGTCCACCCTCGTCTTTCTTGAGAGTGAATGGAGGGTCGTCCCTACCATTCACCCTCATCCTAGCCGAGGGTGGTTATCCACCAAATTAATTATGTTTTTAAATATAAGTCTTCCCTCATCTTTCTTGAGAGTGAATGGAGGGTCATCCCTACCATTCACCCTCATCCTAGCCGAGGGTGGTAATCCACCAAATTAATGATGCTTTTAAATAGCAAGTCCACCCTCGTCTTTCTTGAGAGTGAATGGAGGGTCGTCCCTACCATTCACCCTCATCCTAGCTGAGGGTGGTTATCCACCAAATTAATTATGTTTTCAAATATAAGTCCTCCCTCGTTTTTCTTGAGAGTGAATGGAGGGTCGTCCCTACCATTCACCCTCATCCTAGCCGAGGGTGGTAATCCACCAAATTAATGATGTTTTTAAATATCAAGTCCACCCTCCTCTTTTTTAAGAGTGAATGGAGGTTCGTCCCTACCATTCACCCTCATCTTAGCCGAGGGTGGTTATCCACCAAACTAAAGATGTTTTTAAATAGCAAGTCCACCCTCGTCTTTCTTCAGAGTGAATGGAGGGTCGTCCCTACCATTGCCCTCATCTTAGTCGAGGGTGGTTATCCACCAAACTAATGATGTTTTAAAATATAAGTCCTCCCTCGTCCTTATTGAGAGTGAATGGAGGGTCATCCCTTCCATTCACCCTCATCCTAGCCGAGGGTGGTTATCCCTAAATTAATGATGTTTTTAAATATAAGTCCTCCATCGTCTTTCTTGAGAGTGAATGGAGGGTCTTCCATACCATTCACCCTCATCCTAGTCGAGGGTGGTTATCCACCAAATTAATGGTGTTTTGTGGCTTATCATGAACTATCCCAACAGATATAAATTGACAAACATAAGATGAGGGGCCAATGGAATATTCTCATTAACAAGTGCTCTATGAAGCAACACATTCATTACAGCTGTGATCCGATAGGACATTAACTACAACATTATTGATAGTATTTCTTCAAATGGTCTGTGTTCTAGGGGTTCGAAAAGGGTTCCCCTTCAAGGTTCTCTAGTCTATAGGTTCCAGGTACAACTTCATCAATGACCCTATATGGGCCATGCCAATTTGGGTGGATCTTGTTAGGTTTCTTCCATGTCTTTTTGAGGTCTAGGCCCCCATACCGATCGGCCTTTATTTTACCCTCTGATTGTAAAACCTGACAGTCCTCTACTGGTAGGCCTCTTGTCTTATCTCAGCGTCTTCTCTTCTCTCCTCGATCAAGTTTAGATCAAGCCTCATTTCTTCCATATTTCTCTGGGGGTCATACATTGGAGTCTGTGAGTAGGAAAACCAATTTCGGTGGGGATGACGGCTTCTGAGCCATACGCCAACATAAAAGGGGTTTCCCCGGTAGGAGTCTTCGTCGTCGTCCTATAAACCCATAGAACAACGTATACCTCCTCAACTCATCTTCCTATTACCTCCTCGAGTTTTTTCTTAATCCCGTCTAGGATTGTTCTGTTTGTAACCTCAATTTTCCCATTAGCCTGAGGTTAGCCTGGGGTAGAGAATAACTATTTGTCCCCCACTCTTTTGCAGTATTTCTACAGAGATATATTCTTGAATTGAGTCCCGTTATCTGATATGAGGGTTTTGGGGAGACCATATCTGCATATAATATTTTTCCAGATGAACTGGAAGGTCTTCTTCTCGGTGATCGTGACTATCGGCTCTGCTTCCACCCATTTTGAGAAATAGTCAATTTCTACGATTAAGTATCGATAGTTATTGATAGCCTTAGGCAATGGTCCTACCAAATCGATTTCATATACTGAGAATGGCCATGGGGATGTGATGGAGGTAAGAGGCTGATGAGGGATGGTGGCGAACCTCTGACATTTATCACATTTCTTTACGTATGTCGTAGCATCCTTCCCCAAGGTCAACCACCAGTATCCCTGGGTTACTATCCTCTTTGCTAACGACATGCCCCCAATATGTCTTGAACAAGACCCCTCGTGCATATCTTTCAAGATGTGTGGAACTTTATACGGGTGCACACATCTGAGCAAAGGGAGAAAGAACCCCTTTTTGTACAAGGTGTCTCCAATGACAGTGAATTTCGCATATGTGTATCTCAACTTCTTCCTTTCTTATTTTCTTCTGGCATCTCCCCCTCTTTAATGTATCTAACTTTAGGGTCCATCCATGAAGCTTCCCTGCTAATATTTACGCAAGAGCTAAGTGTTCCATCTTCATCTTCAATCGTTGGCCGAAGCAAAATTTCCACTGGGACTGTCCTCCTAATATATGTCCTAGATGCTGAGACTAGCCTAGTAAGTGCATCGGCTCGACCATTATCCAGCCTAGGTATCCTCCTCAACTTTATTTCTCTGAAGCTCTTCAATAGTGACTTTAATCTTTCAAGATATTTGGCCATTCTCTCATCTTTAGCCTCGTATGATCCTAGTATCTGATTCATCACCATTCTTGAATCACTATGGACCAAGATCTAGCCAACACTAAGAGACCTACCCAAGGAGAGGCCTGCTATCAGGGCCTCATATTCAAACTCGTTGTTGGAGGCTTTGAAGTTGAACCTCAGGGCGTACTCAATGTTCGTGTCGTTAGGTGCTGATACTATTAATCTAGCTCCACTTCTGCTCTCGCAAGAGGACCCATCGACGAAGAGATTCCACATGGCGTGTTCTTCTAAAAAAATTCCCTTGGTGAGGGATCCATGTCTAAAGAGGTATCTTCCCTCCTCATTCTCGATAACCTTTCCCCTAGCAATGCTTGTCTCAGCCTTATCTTTGGATGGGTCAGCAATTCTGCCATGCTGGATATCCTTCATGAGGTTCTCATTTTTTAGCGTTATCCTCTTCCCAAGTAAATTCAGCCACGAAATTTGCTAATGCCTGACCCTGATGGCCACCCTAGGTTAATACAAAATATCAAACTCTCCCAGCTCTATAGCCCAGGCCATTAGCCTTCCAGATTTTTCTGGCTTATGTATGACCTGCCTAAGAGGGGAATCGGTGAGGATGACCATTGTATGGGACTGGAAGTACGATTTCATCTTTCTTGAGGCGTGAATCAAAGCATAGGCTAACTTCTCCATCCTGGGGTACCTTTGATCTGCCCCTTGGAGTGCCTTACTATTAAAATACATCGGCTTCTGCATCCCGTCTTCTTCTCTCATGATAGCAGGGCTGATGGATGACTCCGAAATGGCTAAGTACACATACAATCTTTCACCTTGCACTCATCGTGATAAGGGTAAGGGGGACCCCAGGTAGGACTTTAGCTCTTGGAAATACTTGTCACACTCTTTTCTCTATTCAAAATACTTTCTAAGAACTTTAAAGAATGGTAGACACTTGTCTGTTGCTCTGGATATGAACATATTCAAAGCAGTCACTCGTCCTGTAAGCCTCTGAACATCTTTAATGGTCTTATGGGTCTTCATTTCTAATAGAGCCTTTATCTTCTCAGGATTAGCCTCGATGCCTCTTTGATTGACCATGAACCCCAGAACTTTCCTGCTCCTACCCTAAAGACACACTTGGTTGGGTTGAGCTTTATCTGGTACATGTCCATCGTGTCGAAGGTATTTTCCAAGTCGTCCACTTGATCCTTGGCCTTCAAACTCTTGGTCAACATGTCATCCACATAAACCTCCATAGACTTCCTAATATGGTCTTCGAACATTTTATTCACAAGGCACTAATATGTTTCCCCCACGTTATTTAGGCCAAAGGGCATGACCCTGTAACAGTATGTCCCCTTGTCGATAATAAAGACATTTTTTCTGAGTCCTCAGGGTTCATAAAGATCTGGTTGTAGCCTCAATATGCATCTATGAAGCTCATTAGCTCATGGCCTGTAGTAGCGTCCACCATCTGATCAATGCGGTGGAGAGGGAAACTATCTTTAGGGCAATATTTATTGAGGTCAGTGAAGTCTACACACATCCTCCACTTCCCATTGGCTTTAGGGACTATGACCGCGTTAGACAGCCATTTGGGATAGATGACTTCCCTGATAAACTCAGCCTCTTCCAGCTTCTTGACCTTGTCCCTTATGACCTTATATTTTTCTCGAGAATAAATTCTCCTCTTTTACTTTATGGGCTTCGCGTCCTCCATCATGTTGATCTTGTGACCCATGATCTCAGGGTCAATTCTCGGCATATCTGCGTGACTCCATGCAAAGACACTCTGCCTTCTCCTTAGCAGCTTGATAAGGTCTTATTTTATATCTGTCTTCAGAGCTTTGCCAACTTGGATGATTTTTTTTTGGCTCATCCTCATTAAGGATGATGGATTCTACCTCTTCCACGGCCTCCCCTTTCTTCAGCTTTATTTCATCCCTGGGGTCCATGGTATCAATATTATAAGTAGTAGTTGCCTTCTTGTGTGCCTCTCTTTCCTCGATAGAGTTGAAGTAGCATTCCCTTATCGTTATCTGGTCTCCCTAAACTTCCCCTACCCCATACGGGGTGGGGAATTTTATCATCTGGTGGACCGTGGAGGGAACAGCCTCAAACTCCTTGAGAGCGACTCGTCCCAGTATGATATTATAGGCTGAGAAGATATATTCGTCCATCACGAAAAAGTTGACCCTCTTGGTAAGACATCTTAGCTACTCGTCTCCCATTCTTACATCAACCTCATACATTCCTAGGGGATGAACTCTTTTCCCACTTAACCGAATCAAGGGATGATGGTATGGTACCAGTCTAGCATGGCGGAGTCCCAAAGCTTTAAAACACGGCCAAAACATCACATTTGCAGAACTACCTCCATCCACCAAGATCCTTGGCACCTTGCACCCGTGCACCCTGATGGTGATCACAAGAGGGTTATCATGCGGGGATAAGAGGCCCTTGAAGTCCATCCTTGAGAAATCCATGATCAGGGTGTCCATGTCAACCTTCTTCCTTTTTTCTGGCTTTACTTCGATAGAAGTTGAATGCACAGTTTTTGTCACTTCCTTGGCTTCCGCTACATGGGCCTTACTGTCTGCGACTTCTGACCCTCCTCCCACCAGGCCCCCAAAGATCATTCCAACACCGAACGAGATCACATTGAGTCTTTTCATAGGCTCGTGGTCATCTCTTGGTGGGAGGTCAGGATTATCATCATCCTTTGAAGGGTCGTCTCTTCTTTTGGGGGGATCTTCTCTACATACATCGCTTCTCTTCTTCCTAGGGTCGTCCCCTCGGCCCCTCTTATAGGAGCCCTTATCCACGTCTATTCTTAACTTCCCTTCTTTTAGCATTTTTTTCAATTTAATCTTTCAAGGCAAAACACTTATCGGTCAAGTAGCCATGGTCTTGGTGAAACTCACACCACAGGTTTTTGTTTCTCTTGTGAGGACCCTCAACTTCTCGGGCCATTTAAGGATCGATCGCTATTTATCTCATTCAGAATGTGTTCGCAGCTGACCGTTAGAGGGGTGTAATCACCGAATTTGTCATCTGCTAGCCTTTTCTTCCCCTCCTTATTCTTTTTCTGGTATTTAACTGTAATACCCGTATTTTTATGGCTTTCAAATTTAGGGATGTATAAAAATTTAATTAAGATAAATTAATTTAATATTAATTCAGAAATTTTTTTATTATTTACTAGCGTGACGAGAGTTAGTAATTATTGGAAATTTATCGAATATTGCTACATGAGTAAAGTAATATATAAGATTGATTTTATAAAAATTGTCACGAGTGAATAAAATGGCATTTATGGAAATTTAAGTCGGGACGCACCTGTGTCGCATCAAGACTATATTATGATTATTAAAAGTGAATAAATTATAAGTCACTCGTACGGTCATTTTGAGTCCGCCAATGCGTCCGGAGGGGTCGACATGGTCAAAATAATGTACCCGGGGATTTAGTTTGGGTCTCGGGGAATTTTTAGGCCTAATTAGCATCCCGGGAGAGAGTTTCGGACATTTCATATTTTTGGGTAATTAAACCCACGAATTTTCCAAGGATATATCAGATGTTAGGAGTTTTCTTCTAGGCTTAGAAGAACCAAAAACCAAAGACGGCCATGGGAGAGGAAGAGGAGAAGCTTTCCAAGGAGTTCTAGGCCAACAACTCCACCGTTTGCACCGCCGTCACCGCCAAATGGTAGATCGTGCGACGAGGAACGCAACCATGCCACTTTCTTCCACAAATCAGAGACAAAATTTCTAGGCAAGTATCTATCTTGCTGATTTCCAGTTAATGTTCCTTCCATGTTAGTATAGGAATGAGAATCATATATTTTATTTGAAGAACTATCTGTTTTGGAAGAAAAATCGCATGTGTTTTAGGGAGAATCTATGTTGCCTGAATTTTGATCATATGTAGAGGTCTTATCACGAAATTTGAAAAAATATATTGATGAACGAATTGAGGTTGTTTGGGCTCTTTAATTGAAAATTTGGAAACTAGGGTTCTTATAAATTAATTTGGGGATTTCTTGACGAATTAATAAATCTAGGAGGTTAGGAATGATATATAACCTTGTTATTATTGATTGGGATTGAAGACGAGACGTTGGGGATTAAACTATAGAGGTTTTTAGACTTAAAAATGGTGAAAAACGAGACTGCCAAAGGTTGAAGACGAAACAGTCCAGTTCGCGCGAAGTCGTTCGAGCGAGATGTCAATGTCGCGCGAAGTCGTTCGAGCGAGATCCATTCTGGTTTGAGTGAGATTTCCAACTTTTAGGGAATTTCCTATTTTACCCCTATTTTAGTGAACGGTTAATTTGAGTGAGAAAATAATAGTATCCGAGGAACCCAGAATAGTACAAAATTATTGGGAGTTATTTAGGTGTAATGATTTAAATATTTGGGATGATAAGTGTACCCTAAAGATCACGAGAGTGAGGTAATCGTAATTAGGACTTATATAATAAGGTAAGTGAGAGTATACCTACGGAAATTATACTTAGTGAGATAAAATAATTCTAGATATGAGAAGTAAGTATAAAATAAATTATAAATGAGAATAAAGGAGACGAATCCGTTATGCGAGATAATTGAGTAATATGTGTTAAGAACGGATAATTATAATTATGGGTCGTGAGCGCACCTAATCTGGAAATGTGAATATTTATATATATATGACTGTGTGATTGTGCATATATTATATGTTTGTGTAAAAATCATACCCGTGCTACTTGCTATCACGGAGGTTACGGCGCCGGGATAGTCTTATCTCGATGGGACCTTTATGGGGGATATTGACTTGTACCCTAGAACATAGGACTCCTTGGTACAGGCTATCTGATTGATAGTCAGACGGTCCTAAGAGACGTGAGGGTATGTGCTGACCTTTTAGTGACTTGGAACTATACTTCGCCTCCATTTGTATGTGTTTTGTGTTAATACAGTTCGAGAGTGATTCCGAACTAGTATTTCCCTTAGTTTGTGTGATACGAGGACTTGATACCAGAGTATGACAGCACCATAGATTTTATGTGGGGTGCCGTTAGTATATATATTATATGTGTTACTAATATATATACGAAGATTTATATGGGAACATTCTATTGTGCGTATAAGTAGATAAGTAATGAATAAATGCTGCAACTTTATTATAAGTGCTCGGGAACTTTATAACGGTAATGAGTTGTTTTAAATTACGTATGTAATTCTGAAGAGAATAATTTCCTAAAGTATATATCATAACCTCACTTTTCGCATGCTATAACCTTATGGAGAATAAAATATGGGAAATTGATGAGATTTATTAGCATGGTAGGTGTGCAGACTAGATGAGAGGTGAGAAATCTCAAGAGAGTGTCGCATACTAACATGGTTGTTGCATTAGCAGGTAAGCATTTTAAATACTTGATAAACTATTTTAAACTGTTTTACACTCAGGCTCTGACCCGTTTCCTGTTATCTCTTTTCTCTTTTGTATATATATGTATATATTTCAGGTGCCCAGCCACAAGGGTGTCTTGCGTAGATCCTTTGGACCGGACGAGCTGCAGCTTATGTGGGAGTTGCAGGACATTACCTAGACGACCTCGATGTTGTATCTACTCTCATTTTAGTTTTGATTAGTTAGGGCATGTGCCGCCCGTTTCCTTACTCAGTTGGATTCGTCCAGAGATTATGTTTATTTATCTTTAGCATTTTTACACTTTGGGGTTTATTTACTGTCAGGATTGTTTTCCTTTGAAATTTTAAGTTGGTATTGGATTATATGAATGATTAATTTCATGGGTGTTTATTTCTAGTCTTAATAATTGTGTGAATCTTAAATTGTTACTTATAAAAGGTTTTCATAATTGGATATAATAAAATGGAAATAATGTTTTAAATGGTTTTGACACTTAGCTTAATTATTTAGGGTGTTTAAATTGGAAAATTCATTTTGCGACAGTGATGCTAAGAATGAACCAACCGTTCACCTTGATTATGATTTAATAAAGGACTGATCACCCGGTATTTAATTAGGTGGGGTGTTACAGGTGGTATCAGAGCATCAGGTTCTAGTGTCCTTTAGGATATGTGCTGCTTATTATGCTTCCAGCATTGCTTTGTTTGATATAGAGCCCTAAGTTTAGGATTGTTGATTGTATGGTGAGATTTCGTTCTCCTGCTATAACGTATGTATATTAGTGAATTCTAATTGCGTTCGGATGTTAGCGTATGCGGAACAATGAAGGATGTCGGACAGGGACCGTTATGCGGACCTCAGAAGTCAGGGCTTAGTTGAGGTTGAAAAGTATATTCGAGGATGATGACCATAGTTAAGGTCACCGTTATTATGGCACGAGAATCTAGGACTTTAAAGATGGCTAGGGAGCAGCCTATGATTTCCATGTGCTGCTATAGTCGAAAGAGGTGCAAGAGTAAACTCACCAAACGTGGTATAACTGGGAAGAAGTCAGACGAAACATTTAAGAGAGATGTCAGTGGGAATTTTGGGAATTTTAAAAATGCAAAAATCACGTGTATTAGTCTGAGGAGGTAAAATATCTGAAGGTTTGGACATAGGATGGAGTGTGGATAACTGAAAGTGGAAATTTGGAGAAAAAATTTCGTGATTTGTAAGAACAAAGTTATCATGGTGGGAGTCAGCCACTACTTTTAGAAGTGGAATGCTATGCCTATAGGAGAATCTTAGGCCGCATGTTCCTTTATCAGATGCTCAGAATAAGATGTGAACGTTGTCCTGAACTCGTCACAGGAAAACCTGACACAGATCCATTTGTGAATATGAATCAGGAACCATTAGCGAATCTTGTATCGGAGGATGCAGATACAAATGGAGGAGAGAACTCCAAGTGGGAGATCGACTTGTAATAATAATTAATAACACTTAAAAGGGGAATTTTGCTGGATGGTCGATTAAGAGGTTGATAATGTCGTACCTTGTCAATGGAGATGATAATGCGTCTTTGTATGGGAAGCTAAAAGAATCGAAGAATTTAGTCAAGAATAAGACTAGATACAACGGTGGTAGTGTAGCACCACAAGAGGGTGTGGATGCACATCAGGGGATCCATTTGAAAGTTTCGGATAGATGAATTCTTACCAAGCAAGGGTAGATTCAGTAAGGACTAATGTATTCAATAACATGTTATTTAGGACCAACAAGGCTAAGGGAACGAAGGGGGTAGCCATAAGAAATCGAGTCTACCAAAGTTCGAGCGAAGGAAAATCCTAATATGGTTAGTATATCAGGTGATAAGTGGATTAAGTATCGAGGTATATTGTGGAGAGTGAAATCACACGTGCTAAACTATTTTTCCCAAGCAAGTATAGGGGACAAGAGTATGGTGTCTAGTAAGGGACAACGATTAAAGTAGATTTGTTTTAGTTTAGACAGGTGTGTCACGACCGGAGACCATCTATGCAGTCAACACGATTGGCGAGGTAGAAGTGTGAGTTTTATCTTCGACGCATGAGGCGTGTTTTATGTGACCCGAGCGAGTCACTACTTCTTTGTTAATTGCTAGATTAGCATGTGAAATGAGTTTAATGTGTATATCTAAAAACATTATTATTATGTGAATATTTTTCCTAGTGTAGCAGGATTACCCTTAGTGCTATCCGCGGAGGATGAATGGGTATATTAATAGTGTTATATACTTTATTGAGATTACTCGTTTTAGTGATGTGATATACGAGTATGATATTGTCTTGGTTACAACTTTATAGTAATGGTTAGTACGATAGTAGGCAGTTATTGCAAGGCTATCGAAATGGTTGCATTAGTGCAGTGTGTTTTATTCTGGCGAGGCCTCACCTGCGAGAGGGTCAGACTCGCACTTATATTGTCTATTTTAGAGACTTCGGAGGGGATAGTGAGCTTGAGATATTCGATCCCGAAGCGTGTAAGGACTTTGTGGTTATGATTCAGTATGTATTAGGTTTACTGTTGAGTGAAAAGATTTAACTCGTTATAATGTTTAGTGCTCAAGACTTGGTGATAGGAAGAGCGCATTGATATATCTATCCTTTAGAGATGTGAGAGTTAAGAGTTGGACCCATATGTTGGGGACAGGATTTCGAGAACCCCTAGTGTATGTATTAGAGGTTTATGAAGTGAGATTACCACCAATTTTTGAATGATTGTACAATTGGCAAAATGTTCGTTGTTAAGTATAATTACTGGAAGAGATGTAACTTTTCTGTCAAGAGACGGAATAAAGGGGTACATGCTATGGACGGAGGGCCTAACGAATTTTGATAACCGACCATTCTAGGTAGTAGTGTATCAGGGGGGGTTCCTTATTTGGATTTCGCTCTGCAAGACATCCCACGCGTGAAATTTAGTGTAAGGTTGGAAATAGGAAGATGTTCGGTCATTAGTCCATGAGTTTGGTACCTCGGTCGTAATAGGAACAGGTAACTATATTTGTAAGTTGGAAGTTGAGTTATGATTTAAGGCCAGTGGAGCCGGTTGTGTGGTAAGAAAGCATTAAGAGTTTTATCACCAAGAGTTGAGGAGTAGAACGATTATAAGGAGAATTTAAAAATTTTGATTTCTAGGGTGATTGAGAGTACCCAAGTGTTGTAATCACATTGTGAGCATGATAAGAAAGAATTAGGTGTTATGTGTGAAGCGTATATGATGCCTACCCTAGTATGCACGGTTTATAGGGTGTGTAGGCATCCTAGTTAGCTAATGTTAAAATTGTCCGAGTTGAAGGGACGTGGGAATGGATGTGTGGGATATATGTTCGTGGAATTAGCATAACGAGGTGGAAGTGGTAGAGTGGATTAAGCATCGCATGAGGGATGATAACCCATATAAACGTGTGCGATTAGAGTAGCACACCCAAATTTGGTTGGAAGGCTGTGAGAAGCCATCTGAAAGGAGTATTCCTTGAGAAATGTAAAATTTAATTATTATGGAGGACACTCGGAGTGGAGTTATAATTAGTCGAATGTGAGAATGACTTGCGCATACAAAGAGTGATGATGATAGTATGGTATAAAAAGTCCAAAAGTGCATATTGTGGAGAAAGAGTACACGGGTCGAAACTTTCGGTAATACGCTAAGGAAAGAAGGGGAGTATTAAGTGTCACTTAACGTGAGACATTTTAAGTAAAATTTGATTTTTAGAGGGACATATTGAGGAGTCTCCGCATGCAACACTCATAGGTAGAGATCGGTTGAAATAAGAGGATCAACCAGAGAAATTATGTGGCTATCGACAATTCCTATAATGGAAGGGGCCGATAATGAGGTGACCCCGAAAATGCAGGTCGGTGCGCAAAGACTTTATATGCGGAAGTAAACTATTGTTGAGTAAACACCTTAAACCTACGAGTTTATATGAATGATGCCAAGGGGGACCAAATTAAACTTTTACTTAATCTGATTAACTTTTATGAAAATAATTTTAATTTTCAAAGTTAATTAAAGTCCAAAACAGATACAATTTTTAGGCGAGTTTCTAATTATTTACTCCTACCTTTTCGTGTGAGGTGAAATGCAAGAAATGTACAACACACAGTATTTATTTAACGTCGCAAAAACCCTTCCCTGGGAAAAACGACGAACTCCTCTAGGAGTTACCTAAACTACTTCCACTAAAACAATAAAACAACAGGAACGAGTTACAAACAACAAACTTAACAATTAAAGAAGAATGATCTAGCTATTACCCCACACGACCAAGTCTACCCTGGTTGCTTATTCAGTTCTCTCTTTAACTTGTCCTCACTTGTTTTTGCGTTCTTCACTTCTCAGCCTCCCCTCTAACTTCTTTAAGCGCAGGTTGGCTCAGTGCCTATTATTTACTTTCTAGTGAAGTGTGTGTGATGCAACAGAATATATAACACCTATATATTTGCAAGTCTTGTGTTATTCAAATCAAGTCATCTTGACTTTGAATACACTTTTGAAAACTTTCTTTTCTCTTTCTTTAAATCTCGAACACTAGACTTGTTCAGATATTACACAAACATGTGTCTACGTGAATACAAAGTGAGTGATATGAGATGCAAACAATTTCGGAAAATCACTTAAACAATCAAGCAATCAAGTTCACACAGATATATTCTAGACTGAACCAAAAATAAAACATACCAAGCATACAGTCAGAAATAATACAAACTGTTTATAACTATTTTAGATTAAAATGATTTAATCCAGTTTAGTTCAAGTTCCAATCAGTCTGAACAGTTCAGGTTCTTGATTAGGTCCAGTATGTTCTTGTTCTCAGTCCAAGTCTTTGGTCAAATACACAGGTATAAATTTGTTTAGTCCAAGGTCATATAATAATTCTGTTCCGGTTCACAACTCGTATTAGGTTTAAATCTCTAAACCTAGAATCAGTTGTTCTTTAGTGTAAATCAGATTTCCAGAAAATTCAATTTAAAACAAAGTGTTTTAACTGAAGTAAGATCACTACTAGTTCTAGTGTGTTTAGTGTTTATAAAATATATTCCAGCACAATACTTACACAAACACTTTAGATCTAGCACATAACAAATCTGAAATTACAAGAAAACAAGAACAATGATAGAGAGACTTACAAAACGATTTTTCAGAATGAAAAATCAACTGTATTGGAAATGCAGAATTTCTGAGATTAAAAAACCTTCCATTCTTGAATCCACAAAACGACTTGAAAACTCAGCAATGTTTTGTAAAGAATACACACAAGATTTCTCTGAAAATACTGGTGTTTAGTCTCTCTCTCTCAGAATTAATTTTGGCAGAATTTATGCTCAAAAACGAATTTTCTCGGGTTGAAAAAATGAACACACAATGTCTCTATTTATAGAGTGCACAAGTGTGTGCTGATAGGTGTAAAATAGAATCACAGGGATCACTAAAGAATTACACACAACCGTAGATAAAATATAATCTGAGGGCTCACAAAGAAACACAAAGTATGGTGTTAACAATGTGACACGTGTTATGCAAGCTGTAACAAACTAACAGACTAATAAACAAAACGTTTATTAAAACACAGTCGTTTTAAAAAACTGAAAGCCAGCTGTGAAACATTGCGTACCAAGGACGCATCAAATATTACCGTTACAAAAATGAAACTGCGTCGTTTTAAATAAACTAAAAACCATTTTCGGTTTTAAGCGAAACCGTGGGCGGTGAAAGGCAGTTATCGGAGCCAGCAGGAACGCATAGAAAATTACCGTTTAATAGAAATAAAATGGCATCATTTTAATAAAATGAAAACCGGATTTTTGTTTTTAAAAAAAAAAAAACGTGGACGCTCAACCATAAAAGCAACTGACATGGGGCGGTCAAATCGCTAGACAACAACATACCATCCATTTAACATACACGCCAACAATTATGATAGAAGGCTGCAACACGCCAAGGGAAACAGCTACAGGGCCATTTCGGCCAGCTCAATAAAGACCAAGGGGTCAAATCGAAAGGGCATGGGAACAGCTAAGGTTTCAAGCCATGTATGCTACCATACACGCATACATATATACAAATTACATATCATATATTAACATATATATTATATATATATATATATATTAAAAGCATACACTAGTTCACTTCACAAGCACTGCTAAAGGCTACGCATGAAAGACATACTATAACATGCAAAACATTATAACAAATAAAAGTGCTTATGAAACAAATATTGCCACGCATGCACATATTAGGCAATAAAAATATAAGGTACACATTCACATGTAAATCATCATAAAATAACAAAATGTATTTTTAACTTCAAAAACAAATTTTCTGCAACTTTTATTAAAAAAATATTTAGTGTCAAACTTATTTTCACAAAAACATTTTTCTTATAAAAATTCCAAATTAAAATTTTTGAACTCAAAAAAAAATAATTTTATTATGACGAAACAAAACATTATCAAAAGATATGATAAAAATGCAAAATGCAACGTGGTGTCGTGTCCTATGTGACAGAAATTCCTATGAGCCATAAAAATTACCTTTCTCTGAGATGGCGGACTGAATGGAGTGCACATTTGATGTAGATGGACAAGGAGAGCTTGAAGTCGATATGGGGACATGCAATCCTAAATTACAAAAATATTTTGTCAAAATTCTAGTCCAACTAGATGAAGTCCTATATAGCTGAAGCACGAAAAGCAAACCCTAGGTGTGCTATATATAGGGCCTTCAAACTCCCCCATTGGACTAATTTTGACAAAACCCTTGAGTACATCAAATGATATACTAAGGAAAAATAAATCCTAATATGTCCTATACAAAAAATATCTATCTACCCACCCAACCTAGAAAAAGAAAAAGACACAACTCGATCGGATGCGCGGTTAAGAAAACCTGCAAAACATAAATACACAATCTGCCAAGAAATCAAGTTAGTAGCATTTGTTCTACCAAAATATGAAAATGCTGAATTAACTGTGCAGAAATTATGAGACAGGATATGTATGAAAAAATATCAACAACAGAAGACTAGAATATGTACTCAATTCTCCCCCATTTTGTCTAAATTAGACAATGGAAAAGAAAGAAAAAAATAAGTGTTCATAATCTGCAAAATAAGCGTCTCCTATATTAAACATGGCTTTAAGAGATACCGGTTATTAGTAGGTACCTTTATCCTAAAACCTCGGAGATCTAGTAATCAAAATATGCAGTTTAAACACAAGCAAAACAGTCAAGTACAATCTTTCCAATCAAATGTTGAAGTTACATGTAAGCAAGACTTATCATAAGGCATAGACAGCATATCAACAAGCTGAAAATCACAAGCAATAGAAGGAACAACCCTAATTTGTTTATGAGTTTTTGGAGCATTAAACTGGTACGAATAACCATAAGCGTCACAATACTTGGAAACTCCATTTTTATTAAACTTACCTCCCCCATCATTGAATAAATCTAAGGGTATGGTAGTGTTTAAGTCCTTAACCTTCACGTGAGAAGACTTAATGATTTTCTTATTCTCGCAAGCGTCACATACATTAATTGGGCATTTCTTCGATTTTAAAAAATCCATTTGAGGTCTCAAGTCACAAGTCCTAATCCAAATAGGCAAAACTTTCAAAGGTTTTTGTGCCTTCTGAAATTTAGGGTAAAATTTATTTTTCAGAAATCTGTTCTTGTTAACATGAGGCCTAGGCTTATTGAAGGAATGATTCCAATTAGTATTAGTACGCTGCCTAGGAAAATTTGTAAATCGCTTCATATTAGGGTTATGACTTTTAAAAATAGTACCTTTCTTGCGATTACCAAGGCATTCCCAGTTTTGGTGACCAAAAACATCACACCTAGTACAAAATTTACTAGAAGTAGGTAAATCAGATTGGTGGTGTTTTTCCTCTACATGCTTGACAGATTCATTACGAATAAATGGTTTAGGAGGTCTATAGAGTCTTTTGGCCGGAGGACAATATTTAGATGTAGATGCCTCAACAAAATTTTCAATGAAAGTATCAATGTCATTTTCAAAATCACTTTCAATTAAGACTTGTTTTCCTTTATCCTTTTCAGACAACTTACTTTCCAACCGAAGAGCCATTTCTTCTTGAGCTTTTACAAAGGGGACTGGTTTAGTAAAATCATCAGTTTTTGAAATAGGACCATCATAACCAAACCCTCTAGTATCACCCTTATATCGTTGTTCAGCAAGCAATTTGTCAAGGTCAAAACATGTTATATCACGACTACGACACATTTTGAAAGCTGTTTCACAAACTTGTTTGGATTTTTCAACTTGCAAAAGTGCTTCATTATATTTTTCTTCAAAAGAAGATAAATTTTCATTTAAAGTCGTAATCTGAAATTTAAAATCAAGAGATTGTTTTTCAAAATCAGTTTTGACATTGTTCATTTCAATGGAATTTTGTTGAACAATCTTATATTGATTCTCTAAGGTCTCACTAAGCATTTTAACCAAATTCGATAATTCTTGTCTATTTTGCAAAGTCCTTACCTACAATTCCGAGTAATCATCATAGCCAACAAAATTTTCATGCTCATTAGTGTCCGTGTGTGAATTGTTGCTATCATCAAATTCAGTATCACACAAGGTACGTTTAGCATCAAACGGAGCAGTTATTTCAAGCATAGAAGGCTGCCTAGCTAATAAAGATTTAGCAACATCAATTAAATCAAGCACTTCATCAGATTCAGAATCAGAATGAGAATCATATTCGGAATCAGTCATTCCTGCTAAGTACACATCTCCACAACAATCATAAACTTTCCCAAAAAATGCAACACAGTTTGATTCATCAGAAATAGGAGGTCTACTAAAATTACCAAGCCTAAGTAATTGACTTCAATCATCCATTAAAACAAGGTGAAAAGTGTTTAACAAAAGTTTTGAAAACGATCTTTAAAAGTCCAGCTCTGATACCACTTGAGGTGACCCCGAAAATGCAGGTCGGTGCGCAAAGACTTTATATGCGGAAGTAAACTATTGTTGAGTAAACACCTTAAACCTACGAGTTTATATGAATGATGCCAAAGGGGGACCAAATTAAACTTTTACTTAATCTGATTAACTTTTATGAAAATAATTTTAATTTTCAAAGTTAATTAAAGTCCAAAACAGATTCAATTTTTAGGCGAGTTTCTAATTATTTAGTCCTACCTTTTCGTGTGAGGTGAAATGCAAGAAATGTACAACACACAGTATTTATTTAACGTCGCAAAAACCCTTCCCTGGGAAAAATGACGAACTCCTCTAGGAGTTACCTAAACTACTTCCACTAAAACAATAAAACAACAGGAACGAGTTACAAACAACAAACTTAACAATTAAAGAAGAATGATCTAGCTATTACCCAACACGACCAAGTCTACCCTGGTTGCTTATTCAGTTCTCTCTTTAACTTGTCCTCACTTGTTTTTGCGTTCTTCACTTCTCAGCCTCCCCTCTAACTTCTTTAAGCGCAGGTTGGCTCAGTGCCTATTATTTACTTTCTAGTGAAGTGTGTGTGATGCAACAGAATATATAACACCTATATCTTTTCAAGTCTTGTGTTATTCAAATCAAGTCATCTTCACTTTGAATACACTTTTGAAAACTTTCTTTTCTCTTTCTTTAAATCTCGAACACTAGACTTGTTCAGATATTACACAAACATGTGTCTACGTGAATATAAAGTGAGTGATATGTGAGTGATATGAGATGCAAACAATTTCGGAAAATCACTTAAACAATCAAGCAATCAAGTTCACACAGATATATTCTAGATTGAACAAAAATAAAACATACCAAGCATACAGTCAGAAA
Organism: Sambucus nigra; assembly: GCA_949130495.1. Classification (NCBI taxonomy): domain Eukaryota; kingdom Viridiplantae; phylum Streptophyta; class Magnoliopsida; order Dipsacales; family Adoxaceae; genus Sambucus; species Sambucus nigra. The sequence goes on from OX422222.1 coordinate 238,665,870, forward strand.
TAATACAAATTGTTTATAACTATTTTAGATTAAAATGATTTAATCCAGTTTAGTTCAAGTTCCAATCAGTCTGAACAGTTCAGGTTCTTGATTAGGTCCAGTATGTTCTTGTTCTCAGTCCAAGTCCTTGGTCAAATACACAGGTATAAATTTGTTTAGTCCAAGGTCATATAATAATTCTGTTCCGGTTCACAACTCGTATTAGGTTTAAATATCTAAACCTAGAATCAGTTGTTCTTTAGTGTAAATCAGATTTCCAGAAAATTCAATTTAAAACAAAGTGTTTTAACTGAAGTAAGAACACTACTAGTTCTAGTGTGTTTAGTGTTTATAAAATATATTCCAGCACAATACTTACACAAACACTTTAGATCTAGCACATAACAAATCTGAAATTACAAGAAAACAAAAATAATGATAGAGAGACTTACAAAACGATTTTTCAGAATGAAAAATCAACTATATTGGAAATGCAGAATTTCTGAGATTAAAAAACCTTCCATTCTTGAATCCACAAAATGACTTGAAGACTCAGCAATGTTTTGTAAAGAATACACACAAGATTTCTCTGAAAATACTGGTGTTTAGTCTCTCTCTCTCAGAATTAATTTTGGCAGAATTTATGCTCAAAAACGAATTTTCTCGGGTTGAAAAAATGAACACACAATGTCTCTATTTATAGAGTGCACAAGTGTGTGCTGATAGGTGTAAAATAGAATCACAGGGATCACTAAAGAATTACACACAACCGTAGATAAAATATAATCTGAGGGCTCACAAAGAAACACAAAGTATGGTGTTAACAATGTGACACGTGTTATGCAAGCTGTAACAAACTAACAGACTAATAAACAAAACGTTTATTAAAACACAGTCGTTTTAAAAAACTGAAAGCCAGCTGTGAAGCATTGCGTACCAAGGACGCATCAAATATTACCGTTACAAAAATGAAACTGCGTCGTTTTAAATAAACTAAAAACCCTTTTCGGTTTTAAGCGAAACCGTGGGCGGTGAAAGGCAGTTATGGGAACCAGCAGGAACGCATAGAAAATTACCGTTTAATAGAAATAAAACGGCATCATTTTAATAAAATGAAAACCGGGTTTTTGTTTTTAAAAAAAAAAAAAACGTGGACGCTCAACCATAAAAGCAACTGACATAGGGCGGTCAAATCGCTAGACTACAACATACCATCCATTTAACATACACGCCAACAATTATGATAGAAGGCTGCAACACGCCAAGGGAAACAGCTACAGGGCCATTTCGGCCAGCTCAATAAAGACCAAGGGGTCAAATCGACAGGGCATGGGAACAGCTAAGGTTTCAAGCCATGTATGCTACCATACACGCATACATATATACAAATTACATATCATATATTAACATATTATATATATATATATATATATATATTAAAAGCATACACTAGTTCACTTCACAAGCACTGCTAAAGGCTACGCATGAAAGACATACTATAACATGCAAAACATTATAACAAATAAAAGTGCTTATGAAACAAATATTGCCACGCATGCACATATTAGGCAATAAAAATATAAGGTACACATTCACATGTAAATCATCATAAAATAACAAAATGTATTTTTAACTTCAAAAACAAATTTTCTGCAACTTTTATTAAAAAAAATATTTAGTGTCAAACTTATTTTCACAAAAACATTTTTCTTATAAAAATTCCAAATTAAAATTTTTGAACTCAAAAAAAATAATTTTATTATGACGAAACAAAACATTATCATAAGATATGATAAAAATGCAAAATGCAACGTGGTGTCGTGTCCTATGTGACAGAAATTCCTATGAGCCATAAAAATTACCTTTCTCTGAGATGGCGGACTGAATGGAGTGCACATTTGATGTAGATGGACAAGGAGAGCTTGAAGTCGATATGGGAACACGCAATCCTAAATTACAAAAATATTTTGTCAAAATTCTAGTCCAACTAGATGAAGTCCTATATAGCTGAAGCACGAAAAGCAAACCCTAGGTGTGCTATATATAGGGCCTTCAGATAAAGTCGGTAAAGTTTTCAAGATGGGTTGCCATTCTCAAGGCAAGATTAAGGGTTCATCCGAACATGTGGAATAAGTCACCCAAGAAGGAAGTGATTGATATTCCTTTGGGGTGACATACAATATTAGCTAGTGTTCCTCAATCTTCCTTTGCAAGGAAGGATCGCGCCGGCACGTGGTCCTACACGGAATTATTTTGAATCGGGATAAGATTTTTTAATCCCACCTTCAATACGGGATTTCGGGAAGCAGCGGGAGTAACGTTTCGTTTTGAGCAGGATGTATCACCCATAGTCGGGGAATAGGCGCACGGTGATTAACGATTGGTGGAGCCGCGTGAATGTAATTTTGAATTCATTGTGGTCGTTTCACTTCCGTAACGGTTATAACTAGCAAGTGTAGTATTGTACGGTATTTGGGGACGATATTACCTAATGGTAGGATTCCACCACTGTTTTAGGTGAACAAGAGTGGTCAGAAGCTCGTATGGTTTCCCTCAGAGTGGGAGTTTTGGGCTTAGAAATTGGAGTAATTGTCATGTAGTGAGGTGAGGCCTCCTAATGATATTGAAATGATGAGAATTAATAATATATAGTCATGTCTTATGCGAATGATGTCGGTTAGGAGCACCATGTGAAGTGTCTTTAATGAGAATGTTAAACAAGCTTACTGCGAGGCGGGGGCTATAGTAATTAAACGCCTTACTATGTAGATAGTTTGCGTACTGATAAGGTATCTAGAATTGTTTTACCAGGTAGGCCTTATTTTTCGAATTTCGGGACGAAATTCCATTATTAGGGGGGAAGTATGTAATAATATTTTTATGGCTTTTAAATTTAGGGATGTATAAAAATTTAATTAAGTTAAATTAATTTAATATTAATTCAGAAAATTGTTTATTATTTACTAGCGTGACGAGAGTTAGTAATTATTGGAAATTTGTCGAATATTACTACATGAGTAAAGTAATATATAAGATTGATTTTATAAAAATTGTCACGAGTGAATAAAATGGCAATTATGGAAATTTAAGTCGGGACGCGCCTGTGTCGCATCAGGACTATATTATGATTATTAAAAGTGAATAAATTATAAGTCACTTGTATGGTCATTTTGAGTGCGCCAATGCGTCCGGAGGGGTCGAGATAGTCAAAATAATGTACTCGGAGATTTAGTTTGGGTCTCGGGGAATTTTTAAGCCTAATTAGCATCCCGGGAGGGGGTTTCGGACATTTCATATTTTTGGGTAATTAAACCCACGAATTTACCAAGGATATATCTGATGTTAGGAGTTGTCTTCTAGGGTTAGAAGAAACAAAAACCAAAGACGGCCATGGGAGAGGAAGAGGAGAAGCTTTCCAAGGAGTTCTAGGCCAAGAACTCCACCGTTTGCACCGCCTTCACCGCCAAATGGTAGATCGCACGACGAGGAACGCAACCACGCCACTTTCTTCCACAAATCAGAAACAAAATTTCCAGGCAAGTATCTATCTTGCTGATTTCCAGTTAATGTTCCTTCCATGCTAGTCTAGAAATGAGAATCATATATTTTATTTGAAGAACTATCTGTTTTGGAAGAAAAATCGCATATGTTGTAGGGAGAATCTATGTTGCCTGAATTTTGATCATATGTAGAGGTCTTATCATGAAATTTAAAATAATATTGATGAACGAATTGAGGTTGTTTGGGCTCTTTAATTGAAAATTTGGAAACTAGGGTTCTTATAAATTAATTTTGGGATTTCTTGCAATCTTAATGATTCTGGACTAATTAATAATTCTAGGAGGTTAGGAATGATATATAACCTTGTTATTATTGATTGGGATTGAAGATGAGACGTTGGGGATTAAACTATAGAGGTTTTTAGACTTAAAAATGGTGAAAAACGAGACTGCCAAAGGTTGAAGACGAAACAGTCCAGTTCGCACGAAGTCGTTCGAGCGAGATGTCAATGTCGCGCGAAGTCGTTCGAGCGAGATCCATTCTGGTTTGAGTGAGATTTCCAACTTTTAGGGAATTTCCTATTTTACCCCTATTTTAGTGAACGGTTAATTTGAGTGAGAAAAAAAACAGTATCCGAGGAACCCAGAATAGTACAAAATTATTGGGAGTTATTTAAGTGTAATGATTTAAATATTTGAGACGATAAGTTTACCCTAAAGATCACGAGAGTGAGGTAATCGTAATTAGGACTTATATCATAAGGTAAGTGAGAGTATACCTACTGAAATTATACTTAGTGAAATAAAATAATTCTAGAGATGAGAAGTAAGTATAAAATAAATTATAAAGGAGAATAAAGGAGACCAATCCTTTATGCGAGATAATTGAGTAATATGTGTTAAGAACGGATAATTATAATTATGGGTCGAGAGTGCACCTAATCTGGAAATGTGAATATTTATATATATACGACTGTCTGATTGTGCATATATTATATGTTTTTGCAAAATCATACCCGTGCTACTTGCTATCACGGAGGTTACGGCGCCGGGACAGTCTTATCTCGATGGGACCTTTATAGGGGATATTGACTTGTACCCTAGAACATAGGACTCCTTGGTACAGGCTATCTGATTGTTAGTCAGACGGTCCTAAGAGACGTGAGGGTATGTGCTAACCTCTTAATGACTTGGAACTATGCTTCGCCTCCATTTGTTTGTATTTTGTGTTAATACAGTTCGAGAGTGATTCTGAACTAGTATTTCCCTTAGTTTGTGTGATACGGGGACTTGATAGCAGAGTATGCCAGCACCATAGATTTTATGTGGGGTGCTGTTAGTATATATATTATATCTGTGCCTAATATATATACGAAGATTTATATGGTAACATTCTACTGTGCGTATAAGTAGATAAGTAATGAATAAATGCTGCAACTTTATTATAAGTGCTCGGGAACTTTATAATGGTAATGAGTTATTTTAAATTACATATGTAATTCTGAAGAGAATTATTTCCTAAAGTATATATCATAACCTCACTTTTCGCATGATATAACCTTATGGAGAATAACATAAAGGAAATTGATGAGATTTATTAGCACGGTAGGTGTGCACACTAGATGAGAGGTGAGAAATATCAAGAGAGTGTCGCATACTAACATGGTTGTTGCATTAGCAGGTAAGCATTTTAAATACTTGCTAAACTGTTATACACTCGGGCTCTGACCCGTTTCCTGTTATCACTTTTCTCTTTTGTATATATATGTATATATTTCAGGTGCCCAGCCACAGGGGCGTCTTGCGTAGATCCTTTGGACAGGACGAGCTGCAGCTTATGTGGGAGTTGCAGGACATTGCCTAGACGACCTCGATGTTGTATCTACTCTCATTTTAGTTCTGATTAGTTAGGGCATGTGCCGCCCGTTTCCTTACTCGGTTGGATTTTTCCAGAGATTATGTTTATTTATCTTTAGCATTTTTACACTTTGGGTTTTATTTACTGTCAGGATTGTTTTCCTTTGAAATTTTTAAGTTGTTATTGGATTATATGAATGATTAATTTTATGGGTGTTTATTTCTAGTCTTAATAATTGTGTGAATCTTAAACTGTTAGTTATTAAAGGTTTTCATAATTGGATTTAATAAAATGGAAATAATTTTTTAAATGGTTTTGACACTTAGCTTAATTATTTAGAGTGTTTAAATTGGAAAATTCATTTTTGCGAGAGTGATGCTAAGAATGAACCAACCGTTCACCTTGATTATGATTTAATAAAGGACTGATCACCCGATATTTAATTAGGCGGGGTGTTACATTAACCCCACTAGTGCCTCCTTTTTCATCTTAGTATTTGGCGGCCATCGCCTCTTCGACGTTCATCACCTTTCCTGCTATTTCCAATAACTCAACCATCGTCTTTGGGGGGGTCTTCAGCAGGCTTCCATAATAGCTTTCCCTTTTGGAGTCATCTGATGAGGGTTGTCATGGCTATACTTTCCTCATAGCCTTCGACCTCTAACTTCTCTTTGTTAAACCTGGATATGTAGTCTCTCAAGATCTCGTTCTTCCCTTGCTAAACATAGAGCAGGTGTGTGATCTTCTTCTGTGGCCTCACTCAAAAGAAAAAGTTATGGATGAACCGGTCTGCCAGCTGCTTAAAGCTTTCAATGGAGTTCTTTGAGAGAAAGGTATACTAGACATGTGCGGCCCCAGTTAAAGTTCTAGAAAAAGCACGACACATCATCTCGTCTGAGATGGAGTATATGTCTGTCACTGATTGGTACATCTCAATATGATGGACAGGGTTGGTACTCCCGTTATACCTTGGGGTGACCATAGCTGGCTTAAACTTGGATGGTGTTAGGAAGCTAACTATCTTCGCCACAAAGGGTGAACCTATGGTGTATCCTCTTTGAATAGGGTCCCCTCTTTTTAGGATATCACTAATTTTATCCTCCAGCCTTTGGATCGAGTCGTTTCAGGGCCTCGTAGGGTAGGCTTGGCCGATGTTATCCCCTGCCGCCTCTTTGGGGTGAACTGAGGGTTTTACTGCGGTAGGTTTGTGTCGACTATTCACTTCCCCCTGACCGTTGTCCCGTCCGTGGGGTCGGCCATCCACTGCCTCTCTTCTGGACCTCGTAATACTCCTCGATCTAGACAATCATTCCCTCAGGTCATTTACTAGGCCCACCCTCTCGAAGGTCGACCCCTGCTCAGACGATCAAAAGCTGAGCCTCTCGGTAGATCATCGAGATTTTGCCTCCCACACTTCCCTCTACTTTCAAGGATAGGTCGTACCGTATTATTAGAGACCTCATACATCTCTCAGCATTCTATAAGGGCCTCTTCCACGTCATCATACATATCCTTCGGGAAAGGGTTCTCGTGCCTCCCCAGGCGTAGACGTCGGGGGTCAGTAACATCCTTCTCTTTTGTGGAGGTGGAAAGTCTTTACGTGGTGCCTAAGGTGGTCCCCTGGCGTCATGTTCTCCTGGCGCAGCTGCCGGAGTAATTATTTCCGGTGAGACTCCTGGGGGCCTCAGTATATTTTGGCTAAGAGCTGCAAATTTCTCTTTCATAACCTATTGTCTTGCTGCCAAAGATTTCAGGGCGGCATACACCTCAGCCATCTCAGACTGGGGTGGTACCTAGCTGGAACTGGGTCCTACTCCACTAGCTGGTGGAGGAGGAGGAGGAGCTGGTAACTCCGGTGCCATATGTTTGAGCTGTGAAGAGATGAATGATAAAAAGACTGATGAGCTTGAGAACCTTAATGGATCTCTTTCAATGGTGGAATAGCTCCACACGAAGGGGGAGAACTGGTTCACCACCAGATTCTTCGGTGAGGTCAATCTATATAAAGAAATAGATAGCTTCTCGTTCCCACAGACGGTGCCAAACTAATCATGCTAAGATTCAGCACCACCAGATAAGAGGTGGAGAGTTCAAATAGTAGAAATGGTAGCAATATATATATAGAGAGAGAGAGAGAGGGGGGTGAGTATAAGAGGAATGAAGGCAATGATGTATAATGGTTCAGCCAATCAGGCCTACATCCATTGTGAGTGTTTGATCCACGAAATATGGGTACTCATGGCCTCGGATACAATGCTCATAAGATCACTCTCTCTCTACTGTGTACAAGCAGAGATTTAGTTAGGGTTTTAATTATTTATTCCTTTACAAAGTTGAAGATGTCAAGTATATATAGGGCTTTGGGGGAGTAGTGTACCCCCCCAAGCATGCGTTGAGCATGTGAATGATGATCTAGCCAATTCCCTATTGACACCTGGTTGTGCCACTTGTGGTTAATGATGACATAATATTCCCTCACGTGAGGGGATGATATTGTTATAACTGTTTGGTCCACGTGTTATATGAATCCCATGTGCACTATGCCACGCGTCTACCAAATCACGCACAACGGTGATGTCACCCTCAACTTATGATGTCAGGCCGAGGCTAAGGTTCATGCTGGCACTAGGTATTGACTGCTAGATGTAGGCCTCGTACTTTCATCCCCTTATAGGTTCGTTCGGTCGTGCTGACAGTTAGCCTCATCCGGTCACAGGGTCACCCGGCCTCGGTTGATGGGGTCGGCATATCGCATGGTCGTCCGGCCTCGGTTGATGGGGTCGGCCTGTCGCATGGTCGTCCGGCCTCGGTTGATGGGGTTGGCCTGTCTCATGGTCGTTCGGCCTCAGTTGATGGGGTCGGCATGTTGTAGGGTTGGGTCCTCGTCCTGCACGAGGATACCCTCGGCCTGGTCGAGGGTGTATTTTGGTATATCAATTAAAATAGTAAGTGTGAGCGGGCACGTAGCACGAAACATTGCATGTTGGTGCATTTGTGACTAAGTTAAAAAATCTTGTTAGTATAGATAAATGATAGCTTAGTTGAATATAATAATGACTTCTTGGATACTGTTGGCATAATTAAATGTTAATAAAGATAAACATAAATGATAATTAATGAATATATGATAATGATTGTTTTCGGAATTATTGAAATGCATTGTATATGTATAGTATTTTGCTATGAAAACTATTGCTATTACCTCCCACCCTGCTGGGAATTTCTCTCATACCCTATTTTCCAAAACCCCAGGTATTATAGGTGGTACATTAGGTAAGGTTGTTAGAAAGGCCGCGGAAAATGCAAGTCGTCATTAGAAAGCTCTGTGCATGTTTTAATCCCCTAGACTTATGTTGATAGAATCCCTTATTTGTGATGAGATAAACTTGGTTTTAGACTTGAACTATTTGAAGTTGTAATAATACAGGGATTTATGTTTTATTTTGTTGATCAAAGTATGGCAAATGCTTCATGGATAAATTGTTAATTGAACGTAACTTGCAGGATGAGTGGTCACCTTTTTCATAATAAAAGTTGGTAAGTTTTTGTTATGTAAAATGACGCTAATATTTTCCAAAGAAATATTATTGGATCTATCCCGTATGCCTTATCACCTTGGTTCGGATACGGGTTATTCCAATGGTAACTCTAATTCGGATCGGGACGTTACAAGGATGATGGATGGTTGGGGTGATTTTATTCATCTTTTGGGTTATTTTTTACCGAAGGAAAAAATATATTATTGTGTGCTCATGATCTTCACCAATCTAAGATACTATATGCACATGCATAATAGATAGGGGAAGATGTGGGGGACGGGGTAGGGGTGATATCACAGGTAGGGGTTGATGGGAGAGGCAGAGGTGGGATTAGGTTGGGGAGTATGGATAAAGATATTTTTTAGGTTTTTGTTTCTCTTATACCATAAGCAAATAAAAAAATTAATTAGGTACCTATGTCTAAAAATTAGAATTAACAGGGTAACCCTTTAAAAGAATCCATAATTAACTCTAAATTACCTGGATGTAATGATGTAGTATTTGTGGCTTCTATATATTCTGTTTAGCCTTTAGATCTGTTTTACATAAATTCAATTATCAGTAGTTAGATTTCTTTGTTTTGTTTTATGAAATGATATTTTTTGTTTTGTAATTTTGTTCATGGACTCACCTTGCATAAGAATTTATTAGCAGTGTGAAAATCTTTATTGTTCATGTTGATTATTAAAATGTTATTATGGCTTAATACACATATCTTGATAATGATGTTTAACCATTTAAAAACTTTAGATTTATGATAAACGAAAAGCTAAATTCATTTTTGTACAATCAGGGTAGGTCTCTACCAATATATTTTTGTATCTCAATGGATTCAGAGGCTATTTACTTCTTGGGCTTGATTACGATGGATTCAGGGGCCCATTGGGCCAAAATTAAAATCATAGTCCATCCATTGTTTATCAAAAATTAAATCAAAAGTAATATTTGGGTCTATAATTGAATTTAAAATACTCCAAAAATCTATGTTTTCTTGCCCATTTAGCTACCCGTATTTGAGTTTACCATAATGTATACCTTTATATATATGTATATTTATAACGAAGATGACAAAAAAGAGGTTGTGGTAACGACTCGTGGTAAAAAAAATGGATTATATATTTATTGATACTAAAATTTCAAACTTTTTCCAATTTAGTATGTCATAATTTTGTAAATTTTATAAATATAAAAATTGGATTAAACATATTATAAGGAGCCCGTGCATCATGCGGGTTGCACACTAGTAAGTAATAATTAAGAAAATTTCAAAAATTATTAAGTTTATTGAATGGGTTCTTAAGTATTTAATATCATTTATAAAAATTGATTTGTAGCCACTCCTATATATTTTTTTTAGTTGTTGGTCCTATTTAACAACTATGTGACAAGTGTCACTCCCTACAAAAAAGGAAGAGAAACAGTTTGAGCCGGTTATAGGCAATTACGGAGCGGTTATGGGCAATTTTGAGTGATTAAGGGACTTAATACAATTTAAGAAATAGATGGGATGAGAGTCTAACAAAACTTTAGAAATGGGATTATACCCGAAAAAACTATCACATGGGATAAACCTAAAAAAAGTATTAAAATGGATATCTACTAAACAATTGTTTTTAAGGGAACTTAAGTATTTAGTCCCATATTTTAAGATTTATTTGTAGTCATTACTATGTTTTTCTTTTTTTAGTTGTTGGTCCTAGTGTAACAACCATGGGAAAAGTGTTATTCTCTGCAGAAAGGAAGAAGGAAATTTTAGAGTAATTATGGACAGTTTGAGTGGTTATGTGACTTAATACAATTTTAAAAACATTGGGATGGGAGCCTAACAAATCTAAGAATATGAGACTAAAACAAAAATAACTATTTTTTTTTTAAATGTATGCATTATGAAAAAGCTAAACCCATTTAAGGATTTCGTATTTAAGTAATATTTTAATCATATTTATCGTACTAAACTCTTTCTCCAAGAGTTAAGACCAAACTACCTCACCATATAAGAAATCTATTGTTTATATTATTAATTAAATAAAGAATTGTGTTAGCATTTTTAAGCACTTGAAATATTTTTCTTCCTCAAAAAACTTATCTATCTACATATTCCTCTCTACAAATACTTTCCTCCCCTAAATAAAATATCCCAAACACTGTTATGGTGATTTTGAGCAATATATTTTCAAAGAGTATACTAGATTGTCAAAGTGCAAAACAAGGAAAAAGGTTAAGATCTGGGTTGTTTTTGTTGGGGATTATTCATAAAATCATGTGTAAAATATTTTATTATTGATTAATAAAGGATTGTTTTATTCATTTTGAAATGACAATCAAGTTTATGAGAATGCTTCGTATTTGGTTATATATATATATATAATAATAATAATAAAGTATAAAACTTTTGTATGTCATAAGATGAAACTATGATGTCATCAAGATGAATTGTTTTTGCACTTCCTATTTTATCCTTGAAAATTTTGGATTCCCCCTCTTTTCTTTCTTCACACTTGATTCCTACTCTTCCACTTTAATTCAAAAATAAGGTTTTTTTGGTAAATTACTTCTCTTTGTACTATCTCACCCGCCCTCTATCGTGAGAATGCACACTCTCCTTTTCAAACTCTCCAAATGGGAACCCCACACCACAAAACCTGAAACCCTCTCCCTCTCAAACTCAGAATTCCATTTTCTCTAACTTCTCCATTTTAAAGGTAAATTACGTCTCTTTGTTTTACTATTTGTTTTGTTCAATGGGTTTGCTTCAAACCATGGGTATATTTCACGAAATCAATCAAGAAATCAAAGGTATATACCCTTGGTTTCGATTTTAGGTTTACTTTCTCATCCAAAACGCATACACCATGTTCTAATCCAAAACGCATACACCACAATGATGAAATGTCACAGTTACTGTCATTTTGTTTTTGCAGATTTTAGTTTGTAAATCTAGGTATATACTAAGGTATTATGTTCTCTCTCACCCTCTTAGTTATGTATTCAAAATATCATGTTGATGGAGACTTTCCATATGGAAAATATGTTGCCAAGTTATCAAAATCAATGAACATTCCTTCATTGAATACCCATGTGGAAAATTAGTCACCAAGTTGATGGTATTTTTAGGGCTTTGAGGAGGCACATGGGTATTCAATCAGTGCTCCATGAAAAATAGAGAAGATGATTTCTCCTGGGTATTGAATCAGTATGTCCAGAGCTTTTTATCTTCCCGATCCAAATCAGGTTTCATTCTTTTCATCTTCTTCTAAGTTAATTTCAAGTGATAAATAGATTAATTATTGTTTTGTTTTCCTTTCAACTGATAAATAAATAAATTAACCTACTGTGGTTTAAGTAGGGTAGAGGAAGAAACAGATTTGTGGTTTCAAAACTATAGTCAATCTATATATATTCAAATATGTATATATTTGTACAAATCTAATATATATTCATATTCATGTATACTAATCAAGCAAGCGGTGAGAAATGAATCTCACCACCCTATCAGCCGGAGCTGCTCCTACTAGTTTACTACTACCCACCTCCACCTCAAATTGGCGTCTGAGAGTGTCGGTAGATGCGTTGCCGTCATGTCTCTCGAATGAAGTGGACAAAATCAAAGACCCATTTGCTCGAAAATTGGCCTTAAGAATTCAGAGACTGCCCCTACAGCTTAGCATCTCAAAGGGTTGTATTATGAGTAGTTGGGTGAATCCAATGATACAGGTCAATGCCAGTCCGGTGGTTCTTCTTCATGGTTTTGACTGCTCATGTTTGGAATGGAGATACACCTTCCCGATGCATGAGGAAGTTGGGATGGAGACCTGGGCGGTTGACATTCTTAATTGGGGCTTCTCTGATTTAGATGTTTTTATAGTGATGATTTGTGTTTTTCTAATAACTCAGTGATTAAACTTCTAATGACAGTTCTCCCGAGTACTATTATTAGGGTCATGTGTTGTGGCTAAGGATTTAGGTTAAGGGGACGAAATGGGTTAAGGTTTGGATTTGAGGTCATAAGGTTTGCGGGTTCTCGGGGATGCATCCGGGTTAGAAATGGCAGTTGGGTATCGTAGCTATGGGTATAGGGTTTGATCGTCGGCGAGTTTATGGAATTGGGTAGGAGAGATCCAGGTTGAATAGGTGGGGGAAGGTTCGATCGGGTAAAAATAGTTCGCAACTAAGGGCATATAAGGTTGGGTCGTCGGATTTTGCAACTGGTTGGAGTTCCGAGTATGGCAGGATAAAAATTGGGTTACTAAGGGGGTTTCGGGTATATGGCAGCAAGGGTTCATCATTGACACCTATATCAAGGGTTAAGTGCATGTTTGTCTGTCTTACGCACTTTGTGATGATTAATTTATTAATATGATATGCGAAAGTATATTGCTTGGCTAAGTTATTTCAAGAGCTATGTGTAACTGTATAATAGCTCTAGAACTGTATAATAATAACTGTATAACAGCTTTAACTCTAGGTTTATCTGTGTTTTTTTTGTGGGTAAGACTTGCAACCATATGGTTGTTGATATCAAGTATAATACCAATTGCAATAATTTTTCTCTTTGATTTGGTGGTTATTTCAAAAACTGATTTAAATAATTCTTGGAACGCTGCTATGATATGTAGAAAGAATAAACTATTGGTTTTATTTTGGGGATATTTTTTCTTGGTAATTAGTCTTAGAAGCAAACTAATTATAAATAAAAGGTTACTTAAAAAAACGTTTTACAAACATTTATAAAACATATATATTTTAAAACAATTATAAAAAAGTAATTTTTATTCCAAAAATGTTTTTAAGTCTTTTTAAGTCTTCGTTAAAGTGTAAAATGCCATACATAGGAGTGAGTGTTTTATAACCACAAATACTCAAAACAAATTTGTCAGCATACTTGGTAAAATACCATACTTAGTTATTCTGATTGAATGTGTAAGTCATTATTTCCAATTTCATCATTTTTCATTATATCGATACAATTTATGAGTAATTGAACTTTTCCTGGTGTGTTTTTTATACTATCGCACTAAGATTTTGTCTTTTCAATTTATTTTTCAGCAAAATGTCGACAACTCGAAATTACAAGGGAGTCTACTTTGAAGGAATGAAACATTGCTGCGGAAAAAAATCGCTAAATCAGTGCAGTCATTTGTTGCGTCGCGAATTATAATCCGTGATGGATAAAGTTCTTTTTAATTATTTATGCGATGTCTGTTATGAAATAATAATATATTTATTGGTATTTATTTTCCTTAAATAGGGAAAATTGTCCTATAAACAAAGGAAATTATGTCCATTTTTTTTAATTGTTACGTTTTGTACATAGCGTTTTTATAAAATATTGTTAAATAGGTGACGTAAAGTCACTATTTTTATTTTTGAAGTGTTTTTTTATACCTTAAACAGGTGGATAGTCTTATAAACAATTGGAACTCTGCCCAATTTTATTTAGTTTATACAAGGTCCGTGAGTGTATTCATTTGGTTGTTGAAGTATTTTTTTATACCTTAGATATGTGGATAGTCCAATAAATAAAGGAGATTCTGTCCATTTTTTTTTAAAAAAATTAACTTATTTGTATTGAAATTAAATCAGGTTGATCGTTATTTCGTTCTCATTATATTACCTTTTTCGAATATCGTTGTGCCTTTAGGCATGGATTAAAAACGTTGAATAGTTATATAAACATATGAAAATTTGTCCAATTTTGTTAAATTGTTTACACTTATGTGCTGTAAAAAAAGTTTTAAACATAAAAGTTTCGTACCACGGAGTATGTATGTACTTAAACATGGTGTATGTATGTATGTAAATACGACGTATGGTCCAATCAACGATGTACACTTTCAAAAATCTGCGTCGTGCCTTCAGTCCAAGGTGAATTGTCTCATGAATAAAGAAAACTTGCCCAATTTTACTCTAATAGGTTCGTACCATAGGTTTTTTAAAAAATTGTTCATCTAATGCGCACTAAATATGAGGTATGATCCTACGAACGATGTATACTTTCGAAAATTAGCGTCGTGCCTTCAGGCACGGGCATACCCTAGTCTGTATATATATATATATATATACATTATTTTATATTCATATGTAAGTCAATAAAGATAAGTAGAAATTATAATGAGTCAGCTTTGGGTTGATTACCCCTACACTAAAACTGGCAGATTTTCACAGTCAAGTCACGATCTAGAGTCGTGACCAGGTGTTCATGATCCAAAACTATGACTCACAACCGAAATTCATAACCAGTCACATGTTTAAATCAAAGAGTGACACCAACATGTGATTGGGCACGGTTCTGAACCATGACAACAATGGTCACGACTCTAGATCGTGACTAATTCGTGACCGTTTAGGCATTAAATTTCTCGTTAAAATTTCCACCATGATGGCCACGGTTTTAAAATGTGACCCACCTGTGACCAATTCCAGTGAATTATGGTTACAGTTCTGAACCCTGACCCCCGATCCTAATTAAAAATGGTCACCTTTAGTTGGTTATCATCCACAATCATAACCATTACTCGATACTTAATTGATCATAGTAGGGGTCACAATCTAGAAGCGTGATGAAGTTTTAGTGTTCCATTGGTCACAGTATGGATGGTGACCATTTTAAATCTAGAAATTGGCCTCAGATTCATCAACCGATTGCATATCTCTATCAACTCTTACTAAACCTCCCTCCCTCTCTCTGCTGAAGATCTCAACCTCCCTCCACCGATGACCTATGTCTCTTTTTCTTTCTTCATATTAAACCTTTAATTAATTATTTGTCGCAACGACTACCCTATCTTAACGACTACACACATAGATACACACACTCTGACTCATAAATGCACACATACACATGCACATCCAAACACCCATACACATACACACAGACTTGCACGTGCACATATACATATTAAATGTTGATAATATAGTCATTTGGTTAACTTGTTGTGGTCATGTTCACACCTTCCTTAAATAGTTTCTATTTGGGTGAACACAAATTGGTGGAAGGGCTTTGCATAATGGGTGAACTAATAGAAATTTTAGGTGAATTAAATTAAAATGAACTTAAATTGGAATTTTTGTGTATGATTGATCTGATGGAAAATCATAATTAGTTTAGGATTGATTAGATCCATTACCTTTACTCATATTCAAACCCTTATATATATTTTCTTTGGAAAAATGAGTCACGACACGATAGTAATTACTTTCAACAAGAGTACAAGATGGTGTAATTTGATCCCACTAAAACATCTTTGATAGAGAAGGATTTTGTCGCGGTGTTGCGTCATCGATACCGGTCGTTTATAATATTCGGCTCACCAACTCAATACAAAAACCTAAACTATGACTTCACTCTTTTAAGGGAGTATAGCAGCCACTCCAGGTATTAAAAATCCATAGAGACTAGTTGCTAGAATTATTCTTCAGGAATAAAAGTGTGAATGGTGGTTTTAACAAAAAGAAAAAGATAATTTAGGCATGTGTATTTAAACTATATTAACAAAAGGAATAAAAACTATAGGTTGCGATAGATATCCCTCACCTCGATTAAATTAGTATTAATGGTTACATGGGTCTACAAATTTAGTAAGTGTAATACCCCGTATTTTTGGCGATATTTATTTTTGGGATTAATTAATTAAATGAGAATTAATTGGGAATTAATCCGGATAAAATACTAGCGAGATGTGAGTTGGTATTTGACTATATTGAGTATATATGATAATATATGAATGTTGAATTATGAAATTTGTCGTGAGATTGATATACGGCAATTTGGTCATTTTATTGGGACGCGTGTGACAGTCGCGTCAGAATATAATTATTTTAATTATAAAAGTGAATTTTAAATTCTATTAACCGTATGGTCGTTTTGAGTGCACCAACGCGTCTGGAAGGGTCGAGATAGTCAGAAAACACTAGCCAGGGGTTTAGTTTGAGTACCGGGGTACTTTTAGGCCATACCGGCAACATAAAGGGTATTTTGGTAATTTTATATTTTTGGGAATTAAAAGTGACGAAAATTAGGAGTCTTTATCTGATTGGGAATAGACCCACTAAACCCACTAACCAACCCTTAATGACCCAATAAGCTACGGGGGTTATCAGATTAGGTTTCCAAAACTTTCCCAAAGAAAACCCTAGCCACCTTTGGAGAAGAAGGATTGTAGAGAGAGAAAGAGAAGGAATTCTGCAGAAAAAGCTTCATCAAACCAACACCAAATTCAGAGACACTCGAGGCAAGTGATTTAATTTCGTTTAATTCAGAGACACTCGAGGCAAGTGATTTGTGTGTATGACATACCTACCATACTTGCTATCACGGGAGGTTTGCGTTCGCTTAGGTCCCTCTAATCCTTGTGTTGCCCGGATTTAGACTGGTTACCTCGATGAACATAGGTCAGAGAAGGACTTATTGGGATGTTAATAAGTCTGCTGATCGTGGGAGCGCAGGTATGTGCGTGACCCATGTGATGTGACTGTGTTCGCCTCCACTGTTTGTGATTCGTGTTAGCTAAACGATTCCTGAGAGATTCGGAATACGTGATTCCTTTTGTACATGATGTACCGGGATGGATAGCAGAGTATGTGTGCACCGCAGCTTAGTCTCGGGGTGCTTATATTGTATATTTATGTTGTGGAAAATATACACTTAATAAACTGAGAACTTTCATATGGTATTGTGTGTAACTATGGAATAACATAAAAGGGATGATCTATAATGAGTTGTATTACGTTTATATGAGAACTTGAATTTACGTTAAGCCCCTATTTAATTGAGATCATTATAATGTTAATGGGAACCGAGTAATAAGGGTAGAACCTATGACAGTCTAGCTAGATATGATGTCACTTAGCTAGTGGTTAGATGGGTACTTACGTTAGGAGTGCATAGTTAGACGAGAGGTGAGAATTTCATGTGAGTGCACGTCCTAACATGTACTTTGCATTTAATGTTTTAAATGTTTTTAAAGCACTTGCAGGTTTTTAAAATATCTCCACATTCGGGCTCTGACCCGTTTGCTTTCAAATCTATTTTTCTTGTAAAACCATTTTAGGTGCCCAGCCACAAGGACACCATGCATAGGATACTCATTCAGGTGACGAGCTGTAGCTGTTTGTGGAAGCTACAGGGATTTGCTTTTAGACGCTTCTACCATTTGGATTCCTGATTCAGTATTTATCAGTTGTAGGGCATGTTGCCCATTTCTATTAGAAACATCTTTCCATTTCAGTTTTTCAGACTTTGTCATGTATTGATTCTGTATTCAGTTTAGTTATTTCAGTTTGTGGTATTGTAGTGAGGAGTTTTCCTCCAGACTTTATTTACATTATGTGATGGTTATTCTATTTACTTAGTTATGGTGAATGGTGTTATTATTCTTCATTACACTTGTTGCATGTTAATCAGACTTTAATTAAAATTTGACAACTTACTTTTTAAATACTAGGTGGTTAGTAATCATTAAAATGTTTTCGACAGTGATGCTATTAACTGGACCAACTTGGCATTTTGAATTAATTTAATAAAGGAGTAGCTACCCGGTATTTAATTAGTCGGGGTGTCACAGGTGGTATCAGAGCATCAGTTTCTAGTGTCCTTTAGGATCTGTACGGCTATTATGTTTCCGCTAAGTTTCTTTGATATAGAGCCCTATATTTTAGGACTGTTGTACTCTTTTTGTGTATGCTTCGTTCTTCAGCTATTTTAAGTTTATAAACAGTGAACTTATAAACTTTATTCTATTTCAGATGCCTCCACGACGTGCACGATGAGTTCCCAGGGATGCCACGCCCGAACCCCAACCCGCTCCAGTTCAGGGCATGATGAACGCCGCTGAGGTTGCAGCCATTGTAGCCCAAGAGGTAAATGCCGCAATTGCCGTAGTTCAGCAGGCACCACCTCAGGCGCCGATTGCCGCGCCAGTACAGGCAAATGCATTCCCGTCTGCTTGGGAACGTGTACGTGACGCTTTTCAGAAAGCGCATCCGCCAGAGTTTGCAGGTAGCTCAGATGTGGTAGTCTCGAGCCAGTGGAGGAAGGATATGCAGAGGCACTTGAGGATGTATGAGTGCACGGATGTTCAGAAGCAGGTGCTAGCTACTTTCAAGCTAGTTGGATCTGCACTGCAGTGGTGGGAGTCTATTACCACCGTGGAGGAGAGGGATACTCTCACTATTCAGGACTTTTGGGTGCGGTTCGACCGCAAGTACTTTCCGTCAGCTATTCACACGGAAATGAGGAGGAAACTGATGAATATGAAGCAAGAGGATAAAACCGTGGCCGAGTATGAGGCCGAGTTCACGAATCTGTTGAATATCATTCCGGATGAGATACCGACAGAAAAGAAGAAGATTGAGAAATTCACTGACGGGTTGACATGGAGGATCCGTCAACATCTGTTAGGGAACCTTTCGTTGGCCACTTATTCTGATGTGGTTAACGCTGCTTTGTTACACTGCCAGGATCACCGCTTTCATATGGCTGAGGGCAAAAGATCGGGAGAGTCTAGCCATCAGGGCAGGACTGGAGGACATGGTGCCGGTGGGGCACAATCTGTTCAGGGGAAGAGACAGGGTGAGCAGGGTTCCCAGCAGGGGGATCAGAAGAGGTTCAGATCAGGGAATTACAGGCACGGACAAGGAGGTTTCCGTCAGGGCCATCAGGTCCAAACGGCCATCAGGGCCAACAGGGGCAGAATGGGCAGCAGTTTCAGCAGGGCCAGTAGGGCCAAGGGAGGAACGGTACGGCCACCAGGGCCGGGGACCGCAGGGGCAGAGAGGAGGGAACTTCCCAGGGAAGTGTTTTGTTTGTGACAAGACTGGCCATAAACGACAGGATTGTCCTGATAGGGGTAGGGCCCCACAGCAGCAGGGTGCTCGCCAGGAGCAGCAAAGGCCTATGTTTCCCGCCGCTCTCCCCGCACCGCCACAGATGGCAGCATTGCCACCCATTCCAGCAGTCCCAGCTCAGCAGGGGCAGCTACAGCATGGACGTGTCTATAACGTCCACCAGGCAGCAGTTCCACAGGCACCGCCCGCGATTGAGGGTACGCTTCCTATCCATGGCACTATGGGTCGGGTATTGTTTGATACGGGGGCTACACATTGTTTTATAGCTACACATTTCGCGAAAGCCTTAGGATTGTTAGCTACGGCAGAGAGCACAGTGACGTGTGTAGACTCACCATTGGGGAGTGGGTCACTTATTTTCTTTATATGCCGGGGAGTAGGGGTAGAGATTGGTAGTCTGGTATTACCTGCAGACATGTTGGTATTAGATATGCATATTCACGATGTGATTATCGGTATGGATTGGCTCGTAGCTTATAGGGCCATGATTGATTGCTTCAGCGGGAGCATTGTTTTTGCCATTCCGGGGCAAGAGATGTTTGTAGTGGCGATGCCTCGCCTAGAGGGAGGCGCGACCTCTCATTTGTATTACCTAGAGGAGGATACCTCTAAGGAGGTTGTGATTCCTTTAGATTCGATTCCAGTCGTCAGGGAGTATTCGGATGTGTTTCAGGAGATACCAGGCCTACCCCCCAGTCGAGAGATAGACTTTGTTATAGACCTATTGCCAGATACGAGACCTATAGCACGCGCACCGTACCATATGGCTCCGGCAGAGATGCGAGAGCTACGAGATCAGATAGAGCAGCTGTTAGGTCAGGGCTTTATTCGCAGGAGTACCTCACCTTGGGGCGCTCCAGTTTTGTTTGTGAAGAAGAGGGACGGTTCACTGAGATTGTGTGTGGACTACCGAGAGTTGAATAAGGTCACGATACAGAATAAGTATTCGTTGCCTCGAATCGATGACTTATTTGACCAGTTGAGAGGAGCTTCTTTCTTCTCAAAGATTGATTTGAGATCGGGATACCATCAGTTGCGTATCAGGGAGGAGGATGTATCGAAGACTGCGTTCTTGTCGAGATATGGTTCTTACGAGTTCCGGGTTATGCCTTTTAGTTTGACCAACGCTCCAGCAGTGTTTATGGACTTGATGAACAGAGTGTTCAGGGATTTCCTAGATCAGTTTGTCATTGTCTTCATCGATGATATTTTGGTTTACTCCCAGACAGAGGAGGAGCACGCCGAGCATTTGAGGCAAGTTTTGCAGACACTCCGTCAGAACGAGTTGTATGCAAAATATGAGAAGTGCGGGTTTTGGCTGAAGGAGGTCCAGTTTTTGGGACACATTATTTCCGATCGAGGGATATCTGTTGATCCGGGGAAGGTATCCGAGGTGAGGGAGTGGGGACAGCCCATGACACCAACGGAGATTCGTAGTTTCTTGGGTCTAGCAGGATACTACAGGAGGTTTATTCGAGGTTTTTCGAAGATAGCGGGTCCTTTGACACATCTGACTCGTAAGGGTGTGCCATTCATCTGGAGTGATTCCTGTCAGTTGGCATTCGATGAATTTAAGGATAAATTGACCTCAGCACCTGTGTTAGCATTGCCGAGACCGAGAGTTGAGTATTTGGTTTACACCGATGCGTCTTTGCAAGGACTAGGAGGTGTATTGCAGCAGGAGAGATAGGCCATAGCTTATGCTTCCCGTAAGCTTAAGCCTCATGAGAAGAATTACCCCACGCATGATTTGGAGTTGGCGGCAGTGGTATTTGCCCTACGGATTTGGAGGCACTATCTTCTGGGGGAGAAGTTCCAATTGTTCACAGACCACAAGTCCCTACAGTACCTGTTCACGCAGAAGGAGTTGAATATGCGGCAGCGTAGGTGGCTTGAGTTTGTGAAAGACTATCAGTTCGACATCCAGTATCACCCGGGTAAGGCTAACGTGGTAGCAGACGCGTTAGGCCGTAGGCCAGCAGATGAGGTGGCAGGGATGTGGAAGGCAAAGTGGAAGGAGTTGGGACACCCGGATGCAGTGGCCCGATCTTTCATGTCTGTGATGACCGTTACACCGCAGATTGTCACGAAGGTAGTACGGGCACAGGCTAATGACTCGTTCTGTCAGAAGCAGATAGTTCGATTACTAGCAGAGGGAGCCGAGTCCTATACCGTTAGCTCAAACGGGGGATTACGCTTCAATGGGAGATTGGTGGTTCCGGAAGGGGAGAAATTGCGACACGAGGTGATGGCAGAATCGCACGGCTCACGGTTCGCGGTACATCCCGGAGGGGACAAAATGTACCAAGACATGAGACGCCAGTATTGGTGGAGCGGAATGAAGAGAGATATTGCTGAGTTTGTTTCGAAATGCGCCACTTGCCAGCTAGTAAAAGTGGATCATCAGAGACCGACAGGACTTCTACAGCCGTTGGAGGTTCCGGTATGGATGTGGGAAAGCATATCCATGGACTTTATCACGGGGTTGCCTACGTCGCAGAGGGGTCACGACTCCGCTTGGGTAATTGTGGACAGATTGTCCAAAGTCGCTCACTTTTTACCCGTAAGGACTGACTACACTACGGGACAGTATGCCTAGCTCTTCATTTCAGAGGTTGTGAGACTTCACGGTGTGCCCCTAAATATCATGTCTGACAGAGATAAGATATTTGTTTCGCGGTTTTGGGAGAGTTTCCAGGAGGCCATGGGCACGGAATTGCGGTTGAGTACGGCTTATCATCCGCAGACCGATGGGCAGACAGAGCACATAAATCAGATGTTGGAGGACATACTACGCATGTGCATTATTGACTTTGGGGGTGGATGGGAGCAGTACCTTCCACTGGTGGAGTTTGCTTACAACAACTCCTATCAGTTCACTATTGACATGGCTCCGTTTGAGGCATTGTACGGTAGGCCTTGTCGTTCCCCAGCATGTTGGTTAGAGGTGGGGGACAACAAACTACTTGGGCCGGAAGTGATTCAGGATACTTTGACAAGGATTGAGTTGATTCGGAGTCGCATTCGGGTAGCTCCAGACAGGCAGAAGATTTATGCTGATGCGAAGAGATTTTCCAGGGAGTTCCAAGTGGGGGACCAGGTTTTGCTCAGAGTATCTCCTATGAAGGGGATTATGCGTTTCGGGAAGAAGGGGAAGTTGGCACCGAGGTATGTGGGGCCATTTCCTATTATTGAGCGGATCGGACCGGTTGCGTATAGACTTGGGTTACCGGAGCATTTGCATCGGATTCACGATGTGTTTCATATTTCCTCGCTAAGGAAATACCTTAGATATAATTTGGCTCATTCTCACATTGCTGTGGAGGACATCGATCTCCAGCCGGATAGCTCCTACGAGGAGGGGCCGATTGCTATTTTGGACCGAAGTGAGAGGAAGCTGCGGTCAAAGATAGTTCCGTTAGTGCGTGTTCAGTGACGACATCACAATGTCGAGGAGTCCACATGGGAACATGAGGATGAGATGCGCGAACGTTATCCAGAGTTGTTTTTATCAGGTACTCTCTAGTTCCGAATTTCGGGACGAAATTCTGTTATTAGGGGGGAAGTATGTAATACCCCGTATTTTTGGCGATATTTATTTTTGGGATTAATTAATTAAATGAGAATTAATTGGGAATTAATTCGGATAAAATACTAGCGAGATGTGAGTTGGTATTTGACTATATTGAGTATATATGATAATATATGAATGTTGAATTATGAAATTTGTCATGAGATTGATATACGGCAATTTGGTCATTTTATTGGGACGCGTGTGACAGTCGCGTCAGAATATAATTATTTTAATTATAAAAGTGAATTTTAAATTCTATTAACCGTATGGTCGTTTTGAGTCCACCAACGCATCCGGAAGGGTCGAGATAGTCAGAAAACACTAGCCAGGGGTTTAGTTTGGGTCCCCGGGTATTTTAGGCCATACCGGCAACATAAAGGGTATTTTGGTAATTTTGTATTTTTGGGAATTAAAAGTGACGAAAATTAGGAGTCTTTATCTGATTGGGAATAGACCCACTAAACCCACTAACCAACCCTTAATGACCCAATAAGCTACGGGGGTTATCAGATTAGGTTTCCAAAACTTTCCCAAAGAAAACCCTAGCCACCCTAGCCACCTTTGGAGAAGAAGGATTGTAGAGAGAGAGAGAGAGAGAGAAGGAATTCTGCAGAAAAAGCTTCATCAAACCAACACCAAATTCAGAGACACTCGAGGCAAGTGATTTAATTCCGTTTAATTTAGAGAATGTTTCTTCCATGTTAGAAAATTCTAAGATTTACATTTGTTCTTGAAAGTTAATGAAAAACCCATGAGTTTGGAATTAGAATACTAAATTTTTGAGAAGAAATTGCATGTAGAATCGTATAGAGATGATTACCCTGATGTTAATATATGTTGGATGTAACAAAAACGGATCTAATTTGAGTAAATTGATGATTATAAATTCTAGGGTTTATGTTCTTGAATATTTGGGGAAAAGTGAAGAGACTTGATGATTTAATGATGTTTAGGATGTGTAAATTCCTTAAAAGATGTTAGTATATGACCTTAGTATGTTTTAGGATGATTGGAGACCTTAAAACATAGATTGGACGAATTTTGGTTGAGATTTGAGGTGTAGAAATTGGTGAAAAACGAGATAAGATTTCTGGGCTTGAATCTGGTCACTCGTTAGAAGACCTACCCAGGTCGTTCGAACGAGCTCGTTCAAACGAGCTTCTAACGAGTTGACAGTTTGGGGTTCTAACGAGAGGGATGTTCGTTCGATAATCTCATTCGAACGAGATCTCGTTAGATAGCCCAGTTCATTCGAACGAACTCTCCTTCGAACAGCCTCGTTCGAACGAGACTTCTAACGAGTTGGCAGTTTAGGCTTTTTTGGCCTGTTTTGATTTTTGGAGTCCCGTAAACTTGTTCGAGGATAGAGATAACATTCCTTTGATGGTGTATTAGTATACTTGGGACATTTGGGATATAATGAGGAGTAAATTATATAAGTGTGAATCGAATCAAGTAGACATTTGAGTCGAGACGTGAGTGCCTACTACGACGTGAGAATAAATTATGGCGCGTATAAATATGGACCGGGATTATATAAGTTGTATATATATTAAGTTGGTACGAGAATGCGATAAGTACTACAATTAAACTACTGTGATTACTAAGATGCGTGTTTGCTTAGTATTGGTATATGATTTGTGTGTATGACATACCTACCATACTTGCTATCACGGGAGGTTTGCGTTCGCTTAGGTCCCTCTAATCCTTGTGTTGCCCGGATTTAGACTGGTTACCTCGATGAACATAGGTCAGAGAAGGACTTATTGGGATGTTAATAAGTCTGCTGATCGTGGGAGCGCAGGTATGTGCGTGACCCATGTGATGTGACTGTGTTCGCCTCCACTGTTTGTGATTTGTGTTAGCTAAACGATTCCTGAGAGATTTGGAATACGTGATTCCTTATGTACGTGATGTACCGGGATGGATAGCAGAGTATGTGTGCACCGCAGCTTAGTCTCGGGGTGCTTATATTGTATATTTATGTTGTGGAAAATATACACTTAATAAACTGAGAACTTTCATATGGTATTGTGTGTAACTATGGAATAACATAAAAGGGATGATCTATAATGAGTTGTATTACTTTTATATGAGAACCTGAATTTACGTTAAGCCCCTATTTAATTGAGATCATTATAATGTTAATGGGAACCGAGTAATAAGGGTAGAACCTATGACAGTCTAGCTAGATATGATGTCACGTAGCTAGTGGTTAGATGGGTACTTACGTTAGGATTGCACAGTTAGACGAGAGGTGAGAATTTCATGTGAGTGCACGTCCTAACATGTACTTTGCATTTAATGTTTTAAATGTTTTTAAAGCACTTGCAGGTTTTTAAAATATCTCCACATTCGGGCTCTGACCCGTTTGCTTTCAAATCTATTTTTCTTGTAAAACCATTTTAGGTGCCCAGCCACAAGGACACCATGCATAGGATACTCATTCAGGTGACGAGCTGTAGCTGTTTGTGGAAGCTACAGGGATTTGCTTTTAGACGCTTTCTACCATTTGGATTCCTGATTCAGTATTTATCAGTTGTAGGGCATGTTGCCCATTTCTATTAGAGACATCTTTCCATTTTAGTTTTTCAGACTTTGTCATGTATTGATTCTGTATTCAGTTTAGTTATTTCAGTTTGTGGTATTGTAGTGAGGAGTTTTCCTCCAGACTTTATTTACATTATGTGATGGTTATTCTATTTACTTCGTTATGGTGAATGGTGTTATTATTCTTCATTACACTTGTTGCATGTTAATCAGACTTTAATTAAAATTTGACAACTTACTTTTTTAATACTAGGTGGTTAGTAATCATTAAAATGTTTTCGACAGTGATGTTATTAACTGGACCAACTTGGCATTTTGAATTAATTTAATAAAGGAGTAGCTACCCGGTATTTAATTAGTCGGGGTGTCACAGTAAGATCGAGTCTCATTTCAACAATTAATCAAATATAGAGTTGTCACCCCCTAAATCGTCATAAAAGCCTAATATGATTTCGGTCTCAAATACCCCAAAAATTACACACGCAAAAGTCGTAAACACGAAGAATACATTATATACCCCATTAAATCTCCTACGTGTAATAACAGGGACAAGCCAAACGAATTAAATGAGTAAAAACCATCACCAAAGCAAAGCAACTAAATCAACCCTAGGTGAGTTCAATCCAACACAACCTAATTTAAGTTAGCCATTAAGCACGATGAAATACATAAATTAAAACAACTAATTAATTAAAGCTAACAATAAATTAATAAACTACAACAATTTATCTCGGCTTGGAAATAAATAATAAAGCATGAAATAAAATGAGTAAAGAATAAAGAAGAAGATGAATAGTAGAAGTCTTACATTCATGGGTATACACCCAAAAGAAAAAAGGAGGAGAGGGGAGACTCCACAACAAAATCCCCAAAATGTTCTCTAAACTTAGTTATTGAAAAGAGAGGAGGAAAAAAATATAAGATATATGTCCTTTACAAAAATAAATAAATTATTCCTTATATAGTAAGTTACAAATAAAAAGGAAAAAAATAGAAAAGAAAGAGGGCAAAGCGTGCCGAATCACATGACCCCGATCGACCATAGGTGGGGACCCGGTCGACTGGTCCAAGGGAAAAAAATGCCTACTGCATCGTTCGTAAGGCAAAATCTATTTCACTGGTCAACGGGTGGGGCTGGGCTGGGCTGGTAGACCCTGGTGTGGCAGACCTGCTTTCTTTCTTTGTTCAATTCGTGACCTTCTTTCATATTTTGGTTTGCAAGCACATGTTTCTACCTATAATTGTAATTGACCAGTCCTTCTACTGTATCTAAGGCCCGATACTATAGATTTTAATGGTCGAGACTTACTTCTTGTTATATATGTGTGGCATGCTTCTTGTTTGTGTAAAATGAAGACCTGCTCACCAATTAAGCTACACACATGCCACCATCGTTCATTGTAACCAAGACCCAATACAGAAAATAATCGATCCTACAATGAATTTGTGTGGCCAAAGACAATTTTCTCATGGTTCAGAACTACTTCTGCAAAATTAGGGCCAGGACATGGATGTCTTTTATTTATTGTTTGTTTGAGAATTCCCTTTTATTTCTTCCCAAATAAAAATCTATAACTTCTTCGTTTGGACTCGGATTCGTGCATC
Source organism: Sambucus nigra (assembly GCA_949130495.1). NCBI lineage: Eukaryota > Viridiplantae > Streptophyta > Magnoliopsida > Dipsacales > Adoxaceae > Sambucus > Sambucus nigra. The sequence goes on from OX422222.1 coordinate 238,693,320, forward strand.
GTTCACGGCCACACGAATCATATTCTAAGGGGCTCAACTTCCGTGAAGACTTTGGGGAAAAAATCCCAAAGTGTGAAATTAATAAATTGCCCCTAAACATGCAATAGTTAACGGAACATTATCGAAATGCACCCAACCTTCACACTAAGCACCGTAACCCCTACAAAAGCTCAATAATACCTCAAATGGCATGTTAGCATATAAAATGGAGGTTGTCCAGTTATCGAGCATAATTATAGGAATTAAAGTACCCGAGGGGGCTAAATTGTATAAATATAAACGGTAAATATGTGCATGATTCAGGATGAATCACACCCTCTAACTTACACATTGCTAGTCCGTAGTAAAGTAATTCAAAGCAAGAATAACTATAAGAAAACCACAAGATAGGAGATATATACAAAAGTGATAAAAAAGATAAAATCCACTTTCACGAGCAAACTATTGCATTTAGTGTATGCAATAAGCCGTTAAATCCCTAGGTTACTCTAGTGAACGAGTGTCGTCTCGTGAGGGTTTTCATGGATGAAACCCACAAACATAATATGGTTTTCTCAAAATGTATGCCCAATCACATGCAACAAGCACAACAATAACCAAAGAGATTTCAAACAAATTATTAGCAAAGTTAATGAATTCACACAAAATGTTCGTATTATTAACATTATAGAATGAACTTTATAGAATTGAAACCTTAAAATGTGGGAGGGTAAATAGAACATGTAAAGTATGATTTGGTAAAAACTTATATAACCCAGATAATAAACATTAAAGCATGCATATAAGTCAATCCTCACCGGATATTACACTCAACAAATGAAATCACCATGAAATGGGAGGTAATACACGGGACATGTGGGCATAAAGAGTAAATGTAAATGGACACTAGGTCATGCACATGTCACTAATGAAGAACTCGATATATAAAAATAAAAACATGTAATATCAATGAAATATACCGTCATTAAAGGAGGTAAAATGTATTTTCACATATTATCGCAACTATTTAAACTTTTGAATTGAATTCACCCTAGGATCACATAGGACTTTATAGGGTTGTAATGTAGGTTTGGGGTTAAGGTTATGAAATGAAAGAACTATGTGCGGACTCAAAGTGTTAGGAGATAAAAACTCGAGATAATGAAAAATGTTGGCAAATGCAAAATTGGAATATGATTCCATAGCAAGCATTGAATACAACAATGGAGAGAGTAAACAAAGCTTCTTGGACACTGTACACATGTACAAATATCTCTTTCTTTTCTTGTCCTCTTTTTCTCATTTTTTTCCTTTGTTTTCTACTTTCTCTTTTTCACTTTTTTCTTTTCTTTACTTTTTTCACTCTCACATGATTAATTGCTACCACATAACGCGAACATCATTCACTCCCAAGTATCATTCCAAACAAAGGTACGAAAGGTGATATATATGGTTTATAACTCTAATGTGGAGTTGGTTATGGGATTTTGGGGTTATGAAACGAAGGGCCATATTAAGGCTCAAAGGGGTTGATAAGGGAAAACATTTAAGGTTATGTCAAGGTCAATATGGGTGATATAATAAAGATGGCGTATGATCATTTCCTAAAGTTTAAGTAATTCTCAAGTCAAAATAAACTTTGAAAATCATGCTCAAGTAACACATCTCAATAATGAACTCAATTAATGAACGATCGGTGAAAGAATAGTGAGATTACCAACGACTGTAACATTTTCAAAGAGGAAAGAGAAGTGTATAACACTCCCAAATGAAGAAAAGCCCAAATCTCACTAGGTTTAAGTATATACAATGCAATAAAAGATTACTGAGTTATAAAAATCTTAAACCAAATTAGTAAAGCAAGAAAAGTGCATGTGTTCATGGGATTAAAGTTTAATTCATGAAGTTATTCATAATAATAATAATTAAGGACTAAAGTCTAATAACTTCTAAAATCGAGAACATGCATCATTGATTTGTCAATTAGATCGGGCAATTATAAAATTTATCATCAGAAACAAAGGAAAAATGCCCAATAATTGAGAAAAAAGAAAGAAAATATTTTGGAAAAATCTAATTTTTTTCAAGAAAAGCATGCTTAGAAAGAACATATAATCAAATCAGAGAAACTACCAATGAATGGATAGAATATCCCACACCTCCTAACTTAAAACCTGACATTGTCCTCAATGTGAATTAAGAACCAAGTTAAAGAGAGGAAAATAGCGATATTACACAAAATGGAGCGATCTAGTTAAAGTATAAGTTCAATGATTCTACAAAACATGTTAGTACCAAGTATAGAAAAAAATAAATAACAAAAAACATAACTAACTACACTAGACAATGAGTATAGAAAGAAAATAAGGAAAATAAAAACTAACTATTTACAACTTACAATTTTAACTTCTAACTAACTATACACTAGAAGTTAAAATTTTTGAGGGTCCGCCCAAAATACGATTTAACTCTGGAGGATCAACGATGGACCCTCCCTTTCATGAAAACCTTTCGAAAAATAGGAATTTCGTTCAAACAACAAAAGGTATGTATAAGGCGGAAGAAATGAACCATCACCGATTAAATGTTTTGGAGGGATGATGGTGGATTTGGATAAAACTAGTGACAAGTACACAAGGGGACCAAAAAAAAGAATTTTACCAAAATATTTTGCAATCGGAATGGAAAGTGGCGCATATAGAGGAAAAGATGCCTTCATGGAAAGCAACTCGAGCAAGTAATCCTCATCAGTGAAAGGGATAAACGTTTTAAAGTTTGGAACCAATTCATTGGGTACGTGTATCGGTTCGACAATATAGAATAAATATGGGGATGAAAGAAATTCAAATTCAAGAGATGAGTCATCATCGCTTGAAGATTGAGTTTCGAAGGAAATAAGATCATTTTCAATGAAATAGTCTTCTTTGGGGGCCAAAGAAGAAATCATTTCGTTGCAAATAGGTACTACGTCCATTTCTTCCTCAATTTCATTCTCTATTATACCATGTGCTAATTCAAGAATGGTTGGTTCCAAAGTAGGCACAAAATCCTCATTGGGTTCAAAACATTCTTCGAGTTCAAAAGTCTCAGAAGAAAAATCTTCGTCGAATTCAAATAATAAATCCAACTCATGTTCCCAACAATGATTTTCTTCCTAATAACGGTTTTCAAATTTCTCATTTTCAGGAAGGCGCGAACCCTCACCGAAAGTCATAGGTCGAGGCGCGAATTCTTGTAAATGATAACTTTAAAAATCATCCTCGGAACTACTATTAAAATCCTTATTATAAGAATTTTGAAAGCTATTGCAATTCGTTTCAAAATTATTATCATAAGGATTTTGAGGCCCAAAATTGGAATAATCATTCTCGAAATTCTCGTAATCCATAACTTGACTTTGGTAATACTCACCCAAAGACATTTTAGATATATGAACTTTTTGGGCTTGTAAGTATTGACCAAAAATCATAGGTGTAGGGGGATTTTAAGTATTATCACAACAATTACCAAAAAAATTGGAATAAGACATGCTTACCCCAAAGAAGGCTCGAGATGGCAAATTCCACAAAGTGATGTGGCCAAAAAATTCAAGCGTTTCTTGGCACTCAAATGTAGATGTCCTACAAAAATAGTTAGTAAAGAATACAAATAGAAAGAAAAAATACTACGAAATGCAAAATCAATTAAATTTTAAAACAAACAAGACCCCAGCAACAGCATCATTTTGATAGAGTGGGATTTTGTCGCTATGTCGTGTCATCAACGCCTGTCGTTTATAATATTCAGCTCACCAACTCAATACAAAAACCTAAACTATGACTACACTCTTTTAAGTGAGTACAACAGCTAGTCCGGGTATCAAAAATCCACATAGACTAGTTGTTAGAATTATATCGATTTAATACTTGGGGACTAAAAGTGTAAAAGGTGATTTTAATAAAAAGGAAAAGATAATCTAGGCATGTGTATTTAAACTAGATTAAAAAATGAATAAAAACTATATGTTGCGACAGATATCCCTCACCTCGAGTTAATTACTATAAATGGTTACATGGGTCTAAAAATTTAGTGAGATCGAGTCTCATTTCAACAATTAATCAAATCTAGACGTTAATAGTCATCAACGCCTAATATGATTTTGGCGTCAACAAATACCCCAGAAATTACATTTGCAAGGTCGTAAATACGGAGCATACACGATATACCCCGCTAAATCTACTAGGCATAATAACAAGGACACCCCAATTGAATTAAATGAGTACAAAAAATCACCAAAGCAAAGCAACTAAATCAACCTTAGGTGAGTTCAATCCAACACAACCTAATTTAAGTTAGCCACTAAGCATGATGAAATACATAAACTAAAATAACTAATTAATTAAATCAAACAATAAATAAATAAAATACAATACAATAATTTATCTGGTCTCAAAAATAAATAATAAAACATGAAATAAAAGGAGTAAAGCATAACGAAGAAGATTAATAGTAGAAGTCTTACATTAATGTGTATGCACCCAATAGAAAAGGGGGACAGGGGAGACTCCATAACAAAATCCCCAAAATGTTCTCTAAACCTAGATACTAAAAAGAGAAGAGGAAAAAAATAAAGGATATATTCCTTTTACAAAAATAAAAAAGTCTTCCTTATATAGTAAGTTACAAATAAAAAAGGAAAAAGAAAGAGGGCAAACCGTGGTGAATCAGGTGACCCCGGTCGACAGCAGGTGGGGACCCAGTCAACTATCCCAGGGGAAAAGGGCTAATACATCATTCGTAAGGCAATTTCTGCTTAATCGGTCGACCGGTGAGACTAGGCCGGTCGACCGGGTGGGGCAGACCTGCTTTCATTCTTTGTTCGAGCCGAGACCTGCTTTCATATTTTTTTGTTTGCATGCACATGTTTATCCCCGTAATTGCAACATACCATTCCTTTTACTATAATCGACACCTATTACTATAGATTTTAATGGTCGAGACCTCCTTCTGGTTATATGTGTATGACCTACTGCTTGTTTGTGTAATATGAAGACCTGCTCACCATTTAAGCTACACACCTGCCATCATCGTTGATTGTATCCAAGACCCAATGCAAATAAGGATCAGACCAGCTATGAATTTGTCTGCCCAAAGACCCTTTTTCTCACGGTTTAGACTTGTTGCTGATAAGTTGGGGCTAGGACATGGATGTTTGTTATTTATTGTTTGTTTGAGAATTACCTTTTATTTTTTCTCCGAATAAAAATCCATAAATTCTTCATTTGGACTCGGATTCACCCACCGTTCACGGCCACACGAAGCATTAACTGAGGGCCTCGACTTCTGTGAGACTTTGGGCAAAACTCCCAAAGTGTGAAATTACTAAATTACCCCTGAACGTGCAATACTCGACGGAACTTTATTAAAATGCACCTAACCTTCACACTAAGCATCGTAACCCCTACAAAATCTCAATAATACCTCAGATAACATGCTAATATATAAAATGGAGGTTGTATGGTTATTGAGCGTAATTATAGGAATTAAAGTACCTGAGGGGACTAAAATGCATAAGTATAGAGGGTAAATATGTTCATGATTAGAGATGAATCAATCTTTCATTAGTGCATGTCATATATAGGGAACTCCTATTTACATGTATGAGAATAGGAATATTAAATAATTTAATTACCTTACAAAATGTGAAGTTGATCTCTCGTAAGAAAAACGCTTCGATCGTATTTTATTTTCCTTACCAGAATGTTGGGATGAGGTAGTAGAGATTATATTTTTCCTGCATAATCCCGATAGGGCACTGAAGTTGATGACACTATTAGGAAATGTTGAAAAATATTCATCCATTATGGATACAACTCCGTAAACATAGCATTCACCCAGATTGTGGCACCTCGCAACATATGCATATCAAAAAATGAGCTTGAAAATAAGTTGAAGAAGAAAGAATTTTGAGTTCATGTCACTGACCTTTATACGTCAATCATAGATACGCTTTCGCCTAATTGGTTGTGTCCAAAAATTCATAGATGTTTAAAAAGTAATACTGATTAGATGGAAATCAAACACATAAAAGTTATTGAAAAGGTACATACACACACACACACACACACACACACACACATATATATATATATATATATAAAACATGACTTCCTTACATACGTCGCTAATTTTTTTTTAATTGCAGGGAACGTCGAACATAAACAGAAAAAGTCAACCAAATAGCGGAACACCACCAACTAAGTGCTCTCCTACACCCTAACATTAATTTTCATCTACTCTGGGTTATCAATACTCAACTCCACCAAAAATTCAATCTACCACTCCATCTTCGGGTTCTCTTTGGGCGTGAATCATCCCACCGGTAATAAACCTGACCATTAGTTTTTTAAAAACTATTGGCTATCTCTCGAAATGATGATTGTGGGCATAAAGAACTGGAAGAAGGTTGATCCTACCATAAAGTTGATCAATTGAAAACCTATCGAAAGAACATTTAGAATAATTTTTTCCCAAAGGGGGTAACAAGTCCTTATATTTTAGGATTGAAAGAAATAGTTCCCTAAAATGTTAAAATGCCCACTGTGGTATTAAATGAATTATTGGACATTGAGTCCAAGGAAGGAAAACTGACTAAGAGGGAGAGAAATAAATTGAATAGGTCTAAGAAAGTTAATGTCCACAAACTAGAAGAAAAATCTTATAATAATCGGAAAAATAAATGGGAGTAAAAGAATAAGGGGACCCCGAAAGAAGGTAAAAAACCTAATCGGGTCAACTTGTACTTGCATTCCCATGAAAAAAGGGACCAATAAATTTCTGAACAAATTGTCTCTAAATCTAGTGAGATTAAACTTAGTTATCATATATATATACACACACACACACACACATTATAATAAACATTGTTAAAATTATTGTCCTAAAAATAATATTATATTACAAGAAATGATAGAAGGCATGTCGAACAGTCAGTCCGTGGCAATCCATATGACATTGAAGTAGATGACCTAACCAAGGTACTTGTGAGGGACAATAAGGGGAGTACAAGATGTGTGGGCTCACATATGCCAAGTAGGTAAATACAACACAATGTACCTCTATTGGATGAGATCTCTTTGGTGTCGACTGATGCAAAAGACCATGTTAGGAGTAAAGGAAAGGTGACAGAGCTTCAGAGGATGGTGGGCAATGTTAGCAATAATATGACAATCCTGATGAATGAAATCCAGGGGTTGGTTCGATTCTTTAATTAATAACAGGGTTATCCCCCTCAGATGCCTCCTAAAAAATTCTCATATCCTATACCTCAAGGTTTTCCATCCCAAATGCCTCCTCCGGGAATTTTCCCCTTCCAAATGCCTCCTCCAACATTTTATGGATCATAGTCATCCATGCACGGTGACTTTGGCGAGTCATATTATATAAGGGACTTGTCCAATAACGTGGTTGTCGGCTTGTGCACTCTGATTTCCATAAATGTCGGAACTCATTGCCAAAATCTCCCATTTGGCGATGGGTGAGGTTAGAATATTGGTTAATAGAATATAATATGGTTGTGGAGATGATTTTATACTCTTAAACCACGGGCAAGGGCCTCTGTTAAGAAACTATCAAAATTATTTTATTACCTTGTCAGTTCAATTGTTGGACAAGCCTAAGTGTTGAATAATATTTTCTTTTTGAACAAATTTGTAATGTTTTAATTATATGGGATATGTTTTTTGTTTTACTCCATATTTACTCAATGATAGAGGCAAATGAATTTTCTTTGAATTTCATTTGAATTTACTTGGGTTGAATGAATTTTCTTGAATTTTAAATTGAGTGTTCTTGTATCCAACATGACCTTCATTTCAATCTATTTATATAGGTGACTTGAATTTTGAAGACTACTTAATGGCTTTCCCACAATACAAGTAGCGAATGGGAGAGAGTCATAGAGTATCTGATAATCATGTACATGGCGTTTGGAAATTTATTCCATATGCAAATATAAATCCTAATAGAGATTGAAACCATTGTACAAACTAAAAATTTAAATATTTGGCAGACATTGACTTGAATTTGCTAATGTGGGGTACAATGCAAGACCATAAGATATATACATTCCATGGGGAAAAGAATGTACCATATGTTTTAGAAGAATTATCAGCACATGGTCGCGTGACGGAACCTTACGGGGTAGAAGTGATGAACGATTCTAAAGCACATCGTCCTTTGATCGACCTAATTTATGATGCTTACAAATTTCACCATCATCAAAACCGTCAGTCTATGCATATGAATAATATGCATGATGACTAAGTCAATGAACAAGTTGATGTTGAATTACCCAAAGATTGGTAATAGATACGGTTGAACGCAAATGCAGCTAGACCTTTGTATAAAAATTAAAAAGAAGATCACTTGGTATTGTATGCATTGATCGGTTTGTATAATTTGAAGAGTCAATTTGGGTTGTAGGGAAATAATGTAACTACAATTCTTAAGTTGGATAAATATTTTCTCCCAAAAGAGAACACGTTATCAAATAGTTATTCGAAAATGAAAAAGATCTTGAAGGGTTTGGGTTTGGGTTTGGGTTTGGGTTTGGGTTTAAATTGCAAATTCATGCATACAATTATGATTTTATATTGTACCATAATGAACATGAACTGAAAAATTAATGTCATGAATGTAGGGAGACAAGATATATGGTTTGTGAGAGTCAAAAAGATGGTACAACAAATTTTTGTAATTTCTCACAAGTTTCATAGAAGGTATCAAAGTATTATCCCCTCAAATCATGGATAAAAATATTTTTCACTATACCATGGATAAAAAATTCCATGACATGGCATGCTCGAGCCGAGGTGGGTTAGAATCTCATGCGGCATCCAGTTGTTTCGCCCATTTGGCAGCTTTCAAACCCATGGCACACTAAATATGTAAAAGAACCACGTAATGTCCATCTTTCATTATCAATAAACAAATTTAAGCCTTTTGATAATTTAAGCACTACTCAGAGTTATTGGCCAGTTCTCATGGCACCTTCAAGGCTCTGTCCAATATTGTGCATGAGAAAAGAGTTCACATTATTGTCGTTGTCGATGCTCGGGCCAAAGGAACCTGACGACGATGCTAATATTTTCTTAGACCCGTTAATTATAGAACTTAATCTGGGATGAAGGAGTGAGGGAATTTAATGCTCACAAGGTTCAAGATTTCACACTTAAAGCAATGGTTATGTGGGTGGTCCAAAAATTTCTTACCTATGGGACCTTATCCGATTATAATATTCATGGTTATTATAGATGTCCCATCTATGTGGAGGAAACTGAATCCACCATCATAGTGGGAAGATGAGTTATGTCAGTCCTCGTAGATTTCTCCCAAACGATAAGTCTAACATTTTACCTGTTGGTCAAGAGCATAGGGCGAAACTTGCTTGGATTTTAGATTATCAAATTGAGTAGAAGGCAAAGGTTGTGACTTCAGGGAATAAGTTTGTAGGGAAACACCCTTACTTAGTGTAAATCTAAGGAGGATCTGTAAGATCTTATTAAATTAAAGGCATGGTCAAAACCATCAATCTTATTTGACTTTTCGTATTGGAAAGATCACTGTGTAAGGTATTTAATTGATGTCATGCACACGAAGAATTTTTTTTTAAAACATCTGTTGGAATATGTATGGGAAGATCTCAGTTGAAATATTTATAGAGGGTGATTCATAATCTAAAGGAGATGAAAAAATATGGTTAACAACTGATCTATAACTGGAAGAAATTAGACTCCTGCAGGTGCTTTAACTTTCACTATTAATGAGAAAATGTTCCTCCTAGTCACGTTGTTTAACTTGAAGACTTCATATCATTATTTTGGTAATTTTTGCATGGTTATAAACTACCAAACAAATGAACGAAAATAGTGTAAGTCTCACGACTGACATGCCATCATTCAATTAATCCCTCTATTGTTTAGGCATTTCTTTTCTGAGAAAAAAGTTTTTTGCATGGTAATTATACAAATTAGTTTGTGCTTCACCTTACCTTGTACAAAAGTGGTAAACAATATGCACATTAAGGTTGTGAAAACCTATTTAGCCAAGGCGATTTGTGTCTTGGAGAAATATTTTCCTCCATTGTTCTTTGACATCAATGCCCACCTGTTTGTGCATTTATGCAATGAGCCTTTATTGTATGGATCATTAGGTATCGCTAGATGTATCCTTTGGAGTGATTGATGAAAACCTTCAAAGAATACGTCAAAAATACATTGTATATTAGAGGGTCAATTTCGAAAGAATACATAATAGAAGAATCATCATTATATGCTCGGGAACATATGCCGTAACAAGGGCTTAGGAGGTTCAATCCTCGTGGAGAATGAGTGATCAAGGAACCTGACAAGTTTGAGGATGAATTGCCTAATGGTAACCCTAAAGATGTTAGACTCACCAATCTGCAATACGAACAAGTAGATCATTATGTCTTCGAATTCTAATATGAAGTTAAAGATTAGAGAGAGTAAGTAAGTACATATATAACTTAAGTTTGATCACTTGTAATCTCGATATTACCATTTAAACAGAACACGTTTAGGAAGTATGAGTACGAAATGGCCAGAAATCATAAGAGAAGTGATTTTAGGGCATGGGTATTAAAAGAGGTAATTTTAACCTCTTTTGTTGCAGTCATTTATGTATGTGTTGTAAAACATGGACTAATACAATTAAAAATGCAGGTGATGTGTCTTCAAGACTTTCACTCCTAGCCAAAGGTCTTAGTTTCCATGGGAAGGAGTTTAAAAAATAATTGTATATGGTTTTAGTTTCTTGTACCTATGCGATAAAAAACTATTGACGCAAGACAACAGAATATCAATTTTGGCCTCGACTTCTTATATAACTAGCAAAAGATATAAAAATCCAAAGGACACGATGTTTACCCATTATGGGATTGTACAATAAATCCCTGAAATAGATTACGTAGACTTCTAAAAAATCGTCTTCTATTATGACTGGGTGAAGGTGGAGGAATGGTTGTGAAGTTTATCCTCCCTCAAAACTTGTAATGGTATATTTATCTAAGATGAAGAGAAAATATCACTTGATAGATGAGCCTTTTATTTATGACATTCAAAATGTCAAAAAGTAATTCTACTTTAAGTGCATAAACGACGATAATTGGTTTGTTGCATGCACTGAAGGGTTTGACTACTCAAGAAAATGCATTAAAGGTCTCTAAAGAGTTTCAGTCTCCTCTTGATGACAATCCTAATCTAATCATTCTTTTAGTTGATTTAGATGAATATTGAGTTTCGAAATATTATATTAAATTCATTTAGTTAATTCTTGTATGAAAATCCTATTTGTATCATATTTATCGGAAAAACCCTCATATTTATTTCCGTTTGTGTATCTTCTACTCATATATTTAGTTCTCTTATAGTTTCTTCCCCATCACTCACATTTTGTAAAATATCATTTTGTTGATCTTCTTATCTTTTGAATGCGACACTGATAATAAACCGCCAATATAAGGTAACCACATAAATGGTCACGAATTATGTCGATGTTCAATATTTGTTTGGTTGCCTCGATTGGTGGTTTGTGTTATGTGATATTCACCGGACACAAGGCATCAAAGTCTCTTATTGGAAATATTAATTTCATTTTCTTATATTCTTCAATCACTAATTCTACTTTGTTTCATATCACTATTCCATTTTTATCTTGTACCACTAATCCCACTCTTCCTATTGTCAAAGATACATTCACATATATTTTAATAAATAAAAAGCCCAAAAAAGGAAGATTATACCATAATTGCCATTTTAGAGTGTTCTCACAATTTTCAACACTTTCAACACATTTGACATATATTGTCATAAATCAAAAGATACAACCTAGATTCAAATTATGGGTTTGAACCCAACCTTGTTCGTCTTATGAACTACGTCGACTTTGATTCCATTTTTGGCTATTTAGGCATCCCGAAGTTATTTTTGGATTCAAGTCCTTTATTACTTAACATTTGGAATATTTTGTAGTCTTATTTCCAGGTCTAGTTTTTCGAAGGAGCTTTTTAAAGTTTTGCTTCGTGGAAGGAAACAATCACTGCATTGAATTTCGATTAGGATATTGGTATGTTATCATCATATTCATGCATGCTAGCGTTGTATTATTATTTATGTTGAACAATTTGATGGATTTAGTTAGTTAATTTATGTTGTATTATTATTTTTTGATTTATGGATGATATTGTAGCTAAATATTTATTTCTGGAAATGTAGACGGGTTTAAAAAATGTACAAGTTTTTTGGGATGCGTATTTTTTTTAAATTTGGTCACGTTTTTAAACAATGACTAAAACTGTGACAAAATTATAAATAATAATATTTGGTAATGACTAAGAACCGTGGCCATATATATTTTTTATAATTTGGTATTAGTGGTGGTCATGGTCCAAAACTGTGACCCCTTAGCATGGCAATTTAAACTTTAAAATATTTAGTCATGGTCCACAATCGTGACTACAAATTTTATAGTTTTAAATTATCACACTACGGGTCATGGTTTTGTACCTTGACCATCACTAACACAACTTTGAATGGTCACACTATGGATCAGTAATTTTGGACCATGACAAGTCGTGCAACATTTATGTCACGCACTGGCCCATGACCCCAATATGGGGTCATAATTTTGGATCATGACCCATGATTTTTTCACCCTTAATATGTTTACGGTCCAAAATCGTGACCTATAGGCCTTGGTCATGGGCCAAAATCATAACCATCTTCCTGTTTTGGTATAGTACACAAGGAGAATGTAATTTTGGTTCTAGCAATATTGAAAAGTTCATAACCTATATAGGAAGTTGACATCCAATCGAAATGGTTGCAATGCAATTCTATTAGTTTATCTCAAACTACGGGAACCTGTACGATGGTTAGAGAACTTGTATGATAGTTCAATAGAATATTTTGATCGATACATCTTAGGAATGTATTGAACAGGACCACTCATGAGATTTGAGTCTAATGGTTGCCTTTTTTAAACTAACACAACCTCATACCATTTACAAAGGGTGCACAGATTTTTAATCCTAAGAATTATGAGGATTTTGATGCTTATGTGATTATTACTTTGATTGTTATAGATGCGATTCAATTTTTGATTGAATCAAATGATCTACGCATATTGGGTGACAAATATATAAATAGGTCTGAGATCTTCATTCGGAGGAATCAGCGTCTAAGGATACCTGGATTGCGATGCCCCTTGATAGACTTATAAAATTTATTTTCACCAGTAAACTTAATCAGCGGATTAGTTATAATTTAGTGGAGTAACAAAATAAGTTAAGTTTAAGAATCAAGGAATTGATTAGATGTTGGTTAAAGTCAATTTGTGGCAAATTGATTTAATAAAGCGGTATCATAAGATTAACGTTGGGAATCACATTATGTATCATTATCGACTTTACAAATAATACCTCATTATATCTAAGTGATTTCTGAGATAACTAAATTAGAGTGCAGTCATAATTTTTTAGTTGAGTTAATTATGATTAAATAAATAAAGGAAATAAAATTACGGTAAAAATAATTTGGCATTTTCAAGTATTTATCTGAATCTAATTTAATTATTTATCTTGGGTCCCTGGTATACTCCATATACCCAAGTAATCAGGCCCATGCTCTTAAGAAACCTAGTTTAGCCCAAACCCACCTTTTGTACTTGTTTATAAAGGAATGCGAAAGAGTTTTGATAAATTATTATTCATGTTTAGGATTTCAGACGAGTAAGAGAAAGCACTAATCACGTTTTTAGTGAAGGGGGCTTGAGAGAGACAGACAAATCTTAAGTTTTAGCACAGTTTTTCGCAACAAAGGTGACTACCCACCTACCTGACTTTGAAAAGGATCATACACCAGAACATCATAGCATTTAAAAGGATTAAGAAAGTTTTTGGAGATCCAAAACAAGGCATACCTACATCTACATAAAGTACTTTTCTCCCTATCGGATTGCAACCAAATCCGCAAAGGTATTGTGTTATGATACCTAAATATTTTCTTCAAACCTAGTTTTTGATTTTACCTCTTTCCAATGTTTGATTAATCGAAGATCCATGGCTGAAATTTTTTATTCTTCGTATATCGATCACCAATAATTGGTATCAGAACCTTTGGTTTATATTAATCATATATTATAAAGGTCCATGTTATCCAAACAAGGAAACCCTAGTTTTGCTTAATGTGGGAATGGTGTATCTTTGTCTGTGCTTTTGTATTAACATGGTTTTGCAGAGATTCTTTGTATATAAACCTTCTATTATACTGACACGTTTATTTTTCATGTGAATGGATCATACTGTGGTTTATCCATTGTTATTTTTCATTTATTGATTCGATATTATTGTAATAATTAATTTTTGTAATTATTCCCTTAGCGATGTTTATGGAGGCGATAGAGAGGGGATGTAATTTTTTAACCACTTAGAAACATGTATAAGTGTTTATTTTAGGGTTTGGAAAAGTTTCGTGGATATAAATGAAGTTTTGGATCAGTTTTGGAGCATGGTAAAAATGAGAGGAAGAAGAAACTGTCTAAGGTATCCTGGATCGATCTGAAGTGAATTTTAGATCGATCTGACTTCCGAATTAATCTGACGAAGTCGCTGATAGAATGGAGTTTTGGCCCTTTAGGGTATTTTCAATCTTTGTTCACGGTGGTTGCTCCCCAGAATGTTACCAGAACATGGAGGATCGCTTTCGAGTGTTCAAGACCCTCGCGAACTCTTGGATTTAATGAAGCCTACTTTAAGTTGGAATCTGGCCCAAAAGGAAGTGTTCTTCAATAAGGACACTTATGCATGAAGAATTTTACTTCATGGGCATGATGAAAATGCATTTTATTTCATTTTATTTTTCCATTAATTAGATATTTATTTGCTTGTTTGTCTCATTATTTTATGTCATGTTGAATAATTCGTGTGCTAGTTAATTGGATAATTAGGAAAACCCAATTTTCTGGACAACATGGAATATTATTTTTAGAGCGGCCTAGATTATTATTTTATCCAAAAATTTGTGTTTAATTTGAACTTTTTTAAATTGAATTAATTCAGAGTAATTAAATTTAAGGGTATCAACTAAAATTGAGATATTTGGATTTCTATTTTTGAAAATTTTAAATTTTACTTTAAGAAAAATTAAAATGTCAGATCGAGATATTTAATTCATAGAAGTAAATTTGGAAATTACCAAAGATTTAAATTCAGTCTTTTGGAATTGAATAAATTATTTCGAAGCCCTCAAGTTTTTCAAAATACTAAGTGGGAGAGGGTTTTCAACAGAAAACCAACGGTCTCCATTAGTGTTTTCATGAATCGAGATATGATTAATTCCTCTAGTTAGTTAGGTTGGCCCCCCTACGGATGGAATAAATCAAGGCATAAAGGAATCATTAAAACTCTTATGTGATAATTCTAAGAAGTTGAATGTAAGTGAGTTCGATCCGTCCCCCCACAAGGAGAAGTTAATCACGAGTGGGTTCTATTTTCAGGAAAGAACCGGTGGTATACACTTGGACATAATTAACTATATCCTCCCTAAAATTGTGATAAAGTGGTCCAGTTATTTGTATAATTCATAGAGTAGGGCACACACACAACAAAATCTATTTAGTCCAAATTTTATCTTGATTAAATTAAGTGAACCTAGACGTGCAAGATATTGGAAACTAAATTGAAGCCAACAAATCACAAACTAAAGAAGAAAGGAAATGAGAAAAAATCTCTTCTGGGAAAAATCTATATTTCAGCACTATTTACAACTCAGTATTACAAAAGACCACTGTTCTAAAAAACTCGCCTAGGCTTGAGGCTTGGGAGAAACGCCCCGCCTTAAGATTTTGACACCTTATGCTTGGTAAAACCCTTAAGGCGTACTTTTTCTCTAAAAACAACAATGCTTTAGTGAAACAATATCGCCTTTTAAAGATTTTTTTACAAACCGGACCATTATCTCATCCAAAATAATCAAATAGTCTTTTTATTTGCAAATATTCAGACATATTTTTATGATATGTACAATTTTAGTATTTTAATAGCCTTGTTGTGGTTAAAAAATATTAAAATATATTAAAAAGACCTAAACGCCTTTTCACGCATTTTTACGCTAAGGCCCGCCTAGGCTTCTAAGGCTTAAGGCTTGGCCTCCACGCCCCGCGTATTTTTTAACCTTGCAAAAGACATATGTAGGCTTACAAAACTTAGATCTCCACTAAGAGATGCAGTAATGTATTCAATTCCAATTATCAATAACAAGAAATACAAATCTAAAAAAGCCCCACATCAAGATCCACTCACCTCAGTGTCCACCGATCAGCCTTAGGAAACCGTATTTATATATTTAGTAGTGGGGAATTAACTCCATAAGGTTATGAATAAGGATAATGTTCTTTGTGGTTTGGTAAAGTGATTTCAAATCATCCAATGGATTTGTATTTAAAAAACAAAAGCACTAAAATATACCTAAAAGTCTTGGCTTAAAATGCAGGTCCGCATATCAATAAATAGGGAGAAAAATCTCCAAGAGAGTGGCATGAAAGATTGCATTTTAAATGAGTACTAATTCGAACGAAGGTACATCTCGTTCGAACAAAGTACCCTTTATCGTTCGAATATACATCAAACGACAGATTTAACGAGATTCTAGAGCCTACCAAAGGACATGACAATCAATCTCGTTCGAACGAAGTTGAATCTGTTCTAATGAGGTATAGGAATCGTTCGAATGACATCCAAAAGTTGTTGTTAATAACTTAGCGATATTTTTAAAAAATATTTTGGAAAAATATTTTAAGTTTACAAACTCTTTAAAATACCCCTGAATGAAAATATGATACAGAAATAACCTTATGAATCTTTTCCAATAAATGTATTGGTGATCGATCTTCGATTGTTGCATTCGATCACTAATTCATCTTCACTTGAAGTCTTGATAATGTTCATGATCGTTAAGTGGAGTGGAACGGGATAAGCCAAACTAAAATAGATGATGAACAAATATAAATCTTGATATTACAAATCTACCTCTTTAGCTATTCCGATACAAAAAAAAATTGAAAACAAATAACCCATAAGACAAGTTCAACTAAGTCCCACCCAAACCTGAAAGGAAAAAGAGACATGTGACATTATCTTCACCTGAAAATCTTCATCATTTAGTCCATGAAATCATTAAGGCAGAAAAAAACTACACCCACGAAGAAAGAGAAATAACGTGATTCATAAAGTTTAAAAATATATAAAAACTCTACCTCAATATGTTCTCCCCCTATCACCTGTGGACATCTGGGTCAGATTCCTCCGGTGCAAGCCCGACCCTAAAGTCGGGATGATGAGGAGAAGGAGGAAAATGCATCCCTCTCTCTCTCTCCCTTTCTTTTTATGTACATGTAGGTGATTCGAGGATATTGATATCTTATTTCACCACTCGTGTCGGCATCTTTGCGGTCTGCCTTGGATATAAAATTGGTCGTCATCAAATGGAGATAGCACGAAGAGATGGAGTTGCCAACCTCTTTTACTCAAATAAACTAAAAGAATGTCTTTGCCTAGAGACAACTACATCATGGTCAAGCTGATGCATATAAAACCAAGTGATTCGAAGGTCTAGGGACTAAGTTACGGAATGGGAAGGTGTTAGGCACACATTCCGTCCTTTCGGTCTCTCATAGGCTATGTTAATCTTCTCTTTTTTCCGTTGTGATGTGTGTGTACATGTATAAAACATAAATAGTGGCAGAATGAAATTTTTTTACTCACGTCATGATATGGACGGAGCGGACACATCCACATGAGTGTACTCAAAAATAATTACGAACATATGATATAAGTGTTCGTCAAATCACAAATCGCTATGGAAAAGTGAATGCGTATGCTAGACGAGATAAAAATATGTAGGAGTCCAAGATTCACAAATTAGATATAATAGAATATAAGAGACATGGAATATAAAAGGATGACTCAAATCTCGAGATTGGCCCAATACGCCTATGTAGCCCAAGGGGCATCAAACTCCACGTAGTTCAAAAATAGCATACTGGTGGGTTTCAACCCATAATTCCAAATGTAGGACTACTCTTTGAGTTTTTTTAAAGTAAAATGCGTTCAAGTGTGAAACTGTGAGAAAATAGTGAACTCTTACTTTTGGAATTTATGAATAAACCCTCCTGTTGTCTTTTGGGGGTTTTTATTAAAATAAGTTGTGTGCAATACTAATAGTAAAAAAGTGAATATTATTTCATGTGAGATAACAAAACAAAACTATAAGATACCACAAAATGAGAATAAAAGTGAATAATAACACTAAAATGCATAAGATAGAAAAAGGTATGAGGAATGGACCTCCTTATAGATCTTCATTGCTGAATTTCGAATGTATCTAGGTTGGTTTTGTAGTAGTATGAAAGTGATATGATAGGGTGACGTGAATGAATAAGTGTGGTAAGAAAGTGAGGTGAGGGAATGATGGAAAATGGACTTTTTGGGAAAGGAGAAGGCTCTGATTTTGCCAGAATGTTTGTTGACAGCTGAAAGGGGCCTCCCTTAAGGGTGAGGTCATGAGCCATTTATATAGTGCCATTTAGGGTTAGATAGTGCCGAGCAGCATGGCCTCTGGCTTTCCTATCATCATAGAGACTGCCTTGTTGGGCAAGGAAATTACACCTTGCCAATAGGCACGGGGTCTAGGATGCCTATAGGCAATTCGAAACGGACTTTTTTTTTAAAGATAGGCATAAAATCCAAAACATAAGTTCGAATCGTGCATGACTGGGATCATTAGAAAGATAATTTAGATCCTTCTAAGAATTCATTGAGCCACTCCCAGGTCCGAGTGTTAACCAAAGTCAAACGAAACTCGAAAGTGCCTAATGAGCTCTGGACAAGGGGGTTTCGGAGGAAAATGGGTTATTTGTGCAAAGTGTGATTCCTATTCATGAGTGGCATGGGTCGTTGGTTTAATGGGACCCTAAAGATAATCTTATGATTATAGATAAATCCCATTTCTAAAAGAGGAAGATTAGAGAGAACCAGACGAGCAAACTCTGCGGTTAAAGGGGCCAAGAAGCCAGGAGACTCTTCGAAGAAGAATAATTTTTCTTTTTCTTTTTTGTGCTTGTTCAATTTATATATTTAGAGATATATATTGTAACTTTAGAATTTTAATGTTTTGTAATTTAAAGGTGAGGTAAAATGGTATCCACGAGGAACCAAGTCTAGCATGGCTTGGAAGAGCTCTCATGCTCTTCTAAGAGGGAACTTCCGAGGGAATTAGTTTGGAGGATTGAAATGCAAGGCAACGTTAAGTCTTGACTTAACCATTCTAAGAACACTCGGTACAACATCGATGGATCATAATTCGAGAGTGCTTACCCAGAACAACCATGAGTTTCATTCCACATTGGGCCTAGAGCCAAACAACCCTTTACCAAAAGTAATATCTTCCCTGAGTGATGTCATTCGTGATCTATTTGTTGTCCAATCCAAACTTGAGTAAAACATAGTGGTTTGGGGATTGCCAAATGATTTGGGGACTAACCACTGATATGGCAACCAAAGCTATTTATTGGCATTTAATTCTTATGACATAGGGGGCATGCTGACACATCCTTGTATTTAGTGCTAATGACATAAAGGTACTAAGATATGTATTTTCACATCAATTCAGCATCAGGACACTCTAGTGATTTAAGTGACTATATAGGCTTCTCATCCACTTCAAGAGAAAGTTTGTTCATTCACACTGGAGAGATATTTTCCTGAGATTAAAAGAGAGACCAAGAGTTATTACAACTAGAGCATATTATTCAACACCATTAACATCTTTCTAGATCTTTTACTACCATTTATTACTGAGATTCTTGTGTGTGTGGGACCTTGGTGTTGGAGCTTCCTACTAGGGGTGTGTCTTAGATTGCTTGCCTTTCTTTTCCTATTAACTGAGTTACTTTTGAGGTTCATTTATTGTTGAAGTCTGAATTATACATGAGTGATTTTGTGAGTTCAATCTTGAGTGTTTGATCTTTATATATTGGAGTCCATTTCATCATTGTTGACAATACTTTGTTAGTGATTTATTACCATCTTAATAGATGTTACACCTCTATTTGTTTTATAACCCCGGCCTTAAGAGAACTCCCCTCTTACATTTGATGACTCCACTAAGGAGATATGCTTTTAGTAGGATGGCCCAAGATAATGTTAATTGGGTTCTTAAATTTAATGAGATTCTACAAAGAGAAGAGTTCGAGGTTAGGGAACAACGTGAAGCCCCTAGATTTGGTATACCTCGGGTGGAGGTCCCTCACATACAATCGACCTCAGAAGTTCCCACGATCACACATGCCTCCATGAGCACTATGACGTGGCCAGTCCAGATGACCCATCTCATGGACAATTTATGGAGTTTTTACAAACGCCCACAACGACAACTGATTTTAGGGCTACTATGGACCCCAATTATTTTGTTACTCCTATGGCGCAAGTGGCCCTAACATTTCCTCAGGCGTAGCTCCCATAAAAATCGTTTCCACTGTTGTACCAACTATGGGAACATCCATCGTAGTTCATCTTACACCTATGGCCTTCCCTCACCTTGTTTAATGGTTGAGGATATAAACAAGGATATTTTGAAAATGATAGCTTCCTCACAGATAACAAGCAAGGCAACTTCAGTGTATGGTGATTTTCATACTTCTTACCTAGAGGAGTACAACGATGAGACATACCCCAAAGATTTTGTGCCTCTAATTTTTAAAAAATACATTAGGAAAGGAGGGAAGCCAAAAGAACACAAAAAATGGGTTGTGAAGAACTTAAGGATGACTACAATAACAAGAAGCAATAATTGAGGGAAGTCTCCAAATCTTTCACAGATAAAGCCTACTCTTGGTATATCCACTTACTTCTAGGAGTGTGGCCACTTAGGAAAAGACGCATATTTTTTTTTAGAAGTTTTTTTTGGCAGAGGATGAGTTCACCCTCACTCAATTGGAAATGGAGAAACAACGGCTAGGGGAGGAGGTGTTGGTATACATCAGGAGGTTTAGAGAAACATCTCTCGGTGTGAGAAAGGACTCTAGAGAGTCCAAGCTGCTCCAACTCTGTGCAGAGGGTTCGCTCCCAGAATATATTTGCGACTTAATAAATGAGACTCGTAAGGGAACCTTTGCAATGTTTTTAAAGTGTGTAAGGAACATTTATTTGGTTGTTAGCCCAAGCCCCATCATTTTACCATTTATGTTCAGACCAAAAGTTGTAGTGAGAAGAGAACAAGCCCCACGAGTGGGCTATACAGAGTGAGGAGAAGAAGCTGGAGAGGGGAAGAGGAGGGACAATAAAAGAAAGTTTGGGAGAGATAGAGAGGGCCCACCCTAGTTGTCTTGCATAGTTAAGGAGGTTATTAATTGTTACAAAACTATGTTACGTGGAGGGGAAGTTTATGAACCCAAGGATGCTCCTCAAAATGAGCCAGGATAGGATATCCAAGTTGACCCCAAATATTTCCATGTTCATTAACGTGTTTTCCACCCAAAAAACTCATATTTTACCTTGAGGAGAATTATAAACAAGCACTAGTTAGCTAGAATGCTGCAAATTCCACAAGGAGATGTTAATGAAAACCCATTATCATACTAAGGAGAAAACCTAACGTTGTCTTATGATGAGTAAGATGAAGAAGGAATTAGGGGATTGAGAAGAAAGTAGGAGGAGTTTTAAGTATCTCATGAAGATTGCACAATCGAGATGGAAATTATGGTGATTGCCTATGATGAAGTGAGCGATTGAGATATGGAAGAACTTTAAAACGTAGAAGTTTATATGGTGGAACCTAACTTGGAATAACAAGTTGTGTCACAATCCCCAAAATTCGCGTGATTTATCGATTAGGTGGGGATGTTTATGGTGAGCAACCTTGAAATAACCCAAGCAATACTGGATATTAGAAATAAGAATGCAGGACCCTCGTTGAGGTTGAGGGGTCCAATGGCCAGGCTGGTGGTAAAGTTTATGTCTGAGATAACTTTCTTTGATATAGATAGGGCAGTGAGGTTTCCTTATAACAGACTATTATATGTCACAACGAGCATGAACGGAGTGTGTTTCTCAAGAGAATTGATGGATAGAGGTGTCTCTTTAAACATTATGCCTATCATCTCATTTTATGCATCTAACATTTTTTAGGTAAGGCTAAAACTAATTGTATACACCCCATCTTAGGACACCCAAAGTACTTCCTTAGGTTCTTAGCACTCATCCCTTCATCATAAGATCTAGGTCATACTCTGAGTACTGATCTAGAGGCCATCGGGCGCTCCCAGGCCCCATTTGACTTCAATCAAGTCTCCACCTGATTAAAACTCAATGAATTCTTTAAAGGATCTGAATCCCCTTTCTAATGGTCTTTACCGTGCGTGAATTGACGTCACAATCCGTATGAACAATTTATTTTACTCTGAGCACTAATCTTAAGGCCACCGGACACTCCTGAACTCTATTTAACTCCATTTAACTCTCCTATCTGAGAAAAGATCAAGAAATCTTCAAAGGGGTCTAAATTCCCTTTCCAACAGTCCATCTCGTGCACGAATCGGCCTTACAGTTTGATCAAACGACACTTTTTACTTTTAAGTGTCATTAGTCTCTATGGGCCCCGTTTGACCTTAGTCCATTCTCCAAATCAAGTGAATCTCAATGAAATATCGAAAAGTATTAAATTTTTTTTCCAACGGTCCATCCCGCGTGTTAATCGGCCTTATAGTTCAGATGAACGATCTATTTTCCTCTGAAAACCTCCCGTTTAGAGACCATCGGGTGCTTTCGAGCACCTTTTGAATTTGGTCAACTACCTAACTCGAGATTGTCTCAATGGATTCTTAAAGGAATCAAAATTCCATTTCCAATGATCTGCCCCGTGCTCGATTTGGGCTTACAGTTTGTAATTTTTGCCTATTTTTTCAAAAAGTCCGTTATGGACTGCCTATAGGCACCCCAGACACGCTGACTTTAGGCAAGGTGTACTTTTCCTTGACTCGCAAGGTAGGCCCTATGTCGATAGGCAATCCAGGGTCCATGCCGATACGTAACCCCCTTGTCCCTCCCTGAAAACCCCTCTCAAAAAATCAAAGAATATTCTCCTTGTAATAAAAATATTTCCCTTTCCCAAAAAGTCCATTTTCCCACATTCTCTTACCTAACCTCCTTACCCCACCTGGTAATTCATCCCACCCCTCTATATCACTTTCATACCACTTTAAAATCAGCACACTTGAATTCCGAAGTCAACAACAAGCATCCATAAGGAGGTCTATTTCTCAACCCCTTTCTCTAATATATCCATTTTAGAGTTATTCATCTTATTTATATTTTGTTCTTTTTTTCATTATATCACTAATCTCTACTCTTTATTATAAGTATTGCACATAACCTAATTTCTTAAAACCCCCCAAAAAAGACAAAAAGAGGGATTATCCGTAAACTCCAAAAATGAGACTTCCATTATTATATCTTCACTCTTAAAACACATTTTCTTAACATACACAAAAGAGGAGTCCCACATTTGGATTTATGGGTTGAACCTCACCCCTATGCTATTTTCTAACTACGTGGACTTTGATGCCCCTAGGTCTACTTAGGCGTCTTGGACCAATCTCGAGATTCGAGTCCTCCCCTTTTCATTTTATATATCGTCGATATTTTATTTTATCTATCTAATGAGTTATAGACTCCTATATACTTGTGCCTTGTACGACATACACATTCGCTCTTTCACAATGATTTGTGATTTGGTGAACAGTTACATCATATTTTTATCGTTATTTTTGGGTATACTCCCATGGATAAGTCTGCTCCTTCACTTCCATAACGCGAGTTGAAGGAATCCATTATTCCATCACTTATATTATACACATGTACATACACATCATGGAGTTAAAAAGGAGAAGATTAACATTATCCCATAAGAGACCGAAAGGGCGGAATGGGTTCCTAACACCTTCCCACTCCATAACTTAGTCCCCGAACCTTTGAACTACTTGGTTTCGCAAGCATCGGTTTGACCTTGATGTCGTTCTCTCAAGGCGGTGACATTCTTTTGCCTATTTTGAGAAAAATAGGTTAGCAACTCTATCTCTTCACATTATCCCCACTTGACGATGGCAGACACTCGTATCTATGCACGTCGCACGTAATTCGACCCCGAATGGCCACACTTATGCCTTTGGTGATTTCTGGGTATGACAACTAAACCCTAAAGTCTATTAGTTACATGAATGTTGGGTTGTGATGGGCAATATAACGTCACATATAAAATTCCATATTATTGAGAGTGCAACTTCATACCACCTACTGATAGGAAGGGTGTGGATGCACAACCATGGTCTTGTTCCCTCAACCTATCATCAATGTACTATCGCAAATGTGAAAGGGACTGAGATAGTAATTTGAGCGACCAAACACATGAGGAGGATCATTTGGTGGACGTTGAGTTTACACAGATCTGTCTAAGGATGTGTGTGTTCTAACACGACATATGGATGGGGTAAGATCACCCTCGATCATAGAAAGGATGGGGTCGATGAACAACCATTTAAAGGAAGGTGCAAGTGGAAGACAGAGAATTGAAGAAGTGAGAAATCCCACTCCCAAGCTCTAAGCTATCTCTAAACAACTGAGAGGTAAGATGAGTCCAATGATTGACCCCAGAGAGCATGAGGTCAAAGGACATAGCGTACTTAGAAAATTTACACGGGTAAGACTAGAGGAAGTTGGTAAAGATAGAAAGAGAAAGGTAGATAGAGAAGTTGAGAAAGTTGAAGAGGTGATAAACCCGGAGTATGAGTGTTTCTAAGTGGATAACCAAGGGAAATTACTTATCATTGACAATTCCAATATCCATAAGTGCATCGAAGAAACGGAGGATGAGCCTGACAACATGACAAATCGCCTAAAGACACAAGTTCAAGAGTTATATTAAATTGACTTGGCTGAGGAGGGACAAGATCCAAAGCCCATCTTCATTTTGAATGACCTAAATACAGAGAAAAGGAGATAATTGATTGAGATCATTCGCAAGTATAGAGATGTTTTTTACTGGAAGTATACTAAGATGACTAGGCTGGATCAAAAAGTGAGCTGCCATAAGTTAAACATTATGCCTTCAGCCATACCGATGAAGAAAGCAACTAGAACCTATAAACTAAAGTTGGATCTTAAGATAATGGAGAAGGTGAAATGGTTACTGATAGTTGGGTTCATCAAGTCGATCCAATATCCTATTCGACTCTCTAGCATTGTGCTAATGGGGAAAAAGGACGAGAATCAAATGCACATCTGCGTTAACTTCAGAGACCTTAATAGAACTTTCCCAAAAGATGATTTCCCTATACCTTCCATTGATATTTTGGTAGATGCAATGGAAATCCATGAGATGTATAGCTTCAAAGAAGGGTATGTGGTCTATAATCAGATCAAGAAGGATCCAATAGATGCAGAGAAAACAACATTTAGAACTCCATTAGGCAACTTTATGTATAATTTTATGCCTTTTGGATTGAAGAATGCTGGGGCAACATAACAAAGAATAATGATAGCCATTTTCCAGCATTTCTTTCATGAAATCTTGGAGTTTTATGTGGATGATTTGGTCATCAAGTCAAAGAAGGAGTCTCACTTAGCTAACCTTAGGAGGGTTTTTAACAGATGCAGGAAATATAAGTTGAAGATGAAACCACAAAAGTGTGATTTTGGGGTTACAAGTAGGTAATTCCTAGGATTTTTAGTTGATCGCCTAGGGGTGCAGTTAGACCAGAACAAGAAGAAATCGATTCTAGAGATTCCTTGCCTAATAATGGCGAAGGATCTCAAAAGTTTCCTAGAAAAAGTATCTTACCTGAGGAGATTTGTGTCAGTTTTAGCTAATATGACTCATCCTTTGATGGACCTAATGTGAAAAAACATGAAGTTCAAATGGGAAGAACCCCATCAAGAAGACTTTGACAAGATTAAGAAGTTGTTGACTTCTCAATAAACTATGATCCCTCTAAGAGCTGGAACACTGCTACAACTCTACCTCACTTCCACTATAAGATCAATTGGCACTTTACTGGCATATGAGATTGATAGTTAAGAAAGACTTGTCTACAATCTGAGTAGAATCATCCATGGCCCAAAGGCTAGGTACACCAATATTGAAAGGCATTATTTGGAAAGTGTGCAATGATAAGACAAGATGCAACAGTTATGAAATCTTCATTTGTTTCCTCTGGCCTTAGGTACGCTAGTATTGGAAGGCATTATTTGGCCTTAGTGATGCACACCTTGCCAATAATATTGAGGTGCTTCAATGCTTATTCTCCATTCACTTGCTTCACCACCAAAGAGAATGTGATAAGTGTAAACTCTTCTTTCAGTCAAATGAGTGTAACTTCGTGGAGACTCGGGAAGATTGGAGACAACCATATAATGATTTTATCAAAGATGGAGTTATTCCCATGGAAAATATGGATGCAATGGGGATCAGAAGGAGTAATCTACGCTTTTATGTTCAAGAGGAGCATCTATGTTGTAGGGGATATTTCAACAGGAATTTGAGATGCATCATAAGAGAGGAAACAACAGAATTCCTAAATCAAGCCCATGAGCTAACTCATATTAGGGGAGCCAAGATATATGAGAACTCATGACTTTGGGCTACTACTGGCCAACTATAGAGAAGAATTCTGCTGAGTTCGTTCGGAAGTGCTAAGCATGTCAACTCCATGAGAATATAATCCATGCTCCTTCGATGGATCTTCACTCATTGTATACTCATTATTTATTCCATACTTAGGCGTTTGACCTGGTAGGGGAAATTAATCCATCTTCGAGGGAAAAGACATGGATAATTGTATCAATGGAGTGTGTCACAAAGTGAGCAGAGGCAATAACACTAAAGAGAGAAAAAATAGGGTTAGTGGAACAATTCATTAGAGAATACATAATATGTCATTTTGGAATTTCAAAGGTTATTTTATCTGATAATAGAACCCATTTTATCACTAAATAAGTGACCTTGCTCATAGATAAATATTGAATTATACACCACACCTCAACAATAGCCTAACCCAATGGAAATGGTCAAGCTGAAGCAATAAATAAGACCTTGGTCAAAATCTTGACCCATATGCTGGAAGACTTCCTAGGAGCTTAGGATGATAAGATACTATAAGTATTGTGGGCCTACTGAATGACCAAGAGGAAGCCAACTGGCTATACACCTTTCTAATTGGTGTATGGACCTGAAGAAATTTTTTAGTGGAACTAGAAGTCCCCTCTACTAGATATGACTTACAAAGTAGCATAATCCCCAAGAGCTGACATGTTCAATTGGAAGCATTAAATGAACACAAAGATAATGCGATGCAACACTTACACATGCACACGAAGCAACTCTCTACGGCATATGATAACTTGAGGCCAATGAAGTTTGTGAAGAGGGACTTAGTATTGAAAGCAGCTGTGAGGCACATCAAAGGGCCCTCATTTCCTAAGTTTTCTGCTAACTTGGAGGGGCCATTTGTGGTGAAAGAAGCACATGAATCAGACTATTTATCAATCTAAAAAATAGAAGAAAATATAATGATGTCCATTTTGAGTTTTATCTTTGAGTTGCTCGTTGTATTTTTTTTCTTATTTCCTTTATTGTTCAAGGTAGAAATGTAAATAGTTGTGAAAAATGTAAATATACAACAAGTTTTATGAACAATACACAGTCACATCATGATGAAAATTTGGAAGTTGAGAAAATATTGAATGAATTGGAATGAGAAAATAGAGTTCTTCTATAAATTGCCTTAGAAAAAAATTACAATTGTTTGAGAATTATTGCCCATGAGTACATGAAGAAAACTAAAAAGGGAGATACAAGAGGACTAAGTCAAGTAGGAGCCATAGGTTCGGGGAAGAGAAAAAGTCCCCATGCAAAGAAAAGGAAGCTTGGAGGCATTCTTGTTGAGCTGCTAAAGATGTTTGAAGCCTTATTTGAACTTGGGTACGCATGTTAACTATGGCCTCTCGCTCGCTAAAAGCTTTGGCTAAAGCCTCTTCAGCAACCATGACCCACTGGTCCATCACCTCCACTAAGGGGTCAAGCTCCTTCAACTAACTTCCTCTACACATTGATCCTCTATGTACTTCCTGTAAAGCTCCCTCTGGCCCTTTAAGCGACCATCCTTTAGCATCTTCATGTGATTTATGAGCTAGCCAAAGTTGAACCCATCTTTGTCCATCTCCTTCAAGTTAATCAAATATTGATTCATTATGGCCCTATCCAAGTTGGCAGTTGGTGTGTGAAGTACCTTATACTCTTGACTCACTTGAGTTTACATTGTATAAGTGCTCATCTAGTTTGGAAATAGTGATAAAATTGAGTCCCTCCCCTAGATACCAAAGATCCTCAGACACTACTATTCAATTTATTACTCTTGTTTGATTGATCAAAGGTATATTCACAAACA
This sequence comes from Sambucus nigra, assembly GCA_949130495.1. NCBI lineage: Eukaryota > Viridiplantae > Streptophyta > Magnoliopsida > Dipsacales > Adoxaceae > Sambucus > Sambucus nigra. The sequence continues at coordinate 238,721,853 of OX422222.1, forward strand.
CTCACACACACTAGGATTGCATACATTGTCCATATTTTGCATTATATTGATTGTGTGTGTGTTGTGTGTGTTAATTTCCCTTAAAACTCTTTTTAATAATTTTTGGGAATTTTTAATGAATTTTAAAAGAATTTTTTCATAAATAAAATTGGGATTAAGAAGTTTTGGGGTCAATCTGTAAATGTTGATTGTTAGTTTTATTTGTTTAAAGTTCACTTGGGTAGAAATCTAAAGCGCTAGAGACTTTAAGGGTGTCTGTGTAATTTCTTTAGATGTGCGTGTGAGGATCAATATTAAGCCTACAGCTGTTGCTTTTCTATTGGTTAAATGTGTGTTTCTTTTAAGAGACAAAATCGGTGTTCATTATCAGCCCTTGGATTGATCTTATCAATGTTCTGCATGCGTCCAGTCTCAATCCCTGTGAACCGCTCTTAGCGGCCAATCAGAAAGCATTTAATCAACCACTTCTCTTAAACCGTTGGATCAAAGTCGATATGGAAAGACCATATCCCAGCCCTTGATTTTGAACCATCTTCTCGATCCTTCTCAGCCCACTATATAAGGAGGCTAACCCTCAGCCTTTGAGAGAATTTTGCCACTTCGTTCAATTCGAGTGAGAAGAGAGAAGAGAGAAAAAAAAAGAGAAACCATAGAGAGAATTAGAAACCATAATTCATCCAAACAGTTTCAAACCCTAACCCTTTTCTAAAAAAATAGTTTACACCAAACACCAACCTGAGTGTTTGAGAGTTTTTTAGTGTTGGTTTGAAAGTTGTGTCGTGGTTCAAACCTCCTCATTTTAAGATCTTATGTCCAACTTAAACATTAGGTCAGATCTGTATTTCTATTTTATATAAATCATAGATCTAATCATTTTATGTTATATTACACCTAGATCTGCATTCTTAGTTTCTCGTCTTGAGAAATCTTTTGTTGATTATTTTTCGTAAATGTTTTCATCTTCAAAATCAACAAAATCATTTGCTATTTCTAGTTCTTTTGAAACAAGACCTTTGACCTAGTTGGAATCACACTTGGCGGTTTTCAATTTCAAAAGTATTTTCAAAATCCTGAAATTGATTAAGATCTTGAAACGTCTTCAGAACAAGATAGTCGTGGATTCCGGGATCATTTTAAAGGTCAAATAAGGTTTTAGTTTTCTAAGAAGAGAGAAACTGAAAATCACAGCATATAGATCTGTTATGTAATTTGCTAAGACTGTTTGTATAAATAAGCGTGAGTGTGTGTGCATGAATGTGTTAGAGTACCATCACAAACACTCACACACTACAACACTGAAAGTGTTGGTAATAAGATCTCAAAACAAGAGCCGACGTAAAGACTGGAACAAAGTGGAAGTTAGCAAACTGGGAGAACCACATCTACAATCAGAACTTCAGAGAAGTTAGAAGGACACCAGTGGGTACATTCCTAAACTTGTATAGGACTGATTTGTATGCATGTGTGTTATATAGTTTGTAACTGATATATTTTGTTTTAGTGGATTTTTGGTTTGTGACTTAGAAGTCACCGTGGATGTTTTCTCAGTTGGGTGAGGTTTTACCATGTTAAAAATCTCTTGTCATTAATCATTCTACATATCCTCATCTCATTCTTGTCGGTGTGCTGATTTAATATTTTAAGTTTTGTTTTTCAAAACTTTTTAACAAATCTTAAACTGATCTCGTGCATGTTTTATTAATCACATCTTGTGATTAAAACTGATTTGATTTAAAGAAAAGAGTTTCCTCAAAAAATAGTTCAGAGTTACTTACATAGTTTAATCTTGTATTAAACGGCTTAAGTAACAGATTTTCAATTGGTATAAGAGCTTTGGAAATCTTTTTAAAAGATCTTTTGTTTCTGAAATTAATTTCTTGAAATCAAAACAATGGACGAGAAAAATGAAAGGTTTGGTAACTTGACCAAACCCCCACTCTTTGATGGAAACAACTTTGCTTACTGGAAGGTAAGAATGGTTGCTTTCATACAAGGGGAGATGATGTCTGGGATATTATTGAAAATGGATATACTTATCCTACTAAACCAGCCACTAAAGGAAGTAATGAGAGGATTAAGAAAGCATTAAGTGAATTCACACAAGAAGAGAAGCAAACGTCTCGAAACAACAACAAAGGCAAGAATGCCATCTTTATGTCTATAAATGAACATGAGTTCAAAAGGATCTCATCTTGTGCCACTTCTAAGGAAGCTTGGAATACACTTATCACTGCACATAAAGGTGACACTAGAGTTAAAGCTGTTAAAACTCAAATGCTTATCCAGCAGTATAACTCTCTAATTATGTCAGATTCTGAATCCTTTGATAACTTTTACATGAAATTGACTGACATTGTGACCAAACTGCATGCTAATGGGATAACATATGACAGACATGAAATTGTATCTAAAATTCTAAGTTCACTACCACAGAAATTTGACATCAAAAGATATGCTATTGAGGAAATGTGTGATTAAAATCTCACTCATGAATTACTCAGAAGTAAACTAAGAACTGTGAAAATGGAATTAGAATTTAAGAAACAAATGACCCAGTCCCATAGGAAACATACTATTTCTAACTTAAGTTTTTACTCTAAGATGATGAAACCTGAGTTTACTATTCCTACTAATGATTCTGATGAGGAATGTGACATAGATAGTTTGGATAATCAAATTGCCTTGATGTCAAAACAATTTAAGAAAATTGTCAAACTAGAAATAAATTGGCAAATAGACAAAGTAAGCCAAATTATCCAACTCATCTTAACTATAAACCTCATGAGAAAGGTCAAGACAAACATCACAAGGACATGAGACCCAAAAAAGACTTCAAGAACATTGAACGTTTTAGATGTGGAAAACTAGGACACATAGCACAAGACTGCAGAGTGAAACTGAACACTGCCAGTAAACATACAAGGGCCAACCTTTCCGAAACATGGGATGATTCAAGTGATTCTGAAAATGAGGAACCTGAATCATCTGATGTTTTTAATCCTTGCATGTCTTTTTTTGCTAAGATAATCTACAATGATGATATGCCTATGTATAAGAATGATGATAATAGCTCTACTTATGTTGTTATGTATCATGCTGCTACTGGTTTAGATGCTTTAATTTCTAAAAATATTGCTAGTTCTACCACGGGGTGTGTGAGTCAAAGGGAAAGAGATAATGACGATGTTAATGGGTGTGTGATTTCAAGAATTAAATCCTTAGGGGTCACTTCACACACCACACCTAGTGATTTGGACACTGAAGACTTCCCTCATATTCACACACTTTATGCGAAAACCATTAAGAAAAGCACGACTAGAGAAGATAGTGAAGGATCTCACTAAGAAACTAGAAGACCTAAGTCTGATGGTTAAACTTAACGTTGAAGAGTATACTACCCAATGTCTAACTCATGAAAATGAAGTTAAAACTTTTGATCAAAAATTGAAGAATTTAATTGAAGAAAATGAAACTCTGGAGAAAAAATATAAAGGGACATTATTAGAATTGGAACAATCTAAAGAAAAGACAGCAACTATTTTCAAAAAAATTGCAAAATTTGAAAATAATTCAAACTGTTTTGATGGTTTTATTGCTGATTCAAAAACCAATTATGATGATCGAACTGGAATAGGGTTTTGCTCAAACTTGAAGACTCAAACTAAAAACTTTGAACTAATTAATTTTGTGTCAGGAGGCAAAAGACCTATGGAAACTTGTCCTGATTTTAATTTTCTGAAAAATGAGTTTGATCAACAATAATCAAAGTTTGATATTGGGGAATCAAGTTTCTCTAAGTGTGAAAGTCCACCTAAGGCTAAATATGTCTGGACCCCAATTAGGAAGAGTGATCTTGCCTTTCAAACTGTACTCCCTAGGAATAAGGTTCAACCCAAAAATACCATGAAACCTATGTTTAAAGACTTTTCTAAGGAGATACCATCCTCGAGCAACTTATATTGCTCTTACTGTGACTTATATGGTCATTGCTTTGAAGGTTGCTACTCTAGACGTTTAGTCAACCTTGTCTATAATACTCCTGTGTACCAAAACTTTAACTATTCTAGGCGAAGTCATAACAATTATGTTCTTCCTAAACAACCAAACAAAAACTCTAACTATATAAAGAGAAAGACCAAACCTAAAAGATCATTTCCAAGAAGGATTCCTAGACACTTTCCTAAACCAATGCTCATGTTGTTCATAAAATTAAACCTCATGCGCAAAACATTTTTCAACAGAAATCTAATGCTCGCAAATTTTATCAAATGAGAGCAAATAAGTGCAAAATGAAAACAAGAGTTGTTTGGGTTATAAAAGAAGAGCTATTACCCCAGATGAAGTGTAATATTGTGATTACTGCTTCAAAAGCTGAACACACTCCCTCTGGTTGGTATTTAGACTCTGGATGTTCAAAGCACATGACTGGGGATGATACTAAACTTTTAAACAAAACCAGCTTTGCTAGAGGAAAAGTTATTTTTGGTGATGGTGTATCATCTCAAATCATTGGTGAAGATACACTCTAAGAAGAAGGATTACCTTTACTTGAAAATGTTCTTCTAGTAAAAGGTCTTAAGGCTAATTTACTTAGTATCTCCCAATTTTGTGACTCAAATCATATTGTCACCTTTTCAAAGAATAATTGCAAAATTTTAAATGAAAAAGGTGGGCGCATAATTACAGGACTCAGGACTCCTGCTAATTTTTATACTGTCCAGAACAGTACTGAGGTCTGTAACATTACCAAAATGGATGATAATGAGATATGGCATAATCGAATGGGTCACATAAATTACGAAAATCTTAGTAGATTGTCTTCACAAGAAATAGTTAGAGGTATTCCTAAGATCAAACATATTTCTAATATTGTCTATGAATCTTGTCAGGAAGGAAAAATTATTAAGGCCCCTCATAAGAAAATCAAAGATATCCTTACCTCTAAAACCTTGGAGCTCATCCATATGGACCTAATGGGTCCCTCTCGAACTGTTAGTCTATGTGGACACAGTTACATTCTTGTTATGGTTGATGACTTCACCAGATTTACTTGGGTAGATTTCTTAAAACAAAAGGCTGATATTTTCCAAACCTTTTTGAAGATTTTACTTCGAATTGAAAATGAGAAAGATACTCAAGTAAATAGAATTCGTAGTGATAGAGGTGGAGAATTCATCGATACTGGTGTTATAGAGTATTGTGACTATAATGGTTACAAATATGAATTTAGTGCTCCTAAGACTCCTCAACATAACGGTATTGCTGAGAGAAAGAATCGTACCCTTCAAGAGATGGCACGTGTTATGATTCATGCCAAGGCTCTACCTAAGTATTTTTGGGTAGAATCTATTCGTACTGCGTGTCACATTATCAATAGGGTCTATCTTAGAAAGAATTCTAAACAAACTCCTTACGAGCTATGGTATGGGAAGAAACCCAATCTTAAGTATCTTAGAACCTTTGGTAGTATGTGTTATGTCTGCAAAGACAGGGAACACTTATCCAAATTTGAGACTCATGGAGATAAAGCTATCTTTCTAGGATATTCTCCCAATAGTAGAGCATACCGTGTCTATAACCTTAGCACTAAGACCTTAATGGAATCCATAAACGTTATTGTAAGTGACACTACTGTAGAGAGTAAGACTAAAGAACCAACTATTGTGGAAGAGTCCAAAAAGTTGTAGAAAATGACTCTCCAGAAATAGATGATTCTTTACCAATTGAGACACCTGAAGTACCTAACTGGGTTTCTAAAGACCATCCCATAGACAACGTTATTGGTAACCCTAGTGACCCTGTTCGTACAAGATCTCAATTAAGAAACTTTGCACATTATGTATGTTTTGTTTCCCTTGTGGAACCAAAGAATGTAAATGATGCATTGAATGATCCTCATTGGATTTCTGCAATATAGGAAGAACTTCTACAATTTGTCATTCATGATGTTTGGTGTCTTGTACATAGGCCTGATCACAAAAAGGTTATTGGCAGACGTTGAATATTTAAAAATAAATCTAATGAAAGTGGGACAATTATTATAAACAAATCCAGGTTAGTTGCTCAAGGATACTCTCAAATTGAAGGAATAGATTTTAATGAGCCCTTTGCTCCTGTTACTCGATTAGAATATGTTCGTCTTCTTTTTGTTATTGCTTGTTACTTATACTTTACGCTTTACTAAATGGATGTCAAATCTGCCTTCCTTAATGTAATATTGACTGAGGAGACCTATGTAGAACAACCAAAAGGGTTCATTGACCCTAAATATCTATATCATGTCTTTCGTCTTAAAAAGGCTTTGTATGGCCTAAAATAAGCGCCAAGAGCTTGGTATGAGCGCCTTTCCAATTTTCTCTTAGATAAAGGTTTTAAGAGAGGTGGAAATGATCAAACCCTTTTTGTCAAATATTTTGACAAACATATTATTATAGCTCAAATTTATGTTGACGATATCATTTTTGGATCAACTTCCCCTTCAGAAGTTAAATCTTTTTCTGAAATTATGCATAAAGAATTTTAAATGTCTCTTATGGGGGAGTTACAATTTTTCTTGGGTCTTAAAGTCAAACAAACTTCAGAAGGATTATTTGTTTCACAATCAAAATATGCTTTAGAAATTGTTAAAAAATTCAGCCTTAAGAGTGCAAAAGATGCTAAAACTCCCATGAATACTACGGTCAAACTATCTAAGGATGAAACTGGTAAATCCATAGATACAACTTTATATCGTAGTATGATAGGAACCCTGATATACCTTACCGCCTCGCATCCTGATATTATGTACGTTGTTTGCATGTGTTCCCGTTATCAAAATAATCCTAAAGAGAGCCATTTAGTTTGTGTTAAAAGAATCATAAAATACATAAAAGGCACTCTAAATTTAGGACTTTGGTACACCAATGATACTCCTAGCACTATAATAGGATACACTGATGCCGATTGGGAAGGGCGTACTGATGATAGTAAGAGAAAATCAGGAGCATGTTACTATATTGGTAATAATTTGGTAGGTTGGAGTAGTAAGAAATAAAACTGCACTTCTTTATCAATAGCTGAATCTGAATATATAGACGCTGGAAGCTGTTGTGCTCAATTACTTTGGCTTAAGAAAATGCTAAGAGATTATGGTATTAAAGAGGAACAACTACATCTCTATTGTGATAATCAAAGCGCGATCAATATCTCTAAAAATCTTGTTCAACACTCGTGAACAAAACACATAAAAATTAGACATCACTTTATACGCGAATTAGTTTAGACTAAGGAATTAGAAATCAATTATCTTTCTACTGATTTGCAGCTCGCAGATATATTTACCAAATCTTTGGATTTCAATTGATTTATTTCTTTGCGTAAATCGATAGGAATGGTTTGTGCTCAATAAACTCTTTGACTTGCATATTTTTGCCTTTGTCCATTTGAGACAAAATGGGGGAGAAATTTGAGTCTTATGAGTTCATTTCTTCTTTACATATTCTAAAAAGCTTGATCTTAGTGATTATTTGAAGGATTCTGTACAGTTACTCTCAACAGATGTAATAGGGTATTGAATTGTAATTTGTTGAGTTATGTAATTTTCTTTTCAAGGATATGGGTAGATAGAATTTTGTATAGGAATAGGTTTTTTTCTCACTTCTATGTAACCCTACGAGTCTAAGATGACTCAAAGGAGATTTTGTCTCATATTTCCAAAGGGCGAGATTAAAGCACCTTTTACTCTTGACTCACTTGAGTCTACATTGTATAAGTGCTCATCTAGTTTGGAAATAGTGACAAAATTGAGTCCCTCCCCTAGACACCAAAGAGCCTCAAACACTACTATTCAATTCAATCCTCTTGTTTGATTGATTAGAGGTATATTCATAAACACTCACACACATTAGGATTGCATACATTGTCCATATTTTGCATTAAATTGATTGTGTGTGTGTTGTGTGTGTTAATTTCCCTTAAAACTTTTTTTAATAATTTTTGGGAATTTTGAATGAATTTTAAAAGAATTTTTTCATAAATAAAATTGGGATTAAGAATTTTTGGGGTTAATCTGTAAATGTTGATTGTTGGTTTTATTTCTTTAAAGTTCACTTGGGTAGAAACCAAAATTGCTAGAGACTTTAAGGGTGTCAGTGTAATTTCTTTAGACGCGCGTGTGAGGATCAATATTAATCTTACACATGTTGCTTTTCTATTGGTTGGATGTGTGTTTCTTTTAAGAGACAAAATCGGTGTTCATTATCAGCCCTTGGATTGATCTTATCAATGTTCTGCATGCATCCAGTCTCAATCCCTATGAATCGCTCTTAGCGGCCAATCAGAAAGCATTTAATCAACCACTTCTCTTAAACCGTTGTGTCAAAGTCAATATGGGAAGACCACATCCCAGCCCTTGATTTTGAACCATCTTCTCGATCCTTCTCAGGCCACTATATAAGGAGGCTAACCCTCAGCCTTTGAGAGACTTTTGCCACTTCGTTCAATTCGAGTGAGAAGAGAGAAGAGAGAAAAAAAAAAGAGAAACCATAGAGAGAATTAGAAACCCTAATTTGTCCAAACAGTTTCAAACCTTAACCCTTTTCAAAAAAAAATAGTTTACACCAAACACCAACCCTGTGTGTTTGAGAGTTTTTGAGTGTTGGTTTGAAAGCTGTTTCGTGGTTCAAACCTCTTCATTTTAAGATCTTGTGTCCAACTTAAACATTAGGTCAGATCTGTATTTCTGTTTTATAGAAATCATAGATATAATCATTTTATGTTATATTACACCTAGATCTGCATTCTTAGTTTCTCGTCTTGAGAAATCTTTTGTTGATTATTTTTGGTAAATGTATTCATCTTCAAAATCAACAAAATCATTTTCTGTTTCTAGTTCTTTTGAAATAAGACCTTTGACCTAGTTGGAATCACACTTGACGGTTTTTAATTTCAAAAGTATTTTCAAAACCCTGAAATTGATTAAGATCTTAAAACATCTTCAGAGCAAGCTAGTCGTGGATTCCGGGATCATTTTAAAAGTCAAATAAGGTTTTAGTTTTCTAAGAAGAGAGAAATTGAAAATCACAGCATATAGATCTGTTATGTAATTTGCTAGGACTATTTGTATAAATAAGCGTGAGTGTGTGTTCATGCATGTGTTACAGCACCATCACAAACACTTACACACTACAACACTGAAAGTGTTGATAATAACATCTCGAAACAAGAGTCGACGTAAAGACTGGAACAAAGTAGAAGTTAATAAACTGGGAGAACCACATCTACAATCAGAACTGCATAGAAGTTAGAAGGACACAAGTGGATACATTCCTAAACTTGTATAGGACTAATTTGTGTGCATGTGTGTTATATTTTTTGTAACTGATGTATTTTGTTTTGTGACTTAGAAGTCATCGTGGATGTTCCTCAGGGTGAGGTTTTACCATGTCAAAAATCTCTTGTCATTAATCTTTCTACATCTCCTCATCTCATTGCTGCTGGTATGCTGATTTAATCTTTTAAGTTTTGTTTTTCAAAACTTGTTAACAAATCTTAAACTGATCTCGTGCATGTTTTATTAAACACATCTTATGATATAAATGGATTTGATTTAAAGAAAAGAGTTTCCTCAAAAAATAGTTCGGAGTTACTTAAATAGTTTAATCTTGAATTAAACGGCTTTAGTAACAGTTTTTCAGTGTGTTTATGATCTCTACAAATAATGGTTGCCACCCCTTAGAGCCTGTAACTCATTATGATGCGATTACTCCTAAGACATTCAAGGGAAAAGGTCTATGCGTGTTGGGAAATTAGTTTCTCTATGATCTTACTATGAACACCTTGGATGAAGGGAGACTACTGAAGATCCAAGAGGAAAAACTCATGAGGGGCCACTCTGGGTAGTGAGAACTCACCCAGATTCACTGTCTACAGGAACATTGGTCATGGATGAGAGTGCACAATTATCTAATGGCGTTAACTTATTAAATTCAAATGACAATACACGCCAAATTTTAATCCTTTAGTCCTAGAACGTGCAACTATGTGATTTAAAACATAAATCAAACCAAGCATGTAATCATAACAGAGTTTCAAGAAGAAAAAAACATTTCGGGTAAAACCTTTTATTCACTTTATAAAATTTATAAATCGCAAGTTACAAATTTTATAAATGAATCTACTATGATTTCTCAAGAATCACAAGATCGAACCTTCCTTCAGTAATGATCCTCATAAAAATCATAAGAACCTCAGTCCTCCGCCTTCAGCAGTGAACCCCACGGGTTTCATAAGTCAGCTATGGATATGCCTTCTCCAAAAAGGTTGTGTATGCAAGGATACAAACTATAGGGTTTAAGCTTAATTCACTCAAATATATCTTGGAAATGCAATTTATGAATCAAAAGGTTTTTCGAACTCAAAAGTTTGAAATCTTTTGCTAAAGGTATGCAGAAATAGTTCTGGCAAAAATCTTAACGAAAATAAACACGAGACGAGTATTTATAAGGCGAACATAAATTTCGAGGCAGCGACTTATTCAAACAACTTTTGAAGCTCGTTTGAATGAGAATAGTAGTTCATTCTAATGATAATGAATCTCGTTCAAATGACCAAGCTATCTTATTTGAAAGTAGTTCAAATGACCTTCAAACGAACTAAAACAGAATGCCCTTGTCTAATGTTCAATCGAAGTAAAATTCAAACGAAACTTTGAACGAAAAGAGGATCTCATTAGAATGAGATTTCCATATCATTTGGACGAGATACACACATTTTGAAAATTTTAAATAAAGAAAAATTGCCTAAATTTTTAAATAAAAAATATTGTTTTCGTTTAATAAAAATTAAACATCCCAAAAAAATTTAAGGAATAATGTAAACTATAAATATAATTATACCTTCATTTATCAAAGATCCTTAAAATTTAGAGATGTTGGATCTTCGAACTTCGTGTTGACTCAAATCAAACGGTAGTGAGATATGTCAAAAACTATGCTAGACTAAACTCTGAGCAAATTATGCTCTTACAAATCACCCCCTTTTTGGCTATTCTGGTATAAGCATAAAACTGAAATCCAAATTATAAATAAATCTCCTAATAAAATTACAATATATTAGTACCCTATCAAACCCTAAAATGGATAGGTACAAGATAGAGTTGTCTTCAAAATAAAGTCTTCGAATCCCCACTTCTTCTTTGTCTTTTCTTGGGTACTTTGTCTTCATTGTGTGTAATCCAAATATGATCTTCCAAAAGTACCTACACACATAAAACAAAAATAATACCCCATGATGAATCGAGTTTGACGTATCAAATAAAATACTTAAAGACAAAATTTCCCCCATAAATAAAACTCGTGTAAATCTACCTTGTAATTTGTTCTCCCCCTTTTATGTTGTCCGAAATAGACAAGGCATAGAAACTAAACATGGAATATAAGTAGCATCAATAATAATAAAAAGATATTATCACAAAAAAATATGAATGAGTAATCATGCAATGATAATCTTAAAAGACACCACAAACTATTTTAGATTTTTTAAATTTTTCAAGAAAAAGAATTTACAAATTCAACACACCATGGAGAAAAATAAAAATAATCAAATCAAGAAAACGAAATGTAGGGGTATGAACATATTCTACAGGTTAATCAACCTTGACAAACATACCATATGTGCACGAAAGGAACGAGAAACCACTAACATAAGAGCTCAAAATCTACCTTAGGTGTAAAAATGGTGAAATCAAGTGAAATTGAATTAAAGTATTCATCTAATCAAGTTTGTGAGTGATTTTCGCACAATTAACGCCCAAAATTTAAGGAGAAAATAGTTACCTTTGGTGGACTAGAAGAAGCTAGCACAACTATTATAGGAAGAAAATCCAAAGCTAGAGACTAAGAAGACTCTGGGAGAGCCTCCTGTAGTAATGAAACGTACCCACCAACACTCACAGAGGGAGCATCTGGACCCTCCCCCATGGAAAGTCTCCGAGCATCCTCGCTCGCACATCTAGAGGAAGTACGCTGAGAATAAGTTAAATCGATCATGGAAGAATGAGGAGCACGAGGTGGTTCAAAAACACATTGTTCAATAATCGAACTTGAGGGAGGATAATATCCAGGTGATTGACGTTCCTAATAAGTAAACAAAATTTAGTCAAGTGTTTAAACAAGAAATTCCACCTTATAAAAAAGTGTTGCATTATTAAACACAGTTACCTTTTGAACTAGAGAAGGATATGGCATTAGAATTGTTTGAGTTGCCTCAATAGCTTCTTGTTCCGTCAAAGGGCTATCTCCTAGAATGATTGGCTCAGAGGAACCATTAGGGGGATGAGATGAACTTGAGGTTGAAGTAAGGGTGGTAATATGTATTTCATATGCATTTTTCTTCACAGACTCTGTGACCGATCCCTTTTTTCTTTGCGAAGGGGCAGAAATTTTCTTTAATGTATAAGCCTGATAACTTATACCTACATGGGAATAAGAGGAAGAAACTTGGGGGATAGGAGGAAAGTCAGGTAGGCTGGGATTGACCTTTCAAAAATCCTAAAAAACATAATTAGCCTCTATACAAACTGCCTCAGCCAACGCCTCATTCACGGGAAGAGTAACCTCAAGAGCGATGCCAGTAAGCTCAGGGGTAACAGAGAGTTGATTTGGACTTGGTGGATTTTCCAATTTTATTTGACTTGGATTTTTGGGGAGTTGGTCAGGAAGCCCCCTCATTGGATGGATATTCGAGAAGAGTGGGGGTGGTAGGTCTTTTAGAGGTATGAGCTTTCTTCTTCCCCTTTATTGGAATATCACTCAATGGCTCATGAAGGGGCAGCTCAGCTAAGGGATCCTTTTGGGTGGTGCTTAGAAGGAACTCAAACCCTAGCACAAAGTTATTTTTCAAACCAAGTTCGTTGGAGGGAAATTTTTGGACTTGTGCATAAATAGGAGGACTTTGACTGAACTCATTAATCATGGAAAGCTGCATCGGCCAATATGTCATCAAAAAGTTACATGTTACATCACTTTTGTTTTGAGACTAGGGATGGTGATTGATACGGCGGAAATATTGCGTATTTCACCCGTTAACCTACGCGTTATTAGCCCCCTCGGGTATCTTATTCCCTATATTTATGCTCGTTAACCAGACAACCCTCGGATTTCTATGTTAACATGTTTTGCAGGGGTTAATTGAACTTTTGTAGGTATTTGGATGCTTAGTGTGAACTTCGGATGCGTTTCGCTCATTTCCGTACGCAACCGCACGCGCAAGGGCATTTTAGTCTTTTGACAGCTTGGGAACCTGGCCCGACATCTACACAGAAGTTGTAGCCCTCCTCGCTAGCTTCGCGTGGCCGTGAACGGTGTGCGATTCCGATGCATAACGACAAAGTTAGGTCGATTTGAGCGACGTTGGATTGTATGCCAAAACAGGGTATTCTGCATACTGCCTGCTTGATCGATCGATCGACCATAAGGGTCGATCGATCGACCCTTCTTATTTTTGCCACGATTACAACGGTCGATCGATCGATCCCCTGTTTTCCCCTGCAGATATTTTCTTTCTTTTATTCCAACTTACTATATAAGTTGGTTTTTGTTGTGAAAACAAAAGGATATAGATAGACTTAGAGATATTCAGATTAGATAGTTTTAGTTAGGGTTTGGTGTGGAGATTTCCTTTCTTCTTCTTCTTGGATTGACAACCCATGGGTTTGTAAGATTGAACTATTCACTTCCTCTCCATTAATCTAGTTTGTTCTTCTTCTCCTTTTGCCTTGTAATTTAGTTTCAATGCTTTCTAACTAGTTTACATGTTTTAATTCTTGCTTTCTTAGTCTAATCAGCATAATTTAGTTTAACTCACCATTCACCCTTAGATAAATAGGGTCGGGATTTCATTTCCGCCATTTTCAGGCCCCTAGCTCCGAAAACTAGGTTTAGTGCAAAATCGCGTTTAATCGAAACCGCGCGTATCAAAGTTGGATTGCTAAGCGTTTATCTTTCTTTGTCACGCAACGTTAGAGTTTATAGCGACAATCCGAGTTTAATCCGCGTGCGACCATTTTTCAGTTAAATTTTTTATCTCGCAACTTTGGGTTAAATTTCTTCTTGTGTGATGTTTATGCTTAATTGTAAATGCTCGATTAGATTGCTTTCGAGCCTTAACTCTAGTTAGTAGTTGTTTCGATCCGTTTGGTAGAATGCGATCCCGATCCTCGCTTTACTTTCCTTTAGCGTTAACTTATTCTTTTCTTTTGTTACCATAACCACCTATTACCTTTTACACTTTTATTCGTGAAGTAATTAAACAATTAACATCTAAAATTTAATAACTCCCTGTGGATTCTCGATACCCGACTTACCGCTCTACTTGCTTGTCAAGTGTAGTTGTAGTTTAGGTTCTTTTGCATGTCGAGCGGGAACCGAAATCAACGATAGTGTCCTTACACGAACACTCGGTTTCCCTCGCGTCAAAATGGCGCCGTTGCCGGGGACTTTGACTGAACTCATTAATCATGGAAAGATGCATCGGCCAATATGTCATCAAAAAGTTACATGTTACATCACTTTTGTTTTGAGACTAGGGATGGTGATCTTGCCACTTATTCCTCACACAGCACCCAAGTAGCAATTGTTTTATAGTTTGAGCAGGCTTGGGAAAAGGTTTCTTTATCGCGAGAACTCTGGAAGACTGGACAAGGGGCACCTTGGTCATACCTAAAGTGATAAGAACACCTATTTAGATTGTAGCTTTTGAAATAAGTTCCCCACTCTGTGAAGGAAGGTAGAAAGTCAGGGGTTCTTCTAAAGCCATCTCCTCCTTTGCAATTTCAACTTAAATCAAAGGGTCTGGAGGAAAAAAAACCGCGTGTGAGCATAAGACTCATCACTATAAGGCATAGGGATGAAGGAGGAGTACCGAACAATGATAAGGAGTATGTCCTTGCGGCTTTATTTTTTATTCTGGCATAGAAGGCGATAGGGATTGAAGGCATTGATGGGAAAAGGTACCTCGACACGAAAAATATTTGGGAGACTTGTGTAAAGGAAACCAGTCAATAGAAAAGTATTGGCAAAGCTGTCAACGTTATACTTGCCTAAACTGTGTTCCATACCCAGGTTTGTCCTGTCAACCCAAGTGTAGAGAGAACCCAAGGTTAGAGTAGCAAGAAGAATTTTGGCTCCCCTCACAAGCCTTACAAAAATATTGATAAAATCTTTCTTTGGCTAGTAATTTGGCTTCCTAGTAAGGAGTAAATGATAAAGAACACACAAAATGTAGGCAGGAAACTCCAAGGGGGAGCTTTTACACTCTGCATAAGTTACTTCAGTTGTGGACCCTTCTTTTAGAGGATGTGTGTGGAAGAAGTAGTGATCGAAGGGGTAAATGTGTCTTTGTTGGAACCACCAACACAACAATGACAGATCTAGTCCAACTCAGAATGAACAGTAGTCTCCTCAGCATCTAGAGCTTTATTAGAATAAGTTGAAGCACCAGCAGGCTCAAGCCCCCAACAACTCACAAACGTCTTCTAAGGTGATTGTAAACTCACTCCAGACAGCGATGAAGGTATGGGAAATGATATTCCAATGAGAAACCAAAATTTGTAGTGCAACATTATGCTTGGATAGAGTGAAGTCCCCAAACCATTATTCAGGGTTGAGACTTACCTTGAAAAGGACTTCAGTGTAAGTAGCTTGGATGTAGTAGGACCAAGTTAAGAAACAGCCCGAGTGATCTCCTATCACCTCAAAATCTATCTGAGAATAAAAAAAGTCTCCATGGTCTAGGTGAAAGCATAGAGTCTCTTCTGGGTCCAGAAATCCCCTAGCCTCCTTATTTGTGACCTCATCACCCCAACTCATAGGATCCCACATGGCAGTGAGTTGAGTAAAAAATGCCTTGCACTCAATAATAAATTTTTCACCCTTGTCAAAAAAGGTGAACGATGGTAGGAAAAGAGTTGTTCTTAGTGTGCCACCACAATGGCAGGGGTATCTTGGCAGAAATCACGAATTAACCTCTAAGGCGTTACTTGAAGAACTTATGTATATGTTTTGAAAGGTGTGGGAAAGTGTTTAAAGCATTAGAGAGGATGAGAGAAGGCTGAAAGAGATGGAGGACAGTGGAAAAGGAGGATTCAGTGGAGGTTGCAATTTTTTCTTTCTCTAGAAAGCTTTGAGCTCTGACATGGGAAAAGTGAAGAAGAGAATAAAAATAAAATGTTTAAGTCTTTAGGAGGAAAAATCCTCATGTAAATTCAAAGTCTCGTTTGGGATTTTCCATACATGGGAAGAGGCAAAGGTATGATGATGTTTGGGTTGTCAGTACTGACATTAATCATTTCCAGTTGACATGTGAAACTTTGGGGGCACCTGTGGTTGTGGGATGTCAATGAGCGCACGAGTGAAGGAGAGGGAAAAAGAAGCTTATAGGTGAAGAAAAGATTTTGGTGCCAGTTTTGGCTTAAAGGGACTCTTCCTTGAAAAAATTCAAAAAGTTAAATTCACTAAGCTACCTCGCTGAGAAGTCCACTCACTCCTACGAGAGAAAGAGAACATAATAGATGATTTAAAAGATAGGAGAAAGAGCACACATGAGATGATTTGAAAGAATGAAGGTTTTTCAGATAGAGATATTTTGTGCAGACATTTCCTAGCACCACAAAAAATTTCCCGATAAAGGGGAAAATTAGGACGAGCCTAAAGGTAATCTAATGATTATAGATAACTCCCCTACCTAATAGAGGAAGATTAGAGAGAGCCAAGCGAGCAGACTCAGGAGTTAGAGGGGGCAAAGAAGCTAGGAGACCAATTGAAGAAGCACAATTTTTCTTTCTTTTGTACTTGTTCAATTTATGTATATATATATGTATATTGTAACTTCATATTTGTAATGTTTTGTAATGTAAGGGTGAGGTTAAACAGTATCCATGAGGGACCAAGTCTAGCAGGCTTTGGGAGAGCTCTCATGCTCTATCGAACGACCTTACCAAGGGAACCTCTGAGGAAACTGGTTTAGAGGGTCAACTTTAAGTCTTGACTTAACCATTTTAGACACACCCGGTACAACACCGAAGGATCATAATCCGAGAGATTTTCCATAACAACCATGAGTTTTATTCCACATTGGGCCTAGAGCCAGACAACCATTTGCCAAAAATATCATTTGTCCTGAGTGATGTCACGCGTGATCTATCTATTGTCCAATCCAAACTTCAGTAAACCGTAGTGGTTTGGGGGCTCTCAAACGGTTTAAGGACTCACCACGGGCATGGCAGCTAATAAAGATGACTTTTCGGTATGTTTATCCCCGACAACGGCGCCATTTGATAGAAATGACTTTTCGGTGTATTTTTTCGTCGTTGCTTGAAAAGCTCCTCTAATCAAAATCCTCAAATACCTACAAAATAATAACAATCTTAAGTGTAGAGGTAAGTAAGGGTATCAATCCACATCAACGGGGTAAGCTAGAGACAAACTCAATTGTAATTCAATTTTATTTTCTTTTTGGGCTTTCACTTTTTCTATTTTTTTTAGCTTTTTCAAATATTAAAACAATTAGGTGAGGTGAGATGAAATAACACTAAACTAAAATGGAAAATCAAATTACAAACTAAAAAGTGACCAAAATGGAAAATAAAGTCTAACACTAAAATAAGAGATAAAATGAGGTAAATAAATTTGAGAACAATCAAGGAGTGAAATTACACCACAAATTTTAGCTATTCTAATTAATTAATTTAATTAATTGAATTCTCCCAAATTAAAATCAAACTTACAAAATAAACTCTCGTTGCAAATATAATTTTAATTGTAACATTTTAGAAAATTAATTAACACACCACAACTCTAGAAAAATAGATCTACACTCATTTTAATTAATCACCTGCTAGGATCGATCAATTAAAATTTATGTAAATCTTAGAAAATATATTTAGAGTTGAAATTCATGTAATAATACCCCACTTAAGAAACTCCTATCTCTAGTTCGAATCTAAAAAGAAACCCCACTTAACATTCAAAGGAAATTTTCAAGTAATCAAACTAATTAAACTAAAATAGCATCAAATAAGGGTTTCCTCCCACCCCTTGAAAGGGCATTTAGCCCAACATGGTATGGAATTTGATAAATTAATAATCAAAGGCATATAAAATAAATTAGAAGAGAAGAACAATCAAACCAAATCTCTTTGAGTGAAATTGGACTTCAATCCTTGAATTTGCAATTCATATCCCTCCAATTGAGCATCCAAGTGATTTTCAATTAAATAATCATTCAATTAAATCTCTTACAAAATTTAACCTCACAAATATCTAACAAAAATAAAAGTATTTACAAAATGGTGTTTATCCTAATTTATTTTCTACGCTAAACTATCTCTAACTCTCTCTAAAAATTTATTCTAAAGCCTCCTCTCAAATGGGGTCTTCCATTCTTTAAATAGTAGGCATGGAGCATGGGGTAAAAATGGGAGGACAAGGGTGCATGGGATATATAAGGTATTTGGGTGAGGATATCTAGAGAATTATGTACACATGTGCATGGGTAAGAGGTGAGGTCATGTGGGAAGTGTGGTGGTGAGGATAAAATCAAATTTGGTTTGAGGGGTACTTTGGTAAAATGGATTTAAATGGGGAATAAAACATGTGGGCATTTAAACTTATTTGGTTTTGTCTTGTTTGGTTTGGAATTGTTTTAGCAGGAGGCACGATTTTGGACAAGGGGGTAAAACGGTGAAATGGGTCTTGAGTTTAGCTTGGATAGTAGTCGGGTGGAGCAAGGGTTGGACAGGGTCGGTTTGGGAATTGGTTCGAAGGTGAGGCTGGGGGTGCGACCGGGTTTGGCCGTCAGGTGGAGGGTTGGTGGGATTGGGGTGGATCGGGGTAAGTTGTAGGTGGGTCTCGCCGGAAGTCGACAGAGGGTCGTCGGCGCTATTGGGGATCGGGTATAGTGTGAGGCTGGGGTGAGGTGGAGGCGATTTGGAAAGGGGGTGAGGTCGGATACGAGTTTTGGGGTAGATGACGGCGGGTTAAAGGGTTGGGGCGGCTCTGAGTTGAGGTTTTCCGATCGCAGATGCTATCGCCGAGGCAGATCGGGATTCACGCCGGCAGGAATGGCTACGTGGACAGGGGTTTGAGAGTTCGCGAGTTAGCTCTGGAAGGAGACCAGGTTAGTTCGGCGTTGGAGCGGTTTTTCAGCGGGTAGGCGGGTGGACATGTCCGGTGGGTCAAGCTCTGGGTTAGATCGGAGGAGTGAGGTCGGAGCTATAAGGTGGAGTTTGGACTTGTTAATAGAGGATGAGGAAAGAGAGTGGAGGTGTAGGGAAGAAGATGAATAAAGGGATAAGGTGTGGTGGGGTGTATAGGAAGTAGGGGTGAGGGTGAGGGGTTGGTTGTGTTTAACTTATGACCGCTAAAAAAAATATCTAACTAAAATAAAAATTAATAAAATAAAATAAAAACCTAAAAAATAAAATCCTATTCTAAAATAAAACAAAGACTCAAATAAAAATTAAAACTAAAAAGAAAAAAAGAAAAAGAAAAATTTATTAAACTAAAAACAAAAATCCTAAAAAATGTAAAATCTAATAAATCTAAAAATAAAATGAAATCCTAAAGTTCTAATCCTAATCAAATAAAAACAAATAAAAATCAAAATAAAATGAAATTATACTAATAAAGATAAACTAGAAAAATAGAAAACAAAACCTATAAAATACTAAATAAATCCAAAATAAATACTAAAAATAAAACGACTCAAACTAAAAATATAAAAAAATATAAAAGGGCACAACCTAAACATACACGGGGTACGAGGTAGGTTTAGGCTCGGTTTAGGGTAGGCTAGGATACAGGACAATGGTATTTAGCTCCATTCAATGCGCATTTGCCTTGATATATAGCTTTTGACACCGCAAACGGACATTTGACCTACAAGATAAACATTTAGGCACATAAGACCCATATTAACGAGAATTAGCAACTAAAGTACGTCTATTCGGGGTATAAAATGTACAGTTTTGGGTGCTTATCACACCACCCCCGCTAGTCCTCGAACAATAAGATAAAGAGAAAGAGAAAGATAAGTAACCAAAAGTGTACCACTTTCGTGGGCACTTGCGATTGCACTTAGCATGTGCAACAAGCCTTTAAACCTATAGGTTGCCCTACAGGACGAGTTGTGTCTCATGAGGGTTTACAGGGAATATACCAACAATATTCTTATTTGCAAAAATTTATTGAAAGGTAGTCAATCTCTTATTAGACATAGAATAATCACACAATCCATAATGAGAGAAATGATGTGAGAAATACAAGTTAGAATGTGTAAAAAGTTTAGCTACGTAAATACACAAGGCACATCCTTCCTATAACTCAACGTGTGTAGTGTGAATCAGGTAAAACAGGTCGAGTATCACAAGAGTAATTCCTAGATTGACTTTTCGGAATCAAAGCTTCAACTTCACTGGATATATCTCTCTCAAACGAACTCTCGAGATATGGGTTAGTGTATCACTCTTGTATGTGAGGAGGTGAGTAAATGTAAGCAAGTTCAAACACCTCACACACACATAAGAAATAACATACATCTAGAAAGAAAAATGATCTCATGAAAGAATTTTTAATCACTATAATGAGAACGTCGAGTTATTCACCAGATTGACTTTCATTTGCCTGAACACCTAGGGGAAATATGGATGTTTAAGGGTGAGGGTAAAATGAAATGGGAAAGATTATATAAGGTAGGATGGAATAGAATGGTGATGGATGAGTGATGAATATGCGATGTGAAATGGATGAAAAATGGATGAGATATAAGAGTGTATACAATTTCGGCACAAATGTCTTTATTACTAACTACAAACTCTATTTCTTTTCTTTTCTCTCTTTTTTCTCTCTTTTTTTCGATTTTTCTTTTCTTTTTCTCTATTTTTTTTTCTTTTTCTTTTTCAAATTTTTTCTTTTTTTTTCTCTCTTTTCAAACCAACACTGAAGACATTTACATTTGAAATCACACTCTTTTATTTGAAAATGAAAGATGATATGGCAATGATAGGTGATGGTGTGGGGAAATATGTGAGAATATGGTAAGGTAATGGGTGAAATAAATTAGAAATGGTATGAAAAAGGGGTGAGTGTATGGATGAAAGTGTGGTGATCGAACAAATTTCAAGACACGTGTTTCTTACAACTCGAAAGTGATGTCGTTCTCAGTGATCAAGCCAAAAATTTAATGAAGAATAATGAGATCATGCAACAATTTAAGTGCGGACCCAAATGAAGTTGAATCAACTTGGGACTCGGAGATTGCGTAAAACACTCTAAAAGGGTGAAATGCACAATTCTCACAAGCTAAAGTCTCTACTAGTGATCCTTAAGGTTTTCTTGAGAATTGTAGTACTCTTCAACTCTAAACCATAGTGACGTGATAAGTGCACAAATTTTGTTGAGTCTAGAAATTCATGGTGCAAAATTCCTTGTTATGTATTACATAAGCCATTTATAAAAATATAAATCATCTAGCTTGATTCGTAGACTTAAAAGATGGATGATTGAAAATTCACATCAATGAGTGAGATGAAAGAAACTGCACGAAATTTTAAAAATCAGGTTTAAAACTCAAAAACTTTCAAAAGAGGTACGATTTTGATAAAATTCCCCACCCCCAAACAAAAAGGAACAGCGTCCTCGATGTTAGGTAAAATGATTTTTAAAATGGAGAGCATAGGGTAGGAAAGATAGTACCAGAATCAACCGCTAATGAAGAGGACAGATGAAGCCAAGAAACCTGAATAAGAAGTGAGATAATAAAATGTGTACAAGTCCATAAAATGGTAAAACATGGGGTGATGTGAAACACCACCCCCAAACAGGATGAGACTAGTATAAGAAACAACGAGTTGCCTCCCAGTAGCGCTAAGTTTAATGTCTTCAACCAAACCGAAGGGATCTCACCCTAAGGATAAGAACGAGAAAAGTGTGGGGCGGCAGAAGAATCCCCAAACATGACTGAAGCGTCAGTCTTGTTGGATAAAGTCTAAAGAGGGTCAATGCACTTGTATAGCAAAGTGCATCACATGATGCAAAGCATCGGTGGACCAAGGGCGGGTGGGAAAAAGGGCTAAGGTGAGGGTGGAAAGCGTGAAGAGGTATCGGCCACGGGCCTTGTTGAGCTTAAAGGTGAGGGAAACTAGGGCCCTGTAAGCATGATGCTCTAATTGGTGAGGGAGGCAATATGGTTTGGTAAGTTGAATCGAATGGGCCTCTAAAAAATCACACGACCGTTTTATGAATGGACGATGATAATGGTCGCGCCGTGACACACCAGGGAACTATTGATGGAAAAAATCAACACCACAAGATAGTGGTGGGCATAGAATAACAAGTTCAGTGTCACGGAAGTGAAGAGTAGCACCACAAATACTCTCATGGGTGGGGGATGATTTCAGGTGAGGATCTAAAAATGTAGATGGAAACTTGAAATGTGTAAAGTCAAGATCCAAACAAGATGGTGGGGTGAAAGGTACAATGGGTGGGTCGGGTGGGATAAACGGTGGAGGAAGATGATCCAACTAAAGCGTGGGAGACACACACTCCTCATGAGGCCCAGAGTGATCCTCAAGGGAATTCACAAGAGGAAGTGTGGAAATAAATAAGTGAGTAATCAACTTCTCCACAAGAGTACCATCAGTGAATGTGGTGGATGGGTAAGACGAGGCACCAAGTGAGTAATCGGGGAGCCATGCATGGTGGGATATCATCCATATTTGGATAGTTAGGAGCTATCACGGATTCTATCTCGAGAAAATGGTGAGCACTCGTAGCCGGAGCTAACCTAAAAGATATGGGCATGTTAGAGACATATGCAATTGGGGCATAAGGTAAAAGCTCGGGTAGATTTTTGAATATATCGGGAGTGGGAAGGTGAACCGCAATGATGGGTTCATGTGGAAATGGTGGGATTGGATCAGTCTCACTAATGAAAGGTAAGTCAACACAATTGTCGACTTGGGATCCGGACCATGGAATTGTCTCAACTTCAAGATTCTCGATGTGGTAGGGTTGGTCACACTCAAAATCCGTGTCACAAGAGGACACATCATCATCACACTCAGGTGCAACGATGGGTGGATCCATGGGAATGGCCGACTCTCTCGCACACTCAAATTCATTTAGGCGTTGTTCAAGCCTTTAGAGAGCTTTATTTTGAAGTTGAGTGGCGTGCTCTTGCTCAATGATAAATTGTTGCAAGAGTGCCTCTAGAGCGGATGTGGATGATGGTGGGTGAGTGATGGGTGGTGGCGGTAGTTGAGGTGGACACAACACGCTCTGATCATGACTATATGGAGAATACTCAAATGAAGTGTGTGGAGTGGGGCCAAGTTCATCATATACGAAAGGATCGCTTTCGTGATGGACAAATGGTGGATATTCAGTGGGTGCAGAGTGAGGGAACTGATCGTGTACGGGTGCACAAGGTTTCCATGACGACTGTTGGAATGTATGAGGATCCACAACATCAGGTTGGGATTCATATTGCGTGGAAGGGTGATCAGGCCTCCACGAATATCTCGGGTACTCACACAACTCGGTGTTAGGTATCTCGAGATAATAGGCCGAGGTGGGTTCCGAAACAGTGTCATATGGATACACATGTTCCATAGTGGGTTCATAGGGATATGACAAGTATGGACACCATGGGACATGTGATCGGCATAATAACAGTGGATGCACAACAAAGGATGAGACACGTCGACACTTGACACCGAGGGTGATGAAAAATGAGGTGCGTGCATGGACGGATCAAGAGTATCTACGGTACTCGTGAGAGAGGTGAGATCACTAAGGATATCATAAAGAGACGGCTCAGGATCACTCTCACACGTGTTGCGTGACAATGGAAAATGACCAAAGTAGTCCCATAAAGGACGTTCTTCGGCCATGTGGAGAGAAATATTTTTTTGGATTTTTCTTTTTTTAATTTTTGCAAAAGGAAAAAATATTTTTGGACTTTCTAAAAATAATGGAAGAAAATATTTTTGGATTTTTTCTAAAATGAAAGAAAGAAAATATTTTTGGATTTTTTGGGAAGAAAAGGTGGGGAAAAATATATGGACTCTTGATTTTGACGAACTAACGAAAACTGACTACCGAAAAATGAATTGGGCACACGCAAGTCAAGAAGAATTCCTAACTAGCACATAGCCAATTTTTACATTTAAATTAAGTGAAAGGGTAGTCAAATTTTAATTAAGTCCGCGGGCGATAAAAAATTACGGAATTTATCTTTGTGATCGCCTTTGCAAAATTTTCTCCTATTGGGCTACCTAGTTGATTGATTTTAAATTTAGTGATGGCTAGGGTAGCACACAATGGTAAGCGAGTGAGTCGGGTAATGAAATCCCTTCTCGTGAGTGACCGGGTGTAGGTCTTAGCAATTTAATTCATCACACCATTCGAAAAATAAATGCGAGAATAAAATCACACAAGAGCACAGAAAATAATTGACTCCCAAACAGGAGAGGCGCGAGGGTTTAGAAATGTACCTCCCACTGTTTTTAGGCCGTGGGGTGCTAAAAAATTTGAGTCGATCGGGGGGAGATTACGCCTATCTCAGTCAGCTCCGAGAGTCCTACCGACCCAAGATAGAGAGGCTTCTAAATCTTCGCCTTTGGACGCCCTCTCTCTACGTTGTCCGGTTTTCCTATCACGCTTGTCTTCAATTTTTACAATTGTTTAAAATAAAAAATAAAATAAAGGTGTCTTTATGCACCGCAATACAAGCCAAGGATAAAAATTCTAATACAAGCCTTCTAAAATAAAGAAAAATGGTACTAAAAACAAAAAAGTGCGAAAAATAAATGAACTACAAAATTGAATCCGCTCCAAGTACTTCACGCTCCCAAGAATGGAAACGGAGCCATTTGATAGAAAGAACATTTATGTCCCCGGCAACAGTGCCATTTGATGAAGAAAACTTTTCGGTGTATTTTTTCCTGGCAACGGTGCCATTTGATAGAAATGACTTTTCGGTGTATTTTTTCGTTGTTGCTTGAAAAGCTCCTCTAATCAAAATCCTCAAATACCTAAAAAATAATAACAATCTAAAGTGTAGAGGTAAGTAAGGGTATCAATCCACATCAAGGGGGTAAGCTAGAGACAAACTCAATTGTAATTCAATTTTATTTTCTTTTTGGGCTTTTGCTTTTTCTATTTTTTTTTAGCTTTTTCAAATATTAAAACAATTAGGTGAGGTGAGATGAAATAACACTAAACTAAAATGGAAAATCAAATTACAAACTAAAAAGTGACTAAAATGGAAAATAAAGTCTAGCAGTAAAATAAGAGATAAAGTGAGGTAAATAAATTTGAAAACAATCAAGGAGTGGGATTACACCACAAATTTTAGCTATTCTAATTAATTAATTTAATTAATTGAATTCTCCCAAATTAATATCAAACTTACAAATAAACTCTCGTTGCAAATGTAATTTTAATTGTAACCTTTTAGAAAACTAAGTTTAACACACCACAACTCTAGAAAAATAGATCTACACTCATTTTAATTAATCACCCACTAGGATCGATCAATTAAAATTTATGTAAATCTTAGAAAATAAATTTAGAGTTGAAATTCATGTAATAATACCCCACTTAAGAAACTCCTATCTCTAGTTCGAATCTAAAAAGGGTTTTATAAATAGAATTTCGATTTTCTCTCGAAAATCATTACCCTCCCTCGAGGCGTAAATTTAAGGGTGAGGGATCAAAATTAACATTCAAAGAAAATTTTCAAGTAATCAAACTAATTAAACTAAAATAACATCGAATAAGGGTTTCCTCCCACCCCTTGAAAAGGGATTTAGCCCAATATGGTATGGAATCTGACAAATTAATAATCAAAGGCATATAAAAAAAAATTGAAGAGAAGAACAATCAAGCCAAATCTCTTTGAGTGAAATTGGACTTCAATCCTTGAATTTGTAATTTACATCCCTCCAATTGAGCATCCAAGTGATTTGCAATTAAATAATCACTCAATTAAATCTCTTACAAAATTTAACCTCACAAAAATCTAACAAAAATAAAAAATAATAAAATAAAACTATTTACAAAATGGTGTTTATCCTAATTTATTTTCTACACTAAACTATCTCTAACTCTCTCTAAAAATTTATTCTAAAGCCTCCTTTCAAATGGGGTCTTCCATTCTTTAAATAGTAGGCATGGAGCAATGGGGTAAAAAGGGGGGGACAAGGGTGTATGGGATATGGAAGGTATTTGAGTGAGGATATCTAGGGAATTATGCACACATGTGCATGGGTAAAAGGTATGGTCATGTGGGAAGTGTGGTATCGAGGATAAAATCAGATTTGGTTTCAGGGGTATTTTGGTAAAATGGGTTTAAATGGGGAATAAAACATGTGGGCATTTAAACTTATTTGGTTTTGTCTTGTTTGGTTTGGAATTGTTTTCGCAGGAGGCACGATTTTTGACAAGCGGGTAAAAGGGTGAAATGGGTCTTGAGTTTAGCTTAGATAGTGGTCCGGTGGAGCAAGGGTTGGACAGGGTCGGTTTGGGAATTGGTTCGAAGGTGAGGGCTTGGGGTGTGATCGGGTTTGGCCTTCGGGTCGAGGGTTGGTGGGATTGGGGTGGATCGGGGTAAGTTGCAGGTGGGTCTCGTCGGAAGTCGACAGAGGGTCGTCGGCGTTGTTGGGGATCGGGTATGGTGTGAGGCTAGGGTGAGGTTGTGGCGGTTTGGAAAGGGGGTGAAGTTGGATACGGGTTTTGGGGTAGATGACGGCGGGTTTAAGGGTTGGGGCGGCTCCGGGTTTAAGGGTAGGTGCATGGTTTTAAATAACGGTATCGGGTAACGTAACGGTTGCGGTTGCGGTGTAACGGTATCGGGAGTATCGAACATAATGTAACGGGAATCGGTTACTGTGAGCGTGAATTTTTTTTACCATTCCCCAATCCCATAAAATGGAATGATAGTTTTATTTTGATTATATAATGCTGAATTTCAAGCTTTTGCACATGTTTTTCAATTACATTTCCCCCAAAAATCCAAACACACCTTTTACCCTTTAATGGAGAATGTTCATCAGTGTGTATCGGTGTGTATCGGCGATACGTAACAATGTATCGGTGTGTATCGGCGATACGTAACGGTATATCGGTGATACATGTGTGATTTTTTTATAGTCCGATAAATCGGGGTGTATCGAAAACGGTCTCTCAAGATACCGTTACGTATCGGCCGATACGATACGTAACGGCCATTTTTTAAAACTATGGGTAGGTGTTGTCGCCGAGGCAGATCGGGATTCACGTCGGCGGGAATGGCTACGTGGACAGGGGTTTGAGAGTTCGTGGGTTGGCTCCAGCAGGAGGCCAGGTTAGGTCGGCGTTGGAGCGATTTTTTCGCGGGTAGGCGGGTGGACCTGTCTGGTGGGTTAAGCTCTGGGTTAGATCGGAGGAGTGAGGTTGGAGCTATAAGGTGGAGTTTGGACTTGTTAATGGAGGATGAGAAGGGAGAGTGGAGGTGTCGGGAAGAAGATGAATAGGACGGATAAGGTGTGCTGGGTGTATAGGAAGTAGGGGTGAGGGTGAGGGGTTGGTTGTGTTTAACTTATGACCGCTAAAAAAAATATCTAACTATAATAAAAATTTATAAAATAAAATAAAAATCTAAAAAATAAAATCCTATTCTAAAATAAAAATTGAAACTAAAAAGAAAAAAATAAAAATAAAAATCTATTAAACTAAAAACTAAAATCCTAAAAAATGTAAAATCTAATAAATCTAAAAATAAAATGAAATCCTAAAAGTTCTAATCCTAATAAAATAAAAACTAATAAAAATTAAAATGAAATAAAATTATACTAATAAAGATATACTGGAAAAATAGAAAATAAAACCTAGAAAATACTAAATAAATCCAAAATAAATACTAAAAATAAAACGACTCAAACTAAAAATATAAAAGGGCACAACCTAAACATACACGGGGTACGGGGTTGGTTTAGGCTCGGTTTAGGGTAGGCTAGGATACGGGACAATGGTATTTAGCTCCATTCAATGCGCATTTGCCTTGATATATAGCTTTTGACACCGCAAACGGACATTTGACCTACAAGATAAACATTTAAGCACATAAGACCCATATTTACGAGAATTAACAACTAAAGTACGTCTATTCGGGGTATAAAATTTACAGTTTTGGGTGCTTATCACACCACCCCCAAACAGAGCGTTGCTAGTCCTCGAGTAATAAGATAAAGAGAAAGAGAAAGATAAGTAACCAAAAGTGTACGACTTTCGCGGGCACTTGCGATTGCACTTAGCACGTGCAACAAGCCTTTAAACCTATAGGTTGCCCTACAGGACGAGTTGTGTCTCATGAGGGTTTACAGGGAATATACAAACAAAATTCTTATTTGCAAAAATTTATTGAAAGACAGTCAATCTCTTATTAGACGTAGAATAATCACACAATCCATCATGAGAGAAATGATTTGAGAAATACAAGTTAGAATGTGTAAAAAGTTTAGCTAAGTAAATACACAAGGCACATCCTTCCTAGAACTCAACGTGTGTAGTGTGAATCAGGTAAAACAGGTTGAGTATCACAAGAGTAATTCCTAGATTGACTTTTCGGAATCAAAGCTTCAACTTCACTGGATATATCTCTCTCAAACGAACTCTCGAGATATGGGTTAGTGTATCACTCTTGTATGTGAGGGGGTGAGTAAATGTAAGCAAGTTCAAATGCCTCACACACACATAAGAAAGAACATACATCTAGAAAGAAAAATGATCTCATGAAAGAATTTTTAATCACTATAGTGAGAACGTCGAGTTATTCACCAGGTTGACTTTCATTTGCCTGAACACCTAGGGGAAATATGGATGTCTAAGGGTGAGGGTAAAATGAAATGGGAAAGATTATATAAGGTAGGATGGAATAGAATGGTGATGGACGAGTGATGAATATGCGATGTGAAATGGATGAAAAATGGATGCGATAGAAGAGTGTATACACTTTCGGCACAAATGTCTTTATTACTAACTACAAACTCTCTTTCTTTTCTTTTCTCTCTATTTTCTCTCTTTTTTTCGATTTTTCTTTTCTTTTTCTCTATTTTTTTTTCTTTTTCTTTTTCAATTTTTTTCTTTTTTTTCTCTCTTTTCAAACCAACACTGAAGACATTTACATTTGAAATCACACTCTTTTATTTGAAAATGAAAGATGATATGGCAATGATAGGTGATGGTGTGGGGAAATATGTGAG
The DNA here is from genome assembly GCA_949130495.1 of Sambucus nigra. Taxonomy (NCBI): domain Eukaryota; kingdom Viridiplantae; phylum Streptophyta; class Magnoliopsida; order Dipsacales; family Adoxaceae; genus Sambucus; species Sambucus nigra. The sequence goes on from OX422222.1 coordinate 238,751,131, forward strand.
AATATGGTGGGTTAAGCTCCGGGTTAGATCGGAGGAGTGAGGTCGGAGCTATAAGGTGGAGTTTCGACTTATTAATGGAGGTTGAGAAGAGAGAGTGGAGGTGTAGGGAAGAAGATGAATAAAGGGATAAGGTGTGGTGGGGTGTATTGGAAGTAGGGGTGAGGGTGAGGGGTTTGTTGTGTTTAACTTATGACAACTAAAAAAAATATCTAACTAAAATGAAAATTAATAAAATAAAATCCTATTCTTAAATAAAACAAAGACTCAAATAAAAATTAAGACTAAAAAGAAGAAAAAAAATTATTAAACTAAAAAGTAAAATCCTAAAAAATGTAAAATCTAATAAATCTATTTTTTTATTTAAGGACATTTGACCTACAAGATAAACAAGATAAACATTTAAGGACATTTGACCTACAAGATAAACATTTAAGCACATAAGACCCATATTGCCGAGAATTAGCAACTAAAGTACGTCTATTCGGGGTATAAAATGTACAGTTTTGATTCCTTATCAGCATCCAAAGCTAAATGTTGGCATTTAATGCTTATGACGTAGGGGGAATACTAGCAGATGCTTGAATTTAATGCCAATGACACAAGGCACTATGAGACATCTTTTGACATTAATTTAGCATAAAGCCACTCGATTGATCTAGGTGACTATATAGGCTTCTCAACCACTTCAATAGATAGATAGATAGATAGATAGATAGATAGATAGATATATAGATAGATAGATAGATAGAGAGAGAGAGAGAGAGAGAGAGAGAGTTATTATAACTAGATCATATTATTCACAACCATTAACGTCTTCAGAGCTTTTACTACTAATTATTATTGAAATCCTTGTGTGTGGGACCTTGGTGTTAGATATGCCTACCAGAGGTGTGTCCTAAAGTGCTTGCCTTTATCTCCCTTTAAACTAAGTTACTTTGGAGGTTAATATTTTGTTGAAGTATGAGTTATACATGAGAGATTTCGAGAGTTCAATCTAGATTGTTTGATCTTTATACATTGGAGTCCATTTCATCATTGGTGACAATACCTTGTTAATGATTTATTACCATATTAATGGAGGTTACGCCTCCGTTTTTGTTACAACCCTAGCCTTAAGAGAACTCCCATTTTATAGTTGGAAAAGGAATTTAGATCCCTTCAAGATTTCATTGACCTTCGATTGGTTCATAAAGTTGACCAAGTTTAAATAGGGCCCGAGTGCGCTCGGTGGCCCTTTGAAGTAAAAAGGATCATTCGTGCGAATCGTGATGCCAATTCACTCACGATATTGACCGTTAGAAGGGGATTCATATCCCTTCGACGTTTCATTGAGCTTCAATTAGGTTGGAGAGTTTATCAGAGTCAAATGGGGCTCGAGTGCGCCTAGTGGCATCTAAATTAATACTCATAGTAAATTGGATCTTTCGTGTGAACCTTGAGGCCGATTTGCAAACGGGACAGACCGTTGTAAAAGGGATTCAGATCCCTTTAAGGTTCATTAATCTACACTTAGGTCAAATAGTTGATCGGATTCAAGGGGACTCGAGAGCACCTGATGGCCTCTAAATCAACACTCAAAGTGTGACCTAGGGTTTATGATGAGTGGATAAGTGATGAGGACCTAAGGAGATGCTTAGCGGGGTAGTAGGATTGGATGTCTACATTGTCCATAATAGACAAAGGGTTAGAAACTAATCCTAAAGCGTTAGAGTCACGAGAATCCAATTATAAAATATCATCACAAAGAATAAACAATTAAGCATATGCGATGAGACTTCAACTAAGCACAAACTATTTTTGAAGTTTTTTCAAATTTTTGAGTATATAAATATATATTATAAGAACACATATAAATAGTCACACCATGGAGTAGCAAGAAAGATCTGAATCGTGGAAATGGAATGAAATTATATGAACTTAATGCACGGGAAATTCAACATAGGCCTACAAAGAAAAGATGCACAAAGTCAAAGAGATACTCCCAATGAAAGGACCTAATCCAACCTTAGGTGTAAAATAGTTGATCGAAGTGAAATCGACTCGACTCATACAAAATGTCATGGATTTTAATACTTATCAAATCAATAATGCCAAACTACTTAGTGTTTTAAAGGAGGTTTATTGTGCAAACCCATTTAACTTCAACTTATAACACCCTTAAAACCTCACATTTTAAGCATAAACACCATGAGTAAGACACATAAATGGATGGAATGTATCCATATATGGTGTAAAATAAAATACATCTTTTTGAAATTTTTTATTAAAAATAAAATCTTTTTGGAAATTTTTGAAACTTTTTCTAAAAGAAAAGACAATCGTTTTGGATTTTTCAAAGTATAAACATAAGAATACAACTAGTAATAGTGATAAAAGATATCAAGATGATAATAACTTTACACTAGAAGAAATACACGAACTCAATTAATAGCACAGATACCCAAAGGCTTCCTAAGATCCTCAAATTGAAGTGCATCTAAAAGTTTAGTGATAATGTCGACCAATTGATATTCGGTACTCATGAAGCTCAAGGAAATAATCTTCTCACCAATAAGATTTTGAAATAAACAGCTCAGGACTCCTAATGTGCTTCGTATGGGATTATTGGACCAGATTACGAAAAATATTCATTGCACTAGTATTATCACAAGAAATAGTCATTGTGCCTTGAGTAATCCCATAATCTTCCAACATTTTCTTCATCCACAAGAGTTTTGTGCAACAACTCCCGTTGATGATGTACCTTACCTCTATCGTGGACAAAGAAATAGATTTTCTTTTCTTACTCAACCAAGAGACAAGAGAACTCCTAAAGTAAAAGAATCCACCCGTGGTGATTTTATAACCATTAACATCCACGACCCAATAGACATCTGAATAAGCCGACGAATGGTCAGTGATATCAAAGGAATACCAAATACCATAAAAAATAATGTCACCCATATATTTGATGATAAGTTTAAATGCAAGCAAGTGAGACTCTTTTGGGGATGCATGGTATTGCGCACAAACTCTAACATTAAAGGATATGTCGGGACGACTAGCGGCTAAGAAGAGGAGACTACTTATCATACTCCTATAAAGCGTTTGATCTACATCCTTGCCTAAAATGTATTTGCTTAGCTTAGTCGAGGAACTCATGGGTCTGCGTGAGTGCTTAGCGGAGTATAAACCAAACTTCTTCACTAGGTCCCGTGCATATTTAGATTAAGATATAAATATTATATTCTCAAATTGACGCACTTGGAAACCAAAGATGAACATGACCTCACCAATCATACTCATCTCAAACTCATTCTTTATTTCTCACATAAAAGTGTGAGCATATTATGAACACGTGGATCCAAAGACTATGTCATCCACATAGATTTGGGCAACTAAGATAGCACCACTCTCTCTCCTAATAAAAAATGTCATACCAACTCCCCCACTCTTAAAGCCACAAGCTGAGAGATAAGAATTTAGACTTGTGTACCAAGCAGGGGTGCTTTCTTCAAACCATACAAGGCCCTATTTAGATAAAAGATGGGTTTCAGATGCTTTGGGACTTCAAGCCCCTTTGGTTATTCCATGTAAACTTCCTCCTAAATATTTCCATTAAGGAAGGCACTCTTGACACCCATTTAATATCACTTAAACCGTAAATGACATGATTTGCTGAGTAGTAAACGGACGGACTCAAACCTAGAAATAGGAGTGAATGTCTCGTCAAAGTCTACACCCTCAATATGTGTGTAATATTGAAAGACAAACCTAGCCTTATTATGAACAATGGTACCACTATAGTCCATCTTGTTCTTGAACAACCACTTGGTACCAATCACATTAGTCCCTCTAGTTCGGGGTACTAATTCCCATACATTTTTCTTCCAAAATTGAAGCAACTTATCTTTCATAGAATATATTCAATGCTCATCTTTGAGTTATTTATTTACATTCTTAGGCTCTATTGTGGAAGTGTAGCAAAAGTAGCAAATTCTATAGTTGAGCGTGAGTCTTTACACCTAGCATGGGATCACCAATTATGTCAGAAGGATCATGACTCTTTCGAACCCAAGAGGGTGGATCCTCTATATCAAGAGTAGTGTCCACCTTGGTGGTGTGGGGAATAATGAGATCATCACTGGGGGTGAATTATTCTCACACTCAAGGTCGAGATTAATAAATGTGACTGACGCATCGTCTCTAATTATGACATTTATCGATTCCATGACCATCAAAATTTTAACGTTAAACACCCTATAGGCACTCCTAAACGATGATTACCCCAAAAATATTCCCACATTTCTTTTAGAGTCGAACTTCCCTAAGTTCTTTCTATCTCTAAGGATATACGAAGGACTCCCCAAAACTCGAAAATAAGATAGGTTGGGTTTCTTACCTATCCATAACTCATATGGATTATGAAGTGTGTGTGTACGAAGATAGATCCTATTTACCATATGGCATGTGGTATTAATCACCACTACCCAAACATGTCTAGGCACGTTTTTCCTAGAATCCTAAATCCATCCATGTCTTGAATAATTCAAGTATTCCTCTCAATAATCCCATTTTGCTGAGGAGTATGAACAATCAAAAACTCATGTTTGATGTCGACTTCATCATAAAATCTATACACTTCGTCTTATTTAAATTCACTTCCATTCAATTTATAGTGACACCAGGTTGATTTTGTAGAACACGACCCTTGGTTTTAGGAATTTAACATCATCAGAATTTTCTCTAATAAATCCAATGATAGAATATCTCGAAAAGTTCTCAACCATCACAAGGATATACTCCTTATCACCAATGCTCTTCATATGAATGGGACCCATAAGATCCATGTGTATTAACTCCAAAATGCGAGAAGTGGTAATGATATTCAACTTCTTATTGGCATTCTTGATTTGTTTCCCTTGTTTGTAAGGACCAGAAACCGAGGAATATGGTTTTCCAAGTGATGGCAAGCCACGAACTAGGTATTTTTTTACTAACCTCTCAAGATCTCTAAAATTGGCGTGACCTAATCATTGATGCCAAAGGTCTATGGAGGATACCTTAGCATTACTGCATACTAAAGGAGACATGGGAATGATACTATAGAAATTATCGGTAGTCCTCACACCTTGTAGCAAAAGCTCACCGAATTGATCATAAATGTTACAATCTGACTGACCAAACTTCATCGCAAAGTTAGCTTAGGCTTATCAGGTTCACTTTCAATCCTTCAACATACAACACATTATCTAGCTTAGGAAAATCGGGTATCTCCATGCAACCTTACCCTAATATGTGAGACCTACTCCTATCTCCAAAGGTGACTTTTCCTTCCTTGTGATCCAAAGGTTGGTAAAATATGACTTGTCACTAGTCATGTGCCTATATCACCCACAATCAAACTACCATTGAGAAGTATCCTGAACCTTGAGAGCAACGTTAACAAAAAGGAATTTTCATCATTCGAAAGTACCCAAGATGACGTAACCTTTTGCTTGCCTTTATCATTTTTGGATCTAGTCATATCATCGTAAGTGTTCTCGAAAGGCTTAGACATCCTTTGAAATTCTTCCATTAATCTTTTAAAAGTTGTGACTAGAACTTTAACTTGCTCTCTAAGACTAGAAATGTCACTATAGTGGTGTGTGGGAGCATGTGTGTGAGAAGCTCTTACTAGCTTATAGCAAAATTCCCTTAGGTGACCTCTTTATTTTCAAAGGGTACAAACATATACTTGTTTGGGTCTACCGTAATTAAAACACTTAGGATAAGTTATCCCTGGTGGGTTAGTAAAGGAACAATATGGATCCATCACAAACTTGGAAACATGGGAAATAGATGCACTATCTTAACCTATACCTAAACTCTCTGTAAAACCTAATGCGGTACCTTGGAACATCTTTTCAACCTTCTTAGATGTAACTTTGACCTCCCAGGCACGTTCGACATCTTGTTTGAGTTGGAAATCATGGGCTTTAAGTTTCTCACTAATCTGCAATAATGCTTCAAGATCTCTCGTAAGACTAGATTTTTTGTTGGTCAAGTCACTCTTTTCCCTCCACATACTGAAACTAACAGTTCGCTCAAATAAATCCTAGTCGTGGTCTCACTCTCTCTCTCTCTCTCTCTCTCTCTCTCTCTCTTTCAAAACCTTTTACTCCTTTCCTAAACATAACACCCAATATCCAAATTTTTATTTTGGTTTTTGGTTTTTAAAGACTCGGTGTTAAAGCTTAGTGTTGTCATGTTGGATGCCACGTTCTCCCTCACTCAAATCATAATCACCCTCACTCTCTCCAGAATGGTCTGACACATTTTCTAGTCTATCATGTTTAGAAACATACTTATCGTCATTAGACATACTTGAAGTGCTACCGTGACTAGACATGAATGTGGTGAAGTTACATCCGTACAGTGATTCATCCTCAGAGTCCACCAACTAAACATCGTTGTCGCTTAGAGTGGCATTATAAGGAACTTTGTCGTAGCCCTATTTCTTAAGCCTAGTGGCACACTCGTGGGCTTTGTGACCCTTCTCCTCACACTCAAATCATCTCCCTAAGTTATTTTTCTTAGGATAAACTCTATCTCTTCTTTGATCATTCTTACAAACATTCTTGCCCGCTTTGAAATTTTTGTCTTTCTTGAAAATTTTATTTTCCACTATGGAAGAATTTAAGAAACTTTTTGAATTTTTTAGAAACAAAGCAAGATCATCTAGATCGAATTCAAAATCGGAGTTTAAAACCTCCTCTTTTTTTGTTAATTGAACTTTTAAAGCGATCCTTTTTTCTTTTTTCCTTTGGGTTTTGGGGAACATATCTATTTCGTAATTTTAAAGTTCACCTCCAAGCTCTTTTAACCTAAGAGTATCTAAAATTCCCAAAGAGTTAAGGCCCGTGACTTTCGCACTAAAAAAGAATGGGAAAGATCTTAGAATTTTCTTAACTACCCTCATTTTAAGAATTTGCTTATCCAGATTAAAGTTCACCAAATGTTTTTATTCAGATAGACGTGCATAAAATTCACCAAATGTTTTCGATTCAAGTATGCTAGTGGTCTCAAATTGTGTGGTGAGATTTTGTAGCTTATAAGCTTTCACAACATTGGTACCATCGTGAGTGAGTTTGAGGATATCCCATACTTTCTTAGACATGGTACACATCATGATATGATGAAATTCGTCGGGTGTGACAGCACTAAAAATTACATTTAACTCCCAAGAGTTAAAGTTAGTCCATTTAATATCTTCCTCGTTCCAAATTGTGATTGGCTTGAGACTAATGACATTTTAATTAGTCATAGTTTGACCCCCTTTCAACAACAAGCCAGGTGCGCTCATTGATTTATTTCAAAGCCAATCACATTCAAGCTTTCCCTTAGGCATAATTAGAGCCATCAAACATGGGTGGCCTATTGTAGGAGTTATCCTTATAAACACTATAATGAATCTAATTAACTTTTAGAAATAAGGACTAATACCAATTTAAAAATGCGATACAGTGGTCTAGTTATATATATATAATTCGTAGAGTAGGTCACACACATATCAAAATTTATTTAGTCCAAATTTTATCTTAATTAAAGTAGGTAAACCTAAACATGCAAGATATTAAAAAACTAAATTGAAGAAAACAAACCAAAAACCAAATAAGATAGGAAATAAGAAAAAAACACTTTCAGGCAAAACCTATATTTCAGCACTGTTTACAACTCGGTATTATAGAAAGACATCTATAGACTTACAAAACTTAGAGATTGACTAAGCAACGCAGTAATGTTTTTAATCCCATTTCTCAACAACAAGCGATGCAAATCCAATAATGCACAACAACAAGCTCCACTTACCTCGGTGTCCACCGATTAGCCTTAGGAAATCTTATTCCTACCTTCAAGAGTGAATAATTAACTCCACAAGGTTATGAACAAGGATTGTGTTCTTCGTGGTTTGGTAAAATGATCTCAAATCATCTAAGGGGTTTGTATTGAAAAAGTAAAATATTTTTATCACTAAAAGATGTCTAAATGGCTTAGTTCAATATACATGTTTGCATTTCTATATATAGGGAGAAAAATCTCTAAGAGATAGGCATGAAACATTGGATTTGAAATCAGATGAAAAATAATTTTTTGCGTACTCCTTCGAATGACGGTACATCTCATTCGAATAAAGTACTCTTTCTTATTCGAGCCTACACCAAATGACTGATCCAATGTGATTTCAAAGCCCACCAAAAGACATGACAATCAATCTCATTTGAACTAAGTTGAAGCTATTCTAACGAGATATAAGAAATCATTCAAAAGTCATTCTAATGACTAAATGAAAATTTCAAAAAATATTTTAAGTTTACAAACTCTTTAAAATATGCATGGGTGAAAAGACTACACAAAAACAACCTTATAAACCTTCTCTAATAAATGTAGTGGCGATTGATCTTCAATTTTTTATTTCGGTCACTAACTCGTCTTCAATTCAAGTCTTGACAATGTTTATGATGGTGCACTGAAGTGTAACAGGATAAGCCAAACTAAAATATATAATGAGAAATTATAAATCTTGCTCTTACACTCCTCCATGGAATCCTTGTCATTACTTATAGGACCAAAATTCGTTGACTATTCAATTATATAGGATAGAGGTTTTTGAACTTTCCGAGTAAATTATATAAATATGTAGGTATGTTTAGTTCAAGGTGGAGTGATTGAAGCTCCCCACACGAAATCTTACTCCATAAGGGAACTACAATGTCTAATGAATTTTGCTTTAAAATGGCAGTGAAGGCACCACTTTAAAATTAAAATGAAGTTAAATTCTCACATATAAATTTGTAATTAATTCGCTTTTTAAATTTTTTTGACTTTTTAATTTCAAAATGGGATCATCATTCAACCCACTTACTTCAATCTTATTTAAAGGACAACAAGTTTCATGTCATGAACTGTATAGACTGGAGAAGAAATCCGTCTACTATCCTAACTACTGATGAATTTTTTATTGTGGAGGCCTGCCCTGCCAAGCCAGAGGAAAAGGCACTCAAAAGGGATGTCCAAGCCTACCAGAGATTACAAAAGCTTAGTCAGATGGCTCACTGCTACACATTAACCTATATGGCTAATGTGTTGTAGCACCCATGATGAATGCACACTTATATATTATTTATGCTCAATTCTAGGCCTTTCTAGGTCCGTTGTTTCATAAAAAAAAAATAAGCTTTTACAGTCACTCTGATAAGTAAAAAGAAAAATGAAAGTGTGACTAAAATTCAAGTTAAAATGCAATCTAGTAATCCCAAGGGATGCAACTGTAATTTTCAAAACTTTATGGGCCTAAAGATAATTTTTAAATATTTATCTAGGCAGAATAAAATACTCTCTATAATTAGGATGAATTTCGAATTAAAATGAACGACTTATGAATTTCGGGGTTTAAAATGCAATTAAGGGTAAAATGGTAATTTTTTTAACTTTAAGGGGCTGAATTTGAATTAATATAAGTTATTTTATAATTTTACAAGTAACCGTGAAGTTTGGTGAAGAACCGAGATCATTTGGCAAAGTTATGAAGTTATGAGGTTCAAAATGGGAATATACGAAATTCAGCTTGAAGTAGAGTTTAAACTTAATTTGATGTAATAATATAATTGACATGTTGCTTGGTACAATGGTCATGTGTGCCCATGGGTTCAATTCCCCCTGACCCTTATTCTTTTTAGTAAAAATTCAGCAACTATTAGACCCAGATTTGGACGAAAATCCTTATCAGATTGGTATAAAAAGATCCCACTTTGGGTCAAACACCAAAAAATGTGAGTATATTTTTAACGGTGATTTTTGAAATAATCACCAACCCAAATACAACCAATTAAAATGGTATTTTGATCAAAATTAAATACCTCACACCTAAGCCTATAAATAAGACAATCGGGTTCTTTATTTTGGAGGATAAAAAAACTTAGAGAGCCTTCAGAATAATTTTTGATACTTTTATTTTGAGAGTATATTTTTTTAGGGCCAAAAATTATTCTTTTGTGGAGAATTTTTTTGTCAAGATCAATTGTAAGGCACGATTAAATTGTAAGTTTGTTTTATTAATTAAAGTTATTATTCATTTTTGCACTTTTATTTTGTCTTCAATGATGCTCGCTTAATTTCTCAACTAGGACTTGGTGAATTTTATTGTGTTTGATAAATTATGTGTAAATTAAATTCGCCTTTATTTCCAAACATGTTCGAAAAGTTATAAAAATTCGGCATTCATTTAAAAATAGAAAAAAGTGTGTTTTAAACCTTTGACTTTGTTTGAAATTTTTTATTTTTATTTTAAATGTGAGTACTTTTTGAAGGGCTATACTTTTGTTAAATTAATTAATAGTACATGCTTAAATACTATATATTGAAATTTAAAAGTGAAATTTTCAAGGGAATAGGGATTTTAGCCGTTTAAATTTAGAGATGCAACATTTTATTGTAAACTTAATCGTGTTATTTTTCGAATTAAACGCGACGAGAGTCAGTTTAATTTGAGTTATATCGAAAATGACGAGTTTAAATTATTGCATAGTATTAGTTAAACGTGATAAATGAATTCAGCGTCCTAGTTTTCTTGCACACTTGAATATATATTTTGTAGTTGCACTTTTTATTTGTGTTACCGTAGTTTAATATTTCAACTCCTCTCTAAACTCATTTCGTCTAGTTGGACATTCATAATTATTTTTAAAAAAATTATAAATCTCTGTGGGTATGACCCGTACTTATACTCTCTATTCTATAATAGACCGTGCACTTACGGTATTTTATAAATTGACAAACAATATGCATTAGTAAATATCCACCGCTTACGACATGATTCTGAACCTCAAGGATATCTTTGAGGATCCGAATCGTGTAGCAAGGTCACCAAGATGCATGAGGTTACTCTTGTATGTAAGCACGTTCTATCTTAGGAGATCTGGAGGTACTTAGATCTGAAATCGATGGGGAAACCCTTGTTGATTTTTGCTCCAATCACTACCGGAGCCCTTTAAATAGTTTTGCCTAAACTATTTTATTAACAACTTTAATTACTCACTAGCGTAACTTCTTAATAACTCCAGACTATGGAGAATATTAATAAGCATAAGGGTGTGGTTCAGGTTGCTGAGAAATACATATTTACTTCTGTATCGGAAGGTAAGAAGAAGAAGAAGTTAAGTCAAAAGAAAACTGGTATATCTTAAAACAAAGACAGTGGAAGAAGCAATGCCCCTTCTTCTTAGCCAGGAAGAATAAAAATTGTAATTTCTCATATATCATTGGGACATGTTTTATAGTTTAATCTATCGATACCCAATGTTTAGATTCGGGAGATACTAATCATGTTTGAAATTCTTAACAATTGGTTCTTGGATATCAGGTAGCTCAGTAATGGATAGATGTTTCTATTTATGGGCGATCATAACAAGGCAATAATAGTATCAATAGGAAATTATATTTAAATTTTGGTGAAGATAATAAGTTAGTATTGGTTGATTATTTTTATGTTCCTGGTATTAGAAGAAATATAATTTTGGTTTCTAAGCTTGTGATGAATGGATATTTTGTTTATTTAATAAAGGAGTTTTTTTAATCAAAATGGAAAATCTCTTATCTATTCTGGAACTTTAAAAAATGATCTTTATATTATAAGATCTTTTTCACCACTGTTACTCAATACTGGATTGAATAAATTAAATGGAAATAACCTTTAGAGAAAGGAGACTTCTAAGTTGAACCAAACATATTTTTTGCACTTGTAGTTGGGTTGTATCAATCTAAAACAAATATGAAGACTGATTTCAAATGGAAAATTGAGTTCATTGAAAGTGGTGGCACTTCGAGTCTATGAATCCTGGATAGAGGGAAAGATGACCAAGAGGTCATTTATAGCTAAGAGGTATAGGGTCATTTGTATGGGCCTATGACGATCGGAGCAAGAGGTGGTTATGAATTCTTCATCACTTTCATTGATGATTACTCAAGGTTTGGATATTTTTACCTAATGCATCACTAGTATGAATCCTTCGATAAGTTCAAAGAGTATAAAGCTGAGGTGGAGTGTTTTCACGACAAACTAATCCATACTCTACAATCTGATCGTGAAGTGGAATACCTCCTGGAACTGTTTAGACCACACTTATCAGAGGTTGGTATCATCACCCAATTTTCTGTACTGGGCATTCCACATCGAAATGGTGTGGGAAAAAAAGGAACAATACTCTTTTGGACAAGGTTAGGTCCATCACAAGCTATTCGAATCTGTTAGATTCCTTTTGGGGTTATGCACTAAAGACGATTGCAAATTTATTGAACTCGGTGCCATTTATATTTATCTTTTCAACACCCATAGAACTATGAAAAGGGTGAAAACCAAGGTTAACTCACGTTCGGATATGGGGTATTCCCAGCAGACGTGCTAAGAAAGGAACCAAGGAAGTTAAAATCAAGGACGGATATATGTGTTTTTTAGGGATACCCAAAAGGAACTAAGGAAGGTCAATTCGATGATCCTAAGGACCAAAAAGTATTTGTTAGCACAAATTCTAGGTTCTTGTTGTTCTTCTGGATTAACTTCTTCAGTAAATAATATCATTCCTTCAGGTTGGTCGGCTTCATTCTTTTATTGTACAAACAGGTTGTTCTTTGTTGATACGCTGCATTTCTCAAAGTAACAACCTCACATACCTCCTCCAGCATATTCAAATCCAATCTTCACATTAAATCACTTACAGGAGAGTTAAAGTTCAATACTCTATGGGATGGGAGGCCAAATTCAGGTCTCAAATGACAGCATGTATGGAGATTCTCCAATCTCAGTCCTTAGAGTTGTTCGGTATGCCCATAGAACAGAGTGTAACTCATTAATCCAGTTTCCCTTGGCATCATCAAGTTTTCTTTTCATCCCATTAAGAAAATTTATATTTATGACTTTTGTTTTCCCATTGCTCTGAGGATAACCTAGATCAGAATGCAGCTTTTGGATATTGGACTGAGGACAATAAGCGGTAAATTATTCATTATCAAACTGTGTGTCGTGGTCGATAATGAAGGAATAAGGCAAGCTGTATCTGCAAATGATATTCTTCCAAATGAATTGGTAGACCTTCTCATACGGCATGTCCACCAAGGGTTCTGCCTCCACCCATTTTGTAAAGTAGTCCACACCAACGATTAAGTACTTGAATCTTCCTTCGGTGGTCAACAATTGGTTGACTAAGTCTATTCCCCAAATTTTAAATGACTAAGGTGAGTGATTGTAGTGAGAGAAACTTGTGAAGTCTTTAGAATGCTGAAATACCTTTGACACTTGTCACATTTCTTAGCAAAGGCTGCACAATCAGCTCGCATAGTGGGCCAATAGTATCTTTATGTACTAATCCACTACAGTAGTGTCCTGCCTGCTATGTGAGCTCCACAAGATCCTTCATACACCTCCTGGATCAGGCCTTGAACCTTTATTGGATGAACACAGTGCTACAAGCTAGTTGTCAATCCTCTCCTGTATAACACGCCTTTGTCCAACAGATATCTTGATGCTTTGTACTTCAGATTTTTGTCCTCAATTGTATTTACTGGAAAAGTTCCTTCTTCAATATATGCTCTGATGGGATCCATTCAAGGTTGACCCATATCTACTGTGATAAATTAATCATCAAGTCTTTATCGATACTCTTGTTTGTTAGAATCTCGATGGGAATAGTTCTTCGGAGCTCAATTCTTATTACTGAAGATAACCAAGCAAGTGCATATGCTCGAGCATTCTTCGATCTTAGTACTCTACTCATCTGAACATACGGTAATTTGGCTATCACCTCAAATGCTTTAGATAGGTATCTAGTCATTAGCTCTCCTTTAACTCCATACAAATTCAATATTTAGTTCATAACTAATTGAGAATCACTATGTGCCACAACTTGCTCGGTGTTCAGTGGTTGGGCCAAACTCAAACCCACAATGAGATCTGTATACTCTGCTTTGTTATTTGAGGCCTGGAACTAAAATTGCAGAGCATATTCAATATTTATCCCATCAGTAGTGTTAAGTATTATACCTGCTTTACTACCGATTGCACAAGCTGATCTATTAACGCGGAGGTTCCATATTGAGAGATTATCATCAAACAGTTGGTCTGTCACTATCCCATGATGGAATATTTGTCTCCTCGCTTCCTCTTACTTCCTTAACATCTCCTGAACTATAAAATAGAAATCATGTAGGTTTGCAATTATTTCTTCTGATGAGGGTTGCTCAGACGGTTGGTCGTTGACAGCCTTAGATGGACTATCCCTTTATATGCCTTGTTCTGCCTGCACTCCCTATTGCTCGAGGATCCCAGGTTAAGTGAATTTAGCAATAAAACCTTCCACGGCTTGGTCTTTTAATGAAGACCTTAGTTCATACACAATATCATACTCCCCTAATTCTACTGCTTAGTACATTAATCTGCCAGACTTCTTCGATTTATGCAAGGCTTGCCTAAGAGGGATATCAAAGTACACTATAATTGTATGGGATTGAAAGTATGGCTTCATCCGTCTAGACGCCTCAATTATTGCCAATGCTAACTTCTCCAGGCATGGGTAACTGATTTTTACTCCTCGAAAAGCTTTACTGGTGTAGTAGACTGGTCTTTGAACTCCATTCTCTTCTCAAATCAAGGCAGAACTTATAGCTGACTCAGAAACAGCTAAGTACAAATACTTAGCAGTGTGGGTGATCCCAGGTACTTTTTCAACTCGAGAAAAGCATTTTTACACTCGTCGTTTCATTCAAAACTATTTCTAAACACTTTGAAGAATGGAAGGCACCTATATGTAGCTCAAGAAGCAAATCATTTCAGAGTTGTTACTCGCCCAGTTAGCCTTTGTGCCTCCTTCTTGCAAGTAGGGGACTGCATTTCAATTTGTGCTTTCATCTTATGTGGGTTTGCCTCAATTACCCTCTAATTTACTATATATCGGAGGAACACTCCTTCCTGTACTCCAAACACGAACTTGGTCAGGTTGGATCTCCTTTGGTGCTTTACTAATTGGTCAAAAGTTTAGCTGAGATCAACAATATGATCGGTCGCTTTTTTTCTCTTCGTCAGCATATCATCCACATAAACTTCCATATTTTTGCCTATTTGCTCCTTAAAAACTTTGTTCACCAATCTCTGGTATGTAGCACCTGCATTTTTTAAACCAACTGGCAATCATGATGAAATAATAAGAATTATGAGATGAATTAATGTTAACATGATTGAAGAACACAATAGCATCCAAGAGAAATTGCCAATTGAAGAAAAATAAAAAAATACTCGATCTTGAATTGAATTGAATTGAAGATGAAAAGTATGAAAGTTATTCCCAAATTTGTTCTCAATCATAGGTTGCCTAATAATAATGCTTCCTAGGTTCAAAAGACTCCTAATGGCCTAATACAAGTGCAAAGAGGTTTATATAGACTTTAATAACTCTAGCTAAAATCTAGGAAAGTTATTCCCAAATTCGTGTAAAGAGGTTTATATAGACTTTAATAATTCTAGCTAAAATCTAGGAAAATATACAAAATCCCATCTTGGACCGAACCCCTAGGACGAACCGAACCCATAAGCGAACCCATAGAGAGAACCGATTCGCCTGCCAAACTTCTTCGGTCAGGACCTCTACCTAGCTTTACCTTTTTTTCCTTTTCCCTCTTATTTGTAGTTTTGCCCTCTTGAATTCTTCCCAACTTTGAATGCTTGTAATTTCTTTATCATAGCTCGGATTGAGGTTCCATTTATTTTAGTATTCTAGTGATTTTGAGCTCTTCAATTTTTTTTGTCTCCTCCTCCGAGTTTTGGTTGGAAAATTATAAAAATTCCCTTGACCTTTCTTACTCATATTTCTTTCATTGTTTTGACTTTTTATCTTCTATTTATTTGCATTATTTACGTGTAAAACAAAAGAGAAATATACAAAACACGAAATACTTGCCAAAAAGGTTGTTAGCACAAATATGAGTTAAATTTTGGATCAATTCATTGTCCGAGATCGTAAAAATGCCAAAATTAAGGGGATAAATATGGAATCTATATACCTAATCAAACCACCTAATTTGGAACGTTGCTAGTCCCAAGCAATGTAAGAGAACGTGAATAAGTTTCTAGGAAAACTCTAAAAAAACTAAAGGATGTGATGCCCCTTTCGCGAGCAAGCGATTGCATTTAGCATATGCAACAAGCCGTTAAACTAGAGATTACCCTAGTAGGATGAATAGTGTCTCGTGAGGGTTTGCAGTGAATTTATCCATAAAATTCATTTTTTACCACATGGTAAGACTAAAAAAAGTATCAAAGTAATTAAAAATCATACAATTTAAATTCCCTAAAAATAGTCACAACAAATTTTTATTCGATAAATCTCAATTCACAGTGTGTGTGTGCGAAGCCAAAAATTAACTGCTAACTTCACCGATTGATCATTACATTACTTTTTGAAATTTACTTCGATTTAATATGTCACAGAATGCTCTCATAAACGAATCACTCAGATTGTGTCTTTTTCACTCGGTGTGTGCAAAATAAGAGTAAATGTAATTGTACCCGAGTTTATGCACACAAATTGAAAGACGAATTTTTTTTGTGGTCAATACAATCTCATAAACGGAATACGGTCATTAGAAAATGAGACAACATCATTCTTTATTTCCACAATTTTGTCTCTTTATTATCTTATGTATTCTTAACTCTCCATGTGGTAGTTGACTTCGTTATTTGGACTTGGTTAGGACTTTTTCGGGTTAAGGTGTTTTGGGTAATAATGGGAACATTGGGAAGTTTTCGGAGTTAAAAAACTTTCTTCTAAATATCCTTTAGCATTTTTTCAAGCATTTTCTTACTTTCTCTTTCCTTTTCTATTTTTCCCTTATATTTTTCATATTTTTCTCTTTTTCTCTTTTTTTATTTTTTTCATTTTTCTTCTATTTTTATTTGAGCATTTTTCTATTTTTATATCCCTTTTTAAGCACCATTTGAATTTAATTAATGAATTTTTCGATTTTCACAACTCTAGGATAATATGGATTTTTCGGGTTAACAAACAAGAATGGATACTATTTTTAAGCTCAAGCTGCTTTTAAAAGGATATTTTCCATAACTTTTTATGGCTAATATTTTTGGATAAACAAACGATGGCCTAACTTCACGAGTTTGAAAACTAATCACACTACCATATGCGTCTCGAGATTATTTTAATTTTTGAGACATTTTTAGCCCGTTTTCAAGATAATATATCCATTCGTTTTTCGTAACCGATCAAACAAAGATTTAATGATCAATGACGAATTTATTTATCACCAAAAGAAACTTTAAGTTATTTTTAACTCAAATTGATTTAATTACTCAGAAATGAGGATAGACACAAAAAATCTCACCGGGTTAAAATCTCCACACTTATTCATATAAGTCGTCAATTTTCACTAAATTTCTGTTTTTGATTAATTTCGGCTTAGTACAATAGATTTTTAGAAATTGGGACTTCAAACAAAAATTTAGTGATATTTTTGAGAATTTAAAATTTTTATTTTTATTTATTTTAAAGAAAAAATATTTTTGACTTTTTTAAAAAAAATCAAATTTTTTTGCAGTTTTTAACAATTTTAATTTTTCTTGGGCATTTTAAAATTTATGAAGATTAAAAGACGCTCTTTTATCCCCCCTCCCCCCCCCCCCCCCCAACTTAGACTTTTGCATTGTCCTCAATGAAATTGACTAAAATCTAAATAAGATAAGAAAGAGTGCGAAATATAAACCAAACAAAATTTAAAATGCAAATAGACATATATAAAACTCAAACACAATTTCATTATCATGAGATAGAAGTTTACATAGTTTCTTTCAAAGATATAACGATTAAAATAAAGAAACAACATAATAAAAATCTAATTAATTCCTCTCTTGCTAAAACGCATTCGACTCACTCCTAAACACTCTACGCACTCACATGACTCAAAAATACAACAAAACTTACCACATACGTACCGTGATGCAATGACCTGTCTTCGAAAACTTACTGATCCTCGTATACGGGTTCGACAATGGAATCGTATCCATATCCTCTGAATCATACATCCAAAGTCCGAACATTTGGGAGTCAAACCAATAGAAAAAGTATACATATGGAGGCACGTAGTAAATGTGGTGAGTGAAATTATCGAGATGCACCACACATTATAGCATAAATGGTCAGACTTGAAGATACTATCATACTGAAATTTCAAATAACACGCTAAGCTTAGATTTCCATCAAACTCAAGAATGGATAAATTGGGCTCCAAACTGAAAAATACTCTAGTCATGTCCTTGATCTCATCCAAATACTAAAACGGCACGGGTAGACGTGGAGGAAAAGGACAATGCGGTTTGATAAAACATGTATTATCGGGTGGACACGCTCGAATAATTTTTCTACCATCTCATCACTAATAGATAACACCTCACATTTTAGCATACTTTCAAAAAGCTAATGTGCATGTTCACAAAGAACGAGTTGATATATCCTAGTATTCTAGTTGATCTCATCTAAGTGACAAAATATGTCTAATAATAATTGGACTTCAACAGTGAGGTCCTCATCAACCAGGCCGAATTCTTTCTCAAAATTTTTAAGACTCTTATCTAAAGAAATTAGGCGGCCAAGCATGTAGATAGATTGTGTCACCATCATGTGGGATAGTGGCGTTGTTCACTTCTTTAATGTACTTTAATTCATTCTCACATAGTATCCCCCTCATCATATGCATCTATTGATCAAACTCTGAATACTCTCTTTTTGCTCTCAATAGCCGTCACTGAACACGGCTCACGTGGAACCTCAAAATTATTACCCTCAAATTATTAGTGTACTACTTCCTCGATAATATCCATATCATGTAACTCATCCTCATCACCCGTTTGCTTTGTGATGCTGAAGATCTTCGTTTCAAGTGTCATATTCCCAAACGTGAGTTGCATTTTCCCACCACGTGTATTAATCAATGCTTTAGTCGTGGCTAGGAAAGGGTGACCAAGATTAACTTGAACATGATGAATCAATGGGGGGAGAGTTAGAGTTCCATGTCCCAAATAAAAAAATCTACCAGGAAGTAGAAAGTGTCGACTTGGATTATCACGTCCTCAATCACCCCATGAAGTACCTTCATAGAATGATCCGCAAGTTAAAGATCTCCTAAATCAAGATTTTTATAGATATAATATGGAAGAATGTTGCCACTCCCTCCTAAATCTAATAAATCTCTCTCGATTTTATTATGTCCAATAATGCACAAAATGGTGTGGGCACCGTTCTTAATAATTGGGTGGGAGGTCACTCATTAGTACCGAGCTCATATTTTGTGCTAAGAAAAACTTCTTCTTTACCTTTAAAATACGTTCACCGAGAGCAAGTCCTTTAAGAAATTAAAAATCGCGTGAATTTTCTTTATATCCTGAAGAAAAGGTAGGTTTAGCTTCACTTACTTTATCCCCTCTAGAATGTCATCACGGGAGGCCCTTTTAATTGGAGGGACCAGCCGTTCAGGGTATGATGAGGCTAAAGGGGGCTTCATTACCACCTCAGGCCTAATTGTGCCTTCTTTTTCACTCTCTTCCAAAAGGGGCATCTTCGGCCTCTTACATGTCAGGCGAAAGCTCCTTGCCTTTTTGCATGTCGTGTGGAGGAGGTGACAAGTCAACAACTATTCCACTACGTAGAGTGGTTACCACTTTACATTTCTCTTTATTTTCATCTTGAGTAGATCTCACGTAGTTTTGACTTTGGGGAGGTCACTAGAAACTTTTCGTTCTCTTGGACACTTAAAGAATATTGTAACTTAGAAAGAGATGCCTTTAAGTCAGTAAAATTTTGAGCATTTTGGGCATTTATCGTTGACTGATTTTGCATAATTGAGAAAGAGTGTCCTCAAGACTCTTCCATTATGGCATCACATGAGGCGCGAGAGGAGGTGATTGCATTGATGGCACTTGTTGGTAAAGTGGGAGTGGCGGAGGCTGTTGGTAAATGTTTGGATTTGGATTCATCAATGCATTCGGTTGCTCATAATTAAAAATGGGAGGGTTTCGTCCTGAGGGATTAAAATAATTCCCATAAGGGGCATTAAAATTCCCTTTATAACATCCCACCACCTTAACTTGCTCTTAGAGCATAATTTTGTAGGCATGTATAATAGAACATTCCTTCATTAAATGTCCCGCCTCATAAATCTCATAAAATCTTCCTATTTTATATCTCGAGATGGGTCGGATATATCTCACCACTATCATATACCACGTCCTCTAGCCTCTTTTCTAATTGATTAATTTTGAGCTTCAACTCGTCTTCCTTGACCAAGTGGTAGAGTCCGGATGAGGAAGGACCTAAGGACGTTATTCTAGATTTGGGTTAGGTGTTTGGATCCGATGTGTCCCAAGATTGAGTAGTCTCGGTGACATACTTAAGGTGGGTCTATGCATCTTCCATATCTGACTCGAATAACTCTTCTGGACATATTCTTTCAATGAGATGATTTTAGATTAAACTAAGACCATGATGTAAGAAGGAGACGAGTCTCCACTTCTCAAAACCATGACTTGGGAACATGTTAAAAACTCATTGAACCTCACTCAAATCTTATCAAATGGCACATTACCATTTAGTTTAAAAGTATGGATTTGAGCCAGAATAGAGTTGGTCCTGTGAGCGAAAAAGAACTTTTGGAGAAATTTATCTTGCATGTCTCTCCACGTACTGATATAGTTCAGTGCTAAAGTCCAAAGTAAAGTTTTGACGTTGTCCTTAAATAACAAAGAGAAAATATTGAGACGTATGATGTCTTGGGTGGAAGCTTGATCATTAAAGGTTTTACACGCCTCCTCGAATTCTCTAATTTGGAGATGAGGCTTCTCCGACTCCATTGCATTAAAAGTGGGGAGGATTTGAATCATCTCATTCCCAAAGAGAAATTTCCCCACATTATAAGGGAATATAATGCATCCCAGAGCGACGGTTTGCTAGAGGTATAAGAGCTCTCTTATAAGGTGGTACGACATCACACCCTTTTGCGTTCCGAAGCTAGCATTATTCGACATCCCACTCACACTTAAAGAATCATTATCCTCACTGCAGTTTCCAAACATTTTACTCATGACATGACTACTTGGTGTAGGAGGTGGTACCTAGAAATTTGAAATGTTTAGAGTCTTATTGCTGGAGGGGGAGAGTTCTACTATTAGCTCGATATTTAGATTGGACTGAGTATTTTACATTAAGGACTTGAGCGAATACTTTTATTTATTTTTATTTTTTGGGATATTTTGGATCTTTTAATTTTTGGGATTTACGAATTTTTTTTGCTCTGTAGAATTTAGAATTAACTTTTAGATCAATTCGACCTAACCTACAAGTCTACCTAATCCACCATAACGGTGTCAAAAACTTGACGCAATGCAAATTTGTGTGCTACGTGTGTACCTATGGCTCAAGTGTAAGCCAGTTGCTCAAGTAATATCTGGTAAGTCGGGGTTAAATCCTCATGTAATAGGATATAGAATGTTTTGTCAACAGTAGGGGTGGGCTTTAAGATCTTGGTATCGACTCACGAAAAAAAAGAAAAGATGATTTTTGTTTCGGGAAAATTTATGTTTAATTATGAAATTTATGCTAAGAAATTGCAATTTAAACTAACAAAAAGCGCATACAGTCTTGCAAACTATGGGATTTCATCCCGTTCAACTTCTTTCTTCAATCAAGTCAAGGATTTGCCTAGTCCATCTAGACGATGATTCAATTTAGATAAGCAAGGTATCCTTTCTACTAGATTATCCTAGTATATGTTTTTGTTTTTAGCTTCAAGTTTTTCATTAGCTTTGGTGTATTCCTTATTCAGTTTTGCAAAAACCACATTTGTAGGGCTATTATACCAAATGCTAATAAAATTTAAGGGTTTTTCCCAATTATATATATATATAACAAAAGGCAAGTGCCCTCACCCAAGCTACGGTTTGTCTTGGATTCGAGACTTGGTAGTAGTCTCTTCATATTATATAACAATATGGGGGTAATGCCAACCGATATCTCGCTTTTCCAAACCGTGCAGTGAAGATGGAGCCTTGTGCACTGGATACGACCTATGACCTTTTCTAAAATGCAAAAAATTAGAATTTTGGGTTTTGAAAATAATTTGGGGAAAAAAAGAATTGGGATACAATCCCCCGAACCGTATGAATTCTCCACTAAATATAAAATTCTCAAAAACTATATAATTAATTAAAAGAAAAATATAAATGAATCTGAAGCACTAAATATGTGTGGTTGTTATTCCGCACATTACTTAGTCAACAAATTAATTAGTGCGAGTGATAGAATTATTGACATGTATATTGTGTTCTCAAACACTCCAGTTGCCTTCGATGGACTGAGCTAAGAGTTTTATGATATTAATCCTAGTGAAAATATCTAACACTAAGAATTAATCATACAATTATGTCGAATTTTATATCTAACCAAGTTGGGTCCATGTTCCCCAACTCCCGATGAGTTTAGCAGGACATAAATTTAATCTCTACACAAATAAGCATTATAGTGCAAGCAATCATAATGACATAATAAGAATTATGAGATGAATTAATGTTACGAAGATTGAATAACACAATGGCATGCACGAGAAATGATCAACTGAAGAAAAATAGAAAAAAGACATGATCTTGAATTGAATTGACGATGAAAAGTACGAACGTCATTCCCCAATTTGTCCTTAATCATAGGTTGCATAACAATAATGCTTCCTAGGTTCTCAAGACTCCTAAGGACCTAATACAAGTGCAACAATTCGTGTAAAGAGGTTTAAATAGACTCAAATAACTCTACCTAAAATCTAGAAAAATATTCAAAATCCCGTCTTAGGCCAAATCCATAAGCCAAACTGAACCCACAAGCTAACTCATATAGAGAACCTATTCACCTAACCGAACTTGTTCGGTCAGGACCTCTACCTAGATTTACCTATTTTTTCCTTTTTCCTCTTATTTGTAGTTTTTCCCTCTTGAATTCTTCCCAACTTTGAATGCTTGTAACTTTCACTGTAACTTTCATCAAGTACTATCGTGACTTTGAGCTCTTTAACTTTTTAGTTGGCTTCCCTTTCCGGTACTTGCTAAAAAATTACCGAAATACCCTTGACTTTCCTATATCGTCATTTTTTCACTGTTTTGACTTTTGTCTTCCATTCACTTGCACTATTTACATGTAAAACATAAGAGAAATATACAAAATGAAAAATACTCACCAAAAAGGTTAGTAGCACAAATATGAGATAAATTCGAGCTAAATGCAATGTCCGAAATATAAAAATATATAAATTAAGGGGATAAATATGAAATATATATGCCTAATTACTAAGTAACTCAATTCCACAATTAGGCCATATAATGTGCTCATAATTTTATAAGGTTTCAAAAATATAAAATAAAACTCATGATTAAGATGTTAGGTAAACTAGGATACCATGCAATATATCATACTAGCAGAATCAAATTTTTATGGACATGTATCACGAGCATGCAACGGGAAATTGGGGAAAATAATATATCCTTGAAGTAAAGCTACTAATAAAAGAAAAGAGAGGAAATAAGAGACATAAACTAAATAGAAAATATAAAACAAAAATATTTTTGGATTTTAAGGTTTTCTCTTATTTTTGAATTTTTTTTTATTTTTTTTCAATTTCTTTTTTTAATTTTGATATATTTTTTGTATTGTGCTTTCAAAATGCAAGCAAAGCAACGAATTTTTACTCCTCCATCGGGGAGTGGAAAGTCTTCACTTTCTTTCAATTAAATGATTGCGGAATGTGACTTTGGTACCCCTGTATATGGTAAAATCTTCACTCTCTTTTCATCCAAGAGATCGAGTTCATCGTAGCATATTTTTTTCGATCAACTTCCCTAACTTAACTTTTGAACATAACCTGGAAGGAAGGTATTTCAAGCTCAATAGGTAGGAATGCTTTGTCGTAGACTAAGGAGCAGGGGGTATCCCTAGTGGGCATCATGATAGATGTTCAGTAGCCTCAGAGAGGGTAGGTGATCCGATTGTCCCAATCTCTAAAACTCTAGGTCATCTTGATAATTATGGATTTTAGGATTTATTTGTAGCTTCGATAACACCATTGGTTTTTGGTATGTAAGTGGAAGATATTTGTCTTTGAATTCCCTATTCTTCGACCACTTCTATAACTTTAGATTTAAAATGGAGACCATTATCTTATACAATCTCGAGAAGGACTCTGCAGCGACAAATGATGTTCTTTATGATGAACTTGGATATTTTTACTCATTTAGTATTATGTATGATTCAGGATTAACCCATTTGGTGAAACAATCTATGATGACTAGGATTAATCCATGCCCATTAGATGCCTCGGGTGTAACTTTCCCAATGATGTCAATTTCCATTCATATGAGTCTTTGAGGCTTCTTTTGTGTAGGCAAAGTCGTTTGGGGCCATGGTATTCTAATAATATCCTTGTCGAACAATTTTCTTAGTATGCATGTGTTCTTTCATTGAGGGCCCACATTCTTCACCATGGATTTTTTACATTATTTTTTAGTGTCAAACCCTGTTATGTATTGTAAATGGGTTGCCATCAAAATTTCTTTTGAACAGAGCTTTGTCACAAATGATATATTGAGCTGTAAGTTTACGAATGGCCATTCAATTTTTATTATCAGCTTCTGTGGGTATCGACCATGATTGAAGAGTCACTAGATATCGTAATACCAATACCCAACCTTTTTCTGAATATTCTTCTATAGAGATCTCGATATGGTAGCAGTGATTGGCCATGCATTGCAAGGGGTCCATTTTTATTCCCTCGGGCATGTTAACCATAGAGTTCAAGGTTTCTAGTGCATCGACAAAGATGTTTCTTAAGTGGAAGAGATAGTGGAATATAACATCTTTGAACTTGGAAGCAAGCTCTTCAAGGTAAGCATGGAAGGGTAGTAATTTTTCATATTTTAATTTCCATTTTCAAAAGACTTATCCTATGATGAGGGTAGAATCCACGTACACATTAAGGTATCAAATACAATTATTAAGGGCAAGATTGAGGCTCAGAGTGCATGTCTCATATTCAATCATGTTATAGCACGATGAAAGTACCAGGTTGGGGGTGGTATCAGTTTAGCAGCATGTAAGGTTATGATGTGTAGGTCAGTGAAAGGAGGAGGGTTGGGAGAGTAGTCTCTGCTTGAGCATAGTTAGGTGGAGCTCGGTGGCAGGTGGTGTGTAGGAGTGTGTCGGTTATGAACAAACCAACTTGATTATGAATAACTGATTAGGCATAAAATCTTCGTATTTATCCCCGTAATTTAGGGTCCTTTATCGCTCCGCGAAGTGTAAATCGAGTGGATTTATCTCATATCATTGCTACTAACATTTTCTAATGAGTATGCCATATTTCGTATATTTTTTATCACTTTTGCAGATATTTGATGCATATAAAGAAAGAAGAAACCGGAAGAAAAAATGAAAATAAGAGCAGAAACGTCAAAGGGGCAAAAGATTAATTTGCATTAAGAATTTGGAAGAGAGACCTAAAGAGAAATTTAAGACTTCATGTCTACGAACACCTGGGAAGAAACAACATACAAATTCGAATCATGGATCAAAAGTTACAAGACTTCAAAATTGAGAGAAAATTACGAAGAAAAAAATGTATCATGTAAAAATAAAACCGAATCGAAGAGGGTGAAAAACAAATCGATCCTTCCCTTGGAAAACTTTCTGCGAAACATAGTAAAGATGGAACCAAACCGAAGTTGAAGAAAACAAACCGAGCCAGTTCTGGCAAAACTTTCTATTAGAGGCAAACCGAACCGAATCTCCTGAACAGGATCGGTTCGGGTGTCGAAATTTAAATTTATCCACTTTAAAAATTAGAGTCATGCATGGTTGAAACTCTTGTAAATTCGTAGATTATTTATTCTAACGTCGTTGAAGACAATATGAGAGATGCTTTTTACATAGTTTTAGAGAGAGGAAGTGCAAAAGAACCCTTGAAACTCAGTAATACAGATTATTGATTATCAATTAAGATTACTATAGTAAAGTTGATTTCTTTCTCTCTTCTATTGTTTGATTTTGTTAATTCATGAAAGCTTAGTTTGTTTCAAAGAAATGTTGAATCTTTTAACTCATCTACTTATAATCCCACAATGATTTTAGTTACATGCACCGTAAAAACCATTATTTTCACTAGTTGCACCATGCTAGGCTAGATTTTTAGGGGTTGAGATGCATGAACCCAACCCGATGTGGTTTCAGGTGTGTAAAATTAGATCCCTGAATTAAATAAATGATCGAATCATGTTGTGTGGTGATCACAAATGTCGTAGGACTTTTGATCTCGTTTGCCCTAGGTAACCGGGATGCTTAAGAGTGCGACGCGAGTGTAGCTATAACGACACCGCTTTATTCTTACTTTTGATTATATATTATGAGGGCTTGAACCTCATATATATAATGCTTAAGATTAATAAATATTGGGATTAGTCAATTATCTAATCCATAACTAGTTTTATTATCGGCAAACGAACTAGGGTTAGAGGATTGTATTCCGACCTTGCTTTTTTGATTTACAGTTAACCAGTCACAATCAGTTCAATCTTGCGTTCATACTCAGTTTCATTTAATTACTCTTAGTTAATAGCTATAATCTCACTTTGATCACCTTTATATTTTCTTTTTAGAGTCAGTTTAGGATTGACCATCTTACCTACCATCGTCACGTTCTATGTCTTATTTCCCTGTGGATTCAACCCCGTCTTACCGGGTTTATTACTTACGCGATAGGCTTGCACTTGAGCCTATATAAGCACGCACCTTAAACACTTTTGAAGTCGCATCAACATCCAAACACCACAAAATGCAAAAAAAAATCAAAATTAACACCAATAGTTAACCACAAGACGGTTTTATTGAACTCAAATTTATAAAAATGGACATGTCGTAAATTTCAATTAGCACAAATTGTAAAAATACGTAAAAATTACCACAATGACCCCAAAATGAGGAAAATGACCAAATTGCTCATATGACTCAATTAAAATCGTCCAATAGCCGCAAAATGAAAAATTTACCACCATGACCCAATGTATATATGATACACATAATGAAGGATGCACTAAAAATGTTTTGGAATCAACATCCACTAATATACATGAGTAAAGAAATATTTTCCACTCCTTATTCTCAATGAAGACAAAGGTCCACCCCAAATTTGAAAAGCCCGCAACGTCATAAACCAAAAAGAAGAAAATTTGAGGGTCTTTCCAAAATATGACCATTGTCGCAAAACAAATGACCCGTAAAAATTTACTAGCATGACAAGGTGAGATAAATTGTTGATCCAGTGGCATGTTTTCAAAAATTAAGACATTTTGGCACCAATCTATAACATGTATGTTCGACTCTAAATCCGTGGATGTAACGAGATAGACTTTATGGAAAATAGACGAGATAAAGTATGACATGGAATCATTGTCTTTGAATAAATGAGTCCTAGATTGATTTAAACAACCCATAAAGGTGTCATCTTATTCAACGAAAAATAAGTCACAAAAATGTAATTCTTACCCATAAATATGAGTGACTTGTTTTGGCAAGGAGGAAGTATGGAGTTATAATTTTCTAACTCATCAATACACCATATTTACGTAACTTCTTCAACTAACGGATTCTCTTCCGAAAATGGACATTCTTTTTAGACTCCATGTGAGATGAAAAATTAATGAGCTCCTTAGTTATCGATGGAGGTACAATGGACGTTGGTTGTGGTCCATATTGGGGAAATCTCTCATAAAAGCACTTTCCCATACCTTCTCTCGCCAAGAAAAATAGTTAATGAGAGTTGGCGATGCATTCAACTCCAAACCAAGATGAGGTATCTTATGAATGGTGCGAGAGGAAGGGGGAAACAAACGGAGATAAAATTTCCTCTTAAAAAATTATAGGTTCATTATATTGGCACATAGAGTCAATTAATGATTGTAACTCCTAAACTAGGTCCTCCGCGTTCTATATATGACACACATTATCATACACCCCATCATTTATATTATCATCCTCATCCACACAAAGTGATGAGTTAGCAATGTTAAAAATGTTCAACTCAAGTTTCATGTTTTCAAACAACAACTTCATCACCCCATTTCGGCAACTAATAGTGGCATCCAAGGTAGCTAAAAATGGACAATCTAAAATGACCAAAATTTGTGACTCAACATTTGCCACGGTTTGGTATCCATCACGACAAAGTCAACAGGGAAATAAAATTTAATAACTTGGACCGAGACATCCTCAGTAATACCATAAGGGATTTTTACCGAACGGTCCTCTAGTTACAAAGTGATGCTAGTGGGATTAAGCTCACCTAACCCAAGTTTTTCATAGACCAAAAATCGAAGAAAATTGACGCTAGATCTTAAATCAAGCAAAGCTCTATCGATGTGGTAATCCCCAATGTAATAAGAAATTTTAGGACAACCGAGCTCCTTGTATTTAGGAGTAATCTTGTGTTGTATGATTGAACTTACTTGCCCGGTAAGAAATGCATCTTTACGAACATGAACTTTGCCCTTTACCGTGTACAAATCTTTTAAAAATTTAGAAGAAACAAAAACTTTCTTAGTGACTTCAAGGAAAGGAATGTTGATTTTCACTTGTTTGAAAAGTTTCAAAATATCCGCATTTCAGCTTTCTTTTTATGGTGTCTTGAGTCTTTGTGGAAGAGGTGCGAAAAATGGGACATTTCTCAACCTTAACAGGCTCATTTTCCTCTACATCCAATTTATTACTACCTTGATCATTAGATTACTCCTCAGGATCTTTTAGAATCAAAGGAATATTCTTTTTAATAATTTTTCAACTTCTTAAGATAGTTATAGATTTAGCATATTATGGTTGGGTATCACTTGGATAAGTGGAACCTATCACCATTTGACCTTTGGGGTTGGATTGAGGTTGGGCCAAAAAAATTCCTTTTTCTAGCGCACTAATGGATGTGGTCAATTGAGATAGGGTAATTCTAATTTCACTAAATGATTGTTCATTTTTAGCCCAATTCTCTTGATTTTAAGTGTTAATGGCATGTTGGCCTTGGATGAACTCATTCAATATGTCTTCAAGGCCCTTCTTATATGGTGACACGTGAGGAGTAGTAGATGAATAACCTTAATTTTGGTGATATGGTTAAGGAGGTCATTGAAAAAATGGTTTTTATGATTAGGATGGATATGATGGATGTGGTGGATGTGTTGGTTGGAATGACGGGGGTTGTGTGTGCCCACGATTGTTCTTATACCCAAAGTTTGTGTGGTTCCTCCACTCTGGATTATAGATGTCATTATAAAATGAGGTAAACGACTTATTAAAGTTTTCCATTGAATTTACTTTCTCGTGCAAAACCTATTTAAATGTCTGAATGGTGGGGCACTTTTGTGGCGGATATCCAAGTGTGCCACAAATAACACGCATCTCCTCCAAGTCATATCGTGGTGTGACCACACCAAATTTTTTTAAGCTCCATTCCTTCTACCTTATTTATGAGTTGTTCAATTTTTACATTAAGAAAATCCTCTTCCCTAAAATGGTAAGGAGCACTCCTGAGGTGTTAGTGTTGGGAATAAATGGTGGTTCTCTATCATTGAAATTTATGACCTCCCATGATTGTGATTTCTCTTCCAACCAATCAAAGTATCGCTCAGCTTGCTCGGGATCCTTGTGCATGACCTCCCCATTACACATTGTTTTAAATAGTTGCTTAGTTAGGGGAGACAAGACCTCAATGAAGAAATTCAATATTCTATATTGCTTATACCCAAGGTGAAGTCAAGAATTGCAAAGCTCCTTAAATCGTTCCCATCACATAGTACAATTCTCATTCTCGTTTTGGACAAAATTTGTGATTTGTATCCTAAGCACATTGGTTCTATGTGCAAGAAAGAAGTTTTTCAAAATATGATCTTGAATTTCATTCCAAGTGCCTATAGAACATGGAGGCAAGGATTTGATCCAATATTTGGCTATATCCTTAAGTGAAAATGGGAACAACTTCAACCTTACCAATTTTTTGATGCACATTTGGTTGGAAAGGATCGTGCACGCTTCTTCAAACTCCTATAGATGAATGTATGGTTGTTCACTCTCAACCGCATGGAATGTGGGCAAGAGTTGGATCATACCGTGCCTAAAATTGAAATGATTCGCATTTTGTAGTATAATTATGCATCAGGGCCCAATGCTCTGCTCGGGTTGGATATGATCTTTAAGTGTCCTTATTGGAGGATCTTAGGGTGGCTCGTTATCTCCATGTTCACATAAGTTATCGTCTATGGTCCTTGTGCTATATGAATAGGTGCTAGTGAAAGAAGTTAATTTGGAACCAACAATGGAACTATACTCAAAATCTGGACTAACAAATCTCATTAAACGGTGTATATCATCCCTAGGGTTCGTACACAAGAAATCTCCACAAGTTTCACACTAATAGGTACTTAAATCCAAGAACAAGTGAAACAAATTAGATAACATATATATATATATATATATATAATTTGTTTGAGTTTTGATCATTTTTTCTTTTTTTGAAATTAGACACTAGAATTTTAAATTAATCAAATACGTAAATTTTCAATCCCCAACAACGGTGCCAACAACTTGCTTGTGGTTAAGAAGTGATTGTCAATGGCCCAAGTGCACGCTACAAAACATGTAGTAAATCCTGGTAAGTACGGGGTCAATTCCATGGAGATTGGTAAAACTATTGATCAATTACATTTATAGAGACATTTTATCAAACATGTTGTGTGAGTATCAAATTGAATGTGTATTTGGTTGAACTAAATGAAGGTAACTAGAAAGTAAACACAAAATAATAGGTAATTGAGAATTCAAATGAGAGTGGAGGTTATGGATCATGAGTTTAATATGAATCTTAACACAAATAATTAATTGACTATAGAGATGTATTTATTTGGTGAATCTTTATTTCAAATAAAATATCAAGTGCGAAGGTATTAACAAATAACATATAAGTAAGATTTATTATGAACAATTAAAACTAATTAAATTAGAATTGTGGAGATCCACCAACTATCCATGTTACTTGACAATATGGATGAAGAGAAATCCCCACAATATTAACTTAACTTCATCGATTAATACATTCTACAAGCAATCGATGACAAATTAAACATGATTCATACTGAATTCACTACCCTAACCATATCTATCTAGAAATTCATAGGTTCGAATAAAAATGAAATAAAAATGAAGTAGAGAAAGTAAGCAATACATCTTGAATGAAAATAGAGCTTCAATCTCCATTTATCTTCAAATTCGGTAAAAATCCTTTATTTCTTACTCTTTCTCTCTTTAGCTACATTCATGTATTCTCCCCTCTTCTCTCTCTTGTATGCCTCTAATGGCATCACAATCTCATACTGTACAATGTATATAATGAGAGTAGTGCACCAAAGTGGACATAGTCTTATTTTTATAGCCGAACCACTCTATATATTGTGTTTATCTCCTTTTACTTGTTTTATTTTTTCTTTAGAATTGATATGATGGTTGATAAAGATATATGTCAAATTTATCATATCATCATTCTAGCGTCGTCTGTGGGAAATAAGGTATTAAATCTAGTTTCCTTTTATATTTTAGGGTTCCTTACACCTTATTTTTCATCCATGGGGCTCAGGGCCATTGTCACATGAGTGAGATCTGGGTTGTGGGACTCATACTTTTACATATTGTAACATGTGGATTCTTCGAATATAATTAGTATCAAGCGAGTCGTAACCCCTTATCAAGACCTTGATTAATGGCCAAGACTATATTTAATAATGACAATACATGGGAGTAAGAGAGAAGAATATTCAACACCCAAGATGGTATTCAATGAGGTCTTTTACACCATAAATTCACTATGAGCACGGTAAATAAATGGAACCAACAGGTAACTTGGACAGAGGAAGAAAGAGAAAGAACTCTTATTATAATAAAGGCAAGGCAATAACTTCAGGCTTAGTTAATGGTCAATGATATTGGTATCAATGGAAATGAAAAGGAATGTTCTGGCCATAAATGTTCTCACAAAAGCTCTCGTGTATGAGGAAAATTCGGCTTCAATTATAGGTGCGAATTACCATCGTGTAAACTATTTGGTTGGTCTATTTATAAGAAGGCAAGGTTACTCGAGTAACCTTTCTGGCGTTAAATGTCTTTTACTATCATTATATGTGAAAGTACTGTGGCATTAATGTCAAATATATTGCATTAAATGCATTAGATGTTGTGTTCTGGCGGGAAACTGCTCAACCAATGAGAAGCATGGTGGCGTTAATGGGGATATGACGTGGCGGCTTAATGGTTTACCTTATAACAGCCATGAAATTAGACTTGATTAACTAGGCCTTCCATCCTAAGGATAAAACTCACTTGAGTGTGTTATCTCCAGTCCCTAAATTCCAGGTATTATGAAGACATAAAGTGAACAGTGACCCTTACCAAACATATGGTCACATCAATCAAAGGGGATAATGTATGAAGTTGAAGTTGCTCAGTTGGAAGTAGCTCAAACATTAAGTGTGTTTTTTGTTGGTTGGGAAATGTCGCTAGTCAATATACCAGAGGTGAGGGTCTTTGAGGAGGTTCACCCCATTATATGTTAAATAAAGTGGCTCGAGGCGGAAGCAGCTCGAGCACCTATTTGTGTTAGATAAAGTTTTGCTTAAGTGTGCCAAGAGGGTTGGATATCGCTTTCCCAATGTTGACTTGCTCCCGATCCTCCAAACAAAATCCTTGTGAGGTTCCCAAGAGGTGGGCATTCGATAAAGCATGTAATCTCTCCCATGCCCTGCCAGGCATGGCCCCTCGAAGGTACCGAATGCCCTCACCCATATTACAAAGTAAATTGTTCAACAAGTAAAATACAAGATCAAATGAATCATGCTTGATATTACAAATATTATCACTCGAGTAATATTTATCTTCGTAAGAAGTCCTTCGAGAAGCTTATGTGGAGGGTCTTCGTGGGAGGTCGCTCGAGAGGTCTTTATCTGCATTCTTTAGTTAGCCTTTTGCTAAGTATAGAATCATATCGGCTAATCAACCTTTGGTGAGGACTCCCCCGACTCCCCCTACACATATAAACCACCATTTAGAGGATTGCTTGTTTCTAGATCTGTTTATTGGACTTCATTTTTATGACCTCGTATCTATTTTCGATGCCTCGGTGATGTTACCCTACCTAGATAGTGTTGAAAGTCACAAAAGGGTATAGACTCATGAAGGTGGGTAACCAGATATGAGTTATATTTACTCATTTCTTCTCTTTACACCCATGATCTAGTTTTTCCTTCTAGATTTGTGTTATTTTTTTCACCTAAGGGATATTTTGTCCTTGGTAAACTCCTAGTAGGCATATTATATACATTTTATGGGGGATAAACTCAGGTCCTGGATTCATTTTCAGGATCACACCCTCCACTGCCTCAGTTAAGATGCAGCCTGGTAATTTAATTACCCTTCTATTGAAGTTGGTGCATAGCTTCACTCCTTCAGTTCACCACCTAGGAAAAAGGGCTTATGATAAATTGTCCTCGGACTCAATTATGGTGAATTCTCCATTGATAAAGCCACGACAGTAACTCCATGTGTATAATAAGTCGCGACCTCGGCAGTGTTATTTTGCAGATTATCAAAGACTGCATCCCTATTAATATACTTAGTTCTTTCTTTACATTCCTTAGTTTTCTCACCACGGTTTAGTTCATCTCAGAGTATATATTTCTTAATATTGACATAGTATAAGTCATGGAAGGAAACTCTACGTTAGGTATGTAACAAAATGAAGAGATAGCCCAACTGATGAACTACATCAACCATCAACCATCTGTATGACACTTAGGCCTCTTTCCAAGGCCAAGTTAATAAACTGGCACAAAGAGTTTTGATGCTGGAGTCCGCACCCTTCACTTCCATGCAGAAGGCCACATCACCAAAAGCCGCCAAGGACAAGGTTGTAGCCAAAGTCCTCAAGAAGAGGAAGAATGAAGAGCTAAAGCCAAAGAGGGCTTATAAAAACTACACCCTACTTACCGCAAGTGTTGAGGACATCCTTGAAAGCATCAGGGAGGACAAATTGCTAAAATGCCCTGAGAAGCTAAAAAAACCCTCCCCACAAGAGAGATCGGTCCAAATGGTATAAATTTCATCAAGACCATGGCCACAAAACCAGTAGTTGCTTCACCTTAAAAGATGAAATTGAGAGGCTTGTCAGGCAGGGGATGCTCCAGCAATTCACAAAGGGTGCAGCCCATAACTGAAATCTCATGCCTAGTTTTAATTTCAAAGCATTTATATTTCAGTTTTTGTGAATCTCTATGTAGTTGTTGCTTATAGACTTTGTATTTCACTAACAAAGTCAAAAATAGATATATAAATACATGAATGGCAGATTTAGTCATATTTTATTTCTCTTTATCCTCAACTAAAATTTCATGAAAGACTTTCCTCTTTAACAGATTTCAAGGGAAAAATGACAAATTATCTCGGAAGATCATTTATTTCGATAGGAGTCTATGGGGGAAAAGGGATAATGGCCTTAATTGGCTCATAACTCCCCTCATGATCCATAAACATATGGAAGCATATGATGCTTATGTTAGTAATGACGATAATCTTTCGGGAAGCTTCTATAACTCTTAGGGGCTCAAGATACTCCATCTCAGCTTTCTAGATGCGTCAATTAGCCTTGAGGGTTCATATTACTCATTATTAGTCGTGGGTGGCTTATTGACAACCTAGTCTGTGGAGGCTTGAAAATAATTAGCTTTAGGAGGCTTGATAATTCCAGCCTAAGGAGGTCTGAAAATACCCATCTAATCGTCGGTGGCTTATTGACAAACCAACCTTAGGAGGCTTGAAAATGCCCCAAAACAAAAGAAGAAAGGAAGTTGCAGTCAATTGAAGAAAAGTTGGTCAAGGACATAGTCCGCGAGAAGGGAAATTGTTCCCCATAGTCCACCAGTCCAACATTATTATAGCAGCATTTCCAATCCTAGTTTTTCAGACCGCAAAAGGGAACTTTTTGCCCAACCATCTTCTTAATGGTAGCGATATACACATAAATGTTTGAAGAATTATCTGAAGCCTATGGTCGCAGCCTCTTGAGACACAACCAATTTTCAATAAGATCCACACAACTGCAGCCTATCACTAAAGTTTGCAAGCCTATGTTCAATTGTCTAAAAAATTGTGTAAGCATTCAAGGTTAAAACCCAGTATAAGTGATACGACGCAAATATTGCGTATTTCATCCCTCGAACCTACGTATTTTAGCCCCCTCGGGTGCCTTGATCTCTATATTTAAGACCGTTAACCAGACAACCTCGGTTTATATTGTTAACATGCTATATGAGGTGTAATTGGGCTTTTGTAGGTATTTATGTACTAAGTATGATCTGCTCAAGTTTCATACGCAATCGCACGTTCAAGGGCATTTTATTCTTTCCACAGCTTGGGCACCTGCCAAACATCTTCACGGCCTCGCAAGCTTCGTGTGGCCACGAACGATGCACGATTCCGATCCCTAACGAAGAAGTTACGGAATTTCTAGCGGAAGGGAAAACCAAACACACCAAAATAGGAGGAAATAATTGCTGCCCTGCTTGATCGATCGATCAATCAAAAGGATCGATTGATCGATCCTTCAGTTTTGGCCATCGTGGGGAGACAGTGGGCATGACTTTCAACCATCGATCGATCGATCCTTTTGATCCATCGATCGATCCCCTGTTTTCTGCAGATATTTTGCCTTTTCTTTTATTTTTCCTTTTCTTTTCATATTTAATTCCACTTACTATATAAAGGAATTTTGTTGTAAATATCAGATATAAATCATTTTAGGTTAGAATAGCTTAGGGTTTGAGGGTTTTTTAAGAGTTCTTCATTTCTTCTTGGATTGACACCCAATTGGGTTTGTAAGTTGACTATTCATCTTCCCTCTCCATTAATATAAGTTGTACTTCCTTGATTCTTGCTTTGTAATTAATTTATATGCTTTCCTAAATAGGTTTACATGCTTTCTTTCCTTGCTTTATAGTGTAGATTTATTGCGTTTATTTACCACATTTATTTATCGCTTTTTTAATATGCTTTCTAGCTAATTTAGTCTAGGTTGTGCCGGATTGAACTCATTCCAGGTTGACATGATGCTTGGCTTTCGTGATAGAGTTTACGGGTCTATTTCGAGTGTGTTGTCCTAGTTATTACACCTAGGGTATTTGACGGGGCATATCATGTATGTTCCGTGCTTACGACCTTACGTGCGTAATTTCCAGGGTATTTATTGACGCCAAAATCGTATTAGGCTTTTATGCGAATTTAGGGGCGTGATAACCTTTGATTCAATTAACTTTCGAAACGAGACGCATTTGTAATAACTCGTCGACCCATGTAACCATTTTATACTATTTAACTCGGATGAGGGATATTCGACACAACCTATAGTTTTTACTCGCTTTCTTAATCTAATTTAAATATACTCGCCTAGATTAATCATTTCCCTTTATGCATCTTTTCCTTTTTGGTTTGTAATTACCTTTTTACACTTTTATTTAGGAGTTTTAAATCCTATAAATTCTAGCAACTCGTCTCTGTGAATTTTCGATACCCGAATTACCGCTATACTCACCCGTTGAGTGTAGTTGTAATTTAGATTTTTGTATAGTTCAGGTGAGCCGAATTCAAAATGACCGGCGCACAAGTGACTCTCGCGCCGCGACGAAACCCTGCCTATCAATAAGCCCACTGCTTGTTCAAGAATATCACAAAGTATAGAAAGCAGTATGAAAATAAGGGTGGCCACAACCCTGTATAAGTAGAAATAAAAGTTCAATGTTCTGTATAAATTACAATATGATTAATATGGTCTCAGCCCTGTGTAATTAAAAAATAAAATATAGTCTCAACCTAAAAAAGATTACAAAAAGAATCAGAACAGATTGAAGTCCACTATGACACCACGTCCTCGTCTTCATCTTCATCTTCATCTTTATCTTCGTCGTCATATATCGTGGTATCAGTCTCCTCATCAGCATCAGCGGAATCCTCCATCTGCTTTTTAGCTCTATCCTCTACAACAATCCTTAGCTCTACCACATACTATATATGCCAAGCATCACTGAGATTCTATGCAAGGACTTTTTCCTTTGATTTAGGGATGTTTTTAACCACCTTTTCCTAAGATCCTAGAAGTCGTGGAGGTAGGCCTTATTATTGGTCAGAAAAAAATCCTCTGAAGTCTTATAAGTAGCCACGACATCTTTAGTAGCCTTCTTCATGGCTGCAACGTGATCATCATCCTTTTATTTAAGGGTTGCGGCATGCTCATCATGGAGTTTCTATAGTGCTACGAAATGACTTTGAACCATTTTGTCATTCCTTTTTTGCACCAAATTTAAATTTTATTCAGAGGACAAGGCTTGTCTGGCAGCCTCCCTAGCCTTGGCCTTAGTAGGTGCGATGAATTTTGTTGCTGTAATAAAATTTTGCTCGACTTTATTTTTTGCCTTGTTAGCAGCTTCAACATACATTTTTTCGCTTTAAGGGCTGCGGTGGAGGAACTCTTGTTGGCTGCAAAGGACGTAACCCGAGTATTTTTAAGTTCATCCTTGTGGCTTATCTCCGCAACTTGGTTTTGTTTATACAGCTTCTCATATCTAGCTCCCAAGGACAAAGTAGACTCCACAGCCTAAAAATGAGGTTGGAAAGTTAGAACTATGAAAATAAAATACACAGAAGGCCAAAAGTGTGTAAATAATTATCCTCATCAAACTATGAAGGGTGTAATCCTCCAGATCCTTCGAGGTTCTCATCAGTAAGATGGGACACATCAGAAGCCTCTCCGGCCTTTTTTATTCTTGAAATGACTGTGGCCATTGTGTCCCATGGTGATTTGGGGTCAGGCTGCATCAATTGAGGTCACGGATGACCCTCTACAGCCTTGCTTTATGGAGTTGGCATTGAAAGCCATCACCCTCCGCGGTGAGATATTAGTGGTGGAAACTTGAATAGGGTTGTCCCCATTAAAATATGCATCCCTGGACATTATACCCGTTGTGGCAAGTTGATCCCCAATTTCATCATCCGTTGGGGGTTCATTTTAATGACCCACTGGCGTGGCGTCTTCAATAGGTGTTGCATCTCTTTCAACAATTGGGTTGGCAACCACTATTTCAACGACTGTAAACCCACTAGCAGTTGTGATTCCCTCCTTAGGTGCCCTATTTCTCTTTTTTCCCTTCTTCCTGGGAGCCTAGTTGAGGCCAAGAGAAGCCTCATCTATTTTATTTTAGTTGGGAAGTAAGAAATTCGCAGTTAATCTCCTCAGTACCCCCTAAAGTGGAAGAAAATCAGTTAAGA
Source organism: Sambucus nigra (assembly GCA_949130495.1). Taxonomy (NCBI): domain Eukaryota; kingdom Viridiplantae; phylum Streptophyta; class Magnoliopsida; order Dipsacales; family Adoxaceae; genus Sambucus; species Sambucus nigra. Next base: position 238,789,623 of record OX422222.1, read on the forward strand.
ATCAAGTCCAAAATATAGGCCACAACAAAGCATGTTAAATGGAATTATAAGGATTACCTTTTGAAGCAATTTTTTTAGGTTGGTTCTTGGATGCAAAATATCATTGTTCAAAGATGGATGTAGAGGTAACAAGTTAAGAAAAATTCTTATTTTTATTGTTCAAGTTGGCAGCGTCTGCAACTCTATTTATTTGTCTGTTGTTGAGCTTTAGGCTATCAAGAGTTGTACCGAAGTGTTAGTATGTTTCGCAAAGAATGAAATAAAGGGTAAAATAAAATTATTAGCAAGAATAAAGACTGTGGCAAGTGAATACCTGCTTTGGAATGACCTCGCCATGTTCACGACATCTTATAAGACTTTTTCCTATCACTTTCCTCATAGAAGATTTCCCAGCTGTCCCTGGACACAAAGAAAAATTTTCCTTTCCGGTTTTTAACACTGGTAGGCCTATCGGTACACATATATTTAGCTCCACTCCTCATACCACAAAAAACCTTTGGTGTTCTCCTTTGGTCTATAGAAATGGAAAAACTCACAGGACTGATGTCTTTGTTGAACTGCTTCTGCAAAAGCACTAAAGTAGCAAGAATTGCCCTTCCGCCATTGGGGTCCAGTTGGGCCGGGGCATGGTTTATAACACTTAGAATCCTCCTCAATGGGATATGACCTAGCAGTCGTATCCCTAAGATAAATGCATGTATAGGAAAATAAACCCCCTCATTGGGGACGGTAGAACATGACCTTTGTTCTGCATTGGGAAGAGTACAAATTGTCCCTTCTGGGAACTTAAAGGATACTACCACATGCTTAATCAACTATTCAATCATTATGAACTTGTGGTTCATCACCGCGAGAGCTTGCTTGGTGGATTAGCTAGAGGATCCAAGAGGAGCATTCCTAATCTCTAATGGGAAAACTGAAGTCCCAGTCACTATAGGAGCAGTCACTTCAATAGGGGGTTGTTGCTGGAGTGAGTATCTTCCTCCATTATGTCTGCAGCCTCCCTAGGATCCCTACAATTAGCAGATTCTACGGAGTCCGAATCAATTGTGACAGAGTTAGGGCAGTATTTAAGTCAGAAGGGCCCACTAGACTTCAAAGTCATCATAAGAGATATTTCGAGAGGAGGTATGCCGAAATATTATTCCAAAAATACTCCAGATACTCTGAAGAATTCCAATTCATAGAGCCACAGCAATACCTAAAAATTAAAAGGATTCCACAGTTAGGTTCCATAGTCACTATAATCAGAAAAGGTCGGTAGAGGCCGCGATAGATACAATCAATATACAATAAAAAAAGAAAAGTTCATGTAAAAGGTTGCAACCATCTAATCCAAAAACAATCTACAAGTAAAATTTTGGCAAGAACCAAGGAAAAGTAAAGTCTATATCCAATCAATCCCAGAACTAAGGACTGCAGTGAGAGGAAATCTTAGGTTCACAAGGACAGAATGAAGGTTGCGGCAAGATGGCATCCTTATACTACTAAGCTGCAGCCAGAGGTAAACAGTTCTAATTGACAAGATTTAAAGATCAAAGAAACAAAATCCTAGGATTTTGGCCAAGAATACCAATAACGTTTTATTGGTGTTCTTGGCCAAAAACGAAATCCAAAATGGGTTATAGGTATTGATTAAGCCCCAAAACACCAAATGCTAACCCAAAAAGTACCCAAACCCATTCATAAATCTCAAATCCAGCCCAGACACTAAAAATATGTAACAACCCGTATTTCTGGGGCTTTTATTAATTAATTAATTAATTCGAAAGAGTTTAAATTACTTGCATGTTGTAATTTAACTGAATTAATTATTTTTAATATTATTTAAATATTAATTCGGTGAGTAGACGATTGATATTTATGGGATTTAAAGTTGCTACGTGAGTAATAATAATTTAATAAGTTAATGGGTGAATATTAACTTTTAGTAAAATAATTCGGATGGCAATTCTGAGTCTAAGGTTGAGTCCAGATGGGTCGAAATAGTTGGAAAAGAGTGACCGTGGGTAGTAAATGGGTCTCGGAACATTTTTAGACATATTTGAGCCCTCATAAGAGTGTTTGGGCCCTTTTAATAAAGCCCATAACCCTAAAAATGGGATTGACTTAATAAACCCTAAAAGTGAGAGAATGTAATATCCGTAACTCAGTTTAGAAACCCTAATCAAATAAAGGACAAAAGAGGGAGTAATTAGAGAAATCTTGGGAACCTAAATCAAGAACAAGTGTGAACATTCTTCATCAAGTCCATTATTTACAACAAGAGATTTAACCCCTACAAACCCTATAAGGCAAGTGGTTAAACTTGCTCTTAATTAATTGCATAATTATGTTCATATCATGGTGGGTGTTAGATAAATACCACGTTCTTAGGCTAATTTAATATCTGATCTGGGTTAATTAGACTTAGATGTTCAATCTCTAAAGAAATTGAAAGTTTAAATTACTAGGCGTTAAATCTGTGGGGGTTAATATTAAAATTTGGGGTTTTGAAATCATGAGGTTTGTATATTTATTGAACTATTGTTATAAGAATAGAGGAGTTCTGGGTTTGTAAATTTTAGGAATGGCGGTTAGATTTGGGGATGACGAAGGAGGAGAGAGAAAATGAGGGTCGTTTGAATGACATGGTCTTCCGATCGAGCGACGACAGATGTCATTCAAACGATAACCAAGTCGTTCGAGCGAGATTTGTTTCCAGACACCATTTCCTTTCCTCCCTTATTTTGGCGCTGGGATGATTTTTGGGTTACGGTGTTGGGGATTTTGTTTTGGGCGGCTACAGATATTGGCTTAATGGTGGATAATGTCAAAGGGGTAATTTGGGTGTAAATCCCAGAGGAATTTAGGTTTAGTTTGAGTGATGAAAGAACCTTAAATTTAATAAGTGTGTGAGACTTATTGAAAAGAATTTTGAATAATAAATTCTGATTATTTTATTTTTGGACTAAGTGAGCATGTTCGAATATATTGGTTGAGTGAAGCCAAGATACTAAATTAATTAATGCGTGTTTAATTAAATGTGAGTCAGAATATAGACTCGGGGATAAATTGGGCTAGTGCTGCGAGTTTTTGTGCATGGTATAACTGGTATTTAATTTAATGTGTATATATATACAGTAGTTCGATAGCACGCACACACACACACACACACACATACATATATATATATATATATATATATATATATATATATATATATATATATATATATATATATATATATATATATGTTGATGCAAAAATTCTCCATCTACGAGGACCAATCAGAAAAGGACACATGTCATCCTACGTGGCAATATTCGGCACCCGAGGAGAGTTGGTCAGTACCCGAGGAGAGTTAGTCGGCACCCGAGGAAAGTTGGTCGGCATACCAACCAGGAAGATCAAAGGATAACTATGCATTTAATGTGCATTAATGAAGATGACAGCACATTTAATGAGCATTAATGTACATTTATACTGTATTAATAGATGACAACACATAGCATATCAAGTAATTCAACAATTAGATTCATTGAATGTAGACATAAATGTCTACATACAATGAATCTCTTTATCTCCCATCACTATAAATACATGTATTCCCTTAGCCAAAAGGGAGGAGAATTGAGAGACACCATTCACAAGATACGCAACATTTATCTCTCTACACCATATTGTGCTACTGTAAACCCCTGGGAATAAAATAACAGTGGACGTAGGCTTTATTCATAGCCAAACCACTTTAAAAATCTTTGTCTCTCATGTGCTTGATTGGATTATTTTTATCTATTTATTTGTGATCATAAAAACGGGATTCGGTCCAGTTTTTTGCATCAACAGATTGGCGTCGTCTGTGGGAATCGTGTGACAAGCATTGTTCTCCATCAAAAGCTAAGTTTTTATTTTCTCTACGTATATCTAATTGTATGCACGCATCTTTTTATTCAAATCATGATTCTCATATGTTTATATCCATAAACTTAGAGATCAAATCAATTATATATTGTGCATGGATCTTTTAATTCAATCATGATTTTATATTCATAAATTGTTGAATCAATTTTTACAAATCTGCATAAATGTATATTTCATAATCCCAAAGTTTGAAAAATTTGTGGAGATAAAATAATTTCTTTGTATTCATAAATCTCTTTTATATGAATATATACATATTTAACTCATTTGGAAATCTTATAATTTAGTCATAATTTTTATATGCACTAACTATGTGATCGATTTCAATTTGCGGATCTGGTAAATTTTAGACTCATAAATATTATACAAATCCTTACATATATGGATCCACTTTTGAACAAATACACTAGGATAGGGGTAATATTAATTTTTTGAATCCCAACATGTATCTGATTTTCATAATTTTAGAAGGTGAAAAGTCACTTCTCTTTTAATATCTTTTTCTGATCATAGTTCATTCCTACTCACCGGATCTTCAATAGAACTCCGGATCCTAAATAAATTTGAGGAAATGGTGACAAACAAAGGCGTAATTCATTGGAAAAAGTCGTACAGATAAGTCCTATCACTTATTTTATTTTATCTCCCATTTTGTAATTAAACGCATCGCAATATTAATGATCATTATCAACCATGGTTGAATCCCTTATTTGTATTCATATAATTATCGCAATATCTAAATCACTGACAAAACAGGAGATACGGCATGCTTGAAACTGGGCTTGACCAGAGAGAAAAGTCACATGTACTATTTCAAGGAGGGAGAAAGATACAGTCCTACCCCTTCTGAAATTCTTCATGGATCTTATTATTTTGTCGCTGCAATAACCGTACCAGTGAAAAATCGCACACGTCCTCTCCAGAAATTCGATCGGATAATATAGTGGGCGGAGATGAGATAGATGTAAAAGCCATCAACATTTTCTGGTCGGCAAAAACGTCGGCTCCATAATCTCTTATGTTTGGCAACATACTTTCTCTAATTTCTACCTCAACCAACATGATCATAATGCCAAAACAAAGGGTTCCACCCTACTATTTGTACTACAGCGATAAGGACTAAAACCTTCCGACCTCCTATTTCTTGATCGACGATTATCAAATTTAATCCTCATCAAAGGAGCCACAAATTTCATCTGGTCGGCACCAGGCCGACAACTCATTTACAATAGGACGAGGGGTTCTCGATTACTGGTCGACACCTACTACTGTTTGGAAATATCTAACACAAGTCGGTAGCACCAATTTGTTGGTCGGAGACATTTTTTTTAGGTCGACAGCTCCTATTCTTTGATCAGAGACGTGTATCAGAGGAACTTTTCGATCTCATATTTGTTGGTCGGTGATTATCTGAAACTTGGTCTGTTATTGGTATTGTGGTTAAACTTGGTCAGAGGCATCATTTATTGGTCGAATAACCCGCTGTTGGTAGGACATAGATATTGCGATTAATTCGAAAATATCAATCTTGGTGTTTTGGTTGGTCGGCGATACCAGGTGATGATTTATTATTAGTTGGAAACCATTTTTACTGGTCGGAGACATTGTTTTATTGATCGGAGACAATTGTTTTATTGGTCGGAGACAATTGTTTTGTTGGTCGGAGATAATCTTCTATACCAGAGATTTATTAGCAGTTGTTGGTCGACAACAAATATTATGGAACTTGAAGGGTTCTCGATCTACCGTTGGTCGGCGATAATCATTCCTAGATCGGCATCCATAAAGGGTTATTCGACAACATCTGATGTTGGTCGGCAAACACCTTAGAACTTGATATTAGAAACTTTTGTATAAGATAACAGCATCCAATATTGTTCGTAGGCACTTACTATTCCTCGGGAGTAATTATTTTTGCTCAGAAATATCCATTATTGGTCGACGAATTGGATGGATTAGGGGTTCCCAACCAGCTATTGTTGGTCAGCTCAGGTATAGAGCGAAAACGAAGAGTTCACAACTGTATGGGGCAGCTATCATTGTTCGACAAAATCAATTGCTATTATTAGATGGGGGCAACTATTCCTGCTCCGAGCTATCAATTATTGATCGGAGGCACCTATTTGCATAGGTCGGGGCCTAGAGGCTTCCCCATAACTATTCAGAGGAAACTATTGCTAATCGGCGACATGATTACGACGACTTCTTGGCGAGTTTTCGGCCACCCATTTACCAGTCGGTACATTCATTTCTAGTCGGCAACACCTAATTCTTGGTGGCGATATTTTCTTTTGATCGACAACAGTACAATAGTTAAATATGACCAGTTCGCCGATAAAACCCATTTGGGTTTGCAGTACAGGGGAAACCTGAGTCGCACCTCATACTTGGACTCAAATATATTAACTTTGTTAATTTCAATATTGGTTGTTTAACGTTTTGGTTTCTTTCATCAAATCCCAATACTTCACATTTTCTATTGAGAAAAATATTTTCAAGCCAACTTATTTTAGGCATTTGCTTAAAATTAAAATTATTTTGCAAAAAGTTCAAATCAAACCTCGTGTCTTGCATATTTGATAAAAATTTAATTTTCTAACACATGCTCGGCATAAAAATTATTGTTTCATACTCTAAAATTTTTATTGGCTGAATAAATTATTCTCATGATAAACTTTTAATTTAGCCTCCACAGTTGCTCGAGCAACTTATTAAATTCCACAAGTACAAGATTCAGTGCCGACGAATGCTCGAAAACAATCTTAAACTTCTGGACAATATTATCACTGCTCGGCATTATGAAATTTTACCTCAATGAGGCAATATTGATTTATTGCTCTGATATGTGCTCAAGCACGAATCATTCTCTATATCCAGTCCATATTCATCTCAGCATGGAGCTCGCCAAAATATTTATTATCATATATTCAGCTTCAAAGAGATCTGCAACAGTTATTATATTCCACGACTTACTATTTGTTGGTCGGTAGCATCTATTTCTACTCGGCAGTTCTCATACACTTGGTCGGCATCAAGTCGGCAATAATCCTCCACCGAATTTCAGTTTACCAATTCCAGTCATCAACAAAGAACGGTTGAAAAACTTCTGACATAGGTCGACTGTAAAAGGTCGGGGCACCTCATAATTGCAAGTATGTCCAAATTATTGTTAGCAGGTCGGCAACCAATACTACAACATTAAACATGACCAGCACCAATTGTGTTGGTCCACGATGTAATACCCCGTATTTTTGTGATATTTATTTATGGGATTAATTGAATTAAATGTGTATTAATTGAGAATTAATCCGGATAAAATACTAACGAGATGTGAGTTGGTATTTGATTATAATGTGTACATACGACGTTATATGAATATTGAAATTATTAAATTTGTCGTGAGATTGATATACGCCAATTTGGGAAATTTTGATTGAAACGCGTGTAAGAGTCGCGTCAGGAAAGTAATTATTTAATTAAAAAGTGAATTTTATTTCTATTAACCGTATGGTCATTTTGAGTGCGCCAACGCGTCCGAAAGGGTCGAAATAGTCAGAAAACACTAGCTGGGGGTTTAGTTTGGGTCCCGGGGCATTTTTGGGCCATACCGGCAACTTAAAAGGGTATTTTGGTAATTTTGGAATTTTAGGAATTAAAACCTACGAAAATTAGAGTTTAATTATGATTATTAATTAAACCCACCAACCCATTATCAGCACTAAACTAAGTAGTGGGCTACGGGAGAAGTTTAGAATAGAAGTTAAGGGTCCAAAAATAAACCCCCACCTCCATTGTCATCATCTTTAGAGAAGAACTTGTAGAGAGAGAGAGAAAAGAGAATTCTGCAGAGAGAGAGAGAACAATTCAACCTTCAAGATTCAACATCCAATTCAGAGAAAGATTAGAGGCAAGTGGTTTAATTACGTTATTTGCAAAGAATGTTTCTTCCATGCGTAGGAAATTTATATAATTGTTTTGTTCTTGGAGAATGATAAAGACCCATTGAATTGGAATTAGAAAATTACATTTTGATGAGGAGATTGCATGTAGAATTGTGTTAGGGTGATTATTCTGATAGAAATACATCTTTTATATCACTAAAAAACGGATTTAATTATGTCTATGGATGACTTTAATTTTCTAGGGTTCATGTTCATGGGATTTGGGGAAAATTGGAAGATTTGATGATTAAATGTGATTTAGAATGATTTAATCTCATATTTATGTTGAGATACGTCCTAAGTATGTTTAGGAATGATTAGGATCCTTAAAAAACCGTTGGGTTAATGTTGGGATGAGTTTTGAGAAGAGAAAGTTGGAGGAAAAACGAATTTAGGAATTCTGGGCTCGAAACTGTCACCTCGTTAGAAGGCCTGCCCAGGTCGTTCGAACGAGCTCGTTCGAACGAGCTTCTAACGAGTTGACAGTTTGCCTTCTAACGAGAGGGATGTTCGTTTGATGCCTTTCGTTCAAACGAGATCTCGTTAGAATGCCCACTTCGTTCGAACGAACTCTCGTTCGAACAGCCTCGTTCGAACGAGACTTCTAACGAGTTGACAGTTTGACCTTTTTGGCCTGATTTGACTTCTAGTGTTCCGTAACCTTGTTTAATTATAGAGATGACAATTCATTGATGACTAATCGATATAGTTGGGACATTTGGGATATAATGAGGAGTAAAACATAGAAGTGTGGTTTGAACCAAATGATATTTATGGGTTAGAACGTGAGTAACAAATTTCGACGTGAGGATAATGGATGATGTGTATATATAAAACGGGGACACGTGTATTGGTATAAGAATGAGAAGTATACCACTAATAAAATATGTTAAGTACTAAGATGTGTGCATGCTTAGTATACGTATATGATTTTATGTGTATGACATACCTACCATACTTGCTATCACGGGAGGTTTACGTTCGCTTAGGGCCATCTACTCCTTGGGTGCCCGGATTTAGATTGGTGCCTAGAGAACATAATGCTAGAATGACTTATTTGTGAGTTAATAAGTCAACTGACTATGGAGCGTAGGTATGTACGTGACCCATGGATATGTTGAATTATGCTCGCCTCCATTTTCGTGTGTTGTGCTTATTCTAACAATTCCTGAGAGATTCGGAATTTGTGATCCTTATGTACGTGATGTACCGGGATGGATAGCAGAGTATGAGTGCACCACAGCTTAGCCTCGGGGTGCTTCTATTGTATATTTATGATGTGAATAATATACGGTTAAATGAAAAGAATTGTTATGTTTGGATGTGAGAATCATTATAGTAACGCATTGAGAATATAAAATGAGAGATAAACTTTGGTAAATTGTACTACTAATACTTTGATATTTGAGAATTTAAGTAAATCTCTCTATTAAATTGATAACGTTGGGACTTATAGTATGAATCGAGTAGAAAGGACAGTATTTTTTTTGGTCTAGTTAGATATGAGAAACACTTGTATGGGTACGGTACGTTAGGAGTGCACAAATAGCCGAGAGGTGAGTATTTCATGTGAGAGCACGTCCTAACATGTACTTTGCATTCATTGTTTTAATGTTATTAAAACACTTGTTGTTTTTAAAATACTCTCCACTTTCGGGCTCTGACCCGTTTGCTTTCAAATCTACTTTTTGTAAAAACCTTTTTAGGTTCCCAGCCACAAGGACACCATGCATAGTATTTCCAGTCAGGTGACGAGCTGTAGCTCTTGTGAAAGTTACAGGGCCTTACTAGTAGACGCTTCATTTGCCTTGACTCTATATTCATATTTCATCAGTTGTAGGGAATGTCGCCCATTTCTTTTAGAGACATTTCATTTCTTTCAGTTATTCAAACTTTTGGTTTGTAATTAATTCAGGATGCAGACTTGTTTTATTTCTTTCCATATTGGGATTGTTGTGAGGAGTATTTCCTCTAGAATCAGTTTTACTTGTTGATTTACTATAGTTGGACTTTATTGTGAATGGTTGTGTTATCCTTTACATTTCACTTATTGCATGTTAATCAGAGTTAACTTAAAATTTGGCAACTCACTTTTTAAATACTAGGTGGTTAGTAATCATTAAAATATTTTCGACAGTGATGCTATTAACTGAACCAACTTGGAATTTTGTATTAATTTAATAAAGGAGTAGCTACCCGGTATTTAATTAGTCGGGGTGTCACAGGTGGTATCAGAGCATCAGGTTCTAGTGTCCTTTAGGATCTGTACGGCTTATTATGTTTCCGCTGAGCTTTCTTTGATGTTGAGCCCTATATTTTAGGACTGTTGTATTCTTTTGTATATGCTACGTTCTTCAGCTATTTTGAGTTTATAACTGCGAACTTATAGACTTTATTCTTGTTTCAGATGCCTCCACGACGTGCACCACGGGTTCCTAGGAATGCACAGCCCGAGCCACAGCCAGCTCCAGTACAGGGCACCATGAATGCCGCCGAGGTTGCAGCCATTGTAGCCCAAGCGGTAAATGCCGCTCTTGCCGTTGTACAGCAGGCACCACCCCAGGCCCCAGTAGACGCGCCAGTTTAGGCACATGCATTCCCGTCTTCTTGGGAACGTGTTCGAGATGCTTTTCAGAAAGCACACCCACCGGAGTTCGCAAGTAGCTCCGATGTTGTGGTTTCGAGTCAGTGGAGGAAAGACATTCAGCGGCACTTGAGGATGTATGAGTTCACCGATGTCCAGAAGCAGATACTAGCTTCCTTTAAGGTAATGGGATCTACACTGCAGTGGTGGGAGTCTATTACCACCGTGGAGGAGAGAGATACTCTCACTATACAGGAGTTTTGGGTGCGGTTCGACCGCAAGTATTTTCCGTCAGTTGTTCACACGGAGATGAGAAGGAAGTTGATGAACCTTAGACAGGAGGGTAAGACTGTGGCCGAGTATGAGGCCGAATTCACAAATTTGCTGAATATTGTCCCGAATGAGATACCGACAGAAGAGAAAAAGATTCAGAAGTTTACAGATGGATTGACTTGGAGGATCCGTCAGCACTTGTTGGGGAATCTATCGTTGGCCACTTACTCTGATGTGGTTAACGCTGCACTGCTCCATTTCCAGGACCACCGCTTTCACTTGACAGAGGGGAAGCGATCAGGAGAGTCCAGCCATCAGGGAAGGACAGGGGGAAATGGTGCCAGCGGGGCACAATCAGCTCAGGGTCAGTATAGGCAGGGTGATCAGGGTTCCCAGCAGGGGGATTCTAAGAGATTTCGATCAGGGGGTTTCAGGCACGGACAGGGAGGTTTTAGGCAGGGCCATCAGGGTCCGAACGGCCATCAGGGCTAACAGGGTCAATATGGTCAACAACAGCAATTTCACCAGGGCCAGCAAGGCCAGGGCAGAAATGGTAACGGTCACCAGGGCCATGGTCAGCAGGGACAGCGAGGGGGAAACTTCCAGGGGAAGTGTTTCATTTGTGGTAAGACTGGCCACAAACTCCAAGAGTGTCCTGATAAGGGCAAGGCCCCACAGCAGCAGCAGCAGGGTGCTCGACACGAGTCATAGAGGCCTATGTTTCCCGCCGCCCTACCAGCACCACAGATGGCAGCATTACCACCCATTCCAGCAGTCCCAGTTCAGCAGGGACAGCTTCAATATGGGAGAGTGTATCAGCTCCAGCAGGTCGCAGCCCCACAGGATCCACCAGCCATTGAGGGTATGTTCTCTATTCAGGGGACTCTGGGGCGCATTTTATTTGACACGGGGGCTACACACTATTTTATTACTATGAGATTCGCACGCACCATTGGGTTGTTAGACAACGCAGAGAGCACTGCTACTTGTGTAGACTCACCGTTGAGTAGGGGTTCCATGATTTCGCTTGTGTGTAGAGGTGTGGGTATAGAGATCGGGAGGTTTACTTTACCTGCTGATATGTTAGTGTTAGAGATGACCGAGTATGATGCCATTATTGGTATGGATTGGCTAGTTGCGTACCGATCCATGATTGACTGTTTTAGTAGGAGTATTATCTTTGCCGTTCCCGGGCAGGAGATATTTTTGGTGGTGATGCCTCGTCCTGAGGGAGGATCGTCCACTCATTTGTACTATATAGAGGAGGATACCTCTAAGGAAGTGGTGATACCACTTGATTCGATTCCGGTTGTTCGAGAGTTTGCCGATGTATTTCAGGATATACATGGACTACCTCTGAGTAGGGAGATAGATTTTGTGATTGATTTGATGCCGGGCACTCGGCATATTGCCCGCGCACCTTACCGTATGGCTCCAGCTGAGATGAGAGAGTTACGGGATCAGATTGAGAAGTTGTTGGGTCAGGGGTTTATCCGGAGGAGTACTTCATCGTGGGGTGCCCCTGTGTTGTTCATAAAGAAGAGGGATGGATCATTGAGGTTGTGTGTGGATTACCGAGAGTTGAATAAGGTCACGATACGGAATAAGTATCCGTTGCCCCGAATCGATGACTTATTCGACCAGTTGAAAGGAGCTTCTTTCTTCTCAAAGATTGATTTGAGATCTGGTGACCATCAGTTGTGAATCAGGGAAGAGGAAGTCTCGAAGACTGCTTTCTTAATGAGATATGGTTCCTACGAGTTTCGGGTCATGCCTTTTGGTTTGACCAATGCTCCAGCCGTGTTTATGGACTTGATGAATAGGGTGTTCAGAGAGTTCCTAGATCAGTTCGACATTGTCTTCATTGATGATATTCTGGTTTACTCCCAGACAGAGGAGGAGCACGCCGAGCATTTGAGGCAGGTTTTGCATACGCTACGTCAGAATGAGCTGTAAGCAAAGTATGAGAAGTGCGAGTTTTGGCTGAAGGAGGTTCAGTTTTTGGGGCATATTATTTTCGATCGGGGGATATCTGTTGATCCGGGAAAGGTATCCGCGGTGAGGGAGTGGGGACAGCCCACGACACCAACGGAGATCCGTAGTTTCTTGGGACTAGCAGGATACTACAAGAGGTTTATTCGGGGATTTTTGAAGATAGCAGGTCCTTTGACACATCTGACTCGTAAAGGTGTGCCGTTTATTTGGAGTGATGCCTGTCAGTTGGCATTCGATGAGTTGAAGGACAAGTTGACCTCAGCACCTGTGTTAGCATTGTCGAGATCGGGAGTTGAGTATCTAGTTTACACCGATGCGTCCCTACAAGGACTTGGAGGTGTATTGCAGCAGGAGAGTCAGGCCATAGCTTATGCTTCCCGTAAGCTTAAGCCTCACGAGAAGAATTACCCCACTCATGATTTGGAGTTAGCGGCAGTGGTATTTGCCCTTCGGATTTAGAGACATTATCTTTTGGGGGAGAAGTTTCGATTGTTCACGGACCACAAGTCCCTACAGTACCTGTTCACGCAGAAGGAGCTGAATATGCGGCAACGGAGGTGGCTTGAGTTTGTGAAGGACTATCAGCTTGATATCCAATATCACCCAGGGAAGGCTAACGTGGTAGCAGATGCGTTGAGCCGTAGGCCAGTAGATGATGTGGCAGGGGTGTGGAAGACAAAGTGGAAGGAGTTGGGACACCAGGATGCAGTGGCCCGATCATTTATGTCGGTGATGACTGTTACACCGCAGATTGTCACGAGAGTGGTAAAGGCACAAGCAGATGACTCGTTCTGTCAGGAGCAGATAGTTCGATTATTAGCAGAGGGAGCCGAGTCCTATATCGTTAGCTCAGACGGGGGATTACGCTTTAATGGCAGACTGGTAGTTCTGGAAGGGGAGGAACTGCGACACGAGATGATAGCAGAGTCGCACGGCTCACGGTTCGCGGTACATCCCGGTGGGGACAAAATGTACCAAGACATGGGACGTCAGTATTGGTGGAGCGGGATGAAGAGAGATATTGCCGTGTTTGTTTCTAAATGCGCCACTTGTCAGCTGGTAAAAGTGGACCATCAGAGATCGGCAGGACTTCTACGGCCATTAGAGGTCCCGATGTGGATGTGGGAGAGAATCTCCATGGACTTTATCACGGGGTTACCTACGTCACAGAAGGGTCACGACTCCATTTGGGTAATTATGGACAGGTTGACCGAAGTTGGTCATTTTCTACCCGTAAGGACAGACTACACTACGGGACAGTATGCCCAGCTTTTTATTGCAGAAATAGTGAGACTTCACGGTGTGCCCCTAAATATCGTGTCTGACCGAGACAAGATATCTGTTTCATGATTTTGGGAGAGTTTTCAGGAGGCCATGGGCACGGAATTGCGGTTGAGTACGGCGTATCACCCGCAGACCGATGGGCAAACCGAGCGTACAAATCAGATCTTGGAGGACATGTTGTGGATGTGCATCATTGACTTCGGGGGTGGATGGGAGCAGTATCTTCCACTGGTGGAGTTTGCTTACAATAAATCCTACCAGTTCACTATTGGCATGGCTCCATTTGAGGCGTTGTACGGTAGACCTTGTCGTTCCCCAGCATATTGGTTGGAGGTGGGGGACAACAAACTACTTGGGCCGGAAGTGATTCAAGATACTTCGGCGAAGATAGAATTGATACGGAGTCGCATTCGGGTAGCTCGAGATCGGCAGAAGAGCTATGCTGATGCGAAGAGGTTCTTCAGGGAGTTCCAAGTGGGGGACCAGGTTTTACTCAGAGTATCTCCTATGAAGGGGATTATGCGATTTGGGAAGAAGGGGAAGTTGGTACCGAGATATGTGGGACCATTTCCTATCATCGAGCGGATTGGGTCTGTTGCGTATAGACTTGGGTTACCGGAGCATTTACACAGGATTCATGATGTGTTTCATATTTTCTCGCTAAGGAAATATCTTAGAGATGATTTGGTTCATTCTCACATTGCTTTGGAGGACATCAACCTCCAGCCCGATAGCTCCTACGAGGAGGGGCCGATTGCTATTTTGGACCGAAGTGAGCGGAAACTGCGATCAAAGATAGTTTCGTTAGTACGTGTTCAGTGGCGGCATCATAATGTCGAGGAGTCCACATGGGAGCGCGAGGATGAGATGCGCGAACGTTACCCAGAGTTATTTTTACCAGGTACTTTCTAGTTCCGAATTTCGGGACGAGATTCTGTTATTAGGGGGGAAGTATGTAATACCCCGTATTTTTGTGATATTTATTTATGTGATTAATTGAATTAAATGATTATTAATTGATACGACGTTATATGAATATTGAAATTATTAAATTTATCGTGAGATTGATATACGGCAATTTGGGAAATTTTGATTGAGACGCGTGTGACAGTCGCGTCAGGAAAGTAATTATTTAATTAAAAAGTGAATTTTATTTCTATTAACCGTATGGTCATTTTGAGTGCACCAACGCGTCCGGAAGGGTTAAAATAGTCAGAAAACACTAGCTGGGGGTTTAGTTTGGGTCCCGGGGCATTTTTGGGCCATACCGGCAACTTAAAAGGGTATTTTGGTAATTTTGGAATTTTTGGAATTAAAACCTACGAAAATTAGAGTTTAATTATGATTATTAATTAAACCCACCAACCCATTATCAGCACTAAACTAAGTAGTGGGCTACGGGAGAAGTTTAGAATAGAAGTTAAGGGTCCAAAAATAAACCCCCACCTCCATTGTCATCATCTTTAGAGAAGAACTTGTAGAGAGAGAGAGAAAAGAGAATTCTGCAGAGAGAGAGAGAACAAATCAACCTTCAAGATTCAACATCAAATTCAGATAAAGATTAGAGGCAAGTGGTTTAATTACGTTATTTGCAAAGAATGTTTCTTCCATGCGTAGGAAATTTATATAATTGTTTTGTTCTTGGAGAATGATAAAGACCCATTGAATTGGAATTAGAAAATTACATTTTGATGAGGAGATTGCATGTAGAATTGTGTTAGGGTGATTATTCTGATAGAAATACATCTTTTATATCACCAAAAAACGGATTTAATTATGTTTATGGATGACTTTAATTTTCTAGGGTTCATGTTCATGGGATTTGGGGAAAATTGGAAGATTTGATGATTAAATGTGATTTAGAATGATTTAATCCCATATTTATGTTGAGATACGTCCTAAGTATGTTTAGGAATGATTAGGAACCTTAAAACACCGTTGGGTTAATGTTGGGATGAGTTTTGAGAAGAGAAAGTTGGAGGAAAAACGAATTTAGGAATTCTGGGCTCGAAACTGTCACCTCGTTAGAAGGCCTGCCCAGGTCGTTCGAACGAGCTCGTTCGAACGAGCTCGTTCGAACGAGCTTCTAACGAGTTGACAGTTTGCCTTCTAACGAGAGGGATGTTCATTCGATGCCTTTCGTTCAAACGAGATCTCGTTAGAATTCCCACTTCGTTCGAACGAACTCTCGTTCGAACAGCCTCGTTCGAACGAGACTTCTAACGAGTTGACAGTTTGACCTTTTTGGCCTGATTTGACTTCTAGTGTTCCGTAACCTTGTTTAATTGTAGAGATGACAATTCCTTGATGACTAATCGATATAGTTGGGACATTTGGGATATAATGAGGAGTAAAACATAGAAGTGTGGTTTGAACCAAATGATATTTATGGGTTAGAACGTGAGTAACAAATTTCGACGTGAGGATAATGGATGATGTGTATATATAAACCGGGGACACGTGTATTGGTATAAGAATGAGAAGTATACCACTAATAAAATATGTTAAGTACTAAGATGTGTGCATGCTTAGTATACGTATATGATTTTAAGTGTATGACATACCTACCATACTTGCTATCACGGGAGGTTTACGTTCGCTTAGGGCCATCTACTCCTTGTGTGCCCGGATTTAGATTGGTGCCTAGAGAACATAATGCTAGAATGACTTATTTGTGAGTTAATAAGTCAACTGACTATGGAGCGTAGGTATGTACGTGACCCATGGATATGTTGAATTATGTTCGCCTCCATTTTCGTGTGTTGTTCTTATTCTAACAATTCCTGAGAGATTCGGAATTTGTGATCCTTATGTACGTGATGTACCGGGATGGATAGCAGAGTATGAGTGCACCACAGCTTAGCCTCGGGGTGCTTCTATTGTATATTTATGATGTGAATAATATACGGTTAAATGAAAAGAATTGTTATGTTTGGATGTGAGAATCATTATAGTAACGCATTGAGAATATAAAATGAGAGATAAACTTTGGTAAATTGTACTACTAATACTTTGATATTTGAGAATTTAAGTAAAGCTCTCTATTAAATTGATAACGTTGGGACTTATAGTACGGATCGAGTAGAAAGGACAGTATTTGTTTTGGTCTAGTTAGATATGAGAAACACTTGTATGGGTACGGTACGTTAGGAGTGCACAAATAGCCGAGAGGTGAGTATTTCATGTGAGAGCACGTCCTAACATGTACTTTGCATTCATTGTTTTAATGTTATTAAAACACTTGCTATTTTTAAAATACTCTCCACTTTCGGGCTCTGACCCGTTTGCTTTCAAATCTACTTTTTGTAAAAACCTTTTTAGGTGCCCAGCCACAAGGACACCATGCATAGTATTTCCAGTCAGGTGACGAGTTGTAGCTGTTGTGGAAGTTACAGGGCCTTGCTAGTAGACGCTTCATTTGCCTTGACTCTATATTCAGATTTCATCAGTTGTAGGGCATGTTGCCCATTTCTTTTAGAGACATTTCATTTCTTTCAGTCATTCAGACTTTTGGTTTGTAATTAATTCAGGATGCAGACTTGTTTTATTTCTTTCCATATTGGGATTGTTGTGAGGAGTATTTTCTCTAGAATCATTTTTGCTTGTTGATTTACTATAGTTGGACTTTATTGTGAATGGTTATGTTATCCTTTACATTTCACTTATTGCATGTTAATCAGAGTTAACTTAAAATTTGGCAACTCACTTTTTAAATACTAGGTGGTTAGTAATCATTAAAATATTTTCGACAGTGATGCTATTAACTGAACCAACTTGGCATTTTGTATTAATTTAATAAAGGAGTAGCTACCCGGTATTTAATTAGTCGGGGTGTCACACATGATATATAGCTAGTCGAAAAAATCAAATGTTGGTCGGAGGCATTTTATTATGATCGGTGATGGATATTATGCAGTTGAGGAGTTCCCGAGCTCCCATTCGTTGATCGGCTACATCTATTTCTACTCGGATGTACCTATTGTTGGTCGGCATGTATATAGTTGGTCGAGAAAACCTATTATTGGTCAGCAACATCTCAACCTGGGTCAGAGGCAATAGAAAGCTAATACCAGAATTGAAAATTGACGATTCTTTTGGTTCTCTCTTTTTGATTTTGACAAAATCACTACTTCGCTGCCAAAGGACAAGACTATCCCCTTATTCTTATCCTTATCCTTTATTAATTGAAACATGAAATTCCTACTTGAAAATTTGCATGCATACTTGGTTATTTTCTAATCCACAGAAACTTTATGTGGAAAATATTTCAAGACCGAAAAATTAAATTTTAGCATTTATTGAATTTCAAAGAATTCCTAAAGTGATAAATAATTTCTAAAAAACCAATTTATATTTGGTCTTTTACTTAAAATTAAAATGTCTAGCATTTTTATTAAAATTTGCTCATGAAATACACGTGTGGCACAAAAATATTATTTCATATTTTAATTTTTTTATTATTTTATGCTGATACACATCACATATTGTTTGGCTGAATAATTATTCTCATGATAATAATTATTTTCTTTAGTCTCGACAGGTGCTCGGACAGCTTATTAAAATTTCATAGGGACGAGATTCAATCCCGATGAAAGCTCTCGTAAACCTCTGGAAACTAGTATTGCTCGACATTAGGCAATTTTGCCTCGACATATCAGCCAACATATATTATTTCATTTTTTGAAATTAATATTTTTATTTCTCAAACATATACCTATCATATATTTATTGGATGATTAAATTATTCTCATGACTAATCAATTCAGCCTACACATATGGTAGAGCAAGATATTAATTTTTACAGGTACAAGACTCAACGGCGACGAATGCTCAGAAACAATCTAGAAACTATTATCATTTCACCTCAGCGAGGCATTATATATTTTATTATTACTCGGAGATATCGGATCAAGCACAAATTATTCTATATATCCCTTGGGATTCATATTGTATATTCATCTCAACACGGAACTCAGCGAGATATTCATATTCAGCTCCAAGGAAGAACTATAACATTTATTATATTTCACCCCCAACGAATAGTTGGTCGGGGTAATTCTTATTTATATTCAGCATGGAGCTCGGAAAATTTCTTCTCTCTATATATATTCAGCTTCAAGGATGTCTCCAGCAATTATTATATCTTATTCCCAACAATCCGTTGGTCAGCTCCGAGGAAGTCTCCATCATTTATTATAAAAAATCCACCAACTCCGGTTGGTCGGGAATAAAAAAATTCCCAGAAATACCAACTACGGTTGGTTGGGAAGAAAATCCACCAACTCCGGTTGGTCAGGAATAAAAAATTTTCCATAAATACCAACTACGGTTGGTTGGGAAGAAAATCCACCAACTCCGGTTGGTCGGGAATAAAAATTTCCCAGAAATACCAACTACGGTTGGTTGGGAAGAAAATCCACCAACTCCGGTTGGTCGGGAATAAAAAATTTCCCAGAAATACTAACTACGGTTGGTTGGGAAGAAAATCCACCAACTCCGGTTGGTCGGGAATAAAAAATAGCCCAAAATCCACCAACTACGGTTGGTCGGGAATAAAAATTCACCAACTACGGTTGGTCGGGAATCAATCTCCATCAACTCCGGTTGGTCGAACAGCAGACAGCAGGTGGAGCAACTCTTATTGTCTATGCAAAATAAGAAAATTTGTCAAATAATATACTTCAAGGCCGAGAAAGCATTCAAAATTCATATTCCACACTTGGGGGCTTCTATTACAAATTCAGTTGTTCATTCGGTGGCACATTCTCATAACATCATGCAGTCGAGCATCAAATTCAACTCCATAAACTTACATAGTCGGGGGCCCGACTAATTATCATTCAAAAGTTGTTTTTCTTGCTCGAGAATTAGTTTTGATATTGAAGTTCAGGAGGATATTAATGTTCAGGAGGTATTCAGAAGTTCAGGAGGTGCATTCAGAAGTTCAGGAGGCATATTCAGGAGTTATTATGCACATGCTATTGAAGTTCAGAAGTCAAATTTAGCATCTACAGCACTGAGATCTTTACTACTACTATCCCGACCAATAATGAAAAAAAAGTTGTATGAAAATGTTTCGAAGTCCACCACTATCTTGGTACATTGAAGAATTGGGTTCAAAAGATAGAATGTTACTCGACAAGGTATTTAGAGGACCATAAATCAGAAGAATCAAGCACGTGAAGTTAGCACTCAGTTGCTCGGCACAGGAGGCAGTTGGTCGGCTAGCAAACCAATCAACATACTTGAAGATTATGACAAGATACAAGCTACATACTATGGCATGGCTGCATCCAAATTCCCAGGGGTGATACATAGCACACGTTCACTTGACGGACGGAGTTCCTCAAAATAGATATTAGCAACCATCGATTAGCCTACATCATATGTCAACCAGGAGATAATGCACTTTATGTTGAACAAATCAAGAAGGTAGATCAAGAATTTCATGAGCACCGATCAACACTACAGAATAAATACTCCATCCTTTCAGTAAACCATCGAGCATGGAGCATTGGGGGCTTCTGTTGACGCAAAAATTCTCCATCTACGAGGACCAATCAGAAAATGACACATGTCATCCTACGTGGCAATATTCGGCACCCGGGGAGAGTTAGTCGGCACCCGAGGAGAGTTAGTCGGCACCCGGGGAGAGTTGGTCGGCATACCAACCAGGAAGATCAAAGGAGAACTATGCATTTAATGTGCATTAATGAAGATGACAGCGCATTTAATGAGCCTTAATGTACATTTATACTGTATTAATAGATGACAACACATAGCATACCAAGCAATTCAACACTTAGATTCATTGAATGTAGACATAAATGTCTACATATAATGAATCTCTTTATCTCCCATCACTATAAATACATGTATTCCCTTAGCCAAAAGGGAGGAGAATTGAGAGACACCATTCACAAGATACGCAACCTTTCTCTCTCTACACCATATTGTGCTACTGTAAACCCCTGGGAATAAAATAACCGTGGACGTAGGCTTTATTCATATCCGAACCACTTCAAAAATATTTATCTCTCATGTGCTTGATTGGATTATTTTTATCTATTTATCTGTGATCATAAAAACGGGATTCGGTCCAGTTTTTTGCATCAATAATATATATATTGTGTGTGATTATAAATATCGGTGATTAGATAATTAGTAAAATAATACCCCTCTAATGTTATCATATGAGGTTGCGCAATGTGGGTGAATCCCCTGGTTTGAGGAGCAGGGTGAGTAAGTCCCCAGGTTATATCGTCTGTATTTAGGGGTAAGAAGTCTTGGGTATGATTCGGTCTCATTTTCGGAGAGAACTATGACCGCCTCCGCTGCGTTTATGTTTTTTCACCAATTCGGGGAGTCAACCATGTCAGGGTGTTCGGGTGGATGAGTATACCTGGATTATTAGCATTATAGAGAACATCCGATGAGTGCCTACTCGGAAGGATGGTTATATAATTACAACATGTGCATGAATGTTGTAATATTATGATTTGTATATATATAGTGTAGATAATTATATACGGGTAAAATACATGATGTGAATTGTATTCTTTATTATATAACTCGCGAAAATATTATATGATTGGAAATGGAAATAATGATTTGTTAAGTTAATATGATATGCAACTTTTAAATTTTTAAAGGTACTCGGGTTAGAGTAGTGTGACAGGATGGAACTATATAACAAGAACTAGTTACGGGGTCGATGACTTGGTGGGGTTATATCGAAAAATGGTAGGTGTGCACATTAATTGTGGGGTGAGTCGGTACTCAAGAGAAGGCGACACTAGCTTAAATATGAAGAGCATTCATGTATTTTATTTTACTGCAATTTAATTCACTTGCTAAATATTTTCAAAATGTTTTGGGTTCTAACCCTTGCTATCAAATATTTTCAAAACCCTTTTAGGTGTTCGACCACAGGGGCGCCAGGCTTGATCTTATTTATGGGTACGTAGTTGCGGTACATGTGGGTGCTGCAGGACTTGCATTAGACGCCTCTCTTGTTCACTCCTGGATAGGGATAGTATCTCAGGTGTACTTTTGAGCATGTTGCTCTTGACAGTTGTACTTTTTATTTTGTTTTAGCATGTATTGGTTATACTTTCCATGTGTCGAATTTATGTTGTTTTGGTTGCTCTTAGTTGAGGTTTATTCGGCTAACACTTTATTCTGATGCTTGTATTGTGTCTAGTCTCATTTTTATTGTGATGGTTAAGTTGGGTATCTTATAGTCCTTCTTGTTTGGTTAATTTTAAAAGAAAAAAATTGGCATCGGCTTAATTAATCATTAGGTGGTTAATAATTAAAAAGTTCGGCAGTGATGCTAAGAATGAACCAGTGAAAATCTTGTTTAATTTGATAAGGGCCTGATCACCCGGTGTTTAATTAGGCGGGGTGTCACAGATGGTCTCAGAGCCAGGTTCTAGTGTCCCTAGGATTTATATGGCTCACTATGATTCCAGTGTTGCGTTCTTTTGATTAGAGCCCTATTATTAGGACTGTTGACTCATCTTTTTGCTTGAGATGTCGTACTTCTTATATTTTGATTTGTATTGGCAGTGAACTAATATAACTCATTTTGAATTTCAGATGCTACCCAGGAGAGGGAGAGGTAGACCCGGGAGGGCTATCGCCAGAGGGAGAGGCTTATTAGGAACCCGAGATCGCACAACCACAGGACCCACCAGGGTTTGTATCCACGGCATAAGTAGCGAATATTATGGCCCAAGTGGTCAATGCCGCCATGACAGCCATGGCAGCATAATTTCCTCATCCTCAGTCATAGAAGCCAGTGGCTCCAGTAATTCAGGCCCACTCGGGGCCGTCGAAGTGGCAGCGACTTAAGGAGGCCTTTCGGAAGGGCCATCCCTCGGAGTTTCATGGCAGTGCAGAGGTGATTCTAGCCTATTAGTAGAAGAGAGAGATGCAGCGCCACTTGTACATGATCAACTGTAGCTAAGTCCAGAGACAGATGTTGGCTACATTCAGGCTGACTGGGGCAGCCTTGCAGTGGTGGGAGTCGACGACCACTATTAGATACATAGATTCGATGGCAATCACCGAGTTTTGGGTGCGGTTCGACCACAAGTACTTTCCTCTAGTAACTGAGACCGAGATGAAGAGGTGATTCAGGGTGACCATTTTGTGGTAGAGTATGAGGAGGATTTTACCCGTTTAGCAAATTTAGTGTCAAACGAGGTGCATAAAGAGGAGAGGAAGAAGGAAAAATTCATCAATGGCTTGGCCTGGAGGATCATGCAAACCCTGCTTTGGAGACCTATCCCGACGTCGTCAATGCAACTTTTTTACATTACCAGGACCATCGCTTCCACTTGAACGAAAGTTAGAGGGGAGGGGAGGTGAGTCGAGCCAGAAGAGTAAGGAAATTTTGGGTATTGCTTGTCGAGCACAGAAAGCCAGCAGAGGCAGGATACCCATCAGGGGAATCCAACTAAGAGATTTTGACTTGGAGGTCAGGGTTTTAGGCAGGACTCTAATCAACAACAGGTTCCTCAAGGCCTCCAAGGCTAAAGGAACCATGGAGGAGGCCAATAGGGCCAACATTAGGGGCAGCCTTGTCCGATCCAACAGGATCAGCATCATGGAGACTTTTAGAGGCGTTGCTTCAGTTGCGATCATTCGGGACATCAAAGGAGGGAGTGACCATAGAGAGGTAGGGGCCATCATAAGGGTGACCCGCAGGGATATAGGCACAGATGCCCCCAGCAGCACTACCTCCATTTGCCCCAGACTAGCAGGGGAAGTTACATTACAGACGTGTGTACAACGGCCGGGATGCTTCGATTCCACCAGCACCTCAGGCGTCTCCAGCAGTTGAGGGTATATTTCCTATTCATAGACATGAGGGTAGGATTCTTATTGATACTAGTGCATCATATTCATTCATTAGGACCAGATTTGCTAGAGTTATTGGGTTGTTAGAGTCAGTCGATAGTCTCCTTATGTAGAGTCACCGATGAGGGTGGGTCACTTATACACTCAATCTATAGAGGAGTAGATATTATGATTGGGAGACTGATTTTATCAGCATTCCTCTTAGTGTTAGATATGGATGGATATGTTGTTATCTTAGGCATGTACTAGTTAGCAGGTACAGGGTGATGGTGGACTATTTTGAGAGGACCATAGTATTTTCCATTTCTGGACAAAAGATATTTCTAGTGGCGATGCCTCTTCCCCGAGGGAGGGTCACGCACTCATCTAGATTACATTAAGGAGGAAACCTCATAGGGGGTAGTAATACCGATAGAATCGATTCCAGTCTTGAGGAACTTTAAGGATGTATTTTAGGACATAGCAGGGTTACCACCCAGTTGAGAGATTGAGTTTGTTATTAACTTATCACCGGGAATGAGACCGATTGCCCAAGCACCTTATCGCATGGCCCCTTCATAGATGCGTGAGTTGAGAGAACATAATCAACAGCTTTTGGGCCAGGGTTTCATTCGGCAGAGCACATCGCCATGGGGTTTTCCTGTGTTGTTTGTAAAGAAGAGGGATGGTTTTTTCCACTTGTGTGTCGACTATCGGGAGCTGAATAAGGTCACGATATGGAATAAGGATTGATTTTCGTTATCGAGAATCGATAACCTATTTGATCAGTTAAGAGGGGCGGTGCACTTCTCCAAGATTGATTTGAGATCGGGGTATCATTAGTTGCGTAATTGAGAGGAGGACGTCCCTAAGAAGCTTTTCTATTACGATATAGATCCTACGAGTTCCGAGTGATGCCATTTGGGCTCACTAATGCGCCATCAATGTTCATGGATCTCATGAACAGATTTTTTAGAGAGTTTCTCGACCAATTCGTCATCATGTTCATAGACGACATCTTGGGATACTTGCGCACGGAGGAGGGGGATGCAGAGCATCTGCGTATTATTCTACAGACCTTACGAGATCACAAGTTGTATGCCATGTTCTAGAAGTTTGTCTTTTGGATACGAGAGGTGGAGTTCCTTGTCCATATTATTTCAAACTGGGGTATTAGTGTTAATTCGAGTAAGGTATCGATGGTGGGGGAGTGGGGACAGCCCACGACACCGATCGAGGTTCGGAGATTTTTGGGGTTGGTCGGGTATTATCGTCGCTTCATTAAGGGGCTTTCAAAGATTATGGTCTCATTGATGAATTTGACTAACAAAGGGGTTCCATTTGTATGGAACGACCAGTGCCAGTTATATTTCGATGAGCTCAAGGACAAGTTGACATCAGCACCCATACTTGTTTTGCCTAGGGGAGGATTGGAGTACCGGGTCTATACAAATGCATCTTTGTAGGGACTTGGGGGGGTGTTATAGTAGGAAGAGAGGGCTATATCTTATGCATCTTGGAATCTTAAGCCTCATGAGAGGAATTACCCCACACACGACCTTGAGTTGGCAGCAGTCATTTTTTATTTGAGGATATGGAGGCATGATCTTCTAGGAACTCAGTTCTCATTATTCACGGATCACAAGTCACTTCAGTATCTCTTCATACAGAATGATCTGAACATGAGGCGGAGGCAGCGGATGGATTTCATGAAGGACTACCAGTTTAATATCCAGTATCATCCTGGTAAGGCTAACGTGGTGGCAGACGCATTGAACCGATGACCTACGAAGGACTTGGCAGAGGTCTGAAAAGTGAAGTGGAGTGAACTTCGTAATGACAATATGGTGGCCAGAGCATGTATGGCAGTTTTAGTGATCACGCCTGAGATTGTCATGCAGGTGGTGAGAGCTTAGGAAGAGGATCCATTTTTCCAAGAAAGGGTGGGACAGTTACTAGCATAGGGTGCAGAGTCTTACTCGATTAGGTCAGAGGGAGGGCTACATTTTAATGGGAGGTTGGTCGTGCCAGAGGACGAGGATTTGAGGCATGCCATTTTGATCGAGTCCCATGGCTCTAGATTCGCAGTACATCCCGATAGAGATAAAATATACCAAAATATGAGGAGGCAGTATTAGTGGTCGAGGATAAAGCGAAATATAGTAGAGTGTGTCTCAAAGTGCACCACCTATCAGCTTGTTAAGGTGGACCACCAGAAGCCATCAAGGATGTTACAGCCGCTTGATATTCCCGTGTGGAAGTGGGAGAGAATTTTTATGGATTTTATTACGGAGTTGCCGACATAGCAAAGAGGTCACAATTCCATATGGGTGATAGTGGATCCGTTGACCAATGTAGCTCATTTCTTACCGATTTTCATGGATTTCGAGACGATGTGATATGCGCAGCCATTCATGGCGGAGATAGTTAAGTTGCACAAAGTTTTTATTAACGTAGTGTCTGATAGAGACAAGATCTTCACATCTCACTTCTGGCAGAGCTTCTAGGAGACTATGGGCACATATTTGAGGTTGAACGTCGCCTATCATCAACAGACAGACGGGCAAATTGAGATGGTAAATCAAATGCTAAAGGATATGCATTCTAGAATTTGGTGGAGGATGGGAGCAATATCTTCCATTGGTAGAGTTTGCGTATAACAACTTATACCAATTCACTTTCGGCATGGCCCCATTTGAGGCACTGTATGGGAGACCTTATCGTTCACCCATTTCTTAGTTATAGGTGGGGGACAACAAGTTATTAGGGCCAGAGATGATTCAGTAGATGTCCACAAAGATAGAGTTGATACGCGTACGCATTCGGATAGCCCATGATAGGCAAAAGAGTTATAACGATACTAATCGGATACATATGGAGTTGGAAGTCGGTTATCAAGTATTGGTTCGGTTATCTCCCATGAAAGGGGTGATGAGGTTCGTCAAGAAAGGGAAACTAGAACCGAGGTTTGTGGGACCTTTCCCTATCATTGAGAGAGTGGGACTGGTAGCTTATGGACTGGGTTTGCCAGAGCATCTTCAGTGGATACACGATTTGTTCCACATGGCATCGCTGAAGAAATACTGAAGCAGCGAGAGGGCTTTATGGCATTTTCTACACCAGGAGATTGATTTATAGCCAGATATCTCATATGAAGAAAGACCTATAGCTATTTTGGATTATAGTTAGAACAAGCTACGTTCTAAGGTGGTACCACTAATTAGAGTTCAGTGGGGACATCACAGTGTCGACGAGTCTACATGGGAGCCGGAGGATGACATGCAAGAGCAGTATCCAGAGTTATTCACCGTAGGTATGACCTAATTTCGGGGACAAAATTCCCTTATAAGGGGTAATTATGTAACACCTCGTATTTTTGGGATTTTTATTAATTAGTTAATTCGGTAGAGTTTAAATTACATGCGTGCTGAAATTTAACTGAATTAATTATTTTTAATATTATTTAAATATTAATCCGGTGAGTAGACGATTAATATTTATGGCAATTGAAGTTTTTAAGTGAATAGTGATAATTTAATAAGTTAAGGGGTGAATATTAACTTTTGGTAAAATAATTCGGATGGCAATTTTGAGTGTACAGTTTAGTCCGGATGGGTTGAAATAGTTGGAAAAGAGTGCCCGTGGATAGTTTATGGGTTATGAGACATTTTTAGACATATTTGAGCCCACATAAGAGTGTGTGGGCCCTTTTAATAAAGCCCATAAGCCTAAAAACGGGATTTAGTTACTAAACCCTAAAAGTGAGAGGATGTGAGAGTCATAACTCATTTTAGAAGCCCTAATCAAATAGAGGACAAATGAGGGAGCAATTAGAGAAATCTTGGAAGACTAAATCAAAAACAAGTGTGGACATTCTTCATCAAATCCGTCATCTACAACAAGAGATTCAACCCCCACAAACCCTAGAATGCAAGTGGTTAAACTTTATGTTAATTAAGATTTGGAGTTTTGAAATCTTGAGGTTCGTATATTTATTGAACTGTTGTTGTAAGAATGGAGGAGTTATAGGTTTGTAAATTTTAGGAATGGCAGTTAGATTTGGGGATGACGAAGGAGGAGAGATAAAACTTGGGCATTCGAATGACTTGGTCTTTTGTTTGAGCGACGACAAATGTCGCTCAAACGACAACCAAGTCGTTTGAGCGAGATTTCTTTCCAGCTGCCATTTCCTTTCCTCCCTTGTTTGGCATTGGGATAATTTGTGGGTTACGGTGTTATGGATTTGGTTTTGGGCGGCTACAGATATTGGCTTAGTGGTGGAGAATGTCAAAGGGGTAATTATGGTGTAAATCCCAAAGGAATTTAGGTTTAATTTAAGTGATGAAAGAACCTTAAATTTAATAAGTATGTGAGACTTATTGAAAAGAATTTTGAATAATAAATTCTGATTATTTTATTTTTGGACTAAGTGAGCATGTCCGGATATATTTGGTGAGTGACTCCAAGATACTAAATTAATTAATGTGTGTTTAATTAAATTTGAGTCAAAATATAGACTCAGAGATAAATTGAGCTAGTGCTACAGGTTTTTGTGCACGGTATAGCTGATATTTAATTTAATGTATGTATACGGTAGTGCGATAGTGTATGTATATATATATATTGTGTGATTATAAATATCAGTGATTAGATATTTAGTAAAAGCATACCCCTCTAATGCTATTAATGGAGGTTGTGTGGTATGGGTGAATTCCCCGGCTTGAGGAGTAGGGTGAGCATTGTCCCCAAGTCATATCATCCGTACTTAGGGATGAGACGTCTTGGGTATGATTCGATCTCATTTTCGGAGAGAACTATGACCGCCTCCGCTGCGTTTATTTTATTTCACTAATTCGGGGAGCCAACTGTTTTAGGGTGTCTGGGTAGATGAGTATATCTAGATTGATAGCATTATAGAGAACATCCTGTGAGTGCCTACTAGGGAGGATGGTTATATAATTACGCCATGTGCGTGAATGTTGTAATATTATGATTCATATATATATATATATATATATAGTGCAGATGATTATATACAGGTAAAATACATGATGTGAATTGTATTCTTTGTTATATAACTTGTGAAAATGTTATATGATCGGAAGTGAAAATAATGATTTGTTAAGTTAATGTGACATGCAACTTTTAAATCATTTTAAACGTACTCGGGTTAGAGTAGTGTGACAGGAAGGAACTATATAATAAGAACTACTTACGGGGTATATGACTAGGTGGGGTTATATAAAAAATGATAGGTGTGAACATTAGTTGAGGGGTGAGTCAGTCCTCAAGAGAGTGCGACACTAGCTTAAATATGAAGAGCATCCATGCATTTTAATTTACTGTGATTTAATTCACTTGCTAAATATTATCAACAAGTTTTGGGTTCTAACCCTTGCTATCAAATATTTTCAAAACCCCTTTAGGTGTTCGACCACAGGGGCGCCAAGCTTGATCTTATTTCTGGATGCGTAGCTGCGGTACATGTGGGTGCTGCAGAACTTGCATTACACACCTCTTTTGTTCACTCCTAGATAGGGATAGTATCTCGGGTGTACTTTTGAGCATGTTGCTCATGACAGTTGTACTTTTTATTTTGGTTTAGCATGTATTGGTTATACTTTCCATGTGTCGGATTTATGTTGTTTTGGTTACTCATAGTCAAGGTTTATTTGGATAACACTTTATTCAGATGCTTGTATTATGTCTGGTCTCATTTTTATTATGATGGTTATGTTGGGTATCTTGTAGTCCTTATTGTTTGGTTAATTTTAAAAGAAAAAAATTTGGCATCGGCTTAATTAATCATTATGGGGTTAGTAATTAAAAAGTTCGACAGTGATGCTAAAAATGAACCGGATGGAAATCTTCTTTAATTTGATAAAGGCCTAATCACCTGGTGTTTAATTCGACAGGGTGTCACAAAATCCATCCAAAAAGTCAAAATCTTAAAAACCCTAATTTCTACAATATTTCATAAATGAAGGGCAAAGATTGATTCACAAAGGGATTTACAAAGCACAAATTTGCAAAATTGTGAAATACAAACAGAAATTAAAATGGCAGTACGAGAAGAACAGGTTAAAGAGATAATTACCTAGAAAATGATGAAAATTATGGAATATGGATGGTTGCTCATCCCTGAACCACCACGAACGGCCTTGGAACTGCCGCTTGACGATCACCGAAAAAGGAAAAAGGACAGGGGTTTGCTCTCAATTTTCTCTCAAAGTTTTGGCTAAGGTAATTGTTAATACCAAATATTATCCATCCACATGATCAAATGATGGAAAATTTTACAAGTCTTATAGGTCCTCCGCCAACAAAGACCACAAAAGATTGTCCAGCAACTCTGTTTGAATCATAATTCATCCTTTCAACAAAATATCAAGAATGAAGCATTGGGGGCCTCTGTTGATACCAAAAATTATCCATCTACGTGGACTAATCAGGAATAGACACCTATTTCCTTACGTGGCAATATTCTTAGTCATCAATCACTTGATCAACCATCAAGATAGTTGATCAGCTAGAAGTCCTACTAACTTGAAGAACACAGACTATCAAAGTAGATAAATAGTCATCGCGTGGAAAAGAGCCAAAAGTCATCCCATACATACTCAAGACTATCAACCATCACGTTCATTAGGTACCGGTGTAAATGCTTGAACATATAAAGGCATTCTAACCCTTGATCTATGGGTCACCATAAATACATTGTATTCATTTCACAAAATGCAAGATATAACGGGTTCTGGGTTATTATAATTGTAACAAGAGTGACTAGCTTTCTGTAATCATCAAAATCAATACAAAAATAGTGGGCGTAGGCTTTTCTTCATAGACGAACACTTTGAAAGCCCTCGTGCCTAATTTACTTCTATTTCATTGTTTATCTGTGATCATAAAATTGGTTATAGTGGTTAATTTAAAATAACAACTAATTTTAGACATCAACAAATAGGCGTCGTCTGTGGGAACGTGTGTCTATTAATATTCTCTATCTCATACATCTTTGTTCAAGGGAAATGAATGACCCTGAGAGTAGTACCAGAAATAAAGGCAATACTACCATCCCATCTGCTCCGCCTATGACAACCGACTTAAATGGAATTCTTGCCAGTATCACTAGGGGTCAAGATGTCATGTGGGAAACCATGAGTCCATTATCTCAATCATTACAAGTCAGGTCTTCAGTTATTTCCAGGAAAAATATGGCTCCACCTTTGAGGAGAGAAAGTCCACCTCCGCCTCCTAGGAATAGCCAACATAGTTATTCAAGGTCTTCGCGCAATAGGTATTATCATCTGGGAGTAAGCTCATCACTCAGATCTACAGAATTCTGTGATGGCCATTTTTTTCGCCTGAAAGTCTAAGCATCTTGGAAAGGTTGAGCAGAGCTTCACCTTTTGATCATTTGGGACTCCAGGCAAATAGAAATTATCACAGGGATTTATCCAAATAATATGAACACGGAACCGAACATCATGAAGGCTCGGTCAGATCCAGGTCAAGCGTCCGACGATCTGTGCACACCGAGAAGATTTCTTATAAAGAGAGCTCAGTACAAACACATGGTCAAGACAACCGAGCTTCTTCGAACATATCTAGTGCAGGAAATCCTTCATGGAAAGGATCGATCCAATAATTAAAAGATGAGATGGGGGAAATGGCCAAGGCAAAAAACCCATTACTGCGAAAGTTTGGCAAGGGATCTCCCTTCATCAAAGCAGTCGTTGATTTCCCAACTCCATCTAAGTTTAAAACACTAGTGGTTACCCTCAAATATGATGTTAAACTGACCTAATTTTACACATTGAGTAGTATTTGGATGTAACTAACATATATTTTGTTCCTGATGAAATAAGATACATAGCTTTTCAATCATCATCACTGGTTCAGTCCAGATATGGTACAAAAACTTGCCCCTGAGAAAAATTACCAATTATAATCAACTCTCTGAGCTATTCATCAACAACTTCTATTTTAGGGCCAAGTTAGTTATGAGAGTAGCTCATCTCCTAAGTGTTAGGCAGCTAGCAGGAGAGATTATCAAAGAATGCATCACTCGTTTTAATAATGAGAAGCTAAAAGTGGTTGATTATGAAGTCAAGACATCCATCACCACTTTAATGAGTGGATTACTTCCAAAAAAGTTATATTATACCGTGGCAAAAGATCCTCTTAAAACCATGACAGAGCTAATGGCTAAGGCTGGAAAAATCATGAATGCCGAATAAGCAATGGATGCAAAGCAAAGCCCAACAACTAAACCAGGAAAAAAGGAGCAAAAATAAAAGAAAGAAGATAATCCCAAAAAATAAGGAGCGTATACTCCCCTGACTGTCAGTATCCACCATATCCTAGAGGAAATTAGGCGCAATAAATATTTAAAGTGGTCGAAGAAGCTGAGGGCATCCCCAACAGTAGAGATAAATCCAAATATTATGAATTCTGCATGGATCATGGACATACAACAAATAATTGTATTGCTTTAAAGAACGAAGTTGAATCCCTTATTCATCGAGGAAATCTGAGCAAATTTGTTGATCGGTATGAAAGCCGAAAATAGGAGGAACGAAAAATTCTCCCTACAAACCTAGGGATGATAAAAAGCGGGGCCATGAAGATGTTTATGAAGATGACTTAGACCTACCACAAAAGCCAAAATAACCCAAAATTGAGGTAGCTATGATAAGTTTTGGTTCTTTTGATTGCTATGTCATTATAGGTGGAGATATAGGAGGAGAATATCAAACTACTGAGAGGAAAGCTTATCTGAATGAACACAAGCATGCTCCTATATACAACGTATTAATATGAATGATGATGATCATCCTAGGAAAGTAAACAAAGACAAACTTCTCATCGACTTTTCCAAAATTGATCTCTCTAGAGTAATGTATCCTCACGATGACCCACCAATCGTCAAATTTAGAATCCAAGAGGCCATCATCGCCAGGGTTCTAATAGACAATGGAAGTTCAGTAGATATCATGTTTTATCCCGGTTTCAAGAGTTTGGGATTAACGCTTAGCCAATTGGAACCATACCACAGACCCCTGATTGACTTTTCAGGGGAAAAGTATACCACCTAGGAACAATCAAGTTAGAAGTTTTATTCGACACTTAGCCAGCAAGCCGCACCAAAAACATTCATTTATTTGTTATGGACAAAAATGTTTAATCTGCTTACAATGTAATCCTCGACAGGGTAGGACTAAAAAATTTAAAATTGTACCATCCACAGTCCACTAATGTTTAAAGTTCCCTACTCACTTTGGGGTTGGTGTTTTGAAGAGTGATCAGAAGGTAGCCAGAGAATGCTATTATTCTTCATCTGAGCATGCAGATTTGGTTAATTTAAAGTAGATTACCACCACTTACCAAGTAAACACTATGGAGCCTAGCAATGAATCATAAGTTGATACTTTGGATCCTCGAGGCGAAACAGAGCAAGTCAAAGGACAGATTGTAAAAGCCCCCGAAAGCATAGTCTTAGATGATGAAAAGCATAAAGAACCACCTAAACTGTCTCCATATTATCTCTATTCCTCAAATAGGAACTGGTCACGTTCTTAAGGGAACGAAAGAATGTGTTCGCTTAGTGTCATGAAGATATGCCAAGGACTGATCACAATTTCGTCTATCGCGAGATCAACATAAACATGGATGTCAAATATAAATCATGATATCAACACTGATCCCAAGCTGATCAAGTAAAGGCACAGTCTCTTTAGCCCTGAGAAAAACCAGGTCATTCAGGAGGAGGTAGAAAAACTACAAAAAACCCACTTCATTGAGGGTGTCAAATATAAATCATGGTTGGTAAATATTGTGATGGTAAAAAAAAATGATAAGATGCAAATGTGTATAGATTTTACTGATCTTAATAAAGCTTGCCCAAAAGACCATTTTTCTTTGCCCAAAATTGATGAGTTGGTATATGCCACAGTAGGACATGAGTTGTTGAGTTCCATGGATAAGTACTCTGGGTATAACCAAATGAAAATAAAACTAGAGGATAAAGAAAGAACTTCTTTCATTACCAACAGAGGTACTTATTGCTATCATATAATGCCTTTTAGACTTAAAAATGTTGAAGCAACGTACTAGAGATTGGTCAATAAGGTGTTTTAAGAACAGATTGGGAGAAATATGGAGGTATACGTAGATGATATGCTGACTAAGAGCGGGAAAGCTTTAGATCATATTAAGGACCTCAGTCAAACTTTTAACCAATTGAAAAAACATCAAATGAAATTGAATCTGATCGTGTACGTATTTGGTGTGCAAGAAGGAATGTTCCTCAACTTTATTATGAACCAAAGAGGAATAAAAGAAAAACCTTCTAAAATCAAGATTGAGATGCAATAACCAACCTGTAAAAAGGATGTTCAAAAACTTATTGGTAAAATGGCTGCTTTAAACTGGTTTGTTTCTCGAGCAACAGATAGGTGTTTACCATTCTTTAAGGTACTTAAAAGGACCTTTAAGTGGAATGAAGAGTGCAAAGAAGCATTTCAAGAGTTGAAGAAGTATTTGGGATCTCTACCATTGTTGTCCCGACTAGTGTTGGGAGGAAAATTATACTTGTATTTAGCTATTACTGAGTTCGCAGTTAGTTCGACATTAATTCGACTGGAGAATGGGATGCAAAAACCAGTCTACTACAATAACAAAGCATTAAGGGGAGCCAAAATTAGGTATCCACGCTTAGAAAAACTGGCCTTAACACTCATTGCAGCCACCAGACTAATAAAGCCTTATTTTTCAAGCGCACACTATAGTAGTGTACACTGATTACCTCTTCGACAAGCACTTCACACACCCAGAAATTCAGGAAGGTTGATATACTGGGCAGTAGAGATGGGAGAGTACGACATCATTTACGGGCCCAAATCATCATCAAAAGGGCAAGCTTTGGCAGAATTCATAACAAAATTTACATATCTAGAGGTTACCAACCAACCAAACTTGCCTACCTAGAAGACTTCTTTAGAAGAGAGCTCAGCTAAAAAGCAAGCAAAAGTCACAATCGATCAATTGGAACCATTAATTATTCAAAAAATGTCTCAAAAGTATGCAGAAGAAAGTAAAAAGATATTCCGCCATGGTGTTCTGTCTACAGAAAGTTTTAGCAATGACATTCAATTATGGATCTTATATGTGGATGGATCTTCATGTGCCACTAGTAGTGGTGGAGCGACTATCATACTTAACACTCGTGACAATATTAATGTGGAATATCCCCTCAGGTTTCAATTCAAAGCATCAAATAATGAAGTTGAGTATGAGGCTTTAATCACTGGACTTGAGTTAGCCCAATCATTAAGCGCCAACCAAGTAATGGCACACAGTGATTCCTAGTTGATCATCAACTAAGTGATTTATATACATGGGGCTAAAGGATATTTGATGATGAGATACTTGGCTAAGATAATGGAAGTCATTTCCAAATTTTCAAGTGTACAGATGAATAGGATACCAAGGATAACCAATGCCCGAGTTAATGCACTTGCTCGGTTGGCTTCAGCAATAATAATATAACTCAGAAGAAGCATTCCAGTAAAGATCTTAGCAACTCTGATAATAGATAAGTATCCAATGATCAATTTCATTGCTATAGATTTGCGACCATCTTGGATGTATCTAATTAGAGCTTACATCAAATAAGGAACCTTACCAACTGATCCAAAAGAAGTAAAAAGGCTTTGGTATAAAGTTGTTAGATATATGTTGGAGAAAGGAGTCTTATACAAAAGGGGATATATGATTTCCTTATTGCATTGTGTCCATCCATTAGAAGTTACTAATTTAATCTAGGAAGTTCATGAAGGTTCTTATGGAGCTCATTCAGTTGATCGGTCATTAGTCTTGAGAATCAACACCCAGGGATATTACTGGCCAACTATGAAGTCTGATTATAGGGCCTTCGTAAGAAAATATAATAAGTGCCAGAGATTTTTTGAAGTTCACAAAGCACTAAGAGTTGCTTTAGCGTCGATTACTTCTCCTTGACCATTTGCCATTTGGGGAATTAATTTGGTCGGTTCACTATCGACCACCAAAGGCAGGTTCAAATACCTTGTGGTAACTGTTAATTATTTCACTAAGTGGGTAGAAGCGGAGCCATTGATAGAGATGCCTTATGAGAAAGTGTATTAGTTTATATGGAAAAACATCATATATAGGTGTGGCATGCCTAATGCCTTCATTACTGACCATGGAACCTAATTTGATAATGATGAATTCGAAGCATACTTTGTTCAATCCAAGATCCAAAAACTTCAATCTACACCAGGGTATCCACAATGCAACTATCAAACAGAAGTGATAAATAGAACCTTGCTTAATGAACTAAAGAAGAGACTTCATGCTGCCAAGGGTAACTTGATTAATGAATTGCACTATATTCTTTGGGCTTATAGTACAACGCCGAGGACAGTAACTAGAGAAACACCTTATATGCTTGTGTTTGGGACATAAGTCGTGGTACCAGATGTGGCAGGTATACCAACTCATAGAGGGTTAAACTTTGATTCTCCCAAGAGTGATCTAATGAGACGATTAGATTTAGACATGGTGGGAGAAGTCCGATAAGATCCCGCCCTCAGAAATGTAGCATACCAACAAAGGAATGCTCATTTTTATAACAAAAGAGTTAAGCCGACCAATTTAAAAGAAGGCGACTACATCCTCAAGAAAGTCATCCAGAAGGGTAACAAGCTCAAAGCCAATTGGCATGGCCCACATCGTATTTCAGCAATAATCTGACCAAGAACTTTTTGTTTATAGACACTTGATGGGGAAGAATTGAAGAACCCTTGGAACGCTGAATACCTTTGAAAATATTATCAGTGAATAAAGGAATTAGCATCTTGTATTTCTTTTTTATTTATGTTGAAAAATACTTTTTTCCAAGTTCAATCAAATATCGTGATTTTCTTTTCCAATTTTTTGGAATACGACGATATACTTCCCTATAAATAATGAGCAAACAACCTGTTAATCTTCAACCCTTGTCGATCAACATCCATTCAATAGACAGACGATAACAACTATATTTATCAAATATTTAATCAGGTTGAACTTATCAAATTCGAGATGCACCAATAGCTTAACACACAGTCATATCTTGCCCGACCAAGTTATTACTTCATGAATGACTTTGTATTAACAAGTCACGAACAAAAAGTCAATAAAGCTCCTTGTATCAACACAAGAACCTTAACCCAACCAATTTAAACACAGAAAAATACACATATATTCCTAACACACTTGGTCACCACTGATAACTTACTTCATGTATGACTTCGTCTTTGGAAGGTCAAGAACACAAAGTCTGTAAAATTTATGTATAACTCAAGAAGTTAAAAACAAGTTTTAACCGACTAGGTTAAATGCAAGAAGACATGTATACATTCCTAAATACAGGAATACACACATACATTCCTCATACACTTGGTCTCTACTGATAGCTAATGCTATAATTTAGATCAACAAAACTATTTATAGTTTCATCCAAGTACATTAGTAGAATTTAAGGCCTTATAATCACAGCTTAATAACTCATCATTAAAAACATAGATTAGTCGACTAACAGATTAACTAACCATAAGTTGACAACAAGTACACATATTTAAATATTAAATGTATTGCATTCAAGATCAGGCAAGTACAAAAAATAAAAGAATTATCCAGTTGGATGTTTCCCTTCTTCTTTGGTCATTTTAGAAGATGTCTGTTGCACTCTTTTCGTCCCAGTGGGAGGATCATCTAGGGTATAGGGGGAATTTATGTACTTAAAATCCCTCGGTATTTTCCTATTGCTATTGCTCAGCCTGTAGATTAGATGAGGAGTACGAATTATCTCATTCATATTGTGAAGGCCGTAATCTCCTAGATATTTAGTGATTAAACACTAAGGAATGGCATCAAGAGGGATCCATGATATGTCTAACTTAAATGGAGGCTTGTCACAATCCAATAAACCATGATCATTCCAATACCGTAACACACTGTTTTGGTTATATTTTAGTAAGGTAAGCAAGTTTGTCCATACTCATCTATAACCTTCACGGTGACTTTGTGCAAGATGATCATCTACATAGCTTAGGGCCTCATTATAACCTTCCATCCAAATCTCCACGGGTTGCTTGTGAAATTAAAATTTTAACCTTTATACCTGATGTTAGAATTTCTTCATAACATCATTCTTGACTTTAAACTGAGCGGATTGGTCAACGATTGCGTTATCTTTATCTTCGAGCTGGACAGATAAGTTATCAATTTTTTTACTCTTTGATTTCAACTGACAGCTTATTCGGCTAAAGTTTTGCTAGTTCCCTCCTCATCCACAATTGGTCGGATAGCCATCCTTTTCCTGAAAGTTTGTCCATGCCTACTCTTTTAAAATTCTTCAAGTTCTTCCACCAACCTTGCATTCTCCGTTTCTAAGAAAGAAGCACCTTTATCACGACCACTGGTGGACGATTTCTTCAGGCTGTCTAGCTCATTTCTAAGATGATTATTTTTCTCTCAAGCAATTTGCCTACCTTTCGAGCTTCCTCAACTTCTCGGTTCAACAAAAATTCTTTTCGTTTATATATAGAGGCGTACTCTTTAAGTTTTTCTCAAAGCACCATCCTTCACTTAAAGCTTTATACTTAGCTTCATAATTAGCGTGCAGTAAAGCTTTAGACTGACTATTTTCTTCCTAAAATTGCTCTGTCATTTCATATAGCAAAACATTAGCTTAGGGATACCAATACGGGTTCTGTATATTTTGTTAAGCCAATAAATCCCATTTACTATTCTCTATGTATTAGGGGCTACCCTAGCAGGAATAACGTCAAAATATTGGCAAGACTCTAGGAAGAAACGACTAGGGGGAAAAGTAATACCACATTCCGCTATAAATAGAAAGGGAATCCAATGACCCTTTGGTAATGATAAAACATCAACTGATGGAATGGGCATTTCTAAGTCTACCCAATCAGGGATATTTCTTTCCCGCCTAAATTCATCTAAAGAGTCCCCGTGAACAATGAACATCATGATTACACCAAAGAAAGAAATCAATAGAAAAGGAAGAAGAAAACTTACAGAGAATGTAGTGGAGGAAGCGAGGGTGAGAATAGGCACAAAAAGAGAGCTTGGAGACGAAAAACTTGAGGATAAAAGAGAGTTTAAAATTTTAAAATTTGTGGTACATAAATCAGCCAAAATCTGATGGTTAGTTATATAGACGATTGACATTCTGATGGTTGCACAACTCCAAAGATGGGAAATTACGAATACGCCCTTTGGCGGTTCTCTAAAATTCAAATTATTCACAAAATTTCCATTACATGATCAAATGATGGAAAATTTTACAAGTTATAGGTCGACCGCCGACCAAGACAACAAAAGATTGTCGAGCAATTATGTTTGAATCGTACTTCATCCTTTTAACAAAATATAAAGAATGAAGCATTGGGGGCTTCTATTGTTACAAAAAATATCCAGCTATGTGGATCAATTAGGAATGGACACATGTCTCCTTACGTGGCAACAATCTTACATCAATCACTTAATCGGCAATCAAGATAGTTGATCGGCTAGAAGTCCAGCTAACCTAAAGAACGCAGATAATCAAAGTAGATAAATAGTCATCATGTTGGAAAGAGCCAAGAGTCATACCGCATGTACTTAAGACTATCAACCATCATGTTCATTATGTACGGGCATAAATGCTTGAATATATAAATGCATTCTAACCCATTGATCTCCGGTTCACTATAAATACATTATATTACTTTCATAAAAGGCAAGATAGAACGGATTCAAGGTTATTCTCATTATAACAAGATTGCTTAGCTTTCTATAATCATCAAAATCATACAAAAATGTTGGACGTAGGCTTTTCTTCATAGTCGAATCACACCCTCGTGTCTAATTTATTTCTCTTTTAATGTTTATCCATGATCACAAAATTGGCTGAAGTGGTTAATTTGAATTTTAGCGAACCACCAAATGGTGTACCCATAATTTTCCATATTTAGAGTTGTGCAGCCATCAACATGTCAATCGTCTATACAATTAATCATTATCTATGTTATTATCTATGCAAGCGATAACATATGAGATTTTGGCTGATTTCTTTACCAAAATTTTTAAACTTTTGAACTCTCTTTCCTCCTCAAGATTTCCCTATCATGGCTTTCTTTCTGTGCCTATTATCACCATTGCTTCTACCACTACTTATCAAATTGCACCAACATCTTAACACACAGTAATGTCTTTACCGACCAAGTTATTACCTTAGATATGGCTTCATATTAATAAGTCACGAACAAGAAGTCAGTAAAGATTCATGTATCAACACAAGAATCTTTACCCGACCAAGTTAAATGCAAAAATATACACATATATTCCTAACACACTTGGTTGCCACTGATAACTTACTTCATGTATGACTTCGTCTTTGATAGGTCAAGAACAAGAAGTCTGTACAAGTTTGTGTACAACTCAAGAAGTTAAAAATAAGTTTTACCCGACCAGGTTAAATGGAGGAAGACATGTATATATTCCTCAACACGAAAATACACACATACATTCCTCACACACTTAGTCTCCATTGATAACTAATGCTACAACTTGGATCAACAAAACTATTTCTAGTTCCATCTAAGTGCATTAGTAGAATCTAAGGCCCTACAAGCACAATTTAATAACTCGTCATTGAACAAATATATTAGTCGACTAACTGATTAACTAATCATAAGTTGATAACAAGCACACATAATCAAATACTAAATGTATTACATTCAAGATCAGTCAATTACAAAATATAGAATAATTATCCAGCTGGATGTTTCCCTTGTGCTTTGATCATTTCAGAAGATGTCTTTTGCACTCTCTCCATCTCAATAAGAGGATCATCTAGGG
Organism: Sambucus nigra; assembly: GCA_949130495.1. Taxonomy (NCBI): domain Eukaryota; kingdom Viridiplantae; phylum Streptophyta; class Magnoliopsida; order Dipsacales; family Adoxaceae; genus Sambucus; species Sambucus nigra. The sequence continues at coordinate 238,830,381 of OX422222.1, forward strand.
TATATGGGGATTTATATAATTAAAATCCCTTAGCATTTGCCTATTGTTGTTGCTCGGTTTATTGATAAGGTGAGGACGACGAATTATCTCATGCACATCGTGAAGGTCATAATCTCCCAGATGTTTGGTGATTAAACACTAGGGAATGACATCAGGAGGAACACACAATATGTCTAGCTTAAATCGAGGCTTATCACAATCTAGCAAACTGAGATCATTACAATACCATAACTCACTGTTTTGGTCATATTTCAGTAAGGTAAGCAAGTTAGTTCATCCCCATCTATAACCTTCAAGTTATACGACAGTGGGGTACACTTGTGACATACAACAAGTGTACCCTCGGCCCAACCTAGAGATGCTCGGCCTAGGCTGATCCAGCGAAACCCACCTTGCAAGGAGGCCTGCCATCATATTGTGTAGTCTCGTACAGGACTTGATCAAGATGGTAACAGGTAATCCTGGATGTCTACATCGTGTCATCCAGTGTAAGGAAGAGTCCACTATATCGGACACAACATCATCTTGACAAATGTAATACCCCGTATTTATGTGTATTTTTATTTAATTAATATGAGGAATTTATTAGGAAAAATACCTTTTAATTAAAATACGCGAGTGAAGTAATTTAATACGATTGATATTTTCTAAGTGTGAATGGTATATAATTGATAATTTTCATTATACGTCATAGCGAGTGATATGTGCGTATTTTATTAATTGTGGTTATACGGCATAGCGAGTGATATGTGCGTATTTGGAGTCGCGTGTAGACTATTTTGAGGTGAGAAATGAGAAATATATTTTAAGTGACTTTGATGATAATTTAGAGGTCACAAAAGATTATGTATGGGTCGAAATAGTTGGAATAGAGTACCCGGGGTATAGTTTGGGTCCCGGGTCAATTTGGGACCAAATCGACGCCTATTAAGGGCGTTTCAGTCATTTTACAAAAAGAGGTGAAGGGACCTACGAAATTTAAAGCCATATATCTGATATTTAGAGATTGGTTTTAGGGCTCATAACACAAAAAGATTAAAGAGGCCATTAGAGAGAAGAGAGAGAACCTATTTTCCAAAGCTTAAAGAGGGATTTTGAAGATGGTGAAGAAATCTTGTATTCCAAGGCAATTGGAAAGGAAGATTGGAGAAGGAAACAATCAATGATCAACAAAAAACCAAGAAATCATATCAGTCAATCTAAGGTCAGTGTTTATTGGAAATTAAATTGATGTTATAATACCCATGTGTATGGTTTTCTTTAATAGATTGATTTTATTGAAAAATCTTGAATGAAAAGTATGAATTGATTACATGTTTGGGTAGAATTGCATGTAGTTTGTATTTACATCTGTACAGGATGAAAAATCAAAAGAAGTATGATTATTGCTACGGATCTAAATCTGGATTCTAGATTGAATCATAGAAAAGAACACAAAACTAGAATTGTGAAAGAGTTTTGAGAATTGATTCATTCTTGATTCATTCGAAAAAAGTCTTAATGTGTTTGAAATGTTAGAAACCATCCTAAGATATGGAGAAAAGGGTTGGTATTGTTGATTTGTATTTTGGAAAAGATTTGTGGAAGAAAATGGTGAAAAACACATATGATAACTGGGAGGTTAATTTGCAGACAAAAACGAACTAGTCCGGTCCTGGGAAAGGGCGGATTGGTCCGGTATCCAGAATTTTTGAAATTTTCCTCTTTTGCCTTGTATTCCTAATTAGAGGTGGTGAACAAACTTTGGAGCCTTGTGAAAATAATACTGGGTGACTTATTATTTTATAGTAGGCCTACGATGGGTGTAAAACTTCGTCTTAGAGAGAGAATTAAGACGAGAATAGGATTGGTTATAGTAATTCGTAATTAATGTGAGAGATCGATAAAGAATTACGGGAATCTATTGAAACTATGTATATCAGTAGGTTAAGGTTAGCAACTATTGAATTTATATAACTAAGGGGTAACTATAACCTTAAAGTTGCGTGAACACTCATATATATACGCTAGTGAGATAAATCGCAAAGTAAATAGTACAGCGAGTATGTGAGAGATATATACAACATACTAACATGTATTATCGGGTTGGGTAAATAAATATTGGTGCATAGTACTACTTAGGTTGTGTGAATACCTACAGTATACTATATATAGATATTGGTGATCAAAGTACGATCCCGAGCCAAGAGATATAAATCACTATTAGTGATCGAGGTAGGATTACGAGCCAATAACTCCTAAAATGTGATATAAGGAGGCGATTAAATAGTATGTGTTTATAGTATATATTGGGTGCAAAATATATACATAAAGTGTGCTTTTGTATTGGGGTTGACGATTATCCAGACCAATACATGAAAGATCGATTTGGGGTCGATGAGTATCCGGACCAAATTGAAGATGAAAGATATTGGGGTCGAGGAGTATTCGAACCAATATACATATGCATAGAATTTACCTTGAGGTCGAGGGATATCAGACCAATGTAAATGATAGGATGATTGGGTTCGATGATTATCCATATCCATATCCTTATAGTATACATTGTGTGTGAAATATACTTCATGATATTCTACTTATGTGCGAGAGTAGACATGTAGATGATATATATATATATATATATGATAAATTAAGTAGAGAGATTTAAAAAAGATTGGGAATATCTAATAAATTAAATAGTGAAACTTAATTTTTGAAGTTGAATAGTAACCTTGAAGTGATTTATAAATTAAGTAGTGAAACCTAATTTTGGGTAGTTGAATGGTAACCTTGAAATGATTTATAATTTAATAAGTAGTGAAACTTATGGAAGTTGAATGATGATTAGACTTGAAATGCTATATGAATTAAGTAGATAGACTTAATTATTATGATTAAACATAACATTTGCAAATGTTATATGTAAACTGAATAACATGCGAGAAATGTTAATAATGAAGTGTGTTGTATGGACGGTACGGGAGAGTATACTTGATAAGATCGGTTATATACTTTAGTTGAGATAGCTTGGGTATGATAGCTAGGTGGGCTAAGTATACGAACGTTAGGTGTGCACATTATATGAGAGGTGAGGAAACTCAAGGGAGTGTGCGTGAACCTAACATGTGTAATCAATAACCGATTTTAATTGCGATAAATTACTTAGAAATGTTTTGAGTTCTAACTCTTGCTATAAAAATATTTTAAAAACCTTTTAGGTGTCCAACCACAGGGATGCCATGCATGATGGTTTCATTCCAAGGACTTAGAGTTGTATCACTATGGATGCTTACAAGATTTTGAGTAGCGGATTCTTTCATTCGGATCTAGCATATGATCTCACTCTTGAATATCATGTTTGTACATGTGGTCCCTTGTCGGTATTATAGTTTCAGGCCTTAGGAGGCGAGACTCAATTGGACTTGAAGAATATTTTGGGGTTGATGCCCGTGGCAAAGGTCACACCTATTGTTGCTCAGGATGATGGGGCTGCAAGGACTACTAGAGTGCAACATATATATTATTGTACCGTTATAGCAGGGATTAGTGCTGAATTAGACTTACCCAGTGTGATTAGGATGGGAGAGAGTCGGAGGGTTTTTTGAAGAGTACCACTTATTGGAATTTTGTTAAATGCGGAGATTATGTGGGTAGATAATGGATGTAGAATACCTAGAGGCTTTGGCATATAATATGAAGAAAAATATATACCCGAAAGTGAATTGGGGTAAAATTTCTCTTGGCTCGTAGGAGCAGTGCTGTAATGGTGGGAGCAAATCATCATATTTGGCACAATGGAGAAAAGAGCCTTGAAGGTGGGTAATGGACTCACGAGAAGAGTCACAAGAACTTAAAGGGAAATTATACTTGGACGATTGGCGCAGATGGTGACGATGTTGTACTTTTGGTAGTGTTGATATAAATGCTTCCGTATGAAGGGAGATAAAAGAATTAGAGAACTTAGTCAATGAGTAAAACTAAAGGTAACGGTGCTAGCGAAACTCCGCAAGGGGGAGACCCATTAGGGGACCTATTTAAATGATTCAAATAGCTAAATTCCTACCGAGTGCCATTGGATTCAGTTGAGGCTGGTAAGGCCATTAGTGTGTTATTTAGGACCAGTGAAGATAAGGGTACAATGAGGGTAGCCTTCGGGGTCGAGGCTACTAGGGTTCGAGAGAAGGAAAGCCCTACTATGGTCAGTATGGCCAAAGGTTAGGGATTATATGAAGAGGCATTTTATGTGGAGAATAGGACTGCATGCATTGATTTTGCCCAAAATGAGTAAAAGGGACAAGAGTATGATGCCTAGCTGGGGCAATGATTAAGATAATTTTGGTTCAGTTCGGACAAGCGTGTCATGTCCAAGAACTGAGCCACCAATATTATTGACAATTAGAAATACGAGTTTTATCCTCGGGTTAGTGGGATAAGTTTTATGTGACACGAGTGGGTCACAATAGTCCATTAGCACTAGATTCACGTGTGAGATGAGTTTAGTGGGTGGAACGATAGAGGGCTGTGATAATAAGGCCATTATGTTTAATGTTCCAGGGTAGGATGTGTTGTTTGACGAGGCCTCACCTGAAAGAGGGTCGGGTTTGCATCTATATTATATAAGGATAGAGACTTCGAAAGAGTATGGTTATCTCGAGATATTTAATCCCAGTGTGTAGAGACTTTATTGATGTGAATTGAGGTATATCGAATTTACTGTAAAGCAGAGAGATTTAGCTCAATATTATGTTTAGAGCTCAAAACTTGGTGATAGGGAGAGTGCACTATTATAGCACTCCTTTAGAGACGTGGGAGTTGAGATTTATATTTATATATCTGGGGATAGGATTGTGAGAGTCCTAATTAGGAGATTGAGGTTTATAGAATTCGATTACCACCAATGCTGAGTGATAGAGTATTGGGGAAGTGCCTTGTTTGAATGTTGTTGCGTGATAGGATACGCATGAATTTTGACGAACGTCGTGAGTAGAGAGGCGTTGATGGATGTTAGGGCATCAGTTTCAAATGTTAATTAATGGATATATAGAGAAAACACTCTGAAGGGTGAGAAGATGTTAAGGAGAAATGAATATCAATTTATGGGGTGATTAAGAATACCCATGAGTTATAGGCACATCGAGAATGTTAGGCCAACTTTAAGGAAAATGTGTGTGAAGTTTCCAATGTTGTGCAGACATGCACCGATTATAGGGTGTATGGGAGCCCTGGTTAGTTGGTTTATAAATCGACCGAAATAGGAGGACGTAGGAATCAAGGTGTGGAATATATGCCTGAGGAAAATTATAGATAAAGACAGAGTTGTATGATAGACTGAATGTCATGTGAGTATGATGATAATCCAAGTATATGTGTACAATGAGATTAACAAGTCGAGATGGGTTGAAAGGCGATGGGAAGTCGTTCAAAAGATATCGCTTGATAAAGAGAAGACCAAAATGTTATGGGAAAATTGAGCGGAGCCTTACTCAGTCGAATGTTGAGAGTGGCTTGTGCATAAATAGAATGTTGATGACTACGGGGCATAAAGACGCAAGAAGTGTGCCAGTTGTGAAAAGTGCATAGGTCGTGACTTTTGGCATATGAGAAAAGAAGGGGAGTATAAAGTACCACTTAATGTGAGATATTATAAGTGGGAATTAGCGTTGGGTGAGACATAGTGAGATTGTCTCCGGATGCATCACTAATAGATGGAAAAAGGTTGACTCGAGATGATCAACCAAAATTTAGTAACAAGCCTACGTTGCCAGTGATGGAATGGGTAGGTAGACTAATAAAATTCATGATGGCTGCCAACATCGTAACTAGGTCAAGAATTCCTCCGAGTGTATGGAATGGATTGGCTGAGATGTCGTAATTGTTATTCTTTCTTTGAAAAGAAGGATTGCATCGGTGCAAGGTGCCTCCCAATATTATTGTGAATCAGGATGAGATCTTGTAATCCCACCTCCGATAAGGATTCTCAGGAAGCGATGGGGATAAAGTTTTGTTTTTGGCATATTGTATCACCTATAGCCCGATGGTTAGATGAGAGGTAGTTTATTGTGCTAGCAAATGTGAGTAGTGCGGGTGGTGTTGTATATATGGTAATTGAGGGGAGAAATTATCGTCCGTAGAGTTGTGTGTAATAACTTGTACCGGTTTATTAGGCACAAGATACCTATTAAGGTTTTGGGTGTAAATCCTTGACGTTCACCCTCTGGTTAATTAGAGGGGAGAGGATAACTAGATTTTTGGACTGATTGTGATTTGGAGTCCGTTGTAATAGTGGATTGAACCACAAACTATTTTGGGTGAATTTTGAATGTTGTAAGGGTTACTTCACCCTGAACCGAAGTTTAAATACTGACATGAGTGGTCAAATTATCATGATTTCTCCTATGAATGGAGTTTTGAGCTGTGTGAATAATGGGGAATCGTAAATTAGGGTTGTGCGAACTTTTCCCAATATGATAACGAGAGAGCCAGTATTGAGATCACATGATTGATAGAGCGTATCAGTATGTAGTGAATTGAGAAAGTGTTGATAAAGAGTGATCAAGCCTTTTGATAGGTGGGTACCACTAGCAGGTGTATAGAGGAGTGACCCTTATGTTATTATGATTGGATCCTAAAATTTAGTACGAGTATTGCCCTAATTTCGAGGACGAAATTCCTTTGTTAGGGTGGAAGTATGTAATACATCATATTTTTGTGTATTTTTATTTAATTAATTTAAGGAATTTATTAGGACAAATAATTTTAATTAAATTATGCGAGTGAAGTAATTTAATACGATTAGATGATAATTTTGAATATTAAATATTAATCGTGAGATAGATACATATCAATATTGCATTATGATATTTACTAAGTGTGAATAGCAAATAATTGATAATTCTGGTTATACGACATAGCGAGTGATATGTGCGTATTTTATTAATTGTGGTTATACGGCATAGCGAGTGATATGTACGTATTTTATTTTATCTCATTGGGAGTCGCGTGTAGACTATTTTGAGGTGAGAAATGAGAAATATATTTTAAGTGACTTAGATGATACTTTAGAGGTCACGAATTATTTCGGATGGGTCGCAATAGTCGGAATAGGGTACCCGGGGGTATAGTTTAGGTCCCGGGTCAATTTGGGACCAAACTGGCACCTATTAAGGGTATTTCGATCATTTTACAAAAAGAGGTGAAGGGACCTATGAAATTTAGATCCATATATTTGATATTTAGAGATTGGGTTTAGGGCTCATAATACAAAAAGGTTAAAGAGGCCCTTAGAGAGAAGAGAGAGAACCAATTTTTCAAAGCTTAAAGAGGGATTTTAAAGATGGTGAAGAAATCTTGTATCTCAAGGCAATTGAAAAGGAAGATTGGAGAAGGAAACAATCAATCATCAACAAAGAACCAAGAAATCAGATCAATCAATCTAAGGCAAATGTTTATTGGAAATTAAATTGACGTTATAATACCCATGTGTAGGGTTTTCTTTAATAAGATTGATTTTATTGAAAAATCTTGAATGAAAAGTATGAATTGATTACATGTTTGGGTAGAATTGCATGTAGTTTGTATTTATATTTGTAGAGGATGAAAAATCAGAAGAAGTATGATTGTTGCTACGAATCTAAATCTGGATTCTAGATTGAATGATAGAGAAGAGCACAAAACTAGAATTGTGAAAGAGTTTTGAGAATTGATTCATTCTTGATTAATTCGGGTCCCCAAAGTTAAAATTAACCCATTTTTATTTTATAAAACAATCTCTTTGTTAGAAAATCATTAAAGTTATAATAAAAGATGTTAATTAATACAATATAAGAATTTATGTTATTAATTAGTGCAATAGTATGTGTGTATCCATGTGCCTCCTTTATATGTGTTATTTATAATTTCTTAACCAAAATAGTATTTGAGTCTAATCCAAGGGGTCTTTAGAAGTTTTCATTGATCAAGACTCCGTGTTAAATCATTCATGTTGTTTCCTTGAGTATGCCACAATGAGCACATATTATATATCCATTTCACGATTTTAGAAGATTATACTAACATTGAAATTTATATTTTAAAGTCTATTGTGATCGTACTCTACATACTTGGACATTAAGTTTGGAACCAAAAAATAACAACTTTACTTGTTAAGGTATCAACCGCTCGTATCCTCCTAACTTTTTTCACCTACGACGTATATCATTTTTTCTCTTTATTTCCCCCTATGGATTATAAAAACTCTATTTCACTATTCGTTGTAGCCTCTTAAAAAATCGCATTCCAATTTATTATCCAACCATACTTTCCTATCCAATGATCATTGCTTTATCTCTATAAAATTAACCTCAATCAATTTTCCAGTTTTGGAAGATTCAAATCATCCCATCCTCTATGGACAATAGTTGATGGGGTTTATTGACGGTTTCACCCTATACCCTCCTCCTAAAATATTAGTGAATTTGAGATTTTAGTGGTAACTCATTGAAAATTCTATTATGGTACCTTCTCCAAGATTTGTTGTTGATATTTGGTCCTTGGTCATCAATAGTGACTTAAGACAACCTTTGAGCTTCCCTATTTGTTAAATAATTTGAATGTTGGTCTCTACAACCATTAAGTAAGTTATGGCTTTCAAGCCAAAATATAATTAGTTTTTTTATAGCAAAGTCTATTTTTTTGCGTTTTAAACTATTTATTTATTTATTACAAAAAACTTGAAGCATTTGTAGATTTTTAAACTCAAGACTTGAACAATTTAAAAAAAAATTATTTCTTAAGTAGTTTTTCTTTGTTTTGAGTTTGGATCATACTTTGTGAGATTTTGAGTACCGTATGCTTTTTTGAAACTTTTTAACCTTTAGGACACCCTTACACATCTTAAATGAAGATTTTTATTAGCTACTTTTGGTTTGTTTTGATTATAACAAGTTTATCTTAAACTCTAAATAATATTTATTGGGATGACTTAAAGATATCAGTTGCGAACTAAAACATGACGTTATTGTGTAGTGTTCTCTAGACGTTGGTGCGCTCTTTTTAACAGAAGATAAGGTGTGAAAGTCTCACAAAAGTGGTGTAAAGCGCAATTCTCCTCGGCAAGTATCTACCTTAATACATTTTTCATTCATATCGGCCCAAGGTTTTTCTCGTCAACGAGTTTTATCCCTGTATATCCGATGTTATGTGATTTCTTTACTCTTTCGCATATATATAATCATCGTAGTATCTAAGAAGATAAAAAATACAAACATTCTAATGTTGTTAAACTTTTGTCACGTAAACATGTTATGATACAAAAAGAATCGACATATTTAATATTATGGTGATTGCTAAGGGCACCCAAAAAATAACTCTATAGCACCACCAAGATAAATTAACACCATAATCCCATTTCACACTCCATAATACCATTAGAGGCCACCCAAGTATTTAAAGTTAAAAATTTTCATTTTTAACTTTCTTTCCTTCTCTCTAAACCTCTCTAAACCTTTTAATATATAAACCTTACAAGCTATAAATATCAACATTACAAAAACTCAAATATCAACCTTTAGATCCTTAAACACCATAAAATTTCAATGGTAATTAAAGGGTTTATATTGTTCATTAATATCAAGCTTTTAATTTACACATATTTACTAGAAAATTTATGGAATGAGACATGATAATAATTATAAACATTTGAAAATAAGAAAAATAATGCATAATTATTCTAATAAACTTATGACAAGCCATGATGTTTAAAAAAAAATAACTTCGTGCACTGTACTTTGGGCAACCCGACCTTGAATCAACCTCCATATTTCATTATTTATGTCCGAGCTAATTAGTTTAAAAAAATTGAATTCAGAGTTCATTTAGGGCACAAGTACTGAGAATTTTGCTTTGTTTCGAGGCATAGACCCCAAATGAGACTTTTTCAACAACAAAATATACAGTGGTTTAGCCATTTTCGGCTACCAATTTTTTCAAACATTTAAAATAATAAAATAAAAACACATTGTTAAGCATAAAAATATCTCAAATTGATTGTTTACCTCCTTTGGATAGAGTTCGAGTGACCACAGCCGTCTTCATTATCATGCCCGCCTTCCATGGAGTTTAATGATAGAAATGAAAGAAAATAGTACCAAAATCAACATAAAAATGATAATCAATGATAATAAAATGTTTTGAATGTATTCTGGGGTGATGGTTGACCGGTATCCCGAGTGAGAATGCGGAGATTAAGAAAAGTTTGCCTAGGGTTTTAGAGGGAGATTAAGTGGTGGTATGGTCCATTTGTGTGTTGAAAAGAAAAAAAAAATATATATATATAGTGACCTTTAGCGAAAAACTAACATTTTTGTTGTATGCTATTCTCGAGTTATTTCTTAAATCTTTTTAGCACTCATCACTATTATTGGAAACAAAAAGTGTAGAGATATAATAAGAAATATTGTTTAATCCATGCGAGGCACAAGCGGTTTAACAAAATTTGATGTATACACATACTATAATACTTAGGTTTTTAATTTCAGGGCACATCGATTAATCAAATTTACACTACATTTTACAATAAACAATACTGAGTTTGTGTTCAACTCTATACACATCTAAAAAGGGCTCCATTTTTTTAAGCTATTTACATACCCCCCCCCCCCCCCCCACTACATTTTACAATAAACAATACTGAGTTTGTGTTCGACTCTATACACATCTAAAAAGGGCTCCATTTTTTTAAGCTATTTACATACCCCCCCCCCCCCCCCCCAACACACACACAATTTTTTTATTTATTTTAGGACTATTTAACAAAAATATTTAAGATATAAGTATATGTGAGGGAATTATCTGACTTAATCGGAAAAGCTAACATGGGTTAATAATAAAATCGAGTATTGTAATAAAAAGATCATGTTGATCTTTACATTTTAAAATACATCAAAATAATAAATAAATAGTTATATCAAGTAATAAGGTAATAAAGTTAACGAATCTAAATTCAATTTTTTTTACCCACCCACATAGAATATTTATGGAGTCATTGTTGCACATTGAGTCTTGCATTGAATATATTACGCTGCCAAAAATGCTAACAAAAAATAACATAAATTACTCTATCTTTGTACTCAACATACACACATACAAAATTTTTAGCATAAATTAACACTTTTCATTTGGCTTTAATGCGATCGCAACTGGCTTCAACATAATGGTCCTTCATATCCATGGAAAAGACTTGATTCACTTTTTCACTGTAATGATTTTAACTTCAATGGTTGTAATCAAGCAATGGAAAAAAGTAACTATTACCAAATTTAACATGTAAACTATTTTTTATTAATAAAAATTTAACAATAACCACATTTTTTTTACAATAAATCTCATTTTTAAAAATAATAAAGACTTTAAACTAATGTGGCTAAATTCATTACCGTGTAATTATTACTTATTTGTAATTATATGTTTACTTGTATTATATGATTGTGACACCCCGACAAATTAAATATCGGGTAACTACTCCTTTAAGAAATTAATACACAATATCAAGTTGGTTATCGAAAATATTTATTTGATTATTAGCCACCTAATATTTAAAAAAAAAAAAGAGGTGCCAAATTTTATTAATTAAGTTAACAATTAACCAAGTAATTAAATCACCATTCAACAATCGCATAAACAATCTCATATGAATAACCAACGAAATGAAATAAACTGAGTCTGGATTAAACACTCCAATAATAATACCAGAGTAAAATAAAATTCCGATACAAGAGTATGAATAAATAAACCAATATTTGAAATAAAACCGAAAGTCTGAGAATGCTATCTCTAAATGGAAACGGGCGAACATGCCCTAACAGATAAATAACCCTAAATAGAATCAAGTGCAGAATGTGGAGGCGTCTAATACCGAGATCATGTAACTTCCACATCAGCTACAACACGTCAATGTAGTGGAACTCCTATGCTTGGAGTCCCTGTGGCTGGGCACCTATAAGGTTTTACAAGAAAATAGATTTGAAAGCAAACGGGTCAGAGCCCGAGGTGAAAACAGTTTAAAAATATAGCAAGTTTTTTATTACATTAAATAGTAAATATTATATACATGTTAGTTACGTGCTATCGCATGAGTTCCTCACCCTCACTCGGTAGACCCTCGTAAGTAATAACATTCAATTCCGTAAGGTAAACCATTTTTTCGGGCACCAACTAAGACCATATTGGCCTTAGCTAAGTCCCAAAATACTAAACTAACCACACTAAGAGTCATTATAGGCTTGGGATTTATATTAAACCTTAAAGGAGAAAGCTTTCAAAAATCAGGAGGGGTCGATCGATCGATCAAGCAGGTGTTTGCCCAGAATTTCTTTAAACTGTTACGGGTTCTCCAAATTTTCACTTCAAATCCTCCATTACAACGTCCTAAACTTCCAATCAAGTATACTACTTAATGTTAATACACCAACATGTTTCCACAATCTCTAACGTTTGAGAATCATTAAACCATCATGAATTAACAGTTTCTTGGATCAAAAGTCATAAATATTCCTATAAATCTAGTTCTTCCAAAATTTTTCAAGAACATCAAATTTCTCAACATTAATTCTTGAATTTGTACACATGGATTATGATTTCATTGTCTCTACATACCAGAAGTTCATCTACATGCAAACCTTACCCATATTCAAGATTAAATTCTCCAATTCATGAGATTAATAATATTTATAGTTTAATCTCTAATTCTAAACTATCATGGGTATTATATGTACCGAATCATTGTAAGTTAAATCACTTGCCTCTATTTAGAAGTTCTGATCCTTTGATGATGATAAATGTTGGTTCTCCTTCTCTTTCCGGTCACAAATCTGGCGATAGTTGTGGTGTGTGGCGGTTATGGCCTTGGAAACCCTTGGAACTTCTCCTCACTTTTTCACGTTGCCCACTCTTTGTTTTCTACAGATAATGGCCCTAATGGCCCTAAGGTTGGCTGATAAACAAAATCTAATTTTCGTAGGTCACTATTCATTAAAATTTAAAATGACAAAAATACCCTCCCCGGTTGCCAGTTAGGCCTAAAAATGTCCCCGGATCCAAACTAAACCCCCAGCTAGTATTTTCTGACTACTTCGACCCTTCCGGACATGTTGACGCACTCAAATGACCATACGGATGATATAATTATAATTTACTTTTAAATTCATTTAAATTGATTCCTGATGCGACTGTCACGCGCGTCCCAACTTAGTTACTGAAATTGTCGTATTTTCAACTCACGACAATTTTAATAAATTTAATAATCACATATTACCATAATCACTCAGTAATATTCAACATTATCATCATAATCAAATACTAACTCTCGTCTCGCTAGTTATTTAAATCCAAATTAATTTCCAAATAATTATCCCAGATTAATTTAATTAATCATATAATTAAAATCAATTTCAATTAATTAATCTCATAATTAAAAGCCATAAAATTATGGGGTATTACAATGATGTGACTTGTGATTTAACAAAGTCTAATTGGGTATGAGTAGGAGTGACCACTGTACGTACCACTAAAAAATAATCAATATATCACCATTACCAACCCAAATAAAAAAACCCATATAAAAACCATTTTTATACTAAAATATTCAAATCCGACATGGAGCCAATCCTTAAACTTGCTACTAGCTTTTAATTATAAATTTACGGAAAGAAAAATCCAATATCATAGAAAATTAAATGTTAAAAACGTAAAAATTTGATAAAGATATTGTTGATGTACAAAATTAGATTATCTCTAATTATTCAATCACAGATAAAATAAATAAAACAAAAGGATTTTTAAAGTGGTTCAGCCTTAAAAGAATGGCCTACGTCCACTGTTTTTGTTATTGCTGACTGTTTGGGAATTCTCGATAATAGGTTTTTACCAAGAAATTCCGAGTCCCCTTACAATGAGGATGATACAATGTATTTATAGCCATGAGGCTGTACATGTGAATGGGTAATACATAGTTGTTCAATCAGCGTATACATTCGTATGATAATAATCAACATTTAATGCACATTTAATCCTCTTAATTGTCTGATAATAAATGCTCTGATCGAGGTGCAACTCGGACCGCCTAAGCTGCTCGGACCGCTTAAGTATCCCGGTATCCATGAGTTGCTCGGTGCAGTAAAGTTCCTCGGAGAGTACCTATTGCTCGGAGTATTTGAGTTGGTCAGGGAAAATGAGTTCCTCGAAGTCAAGGTGTTGTTCAGATGTGTTTGTTCAGTATCTGTGGCTCGTACTGACGAAGTTTGACCCGATTGATAAGAAAAATCTTCAGATTTCTCAATGCGATATGAATCGCTTTGCCTAATGCGTGAAGAAAGTAAATGAGCATTTCTTTGAACACTTCGTTGTCCTGAATAGGTTGATACTCCACCTTGGATAGTTTGCATGAGTTGTCGCATTGTTTCTTGCATGACTGTCTGGCCTTGAGACAAATTGGCCATGATTCCAGCCAGATCTTGGATATTGGGAGGAGCGGATGGATTTTGGGGGTTTCCAGCGTTTCGATTGCTGGATTCGGGATTGTCAGCCATTGGTGATGAATTGTTTTTGGTGAAAAACGAAAATTACAGTCGTTTCTCACAAACGGCACCAATCTGTTGATGCAAAAAACTGGACCGAATCCCATTTTTATGATCACAGATAAATAGATAAAAACAATCCAATCAAGCACATGAAAGACAAAAATTTTTAAAGTGGTTCGGCTATGAATAAAGCCTACGTCCACTGTTATTTTATTCCCAGGAGTTTACAATAGCACCATAAGGTGTAGAGAGAGAAATGATGTGTATCTTGTGTATGATGTTTCTTGGTTCTCCCCCCCTTTGGCTAAGGGAATACATGTATTTATAGTGATGGGATATAAAGAGATTCATTGTATGTAGACATTTATGTCTACATTCAATGAATCTAATTGTTGAATTGCTTGGTATGCTATGTGTTGTCATCTATTAATACAGTATAAATGTACATTAAGGCTCATTAAATGTGCTGTCATCTTCATTAATGCACATTAAATGCATAGTTATCCTTTGATCTTCCTGGTTGGTATGTCGACCAACTCTCCTCGGGTGCCGACTAACTCTTCTCGGGTGCCGACCAACTCTCCTCGGGTGCCGACTAACTCTCCTCGGGTACTGACCAACTCTCCTCGGGTGCCGAATATTGCCACGTAGGATGACATGTGTCCTTTTTTGATCGGTCCTCGTAGATGGAGAATTTTTGCGTCAACAGATATCAAACGAGTTTTAAAAGTGAAACAAAAACAGAGGTGTAAATAAAAATTATAAAATGAGTTTTAATAATGAAATAAAAATAGAGATATAAGCAATATTATACAATGTTTTCCGGTTTAAAAAACCACCAATACATATCATTGCCAACCTAAATCAAGAAATTCATATAGAGGTCGTTTTATACTAAAAATATTCAAATTCGACATGGGGCCAATCCTTAAGCTTGCTATTAGTTTTTAATTATAAACTTATGGAACAAAAAAATCTAATATCGAAGAAAATTAAATGTAGAAATTTAATAAAGCAACAAATTGTTTTGAAAAGTGAAGAAAAAAAAGAGATATAAAGCAAACCACAAAATAGAATAATTATACGAAAATATTAATACTACAGGTCGAACCTCAATTGGACTTGCTAGTTAGAAAACAAAAATATACTAGAATTATTGCAGAAAAACTAAACTAAAAACAATATTACTTGAAGTGGATGGAAATCATATAAAGAAGAGATACCAAAAGCCATTGCACTCAATATCTGAAATCAATAATCCATCGTATTTACCCAAAACCTCTAGCAACATTAAATCCTCAAAGACATCCTTTTAATAACCAAAAGGAAAACTCTAGTGAGAAAGTCAAAGATAAATTACCATAATAGTATTCTTGTTTTATAATTATTTTTGAAACTCCCCCAAACCAAACCCAGTTCAAGAAATTTCAAAAGTTTAGGAAGTATTTTGAAACACTCAAAAAAATTAAAGTAATTTCATTCCAACCCAGTCTAAGAATTTTTAAAAATGAACAACATTGAAACTCCCTCGTCAACCCTTTACACTTGCATAATGCATATCCCTAAAAAAATACCTCTATTATTAGATGAAACAACCAAGAATATTTCTGAAAAGTTAGGAAACATATTATATTTAGTCTACGAAAGAGGAAGATCCTTCACCTTGAAAGCAATCTAGTAGCAATTAAAATCTATGACAATTCAATTAGTACCCTTGCAATGCACCTCTACAAAAACAAAAGGCAACGAAAGAAAAAAAAAATTAACGCATGGTTGTAAACATCAGATCTGAAGGAGAGTTCACAAACCACTATAATATTCATCAGAGCTGTTTAATTATTAGTCTTCATATTCGTCGTCCCAATACCACCTTGATCATAAGTAGATCATGTGTTTGTGATAGAAGAATCTGAACTAATATTTTTTCCGCCCTCTTATTTTCCTCGACAGTAGTCCGGTAAACTCAAAATATCAATGGGTTTTATTGGCTGCAACAACTGCAGATGGGGATAATGACGGTATTCCCGTGTGTTTGACTGTGATGGATGATTAGACTGATGACAACTGGCACTGGTTCGCATCGGAACTGAAATCCACAGCCTCAACGTCTCGACAAATGACTTTCGTTGTAGATTTTCAAAAGGGGCTGAAAGAGTCATTACGTGAGATATATTCTGGTGAGTACTACCATGGTTACTGTCTATGGTATATGGCTGAGAAACTTAACAAAGATTTGAAGTAGTAGGTTTCACACTAATCGAGCATCTCATAGTTGAAGATATGTACGTCGTTGCTTATGCCCCAAAAGTTGAGTATTTGGAACGATGTACGGGAAACATAGGTTTATTTCATTACTCCACACTCCACACTCCCCACGCATCATCTACCTCCACTGCAATGGCCCTTTCAGTTGCCTAAAACCCCATAGCCCATATCCCAGTACGTATAATCATACTCACACGCAGCCATCTTCCTACTACCTTGCCTTATCCTCCCTTACCTGATGCCATAGGCAACCTCACCATAATCGCTGCGTATCACTGATTCTTTTTTTTTGGCTGAATTCTTAAAATCAGTTTGAGAGTAGGTGGAATGAACATTCACAGATGTTATGTTGGACTGAATTGAATATGTATAGGTCTCAGGGGGTTTCAACAGAATTGAATCAATATGTATGTGTGTTGTGTCATTTCAAAACAACGACAATGTATGCATACGATGAAATTGCTGCTCAATGGAATCTCAATGCAGTTTCTGCTAACAGGAGTGATAAAATACATATGTTATTGTCCAAAAAGTCTTACTTAGTCATAAATTCTTGAATGCATTGAACATCAGGATTTATATAGACTTTGGATGCATTTGTTGCTGACAATGAGTAATCACCTATGGAATAAAAGTTGTATGAATATTAAAATGTATTGTTTGAAATCGTGAATATATAAAAATATGATATTATTAAAAATAAATTTCAATTACCTCTAAATTGTTTCACCGTAGTGGATGTCATGGCCACGATCAAATGGGCAGTTAAATTCTGGCATATCTCTTCAGTTATTAGTGCCGTTTGTTCGGCCCACAGAGTCACGAAAATTCTTTCCCCACTGTATAATAGCGTATGTGGTTAAGGTCTCATGAATAGTATATATATTTGAAATGAACGAAGTTAATAGTTTGGAAATATGAATGAACGACCTTTGATTTTCAAGCTTCAAAACCCTTTTCTTTACTATGGATCCCCTAACCGGTTGATCCTCAACAGGTGATATAAAAGTCAAAAGGCCGAACACATCTAATGAAATAAATAGTGAGTAAATTTATTCAAATAGTATTAAACGATTATTGTTAATTGTGTAATGAGTAATGAATAAAAAATACCTGTTAGATATGTGTCATTGCTCAATTTAGATCTCAATTCATCAAATTCCATAAATTGGAAGTGATATTTTGGAAGAATTAAATTATCACCTTCAGAATGTATAAATTTTGAAGATGGAATGAATTCAATCATTAGATTGTGGGTGGAGACCCTATAGCTATGCTTAGTATCCATGACTCTGAAATTGGTTATTGTGTAGACTTTTCCAACGTCTATTGAATTGACGAATTTGCCAAATAAGTATTTGCGCAATACTGCATGTATTGAATCACCCTGTGTAATTAAAAAAAAACTATTTTAATAAATGATAAATATTTATTAAAAATAGGATATTTTGAGTGATAAACGAATAATAAAACTTGAATGTCTAAATGATCTACTTGGTCATCAACTAAGAGAAAGTCATCAGATATTTTTGGGTTATCGCCAGTTCGAGTCTTGGATTCCCATTTTCGAATCACACGTACGAAGATGGTCCAATCATCCCTGCCTAGTGAAAGATCTTCAAGTCTTGTCACTTCTTTCATGGTCCTGAATTTTTTTATGAGATAATACATATTATATATATGAATAAAGGGATTTAAATCATAAGTAAAAGGATTAACTGTATTATAACTTTTGCGAATTACGCAAATATACCTATAGTTATAGATGATAGAACCTCATCGTACACAACATTTTTTGTCAAATGTCTATCAATTTGGTAATCATTTTGGATGAATAATTTTAGGCCGCTGCTTGAAGTTACTCTAGATATAGCGACATAAAGCTGACCGTGACTGAAAACAGGCTTCGGTAAGTATATTGAAACTTGATCGAGAGTTTGCCCTTGGCTTTTGTTGATTGTCATGGAGAAAGCAAGACGAACTGTAAATTGGCGTCTTTTGAGAATAAAAGGCCATTTGGAGTCCGTTGCAGACATAATTATTCATGGAATGAATACTTTTGCGCCTATATTAGATCTTGTGATAATTATTGCCTCTATGACCAATGGAGATAACTGTGTAATGATCAATCTTGTGCCATTGCAAAGGCCAACACTTTGATTTATGTTTCTCATTAGCATAATAGGCGAACCTATCTTTAGCTCCAAGTTATGGCTTGGGAGTCCAGCAAAGTTCAAGCTATTTAAAAATTCAACAGGAAAAAGGACATCTTGGTCTCGAATGTCCCCAGCAGCCTTAGATATTGAGTCTGAGCTGAAATAAGTTGTCGCATCTCCGGGAATGACATTTAGTACGTAGGCATTAATGGTGTCAACCATATGGTTTGTTGGAGTTAGAATAGCACGACCCTTAATGTAATCTGGATCATTGTATCTCCTGACCAAATCGGGGTATGCACTTGAAACAATATCAGCTATTGGGTTATCGGAATGTGGTATAAGGTTGGCATTTGGGATTTTTACCCACGATGGAAATTCGTCATCTTCAAATGATTCTGTCTGTAATTTCCCGTCACCTAGTGCTAGGACACAATCTCTAAATGAAGTTGAATCTTGTATCCGCATGTTCTTCGATAGGTTGAATACATGGCACAAACTCCACAGCTTTGATTTGTTAATTGATGCATTTACAATTTCTTCTCTGCTTCCCTTATGAACAACAGGTAAAGTTTGACGAAAATCACCGCCCAAAAGAATTGTAATTCCACCAAAAGGTTTTTCAAAAGATTTTTCATCATTGAATCGCATTATGTCTCTTAATGTTCTGTCAACAACTTCAAAACAATGACGGTGGTTCATAGGAGCCTCATCCCAAATAATTAGGGTTGTTTTCCTAATGAGCTCTGCAAGATGAGTCCGTTGATGAATATCGCATGTTGATTCAGAGTGAATATCAATGGGAATCTTAAATCTTGAATGAGCAGTTCTTCCACCGGGTAGCAACAATGATGCAATACCTG
This sequence comes from Sambucus nigra, assembly GCA_949130495.1. NCBI lineage: Eukaryota > Viridiplantae > Streptophyta > Magnoliopsida > Dipsacales > Adoxaceae > Sambucus > Sambucus nigra. The sequence goes on from OX422222.1 coordinate 238,850,196, forward strand.
AAGATGCAACTGCGAGAATAACTTTTCCCTCTGAACGCAAGCGTGCAAGAATTATTTTGTACAAAAATGTTTTACCGGTGCCACCTGCCCCATTTACGAAGTAAAAGCCTCCTTTGTTTTCTTTGACGGATCGTATAACATGATTATAAACATCTAATTGTTCATCATTCAGTGCATTGAACATGTTAGTATGATCTCGTGCCAAAGAATTTGCATCGTAAGAAAGTTCCTCTCTTAAAAGCCTATTATCCTTTTCTTGAATCATTGTAGCATCGGGAAGTGGTATCGGCGATAAATCTTTTAGGCTTTTCCCATTTTTGTTTAAAATATTATCAATTTCGTGAAGGGCATAATTCTTTAATTGATTTTCACTAAGAATAAGATCAGGTAGGCATAAGATTTTTCTTTGGCGATGAAGCAAATCTTCTGATAGAATCTCCCAGTTGTCGTCCCAAAGTCTTTTTGGATCCGCAATTTCGCAAAAAATAAGTAATACAGCAAATAGGTCACGCAATTGATTACTCGTAGCCCATTGGGATGCCTGATCTAGTGCGTTGTGCCATTCTTTGTCATCTTCTAACATGCCGAGAGCATAACATGCTTCTTTGCATGTTGGATAAACAATACCATTAACCATCTTGACCTCATCGTAATTCCTTGCTCCACGGACAACGTTTAAGAGCATACGAAGGTAAAATCTCTCACCAGATGCCGGATGAGCATATACTATACGACCTAAGCATGTGCCTAAATTTTTCTTTCTAGACCATTCCTTTGCCGTTGAGTCCCAAACCCATTTTGAAGGAAATTCAGCATAGGTTAACTCCCTTGCATCCTCATGAATGCAATTTGTGGTCATCCATTGTGTAAACATAGTCTTCTCAACATCTATCCTATCAATCACAGTATTGAGATTGTCAGAATATTTAAAAGTGACAACCTGTTCATCCGGCAGATGGAAACTTAATCGCTCAACACCGATGCTTCGATATTGTACGTGAAACTGATTAATTCTCCAGCAAGCTTCACATGCAGATAAGTAACGACAATCGAGGAATGTTTTAATTTCATCAACGTCTAAGATTTCGTTGTTGCAATCATTATCAGTACGGACAATTGATTGCGTGAGCTCCATTATGGTTTTGTCTGGTCCTTTATTTATGTACTTGAAAAGATATTTAATTGCCCTTGATTTATTGCACCATTCCACATTAATGTGAGCTTGGTATTTGACGACTAAGTCAATATTGTGTGGAACAACAAATCTGTTATCAAGTTTGATTCCCATCTTTTCTACAAATCTCCCGTCATCTCTCCGTCTATATATTGGGAAACCATTATCATCAAATTTGGTAATGGTTGTGAATTTTTTGGGGAATTTTTTGGAGCAACATCCGTCTTCCATACAAGGGGAACGGGGATTTGCGTGCCCGCAGGGTCCATGCATCATGAACTGTGAAACAAATGCGTAGGCAACTGGGTCGCTAATACAATCAGGTAACTCAGATGAAATAATGTTATCAATATCATATGATGTTGGTTGTTTTGCATCTGCATGTAGGAATAGCAGGATGTGGGCGTGTGGCAATCCCCTTTTTTGGAATTCAATTGTGTAGATAGCTGTCATAAAATATAAACGTTGTTATAGCTGTGGACATATTATAAAAGGTTAGAAAATAAAATAAAATAATTTATAATTTACAATCATTAATTATTAAATATGAGATACGTACCTGCCATTACTTTCCCAAAGTGTTTTCCTTTAACTAAATCCTTCATTAGAGCATCAAGTTTTATTTTAAAAACTCTTGTGATAATATCTGGCCTATCCTCAGGCTTTTGTCCAGGAATAATATTAAGAAACCTTGTGATTTCGGGCCATTTAGGATTAGCCGTGAAGGTGATAAACAGATCTGGATTACCAAAGAATCTACAAATAGCCATTGCGTCTTAGAAATTTTGAGCCATATAACGTGGACCCCTAGTGAAACTTGATGGAAGGACAATACATTTTCCTACAGACGAAGGCGTTGAATCTCCTTCAAGAACAGCATCTTTCAATCCTTTATATAGCTCAACCCTTAATTGTGGTTGGTTGTTTCTAATCCACCTCAACCTTTCATGTTCAATGCATGTATATGCATCGACAACATATTGTTGAAAAAGTATTTCGGAACGTAAAATGGTGGTAGCTTCATTTGTTCTTTGGTGCAGACGGTAGCCGTAATATTTTCTCATTGTTAAGCAATTTCGTTTAGTCTTACGTTTCCCATTGTTTCTTCTATAAGTTATACCCAGTTGGTAGCCATCTTCACCATATGGGAACAACAATGGGTATTGCATAGCCATGAAGGATGGATGAATATCGCTAATTCTTTGCAACCCATTTGACTTATGGTCAACAATAATATCTCTCATAACATTATCCTCAGTAAAATCACCAACAATGAGTGCGGCTATTTCGGAAGCAGTAAGCAAATTGTAAACCGATGGGTCTTTTGAACGATTTTTAATCAACCTTATTCTCACAGGCATGACATTTGAATTCTCAAAACGTTCACGTGCCATTCGAAAAACTTTAGCAATCTCATTGTGCTCATCAAGCATTGATAATAATTTTGAAATAACTTGAACATCCAACTTTGATTTCGATCTATCGCCTCCTAAAGAATTCATTCTATTCCTGAATTCATTCTCAGTGTCATAAATATAAAGTTGCGCAAATTTTGGGAATTGACCTTCAACTGGAACCAAAGAACCGAGCAAATGGTGGTTTTCTCCACTAATACGATAAACATAGGGACCGAATCCATTATTTATTTGATTATCTACTTTAGCGCCAGTGGAGGTAAACGCAAACATGGAATTGTATGCTCTAATGTTGTCTTTGAATTTAGATGAACCACAATCATTTTCAGAATTCAATAGATCGTTCAAAATATGTGGTGGTCTTTTTATAATGGGTAAGATGATCTTTCCTTGTTGGCAACACAATGAGAATTTAGGACACGCAGGAGTACGACTCTTATCAATTCTCTCCTCATACCATAGAATTGCACTACAATTGTCACAAACGGCGCTTGGACCACCAAAATCCCATGCTTCTTTAAACTTTCCTATAAATTTGTTAAATTTTGGAATTTGTTACACCATAATAGAAGTAGATACATAAGTTGTTATGAGTTATTTCAATGAACGCTTACGAATATCATACTTACTTTTCAAAATGATATTTAAATGATCCTTAGTTCGAGTTGGATGCTCTGTTGGTGTTGTATCACCTATATTTCCTACATTTCATATAATTGGCATTAATTATATTACAAGAAAATATATATTTCTTTATAATATATATGCGTGTTACAATTATGTACAGTTAATAAATGACTTACCTGATCCAGTTACAACATGGAATGATTCCAAAGCATGGTTTACAAAGTTAATGCTATATCCACAATAGTTACTGGGATGGTTAATCACATTTGATGAGTCATCAGCAAACGTTGTAGTCATTACATCTCCATTTTCTAACACTTTTGTTCTAGACGTAATTGTCTTCCGTTTCTTTGGGGTAGCATTGCCTTGATTCTTTACATTGTCAGCATTAAAATAAAGATGCTGAATGGAAGACATGTCTTCAATCGAGGGATGAAGATTATTAGGCATATTAGTTAAACCAATACTTGGCGTTGACGTACGACGTACGTTACTCGATCGCTTACGAAACATAATCAATCTACGACGGGATCTTGCAATGCGGGATTGATACGCATGATCCATCTAATTTGAACGAAAATACCAAATATGTTTTTATTAAATCTGAATAATATCATGATAAATATATATATAACACGACATAGAGACGTCATTTTATATCATTGTTTCTCTATCTATTTGCTTGATATTTGCAGATAAGAAGATAAAGTCATTCCTTTTTTAATTTGAAGGAGAAAACCAAAGTTTTATTCATTTTAACATAAAAAGAATTGGATGGGTTAATTGGTAATATACTTCGAAGAAGTTTGCAATCAAGATATATTTTACACAACTAATTGAAGCCCCTACCAGAAATTGACATTTAAGATGTCAACATTGGGAGAAATGAAAAATTGATAGAGAAGATGAAATTAACATTTCGCAAGTAAAATGAAAACAATTAATTGAGATTTTTTTAATACATAATTGACAATAACACTGAAATATCATTCAATTATTTATATAACTAAAAAAACACAAACATATTAGCAATCAATAAACAATTTTCAAGTAGATAGTGTACGATGTAGATTGGCATAACTCCTCTAAAAGTGTTTCAACAACAATCGAGTGAAACATTGATAAAGAGTTCAAATATCAAACGAAGGTGCTTTATGTAATGACCGTTAATATATAGCCATTGACGGGGGTGAGTTACCAATGTATAGCCACATCGTAGTATCCTTACGGCCAGAAAGACAAACTTAATTGTGTCATTTCAAAGAAATCATAAATATCAACAAAATATATAATCAAAATATCATGTTTTAATACCACGTTTAAATATGAAATACGCTTGACGATGTAGTTGTCTTTAAATATACGTTTCCTTTCTTAAAAATATAACAATAAATAGAATTTAAGGGCAATGAAAAATACCTTATTCTGAATGACGGTCCAAAGCCAGAAACAATATGCTCCAAAGAAAATCACTGCAACATAGAATATGGAACAATACAATGCAACTTTATCAAAATATTTCTTGTTTATTACGTACGATGCATACTATTGTAATTGGAATTTGAAAGACGAATTTTATATCGTTAACATTACTAAAGAGGAGCAAAATATGTAGTTTTCAACATATTATGTCATAGACTAATTTATTCATCTTAAGTCGATTTAATCGTCCAAATATAATTTGATCTTTTTGACAAATATAGCAAGTGAAAGCTAATATGTCCATCTTTCACCGTTTACGCATACTCAAATAACAGATGCCAAATCTAATGATCGATACTTGGTATGATATGTTTAGCATTTAATTCAATGATGAGCAGTGCTCGTCAAGATAGTGCAGAAATGTTTTATGCTTTATAGCGTAGATACTACTTATTCGTTTGAAGAGGGAAATGAATATATCATAAGAGAGGAAAAGCATTCATACAGGTGCAAAACAAATAAAGAAAAACAGATCAGATGGTGAACGTTTCTATGTAAATTGAACCATCGAGAGAAACCCTAAAGCATCTAGCAACCGCCAAACGACACAAATTATATTAATCTATATGTGATATTAATATAATTTTCGGAAATCTCTCACTATTCGGTAGTACGTGCTCAATCTCATGCCGTTTCGCTATTTTTTTTTCAGTCTGTGTTGCTGTAAACACAATCTCAAAACAATTTTTTAGAGTCTAAATTTTAGAGTTTAAGCTTGCCATTCGATCAATATCTCCCAAATCTTCAGCTGTATACAGAATATTCTTTGGTATATGCCAACATCCTCATCTTTGGTACAGCTTTGGGAAGGAATTTGGAATCCATTTGGAAAAAAAATTTGAATCTGTTTTAAATTTTTCATCGTAATAATGTCATTACTGAGGAGAATTTGGGATACTAAGAAAGCATAAAGGAAGAAATCTCACTATTCGGTAGTACGTGCTCAATCTCATGCCGTTTCGCTATTTTTTTTTTCACTAAGTGAAATGTTGTAATTAAATTTCAGAATCTTGTCATATGATTAGTTATTTAAATCAACAACTTATAAAAGTTTGTTGTTAGGAAAGGAGAAAAGTAATTTGTTTGAAACATGATTTATTGGCTAAAATGGAAAAATAATATGATGTTAGCAAGTAAACACTTTGTGTATAAATAGTCTATATGATATAGATATTATAAAAGAGAAGTTCTAGAGCGAAGATGTATATCATATCTGACATTCTCCATCACATAAATAGTTTATCACACATACTCTCAAATGGACCACAAAAACATTTCAAACATCAATAGGATATTCAAAATTTAATCATTACTAAGTCAAAAACTAAATTCAATATACATAGATATACTCATATGAATAAAGTGACATGAAAGTTTACGTAGAGTAAAATCCCAACTAATGATTTCAACAAATTTAACTCTCATGATTCATTAAGTCAATTCTAACCTATTATTAATATAATTAATAACTGTATCAAAAAGTAATGAATTCATGCTTTAATCATCATTTAAGTTAAGTTCGCTCATCAATGAATCAAAGAACTAAATCATATAGTCACAAAAAGAAATAAAATGAATGATGCAATATATACAACACTATCATGTAAGGAATGAAGCATGTAAGAAAATGCATGAGAATACACAAATGTATGAAAATTTCTCCCAAAAAATATGAAAAATGATCTATATTAACAATTTCAACCTCTCCCTAAAATGATTTGAGCCCAAAAAACTCAAGGAGTACCAAGGAAGGGGACCTCCAATAAGAAGAACCTAGGTGTGTGATGAAAAAATATTTAATTATTGGCATTCCAACGCTGATTAGACCCCCAAACGTGTTTCATGCACGAAAAAAGGTCCTAAGGTGAATGCCTGAAGTCAAACAGACTACTGTTGAGTCCCCAATCCATATGTTGACTTTAAAAAAGTCCACAATAGTACAAAACACTTTAAACACTTCTTCACTCTACCAAAATATTTAGTCATTCCAGCACATCTCTATTACTATGCTTAGTGACATCAGCACCAACATTCTTCCATGTCTGATGTGCACAACAAACCTGAGTAGGAAAAGAAATGACATGTATATTTCATAAATCCCTTACCCCAGAAGAGTATCATTGCAACATACCTCTAGATCATCTTATGGAAGACCTATAAAGAGCCTCTATAGATCTTCATAAGATGAATGAAAACTAAATACTGTTTTGTCTATATAAAAAAAACTGTTTTTTATTTTATAAAGAGATGTTTTCATTGGAAAACTGTTTTCATATAAAAAAAATGTTTTTATTGCAAACAACTATACATTATTAGACATTTTCTGTTAAAAAATAAATTTGTGCTATTTAAAAAAAACTATACTCTTTTTATTAATTTAACAAACAGTTTTCATCACCTTGGAAATATTATTTCAGATTTTTTAAAGAAAATTTGAAATTAAAATCCTAACAATAAACTATATGGATTGACTTATTTTTATGTATATATAGAAATGATGCTCACATGGAGAATTTGATTCAAAATTAAAAAAAAATGAAGAATGTTTGGTCCCAACTCCAACGCCTATAGATCAAATCAAAACCCAAAATAAATATAAAATATAAATATGCGTAAATATATAGGCAAGAAATGCAAAGCAGTAAGTCACTCATTTCACGCCTAATGTTTTTTAAAAGAAATTGAATATGATTAAAAAAAATCTATAAGAATTTGTTAGCCTATATTACATGAAATATTAAGTCATCTCATCATCTATTAGTCACATTAAAGGGCTAAAATGAGTACAAATATAAACAAAAATATTGGTGAAATTAGTATCAAAGTTAATGAAAAGAAATAAAATGCGAACCAAAAAACGGGTCTAAATTTATATATAGGGCTAAAAAAAGGCTCAAATACCAAATACCCCCTCAAATATTTTTTTAATACACAAACCTAAATCCCATATCAACAGTTCCTAACCCATAAAACCAAAGCTACTCCCGCTGCCTACCCCGTACCATCTACAGCAACCCAATTTCAATCAAATCCCACTTACCTACCAACCACCAGTGAAGGCCCATGTCCCGGAGCAACCCAAACTCCGGCCATAAAAATCGACAGGGACGAACTCCCAAATCGACCCTTCTTACCCCCTGTCCTCACCTCTGGCGAGCTCCATTCCCAGAGCTTCCCAAAACCAGTTTCAAACTTCAAATATATGAAAAACGAAATCCCTAAAATTACTTTCTCATACATACAAATTTAATCAAACAACAAATATGCATTACAAACAGATAAATACCTTCAAATCCAAAGGAATCTATAACAATCGCAGACTTTTTCATACACATTTAATGAAACATCAAATATGCATTCAAAATAGTTAAATACCTTGATGGGTGCCGACAATTTCTGAGAAATACTCTTGCAAAACACAATCTCGTTCTCGTTGCAAATCAGGAGACATTGTATGAGGCAAATCTCCAAATAAATATAAGATGATGTGGGATGGGGATGAATTTGAGGCAACCTTGATTCGACCGAAGTGAACAGACGGAAGTGGGATATGGGATGTGGGAGATGTAAGACTTGGAAGGGATGAATGAATGACAAAATTTTGGCTTCCCCAAAAGTGTATTTTATCAAAATTAAGAGAGAGAGACGCACGAAACATGGAGAAAGAGACGGAAGAAATATCAAATAAATATTAGGTGTCACGTGGATAGGCTAATTGCAAAGCATAATAAATGCCTTGTTTGCATTTTAGAGTATTAAGAGATTAAGAGATTATTCTCTATTTATTATTCGTTCTCAAGCAACTTTCCCCGCTTGCTGTCTGGCGCTGTCTTTATTTCTCCGTCAAGGTCCAAAGAAAGATCTGCAGTCTACAGAACTAACAGATATTTTTTTCTCTTCCCAGAATCTCTCACAACATGGTTAGTAGTTTATCTTCATATTTTTAATTTACCTTATCTAACATCACTCGCTCTCTAGGGAACTTAATTCTTCACTAAGCTTTACTGTTTGATTTTGATTTCGTACTTTTTTTTTTGTTGATGTGGATTCAAGTGTTCTGATTGATTTTGATATGTTCTAAAAGAGCTATGAAGAATTGTATCTTTAATTTTGTTTTTAAGCCAATGTGTATGAGTGTAAAATTCGAGGGTTAGTTGTTTAGGGTTTTTGATGATCATGATAGCACTTACGGTATGTAGATCCGGTTAGTTTTAGTTTTGGAATTTATGAGTTATGTGATGTTTATCTATTATAAAGTGTGTTTTGGGGTTAAATTTGGCTTGTTTGAAGCATGGATGGTGGTGGGGTTGTGTTGATTTTGTTTGCCTTTAGTTGGTGAATTTGAAGTGAGGTTTTCTGACATTTGAGAATCATAGGAACTAAAATCTTGAGATATATGGCAAACTGGTTGTGCTTGCAAGTCTTAGTGAATTTAGTATTGGTTGAAAATACAAGCATTTCTTCCATGGGAACAATATGTATGATTGTATCTGTGCTGTGCTAGGAAGCAGGGACACTTCTGAGAAGGCAACTTGTGCAATGCATGTATGATACTTTTTTAACATCCCCAAAATATAATTATATATAAAGTTAAGGATCAAATACCAAAAAGTACCTCAAACATTTTTTAATACACATTTAGTCCAAACCTTTTATTTTGTACCAAAAAGTCCTTTATTCTCTTATCTTTAAAGGTCCGCGCCAGCGGCATGTTAAAGCCTTTTTGGCATGGTGAAGGACTTTTTGGTGCAAAATAAAAAGGCTTGGACTAAACGTGTATTAAAAAAAGTTCGAGGAACTATTTGGTATCTGCCCCTAAAATTAAGGGTACATGACAATAAAGCCCATGAGCTATTTTCGTTTTACATAAAAAACCCTGACCCCTTAACTGTTGAACCGTGACAAATAGCACGTTTCCGTAAAAAAAAGTTGATAAAAACGTGATCTTATGCATATTCTTTGGGTGAATTACAACTATGCCCCCTAATTCCCTAAGCTATTACCACATTTCACTTTACCCCTTATTATATTTTTTTTCTCCTCCTTTTACCCCTTTAACTATTGAGTGGTTTTAAAATGCCCATTCCGTTAAAAAACGTTAGTTTTTGACAGAAATACAAAATTCATTTTTAAAAATATCTGAATTTATCGAAATACCCTCAAAAGTGTAAATTAATAAAAAATAGAATATCTCATCTCTTTCCTTTCTCTGTCACAGATACACAGATACACACACACAACGCACTCACAAATCGAGCAGCCCGACAACCCAACCCCACTCCACCCCACCCCCAAGCAGCCCCACCAACCACCACCCTATATTTCTATATATTATATTGAACATGTGGGTTACTCATCTGACTTTCCTACCCGTAGCAAAATAGTTAATAGAAGAGATTAAAGAGGGAGAATAGAGAAACAAAAGGGTAAGAAAACGCTATAAAGCACGGAATCGACACGTAATACGTGTTTCGACACGGCACGCGACACATGATTTTTCCAAAAATTAGGATACGATACTCTAGGATATATACATATATATATATATATATATATATATAAAACAATTTTTTTCCATAAAATACATTATTAGAGCATTCTTAACTTGGAATTAAGAAAATTGACTATACAACACAAAATTCAAACAACTTTAATATTAAAAATCATAAATAAAGCAGAATCACCATCGCGTTAGAAAAAAATTAAAAAATTAATTAATTAATTTTTTTAACAGACTTAGTACACGAGGCTCCCCTACTGCGGGGTACTGAGGGGGTTGGATGTACGCAACCTTACCCCTGCATATGCAGAGAGGTTTTCGCGACTCGAACCTGTGACCTCCAGGTCACAATGGGGCAACCTTACCGCTGCTCCAGATTCACCTCTTTTTTTTCAAAAAAAATTAAAAAAAATTAATTTCACGTGCCCTTTTGCGTGTCCTAGCGTGCCCTTTTGCGTGTTCCAGCGTATCCTGGACGTGTCCCAAGGTGTCCATTCTTAAAAAATAAGGACTCGTGTGTCCCAACGTATCGGCAACGCGTCAGAGCATGTCGTGTACCCGACTCGAGTTAAAGCTGACTCGTGGCTTTCGGGAGGATATCCGTTTTTCATAGAGAAAACGTGAAAAAGGTGGGAAATTAAGGATGGATGGAAGGCATTGTTTTTGCCGCCGACCAAGTATTTTAGGGTTCCACTGAAGTGATTTAGTTTTTTCTGTTCACAATTGATTAGAATTTTAGTGATTAATTGTTAGCCATGAATTTAATTTGCAGACGTCCGCGGATGTGGGTCCATCCTATGGTTTGATCCTTCAATTTTTTTTTGAGGACCAAAAATAATGTCTTGCGAGTATGGTTTCTCCAATTTTTTCTCAAGGGTCAATTTGGTGATGGTGGGTGGGGCTGCTGGGTGGGTGGGGTGGGGTGGGGGTGGGGGTGCCAGGCTGCTGGGTTTGTGAGTGTCGTGTGTGTGTATTTGTGACAGATAGAGAAAGGGGAGAGAGAGATAAGATATATATATTTTTTTAATTTACACTTTTGAAGGTATTTAGGTTAATTCACATATTTTTAAAATTGATTTTTGTATTTCCACCGAAAAACTAGTGTTTTTTTTTTTATCGAAATGAGCATTTTAAAACTGCTCAATAGCTATATTCTAAAACACGCGCCTAGAAGCTGGACTTTTTACAAACGTCAAGTTTTGGTCCAAGGCGTATATTAAGACGCGGTCAATGATGGTCAACGTTTTTTGGAGTAAGATGTGAAAAAACACGCGTTTTTTTTCGGCTAAGGCTTGAAAAAATGCGCGTTTGTTCTTTTTTTTTTTTTTTTTTTTTTTTAAGTATTTTAAAAAAATAGTATTTTAGTTTGCTAATATTCAGGCGTATTTTAAGGTATATATCATTTTAGTGTATTTAATATCTTTGTTAGAGTTAAAAATGTGAAAATATATTAAAAAAGGCCTAAACATCTTTTTACGCCTTTTAACATCTAAGCCCGTCTAAACTTCTAAGGCTTATGGCTTGGCCTCCATGTCTCGGTCACACCCCGCGTTTTTTAGAACATTGCTCAATAGTTAAAGGGGTAAAACAAGACAAGAAAAAGAATAAGGGGTAAAGTGAAATCTGGTAATAGTTTAGGAGGCATAGTTGTAATATACTCTATTCCTAAAAATATTTGAGGGGAATGTGTTAGTTGTCACAGTTCCTATTTAGGGGGCACTTTGTCGATTTTTTTGATGAATTTTTTTAATCTAAACCCGAAATAGTTCACGGGGATTTACTGTTGATTACCCTAAAATTGACTTACCGGACACTTGTTTCATACTTGTTTGTACATGTCTATTTCCCCCAATAGCACTCGAAAAGCCCCCTGCTTTACTGGCAGTAAAATGGCTCTCTCTGAAAATTTTACTTTTAAGGTATTTATAATTCATTCTTTCTAGCAAGTGTTCAAGCATCTTCTTTTTTTCTATTCACATTCTTGTAAATTTCTCTATAAAAATAGATAAAAAATATATTTATTTATCAACGTATTGTGTCGTGATTTTTTTAGAATTTCTATGTTGACGTCTGTGTCATGTCAGACATGACACCATGTCCACTTTGTGCTTTTTAGATGTTCACAAACACCTAATTTCATATTGGTTGAAAAGAGAATATTGGCCATGAACCCTTCTTGTTAACTTGAACTTTATGCAGGGACAACAATTGAATGTATTATTCATATTATAACTCATTATTATCCACTGAACTTTTTTCAAGCAAATTTCTGTTTTACAGAGAGAGAAAAGATCTTATGTATTGTGGCTGGTGCATTGAAAATGAAATTGTGTTTTATTTTCTTCTCTTACTCCTACTCACTCAGTACCATATCATAGATTATGATGTAAGACGAATGACCATTGAATCATTACATTATTAAAGATATTTAAGAACTATTATTTATCAGTTAATTTTTTTTTATGGTTAATTCTTAATATTATTTTAAATAACTTGTTAGTGATATATTTTGAATGCTTCTTGTTTATAGGAGTCCTGTCCTTCCGTTAAGAACATCCTTCTTCTAGATTCAGAAGGCAAACGTGTAGCTGTTAAGTATTATTCAGATGACTGGCCAACAAATAGCGCAAAGGAAGCTTTTGAGAAATCTGTTTTCACCAAGACTCAAAAAACAAATGCACGGACAGAAGGTACTGTATTACTTTCGAATCCCTTCTGATGTTCACTTTTGACTGTATTTTTGTGTTTCTAGACTTTAGATAATTACTGTTTGTTTACATTTTTCATTTTCTGTTTTTCTCCTATGTTGTCAGTTACTATACGTAGAGTTCACCCTATATGCATTGCTTTATATATGTGCACATTGTGCCCTTCAGACGTTAGTTTTAATTACTTAACAATTGCTTCACTGGTTTGTGAAGCTTGTCAGATTTTGCTTACGGAACCCTTATGGATAACCAAAAGGAAATATAATAAAAGTAATGGCTATTAATACGTCAAAGTGGAAACATTTACCTTTATTAACGAACCCTATAAGTCATGGTTCAAAGTCTCGGTATCGGTCCCGGTATCGGATACTCAATTTTCAACTTGGTCGCGGTATCGGGCGATACGCAAAGATACGCTATTTAGAAAGCTCAAAAAATTCCGAAAAAATATATAAAATTAAAAAAAAATAAGATTAACAATATGTACCAATTAGATATGTTCAAACCATTATTTAATATGCATTACATTGTACGATTAGTTATTCTGAAGTGCGACGGACTTGGCATATTGTTAACGTACTAATTTTATTTTTATTTTTAATTATTTAAAATCTCTAAATAATTACGTATTAGTGTCTAATTGTTGATTTTAATTTATGTTGGAGGATGTTTGATATTCATGGACGAGACTAGACTTAAGGGGATTTTTTTTCCCCCAATCGTTGCATCTTCCATTTTTGGCCAGCATTATGTGACATTATATTTTGATAGGATATTTTGTTCCTAGTTCAAATATTTTTATGTACGGTGAATATTATTAGTTTTATATTAGTGACATTTTAATTTTATTGCAATTGTTTAATTTAATCTTAGTGTGTAAAATTATTCTGCATGTATATGTTATGTGGACAAACTTATATAGGTCGTGTTTCTGTGAATGTTACAATATATATTCAACAATGAAGAAATATGGTAAAAAATTAAAATTCTATCAAAAAATAAAAGAAAATATGGCAATGTTCAAATAATGATGCAAATTTTTTATTGTACAAATAAATGTTTTGTAAAAAAATGTAAAAAGAAATGCCTTACAAAACGTATACATTTTTTTTTGTACAAATAAATGTTTTATAAAAAAATATACAAAGAAATGTCTTACAAAGCGTATTTTTGACATCTTTTTACAAACAAAATTAAAAAATATTTTGTAGAAAAATGTTTTTTGGCTACCAAAATAATTGTCAAAAGGGTAAAAAAAATGTGTTGTTTGAATCGGTCGCCTCGGTCGATATAGCGGCTGTCTCGGCCGATATCGCGGCGAGGCGTCTCGGAATCGGTTGTCTCGGCCGATATCTCGGGGAGACAACACGATTCAGTGGTTTTTTTGAAACGCCTCTCGGTATCGTTTCGGTACCCTCAGATTCCGAGTCGACTCGGCCGATACCGAGTCAACTCGGCCGATACTTTGAACCATGCTATAAGTAGTTGGGTTGTGTTCAGTTGAGTTGAGTCCACTATCGCATTTATCTTGTTCTCCTTTTATAAACATTTTCCTTTGTATTTAGCAAAACAAATAGTATACGGCACAGTTGTCAAATCGTGAATCGAATCGTGAATCGGAAACCTTATGAATCGTGAATCGAATCGTAAGAATCGGTACAAAATGTTAAAATTGTAGTAAGATATATATAAATGCATAAATGACACATTAAAATATGTAATAAAACATATTATGACCTAAAATCAATTTTAGGACTTGATTTCATTGAAATACAACAAATTAAACGAAATTTCATTATCATTACTAAGATGAAGAGTCATATTCCAACATTTCCGATTCCAAAAGATCATACACACATTCATTTATATCCAATAATCCAACTATGTTCATGTCACTAGATGACATGCAACTATGCAAATATAATGTATTCATCGCTATATCATTAACACAAATATATCCAAAAAAGGCCATCAGTCGTCATTCATCATTCATCATCATCATCATCGAGGTCTAGATCATCATCATCATCCTCTATAACAATCCTTTCCTCCCCCTCCTCCTCCTCCTCCTCCTCCTCAATAACTTCAACATCTTCATTGGCAATTCTTTTCCCTTTCTTGTTGGCATTCAAATTACTTGGTCCTATGTAACACAAAATAATAATAGAAATATTAAAAATAAGATCACAATATTAATAATAAATTATAAGACTTTCAATAATTATTTTGTATCTCGCTTTCTCTTACTGCTCGGTCCTTCATCTTTGAAAGCATTCATGAATGTCCATCCACAAATGGTCCACGGGAAGACATGGTTTCTCTCTCTCTCTCTCTCTCTCTCTCTCTCTCTCTCTCTCTCTCTCTCAGTGATCCATTCATCATCGGACTCCATATCGGATAGACATATTGGATTGAACATATGCCCCCCCACCCCACATTGTTTTCTCTTCTCTTGTCTCGTTTCAAGTTGAAGATTTTACTTCACGAAAACTAGAGCATTCAACCGTTATTGCTCTAAACGATTTCTTTTTTTAGAGTGCACGTGATCAAACGTGCTCTAATTTTTTTCACAACCTGTTGCACTACACATGAGGCTAAGAACTCGTATAACAACTTTTTGAAGCTCCGGAACATCTTCACCAAAACTTTCCCACCATAAAGCTATATTGAAAAAACAGCATTAAAAAACAGCTTTAAACATGCTTAAAAAATAGTTTCAAAGACAGAAATAAAATACAGCATTTGACATACTTGAAAACAGAAAAGCAGAATAAAAACAACAAAAACAGAAACAGGATTAAAAACAGAAGTAAGAACAGCATTGAAAAACAGCAAAAGAAGAATTAAAAAACAGCATAAAATGGGCAAAAAAAGCATTGAAAAACAGCAAAAAAAGAATTAAAAAACAGAATTAAATGAGCAAATATAGCATTAAAAACAGCCTCACCTGGTTGTTTTTTATCCCTTGTTAGAGTTGCAAGACTCCTACCAAATAATCCCGCAGAAGATTTGAATAATTCCATTTGTTCCAAGATGGTGATTATTGTATCAGTGTCTCGAGACATTCTCTCAACTGTTTCATACAATCCGCATTTGACTTTTTTATCTGCCTTGAAGTCATCACTAAAATTAAATCTTCAAATAAACATAATATAATATATTTAGATAATGACTTATATGTTAGAAATTCCAAGAAGTTGTAATGAAACAAACAAAAAATTAGATTACCCTGGGTTTAAATAATACCCCACCGCATGAGGTGGCCTATGAAGTTGTAGATCCCATCTTGTGTCAATAATTTTCCAAATCTTCGCATATCTCTTCTCTACATGATTGAAGTTGGCCGCAATTTGCTCTTTTGCTCAATCCATTGCTTCATAAATGTAACCCATCGTCGGTTTCGCATCACCATCCACAAGCCATAGTATGTTGGAAAGTGGAGTCGCACGTTTCAAGCAATATTTGATTGCTTTCCAAAATTTTGGATCACCCAAAATAATGCCTTCCACTTTCTTTGCATCAGCTTTGTTGGCATAAGGTCCAATAGCCCAATCTTCCGATGCAAACATATGCCTTAGTGTAAGTTTGTTGTATTGAAAACGCTTCAATGTTAGAAAAGATGTAGCGAATCTCGTTACCCCCGCTCTAGTTAGCTCCCTCTTCTTTGAATATCTTCTAAACATGTTAAGCACCTATATATGCCGATAAATGTACATGGTGACTTCTTTAGCTTTTCTTATAGTGTCTTGAAAAATCGGCAAATCACCAATGTCACTAAGCATCAAATCAATCAAATGAGCAGTAAAGGTTCCAAAATAATCACTTCCTCTTTGCTTCCAAAAACTTCCCCGCGGCTACATAAGCCGAAGCACTATCCGTCACAAGTTGCACAACATTCTCTTCCCCTATCTCTTCCACCATCGAATCAAGCAACTCAAACAACTTATCCGTATCCTTGATAATAGAGGAGGTGTCCACAGATTTAAGAAAAACCGTCCCACTAAGACTATTGACAAGAAAGTTAGTGAGGGATCTTGATTTTCCACTGGTCCACCCATCCGACATTAATGTGCATCCCTTTTTTTCCATTCTTTTTTATATTTCGCAAATAAAGAATGCACACTTTGAACTTCTTTCTTCAAATACGTCACCCTAGCTTCATGATAACTAGGAAGCTTCAACCCTTTACCATAATCACCAACCGATTTGAACATTTGTTTAAATAATGGGCTCTTTACTAAATTAAATGATAAAGCATGCCCGTATATAAACCTACAGAAGTCCTTACACACCGTCTCCCTATTCTTAAACATTTCATTCACGTTTTTTTGTTTAGCTTTGCCTTTTCCCTTCACCACATACTTATCCATCGTTTCGTTAGCCGTGCCCTTCAACTCATAATCATCATCTTCCCCTTGAAAGCATTCATCTTCAACATTTACTTCATTTTGAATGCTTTGGTTTTTTAAAGTACCATCTTTTCGACCCAAAATTTTTTGAAAAAATGTTCTAACTTCCTCCGGACATAGATCATATTCAATTACATCATTATGTGTCCCGGCAAAATGTTGTTTCATTCTAAACACACCTCCCCATTTTTCACCTCCACAATAATTGCATCTTAAATGCATTCTATTGTCCTCCTTGACCTTAGTACAATGCGTTCAAGTAGGATCACTATCTTTGGTACTCTTTTTCTTATCCAAATTTTAACAATAACGACACCCATAATGTCCAAATCCAAATCCAAATCCAAACACAATAATATATTATTTCAAATGCTGTACAAATATAAATTGTAATTCGTAATACATAAAGAATAAGCAAAAATATATTACCTTAAGAATAAAATAAAAATGTATCATATAATAATAAAAATTATACAATATTAATACAAATATAAGTTTTATTTTGTAATACATAAAGATTAAAAATGAACATATTTTACATTATGTTTTGTTTAAAACAAAATAAAACGGTGGTGAAGTTAAGTTAAGAGGACAAAAAAAGGTTATACTCAACTCAACTCAACTCAAAAAAGCCTTTTCCCAATTATTTGAGGTCGGCTACATGAATCCTATTTTTCCATTCAATTCTGACAAAAAAAAAGGTAATGTTTGAGAATACAAAAAAAGGTTATGTTTTGTTTAAAACAAACAAAAAGGTTATGTTAACCTATAGAGGAAATGAAAAAAAAAAGAGAACCAAAGGTTATTTTAAAACAAACAAAAAAAAGGTTATAAACAAAAAAAGACCAACCCTAGCAGTTATAAAAAAATAGGTTATAAACAAAAAGACCAACGTTAGTAGTTAAAAAAAAAATCATACTTCATATGTTTTCTTTTACAAAAAAAACTGGTTGGTTCACTTGAAATGTTATAAACATTAGCTGGGTACATGAAAAAAAAAAGGAGAACGAAGTGAACCTTAGCAGTTGAAAAGTGAACTGAGTAGGTGATGAGGGTTTTCCGACCAGAAAAGTGAACCGATCAAGTTTTCGGCAGCTGAAATAGCAACCAATCAATTTTCCGGCTGCAAAAAAAGAGAAACGGCAGCAGGTTTGTAGGGTTTTGACAAAAATAGAAGTTTCTATTCTTTCAAATCTCCCTTTTTCAAAAAAAGAAAGTGATGTTTTGTTTTTTTCTACCGTTTATTCTATTCTACAAAATAGCACGTGTGTTTCAAACAGAAAAAAAAGACCAAAAATTCCTTACTGATTTAAAAAAACACAACTGACCCTTTTTTTTGGAATCGTTAGTGAATCAGAGGATCGTTTCGATTCACGATTCTCACACCTGAATCGGCAGTTTAGTCCGATTCTTGTAACATCTATGATTCACATATCGGTTCGAATCGGTGAGGGGTGGAATCGAACCGAATCGTACGATTTTAACAACTATGGTATACGAGTGGTAGTTTTGCATGATTATCTTTTTAGTTTTGCATATTGTTGGTACACATGGAAGCTATACCAGGGTTAGAAAAAAGTAGTAATTTATTAGAATTTACATTGATAATCACAGGCAGATAATTGAACTATAAATGTAAAAAAAGTCAATTCAGTGTCTATGTTTCTTCATCATAAAAGTTGAAACAATCTATATGGTGGGTTTGTAATCGCTAAATAGTACTTGATCCCGACTTAATTCCTTGCTACTTCGTCTACAGCGGAGATAACAATGTTTGATAACCACGTTGTTGTTTACAAGTTCGTTCAAGACCTTCACTTCTTTGTTTCTGGGGGTGAAGATGAAAATGAGCTCATCTTGGCCACAGTTCTACAAGGTTTCTTTGATGCAGTTGGTCTTTTACTTAGGTAATTCGCAATACTTTTTTTTGTTTGCTTCTTGTTAGTGCTTTTCATATGTTGTAATTTTATGTTTATGAACTTATTGTATCTGACATGCTCTTGTTTCAGGGGCAATGTGGATAAGAAGGAGGCACTTGAGAATTTGGATCTCATTCTTTTATGCATTGATGAAATTGTTGATGGAGGGTATGTTGCAGTTTAGTTCGTGTTCTTTGCTCTCTAATCTTAATTGTTAATTTGTGATTAATCGTTGTTTGCCACTAGCTTATCGAGAAGTTTTCAACTTCATTTATGTTTGTGAGAACTACAAATAAGAAAGGCTTGGAGGCTAAGACAGATTTTATGGAGTTTTATCAAAATAGTTTTCAATACAATTAGTATTAATGTAAACGCTTTTACGAGTGCACCACATGATAACTGGGGACAATCACTGTTCTAAAAGTCGCTCCTTGGTGTTGCCTGGGCAATGCCGAGGCGCGAGGTCAGAGTAGGCGCCTCGCCTTTGGGGCGCCGCCGCAAGAAAGTGGACCAAGTGGAAAAATTGTCGTTTTTAAAAACTTTTCCCCAGTTTTGCATCGCACATCGAAGTGTACATTACACTACAGTAGCAAAATAATACATATATACAGTACTGTTCTTGTGCGGACAGACCTGCATTTTAACACTACAGTAGCAAAATAAAAAATATATATAGGCACTCTCTCTCTCTTTTCTGGACTCACCGTCAGGTGACACATGTCCGGTCCGCTGTTAAAATGCGGGATAGTCCGCACAAGAGCAATATTGTGTATATATATATATATATATATATATATATATGTATATATGTTTCTCTGTAAATATACAATGACTATAGTAGCATTTTTTTGTGTAATATTTCAAATGTTACTCGGTTTTTATATCTACAATAGCATTATTGTTCTGTAATATTTCTATTCTTTGTTTTAGGAATCAGATATCAACAGCATAAAATATTTTTGTTTGTAATATTTCTAGTATTTGTCTAACTGTTAGCAATCTTTTATTTATATATGGAACTTTAAAGAAATGTTAAAGACTTTAAAGTATTGTTACCAATGCCAATGAGTAAATCAATTTGGATATAATATGATACTTATGAATTGTTGTGATTAATTAGTTTATTAGTTTGTTATATACTGTAATGAACTTTGATTGAAGTTGTCTTTTATTTATGTATAAGGATTTAAAGAAATGTAATTGTTAGTAACTTAAATTTCAAAGTATACTTGATTCGTATAAAAAAACATAAAAAAGTAAAAAAGAAAACCTGCCTAGGCCTAGGCACCCACCCCCGCCCCCCGCCTCGCGCTTTTTAGAAGCCTGGGGAAGATGGAAAACGGAAACGGAGAACTTCACAAAGGAAATTTGGGTGACTATAATATTTACACGTTGGTTCCCAACCATTGCACATAAAATTATATCTTGTTATAGGTGTTACAATTGTGAAACTTTAAATGGATTTCTGGATACTTTTTGTTTTTCCTCCAGTGTAAGTATTAATTTTTTAATTAGCATGTTCTTGCACTGCTGAATGCTAAGGCAACATAGTTTCTAGATTATTATTATTATTATTATTATTATTATTATTATTATTATTATTATTATTATTATTATTATTATTATTATTATTATTATCATCTTTAAATGGATTTCTGGATACTTTTTGTTTTTCCTCCAGTGTAAGTATTAATTTTTAATGTTAGAATTAATAAAACTTTAATATAAACGTGCTGCTAAGGAGATTATCTTATGTAAACCTTGGAAGGCCGAAGTTAGTTTTAGGGGAGTTAAACCTAAAAGAAAACCTTTGTTAATATCAATTTTAAGGGCTGGTAAGATGATTAAAGGAGGGTGCCGCATATATTTAGCATATGTCAAGGATGTTGAGAAGATCGTGGCCAGTTTAACAGAGGTGCCTTGGCCGTAGACTATAACGATTTTTTCCATAAGAATTGCTAGGGCTGCCCTTGGACAGAGAGCTCGAATTTGGCATTGGTCTTTTGTCAGACGTCGCGCCCAGTTCAAAAGCACCATATAGAATGGATCCCTCGGTGTTGAAGGAACTAAAGAGCAGTTGGAGGATTTGTTAGTCCGTGGCTTTATTAGGCCTAGTACTTCCCCTTGAGGTGCCACAGTGCTAAATGATGGATCTATGAGGATGTGCATAGGTTATAGGGAATTGAACAAGTGAAGAATGAGAGTATTCTTCGCTTAGGATTGATGATCTTTTTTTACCAATTGAAGGATGTTAAATATTTCTCAAAGATTGATTTGGGATCAGGATTGCACCAACTTAAGATCAGGCATGAGTACATTCACAACACAACTTGTAGAACTAAGTATGGACATTATGAGTTTGTAGTTATGCCTTTTGGATTATCAGATGCCTCGGTTGCTTTTATGGATTTGATGAATAGAGTATTCATACCCATCCTGGACAAATTTGTGATTGTTTCCGTTGGTGATATACTAATTAATTCTAAAACTGCGGAAAGAACAGGAGGATCACCCTTGCGGAGTGTTAGAGGTTCTTAGGAAGTTATATGCCAAAATTTTTAACTATGAATTCTGGCTCGAGGGGATTGCCTTCCTCGGCCGTATTGTGAGCAAGGATGGGTTAGCCGTGGACCCATGAAAGGTCGTGGCCATCGTTGAATAGGAGCAACCAACTACAATGACCGAGGTTAAAAGCTTCCTTGGCCTAGCGGGCTACTATAGTTAGTTTGTGGAGGGAATTTCCAAGATAGCCGTGCCCCTAACCCAACTAACACACGAAGACAATAAATTTTTATGATTCGCTGAGTGGGGGGAAAGCTTTCAAAAATTAAAAGAGAAGTTAGTGGCCGCGCCCATCTTGGTTGCGTGCTGATGCAAAATGGAAAGGTTATTTTGCTGATGCCTCTGGACAACTGAGGTCACATGAAAAAAACTACCCCACTCATGACTTAGAGCTAGTCATGGTAGTGTTTGCCTTAAAGATTTGGATACACTACCTATATGGAGAGAGTTGTGAGATATTCACGGACCATAAGCATTTAACCAATATTTTCACCCTAAGGAACTTGAATATGGGGGAGAGGGGATGGTTAGAATTAATCAAGGATCATGATTGTTCAATAAAGTATCACCTGAGAAAAGCCAATGTCGTAGCTGATGCCTTGAGTAGAAAAACTTCTCTTAGTGCTTTGAGAATAACTAACTAAGAAAATATTCTAAGAGATTTGGAGGCAATGGGGATTGGTGTTTTAGACCATAAGGGCTACAGGTATTTAAGGGCCCTTTTCGTAGAACCAAGTTTGATTAAGAGGATAAGGATCGCACAGGTCGCTGATCCTGATCTCCAGAAGATCCATGGACTGGCAGAGAAGGGAGAAAACTTAACGTTTAGAATGGATGACCGTGGAGCCTTACGATTTGGGGTAAGGATCTGTGTGCCGCAGAATTATGAGATTAAGTCCAAGATGTTGGAAGGAGGACATTCCTCACCCTTTGCAGTTCACCCCATAAGCATTAAGATGTACCAAAACTTAAAGGAAAATTTTCGGTGGCCTAAAATGAGAGAGAGGCAGTCGAGTTTGTTGCCAAGTGCTTGATATATTAGCAAGTTAAGGCTGAGCACTAAAGACAAGCTGGGCTGTTACAATCCTTGCCCATCCCAAAATGGAAGTGGGAGAATCTATTCGTGGACTTTATAGTCGGATTTCCGTGGACGCAAACGGGGATGGATTCCATTTGGGTTATTGTGGATGGATTGATAAAGTTCGTGCACTTTTTGGTTGTCAAGGC
Source organism: Sambucus nigra (assembly GCA_949130495.1). Lineage (NCBI taxonomy): Eukaryota > Viridiplantae > Streptophyta > Magnoliopsida > Dipsacales > Adoxaceae > Sambucus > Sambucus nigra. The sequence continues at coordinate 238,873,219 of OX422222.1, forward strand.
CACAACCAATATTGATCAATTGGCCAAACTTTTCATCAAGGAGATTGTTAGACTCCACGGAGTCACTATGACTATAATAGCTGATCGCGACCTTAGATTTACCTCGGGAATGTGGAAGAGCTTTCAAAAAGTAATTGGGCTCGGCTAGATTTCAATACAACCTTCCATTCGCAAAAAGATGGACAAACGGAGAGAGCCAATTAGGCCCTTGAGGATATGTTAAGGGTATGTGTTTTAGACTTTCACGACAGTTGGAAAGACCACCTACCCGTTGTGGAGTTCGTGTATAACAATAGTTAGCAAAAAAGTATTAAGGTGGCCCTTCACGCTTCTTTGTACGGGAGGAGATACCACAACCCTTTATGCTGGGATAAGGTGGGAGAAAGGTAGCTACTAGTGCCCGAATTAGTAGAAGAGGCCGTGACTAAAGTAAGGCTGATTCAAAAGAGGCTGCGGAGTGCACAAAGCCGGCAGAAGAGCTGGCTAATATCAAAAGAAGAGATGTGGTTTTAGAGGCCGCCGGAGACTCTGTGTTTTTTAAGGTTTCCCCCTGAAAGGGAGTTACGAGATTTGGGAATAAAGGAAAATTGAGTCCGCGGTATGTGGGACTCTTTGAGGTGCTTGAAAGAGTTGGGAAAACTTCTTACAGATTAGCCTTGTCACCAAACTCGTCACTTATACACGATGTGCTCCATGTTTCGATGCTAAGGAACTACATTATAGATCGCGACCATATTATTAAACCGAGCCTATTGAGATCCAAGGAGATTTGAGTTATGATAAGGCCCTAATTGAAATTAAGGCGAGAAAGGAGAAGCATATGAGGTTCAAGGCAATTTCCCTAGTCAAAGTACATTGGAGACATCAGGCCGCGGAAGAGGCCACTTGGGAGTTGGAGTCAACCATCAAGGAACACCCCCCCTCCCAATTATTCTAAGGTATGCTTCATGTTATTTTCATCATTTGAATTCTGAGTACGTAATTTCCTAAAGTGGGGAGATTGTAACGACTCTAGATCCTTAAGAGACCGCGACCCTATAGGAAATCGCTACCTTAGTGGAAAGCTTGTATGGGAAGACCACGACATAGTATGAATCCACGGACGTAGATAATTCCTAAAAAGGCAACAACCTTAAATGTAAAGGCCGCGGTCTCCGGTGACATTGACCCGCAAATTCTCATCACGTGGGGTGATGAGGTGGCCGAATCAGGTATAACTTGAGGAGCAAGTTTAGAGGGTTCTAGAAGCCTTTTTAAAAGGGGTAATTGTGAAAAAAGTGTACTAAGGAGAAAAAGCTAGGTTCCCGTTGAAACCTATAAAAATCAACCCGTGGCACACTTTCCAAGACTACTAGAGACCCATATTCCCACTTTAGAGAGAGAAAGTGAGATTTGAGAAATGGGAGGTGCTGTCGGAGAGGAGGCTGTGGACATTTACTGTTCACTCACTGAAGAAGAGCTTTAGAGGCGGTAGAATGTCATTGCTCACCGAAGAAGCTTTTAGAGGCGACAAGGAACAATTGCTCATTAGGTAAGGGAGCTGCCCTCCACCTTTTCTTTCGTGAGTAATTCCTTAGTTTCTATATTTTTCATTGAATGACATGAACCTGAGTTTTCTAGGTTTCAGGCCATGGAGTTCTACTGTTCATAACTTTATGGGTTTAGAGGCCACGTTCGTTTACTGTTCATTGAGATTTTAGAGTTTTATAGGCTTGTAGGCCATGGACTGTCACTATTCACCTTGAATCCTTGTTTTGGAGGTTTTCTCTTAGGGTTCTTGTTTGGAGATTGTGAGTTGGAGGATAAGAGATGTTGAGGATATTCTTATTGATCTTATGAGGTTTTAGTTAGGGTTTTGCCTTTGATCTTTGAAGAATTGAGTTATGATATATTTAGGGATTTAAACTATTGTTGTACAGAATTACCTTGATGTTGGAAAATTTGGAGTTCTAACCCCTTATCTAGTCCGCGGAGGTTAATGCAGTATTATATTGTGCCTGTGAGCTTTTGAGAATGGGATTCGGTACTGAGGCCGCGACACCTTGTGGCCAGGCCGGGGTGTTATTGACTATTTGAGGTCCTCCTGCTTAGTACTTGAGGTCGAGACGACTAGTCCAGGGAGATTGAGTCTAGGCTAACTATGGGGCTTGCACCTTGGCAGAGCTCGGCCAAGACTGTGGAGTTAACAACAGACCGTGGATCGCTCATCTTGAATTTGGAGAGGATAGGAGGCCGCGATCTGTGGCATGATTGGGTCAATAGAAGCCTGGGTCAATAGAAGCCCAGGATAAGGCTGTGGAGCTGAGATTTCCAAAGCTATAAAACTATAGGCTGCGGACTTTGTGGGCGAACCATGGGAAATAGAGCCATGCGGGAAACCGCAGAGTTGGGACTTTTGCGAGATTGTGCCATAGGTCATACGGGAAATCTGAGGGGTGGGAAATGCATATTCTTTCCTTCCTAGTTGTTTATATTGCACAATCTTACGTACTTGCATTATTAATTTTATTGCCTCGTTAGTATATCTTTTATTGTTAGTACTAATAATGGCAGGTGGGTTGAGGACTTTTATTTAACCTTTGCTGAGCTATTTGAGCTCATCCCTTTTCTATATTCCTTGTTTCCTCATGATAGAGGCTGCGAAGTATTAGAGGTTGAGGAGCTACTGGTAGAGGCCGCGACCTGTACTCAGAGGTTGTCGATATTATGTCTTGAGTTTTGAGAGTTTTGATTTAAAGATTGTAATCATTATAGATTCACTCTTAGTTGTTTCCCTTTATATATTAGTATAGCTAATGTTAAGGATTGTAAGAGATTTTGTTAAAAGATGCCATGAGACTTTATGTGATCATTAATGAAATTGGTTAATAGATGATTCCTTTTATGTAGTGGATGATTGCATTAAAGTTAGTATATTACCAACTTTGATGATTTAAGGCTGAGGTCTTTTATAGAGGCGCAACTATGACAAGGTTGCCCTAATAATAGCTAAGTTAAAATTGTATCAAGTGACCAAAAGAGACTTAACGACCACGGCTTAGTAGGGCACGCCGCGAGGGGTTACAATAGCCATGCGTCAACTTTCTGAATAATGAATACCACTTGGAGACCCTCTACTTCTCCCCTCTCCTTCTCCATACTAATCAGGGCAGACCACGAAAGGACACCACAACTATCCTTTTTGGTAATAGTGGGCTTTATATGACTTTTTTTTGCCAGCACACGACAATAAGCTGTTTTATGCAAATCCTCGTACCATTATTAAGAGCAACACCCGAAGATATTGGAAGTTGATTTGTAACAGCATAACTATCTCGAGATTCTACATCCACATCAATGATGGCAAAAATGCAATAATTCAATTTACTTATTTTAGCTCTCTAATATTTCTTCATATTTGGCTCATAGTTACAGGGATCACTATATCCCCTTCTGCACCGCGATCTGGGGTCATACGACCCGAAATATAGTGGATTCTTGATTTGGATCTCCAAAAATGGTGTTTTTAAATTTAACATTAACTCCTTTAGTTATTATTAGTTTCAAGGCAACTTTTGGAGTTTAATAAGAGAATATATGCATAGTATAAGGCTTTGTAACCAATATATACATATTGCTTTATATATCTTATTAAATATATTATAGGATATCGAGATTATTCGCAATTACATTCTTAGGGATCTTTTTATATTAGTTAATACATGGTTTATGAAAAAATACATGATGATAATACTAAAAGCACCCAACAAGTGTTTTAAAGTGCCCTTATGGTTCAACTAAACACACCCCACCGTATCGCGTATCGACCTGTGTTTTTAAAAGCTTGCCTAGGCGCGCCTAGGCTTGAGGGAAACGCATCGACTACGCCTTATTCTCGGTAAAAGGCTTAAGGCTCACTTTTTTTTAAACAAAGACGCCATTTAAAGACTTTTTTTTTACAAATTGGACCAATATCTCGTCCAAAACAATCAAAATACATTTTATATATTGATTATGGAGCATGAATATGAGAAAGATGGCTACGAAATATACGGATATATTTTCAAAATTCAAGGTATGTGTATTATTTTAGTATATTATTAGCCTTAGAATAATTAAAATAATAAAAAAAGGAAAAACGCCTTTTTATGCCTAGGCTCCTAAGGCTTGAGGCTTGACCTCTACGCTTCGACCACGCCTCGCGCCTTTTAGAACCTTGGTATTGACTAAATTAACGTACAGGATATGACGAAGATCATTCGAGCCACACCTTATATGCAAGGATATGACGAAGATCATGATTTGATCACGATCTTCATCATATTAGATCATGATCTTGGTCATATCCTTGCATATGGGGTGTACTGGAGCGACCCGTGATCCAGGTAACATTGATTTGGCTTACCCTGCAATAACTCAACATCCATAGATCTGGTTAATAGTAGGCTTCTTCAACAATTCAAGAAGAATCTATAATTAAATTAATTTAAAACAATCGGATATGCAGTGGTGAGAATAAAAGGAGATTCAGAATATGATTCGAGTGCATTAATCACAATTAGAAGAACCCATGCTTAAAACCCACAATCATAAAATTTGTCTGAGTGATGTGGTATGGTGTGTGTGTGAGAGAGAGGTGGAGGCGATTTAGGAAAGGGAGGGAGAGTTTGTTTTGGGTTTTAAAGTCTTTAATTATCCACAAGTTATTTAATAGTATTATCTTTACAATTTTTTATTTCTTCCTAAAATTACTTAAGTGTATTAGGACTCTTAACAGGAGCCCATGAGTCAAGGTCTCCCCCTTGGTCATATTCATTTATCGATTAATATTATTTCTTTTGCTTTATGCATTATTTGTGTTGATTATCAATCAACTTCTGCTTATTTACACATTTCGAGCCGAGTTAGCTCTTGGTGTGTATTGAAAACTAAGTTAAGGCTATGGTAAAAATGCTGGTCGTGTCAGAGAGCGAAGGTGATTAAGACATTGAAATGGTTAAGGTAGCGGTGGGAAAACTGGATTGTCTCAATGAGATCGTGGAGATCCTTTTGAGGATTGAAGCCCGTGGCTGCAACCCACCCTTCCAGTTCTGTCACACTGTGGCTTTCCTAACAACGACTGCTAATCTGCCAACACTTCTACTGGTCAAGACCCGCTAGTGCAGACCGCTCCCTCCACCCTCTCTCGGATGATGACACTATTTCTGCTGCGACTCTGCTTAAGCGTGCGCGCAGAGGGTTGATGTAAGTGGCCCTTGCACCCCATTCAAAGCCTGAACTCTTAGCCATCCATTTTGGACAATGCAACCTCCATATTGAATCATGGAAATTTAAAGGGTTTACAACTCCACTGCCATTTTACTAACGATTTATCACATCCACCACATCTGCTCCCGGTCATTGGAAATATAAAGGATGCAACAATGACCATGAAGCTAAAGATTGGATCTAACAAGCACCCACCACTGGGTCCTTCCACCAAAACCCCACGTTAGCCGCTTTGTATTGCTAGATTAGAGGATGTAGGGGTAGGCCCACATATACTACACTTGTCCAAACTGTCCCGTCTGACCTTTGCAGCCTCGCCGCACTTGTAAGGTGCAACTCCGTCGATTACTGGTTTTTGGGGGACCTTGCCTTGGGTCCTATGGGTTATCAGATGAAGAAGACTTCTTTGCCCTTTGTGTGCATGACCAAATCGACATGAGCTGCCTCTTACGGGTCCGTAAGACTAATTTACACAACGACCTACGAGTTAATGTACCCCATGTGCGGGGTTAAAATAGATCCGGGAATATTTGTTCATTGGTTAGATTTAATAAAGAATTGTTTTGAATACAAATGGACAAGAGCATCAAATGTGTTTGGCGTGTGGCAACTAAGCTTCCGGACATGTGAAAGTTTGGTGAAACGAGTTATGTCAAAGGCGTTGAGACTCTGTAAGGGCCCATAACTACTTGGAAAAGGCAGAAGAAATATCCCTAGACAACCCCACTTATGAACGGGATTTATCCATTCGAATTTAGAGATTATTGAGGCAAAATTTAATGTCCGAGATGGCGTACATCGAGAATTCCATTTTTTGTACTCACAATACTTAGTTAAATGAGTTGGAGGAACAAAAATTAGCCTTTACATTAATATGACCTTCAATTGCACATTAAGTTGGAGCTTTATCTGCTTGAGATCGGGACTATCGAGAAGGTGGTGGAATATGCAAGTAAGGTTGCGGAATATTTTGTTTGGCCGCTAGCACCCAAGGTTTCGGGGGAATAACTACATCCATCTCAACTCAACCTCTCCAGCAAGATCGGACTCTGACGACTACAAATTTAATATGTTACGAGTGATGCATATGGTCACAAAGTGTTCCGATGCACGAAGAATGAACACGTGTACTGTGCTCATAATCGGGGACGAGGGAGGAGAGTGAAACTGTGGAGGACCAAGTCTTGATTATTCGCGTTGTACCACCAGAAACCATTGGTAGGCCCTTCTAAGCTCGATGATGAGTTTTTCTTGAAGGCAGGGAGTCGCGTTGTATGGATAAGAGGAAAGAGGGCCGGCAGTTTGGGATACCGTGGGTGGGTGGGTGGGGTGGAATGAGTTTGTTTTGATTCTTAATTTTTTTATTATTTTAAGTTCTTTAGTATTTTTCTTTATGACTTTCTTGTATTAGGACACTAGTTACTCTACTTAGGTTCATATAGATAGATAAGGGCTTGTTTGACTTAACCCCCAATTTATAATGCCATATTGGAAATAACCCCCACTTTCATAATCTCTTAAACATAATCTCCCCCCCCAAAACTAATAGACCTTTAACACCGTCTGAAACTCACTATTTCAATATTAGACTTAGCTCCCAACAATTTTTTCTGATCAAAATACCCTTACGACAACACGCAACCCCTATTTCACATTTTCACTCCATTCTCTCACTCCAAAGCTCTAGCGGAAAAAATCTTGAACTGATCCTTCCCATTCCTTCACCCGAAGTTGCGTTTTCTTCTCATTTTCAATCATTAGGGTTTGTGGTTGGAGCTAACAACATGCTGGACTCGTATGATTCTGATTTTGAAGGCCCAAGTGAGTATGAACACTCATATATGAAAGAATAGGACCTCGTCCTCGCTTGTTCAGAGAATCATTGTGAGTATTTTCCCCTTTATTGTTGTTGTTTGTTCCATTTTTTTAAATTCTTGATCATTATTTAGGGTTTCAGCTTGTTCTTTAGGGATTTTGATATTTTGTTGTTTTCCTTTGTTTCTTTGTTTTGTTTATGTTTGTATTGTGAGTGCTGAATGGATCTCACTTACATATCTTGTTCGGGACATTGTGATTCACTATGGTGGTAACTGGAAGGGGTTTGAATATGATGGTGGAGAAGAATTTTTAATGTTGAATGTTGATGCGGATAGGTTTTGCATGTTTCGTTTAGAGAAGATGATACTTGTTGCTTTACCTCCATGTTTCAGTGGCCAAAATGTAACTCTAGATGATTCCCCTACTTACCTAATTGAAGGAGTTAGAATGGAAATAGAGAAGGGTGTAAACCTTTTAATGGCCTTTGTTGATGGCTTTGAACACCGTGAAGACAGTAACCTAATGAAGAACACCTTATGTCCAAATTCTAGGAAAACCTCTTCATTTGTTTGCTATTTTCAATGTCATGATCCCTCTTAGCCAAGATCCCCTAACACCCCAATATGCACCATCACCCTAACAAACAAACAAAGGAACACCAAAGACCAAGAGCTTAGCCAAAAGAAAGAAGATGTGTGGAAAGAAAGGGTGATTAGTCCAAGTGTGAGGGTCAATTTGGGGGAATTGTTTGAGGAAGAGTTGGATGATTTACCCCAAGAACCACAACCATGCAACCAACTCAAACAAAGGCGGAGGTTGACATTGTTTGCATTATGACATTGTTTGCTTTCATTAATTTGCATGTATTGCCGTCCACACTACCCAGGAGCAATGCTGATGTATAATAATGCACAATACATCCACTCCCAAACCAAGATCTATGGGTTGATCCACAGTTGAAGGTTACACACCTAAGACTCTTTAGGCCACTTGGCAAACCAATAAAGAATAAGATGAGGGATAATGATGAGGAAATTCAAGATAAAAAGAAAAGTGTAAGAAATATGGCCTTTTTGGACACAACACTAGGACATGCAAGGGTCCTCCCCAAAATCCCACACAAAGTCAGAGGACTAGTACATGTGAAGAGGGTGGATCATCAACACGGAGGAAGAAAAAAGAAGAGTGGCCACTAAAGAAGGGTGGTAGACCAAAGCATGGTGTTAGGATTGCATGACATACATACATGCAAGGGTCCTTTTTTGTGCAGCTATAGTGTCTTCATTTTTGTAGCATTCAGTGATGGACAAAGCTTTTTGTGCAGTGTAGTTCTTGGTTTTGTGGTACTTAACATTATGTTGCTAGCATGACTTATAACAAATAATATGAGGCACTTGAATATTGGAAGGAAATTAAAGATGCTGCATATTTCATTGCTTTTGTATTACATTTACATTGCTTGCAAATAGGTTACACCAATCATCAAGTGGCACATTTACATTGATGTTAACTTCACTCTTTTCATTTTCATTACATATTTCAACCATTTAAAGTTCCACAAACTAGACATTTCATATAGTTTATCCCCCTGCTGTGTGGTGTATTAGATGTCTTCAAATTCATAGCTCCATTGCAAGTGTGGTATACACACTTGAAATTAATTCACGGACATTGTGATTTGAAGTGGCCTTCTTCCCCACATTTGTAACAACTTCTTTTATTTGTTGAGCCTGCACTATTATGTTGTTTCAATGCCTCATCAAACCACTGCCATGCAGTGCATGACATGTGGGAATATTTCAAGAATTTCCTATTAGGGGTTTCCATTGTTTTTAAGGTGAGAAGCATAAAAATTCCTTCACAATGCTCTTGCTATACACCCAAAGGCATTCTGGTGCAGTGTGGTCATTCAATTCACACATTTGGAACACCTGCAAGAATTAGAAAAACAATCTTTCAAATGCCTAATTTTATTTGACATACCCCCTCTCTGTCATATTGGAAATTAGATATGCCCCCAATCATTTCCAAATCCAAGTTTGAACTTGAGTACTTACTCGTTCGCAACAAATACAGGCACAAAGCTAATCGAAAATGGTTTTGTAACCAAAGTTTTTACCTTTGCCCCTTGCTTAGATGATTTCCCACCTCCCATTTTTTCAGTCACGGTCCTAGGGTTTTCAAGACGAGTAATTTTGATAGAAATTTTCCCACTTTCTCTTGCGCTATGATCTATGATGTTTAATTTCAGGTATTTTTGAGATCTGGTGCCCAATTGTGTGGAGAAAACATACCAACGTTAGGTATATTGTAATGGAGAAGAAGATGAACAAGTTAGGGCTTGTGACGGTTATATAATGTAGCCCATTAGATCATTATAGCTTGGATGGGCTGGGAGATGTCGACACGTCTTGCATTTCAATTCGTTATGTTGGTTCATAAAGGTTATGATTGTTGAGGGTATTTTGGTTAGAAAAAACCGTTGGGGGTTAAGGCTAATATTAAAATAGCGAGTTTCAGACAGTGTAAGAGGTTTGTTAGTTTTCTGGTGGTTGTGTGTAAAAGATTATGAAAGTGGGGGTATGTCAAATATGGTATTATAAATTGGGAGTTGAGTAAAAAAAGCCCTATGGATAAAGGCCTCCCCTTGTGATTTTTCATTTATTGACTACTAGGATTTTTTTGCTTTATGCATTATTACATCAATAAGTTCTTATTTTATTTGGGCATCTATGCTCGTTATATAGTAATGGAAATGAGCACACCCTCTTAATATTTTATGCTACCATTATTGGGGAAAAAATTTCACATTGTTTTTTCCCTCGTGGAAAAGTTTCTGGCTCCCCTGACTTGGCTCTCCATGTTCTTCTATCTTAATGCGGATAAAAAGGAGTTTCTTCTCCCCCCATTTCCCCGTTTTTGCCCTCTACATGACATCCTGCTATTAAAATATAAAAGTATTGTTTGATGCGAGTTTGTCGAGGGAGTGTTGACCGTTGTGTGAATTTTGTCCTAAAAGTTGATGTAGCTGACAGTGAGTGATGAAAATTAGGGTTTATTTTCTTGCATTTTTTTTTATTTCCTAATATTTTTCCTTGTATTAGCTATTTAGTATTTTTGTTACATTTTTAGTTATTGCAAGGGGTGAAATGGAAGCTTCTAGAAGGTTCAATTAGTTAGTGTTGTCAAGACAACTCATACTTGGCTAATAGCTTCTAGAAGATTTTATTTTGACATGTGATGTATTTGGGAGTTAGTTATAGCCAATGTGACATCACATGGTGCTTGCACCCTCTCAACCAATAAGAGCTTCCCTTTTAGAATCTTCTCTCCCTCCTATATAAAGGGCCTTAGTCCCTCATTTAAAAGGAGATCCGACATTTGAAAGATATAAAGAACAGCTAATTTCTCTCTCTAGTTGTGTATTTGTTTTAGTTTTGGGCCTTTGACGTGTAGTTTACGTCAAATTGGTATCAAAGCGAGGTGTCGCTCCAAGATTGGTGTATTGGTGTATCGATTATAAAAAAAATCGTATGCTACACTTTTGATGGCCTCGAAGAAATCAAACCGGCATCAAAAGGAGATCAATCAAGAAAGGAGGCAGAGTAATCAAGTTCTTGCCCAACAAGTTAACGAATTAGCTCGACAACAAACCCTAATCAACCAAAAATTTGAAGATCTTTTCCGCCTCTTCACCCAACCTCAACCCAAAAATCCACCACCCTCCATCGCTTCTGACCCAACCCACTCTTAGGTCATCATCCCAGCTGCTTCAACACTCATATTCCCCCTTTCACCACCCTCTACTGCCCCACTAACTAAAAACCCTAAACCCACCGAATCCATCTCTATCAAAACCCCCAAAAAAATAAAGAAAGAGGGCCTAAAATCTAGTCCGAGGATAAGGATGAGAAGGAAGAGAATAAAGAAGAAAACGACCAAAAGGGGAGGAAAATTGGACCTCCCCGTTGCTGTGTCACCTTCGACAACCCTCTTTGTGTTCCAGCGACCCCCGACGACTTTGGATTTGGTCGGTGATGGCCATGGACAATTTGATCTAGGGTGTCGAACCCCTAGACTGATTTTTGACCCCGGAGGCGACCCATTTTGTGGGTTGGAAGTAAGAAAAGATAGAAATGAAGGAAGATCGTCACCAGAATGGGAACGTGGTCGAGTCTTCTCAGGCAGTGGTCTAGTCGGCACATATTTTAAGTACTTTTCACATGCATCTTCAATTTTGAAAACTCGAGGACGAGCTTGATTTTAAGTGGGGAAGAGTGATGAAAATTAGGGTTTATTTTAGTATTTTCTTGCATTTTATTTTATTTTCTTGTATTTTTCCTTTTATTAGTTGTTTAGTATTTTTGTTACACTTTTAGTTGTAGCAAGGGTTGAGATGGAAGCTTCTAGAAGGTTCAATTAGTTAGTGTTGTCATGTATGAGTTGTCATGACAACTCATACTTATCTACTAGCTTCTAGAAGGTTTCATTTTGACATGTGATGTATTTATGAGAGTGTCACACATGGGCTTAGCTTAGGAGATCCCTTCTAGAATTTTCTCGCCCCATATATAAAGGGCCTTAGTCCCTCATTTGTAAGGAGATCCGACATTTAAAAAGATGCAAGAAAATTTTAATTTCCCTCTCTAGTTGTGTGCTTGTTTTAGTTTTGGGCCTTTGACGTGTAGTTTACGCAAGTGAATCTATATATATTGCCTGCTAAAACGATGAGTTGGCTTATTCGGGCAGTCAAGAGCCACAAGGTTGAGAAATAATTACTGACCCACAGAGTGAGCACTGCAGATTAGGAATGTGCTCTCTCTCTCTCTCTCACAAATCCCAGGACAGTTGAGCCTGAAGATAATAATCCAGTGGTCCCTAGGTGCTAGTTTTCAAATCAACAAGTACATTTATTGGTCCTATTGAGCCATGCAGTCATCTCGGAAAGTTTCTTGGCAATGCCCAAGTTGGCCGAGCGGTATATTCACATTTGGACTGCGGATGCCCTCTGAGCTGCTGCCCTTAACTAAGGTGGTTCTTTACGTTAGTTCTGAATTGAGATTTGATCTTCAATGCCATACTGGTTAATTGCTCTATGTGATGACATCATCTGATCTTGTCTGTACACGTGAACTTTATTATTCCCATAATGCAGGTGCGCTAGTAAATATGTGATCAACACACTCCTTAGTTTTTTTTCTTTTTCTTTTTAGACTTCTTGCTTAAGAAAACAAAAATAGGGAAGGGTTTTTCCAATCAAATCTATCTTTTCTCCTTTCTTATAGCTTTCCAACCTCCTACTAACTGAAGCATAAAAGGTGATTTTGAGTTATATGGAAATTAGAAGTTTTTGGGTTATTTTTAGTATTTTTAGGATTTTATAGTATTTTTGTTATTTTCTTTTATTTTCTTTATTTGGTTATATTTTCTTTTAGTAAATAATTGCTTGGTATTTAGGGAAGGAAGTAGCAAAGACTAATAGAGGTATATTTGTAATTAGATCATTGCTTGGAGCCTAAGCTACTTCCCCCTTTAATACCCATGTAGTCTTCATTTGAAAACAATCTTCCAATTCTTGAAATCTAAGAAACCTCTGTTTTTTCTCTTTATATATCATATTGTCTTGATTTTTGTGTCATTGACGTGTAGTTCACGTCAAATTGATATTGGAGTGCATGTCGTTCCAAACATTGATATTAGTGTGTATCGGTGTGTAGAGTATCAACAAATCGTTCACTACATTCTCAATGGCTCCGAAGAAGGCGACGCAAATTCAAGATGAGATTAACTAAGAGTTGAGAAAAAGCCATCAAGAATTGAAGGAGAGTCATCGCGAATTGAAACAAATGGAAACCATAATCAAACTTTTTTCCAAATTACGAAACCCTAGGCTACCCACCCAAAACACCTTTTTCCGCCCTTCTACCCCTAAAAAAAGTGATCCTAACAAACCATAGCCCTTCCACCACCTGGCCGAGGCGACCGAAGGCAGTAGCAGAGGTGGCCGTCCATCGACCCACATTCTTGGACCATTTCTGGCACCGGAAAGAAACCCACCTGCGAAAGAATCCTTCGGCAGAGTCCTGATCCCTTCTCCCTATGGTCGGACCACCATCCAAGTGGCCGACAACACTCCCCCTGCCGCCGATCTCCGCACCCAAGACGGCCGATCTCCGATTCACTTCTTCAATCAACTTTTGGCACCAAATAGCCCCGGCAACCCCTCCCCCATGCCAAGCGAACCCGAAATCCACCTCCAACAGCCGATCCTTCCCCTTACCCTCCGACCCAACCAAGCACCCACTTCTGATGGCCGGAAACCATCTAGCTCCTGCCGGCGATCATGAAACCCTAGGGTTTCAAACATTTTCGGCCCAAATCCCTCCTGTGCTAGCCGATCTACCCTCTGTCCTAGGTGGAACCTTTCAACAAATTCAAGAACTAGGGTTTGGCAATCCAAACTTGGTTTTTGACTCGCGTGGAAGCTATTTTTGATGATTGACATGAGAGGCAAGAGGAAGATGATGAAGATTGAAGCAAAAATTAAAGGTTGAACTTTTCCTCAAATTTTTAGAAATAAACTTTTGACCCCTCCACAAGTTTTGGCATAATTTTTTGGAATTTTCAAATGAGCCCCCAAATTTTTCAAGCTCGAGAATGAGCTTTTTTCGAAGATGGGGAGAATGATGAGAATTAGAAGTTTTTGGGCCATTTTTAGTATTTTTAGGATTTTATAGTATTATATTATTTTATTTTCTTTATTTGGTTGTATATTCTTTTAGTATAGAGTTGCTTGATATTTAGGGAAGGAAGTAGCAAAGGCTAATAGGGGTAAATTTGTAATTAGATCATTTTTCGGAGCCTAAGCTACTTTCCCCGTTAAATACTCATGTATTTGAGGATAATTTTCCAATTCTTGAAATATAAGAAACCTCTATTTTTTGTTGTCTTGATTTTTAGGTCATTGACGTGTAGTTCACGTCAGTTGTATATGGGTGTTGTTAAAGGCAGCTGTTTTTTTTTTCCGCACCACATAAGGATTAAAAATGATTGTGCTCTATGTTTAAAAATAAGACTGACTGGTGTGATGACAAAAAGAAAGTTGGGTGCCTTTTACAACACCCATTGGATATGCGTGCAATTTAGTCTAGTCATGTGAGTCTTTCCAACCCCATGTTTAGGCCCAACGCATTCGATGCAAATGAATGAAACGAATAAAAACGATTCTTTAAATGCACCGGTGACTGTTATTAGTGACTTTGGACAAATTACGTTACAAAGCCAGTTTCAATTTTGACCCTGGGAGAATTTACTTTATTTTCATTTGGAAACGAAAGTTGTAAAGACGCTGTTTTCCCTTTTCTCTCTCTCTCTGAAGTGCGCTTAAGTAGCACACTCGAAGCTTTTACTTTATTTACTCTGCCAAACTCAAGCTTTCTTTTACAAGCATCATTAAGCGTATCCCCACTCTTAACATGCCTAAGTTGTTGATTAAGGGCTCTTACTACCACACTCTTACAGTTACTATTTGTTGGCTGTTTGCTAACTTAGTACTTGCCCGTAGAATGGACAAATATATTCCCACTATTTGTTGGCTGTTTACTAACTTAGTACTTGCACCTGGAATGGGCAAATGTATCCTCACTGATTTAACACCTATATCCTATGCAGAATTGTTCTTGAAACTGATGCAAATGTTATTGCGGGGAAGGTTGCAAGCCATAGCGTGGACACTGGAGCACCTTTGTCTGAGCAGGTATTGTGGCTCTGCTTTGGCTCACCTTTAATTTTTTAGTGACTTTTCTAATACTCCCTCCGTCCCAAATTAAGAGTCCACTATTCATTTTTGAAATGTCCCGAATTAATAGTACACTTTCCTTTATTTTTTTTTGGACAAAATCAACGAACCAAATTTCATACTAGTGAACAAAAGTTAGCGAACAAGAGTTGATCTTAGCCAGTGATTGCGTCTATCTTTACTATATACAAGAATTCGTAATTTGGAACGGAGGGAGTTTACAATAATGGAACTTACTGATTAATTGAGTGCTCGCCATTCTGACACTAGCCCATTATTTTGTGCAATGAATGTGAGAATTATCTGCTGCCAAAAAGTAGAACTCAAATTTTGTTCAAACTGATTACCTCTGCACGGTTGTTATTATTATTATTTGTATTTTTTCACAGACAATAAGTCAAGCATTGCAAACTGCACGGGAGCATCTCACGAGATCTCTGCTCAAGTAATCTGCTTACACTTGTACAAGAGAGAGAATGTGAACATGATTTCTGATTTTATATTCCATTTTCTGGTTACATTGGTTGACAACCCGTCTGTTTTTCTTAATTTCAGCGGATGATGACGCCTTTTGGCCCTTCAAAAGCTCTATCTTGTCGAAAAGCTGACTTTAAAAAAAAAAATCATTCTCGTAATTTTTTTGTTTTGTTGTGGTGGACTATAGATTTGGACTTGACATGAGAAACTGATGGAGTTGAGATAGTTTGTTATAGGATTTATTGATTGCAGTCTGATCAGTTGAGAAAGTTCCTTGAGATTTGGACATCAAATTAGAAACACATCATTAATGCGTTTCTTTGGTAGAAAAGGAAAGGAGAAGTGAGAAAATAAATTTTCTTTCACTTTTTTTTTTCATTTGGTTAGCAGAAAAGTTATGAAAAACTAGTCTTCAAATTTTCTTGCAGGGAAAACTTTTTCACAAAATACATCCTACAAAGTACCTAGGATCTTGCAAGAAAGTTCAAGGAAACTTGGTATATTATGATGTAAATTATTATTATTGTTATTATATCTACTTCTAAAATATTTGTACAAAATTATTTATAATAATACACTGTTAATTAATATTTTTGTGAATTAAATGTTCATAATTTTTATTTCATATATAGTATTTTTTATTTATTTCATATTTAGTAATTTTTGAGTCAAATGGATGTTTATTATATAAATCATAATATTTGGTAATTGAAATAAGAAATATATTATACTTTTATTTATTGTAAAATTATAACTATATATGAGTGTATGTATATAATTTTTGTTTTTTTTTTATTATTATTTTTTTCTGGTTTTCTAGTTAATCAAACACACAAGAAAACAACTTTTCTTTTCCTTTCGTTTACTTCACTTTTTCGGGAATCATTTTCTCGTATAACTTTCCTAACAATCAGACGGATTCTACAAGAATCAATGGAGGGTATTTTGACTATGCAGTGCGAATTCAACAATTATTATTCTGGGTTTATGCTCATAATAACCGGATTTTGCAATTAAGATTAGTGTAAAAGTGGGTTTAGTGTGACATTTACAATAGTTGTGAAAAAATAACGCTTTAATAGCAGTGTAAAACCAAATGACAGCTCAACACAGTGCACTATGAAGGTGTAAAATATGCGTTGATTTTACACCGTCACATCATCTCTCTCATCTAAAATTTTAAAATGATATCTTTTATTCTACATATTCGATTATTATAAAAATTATATTTTAAAAAAACATTTTTCGAGATCTATCAAATAAGATTCATATTCAATATGCATCTTTTATTTATTTATAATTAACTTTTACTTATGTTACATGTTTTAGTGTATTATTGGGTTTTTCAATTTGTACACTTTAAAAGTTGAATGGAAATCATTAGAGTGCAAAACAAGATGGTGTATAATTTTAATGTAAAATTTAATTTACACATAGCATTTACACTAAAATTATACACTACTGTTAGGGATGCTCTTAGGAGGGCATTAGCAGGGACGAAACTATCTTTGGGGCAGAGGGGTGCTATGGCCATTCTTTATCCCAATCGTTCTTATTTCACATAATTGCATTTATAAGCACTATTACATTTTAAGTTCAAAACTAAGGGCCTCCTAACATTTTTGTTATTTTTCATTCAAAATGTGTTGCTACCTATATCATTGTGGCAATGTAACTTAAGGTCTCTCTCCATGTACACACATGTATTGTTGCCTATATCATTATGGGAATGTAAATTAAGGTCTATCTCCTCAGTGGCGGATCCAGGATTTGAAGTGAAGTGGGGCGTATTTTTTTGACGAAGCCCGGGGGTTCGGGAGCGGGAGCTCTTGAGGCAATTTTTTTTTGGGTTGCTTTTACTTATATTTTTGCAAATTTTACCCTAAAAATGTTGAGGTATTAATTTACTAAATTTGAATTCCTAAATTTTTCAGTTTCAGATGCGGTTGAACCTCAGTTTCGGATACGGTTGGTGTGTTGTCTTTTCTTTTTCGTTTAAAAAATTTCTCCACTGACTTCCTATATTTAGAACAAATTTAATTTAATTTCAGACTAATAGATTCACACGAACTTTAATTTCATTTTAGACTAATTTTACATTATAAATTAAATTTCACACTAATAGATTCTAGGGATTTTAATTTTAATATTAATTATAAATTTAAACACATATAAACAAAAACACATTTTATTTTGCTAAACAAAAACATGTCTCTATCTCTATGAACAAATTCATATAAATAAACATATAAACAAACACAAAATATATACAAATTCATATAAATAATAAACTGTTTATAAAAAAAAGAAGAGAATAGGTTATAAGATTTGAGAGATGAACGTTTAAGGTATTTTTTTTAATTTTTATTTTTTAATTTATTACACATTTCCTCCTCATCTTTGAATATAATTAGAAGTAACCTCCAAGTTTAATTTTTTACCAAAAAATCCCTAATTTTTTTTAAAAGTTGAACTGGGGCAGCCGACCCTCTTTGGCCAGGGCTGGATCCGCCCCTGTGTCTCCTCATATACACACATGTATTGCCAGTTTCTTCTTATATTTAGTCTATATTAATACTTAAGTTTCGATATATTTGCAAATGAACATTTTTCTTTGATTTTGTGTTTTAATTGCATATCTAATTTTTTTAGGGATAATTATATTTAGGTCCCATTTGTCGGGTCAATATGCTAATAAGTCCTATTGACTTTTCAATAATTCCATAGGTCCTATTCCAACTTTTTAGGGAATTTTTTCACAATTTTACCCTTTTATAACTAATCATCAGTAACTTCCTTTAGAAAGTTACATAAGTGGTTGGACTTTTTTTTTAATCTTTAAATGATCATAACTTTTGATTCACAAATCCGTTTTTCGCAAAATTACTATTTTTGAAATCTGCTTGACGAGATCTATCAAACAAGATCCATGAAGGCTATAAAATTCCAAAGAAAAAAATTTACACAAACAGTAAACTTTACTGTATGCACTAGAATATGAAATAGTTTTATATATGTGACAATGTCACAAACAGATAGTAACATTTACTGTGGTAATACTACACAGAATATATATATATATATATATATATATATATATATATATATATATATATATATATATATATATAAGAGAAGGCTCACCTATATCATGCTCTATACATCACCCATGCATCACGCCTAATTCTGGGCCCTAAAAAACTTTTTTTTTCAAATTTATATTTTTCCCTTGAAATTAACCTCCCAATCAACCCATATGCAAAAAATTAGGTCAAAATACATTTTGTAGCTATTTTTAAAAAATCCACAAAAACCTGCTAAAAATACCTTATTTTTAAGGGTCTGCGCCAGCAATTTTTTGTGGATTTTATAAAAATAGCTGCAAAATGTATTTTGACCTAATTTTTTGCATATGGGTTTATTGGAAGGTTAATTTCAAGGAAAAAATATAAAATTTGAAAAAAAAGTTTTCAAGGGCCTAGAATTAGTTGTGATGTACGGTGTGATGTATAGTGCATGATGTAGGTGAGCCTCCCCCTCTCTCTCTCTCTCTCTCTCTATATATATATATATATATATATATATATATATATATATATATATATATACACATCCGGTGGATCCAAACCCTCTTTTTTCAAAAATACCTTATATTTAAAGGTTCACGCTAACGACATCCAATCCTTACCATCATTGTTGGAGCTTCAACGACCTTCGTCAGAGCTCCGATTTGGGGTGGGTAAGGGTGACATTTGGTGCCGCTGGCGCGGACCTTTGAAAATAAGAGACTTTTGAATAAATGGGCTTTGGATCCACCGGAGTATCATGGGGTGCCGCTGGCGCGGACCTTTGAAAATAAGATTGGATAAATGGGATCGGGATCATCTGGAGTGCCAATTTGGGGTGAATAGGGGTGGCACAGAACTTTAAAAATAGGAGCATATATATATATATATATATATATATATAGTTTGTAAAAATGTCATAGATATTAAACTTTATTGTATACACCAGAAAATAAAATAGTTTCATATTTGTGACATTTTCACAAACAATAAAATTTATTATGATAATATTTTTATGAAATAGTTTTATATATATAACATTTTCACAAACAGTAACATTTACTGAGTTAATATTACATAATATATAAATATATATATATATATATATATATATATATATATATACACACATGGTAGATCCAAACCACTATTTTTTTTTTAAATTACTATATTTTTAAATGTTTACGCTGGCGACATTCAATCCCCACCACTACCCACACCCATTGTCGGAGCTTCAACGACTTTCATCAGAGCTATGATTTGGGTTGGTAGTAGTGGCATAGGGTGCCGCTGGCGCGGACCTCTGAAATTAAGAGAATATTAGATAAATGGGGTTTGGATCCACCGGAGCTCTGATTTGGGGTGAGTAAGGGTGGCATTGAGTTAGGTTTATATCTATAACATTTTCACAAGCATTAACATTTACTGTGTTCATATAACACAGTATATATATATATATATATCCAAACCTCTTTTTTCTGATATTATCTTATTTTTAAGGCTCCGCGTCAGCGGCATCCAATCCCCACCACCACCCACCCCCTTTATCGGAGCTCCAACAACCTTCATCAGAGCTCTGATTTGAGGTGGCATGGGATGCCGATGTAACATTTTTACAAACAGTAACATTTATTATTTGTTAAAATATTACATATATAAACCTAATCCAATGCTACCCCTACTCACCGCAAACTGGAGCGCCGGTGTATCCAAACCCCATTTATCCAATATTCTCTTATTTCCTAAGGTCCGCGCCAGCGGCACTCCATGTCACCCCAAATCAGAACTCTGATGAAGGTTCTTGGAGCTCCGACAATTGGGGTTGGTGGTGGTGGGGATTAGATACCGCTAGCGCGGGCCGTTAAAAATAAGACAATATCAGGAAAAAGAGGTTTGGATCCACCGTATATATATATATATATATATATATATATATATATATATATATATATATATATATATATACACTTTGTTATAACACAGTAAATGTTAACGTTTGTAAAAATGTTATAGATATAAACCTAACCTAATGTCACCCCTACTCACCCCAAATCTGAGCGCAAGTGGATCCAAACTCCATTTATCTAATATTTTCTTAATTTCAGAGGTCCGCGCCAGCGGCACCCTATGCCACTACTACCTACCCAAATCATAGCTCTGATGAAAGCC
Organism: Sambucus nigra; assembly: GCA_949130495.1. Taxonomy (NCBI): domain Eukaryota; kingdom Viridiplantae; phylum Streptophyta; class Magnoliopsida; order Dipsacales; family Adoxaceae; genus Sambucus; species Sambucus nigra. The sequence continues at coordinate 238,893,793 of OX422222.1, forward strand.
GTTGAAACTTCGACAATGGGGGTGGGTAGTGGTGGGGATTGAATGTCGCTAGCGTAAACCTTTAAAAATATGGTAATTTAAAAAAAAAAGAGGTTTGGATCTACCGTGTATATATATATATATATATATATATATATATATATATATATATATATTATGTAACATTAACTCAGTAAATGTTACTGTTTGTGAAAATGTTATATATATATATTGTGTAATATTAACTTAGTAAATCTTACTGTTTGTGAAAATGTTATATATATAAAACTATTTCATAAATATATTATCACAGTAAATGTTATTGTTTGTGAAAATGTCACAAATATAAAAACTATTTCATTTTCTGGTGTATACAATAAAGTTTAATATCTATGCCATTTTTACAAACTATATATATATATATATATATATATATATATATATATATATATATATATATATATATATATATATATATATATATATATATATATAAATATATTCTGTAATATTAACTCAGTAAATGTTACTGTTTGTGAAAATGTTATATATATATTGTGTAATATTAACTCAGTAAATGTTACTGTTTGTGAAAATGTTATATATATAAAACTATTTCATAAATATTGTAGGAGGGTAGTGAGACTGGGGTCTATGAATAACTGGAAAGGGTGAGGCGTGACCCGCTCCAATGGACGCTGCCTGCAAGGTCTTCAAGGTCTCCTGGTGGAACTTCTGAAGAAAACTTCTCCTTCTGGTAACAATGGAACTCAACCTTCAACTCACTCCCTGCAAGAAGATGAACTTTCACAGCAAAATAGTAATTTTCTCAAGGGAAACACCTGAGAGTGATGGCTGTCAGTGGGGAGTGAAGAAACAAGGCACTCAGCACTAAGAGAATGAGCAGGGAGAGAATACTAGGTAGGTCTGGTGATATTTTAGCAGAGTAACAGTGCAATTTCTATTGTCTCTCTCTTCACCTTGCCCAGAGGTCTATTTATACTGGGGCGTTAGGGGTGAGTGGCATTTTTGGGAGCCAAAATTGAGAGAGTTGGTGGGGAACAATGTCTGAAGTGTACCATTTGTCCCTACCTGTGGCAGCCTGCCTGTCCCCTCTGCAGGCGCCACCTGACGCCGACCAAAGGTCAAAAAGCACATATGTACCCTAACGGAGACAAAATATCAGATTTGGTAATTATCTTTTGAAACGGTAACTTGTGGTGCAATTTCACAAATCTTGAGAGAGGAGACCTTAAGGACTCCTTTCCTCTAAAAAATGTTGTTTTTCTTGAGAGGGACCTTGAGGACCCCCTCTTCTGGAAAATTCATTTTCTTGTAAAGAGTTTATTTCTTGTGAGTAGCCAGCTCTTTGGCTGCTCACTTCACTTGTGACCAAGTGTGCAGTGTGTGTAGTCTCGAGTGACTTATGGGTCTTTTTACTAGTATTCTCTCAATCCTATAGTGCTAAGTGGTTGAGCTTGCTCAACATACCTTGTCCCTCAGCCGCCAAGCCAAAACTCCCAGGAGGTCCCAACGCGCCTGTTCGAGCCCTGCTTGCTCGACTAGGCAACCTGTACAAGAAAGTAAAGTGTTAGTGCTATTGTTAATTTAGAGACGGATGTTTCATGATGATGAGTTGTTCGTGATAGCTACTCCCTCAATATGAGTTTCTGTCGAAACCCTTGTAGCAGCACCTCTCGAATAACATTTCCGCAGTGACCCTTGCAGTAGCGCCGAGCCTTGCAGTGACGCTGATTCTCTCGACTGTCATTACTGCGGTGACCCTTACAGCGACGCTGACCCTTGCAGTGGTACTTCTTAATTTTGGATTTCTGTGGTGACCCTCGCGGGCACCTCTCGAACGTTATTGCTGTAGTGACTCAGACATTGTAGTGGCGCTGACCCTTGCAGCGACGCTGGTACTTGAAACGACGCCGACACTTGCAGCGGCGCTGGTACTTGAAACGGCGCCGACACTTGCAGTGGCGCGGAAGATTGCGGCGGCGCTCACACTTGCAGCGACGCTGGCACTTGAAGCGGCGCTGACCCTTGCAGCGGCGTAGACACTTGCAGCGGCGCAGACACTTGAAATGGCGCTGGCACTTGAAGCGGCGCCGACACTTGCGGCAGCGCTGACCTTTGCAATGGCGCAGACACTTGCAGCGACGCTGGCACTTGAAGTAACACCGACCCTTGCGGTGGTGCAGACACTTGCAGCGGCGCTGGTACTTGAAACGGCACCGCCCCTTGCAGCGACGCTGGCACTTGAAGTGGCACTGACCCTTGCAGCGGCGTAGACACTTGCAGCGGCGCAGACGCTTGAAGCGGCGCTGGCACTTGAAGTGGCGCCGACACTTGCAGCGGCGCTGACCCTTGCAATGGCGCAGATACTTGCAGCGGCGCTGCCTTTTGAAGCGGAACCTACCCTTGCGGCGGCGCGGACACTTGCAGTGGCGTTGGCACTTGCAGCGGCGCTGACAGTTGCAGCGGCGCTAACATTTGAAGCGGCGCTGACCCTTGCAGCGGCGTAGACACTTGCAGCGGCGCCGACACTTGCAGCGGCGCAGGCACTTGAAGTGGCGTCGACACTTGCAGCGGCGCTGACCCTTGCAATGGCGCAGATACTTGCAGCGGCGCTGGCACTTGAAGCGGCACCGACCCTTGCGGCGACGCGGACACTTGCAGTGGCGCCGGCACTTGCAGCGGCGCTGACACTTGCAGCGGCGCTGGCATTTGAAGCGGCGCTGACCCTTGCAGCGGCGTAGACACTTGCAGCGGCGCTGACACTTGCAGCGGCGCAGGCACTTGAAGTGGCGCCGACACTTGCGGCGGCGCTGACCCTTGCGATGGCTTTTGGACTCCTGGGTGACCCTCGCGGGCACCTCTCGGATGTCATTAATAAAAAAATCATTTTTATTTTATTTTGCTTTTTTATTGATAGACACCCATCTACATTAGCCCCTCGTGCAAAGATTTTTTGGTTGGGTAGACTAAAAAAACTTTGTACGCTATAAATATGATTTCAACAATTATATATATATATATATATATATATATATATATATATATATATATATATATATATATATATATTCTGAGGGACCCTAGGATCATTAACTGCGATGTCCCTTTATCCGAGGTTTTTAATTTTTTTTGAGAACCCACGCGTCAGTGTGGGAACTGTCATCTCGCCATTTGGGAAAAAAAAGGTCATCACTTTTTTGCCTTCCTGCACGTTTTCCCATTTTGATGCAAAAACACAAGCCCCTTTTCTTGGGCTCCTTCATCTTCTTCAAAAAACATAAGACACCTTTGGATTTGTAGTGAGAGAGAGTGAGAGAAAGGGATTTTTAAAACACCATAGCCTCCCATTTTGCTTTAGCTTTTTTCTTTCAATACCCCAACCTCCCATTCATGTATTCTAACATAACAAATGCTTCTTCAAATGTAAACACCCCTAAAGCACCCATGGCTCTAAACTCTATGCCTTCTTCCTCGTCTGTTCCGAACGCTCCAATCGTCGTTATTGCTATCGTCGGTGTCCCCTGGTCTCATTCGACCTGTGGCGTTGACTCTTCGTCCGCGATACCCGCCTCTTCGAATTTTGGGTCGAGAACCCTCGTGGGTTCCTCGCCCTTCCACTTGGCGTATACGGATTTTTGTTTGGGTTCTTTCGTAGGAAGGGGCGTCTCGACCGAGGCTCCGCTGACGGCGGGGGGTGTCTCGAGCGTGGGGTTAAGTTTTTTGGTTGAGACAGTTGCTGACAAAGGTTCCTCCGTAGGAAAGGGTATCTCGACCGAGGCTCCGCTGATGACGGGGGGTGTCTCGAGCGTGGGGTTGAGTTTTTTGGTTGAGACAACTGCCGACAAGGGTTCCTCTGTAGGAAGGGGTATCTCGACCGAGCCTCCGCGCGGGGGGTGTCTCGACCGACTGTGTTCTGCACAGGGAACAGGGTGTCTCGTCCAATCCGGGCGTGGGTTTGAATTTTTTTGTTGAGACAGTTGCCGACAAGGGTTCCTCACGAGTGGACCCTCCATACGAGGGTCTCTCGCCCCATTCAAGACATTGCGACGTTAATGTCTTTCAGCGAGACTTGTCTCGCCCCATTCAAGACTTCGCGCTCTCGGAGTTCGCACCTCAGGATTCCTCGCCTGTTATTTTTACACATGAGGGTCTCTCGCCCTGTGATGAGTTTTTCTAGAGGTTCCTCGCGTGACGATGTCTCTTTTATAGGTATCTCGATACATCACGACGTTGGCAGTGGCTCCTCGCGCGCTGGCGTAAATACGAGGAATACTTCGCCGAGTCGGTCTATGGTTGGGGGTGTCTCGGCGTATGTTGGCGCTGACGGGGGTATCTCGACCCTGGATGTCTCGACGCCCATGATTTTTTTTGAAGAAGGGGTTTCGGCCCATGACAGTATGATGACCTCTCGTCAGTGGCCGGGGGTCTCGCGACCCGGCATCGCGTCTACGGGTCCCTCGTTGTTATAAGGGGGTGTCTCGACACGTGTCTGTGCTGACGGGGGTATCTCGACCTCGGGTGTCTCGACGCCCATGATTCTTGCGGGGGCTTCCACTTCCACTTCTTTTTTTGCGACAGGGGACATCCAGGGTCCCTCGCTCGGAGTTCCTACTAGGATGAGTTCTTTTCTTGAGCCAATGGCTCTTGGTGGTTCATCAGCTACGCCATCCTCTTCTCAGGCATGGAAGGACTATATGCACATTCGCCAAGGGCGAGACTTTGGTATTTATCGTCGCGCTCCTTTTTTTGGTCCTGCTGACAGTTTCATGACTTCACTTTCTGATTTTGGGGATAAATTTTCGGGTGCTGTTCTCGAACGTTCTCATGTGGGGTTAAGTGAGTCTGCTGACCTCCCTACTATTTCTTCGTATTCCGTTCTTCGAGTCCGAGTTGACCGTGGTGACTTTCCTTATTCCAATGTTGAAGTTAAAACCCCGGGTGGACCCACAGAGGAGTGGGCCAACTGGGTTGATCATGTTCTGAACGTTCCTGATTATGTGGCTATTCTTAGGGAGGTGGGACTCTTTACCGCTGTCAGCAGCCTGAAGTCCTGCACCATATTTAAGCATGGTTCTTCGCTCAATCTTTTATTGTCTCGGTGGAGTATGGAGTCTCACACCTTTGTTACAGGCTGGGGGGAATTTACCCTTACCCTAGAAGATGTATGTGAATTGTACGCCCTTCCTTTCTTTGGGCAACAGGTCTTTTCTGATGACTGCGAGGACTCCCTAGAGCAGGAGATGGTGGGGGAGTTACGGTCAGCTCTCGGAGAGTGCTCTAGGTGTGTGGCCACAAATATAACTGGTCATTCCAAGCATTCCTTTGCCAAATGGCAAAGATACTGGTTCAGATACTTTGAGCAGTTGCAGAAGGGGGAGACTTCATGTGTAGCCCCCAAATCCTAGGATGGTCCTAAGCTCCACTCTCCTGCACATTTAGCCGCTTTCCTTGTTACATTTCTGACTCGGTTCCTTCTACCAGGTAAGCCCGAAGACTGTCCTCGCAAACTTCTTTTGGATTAGCTGTACGATTGTCTCGCGGTAGGTCGGTACCCATGGCTGCCCTGACCTTAGGTTCTCTTTACACCTGGATGGACCGAGCACACATAGATGTAGAGAGGTCTTGCGGTCGGTATGATGTTGCTAATCATGCCAATGCCCCTCTCTTGATGGCCTTTTTGTTTGAGCATTTCCCCCACTTTACTTCAGGGGCTCACGCTTGTCATAGTGACGCTGTGAGACTTCTCCGGTGGCATAAGAGAACTCCCAAGCAATATTTGGGAATGTTGATTGATGATATCAAGGAGTTTCAGTTTCGGCCTTATACCAGGCGCCCTGAGGGAACTTTCAGCTGGCTTTCTTTCCCTGGCGATGGCGGGACCTTCTATTGCCCTTCAGCAGTGGGGTCGATTTCCACGTGTCCTTATATTAATGTGGTGACGATGCTCTTACCATGTCACCTCCCTTCTTGGACCGAGTTAGGTCCGTGTGCTGAATCTTATCATTCCGAGAGGGCAAGATGACAGTTCGGCTATGATCAGGGCGTTCACACCCCTCCTCTTCCTACCTACAGCAGTCATTCCGAGGCATTTTCAGAGGCGTGTGCTGGCTTTACTCTTTAGGGATTATTCCATAGGGTCAGTGGTTTGGGTGGCCTCTATGTGCCTCCCTGCGATTATCATCCTTCATTTACTTCGTCTTGGTTCCTTCTTTGGCAGCAGCAGGTCCGTCTTATCCAAGAATGTGTAGTTGGCCCCCCTCATGAGACTAATCCCATTAAATACACCAGAGCTCAGTTTTTGGTCAGGCGGACGCAAAAATATCCTTGGTTTCTCAGCACCACCTCCACGCCACCCTTGGAGCAGGCCATTCCCATTTTAGTGAAACCTCTCATTGACGAGTTACTTCCGTCTCCACCGACTGAGCTTCCCCCTGTGAAGTCTAGAAGCCAACCAAAAAGCAGAGGGAAGGCGAGCACCTCCACTACGAGCAAAAGGAAACACCCTGACGCCGATGTATCCAATTTTGTTCCTGCTACTACTGCTTCTCCTCTTTCTTCTCCTGTGAGGACCCGGGCTGCGAAGAAAAAGAAGGGAGGTGCCGCTGGCATGGCTGCTTCCTCTACAGCGGATCAAGAGTCTGATACTGGCAATCTTGGGGCGGGGGAGGCTTCCCAAGTAGTGAGAGGGAAAGGCTACTCCTCACCGAGCCTTGCTTCCCAGGAGGGGCGGGTCGCTTCTATTCCCATTGCGGAAGGTACTATATCACGACATTCTTTACTTAGTGGAACTAGTTCTCTCGGAGTTTCTTTATCTCCCTCCCCTTCATTGGATGAGGAACTAGTTGATTATGGAAGCACCCCTTCCTATGACGACCATAGTTCTTCTTCGGGTGATATGGGCGGACTGGGTTTCCATAGCGAAAGCACTACTGACACTTATGCTTTGTTATCAGTCTCCAGAGAGTCTTCTAGTGATGATGAGGCATCCCATTCTCCTTGGGGGTTAGCCCCACCCATCTCCCTTATAGACAGACTACGCGCCCTGCTACTGTAAGCGTTCCCCCTTTACTTGTCTATCTTTTTTTGCATATGATTTTCTTTCTTCCCCTCATTATTTTTTTTATTTGTTAATTAAAGCATTATGTCATATTTGTGCAGGTCATTCCCGTAGAGACAAGTAGTTCTCCTCTTCCCCCACTATGACCGACGCCTTTTCAGCGGGAGAGGAACTCCATGCTCATTTCTTTCCGAGGTCTTTTTAGAGAGGTTTGCTGTCTCCTTAATTCTTTTACCATCTGTTGTAATTTATTCGTCTTCTAACTACCTTTTGGTTGTGTACACTGTCATTTCCCCACAGATTTCATCTGTGCACTTTACCGTCACCAAGACCACCCTTGTGGCTTCCCCTTCTCCTCAGGTATGCCTCGCTATTCTCAAAACTTTCATTGTGCCATTTTCTCTTTTACTTCTTCCTGTTATTTACCCATTTATCATGTGTAGAGGGTTGTGTCTTCTGGCGTTGTCACCTCTTCTTCTCTTGTCTCGGCGGTGGGCACTTCTGCAGCTGAGCCCCTGGAGGCCTCTTCATCTGAGGTACGCATTTTTACTTTTGAATATTTGTTTCTTTTTTAATAGGAGTCCTAATGTCTCTTGGACTTTCTTCTCAGGGAGGGGCTCCTCCCTTGCCTGGCGTTACCACCCCGGGTTTATCCTCTTTAGGGAGAATTTCTATCCCTAGGGTCCGTGTATCTATGGACGGTAGGCCTTTGGTTCAGGCGATCTCTCGTGGCCCGATATTTATTGTGGCTTCAACCAGCAAGCCTACACTTCAAGTCAGGACTTTCCGCTGAAGCATGGAATCTCTTTCTCCTCGATCATGCGATTAATAACATACTTTCATTCTTTGCAGGCTATCAGCACAGCCCCTACTGCACTGACCGTCCTTTTTCGCGCTTCCCCTTTGGACGGGGTTCAGGTACTCTCTTATTTTCTTGGTTCTATATTTCTTATCTATCCAGCCTGTACTTATCGTAGCCCTCTTTTACTTTGTCGCAGTTATCCCTTGGCGCTGTTTCGAGTTCGGCTCCTGCTACTGTCTCTTCAGCAACCTCTATACATGGGCTAGTTTGTCCTATTATCGTGCCCCTTCAGGTAGGTGTCTCTGTGGTGCTTTTTTAGGAGTTTCCCTCTCCCTTTTTTTTAATTGAAGTATTCATCATTCATGGAATAACTAATTTGTTACCTCTGGCCCTTTCTTGTCACTCGCAGCCTCGCCTACACCTCTCGCCCTCCGTCGCTGAGATTGTTCTTTCGGAAGTGCCTGAGGTTGAGGTAGCTTCTTCACTGGTCGCTGAGACAACCCCTCATGGAGCATCGATCAGTGTTGCTGCCCCTATGGGAGCCCCTGCTCCTCCTTCTATGACCGTTACGAAGGGCATTATTCAGGTACCGTGTATAAGAGTATCTACTTCTCTCGTGTATTCTTATGTCTATATTATTTTGTTTAGATTGCGCAAGCATTCCACTCTTCACCTTTATTGCATTGTATCCAGGTGAGCGAGGTCGCTCTGATGACTAAGGAGCCGGATGAAGTTGCTCCAATACTTGTGGAGTTAGAGAATGAGATGGCTACGAGAGAGGTATTAAACTAGCATACTCTCTTTTTACTATTTCCCTTCTTTTCTTCTTGCGTGTACTGTGCAAGCGTTCTCATTTCCCCTTTATTTGATTGTTTCCAGGTGTATGAAAGTACTCCGTTGACTGTGGAGTCTGGTAGTGGGGCAACTGCGAGAGAGGTATTAGACGGGCATACCCTCTCTTTTTACTATTCCCCTCTTCTCTTCTTGCGTATACTGTGCAAGCATTCTCATTTCACCCTTGTCTCATTATTTCCAGGTGCATGAGAGTATTCCGTTGACTGTGGAGTCTGGCAGTGGGGCAATTGCGAGAGAGGTATTAGACTGGCATACCCTCTCTTTTTACTATTCCCCTCTTTTCTTCTTCCGTATACTGTGCAAGCATTCTCATTTCACCCTTGTCTCATTGTTTCCAGGTGCATGAGAGTACTCCGATGACTGTGGAGTCTGGCAGTGGGGCAACTGCAAGAGAGGTATTAAGCTAGCATACCCCCTCTTTTTACTATTCCCCTCTTTTTCTTCTTGCGTATACCGTGCAAGCATTCTCATTTCACCCTTGTCTCATTATTTACAGGTGCACGAGAGTACTCCGATGACTGTGGAGACTGGTAGTAGGGCGACTGTGGAGGGAGATCATAGTTCTGAGTTCACTCCTTTGGTCGGTGACGCTAATTCTGGTGGGGAGTCTTCTTTCCTTCCTTCTGAGGCGGGGTCTCGCCACTCCGATGGCGATGATGAAGCAGAGGATGCTGCGACTATTTCTAGTAGGCTATGGTGTGAGGAGTTACCACGCCGATTCAGGGTACATGAGCGTCAGCTCTTGGATCTCATCTTGGAGCACTATCCCGAGACGTTCACTTCTCAGAGTATACTTCAGGTTGACAGTCTTACGGCCTTCAACCTGAGGGCTCTTGCCAGCCATGTTCATGAGTTCTTGGCTACCTCCCCTGTTAAGCTGACTAGCTCTTCTATTTTGCTATTCTTGGATGCTCTCCGCGACTTACAGCAATTCTATCATTTTCGTTTGGATTGGCTTGACGCAGGGGTTCGCCCCTTTCTGAGTGTTCCTTTTCAAAAGATAGTGAGGTTTCACACTTCCCGACAGTCTAGGGTTGAGCAACGGCACACTGAGGCTACGAGGATCCGGAATCAGATCGCCCTACTGCAGGTGAAGCTTGCCAAACTCGAGTCTGGCGATGAGGAGGATGAGGCTAAATTCGTCAGGTTGGAGGAAGAGTTTCTGCGGGAGGCTGGTCTGTCATATGCTGGCGCCATCGCGCGTGATGATTTATTTTTTGTGGTTTCTAGCAGATAGGCTACTTCTTGCTTTGTAGTGCTCAGAATTCTATGTGTACATCACTTATCATTCCTGTATGAGACACTTTGTTTCTTCTGCACTTTCTTTTTCCTTTGTTCTCCCTTTATACTGTGGGTGTTCGTTTTATATGACTTGCTCTAATTTCTGTGAGCATTTAGTCTACTGGTGGCTACCCCATATATTGCGGGGTATTTGCATTGATATGAAAAGTTATGTATTATCATATTGTATATATTTTTTGAAAATGCACCTCTTGTAGCTGTGAGGTGTTGGAATGTGACTTTCTTAGGTTGCCCCTTCCGTCCGTGGGGGTATTCCTGCATATTACTGCTTATAGTCGTAGAGGCTAGGTTGGAGAGGAGGGTGACCCCTGCCCCTTTCCGAAAGCCTGATTTTATTATAAAAAACTGTATTAATTTATGTCTGGGGGACTTTGCTCAGTATACTTTCTCTTAGGATGGACTTACCTCCCAAGTGTAGTGAGCAAAGTTCCTGATCCTTTTTTTTGTACTCTCTTCTAACTTAATAGGGAGTGTATATGTATGTATAAATGAGCAAGCAAAGCAAATGTCAACCATGATCAAAAGTGTTGCTATTTCATTTCTTTACCTTTGTGTGCTGTTTACAGTGTAGTATTGCTCTTAAAAAAAAATTTACAAAAAAATTTCCTGGTATAGGAGCAATCCTCGAAATCCATTACAGACATGCAAAACACAAACAAAACTTATTAGCTGTTACTAAGCATAGTACCTCTTCAGCCACTTGCAGTTGATGGACTGGAGACAATCACTCTCTGGTTCTGATATTTGGCAGTAGCCCGACTTCCCCACTCCTCTGACAAAAAAAGGGCCTTCCCAGTTAGGTTTGAATTTTGATGCCGACATGCTACGGAGATGGTGAGTTGATGCTCGCAGGACTAAATCTCCCACCTGGAATTCTCTAGGCTTAACCAAGTTTTCGTAGGCCCTGGACAGTTGCTGAGTGTAGACTTTGAAATTCTCTCTTGCCTTTTCTCTGTGCTCGTCCAGCGCCTCCAGTTGCACGTGCCTTGGGTCTGGGATGAGCCCATTACTAAGAGAAATTCTGGCTGAAGGTACCGCTAGTTCCACTGGTAGGACAACTTCGGTCCCATATACTAGAGAGAAGGGAGTGAACCCTGTTGGCTTTCTTTTTGAAGTACGGTAAGCCCATAACACCATAGGAAACTTCTCATCCCATGCTCCCGACATGTCTTCTAGCATTTTCTTCAAAATATTTATCAGGGTCTTATTAGTAGCTTCTGCTTGGTCATTTCCCTTGGGGTAGGATATAGTTGAGCTATTATGCACAATCTTATACTTGTCCGTGAGAAGGGCCATCTCTTTGCATACAGATTGCTTCCCATTATCCGTTAGGATCACTTTGGGTATACCGAACCTACATATGATATACTCCTTTATAAACTGGGTTACCACTTGGGCGGTGACTCTCCTTAAAGGAATGGCCTCCGCCCATTTGGTGTACAATTCTGTAGCCACAATGATAAAAGCCTTGCCGTGAGATGCTGGGGCGATCTTTCCCACCAGGTCGAACGCCCATGTGTTGAAGGGATAGGGGGCTGCCAAGCTTTGTAGACTGACGGAGGGAGTGTGCACCATGCTTCCATGCACCTAGCATGCTCTACACTTTTTCACATATCCAATGGAGTCAGCCTCCATGGTCGACCAGTAGTATCCCAGCGTCATCAGTTGATCTACAGCTTGGCGCCTCCCATGTGGGAGGGCTCATGAGCTTCTTTCAGCACCCTTTCCACTTCCTCTTTGGCTACGCACCTTAGTGCCTTCTCATTGTACCCTTTCCTATATAACTCTCCTTTGACCAAGTAGAAACGGGCTATCCTTTTTCTAAGGTAAATTTCACCCGCTCTCTCGGCGGGCAGCTCCCCATCTTTTAGATATGCTAGGTACGGTTGTCTCCAATCTTCAAAGGCTTCCACGAAGTTAGCCTCCGTCAGCTGGTCAAAATTAGCTTGGCACTTTAAACAACTTTGTTGCAAGCTAGCCACTTCTACGCTCATGGCGGGCCAATAATACCCGCTTCGCTGCAGTCGTCTGTAAAGGGGGATATCCGTATCTCCGCAGTGCTTCTGGTGCATTTCTATTAACCTCTCCTTGGCTTCTTGCTCCCCTACGCACCTTGTCAGAAATCCTCCAGGACTCTTGAAGTAGAGAGTTCCCTGCAGCACATGATAGTTGGCTAACTCTAATATTTTCATTGTCCCTTCCCTGGTTTTAAGTTGCTTCTCTACCAGACGCCTCCAATCTTTCGGCTCGTTACTTGGGAATAAGGACTTTACGGTGGTGGGTACCGTTCTTCACCTCACTGTGATGGTTGCTTCTGACTCCTCCATGTCCAACTTTTGTGCTATGGTGGCGAGCGCGTCAGGGTGTCTGTTCATCGTTCGCGCCTGCCTCTCCACAGTTACTTCTAAGAACTGTCCCAACAGTCTTTGGATGATGTGTCTGTACGACGCTAAGTTGGCATGTTTAAGGGAAAACTCTCCATTGACCTGCCTTACTACCAGATTGGAGTCCCCTTATATACACAGTACCCTGATCCCTCTTCTGAGTGCTTCTAACATCCCTAGAATGAGGGCTTCGTACTCAGCTTCATTATTTGAGCATTTAAAATCTAACTTGAAAGAGAGGGTAATCTTCTCCTTCCAATCTGACAGTATGACGCCGACTCCACCTGTTCCTTGAGCACTGGAACCATCAAACTCCATAAGCCACTTCTTCACCTCCTCCGCCATGCATGCTTGGAAACTTTCTCCGGGCAGTTCTTCACTAGGTGGTTCAAAAACCCCACTCGGGAAGTGGGCTAGCAGATCTGCCACTGCCTGGCTTTTAATGGCTTTAGGCACTACGCATTTTAGATCGTATTCTGACAAGATCAAAAACCACCTTGCTGCTCGTCCCACGAGTATAGTCCGCGCGAGGAGGTACTTGATGGGATTACACTTGGTGACTATGTGAACGGTGAAGGTTAGAAGATAGTGTCTCAACTTCTGGGCTACAAATACCAGCGCCAGGCAGTGCCTCTCAACGCTGGTGTACCTCGATTCTGTTACGGATATTACTCTCGATAGGTAGTAGACCGGCTTTTCCACTCCTTCCTTCTCTTGCGCCAAGAGGGCCCCTATCGACCTCTCTGTAGAAGTAAGGTAGAGCAGCAGCGACGCTCCGGCTTCGGGGGGAATCATCGTGGAAGGAGAGGCTAGGATTCCTTTAATCTTTTCGAACGCACTCTCTTCTTGCCTCTCTCCCAAAACCCACTTGGCTTTGTCTTTTAGTAGAGGTGCGAACGGATGAGTTACTTCTGCCAACGCAGGTATAAACCTCCACAGGTAGGATACCTTTCCCAGGAAGCTCTTAAGTTATCTCTGACTCTTGGGCGGTGACATCATCACAATGGCTTTCATCTTCTCTGCATCCACTTGCACCCCTTGTCTATTTACCACAAAACCTAAGAATTTCCCTGCAGTAACCCCAAAGGCACACTTTGAGGGGTTCATTCTCATCTTATACCGACGACACCTTTCGAATACTCTCCCGAGATCCTGAATATGCTTGTTTTCTTTCTTAGACTTCACCACAAGATCATCCACATAGAATTCTAGTATATCATGAAATAAGTCATGAAAAATTGCCATCATGGTCCGCTGGTATGTGGCTCCAGCGTTCTTCAATCCGAAGGGCATGACTGTATAGTGAAAGTTCCCTAACGGTGTGCGAAATGCAGTCTTCTCTGCATCAACGGGGTCCATTTTAATCTGGTTATAGCCAACATACCCGTCCATGAAGCTATACATCTCATGTCTCGCGGTGGCATCCACTAAGCTGTCTATGCTGGGTAGTGGGAATTCATCCTTAGGACACGCCCTGTTCAAGTCACGAAAATCTACACAGATTCTAATTTGGGTCTTGTCTTTCTTTGCCACTGGCACTATGCTGGACAACCATATGGGGTGCTGAATAGGCTTGATGAACCCTGCCGCTAACAACTTCTCCACCTCAGCTTTTATTTTCAAATCAAGGTCTGCTTTATATGTGCGTGTGGCTTGCCTTACCGGAAGGGCATTGGGAAGGATGTTCAATCTATGAGAGCTCATTTCTGCGTCTATTCCTGGCATCTCCGTGTACTTCCAAGCAAATACATCAGTGAACTCCTTAAGTAGCTCAATGAGCTCTTCCTTCTGCTTCGGTTCCAGGCACTTGGAGATTAGAATGGGTCTACTCTCGCCCTCTTCTAACCCCAACTTGATTTCCTCTAATTCCTACAGCTGCTCTCTGGGTCCGTCTTGCATGCACTCTGGCGCTTCTTCTGGTTCCTCAACATGCTCAACAATATGGGATTCATCAACAATAAAACACTCGGGCGTCTGGTAGATGCTCTCGTCCCAAAACACTGCCCGCGCAGACCGTTATAAACGGTAGATGATTTTTCCATCGGGCAAGACCACTTTCTTGCAAGTTCGAGGGGGTCTAGCTACCTCCTCTGCTTTCCTCTTGCCTTTTTCCGTATGGGGGATTATCCTCTCCCCTAGACGGTCATGAACGTATTTCTTCTGCGGGACCCTTCCCTCAGCTACCTTGATTCCTACTAGTTTTCTTGTAGAGACCTTTCTTTCCTCATCTAACTCGGTGTAGAAGGCAGCATCTACCAGGTGCGCCTCCTCAACGGAGAAGGGTCTCTGCGTGGCCTTGATCACTATCTCTGTACCTCTAATGTTTGCCTACGCGCATTGATGGTAGGTGGAAGGCACTACGCCATGAGTGTGTATCCATACCCTTCCAATGAGTAATTGGTAGCTGGTGTTAGCGTTAATAACATGAAATTTGACGTGGGGGGTGAAATTGCCCAACTTAATTCCCACATTCACGTATCCAATAGACTGCATCCTGGCGTTGTCGAATTCGAAAATTACCAGCGGTACCGGAACCACCTTCTCCTGGTCAATTCCTGTTTCATATAATGTACTGATGGGCATGATGTTAATGGATGCTCCTCCATCCATCAACGCCCTGGGAAATGAGACTCCATTAATTATGGCTGTGACGTACAACGGGCGGTTGTGGAAGTAGGGCACCACCCCATCTGCTTCTGAAAACACCACTTCAGAGGTATACTTCTTAATCATCCTTCCGATTGGCCCTTGCCAATTTAGCGAAGGGTCTCCCCGCTGCTGCACTGCCTCCAAGACTTTCCTCGTGATGGACACCCTCGTGTCGTACTTCACCCCTATCTGGTCGAAAAACCACTTGAACTTGGGGCTCCTCACTATGGCCTCACATTCAGAATCTAAGTCTACCTCGTACGTCTGGGCACTACAAACATACTCCGCTTCAGAAGTCCCTCCCTCGTCTAGAGCGAGGATGACATCTACCTCACCTTCTGAGAGAGCGACTTCCTCAACTTCCCCACTTCCATTTTCATGTTCCGGAGTGAAGAACCACTCCTCTTGATTTCTTTCTAGCTCAAGTCTGCTCAGTGATAGATTTTCTAACTCCTCTCATAACTGCTCGCCACTCTCCCGCTTCATAAGACTTCTTGTAGCTTCTTCGTCGTAGGCAACTACCATGTTGGCGGTGCCAAAGTGATGCGCAGGAAGTGGGTTCTCGTTAACGTCCGCATGGGGTATCTGCAAGGTACCGTTGGCCATCTGCTCACCAATGATCCTTCGCAAGTAGTAACAATCCTTGGTAGAGTGCTGCACTCGTTGGTGCAATTCGCAGTACTTTGGGTTGGCTTTGTCAGCTGCAGTGGGGGTTTCTCCTTTTAGGTGGGGAGGTCCTGCTACGCCTTCTCGCACTAAGGTGCGGTAACAATCCATAGCCTCATCTACGCTGCACAGTATTGGTGGCGGGGCATCTTACCTAAATTTTCTCTTGTTACCGGGACTGTCAGTATTTGCCCCAGAGCCTCCCTTCTTCCCTTTGTTACTCCCGTCCACATAGTTAACCGCTTGCCTCCTCGAAACTTGAAACCTCCCGGGAGTCAGTGGAACTTGCGTCCTCTAACTCGGGGCTCTTGGTTTGATTATCATAGCTATGTTGCTGGCGGCCCTGGTGAATTCTCTGAAAGTTCCATCTCTAGTTTCGTTGATCAAGTGCAGCTTGTACTCTTCTAAGAGTCCTTCCACACATATCTGTAGCAACCTGGCCTCCGCCACGTCCTCGTGGACATCTAAGGCCCTCTCGCGAAATCGCTTGATGTAGTGCGTCAACTCTTCTCCTGTCTTCTGGACCTCTTGCGCCAGGTGCCTCAGTGTAAATTCATCCTTCGCTACAAAAAACTTCTGTAGGAACTGCCTGTGCATCTCTTCCCAAGTAGGGACGCTGTTAGGCGCCAAGTGGGAATACCATGTATAAGCCTTCCCAGTGAGAGTCTTAGAGAACTCCCTCAACCTCAGGTTCTTGTCACCAGCATGTACTCCCAGGTACTCGACGAACCTTTTCACGTGCTCCCTAGGGTTCTCCCCCCTACCGCCAAACTTGATAAATTTTGGTGGAATATACTCCTCAGGGTATGGCTTCTCACTTACTTCCTGTGGATATGGGTCTTGTAACTCCTCGTATAGGTGGGAACCCTCTCTTTGATAGGAGGAGAGGAGCTTCCTCACTTCTTCTATAGTAACAGCCTTAGAGGGTGACTCCTCCAAACACGTGATTTTAGCAGCTGGAGAACCTGTTGGTGCCAGGACCTGCTCCGGCGCCGCCTTCCGAGACGAAATCGTCTCTGCCGGAATCGTAATAGGAGTGGATACCCCTCCCGAAGGGGCAACAGGTGTCACACAACCTTGACCCAATCTTGATAGATCCACGTTGTTTTGCTTTAAAAAGTCAAAAAACATTGCCATAAGATTCATACCTGCCCTTGGAGCCACTGTCGGCGAACTGGTCTGCCCTCCCTGAGGCGCTGGCGCCTTCGCTCCAATCACCACCACTTCTTCCTGAGTAGTCTGGTCACTGTGAGCTCCATTATCAGATGGAATGTCCTCAAAAACCAACTGCTTAGAGACATTGAAACCTTCTTCGTCCATGGAAGTGAGGATACCTCCCCAGCGGAGTCGCCAAATGTAGGAGGGTAGTGAGACTGGGGTCTATGAATAACTGGAAAGGGTGAGGCATGACCCGCTCCAATGGACGCTTCCTGCAAGGTCTTCAAGGTCTCCTGGTGCAACTTCTGAAGAAAACTTCTCCTTCTGGTAACAATGGAACTCAAGCTTCAACTCACTCCCTGCAAGAAGATGAACTTTCACAGCAAAAATAGTAATTTTCTTAAGGGAAACACCTGAGAGTGATGGCTGTCAGTGGGGAGTGAAGAAACAAGGCACTCAGCACTAAGAGAATGAGCAGGGAGAGAATTCTAGGTATGTCTGGTGATATTTTAGCAGAGTAACAGTGCAATTTCTATTGTCTTTCTCTTCACCTTGCTCAGAGGTCTATTTATACTGGGGCGTTAGGGGTGAGTGGCATTTTTAGGAGCCAAAATTGAGAGAGTTGGTGGGGAACAATGTCAGAAGTGTACCATTTGTCCAGCCTGCCTGTCCCCTCTGCAGGCGCCACCTGGCACCGACCAAAGGTCAAAAAGCACATATGTCCCCTAACGGAGACAAAATATCAGATTTGGTAATTATCTTTTGAAACAGTAACTTATGGTGCAATTTTGCAAATCTTGAGAGAGGAGACCTTAAGGACTCCTTTCCTCTAAAAAACGTTGTTTTTCTTGAGAGGGATCTTGAGGACCCCCTCTTCTGGAAAAGTCATTTTATTGTAAAGAGTTTATTTCTTGTGAGTAGCCAGCTCTTTGGCTGCTCACTTCACTTGTGACCAAGTGTGCAGTGTGTGTAGTCTCGAGTGACTTCTGGGTCTTCCTACTAGTATTATCTCAATCCTATAGTGCTAAGTGGTTGATCTTACTCAACATACCTTGTCCCTCAGCCGCCAAGCCAAAACTCCCAGGAGGTCCCAACGCGCCTGTTCGAGCCCTGCTTGCTCGACTAGGCAACCTGTACAAGAAAGTAAAGTGTTAGTGCTGTTGTTCATTTAGAGACTGATGTTTCATGATGAGGAGTTGTTCGTGATAGCTACTCCCTCAATATGAGTTTCTGTCGAAACCCTTGTAGCAGCACCTCTCGAATAACATTTTCGCAGTGACCCTTGCAGTAGCGCCGAGCCTTGCAGTGACGCTGATTCTCTCGACTGTCATTGCTGCGGTGACCCTTACAGCGGCGCTGACCCTTGCAGTGGTACTTCTTAATTTTGGATTTCTGTGGTGACCCTCGCGGGCACCTCTCGAAGGTTATTGTTGTAGTGACTCAGACATTGTAGTGGCGCTGACGCTTGCGCTGACACTTGCAGGGGCGCTGGTACTTGAAGCGGCGCCGACACTTGCAGCGGCGCTGGACACTTGCAGTGGCGCCGACCCTTGCAGCGGTGCGGACACTTGCAGCGGCGCTGGAACTTGCAGCGGCGCTGGTACTTGAAACGACACCGACACTTGCAGCGGCACTGGTACTTGAAACGACGCCGACACTTGTAGCGGCGCGGAAGATTGCGGCGGCGCTTACACTTGCAGCGGCGCTTACACTTGCAGCGGCGCTGACACTTGCAGCGGCGCAGACACTTGAAACGGCGCTGACACTTGAAGCGGCGCCGACACTTGCGGCAGCGCTGATCCTTGCAATGGCGCAGACACTTGCAGCGGCGCTGGCACTTGAAGCGGCGCCGACCCTTGCGGCGGTGGGGACACTTGCAGCGGCGCTGGTACTTGAAACGGCGCCGACACTTGCAGCGGCGCTCGTACTTGAAACGGCGCCGTCACTTGCAGTGGCGCGGAAGATTGCGATGGCGCTGACACTGGCAGCGGCGCTGACAGTTGCAGCGGCGCTAACATTTGAAGCGGCGCTGACCCTTGCAGCGACGCTGACACTTGCAGTGGCGCAGACACTTGAAGCGGCGCTGGCACTTGAAGTGGCGCCGACACTTGCAGCGACGCTGACCCTTGCAATGGCGCAGATACTTGCAGCGGCGCTGCCACTTGAAGCGGCGCCGACCCTTGCGGCGGCGTGGACACTTGCAGTGGCGCTGGCACTTGCAGCGGCGCTGGCATTTGAAGCGGCGGTGACCCTTGCAGCGACGTAGGCACTTGCAGCGGCGCTGACACTTGCAGCGGCGCAGGCACTTGAAGTGGCGCCGACACTTGAAGTGGCGCCGACACTTGCAGCGGCGCTGACCCTTGCAATGGCACAGATACTTGCAGCGGCGCTGTCACTTGAAGCGGCGCCGACCCTTGCGACGACGCGGACATTTGCAGCGGCGCTGGCATTTGAAGCGGCGCTGACCCTTGCAGCGACGTAGACACTTGCAGCGGCGCAAGTACTTGAAGTGGCGCCGACACTTGCGGCGGCGCTGACCCGTGCGATGGCTCTTGGACTCCTGGGTGACCCTCGCGGGCACCTCTCGGATGTCATTAATAAAAAAAGCATTTTTATTTTATTTTTCTTTTTTATTGATAGACACCCATCTACAAATATATTATCACAGTAAATGTTATTGTTTGTGAAAATGTCACAAATATAAAACTATTTCATTTTCTGGTGTATACAATAAAGTTTAATATCTATGCCATTTTTACAAACTATATATATATATATATATATATATATATATATATATATATATATATATATATATATCCAATATGCTCCTATTTTTAAAGTTCTGTGCCACCCCTATTCACCCCAAATTGGCGCTCCAGATGATCCCGATCCCATTTATCCAATTTTATTTTCAAAGCTCCGTGCCAGCGGCACCCCATGATACTCCGGTGGATCCAAAGGCCATTCATTCAAAAGTCTCTTATTTTCAAAGGTCCGCGCCAGCGGCACCACATGCCACCCTTACCCACCCCAAATCGGAGCTCTGACGAAGGTCGTTGAAGCTCCAATAATGGTGGTAAGGATTGGATATATATATATATATATATATATATATATATATATATATATACTGTGTATTATTACCACAGTAAATGTTACCGTCTGTTTGTGAAAATGTAACATATATAAAATTATTCATATTCTAGTGCATACAGGAAAGTTTACTGTTTGTGTAAATTTTTTTCTTTGAAATTTTATAGCCTTCATGGATCTTGTTTGATAGATCTCATCAAGCAGATTTCAAAAATAGTAATTTTGCAAAAAACGGATTTGTGAATCAAAAGTTATGATCATTTAAAGATTAAAAAAAAAAGTCCAACCACTTATGTAACTTCCTCAAGAAAGTTACGGATGGTTGTTTTAAAAGGGTAAAGTTGTGAAAAAATTCCCTAAAAAGTTGGAATAGGACCTATGGGATTATTGCAAAGTCAATAGGACTTATAAGCTTGTTGACCCGACAAATGGGACCTATGTGTAAAGACCCCTTTTTTTTAATCCTTAAATCCATTTTAATTGTAGATTTTTGACATAATTGTAAAATCAAATTGTGAGTCACGTTTATTATGAAGCATTTATAAATTTTAATGTTAAATATATTCTAATTGTAATTTTTTTACCACTTTTCTTTGTTATCTTTGTCAAAGCTAATTGTCTTATTTTCATAATGGTAAAAGTAGGTTTTAATTTATTTTTGTATATCATGAAATGTAGCTTTTGTTGATGAATATATATTTCATTATCAGTGAATTTTTTTCCATAACTTTTGATTTCTCTTAAGATTAAATTTTGTTTCCGTCCCTAGACATTAGGTTTCCCTTTGGTTTTATTTTTGTAAAAATTGAGTTTTGATAATGTACTAAACCACTGTTTTTTAAGGTCATTCAACAAAAGTTCCTCGACATATTTGTAATTAAAGTTTTGTCCAAGCCTTTTATTTTGTTATAAAAATTCACTCACCATATAAAACTCTTTCATCTCTTATTCCAAATCTCAAGAAAATTTTGTCAAAAAATGTAGTTAATGGACTTTTTAGAACATTAAAAACTAAGGTGGATTAAGTGCGAGTATCACTACATTTACACACTTTCATACCCACTTTCATACCCGCCTAATAAGACAAGGCAATAAAAGTTTGTACCTTATATCCTGGCGGGATCCACAATAATAAGGTACAAAGTTTTAATGCACCGGATATGAAAATGGGTAAAAAAAAGGGTACACCAAGCTTTATCCTATTTATAAAGGTTACATCGTCGTGGTGTAAAAGGTTACATCGTCAAAACATGCGTTTGAAAAGCGAAAGGTACAATTACTGCCATTGTTCTGAACAATCAAATGCCTTATTAGCAGATCAATTTCTATTTTTGTCAATCAAGTTCTTGATTGGAACCCAAGAAATGAGCTATTTTCTGCATCACATATTCATTGACACTTGGTTTAGTCCTGAAGTTGGGTCATTTTTAAAGTTAGCTTTCTAATAGAAATCAATTAATATTACGACAGGTGACACATGTTCGGTCCGCACGCTTAAAATGCGGACTAATCCACACAAGAGCAGTACTATATATATATGGAGAGGTTCAAAAATAAACATTAAAGGCGAACATTTTAACGAACATTAAGGAGATTGGACTTGTTAAGTGGTTGCTATTAGGATGAACACAAATTGATGGAAGGGCTTGCACATTTCATACACATAGTAGTTTTAGAATTAATTTTATTAAAATGAACTTAAATTTGACTTGTTGTTACTGTGGAGTTGAATATTAATGTATATATTTATTCGGTTAATTGTTTTGGCCATGTTTACCCCTTCCTTAAGTGGCTGTTGTTTGGATGAATACAAATTACTGGAAGAAATTGCAAATTTGGTGGACACATAGTAATTTTATGATTAATTTAATTAAAACGAACTTAAATTGGACTTGTTAATGTGCAATTGAATATTAATTCATATATCTGTTTGGTTAACTATTTTGGTTATATTTACCCTTTTCTTTAGTGGTAGTTGTTTGGGTGAACAAAAATTGATGGAAGGGCTTGCACATTTGGTGGACACATAGAATTAAATTTCTTTAATGTCGAGTATATCTAGTCAATCGTCACTTCTTGTAGGAGAACCCCCAATTGTCGAAGATCATGGCGTTATGTGTAGCATGGTGGTTGTCAAGAAACTACAAGTTTTAAATATTGTTCTGCTAGTGGCCTTTACTGTTTTCAATTATTTTATTGTGATGTAATGGTGTTGAATCACCACAAATATTAAACTTAACTTATTATTTTGGAGCATATGAACTTGAGTAATATGGGAATGATGTTACTACTAGCTAATTGAGTAATATAGGACTGACGTGCTACTTATACATACACCGATTTATATCAGTTATATCATATATGAATATACACTGCTATATACACTACTATATAACAGCTATATCTATTGATACATACACTGATTTGCCTAAATTGCTATATACATGAACTTGATTTTGATACATGAAATTAAATCAGTGTATAACATGAACTTGGTTTTGATACATGTTATCTGATGTTAAATTACAAACTAATGGTTATAGAGCTATACTGATATTTGATAGCCCACTGATTTATACTGTTATCTGATATCTGATGGTTATAGAACTTGATATAATGTATAACAGCTATATACACTGCTATAGTAGCTGATATCTGATGGTTATAGAACTTGGCTTAAGCTGATATTTGTGGGCTATAGGAGCTTTATTTAGTCCACATGAAACAATTATATACACTGCTATCTGATGTGTATGTATCAGCTATATACACTGCTATCTGATGCCATAGCAGTTATATACACTGTTATAACAGCTATAGGAGCTTTATTTATGTACACTGCTATCTAATGTGTATAGGCGCTTGTGGAACCCCGACTAATTAAATACCGGGTAGCTACTCCTTTATTAAATTAATACAAAATGCCAAGTTGGTTCAGTTCATAGCATCACTGTCGAAAATATTTTTAATAATTACTAGCCACCTAATATTTAAAAAGTGAGTTGTCAATTTTAATTAAATCCGATTAACATGCAATAATTAAATTATGAAATGACCATAAAATAGTAATGAGTCTGGAGGGATACTCCTCACAACAATCCAAATACAGGAATAAACAAATACTAAGTCTGCATCACTAAATTAATTACAACCCAGAATTCTGAAATAAATGAATAAATAAAGTATCTCTAAAAGGAAATAGGGCGACATGCCCAACAAATGAGGAAAGCTGATAATAAGGAGTCAAGATCGAAAGTGGAGGCGTCTACTGTCAAAGTCCTATAACTTCCACGACATCTACAGTCCGTCACCTGAATGGAACTCCTATGCATGGTGTCCTTGTGGATGGGCACCTAAAAGGTTTTTACAAAAATATATTTGAAAGCAAATGGTCAGAGCCCGATTGTGGAAAACAGTTTAAAATATAGCAAGTGTTTTAATGACATTAAAATAATGAATGCAAAATACATGTTAGGACGTACTCTCACATGAAATACTCACCTCTCGACTATCTGTGCACTCCTAACGTAGCCGTACCCATTCTAGTTATTCCCATATCTAACTAGTCCAAAATAAAATCTAAAATTACTATACGATTCACGATTTAATTCCGACATCTTCATTTAAACAGAGAGCTTTTCATATATTCTCGGTTTCCCGTATTAGTAACACTACTTACTAGAAATCTTTCATCTCATCTTTACATAACGTTGCAATTACTTATATTCACATATATACATGGCAGTTCATTTCAATTAACAGTATATTATCTCATCATAAATATACAATACTAGCACCCCGAGACTAAGCTGCGGTGCACACATACTCTGCTATCCAATCCCGGTGCATCACGTACATAAGGACCACGTATTCCGAATCTCTCAGGAATCGTTTTCAATAAAAAACAATCACAAACTATGGAGGAGAACATAGTTCACATCACATGGGTTACGCACATACCTACGCTCCCATGATCAACAGACTTATTAACTTCTCAATAAGTCCTTCTCTGACCTATGTCCTCGAAGTACCAATCTAAATCCCCCCGTAGGCACACAAAGATTAGATGGCCCTAATCGAACGCATACCTCCCATGATAGCAAGTATGGTAGGTATGTTATACACATAAAATCACAAATACTAAGCATTCACACATCTTAGATATCTCGAATTAGTAGTATAGGTATGCTTCGCGTTCTTATATCGTCATTTAATGTTATACGTTTATAAGTCCCGATTTGTATATTAACGTTGTCAACCCTTCTCACGTCGTAATTAGGTATTTGTTTCCTATTCCACAATTGACATCTGATTTTATTATAAGGTTCTAAGTTCTACTCCTCAACGTACCCCAATTCTCACAATTATACCCTCTAAATAATAAGGGAAGGTTAATACTCCAATTAAATAGGTTTACGGAACATTTAAAATAAAAACTGGCCAAAAAGGCCATTCTGTCAACTCGTTAGAAGTCTCGTTCGAACGAAAGGCTTAGAACGAACTACCAACTCGTTAGAAGGGATACTGTCATCTCGTTAGAAGCTCGTTCAAATGAGGTCGTTCGAACGACCTGTGCAGATCTTCTAACGAGATGGCAGTTTCAGTCCAGAAATTCTCTACTTCGTTTTTCTCAATTTTTCTCTTCTCTAAACTCATCCTAAGATCATCCCAATAGTATTTTAACGTTATTAAACTACTCTAAGTTCTCCTAGGTCTCTCTTTAACATATATATGGGGTCAATGCTTCCTAAATTAACATATAATCATCAAAATTCCCAAACCTTGTCCCAAACCCTATAATCATGAACCCATAATTTAATGACTACAATTTCTCCTTATCAATCCGTTTTCACATCATCAAAAGATATATTTTGTATATGACATTCATCCAATAACATTCTACATGCAATCCCTATATCATATTATGAATCCTACCTCCAATCTTATGGGTTTTCATCAAACTTCCAATATAAGACAATTATTCAATTCTAAGCATGGAAGAAACATTCGCTTGAAATTAATGTAATTAAACCACTTGCCTTAGATGTTCTGAATTGATGTTGAAGAATTGAATGTTGATTCTCTTCCCTCTCTCTACAAATTTCTTCCAAAGATGGTGATGGTGGCTAGGGTTTCCTTTTTGGAACTTCTTCCAACTCCTCCCTATAACTCCCGTAGCCCTCTAACTTCCCAAATGATGATAATGGCTTAGTGGGTTCTTTTCTAATATAAAAATAACCTCTAAAATTCGTGGGTTTTAATTCCCCTATTTTTAAAATTACCAAACTACCCTTTTGGGTTGCCGGTCTGGCCTAAAAATGCCCCGGGACCCAAACTAAACCCACGGCTAGTGTTTTCTGACTATTTCGACCCTTCCGGACATGTTGGTGCACTCAAAATGACCATTCGGTTGATAAAAATAAAATTTACTTTTTAATTCAGTTAATTACGTTCCTGACGCGACTAACACGCGCGTCCCAATTAAATTTTCCAAATTGCCGTATATCTACCTCATGACAATTTAGATATCATCAATACTCATGTATTACCATACATACTCGGAAATAATAAATTTTTTTAACATCATAATCAAATACCAACTCACATCTCGTTAGTATTTATACCCGGATTAATTTCCAATTAATTCTCATTTAATTCAATTAATCCCTTAAATAAATATCAATAAAATTACGGGGTATTACAACGCTTTATTTATATACATTTCTATATAAACTGCTATCTTATGTGTATGTATCAACTATATACACTGATATCTGATGCTATAGCATCTACAGGAGCTTTATTTAGTATAGTCCTGTAAATGGATCGAATTCAGACCAGATCAGGCAAATCCAAATCCATATCCATTAATGTCAAACGGATTAGGATCCGATCCGATTATTTGATGGATTATCTGTTAGGGATCGAATCTGTTTATCCGATCCGGTTAGTTTATTTTTTTTATAATAATTTTCATAAAAAAAACAGATAATGATTTGTCAAAAAATATACTTTTGACCACTTGATTTGCAACATTTTAATTTTTAACTCTTATTTCATAAATATAACTATTATAATATATATTTAAAATATTATTAAATACAATATATATTAATTAAAATATATATATATATATATATATATATATATATATATATTAAAAATATTAATTAGATCGGAGTACATGAATCTAAATCAGATTGGATTTTCGGCATGATCCATATCCGCTTAAATGGATCGGATTCGAATTTGGATAAAATCTGATCCATTGACATGCCTAATTTATCCCACATGAAACATCTATATACTCTGCTATCTGATGTGTACGTATCAGCTATATACACTACTATCTGATGCTATAGTAGCTATATACACTGCTATAGCAGTGCTGATGTAAAAAACTAGACTTGATGTAATTAATTAATCACAGATAAATATGAATAAAGAAATAAGACAAAGGATTTTTAAAGTAGTTCAGCCTTAATGAAAATGGCCTACATCCACTGTCTTGTATTGCCGGGCATTTTGCCTTTATCTCAATTATGATCGCAAGTGATCGATTACCCCGTTATGGAGGGGGTTACAATGTATTTATAGCCCTTGGGCTGTCAATATGAATAGACAATATGCCGTTATTTAATAGACATATATATATCTGTACATAATAAGAATGTTCATTGAATCTATTTTTATCGCTTGATCTTCTTGGCTAGATGCTCTGTATGTTGAGTAGCTCATCACGTTTGAGTAGTTCGGTATGCTAAGTAGCTCGGTGAATATATTTTATGCCACGCAGGATAACACGTGTCTTCATATAATTTATCCACGCCAGCTGACTAATTTTTGTATCAATAGAAGCTCCCAATGTTTCACAGTTGAGGTTAGATATGATAGTGTGGAACATTATGCCCAGAGGTTGCTCGGACACATTTACCCAGTCTCATTAGTTTACAGATCTCCAACACTTGTGACATTTAATGATTTTGAGCGCGAAATGGCAAAACTCGTAAATATTTTGAATCTTTAACAGATGCTTGGGTATTTGCGTCTTTTTCATCATTTAGCCGCCGAAAATGCAATCGTCGTCTCTAATGATCATCACTTTTTTCGCTTCCCGAAGCAATGCATTTAAAAGCGATAAAATCAAATCGTCTTCTACCTTTTGCCTTTTAGATTTCCAAACCTATTATCTTCTCACTTTTTCTTTTTACGCTCATTCCTTCTGTAATCCGCCTTAGTAGATTTCTCAAGTTTCTTTGCTTTATCCACCATGGTTTATCTTATTGCATCGTTGGACAAGTTTCGGGCTGATTTTATAATTCCTTCTTGGGTTATTCTGGAATAACCTCCTTGCCCTTCTGATTTATTTTCTTTAGGTTAAGGACACCGGTTTCCCTCCAATTTTGTAACAGAATGTGGCTTTTCTTTCCCACCTAGTCCCCTGTGTTTGGAATTTTGCCAATATTTTGATATTATTCGTGCAAGAGTAGTTCCAAATACATGGAGGATAGTTAATGGCGTATATAGGTTGAATCAAATTTATGGAACTCATTTAGGGATTCCTAAAATTATGTACTGCTATAAATGGGTTACTAGTGATACCGCCTTTTATTTAAAAACTAGGTATTCTCATAGAGCTTTAGTGGTCAATCTCCGTGATGCTAATAGGGACTATTTTGATCATGGGGTTGTGATGGAAAATTGGCAACACCCCCCGTTAAAAGGGAAATATGTGTACCAAGGTCCCAGATGTCCACTTTATGGCAATGGGATAGGTTGTTTTTAGTTTTTCAATTTAGCTCTGTTTTTGTTTGATAAAATGCATCACTGACATGTGTGTTTTTATTTTGCAATTGACAATAAAAGGAAATCTCCAAAAGAAAGTGATATTAATATAAATGATTTGAAACTCATCTGGGGTTTGCATCAATCAATTACTGGGGAGCACGCGAGAGCTGCCTCTTACTTGCTGAGATACAAGAACACCACTTCTTCTTTCATTGCTCGTCCACTTGTTCCTCCTTTGGTGATTGACCTTGATCAAACACCTGCATCCTCAGCAGCTGTTGAAGAATCTTTTTCTGACTTGGGTACTTCTATTGCTGGCCTGATGACGAAGAAGAGGAAAGTGCCTGACCTCTTTACCAAATCTACTCCTGGAACTGAAGGGGCGAAGAAGAGAAAAGATGAAGCTCTAACTAAGAAAAATAATGTTGTTCCTCTTGCCAAAGATATTAGAAAGAAGCCCCCTGTTTGTTGCCCCTAAAGAGGCAACACCTTTGATTGAAACTGCTGTTATTCAAGAAGAGACAACACCTATGATTGAAGGTGATCCTTTGAGGAGGTTGAGGAGGGGTCTTGCTAAAAGGCTAGTGGATGCTGTTGCTCAACCTACTGG
Source organism: Sambucus nigra (assembly GCA_949130495.1). Classification (NCBI taxonomy): domain Eukaryota; kingdom Viridiplantae; phylum Streptophyta; class Magnoliopsida; order Dipsacales; family Adoxaceae; genus Sambucus; species Sambucus nigra. The sequence goes on from OX422222.1 coordinate 238,922,163, forward strand.
AGTTGGGATTGTTTCTTTGAGGGCTAGTTCTCTATCCGTCCTTACCCCTGGCTTGGACAAGAAATTGATCAAGTCGGGGACTCTCCTTGATTATCGAGCTGTTGAAACTTCAACTCCTCGGGATAAGGTTAACGATTTGGCAACCCAACACCTTGCATCAGTAAGTAATCATTATACTTATCTTTATAATTCTTCATTTCCATGTTCATACTCTGATTCGTGCCTTTCTTCTTCTTGCAGTTTTTGGTGTACTTCGATAATATTACGGAGAAGGATGATGCCATCAAAGCTTCAGCCTCATCCAGTGGAGTAGAGGAAGCCCTTGATGGGTTGTCAAAATCTTTGGGGGAGTCCCGGTAGAAAAATGAAGAGGATAAAGATGCCTGGGAGACGGCTCATCAACAAGCTGATACAACTCGAGATCAGGCTGTAAATTCCTCCAAGGAGTTGGAGGAAAAACTGAAGGTTGCTCTTTCCAGCAAAGTTGAAGCTGATGGCAAGCTCGAAGAGGATGAACGACATAAAAAAGAGCTTGAGGAGAAGGTGAAGTCTGTTGAAGAGCTTCTTAAGGAAAAAACTTCCTCGGAGAGAGCGAAGAGAAAAGCTGCTGTGAAGAAGTCTTTTAGCGCTGGCTGGGATAAAAAATGAAATAAAGTTGTGGCTGCTATCTTTCCCCAGATGGATTATGCAAGTTTGAAATACTTCAGAGATGGATGGGTTACAGCTTTGAAGGAGTTGAATGTTTCTGATAATTTTGAATTGTTTCGAAAAAAAAGCTCATGGCCCTCCTCCTACTATTGGAGAAAAAGAAGAAGATGAAGCTGCATCTGATGAATCTTCTATGGTGATAGTAGAACAAACACCTGCTGTTATCATTCCTTAATCCTCCGAGCACATTCAGCAGGTAACAACTTCTGCCGAGCAATGCCAATTGCCTTCCGAGCAACTAACTCCTTCATCTAAATTGGCTGAAGATGTTATAGGAAATAAGGAGAAGGTGTAGAGTTATTCGACTCTTTAATTATGTTATTTTTCTATTTTCCCCTTTTTGTTGTAACTTTGGTTGTACTTTCTCCTCCCGTGATCAATAAAATGGACTTTGTTATCTATTCTGAGTTTTTTCCTTTACTTGATCGATCTGTATCGTTCTTGATCCATTTTTACTTTTCCTTGCTAGTTTATTGCCAGGATGGAACTCTTGTCAGCTCATGATACAGAGTTGATAAAGAAATGTAATGGTTACTTCAAAGATGGTCATGCAGATTTTACTAAAGAATAAATAGTTGATATTCTCGGGCCTGATGATTCAGAACGAGCAATTGATGCTTATCAATATTTAAAATGTCTGCTTGATCGAGCAGTGGTGAATAATGTGTCTTATTATGAAATAGTAGAAGATCACCAAGGAGTAATCGAAGAACTTTAACTTCAGCACAAGGAAACCATTGCTCTAATGCATGAAGGTTATGAAAAAAAGTACCAATAGTTGAGTGCTGATCAGGTCTATGACAAATTTCTCTTAGCCCATAAGAAGAGAGAAAATGTGCTAAAACTTGAGGATGAGGAGCTTAGGAACATTGCCAAGCTGCTGGAGGAGGAGAATATTTCTCTGAGAGAAGAACTAAGACAACTAAAGTCTGCCTCTTCCTCCGGAGCTTTGGTCCCGGTAAATGATGAGGGTTTTTTATTCTTGGAAATTGAAAATACTGCCTTGAGAGAAGAATTAGAGACTTTGAAAAGAGCCAGACCTACATCTTCATCCCGTGGCAGAGCAAGAGCTAGTCGGAGCAGCATTGGAGAGACTAGGACTCAATAAGCCTTAGGAAATTAGGATGTTCAGATGAAAGCAAAAAATCAAGCCCTAGTTGAGATGTACCTAAAAATGCAAAGTCTTACCGAGCAACTGTCCAATCAGAGTTCTGCATTAGAAAGTAAAGAAAACTTAGTGAAGAAAATTCATCAGCAAGTTGAGAGATTGACTTATCAATTTCATAATCAGCTTAGAGATTTTTAGATGGGGGATACAATAAAGCTTTGTGCCATCTCGAGGCCAGGTTGAAGCCGTTAAACAATGAGGGGTACAAGTATGGATGGATGAATGCTCTAGCTTTGATGCACGATGAAAAAGGGAACTTGTTGCGGGATTGGTGTGATCCTGGACTGCTTGATCTGTCGGTTCCTCCTTTCAAACTAAACGTTAGCTAGATTCTAGACAGTTCCATTCCCCAGTGTTTGATCTCCAAATGCCTTGGTGATTATCAGCTTCATGAAAATTTTGAGATATCCCGTCCTCCACATTTACTTGACCAACCAAGTTTGAGCAATACCAGGATGTTGTAGGATTTAAATTATATCAATTATCCTTTTGCTTTAGATGATCCGCTAGCTGAAATAGATCCTGTACCTAAATCGGAAGGAAAAAAGCCAATAGAATAGGAAATTTGTATTCAATGAATAAAAGTTTATCTTTTTGTAATGTTCTTTCCTTGGAAATAGATTATAAGATGTTTTATTTATCATGCTATATATATATCTATAATGGGATAATTTGTCCTTTTTTGTTTTAATTGCCTAGACAATGGAACTTTGCCCCATTTGTTGCCTAGTTGTAGTGACTTGTCACCCATAAGTGCCTAAACAATGGAATTATTTTCATCCCATGGCCTAGGTTAGTTATAGCAATCTTATCTAGATTACCTTGGTGCCTAGGCAGTGGATGCCCCTTGAGGTCACCCATCTTCTTGCCTAGTTTTGGATGCCTTTTGAGGTCACCCATAATCAAACAGGCCTTGCCTTGTATGATTGGTATTCCAACATTATTGGTTATGTTTATTGATGCCGACCAACCTTAGTTGGTGGTTGCTGATATCCGACCAACCGTAGTTGGTGGTTGATGATATGCCGACCAACCGTAGTTGGTGGTTACTGATATGCCAACCAACCGTAGTTGGCGGTTGCTGATGCCTTCGTGCAAATTTCAAGTGTAGTTGTAGCACGAGTACTCTGAAAAAAAAATTAAACTAAAAAGAATATGGGGAAAATATCATTTTTATTCAAATTGAAAGAACGAAATACATGTGAATCTACACTACTGATAATATTTACGCAGATGCTCTGCATTCCACGCATTTTTGAATTCTTTCCCCTCTAAAGTTTCTATTCTGTAGGTGCCAGGTCGAAGAATCGTTGTTACACGAGAAGGCCCATGCCATCTGAGTGGTATGTTGGTGTATACCACTATGGTATGGGCTTGAAAGTATGGTTTCATTCTCCTGCTTGCCTCTCTCAATGCTAATGCCAGCTTTTCCAATTTTGGGTACCTTATCTCTATTCCTCGGAATGCCTTGCTATTATAATACACCGTCTTCTACACTCCGTTGTCTACTCTTATTAACGCTGAACTAACTGCACTTTATGAGACAGCCAGGTACAAGTAAAATTTCTCTCCCACTACTGGCATGGACAACAAAGAAGGTGTCCCTAAATATCTCTTCAACTCTTGGAAAGCCTTTTTACACTCATCATTCCACTCGAAAGTTTTTCTGAATGTCTTGAAGAATGGAAGACATCTGTCAGTTGCTCGTGAGACGAACTTGTTGAGAGATGCTACTCACCCCATAAGGCTTTGTACTTCCCTCTTCGTAGTTGGAGATTGTAATTATAGCAAGGCTTTGATCCTGTCAGGATTTGCCTCGATGCTGCGTTGATTCATAATATACCTGAGGAACATGCCTTCTTATATGCCAAAGTCACACTTGGTCGGGTTCAACTTCATCTAATATTTCTCCCATTGGTCAAATGTTTATCCCAGATCAGCGATGTGATCAACAACTTTTTTTCTCTTAGTCAGCATGTAATCGACGTAAACCTCCATATTTCTGCCAATTTTCTCTGCGAACACCTTGTTCATTAGCCGCTGGTATGTAGCACCTATATTTTTAAGACCAAAGGGCATAACATTGTAATAGTATGTTCCCCTCAGGGTAATAAAAGAGGTAATTTCCCTGTCTTATGGTTTCAACTTAATTTTGTTGTAGCCGGAATAAGCATCCATGAAGCTCAACAATTCATGCCCCGAAGTAGCATCTACCAGCTAATCTTTTCGAGGTAAAGGAGAGTGATATTTTAGGAAGGCTTTATTCAGATCTGTGAAATCCATGCACATTCTCCATTTATTGTTATTCTTTTTTTACCATCACTACATTGGCTAACCAATCAGGGTATTTGACATCCTCAATAAAAGAGGCATTTTGCAGTTTCTCTACTTTCTCTTGAATAGATTGGTTCTTCTCTGGGCTAAAGACCCTTCTTCATTGCTTCACCGGTTTAATCTCCTTATTAACATTGAGTTCGTGGTATAAGAAGGCTCGGTCTATTCCCGGCATATCTTCATGACTCAACGCGAAAGTTTGCTTTTTATGCCTAAAAAATGCCACCAACTCCTGCTTTATTGTTGGATCAAGTGAAGCGCCAATCTGAGTTGTTCTTTCTGGTCGTTCATCATCCAGGATAATGTTCTTCATCGCTTCCATGACCTGACCCTTCACGAGCTCTGATTCATCTCTGGGGTCCATTGTCTTAATCTCTGAATCTTCGAACTCATCCACTTGGTAAGTGGTGATCTTCTTCCCGGTATCCTCTAACTCTTCTTATTCCGCAGATAAATAGTAGCATTCCCGAGCTACTTTCTGATCGCCCTTCATAAGTCCTACACCAAAGTTGGTCGGGAACTTCAAGCATTGATGTACCGTGGATGGCACTGCTTCAAACTTCTTCAGACCTACCCTTCCTATGATTATATTGTAGGCTGATTGGACATTTTTATCCATTACAAAAAAACATACTTTTTCTGTTCTGCAAGCAGGACAGGTACCAATAAGCATGTCCAACTTGATCGTCCCAAGTGGAAAGACTTTTTTTCCAGAGAAATCGATAAGGGTCCTGTGGTATGGCTCCAACTAGGCGAGTTTCAGGTTTAAATTATCAAAGCAAGGGTAGAACATGATGTCTGCCGAGCTACCATTATCTACTAATACTTTTGAGATGATTACATCCTTCATCCTCATCTTGATCACAAAAGGATCATCGTGAGGATACAAGACACCTTCCAAATCATTTTTAGAAAAACCAATGACTAGTTTATCCTTATTGACCTTCCTCGGACGATCTTCCTCTGCCAGATTTATTCTTTGTATGTAGGAGCAAGCTTGGGCCTTATTGAGGTAAGCTTTCCTTTCAACGACATGATCACCACCTCCTGCATCTCCACCTGGTATCATATTACAGTCAAATGAACCAAAAAGGATTAAAAATACCTCGTGTTCAAGTTGTCTAGGCTTTTTAAGGAGATTAGGGTCATCCTTCGGGTTATCTTTATGGTCCATTTTCTTATAATCTCTTGGTCGGTAAGGAGATTTGGACCTTTACCGTGCTCTGTTGTTGGTCTTCTCACCGTTCTGGCGATCAACAAACTTGTTCAATTTCCCTCGTCTAATGAGTGCCTCGATCTCATTCTGGATAGCTATGCACCGATTGGTCGTGTGACCATGGTCTTTATGGAACTCGAAATACTTGGACTTATCTCTCCTTTCAGGGGTTGTCCTTAATTTCTCCGGCCAGTTTAGTTCTTCGTTGTTTTTGATTTCCTCTAGTATATGGTTTATGCCTACCTTTAAGGGGGTATAATTTGCATACTTCCTCAAGTGCTCAACTGCTTCCTTGCCTTTCGATTATTTACTGCCTCCATTATGCTTATGATCCTTCCTCTTCGACCTGCCTTCAGCTTTAGTTTATGCTATTGCCTCAACATTCTTCTTCGCAGTCATAGCTTCTTCGGCATTCATAATCTTGGCTGCTTTCGCCATCAACTCTGCCATGGATTTGGGGGGATCTTTGGCCAAAGTGTAATATAGCTTATTCAGTGAAAGACCACTCATCAGAGCTGTAATGTATGTCTTCTCTTCGTAGCCGATTACCTCCGGTTTCTCGTTGTTAAAACAAGTGATGTAATCCCTGGTGCTTTCTCCTGATTTTTGCCTTACGCTCAACAGATGGGATACCCTCTTGACTGGATTTGCTCCAAAGCAAAAATTTCCTATGAAGAGCTAAGACAACTGATGAAAAGTTGCAATTTGCTCCCGAGGAAGGCTGTTATACCATATTTGAGCGAAACTAGTGATGGTTCCTGAGAACGCCCTGCACCTCATCTCATCTAGGATCGCATAAATATCTGCAGCAGCTTGGTACTGTTCTATATGGAGAACAATATCAGTCTTCCCATCATACTTCGGCATAACTACAGGAGCCTTAAACTTTGAGGGTGTGGGGAAGTCCACAATTGCTTGTATAAATGGAGATCCTTTGATAAAGGTTCCTTGGAGAGGGTTTCTGACCTTAGCCATTTCCCCTAACCTATCTTCCAACCTCTGAATGGAACCCTTCCATGCATCATTTCCAGCGTCTGATCTATTTTTACCCGAGCAACAAATCGCACTGAATTCTCCTCTTGGGATCTTTTTGTATGAGCTGCATGGTATGATTGGGCATAACCTTCCCTTAGATCATTTGGTCATTGAGAATTTCTCGACGCAATTCGGGGAGGGCTTCTATTTCTCCTAGGGCCCAAACGGTCAAAGGGGGAAACTCTACTCAACCTCTCCAGAGTGCTTGTTCGTTCTGGAGTTAGAGTAACATTTTCTTGAGAGTCCATAACTCTTATGGGAGATGTTCAGCCAGGATAATAGGAGCGATTGTCGGACCTCTCAGTATAATGGAATTCGGTATGTCTGGACTGGGAAGCATGAGGGAATAGAGTACGTCTAGATCGTGAAGACGTCAAGTGCATGTTTCTCCGAATGCTTCGCTGGCCTTACTGGGCAGGCATTGCATTTTGAACAGTTTGAATGAGTTATCGCATGGTCTCCTGCATAGCTGTTTGTCCTTTGGCTAAGTTTGCCACTATTCCTGTGAGATCATGGATGGTTAAAGGAGTGGACTGGTTGGGAGGAACTCCGTCATTGTTCCTATTGCTAGATTCTAGGATCTCAGCCATGTATGATGAATTGTTTAGTGAAAAATGCTACGTATAGTCGTTCCCACAGACGTTACCAATCTGAAAATGGTCTACGTCCACTGTCTTGTATTGCTGGGTGTTTTGCCTTGATCTCAATTATGATCGCAAGTGATTGATTACCCCATTATGAAGGGGATTACGATGTATTTATAGCCCTTGGGCTGTCAATATGAATAGACAATATGACATTATTTAATAGACACATACATGTGTACATAATAAGAATGTTCATTGAATCTGTTTTTATCGCTTGATCTTCTTGGCTAGATGCTCTGTACGTTGAGTAACTTGTCACGTTTGAGTAGTTCGATACGCTGAGTAGCTCGATGAATATATTTTTTGCCACGCAGGATGACACGCATCTTCATATAATTGATCCACGTCAGTTGACTACTTTTTATTTCAACAAGTAGCTTTATTTGGCCCACATGTATTAGCTATATATACTGCTATTTGATGCTATAGCATATATATACACTACTATAGCAACTATAGGAGCTTTATTTAGCCAACATGAAACATCTATATACACTGCTATCTGATGTGTATGTATCATCTATATACACTGTAGTATACACTGCTATAGTAGCCATATACACTGCTATAACAACTTATTTATCCCACTGATAGCAGTCATAATAGCTGATATACACTGCTATTGCCCACCGATTTATACATTGATTTAAATACACACAAATACACTAGTGTATATCAGCTCTTGATTTAAATATACACTGATTTTTGCTTGCATATACATATTATCTGATGTTAAATTACAAACTAATGGTTATAGATGATGTTTATACATGAGTTTGGAGTTAATCCAAGTATAACTATGATTTGATCTAAGTATAACTGTGAATTTGAACTGATCCTACTATTTGTATGTTGAACAACGATGGAGCATAATTGTAATCGCGTCCCATTTCTCTCGCCAAAACCAAATACAAATAATATGGAGCGAAAAGCGGACGTGCAATCTTCACAAGTTTAAGTGAACCTAAAGAAATCGCATCTGTGATAAAGTGAGCTAATGGATGGGTTCCTCATCCATTCCCTTTATTCCCAGGTCCTCATGGGGCGGCACAAGGTAGACAATGGATTTACTGCCGCACAAATTAAGGTTGTTATAGATATTGTTGAAGAAGGATGCCATATTCGCGTGGCAAAAAGAATGTGAGATCGAGGTTGAAAACCCTGAAAAAGGAATATGTCGAGTTTCATAAGCTATTGCAGGTCGGTGGTTTCAGTTACGAGACAAATAGTGGTGGTGTAACTGCAGATGCTAGTGTATGGGCTGACTATATTGCGATTAGTACAAATTGATGAATTGACTTGACTTACAAATAATTTTTTTCTTATTTATCTACACACCACATAAGGAATATGTTGAATTGACTTACTACGATTTTTGCAGGGTAAACCAAATGGAGGGAAGATGAGAGGAAGGAAATGTATGTACTATAACGAGCTACAAATGATCTTGGGGAATGGCATGACTATGGGTGATGATGCAATATCGGGGGCATATCAGTTCTCACCTATGGATGGTATAAGGATAGAAGATGTGGTGTTTACTTATGAACTATGCATAGACACTGACACCGAAATAATGGCTGCGCAGGAGACCGACACCCAACCATCAGGTGGCCAGGAGACCAACACCCAACAATTGAGTGGGCACACTGCAAAGCGTAAGGGCCAGGGCCCTAATGCGAGCCCTCACCATTGCTGTGTGAACCCCTGGAAAGAATGTTCCCAAGTGCTGTCTGTCATTGCTTAGTCGTCGAAGCAAATTACCACCGTAATGGAGCTTTAGGTTGCCATTGGCTCTCAAACTCATGTTAACTGACAGGGTATCCTTGAAAGGCTAGTGGGTATGGATATGGATGATGATAATGTCATGCGAATGATGTCCTTATTTGAGGATGACAATGGACTAGGTCGAATGTTTATGGGATTTTGTGACTTTTCATTCTCTCGTACATGGGCTTACAGCAAGCTTCATAATCTTCCTTGATCAGATGGTCTGTTAACTATTATGTACTATTATGCGTTGTTACTATTATGCTTTGACAATATCTCCACGTATTTCGTTTTGATGATTTTGGACGTGGGATTATCGGATAGTTATTAGTGCATGTAATGTTTTGTTTAAACTTTGCTCTTTTAAGGAGTGGTATTCGGGTTGTGTAAACTTTGCTCTAGTAATGTTTTAGGATGAAATGTTTTGTGGTATTATCAAAGATTGTAACCATCCTTTTATAGTATGAACTCAAAAATTTAACATTTCAAAATTTGACTTTAGCATTTCAGTCTAACTAATTTCAACCACACAAAATTGCACAGACAGTGTAAATCTGATAAAAGAACCCATGCGCTTGAACAATCAAAGTCATGATTAATTCAGTCCCATTACTTTTAACTACATATTTCAGAGACGCATGTGATTCAATAGTGCAAGTCTGATAAAAGAACCCATGTGCTCGAACAGTCAAAGTCATGATTAATTCAATCCCATTACTTTTAACCACATATTGCAGAGACACATGTGATTCAATAGTGCAAGTCTGATAAAAGAACCCATGTTCTTGAACAGTCAAAGTCATGATTAATTCAGTTCCATTACTTTCAACCACATATTGCAGAGACACATGTGATTCAACAGTGCAAGTCTAATACAAGTATAAAGTAAAAGATAATTCATGTCATAGCACACACTATCAAATGGCAGGCCATAGCCAAACCAACGATTTTAACCCCAGTAAAGGGCTACTGGATTACTTCAGCCCAAACAGTTTATATAATATATTCAAAATAGTTTTTAAAGATGTTAAAAAAAGACCTTACAATATTTTTATAATACGTTTTTTAAAAAAATTTGTAAAACAATTTTTTTATAATATTAAAAGTAGTTTTTAAAACATTATTCATAACATTTTTTAATTATTTAAAGTAGTTTTTGAAATAGTTTTTTAAAACATTAAAACAATTTTTATAATATATTCAAAACAGTTTTTAAAAATGTTAAATATAGTTTTTAAAATATTTTAATAATCTATTTTTTAAAATTTTTTGTAAAACATTTTATTAACAATATTTATAATATTAAAAATAGTTTTTAAAACATTACAAAACAGCTTTTAAATTGTTTTTTTAACTATTAAAAACGTTTAAGAAGCTAACACATTTGTTGGCAAATATTTCTCACTTAAATAGGTAAGCAAAGTTTGCCAACACCTTATGCATAAAGGGTGTTGTACATTGGCAAACAATGCCACGACAAACTGTGCTACCAAACATTCAAAAAGTGAGCAAAATTTCATATTTGCCAACCTTTTCAAATAGTGAGCTTTAAGAGGATTTACTAAAATCGTCTATAATAGATCACTCCCAATTAACTATTTTTTGTACTGAGCCCTTTTTACTAAGTGGATGGTCATAATTTTTTACTGTGACCCACTCGTGACCAATAAGATCCTAACATGGTCACTATTTTGAACTATGACCCCGTTACACTAAGTTTGAATTTGTTATAGACACAAGGTCACGATTTTGGACTGTAACCAATTATAGTGCGTGATTGGTCATAATTATGGTCATGGCTGCTGATCGTGATCAAGCTGCTAAGTTAAAGGGTCACATGCATGGTCACGACTCCAAACCGTGACCATCCTTGGGCTATAAAAAATCCCACCTAGGGTTCTTTTATTTCAAGATTTACTTCTTTCTCTTTCATGCACTCTCTCACTCTCTTCTATCATGATTCACCCTCCTGCTCTCACCCTCACCAATGACTACCACCACCCTCACTGATGCTATTCTCCCCTACTCGACGACTACCACCATCACTAGTAATACTCTTCCCTCTCTCTCCGATTTCATGATTTCTCTCTTACTTGTTTATGTATGTGTTTATGTGTGTGAGGTTGTGCGTGTGTATATATATATATATATATATATATATATATATATATATATATATATATATATATATATGTGTGTGTGTGTGTGTGTGTGCGTGTAAAATTGGGTATATACGCATTAGAATAGTAAAATTAGGTATGTGAAATTGGGTTAGAATAGTGAAATTGAATATATACACATTATAATAGTGAAATTGGGTAATTACATGAAATTGGATTAATATATACACATATACTTGTGACACCCCGCCCAATTAAATATCGGGTGAACAGTCCTTTATAAAATTTAAAACAGAATGTTCGGTTGGTTCATTCTTAGCAGCACTGTCGAAACATAATAACCTTATTAACCACCTAATAATTAATTAAGCTAGTGTCAAAATATTTTCCTTTTAGAAAAAATCATTCATTTATTAATCCAAGAATTTAAATATAATCCATCCACGCATAACTAATTAATATAAATACTGAATCAGAATCACATGCTGAAATAACTAAGACTGAATAAAACATTCCAGTTCAAAACTCTCAACCAAGAACCATAGTATCAATAAATCCAAATGAAAATGAACGGAAAGTAAGCAAAAAATAATCTCTGGTAAAATGTCTAAGAAATGGGTGACAGATGCCCTAAATGGAAAGTCTATATATAATGGAAATGAAATGATGGAGGCATCTAATGCGAAGACCTACAACTTCCACAACAGCTGCAAAACGCCAAGCAATCCAAATCCCTAAGGCTGGTGTCCCTGTGGCTGAGCACCTGATATAATACATATATATATAGAAAGAGAGAGAAGAGATGCAAGAAACGGGTCAGAGCCCGATGTGTAAAAATATTTGTTTAAGCAAGTATTTAAAATTTGCAATAAAGAAAGTATCAAAAGCATGTTAGTTCTAACTCTCATATGAGAACCTCACCTCTCGTCTACTGTGCACGCCTAACGTACATCTATTCTCACCTAGCCATCCGTAACACTTCTAATTAGATAGCGATTTATACTTCTTGAAATTCCTCGTAGTAGCAACCCGTGATTCCCAATTTTTCCACATTATTAATATCATCATTTATAAATTTGTTTAAGTGTTACCACACTAAGTTAAGTATTCCCAGCTTATGTCACTTAAGACTATACTATCCCAATAACCTACAATTATCTCACAGTAGAAATAAGACAAGTATATATATATATCTTCACCACTATAATATACATATACTACCCCAAGGTTAAACCTGTGGTGCATTGCATACTCTGCTATCACGTCCTGGTACATCTCGTACTCCAATAAGGACTATCGGTTCGGAAGTCTCCCACGAACAATATACACAAAACACACATAGTGGAGGCGAACATAGTTCACATACCTATGGGTCATGCACATACCTACGCTCCCATAGTCAGCTCACTTATCAACTCACAAATAAGTCTTCATAATACTATGTTCTGAGATACAAGTCAAATATCCCCCCGAAGGTCACCCAGAATAGGACTGTCTCTACACACCCCCCGCGATAGCAAGCAGCTAGGTATGTCTTACACATAATATTAAATAAGTAATAGGTATCCACACATCCTATTAATATTTTTGGGTATTCTCCCAATCTTCTTGTAAATTGACCATTCGTATTTCATTCTCATTATTACGTATTTTATAGTATTACTAAATTACCACAACTCTTTAGTAATTTTCAAAGTAACTCTTCTTTCCGGATTAATTAAAGTATAAAACCCATGTACTTTCCCGTAGACCTGTCTCGTTTCAAATCTGTTAATTGATAATTTCTCTCACTCGTAAAGACTGGAAAATTCTAAAACTGCCCCTAAGAAATTTTTCGAAAATTCACCCTATCGCTCGAACCAGATGGCATGTCGTTTGAACGACTGTCACGTGTCACTCGAGTGACTTCGCGCGAGATGCAATCTCGCTTGAATGACTTCCCGCGACTTCGCGCGAGACCTACTGTTTCATCTTCTACCCAGAATTTCAGCGTTTTCCCACCATTTTTAAGCCTAAAACCTCTAAATTAACATCCCAAACTCCAATCAAACAGTTCCAAATCGAATACTAACAATTACATATGGATTCTAACATCCTAGAATCACTAAATCATTTCGAATCATCCAATAAATATGAAATCCCCAAATTTATTTATTAAAACCCTAGTTCTTCAAATTCTTGTTCAAGAACACATGATTTCCATATTCGTTCTACACATAAGTCCATCAAAACGTAATTTCTATCTTACATATGTGAAGGGTTCAATCTAATTAATCTCAGATTCGAATTATACATCCTAATTCTCCAATTTTTCATCACTTTTCATGAACAATACATATTTAGAACAACCCTATACTAACATGAATATGGTTATTGCTAAAGGACAGCAAATAATAAACACTTGCCTCAAGTTAGTCGTCTAATTTCTTGACATTGTTGGTATGGGCGTGTTCCCCTTGTCCCGATCTACATGATGGTGGTAACGGTTGTGCAAAGCAGTGTTAATTTGGCCTTTCCTCTTGGAAATTGGTTCTTCCTCACACCCTGTATGGCCGTTCTTTGATTTATGTATCTCTCAACCCTAATGGACCTCTCGTGGCTGATAAATTAACTCTCAATTTTCGTCCATTAACTAAACCCAAAAATACAATTTACCATAATGCCCTCTCGGGGTGCCGGTTAGGCCTAAAATTACCCCGGGACTCAAACTAAACACCCGGGTATACTATTCTGACTATCTCGACTCTTTCGGACTCAAAGGAGCACTCGAAATGACCATACGAGTTACCCAAAATAATTAATCTCTTATTCTATTAAATTAGTCCCGACACGACTCGCACGCGCGTCTGACTTAATTTACTAAACTGTCGTATTTCTTATTCTTGACAATTTACCGAAGTGTATAGTTCCATATTACCTATCACACAGTAATATTCAATCAATAAATATTAACCCTTGACACGTTAGTTAATATTTATTTTCAATACGGATTAATTAACAATTAAATTCTCACATTTAAATTCAATTAATCCCAGAATAATAATTTATCCCGTAATTATTTAAATCATAAAAATATTGGGTATTACATACTTCCCCCTAATAACGGAATGCCATCCCAAAATTCAAAAAATAAGGTATACCTGGTACGAATAAATCTGGATATTTCTCACGCATATCAGCCTCACGCTCTCAAGTAGACTCCTCCACATTGTGATGCTTCCACTGAACCCGAATGAGTGGAACTACCTTTGACCTCAACCTCCTCTCACTATGATCTAGGATAGCCACCGATCTCTCCTTATATGAACTATCTGGCTATAACTCAATCTCCTGAATTGCAATGTGAGTGTGTGCCAACTCACCCCGGAGATACCACCTCAGTGACGAAATGTGGAACACATCATGGATACGATGCAAGTGCTCCGGCAACCCAAGCTTGTAAGCAACTGGTCCGACCCTCTCTATAATAGGGAATGGTCCTACGTATCTCAGAGCCAATTTCCCTTTCTTCCCAAATCTCATTAATCCCTTCATCAGAGATACTCTCAACAAAACCAGGTCCCCCACTGCGAACTCTCGGAAGAAACTCTTAGGATCGGTGTAGCTTTTCTGTCTGTCCTGAGCTACCCGTATACGATCTTGAATCATCTCAATCCTGTTCGATGTATCCTGAATTACCTCTGGCCCGAGTAGTTTGTTGTCTCCCACTTCTAGCCAACAAGCTGGAGAACGACAAGGTCTACTATACAATGCCTCGAATGGGGCCATGCCAATCATAAACTGATAGGAGTTGTTATATGCAAACTCCACCAGTGGAAGATACTGCTCCCAACCTCCACCAAAGTCAATGATACACATGCGCAACATGTACTCGAGCATCTGGTTAGTGCGCTTAGTCTGGCCATCAGTCTGCGAGTGATACGCTGTACTCAACCGCAACTCGGTACCCATAGCCTCCTGGAAACTCTACTAAAAATGAGATACTAATGTCTTGTCTCTATCCGACATGATATTAAGAGGCACACCATGTAGTCTCACTATCTCTGCATTGAATAGATGAGCATACTGTCCGGCTGTATAATCTATCCTCACTGGCAGAAAATGGTCCACTTTCATCAATCGGTCCACAATAACCCATACAGAATCGTGTCCTTTCTGTGAAGTAGGCAACCCGGTAATAAAATCCATGAAAATGCCCTCCCATTTCCATGTAGGGATCTTTAATGGCTGAAGTAAACCCGGTGGCCTCTGGTGGTCCACTTTGACTAGCTGACAAGTGGTACACTTGGAGACGAACTCTGCGATGTCTTTCTTCATTCCACTCTACCAGTACTGCCACCTCATAACCTGGTACATTTAACCATGCGACTCAATCATCACTGCATGTCGAAGGTCCTCCCCCTCTAGAACAACGAGTATCCCATTGAAGCGCAGACCTCCCTCGAAGCTCATTGAATAAGACTCGGCTCCATCGGCTAAAAGCTATCTATTTCGATCCTAACAGAACGAATCCGCTACCTGGGACTGTAATACTCTCATAACAATCTGAGATGTAACAATCATTGCAAACATAAATGATCGGGCCACGGCACCCTGGTGTCCCAATTCCTTCCATTTCTCTTTCCACACCTCGACCCTCTCATCCACTGGCCTGCGGCTCAACGCGTCTGCTACCACGTTAGCCTTTCCTGGGTGGTATTGGATATCAAAGTGATAATCCTTCATGAATTCGAGCCATCGACGTTGATGCATATTCAGCTCTTTCTATGTGAAGAGGTACTATAGTGACTTGTGATCCATGAATAGCCAAAATTTCTCCCCCAAGAGATAGTGCCTCCATATCCAAAGTGCAAACTCGACTTTCGCTAACTCTAAGTCGTGGGTGGGGTAGTTCCTTTCATGAGGCTTAAGCTTACGAGAGGCAGAAGCTATACCTTGGTCCTCCTGCTAAAATACACCCCCAAGTCCTAGTAAGGACACATTTGTATAGACTAGATACTCTACTCATGGCCTAGGCAGTGCCAAAACTAGGGCTGAAGTCAACTTGTCTTTCAGCTCATCGAAAGCCAACTGATATGCATCATCCCAGATAAATGGCAC
This sequence comes from Sambucus nigra, assembly GCA_949130495.1. Lineage (NCBI taxonomy): Eukaryota > Viridiplantae > Streptophyta > Magnoliopsida > Dipsacales > Adoxaceae > Sambucus > Sambucus nigra. Next base: position 238,938,261 of record OX422222.1, read on the forward strand.
CCCTTTACGATTCAAATGAGTCAATGGACCCGCCATCTTAGAGAATCCTCTGATGAACCTCCTGTAGTATCCTGCTAGGTGCAAGAAATTACGTATCTCTGTCGGTGTCGTAAGCTGTCCCCACTCCCTAACCGCTAACACCTTCCCCCGGTCCACTGGTATCCCTCTATCCTAAATAATGTGCCCCAAAAATTGAACCTCTTTCAGCCAAAATCCACATTTCTCATATTTTGCATACAACTCGTGCTAGCGCAGTGTCTGGAAAACCCATCTCAAATGTTCGGCATGCTCCTCCTCAGTCTGGGAGTAAATCAGTATGTCATGTATGAAGATAATGATAATCTGATCCAGGAACTCTCTGAATACTCTGTTATCAAGTCCATAAACATGGATGGGGAATTCGTTATCCCAAAAGGCATAACCCTAAACTCATAGGAACCATATATCGATTAGAAAGCAGTATTCGACACATCCTGCTCCCTGATCCTTAACTGATGGTATCCCGACCTCACGCCAATCTTTGAGAAGAAGGAAGCTCCTCTCAACTTGGTCGAATAAGTCATTGATTCGGGAAAATGGATACTTATTTCGTATCGTGACCTTATTCAACTCTCAGTAATCAGTACACAACCCTAACGATCCATCCCTCTTCTTAACGAACAACACAGGGGCACCCCAAGGTGAAGTACTCCTACGAATAAACCCCTGGCCCAACAGCTTCTCTATCTGATCCCGAAGCTCCCTCATCTCCACTGTGTCCATACGGTACGGTGCACGGGCAATCGTCCGAGTGCCCAGTGTCAAATCTATAAGAAAGTCTATCTCTCTTCTAGGTGGAAATCCCGGAATATCCTGGAACATGTTAGCGAATTCCCTCATCACCGGTATCAAATCAAGCGGTATCACTACCTCCTTAGAGGTCTCCTCCTCTATATAGCACAAATGGGTGGACGATCCTCCCTCAGGACGAGGCATGGCCATCAGGAACATCTCCTGATCAGGTAAGGCAAAAATTATAGTCCTAAAAAAACAATCGATAATGGCTCTATATGGAACAAGCCAATCCATACTGATGATCGCATCATACTCAGACATCTTTAATACAAGCATGTCGGCCGGTAAGGTAAGTCTCTCAATCTCTATACCCACCCCTCGACATATAAAGTGAATCAGTTAACCACTACCGAAAGGCGAATCTACAGAAGTAATATTATTCTCTGTCATAACTAATAGCCCCAAAGTACGTGCAAACCTTGTGGCAATAAAATAATATGTGGGCCCCGTATCAAATAAAATATTCCCCGTAGTCCCCTGGATAGAAAAAATACCCTCAATCGTGGGTGGAGCCTGTGGAACTGCGGACTGATGGAGGTTAGAAACCCGTTCGTACTGAAGTTGCCCTTATTGGACTGGAATTACTGGAATAGCTAGCAACGTTGGCATCTGAGGTGGTGCTGGGAGGGCGGCGGGAAAAATCGGTCTCTGGGGCTCCTGTCGAGCACCCTGCTGCTGCTGCTGTGGGGCCCTGCCCCTCTCAGGGCAATCATGTCGCTTGTGGCCAGTCTTGCCATAAATAAAATACTTACCACCAAAGTTTTCCCCTTGCTGCCCCTACTGTCCTCAGCCCTGCTGGCCATTTCCACCTCCCCCTTGGCCCTGCTGGCCCTACCTAAACTGCTACTAGCCCTGATGGCCCTGATGTCCCTGTTAGCCCTGATGTCCCTGCTGACCCTGCTAGCCAGGCCTAAAATCTCCCTAAACTTGACGAAAACCCCCTGACCTGAGTCGCTTAGAATCCCCCTGCTGGGAACTCTGATCAACCTATCTCTGCTGACCCTGAGCTGGTTGTGCCCCATTGGCACCATTTCCTCCTGTCTTACCCTGCTGGATGGACTCCCACCCTTGTTTGCTCCCATTCATATGGAAGCGATGGTCCTAACAATGCAGTAGTGCTGCATTTAGCACATCAGAATAGGTCTGTAATGAGAGGTTACCCAGAAGATGTTGCATGATCGTCTAAGTGAGGCCATCCATGAACATCTGTATCTTCTTCTCCTCGATAGGTACCTCCGTTGGTACCAGATTAACTAGTCTGGTAAACTCCTCTTTGTACTCAGCTACGATCTTCCCTTCCTGGGTGAGGTTTAGTAACTTCCGCCTCATCTCAGTCTGAATGGCAGAAGGAAAGTACTTGCGGTCAAACCGCACCCAGAAATCACCAATCGTCAACAGATCTCTCTCCTCTGCAGTAGTAGTGGACTCCCACCATTATAAGGCTTCCCCTGTCAGCTTAAAGGTAGCTAAATATTGCCTCTGGACCTCGGTGCACTCTTACATACGGAGATGTCGCTGCATGTCCTTCTTCCACTGGCTAGCAATCACCACATCAGAACCACTTGCGAACTCTGGAGGGTGTGCCTTCTGAAAGTCATCCCTAACTCTCTCCCATGCAGTAGGGAAGGTGTGGGCAGGTGATGGCGCCACTACCAGTGCCTGTGGTGGTGCCTACTGTACCACTGCCAACGCTGCATTGATGGCCTGTGCAACGATGGTAGCAACTTCCGTAGCATTCCCTGAGCTGGAATTGGTGGTTGTTCTGGCTGGGCATTCACGTCCTTAGGTGCACGTCGAGGAGGCATCTGAGATAAGAAATAATTTTATTATTCCATAGTTATCGTTAAATCTTAAATAGCTGAAGACGTAAATGCACAAACAAGAATACAACAATCCTAAATATAAAGCTCTACATCAAAGAACGCTACACTGATAGCACGATAAGCCGTACAGATCCTAAAGGACTCTAGAACCTATCTCTGATACCACCTATGACACTCCGCCCAATTAAATATCGGATGATCAGTCTTTTATAAAATTTCAAACATAATGTTCGGTTGGTTCATTCTTAGCATCACTGTTGAAACATAATAACCTTATTAACCACCTAATAATTAATTAAGCTAGTGTCAAAATGTTTTCCTTTTAGAAAAAATCATTCAGTTATTAATCCAAGAATTTAAATATAATTCATCCACGCATAACTAATTAATATAAATACTGAATCATATTCACATGTTGAAATAACTAAGACTGGATAAAACATTCCAGTTCAAAACTATCAATTAAGAACCATAGTATCAATAAATCCAAATTAAAATGAACGAAAAGTAAACTGAACATAATTTCTGGAAAAATGTCTAAGAAATGGGCGACACATGCCCTAAATGGAAAGTCTATATAGAATGGAAATGAAATCATGGAGGCATCTAATGCAAAGACCTACAACTTCCACAACAGCTACAACACGCCAATCAATCCAAATCTCTAAGGCTGGTGTCCCTGTGGCTGAGCACCTGATATAATACATATATATATATATAGAAAGAGAGAGAAGAGATGCAAGAAACGGGTCAGAGCCCGATGTGTAAAATTATTTGTTTTAGCAAGTATTTAAAATTTACAATAAAGCAAGTATCAAAAGCATGTTAGTTCGAACTCTCACATGAGAACCTCACCTCTCGTCTATTGTGCACGCCTAATGTATATCTATTCTCACCTAGCCATTCGTAACACATCTAACTAGATAACGATTTATAGTTCTTGAAATTCCTCGTAGTAGCAACCAGTGATTCCCAGTTTTTCACATTATTAAGATCATCATTTATAAATTTGTTTAAGTGTTACCACACTAAGTTAAGTATACCCAGCTTACGTCACTTAAGACTATACTATCCCAGTAACCTACAATTATCTCACAGTAGAAATAACACACGTATATATATATATATATATATATATATATATATATATATATATATATATATATATATATATATATATATATATATATATATATATATCTTCACCACTATAATATACATATACTAATACAGCACCCCAAGGCTAAACCTGTGGTGCATTGCATACTCTGCTATCATGTGCCGGTACATCTCGTACTCCAATAAGGACTGTCGGTTCGAAAGTCTCCCATGGACCATATACACAAAACACACATAGTGGCAGCAAACGTAGTTCACATACCTATGGGTCACGCACATACCTACGCTCCCATAGTCAGCTGACTTATCAACTCACAAATAAGTCTTCACAGTACTATGTTCTGAGATACAAGTCAAATATCCCCCCGAAGGTCACCCAGGATAAGGCTGTCTCTACACAACCCCCCGCGATAATAAGCAACTAGGTATGTCTTACACATAATATTAAATAAGTAATAGGTATCCACACATCCTATTAATATTTTTGGGTATTCTCCCAATCTTCTTGTAAATTGACCATTCGTATTTCATTCTCATTATTACGTATTTTATAGTATTACTAAATTACCACAACTCTTTAGTAATTTCCAAAGTAACTCTTCTTTATGGATTAATTAAAGTATAAATCCCACATACTTTCCCGTAGACCTGTCTCGTTTTAAATCTGTTAACTGGTAATCTCTCACTCGTAAAGACTTGAAAATTCCAAAATTGCCTCTAAGAAATTTCCCTGAAATTCACCCTCTCGCTCGAACCAGATGGCATGTCATTTGAATGACTGTCACGTGTCGCTTGAACAACTTCGCGCGAGATGCAATCTCGCTTGAACGACTTCGTGCGACTTCGTGCGAGACCTACTATTTCATCTTCTACCCATAATTTTAGCGTTTTCACACCATTTAACCCTAAAACCTCTAAATTAACATCCCAAACTCCAATCAAACAGTTCCAAATCGAATCCTCACAATTACATATGGATTCTAACATCTTAGAATCATTAAATCATTTCGAATCATCCAATAAATAGGAAATCCCCAAATTTATTTATTAGAACCCTAGTTCTTCAAATTCTTGTTCAAGAACACATGATTTCTAGATTCGTTCTACACATAAGTCCATAAAAACACAATTTCTATCTTACATATGTGAAGGGTTCAATCTAATTAATCTCAGATTCGAATTATACATCCTAATTCTCCAATTTTTCATCACTTTTCATGAACAATACATATTTAGAACAACCCTATACTAACATGAATATGGTTATTGCTAAAGGACAGCAAATAATAAACACTTGCCTCAAGTTAGTCGTCTGATTTCTTGACGTTGTTGGTATGGGCGTGTTCCTCTTGTCCCGATCTATACAATGGTGGTAACGGTTGTGCAAAGCAGTGTTAATTTGGCCTTCCCTCTTGGAAATTGGTTCTTCCTCACACCCTGTATGTCCGTTCTTTGATTTATGTCTCTCTCAACCTTAATGGACCTCTCGTGGATGATAAATTAACTCTCAATTTTCGTCCATTAGTTAAACCCAAAAATACAATTTACAATAATGCCCTCTTGGGGTGCCGGTTAGGCCTAAAATTGCCCTGGGACGCAAACTAAACACCCAGGTATACTATTCTGACTATCTCGACCATTTCGAACTCAACGACGCATTCGAAATGACCATATGAGTTACCCAAAAATAATTAATTTTTTATTCCATTAAATTAGTCCCGACACAACTCGCACGCGCGTCTGACTTAATTTACTGAACTGTCGTATTTCTTATTCTTGACAATTTACCGAAGTGTATAGTTCCATATTACATATCAAACAGTAATATTCAATCAATAAGTATTAACCCTTGGCACGTTAGTTAATATTTATTTTCAATCCGGATTAATTGACAATTAAATTCTCACATTTAAATTCAATTAATCCCACAATAATAATTTATCCCGTAATTATTTAAATCATAAAAATATGGGGTATTACAATACTCACACAGACATATATAGACACACATATCACATATGCACATATATACACTTACTCACATGCACATATATATAAACACACACACTCACACACACATTTATATATACACACAGACTCACACACGCACTTATATATGCATATATATTCACACACACAACACATGAATTCCTATATATACATGAAGTCCCTCGTATACTCACACGTGCACATATATACACCCACACCCACATACATATAATTTTGATAAAATTTTAGATTGAATAATACATTTACATACTTTCTTCTCATTCCATGTGCGTATGAAATTTGGGAAAAACTATTGAAGCTCAACTGATTCTAGGTGCTTTCTATATTCAAGTATTTTTATTTATCTTTTATTTTAAGAAAAAGTCTTATATATAGTTATAACTTATTGGTTAGCTCTTGTGGTCACGTACACCCCTTCCTTAAGTGGTTAAAACCCAAAATTATGGAAGGACTTGAAAATTTGGTGGGCACATAGTAATTTTTGGATTAATTTAATTAAAATGAACTTAAATTGGACTTCTTGTTATTGTGCGATTGAATATTAATGCGTATATCTATTTGGTTAACTGTTTTGGCCATGTTCACCCATTTCTTAAGTGTTTTTTGTTTGGGTGAACACAAATTGGTGGAAGGTCTTGCACATTTGGTGGACACATAGTAATTTTAGGATTAATTTATTTAAAATAAACTTAAATTGGACTTGTTGATACCGTTCGCTTGAATATTAAAGCATATATTTGTTGGTTAACTGTTGCGGCTGTAGTCACCCCTTCCTTAAGTGGTTGCTATTTGGATGAACACAAATTGATGGCAGGGATTGCACATTTCATACACATAGTAGTTTTAGGATTAATTTTATTAAAATGAACTTAAATTGGACATGTTGTTACTGTGGAGTTGAATATTAATGTATATATTTATTCGGTTAATATTTTTGGCCATGTTTACCCCTTCCTTAAGTGGCTGTTGTTTGGATGAATACAAATTAGTGGAAGGAATTGCAAATTTGGTGGATACATAGTAATTTTATGATTAATTTATTAAAATGAACTTAAATTGGACTTGTTAATATGCAATTGAATATTAATTCATATATCTGTTTAGTTAACTATTTTGGTTATGTTTACCCTTTTCTTTAGTGGATGTTGTTTGGGTGAACACAAATTGATGGAAGGGCTTGCACTTTTCTTTAGTGGTTGTTGTCGGCATTAAATTTCTCGCAGAAAATCCACATAGACCGCAACCTAAAACCAATAAAGATTCCCTTAAGAACATCAATAACCACAGCTCCTCCTTCCGCAGTGAATACCCACGAGTATCCCCAATGACCGCAGTCGTTAGTAAATAGCCCCCGCAAGAACTATCAATCCAGCAGTAGAGAAATCTTCTCTACAAGAGAAACTTCAACAAAGAAGTGCTTTGGGATCCAAAACGATTCACAAACGTATATGGGATCTTTAAAGTGAATAAAAATGTAAAATTTCCCCCAAAAATAAAAAATTAAAATTCTGCAGATTTGCAGTTTGCAAAAGTCATGATGAAAAAGCCTTCCAAAATACGTATTTAAAGAAGAAAAAAAATTCTTTGAGGCGGCGCTATCGTTAAATTGACATTACCCTGTCATTTGAACGACATAAGATGTCGTTTGAATGACTCATCGAATGACCTTTTAAAAACCAAAATAGTGTAGGGTCGTTTAATGCAACAAAGGAACGACCTATGTCGTGACCTATCAAACGATATGAGATGTCGTTAGAAGGGGTTGTTTAAACGACTGAAGCAAAAAATTAATATTTTATTAAGCTCGCCTCCAGGTTTGCCAAAAATTATTTTTACTTAGAAAAATGCCTCATTCTGATAAAAAAACTATTTCAAAAAATATCCCAATACTATCGTAAAATGATTCAAAACTTAAACTCAATCCGTACCAAAATCAATATTGTAGATGTCCGTTGTTGAAGAAACTTGATATTCAGATCCATTGTCTTGAACATATGATTGTGAGCTTTGATCGACGGTTGTAACGGTATACAACATACTTAATGTAAAATCAGGACGATGGAAAATATGTCCTTACAAATCCCCCCTATGTCTATGCCGATACAAAATTATAACATCCGAATTATCAATCAAATGTCCTATACAATTCTAATACCATCCTTTGAACCCAAAAGTGGAAAGATACTAAAAATGCAAGTCGTCAAAAAAAAATCTTCAACTTTAAATCTCTTTGCTTTCCCAGCTCTTATTTTTGTGTGGTTTTCAATTGATCATTAAAGTCCTACACACAATAAAAAAAATAAATACCTTCGTGACGTATCAAGTTTGAAATGAGATAATCATAGATAAACATATATTCCAGATCAAGTAAATAAATGCTCAAATCAAATCAAGTCAAATCTCAAATGTCACAACAAGCATAGAAAATATCAATCATGCTCATGCAAGGATATACTCAAAAGGATCCACAAACTATTTTTGATTTTCCAATCAAAGAAAATTTTACAAGAACAACACACACCATGAATTTACACTAAGATAATCAAATCGTGGGAATGAAATGAATGGTCGTGAAAAAATTCGAAACGAAAATCAACCGAAATATTTATAACATATGCGCATGATGAATATGCATACTCCTAACGAATGAACTCAAAATTATCTTTAGATGTAAAAAAGTTGAATTCAAATGATATCGACTCAATCTAATCAACAATTTAAAGTCTAAAATGATTTCCACACCAATAACATCTAAGACTATATAATGGTTTTTCAAAACTTTGTCAGGACGTGCAAAACCATTGATTTATTTCCAACCAAACTCCTTCAAATATCATAATGATCATATTTTTCTATTATATTATTTTCTTTTGAATGATCATATTGTGGCCATCCCCGATCCTCACGACGGGAGAGACGTAGAAGGGGGGTGTCGTCTCCATGGTGAGAGGATCTCGGTCCCGCGCATCCCTCTCGGGGGCGCTTCGACCGGCATCGGCGATGTATGAGGTAAAAAATGTAGAGAGATGGAGTCTCCAGTTGATTTTACTCAAAACAGACAAAAGAAAAGGGGGAGCCATCCCGAAGGACAACATCCAAAGATACACTGATACATATGAAACCAAAATGATTCGAAAAGGGTTCGGAAGCTAAGTTACGAAATGGGAAGGTGTTAGGCACCCATTCCTCCCTTACGATCTCTCATGGATTGTTGCTATTTTCCTTTATTTCCCCATGATATGTGTGCATGTGTATATGTAGTGGAGATAGGAATCATCGACTTGTATCATGGAAGAGATAAAGCGAGTCATCCATATGAATGTTTCTAAAAATAATATTAGAAATTAGGCTTTACGCGATTATCCTAGCGTTGATCATTATAATGGAACGATAACGCATACGGAATAATACGCCACTAAGAACAAATATATGTATATGTAAATATATAGATTTTAGGATAATTAAGTTAAAGAATATAGAGAAATAGAAAATGGGAGAAAAGTAGGACTCGAGTCTCGGGTTTTACCCCGAGACGCCTACGTAGCCTATAGAGACATCAAAGTCCACGTAGTTCGTATGCGAAACGAGGGGTGGGATTTGTCCCATAAATCCAACTGTGGAATTCTCTTATATGTGTGTGTGTAAAAAAGTGTTTTAGTTGTGAGAAAAGTGTGAGAATTGCCGTTTGGAATTTATGAGCAAACCCTCATTTTCTTGTATTTTGGGTTTTATTTACATGAAAATAAGAGATGTACGATACTACTAAATAAAAAGTATATTAGGATATGTGAGATGAGAGAATAAAAGTGCTAAGTAATAAAATAAGCTAATGCGAATTTAGGAGAATTTGAGAAAGTTGGAGCTTCTTGAAGATCTTATGCTTGATCTTGAATGTTGCACAGCAGCTCTTGCACTTGTGTGATGATGGAGGGTAGTTAATTCACCAAGTTTGATGAAAAATATGATGAAAAGTGAGGGTTGGAAAGGGATTTGAATGTGGAAATCATGCTGACTTCGAGGCGGGTTTTCTGATTTCGCTGAGAGTGATGGATTTCAGATCTTCTGTCCTATGCAATGAGGTCAGGCCCTCCTTTTTATAGGCCTAGGGCATTGCCGATCGGCATAGTCCTATTCCTTCCAATCGGTAGGTGTTGTTAGGCACACTGTCGATAGGCAGGGTTTGGAACATGCCATTTGGCAGTCTCTTTCAGGTTCTTTCAAAAAATTGGTCGTAGAGCACAAACCGTTGATCCGAATTGTGCACGGAGCGAACCGTTGGAAAGGTACTTTAGAGATCTTATAAATTACTTTGAACTAATACTGGGTCCAGGAGTTGACTTTGGGTCAAATATGCCTTGGAAGCGTTCATCGGTCCTTTGAACGAGGAATTATCGGACGCAAACGGATCGTTCGTCCGCATGGTAAGTCAGAATCACGCACGGGGCAGACCGTTGGAAAGGTTAGGAGATAAATGTAGAATTACAAATAGCTTGACTTAGTTTGGGAAGTTGAATTTGTTCAATCGGGTCCTGGAAGCGTTCGGTGACCTTTCAGAGTAAAATGGATTATTCGTTCGTACCGTAAGTCAGAATCACGCACGGGGCAGACCTTTGGAAAGGGGTTTCAGTGCACTTTGAAGATTCATTCATTCTCTATGGAGCTAAAGAGTTAAATTTGGTCACATAGAGCTCGGGAACGTCCGGTGACCTCCTGATCAATTTTTGGGGGTCGTTCATCCGTACCGTAAGTTAGAATCGCACACAGGGTGGACCCTTGGAAAGGGGTTTCAGTTCCCTTTGAAAATTCATTCAGTTTCAGTCGAGATGAAGAGTTTGACTTTTGGTCAAATGGAGCCTTGCAGTTCCCGATGGCCTCTAGGTTAGTACTCGGGGTATGGCTTAGGTTTGTAGTGATAAAAGGAGGTGCTAGGAACCTAAGGAGAGGTTAGTGGGTACTAGAATGGGGTGTCTACAGAGCCCCTTGACGGGTGAGTTTGGAACAAATGATAGCCGTCGAATAAACTCCGTCGATTCTGAGGACCTAAGGATGAGGATGACCGATTATGCGGGTTGAGGTCGATTCTGAGGACCTAAGGGGAATACCAGGGATGATCTAAAGGAAGTGATGATCATAGATTTAGGTCAATTATGAGGACCTAAAGTAATGCCAGGGGCGACCGATTCTACGGGTCGAAGCCAATTCTCAGGGCTTAAATGGTAATGACCAATTCTGTGGGTCGAATCCAATTCTGAGGGCTTAAATTGAGATGACCAATTCTGCGAGTCTAAGACAATTTCGAGGGCTTAAATTGAGATGACCAATTCTACGGGTCAAAGCCAATTTTGAGGGCTTAAATTATGATGACCAATTCTGCGGGTCGAAGCCAATTCTGATGACCAATTCTATGGGTCGAAGCCAATTCTGGGGGCTTAGTTTGAGATGACAAACTTTGCGGGTCGAAGCTAATTCTGAGGGCTTAAATTGAGGTGACCAATTCTACGGGTCGAATCCAATTCCGAGGGCTTAAATTGAGATGAAAACTTCTGTGGGTCGAAGCCAATTCTGAGGGTTTAAATTGTGATGACCAATTCTGCGGGTCGAAGCCAATTCTGAGGGCTTAAATTGAGATGACCAATTCTGCGGGTCGAAGCCAATTCCGAGGGCTTAAATTATGATGACCAATTCTGCGGGTCGAAGCCAATTCTAAGGGATTAAAGTGAGATGACCAATTCTGCGGGTCGAAGCCAATTCTGAGGGCTTAGGTTGTGATGATCAATTCTGCGGGTCGAAGCCAATTCTGAGGGCTTAAGTTTTGATGACCAATTATGCGGGCCGAAGCCAATTTTGAGGGCTTAAAGTGAGATGACCAATTCTATGGGTCGAAGCCAATTCCGAGGGCTTAAGTTGTGATGACCAATTTTGCGGGTCAAAGCTAATTCTGAGGGCTTAAATTGAGATGACTAATTCTGCGGGTCGAAGCCAATTCTGAGGGCTTAAGTTGTGATGACCAATTCTGCTGGTCGAAGCCAATTCTGAGGGATTAAATTGAGATGACCAATTCTGCGGGTCGAAGCCAATTCTGAGGGCTTAGGTCGTGATGACCAATTCTGCGGGTCAAATCCAATTCTGAGGGCTTAAGTTGTGATGACCAATTCTGTGGGTCGAAGCCAATTCTGAGGGCTTAAATTGAGATGACCAATTCTGTGGGTCAAAGCCAATTCTGAGGGCTTAAATTGTGATGTTCTCGGGGAACTCTATCGGGGAAATTACCTCGTGATTTTGATTTGAGCTGGGGAGCTAATCGCTGGGGAAAATTTTGTATCTTTTAGAGACTTTACCGAGGGAACAACCAATTTGATGCTGTAAATTCCACTGGAGACGTGATTAGGTGGTCCATGGTTTGGACGCTTTGCTCGGGGAGACTTTTGGGGGACAGGAGATAACCTGAGGTTTGGGATCCTTTAGGGGTCCTCTGGGGACATTGCCGGGGGATATTCTCTTGGCCTTTGAGAGTACCACTGGTTAATTAGGGGTTCCATTTAAGGGAGTGTGAATCTTTCTTGGTGAAAATGTTCTAAATCCTTCCCGAGATTTTTAGGAATTTTTGAGGACTTTTTTAGGGTTTTCTGGTATTTTTTGTACGGAAACTTAAGGGGGTGCCGGTCGGTATGATGTGGAGGGTGCCATTCGACAGCAGCATGGACTTTTGGACTTCCTTGGGAAGTTAAAAGGTCAGTGCCAATCAGTAGGTGGGGGTGCAATGCCGATCGGCATGACCCTTAGCTTCCTATAAAAAGGGGGCGACTTCCCCTCATTTTTCACAGCTTCTTGCCTTCTCTCTTTCTGTGATTTTCTTCTGTGAATCGTTTTGGCATTTCGCAATCTAAAAAATGGCCGCTTTTGTGAGCACTGTGGTACATAGGGAGTGGCTGGCTGTTGACAACTGGGTGAATGTGGAGTGGAGGTCCAGGGCACTTCTTGCTTTGGGGAGTGATAACTCTTTTGATGCATTTGAGCCAGTGGCGGACGAGCGGACTTTACTGCGGGAGCCGTCGCGTCATTGCTCTTCTAGGGTGGTGAATCCTGGTGGTTATGTAAGTAAAAAAAATGACCTTTGACATTCTTTTCTGGTTATTTCATTTTTTTTCTTGGATTTTGACAGTCTGATGTTTCTTCGTCGACTATGCTTACCCACGGGATGACGGGGCTTAAGGATGTCTGGGAGCACCTTCCACCTGTGGTGCGTTGGGTAGTATCATCAGTAGGCTTTGGGAGGCCGGCGTCCGTGCTGAATGAGACGCCTCGTTCGACGGTGATCTTATGCGCTCTGGGGGAGAGGTGGTGGGACACTACCCACACCTTCCATTTTATCTTCAGGGAGATGGCTATGACTCCCATAGACGTACAACAACTAATGGGGTTGGATTGTGATGGAGAGCAGATAGAGGTGGATTATTCCCTGAAGGTGAGGATGGAGGCGGTGTGGGCGGCGCTCGGTGATGTGGGGAGGACAGTATTTGGGGACTCTATTCATCTGTCCATGCTAAGGGATGTTTTGTTGAGTAGGGTGATTGATGTGGATGACGGGCTGCAGGTGAGGCAGATGGCCCAACTGTTTATTCTGCTGGTGTTGGGGGGATTTTTGGTGGCGTCGAGCGACGATGTTGTCCCCTTATGGATTTTTCCATACTTGAGGATGTTTTAGAACATCCTTCTCTATGATTGGGGGAGCCTGACTTTGGCGACCCTTGATTTTTCTCTGGATGCATTTAGCCGGTACTGTTGGCAGACTTTTACTGGTGCCACGTATCTTCTTTAGTTAATCTTTAGCTTCATTTTCCTTTTCATGCATTCGCATTTTCCTTGTGCGTCCCTTTTTGATAGTGGATTTTTATCTTTCGCAGACGTGGTTCTATGAGGTGATTGGGTGTAATACCCAGCTAATTTCTCTGAAGGATGAGACTGTTGGGGACTTTTATTGGTTGTATCGGTGGTGGAAGGCCAATCGGCAGTCGAGGAAGTTTCTTTCTCTGGAGGCGGTGCATCAGGTCTTAAATGGCCTAACTAGTGATAGGGTAAAATTTTTTTCTTCTTCAGTACTGGTCTTTGTGTGATCTGATTTTATATTGGCCTATATATGCTGGGGATTTTTCAGGTGACCTTTTACCCTTGGGGGATGGCTGTTCAGGACACGAGATCGATTGGGGTGAATGCGCAGATGAGGCATTTACTAGCGCATGAGTTTGGACACTCTTGGTATCTCGGGGAGAGGGTGGTTCGACAGATTTTTGAGGAGGATGGGTGGTGCCACCTTTGAGCCCCCTATGTCTATGAGGCGGGATCGGCTGTTGCCGGAGGATGCGAAGATCGCGCTGATGATTGGTGAGTCCTATCTGTTGTACACCGATACTGCTGTGTTGTATGATTATACGGACTTTGTGGTGAGTTAGCTGATGGCGCCCAGCATATATGATGCACTGCATTCCCTTCCTGCGGGTTCGAGTCGACCAGTGGGGTCCTCCCACAGCGGTGGAGGTCCATCGACATCTGCGGTGGCGGCGACTTCGGAGGTCCCCTTTGTGAGGTTGCATACCCCTTCATACAACATCCAGCGGGTTGATGGAGGGATGGTGCCTATGTTGCATCGTCCTCATGCGATGAACTCGGAGGAGTTGTGCTTGACAGAGGAGGTTCTTCATCCTTTGGTATATCTTTCTGTTCTTTTTTTTTTGATCTTCTTTGCATGATACTGATTCTGCCTTTTCTTACAGCAAGTCTGGGTGTCCACCACTTGTCTAAGGGACATTAGAGACTGGATATCTTCGGTGACTGCCCACATTTGGGATGCGGTCACTGTTCCTTCTTGCCTGGTGCTGTCTGCCTCATTCGGAGAGGAGTTTGGTTTGGGTAGCGGTGGTGTGTTGTCTCGTCATAGGGGAAAGAGAGGGCATCGCATGGAGGGGAGTTCTTAGAAAGGGGAAGGGTAAGTGAGAGAGAGAGAGAGAGAGAAAATGTGGGTTCGAGATGAGTCCCATTTCTTTTCCTGCTTTTCTTTATTTTTCTGCAAAAATGATGTAACACAGAAACATACCTATGCAATGCAATGGAGTTTTATATTATCTTCTATTAGTAATGAATGAATGAATGCATATGTTTTTTTTTACTTTACTGCTGGGACTGTAAAAAGAAATATTTTTGGGATTTGAAGGAAAGTTTTATTTAAAATGAGAATTTATATAAAGATGGGAGGGGATTTTGAAATTCTATTGAGAATATCAATTTATTTTTATTGAGTTTTCTGATTTTGACAAAAGAGGAAAAAGGGAAGTTTTTAAAAATAAGAGGTTGCCGATTGGAAAGACCCTTGTCCTACCTATTAGCAGGCCAATCCTATCTAATCAATCAAAGCTTTGATTGGTACCCTCTTCAGCCTTTGGTACCTTGTGGGGCAGGATTTCCTTCGATTTCTGCAAGGGTTGATGCGTGCAACATGTGGATATATGTGATCCTAGGTGCACGTGGTGCATAGTGTACATGGAGAATCTCCTACAAGTGTGTGATAAGCATAAGGTACACATGAAAAAAGGGGAACATGCAAAATAGGGGAATAAATAAGAAAATAAAACACCCATGTAAATAGAGTCTAGCCCTCAGAATATTCCCCAGCGGAGTTGCCACTGTGGCCATCCCCGATCCTCACGGCGGGAGAGACGTAGGAGGGCGTGTCGTCTCCATGGTGAGAGGATCTCGGTCCCGCGCATCTCTCTCGGGAGAGCTTCGGTCGACATCGGCAATGTATGAGGTAAAAAATGTAGAGAGATGGAGTCGCCAGTTTATTTTACTCAAAACAGACAAAAGAAAAGGGGGAGCCATCCCGAAGGACAGCATCCAAAGATACACTGATACATACGAAACCAAAATGATTCGAAAAGGGTTCGGAAGCTAAGTTACGAAATGGGAAGGTGTTAGGAACCCATTCCACCCTTACGATCTCTCATGGATTGTTGCTATTTTCCTTTATTTCCCCGTGATATGTGTGCATGTGTATATGTAGTGGAGATAGGAATCATCGACTTGTATCATGGAAGAGATAAAGCGAGTCATCCATAGGAATGTTTCTAAAAATAATATTAGAAATTAGGATTTACGCGATTATCCTAGCGTTGATCATTATAATGGAACGATAACGCATACGGAATAATATGCCACTAAGAACAAATATATTTATATGTAAATATATAGATTTTAGGAGAATTAAGTTAAAGAATATAGAAAAATCGAAAATGGGAGAAAAGTAGGACTCGAGTCTTGGGTTTTACCTCGAGACGCCTACGTAGCCTATAGAGGTATGAAAGTCCACGTAGTTTGTATACAAAACAAGGGGTGGGATTTATCCCATAAATCCAACCGGGGACTTTTTTTATATGTGTGTGTGTGTAAAAAAGTCTTTTAGTTGTGGGAAAAGTTTGAGAATTCCCGTTTGGAATTTATGAGCAAACCCTTTTTTCTTGTCTTTTGGGTTTTATTTACATGAAAATAAGAGATGTGCGATAATACTAAATAAAAAGTATATTAGGATATGTGAGATGGGAGAATAAAAGTGCTAAGTAATAAAATAAGCTAATGCGAATTTAGGAGAATTTGAGAAATTTGGAGCTTCTTGAAGATCTTATGCTTGATCTTGAATGTTAGAGAGCAGACCTTGCACTTGGGTGATGATGGAGGGTAGTTAATTTACAAAGTTTGATGAAAAATATGATGAAAAGTGAGGGTTGGAAAGGGATTTGGATGTGGAAATCTCGCTGACTTCGAGAGGGGTTTTCTAATTTCGCTGAGAGTGATGGATTTCAGATCTTTTGTGCTCTGCAATGAGGTCAGGCCCTCCTTTTTATAGGCCCAGGGCATTGCGGATCAACATAGTCCTAGTCCTGCAAATCGGCAGGTGTCTTTAGGCACACTGCCAATTGGCAGGGTTTGGAACCTGCCGTTTGGCAGTCTCTTTCAGGAGCGCAAACCTTTGATCTGAATCATGCACGGGGCAAACCATCGGAAAGGTACTTCAGAGACCTTCGAAAGTCTTTTACACTGCTCTCGGGTCTGTGTGTTGACTTTGGGTCAAATATGGCTTGGAAGTATTCATCGGTCCTTTGGCGGGGAATTGTAGAACGCAAACGGATCATTCGTCCCCATGGTAAATTAGAATTACACATGGGGTAGACCATTGGAAAGTCTAGGAGATTTACTTCGACATTCCAAAGAGCTTGACTAAGTTTGGGAAGTTGACCTTGGTCAGCCGGGGCCTGGAAGCATTCGGTGACCTTTCAAAGTAAAACGGATTATTTGTCCGTACCGTAAGTCAGAATCTCACACGGGGCAGACCGTTGGAAAGGGGTTTTAGTGCCCTTTAAAGATTCATTCAGTCTCAGTCAAGATGAAGAGTTGAATTTGGTCAGACGGAGCCCGAGAGCATCCGGTGACCTCCTGATCAAGTTTCGGGGGAAAATGGGTCATTCGTTCGTACCGTAAGTTAGAATTATCCAGGGGGCGGACCATGGAAAGGGGTTTGAGTGCCCTTTGAAAATTCATTCTTTCTCAATCGAGCTGAAGAGTTTGAATTTTGGTCAAATGAATCCTGGTAGTGCCCGATAGCCTCCAGGTTAGTACTCGAGGTATGACTTAAGTTTATAGTGATGAAGGGAGGTGCTAGGGACCTAAGGAGAGATTAGGGGGTACTAGAATGGGGTGTCTACACTTATCAAACTAAACTAGTTTTGGCCTTGGCTACTCTTTACAATACCACACTTTTTTAGGCTCACGCAGAGGTTATTTGTTCCTTTCGTAACCCTTTTACGTGTACACTCATCATTTTTCATATTAAATAAATTCCTCACAGGCAATGGTTCTTACATGCACTACTTTCATTATCAAGTTTTATCACATTTGGTTTTCTTTAAAGGCAATATTGAGATCAAATCACTTCAACCAACATATGATAAACCAGTACAATAATAAAATAAATTCGTGTAAATGTGCATTAAAGGAGATTAAGAGTTAAACATAGAGAAAATAATCACAAATCTTATCTTAATGACTCCAAACATTATAAAGCACATGGATGAAATAATGTATTGTCTCAAAACTCTATCAAATAGTCACATGAATATGAAATGATGTTTTGACTTGGTCATCCTAAATGTCCATCCATAAACAGTGTAAAACAAAATACACAAATCTTTTTCTCTTTTTTTTAATTATCAAAATAAAATCTTTTTGGCTTTTTCAAGTTTTTCGCAAAAAACTAGAAAAACTTTTTGTATTTTTCCAGAATTTGTCAAAAACAAAAATCTTTTTGGGTTTTTCGAAAAAATATATCAAAATGGAAAAAACTAAATAAATACAAATGTGGTACACACTAGAAATAGGTATAAAATATCATAACGAAAATCATCTTATGCTAGCAAAAAAGTTTAAACCTCAACCATTAGAGGAATTTTCCAAAGGTGGTGAAATCCTATGAAAAATATCCATCATATCATATGAAGTCTTTACTAAATACTCAACTTGCTTTATAAAGTGATCAAAATCTTTCCTGCGATGTGTAGGAGCATGCAAAGTATCTTGTGTGAGCGTGCGTGTGGGAACACGTATAGTAGCATAACGAGGTAAAAACCTATGAGACACACTACCCAACTTAAGAAAAATTCCCCATGGTGTCCTATTTTCTTACAATGGGAATAAACATAAACGGATCTAAGAACACCTCTCTCAAAACGATTAGGACACGCTCTCCTAAGTGGAAACATATGCCTAGGTGGGTTAGGTTGAGAGACATATAGATCCATCACAAACTTAAAAACTGGCTCGGGTGCAATATGGTAAGTAGACGCTCCGTCATAACCTATTCATAGTCTCTCAACATAAGAAAAAGCGAGGCCGAGGAGCATCTTTCCAATCTTCTTAGATGTGTCCTATATAGTGACCTTAACCTCCCGGGAACGTTCAAGATCTCTCTAGAGTTGGGACACACGGGTTTCAAGATCACTCTTTTTTCGGCCTAAGATGATCAATTGCTCACATAAAGAAACTCTTACCTTCTCGAGTTGACTCACCGATGCCTCACATCCGCTCAAAACTTCTATCTCTTTCTCCAAATCTAACACCTTAAGACCTAACTCTTTATTCAACTTCTTCGTCTTTAAAGTATCGGCGTATAAATCTCTAAATGCTTTTTGGAGATCACTTTCACCCTCACTTCCAATCTCATTCTCACACTCACTATATCTCTAATGGGTCAAATACGTTTACAAGTGTCCTCATCATCGTGGGATAAACTAGAAGCGCTCACATGACTAGCTATGAAATCAATGCACTTTTCATGCGGTGATTCATTCCCAGAATCATCCAACTAGACGTCACTATCGCTAAGAGTGGCGATATCAGCAATCTTCTTTCCCTTTCTCTTAAGAATAGTGGGACATTCAAATGATTTTTGCCCTTTGCCCTCGCAGTCAAAACATCTCGCCTCTTCCTCTTTCTCACGTCTATCTTTGGCCTCTTCTTTCCTTTTATTTTTCTCAAAGATCTTTTTATTGGAAGAATTTTCTTTGGTAAATTTGAGAATCTTTTTAATTTTTTTTGTAAACAAGGACACATCATCAAAATCAAACTCTCCCTCAGACTCGGGCTCACAAAATCTCTCTTTCTTCTTCTTCTCTTTCTTTTTAAACACTTCCTCAGCTTTTCTAGAATGGGCCTGAAGTGCAATCCCTTTATCCTTAGGCTTAACAGTGTCAGGAAACAGGTCGATCTCATAATTTTTAAGATCTCCTATGTGTTATTCTAACCTAAATGTATTGAATATCCCTAATGAGTTCAAAGTAGTGTCCTTAGGAATAAAACATTTCGGGAGTGACCTTAAAACATTTTTAACAACTCTCGTCTTGTTAATTTTCTCACCCAAATTAAAACTCGTGTTAACTATGTCCGACAACCTAGAATAAAACCCTTTCATTACACTCAGACTCTAACATGGTGATAGTCTCAAAATGGGTGGTCAAATTTTGTAATTTAAACGCCTTAATCGCGTTGGTACCCTCATATGTCAATTAGAGGATATCCCATGCCTTGGTGCACATCATAATACGACAAAACTCATCAGGAGTGACGGCTTGAGAAATAGCGCTCAGGCCACGGGAATTATAGGTAATCCATTTAAACTTATCCCGAGTCCAGTTAGACACAAGTTTAGGAGAGGTGACGTTATCAACAGTGACAGTGGGAGGAGTCCACCCTCTTTCATATACGAGCCAAAAACGTTCATCAATAACTTTTAAACATAATCTCATGCACGTTTTTTAATTAGCATAATTCATGCCATCAAAGACGGGCATCCGATTATATAAGTTATCCATCGAAAAAATTGTGTATTTTCAGAAATCAAAATTTTTGAAAACGGATTGATATCACAAAAATTTTGTGGACAAAAAGGATCTCACGATATTTTGGTGAAACTTTCTCTGATACTAATTTGTAAATGCGAAAAAATTTGAGCTAAATCTCTGATGCCAATTTGTAAATGCGAAAAATTCCAAATTAATTCAACCCTAATCATGCATATATATGGATAAATCAAACATGAAATCACAAATCAAGGGATGAACAAATTTAGGAAAAATCCCTTTTGGGTAAAACCTTTTATTTCACTATCTAACGTAAATCGCAACTTAAAATTATATAGAGTAATTTGCAATGAATTTCCCACATAAGATCCACATAGATCGCAACCTAGAACGGACAAAGATTCCCTCAAGAACCGTAGTTCCTACTTCAGTAGTGAATACCCACGAGCATTCCCAATGACCGCAGTCATTAAAAAATAGCCCATGCAAGAACTCTCAATCCAACAGTAGATAAATCTTCTCTACAAGAGACACTTCAACAAAGATGTGTTTTTGATTCCAAAAAAATTCACAAATGTATATGGGATCTTTGGAGTGAATAAAAAATCTAAATTTCCCCTAAAAGTGAATACTAAAATTTTGCAGATTTGCAGTTTTTCTTTTGTTAAAGCCTTGATGAAACAGTCTTCCAAAACATGTATTTAAAGAAGAACAAAATTATTTGAGGCGGTGTTATCATTTGAAAGACATTACCCCGTCATTTGAACGACATAAGATGTCATTTGAGCGACTCATTGAACGACCTAGTAAAAACCAAAACAATGTAGGATTTTTGATGCAACAAAGGAACGACCTATCTCACGACCTATCAAACGACAGGAGATGTCGTTTGAAGGGGTTGTTTGAATGACATATCTATATCATTGGAACAACATGGCTATAATGTTTGAATGACTAAAGTGAAAAATTAATATTTTATTATGCTTGCCTACAGGTATTCCAAAAATTATTTTTACGTGAAAAGTGCCTCATTTTGATTAAAAAAGATTTCGAAACTTAAACAAAATCCTTACCAAGATCATTCTTATAGATGTCCATTGTTGAATAAACTCGATATTCGGATTCGTCATCCTGAACATAAGATTGTGAGCTTCCTTCGATGGTAGTAATGGTATACTACATACTTAATGTAAAACCAGGATTATGGAAAGCATGTTTTTTATAATAATGCCCCCACCTCCCTCTACCAAGGAATCCCATGCCAATGATAAGATTCCAAGCTGGTTCTCCGTGATCAGTAATTATCTGACTAGTAAAAAAACTGATGTCCAAATTTTTGAAGCCCATTGTCGGTCTTTAAGAGAGATGACTGTGGGTGTTAGGGCTCATAAAACTGGAAGAAAGTTGATCCTTCCATAGAAGATAATGTGTGGGAACAACTTTTTTAGAGTTTTTCATTCCCATACGATTCGGAGGCAAAAGTTCTTTCCTGAGTAACAGATCAATTAAAATCATATCGAAAGAACCATTAGATAAATTTTTTCTAGAATGAGGCATCAAGTTCTGATATTTTGGGGTTGGAAGACGGAGTCCCCTCAAATGTTCAAATGCCCACCGACCAACGGAACAACTTCTTGTAGAGTGAGGTCAGGGAGGGAAAAATGATTGAGAGGGACAAAAATAAAGTAAACAAGTCAAAGAAAGTTGATGTCCACAAACTTGGGAACAAATCATATTATGATGTGAAGGGTGAATGGGCGGACAAGATAAGGGAACTCCGGAAGAAGGTAAAGACCCTAATCTGGTTAAATTCTACTTGGATGACCGAGGGGAAAAAGGACCAATAAATATCCAAACAGTTTGAACTTGACTTTGTTGAGTTTGAATTTAGTTATCATATGTATATGTGTATATATATATATGTGTGTGTGTGTGTGTGTGTGTGGCCATCCCGAGATCTTCCCCTCCTCCCCAGGGTGCTTTCGAGGGAAAAAGAGGGAGAGATAAAGGTCCCGCGCCTCTCACTACATCGTGGGGTGCTTCGACCATCGTCGGTGTTGGGGTGATGTAAAGAGATAGAGTTGCCAACTTATTTTGCACAAAACATGCAAAAAAATATGTCGCCGCCTCGAGATAGCGGCATCAAAGGCAAACTGATGCTTGCTAAACTAATAGTTCAGAGGTTCGGGGGCTAAGTTATGGTATGGGAAGGTGTCAGGCACCCATCCCGCCCTTTCGATCTCTCATGGGCCTATGTTACTATTTTCCTAAATTTTTCTGTGAACTGTGTGTGCATGTATATATAAGTGGATCTCAGAATCGCCTGACTCACATCATGGAAAGGATCGAGTGAGGTCATCCATAGAAATGTTCCAAAAATAATAGTTGAAAAAAATATGATGTGTGGGCTTATCGAGATATTAATCATTATGATCAAACGATAATATATGTATAGATAAGACGCACAAGTATGAATCACAAGTATGATATATATGAATAATATATGCATAAAATAGGAAAAAGATTAAAATATAAAAATAGGACTCGAGTCTCGAGCTTTAGCGCAAAGCGCCTATGTAGCCCATAAAGTCATCAAAGTCCACGTAGTTCGCATGCGACATAAGAGTGGGGTTTTATCCCATAAATTCAAACATGAGTTTATTAAATGTGTGTGTGTGTAGAAAAGATATTTTTAGTTTTGAGAAAATGTGATGAAGAATCCCGTCGGAATTTATGGGTGTAACCCTCTTTTTCTTTGTTTTACTTTTTTTTTTATTATAGAAAATAAATTATGTGCAATATAACTAATAAAGGGTGATGATTAATGTGTATGATCAAAAGTAAAAGCTGAATTGAGAATTTGTATAACTAATGCCAAAATAAAGAGATTTAAAGAGAAAAGGATATTTGGACCTTCTTTGGAGACTTGAAACTTGACCTTCATCCTTGATGAGCTTCCTTACAATTTGGGATGAATGTAGGATGAGAGATAATGAGATTTTTGCAAAATTGGGTATGAGAATGACGGGAATGAAAGATGGAAAGGAATTTTACAAAAGAAAACTTCGCTGATTGCAGAAGAATGTTGCTAAGATCACTGATATTGATGGACCTGGGGTCCTTTTCAAAGTGAGCTCAAGCTCTCCTTATATAGGGTAGGGGGATTACCAATCGTCAATGTCCTTGTTCTTCCTATCAGTTGGTAACCCTAGACACACTGTCGATAGGCAAGGAAATGGATCTGCCAATTGGTAGTCTCGTACAGATTTTTTGGAAAAATGATCGTAAAAAGCAATTTGTAAGTCAAAATCGTGCATGAGGCAAACCGTTAGAAACATAATTCAGAGACCTTTGAGAATCCTTTAGGCCGCTCCCTGGACCGAAAGTTGAATTAAGGTCAAATGGGGCTCGAAATCGCCCATTAGTCCTTTGGACGCAAGATTTTCGGATGACGATGGATCGTTCATCCAAACCCTAACTTCAAATTATGCACGTGACATACTATTGGAAAAGGTTGTACGAGGTACTTCAATGTTCCAAAGAGCTTCGCTCAGTTTGGAGAGTTGACTTTGGTTAAATGGGGCTTGGAAGTGCCCGATTACCTTTCGGAGTAAAAGGATCGTTCGTTCGTACCCTAAGGCTGATTAGTGCACAGGGCAGACCGTTGAAAAGGGTATTCAGTTTCCTTTAAAGATTCATTTAGTCTCATTCGAACTGAAGAGTTGACTTTGGTCAAACTAATCCCGGGAGCGCCTGGTGGCTTCCAAATTCATTTTCTAGGGAAAACAGATCATTTGTACGAATGATTATGTCATTTGATGCATGGGGTAGACTGTTGGAAAGGATTTTCAGTGACCTTCAAGGACCCGTTGAGCTTTTTCTCTGATGGTGTAGTTAATTGGGTTCAAATCGGGGCTCGGGAGCGCCTGGTGGCCTCTAGATTGTTTTTTAGTAGTAAAATGGTACATTCGTCCGAACCGTTATGCTGAATTGTGCACGGGGAAACCCTCCAAAAAGTGGATTCAGAGATCTTTAAAGATTCATTAAGCTTTTTCTACGACGATGAAGTTGACTAAAGTCAAACGGGGACCAAGAGCACCCGATGGGTTCTAGATCGGTACTCAGAGTATGACCTAGGGTTTGTAGTGAATTAGGGAGGTGTTAGGGACCTAAGGAGAGATTTGGGGGGGGGGGGTCATTGAATGTGGTGTTTACAGAGACCCTCGATGGGTGAGCTTAGAACAAGTGAAAGCCGTCGAATAGACACCATATGATGCTTGGGAAATAGGTCAATTATACGGACATAAAGGGATGAGGATGACTGTTTCAGAGGGTCGAGATAGATTCTAGGGGACCTGAGGAAATGCTGGGAATGGACGATTCTATGGGTTGAGGTCAAGTCTGAGGACCTAAGGTGGGAGAAACCAATTATGAGGGTTGAGGGCAATTCTAATGACCTTAAGTAGAAGTGACTAATTCTGAGGGTCGAGGTCAATTTAGAGGACCTTAAGAGGGGGTGACCATTTCTAAAGGTCAAGGTTAATTTTAAGGTCCTTAAGTTTGGACCGACCAATTCTGAGGGCAGAGGTAAATTCTGAGGACCTTAAGAGGAGGTGACTAATTCTGAGGGTCGAGGTCAATTTTGAGGACCTTAAGTTGGAGCGGCCAATTCTGAGGGTCGAGGTCAATTATGAGGACGTTAAGTTGGAGCAAAAAATTCTAAGGGCCGAGGTCAATTCTGAGGACCTTATGTTGGAGCGACTAATCTGAGAGTCATGCTCAATTTTGAGGACCTTAACAGGGGAGACCAATTCTGAGGGTCGAGGTCAATTATGAGGACCTTAAAGGGGGGCGACCAATTCTAAGGGTCGAGGTCAATTATGAGGATCTTAAGTTGGAGCGACCAATTCTGAGGGTCGAGGTTAATTATGAGAACCTTGAGAAGGGGCGACCAATTCTGAGAGTTGAGGTCAATTCTGAGGACCTTAAGTGGGAGCGTTGGTAATAGATCTCCTGGGGAATTTTTATTTGAGTCTTTACTGGGGAGGAGTCTTTTGTCTGGGGATTATGTCTTTTTAAGAAGAATTGAAAACTTAGTCTGGAAATTCCACTTGGGGAGACAGTTGATAACGTGAGGTTTTGGGATTTCCTTGGGGAATGTGTTGCTGGGGAGAGATGTCCGGTTAGAGATTCTAGCTCTGCTTGGGGGAAATTGGATTTTTTTTGGGTAAAAGTTTTATTCGGGAATTCTTGCTGGGGAAACGGGTGGGATATTACGTAGCTCTGTTGGGGAAGCATTTGATTACTACTGAGTATGAGTTTTTTGATATTCCGCTAGGCAGTTGTAGAGTACTTTGCATGGGTGCTGATTTTTAAGGTTTAAGTTGGAGATAAAATGTGGTATTAATATGGCTGTGTATTTGGGAGCTTGAAAAATGATTTTCTTAGTGATGAAATGTTCCAATATTTTTTTGGTAATTTTAAGAATTTTTCTGGGATTTTCTGGGATATTTTTGTACGAAATTTCAAGGGGTTGCCGATCGGCATGTTGCAACAGTGGCACGATCTTCTGGGTTACCTTAGGAAGGGGAGTAGGTAGGTGTTGATTGATATGTGAAGGGGTTTAACAACTGTTAGGGATTTATTACAAGGGTTTTCAGATAGAGGTGGATCGTAGGCGTCAGAGGTGGAACATGTGATAATTTAAGCTTTTTGTCTAGTGTCGTTGTTGAAGCCAAGTTATTCAAAACCCTTTAATGCCTACAAACATGATAAAACTGGAATTGTGATAAGTACAAGTGTCAATCCAACTTTAAGGAGTGAAACACAATATATGTGAAGACATGTGTAGATTCATTTGCATATTATTTATTTTTTATTTTTCAAGGGATTATTAATTAACTAACTATACAAAGTTTTAAATTCCTAATAAGATGTAATATCTAATAAGAGAAAATAAAATTATGCTAAAAAGAAAACTAACTAAATTGGACTCATGAGGGCTTCAAAATTCATCCCTAGAATGGGAGATTTGCCCTCATTAATCATCATCCAATATATGGAATAAACAAATAAAAACATGCAAGGATTAAATCAAGAGAAATTAAAGAGGAATAGATCAAACCCATTTGTTCTTGAATTGGATCAATTCTTCAATTACAAATCAAAATTCTCTCAATTACAATCCCTCACTAATATATTTTATTAAAAAAAAAAACTAAAAACTAAAAAAAAAAAACTAATTACAATATACAATGGATGAATTCAAAATGGACTCTTAAATAATGAAAGAGATTGCTAAAAAAAACTCTCATTATAAAATTGTACATTAGAATTCAACTAAGGAAATAAATTCTACATCATCACTTTATGTTGAGATATTTGCTGAAAATGCAAATACTCACCATAAATGAATGGTGAAGAAGTTGCTTCCATAAGGGATGAATTCAACCACATCACTCTACATTAAGATAGGTGCAAAAAATATAAAAAATCACCATAGAGGGGTGGAGTGGAATTCATACAAGAGATAAATTCTACAATACCACTCTATATTCAAATATTTGTTAAAAAAATTAAATACTCTCTGTGGAGGGGTGGAGGAGAATTTATCATACAAAGTTAAAAACTAAAGTGAGGATTTTCTTCAAATGCAACCAATTCTTTATTTTAAAGGTGGATTGAGGCTAGGGGTATAGTTGGAATTGGATGTACATGAGGGGTGTAAGGTGTGAGATGGATAATTAAGGGATTGCACAAACATGCATGTGGGTTTAATGAGCATGCTGAGATTGTGGGGGATTTGAGGGTATATTATAAAATGGATAAAAGGTATGTGGGATCATGTGGGTTTTTATTTTTGGTTTTATTTGGGGTCTTTATTTATTGAGAGAGAAATGGGTCAAGGTTGCTGCTCGATTTAGGAGTATGAGGTCTCGGGTTTAAGCTTCGGTTTGGGGAGCTCGGGTCAAGAGGTAAAATGGGTTTGGATTTGTTTATACTGGAATGGTTGTGGATTTTGGGGGATAGGGAACTGTTGAGTTGGAATTCATGGGTTAAAGGGTTTTTGGGTATTTGGGGTTTTGTGGTGTTCGGGTATAAGCTCAGGCGGGTAGAACCTCGAGTCAATGGAGTTTGGTTAGAGTTGAACAGGGGGTGGCACGATGGATGGGGATGTGCGGGTATGGCAGAAGGGGGTGGGGTTAAGGACAGGTGTTCACCGAGTTTTTGGGTATAGAGGCAGTGGGGTTAAGGCGAACGGGTGATGGGTATAGTGTAATTAGTTTCAGTTTTCAGCTTTGGGGAGCCGGGTGGTGGAGGTTCAGGGATATGGGTTTGTATGGAGTGAGTTATGGTGATAATGGAGGTGAAGGTTGAGTTGGTTATGGAGGAGGAGAGAGAAAGGTGAAGTTTGGCGGGTAAGGGGTAAGGTGTAGGTTAGTTAGTGTGTGGATTAGGGAGGTGTATGTTAGTTAGGGTGTGTGTATAGTTTTGTGACATCCCGTCTAATTAAATACCGGGTAGCTACTCCTTTATTAAATTAATACAGAATATCAAGTTGGTTCAGTCTTAGCATCGCGGCCGTAAAATATTTAATTAGTTAGTAGCCACCTAATATTTAAAAAGTGAGATACCAAATTTATTAATTAAATTAGCTTACACCTAAGTAATGAATAACCAACCATTCAACATTCACATGAATCTCATAAGAATAATTAATAGAAAGAAATAACAGAGTATGGAGTAACACTCCAAATATAGTCTCAATGCCAAATAATCCCAGTACATGAGTCTGAATAAATAAATTCGACATCTGAAACAAATGAAAGTCTGAAACTGCCATCTCTGAATAAGATTGGGCAAGATTCCCTAAATGATATGAATGACTCCGAAGGAAGCAAATATAGATGTGGAGGCGTCTAATACCGAGATCCTGTAACTTCCACAGCAGCTACAACACGTCAATAGAATGGAACTCCTATGCTTGGCATCCCTGTGGCCGGGTACCTAAAAGGTTTTTATAAACAAAAATAGATTTGGAAGAAAACGGGTCAGAGCCCGGTGTTAAAATATTTTAAAAACAAAAAGTGTTTAATTGCATTAAACAATAAATATTATATACATGTTAGTCACGTGCTTTCACTTGAGATTCTCACCCCTCAACGGTTGTGCACGCCTAATACATATTTACTACCCATACTAGCTACGCTACCCACCTATCTTGCCGATACCAAATCTTTGTCTATAGGGATTACTATATTAAGCCACCCGTATTATTCAAATAACATGAAATTCCATTACCATTATTTATTAATCGTTTTCAAGTAACTTAATACTCATTATGAATTTCCACAAGTTTACATTATTCTATAGGTCTCATCCTAACTAATCTACCAGCAACAGAGTAGAACAATCTCAAGTATGTATATTTATATCACTCTCACTACAGATATACACATATGGAAACCCTAGGCTAAGCTTTGGTACATGCATACTCTGCTATGGAATCCCGGTACATCACGTACGTAAGGACCACGAGTTTTAAATATCTCAGGAATCGTATCAATACAAATCACACATATTGGAGATGAATATAGTTCACATACCCATGGGTCACGCACATACCTATGCTCCCATGGTGAACTGACTTATCAAATCACAAATAAGTCTTCACAGTCCTATGTTCTTGAGGTACCAAATCTATATCCCCCCGAAAGCACACAAGACAAGATTGTCCTCTTCCTACAACCTACCGCAATAGCAAGTATGGTAGGTATGTCATACACATAATAATCCATATACTAGGTAATCACATAACCTAATCAATCATCATTTAAATATAGGTATACTCCTGTCCTATATTATAAGTCTCATACGTAGTATAGTTTCATCCTTATTATTCTAGGTAACATGTTTAGTGCGATCTCGTTGTATAAATTCGAGTACTTAAACCTATCCCAAAAGGTTAGTAAGTCTCCCACTTGTCTCTAAGGTTATTTCAGTAATTTAAAGTTCCCCTACTACTGTCTCTAACCTTAAGTTATTATTTATCTGAATTAAATTCAAATTCCTATAATTTCCAACCGTAACTCACTCGTCGGATGCTCGTAAGTTTATCATTTAATCCCAAACCGAACTAATATTTTTCGGGCTTCAAATACACCGCTACTGACCTTACCTAAGTCTCAATATGTTCAAATAGTCCACATTAATAATTCTTAAAGGCCGGGATTGGTTAAACCTTAAAAGTAAATATTATCACAAATACAGGGGGAGTCGATCGATCGAAGGAAAGGGTCGATCGAACGAACTAGTCAATCGATCGACATTCGTGAGTCGATCGATCGATCCATCAGATATTAGACTACGATTTCTTCATATTTTTGCCTACGGGTTTCATCAATTTTAACCCTATTTTATAATGTCCCAAACTCCCAAATATTTATACCAAACGTTATGCCAACATAAACACATAAATTTTAATGCCTTAGAATCATCAAATCATTATGGGTTGTCATTTTCTTAGATCAAATCATGTATATTTCATAAAAATCCTATTTCTTCTATTTTCTTTAAGAACATCATATAACTCAACGTAGAATCATACTTCTCTGCATATGGATCATGATTTTGTGGCTGCTATTTTTCCAGAAGTTAATCTGCATGCAAAACCTACCAAGATTAAGATTTAAATCTCCAAATCTATTAATTTATCATTTTCAAGGTTTTTCTCCTATTCTCAACTATCATGGGTAATATATACACTGAATTATTACAAGTTAAGTAACTTGCCTGGAAAAGAGAAGATGATATAGGACTGATCCTCTCTTCTCGATCTATCCGATGTTAGTGACGGTGGTGTAAAAAGCCTAAGAATGAGTGGTCCTCCTTTGGGAACTTCCTCCACTTCTTCTCTAATGGTCGTCTGTGAGTTTTGGTGGGGAAAACCCTAAGGGATTTAACCTCACAACTTATGAAGCTTTCTAAATTTCGTGGATTTAATTAGCCCAAAATTTAAAATGCCCAAAATACCCTCTCGGGTTGTCGGTTTTGCCTGAAACTGTTCCCGATCCCAAACTAAACTCACGGGTAGACTTTTCTGACTATCTCGACCCTTGCGAAAACATTGGCGTAATCAAAATGAATATAAGGATGACATAAAAATAAATTACTTTATAATCCATTAAATTGGCCACGACACGATCGACACGCGCGTCCCAACATAATTTCCAAAACTGTCGTATTTTCCACTCGTGACAATTTCAATAAGTTCATAATAATCATATATTACTATACTCGCTCAGTAATATTCAACATAATTATAATAATCAAATACTAACTCTCATCTCGCTAGAATTTAAATCCAAATTAATTACCAATTAATTTCCCATTTTAAATTTAATTAATCCTATAATTAAAATCAGTAAAAATATGGGGTATTACAAGTTTATGACCCCATTGAAATAATACTACTTAACTAAAAAATAAAATTAACAAAATTAGTAAAACTAAAAATTTAAATCTATAAAAACTAAAAATTAAAATCCTAACTTAATAAATTAAAACTAAAGAAAATACAATATCTATTTAAATTAAAAGCTTAAATTTCTAATCTAAAGACTAAAATAAAATAATACTAACAAACCTAGCCTAATTAAATATTAATAAAACTAAACTAATAATAAAAACTCAAAATCAAATAAAAATAAAGATAAAACGCACACCTATATTATTTACAAACACGGACTTAGTGCTATATAAAACGACACACATAGTTACACGCATTATTATATTTACATAAAATGGAAAACACTAAAGAATTTAAAATAAAATAGTAAAAATGACTTGAAAAATATAAAATAACACCACACACACAGGGCAATTTTAGGACAGGCTAGGGGTGGACTGGGCTTGGTTCGGGACATGTTTAGGCTACGGGACTGGGTGTAGGCTCATTTAATCACATCACTCCGATACTTGATGTATTTGACCACTTATCTATAGCAATTGCCTCTAATTACGCTTGTTTGACACTATAAATGCTTATTGACCTACAAAACAAACAAATACCAACATAAGTCCGATTTTATCAAGAACTAGCAATTAAAAATTGTCCATTTAGGTTTTATTTTAACACTTTTGTGTGATTATCACACCACTCCTAACAGAACATTGTTAGTCCTCGAGCTAAAATAGAGAGAAAGAAAGATAAGAAGCCAAAAGTGTACCACTTTTGCGGGCACTTGCCATTGCACTTAACATGTGGAACAAACCTTTAAACCTATAGGTTGCCCTATATGACGAGTTTTGTCTCGTGAAGTTTTGTAGGAAATATACCCACAAAATTTTTTATTTGCAAAAGTCAGTAAATCTCTTATTAGATTTAAAACAATCGCACAATCAATCACGAGATAAATATTTTATGGAATACAATCTAGAAGTGTATAAAAGTTTAGCTAAGTGAATACTCAAGATATCCTTCCTAAAACTTAATGTGTGCAGTGTGAATCAGTCAAAATCTGGTCGAGTATCATAAGAATAATTCCTAGATCTCCTTTTTGGAATCAATGCTTGAACTTCAAAATCTCACGAATATAGCTCTCTCAAACGAATTCACAAGATTTGGGTGAGTGTATCACTCTTGTGTGTGAGGAGGTGAGTAAATATAAGCAAGTTCAAACATCTCACACATATATATATAAGAAAGAAATAACATTTTGAAAGAAAAATGATCTCATGAAAGAATGCTAATCACTATAGTGACAATATTGAGTTATTCACCATGTTGACCTTCATTTTCCCGAACATCTAAGGGAAAATATGGATGATTATGGGTGACAAGGAAATGAAGTGAGAAAGATGGGATGATATGAGATGATATAATAGATGGATGTTTGACATTTTGATGGCTGTTAGATAAGAGTTTTCTACACTTGAGGAACAAATGTCTTTATTTCATAAGAATTCGACTGCAACTTTCTCTTTTTGTCTTCTTTTTCCAAATACTTATCAATGTCTGAGATAAATCTTCTAAAAATATATATAACCCCAACATAGATTTGTATCTAAGTTTTTCTCCATCTGAATTGAACTGTAGGAGAGATATCCGCTAAAAATGCAAATACTCTCTATGATGGATTTTCTCCTTTTACCTTTTTTTCTTTTTCCAAATACTCATCAATGTCCGAGATAAATCTGCTTAAAATACAAATAATCCCAACATATATTTGTATCTAAGTTTTTCTCCATCTGAATCGAACTATTGGGAGAGATATTCGCTAAAAATTCAGGCACTCTCTATGATGGATTTTCTCCTTTTACTTTCAACACTCTTCCCTTTTTCAACATGGTAGGTGGAAAATGGAGTTGGTATGGAAATAAGTGGTATGGTATATGACGATGATATAAAAAATGGAAGGTGTATGGATGAGTATAAATATATGATAAAATGGAATTTGGTTGGTGTATGGGTGAAAGTCTGATGATTGGGACAAACTTCAGGACACATGTTTCTTACAACTTGAAAGTGATGTCATTCTCAGTGATCAAGCCAAAAATTTAGTGAAGAATAATGAGATCATATAACGATTTAAGTGAGAACCCAAAGGAAGTTCAATCAACTTGTGACTCAAAGATTGCATAAAATTCTCTAAAAGAGTGAAGACGCTAATCTCACAAGCTAAAGTCTCCACTGGCGATCCTTAAGGTTTTCTTGAGAATTGTAATACTCTTCAAATCTAAACCATAGTGATGTGATAAGTGCGTAAATTTTGTTGAGTCGAGAAATTCATGGTGCGAAATTCCTTGATACGTATTACATAAGCTATTTAGAAAAATATCCTCTAGCTTAATTCCTACACTTAAAAGAGGGATGATAGAAAATTCGCGTTAATGAGTGAGAGAAAGAAACTGCACAAAAATTTTAAAAATATCAGGTCTTAAATTTTTTTTTCAAAAGAAGTACGATTTTGATAAAATTACCCACCCCTAAACAAAAAGGAACATCGTCCTCGATGTTAAAAAAATTATATTTAAAATTGAGAGCATATGATAGGAAAGATAGTACCATAATCAACTGCTAATGAAGTGAATCAGATGTAGCTAAGAAGAAGACTGAATAAGTAAGGAGATAAAAATATGTACAAGTCAATAAACATGGTAAAGCATTGGGTGGTGTGAAACACCACCCCCAAACAAGATAAGACTCATACTGAGAACAACGGGCTGCCTCTCGATAGCGCTAACGTCTTCAGTCAGACTAAACTTATTTTCAGCCTAAAGATAAGAACTAAGAAAGTATAGGGTGGCCAAAAAATTGGTTGATGAGAGTCACTCCCAAACAAGACTGAAGCGTCAGCCTTGTTGGATGAAATTGACAAGGGTGAGAGTGAAGAAACACCGATCACGAGCCTCATTTTTTTTATTTATCACGATAAAAGAAAAAGGTTTTTTTTATGGTTTTTGAATATTTTGAAAAAGAAAGAAAATATTTTTGTGATTTTTTTTAAAAAAATATTATGAAAAAGAAAAATATTTTTGAATTGTTTTGAAAAATGTAAGAGAAAATAAATAGAATAAAAAAATATTTTTGGATTTTTTTTAAAGTGAAGGAAGGAAATGTTTTTGGATTTTTTTGGGAAGAAAAGATGGGAGAAAATTATGAGGACTCTTAAATTGGATGAACTCACTAAAAACAACTACCAAAAGATTGAATTAGACACACACAAGTCAAGGACAAATCCTAACTAGCATGTAGCCAATTTTTATCTGCAAAATAAGTGAAAGGATAGTCAAATTTTAGTTAAGTTTGCGGGCGACAAAAATCACGGAATTTATCTTTGTGATCGCCTTTGCAAAAATTATGTTGCTACTTTAATAACAAGATGACGAGAGGCTTGCCACAGAGATTCACCACAAAGCTACTACGACAAAAAGGTTTCCCGGTACAACGTTGGGGACAACACAAACCTATTTTACTGGGTGGCCGCACTTAAAACCCAGTTTCCTTAGACATTTTCGTGCCTAAATTCGAACCGTTCGAGGATTTTTTGGGTGGAGAAGACTCTACGGGTTATCCTATAAGTCAAATTGATTAAAAAGCGGCCTACGAACACCGTATCCTATGGGGCTATCTAGTTGATTGATTTTAAATTTAATGATAGCTAGGGTAGCATACAATGGATAAGCGAGTGAGTCGGGTGATGAAATCCCTTCTCGTTTCAATGACCGGGTTGAGGTCTTAGGTTCATTAATTCATCGAATCATTCAAAGTAAGACTATGCAAAAATAAAGTCACATAAGAGCATATAGTCAATAATAAATAGACTCGCTAACAGGAGAAACGTGAGTGATGAAAAATGTACCTCGTACAACTTTTACACACGTAGGGTGAAGACCAAGTTGAGTTGACCGGGGGGAAGCTCACCTAACTTTAGTCGGCCCCAGGAGTCCTACCGACCCAAAGTAGAGAGGCTTCTTTTCTTCGCTTTTGGATGACCTCACTTTACCTTCTCCAGTTTCCCTATCATGCTTTTCTTTGCGATTAATTATTACAAATATAAATGAAACATAAATGGTGTCTCCAAGCACCAAAAATATAAGACAATAATAAAATCCTAGTACAAAACTTCTAAGAAAATGGAAAATGGTACTAAAACAATGAAAAAGATAGAACAAATGAACTACGATCCAAAAATTCTTCCCAAGTGCTTCACGCTCCAAAAAGTGGCAACGACGCCACTTGATAAGTAGAGCTTTTGTATATGTTCGCAAGTGCTTTAAACTCCAAATATTGGCAACTGCGCCATTTGATAACTTGGACTTTTAATAAACCATGCATGACAGCGGTGCCATTTGATAACTTAAGCTTTTTGTATAGTGTCGTTATTGAAGACAAGCTAATCAAAACCCTTGAATACCTACAAACATGATAAAACTAGAATTGCGATAAGTACGGTTGTCAATCCAACTCTAAGGAGTGAAACACAAAATAAGTGAAGACGTGTGCACATTCATTTGCATATTATTATTATTTTTTTGGATTTTTTAAGGGATTATTAATTAACTAACCATACTAAGTTTTAAAGTACTAACTAAGATGTATTATCTAATAAGAGAAAACAAGATTGTGATAAAAAGCAAACTAACAAATTGAACTCATGAGGGCTTCAAAATTCATCACTAGAATGGGAGATTTTCCCTCATTAATCATCATCCAATACATGGAATAAACAAATTAAAACATGCAAGGATTAAATCAAGAGAAATTAAAGAGGAATATATCAAACCCATTTATTCTTGAATTGGAGCAACTCTTCAACTAAAAACCAAAATTCTCTCAATTACAATCCCTCACTAATATATTTTATTCAAAAATAAAAACTAAAAGCTAAAAATCTAAAAAAAACTAATTACAATATATAATGGATGAATTCATAATGGATTCTTAAATAGTGAAAGAGATTTGCTAAAAATACAAATCCTCTCATTATAAAATTGTACATTAGAATTCAACCAAGGAAATAAATTCTACATCATCACTTTATGTTGAGATATTTGCTAAAAATACAAATACTCACCATAAAGGAATGGAGAAGAAGTTACTTCCAAAAGGGATGAATTCAACCACATCACTCTACATTAAGATAGGTGCCAAAAATACAAAAACTCACTATAGAGGGGTGGACTGGAATTCATCCTAGAGATAAATTCTACCATACCACACTATATTCAGATATTTGTTAAAAAATTAAATACTCTCTGTATAGGAGTGGAGGAGAATTTATCTCACAAAGTTAAAAACTCAAGTGAGGATTTTCTTCAAATGCCACCAAGTCTTCAATTTAAAGATGGATTGAGGCTAGGGGTATAGTTAGAATTGGATGGAGATGAGGGGTGTAAGGTGTGAGAGGGACAATCAAGGGATTGCACAAGTATGCATGTGGGTTTAATGAGGGTGATGAGATTGTTGGGAAATTGAGGGTATTTTAGAAAATGGATAAAAGGCATGTGGGAATATGTGGGATTTTATTTTTTGTTTTATGTGGGGTCTTTATTTGCTGAGAGGGAAGTGGGTCAAGCTTGCTGTTCGATTTGGGAGTATGAGGTCTCGAGTTTGAGCTTCGGTTTGGGGAGATTAAGTTAGGAGGTAAAATGGTTTGGATTTGTTTAGACTGGAATGGTAATGGGTTTTGGGGTCGAAATTGGGTTCAGATTGGGGACTGCCGGGTTGGAATTTATGGGTTAAAGGGTTTTCGGGTATTGGGGGTTTTGTGGTATTCAGGTATAAGTCCAGGCGGGTAGGACCTCGGGTCAAAGGAGTTTGTCTAGAGTTGAATAGGGGGTCGATGAGATGGATGGGGATGTTCCGGGAAGGTGGGTTTAGCAGAAGGGGGTCGGGTTAAGGACATGTGTTCGTCGAGTTTTTGGGTATAGAGGCAGTGGGGTTAAGGCGGACGGGTGATGGGTGTACGGTAATTAGTTTCTGTTTTCAGCTTTGGGGCGCCGGATTGTGGAGGTTCAGGGATGATGGGTTTGTATTGGGTGAGTTCTGGTGATAGTGGAGGTTAAGGTTGAGTTGGTTATGGAGGAGGAGAGAGAAGGGTGAAGTTTAGTGGGAAGATGATGGGGGTAATATGTTTGGGTGTTGTAAGGTGTAGGTTAGTTAGTGTGTGAGTTAGGGAGGTGTATTAGGGTGTGTGTGTAGTTTGTGAACCTATTAAAATAATACTACTTAACTAAAAAATAAAATTAACAAAATTAGTAAAACTAAAAATTTAAATCTATAAAAACTAAAAATTAAAATCCTAACATAATAAAATAAAACTAAAGAAAATACAAATCTATTAAAATTAAAAGATTAAATTTCTAATCTAAAGACTAAAATAAAATAATACTAACAAACCTAACCTAAAAAATATTAATAAAACTAAACTAATTATAAAAACTAAAAATCAAATAAAACGCACACCAATATTATTTACAAACTCGGACTTAGTACTATATAAAACGATGCACAGAGTTACACGTACTATTATATTTACATAAAATGGTAAAACATTAAAGAAAATAAAAATTAAATGAAATAAAATAGTAAAAATGACTCGAAAAATATAAATTAACACCACACACATGTTGAAATTTTAGGACAGGCTAGGGGTGGACTGGGCTTGGTTCGGGACAGGTTTAGGCTACGGGACTGGGTTTAGACTCATTTAATCGCATCACTCCAACACTGATGTATTTGACCACTTATCTATAACAATTGCCTCTAATTAAGCTTGTTTGACACTGCAAATACTTATTGACCTACAAAACAAACAAATACCAACATAAGTTCTATTTTATCAAGAACTAGCAATTAAAAATGGTCTGTTTGGGGTTTATTTTAACTTTTTTGGATGCTTATAAGCAGGAAGAATTGGGTCGGATTGCTGAATGTATGTTGGGAATGTAGGTTACCTTTTACCCTTGAGGGATGGCCCCTCGGTTTGCGACGATTGATGGCGCATGAGTTTGGGTTCGTCTGATACTTAGGAGAGAGGGTTGTGGGGTAGATGAGGTGACATCCAATTCTAGTTCTTTCCCTTCAGGATTTTCTTACAGGTTCATCATTAACTGTGGGAGCTTGGCATTGACCATATTGCATGTTTGATGTAGCAGCATTGTACATGGAAAGAGAATTTAACACGGCAAATAGAGATGCATATTTTATTTATTTATCTTAATTTAGTAGCTTACTCTACATGCACTTTAATTTGCTGCTGAGTTTTTGAGAAAAAGTAAGGAAACTGTGTGTTTTTCTGGATTTTTTTTGAATATATTTGAATAGAAGATGGCCTCAGAGGCTTGGTTGAAAAAGATCTTTCCTTATGAAGGGATTCATTTTGAGAAAAGTATTAAAAGTAAGTTTTTTGGAATTTTGACCTTAGCGGCTTGGTTGGTATATGAATGAGGAGATAGAAAGCTTGGTTGTAAAGTGGGGCTTGTTGTATTCATTGGATTATGCTGAATCTGGTGTGTTGAACAGACTATAATGGTGATGGTTTTACAAAATCTTTGTTTTTTAGCCAAAATTTTTAAGTATAAAAGGGGGTAAGGTGGTGAGGTTTCACATTTTCTTTTTATTGCTTATTTCTTATCTCGTGTCTTTTTATTTTCAAGATGGCCCTTCCCATGAGTGTGGAATTCGCCTCTTATCTTCAGAATTTAGAGACTACGTGTTCATATAATGTGGACTATGATGCCTTTAACCTGCGTCGGGTCTCTTTGTGGCTCAACGAACCTATCGATTGGAACATGTTGATGGTGGCAGCACAATTTTGGTACCCCGAGGATCATTTTATCCGTTTTGATTTGGACGAGGTCTGCCCAACCTATGAGGAGTTTTCTGCTATGTTGGGGGTAAATCCCAGTGTGGCGATGACCATGCCTGAATTCTCTTGATCTCCTTAGGAGTTGTTAGAAGAATTACTCCACATCTCTCCTTCGGCGTCTCGACTATTGGTCACTGGAGGAATGATCTCCCTCCCAGCTGTACTGCACCTATGGGATGTCAATAATGCATGCCATACCAGAGATGTTGACCTTGGCTTAACTTCGAAGCTACTAATGGTAACGGAGGACACTACACCAAAAGAGGCTAAAATTGCACCCTTCACCTGACCACCCTTGTCACGGTCAAATACCATGAAAAAAAACTCTTTTTTTGTCACGATCTATGACCGTGATAAGTAGGATTATCACGGACGTGTCACGATCAAAGACCATGATAACCTTAATAAGTTGTCACGATCTTTGACCGTGACAACATTAAAATAAATGCG
This sequence comes from Sambucus nigra, assembly GCA_949130495.1. Lineage (NCBI taxonomy): Eukaryota > Viridiplantae > Streptophyta > Magnoliopsida > Dipsacales > Adoxaceae > Sambucus > Sambucus nigra. Next base: position 238,977,270 of record OX422222.1, read on the forward strand.
CTAGATGCTTCAGTTTTCTTTCCTTATTTTATTTCTCTCTCTTTCTCTCTCCTCTAAACTGTTGAGAGCTTCAGTTTTCTTCCCTTCTTTTATTTCTCTCTCCTCTAAAATACTGTGATTCTCTCTCTCTCTCTCTCTCTCTCTCTCTCTCTCTCTCTCCCCTTTGTTTATATGTGTGTGTAGTGTGGTTAATGTGTGTGTTTATGTATGGGTGGGTCTGTGTGTGTGTGTGGGGGGCCTAAGATTTGAGTTTGTGTATGTGTGGGGTTAGTGTGTGTGTTTTGGGGCCACTCTGCGTGTGTGTGGGGGAGGAAGAATTCAATGTGTGTGTGTGGGGGTTAGTGTGTGTGTGAGTTTGAAATTGAAATTGGTATTGAAATTGAAATTAGTATTTGAAATTAAAATTGAAATTGAAATTGGTATTTAAAATTAAAATTAAAATTAAAATTAAAATTAAAATTAAAATTAAAATTAAAATTAAAATTAAAATTAAAATTAAAATTAAAATTAAAATTAAAATTAAAATTAAAATTAAAATTAAAATTAAAATTAAAAATAAAATTAAAATTAAAATTAAAATTAAAATTAAAATTGAAATTACTTTTATAAATTGAAATTGAAATTGGTATTATAAATTGAAATTGAAATTGAAATTGAAATTGAAATTGAAATTGAAATTGAAATTGAAATTGAAATTGGTATTTGGTATTTGGTTTCTCTCTAATTATAGCAACGGTGACCCTCTTTGCTCTTGCTCACATATTTCGATTAACCCCTTTCCTCTTCCTCACATATTTCGGGGACCCCCTTTCAGTACATATCTCTCTCTCCCTCTCTCTACACACACACACACACACACACATAGAGATTGTTGAATTGTTGAAATGTTTGGGATTCTTGAGTTGTTGTTAATTGATGGATTTAAACATTTAGATGGCCATTGAGTTGGTTGACTCTTAGACCATACTATAAATTTTAAGATTTTACTGTTAAACAATTAGTAATAGTGCGCAAAGACACTAGCCTTCTAGTTCTTATGTGTATGCATTCAATAATCCTTAGACCTGTTCGAGAGTCATCACCCTTGTAATTAGATCTCTCGAATTTTCCTATTTGGACAGTTTGGGATGACATAGTTTCTTTATAATAATATTATTAGTGGCTTAAACTTGTTGCTTTTGGGGGAAGTTCTGTTGCCGCCTCTTAATGTTTTCTGGGCACATACTAGATGATGCGGTGTTAAGTGTTATTTCAACTGACAAGTTGAAATAACACTTGCATTTGCGAATTTATGTCATGTTCTCGGAGAACTATGGGGATATGCTGTCGATTTTTCCTCAAATGGAAACAATGTGAATGAGTTGCTAAGTATATTACAGAAATATGCGATCTTGAATGGGATAGGACCACTCACCCAATAGAGGAGATGGAGGAAATATGCAGTCTTCAGTGTGTGTGTTCTGAAATTAATATTTGTATATTAAAATTGGTATTCTGAAATTAAAATTTGTATATCGAAATTGGTAATTAGTATAAATTGATATACCGTGGTAATTGGTATAAATTGATTTATAGTGGGTCTGCCCTTACAACTCTCTCTATCCCTCTCCAATTGCAGCAGCGGTGACCCCATTTCCTCTTCCTCACATATTGTGGCGACCATCTATCTCTCCCCCACACACATTTCGATACATCTCTCTCTCTCTCTCTCTCTCTCTATATATATATATATATATATATATATATATATACACACACACACACACACACACACATATATATGTTTGTGCTCATAAACAGTTATAGAATACATGTATGCATGCACCAAAAAGCAAGTGTTATATAACAAATAACGAGGGTGAAAAGGTAATAAGCAGCCATATAGAAGTTGATTTTATGTAAATTTACACCCTAGTTACTTTTTGTATAACACTTACTTTGGGGGTGTATGCATGCATGCATGTATTCTCATGTGAATGCATGACATAACGATATGATAACATGATATAATGCTTTTTATAATAACATGTTCACTTCATAAGTTGTTGATTGGTGGATTTTAATATTTAGATGGCCATTGAGTTGGTTGGCCCTAGGCATTTCTAATATTTTGCATTATTATTTGAATTGTTGTTGACTAGTGGATTTGAACATTTAGATGGCCTTTGAGTTGGGTGCACTTAGGCATTTCATATATTTCCCATTGTTATTTTAATTATTATTTGGTATTCTTGAATGGTTGTTGACTGGTGGATTTGAACAATTAGATGGCCATTGAGTTGGTTGGCCCTAGAAATTTCTAACATTTAGGGTTGTGATTCTACCGAATATAAATAAGACAGAAATGAAACAAACTATACATTTGAAAAGCTTGCTATTAAATAATTAACAATGCAAAATAAAATATAACTATGTATAAATCATCACTATAAACATTACTACTGAATAAATGAATATACGCTTGTGTTTATACTAATCCATGAATATATGATTCTTACCCACTGTTGATGTCTAAAATTGGTCATGATTTATATGAAGCCAATTTCATAATCACAGATAAAATAATGAGAGAAAAATAAATGAGACACGAGAATGTTAAGTGGTTCAGCTAAAAGAAAAGCCTACGTCCAACGTGATTGTATTGCTGTTGATGATTACAGAAAACTAGGTATTATTATTAGAAGAATGACCTTGTATTTTTCTCTCTTGCCTTTTGTGAAAGGAATACATCGTGTTTATAGTGACCAGGTGATCAAGGGTTGGAATGCCTTTATACAATTAAGCATTTACACCCGTATATAATGAATGTGACTGTTGATAGCATAAGGAACGTGTAAAATGACCCTTGGCCTCTTTCCACGTGATGACTGTATATCTACAATGATGATTTGTATTCTTTAGGTTGGTCGAATTGCTAGCCGATCAACTATCTTCTAAGCCGACCAAGTAATTGATGACCAAGACTGGTGCCACGTTAATGAACATGTGTCCATTTATAATTGGTCCACGTAGATGGATAATTTTTGGCATCAACAGAAGCGCCCAATGCTTCATTCTTGATATTTTGTTGAAAGGATAAAGTATGAGTCATACAGAGTTGCTCGATAATCTTTCATGGTTTTGGTTGGCTGCCGACTTATAGGACTTGTATTTTTTTTTCATTTGATCATGCGATGACAATTTCGTAAATAATTTGAATTTTAGCGAGCAGCCAAAGGGCGTATCAGTAATTTCTCATCTTTCGAGCTGTGCAGCCGTCAAAATGTCAATCATCTATACAGTTAATAATTACTTACACTATTTTCTATGCAAGCTATAAGAATGAGAGTTTGGATGATATCTGTACCACAAATTTTTAAAACTTTTGAACTATCTTTCATCTCCAGGCCTTTCATCTTCAAGCTTTCTCTTTGCATCCATTTCCACTCTTTCTTTTTCCATCACTTTCTCTGTAAGCTTTAATTTTCCCTTTCCTTTGATTTTTTTCTTTGCTATAATCATGGTGTACATTGTTCATGGGGACTTGTTAGATGAATTTAGGTGGGAAACAAATATCCATGATTGGGTAAAATTAGAATTGCCTATTCCTCTAGTTAATGTTTTATCATTACCAGAGGGTGATTGGATCCCCTCACTGTTTATAGCTGAGTGCGGTATTACCTTTCCCCCAATCGTTTCTTTTTGGAATTTTGTCAGTATTTTGACGTTGTCCCTCCTAGGGTGGCACCCAATACATGGAGAATATTAATCGAGATTAATAGGCTTAAATAGATATACATAACCCATATTGATATTCCGGAACTGATATTTTGCTACAAGTGGGTTACTAGTGACAACACTCTTACTTGAAAACTAGGTTTGTCAATAGAGCTTTAGTAGTCAACTTACTAAATTCCAATAAGGACTATTTTGATTATGGGGTAATAACAAAGAACTGGCAGCATGCTCCTCTTCAAAGAGGATAAGTGTATGATGGGCCCAGGTGTCCTCAGGATGGACATGGCATATGTTGTAGAACTTTTTATTTTTCTTTTTTTGCTAACTAACTATTTGATAATATGCCAACTAACCTTCTCATTTTCTTTTTATGCAATTGACAGCAAGAAAAAGTGTCCTAAGGAAGGGGACATCAACCTTCAAGAGCTTAAATATCGGTGGAGAATTCATTAGAGAATTGGTGAGGAGCATCCCAGAGAAGTCTCTTACCTGTTATAATACAAAAGATCTATTATTTTTGTATTTCTAGGCCAACTGCTGCAGCACCTTCAATCCCTATTAATATAGAAGAGTAATCAATTCCTACTTCTCCGGCTGAGGAATCTGCTGGAGTTGAGAAGGACCTTGGAACATCTTCTTCATTTGAATCTTTGGATATTTCTGAAATCCCTACTTCCCCACTAGCTGTTATGGGTAAGAGAAATATCCCAAGTTTGATGGAGGGACCTTTGTCTCCTACTACCAAGACTTTCAAAGTTGTTGATACCTAAAAGTCCAAAGTGACTGAAAAAGTGTCTAAAGTTATTGAGAAGGTCCCTAAGGTTAGAAATGCTGAGGAGGGTGAGGCTGGAAGGGGTCACTTGAAGAGAATAAAAGATGACTTCCTGACAAATTGACCAAGATAACTTCGATCGACCAACATGAGTTGATGAAAAAGATCTAATATAACCTGTAAGTTTATAGGTCATCCTCGGTCACTGTTAATCCTGGTTTGTCTAGGAAGTTGATCATGTCTGGAACTCTTCCTGCTGATAGGGAAGCTGTAGTTCCTATGTCCCACCCCAAACTGACAGAAAGAGCTTGCCAAACTTTGGCTTTGCTAACCATCTTTCATGTGTTGCTCATATTTATTGTCTTATTCCTCTTTCACTGGCTTGATACTTTTCTTTATTTTGGTAGTTTTTAGTAGAATTTAATCAGATGATAGAGAAGGACAATACGTTGCATTCTTCATCAGGAGAAGTTGAAGAGGCCTTTGAAGTTCTAAAGAAATCCTTAGAAGCTAGCCGACATACTTTGGAGGCTAATCAAAAAACTTGAGAGGAATAACTACCGAAGGCCAATGAATGGGCCACTACTGCTAAGGGGAAATTGAAGACTGCTGAGACCCGTCTAACAACTGCTGAGGATAGGGCCAAGGTGGCTGAAAATAAGTTATTATAAAATCACACTATTCTCTCATTTGTCGAATAATCTTGTGGCAGATAAATCCAAGAATAAGGGCATTAAAGATGCTACTTTTCACAAAGGATGGGAAAAGGAACTACTGGTTGCTTCATCCCAAATTGAGTACGCCAAGAAAAAATTCGTTAAGGATGGTTGGTCAGAGGCAGTCAAGGAAGTTGGCACTATTGATAACTCTAAGCTGTTCCAGAGACATGACCCAAGCACACATCCAAATTTTGAGGAAGAGTTTAATGATAAAGAAGGACCAGGGGAGTTTTCCCTATAACCTATTGAGTCTATTGCGGAACCAGCTGGTGGAGCTGTCCTCCCTTTTCAGCTGCCTCAAGAAGTTAATGTCCAAAATAAGGAGAAGGTCTAGCTCCTTATTGTCTATTTTCTTTGTCTTCCAGTGTCTTTTTTATTCTTGTATTAGGGTCATCATTTTATAACACCCCTCCATTTATCAATGAAAAGACTTTATTTTGATCCAACTTGTGTATTTTACTTTTCATATTGCTTGGGTTGTTGTGAAATTATATTTCTTGAAATCTTATACTTGATCATCATCTTTGTAGTCTTTGTATTCTTACCCTTGTGAATTACAGTTTGATGTGAGGAAGAAATCAATTATTTTTGATGAATCCGACCTACTCAGGCAGAGTAGAAGCCTTCTAGAAGTTGTCCATGTTCCCCTATTTAAAGAGGATTTAGTCGTATTGCTAGGCCATAATATATCCAAGCAGGTTAAAGAGTCCTACACTTATCTTCATTATTTAGGGAACAGGGTCGTTACCCACAATGCTACCTATTACGAAATGATAAAGTAACTTCAAGAGGTTCATAATCAGTCCAAAGCTTTGCTGCATGCTAATTATAAAGCTAAGTATAATGCTTTAAACAAAGGATGGGGCTTTGAGGAAAAAACTAGAAGATATTAATTCTGATTTAAATAAGAAAGAATTATCTTTAAAGCAAGATATGGAGATCGCCCAAGGAATTGCTGCTATGCTAGGGAAGGACAATAATGATTTAAGGAATGAGCTTGATGTTTTGAAGAAATCTTCTGCCACTAGTCTCGATGAAGCTGCCTCTTTCCTGGAAACTGAGAATTCTAGATTGGTGGAATAAGTTGAAGCCTTGCAGAAAACTAGACGTGGGAAAACTTCCAGACGAAGGGTGGTTGTTCGATCAATAGTTTATGAAGAACGGGCGAGGAAAACTCTGGCCGATCAAGATGTCCAATTAAAAGAAAAGAATCAGGCCATTATCAACCTGTCTGTCTAGATGGAAGTTAAAGATAAATCTATTGTCGATCAAGCTACCTAGTTGAAAGTCAAGAATTATGTTCTTAGGAAACTCCAACATCAGGTGGAGAGATTGAGATTTCACTTTCACAAGCAGCCCAGGAAGATTTGGATAGATGGTTACAATGAGTCCCTAAGCTATGTGGATGATCATCTTGCACAAAGTCATCGCGAGGGTTATAGATGGGGATGGACCAACTTGCTTACCTTAATGAAATATAACCAAAATAGTGAGTTATGTTATTGGAATGATCTTGGTTTGTCGAATTGTGACAAGCCTCCATTCAAGTTGGACATAACATGTATCCCTCTTGATGCCATTCCCAAATGTTTAATCACCAAATATTTGAGAGATTATGACCTTCATGATGTGCATGAAATAATTCATCCTCCTCATTTGATCAATAAGCCGAGCAATAATAATAATAGGCAAATATTGAGAGATTTTAATTTTATAAATTACCCCTATACCCTGGATGATCCTGCTGCTTGGATGGAGGGAGTGCAACAGACATCTTCTGAAATGACCAAAGCATAAAGAAAACGTCTAAATCAATCATTCTTCTATGTTTTGTACTTGCTTGATCGTCGATGTAATACCTTTAGTAATCAAATAATAATAATATATGTACTTATTTTCAACTTATGATTAGTAAATTAGTTAGTCGACTAAGTTATTTGCTATGAGTTATTAAACTATGATTGTAGGGCTTAGATTCTACTAATGAACTTAGATAAAACTGTAAATAGTTTTGTTGATCCAAGTTTTGTAGCATTAGTTATCAGTGGTGACCAAGTGTATGAGGAATGCATGTGTGTAGTCTTGTATTTAAGAATGTATACATGTCGGGTAAAACTTCTTGTGTGTATACATAATTTTTTATAAGCTTCTTGTTCTGGACTTGTCAAAGACGATACCATATATGAAGTAATTATCATTGGTGACCAAGTTTGTTAGGAATATATATATGTATTCCCGTGTTTAACTTGATCAGGTAAAGCTTCTTGTTCGTGACTTGTTAATACGAAGCCATACATGAAGTAATAACTTGGTCGAGTAAGGCACGACTGTTTATTAAGTTGTTGGTGCATTTCAAACTGCTTGTTAAGATTTTGGTTTGTCTCGAATTTGATAAACCTGATTAAGTAGTTGATTTATGTAGTTGTTTTCGTCTGGTGACCGGCAAGGGCTAAAGATAAAGATAGATTATTTGAGTATTGTGTGTGTAGGGATGCATATCGCCGTACTTCAAAAAAAAAATTAAAAAAATTGGAAACTAAAATCAAGGTATTTTGTTGAACTTGAAATAAATTTTTGTTGAACATATAGAAAAAATAAATAAAAAATGCCTTTAGTCACTGATAGTATTTTTGGAGGTGCTCGGTGTTCCAAGGGTTCTTGAATTCTTCCCCTTCAAGTGTCTCTAGTCAAAAAGTTCCTGGTCGGATTACTTTTGAAATGCGATATGGACCATGCAAATTTTCCTTAAGATTGTTTCCTTTCTGGATGATGTTCTTAAGGATGTAGTTGCCTACTTTTAAGTTGGTCGGCTTGATCGTTTTATTGTAAAAGCGAGCAACCCTTTGTTGATATGTAGTATTTCTGAGTGCGGTATCTTCTCGGACTTCTTCCACTATGTCCAAGTCCAATCATCTCATTAGATCACTCTTGGGAGAATCAAATTTAAAAATTTATGAGTTGGTAGACCTATCTCAGCTGGTACCATGGCCATTGTCCCAAATGCAAGCATATAAGGCGTTTCTCCAGTTTTAGTCCATTAAACAGGGTTCTATTTGTCACTTCTGTTTGATCGTTGCTTTGTGGATGTCCTGGGGCTGAGTGAAGTTTTTGGATCTTGAATTGAACACATTATGCTTCGAATTCATCATTATTTAATTGGATGTCATGGTCAGTAATGAAGGCATAAGGTATGCCATACCTGCATATGATGTTCTTTCAAATGATTTGATATACATTCTCATAGGGGATCTATATCAATGGCTCTGCTTTCACCCACTTTGTGAAATAATCAACAACTACCACAAGGTACTTAAATCTTCCTTTAGTGGTCGTCAATGGACCGAACAAGTCAATTCCCCAAATGGTGAATGGCCAGGGAGAAGTGATCGGTGTTAAGTCAGTGCCGGGGCCTTTATAAACTAAAACAAATCTTTGGCACTTATTGCATTTTCTTGCGAAGGACCTATAATCTGCATTCATTGTTGTCCATTAATACCCCCCTATGGTAATTCTATGGACTAATGACCGGTTAGATGAATGAGCTCCGCTAGAACCTTTATGCACCTCCTTGATTATATCATCCACTTCTAACGGATGGACATAACGTAGTAAGGAAACAGTGTATTCCCTTTTGTATAGGACTCCCTTCTCTAACACATATCTTGTGGCTTTGTACAAAATCCTTTTTACTTCTTTTGGATCAGTTAGTAAGGTTACTTATTCGATGTAAGTTCTAATTGGATCCATCCAATATGGCCCCAAATCTACAATAATGAAATTAATCATGGGATCCTTGAGAGTGTGCTACAGTGGAATAATGCGACTTCTAAAAAAAATTCAATTTTAATTAATGTCAATCCAACTAGATTGAATTAAACTCAAATTTTAATTCAGACCTAAACATGCATCTTGGAGATTTAGAATCATAAATCAATAAACATACAAAGGAAACCAGTTTCAGAAAAAATCCCCTAAGGGAAAAACCTTTTATTTCATTATAAATTGTAAATCGCAACTTACACGAATTACAATGAAATACAGTGACACACGAATACCTGCAGGCGTCGGCCGACGTCGTTAGGAATGGAACAACCGTAGCTACTCCACAAGAACATACAGTTCTATCTTCAACAAAGATCGATACGCAACTAACCTCAATGACCAAAGTCAGTCTGGCCAATACCTCCCTCAAGTGGTACCTATGTCAGTAGTAGAGATCCTCTCTACAAGAGAAAACTTCAACAAGATTGTATCTTGGTTCCAAAATAATTCACATAAATATTGCGATGTTTTGTGAATTGAAAAATAAGGTTTTAAACCCAAAAATTGAAGAAGACAAAGTGTTCTGCCGTTTGCAGATTACTAGTATAAAAAATCGTCAGGTCTCCTTAACGAAAACATAGTGATTTAATGCGCTTTATATAGAAAATTTGAGGTGATACGTCGTTAGAACGAGATACGATGTCGTTCGAACGACAACTTTACACGAGATCTGATGTCGTTTGAACGACATATCGGGTCGCTCGAACGAGAAAATTCGTGAAAAATAAATTTAATTTTTTATTTCAAAAATTTGTATTTAATCCTGGAAGAATTTATTTTGACGAAAAAAAACTCCTCAACACTTAGAAAATATTTCAAAACCCTTTAGAAAAAATATCCCAACACTTTTAAGTGAATTGTAAAGGGACTTGAATACTTTCTCATCGAAATTAACCTTGCAGAGGCTTGAATGTTGAAGAAGCTTGATATTCGGATCCGTCTCGATGCTCTAATGATCTGGAACAATTCTTCGACGGTTGTAGTGATATATGACATACTCAATTGTGACGGACATTTATAAAATCATATCCTTACAAATCTCCCCCTATGTCTATGCCGGTACAAAATAAAACCATCTAAATTATCAAAACATAAATTCCTATACAAATCTAATACCCTCATGAATCCAAAAATGAAAAGGTACAAAACATGTAGGTCTCAAAACTTTTCTTCAAAATCTTAAACATCAAATCTTCAAGCTTTTCTCATCAGGGTGTGCAACATATGATCTTCCATTGTTTTACCTACACACATGAGACAAAGCAAATACTTGGTGATGCATCGAGTTTGAAATGATATAAAAATACATCATCAATCATAATAATCAAATCTCCCCCATAATGCAAAAACTCCCATAATTCGTTCTCCCCCTTTTTATTTGACCGAAATAGACAAGGAAACGAATAACTAAATCAAGCACGGAGTTGTCACGATTAAAGATTTACTCAAACATATTTTACAAACTATTTTTGATATTTTAATTTTTCATACAAAAAATAAAAATCACATCATGAATTTACACTAAGACAACCAAATCATGGAAACGGAATGAATGGGTGTGAACATATTCAATAGGTAATAAAACTCAATCAAGCATATATGCACGATGCATAAGTGTACTCCTATCAAATGAACATAAAAAATATCCTTAGGTGTAAAATTGTTGAATTTAGATGATATCGACTAAATCAAATCAGCAAATCAAAGCCTAAGTGATTTTCACACAATTAATGTCCAAAACTATTTAGTGCGGTTTCGAGAACTTTTCAAAGGATGTGCAAATCCATTGATACATATCCAACCAAAACTCCCACATAATAATAATCCTTTTGTTTTTATTATGAGGTTCTAAATTCTCAACTTAGAGAAAACCTATTGGCCCAAATTTTGGCATATTTCATCTTTTTATTGCCTTAATTTTTTTGTGCGAGCTCTTTTCAAATCGTGGCTTTCATGACGTGATTATTATTCACTCACAGCCCTTTCCTGTGCACTCATTATTTTTTAAAATTTAAACAAATTCCTCACGGACAATGGTTTTTACATGCACTACTTTTATTACTCTCATATTATTGCACTTGGTTCATTTTAAGGACATGATTGAGATAGAAACACTCGACCAACATGTGATAGACAAGTACAATAATCAAACAAATCCGTGCATGTAGGCAATAAAGGAAATAATGAGTCAAACATGTAGGAAGTATCAACTAATAATATCTCAATGACTCCAAACATTGTAAAGCACATGGATGACATGATATATTGTCTCAAAACACTATCAAATTGCCATATGGATAAATGAAATGAATTTGTGACTCGTTCATCCTAAGTGTCCATTGATATACAATGTAAAAATACAAAACTTTTTTTGTCTATTTCAAAAAATTTTATCAAAATAAAATCTTTTTGGCTTGTCAAAAGTTTTATCAAAAACAAAAATCCTTTTGGATTTTTCGAAAAGTATATCACAATTGTAATAGAACCAACAATAGACATATAATATCAATATGAAAGTCATCCTATGCTAGCAAATAGTAATCACACAAATGAATCTATAATCAAAGAAAGTGTGATTAAATAAACAATGCATTATACGCAATTAAGCATGAATACTAACAGAAACTGCATATAAACTGTCAAAGGCAACCTAGCAGTACCAAACAATATCAAACTGAACTAGTGTACTGCAAATAGAAGAAGAAAAATCTCAGTGGCTGCTCGAACGAAGTGCCATGTCTCTCGAACGACAAAGGCTTCTCGCGAGAAGAAGCTTTGCGCGAAATCAGAAGTCGCTCGAATGAAAACTGATCTCCCTCGAACGAGAAAAACAAATTCTCACATATTATCCAGAATATTAAAAAGTGTTGCCCAATGAAATATTTTCCAGAAATCAATACCTGGAAGGTGCTGACAGAAGCAAAACAGTAGCATACTAATAGAACAATTTAAACTACAATAGAGTAGGTCATAACACTAGTAAGAGTATAACATGGAGCACCACTAGAGTATGAAAAATATTCAACGCAATCAACCAAAAGATCTCACATGGGGTGAATCCCGTGTAAGAAAATGAGAATCGTGAACAATTAGACCATAAGCATCTAAATCCGATTTCCTAACCCAAACAGATTTGTAACGACACGTGGGTGTTCGATGAATATAATTTATTCTTTTATTAACCTTCTTAGATCCATTTAAAAGTTTGTAATAGAAATGCCTAAGATGACCTTGCCTACCGCAATGTGTGCAAGTGTAAATAGGACGGTGAATGTTACCTAAAGGCGTCCCTCCCCTAAAGTTTCTAGGTGGTGTTCTCCTAAAATTCTCTGTGCCACTCTCTCGATGTTCTTGGGTGGCTCTCTCTTAACAAGCTTCGGTGCCCCTTTCCTAACAACCCTATGAGGCCCTCTCACATGTGTGGGATTGGCCTTGTGAATGGGTGCAACACTATCATCGAAGCCTATACCACACCTATCATCCTTGATTTGGATAATGCCTAGAATCTTATCCAACTTTTCTGACCTAGAATCCAAATCAAACTAAACTTTACTTATCTCTCTTAAACTTTTCTCAAGCTCACCTATCCTCTACTCGAGTACACATCTAGAATCCTCAAACTCTAAAATCTCCTTTTTCATAGTCTCCATTAACCCTATAAGACTATCTCTATCACCCTCGACATACCATAGCTTATCTCTAAGCATCTTCTCACATGTCTAAGATCCTCAATTAATGCATTCATGTTATTTTCATCTAAGACACGTTTTTTCAATTTAGCTTCAAGTTTCAAGTTTGCCTTCTTTAACTTTACAAATTCCACATACAGGTTATTGTAAGCAACTTGAAACTCACTCAACTATTCCTCTTCCTCCTCACTCTTGTCATTTTCACTCAGTATAAAAATCTCGATCGGTGTCCGATATGTAATGAACCTAGATATGTGCAATCTACTGACAAAGAAAGAACACACGCTCAAAAGTGCCTCCAAAAGTGTTGAAATATTTTTTCGTTGGGCCTAGATTGAAGCAATTTTTCACAATTCCATGGATAGAGGAGGAAACGATTTGTGTGTTGGAAAAGTACATTCCCCCGTCTTTTTTTGACATAAGTGTTCACTTGCTGGTACACCTATGAAACGTTGCACTTCTTTGCAGCCCAGTTAGATATCGATGGATGTATCCATTTTAAAGATTGATGAAACTTTTCAAATATTATGTCAAGTATACAGGATACATTTAAGGATCAATTGTATAAGAATACATCACCTTGGAGTCATCAATCTACACTCGAGAATATATGCTTGGCCCAAGTAGTATGGATAATAGTGATAAGTTCATCTCGATGAGGGTGGTCAGGTGATGGATAAGTTAGTGAAATTAGTGAGTTTACAACATGAACAAGAATCTCATTTTCTATTTGACACATATAAAGATGTCGACGAATGGCAAAATTAAGTTTATAATATTTTACCTTTTACATTATTTTAATTTTATACATGATGAATTTCGTAATACGTTTGTCACGATCAATGCAAAACATATGATGCGTGTGGGAATAATAAAAGACAAAGAACGATGGCACAATCAGACAACAAATTTAGGCTGTGGGTGTCACACAATGTAATTATAATGTATATTATTAAATATCACATTACAAGAAAGCATTAAAACTAGCCTATTTAATTTATCTACAATTTCAGCTCTTAAAGATGGGTGATGCAGCATCAAGTTTTGATAGATAGCCATTGGACCCTTGGTCATGGCAGACGAGTACAAAAATATCAATTGAACGGTTACATTTTTGATGCAAGTGTGTATGAGGAAAATACAAATGTATAAAACTCCGACATTTAATAAAAGGCTCTTACTTATTTTCGAGCGTGGGCGAAAGATAAAAACCTCATTGAAGCTGAAATGACTTACTATGGTGTCATTCGAAATATATTTGAATTGGACAATATAAGGCTTAAAGAGGTTGTGTTTTAATGTGATTGGGTAAGATTTGAGGATAAAAATGCTTATAAAGTTGATCCTGGCACCAATTTGATCATGGTTGACTTGTCCAAGTTGAGGAGCAACGAGCACGTGAGCAATGAGCCGTTTGTTTATGCTTTTCAAAATGCAAGCAAGTGTTTTGCTTGAAGTATATCAACAACAAGCCGTTGACACTCCTCCTACTTGCGCCAAAGTTTGTAACCAGTAGTGTGGATGACTTGGCTCCTCCTACAGAATATCAATCGATTTTAGATGATCATTCAAATTTAAAACAATTTTTATATTTGTAATGAGTATTCCAATTATTTGAAATAATGCTTAGTTTGTTTTATGATATGGGTTTTTATTCTTATAATGTCGTTAACTTGTATTATTCTAGTGCTTTATTAATAACCGATGACAGTTTAATGCTTTTATTGTCGTTAAATTGGTGGGTTGGTTATTGAATATGTTAATTTGCATCTTACTCAGTTTAACAATTAACTCTCAGTTCGTGACATGACCCGAATTTGAAACAATTTTTAGATTTGATATATGCATTCTATTTATTTGAAATAATGCTTAGTTTGGTTGATGATATGGATTAGTATTCTTATAATGTCTTTAACTTGTATTCGTCTAGCGCCTTAATTCAATTGAATTTTAGTCAATTTAATGCTTTTATTCATTTTGATTTGGTCATTTTCTCATATACATGTTTGTACTACTACTAATTTTTTTTGGAGGAAATGACTTCATTAGGGCATCACAGTAACGAAGGCGAGGAAGGCTCGCCTGCCACTAGGCCCCCAAATGGGGCAAATTGGGGTCCATCATCGAAAACAAGATGACCTTACTGGCTAGAGGCCTAGAGTTGCTAAAGTCAATCATTGGCCCGGGGTATACGGATTAGAGTAAGGTTCCACGGGAGCTCAAGATGGACATCTGGGGGGCACTACATGTAGTTACTCACTTTATTTTTAATTTATTATATTTTATAACTTAAATACAACTAACACTTACTTTTGTTTTGGTGTGTATTTATTTTACATGAGCAATTCTCCTTGCCCCCATATGTCCATGACTCCACGTTAGAACAATTGAGAGATCAATACAAGATATGAAAGAAAAATGGGGCACGGTACTTTAGGCAGGATTGGGAGTTCACATTAAGCATTCGTGAGACCATACCGTCGAAGGATCCAATCTCATTGCCACAGTGACAGCAGTTTGTCGATAATGAGATCAAGGAGCGATAATTGACATCTCTTTAATCGGGGAGGGACAACTGAGCAAAAAAGGTGAACATACACTACTCCGGGCGGACATCTTACACCGAGGTGGATAACATGATGGTAAGTTTTGTTTTTTCTTTAATTTTAGTTTTATGTTATTCTAATTTAGCATTACTATGCGTTACTTACTAATTCTGCATTATTTTATTTCAGGAGTCATGGAGTGGCCCTGGGGGTAGGCCACATAGGCTTGATGCCTATGTGTAAATTCAGACAAGGAAGGGCAATGATAAGGAGTTGTTCTCGAGCATGGCAGCCACAATTGTAAATTATAAAATATCTTACAATTATTTTATTTTTTTTAATTACGTTATAATATTTTTATTTACTTAACTAATCATGTACTTTTTGTCATTTCAGGCAAAGCTTAATGAAGTGCATGACAAGCAGTCTGATGCTGACAAGACAACTTTGGATACATACACACTAAGCCAAGTGCTCAGGGAGGATCACAAGGGGAGGACTAGGGGTGAGCTCTTGAGTGGGGAAGTCTAAGCTCACCGGGATTGAGACGAGCAATACCGGGTTGGGTCATAAGGGGGACACCCATGGGGATAAAGTTTAAAGGATAAGGTCCTCGATATGTTCGAGTTCATGGAGCGTCAATTGAGATCCACCTCATGCAAGGGTAAGGGTAAGGGGAAGGGTAAGGAGGTAGACGAGGATGCCATTGCTTCATGTCTCCCACCCTCACGACCGATACACACCCAATCGTTGTGTGCATATGATCCATTTCCCATCATGACCCCCGTCGAATGACCTATGTATACAATTGGTTGGCCGAGTGCGTATTTGATATACATATTTAGTGGCACGCCGATAGCTAGGAGGTTGAGGGACCTGAACACACACCCAGTTAGTGTGGTTCATGGACATGCGATGCAAGATAGAGAGGCAAAGATTCTCGTCACCCATATTGTGCTCGAAAGAGAGAATGCACCTTTGTGGTTAGAATAAAAATGCGGCATTTGACGAACTGATGGATGTGTCAATTCATATGTAGTGTGTCCTACCTTCCTCCTTCGAGCTATTAAATACCCTAGACTGTGACATTATTTGTATTGATTTGTTTTGGATATTGAATACTGGATATTATTTGTATTTTTTTGATTTGGTTATGGATATTTGTTGCTTGGTTATGGTTATTGTTATGGTTATGGATATTTATATTTATTTGATTTGGTTATTTAATATTGAATGTTTCTTGGTATATATGCTGTTTGGACAGGTTTAATATGTTGTAATAGGTACAAATATACTACTGGGCAGTGGCAGTGGCCATACTACCCACTATTTTTTTAAATAATGCCCAAATTCATCACGGACTTTGACCGTGAGAAGTTCGTGACATGTACTTATCATGGACTTATCACGATCAAAGTCTGTGACAATTTTTTTTATTTGTCACAGACTTGTCATGATCAAAGTCAGTGATAAGTTTTCCTTTGTTATGGACTTATCACGATCTTTGACCGTGAAAAGTTTGCCTTGTCACGGTCCTTGACTGTGACAACTTGGCATTTTTGGTGTAGTGGTACCTGATGGTGGACCCTCAATTGTCAACTGATTGCTACTAATACGTGGATGTCATATCGTCGCAATCCTGTGTTGGTGATGCTGGCAGAGACCCTGAACGGTCTAGATGCTTGGTGTGAAGGCCGTTTTAATTTTCTGAGAGGAACCCTGGTTATTCTATTGAAATGGATATTTGAGAGATCCAATTTGGCGGTCCCCTTGAATATCCCTTAGTAGTTGTGGATAATTTCTTCACTCGCTATTTCATCAGCTTCGGCCCATCCATAGAGAACTGGGTAAACTGGTTTGTGGAGCATGGATCTCGATGTCTATGCTAGTCAGTGCCTTGGTGGGGGAGTCTTAGCCCATTATGGAATTTGGGGAATATCGGTATGTTCAGTTAGTTGACCTTCGGTAGACCTCCTTTTATTTCCCCTGCAAGCTACTGCGTTAAGTCGGATGGGAGAATTTTGTGCCTTCTCGTACCCTAGATTTCTTTCTCGTAGAGGGTTTGACTGAAGGCACGTGCATGCGATTGGGCTCTCTGTGTGAGAGTCGTTAGCCATCAACCTGTCTTTCCCAATCTATTGGCAGGGTTTAACATGTTTTTGGAGACTATATAAAATGGATGTGGAAGAGGTTAGTGGCTAAGAACTTGTCCAACGAGACCAAGAAGATATGGTTTTCTATATTGGAAAATATGGAGGGGGCGTAGTGTTTTTTTCTAGGCTAGTCAGGGCTTATCGTTCCATGGAGCGCCTTCGGCATACCATCCAAGTAGGGGAAGTTTGAGGGCCTCAAGGAGTAGATGATGATGGAGCTAGGTCCTCTGGTAGCTGCGGGTAGGGTCTTTTATGAAACTGGTGATTATTTGTGAAGCTTTATTTGTTTGGTTATTTTTGGTTGTGGGAATAAATTTGGGAAGGTTTGGTTAATTTGTTTAGGAGTAGTTTGGTTTGATCTATTTTAGGGTAGCTAGATTAGCGAGGGAAGTAATTTGACTCCTTACGCTAATATTTCCCGTAATCGTACTGAATTTTCCCATAATGGAATACAAAAGGATTCATGACTCTTGATGAGTTTTATATTTGAATTATCTTTACTAATCACTAAGGCATACATAGTCCTTTTGTTAATGTAAATGATAAAATTAATTATCATTGACGGGGGTGAGAAAAGAATAACATTTTATGAAAAAGAAGGGGATCGTGACCATGTAAAGCGTATGAGATACCTATATACCTCTGGGGGTTTCAAAAAATTTTTGAGTTTCATTTTTGAAAGAAAAAGGTTTTTAGAGGATTAGGCCCCACGTAGTTCTGAGTAGAGTGAAATGAAGAATTTTTTTAGATAGAAGGGGGATGAGAGGAGTCATAACACACTGAGATTTTAGACTTGGGGTAATTTTTTTAAGACGGTCCAGGTTGACTGGACGCACCATCTCTCCTCCTTCAAGTTTAGTGTGCATAACAGCACCACTGAACATGATCTTTTTCAAAATGTAGGGGCCACTCCAGTTTGGCTTGAATCTCCATTTGGGGTCCCAGACGGGTTCTATGATTTCTTTGAGGGCTAAGTCCCCTTCTCGAACACCGCAGTCTTTGACTCTTCTATTGAATGATTGCGCTATCTATCCATAGTATCCATTTATATGATATAAAGACTCTAGTCTCCTTTCATCTAAGATCGATAACTAGTCAAAACGACTCTGATGCCAATCTTCTTAGTTGACTTTGTTTTTAATCATAACGCGTAGTGAAGGTATTTCTAGTTCAATGGGTAGGATTGATTTTATACCGTATACCAAAATATAAGGAGTAGCCCCTGTAGATGCTGGGACTGAAGTGCGATAGCCCCAGAGGGCGCATGGGATCCGATTGACCTCGATCATCTTGCTGACGATTGCTTTGAGGTTCTTATTAGCGGGTTTAAATGCACCGTTGGTTTGTGGTCGATAGGGAGAGGATTTGTGTATCTGAATCCTATACTTGTCAACCAATTCTATGTGTTCTTCCTTAAAATGTAACCCGTTATCTGACATTAGCTTGTGCGAAACCCTGTATCAATAGATTATGTTCTTTTGGATGAACTTAGATACTTTTTTTGGCATTTAATATTATATATGACTCGGCTTTGACCCATTTGGTGAAGTAATCAATGAAAACTATGATGAACTCATGCCGCTTTGGGTGTAACTTTTCCTATGATATTGATGCCCCATGTGGACAACGGCTAGGGAGAGGTCAAGTTGTATAATTCCCATGGAGGAAAGTTATGGAGATTGGAAAACTATTGTCATTTAAGGCATCTCTAGACATAGGCAGTGAAATCTTGAACCATGGTAGTCCAATAATAACCCTATCGAATAATCTTCTTGGCGAGCATATAGCCATTCATGTGGGGTCCGCATTCCCCGTTGTGGATCTTCTGCATCATCTCTTCAATGTCAGTCACTGCAATGTACTGTAAGTGGGTTCCATTGAAGTTTCTATTAAATAGTGCGCATAAAAAATAATGCATTGGGCAACTTGTTTATGGAGGGTTACTCGATCTTTCTTGTTGGCATCTTGGGCGTACCTACCATGTTTGAGGAGGTGCTAAACTTTGTAGTACCATCACTTGGTCATATCGAAGTCCTCTTCTATGATGAGCTCAATATCGTAGCAATGGGTCGGTTTAGCTTATTTTTGGACTAGGGAAGGGGCCATCGTTATTCCTTTGGGTATATCGACCATGGAGGCTAAGGTAGTAGGGGCATCGGCTAAGATGTTCCTTACTCTGGGCAAGTAGTGGGAGGTGATATCTCTAAACTGGGAGGTAAACTCTTCTAGGCACTGGATTACTTTCTTAAGAGCGACTTTCAAGTCTACGGTGCATGCCTTATATTCGGTCATGTTTTTGGTGTAGGGAAAATATAGATTGATGGCAATGGGAGTGTGAGAGTCATCAAGGGCAATCAGGTATATCCCAATACTGTATCCTTTTTTACTGTCACCACTATCATAGAATATTTACCATCGGAGGTCTTCCTGAGAGGTGCAAAGGACATCTTCATCTGGGAATTCAAAGATCCTAACATCTGCTTCTTCCATGGGGTAGTCAGTAAGGTAGTTAGAGATGACTCTTCTTTTCATGGATTTTTGCATGACAGACACAATATCGAACTCGGCTACCAACATAAACCATTGGGCCATTTGGCTAGACAGGGCAGTCCTCATGAGCAGGTATTTGATACGATCCATTTGGGATACACGTCTAATGAGAAAAGTGAGCCTAGATAGTGCCATAATTTTTGGGTGACCCAGATAAGGGTGACACATTCTTTCTCCAAGGAAATTTAGATGGCTTCATACCCGGCCAATTTGTGACTGGCATAGTAGATGCCCTTTCTTTACAGGATTCTTTAAGGTATTGGAATAACAAAGCCCCAACTGCAGTGTTTAGTATGGTCAAGTATAGGAGTAGAGGGAGACCAGGTTGCGATGGCATAAGTACCAGAGGTCGGTTTAGATACTTATTGATTCGGTCAAAGTCTTCCTAACAAGCTTCATTCCAAACATTGGTTGAATCCTTCCGGAAGAGTTTGAAGATGGCTTCACAAATAGAAGTCAATTGGCTGATGAACTGACTTGTATACTATAACTTTCCCAAGAATCCTCAAACTTCGTTCTCTATTCAGGGTGGTGGCATTTCGAGTATAGCTTTTAGTTTGGTCGGATCTTCTTCAATCCCCTTCTTACTAACCATGAATCCTAAATGTTTTCCTTTGGTGATGCCGAAGACTTATTTATGTGCGTTATGTCGCATCTGATATCGCTGTAGTCATTCGAAGAACACATGTCCTTCTCGAGTCTTAGACTTAATGATCATATCATCCATGTAGACCTCGAACTCTTTGTGTCTTAGATCATTCAAGATAGTTGTGGCACCCTTTGGTAAGTAGCCCTTACATTTTTGAGACCGAACGGCATAACTGTATAACAGAAGGTTCCCAAAGGGGTGATAAATGAGGTTTTTTCTTGGTGATTAGGGTGCATCTTGATTTGATTGTATTTGAAATCATCATCATTAAGAGTTTGATAGATTTAAGGTAATTAATGTAAGGTAGAACAAGATAATCAAAATCTTTATTTATTTCATTTTCGAGAAAAATAGCATTGAGAACCTCATCGAAGGAGGTCTCGATTACATTATGATCAGAACAACGAGGAACAACAAAAGAGGAAGAAATATGATAAACATCTAGGTTGGGTTATATCTTAGCAAGTGGAACTGGTATAACATTCAAGTTGATGAGGGGTGCATCAATAGTCTTGATCATGATGGATGAATCAGTAGATGTAGTGCTTGAGTGGATCATGCAGAGTGCCAACCCTAGTGTCTACAAATTGAATGAGTCCTTGGAGTCACTTCTCTCAGAAACCTCGACAAGAGCTGTGGATTTCTCAACGAGTGGTTGAACATGATGATGGGAAGTTTAAGCCCATAAGTAGCAGTCTTGGAAGAAGATCTCCATCACTGGCTTTATCTTCTCATCCACATGATTATATCATGGTTTGGGAAGGCCATAAAAGGAAAAATCAACCCTTTTTGATGAATTTACCGTTTAAGGAATCTCCTGAAATAGTCTTGGCACTTTCTAACCTTCTCTTTAATCGAGGTTGGTGGAGCATTATGAGTTCCTCTGATGATGGTTGATAACCCAAGTCGCATGGAGGAAAGGCCTTCTACAACACTATGGGTTCTAGTATTCCATGTTGTCATCGTTCCAGCCCCAGTAAGGGAATGAAGTGCATATTCTTGAATATCTATATCACATTGACATTTCCATGAGGGTTGTGCTCTGGGTAGACTTTGTCTTTGAAATCATTTCTATTAGAAGAGGAAGTGGTTCATCTCGAAAGCTAGGCAAAAGCATGTCATTCTCCCCATGTTGTATCTCTAGTACTAAATTACCGGTGCTTGCATTCTTAGTACTACCATCGTTTCCTAAAAAAGTGATGACTTGCCCCTTGGCGAAGATGTTCAGTTTCTGATGGAAAGAGTAGTATACCCCCTTGATGCTGTGAAGCCATGACCGACTAAACAATAGGTTAAGACAAGATGATATGTCGATAACTTGGAATTAGGTAACAAGATTTATAGGGCCAACCCCTATTATAAGCTTTATGGATCCCATCACCTACCAAGGAGTATTATCATAAGTACGCACTACGATGGAAGTTAGAGCAAGGTTGTTTAATTTCAAACCCACGTAGTTGATGGTTCTTAACGAGTAAACATTGAGTGCTGATCCATTGTCAACGAGTGAGAGCGGGACCGTCTTCCCCATTACTTCAATGGATATATTAAGAGCATAGTTATGATTATGATCAAACTTTGGGATCTCTTTTTTAGAGAAGAAGAGAATTCTAGTAGAGGTTAAGGACCTGACCAGGTTCACAACTTCTTCTGGAGTGGGGGAAGGAGGAACTATGGGCCTAATAAGTAATTTTATTAAGGCATTTCGGTGTAGTTGGGAAGACATAAGGAGTCCCCATAAGGTGATGTTGGCCTAAGTTTTCATCAACTGGTTCAGGATATTTCTCTCCTCTATGGTCATTTCTGGCATAGGGAGTTTCTCGATAACACCCTTTCCTTTATTTGTCATTGCTGATGGAGGATTCAGACTCTAGTAGTGCCTGCCAAATCTTGTCATATGGTTTACAGAAGAGGGGAAAAATAGACACCCAGTTTCTTCATCTATCTCAGTCTGTTCATTCACATCGTTGATTTCTCCTACCATATCTTCAAATGATATCATCCCACATACACTAATCACTGCGCTAACCTTTTCCTATCTTGGATTTTTATATGAACTATCAAATTCATTCCCCCATCCGATGGCATGATGTCATCCTACCACGAGAATTTAATGCATTTCATAATCTCAATGGGTCTTTTATATAAACCATCCTACTCTGCGAGGAGATGAAGATGTGAAGGGATCAATTTCCCTATAGCCTTAAGTCATCGAGCAATTTGGATATATTATAAATCTCATTAGTCTGTCGAAACAAGCCTGCCATGATCCGAACTGCATCATCCAAATTGACTTCATCAATGGGTACCACCTAATTATTTAACTCTCAACACTTTCAGGCTTCCATGAACAGTCTACTGAAATTCTAGCAGTCAATGGTCATTTCAAAGGGCAATTTTAGCCCAAATTCTAGGAGTTGGTTCAATACTGCTGACAATTCCATATCCTTCCCTACAGATCGAGTATGAATGATAATGCATGCTCTTCGAAGTAGCAAAAGGGCTCGATCAGCAAAATAGCTAGGGTGTAGGAGAAAATATGGACATTATTGAAGGGGTTTGGGTGAATATATGGGTACAATGGGTGATTTATTAGGTACAATGTGGGTAGATGGGTTAAATTTTGGGTCATTCTCTAGGAATATATCATTTCATGATTTGAAAGTGGATTATGAGTAGTGTTTGGTCTAGAATTGGCTGGTGTGGCGATAACACCCTTGTCAATCAGACTTTGGATTACACTACAGAGATGAAAGCACCGATCAGTGGTATGGATGACATTTGGATGGAAATCATAATGGGCATAGGGTTTGAAATTTTTGGGAAGTGGGTTTGGTAACGGATGAGGGTATAACGGCTTGATGAGATTTTGACTTAATAGGTCTTGATAAACTTTGGAGAGGGGAGAATGAAGCTCAGTGTATTCTTTTCTAACTAGGTTGGCACAACTTTCTTGCACCTAAGAGGTAGCAGGCTATGAGATATTGTTGATGGTCGACACCATAAGGGGTTCTCATATTTTCTTGGCGTTAACTATCCGGATACTTTCTTTATCTCGCTTCTGTCTTGGTAAGACTTTCTTCAATCTCCACCCCTACTTCCCGGAGAGCTCAGAAATAGGGGTAATATGGTACTCCCATCATCTCTCGGACATGGGGTAAGAAATGTTTCTTCACAATACTAACTTGCAACTCTTCGAAAGTCAAGTTGGTCATGGTGGCTACTTTCTCCCTCCACTTTTCTATGAAATTGCTGACAGTTTCTCTAGAATTATTCTTGAGAAGTTCTAAATCACGACGTGTAACCTCCAACTCCTCGTGACATGAATTCACGCGAAACATGCTCCTAACTGCGAATTTTGGATTCCTCAAGAGATAGGAACCAATAAAGAGCGTTGTCCTTCAAAGTTTGTTGGAACATCTAGGACATTATTTTCTTGAAGGCACCTAGGAGAGCCATGGCTCGGTGGTAACTTCAAAGATGAATAATTTGGGGCCCGCTGCCCCTAAACTTTTTAATGTTGGCATCTTGAATTTTTCTGACAACCTTACTTTAGGGTATGGAGACATACATGTGTAATCCATGTTGTTCCTGTAGAGACATACCTAGTTAAAGTTCTTGGTCAATAACTTAAGGTCCTCCTTAACCTTATTCAACTCTTATTCCTTCCAATCAGAAGGTACATGCATGTTAGCCCTTACCTGGGTAAGATTCGACATAAGGAGCTGAGATGGTGGTGGCCCATTAACAGGAGGGGCACGTAGAGCATGTTGATATTATTCCAGGACCCAAATAGGCTCAGGTGCAGGCAGACCCATAGTGAGAGGAAAGAGGACCTTGGGCTCTTTGAGAATGGTGGCCCGGTTTCGCTGCATCTCATGAACCTCGCTTTAAAAGTTATCAATCTTGGCGGTAAGTTGGGCGAGAACTGTCATCAAATCAGGTTGCACATTCGGTACTTGGTCTGCTTTCTCCATGAAGAGTTAGTGATGGTGGATTCCATACTCGAATGAAATAGCAGGAGAACTGATGGTGCTTTGGAGTGGTTCGACGAAAGATCAAAGCTAATAGGGAGCCGAGCTAAGGGTCAGATATGCGATCGACCTGAGAGGGAAAAATGATTCGAATTTATTATTGAAGGAGAAAAGGAAGAATATTTTATACGAAATGAGGAAAGTGTTTTTGATATTTTTTGGAAAAATGAGGACAAAATATTTTTGTTTTTTTTTTATAAAAGAGGAGGAAAATGTTTTTGATATTGTGATAAATGAGGAGAAAAAATATTTTTAACACTTTTGGTAAGGACGGAGGAAAAACGAGAGAAGAGTCTCAACATTATTATTATTATGTTTATGTTTTCACTTGTATTATGTTTACCTAAATGCAAATAAGAAGTGTCGGACGGGAACCGAGCTTAGGAAAATTTAGGTTTGAAAAATATGTAAAGCATGGTTTGATTTGTTTCCAGGCTCATGGACAGGGTCTCACTTTGGAAAAAGACAAAATCGCATGAAAATTTATGTGGCATGCCGACCAGGCATTTCGGTAGAGTTTCGAGTAGTAATAGAAAAACTAAATATGAGTGACCTAGGTTTGACGCCTATATGAGGGTATGCAGTTATTGGGTTAGTGGAAAGGTTCCCCCCTTTGGCTTAACTTCCACGATATACGTCTTGTTTTTGAGGGAAATCGGTACGTGTGGATAAGCCATTTGATATGCTCTTGTGTACGTGAATCACCTCACTATATACATCGTGGGGATTTTATGTGTGAGAGATAATTTATTATGCTCGATGTACGTGAACGAGTTTCCTACTATATACCTCCCGTCATAGCTTTGGTCAAGCAGTACGATGTTGGGGGAACAGTTCGATATACGTCGAAGGTACTTGGCCAATGGAAGGTGAGAGTCATATTTCTTAAGCTAACCGCGACCTACCAGGCCAACGCCCATCACAAAGTTACCCCCAGTACGGGACAAAATTTTGGTCAATAGCCATGCTATTGGTGATGTAGTGTGCATAATGCATGATTTTTTATTAGTGTATTATGGAGAGAGTATTTTATTTGGCATGAGTACTATAATAATAAGGAAGAATGTGCAAGTATTATGGAGAGTAAATCTAGCATGGAGATTATACTAAGCATGGATATGTGAGAGTGAGTGATGTGTGAGTATCTATAAGTGAGTGTGTGGTAGTGAACCTAAGAATGGATCAACTACAAGTGGTGTGTGGTAAGTGTGAGTGAGCATGGATATATACAAGTGTGGTCTGTGGAGGTGTGCATTAGTGACACCTAAGCATGGATATTCTAAATGGTGTGTGAACCATACAAGTATAAGTGAATTTATATATAAGTGTAAGTAGTGTGAGGTGTACATGGAGACTAAAGTGTATGAAGTGAAAAGTGAGTGAGCAGTGATATAAACATGAGGTAGATATATACAAGAAGTAATAAAAGAGAAAAAAGGGAAGATACAAGTAGGTGCATGGGCACATAAGTAGAAAATAATAACACCCATACAAATAGAGTTTATCCCTATCATAACATTCCCTAGTGGAGTCGCCACTGTGTTAATCCTGATATCTTCCCCTCCTCCCCGCGGCGCTTTCGGAGGGGGGGGGATAAATGTCTTGTTCCCCTCGCTACATCGTGGGGTGCTTCGGCCGTCATCGATGTAGGGGTAACGTAAAGAGATATAGTCGCCAACCTATTTTGCACGAAACAGGCAAAAGAACATGTCACCGTCTGGATAGAGCGACATCAAAGACAAACTGATGCTTGCAAAATCAATAGTTCAGATGTTCTGGGGCTAAGTTACGGAATGGGAAGGTGTTAAGTACTCATTTCTCCCATTTGGTCTCTCATGGGCTTATGTTATTATTTTTCTCAATTTCTTTGTGAAGTGTTTGTGCGTGTATATATAAGTGGAGATCGGAATCGCTCGACTCGCATCATAGAAAGGATGGAGTGAGGTGATCCATAGTAATGTTCCCAAAATAATAATAAGAAAATTATAATGTGTGCGCTTATCGAGATATTAATCGTTATGATGAAACGCTAATATATGTTTAGATAAGACGCGCAAGTATGCATCACAAGTATGATATATATGAATAATATGTGGATAAAATAGGAAAAAAATATGAAAATATGAAAATTGGATTCGAGTCTCGAGTTTTAGCCTGAAATGCCTACATAGTCCATAAAGGCATCGGAGTCCACGTAGTTCGCATGTGGCACAAAGGAGGGGTTTTATGACAAAAATTCAAATGGGAGTTTATTATAGGTATGTGTAGAAAATATATTTTTACTTTTAAGAAAATGTGATGAAGAATCCCGTCAGAATTTATGGGTGTAATGCTATTTTTCTTTATTTTTTTTATAGAAAATAAATTATGTCCAATATAACTAATAAACGGTGAGGTATTAATATGTATGATCTAAAGTAAAATCTAAATCGAGAGTTTTTATAACTAATGCAAAAATAAAGAAATTTGAAGAGAGAAGGATGTCTGGGCCTTCTTTGGAGACTTGAAACTTGATCTTGATCCGTAAAGAGCTTCCTTGCAAGTTGGGATGAATGTAGGATGAGAGAGAATGCGATTTTTTCTAAATTGGGTAAGCGAATGATGGGAATGAAAGGTAAAAAGGAATTTCACATAAGAAAACATCGTTGATTGCAGAAGAATGTTGCTAAGATCATTGATATTGATGGACCTGGGGTCCTTTTTGAAGTGAGTTCATGATCTCCTTATATAGGGTAGGGGTATTATCGATCGGCACTGTCCTTGTCCTATTTATCGACAGGTAACCCTAGACACACTGTCGATAGGCAGGGGAATGGACCTGCCAATTAGCAGTCTCATGCAGATTTTTCGAAAAACGGTTGTAAAAAGAAAAAAAATCATAAGTCCAAAATGTGCACGGGGAATACCATTAGAAAGTTAATTCAGAGACCTTTGAGAATCCTTCCCGAGTCTGAGAGTTGACTTTGGGTCAAACGGGGCTCGAAATCTCCCGTCGATTGTTTGGACGAAAGATTGTTGGATGATGATGGATCCTTTATCTAAATTGTAAGTTCGAATTATGCACAGGGTAGACTATTGGAAAGGTTGTTTGAGGTACTTCGATGTTATACAGAGATTTGCTCGTCTCAGAGAGTTGACTTTGGTCAAATCGGGCCCAAAAATGCTCGATTATTTTTCAGAGTAAAATGGATTGTTCGTCCGTACCATAAGGCTGATTCGTACACGAAGAAGTCCGTTGGAAAGGTTATTCAGTTTCCTTCAGAGATCTCGTTCGAACTGAAGAGTTGAATTTGGTAAAATGGATCCCGGGAGATCCCAGTGGCCTCCAAATTAGTTTTTTTTAAAGAAAACAAATTGTTCGCCCGAATGATTATGTCATTTCATGCACGTGGCGAACTATTGGAAAGACGTTTCAGTGCCCTTGGAGGATTCATTGAGATTTTGCTCCGACGGTGAAGTTAATTGGGGTCAAATCGGCGCCCGGTGGCCTCCATATTGATTTTTGGTATTTATGACGAATCATGCATGAGGCAAACTGTCGAAAAGAGGATTCAGAGATCTTTGAAGATTCATTGAGCTTTTGCTCCAACGATGAAGTTGCACGAGGCAAACTGTCGAAAAGAGGATTCAGAGATCTTTGAAGATTCATTGAGCTTTTGCTCCAACGATGAAGTTGACCGAAGTAAAATGGGATGGGATCGAGAGAGCTTCTTGGCCTCTAGATCGGTGATCAGAGTATGGCCTAGGGTCTGTAGTGAATTAGGGAGGTGGTATGGACCTAAGGAGAGATTTTTTTTTTGGGGGGGGTCCTAGAATGTGGTGACAACAATATATATATATATATACGCACACAAATTACAATAAAATAATATTAAAATCATAGTCCTAAATATAATTTTATGTTATAGTGAATGATAAAAGGCATGTCGATCAGTCATTCTTAGTGCAAACCCTATGAAATTTTAGTAGATGCTGTAACCAAGGTACTTGAGAGGGATAAAATGGGTAGTAAAAGATGTATGGTCTCACATAGTCCAAGTAGAAAAATACAACACAGTGACCTTTATTGGACAATATCCCTTCGATGAGGAGTCATGTATTGAGCCAGGCAAAAAAACATGCCATGACAAAAGGAGAGGTGTCAGAGTGGAGGGAATTGGGAAATGTTAGCAATAATATGGCAATATTGGTGAATGAAATCAAGGGGTTGGTCCAATTATTTACTCAACAACATGGTTTGCCCTCCGAGATTTCTCTTTTAACATTTCCATTTCCTACGCATCAAGGTTTCCCCTCTCAAGTGCCACATCTTGTAATATTTCCCATCTAAGAGCCTCTTCCTGTAACATTTCATGGATCATTGTTGTCCATGCACAGTGAAAATGGTGAGGAGTATTATATAACAAACTTGTCCAATAGTAGGATGATTATCACATGCATGCTTGTTTCCATGAATGTTGAATTACCTATCCACATTCTCCCTTTGACAGTGGGTGAGGCTCAGATATTGGTTGATAAAGTATACAATGATTGTGAAGATGAGCTTATGTGTTCACCACAATGAAGGGAATTTTTTAAAATATTATAAAAAAATTTATATTGTCTGGCTAATTCATTTGTTGGTCATGATTAGGTGATTAATAATGTTTAAAATTTGTAATGACATCTTAATTTTTTTGGTTTTATTTCATATTTATTGAATGGTCGAGTTGAATAAATTTGCTTGAATTTTATTAGGTTGAATGAATTTGCTTGAATTATACATTTAAGGTTCTGTTATCAAACATGACTTTCATTTCAACCTATTTACATAGATTACTTGAATTTTGAAGATCATGTAGTGGGTTTTCCACAATACAAAGAGTGGATGGGAAAGAGTGATAGAGTCTCTGATAATCATGTAAAGGGCATTCGTGAATTTATTAAATATGCCAGTAGAAATCTTAACAGTGATAAGATTTTGTGTTCGCGCAACCGTTGAATGAATGAAAAATTTAAGTCTTTAGAAGACTTTGAATTACATTCACCAATGTTGGGTATGTTGCAAGACTATAAGATATTGACATTCCACGGTGAAAAGAATGTACCATATATATCAGATGAATTATTGGTACTCAACCGCATGATAGCTACCCACTAGGTGAAAATGGTGAATGATTCGCCAGCACATCATCCATTGATCGACCTAATTGATAATGCTTATAGAGTCCACCACTAATAAAACCAAGAGACTATAGATAAGGATAATGCCGCATTATAACTAGTTCAATGAACAAGTTGATGCTGAATTACCTAAAGATTGATAATACATACAGTTGAAAGCCGATTGGGCTATACCTTTGAATAAAAAATGCGAAGAAGACCACTTGGTATTATACGCAATGATCGATTTTCACAATTTGAAGGGTCAATTTGCTTTGTCGGGCAACAACATAACCGAACTTCTTAAGTGGCTAAAGACATTCTTACAAAAGGGAATATGTTACCAGATAGTTATATGAGCATGAAGAAAAGCTTGAAGGGTTTGGATTTAAAGTACAAATTTGTTCATGCATGAAAGTATGATTTCATATTGTAATGCAATAAACATGAATTAAAGGATAAGTGTAATGTATACAATGAGCCAAGATACATGATTTGTGAGAGTGGAAAAGACAAAACTGAAAAATATTGCAAGATCTCGCTAGTTCCACAAAAGGTATTGAAGTATATTCCCCTCGGGCAATGGTTAAAAAGATTTTTCACCGTACCATGGATAGCAGAGGCCATGACATGGAACCTTCGAGTTGAGATGGGTGGGAATCTCATCCATCATCTAGTTGATTCACTAATCTAGAAGCTTTTAAATGAATGACACCTTGAATCTGTAAAGTAATTGCACAATATCCATTTTTCATTATCAACCTAAAGTTTTAGCCCTTTCACTAATTTAAGCACTAATCAGAGTTATTGGCTAGTTCTCATAGAACTTTTAATTCTCCTTCCAATATTGTGCAAGAGAAAAGAGTTCACATTTTTATCGTTATTGATAATAGGAAGAATGTATCCCAACGATGATATTTATATTTTCTTAGGCCCATTAATCAAATAACTTAGAGAGTTGTGGGATGAAATCATGAGGGCGTTTGATGCTCAAAAGGGTGAAAAGTTCACACTTAAAACAATGGTGTTATGGGCGATCCATAACTTTTCCACCCATGGGACCTTATCAGGTTACAATGTTCATGGTTATTATGGATTTCGTATCTATAGGGAGCAAATTGAATCCACTTGGATACATCATACATGTAGGATGAGTTACGTCGATCATCGTATATTTCTATCGAGCAGTCACCTTTTAAGAAAGATAAGTAAAAAATTTTAACTGTTGGTCATGAATATAGGATGGAACCTACTCAGCTTTATGATTATCAAATCTAGGAGAAAGCGAAGGCCGCCACTTTGGGGAATAAGTTTGGACGCTAGAACACTCATTTTGTAGGCTAAAAGCATAAAGATAGGGATGATCAGAAAGATCCTAGTAAAATGAAGGCATAAACCAAAAAATTAATATTATTTGACTTGTCATATTGGAAATAGTACCGTGTAAGACATGTAATTGATGTGATGCACATGAAGAAGAATTTTGCGAAACATCTGATAAGAACATGTCTTAGTGGTTCTCATTCAAAATATGGAGAGATGGTGCATCACGATCTAAAGGAGATAAAAATAAAAAAACTTATGGTTAACAACTATTCTTATAGTAGGAAGTAACTAGATTCTCGTGGGTATTATCACTTTTACTATAAATGAGAAAAACATCCTCCTAGAAATGTTGTTCAGCTTGAAGATGCTGACTGGCTATTCCGGTAATTTATGTAGGGTTGTAAGCTACAAATCGAATGACCTGAAATGGTGAAAGTCTCATGATTGAAATGTCATCATCCAATTAATTCCTCTGTTGTTTAGGCATTGCTTTTCTTAGCACAAAGATCTCAATAGGGAAATTATGCAGATTAGTTTAAGCTTCACCTTACTATGTGCAAATGTGGTACATAGGAAGCACCTTAAGGCAACACAATTCACTTTATCCGAGGCTACTTATGTTTTAGAGAAATATTTTCGTTCACCATTCTTTGATATCATCATTCAACTGCTTATGCATCTATATGATGCAACTTTATTGTATGGACCCATTAAGTATCACTAGGTGTATCTTTTCGAGCGCTTGGTGAAAACCTTCAAAGATTACCTTAAGAATACACGGTATATTGCAAAATCATTTGCAAAAGAATACATAATAGAAAATCATCGTTATATGATCGAGAATATATGCTAGAATAAGGGATTAGGAGGTTCCATCCTCGTGAAGAATGAATAATCGAGGAACCCAACGAGTTTGAAGATGACTTGTCTTTCGGCAATCCTAAAGAGGTGAAACTCATGAATTTATAATACGAGCAAGTAACTCGTTATGTCTTCGACTCAGAAGATGAAGTTGAATATTGAAGAGAGTAAGGAGCTACATATATAACTTTTTTTTACTTGATTACCCCTATTATCTATATTACCATCTAAACTTTATAATTTCATGAACACATATAAGAAGTATGAGAGCAAAATTTCCAGAAATCAGAAGAAAAATTACACGATGAATGATTTTAGGGCATGGGTATCAAAAGACTTAATTGCCAGCTCTTTTACTGCAGTTATATTTGTATGTGTGTGTAAAATATGCCCTAGTACAAATCCATTAATAAATGCAACTTTTAAAAAGTGACGATGTCTCTTCAAGGTTTGCACACCTAGCCAAAGGAATGAATTTTGTGAGAAGGAGTTTAAAAATTTTCGCGTCAGCTGTTTTGATTTCGCCTCATACCTATAGGAGGAAAAAAATATCGCAAAATAATGGAATTTTAATTTATGCATTAACTTCTTATGTGGATAGAAAAAAAGATAAAATCCAAAGGATATGGTGCTAACCTATTATGGGATTATCCAAAAAATCTTGTAACTAGATCACTTAGATTTTAAAGAAGTTTTATTCTATTGTAACTGGGTAAAGGTAGAGCATACGACGAATGGTTGTAAAGTTAATCCTACCTTAAAACTAGTTGTGGTAAATTTATCATAGATGAAAAGTAAGTATAACATGGTCCACGAGCCATTTATTTGTGCCTTTCAAAACGTGAAGAAGGTATTCTACTCAAGGTGCATAAACGATGATAATTGGTCTGTTGATATGCATGCAACAAAGGGTTTGACTACTCAAGCAGGCACATTATAGGCCCCTATAGAATTCCAGTCTGCTCTTGATGATAATCCTAATTTGAAGGATCTTTTAATTAATTTAGACAAAAATTGAGTTTCAAAATATTATTTTATTTTTATTTAGTTATCCCTTGTATGACAACCCTGTTTGTATTGTATGTATTGGAACAACCCTGTGGAATGATTTCCACATCGTTAATGAATTCAGCGTGTGAAAAAATCAAGTCTTTCAATAGTGTTATCCCCACAAATGATAGTAGTTTAAATGGACGTAGTGTAGTTCTCAATGGAAATTATGAAAATAATGTACTAATGGTGAAGAGACTCCAATTTGTTATTATTGGGTTGTGTGTTTATCTTGTTTTGAGGTCGTTTGTGTAAAAGTGATATACACGTATGTTTGAACTCACGTTTTAATCCATGCACATCGTCTGGTTACTATTTCAAATTATCTTTGATGAAATGCATTTGTAACTCCCTATGTTTGAGTGTTTTGTAATTCATTATTTGGAATGGTATTTAGAATGCACTAGAATTTGGAATATTTTATAATTCACTATTTGGAATGTTATTTAGAATGATATGCATTGGTTTTGTGTAAGAGTAATTTTTATGATTAATCGTTGTTTTTTAGTTTGGCTTTTTTCGTTACACACCACTTCACCATCATGTAGATTCTCAAGACTTAAAGTGAAGACAAGTTAGTGACTGAACATGACAATCAAAGATCCAAGAGTTATGATCATCACTACATTTATCATAAGGGATATGAGATTAATTTTGTGCTAACATTTTATTCAAGGGTATTTTTAAAGTGTTTGTTTTTGTAAAAAGTTTTAAGGCCGTTTTTAAAAGTTTTTCAAAAAAACATTTTCTTTTTATGTCATTCAAACGACTTCATAGTCTTCGTTTGAATGAGATTGGCTTTTCATTCAAACAAACTCCAAATTAACATCGAAAGAGGTTTCTCTGTTAGTAGAATAAATATCATTTGAATGTTGTAAAAAATGGTTCAAATGATATGAGTTGTTCTTTCAAATGAGTTCGAATTTAGTTCGAATAAGATATACAATTTCATTCGAACGAACTCCAGTTTTTATTTAATGGAGGCCTTGTAATTTTCATCGCCTCGAAAAATGTGTTTTC
Source organism: Sambucus nigra (assembly GCA_949130495.1). Classification (NCBI taxonomy): domain Eukaryota; kingdom Viridiplantae; phylum Streptophyta; class Magnoliopsida; order Dipsacales; family Adoxaceae; genus Sambucus; species Sambucus nigra. The sequence continues at coordinate 239,011,320 of OX422222.1, forward strand.
TATATGAAGGGGCCATGGAATCAGTTTTTGGTAGAACGTTAGACGAAAATAAGTTTCGCATACTATTCCAAAACGTCTTAAAACCCTAGTTTTACCAAAACACTTTTTTTTTCTAATTCAAAACCCTTGGATGATTTTTTATCGCTTTATCAAACCTTGAAGAACACATATTATGTTCATATCCTCGTGGAGTTTATTCTTCATTGTTGAAGATAGGAAAAAAGTTTCCTGAGGCTAATCGGTGGATATCGAGGCAAGTAGAGCTTGTTGTGGAGCATTGTTGGATTTGCATCGCTTTCTATCAACAACAAGGAAGGAATACATAAAAGTGACACTTAGTGGTGTCCAAGTTTGTAAGTCTCCCCGTGTCATTCTGTAATACGTAGTTGTAATAGTGCTGAAAAATCAAAAGTTTTTCCCGGAAGGGATTTTTTCCTCATATTTTGTCACGTGGTTTGTTTGTTTGATTCGATTTACATCCTATATCGTGCATGTTTAGTTTCATATAATAAATCAAGATAAATTGGATTAAATAAAATTTGGCTCGAGTGTGACCTAATCTATGAACTTTACATTTGACCATATTATCGGACCACTTTATAAATCATTTTCAAATTGGTATAAGAGCTCGTTTCTACAATTTATTTAAATGAATCCTTGTGGTTATATGGAGAACTCGTACAATAGGCCACCATTGATTGATGGCACACATTATTCCTATTGGAAAGCTCGAATGAGATTGACTCTAAAATTGATCGATGAACATGTTTGGCTTGCTGTTGAAAGGGGGTGGACTCCTCCTACTATGGCTAATGAAAATATCATTGGTCTTATTTGTCTCACGACATTCACAATTTGGACTGAAGATGACTTTAGATGGAGTAATTTTAAATATCGAGGTTTAAATGCTATTTTTGGGAATTTTGTCGTATCATGATGTGTAACACATCTAAAGAAGTTTGGGATATCCTCTATCTCACTCACGAGGGTACCAATGCCATTAGAGATTCCAACCTTGAAAACCTCACCACATAATTTGAGACTATAAGCATGCTTGAAAATAAAAAATTTAATGAATTTATGCACGTTTTTTCCTATATTGTGAATTCTAATTTTAATTTGAGTGATAAAATTCCATAAACGAGAGTTATTAAGAAAATTCTAAGGTCTCACCCGTCTTGCTTATTGGAAAAGTTACCGTCCTTATAAGACCTCATAGGTGATCTTTAAGCTTATGAATTAGACATGTTCCGTAGAACCCAAAAGAAAAATCGAAAAGGAATAGATTTAAAAGCTAAATAAAAAATAAAAAAGTTTTGTGACTCCGATTTAGATTTTCATCAAGATGATCTTGCCCTATTTGCTAAAAAGTTCCAAAGTTTCTCAAATTCAAAAATTCAAAATGGAAAAATAAATATTTTGAGAAAAATAAAAATTTCAAAATGGGTAAGAATGTTTTTGAGAATGATCAAAAGAAATATAGAGGTGAGTATCCTAAGAAAGGTGAATCGAAGAGATGTTATGTATGTGAGGTGAAAGGTCACAAATTCCATGAGTGTGCCACTAGGCTTAAGAGATAGCACAAAGCATAAGCCACTATAATGCCATTCTAAGCGATAGTGATGTTGAGTGGGTAGATTTCGGGGATGAATCACCGCATGGATGTAATTTCACCATGTTTATGGCTAGTCACATTAGCACTTTAAGTATTAATCACACCGATGAGGACATTTCTAAACATGATATCCTCTACAATGACTCGAATCATTCTATATAGTTTTAGAGTGATGATGATAATTTGAGTGAGGGAGAATGTGGACTCCAATATAATTACTCCAAACTTTACACTGAGTCATTGAAATCCCAAAATAAAAATAAAAATTTAGCTCTTAAGGTGTGGTCTTTAGAGAAGGAGTTAAAAGTTTTGAGAAAGAGTGAGACCTTAGTTATAATTTATTTGAGTGAGAAACTTGTTTCGCTGGGTAAGGAAAATAATGAATAGATCAACAAAGTGTTTATTCTTACGAGAGATCTTCAAGCATTATTGGAGACTTGTTAGAAACTTGAAGGCCATATTTTCTAACACGAGAAAGATCTCGAACGTTCATGGGAGGTGATCGAACGCGAACCGTGCGTTGTGTAATATGCAAATTGTTGTTATCGGTTCAGCGACTTAATGCAAAAAATATAAACTACAACTACACTTGACAAGCAAGCACAATGATAAGTCGGGTATCGAGAATCCACAGGGAGTGATTGAATTTTAGATTTTAATTATTTTTCTACTTCAAAAATAAAAGTGTAAAAGGTGATATGGTTTACAAGAAAGAAAAGGAAAAAATTAAGAAGTTAACACTAAACTAAAATTAATAAAATGAGAGTCTAGATCAACTCCCTGCCATCGGGTAAAAAACCTAATAATTAGAATTTCGGTTCGAAAATAATTAACCGAGAATTTTTAATTAATCATAAACATCACGCATGACGAAATTTAACTCAAAGTTGCGAGAAAAAACATTTAATAAAAAATGGTCACACGCATCTTAAATTCGGGTTATCGCAATAAACACTAACACTGCGTGACAAAGAAAGTAAAACGCATAATAAACCAATTTTAATATGCGATTTTTCAATTAAATTTAATTTTACACAAAACCTAATTTTCGGAGCTCGACGCCCATCAATGGCGGACACACGACCCAAACCCTTTTTAACTACTCACTACACATGGTTAATCTAATTTAAACAACTAATTTATAACTAAAAGAAGAAATAAACAAATAAAAGTAATTATCTAGGCATGGAAAATTAAATGCAAAGCATGGAAATTAGCTAAAACAACTAAATACAATAAGGAAGATGATGAATAGTAACTTACATACATAAAATGGATAAATATCCAAGAGAAATGAGGAGAGGGAAGCTCCCCCTTTTACATACCCTAAAAACCTAATATAATGAAAGATATCTTCTCAAAGTGAGAAGAAAGTTAATATATACAAAACTCAAATGGAAAATTTGTAAATAATAAAGTTGGAAAAAATAGGGACCGAATTGATTCACGGGTGTCCTAATCGATTCGGAGCTGGGAAAAATCGACACTGTTTCGATTCGCAAAGGTGAAAATTGATTCGCACTTGTAGGTGTGAATTCTTCCCCTGCAAATATGCGATTCCACCATGAAAGGGCTGCCACCAATATGCCACACCATGGTGCTGATGCGAAAGCCAAAATCGAGACCAAAATCGTGGGTCGCATACAACAGCACCCACATCGCAGCCACAATTCGAATCGTAGCAAAAAAATGGCCAAAGAGGAGATACCCACATTCATGTCCAAAACCTCCATGCTCCAAAATGATGGCAACCACCAAACCAAAACCCATTTCGACAAAGCACACAACATGCAAATGCGCGTGTGGTAAAAAATCACACTCCAATTTTGGAACAAAGTCCTCAATTTGAGACGAAACCAAAATCCGAGCCTAGGTCCAAATCGCCATTTGAATTTGGTGTAAAAACGAGTTAGGGACATGGAGGGAATTTATGAAATTGTTAATAAAGTAGAAAAGGGACATGAAAGGAATTAATACAATTGATATTTTTCTTATAATTCTTCTTCCGATTAAAGGTCAGTGTTTTCTTCGTTCGGACTCCGATTCGAGCACTGTTCACGGACACACGAATCTTGCAAGTAGGGCTACAACTTCTGTGTAGATGTTGGGCCAGTTGCCTAAACTATGAAATGACCAAAATGCCCTTGTGCGTGCATATGTGTATGGAACTTCACTAGAATGCGTCTGAACTTCATACTATGCATCTAAATACCTATAAAAGCTCAATTAACCCCTGAAAAGCATATATATATATATATATATATATGCTTTTCAGGGGGATGCAGTCTGGTTAACGAGCATAAATAAAGGGATTAAGATACCCTGGGGGCTAATAACGCGTAGGTTAACGGGTGAAATATTGCGTCGTATCAGGAGGTCAAAGTCATTTTAGAGGGCACAACTATGAAGGTTGGAAAGATATTCCTAGGTCACTCTTTAGGTTTTAAATAGAGTCAAGGGATAGGTTACGAAGGTGCATCCACTTCCAACATCGCACCTGAATCATTTCCCAAGTTTTGATGGATCCTTGTGGGCCTCGACCTGACTAATCAAGGAGAACTCGTTCTAGGTGTTTTAACCAACTTAGATCCAAATAAATATATATTTTTACCCACTGCAAACATAGATGTCACCTTAGGGAGTGTTGCTACAAGCTAGGAAGATTTTCTCATGCACATGCTCCCACACACCACTATAACACGTTTGGTAGTCTTAAAATGTAAGCTTCGTTTCTAGTCACTACTTCTAAAAGTTTGATGGAATAATTTTAAAGGATATATAAGAATTTTAAGAATACTTCCCATATAATGACTAATGCCAACAATGACAAGGGTAAAAAAATGTTACCACTACTTAGGTGCCTAAAAGAAGAAAAATCCCTAGTTGTTCACATTGATCTTAAGGTTCAAGATACTCCAATGGTATTTTTATAGCAGGTGCTCTAGACACATGACCGATGACAAGTCACATTTGACCAACATTGTGGATTGGAAGGAAGGAAAAGTCACCTTTGGGGATGAAAGTAGGTGTAGCATATTATGACGAGGATACATGGAGATTTTCATCTTTCCTAAGCTAGACAATGTGTTGTATGTTGAAGGGTTGAAAGCGAACATTATAAGAGTAATCAAACTTTGCGATGCTAAATTTACGAAAATGTTTGACCGGTCAGAATGTAACATTTTTATCAATTAGGTAAAATTTTTCTACAAGGTGTGTGGACTACCGACAATTGTTATTGTATCATTCCAAAGTCCTATTTAATGTGTAATAGTACCAAGGTCTCAACATGGACATTTGGCATCAATAACTAGGTCACTTTAATTTTAGATATCTTGAGAGATTCATTAAGAAAGACCTAGTTTGAGGATTACCATCACTTTGAAAACTAACTTTCTTGATTGGTGGTCCTTTACATCTAGGGAAACAAACCAAGAGTTCCCATAGGAATTGAAATACCATTACCACTTACCGTCTTGTAGATTTTATACACATGGATCTTATGGGTCCCATGTGTATGTAGAGTATTGGTCGTAAGAAGTATGGCCTAGTGATGGTTGATGACTTTTTAAGATATTTGATTGTTGGATTTCTTAGAGAACAGTCTGATGTTGTTGAGTTTCTACCAACCAAGTGCCATTTACTTAAAAATTAACATGGTGTCACTATAAATTATATTCTTAGTGATAATGACACCATATTTAAATTTATCAGAGTTGATGGTTTTTGTGATGAAGTTAGCATAAAACATAAGTTTTTGGTCGTTTGTACTCCTCAACAAAATGGCATTGTTTAGAGGAAGAATCAAATAATTTAAGAGATGGTTACGTCCGTGCTTCTTGGTAGGAATGTGCCTAGAAATTTTTAGGTAGAGTAAGTTAACCCTGAATGTCACATGATAAATAGGGTTTTTTTTTCATCCACCCATGCTTGAGTTGTGGATAGGTAAGAAACCCAACCTATAATATTTATGAATTTTTGGAAGTCCTTATTATATCCTTAGAGACAAAGATTTTTAAGGGAAATTCAAATCTAGAAGCAATAGGGTAATACTTTTAGGATATTCACCGGCTAGTATACCTAATAGGGTGTATAACCTTCAACCTATAAGGTGATGGAATCGATGGAAATCATTATTAAAGATGATGAGCCGACTACGTTTATTCATCATGACCTTGCATGTGAGAACAATGCATAATTGGTGATGATCTCATTATTCCCCACACCATCACAGTGGATCGCGCTCTTGATAAAGAGGATCCATTAACTCGGGTTCAAAAGAGTAATCACCCTACTGATATACTTGGTGATAACACACTAGGTGTCTAGACTTGGGCTCAACTAAATAATGTGGTTATATACTTTTGCTACACTTCCACAGTAGAGCCCAAGAATGTGAAAGAAGTACTTAAGTATGAGAATTGGGTATGTGTTATGCAAGACGAGTTGCTTAAAATTTGAAATAAGGATGCTTGGGAATTAGTCTCTCGACCTAGCGAGACTAATATGATTGGTACCAAATGGGTGAATAAAATTAAGATGGATGAGAATGGTACCATCATTCGCAATAAGGGTAGGTTGGTATCTCATGTTTACACACAAATTTAGGGTGTATACTTTGACGTGGCATTCTCTCCTGTTGCTAGGAGTAAGTTTGTCCGCTTACTACTCGCATAAGCATGTCATCTACGGTTTAAGCTTTACCAAGTGGATGTCAAGATTTCTTTTCTCAATGATAATCTCGAGGAGGAGGTTTATGTGGAACAAACAAAGTGGTTTGAACACCCAAAGCACTCGAAACACATCTTTTATCTTGTATAGTTTGAATCAAGCACCCCATGCTTATCTCTTAGCTCGTGGCTACAAAAGATGGGTAGTTGATATGAAATTATTTATTAGTAGAGATGGTGGTGCTATCTTGGTTGCCCAAGTCTATGTGGATGATATAGTCTTTATATCCACGTGTTCGTGATAATCTCACACTTTTAAGGAGGAGATGAAGAGTAAATTTTAGATGAGTATAGTTGGGGAACTTACTTTCTTCAAGGTTCATTAACTCGAGAATGGGATGTTTATATCTTAATATAAATATGCTAGGGACTTAGTGAAGAAGTTTGGTTTGGACTCCACTGAGCACTCTCTCACACCCATGAGTTCATCGACAAAGCTTAGCAAAGATACTTTAGGAAAGGACGTAAAGTAAACACTCTATAGGATTATGATAAATAGTCTCATCTACTTGAACTCTAGCCATACCCATATTGCATTTAGTGCTGGGTTTGTGTATGTTACCAAGAATCCCCAAAAGAGTCACACTTAATTGAACTTAAACATAACATAGAATACGCGAGTGACACTCTTTCTCATGGAATTTGGTATTCCTTTGATAATGATGACGATTTATCAGCTTATTCAGAAGCTGATTGGTCTGGGGATGTTGATGGTTGTAAAAGCACATCGTGTGGATGCTCTACATTGGGAGTGATCTTATCTCATGGTTAATTAAGAAGCAAAAGTCCATTTCTTTCTCCATAGTGAAGGCCGAGTATATAGCTTACGGGAGTTATCGCACACAAATCTTATGAATGAAGCAAATGTTGGAGGGTTATGGTATTCAAGTCACAATGACTATTTCTTGCGATAATACGAGTGCAATTCACATTTCTCACAATCCCATGCAATATTCTCGTACGAAGCACATTAGGATTCGTGAGTACTTTATTTGATATCTTGTTGAGGATAAGATCATAATCTTAAGCTTCGTGAATACCGAACATCAATTGTCTGACATTTTCACTAAACCTTTAGGTGCAAATAGATTTAAGAATCTTAGGAAGTCTTTGGATATTTATTCCGTTGATTGAGTTCGGATATTGTTTCTAGGGTACTTTCAGGTTGTTATCATAAATCTCTCCGAATATATTGTATTCTTATGTGTATATATTGAAAAATCCAAAAAGATTTTCTTTTCTTTTTTTAAAAACATCATAAAAATTTCAAAACGATTTTATTTTGATAAAATATTTCAAAAATTGAAAAAGATTTTTGTATTTTGTTTCATACCATATATGGATGTTCTTTTAAGATGTTCGAATCACAATTTACTTCCATCCGTTCACGTGACTTAATCATGGTGTTTTGATACATGGCTTAGTTTTTGTGTGTGCTTATAATGCATGTTTAGCATTGCATTGTTCATTGTTGATTACTACCTTCATACGAGACTCATTATTTCACCTTGATTGCACATATGAACAACCTTTTGAATATTGTACTTGCTTGTCTTATGTTGACTAAGATGTTCTTATCTTAATTGTGATTAATAACGAACCAAATGTACTAGGAACTAATTGTGCATGCAAAAATCATTGCTCGAAATTTTTCCCAATAAATTGATTAATTTATGTTTAAGCAATGGAAATGGGATATGAAAAAAGCAGTCTGCTTTGTGTTAAAAACCACTGGCAAAAGCCTAAAATATGATTTCGGCACATAAAAACAGAAGCGCCATGACCAATTTTATTTCATTGATGATTCATTATACTTGAGCAATATGAAATTTTTTGAGAGTTTTGCTTAATATATGAATGAGGGCATTATAAGTTGAAGGTCAATGGGTTTTCACAACAAGCTTCTTTCTAAAACATTAAATAGCTTGGAGTTATTGATTTTAGAAGCATTTAAATTCATAACATTTTAAATGAGTTCAGTCAACTTCACTTTGTTCATAATTTTACGCCAAAGTTTGAATCGAGTTCTTTCTTTATGAGTGTCTCCTTGACTTCGTGCGCCTCTCTATGTTAGCCTATTTTGACTTTCTCGTGCTTTAAGTTCACACAATTTCATTCCATATCCATGATTAAGATATTTTTGTTCTATACTATGGTGTGATTGTTTATACTTATATGTATATTTCTATAAACTAAAAATTTACAAAATTTTCAAAAATAGTCCGTTGGTTGGTTTAAGTTTCGTCTCATTTTCTTAATTGTTTAACCTTTGTGATAATATTTCATATTTGGACTCTTGTGATGGTAACTCTTCAGGTTTAGCTTCTAACCCTTTCTCTGTTATGGATAAAAAGGTGGAGAACATATTGAGGGAAAGTTCTATTTTTTTAAACTCCATGCGTCACGATATTTCCTTTTCTTTATGTATGTGGCTCTTTTTTTCGCATTGATGATATCACGATTTACATGATGAAGAATTTCAGTAAAGAAAAAGTTACAAGTATATTTTCCTTTTTGGGGTTGGGGGGGGGGGATTAGTTGAACTTGTCTTACAAGTTTTTTTAGTTTTGTGTTTTGTATCGAAAGATCCAAAGAGGGAGATTTGTAAGAGCAAGTTTTATGATTGCTCATTATGTTTTAGTTGTCCGTTTTTCGTTACATCCTATTTCACCATTGTGTACATTATCAAGACTTCAAGTGAAGACGAGATAGTGACCAAACATAATAATCAAAGATCAAATAGTTGAGATCATCACTATATTTATTAGAGAATGTATATGAGGTTAATTTTATGTGAATATTTTATTCAAGGGTATTTTAAAATTGTTTGTTTTTATGGAAAATGTTAGTGAAATTTTTAAAAGAAAAATATTTTATGATTTTAAGTCATTTTCGTTCGAATAAGATTGGTTGTTCGTTCAAACGAACTCCAAACGAACATCGAACATGGTTTGTCTGTTAGAATAACAAATATTGTTTGAAGCTTGTTAAAGGTTGATTCAAATGAGATGATTTATCCATTTAATGAGTTTGGTTTTAGTTCGAACGAGATATATAACTTCATTTGAACGAACTCTAATTTTCATTTGAATGAGCCCCCAAGATTTATGACACCTTAAAGACATATTTTCTATATGAAATGGACATGGCACTAGTTTTTAATAGAACTTTAAGTGAAAATTAGTTTCCCATACTATTTCCAAAGGTCTCCAAACCCTAATTTTACCAAAACACTTGGTTTTCCCAATCCAAAACCCTTGGATAGTTTTTATCACTTTATCAAACCATGAAGAACAAATATCATGTTCATTTTCCAGTGGAGTTGATTTTTTACTACTGAAGATAGAAAAAGAGTTTCCTGAGGCTGATAGGTGGAACTGAGATAGGTGGAGCTTGTTGTGGGGCACTGCTGCATCTGCGTCGCTTTCTTTCAATAACAATGAAGGAATACATAACTGCGATACTTAGTGAAGTCTAAGTTTGTAAGTGTATCCATGTCATTTTATAATACCAAGTTGTAACAGTACTAAAAAATAAATGATTTTTTTCGAAAGGAATTTTGTCCTCATATCCTATCTTGTGGTTTGTTTGTTCGATTCGATTTACATCCTACATCCTGCATGTTTAGTTTCATCTAATTAATCAAAATAAAATTGTATTAAATAAAATTTGGCTTGTGTTTGACCTAATCTACGAACTCTACATTTGACCATATAACCGGACCACTTTATAAATCATTTTCAAATTTTCTTCGTTTTGGAACTCATATATGTACTAGTTTAAAATTAATTTGGTCTGGCAATGGGAATGAATGATGTGATAAAGATGTAGTTTGGTTTAAATGTAAATTGATATGTAGTTTAGGACTGATGTGTAAATTGAGATTTAACTCATATATAAACCGAGATGAATTCAACTTGACTGATATATGAATTTCGCTAAATGATTTATAAATTTAGCTTAATTCAACTCGTTTGGTATATTAATTAAGCTATTTTAGGACTGAACTAATTTAAATCGAATTCAATTATTCAATGCATTGAGTTGAACTGATATAAACTGATATAAACTGATTTAGACCGATTTAAATTGAGTTCAATTATATGTTCATTTTTGTTGTAGATATGACAAAGAACAATATGTAACACCGCATGAGGTGCTACTAAAAAATATTGATAAATTAGAGAATTTTTAAATAAAGAATTACCATTTAGATTGATAATAAATTTTCAAAAGAATAAATATATAAATCAACTAAATATAATGACTCAATTTTATTAAATCTCAAATGTCCTTTTATAAAAAAATTATAATAAACAAAGCTGTACATTTAAAATTTGAAATTAAATATTCAGTGCCTCTAACAACGATCCCAATCCCGATGATGTCATAAATATCATCTTGCATCAAACCTGAAATACAACAAACTAAGGGGGGTGAGTGGAAAACTCAGTAGCGCATATAAATGCTCCAAGTGTAACTACACGTACCCGTGTGTGCGTACATCATATACAAGAGTGTATGCAATGTGAACACTCAAATTAAAATTCCAATAATATAATCATAACCTAGGATCACACTGCAAAAATACACAACCCATGACCCCATATCAAAATTTCCGTCGCACTTCCCACAGTATGGTATGGACAACCATCCACTATCCTATCAATTATCCTCGGAACAATCCAATGGCCCCCAAAAATAAATAACACAACTTGAGTACATGACCCAGCATAACTTGGCATCACCGCCATAAAATTTTGGCATCACCATCATAATAATACTTAGCAAACTCTCCAACCGGGGTCCATGGCCTAGTCTTTGGATAATAAACAAAATCGTAGTCAATAGCACACCCCGTCTAGAAGGTGATATGGATAAAGAATGCCGATGCATTCTCCAATAATAATAATCACCATAATATTATTCTCTCAATTAAAATAAATTTCAGATTCCATTCCCATAAATCAAGTGTGCATTTATTCTACCCAATTTTTATAACCCAACAAGCTTGTAAAATCAACTAGTTTCATTACCCCAAACTATATGACTTGAAAGTAACATACAAAATGGGTGAAATGACGAATAAAGTATACGAGCATATAATACATATAAATGTAACACATAGCATGAAAATAACTATACAATCAAGGTTGAATATTTGTAACACACTAAATTAATGGAAGAACGAAACTACCTTAAGAGAGTCAAAATCCACAATTGTAGGCCTGTTTTGAAAATATAGAAAAGTCAGATCTAAACATTATCTGAATTGCCAATCCGACTTCAGATTTGGATTCTACATAAAAAATTGGGTCAGCTCTGTGCTTTGAGTTTTTCTCAAATCTCATTCGAAAGCACCCAAATAGAAGATATAAAATACTCCAAAGTAAAATAAATTTCCTAACAGTAAAATTAAAGTAAAAAAATTTGTGTCCGGGACTGGGCAAGAAGTTTTCGAATTTGGGCGGGCTTGGGATTCCATAATGAGGTCCAACTTGGGTCTGGGCGGGCTTGGGATAACTCAAATTTTTATAGGCCGACTTGCCCATAGCCGCCCTTACTCCAAACTAACTCTCTTCATTCCTCTTGTTTTTGCCTCTTTAGATTTCATTTTTGGCATTTCTTTTTCATATTTCTTTCCTTGAAATCATCAATAATATTCCTTATAAATCCTCTCTCTCAAAACCTAGTTTGGAGCCTAAGCTAACGCACATTACCATATTTCTCTTTAATTCAAAAGTGTCCACTTTACATATTTAAATCATTACAAAATGTCCAAAAATCATTTAAATTTTAATTTAAATATTTAATTTAATTTCGAACCAAAATAAATTATTTTAAAATATAATATAAATAAAAATATTTTTACTTAAAATAAAATATCCCGATTAATAAAATAATAACATTACTGAAATCTTATATAATATTCGTAAATAAGTCCTCAAAATAATGGGGTATTACATCGGACAAATGTTTTGCTCCGACCTCCAAAACCTATGAATCCAATTAAACTGAACTCCTCGTTATCACATCTAGAGATGCCCATTAAAAAGGTCCCAAAAAGCCGAAGTACTTGGTGGGGGTAAAAAGAACCGACAATGGATTTATTTCAATGCAGACATTTTGGATTTAATTACATCTTTTTTATGTCTTAATAGTTATTTAATTTTTGTTGCATTATTATTTTTTAATTTATGGATTAATTAATGGCTTAATAATTAGTTAATTTGCGTTGAACAGTTTGATGGCTTAATATTTATTTATGGAAATATATACAGGTTTAGAAACATGTACAGGTTTTTTGGGGGATGCAGAAAATTAATATTTATTATTATTTTTATATTTTTAAGAATGGTCAAGGTTATAAGCTGTAACCAAAATGGTGATAAAAAATAATATACGGTCATGACTCAAAATCGTGACCGTATGTTAATTTTTTATTTTGGTCACCTTTTTGGTCACGGCTCAAAATCTTGACCATTAGCAGAACTCCCTCCTAAAAAACACCACGATAATTGAGTGACAGATGGGGTCAAGATTTTGAGCCATGACCATTGGGTCCCGATCACAAATCGTGGACATTCCCTCAATGTTGAAGTCACCCATTGGACTTGAACCACCTATTATGGTCACAAATTTGGACCATGACCCTCAAGATGGTCACCCTTGAAATGATCATGACCTATATCCATAACCATGGCCCAGGGTTAGTGATTAGGCATAAATATTGTGTATTTATCACCTTAATTTTGGTATCTTTGTGTACCCGAACGGTGAAATTGATATGGATTTAACTCGTAATTATGCTACTAACCTTCGTTGGCAAGTATTTCGTGTTTTGTGTTTCTCTTATGTGTTTTACAGGTGAAGTATGCAAGCGGTGCGAAAGAGAAATCGAAACCATGAAAGAAAGGCTAGGAAGGCAAGTTCAAGGGCATTTTTATAATTCTGCACCCTGATCCCGGAGGAGGAGCCAACTAGAAAGTTGAAGAGCTCAGAACAACGATAACACTGGAAAAGATGAGACCCAAATTCGAGCTACGATGAAAGATTTATGACCCCTTGAAGTTGAAGAAAAATCCACGGAAGAAAGGAAGAAAACATGAAAATTTTTCTAAGTGTTGGAAATGAAAAGAAGAAGGCTCAAACGAGAAAGATTTTTCGAACCACAGTGTGAACCGATTCGGGGGCGAACCAGTTCGGGGTACTTACGAATCGATTCGAGGTGCCTGATGCGCGAAATTCTCCTTAAATGCTGATTGGTCCAAAGAGTCCTATTATGTTTGAAACTCTTCTAAAACGTATTTGTACCTTTGTATTGACTTAGAAAACACATTTTTGAATAGTTTTTGATGGAGAGAAAAGTAGGAGATTACCCTAGGAACATAGTCTTGATTTTGTGCTTCAAGATCCATTAATTTCGGGTTTGATTACAAGTTTTAATTTAATTTTCATTCTCTCTATTATTGTTTTTCTTTATTTTATGGGTTTCCAATTTGTTTATACATGCTTAGAGATAGTTTTCTTATTGATTCAAATACATGCAACGTAGGATTCATATTTTTAATTAATTGCATCATTTTAGGCTAGATTTATAAGGGTTGGTGTGCATGAACCCAACCCGATGTAATTTACCATATAGAAATTAGGGTTTGAATTGAAATTTGAATGAATCGTGTTGTGTAGTTGTCACAACCATCATAGACCTTTTTACCTCGGTTGACCCTAGGTAACTGTGGTGTTTAAGGATGTGATGCGCGTGTAGCTATTGCGACACTGCTTTACTCATCCTTTGATTATGTATGATGCGGCCTTGAACCTCATATATGTAATGCTTGGGAGTACTAATGACCGGGTTCAATTAAATTTCTAATTCAAAATTCTAGCATTCTATACGGTAAATTTACTAGTGTTTGGGGGATTGTATTCCCAACCTATTTTTCTTCATTCTTGTTACGTCATTCTTAGTTAGTTAATTTTCTCACATAGTTAATACAGTAGTTTAATTTAGTTTGCACTTAGTTAATTAGTTATTTTCCATCCCAATCATATTTTTGTTTCTTTTTAGAGTCATGTTAGGGTTAATAGTCTTACCTTTGTCTTCACGTTCACTCATCCTAGTTCCCTGAGGATTCGATACCCAGACTAGCCACTATACTCCACAAGAGTGTGGTTAAAGTTTAAGTTTTTGTATTGCGGTTGGAAACCGATAACAACGATTAGCATATTTATACAGACGCTTGGTTTCCACCTCAATCAAAATGGCGCCATTGCCGGGGACTTAGGTAGATGTAGGTTAGATTCCGTTAATCTAAAACTTCAACCCAAAAAATAAAAGAAAATAAAAAATTTCAAAAAATTCTAAAATCACAAAAAGATACTTCATCTCTCAAAAGCCTATTAATGCAAAATTCTGAACTCACTCTAACTCCCCAAAATACTCCAACCAACATTCACGAAAACCCGATAGTTGAGTACGACCCCGATAGCCCTCACACTCCAAATGTTCCACAATTCTGGGTTCCACCTCCCACACCTCCACACTCAATTGCAAGTACCACTCCAACATCCCTCTTAGGACACACCACAGAGCACGCTCCGAGCATACCAAGTGAGGATACAAAGTCATCAAGTGAGAGAGCCATGTCACAACACGGTAGTGTAGCATCAGGTGAGGAAGAGTTCCCATACCACCCTTTGAGATAAATCTTATACCCCGACGGAACAGTCACTTCGGGATACATTTTACTCCTGTATAATGCAGGGAAGTTTCTCTTTAGGAATGGGATGATCCAGATACTTCCCAACTACCATGGAATGGAATAATATAATCCATATCTCTACATTCGGGAATTTGAGGAGGCGTGCAAGACCCTCAGTGATCAAACTTGCACAAAAGATGTGATATGCCTCAAAATCTTCCCATTCTTGCTAAAGGACAAGGCTAAGACCTGACTATGGTCTTTACCTCCAAACTCGATTACATCCTGGAATGAGTAACAATCTAAATTCCTTAAGAAATTCTTTCCTCCACATCGAACTAACTCCATCAAGGCTCAAATTCAAACCTTTCGACAATCAGAAAATGAGTCGTTTGATCGATGTTACAAAAATTTTAACGAGTTAATCACTTCGTGCCCTCATCATGGATTTGATAAATTGCAAATCATTTCCTTCGTCCATAATGGGCAGAATATAAATTCCAAACAACTCGTTGAAACCATGTATGATGGTCCCTTTGTCGACCTAGACGACAACGATGATGACCTTCACCTGAGGTATGTCGCCGAGACTACCCAAGTATGGGATACATCTGACCCTAGAGCTCATAATCGAATGCGCTAAATGACCACCACTCCATCTGCGATCAACCTATTTTACATAGAAAAGGATACTATGACCGCCATTTGACTCGATCTACTTAAGAAAGGAATGCAAGAAGTACTTAAGATATGTGCAAGAGGACCAGCTGGCTCCATCCCTAACCCCATTGAGAGGGTGTGTGCTATTTGTGAGGTGGGACATTCAACATAGGAATTCCCAATGATACCCACCTACAAAGATATGCTTTAATAGCAAGTGAGTGGTGTATGAGGATTTAAGGGTAATTTCGGTGCACCACACGTGAATTCTTACAACCCTTCATGGAAAAAACATCATGGTTTTAGCTATGGGTAACAAAATGCTGCGATGAATCCAAATTCACATGTTGCTTCTCCCCCACCATCACACTTTCAACAAGCACCACACATGCAGGGACATGTACAAGCACCACCACCTCTAGGGCCATATATCACTCCACCGAGGAGAAATCTCTAGGATACGATAAACTAATTTATCACTGCCCAGAATGTAACCACTTCTAGAGATGAGGGCATGATCAATGACATAAATGCGACTATTTCAAAGATGCAATCATCGTTGAGTATCCAAGAGAAGGGCAAGTTTCCTGCCCAGGGCCAAAGACCTCTCCAAGGTTAAACTAGTGTTAGCTCCACACCCCATGACCATCCTGAGTAATGTAGCGTAATTACCACTCTACATAGTGGGAGAGTAGTTGACTTGTCACCTCCCCCACAAGACGTACCTAAAAATAAGGAGGTTTCGCTCGACACGAAAGAGGCCGAAGATGCCCCTTTAATTGAGAGTGATAAAAATGATAACATTGGCGGACCCAGGGTCATGGTGAAACCACCCACCGCTGTCCCATACCCTCAACGGTTGGTCCCGGACTCCAAAAAGACTTCTCCGAATGATGTTTTGGATGTCCTCAAGTAAGAAAAGATTAATTTACCTTTCCTCGAGACTATACGGAAAATTCCCGCATACGCCAAGTTCATTAAGGACTTACTCACGGTGAAATGCAAGCTAAAGGTAAATAAAAAGGTCTTTTTGGCCCAGAATGTCAGTTCGGTTTTATCGAGTGACCTTTCGTTAAAGTATAAAGATCCGGGTGCACCCACTATATCATTCATCACGGGGAAGAACCGAATCTAAAGGGCCCTAATAGATTTAAGGGCGAATGTTAACATTCTACCCTATTCCATCTATAAGAAACTAGATTTGGGAGCCCTTAAGCCCACAAATATGACTCTCCAGCTCGCGAATCATTCTGTGAAGATGCCTCGGGGAATCATTAAGGATGTGATTATCCAAATAGACACTTTCTACTTCCCGGTGGATTTTGTCATTTGGGATGAGGAGCCCTCCATTCTCTCGAGCAATCATGTTCTCGTGATCCTTGGTCACCCATTCTTAGCTGCAGCTAATGCACCCATCAATACTCGGAGTGGGCGAATGCAATTAACATTTGGTAACATGACCCTCGAGATAAATATTTTTAATAATATCAAGAACAAGAGTGACGAAGGAGAATCGCGAGAGATAGATCATTTAGAGGCAATACACGAGCATGGGAGGACCCACACGTGAGAGCTGATAGGGGTATGCCTTGTTAAATTAGGTGAGAATGACGGTTGCAACATGGAGCGAAGGGTAGGGGAGGTATGCATGATAACTGAAATGAAGAGTGTGAGTGAGCCCTTGAGTGTGAGAGAGAGCGATAATTTAGAGGGCATCGAGAGACGTTTGTATGAGTGCTTAGAGGAGAGAGAATGGAGAGGCACGATAGATACTTTTCTCCTCAGTTTATACCCACCTACACCACCTAATAATTTTGAGATGGAGCAAGGAAGGAAGGATGTGTAAACAAAGAAAGAAAGAGAGCTAGAGGAGTTGAGCCTATCAGAATTTGAGAGAGAATTCGGGCAGGTGGATGAGAGCCTTAATGACGAAGTCCAATATCTATTCGACTCATGGAGTCACTTATGAGAGAGCGAGTGGAAAGATACAATTGATGAGTTTCTTTGCAATGACCATCCACCCATGCAACTTGAGTCCTCGGAGGTAATTGAAGATAAGACTCAAGTCTCATCTGACTTAGAGTCGGACCCACGTAGTACGCATCACAAGGATCCTTTTCTAATTAATCACGATGAGTCTCCCAGTCTTTCCTTTATTTATGGGCAAGGTTTCAACTTATGAAACACCTTATACTCTTGACTGACTTGAGTCTACATTGTATAAGTGCTCATCTAGTTTGGAATTTATGACAAAATTAGAGTCCCATTCCCTAGATACCAAAGAGCCTCGGAATCTTCTTCTTAAGCCACACTTGATTCAATTGAAGGTATAATGCTCATTCACACACACTAGGGTTGCATACATTGTTCAAATAGTGTATTATCTGATTGTGTATGGTTAATCCCATTTAAATTGATTTTAATAATTTTTGGGAATTTTTAATAAGTTTTAAATGATTTTTTTTTAAAATTAAAATTTAGTTTATAAAACTTTTGGGGTCATTTTGTTATTACTGGTTTTATGTTTTCATTCCTGAAAGTTGAGTTGGGTAGGATCTAAATGCGCTTGAGAGTTGAGGGTGTGTGTAATTAATTTTAAAACATGCGAGTGAGAGCTCATCTCAGCCCTACACCTGTCCATGTTATATAGGCTAGATTTGTGTTTGTTGCAAGACTCAAAACCCTTGTGTTATCTCAGCCCTTGGATCTCTGTAATCAACGCTCTGTATGCGTTTGAACTCAATCCCTGTGAACCTCTCTAGACCTATCAACGTGCATTTAAATCACCATTGATTTTTAATCGTTGGATAAAATTCAAAAGGCCAAGACCAAATCTCAGCCTTTAGATTTGCATCAACCTTCTCGATCCTTCCTAGCCTACTATATAAGGAGGCCTACCCTCAGTATTTGGGAAATTTTTCCATTTCATCCAAATAAAGAGAGAGAGAGAAGAGAGAGAGAGGAGAGAGAGAAGAGAGAAACCAGAGAGAGAGAGAAAGAAACCCTAAATCGTCCTAACCCTATTTTGTTTTCAAACCCTAAACTACTTTCTCCAAAATAGTTTTTACCAAACACTATACCTGTGTGTTTGAGAGTGTTGTTGGTGGGGGCTTGAAGGTTGTTTAAAGGGTTTATCCTCTGTGTTCAAGATCTTGTGTCCAACTTAGACATTTCATGTTAGATCTCTATTTCTCTTTCATATAAACAATAGATCTGATTATTTCATGTAATATTATTACACTTAGATCTGTACGTTTTAGTTTCTCATCTTAAGAAATCGCATTTGTTGATTTCTGTTATGTAAATGTTTTTCAAAACGTTAGAATTAACAAATATATTTTCTGTTTCTAGTTCTTATGAAATAAGACTATTGACCTAGTTGGAATCATAATTGGCGGTTTTCAATTTCAAAAATATTTTCAAAACCCTCTAAAATTGATTAAGACCTTGAAAAGTCATTCGAGCAAGGTAGGCTTGGATTCTGGGTTTATTTGAAGGATCAAATAAAGTCTTTTTGTTTTTAAAGAAGAGAGAAATTGAAAACAACATCATTTAAATCTGATCTGTAATTTGCTAGGACTTTTTTGTATAAATAAGTTTGTGTGTGTGTGCATGCATGTGTTAGAACACTTTCACAAACACTTGTCACACTACAACGCATAAGTTTTGGCTATAAGATCTAGCATTAACAAGAGTCGACGTAAAGACCGGAACAAAGTGGAGAATTTGGCAAACTGAGAAAACAACATCAACATCAGATCTTCAGAAAAGTTAGAATCAAACCAGTGGGTACATTTCTAAACTTGTACAGGTTTGATTAGTTTGCATGTGTGTTAAATAGTTTGTAACTTGTATATTTTGTTTTAGTGGATTTTTGGTTTGTGACTTAGAAGTCACCGTGGATGTTTCCTAAGTTGGGTGAGGTTTTACCACGTTAAAAACGCCTTGTCCTTAATCTTTCTAAATCTCCTCATCTCATGCTTATGGTTGTGCTGAGTTTAATTGATTTCAACTATTTTTCGAAACTGGTTATAAAATCTTGAACAAATCTCATGCATGGTTTATTAAACACATCTTGTGATTAATCTATTTTGATTAAAAGAAAAGAGTTTCCTTAAAAAATAGTTCGGAGTTACTTCAATAGTTTAATCTTGTATTAAACGGCCTAAGTAAGAGCTTTTTCAATTGGTATCAGAGCTTTGGAATTTTTTTTAAGATCTTGTGTTTCTGAATTTTTTTTCTTAAAATCAAACAATGGACGAGAAAGTGAAAGATGTGGTAACTTGACTAGACCCCTCTCTTTGATGGAAACAACTTTGCTTACTGGAAAGTAAGGATGGTTTCTTTCATACAAGGAACCTTGGGAGATGATGTCTGGGATATTGTTGAAAATGGATATACTTATCCTACAAAACCAACCAATGAAGGAAGTAATGAGAGGATTAAGAAAGTATTAAGTGAATTCCCTCAAGAAGAGAAGCAAGTTTCTCGAAACAATAACAAAGGAAAGAATGCCATTTTTATGTATATAAATGAACATGAGTTTAAAATGATCTCATGTTGTGCCACTTCTAAGGAAGCTTGGGATACACTGATTACTGCACATGAAGGTACACTTGAGTTAAGGCTGCTAAAACACAAATGCTTGTCCAACACTATAACTCTTTAATTATGTCAGACTCTGAATCTTTTAATGACCTTTACATGAAATTGACTGACATTGTGACCAAATTTTATGCTAATGGGATAACTTATGATAGACATGAAATTGTCTCTAAAGTTCTAAGATCATTACCACAGAAATTTGATAACAAAAGATATGCTATTAATGAAATGAGTGATCAAAATCTCACTCCTGAATTACTCAGTAGTAAAATGAGAACTGTGGAAATGGAATTAGAATTTAAGAAACAATTGACCTAGTCCCATAGGAAATAGACTAGTTCCAATTTGAGTTTTTCTTCTAAGCTGATGAAACCTGAGTTTACTATTCCCAATAATAACTCTGATGAGGAATGTGATATAGATAGTTTGGATAATCAAATTGCCTTGATGTCAAAATCGTTTAAGAAAATTGTCAAATTTAGAAATAAAATAACAAACAGACAAGGCAATACAAATTATCCAACTCAGTCTAACCACAAACCTCATGAGAAAGGTCAAGAGAAACATCACAAGGACATTCATACGAGACCTAACAAAGACTTTAAGAATATTGAATGCTTTAGATGTGGAAAATTGGGTCATATAGCACAAGACAGTAGAGTTAAACTGAAAACAACCAATAAACATACTAGGGCCAACATTTGCGAGACATGGGATGATTCAAGTGACTCTGATAATGAGGAACCCGAGTCATCTGATGTTTTTGATCCTTGCATGTCCTTCTTTGGCAAGATAATCTATAATGATGATATGCCTGTGCCTTTGTATGAGAATGATGATAATAGCTCTACCTCTATTGTTATGAATCATGCTGCTACTGGTTTAGATGCTTTAATTTTTGAGAACATTGCTAGTTTTACAACGGGGTGTGTGAGTCAAAGGGAAAGAGATAATGACGATGCCGATGTGTGTTTGAGTTCAAGAATTGAATCCTTAGGAGTCACTTCACACACTACACTTAGTGATTCGGACACTAAAGACCTCCCTGATGTTCACACACTTTATGCCAAGAGTCTCAAGAAAAGCACTAGACTAGAGAAGACTGTGAAAGATATCACTAAGAAACTAGAGGACCTTAGTCTAATGGTCAAACTTAATGCTGAAGAGTATACTACCCAATGTCTAACTCATGAAAATGAAGTCAAATTTTTTTATCAAAAATTGAAAAATTTGATTGAAACAAATGAACTCTGGAGAAAAAATATAAAGGGACATTATTAGAATTGGAACAAGCTAAAGAAAAGACAACAACTGTTTTAAATTTGTTTTCTAAGTTTGAAAAAAATTCCAACAGTTTTAATAATTTTGTTGCTGACTCAAAAACCAATTCTGATGATCGAACTGGAATAGGATTTTGCCCAAAGTTAGAGACACAAACTAAAAACTTTGAATCAATCAAGTTCGTGTCAGGTGGCAAAAGACCTATAGAAACTTGCCCAGATTTTCATTACCTAAAAGATGAGTTTGATGAAAAGCAACAAAAGTTTAATATTGTGGAATCTAGTTACTCTAAGGGTGATAGTCAACCTAAGGCTAAATACATCTACCCCCCGATTAGGAAGAGTGTTTCTGCTTTTCAAATTGTACTCCTTAGGAATAAGGCTCAACACATCAAAATCCCATGAAGCCTATGTTTAGAGACTTTCCTAAGGAGCTACCCTCTTCAAGCAATCTATATTTCTCATACTGTGACATATACGGTCATTATTTTGAAGGTTGCTACTCTAGACGTTTAGTAAAACCTGTCTATAGTACTCCTCTATACCACACCATTAACTACTCTAGGAGAAGTCGTAACAATTATGTTCTGTCTAGACAACCAGATAAGAACTCTAACTATAGAAAGAGAAAGACCAAACCTAAAAGATCATTTACAAGAAGGAGTCTTAGATACTTGCCTAAACCAAATGCTCATATTTTCCATAATATTCAAACTTATGTGCAAAACATTTTTCAACAAAAATCTAAAGCTCACAAATTTTATCAAATGAGAGCACATATGCGCAAAATAAAAACAAGAGCTATTTGGGTTAGAAAAGATGAATTATTACCACAGATGAAGTGTAACATTGTGATTACTTCTTTAAAAGTTGAACACACCTCTTCTAGTTGGTATTTAGACTCTGGGTGTTCGAAACATATGACTGGGGATGATACAAAACTTTTAAACAAAACCATCTTTACTGGAGGAAAAGTTATTTTCGGTGATGGTGTATCATCTCAAATCATTGGTAAAGGAACACTCCAAGAAGAAGGATTACCTATAATTGAAAATGTTCTTCTAGTAAAAGGTATTAAGGCTAATCTACGTAGTATCTCACAATTTTGTAACTCAAATCATACCGTCACCTTTTCAAAGAGTAATTGCAAAATTTTCAATGAAAAAGTGAGTGCATAATTACAAGATTCAGGGCTCCTGACAATTGTTATACTGTCATGAACAGTACTGAAATCTATAACGTTGCTAGAATGGATGACGATGAAATATGGCATAATAGGATGGGTCACATAAATTACGATAACCTTAGTAGATTATCTTCACAAGAAATAGTTAGAGAAATTCCAAAGATCAAAACTATTTCTAACATTGTCTGTGGATTATGTCAGGAAGGAAAAATTGTTAAGGCACCTCATAAGAAAGTTAAAGATATCCTTACCTCTAAACCCTTGGAGCTCATCCATATGGACCTAATGGGTCCTTATCGTACTGTGAGTCTATGTGGACATAGTTACATTCTTGTTATGGTTGATGACTTCACCAAGTTTACTTGGGTGGCCTTCTTAAAACAAAAATCTGACACTTTCCAAACCTTTGGATTAAAATAGATTTCTTGCTTTGCGAAAATGGATAGGAATGGTGTGTGCTGAATAAACTCCTATGACTTAAGTATTATTCCCTTTGTCCATTTGAGACAAAATGGGGGAGTAATTTGAGTCTTATGAGTTCATTTTTCGTACATATTTCTAATAAGCTTGATCTTAGTATTATTTGCAGGAATTTGTACAGTTGTATTCAATAGATGTTATTAGGGTATTGGTTTGTAATTAGTTGAGTTATATAATTTTCTTTTTCTAGGAAATGGGTAGATAGAATTTTTGTATAGGAATAGGTTTTTCCTTTTCTCTTTGTAGCCCTACGAGTCCAAGAGGACTCAAAGGAGATTTTGTTTCATATTTCCAAAGGGGGAGATTGAAGCACCTTATACTCTTGACTCACTTGAGTCTACATTGTATAAGTGCTCATCTAGTTTGGAAATTGTGACAAAATTAGAGTCCCATTCCCTAGATACCAAAGAGCCTTAGAATCTTCTTCTTAAGCTTCACTTGATTCAATTGAAGGTATAATGCTATTTCACACACACTAGGGTTGCATACATGATTCAAATAGTGTATTATTAGATTCTGTGTGAGTTGTGTGTGATTAATCCCATTTAAATTGATTTTAATAATTTTGGGGAATTTTTAATAAGTTTTAAATGATATTTTTAAAATTAAAATTTGGTTTATAAAACTTTTGGGGTCATTTTGTTATTACTGGTTTTATGTTTTCATTCCTGAAAGTTGAGTTGGGTAGGATCCGAATGCGCTTAAGAGTTGAGGGTGTGTATGTAATTAATTTTAAAACATGCGTGTGAGAGCTCATCTCAGCCCTACACCTGTGTATGTTATACCGACTAGATTTGTGTTTGTTTTAATACTCAAAACCCTTGTGTTATCTCAGCCCTTGGATCTCTGTAATCAACACTGTGCATGCATTTGAACTCAATACCTGTGAACCTCTTGATAAGAAGCTTTTGGGGTATATCGTTGTCTTCAAAAGCCACTCTCGAAATTCCCCTGAGTACCTACAAAACTTGTCTAAAACAACTCGTATTGCGGTAAGTACGGGTATCAATCCAACTTTCAAGGTGAAACAATTAATGGGAATACTTGCAATTCAAGTATTTTTCATTGAAATAATTTTTTTTACAAAACAATTTCAAGGGAAAATTTACTACTTCAATGCTAATATTATAAAATGACTAAATAATGAAAAAGATTGTGCAACCGAGTGTGAAATAATGTGAGAGAGTCAAGAGATGGGATTACACTACATAATCAATTATTTTAATTTCTCAATTTATTAATGTGAAATATTTCGAGGTAAAATTAAATCGATAATCTAACTCTCGTTAAAATTATAAATTTAATAAAACATTTTTTAGAAAATGAATTTAAAAATATCAAACAATGAAAAATTAGGACTTGTACTATTTTCAGAAAATTATCTGCTAGGATCAATTTAACGAAAACAATATCAATCCTCAAATTTCAACACCAAATTCATATTCAAATATCGAAAAAATCTATCTCAAATTCGATTCCTAAATTCAAACATTAATTTGGTCAATTAATTTACTAACTCTCATTACATAAATTAATTGGTGATAGTTAAAATTAATTTAACTAGAAATATAAAATTAATGAAACCAATTAATTAACTTAATATCATACGCAGTGCATCCCACCCTTTAAACGAGGAGTTTAGCCAAACATTCTCATGTGTGCATAAACAATAATAAATAACATGTCAAGAAGGAAATAAATTGAAAAGAGAAGGTAGAAATACAATACGCAATTTTTTTTTCACAAATTTGTCTTGAAATATGCCTTGACATGTGTCCAACATCTTCAAAATTTTCAGCACTTGATTACAAAAAGAAGACTAAAAACTAAACCTAAAAATTATTCTAAAGCTAAACTATTTTTTTTTTGTATTTTTATGAATTTTTTTATGAACCTACTATGTACATATTATACACACTATTTCTCTCTCTTTGCGTCTCACTTTTCTTCTGATCTAATGAGAGTCTCTTTTAAAATGAGCTTCCCTTCATCTTTTTAATAAGCCATGAAGTGTGTTCTTGTTGAAGATTTGGTGGGATTTTTTTTGGAGATAATTGTTGGTTCCGATTTTTAAGGTTTAGTATCAACTCAGTTAGGGGTTTGGCAAGTTTGTGGGCGAAATCGGGTTTAGCGGCTGGTGGGCGAAATCGGGTTTAGCGGCTGGTGGGCCGCGGGTCGCTGTTCAATGGCCTGCGTGGAAGATCGCGTTTCGGGTTTTAAAGGGTATGGTTGGAAATGGGCTTTGCCGAATATGGCCTGGCCGGAGTTGAGAGATCCAGATAGCGTCATCGGCGGGTTTAGGCAGCTAGTATGGTTTGTTGGTGAAATCGATTTGGTTGGTTATGGTTGATTTGGGTTATGGGAGGAGAGAGAAAGTGTGTTGGCGCGACTCAGAAAGTGTTCTAATGTGCGTTCACTCCAGGCTCAAGTGCAAGCCTGTCACGTTAGTAATAAACCCGGGAAGTCGGGATCGTATCCACAGGGAACTAAGACAACGAAGTTGTGACGACGGGAAAAGACGAAGGAATCCTAACTTTGACTCTAAAAAGAAAGGAAAAATGTTTTGGTTTTGGAATTGACTACAACTAAATGCAATTATGAAATTATGAAAAAATGTAACTAGTATAAATTACCTAAATTATTAATGAAGACTGATTTAAAATTTTAAACTATGTATGATAAAAACAAGACGGGAATACAATCCCCCAACCCTAGTGTATTGCAGTTATAATACTAATCGTAAATTTAACTGATTAATTTGACCCAGAATTTAGTACTCCCAAGCATTACCTATACGAGGTTCAAGCCCGCGTCATACTTAATCTGAGGACGAGTAAATCGGTATCGCGATAGTGACACTCGAATTGCATTCTAAATCATCCCGGTTACCTAGAGGCAAACGAGATATAAAGATCTACAATTGTTATGTTCCTACGCAATACAGTCGTAATCAATCACTAAATTCAGAGGATTAATGTTATACACATGCAACTAACACATCAAGCTGGGTTCATGTATCCCGGCCTTAGAAAATCTAGCCTAGCATGCTGAAGGTAATGAAAACAGTGTTTGATGTGCAGAAAACCATGATTAATCTAAGGAAAACTTGTGAATTGATGTAGAACATAATTGAAAAGAAAAAATAACTCACTAATATCACCAAAGCAGTAACAACAGTAATTACGAAAACTGGTAATCAAAGAACTTCTGAATAATCTTCACTATTGGAATTGAAACTGTAAATTGTATCTAAACTAGGGTTTCTGAAAAAGAATGGAAAATTAACTAAAATTCTCCGTACAAATAATGATAATAAAACGGGTTTTTATACCCTACAAAAATTTAGGAATTTCAGCAGCACTAGGACTTTTCTTAAGAGAAGATAAGATTACAGAATCTCGATGGCCGGACCGGTTCAGACCTTAGGCGGATCGGTCTGCCTCCAATGCGGATCGATTCCTTTTATTTTCTGGCGGACTGGTCCGGGGCGGACCGGTTCTTTTATTTTTCAACCTTCTTCGGTTTGCTTTCGATCCGGGGTCTTCTGGAGGTTTGCACATCGGATCGGTCCGGGGCAGGGGAGGACCGGTTCTTTTAATTTCTGTGCGGACCAGTTCTTTTAATTTCTGGGCGAACCGGTCCTGTCTTTATTTGACTTTTTCTTCTATCTTTGACTGCTCATAACTTTCACACCAGAACTCCAATTGAGGTGCCATTTTTTCCAGTGTTCTTGTAGTTGAAAGATCTTCAACTTTCCAGCTGGCCCCACCTCCGGAATAAGGCTAAAAAATTACAAAAATGCCCTTTACTCCCCGTTTCTTGGTTTTCTTTCACTGTTTTGAGTTCTCTTTGGCACTAACTTGAATGAAATACCTGTAAAACACATAAGAGATACACAAAATACAAAATACTTTCCAAAAAGGGTTATTAGCATAAGTATAAGCCAAATCTAAGCTATTTACACCGCACAGGATCATAAAAATACCGAAATTAAGGGGATAAATGTGAAGAATTTATGCCTAATCAAATCCCCCTAACTTAGAACTTTGCGCGTCTCGAGCAATGTAAAAGAATACTAGCAAGGCTTAAAATCATTTTATTGGGACATAATACCTTTTTCGCGGGCAAGCCATTGCATTTAGCATATGCAACAAGCCTTTAAACCCCTAGGTGACCCTAGTAGTACGAGTTGTGTTTGGTGAGGGTTTGCAGAGAATATACTCACAAAATTCGACTCAAGGAAAAATCAAAATACCTAAAAATTGTATAAATAAACCTTTCCCAGAAAATAGTCATCATCAAGTCATGTTCAATAGTCTCAAATCATAGTCCGTGTGTGCGAAGATGAAAATATAACCGCCAATTTCCACCGATTGATCATTACGTTACTTACCCGAAAATTTATTTTGATTTCAAATTCTCACGGAATACTCTCACAAACGAATCTCTCGGATTATGACTATTCTCTCTGTATGCGTGATATAAAGAGTAAATATAATAGACGCAAAGTCACGCATACAAGTAGAAAGACAGAAATTTTATAGTGATAGGATCTCATCAACGGATTAAAGTTTTTCAAAACAGGAACATTGCCTCTTATTAGCGCATTCAATCTCTTTTATTAGCTTTTGGTGTATTAGCTCTCCACGCGGTAACCAATTTCGCAATTTAGACTCGGTTAGGACTTTTTCGGGGTTTAAGGTATATTGGGTAAAATGAAAGAAGTAGGGAAGGTTAGAATTGGAAAAGTCATTTATGATGTCCATTTGTGCTTTTTCTGGGCTATTGCTCATTTTTTTCTTCTTTTTCTCTAATTTTTTTGTTTTTCACTTCTTTTCTTGCTATTTTTGTTGAGCATATCTATTTTTTTCTTGCCCCTTTATATGCACTTTTCAGACTTAATTCTAAATTTTTTCATTTTTCGCAATTTCGGACTATCTGGGTTTTTCGGGTTGTCAAACGAAAGGGAAAATCTATTTGGCTCAATTTGGGTTACAAAAGGGGTGATTTTTCGCTTCTTTTTCTGGCCAATATTTTTGGGTGACAAACGAGGACCTACTTCATTATCCAAAATGTCAATTGCATTACCATATGCGTTTCGAGATGAATTTAAGTTTAGAGATCACTTTTGGCACATTTTTCAAAGCAATATCACACACGTTTTGCATAATCGATCAAAATAAAAGGGTTGAGATCCTCGATGACTTTTTAGGCGCTGAAAAGAACTTTGAGTTAACAATAAACTCAGATTGATTTAAAAACTCACAAAAAGTGATAGGCTCTAATCTCACCGAGTTTGTTAATCTCCACACTTATTTGTTAAGTCGTTAATTTTCGCTCAATTTCCATCTTTAGTCAATTTCGGCTTTGTGTATGTTGAATTTTACAACTTGAGACTTTAAACCGACTTTTAATGATATTTTTGAAAATTTTGAATTCCAATTTTTATTTATTTTGAACAAAAATATTTTTTGATTTTTCAAAATTTTATGATTATTTTGGAAATTTCTGGGCATTTTTGAAAATTTGTGAAGTTTTAGAAATACGCACTTATAACCCCCCTAACTTAGACTTTTGCATTGTCCTCAAGAAAAAAGGATTAAAATCTAACTCAAAGCGAATGAAAAGTGCGGAAAAATAAAACAAACAAATATTAAAATGCAACAAGACACTATATGACACTCATGCATGACTCAAAAATACACTAAAAATCACCCCATATGCGTCGAGGGTGCAATGACCTCTCATATCTCCACAAACTCACCCGACCCCACTCATGGGGTTCGATGCTCTCCTTGTCACTCCCGTCTTCCTGTCATATACCAACAACCGGAATAAGTTGGGCCCTTGCCCATAAATAAAGGAAGGACCGGGAGACTCATCGTGACTACTCGAAAATGGATCACTGGGATGCTTACTCAAAGCATAGCTTGCGTGCACTGACTCGGAGGGAACTCCTAATTTTCGTTTAATTTTTAGAATGCATGGGTCGGGCTCTAAGTCGGATGAAACACAACTTTTCTCCTCACTCGCCTTTGGGACCTCTAGTGGTATCGGTGGATGGTCACAAAGAAGGAATTCATCGATTTTATCTTCCCATTCGCTTTCTTCTAGGTGACTACATGAATCCAATAGAGTTTGGACTTCGTCGTTAAGGCTCTCATCCAGCAGACCGAATTCTTTTTCAAATTCTTCCATGCTCATGTCCCCTAGCTCTCTCTCTCGAGTAGTGCCTACGTCCTCCCTTACTTGCTCGATCTTTAACTCCACCATTTTTCTCTCTTCTAACCCCCCCTCTCTCAATCGCGGTATAAGTTTCCTCGCTGTCATGACTAGACACTAAGCAAGATTCTAAGGCGTCTCCGCAGAAATTTTCCTCAATGTGCTCTTCTACGCACTACACCAAAACTGGCGATTGGTCACGGCCAAAATCCCTGACCAAAACTGTGGGTCGCGGACTTTGGCCGTGACCAAAACTGGCGTGACCATTTTCGTGGGTCGCGGCCCAAGTCCGTGACCAAAAAATGGTCACGGCCAAGAGAGGTCACAGGAAATGGTCGCGGACTTTGGCCGTGACGGCTCTAATCCGTGACCCATAACCGTGACAAATTGGTCGCGGCCAAAGTCCGCGACCCATGTGCGTGACAAAAAAAAATTAAAAAAATTGGTCGCGGCCCTTGTCCATGACCCACAACCGTGACAAATTGGTCGCGGCCAAAGTCCGCGACCCATGTGCGTGACAAAAAAAAAATAAAAAAATTGGTCGCGGCCCTTGTCCATGACCCACAACCGTGACAAATTGGTCGCGGACTTTGGCCGCGACACATGTGCGTGACAAAAAAAATAAAAAAAATTGGTCGCGGCCCTAGTCCGCGACCCATTACCGTGACAAAAAATAAAAAAAAATGGTCGCGGACTTTGGCCGCGACCATTTTTAAGCGCGACAAAAAAAAATAAAAATGGTCATGGACAAAGTCCATGACCATATTTATCTGTAATTTAAAAAAATTTTTTTTTTTTTTGGTCCAATCCTAAAATTGGGGTTCCTGTGAGTGCATCATCGGTTGCTACGAGGTGTTACAAATATTTATTATAGGCAAAACAATAAAAAAAAATCACAAATTGCGAATTGAGAATGTTGTTAATAAACAAATAAATATACAAACTTAAAAATATTACACGTCTTAATAATTCACAGACCAAAAAAAAATTGGGCAGAGTTTCCTCTATTTTCTTGACATTCCAAAACCTGTAAATGAAAAACCTGCTTATTATAAAGCCCGCACGGCTATAAAATTCAACAATCAAATTATAAAAGCCCGCACGGCCATAAAACTAAACAATAAAAGCCTGCACGGCTATAACACATAAAAAATATTATCCTGAATGTCCACAACATATGAGTAATCATCATGTTGTAAACCATTGCCTCCTTCATTTGATCCACGAGCAAAAATCCTACAAATGATAGGATACAAAAAACAAAAGTATCAGTAACCAAGTAGTTTTACAAAAAAATTAATCAAGCTGAAAAATTGCATATATGAGTTAAAATTATCAGTAACCAAGTAGAAATATAAAAATTAAGTGTGGAAATAAGCAAATTACCGCCGTACTCTCAAACCGGGAGACCCGCGGCTGCGGGGTCAGTTCCTACGAGTTACGTTGGTCCCGTGGGAGGTGTTGGTGCCACCCACGGGGACGTTCGGTGGCTGTTTCGAGTTCTCACCCTCTAACGCCATGTTTTTAAGCCTAAGTGTGGAAATAAGCAAATTACCGCCGTACTCTCAAACCGGGAGACCCGCGGCTGCGGGGTCAGTTCCTACGAGTTACGTTGGTCCCGTGGGAGGTGTTGGTGCCACCCACGGGGCCGTTCGGGGGCTGTTTCGAGTTCTCACCCTCTAACGCCATGTTTTTAAGCCTAAGTGTGGAAATAAGCAAATTACCGCCGTACTCTCAAACCGGGAGACCCGCGGCTGCGGGGTCAGCTCCTACGAGTTACGTTGGTCCCGTGGGAGGTGTTGGTGCCACCCACGGGGTCGTTCGGGGGCTGTTTCGAGTTCTCACCCTCTAACGCCATGTTTTTAAGCCTAAGTGTGGAAATAAGCAAATTACCGTCTTACTCTCAAACCGGGACACCCGCGACTGCGGGGTCAGTTCCTACGAGTTACGTTGGTCCCGTGGGAGTTGTTGGTGCCACCCACGGGGCCGTTCGGGGGCTGTTTCGAGTTTTCACCCTCTAACGCCATGTTTTCAAGCCTAAGTGTAGAAATAAGCAAATTACCGCCGTACTCTCAAACCGGGACACCCGCGGCTGCGGGGTCAGTTCCTACGAGTTACGTTGGTCCCGTGGGAGGTGTTGGTGACACCCACGGGGCCGTTCGGGGGCTGTCTCGAGTTCTCACCCTCTAACGCCATGTTTTTAAGCCTAAGTGTGGAAATAAGCAAATTACCGCCGTACTCTCAAACCGGAAGACCCGCGGCTGCGGGGTCAGTTCCTACGAGTTACGTTGGTCCCGTGGGAGGTGTTGGTGCCACCCACGGGGCCGTTCGGGGGCTGTTTCGAGTTCTCACCCTCTAACGCCATGTTTTCAAGCCTAAGTGTGGAAATAAGCAAATTACCGTCCTACTCTCAAACCGGGAGACCCGCGGCTGCGGGGTTAGTTCCTACGAGTTACGTTGGTCCCGTGGGTGGTGTTGGTGCCACCCACGGGGCCGTTCGGGGGCTGTTTCGAGTTCTCACCCTCTAACGCCATGTTTTTAAGCCTAAGTGTGGAAATAAGCAAATTACCGCCGTACTCTCAAACCGGGAGACCCGCGGCTGCGGGGTCAGTTCCTACGAGTTACGTTGGTCCCGTGGGAGGTGTTGGTGCCACCCACGGGGACGTTCGTGGGCTGTTTCGAGTTCTCACCCTCTAACGCCATGTTTTTAAGCCTAAGTGTGGAAATAAGCAAATTACCGCCGTACTCTCAAACCGGGAGACCCGCGACTGCGGGGTCAGTTCCTACGAGTTACGTTGGTCCCGTGGGAGGTGTTGGTGCCACCCACGGGGCCGTTCGGGGGCTGTTTCGAGTTCTCACCCTCTAACGCCATGTTTTTAAGCCTAAGTGTGGAAATAAGCAAATTACCGCCGTACTCTCAAATCGGGAGACCCGCGGCTGCGGGGTCAGTTCCTACGAGTTACGTTGGTCCCGTGGGAGGTGCTGGTGCCACCCACGGGGCCGTTCGGGGGCTGTTTCGAGTTCTCACCCTCTAACGCCATGTTTTTAAGCCTAAGTGTGGAAATAAGCAAATTACCGTCGTACTCTCAAACCGGGAGACCCGCGGCTGCGGGGTCAGTTCCTACGAGTTACGTTGGTCCCGTGGGAGGTGTTGATGCCACCCACGGGGCCGTTCGGGGGCTGTTTCGAGTTCTCACCCTCTAACGCCATGTTTTCAAGCCTAAGTGTGGAAATAAGCAAATTACCGTCCTACTCTCAAACCGGGAGACCCGCGGCTGCGGGGTCAGTTCCTACGAGTTACGTTGGTCCCGTGGGAGGTGTTGGTGCCACCCACGGGGCCGTTCGGGGGCTGTTTCGAGTTCTCACCCTCTAACGCCATGTTTTTAAGCCTAAGTGTGGAAATAAGTAAATTACCGTCCTACTCTCAAACCGGGAGACCCGCGGCTGCGGGGTCAGTTCCTACGAGTTACGTTGGTCCCGTGGGAGGTGTTGGTGCCACCCACGGGGACGTTCGGTGGCTGTTTCGAGTTCTCACCCTCTAACGCCATGTTTTTAAGCCTAAGTGTGGAAATAAGCAAATTACCGCCGTACTCTCAAACCGGGAGACCCGCGGCTGTGGGGTCAGTTCCTACGAGTTACGTTGGTCCCGTGGGAGGTGTTGGTGCCACCCACGGGGCCGTTCGGGGGCTGTTTCGAGTTCTCACCCTCTAACGCCATGTTTTTAAGCCTAAGTGTGGAAATAAGCAAATTACCGCCGTACTCTCAAACCGGGAGACCCGCGGCTACGGGGTCAGCTCCTACGAGTTACGTTGGTCCCGTGGGAGGTGTTGGTGCCACCCACGGGGCCGTTCGGGGGCTGTTTCGAGTTCTCACCCTCTAACGCCATGTTTTCAAGCCTAAGTGTGGAAATAAGCAAATTACCGTCTTACTCTCAAACCGGGACACCCGCGGCTGCGGGGTCAGTTCCTACGAGTTACGTTGGTCCCGTGGGAGTTGTTGGTGCCACCCACGGGGCCGTTCGGGGGCTGTTTCGAGTTTTCACCCTCTAATGCCATGTTTTCAAGCCTAAGTGTAGAAATAAGCAAATTACCATCGTACTCTCAAACCGGGACACCCGCGGCTGCGGGGTCAGTTCCTACGAGTTACGTTGGTCCCGTGGGAGGTGTTGGTGCCACCCACGGGGCCGTTCGGGGGCTGTATCGAGTTCTCACCCTCTAACGCCATGTTTTCAAGCCTAAGTGTGGAAATAAGCAAATTACCGTCGTACTCTCAAACCGGGACACCCGCGGCTGCGGGGTCAGTTCCTACGAGTTACGTTGGTCCCGTGGGAGGTGTTGGTGCCACCCACGGGGCCGTTCGGGGGCTGTTTCGAGTTCTCACCCTCTAACGCCATGTTTTCAAGCCTAAGTGTGGAAATAAGTAAATTACCGTCCTACTCTCAAACCGGGAGACCCGCGGCTGCGGGGTCAGTTCCTACGAGTTACGTTGGTCCCGTGGGTGGTGTTGGTGCCACCCACGGGGCCGTTCGGGGGCTGTTTCGAGTTCTCACCCTCTAACGCCATGTTTTTAAGCCTAAGTGTGGAAATAAGCAAATTACTTCCGTACTCTCAAACCGGGAGATCCGCGGCTGCGGGGTCAGTTCCTACGAGTTACGTTGGTCCCGTGGGTGGTGTTGGTGCCACCCACGGGGTTGTTCGGGGGCTGTTTCGAGTTCTCACCCTCTAACGCCATGTTTTCAAGCCTAAGTGTGGAAATAAGCAAATTACCGTCCTACTCTCAAACCGGGAGACCCGCGGCTGCGGGGTCAGTTCCTACGAGTTACGTTGGTCCCGTGGGTGGTGTTGGTGCCACCCATGGGGCCGTTCGGGGGCTGTTTCGAGTTCTCACCCTCTAACGCCATGTTTTCAAGCCTAAGTGTGGAAATAAGCAAATTACCGCCGTACTCTCAAACCGGGAGACCCGTGGCTGCGGGGTCAGTTCCTACGAGTTACGTTGGTCCCGTGGGTGGTGTTGGTGCCACCCACGGGGTTGTTCGGGGGCAGTTTCGAGTTCTCACCCTCTAACGCCATGTTTTTAAGCCTAAGTGTCAAAATAAGCAAATTACTGCCGTACTCTCAAACCGGGAGACCCGCGGCTGCGGGGTCAGTTCCTACGAGTTACGTTGGTCCCGTGGGTGGTGTTGGTGCCACCCACGGGGTTGTTCGGGGGCTGTTTCGAGTTCTCACCCTCTAACGCCATGTTTTTAAGCCTAAGTGTGGAAATAAGAAAATTACTGCCGTATTCTCAAACCGGGAGACCCGCGGCTGCGGGGTCAGTTCTTACGAGTTACGTTGGTCCCGTGGGAGGTGTTGGTGCCACCCACGGGGCCGTTCGGTGGCTGTTTCGAGTTCTCACCCTCTAACGCCATGTTTTTAAGCCTAAGTGTGGAAATAAGCAAATTACCGTCCTACTCTCAAACCGGGAGACCCGCGGCTGCGGGGTCAGTTCCTACGAGTTACGTTGGTCCCGTGGGTGGTGTTGGTGCCACCCACGGGGCCGTTCGGGGGCTGTTTCGAGTTCTCACCCTCTAACGCCATGTTTTCAAGCCTAAGTGTGGAAATAAGCAAATTACTGCCGTACTCTCAAACCGGGACACCCGTGGCTGCGGGGTCAGTTCCTACGAGTTACGTTGGTCCCGTGGGAGTTGTTGGTGCCACCCACGGGGTTATTCGGGGGCTGTTTCGAGTTCTCACCCTCTAACGCCATGTTTTCAAGCCTAAGTGTGGAAATAAGCAAATTACTGCCGTATTCTCAAACCGGGACACCCGCGGCTGCGGGGTCAGTTCCTACGAGTTACTTTGGTCCCGTGGGAGGTGTTGGTGCCACCCACGGGGCCGTTCGGGGGCTGTATCGAGTTCTCACCCTCTAACGCCATGTTTTTAAGCCTAAGTGTGGAAATAAGCAAATTACCGTCGTACTCTCAAACCGGGACACCCGCGGCTGCGGGGTCAGTTCCTACGAGTTACGTTGGTCCCGTGGGAGGTGTTGGTGCCACCCACGGGGCCGTTCGGGGGCTGTTTCGAGTTCTCACCCTCTAACGCCATGTTTTCAAGCCTAAGTGTGGAAATAAGCAAATTACCGCCGTACTCTCAAACCGGGAGACCCGTGGCTGCGGGGTCAGTTCCTACGAGTTACGTTGGTCCCGTGGGAGGTGTTGGTGCCACCCACGGGGCCGTTCGGGGGCTGTATCGAGTTTTCACCCTCTAACGCCATGTTTTCAAGCCTAAGTGTGGAAATAAGCAAATTACCGTCGTACTCTCAAACCGGGACACCCGCGGCTGCGGGGTCAGTTCCTACGAGTTACGTTGGTCCCGTGGGAGGTGTTGGTGCCACCCACGGGGCCGTTCGGGGGCTGTTTCGAGTTCTCACCCTCTAACGCCATGTTTTCAAGCCTAAGTGTGGAAATAAGCAAATTACCGTCCTACTCTCAAACCGGGAGACCCGCGGCTGCGGGGTCAGTTCCTACGAGTTACGTTGGTCCCGTGGGTGGTGTTGGTGCCACCCACGGGGCCGTTCGGGGGCTGTTTCGAGTTCTCACCCTCTAACGCCATGTTTTTAAGCCTAAGTGTGGAAATAAGCAAATTACCGCCGTACTCTCAAACCGGGAGACCCGCGGCTGCGGGGTCAGTTCCTACGAGTTACGTTGGTCCCGTGGGAGGTGTTGGTGCCACCCACGGGGACGTTCGGGGGCTGTTTCGAGTTCTCACCCTCTAACGCCATGTTTTTAAGCCTAAGTGTGGAAATAAGCAAATTACCGCCGTACTCTCAAACCGGGAGACCCGCGACTGCGGGGTCAGTTCCTACGAGTTACGTTGGTCCCGTGGGAGGTGTTGGTGCCACCCACGGGGCCGTTCGGGGGCTGTTTCGAGTTCTCACCCTCTAACGCCATGTTTTCAAGCCTAAGTGTGGAAATAAGCAAATTACCGCCATACTCTCAAACCGGGAGACCCGCGGCTGCGGGGTCAGTTCCTACGAGTTACGTTGGTCCCGTGGGAGGTGTTGGTGCCACCCACGGGGCCGTTCGGGGGCTGTTTCGAGTTCTCACCCTCTAACGCCATGTTTTTAAGCCTAAGTGTTGAAATAAGCAAATTACCGTCGTACTCTCAAACCGGGAGACCCGCGGCTGCGGGGTCAGTTCCTACGAGTTACGTTGGTCCCGTGGGAGGTGTTGGTGCCACCCACGGGGCAGTTCGGGGGCTGTTTCGAGTTCTCACCCTCTAACGCCATGTTTTCAAGCCTAAGTGTGGAAATAAGCAAATTACCGTTCTACTCTCAAACCGGGAGACCCGCGGCTGCGGGGTCAGTTCCTACGAGTTACGTTGGTCCCGTGGGAGGTGTTGGTGCCACCCACGGGGCCGTTCGGGGGCTGTTTCGAGTTCTCACCCTCTAACGCCATGTTTTTAAGCCTAAGTGTGGAAATAAGTAAATTACCGTCCTACTCTCAAACCGGGAGACCCGCGGCTGCGGGGTCAGTTCCTACGAGTTACGTTGGTCCCGTGGGAGGTGTTGGTGCCACCCACGGGGCCGTTCGGGGGCTGTATCGAGTTTTCACCCTCTAACGCCATGTTTTCAAGCCTAAGTGTGGAAATAAGCAAATTACCGTCGTACTCTCAAACCGGGACACCCGCGGCTGCGGGGTCAGTTCCTACGAGTTACGTTGGTCCCGTGGGAGGTGTTGGTGCCACCCACGGGGCCGTTCGGGGGCTGTTTCGAGTTCTCACCCTCTAACGCCATGTTTTCAAGCCTAAGTGTGGAAATAAGCAAATTACCGTCCTACTCTCAAACCGGGAGACCCGCGGCTGCGGGGTCAGTTCCTACGAGTTACGTTGGTCCCGTGGGTGGTGTTGGTGCCACCCACGGGGCCGTTCGGGGGCTGTTTCGAGTTCTCACCCTCTAACGCCATGTTTTTAAGCCTAAGTGTGGAAATAAGCAAATTACCGCCGTACTCTCAAACCGGGAGACCCGCGGCTGCGGGGTCAGTTCCTACGAGTTACGTTGGTCCCGTGGGAGGTGTTGGTGCCACCCACGGGGACGTTCGGGGGCTGTTTCGAGTTCTCACCCTCTAACGCCATGTTTTCAAGCCTAAGTGTGGAAATAAGCAAATTACCGTCTTACTCTCAAACCGGGACACCCGCGGCTGCGGGGTCAGTTCCTACGAGTTACGTTGGTCCCGTGGTAGTTGTTGGTGCCACCCACGGGGCCGTTCGGGGGCTGTTTCGAGTTTTCACCCTCTAACGCCATGTTTTCAAGCCTAAGTGTAGAAATAAGCAAATTGCCATCGTACTCTCAAACCGGGACACCCGCGGCTGCGGGGTCAGTTCCTACGAGTTACGTTGGTCCCGTGGGAGGTGTTGGTACCACCCACGGGGCCGTTCGGGGGCTGTATCGAGTTCTTACCCTCTAACGCCATGTTTTCAAGCCTAAGTGTGAAAATAAGCAAATTACCGTCGTACTCTCAAACCGGGACACCCGCGGCTGCGGGGTCAGTTCCTACGAGTTACGTTGGTCCCGTGGGAGGTGTTGGTGCCACCCACGGGGCCGTTCGGGGGCTGTTTCGAGTTCTCACCCTCTAACGCCATGTTTTCAAGCCTAAGTGTGGAAATAAGTAAATTACCGTCCTACTCTCAAACCGGGAGACCCGCGGCTTCGGGGTCAGTTCCTACGAGTTACGTTGGTCCCGTGGGTGGTGTTGGTGCCACCCACGGGGCCGTTCGGGGGCTGTTTCGAGTTCTCACCCTCTAACGCCATGTTTTTAAGCCTAAGTGTGGAAATAAGCAAATTACTTCCGTACTCTCAAACCGGGAGATCCGCGGCTGCAGGGTCAGTTCCTACGAGTTACGTTGGTCCCGTGGGAGGTGTTGGTGCCACCCACGGGGCCGTTCGGGGGCTGTTTCGAGTTCTCACCTTCTAACGCCATGTTTTTAAGCCTAAGTGTGGAAATAAGCAAATTACCGCCGTACTCTCAAACCGGGAGACCCGCGGCTGTGGGGTCAGTTCCTACGAGTTACGTTGGTCCCGTGGGTGGTGTTGGTGCCACCCACGGGGTTGTTCGGGGGCTGTTTCGAGTTCTCACCCTCTAACGCCATGTTTTTAAGCCTAAGTGTCAAAATAAGCAAATTACTGCCGTACTCTCAAACCGGGAGACCCGCGGCTGCGGGGTCAGTTCCTACGAGTTACGTTGGTCCCGTGGGTGGTGTTGGTGCCACCCACGGGGTTGTTCGGGGGCTGTTTCGAGTTCTCACCCTCTAACGCCATGTTTTTAAGCCTAAGTGTGGAAATAAGAAAATTACTGCCGTATTCTCAAACCGGGAGACCCGCGGCTGCGGGGTCAGTTCTTACGAGTTACGTTGGTCCCGTGGGAGGTGTTGGTGCCACCCACGGGGCCGTTCGGTGGCTGTTTCGAGTTCTCACCCTCTAACGCCATGTTTTTAAGCCTAAGTGTGGAAATAAGCAAATTACCGTCGTACTCTCAAACCGGGAGACCCGCGGCTGCGGGGTCAGTTCCTACGAGTTACGTTGGTCCCGTGGAAGGTGTTGGTGCCACCCACGGGGCCGTTCGGGGGCTGTTTCGAGTTCTAACCCTCTAACGCCATGTTTTTAAGCCTAAGTGTGGAAATAAGTAAATTACCGTCCTACTCTCAAACCGGGAGACCCGCGGCTGCGAGGTCAGTTCCTACGAGTTACGTTGGTCCCGTGGGAGGTGTTGGTGCCACCCACGGGCCGTTTGGGGGCTGTTTCGAGTTCTCACCCTCTAACGCCATGTTTTTAAGCCTAAGTGTGGAAATAAGCAAATTACCGTCTT
The DNA here is from genome assembly GCA_949130495.1 of Sambucus nigra. Taxonomy (NCBI): domain Eukaryota; kingdom Viridiplantae; phylum Streptophyta; class Magnoliopsida; order Dipsacales; family Adoxaceae; genus Sambucus; species Sambucus nigra. The sequence goes on from OX422222.1 coordinate 239,050,644, forward strand.
ACTCTCAAACCGGGACACCCGCGGCTGCGGGGTCAGTTCCTACGAGTTACGTTGGTCCCGTGGGAGGTGTTGGTGCCACCCACGGGGCCGTTCGGGGGCTGTATCGACTTCTCACCCTCTAACGCCATGTTTTCAAGCCTAAGTGTGGAAATAAGCAAATTACCGTCGTACTCTCAAACCGGGACACCCGCGGCTGCGGGGTCAGTTCCTACGAGTTACGTTGGTCCCGTGGGAGGTGTTGGTGCCACCCACGGGGCCGTTCGGGGGCTGTTTCGAGTTCTCACCCTCTAACGCCATGTTTTCAAGCCTAAGTGTGGAAATAAGCAAATTACCGTCCTACTCTCAAACCGGGAGACCCGCGGCTGCGGGGTCAGTTCCTACGAGTTACGTTGGTCCCGTGGGTGGTGTTGGTGCCACCCACGGGACCGTTCGGGGGCTGTTTCGAGTTCTCACCCTCTAACGCCATGTTTTTAAGCCTAAGTGTGGAAATAAGCAAATTACCGCCGTACTCTCAAACCGGGAGACCCGCGGCTGCGGGGTCAGTTCCTACGAGTTACGTTGGTCCCATGGGAGGTGTTGGTGCCACCCACGGGGCAGTTCGGTGGCTGTTTCGAGTTCTCACTCTCTAACGCCATGTTTTTAAGCCTAAGTGTGGAAATAAGCAAATTACCGCCGTACTCTCAAACCGGGAGACCCGCGGCTGCGGGGTCAGTTCCTACGAGTTACGTTGGTCCCGTGGGAGGTGTTGGTGCCACCCACGGGGCCGTTCGGGGGCTGTTTCGAGTTCTCACCCTCTAACGCCATGTTTTTAAGCCTAAGTGTGGAAATAAGCAAATTACCGCCGTACTCTCAAACCGGGAGACCCGCGGCTGCGGGGTCAGTTCCTACGAGTTACGTTGGTCCCGTGGGTGGTGTTGGTGCCACCCACGGGGTTGTTCGGGGGCTGTTTCGAGTTCTCACCCTCTAACGCCATGTTTTTAAGCCTAAGTGTCAAAATAAGCAAATTACTGCCGTACTCTCAAACCGGGAGACCCGCGGCTGCGGGGTCAGTTCCTACGAGTTACGTTGGTCCCGTGGGTGGTGTTGGTGCCACCCACAGGGTTGTTCGGGGGCTGTTTCGAGTTCTCACCCTCTAACGCCATGTTTTTAAGCCTAAGTGTGGAAATAAGCAAATTACTGCCGTATTCTCAAACCGGGAGACCCGCGGCTGCGGGGTCAGTTCTTACGAGTTACGTTGGTCCCGTGGGAGGTGTTGGTGCCACCCACGGGGCCGTTCGGTGGCTGTTTCGAGTTCTCACCCTCTAACGCCATGTTTTTAAGCCTAAGTGTGGAAATAAGCAAATTACCGTCGTACTCTCAAACCGGGATACCCGCGGCTGCGGGGTCAGTTCCTACGAGTTACGTTGGTCCCGTGGAAGGTGTTGGTGCCACCCACGGGGCCGTTCGGGGGCTGTTTCGAGTTCTAACCCTCTAACGCCATGTTTTTAAGCCTCAGTGTTTAAATAAGCAAATTACCGTCGTACTCTCAAACCGGGAGACCCGCGGCTGCGGGGTCAGTTCCTACGAGTTACGTTGGTCCCGTGGGAGGTGTTGGTGCCACCCACGGGGCAGTTCGGGGGCTGTTTCGAGTTCTCACCCTCTAACGCCATGTTTTTAAGCCTAAGTGTGGAAATAAGCAAATTATCGTCGTACTCTCAAACCGGGAGACCCGCGGCTGCGGGGTCAGTTCCTACGAGTTACTTTGGTCCCGTGCGAGGGGTTCGTGACTCTTACTGGACCGTTTAAAGGCTGTTTTACGTTTTCACCATTTGATGGCATGTTTTTATGCTTAAGTCTATTTTTTATCAAATTTCCGTCATACACTCAAACCGGGAGCCCCATGACTACGCGGTTCATTCCTATGAGTGACATTGGTCCCGTGCGAGGTGTTCGTGACTCTAACGGGACCGTTTTGTGTTTGTTTTACGTTTTCACCCTTTGATGGCATGTTTTTATGCTTTAAGTCTAATTTTTTTTCAAATTTACGTCGTACACTCCAACCGGGAGCCTCATGACTATGCGGTCGGTTCCTACGAGTTACATTGGTCCCGTGCGAGGTGTTTGTGACTCTTACCGGACCGTTTTAAGGCTGTTTTACATTTTCACCCTTCGATGGCATTTTTTATGCTTAAGTTCATTTTTTTGCAAATTTACGCCGTACACTCACCCGGGAGCCCCGTCCCTACGCGGTCGGTTCCTACGAGTCACATTGGTCCCGTGCGAGGTGTTCGTGACTCTTACCAGACCATTTTTTGATTTTTTTACGTTTTCACCCTTCGATGGCATGTTTTTATGCTTAAGTCTAATTTTTTGCAAATTTACGTCATACACTCAAATCGCGACTCCCGTGACTACGCGGTCTGTTCCTATGAGTCGCATTGATCCCGTGCGAGGTGTTCGTGACTCTTACGGGACCGTTTGGTCTTTGTTTTAGGTTTTCATCCTTCGATGGCATGTTTTTATACTTAAGTCTAACTTTTTGCAAATTTACGTCGTACACTCAAACCGGGAGCCCCGTGACTACGCGGTCGGTTCCTATGAGTTGCATTGGTCCCGTGCGAGGTGTTCATGACTCTTACGGGACCGTTTTGTGTTTGTTTTACGTTTTCACCCTTCGATGGCATGTTTTTATGCTTATCGTCGTATTATGAAATCGGGACTCTAAAATATTTTCAACATATTATCCAACAATCAAACCAATAATTATCCCGTACTCCTTCTAATTATCACATATTCCTTCAAACATACTATCCAACAACAAGCCAACAACCAATAATTATCCCGTACTCCTTCTATCATCTAAAAGATTTAATAAATAATGCATATCAATTATATAACTACTTTAGTTAAAGTAAAGAGTACCTGGCGTGTAATGAAGAACTGGTATGTAATGAAGAAGTGGTATCTAATTGGTATGTAATAATGTATGTGAGCATTCAATTTCTATAAAATTGGATAAACAAATAAAAAATATCATAAAGTTTACCATGATATGTGTAGGTAGTAGCGTTGCACCTCTATCCGGATGCTCACTTACTGTGAAATACCAAATCTGAAAAAATATTTACACTCCGTTAAAATAATGGGTTAATTTAAACACGCCGTTAATTTCAGGGACAATATGCCGTTAAAATATGAGGGTCACCCAAAGTCGATTAATATTAACATCCGAAAATCTAAATATGTGATATAAATTGGCTTACCCAAAGTTTTTTTTACTAATATTAACAACCTAATAGGTTGTAAGACTAAAGTTTCAAAAACATTATCTCACACTATTTATACTTTTACATTAAATTATCTATATATACTATATATATAGATAAAAAATATTATCCCAAATTCAAATCATATAAATTATCTATATATACTATAAATACTGTGTATAAATTGTAAAGACATGTAAACTATATATACATATATTAATGGAATCTACATAAATTAATGGAGAAAAAGAATAAAATTTACTTGGGAGAGAGCTGGGGTTGGGGCGGAGCTGGGGCTGGGGCTGGGGCTGGGCTGGAGCTAGGGCGGAGCTAGGGCTGGAGCTAGGGCTGCTGCTGCTAGTAGGTTGAAGCTGAGGAATACTCCAACTGATTGACGAGAGAGAATCGCTAGGTCATCAACATCTGACGAGAGAGAGAGAGAAGCGGGCAAATGAAAAAAAGAAATAGCGCGCCTCTTTATTTTTTAGGAATGACCTGGTCACGGCTTTAGGCCGTGACCCACCATCGCAACACACCACACCCTTAGAGCTCTGCCTGCGACCTGATTGATGAATAATGGTCACGGCCTACAGCCGTGACCCCCTTGCGCGACCTACAGCAGCTACCAAATGAGGTATGGTCACGGCCCATAGCCGTGACCCATACCAAGACATGGTCGCGGCCCAAAGCCGTGACCCTCGATCTGTGATGCGCGGCCATTGTCATCCAACCTATAGTGCTTGAATAAGGTATGGTCACGGCCCATAGCCGTGACCCACGCCCAGAAATGGTCACGGCCCTAAGCCGTGACCCTCAATGTGTGTACTCACTTCTTCCTCATGCCATGGGTCACGGACTTGGGCCGTGACCCATCCGCGACCAAGCTTGGAGGGAATTTTGGCGCGAGTTTGGCGCCAAGATGGTCACGACCTGGTCACGGCCCAAGTCCGCGACCACTGTGGTCACGGCCCAAGTCCGTGACCACTTCCAGAGCATCGATAATTTAGTGTGGTAATTAATATGGTCACGCCAAATATGGAGTGGGTCACGGCCCAAGTCCGCGACCAGCTGGTCGCGGACTTGGGCCGTGACCCACTGGGCGTGACCATTCGCAGGATTTGGTGTAGTGACGATCTCATCAATTAGGCTCACCGCGTGAAGATCATCTTCTTCCCCCGTATGCTGGGCGATATGGAAGATGTTAGTCTCTAAAGTCATGTTCCCAAAAGTGAGTTGCATTCTCCCATTCCGAGTATTGATGATTGCGTTAGCCGTCGCTAAGAACGGGCGCCCAAGGATGATGGGAACATGGTTTCTTGAGTTAAAGGAGGGCTCCGTGTCCCAAATGACAAAGTCTACCGGGAAGTAGAAAGTGTCAACTTGGACGATCACGTCCTTAACTATGCCTCTTGGGATCTTCACAGTTCGATCCGCTAATTGGAGAGTGACCTTTGTGGGCTTGAGGTCGCCCACATCAAGTTGCCTATAAATGGAATAAGGGAGGATATTGACACTTTCTCCCAAATCATGCAAGGCTTTTTCAATTTTATTTTCTCCAATGATGCAGGAAATGGTGGGTGCACCGGGATCTTTGAATTTAGGCGGGAGATCATTTAGTAGAATGGAGCTCACATTCTGGTCTAGAAAGACATTCTTCTTTACCTTCATCTTTCTCTTTACCGTCAACAAGTCTTTGATGACTTTTGCATAAGCTGGGATTTGCTTAATGGCATCAAGGAAAGGTAAGTTCAGCTTTACTTGCTTTAGCACTTCTAGCACGTCATCACGTGGATTTCCTTTATGGGAAGGAATTAACCTTTGAGGAAATGGTGCCGTGGAGGGTGATTTCACTTCTACCTCGGGCTCACTAGTGTCTTCTTTGTCACTCTCTTTCAAGGTGACATATTCGGCCTCTTTCGTGCCGGGCAAAATATCCTTGTCTTTCGTTGTGTCGTGTAGGGGAGGTGATAAATCAATGACTCTCCCACTACAAAGAGTGGTCACAGCTTGACATTGCTCCTGATGTTCAGTAGGGGTGGAGCTAACACTAGTTTGACCTTGGGGACGTCTTTGGCTTTGGACAGGAAACTTGCCCTTCTCTTGAACACTCAACGAGGATTGTATCTTTGACAGACTTGTATTTATATCACTAATCAGGCGATCATATCTGGCATTGGTTGCAGTCTGGCTTGTGATAAATTGATTCATGGTATCCTCGAGAGTTCTCCGTGGTGGCGGGATATAAGCTCCTTGAGGTGGTGGTGCTTGCACATGTCCTTGCATGTGTGGGGCTTGTTGAAAGTGTTGTGGTGAAGGAGGGGAAACATGGGAAGTAGGGTTCATCGCAGCATGTTGTTGCCCATAGCTAAAACCAGGGCGGTTTTTCCATAAAGGGTTGTAAGAATTCCCGTGCGGTGCACCGAAATTACCCTTAAATCCTCCTATACCACTAACTTGCTCTTGAAGCATCACTTTATAGGCGGGTATAGTCGAGCATTCCTCAGTTAAATGACCTGCCTCACAAATTGCACACACCTTTTTGACGGGGTTTGGTATGGATCCAATTGGTCCTCTTCCACATATCCCACATAGGTCTCGCACTTCTTTCTCAAGTATATCGATCCGACTGTCCGCTATAGGACTCTTTTCTACATGAAATATGCCGGATGCCGATGGAGTGGTGGTCACTTGATGATTTCGATTTTGAGCATTAGGGTCAGATGTATCCCAGGATTGGGTAGTCTCGACGACATACCTCAGGTGAATCTCAGCATCGTGGGAGTCTAAGTCGACAAATGGACCACTACCCATGGTTTCAACGAGTTTCTTGGAGTTAAGGTTCAGCCCATTATAGAGAAAAGAAATGATTTGCGCTGAATCAAATCCATGATGGGGGCATGAAGTAACTAACTCATTGAAACGCTCGTAACATCGATGAAATGGCTCATTTTCAAATTGTCTAAATGCTTGAATTTGAGCCTTTATGGAGATCGTTTGATGTGGTGGGAAGAATTTCTTGAGAAATCTTGATTGCAACTCGTTCCAAGATGGAATCGAGCTTGGAGGTAAAGACCATAACCATGTCTTAGCTTTATCTTTGAGTGGGAAGGGGAAGAGTTTGAGGCGGATCACCTCTTGTGTGCAAGTTTGATCATTGAGAGTATCGCACACATCCTCAAATTCCCTAATGTGAAGGTATGGCTTTTCAGAATCCATACCATGGTAATGGGGTAACATCTGGATCATCCCGTTTTTAAAGAGAAATTGCCCGGCATTATATGGGAGTATAATGCATCCCGGACTGACAGTGTGCTCGGGATATAAAAATTCTCTGAGAGGGCGGTACGGGGCCTCTTCCTCACCGACAGGTGCATTACTGTGTTGTGACATCTATCTCTCACTTAACGACTCGGTGCTATCACTTGGTGTGCTCTAAGTGTGCTCGGAGGTGTGTCCTAAGAAGGAAAAAGGAGTGTTATTGGAGATTGAGTGTGACAGTGTGGGAGGTGGAATCCAGATCTGTGGGGGGTTAGGAGTGTGGGGGCTATCTGGGTTATACTCAACTATTGGAATTTCGTGAATGCTAGTTGGAGTATTATGGGGTGTGGGAGTGAGTTCAGAATTTTGCATTAAAAACTTATGAGAGATGGTGGTGAATCTTTTTGTGCTTTTTGAATTTTGTTATGTTTTTGGATTTTTTTAAAATTTTTGGTCAAAGCTTTAGATTGACTCGATCTAATCCTAAGTCTACCTAAGTCCCCGGCAACGGCGCCAAAAACTTGACGCGACTCAGAAAGTGTTCTAATGTGCGTTCACTCTAGGCTCAAGTGCAAGCCTGTCGCGTTAGTAATAAACCCGGTAAGTCGGGATCGTATCCACAGGGAACTAAGACAACGAAGTTGTGATGACGGGAAAAGACGAAGGAATCCTAACTTTGACTCTAAAAAGAAAGGAAAAATGTTTTGGTTTTGGAATTGACTACAACTAAATGCAATTATGAAATTATGAAAAAATGCAACTAGACTAAATTACCTAAATTATTAATGAAGACTGATTTAAAATTTTAAACTATGTATGATAAAAACAAGACGGTAATATAATCCCCCAACCCTAGTGTATTGCAGTTATAATACTAATCGTAAATTTAACTGATTAATTTGACCCAAAATTTAGTACTCCCAAGCATTACGTATACGAGGTTCAAGCCCGCGTCATACTTAATCTGATGACGAGTAAATCAATATCGCAATAGTGACACTCGAATTGCATTCTAAATCATCCCGGTTACCCAAAGGCAAATGAGATATAAAGATCTACAATTGTTATGTTCCTACGCAATACGGTCGTAATCAATCACTAAATTCAGAGGATTAATGTTATACACATGCAACTAACACATCAGGTTGGGTTCATGTATCCCGGCCTTAGAAAATCTAGCCTAGCATGCTGAAGGTAATGAAAACAGTGTTTGATGTGCAGAAAACCATGATTAATCTAAGGAAAACTTGTGAATTGATGTAGAGCAGAATTGAAAAGAAGAAATAACTCACTAATATCACCAAAGCAGTAACAACAACTGTGGGTACCCTGAATTTAGCATCATAGGCCTGGACGAGTAGCCTATCCTTAGCGGCCCAAAGCCCAGGCCCATCACCTTTTGTATTGATCCGATTACCCCACGATCCCATGAAGAGAAGTTGTGGGGGAACGCGATCCCATGTAGGGGAGATGGCTAATAAGGAGGAACCCATCGCCCCCACTACTCCAACATATACATGTATAAATTAAACCCTAAGTCCGGGGCAAAGGACAAGTTGTATTCTCTGTACTTATTCTTCAGAATATAGAGAAATAACACTGACTAAACCACCGTGGACGTAGGCACATCTTTGCTGAACCACGTATACCCGTTGTCGTGTGATTGGCATTTTATTTATCTTTTCTTGATTGTTACCTCTTTCATATTTATTTGTGTTGCATAATAATTGTCACCACAATTGGCGCCGTCTGTGGGAAGCGTTTATCTTTCCCTGAGAAGAGCCCACGCCGAGAAAAAATATAAGATGTCTGGTCACAGCAGCAACGCTCCTCAACCAGGAGATATTCAGGAGCCACTCGCTCCTCGTAGGATTAGGTCTGAAGTCCGACGTTCAGATCAAGGGGCTCGCTTAGAAAGGCCAGCCTCAGAAGAAAGTCAAGGATCAGCAAGGTCCACTCAGATATCTAGATTGATCGATGCATATGAAGAAAGGCTCCACGAGCAGAGGGAGTCTTCTCGCAGATATGAGACTGAGAATGCTCGCTTGAAAAGAAGACTGGAAAAACTGGAGAAAGAACTACGCCTTGATACCAGAAGACGCCCCTATCGCACTCCTAGCCCTCAGGCGAGAAAATCTCGCAGCCAAGAAAGGATCCCTAGGCGGAAATATCAAGGGTTCGAAGGTGGCGACTCAGACGACGACCTCCGCGAGCAACTGAGAAAAGCTCGCCGCTATCAGAGCCCTGCTCGCAGCGACGACAACATACGGAACCTAGTCCGCAGAGAAATGGACCAACATCCAGCTCACCGCGGCACTAGGTCGACCAGAGAACTCGCCAGGAGAGCCCTCAAGACCCAGATGAAATCACCCTTCACGAGGGAAATTGAAGAAGAAGAAGCTCCCAAAAAGTTTGCTATTCCAAGGTTCAAGATTTACGACAGGAAGACTGATCCCATTGATCATGTCAGGCAGTACCGGCAGGCTATGACCCTCTGGAATCATCGAGATGCACTGATGTGCCGTATTTTTCCCTCGAGCCTTCATGACGTGGCCCAGAAATGGTTCGAGAAACTCCCTCACCGATCCATCAGAAACTTCAAATCCCTGGCCGAGCTCTTTACGGCCCGGTTCATCACCAGCAGCTCCCATCCCAAAAGGATGGATGCTCTATTAACAATGAAGAAAACGCCTCAGGAGACACTCCGAGACTACGCGAAGAGGTACTGGGACTTATTCAACGAAGTCGAAGACTGCGCGGAAGAGGTGGCAGTGGCTTCATTCAAAATTGGGCTACCTAGCTCTTCCCTCCTTTACCAGTCCTTGACAAAGAAGGAAGCAACCACCATTGATGACCTGATGGCCCGGATTGAGAAATACGCAAAGGTGGAAGATGTCACCCGCCTTAACGTAGGAGAAAACGGTCGAGCCAAGCTCGCTACAAAGGGAAGTGAGAAAGTTGATAACCAGAAAAAAGGAGGAAAGAATGGGAGCAAGAATGGCTCCAAGAACGGAGGGAACCCTGACGTTGCAAAGTCGTTCCAGGCGGTCAACACCGTCTTCAAAGAACCAATTTACAAAATTCTCGCGAAGATCAAGGATGAGCCGTTCATCAAATGGCCCCGGAAAATGGGAGGAGACCCATCGAAAAGAAACAATGCACTGAGATGCACCTTCCACAAAGAGGGAGGGCATAAGACCGAGCACTGCAAGGCTCTTAAGTCCCACCTCGAGGAGTTGGCCCAATCCGGACATTTGAATGACTTTGTGGAAAGGAAGGTAGAGAGAGTGACTGTCCACAAGGAGGCAAAACCCGACAATGTATTGGAAGACGACGCCGGACACCAATTCGCAGTAATCCATGGAGTATCCGATGTTAAGCAAATCCAGGGTAACTCAACTCGAATGGAGGTAAAAAAGCTGACAGCGGTAATGCAAGCTTTTCAGATTGATCCAGCAAAATCACAGGCAGGAAAACGTCGGCGAGCAGAGGACATCAACTACAACAAGCATATTGTTTTCACGGATGAAGATCTTGTGGGAGTGAGGACCCCACATCACGATGCCTTAGTCATTACACTCAGGATAGCCAACTTTGATATCGACAGGCTTCTCGTCGATCAAGGGAGCTCATCCGAAGTAATGTACATCGACCTGTTCAGAAAATTGAAGTTGAACATCGCCGACCTAAAGGGAACCACTGTTCCTCTGGTCGGCTTCGCTGGGAAAATGACCATGCCTCTGGGCAAGATAGTACTACCAGTGCTCACTGGAAATGTTTCAAAAATGATCGAATTCTTGGTGGTCGACATCGATTCACCGTATCAAGCCATCCTCGGCAGGGGATGGCTTCATGCAATGAAGGCAGTCTCCTCGACCTACCACCAAAAACTCAAATATGTCACCGAGCGGGGAGTGATGGAGATACATGGCGACCAGGCGATGGCGAGAAAGTGCTTCATAGCGGCCATCCGACCAAAGCCAGAGAAAAAAGCCGTTCAAACCAGCGAGAAAGTGGAGGAAGGTGCAATCCCTTCCAAATAGCAATTAAAATATGGAAGGCCCGGAGTGGAAGAGACCAGGCTCCTCCCCTCCGAGCGTGTTATAGAGGACCTGGTAGAAGTAATTGCTAAAGAAGGCGACAACAACAGAGTCTTCCTGATCGGGACCTCACTCACTGACCAAGAGCAAAAGGATTTGTTAACCTTACTCAGAAGCAACATAGACGTTTTCGCTTGGGAACCCTATGAGCTGCCAGGAATCGATCCCAATATGGTCTGCCATCGATTGCACGTCAATCCCACATTCAAGACGATAGCGCAGAAGGCACGACGAACTGCTCCCGAGAAGGCCAGAGCAATAGAAAAAGAAGTCGAAAAACGGCTGGATGCAGGGTCCATACGGGAAGTGCAATTCCCCAAATGGTTATCCAACCCAGTGGTAGTTCCAAAAAGCAACGGGAAGTGGAGAGTTTGCATAGACTTCACTGACCTCAACAAAGCCTGCCCCAAGGATAGCTTCCCTCTTCCAAAAATAGACCAACTAGTAGACGCCACTGCAGCTCACGAATGAATGAGTTTCCTGGACGCATACTCAGGCTATCACCAGATTCCCCTGTATGCCCCAGATCAGGACAAAACGGCGTTTATCACGACGGTTGGTTTATACTGTTACAAGGTCATGCCTTTTGGGCTAAAAAATGCAGGGGCAACCTATCAGCGGCTGGTTACTAAAATGTTCAAGAATCAAATGGGAGACACAATGGAGGTCTACATCGACGACATGCTCGTCAAGAGCAAGGAGAAGGAAAATCACCTCTAGGACCTATCAATTACCTTCGAAATCCTCAGGAAGTACCGAATGAAACTCAACGCGAGCAAGTGTTCCTTCGGTGTCCAGTCAGGAAAGTTTCTTGGGTATTTGGTCAGAGAGCGAGGCATAGAGGCTAATCCGGACCAGATTGATGCAATCAAAAGAGTGCAACCTCCTCGCACAATCCTCGATGTACAGAAGCTCACTGGAATGCTCGTTGCTCTAAATCGTTTCATTTCTAAATCCTCCGAGAGATGCAAGCCCTTCTTCCAACTCTTAAAAGGCAGCAAAACGGTAGAATGGACCCCAAGTTACTCACAAGCATTAGACGAGCTCAAGTCCTACCTAAGATCCCCACCACTGCTTGTCATACCACAACAAATGGACTCTTTGTACCTCTACCTCTCTGTATCCAGCCATACTGTCAGCTCAGCGCTAATGTGTGAAGTTACAGGGATCCAACATCCAGTCTATTATGCGAGCAAAACCTTACTAGACGCCGAGCAGCGCTACCTGCCATTGGAAAAGCTCGCATTCGCCCTAGTAATGTCCTCGAGGAAACTGAAGCATTACTTCGAAGCTCATACGATCATCGTCCTTACATCACACCCCCTCAAGGCTGTCCTAAGGAAGGCGGATTTGTCGGGCAGACTGTCTCAATGGTCAGTCGAGCTCGGCCGGTTTGACATCCAATTTCAACCAAGGACAGCTATCAAGGGTCAAATCCTTGCTGACTTCATAGCTGAATTCATAGGCGATGAACCCTTCGACCAGCCTAAGCCAACAGAACAAAACAACCAGGATATAGGGGAAAGCTGGAAACTATTCGTTGATGGAGCCTCCAACTCAAAGGGGGCAGGAGTAGGAATTGTTCTCATCACTCCAGAAAATACAGTCCTTGAGCAAGGAATCAGGCTGGGATTTGCAGCCTCCAATAACGAAGCAGAATACGAAGCCTTAATAGCAGGTCTCCAAAGGGCGCAAACTCTGGGAGCAAAGCATTTACAGGTATTCGGAGACTCGCAACTAGTTTCCAATCAGATAAGTGGAGACTATAATGCGAAGGATGAGAGGATGGCAGCCTACCTCTCCTTGGTAAAAAACTTAATGACGAACTTTGAAGAAATCAACATCAAACAGTTTCCCAGGGGGCAGAACAGCCACGCTGACGCCTTAGCATCCCTTAGCTCGGCAGTTGATTCCAGCCTTAAAAGGATCATCCCTATCGATTTCCTCAGCTGCCCAAGCATTTACCCCAACTGCGAGCTGACCAAAGCGAAACCAATACTCCAATTGGAACCAGCCCCCAGCTGGATGGATCACTTGAGAGACTATTTGAAGAACGGAACGCTCCCAGAGGATAAGAGGACTGCCCACCAGATAAGAGTCAAAGCTGCTCGCTTTCACTTATCCACGGGAGGCGACTTGTATAAAAGATCTTTCTCCGGCCCCTACCTTAGATGCGTCCACCCAGGCGATGTCAAGACAGTGCTTCACGAGCTTCACGAAGGAATATGCGGGAGTCACGTCGGAGGAAGGTCTCTAGACTTCCGAGCAATGAAGGAAGGTTATTGGTGGCCATATATGCAAAAGGACTCAGCAGTATATGTTCGCAGATGCCTAAAATGCCAGCTTCACTCCCCCATGGTCCACCAACGAGTTAAAATCCCTGACCAGCCCCTGGCCTTTCGCCCAGTGGGGAATGGACATCGTGGGACCACTGCCCACCACTGCCGGCAATCGCAAATACCTGTTGGTCGCAACTGATTACTTTACCAAGTGGATCGAGGCAGAACCACTGGCGAACATCCGAGATGCTGACATGATGAGGTTCATATGGAGAAATATAATCACTTGATTCGGGATCCCCAGAACCATCATCACTGACAACGGAACACAGTTCGAGAGTGGCCCTTTTCAGGACTTCTGCGACCAACACGGGATCAGGCACCACTTCACCTCGGTGGCTTACCCTCAAAGCAACGGACAAGCTGAGGCTTCCAACAAGACAGTGATCGCTGGATTGAAGAAGCGGTTAGAACAAGCCAAAGGCGCGTGGACAACCGAGCTACCGCATATCCTATGGGCATACAGAACGACTCCTAGGCGAGCCACAGGAGAAACGCCATTCTCACTAGCATATGGTATGGAGGCAGTCATCCCACTAGAAGCAGGATTGCCTACAATGAGATCCGACCTTATCGAGCAGGGTCAGAACGATCAGGCTTTGCTCGCTGAACTCGATTTGGCCGACGAGCGCAGGGAACTTGCCCTAGTAAAACTAGCGAGCTATCAGCAACAGCTCGCAAAGCACTACAGCAAAAGGGTCAATCCGAGGAAATTCGAAGTTGGGGACTATGTTCTAAGAAAGGTCCTGGGCAACACAGTGAAGCCATCAGACGGTAAACTGGGCCCGAACTGGGAAGGACCTTATGAGATAATTAGAGACGATCTGCAAGGTGCCTATCATTTGAAAACGATGGAGGGCAGAGAGATACCACGAGCATGGAACACAGCTAATCTCAAGAAATTCTATTTTTAGGAGTTCTATTGTTAGATCTTTTATTGTACTCATTATGGGAAAAGACAGTTTATTTCTCAATTCACCAATGAAAATCTCTCAGTTGATCACTCTCTAAAAAGTAACAATTATATCTTATTGCACATCCTTTTCAAATCACAGGTATAATGGTTGGCATAGCAGGGGAACACCCCTCCTCAGGTCATCGTCATGAAGCACGACAGACCTCTTAGCATTGCCCATGGCAATATATGAAGCCTTACAGAGTATTCTTAGGCATCAAACCTACTTTGGTTAAACAAAATCCTGACCGGATAAAGACATCCAATAACAGGTGTGTCCTCGCCAATTGCCCTACTTAGGCCTAAGGGAGTGTGACGACACGACCTAAAAGGTAAAGGAAGGGCACAATGGTATTCTTAATACTGGACTGGGCGGACACTCACATGACAAGATAAAAAGGATTGTGAAGCTGTAAAAATATAAAAAGATTAGATGAACACGTTTAGTCGGCAAAATCGCCCAAAACTCGAACTTTCCATTAATCTTTTATATTTACAAACAATAATAGTACATGTTTAGTCGGCGAAGCTCGCCCAAAGCATTTACAATTATTAAAAAACAAAATATCAAGGAGGTGAAAGCCTCCGAGCAAGGTAGTCAGCAACTTTAGCTCTCCTCCCATCATCAGGAGCAGGATCGAACTCCTCCATGACCTCATTTGCGTCAAACTCCAATAGTCGTCGGGGAATAGCATCGATGGGGATCCATCGATCATCTCGCCTAAATGGATTGGGCATCAGAGTAGAGGAGGACATCTCGTGCCGATACCACAACATCGAGTTCCTAGGGACCTGCAGCTCTTTGAGAGCACTCAACCACCCCCTGATGAAGGAGAGCTCCTCGAACTCTGATAATCTTGTGGGAGCATCCAGCCAGCCCTGATCATAGCCATCAGTCCACACTTGGCGAGGGCCCTTCTTGAATAGATGCCGCAGTAAGGTAACGTCCCTCTGGATCCCAGCAGCAGTCACATAAGCTCACCGAACATCGCCGCTCAGCTCCTCCATTTCCCTCTCACGCTGTTCCTCGACTTCCCTATTCCTACCCCTGGTACTCCTACCAGCACGCGAGAGGGGAGGCCGAGCAGCTCGCGATGAAGAAGAACCTTGTAGGACTGCCGAAGCGGTGCTCGGCGAATGCTCCTTAAGCTTCGAGACCTCCTGCCTCAGGTCTTCATTCTCCCGCTGCAGAAACTCCACGACTTGGTTGATCTCGGTGGCCTCCAGTAACTTCGCTCTCAGCTCGCTAACTTCTTCTTGGACTGAAGCACCGATCTCTTCCATTTCCTGGAGCTTGTCCTTCAACTTGGCCACCAGCTCGGACTGATCCTTATATTTCTGGTTCCTTGACTTAGCAAACCTGAAAAGCCTAGCAAAGGTCTGGCGAACTGCAGGGCTTGAATTAGGACCAAGAGTCCTACCTAGTTGGGAGGTAACGGGAATATAGTCATCCACATCAACCAACTACAAGTAAAAGAAAGACAAAAGAAAGAGATCAGCATAAACAAAAATGAAGTCTTTTCATTGATAATGAGCGAGATTACATCAGATCAAAAAAGAAAAAAGTTACAAAGAAGCCCTATCAATTAGCAACCTCGGTGGATGGACCCTTGTCCTTATCAGCATCAGTAGGGGCATTACCCTCTGCAGGGGTGTCCACTGCCCCCTCGACCAAGGGAGCATCAGTAGGAGTCGCCTGTGAAACAGGATTGGTGCCTTCAGCAGTTGGGGCTGGGTCCTCATCCACGACTGGATTTGGCCCTGGATCATGCTCGTCAAAGAGTGGAGATGCAACATCCACCCCAGCAGCCACAAGGGCCTTGTTCCAACCTTTCTTGAAGTTCAGACGGCTGATATAGCCTATCTGAACCTCGGCGTCCTCATACGCAGCAGCCCAGCCAGAGTTGTACGAATCTTCCTTAAGAGTGGCTGCCTGGGCTTTCTCCGCCTCCAGTTGATCGGCAAGAACCCTGTTCTTCTCCGTGAAGTCTAGCTTGCTCGAGCATACCAGGTCATACGATTTCCTCAGCTCGCCAAGCTCCCTGACATCATCATCTATCTCGCGAGCAGAATTAGCAAGGGTCGAGGCAGTTGAAGCTCTTGCTGCATCAGCAGCCTTCAGATCGGCCTCCAGTTGAGAACCCCTGGCTACCAGAGTAGACTTCTGCTGCTCCAGCTCACCGTTCCTTCTCACCAGCTCGTCGTGAGAGCGATAGAGCACAGCGAAGTCGGTCACAAACTGCAAAAAACAAGGAAAGGATCAGGAAGAACAAACCATCAAAATTTGTCAAAAGAAATTAAGAATTAGAAGGGAACCTTACCATGGCAAGCCTCTGGCTAGCTTGCAAAGCCAGTTGATCGGACCCCAATGCCCTCTCACGATCTGCAGGAAGGACTGCTCTCTCGAGCAGCGCAGGGGCAAGCTGAGGAGAGGTGGCCACCGAAGCCCCCTCAGACAAGGCAGATACTGGGACCAGGGCTTGACCAGTTTTGGTCCTCAATTCCATCTTCCTCCTCTCCTCCTCTTTTTCTATCTCCCTTCTCTTTCTCTCTTCCACCTTCTTCCTCTCCTCCTCCTTTTTCTTCTCTCTCTCTCTCGCCTGCTCCTCCTCTCTCTTCTTCTTCTCTTTCTCCTGAGAAGAAGGCCGAGAACCAATAGCTATGGCCCCGGAGGCAGTCTTCGATTTCTTGGACCTCTGTGAAAGAAGCACATCATCATCATCATCATCTCTGATTAAATTCTTCCTGGGAGGCATCTCTTCACCAGAACTGGTGGTAGTGCTCGAAGAACTTCTACTGTCAGCACTACCTACACCCAAATTACTCACAACACCTACAGGCTCACTCTCCAAGCTGCTCTCTTCTTCGTCCAATTGGATGGGCTCAGCAGAAATCTCTTCGGAAGAGTCAAAATCCGGAACACTATCCACAGGTCGGGCTATGAAGCTAGAGCCCGTGTTCTTGTATTCAAGCAGAAAAGCAGCTGACCTAGGATGTTCGCCGTCACCCAAAGGTTCCCTGATGTTCCAAGCTTTCACCAGTTCCGAGATACGAACCTCGCTGAGAGCAGGCTCCAAGTTCTTTATCCTCGCTGTAAAAGAAAAAGCAAGGAGAGGTTAGAAAAATCACAAGTCAGCAAAGGTTGAAACAATAATCTGACATCTACCTATATATTCTTCCCCATAAAAGGGAACGGTGAACCTCTCAGACCTCGACCCTTCAAATTGGGGGGAAAGTTGCCAATTCCTGACAAGAAAACCTTCTTGCCAGTAGTCCTTATGGGAATCATGTAGATTTACTACCAATACCCTATCAGGGCTCCTAGCCTTAAGGTACAGAACACCTGAACTCGTTCGAGAAAAGGAGTAACAAAAGCAGACCTCGGCAAGCCCTAACTTTGTGCCATACAATTGATTTATCCTATGCACGCCGTTCACTATTTTCCATACGTTGGACGAACATTGTGCAGGCACAATACTAAAATAGCTAAAGAAGTGAAGAAACAGATCATTAGGGGGGAAGGTAAGTCCCTCCTGGGAGAGCAACAGGACGTGAATCCAATGTGCATCCTCGATATCCCTAACGTTCCTAGGAGGCGAGGCACAACACTCAATCTCTACCCACTCAGGAATACTATAGAATTTTCTAAACTCGGTTACTGACCTATTTCCAATCTTCGCCATTGGAAAAATACAAGAAAAACTACAAACCAAAGAGAAAATGCAAAGAGCACGAGAGACTTACAAGACAGAAGATCAGGTCAAATGGCGAAGAAGCAACGAAAGTAGAGATCGAAAACAGAAGGTACAAAGCTCAAGAGTTCTCAGAGGATAGAAGATTGCTGGAAAAGACTGAAGCGACGAAAAGAAATGTGCCTTATTCCAACGAGCCTTCAAGTCTAATCATAGCGCACGGATAGCGAAGCGGGTGCCGCCAAAGCAACTTCACAGTTTTCAAAGAAATCAACCATAATAGCTGATTATTTAAATTCATTGGACTTGTAAAAATGGCCCAACAAATTTAGGGGCAATTGTGGGTACCCTGAATTTAGCATCATAGGCCTGGACGAGTAGCCTATCCTTAGCGGCCCAAAGCCTAGGCCCATCACCTTTTGTATTGATCCGATTACCCCACGATCCCATGAAGAGAAGTTATGGGGGAACGCGATCCCATGTAGGGGAGATGGCTAATAAGGAGGAACCCATCACCCCCACTACTCCAACATATACATGTATAAATTAAACCCTAAATCCGGGGCAAAGGACAATTTTTATTCTCTGTACTTATTCTTCAGAATATAGAGAAATAACACTGACTGAACCACCGTGGATGTAGGCACATCTTTGTTGAACCACGTATACCCGTTGTCGTGTGATTGGCATTTTATTTATCTTTTCTTGATTGTTACCTCTTTCATATTTATTTGTGTTGCATAATAATTGTCACCACAACAACAATCACGAAAACTGGTAATCAAAGAACTTCTGAATAATCTTCACTATTGGAATTGAAACTGTAAATTGTATCTAAATTAGGGTTTTTGAAAAAGAATGGAAAATTAACTAAAATTCTTCGTACAAATAATGATAATAAAACGGGTTTTTATACCCTACAAAAATTCAGGAATTTCAGCAGCACTAGGACTTTTCTTAAGAGAATATAAGATTATAGAATCTCGATGGACGGACCGGTTCGGGCCTTAGGCGGATCGGTCTGCCTCCAATGCGAATTGGTTCCTTTTATTTTCTGGCGGACCGGTTCTTTTATTTTTCAACCTTCTTCGGTTTGCTTTCGATCCGGGGTCTTCTGGAGTTTTGCACATCGGACCGATTCGGGGAAGGGGCGGACCGGTTCTTTTAATTTCTGGGCGGACCGGTAGTGTGAGGACCGGTTCTTTTAATTTCTGGGCGGACCGGTCCTGTCTTTATTTGACTTTTTCTTCTATCTTTGACTGCTCATAACTTTCACACCGGGACTCCGATTGAGGTGCCATTTTTTCCAGTGTTCTTGTAGTTGAAAGCTCTTCAACTCTCTAGTTGGCCCCACCTCCGAAATAAGGCTGAAAAATTATGAAAATGCCCTTTACTCCCCGTTTCTTGATTTTCTTTCACTGTTTTGAGTTCTCTTTGGCACTAACTTGCATGAAATACCTGTAAAACACATAAGTGATACACAAAATACAAAATACTTGCCAAAAAGGGTTAGTAGCGTAAGTATAAGCCAAATCCAAGCTATTTACACCGCACGAGATCATAAAAATACCGAAATTAAGGGGATAAATGTGAAGAATTTATGCCTAATCATGTGTGTAGTTGGAAGGTTGAAGATGGGTTTGGGTAAGGGTTGTGTGTGGGTGAGTTGGTTTATGTGTATGTGAGTGTGTATGGTATCAGGGTGTGGGTGAGTGTGTTTAATTTGTACCCCTAAAAATTAACACAACTAAAAAAATTTAAAACTAACAAAACTAAAAATCTAAAAATAAAATACTACTCTAAAAATAAAATAAAGACTCAGAAAAAAATGAAACTAAAAATAAAAATAAAAATCTATTAAACTAAAAACTAAAATCTTAAAAATGTAAAATCTAAATAAATAAATAAAAAATAAATGAAATCCTAAAAACTAATCCTAATAAAATAAAATAAAATAAAAACTAATAACTAATAAAAATAAAAATACACTAATAAAATTAAAATATAAAAATATGCAAATAAATTCTAAAAATCCTAAATAATTCTAAAATAAATCCTTAAAATAAAACGACTCAAAATAAAAATCTAAGAAAATCTAAAAAGGTACAAACTCAACACACATAGGCTCGGGTGATGGACTGGGCTCGGTCTGGGCTAGGTTAAGGTTATGGGACTCGTTCGGGGCATCGGAACACATCTCAGCACGCTCAAATAGGACTCCAGAGTTCGCGGTCTCATTTGATTTCTTTAATGCAAGCTTTTAATCGTTTATGTGTCGCAATTGACTTGATTTAGCATTATTTGATACTGCAACTACTGATTGACCTGCAAAATGATAAAATACAAACATAAGGCCAATTTTAATTAAAAGGAGTGACTAAAATGCACTTATTCGGGACATAAATTATACACTTTTGGGTGCTTATCACACCACCCCTAAACAGAACATTGCTAGTCCTCGAGCAAAAAATAGAGAGAAAACAGAGATAACTAACCAAAAGTGTGCCACTTTCGCAGGCACTGGCGTTTGCACTTAGCATGTGCAACAAGCCATTAAACCCATAGGTTGCCCTACAGGATGAGTGGTGTCTCGTGAGGGTTTCCAGTGAATATACCCACAAAATTCAAAAACTTATTAAGATGCAGTTTCAAATTAGATGATGAAACGCTATACAACCCAACTAAAAAGGATGTCAAGGAATATTGTATTCAACTATCAAAATAAGATATAAAATTACTTAATACCGGAAAGCGTACTCCTTCTTAAAACTCAGCATGTGTATTGTGAAGTAATCTTAAGTATCATTAGAGTAATTCTAAGATCGCCTTTATAGAATCAAAGCTTTGACTTCAATTCTCAGTGGATATATCTCTCTGAATCGAACTCTCTAAGAATTGGGTAAATGTATCTCTCCAGTATACCATATAGATTTAGAAAAATGACATATAAAATCAAATCAGCGCATGTAAAGCCAAATCCCAGGGTATCCAAAAATCTAAAACTATAAACACCCTAAAGTCGTAGACATTTTCAGAAACAGATACAATTAATTACCAACCTTCTTTTCGTCAGAGAGTCGAGTTGAAGGGGATTGGTCCACATATTCGATCTTCTTTGCGTTAGCAGAAGAAACTGCCCCTTGCATATTTTCGGGCATATGCATTTCATACGCATTCACATTGCCATAAAAAAATCCGTGTCACCTATAGTATGCATTACAGCTGAATTTGGACTTATTTCCAAAAAACATGTCCATAAAACTTTTGGGGTCAAACAAAACTATCAATATTTTCGTTTATTAATGTTAATTTTACATATGCTTCATTCAAAGCGCTAGAAGTTGTACAAGAAGTTGAAACATAACTTCACAATGCAGTGGGATAACCAAAACATTTGAACTACAAAAATTATTAACCCCAATAAAAACAAAGATGGTATTTACAAGAAAAAAACATCGTTTCACAAACCCTAGATTATGATTTGAGAATAACTCCTTCTGTAATTTTCCATATGGAATTGGCACAGGACATCTCATGCATGGTTGTAGGGGTGGAAATTCGGCTCAACGGATCGTGTTTCGGGCCGACAAGACACGACAAGGTTTTTTCAGACACGAACACGACACGAATTCATGTTTTTTTAGTTGACACGAACACGACCCGAATAAAAAACACGATAACACGACAAGACATGAATGCCATAATTTCTTAAATTTCACGCCTAAAAAATATGATAACATGGTAACACGACACGACTCATAATTTAGACACGAACACGACACGACTTCGTGTCCAGCAAACACGACACGAACACGAAATATCGTGTCAATTTTGGGTCAATTTCATGTCATTTGTAAGGACATATTTTTAATAAGTTCGTCATAATTTATTATATCGTATACCGCTACAAATCGTCGAAGAATTGAGAAGATTGCATCTACAAAAGATGGGTCCGAATTACAAGTTATCTTTAACATTCAAGCCCAACAATATGAACTTTGGTAAGATAGTGTTTAAAGTTTCATTTACATTTCATATTAAGAGTGTTGGGATATTTTTTTAAAGGAGTTTTAAAAAGATTTTATATAAAAAATACTTTTTATAAATGTTTTTGTCATAAAGGCTGTTAACTGTTTTAGAAAAATGTGTTTTTAAAAAGTATGAGAAAATTTCTAAGGCAGCAGACGTACCTCAATTTGGACGCCAAGGTCGTTCAAGCGAGATCACCATCTCGTTCGAATGACATGTCGATTTCACGCGTAGTCGTTTGAACGACACGCGATCTCGTTCGAGCGAGATGGGGTTGTCGTTCGAGCTAGATGTCTTTATGTCTGACACACCATTTTCTTGCTTATCCTTTGACCGACTCAAACTCTTTTATAAAAGGGACAACAGCCTTTTTGTTTTAGATGTGGAGAAATAGTTTGTAAGTTTTGAGACATTTGTTTTGTTTATCTTCCCAAAATTTATTTCAATACCTTTTGGCAGAAAGCTTTTCTCCAACAATTTATTTCAAATATTTGTTTTGTTTACAACTCAAAAAAATTCCAATTACTTTTGTGTGAATTGTTTTGTGGAACCCAAGAACATATTTTTCTTTGGTTTATTCTTTGTGGAGAGAAGTCTACAACCAGAGAGCTGCGTGCTATTGTGGAGGGAGTCCTTATAAAGTTCACAATTTGTGGAGAAGCCTTTTTCTTCTTCATTGCTGACCACCTGGAGTTCTTGCGGGAGATTCCAGCTGACGTTATTTCTAGTTGTTGCTTTGGAGGTTTGACGAAGACTCCATGCATTACACTTGTGGGCAATTATCAGGTTGTATTTAAGTCAATGGTCTTGTGAGTTCTTCAAAGTTATAGAGATAAAAAGGTTTTGCCATTCGGGGATTTTTTCCTTAATATTTATGTCACATGCTTTATTTATTTATGGGTTGACACACGCACATACATAGATGCATGTTAGGGGCTGAATTAATTTGGTTTATATAGACTCCAATTAAATAAGTGTGCCAACGTAGAAACTTGCGAATTAATTTAAATCGGTATCACACACCGCGTTATTTCGGTTTTTCAAATTGGTATTAGAGCGGGTTACGCTAATTTATCGCGTGATCCTGATTTTTTGAGGATTTACTTTCTGATACAATTTGACTTCTCACGTCGTCAAATTAGTATCAGAGCAGGTTACGCTAATTTATCACGTGATCCTGATTTTTCGAGGATTTACTTTTTGATACAATTTGACTTCTCACGTCGTCAAATTGGTATCACAGCATGTTGCGCTAATTTATTGCGTATTCCTTTTTCCGCAAAATTGTGTGATATTGATTTTTTTTTAAAAATCAGTTTTGTGAAAAATTGTAATTTTTTCAATGGAACGCTCGTTTAATGAGGAGCCTATTTTTGAAAAAGTTCACGACCATGTTGAAAATTTAAAAAGTTTGAATTTGAAACTTTGCAAAAGAATTAAAGTTTTGGAAAAAGAAAATTCTCTCTTTAAAAGTAAGATTGAATATTTGTAAGCGTTTCAAACTCAAAGTGATATTTGTCGTGAGCAGTTTGGTAATTTGTATATTGATTTTGATTCTTTGAAAATTGCCAAAAAGAAGTGTGATGAGAAAGTCCTAGTTTTAGAGAAGGAATTGAAGGACTTAAAAAAATTCTAGGGTTCCCGTTTGTGCTGTCGAGGATAAAAAATTAATCGATGATTTTACGGCACGTGAAAAGACTCGTAGGGATAAGTTTGTTTTAATTGAGGGGGAGCGCGATAAACTGTTAAGTTTAATTTAAAATTTAAAAAACAAATCCCTGTCTTTGGAAGAGTCTAATTCTTTGCTTGAGTAAAAAAATTTGAAGTTAAAAAATGATTTGACAGACTCAAGTAGATTTGATAGTGATGGTAATGGCTCATCTTGTTCTCATGCTTCTTATGCTAAAGACAAAACCATTATTTGTTTTAGAGGGTCAACCAATTTCAAGTATGTTAGAAAAGGTCAACCTATAGGTGTCGTTCCACCCGTTTACACATGTTCACATTGTGGTAGGAAAGGTAACCTTAGGAGATTTTATTTTGATCTTGGAAAATGTCCTAGGAAGTTTATGTCTAGTGTTCCCGTGGTTCCCAAAGCCCCCACACGTCGTTTCACATCTATTTGGTTTAGGAAATCACTTTTAGAGGCACTAGATTTTAGACAAGTTGATTCTCGTTTGTTTGTACATGGTTCTTCTCTTGCCATATCTTATGGATGATTGTGTTTGCATGTTTGTCATACGCTAGTTATGCTTTTCGATAAATTTTTGCTTTTGAAAAATTTTGAAAAATACAAAAAGATTTTATTTTGATAAAATGTTTAAAAAATCCAAAAAGATTTTTGTTTTTTGTTTGCATCGTTTATGGATGGACACTTGGGATGATCGAGTCACAACATCATTTCATTTTTTTCATGTGACTATTTGATAGTGTTTGAAGACAATAAGTCGATTCATCCATGTGCTTTATAATGTTTGGAGTCATTAAGATGTAATTAAGTGTTACTTCCTACATGTTTGACTCATAATTTCCTTTATTGCACACATGCACGGATTTATTTGATTATTGTGCTTGTCTTATCACATGTTGGTTGGGTGTTTTCACTTCAATCCTGTCCTTAAAATGAACCAAGCGCGATAAAAATTGATAAGAAAGTTGTGCATATAAGAGCCGTTGGTGAGGTTGTGTGCTTTGTTTGAAAATGGTGAATGGCTTCAAAAGATAATTTTTTATCCTTTGCGACTAAGCCGCCATTTAAATTGGACCTAACAAATTGAGAAATTTTATTATCCCGGGTCCAAAGAGGTTTAAAAGTGCCCGAAAAAATTTTAAGGCAATAAAAAGAAATTCATGCCAATTATGGGCCATTTAGGGTTTTGCACAAATTCTCCAAAGTTTGAGAATTTAGTTTAACACCTCTAAACGATTTTTTTTTGAGGGAGTTTGGTTGGAGAATTTAAACGGGTTTGCACGTCTTTAAAAGTCTTGAAAAAGCGCTAAATAGTTTTGGACGTTATTGGTGTGGAAATCACTTTGACTTTGATTTGTTGATTTGCATAAGTCAATGTCATCTAAATTCAACAAATTTTTACACCTAAGGATACTTTTGATGTTCATTCGTTAGGAGTACACGTATTCATCGTGCACATATGATTGATTGAGTTTATTTACCTATCGAATGTGTTCACACCCATGCATTCCGGTTTCATGACTTGGTCGCTTGAGTTTAAATTCATGGTGTGATTTTTAGTATCCTATTTTTGTATAAAAAATTGAAAAATCAAAAATAGTTTGTGAAATTTTTGAGACATATCTTTGCATGGGCGTAGCTTCATCTTCGTTTGCTATGAATTTTATCGTGACACTCCATGTGTTGATTTTTTCTTCTTATTTGTCTATTTGGGGACATCATAAAAAGGGGGAGAAAGAATTATCATGTTATGGGGGAGTTTTTGCATTATGGGGGAGATTGGATTTATTAATGCTTTATTCTTATATCATTTCAAACTCGATGCATCACGAAGGCATTTCGCTTTATCTCATGTGTGTAGGTACAAAGACTGGAGATTGATATGTTGCACACCCTAATGAGAAAAGCTTTGAGAGTTTTGATGTTGAAGAAAAATTTAAGAAGTTGCAAATTTTACCTTTTCAGCTTTGGGATTAATGGGAGGGTAGATTTGTATAGGTATTTTGGTATTTGATAATTCAGATGTTTTTATGTATGTACCGACATAGACATAGGGGGAGATTTGTAAGGACATATTTTTAATAAGTCTATCACAATTTATTATGTCGTATACCGCTACAAATCGTCAAAGAATTGAGAAGATTGCACTTACAAAAAACGGATCCGAATTACAAGTTATCTTCAACATTCAAGCCCAACAATGTGAACTTTGGTAAGATAATATTTAAAGTTTAATTTACATTTCATATTAAGAGTGTTGTGATATTTTTTAAAAGGAGTTTTAAAAAGCTTTTATATAAAAATACTTTTATAAAAGTTTTTGTCATAAAGGCTGTTAACTGTTTTAGAAAAATGTGTTTTTGAAAAGTTTGAGAAAATTTCTAAGGCAGCAAACGTACCTCGGTTTCGATGCCAAGGTCGTTTAAGAGAGATCACCATCTCATTCGAACGACATGTGGATGTCACGCGTAGTCGTTTGAACGACATGGGATCTCGTTCGAACGAGATGGGGTTGTCGTTCGAGCGAGATGTCTTTATGTCTAACACGCCACTTTCTTGCTTATCCTTTGACCGACTCAAACTCTTTTATAAAAGGGACAACAACATCCTTTTTGTTTTAGACGTGGAGAAATAGTTTGTAAGTTTTGAAACTTTTGTTTTGTTTATCTGCCCAGAATTTATTTCAATACCTTTTGGCAGAAAGTTTTTTCCAACAATTTAAGGGTTCAAATATTTGTTTTGTTTACAATTCACAAAAATCCCAATTACTTTTGTGTGAGTTGTTTTGTGGAACCCAAGAACATATTTTGTTTTGGTTTATTCTTTGTGGGGAGAGCTCTATAACCGGAGAGTTGCGTGCTATTGAGGAGGGAGTCCTTATAAAGTTCACAATTTGTGGAGAAGGCGTTTTCTTCTTCATTGCTGACCACCTGGAGTTCTTGCAGGAGATTCCAGCCGACGTTATTTCTAGCCGTTGCTTTGGAGGTTTGACCAAGACACTGTACGTTACACTTGTGTGCGATTATCAGGTTGTATTTAAGTCAATGGTCTTGTGAATTCTTCAAAGTTCTAGAAATAAAAAGGTTTTTCCCTTCGGGGATTTTTTCCTTAATATTTGTGTCACATGCTTTATTTATTTATGGGTTGACACACGCACACACATAGATGCATGTTTAGGGGCTGAATTAATTTGGTTTATATAGACTCCAATTAAATAAGTGTGCCAACGTAGAAACTTATGAGTTAATTTAAATCGGTATCACACATCGCGTTTATTTCAGTTTTTCACGTGTTTTTTTTTAAATTGCCACCCCTACCTCGTTGTGTAGGTTTCATTGTACGAGTCATCATGTTCTGGGTGGCCCACATCAGTTAGCTATGCTAACTTTTTTAGAGTTGCTTCCACTATAGCGCGTTGTTCATCTAGGGAGACGGTTACACTGTCAACACAGAATGAGAGAGATCTGGTAAAATAGTGAGAATAGTAGTTGGGGTTGTCACAAAAAATATGCATCGCTCCTTGCATATTTTGGTGGAGCGGGAGAGAGAGCAGGATATCTGATATGAGAGTGGAACGAGGGCGGGAGATAAAAAAAATTGGGAGGAGGATTTTTTTCAAGGGTATTTATATTTTAGTTAAGTGTGCTCAATTTTAGCACACTTTAAAACAATGTCAAATTTTGGCACTGTTTTTACGACCCGAGCTTTGATAAAAAAGGGCGGTACTCCGGTAGATTGGGGGGGGGGGGGGGAGGTTAGGTCTTAGTGATTTCATGGTGATATATTTATTGTAATAAATATTAAAGGAGATGAATAAAATTCATGATCTAAAATTGTCATTTATATTCTAATGTCGATGAAAGAAGATGAAGGAAAGAAATATAAAAAGTTAATTATCCTTAAGGAATAAGCTTAAATGGGATGACTTTTCATTTTCCACAGAGACAAGCTTAGGAAGGTGGACAAACAATCCGATTGAAGCAGTGAAATGTGTGAAAGGGAGTTATTTTCGAACTAATATGTGAAAGGAGTTTTTATTAATTATAACTCTAATTTTATGCCATGTAGCAGAGCTATAATTGTTGCAACCATTTTTAAATATTCTAGGTTTTAACCTCGCACGATCTGGAAGGGGATTATAAATCTTATGCTACCCACAACTCAACACGCGTGTTATTATAAATTTAAAATTTAATACATTAATAAACATAAAAAGGATAAAAAAATGCATCGAATAAAAAAATAATATACTACATTAGATTTGGAGAAACCATCAGAACAAAAATATAAAGGAGCCCAATTAACCCTCATGAAGGCGCAAAAAATCATATTTGAAGAATTATACCCAAATGTATGTAGAGTTTGATTATATACAAATGGTTATAAATTAAACTAACAAAATTAAGTTGAATAGTAACTCGTTAGGGTGATCTGGAATACATAGGAACACATTAGTTTAGTTGTATCTGTCCAAAAACAACAAATCTTACCTTTGAACCACAAAACATGAGTAATTATATGTTATAAATATCAAATATATTCATTTAGTGAAAATGGAGTTCTTCTTACTAAGGCAAATTCATCAAATAACTTGACATCTTTCCATTATCTATTACATAAATAATGCATGATCACACAATGACATATTTAGGGATGGATTAATTATATTGGAGATGCTAATTCTAAGAAATTAACATATTTAATTGAAAAATCCTAAAAAACATAACATGTTATGTTCCTTATTTCAATATAAAACTAAAAGGAATTTATCATGTCAATTACTATTCATTATAAACAATTGAGAATTAGTTCAGAATAAAATGAAATGAAACATATAAACCAAAAAAACTTGAAATCCTTCATAAAATAGAAAATTGAAGGTAGGATAAAGTGAAGGTCTATATTTAAATTACAATGTAGAATGTGTACAAAAACAAAAAAAATTGATGAATTCAAGATCAAATGGGCTACTCTAAATTCCAATAGGCTTCCTACAGATACATCTTTGCAATAAATTACAATAGTGATTTGTAAGCTAACGTTTGAATAATTATACTGAAAAACTGCTTTACTACATTAGGAAAATTGAACAAATGAATTTCTATAAAAAATTAAACATTAATGAAAACTAAGAAACTATGGATTTCATCTTCTATACTATATTTCATCAAACAAGATTTGCACACCATACCATATTACAATTGAATATTGATAAAAAATACAACCACATGAAATATGTCACCGTTAAATAACAACAAATGTTGGAACATGACTTTTATAGCGTTTTGTCCAAATCTTCTTCCATATTTTCCTTTCCATTCTTATGAAACCTTATAAAAAACCCAAATAATGTTACATAAATCTGATTCTAAAAATCCAAATTAGGAAACCTTAAGTATAAAAACTTTGGCAAAGTCATGGACATGGATTTATATACGCTAGCTGATGGAGAGAATTTGAGTGCTTTGATTGAAGGAATAGTCTATAGTTTGTGTATAATTGACCCATTTCTTTTTTATTTGAATCATAAAGGGGGAGAACGAATCATACATGTTAAATATGAGATGTGAAAGGGGAAGCATAAATTTGAAGGGCAAGAGAGAGAATATGGAGGGGCGGTTGGATCTTCTTAAAATGCGACGGCTGATATCAACTCGGATGAGTAAAGGAGAGAGTGAAAGGGCATTGGTTATAATATCAGCTAAATTTTCAAGCCACATGGCGAACCTATAGTTGGGAACAACATTGTTAAATATATACTAGGTTTTAGCCCGCGCGATGTGCGGGTGCTTTATAGGGATTGCGATATATTATATATAATAAGCTGAATTCGTGTATAAATTTTCCGAGCACATTTGCAAATGAGGATGGTTATCATTTTATAATGAAATTCTTGGGTACTTAATGGCCAAAATGTTGCAAATTAGGAGATCTCCTGATTAATAGCTAAAATATGTATAAAATATAGTGTGTAAGGGATATTAATTTTAAGAAATGTTAGGAAAAAATAAGTTCAATTGACGTAATATGTAAAAATAAAATACGCTTAATCATACATATTCATGAATTCATAAAGAATTTGTTGATATTGAATTGAAATGATGTATTTGCAGCTCAATTGACTCAATATAATTACTACAAACTATGAAATGAATTTTTCCAATCTTTTACTAAAGAATATTGTAATTTATTACATCAATTTAAAGTAAAAAAAAAGCAATCCTTTTGTAATTTTTGTGCAGATTATATCATATCACGTTTGAAGCAAGATCTGATAGACAATGTCCTGCGAAAAATGAAATAATAGTTTATTAATTTTGAAAGAATATTGTCTCTATTTTATAGAATGAGATATTTAAATTTTTTAAAAGTTACCTATTTCATTCGTCATCTTCCACTGTTGCAATGTACTTTCTCTTTTTTTTTTGTATCTGATATAATATGATAGGTTTTATTAGATAGAACTGTTATATTAATTAATGCAATATATATAGTATATTACCATTGATGAACTTTCGCAATCCTCAGGGTTAGAATCGTCATTTGGATTTCCCCCAAAGTTTGTAATTGTGTAGTACTCCTTCCCCATTACCAAATTAAATTTGTTGATCTTGAGAATGAATTTGTACTTTTTACCAATAATATTTTTGAATATAACATTTGCGTCATTTGTATGGTCCTGTGAAAAATAAATAAAATTAATCGCGTTTGAGTTACGTAAAGTAAAAATCAAGAGCTATAAAATTTGTTTATGTACCTTATTATGAAGTGTTTGAATTTGTGCAAGTGTGAACCCAACCAGTTTTTCTGCAACCTTGTCGAAAAGAACCAATGTTATATCTACTGTATAGTCTTTTACGTCTATTTGAAGTTTATATCTATAGAAATTGAATAATTAAATAATAATTATATATTTCATCATAATAAATATGGTTTATTGAGAAGAGTTAAGTGATACTTACTTAGGTACAAGAACATCATTGTTAGTGATGCAACATTTACAGTTGTATGATTCTGCAAGCTTTGTCAATATCTTGTTACAAACTTTGCATGCCACATAAGACTAGCCAAACGAATAATAGATGCTACAATTGATACAATCTTTACCTGTAGAAGATCATTAAATATTTTTTTTTTAAAAAGTTTTCAAATTTTTAAAAAGAATGTTCATTACCTCTTCTTCAGATATTGATCCCATTTTTTATTGTTTGAAATGTTTAGGACATTAGGTGTTTCATTACTCGATTACAAATTATGAGCTGAAGGTAGGTGTTCCATTACTTGCAATAATGTAGAATTTGAGCTGTCAATTGAGAAATTGTAATAAATATATTGTGACAATATTGTTATTTTACTATTTATTAATTAAAGCGACTACCTTTCAATGAATGCTTGAATCTCGAGAACTGGGATGTTAATGTACTTCTTCGTCGCATTAGTAAAGGACAGATATATACATGTCATTTAAAAATTAATGAATGCAAAAGTTGAATTTTTTTATTTTGTCATTAAGAATATATGTGTACCTATGAATTCTTTAACATTGAGTGATGTAATGACAATTGTAATTGGCATGTCTATTACATCTTTCAAATTGTTGTTGAGAATAATTGTTGAATTTCCCCCACAAAGTTATCTTCATTTTGTTGTTGCTGTATTGGGTATATTTTGCAATAAATAAATGTTGTGTTAGATTAATATGTATATGAAGATAAAAGATAATTGATAATTTAAATAAATGTTTTAATACCTAGGATCTGAGATTCAAGTATTCGACATCACTTCTTCCAATAATAATTCCACATACATCTGCATAAAATAGTATACGTATTGTGTATGATTTACGGATTGTAATTGATGAATAAGGTTATAAAAGATAAGCTTTTGGTCTAAAAGTTACCTATGAGATTTTTCTTGTTCACTATTCTGTCTTTGAGAGTACTGTACTCAGTGAATTCAAATTGATGTAATGAAATATTTGGAATGTTGTTTGTCACTTCTTCTACTGTTGTGCCATTTTTGAAATGTATTACACATGTATGTGTAACACATTTGTATCCTCTATTGTTAGCATCATCCTTGAACTTGGATATTTTGTAAATTTTACCTTCTTCATTTAAGGATGAAAATTCCTCAACTTCATCTTTCCAAATAATTTCGTGTATATGATTATCCTGTCAGAGAAACGATATAATGATGTTAGACTACAAAATTCATATAATATAAAGATATGCTGCTGTATGAAATGCAATATGATTTATTATAGATTGCTATAATGATCATCATATTTTTAGTTAGGATGAACCTCCATTTATGATGTCGTTCGTTGAACTTGTTATGACCATATTGTATAATAAGAATTCAAAGAAAAAAAATCGAGATTGTGGGCAACTTTTATCCTTGACAACGGAAGAACACCTGTGGCCTTCCAATCTTGAAGATTTATAAATAGATAAGTGTGGGAATAGACTCATGCCTCTAAGGTACTATCTAGCGACAACATCATGAGATGTAATATTTTAGAGCAACGATAAAGGCCATATGGAAAACATTTCTCATCTTGAACATTTGTATATGGACGATTGTTTATATTTGACATGTTTTCCAATCGGACTGAAGCTACCAATAATCCTTAAAGTCACTTAAAGTTCTCAATTGCAAAAATCTGGAGGGCGATTTGGAAGAATTTTGGCCACTCCCCAGGTCCTGACTTGAAAGGATAATAATTGATAAATGTGTGAATCTAAAATCCTTACCTGTGTGTCTCTTCGGATTTGATGATCTTATGACATTATTTATATGATAATGTCTAGGCATAAAGTCAATTTCGAGAATAGGTTTGCCTTCCAGCTTGAGAAAACTCGAAATCTGAGGATGTGACAATCTGGTTCTGAGCCAATGAGACTATGATACTCCTATGTCTCATATGTGTGAGACAACGTATACGAAGGTATTTGTGTTTCTGAATAGATGAATTAAGGGATAAAGCAGGTATAAAAGTAATAAAGTGTCATTAATTTGGTATGAATTAAAAGAATATTATCAATGATAGAATAAGGTACTAAGAATTAGAATGGTAGAGAAACACAATACTGGAGTAAATGCAATTAGAAGTTTTTAAAGCGGTACTTGGTAAATGATGCAGAAAAACTACATTTTATAGATGATTTCGAAACCTTTAAGAGTTATTGTCCTGTTTACCCAAGTCCAGCTAACTCCAATTCAACGAAATCCTTGTTGTTATGAGTTTAAAAAAGAAAGTAATACTATTTGTTGTAGTCTATGAACAGAGGAGCGGGGAGCATCGGTTGAGAATGGAATGTTAGTGAGATTTAACTCATTTAGGATGATGAGATTAATTCGGTATCAGAAATACAAAATTATATTTAAAAGAGGATAATGGAATATGATCATTCATATTATACATGTTTTGATTTAAGATTTTATATGTGTATTCTATGAAAAAGATGCATTATAATAAAATCATTTATTATTCTAAATGGCGGACCCATCTCTATATAAATATTTGTATAAATTTTAGGAACTAAAGATGCGTGAACAAATTTAGTAATGAAATTATCGTGTATTGTGTATACAGGGGCATTCATATAGGAACTCAATTGATCAACCACTTTCATGGCAATGTATTCATACTTCTTATGAATAAAGTTGATGTAGGTATACAGTTAAATTTTGTGCTTATCCCTATTCAAGGTTGGAACTCGGGGAGTAATCCGACACCTCTTCTTACAAACTATATCATAAACCTATATATCATCAGACCGGGTTCGCATGTATTCTTGAACTGTTGTGAAATATGGAATACTATAATAAACATGTTTATCCATGACCGAACTAAACCATCTTATTTGTTTAATAAACTTCATAGAATGTCAGTTCATATTATTTTGTTTTATTCGTCTAATTTGGTTATCTATAAAATGTTGTCAATTACTTTACATAAATATTCTAATAAATGTGAACATATCGGTAATTGATTTTATAAATTTAATAAACCATATAATATATGTTAGAAAATCATTTCATAGTACATAACAGTTTAAGCATATTTTCATACTAACTAAATAAGTTGGCTGATTGATTATTTAAATAGAATATATTTATTTATTTGCATTGTGATTACAATTGTTATATAGTGTTAGCAAAAAGTTGAAAACAAATTTATTTACTAATGCGTAGCTTTTTATTGCAAATAATGCCACTTGTGATTAAAAATGTTATATAGTATTAGGATAAAATGAAGAACATAGTCAGTAATGCATACCTTTTCATCTAAAAGAATGCAATCAACAGATATAAGTTCGTTGTTCTTCTTGAAATTAAAGACATACCACTTCCTCGTTACTCGTAAGCGCAACCTCTTGATTCGACGTTCAATTGTGACACGAATGCATAAGAGTCATTCATATTGGATCTACAATAAGATCATGAAAATATAGTAATGGTGTAAGACAAATGGTACTAGTAATTTGGTTCTTAATAGCATGAGATTAGAATTTAAATGAGAATGTCTATAAGAGCAGTAAACTTTAATTACCCGATTGTAAATCTTGGAATATCTCTTTGAACACAATATTCTTAGTGTAATTTTGAGGAATTGAAACATCATTTAATATTACTATCTTCAAACCAAATCTTGATTTGACTCTTGACACAACTACGTATAGTTGTCCATGGATAAAACTGGCTGGGGCAAGTAATTCCCACGTTGGACAAAGTTTGTCCTTGACTCTTGTTTATAGTCATAGCGAAACATAAACGCAAAGGGAATTGTCTCCATTTGAGTATGAATGTCCATTTCTTATCTGTTGACGTCATCACAATTCTTGGAATGAAAACTTTTTCCCCAATGTGTGATCCAGTAAGGACTCTTGCTTTAACGATCCAATAACTCAGTTGAGTGATAATTAAGTGTGTTCCATTACAAAGGCCTTCACTTTGATTCATGTTACGCAATAGGATAATGCGAACCCTAACTTTTAGACAAATATTGTGGATAGGTAAGCCATTGGAGGTCAAACTATGTAGAAACTCCATAGGGAGTTACATCTCTTCATCAGTTGTTCTTGCAGATGCCTTAAAAATTGAGTCCAAACTTAGTTATGTACGTTCACCACATCATTAGTTGGTGTTAAAATTACCGATGATCTCAAGTAATCTTCCTTTTTAATGTATGTACCTTCCACAATTGCTGCAATTGGATTATTGCTGGGTGGAATTAGTAAATAATTTGAAACCTCAATCCACGTCTTTTCCAAGTATCATTAAAGGAAGTTGAGCATATCGTCCATTCGTCTATTCCAAGAACCCAATTAGAAAAATCTAAAGTGTCTTGTATTTGCATATTTTATTTTAGGACAAAGACTCTACACATTTTCCAAATTGGTGACATATTTACTGAAGCTCGAACGATATCACGCCTTGTTCCTCTCTGGATAACTGGTAAGGTTTGTTTGAAGTCTCCTCCAAGAAGGAACGCCAAAAGTTTTTTCTCTATAATTTGGATCATCAAAGCATAAGGTATTGCGTAGTGTTTTGTCAACTGCTTCAAATGTATGATGATGATCCATAGGAGCTTCATCCTAAAAAATTATTGAACATTTACGAATGAGTTCGGAGAGGTTGGTGCCTTGTCGTATATCACATGTTAATGATTTCGATATGTCAATCGGAATAGCGAAATGTGAATGAGCTGTTCTTCATCCAGGTAGCAATAATGATGCAATCCTACAGGAGGCTACAGTAAGAACAATCTTACCTTCTAATCTTAATCGAGTAATGATTGTCTTGTATAAATAAGTTTTTCCAGTTCCTTCTGCCCCATAAATTAAAAATAATTCTCCCTTCTCCTCATTCACCTGTAACAACCCAGACTCTTGAGTGATTATTTTATATTAAATTACCTGATGGGTTAAAAATATAAAATGGAGAAAATTAGAGTAGATATTATTTTAAGTGATTTAAGAGATAATATTTACCAAATTTTGCCTATTTACTGTTATGTGGATGTAAATAGCAGTATGATGTGCTTTATTGCATCGTTGTGCTTTAAGCGACGGTTATGACTTATATTCAAAATTGAGCATTATTTATGAATTAAAATGACGTTGGAACATAAAATATTACACGATACTCCGGATGCCAATTTAGAGGGTGCAGTTAGTTTTGAAATATTCGAGATAGTCAAAATAAGTGCCAAGTTGTATTTTTGAGTTTCGGGCACTTTTGATAGGTTATGACTCAATTGTGTAGTTACGAGTCATGTTAATGGGGTATCAACATTTAAAAGAGGGGAATTAATGTTTATTGCCCGTTTAAGTCTTCCAACCCCTTTTATTTTTTTCTCATTCTTATGTTTCACACTTAGAGAGAGAGGAGA
Organism: Sambucus nigra; assembly: GCA_949130495.1. Lineage (NCBI taxonomy): Eukaryota > Viridiplantae > Streptophyta > Magnoliopsida > Dipsacales > Adoxaceae > Sambucus > Sambucus nigra. The sequence continues at coordinate 239,086,352 of OX422222.1, forward strand.
GAAGAGAGAACTTGGGAAAAATGGAGAAATGAGAGAGAAATTGAAGATTGGAGTTGGAAATCGTTGCTACGGGAAGAGAATCCGAGCTTACAAACTTGAGGAAAGTTTCTTACTTGTTAGTGTATTATTTGATGTGATAAATTGCATGTATAGTTAGGTTTTTGAGATTTAAACCATTTATGGGTTTTGGGGATTTTTGGTGTATAAACCCTTGATCTTGTAGTTTCATTTGATTTGAGTTGGGAATACTAGTTAATAGTTGTTTAGAAATGATTTGGTAGAATTATTAGTTGTTGGGGTTGAAGGAGATGGAAGATTTGGGTTTTTGGATTTTAGTGTTTATACAACCCGTAGCCCATTTCTGGGTAAATCGAACAGGGCTAATCGATTCGCCCCCCTTGCGAATCAATTCACTATAGTTGGGGGATACATGTCTGGGAAACCGAATCGATTCGGGATAGGGCCGAATCGATTCGGATTGAGACAGTAGGTTGATTTTCTTAGCCGAATCGATTCGTTTTTGGGCGAATCGATTCGCAGTCAAGGGCAAATTGATTTGGCCCTAGGCAAAACGATTCGGAAACTCTGTTTCTGTGAGATTTTTCTAATTTTTTTTTTGTCCTTTTCTTTTAGGTTCAAGGCTTAGGAACCTTCTCTTAGGAAGTAATAAAGAGTTTTAGAGGTTTGTATTGAGTAGATAAATATCCTAGGTTAATATGGGGGTAATTGGGCTTATCTAAAGGGTTAGTGTATAGAGGTTAATGTTTCGTTTGATATAAGAAGTTAACCTAGAATTCATAGAAGGTAGAATGATAAGGTTGGGGACTTTTGGGAGACTAGTATTATAGGAAATTACCTTTGATAAACTATGGTATTACTTTGGACTCTTGGAGACTAGTGTGAGGATAATCGCACCTAAGGTCCTAGGTCATTAATAAAATATGACTTCAAGAATAAGAAATGCATATTTTAAAATTGGTATTTAATTGTTAAGTATAAATGGTTTTGAGAATGTAAAAAGTGAATATTTTCAAATGAGAATAATTTGTAATTGACAATTTAAATATACACACCTCTCTAAATCGCTATCATAAGGGAAATTACGCACATGAGGTGAAGTCCCATGGCTAGTTAATGCAGGGTGAATATAGTCCTCGACCATAGGACCGATTATTATATTATGTGATTATTTTGTGAAGTGAGGTAATTCCGGGTGTGGTTATGACTCACTGTCGCAGGTATATGGCCGCTTCCAGACGTTTCGCGTGGTAGGATGCCCAGGTTGCCTTGTTTGATAGGCCCAGGAAGATGATAGCCATTTAGGGGCGCGTCCAGTGGGGAAACTCGGAAGGACGATCTTAGAATCGTTATATGATATGAAATATAACTATTCGTAATAATGTGGGACATTATTGTGTTAAAGCAATTTAAGAAATAAATTTTCTTTAAATACATTTCCTGGAGAGAAAAAGGGAAATGGGAAGTTATGAGATGAGAATTTAAATTGGTGGAACATTTTGTGAAATAAATTGTTATACATAGTTTTGCTAAAGAGAAAAAGGAAATGTGCATTCAAGTTGTGTAAAACGAAAATGAGATCTCAATAAAGTGAAACTTAGATATCTCTCTCATGCGTATATAAACATGGTATAGTGTCATTGATATTTCACTTGGTTGTTTTTAGATTGAGAGGTGAGGATTTCTATCATATTTATGTGAGTCAGGAAAGTTCATGATGATGATTAGATATTCATAACTGTCATGCATTTTATTCACATGGTGATCATATCAAACCGGTCCCTGACCCGTCTATATATCTTTGTTTTGCATGAATTCCTTGTTCGTCCAGGTGCTCCTCCGCAAGGACGCCCATCCTGTTGTCCTGGAGCTATAGCATTTTGCCTATATTGTAGGATATTCATTATAGACGCTTCTATCTTTTGTACTCTAGGTATGTTCAGTTTACTTATTTGAGCTTGTTGCCCCTGCTTTGTACTCATTTATTATAATGTGATATTTAATTGTAATACTCGGTGTAACCTGGTTATATTAATCTGTTAACCAACAGCTTATTCGGTTATTACTTTATGCATTTCGTTATATTATTACCAGTTGATTTTTGGTATCCACCTTCTTTGCAAATTGGATTGTCTAAATGTTTTTCCTGTTATCTTATAAAATTAAATTTGACATTCCGTTTTCTAAAATAATTGATGGTTATCTCGTATTATTATTTTACGACGGTGATGCTAAGAATGGACCATCTATGATTCTAATGATTATTGGAGTATCGGGCTGGACACCTCTTATTTTAATAGACGGGTTGTCACTGATGGTATCAGAGCCAGGTTCTAGTGTCCTTAGGAATCTTCGCGGACATACTACGCTTTCAGTGTTACTCTTGATTTGATATAGAGCCTTAGGATTAGGATTGTTGATTCCTCTTGTGAGGTTTCGTTCTCCTGCTATCATGTAAGAATTCAGGAAATCTTTTACGCATTCGTTTGAGTTTTGTAGGTTGAATGAGGAGGGGCGTCAGGGAAGGCTGTTATAAAGGCGTCATGAGACGTGATTACTAAGAACTGTAAGTTATAGTCGGGGATGAGGGCCATTTTGGAGGTCGTTCCCTCCGTAGCATTCTCTTATATTGCTACTGCGACTACTAAGTACAGTAGGTAAAGTTTTCCAAGTACCGCTACAAGTAGAGTGTGGTACTAAGCTTGGGATTTCAAGCGACGTTAATTTGAAGTTGAAAAGTCATTGATAAGGGCCACATGTTGAAATTAAGTCAGTTGGAGGAAGTGTAACTTCATTTGGTGGGAGTATAAGGCTCAAAAGCTTTGGCCTGGAGCGGAATATAAAAATGCCCATATGCGGAAAAAAAATTGAGGAAAATTTTTCACCCGTTGAAATAATGTCGAAATGGTGGGAACGTAGTCACCATATTTGGTGGAGCAGGAAGTTTTGCTCATAGCGAAACCTGGTAGATGTTTTCAACGTCGAGTTTCTCTGGAATATCAGAAATGATGAGAAGGTAGAATCTCAAGTATTCACATAAGGATCGGTCAGAGGCCGACAGTGAATAGAGAGTTACAGGGTTAAGAAAACCTTGCACCGAAATAAGGTAGGTACAAGGAAGAAAGAGCCTTTCAGAGGAATGATAGGCTCACGAGTAAGCATTGCCCACACTTAAAGAGAAGTAGTGTTTATAAAACCCCATTGGTGGACATCCGTTTGGGGAAGACTCATTGAAATAAGGCAGGGGAGGCCGGTAGCATGTTCTCTTTTGTTGAGGAAGTTAAGGGAACTACGCGGGTAATCGTTAGGGTGGGTAGAGATGGAGAAACGGTTATGACGTGGAATGTAGAACCGCGCATTTTGATCTTATCGATTGAAGAAAAAAAGGGAGAAAATAGGATGCCTAGTCGGGGCATTAACGGAAGTAGTTTGGTTCAGATAAGACTAGAGTACAGTATCTGGGAACCATTGGTAGTGGCCAGGGTAATTGGCAAGAATGTTGGCGGGAATTCCACCTTGGTTGAGGGTGGTGAATTCTGTATGATAAGATGGAGTAGTATTTTTTTAACCTTAGATTCGGGTGTGTAATTTGAGCTTCTGGTAGTATCGATGCTAAAATAGAGAGCGTATTTATAAAATTTTCGCGGTAGAGAGGTTTTATTTTCCTTCATTTGCTAAAGTGAGCGATGATATTTTAAAAGTATATGTGGTTTGTGTTACTCGTATTATATGTGTTATATGAGTGGAAATATTCTTGTTTGGTCAGAGCGATAGCAAGAAAATAAATTGTGAGGCTATCGTATTTGTAGTTCCAGAGTGGAGCTAGTATCTCTATAATATCTCACCTGGATACGGGATTGAGACTTTATAGAGATGGTTTAAGGTATGCAAGAAATTTTCATTATATTTTTTGTTTGTTTTGTTTTATTTGATGTTTGTTTGTTTTGTTTGTGTTTGTTGTTGCCTTATCTCCACGACCAACAAAGTTAAGTAGTAGTGTATCAGAGGGGTTCTTTGTTTGGATTTCTCTTGCGAGACGCTCCACGCATGAACCTTAACGACGTTGGAAGTGGAGAGATGCTACTTTATGTTAAGACGTTGGTTTTGAGGGTTTTAGCCGAGAATCATGTGATTGAGTGATTAAAGGGATAATAAAATGTTAATGTGTGGTATAGAAGCACTGTAAATAGTTCTCTTACCTAATAGATGTGGGCGAGACAAAGATAAGAAAGTCGGATTGAGACTTATAGTTATGCCTTGATGAGAAGGCCATTTAAGAGGATGTATATATATATATATTGGGATAAAGCATTAGTAACACCTTACAGAAAGTAAGCGCCCTATTAGTTAAATTTTCATTTCACCAAAATGGTAGGACATAGAAGTAGAAGCGCATTAGTAGGGTTACGAGTTAGAATTTTAGCAGTCCCGATCATGTGCCTTAGGCAGTTATATCTTGATCACAGACGATGCAAGGTAGTAGTGTAACGGGAGGGTTCCTTGTTTGGATTTTGCTTTACGAGACGTCCCATGCATGAAACCGAGAGAATGTCGGAAATTGAGAAGGATCTTGGGCACTAGGGATATAATTAGTATAACACTTATACGACTTGAATATGAAATATATTGACCTTAGGATTATTAGGACGTAAGGCCCTTGGGGCATGTGACACTGTTTTAGGAAGGCTGTAAGGAGTTGACCACGAGTAGGTTTGTGGGTTAACTCTAAGAAGGATTAGGTCCCCATAAATAAGAAGTATGGAATCTTAAGAAATTCGGGACACTAGGCCAAAAAGAATATGAGGCCCCTCTTAGAAAGAGCGTTACGTCGGTAACCTAGCTTTCGGGGAGTCAAAGGATGAGCTGACTTTTACTCCTGCACTAACGTTGTCAAGATCGAGAGTGGATTTCTCGGTATTAACGAACGAGTCTCTACCAGGAATGGGAAGTATTAATACTGGAGCATGGAACCATTGTTTATGCGTCTCACAAACTTAAACCCCGTGAGAAATATTATCCCACGCTTGAATTAAAGTTCATAGCGGTAGTATTCGCCTTAAAGAAATAAAGGCACTACTTCCTGGGCAGGAAATTTAGTCTTTTCACGAACCACGAGTTGTTGTAATATGTTGTTGGGGGTGACAGAGTCAGTGTTTGAAGTTCGTAAAAGACTATCAATTAGATATTCATTATCACCAAGGGAACTCGAATGGGGTAGCGGATGCGCCGAGTAGAAAAACCATGGGGGAGACTAACGAAGGCATGGAGAGCCAAGCGGAACGAGCTTAACCAAGGGGACGCTATAGCAAGAGCATTCATGTCCGTGATTGACCATTTCACCTACCAGTGTGAAGATAGTAGTGGTAGAATGAGGAAGGGTATATCCATGGACATTCTCATTGAATTGCCAACATCGCAACGGTCATGACCCTATTTGAGTAATTATTGATCATTTGACCAAATCGCTGCTTTTCCAACTAATATGGGTGGACTATTTACAGAGGAGTACGCCTAGCTCTTTATGTTGGAGTTATGGAGCTGTATAAGGTGCCTATCAAAATAGTGTTGGACCGAGACTAGATTTTCATGTAAAAGTTTTGGTAAAGTTTCCAGGAAGTAATAAGAACCGAATTGAAGTTGGGTACAACCTACCACCCATAAGTGGATGAACAAACGGAGAGAGTTAACCAAATGTCAGAAGCCATACCTCAAATGGGTATGTTTGGCTTAAAGGAAGGATGGGGGAAGTAGCTTTTATGAATCAAATTTTCATACAATAATTTGGATTGTTTCTCTATAAGTATGGCACCGTATATGGCCTTGTGTTGTCGGCTGAGTAGTTTGCCTGCTCGTTGGGTCGAAATGACACACAATAAATTCTTTGGACTTGGAATGGTTCAGGAATACTTCTTTGGTGATTAAGTTCATTGAGACGCATACTTTGAAGGACTACGCCGACTCGAATAGAGGTCATGTAATATTAGAGGTAGGGGATCAAGTTTTAGTGCAGTTATTCCCTAGGAAGGGTATAACGTGATTCAGGAAGAAAGGCAACTTGTGCCGAGTTATGTAGGCATTTTCTTCCGTCGTAGAAAGGTAGGATCGATGATTCATGCGGAACAACCGGATGCTATTTTAGAGCACGAGGAGTGTAGGCTAAAATCGAAAGTGATGACCTTAGTCCAAGTCTAATAGGGATGCCACACGGTCGAGGAATTTGATAGGGATGAAAGAGTGATATTTTAGAAAAGTACACCCTTGATCTTGTTATATGGTACAAGGGAATTTTGAGGTCAAAATTCCCTTGTAAGGGGGGGGGGGGGGGGGGGGGAGTATGTAACAACCCAGACTCTTGTGTGATTATTTTATATTAAATTACCTGATGGGTTAAAAATATAAAATGGAGAAAGTTAGAGTAAATATTATTTTAAGTGAGTTAAGAGATAATATTTACCAAGTTTTGCCTATTTACTGTTATGTGGATGTAAATAGCAGTATGATGTGCTTTATTGCATCGTTGTGCTTTAAGCGACGGTTATGACTTATATTCAAAATTGAGCATTATTAATGAATTAAAATGACGTTGGAACATAAAATATTACACGATACTCCAGATGCCAATTTAGAGGGTACGGTTAGTTTTGAAATAGTCGAGATAGTCAAAATAAATGCCAAGTTGTATTTTTGAGTTCCGGGCACTTTTGACAGGTTATGACTCAATTGTGTAGTTACGAGTCATTTTAATGGGGTATCAACATATAAAATAGGGGAATTAATGTTTATTGCCCGTTTAAGTCTTCCAACCCCTTTTATTTTTTTCACATTCTTATGTTTTACACTTAGAGAGAGAGAGAGAAGAGAGAACTTGGGAGAAATGGAGAAATGAGAGAGAAATTGAAGATTGGAGCTGAAAATCGTTGCTACAGGAAGAGAATTCGAGCCTATAAACTTGAGGCAAGTTTCTTACTTGCTAGTGTATGATTTAATGTGATAAATTTCATGTATAGTTAGGTTTTTGAGATTTAAATCATTTATGAATTTTGGGGATTTTTGGTGTTTAAACCCTTGATCTTGTACTTTTATTTGTTTTGAGTTGGGAATACTAGTTAATAGTTGTGTAGAAATGATTTGGTAAAATATTAGTTGTTGGGGTTGAAGGTTTGGGTTTTTGGGATTTTAGGGTTTATACAACCCGTAGTCCATTTTTGGGCAAATCGAACAGAGTGAATCGATTCGCCCCCCCTTGCGAATCGATTCGCTATAGTTGGGGGATACATGTCTGGGAAACCGAATTGATTCAGACTGAGACATTAGGTTAATTTTCTTAGCCTAATCGATTCGTTTTTGGGAGAATCGATTCGCAGTCAAAGGTGAATCGATTCGGCCCTAGGCGAATCGATTCAGAAACCCTGTTTTTGTGAGATTTTTCTAGATTTTTTTTTTGTCCTTTTCTTTTAGGTTCAAGGCTTAGGAACCTTCTCTTGGGAAGTAATAAAGAGTTTTAGAGGTTTGTATTGAGTAGATAAATATCCTAGGATAATATGGGGGTAATTGGGCTTATCTCAAGGTTTAGTGTATAGAGGTTAATGTTTCGTTTGATATAAGAAGTTAACCTAGAATTAATAGAAGGTAGAATGATAAGGCTGGGAACTTTTGGGAGACTAGTATTGTGGGAAATTACCTTTGATAAACTATGGTATTACTTTGGACTCTTGGAGACTAGTGTGAGGATAATCTCACCTAAGGTCCTAGGTTATTAATATAATATGACTTCAAGAATAAGAAATGCATATTTTAAAATTGGTACTTAATTGTTAAGTATAAATGGTTTTGAGAATGTAAAAAGTGAATATTTTCAAATGAGAATAATTTTTAAATGATAATTTACATATGCACACCTCTCTAAATCTCTATCATAAGGGAAGTTACGTGCATGAGGTGAAGTCCCCTGGCTAGTTAATGCAGGGTGAATTTAGTCCTTGGCCATTGGACCGGTTATTATATTATGTGATTATTTTGGGAAGTGAGGTAATTCCAGGTGTGGTTATGACTCACTGTCGCAGGTATATGACCGCTTCCTGACCTCTCGCGTGGTAGGATGCCATTTAGGGGCGCATCCAGTGGAGAAACTCGGAAGGACGGTCTTAGAATCGTTATATGATATGAAATATAAATATTCATAATAATGTAGGACATTATTGATTTTAAAGCAATTTAAGAAATAAATTTTCTTTAAATACATTTCCTGGAGAGAAAAAGGGAAATGGGAAGTTATGAGAAGTGAATTTAAATTAGTGGAACATTTTGTGAAATAAATTGCTATATATAGTTTTCCTAAAGAGAAAATGGAAATGTGCATTCAAGTTGTGTAAAATGGAAATGAGATCTTAATAAAGTGAAACTTAGATATCTCTCTCATGCGTATATAAACATGGTATAGTGTCATTGATATTTCGCTTGGTTGTTTTTAGATTAAGAGGTGAGGATTTCTATCATATTTGTGAGATCGAGTTAAGTTCATCATGATGATTAGATATTCATAACTATCATGCATTTTATTCACATGGTGATCATATCAAATCGGGCCCTGACCCGTCTATATCTCTTTGTTTTGCATGAATTCCTTGTTCGTCCAGGTGCTCCTCCGCAAGGACGCCCGTATTGACCTCTCCATTCCTGTTGTCCTGGAGCTATAGCATTTTGCGGATGTTGTAGGATATTCGATATAGATGCTTCCATCTTTTGTACTCTAGCTATGTTTAGTTTACTTATTCGGGCTTGTTGCCCCTGCTTTGTACTCATTTATTATAATGTGATATTTAATTGTAATACTCGGTGTAACCTGGTTGTATTAGTCTGTTGACCGATAGCCTATTCGGTTATTACTTTATGCATTTTGTTATATTATTACACGTTGATTTTTGGTATCCACCTTCTTTTCAAATTGGGTTGTCTAAATGCTTTTCTTTTATCTTACAAAATTAAATTTGACAGTCCATTTCTAAAATAATTGGTGGTTATCTCGTATTATTATTTTACGACAGTGATGCTAAGAATGGACAATCTATGATTCCTGTGATTATTGGAATATCGGGCTGGCCACCTCTTATTTTAATAGAGGGGTTGTCACATCACCGAATCAATGACATTATTATATACCAATAATCGATCTTCATTTAATCTCGCATGCAGTATTTGGTGTTTTGAAGAAGATTCAGGAATATTGTACAATGTCTCCTCACGAATCAATCAATTTCCCGTATTCTTAACAACGAAGCATCAGGAAGTGGGAGTGGGGGAAAATCTTTTAAACTTCTATCGTTATGACGCATGATTTGTTCAATTTCATAAAGGTCATAATTTTGGACCTGAGAATCTATTAAGACCAATTATGGGAATTTAAATTTTTTCCTTTGTACGTATAGAACATCTTCAGAAAGAATATGCCAATTTTTTTCCAAAGCTCTAATAGATCAACTACCTCACAAAAAATGAGCATTATAACAAATAATTCCCGAAGTTGATTGCCAGACGACCAGTTTGAAGCATGAGACAGTGCATCGTGCCATTCTTTGTCTCCATCTAATATACCTAATGCGTAACATGCTGCCTTGAAGGTCGGATACATAACACCATTTATTGTTCTGATTTCTTCATAATTTCGAGGTCCGCGTACAATGTTAAGTAGCATTCGCAAGTAAAATCTCTCCCTGGAGGCTGGATGTGCATAAACGATCCTACCTATACAATCTTGTCTTTTTTCTTCTTTTCCACTGTTTAAATTGCGCTTGCCATACCAGTTTTGTCAAAAAATTCAGCATATGTAAGTTGATGTGCATCTGGATTTTCAGAATTCATTCTCATCCATTGAGTGAACATGGTTTTTTATCCATCGATTCTGTTTACAACATTGTCTAATCTTTCAAAATCCCTAAATGTTACATGCTTCTCATCAGGTAAGTGGAACGTTAATCTCTCAACTGCTACGCTATGGTGTTGGATATAAAAATTAAATATACTTCGAGTGAACTCATAGGTAGATATGTAGCGACAGTAAAGAAATGATCTGATCTCATCAATAGGTATTAAATCATCCCTACTTGTTTGGTCATTGCGAACATCATTTTCTTGTAGTAGAACCCTTGCTTTGTCATCTCCCTTATTGACATACTTAAAGAGATACTTAATAGCTCCAGATTTAGTACAAAGCTTAACATTAATATGTGCATCGTATGTAACAATCAAGTCCTTATTATGAGGTACAACAAATCTATTGTTGATTTTAAAACCATTTTTCTCAACAACAACCCCATCATCTATCCTTCTGTAAATAGGGAAACCTTTTTCATCAAAAGAGGTCTCATTTGCGAATATTTTAGTAAATATTTTGGAACAAATTCCTTTTGACATACACGGTGAGTTGCGATTTGCTTCACCACAGGGGACGTGCATTATATATTGTGAGATAGACATGATTATCTTTCCCATTTGGTAATTCGACTGAAATAATTGCATCTACTTGGGCCGATGTTCAAGGTTTATCGTCAGGATGTAGGAATAATAGGATATGAACATTAGGTAAACCTCTTTTTTGAAATCCAATTGTGTAAATGGCTTTGACAAAAACAATATATATGAAGTTAGATTATATTATAAGTGTGTAAGTAAAAAAAGTTCAACTCAATGTACGTATCCGCTAAGACAGTGCCAAATCTCTTTCCCTCTTTTATATCTTTCATAAAATGATCAAGATTTATTTTGAAACATCTTACGATAATGTCTGACCGTTCATCAGGTTATTGGCCAGGAATTAGGGAAAGGAAATTGTTAATTTCTGACCACCCGGTGTTGGCGGTGAAGGTGATGAATAGGTCTGGGTTACCAAACCATCTACAAATTGGCATATCATCCTGAAATCTTTAAGCCATGTATCTTGGTCCGCCTGTGAAAGTAGAGGGGAGAACAATCCGTTTACCAATGGATGCATGCATTGTGTCGCCTCTTAAGACCGCATCATTAAGTCCTTTGTAAAGCTCTGAGCGCAATTGAGATTGATTAAGGCGTATCCATCGCAACATCTCTTCCTCTATACATGTGTATGCATCCATAATGTATTGTTGAAATAGACGCCCAAAACGGTGTAGCGCTTTATATCATTTGATCTTTGATGTAGCTTGTACGAATAAAACTCCCGCATCGTTACACATTTCCTCTCCATATGTCGATGACCTGCATTACTTACATAACGAATGTCTATGTGATATCCATCTTCACCGTATGGAAAAATAATTGGATATTATCGCCATAAAGGAGGGATGTAGCTTTCTTATACGTTTCAATCCGGCACACTTAAGATGAATGACAATATTACGCATGTAATTAGTATCGGATATGTTCCCAAATATTAACCTGGAAATCTCAGAGGCTTGCGGTAAATTGTAAATGGGGGGAATAGAACGTCTTTTACCCAACAACCTTAAGCGAATGAAAGCAAAATCAGATTGTCTAAAATGATCACGGGCCATTCTAAACACTTTTGCCAATTCATTGCTTTGATCAAACATTTTTATAAGTCAAACTATAATGAGGGGATCAATGTTATCGAGACTATTTGATGATCGTACAAATGATATATGGTTAGATACCTCGGATTCAGTGTCGTAGATGTATAGTTGGGCAAATTTTGGACGCTCTCCATCAATCGGTAGTAAAGACCCAATCTTGTGATGACTTTATCCACTTATTCGATATACGTATGGTCCACGTCCATTACTGTAATTGTTGTCTACTTTCCCTCCTATGGACATGAATACAAACATAGAGTTGTATGCACAGATGTAAGTCCTAATTTGGTAGAGTACACACCTCCGTTATATGATAGCAAATCCATAAGGAACGTAGGCGACTCCTTGGTCAATGGGAGTTGAATTTTTCCATCTTGACAGTAAAGTGAGAATTTAGGAAAGGATGGTTGCTTATTTTTTCCAGTGCGTTCTTCGTACCACATAATAGCGGAACAAAATCTACATTATTTCGAAGGAGGTCCTAACGTCCAAGTAATGGAAATCATACCTATAATGTATTAGCCAAAGGAATGATTTTTTTAATATTTTAAACGATGTATCATTCGAACTTATAAATTTTGTTGTTTCAACAGTCTTATTGTTATTGGATGTTGTGGATGGTTGACGTATACGGAGGCCATTAGAACTACATCGTTGTGGATTACCTATTGTAACACATAGAATTTGTTATTATATAAAATCTTAATCTTCATTAAAACTTATAAGGATTATACGTTACAAATAATGTATTTTATATACTCTTACTCTTCTTCCGTGCGGTTGGTGGACGAATATTATGAAGGGCAGTAGATGTAGATCTTTTATGTTTTCCTGTGGTAACTAACAAAATCATTTATTACATACATATACATATTATTAGAATGAAGTATAATTTTTTTTAAGATGGTGAGTTGGTGTATGAATATTGAAAATCATACCGACGAAATTTGTTCTTTTATTGATCACGGGTAAACTAATTGAAACAGACGAGGAATTAGCTTTTACCATGGCAAGCGTTACCCACTCTAACGTGTATCCACAATAAACACCTACAGGTGTATAAACTTCACACTTTTCTATTTAAGTATTAGTGGTAATAGAACCATCAATGTTGACATTTGATATTGAAGAAATGCACTTCATATGTGTTCTCATCATTGGGGATTCGATAACAGTTAATCTAGTATGTGAGTATGTTGATCGTACAGTTAAGCTAAAATGATATGTAGTAGAAGAAGTATTTATGGGGAACGTTTCTTGCTTGATCATATGGGGAATGACGCCAGAGGCGCCTATGAAATCTAGCAACTCTACATCTTTCTCTAGATTCCATCTATACATAAGATGTAGATAAATTTAACGACATTATTAAAATTAAAATTAAAATTAAAATTAAAATTAAAATTAAAATTAAAATTAAAATTAAAATTAAAATTAATAAACATTTAACATTTCCGGAATAAAATTTTTTAGTGATTTTTTGTCAATAAAAATTATTACATGTTTGATGTACATGAATATAATAAATCAATCACGTAAGTAAGTTTCCCACTCACATAAATGAAAAGCATCGCAACCATAACAACATAAATAAAACAGGATAAAACAATGTAATCTCACTCACATAAATGAAAAGCATCGCAACCATAATAATATAAATAAAACAGGATAAGACAATGTAATGGAAAAACATATCATATTATTAAATAAATGTGTAATACATTTATTGAGTAACAAAACATAGTACGATTATGACGTCTTTCTCCACAAAGTTTATTTCTAATGTCAACAGATGGATCCAAAATCTAAATAGCAATTTAACAAGATGATGATTATTTAGATGGATCCTCTTCGTAGGAATGATATAATATTGGACTGGCAAATGGTTGGTTGTAATCGACATATTAAGAATTTAGAACATGATTGAAGGAATAATTAGAGTTTGAAGCATCCATGATCGGCTCTTCATCTTCTGAGACAATAACGTGAATAACATCAGTTTCATCCTCAGAATTGGGGTGCAGATTGATGAAAGTTGGGGGAGTAGGATGATCAACTTCAAGCATCGCATTAGTTGAGGACTGAAGATGATTTAATAGGGAATGACGAATATTTGATTTTTCTTTCTCAACGTTTAGATAATTGGCGACATTTCCTTCATTAGTCAATGTTTTCATCACAGAACTACTCTCTAAGGCCTTAAGTGCAGAAGAAACTTTTTCCAACTTTGATATTTTGGCCTTCCTTTTTTATTGAAAGATGGCTGACTCAAAAATGCGAGATTGGTGACATGAGTAAATCTTTTGGCCCAAGGGCTTGGGTTGTCGACATCAATAATTTCTCTCCTTGAGAACATTATGTCAGACTTCAGAAGATGTTCACGTTTGGAACGAACCATAGTGATCCTAAATAATTATTTAAAACGGTAAACATAAGTTAGATTAATACAATTATGATATAGAAAAAAATGTAACTTTTGGTGATGTATATCAATAGAGGGAATTATGAAAAAGGAGGAGACGGGATATAAATATATTGTTTATTCCTAAATTTCTACAATTTTTATTAGACAAATGGAGCATAAATGTTTACACATTACTATTTAATAAAAAAATATTGGTAATGTTAAAACGTATAAATTGTATCATTTCTTATGAAAAGTGAATAGATAAAATGATTATTTAAACGATAAAAATAAGTTAGATCAATATAATTATGATATAGAATAAATGTAAGTTTTGGGGATGTATATCAATAGAGGGAATTACGAAAAAGGAGGAAATGGGGTATGGATATATTCTTTATTCCTAAATTTCTACAATTTTGATGAGACAAATGGGGCATACATGTTTACACATTACTATTTTAATAAAAAAAACTGGTAATGTTAAAACATATAAATTCTAGCATTTTTTTTATGAAAAATGGATAGATAATCATTTTTAGCAGAGGATTGAACTTTGGGTTTTAAGTTGGCGGGATAATATTCTTGATACAAAGCCGATGGTCGAATAATATTCTCAATCGTAATGGGATCACAGTCCAAAATACACAACAATAAAAACATAAGAACATAAAAAAAAATTGACTTTAACATGTAAAAGTTCAATTAGACACGTTTTCAGAAATTTATGCAAACGAGTATCAATTTTAAACGTTCTTAGGAATTTATGCAAACCACAGTACAAAATAAACAACAAATAATTAATTCTCAACCGTAATGGGATCATAGTCTAGAATAAACAGCAACAAAAATTAGAATATAACTAGGTGTAAACCCGCGCTATGCGCGAGCTAGATGATTTTGATAGTCGGTACGCCCCTAAAGTGTATTATTTGAGTTACCAACAATCATAAAAACTCTCCATACACCTAAAGTGTATACTTTGAGTTGCTAGCAATCATAAAAAATGTTCATAAATAGCAATCAACAGACATAAAAATAGTACACTCACACAAAGTGAAAACACATACCCATAACAAATCATAAAAGATCATAACAGATTCTTTGAAAAAACCTACTAACAACATATCAGATTACTTAAACTAATATGAATATTTGCAGATATTTTTTGACATAAAAAATTAAGTATATACCTTGGTTAGGTGTAGAGTTCTGCTTGATTATTCACTTATGGGGTGCGGAACCTATGGTACGTAGTTGCTCATTTATTTGGGGTGGGGGCTATCCATAATTATGGAGAAAAATTACTAATAGCAGGGAGGGTGAATTAAGGTCATTTTAAATAGTGGTGAAACTAAGTGTTTCATCCAGTTATACTCCATATATTTTAGGCACTTTAATTGTAAATTAAATGGGTTAAAAATAACATGTAGAATTAATTTTTGGTCTACTACAAAAATCTGGATTATGCAACCCAAAATTGCGACATAAATTCGTGGAAAACTTTCTTCTATTGGAATTGAGCAACCTATGAAAGATTTTGTCTCGTCAAAAAGTGTGATAGTTGCTCTTTCGTACTCGTCTTAGAATTCCAGTAAGAGTAAATAATTTTTGTAATGTTGAGGTATCAGATCCAACATTTAATGGAAATTTAGCCAGACACTGAAACTTTTTACTACGCAACTGCAAACCTTCCACTACGTAACAACAAACTAATGTTGTGTTCACTATATCCATTGGTATCATCTTCTATCTCTCATCTCTATCTTAAGTCAACTAACTTTGCATGTCTCACCGTTTCCATATATATCCTTCTTACACAATCCCTTTCATAAATTTATCTAAAAAAATTGATAGAGTAACCAATTAAATCATAAATATCCAAGGGTTTATAAAAAAATATTCTAAATATGATTATTGTGAAAGGGGACTAACATAAATTTAAAACGGAACCATTAGGTCTTATTACTTTAATTCATGAATTATTAATGTATACTTAAAAGAAACGATAACAAAACCCAAATGAAAAAATGTTTTCCATTTTATCATAAAATGTATCTTGGTGTAAAAGAAATATAGGAGGACAATTTCATGTGGTCCATTCTAAAGAAGGGTGTGAACATATTACTGTGTTTTACCTCTCGGCGGGTCAAACAAAAGGCATTCGATTATCTAAAACTTTTATACTTGTATAACTTTTTTATCTTGCAATTTTTGTTGCGTACGTGTCTATATTTTGGTAAACATAACCTTTGTACAACAGTTCTACGAACATCAGATGAAAACTATAAATAATAAAAATAACATATATAAACAGAGGCTGAATAAAAAAATTAGTTGTGCACGTGAATATCCGGAGTCCTCAATTTCTTCAAAATTCTGCTTCCCTCATTGAGCGATAGCAACCAACCAAGCTTCATGACAGAATTGTCCGAAGTGGGGTTTCTCTTCAAGCTGCAGCACATAGGAAACTTTTTTTATTTAATTATATTTACAAACATTAAGTTGCTTCTACCCCCTGAGAATACAACTGATACATTAGCTTACTTATGCTTTATGTGGACAATATAACAATTCTATTTAATTATGAAGATGTGGAAAAAAGTATAAACAAAGTAGTTGTTTTCTTCATCAAAACATAATACATATATTTAATGTACAAAATAGAAGAAACAAAAAACAAAGAGGCTATTAACAATTATAAAAAAATGGAGCTTCAAATATCTATGATGATATACCTCAATAAATTTGGCACTACGCAATGGAGATGGTCTCGGTTGCTTTTTTGTAATTGAGTGATTATATCTATTCCCAACTTCCTTTGCCATCTTTTTTATTTTCCTTTTCAGTTTCTGAACCCAAAATAAAACATAACCATCAAATAAAAATCCACAAAGAAAAAAATTTGGAAAGACAACCACAAAATGCAACCAAGAAATTACCTTAATCAAATCAAAATATAAAACAAAAGGGTCAAAGGTTTGTTATTAATTTAAAAAATAAAATAAATTTCCAATCACCTGAGTCAAATTGAGAATCTGGAATGGAAAAGATATAGAATGTAGCAATGAGGGTCTTAGAGGAACAACAGAAATTAAGATCAGTTATGGAGTTTCTTGAACAATATTTTCAATTAAAATAAGAAACAGAAAAATAGACCAAGAAAAAGGCAAAGGAAAGATAAAAATCCTTTAAAACTAACGCACATATCCGTGTAAGAATGAACGAAGAGCTGCTATATATGCAGAAAAAAGGCCAAGACATGATAGAGGAACATAGAGCTCCTTGAGGATGTAGTGTCACATGAATCGACCTTTGATGAGAATGAGAGAAGAGGAAACAACTGCTTGTGTTTATAATTTATATAGATGAAGATTGTTGTGAACGGTCATGCAGCGAATTTGAAGAGCCGTCTTGGGAAGATCAGGACAGATACTAAAATTTTGAGCCGTCTTGGAATATCAACAAAAATGAATAGAATTATTAAGGCTGACACGTGGATATATTGTGTGCCACGTGGATAGGCTAATTGCAAAGACTAATAAACGCCTTGTTTTGCATTTTATGGTAGTAAGAGATAAAAAAATTGCCTTTTAACATGTAAAAGTTCAATTAAAGACGCTTTCAGAAATTTATGCAAACGGGTATCAATTTTAAACGCTCTCAGAAATTTATGCAAACCACGGTACAAAATAAACAACAACAAAACATTAATTCTTAAACGTCATGGGATGATGGCCAAAAATACACAGAAATAAAAAATTACGAATATAATTTTTTTTTTCCTTGGAACATGTAAAAGTTCAATTATAGATGTTTTGAGAAAATTATGGAATGAATAAAACAGAGAGTACCTTAAAACGGAGAGCTCGAAATGGGAATTGAAACACATCCTGGAAAATAAAGTTATGAAACTCAGGCAACACGAATATGGGAAAAAAATAAACGACCAGGAGAAATAAAAGTAAAGATGAAAACTATAAGTAAGTAGATTAAGTACTGCTGAGAAAATGGAATTGGGATCATGTCTTTGGTAATAAAAAATGGAGTTTATATAAAACCGTTAGAGGAGGTGAAAAGGGTAATGAATTGATAGAAATTGGAAAGCTATTGGACTTTAGGGCTTTGCCTTTACGAAGGGAAGAGGAAGACTAACACGTTTGAGGGCCGGAGAATTGGGAAGAGCAAATGGGTATATTAATCGTTAGTCCGTTTGAAAAGCCAACGCAGGTTTGTTAAGAGAAGAAATGAACGAATGAAGTTGGGGATAGTAAAGATAGTGGTCACGTGTCACATTCTCTTGATGTTAGACTATTATTTTATATATATATATATATATATATATATATATATATATATATATATATAGATCATATATATTAGATAAGTATAAGAACATATGTTTGAGAATAAATCTTCTAATGAATCTCTTCCTTATAAATATCATATAGGCAACATTTTAGTTACTTTCTTCAATAATATGTAAATTTAATATGGAATTTTTCTGGCATTGTGCACAAACATATTAATTTGACATAACCACATTCCGACTTAGACAACCAACCATCAGAACGTTCTAAATGAAAAATAACTCAAAAGCATATATAATTAAAATAAAAAAATTATGCATTAAGATTGTTAAATTAAATTACATATGCCTTTGCGTTTTACCAAACGAAAATACAAAATAAATTATTTAGGAGTAATGTAAAATCAACTAAATCCACCCTGGTTGCTCCAATGATAAGGGGATGACTTGTTAGGCCAAAGCTCTAGAGTTTGAAACTCACCAACGGATACCAAATAATAAGCGAGTCGTGTGTTGGTGTAGTTCTAGCACATCGCCCCCTGTTTAGCTCGCATGGGGGAGTATAAATGACTCTCGTGTGTAGGTTTAGGGTTATACAAAAATAATTAATAGAAAACTTACAAATGAAGAAGATGAATAGATTAAGTCGAACATTAAACGCTCTCTCCTTAATACATAATTCGCCCCCACTAATGGTACTTGTAGTTAAAATCAAGGGGCATCTGCCTTCCAAGATTAAATGATCTTTGACACGTGCAAAAAGAACTTCAATGCACATGTCCCACAAATTAATTGTGTTTGATAATTGTTTCTACTTGATTCCGAATGGAATGTATTGAAAATATATTTTTTTTGTCTCTCCAAATGCATAAACAAGTCTTGTATTTATAGAAAAAATGTATTGTTTTATAAAAATATATGTCTTTATGTAAACAATTATTTTACAGACATATTTCACAAACAGTCACAATGGTGACATTGGCGACGGTTCCGAAAATCAGTCGTGAATTATAGCGAACAATCATAACTTTTATCAATAATTTAGAAACTCGTCCAAGAAAATTAATAAAATTCCCAATAAATTTTAATAAAAAAAGCCACTTTGAGACCAAATTTCTCATTCATTATTTGTCCACTTTTAACAAATGAATATACCACATGACTTATCTCACTACAAGGAATACATACGTAATTTGTGCCCCCATGTTTGATGTGTGGATCTCACTTTTATGATGCTCAAAGTTGGCCATAATATTAATTTGTGTAAAAACACAATATTTTCCTACAATAGATGAATAAAAGAGTCAAAGACAGGGCTTTGGGTTTACATGGGATGAGAATAATGTTTCAAAAAGTGTATTGCAAAAATATAAAGTAAATTGATGGTTTTGGGGTGACTTGTGAAATAAGTGAATGCAAACAAAAACTAACTTATCTAAATTTGTCTTTCTACTCTCAAGTTCAAGAAACCCAACCTAATTTAATTCCATACAACCATAAAGAGCCTTTTATTTTATTCTTGTGTTTAAAAGATGTAGTCATAAGATTTATGGGTCCATATACATTGACACAAAAAAATTGGACACATTTTTTAGACACTCTGACGTATCGCATTTGAATCGGCTCATGTCTAGGTTCCACATGGCTCCCACTGGCATGGACCACATACACGAACCAATAAAAATACGACATATCAGTGTGTCTATAAAATGTGTCCAATTTTGTATCACCCTAGAATTATCCAAGATTTGTATATGTTAAAGAAGAGTAAACCAAATGTAAATGGTTTTACTAGAGTAGTCTTTGAGCTATTCGACGCACAAACTCAATATATGAGTTGTTAATCGAGCAGTGGAGGTGAACTGGGTCTGACTTAACTTTATTTTATTTTATGATCCCGGTGTGGAAGCAATCTCTAGCGATACTTTTATGACTCAGATAATATTTAAAAGGTTGCCAACGCTCTAGGTCTTTTGGTTTTAGACCAAAGAGCTCTATGGATCTTGTAAACTTATGTTGTTTAATGAAGACTTATTTACTTTCATATGTTGATGTTTATTATAAGAATAATGCTTTGAGTCCCAAATAACTCCCCAAAATCTCCCCCAAATCCTATGTGGACGCCACGTCATTCTTTCACTTACCTGTCATCTATTGCCATGTGATGGGGGTCCCGCCAGGGCACAAAGCACAAGTCATTTTGGGAGAGATTTTGAGAAATTATTTGGGACTCATAGAATTACTCTTATTATAATTCCTAGGTTTTAAAACCAAGGAGGAAAAACTGTAACTTTACCTTAAAACTTCAAAATACACTCATACTTACACTCCCACCCACTTAATACCCTCTCTCCTATTTCACTTTTCAAACCTTCTCACCCCTCATTTCTATCTCTTCCTCCGTTCTTAAAAAAAGATGAAGAACTCTCTTTTCTCTCTAAACCACCCAGCTCCCTCTCTATTTTCTCTCATAGATCTCCTCATTTCTCACTCAAGAAGGCAATATTTTATATATTCACGATATAAACCTTTATAGTTGCGAATGTTATTTTTTGTGTTATTTTTTATTTTAGGTTTGTAACTTGTTACTTATTTTATTTTACTAAATACTTAATTTACTTGGATTGGGTGATATGGCATATTGATAGTAACTTTGATTACATGGGTTAATTTGTTTTTGTATAGGGTTCAAATAATTTGTTGTTATTTATTTTAGGTTAGGTTTTGAATTAATTTGTTGTTATTTATTTTAGGAGTTTGATATATTTAATGGTTTGAGTAATTTTAGGGTTTCATATATTTAATGATTTGAGTTATAAATTGTTGTTATACTAGCATGTAACCCGCGCGATGCGCGGGCTTATTATAATATTTTATAAAAATAATCAAGTTTAAATTTTTTTGTATACTAAGTCTATTTACCGAGAAAAAGAAATTAAAATTTTAGCTATATAATGGTATAGAATTTTTTTTAATAATATAATAAATAAGAACAAATATCCATTTTATCTCGAGCTATTCATGTATACATGGATAAAGGGAGAATGTAGAAAGAAAGGTCTACATAGTTACCACGCAAGCCCGAAGTACCAATCAAAATGAAAATACAAACCTAAATACATACTTCTTCAACAATGAAATAAAGCCTAAGTTCCTGTCATGTTTGCACCCTACATATATAACTCAATTAGAAAGTACAAAGAAAAGGAAATACCTCTTGATGATTCTCATTCTCATTTAGCTTTATTGAAGCAATAAATATGTTTATACATAAACAAAAACAAAATACCAAACAAAGACATAGGAAGTTAACATCCTCAATGATCAAGAGTAAAAGTAAATTATGTAAAATGAAATACACGGTAATCAAGGGTCAGAAAAAATATGATTAGAGCCTTTGGCACCTAAGGTATCTAAAATGCAGATGATCTTTAGATACTAGGTAGTGCTTGTAGAGAACTACTCGAAGCATGAAACTTATCAATTATAAATTGTACAAGCCAAAGAAAAAATGGGAAAAGTAAATTTTAAATAGGAAGAATGAACATGAATATGAGAAGTGGAAAATAGAAAAAAAGAACATGAATATCCAAGATTTTAATTATGATTCTTCAAGTGTTGTTAAAAATGAACATGACTGTTATCCTTGGTAAAATAGTATTTAAAACATATGCAACAATGAAAGTTCCAAAATGAATTCCACATAAGGATTTACATGGATTGATGGGACTATATGGCTGAAATCGTCAAGGAGATGGAATATTGAGAACATAAGTGCTTCAACCACTGTTGTGCTAGAAAAGGGGGAGATATGTCCTGTGAAAGAATCTAGGCCCTTATGATTTTTTGACTAAAAGGGATATGGATTCACATATATATAGTCATGTATAAAACTGAATACTTTTTTTGGATGGAGAACTGAATAGTTTTATTCGGAACTTTTCATATATTGAAAAACTAATCAATAGAATTGAATGGAGAAGTAATGTATTTATTGTGACAACCCGCATATCCGAAATAAGAGGTGGCCAGCCCGATACCTCAACATAACGGAATCATGGATGGAAATCATTCTCAGCATCAACATCAAATATAAAGAGTATATAGGAAAATCACCCAATAATTCAGAAAACGGGTTGCCAATTTTTTTTAATTTAATTTAGTTTAATGGCAAGTAAAAGAAAACACTTTAAATAACCCAAATCTGAATAGAAAGTGGAATTCCAAAAGAGCTGATATATGTTACATCCTTAACAACGATACAATAAAGGACCGAATATTATGTCGATCAACAGTTATATACAACGTATCACAACAGTTTAATAAATTACATAATACATTCATAAACAGTTACAAAGTTTGGGCAACACGCCCGAGTGAAAGACCCGATCATATCTAGAATACAAAAATGAAGGCGTCTAACAAAACATCCTGTAATATCTGCAAAATCTTACAGCTCCTCGAAAGCATAAGAGTAGGAATATCAACACGGGCGCCCTTGCGGCGGAGCACCTGAGCGGATATAATAACATACACAACATGGAAAATGAACGGGTCAGGGCCCGGTTTTTATATGATACCAGATGAATAAGAAGCATGATAGATATTAACAGTTAATCATGAATGATGAAGATGAGAATCTAACAACCTAATCATGAAGCATAAATGAAAAGACAATTTAATAACTCATAGCTTTTATTAAATTATGCAAGGCAATATAATTAACCTCATTAATTAAAATCTCCATCATTATTTCTCATTTCATTTCAATTCTGATTCCTTAGAAGGAACATAATTACCATCATACATTTTGGTGGAAATATACATATCTCAAGTCCCACTTGAATTTAGAAAGGTTATATTCTTATACATATAACGATTTTAAGACCGTTCCTCCGAGTTTCCCCACTGGTCGCGCCCCTAAATGACTATCATCTTCCAGGGGCCTATCAAACAAGTCAGCCTGGGCACCTAACGCACGTCGGGAAGTGGCCATATGCCTGCGAGCGAGTCATAACCACACCCCGAATTACCTCACTAGCCTAGAATAAAACATATAACAACCCCGCATATGAACGAGGACTATAATCTCCCTGCATTCACTAGCCAGGGGACATCACCTCATGTGCGAGCTTCCCTTATGATAGCATTTAGAGAGGTGTGTTTAAGTAAATTAATATTTACCAATTTAATTCTTAATTTCATTTCCATTATTCATATTTGTTTCATTTTATCTGAAACCACAATCATTGAATATTCTCACTAATATTCATCTTTTTTTAAGTCCTGGATTAATCTCCAAGTAATCACAATAATGCTACAAGTCCCAAGGTCTTGTATACCTCTTTAGGGCCCCTAGAGTCTCCAAGTATGGGCCTACAATTCCAAGATATTTAACGGATTTCTAAAGAAAAGAAAAACCCAAGCCTCAATTTGTACACATCTGGAATAAGTCCCATTTAACCCAATCCTAATGTAGGGTAATGACTCAACTCAACTAAAACTCTAGGACTCTAAGTTTACTTCATTTAAGAAGGTTCCTAAGTCCCTATAAGAAGAATAGATCTAGAACGCAAACAAGGTTTGAGGGTGAAAAATAAGGGACCGGTCTTGAGACCGCGGTCAACCGCGTCTCAAAATTGTACCTAAAAAGAAAAGCAGAAAGCTCAGTTCGGAAGGGCCGATCAACCGGTCATAGGACCGCGGTCGACCGCACACAAAAAATTATGCATTTGTGGGAAAGCAGTGTGCCCACCCCCGAAGGCCCGATCGACCAGTCAGAGGACCGCGATCGACCAGTCATAGTATGAAGCCCTTATACTTTTGACTCACTTGAGTCTATATTGTATAAGTGCTCATCTAGTTTAGAAATTGTGACAAAATTGTGTCCTCCCTAGAATCTAAAGAACCTCAGAAGTTGGTTTGCTACTTCATCTCTCTATCTTGTTTTGATCAAGATCAAATTGACAACACTCACACATAGTAGAATTTATTTCTTGCATATCATACTGCATAATAATGTGTGAACATATGTTGAGTGTGTTTAAATCCCTAAGTTGGGATTTTAATAATTTTTTGGGATTTTTTAAACATTTTTTAAATAAGGTTTTATTCATTAAAACTTGATTTAAAAGTTTTGTGGTCAATTTGTAAATATTATTTGTTGGGTATTTTGGCCTAATGTTACCTTGGGTAGAATCCAAAAGCGGAGTAAACTTGAGGGTGTGGTTTTAATTAGTTTTAGACGCGCGTTTCATATCCTGTTATTAACCAAAACCTGTCTTCGTCTGATTGGCTGAAACTGTGTTTGTTTACTGACTTAAAACCGCGTTTGCTCCTAGCCCTTGGATCATTAGCTATCGACGATCTGCATGTTGTCTTGGTGAATCCCAGTACAATGTTTTAAACCAATCAGAAATCGTTTAAGCACCGCTTTATTAGAACCCTTCGATCTAAGTCAATTTGACTTGACTTAATCCTGGCCCTTAGTTTTGAGCCAGCCTCTCGAACCTTCTCCTCACCCTATAAAAAGGGACCCTATTCTCAGACTTCGAAGACTTTTGCCATAATCATTTCCTCTGAGAAATTGAGAGAGAAGAGAGAAGAGAGAGAAGAGAGAGAAGAGAGAGAGTTAGAAACCCCAACCTTATTTCGTCAGAGCCTCTTCCATCCAAACTCAAACATTTCTTCAAAAATCCATATCCAAAACACTACTCTGAGTGTTCTTGAGTGATTGAGAGTTTGAGTTGAGTTTGTTATTGCTGTTGTAACCTCTTGTTCGTTAGATCTTGTTTTCAACTTAAACGTGTACTCAGATCTACTTTCTGATTTCATAGAAATTTCAGATCTGAGTTATTCATGTTACATTACACTTAGTTTCATTCTTTATTTCTCATCTTGAGAAATATATTGTTGATTATTTTCTATAAAACGTTTGCTTACATTGAAATCAACAATAAATGTTTATGTTTCTAGTTCTTGTAAAACTAAACCTTTGACCTAGTTTGGAATCTCACTTGGAGGTTTTCAATCTCGAAAAGCTTTTCTATATTCCGAGATTGATTAAGACCTTGTCTGTCTTCCTAGCAAGGTATCCGTGGATTCTAGGAATGATTTAAAGGTCAAATAAGGTGAAAAGTTTTGTAAGAAGAAAGAAAAAGAAAAGATCACAGCATATAGTGTTACTGTAATTTGTTAGGACTATTTGTACTTAATAAGTGTGTGTGTGTGTGCATGCATGTGTTAGAAAGCACCTCCACAAACACTTTCACCCTACAACACGAAAAGTGTTGGTAATAAGATCTTGTGAACAAAGAGTCGACGTAAAGTGCTGGAACAAATCAGAAGTTAACTAACTGGGAGAACTACATCTACAATCAGAACTGCAGAGAAGTTTTAAGGACACCAGAGGGTACATTCCTAAACTTATATAGGTCTGAGTTGTTTGCATGTTAGTTATATAGTTTGTAACTCATATATTTGTTTTAGTGGATTTTTCATTTTACTCCGTAGAGGGAGTCCTGGATGTTTCCTCAATTGGTGAGGTTTTACCACGTAAAAAACATCGTGAACATAATCTTTCTACATCTCCTCATCTCACTCTTGGTTGCGCTGAGTTTAAGTTTTTTTAAACTACTTTATAAACCTGTTATTCAATTCTTGAATAGATCTCGTACATACTGATTTGTTAAACACATCTTGTGTTCAAATAGTTTGGTTTTTACGAAAAGAGTTTCTTAAAAAAAACAGATCGGAGTTACTTAAATAGTTTATTTTTAATAAACGACTTTAGTAACATTTTTCAATTGGTATCAGAGCTTTGTAAAATTCTTTCAAAAGAGATCCTGTGTTTCTTAAATTGTTTTCTGAAAATCAATTATGGACGAGAAAAATGAAAGATTTGGTAACTTGACCAGACCTCCAATCTTTGATGGAACCAATTTTGCTTACTGGAAACTAAGGATGATTGCCTTCATTCAAGGAACTCTGGGAGATGATGTCTGGGACATAGTTGAAAATGGTTACATTTTTCCTACTAAACCAGCCAACGAAGGAAGTAATGAGAGGGTTAAGAAAGCTCTAAGTGAGTTCACTTAAGAAGAGGAACAAGTTTCTCGAAATAATAATAAAGGAAAGAATGCCATATTTATGTCCATAAATGAACATGAGTTCAGAAGAATCTCATCCTGTACCACTTCTAAGGAAGCTTAGGACACCTTGGTTACTGCTCATAAAGGAGACACTAGAGTTAAGGCTGCTAAAACCCAAATGCTTATTCAGTAGTATAACTCCTTAATTATGTCTAAGACTAAGTCATTTGATGACTTCTATATGAACTTGACTGATATTGTGACCAAACTGCATGCTAATGGGGTGACTTATGACAGACATGAAATTGTATCTAAAATTCTAAGATCATTACCACAGAAATCTGATAACAAAATATATGTTATTGAGGAAATGTGTGATCAAAATCTCACTCCTGAATTACTCAGTAGTAAACTAAGAACTGTGTAAATGGAAATAGAATTTAAGAAACAATTGACACAAACCCATAGGAAACAGACTAGTTCCAATCCGAGCTTCTCTTCTAAGTTAACTAAGCCGGAACTTATATTCCCCACTTATGATTCTGATGAGGAATGCAATATAGAGAGTTTGGACAATCAGATTGCCTTAATTACTAAACAGTTTAAGAAAATTATTAAGTTTAGAAACAAAGTGGCAAATAAACAAGTCAATTCAAATTATTAAACTTCCTCTAATCACAGGCCTCATGAGAAAAACCATGACAAAAATCACAAGGACTCTCACATTAGACCTAATAGAGACCTTAAGAAGACTGAATGCTATAGATGTGGTAAACTGGGGCACATTGCATACGACTGTAGACTTAACTTGAACACTCAAAATAAAAACACTAGAGCTAACATTTGCAAAACATGGGATGATTCAAGTGACTCTGAAAAGGAGGAACCTGAGTCATCTGATGTTTTTGATCCTTGTATGTCTTTCTTTGCCAAGACCATATATAATGATGATGTGCCTATGCCTGTGTATGAAAATGTTTCTAGTATCTCTACTTCTGATATTGAAAATCATGTTTATACTGGTTTAGATGCTTTGAT
This sequence comes from Sambucus nigra, assembly GCA_949130495.1. Taxonomy (NCBI): domain Eukaryota; kingdom Viridiplantae; phylum Streptophyta; class Magnoliopsida; order Dipsacales; family Adoxaceae; genus Sambucus; species Sambucus nigra. The sequence goes on from OX422222.1 coordinate 239,113,775, forward strand.
TACTAAGAATGTTACATGTTCTACTTCGGGGTGTGTGAGTCAAAGGGAAAACGATAATGACGATGTCAATGGGTTTGTGAGTTTAACAAATGAATCTTTAGGGGTGACTCCACACACCACACTTAGTGACTCAGATAATGAAGACCTCCCTGACATTCACACACTTTATGCTAAAACTCTCAAGAAAAGCATTAGACTAGAAAAGATTGTGAAAGATCTCACTAAGAAGTTAGAAGATCTAAGCCTAATGGTTAAACTAAATGCTGAAGACTATACTACCCAATGTTTGACTCATAAAAGCGAAATCAAAATGTTTGATGAAAAACTCAGAAATTTAAAAGAAACAAATGAAACTCTGGAGAAAAAATACAAAGGGACATTGTTAGAATTGGAGCAAACTAAAGAAAAGACAGCAACTGTTTTCAAAAAATTTACAAAATTTGAAAATAATTCAAAATGTTTTGATGAATTTGTTGCTGAATCAAAAACCAATTCTGATGATCGAACTGGAATAGGGTTTTTCCCCAATTTGAAAACACAAACAAAATCTTTTGAAACTATCAAGTTTGTGTCAGGAGGCAAAAGACCTATTGAAACATGCCCAGACTTTCATTCTCTAAAAACTGAGTTTGATTCAAAAAATCAAAATTTTAACATTGGGGAATCAAGTTGCTCTAAACATGAAAGTTCACCTAAGGCTAAATACGTCTGCCCTTCTATTAGGAAGAGTGAGTCTGCATTCAAGACTGTCACACCTAGGAATAGAGTTCAGCCTCAAAACTCTTCAAAACCTTTGTTTAGAGACTTTCTTAAGGAGACCCCTATTATGAGCAATCTTTATTGCTCCTACTGCGACATATATGGTCACTCTTTTGATGATTGTTATGCTAGGAGACTCGTTAAACCTATCTATAATCCTTATATCTATCAGAACTTTAACTATTCTAGGAGGAGCCGCAACAATTATATACTTCCTAGACAGCCTGATAGAAACTCTAATTATAGAAAGAGAAAGACCAAACCTAAAATAACATTTACTAGAAGGAATCCTAAGCACTTTCCTAAACCAAATGCTCAAGTCTTTCACAAAATTCAAAATCATACGCAAAATGTTTTTCAGCAAAAATCCAAAGCTCGCAAATTTTATCAAGTAAGAGCCAATAAGCGCAAGATGAAAACTAAGGCAATTTGGGTTAGAAAAGATGATCTATTACCTCAGATGAAGTGTAATGTTGTTGTTACTGCTTTAAAAGCTGAACACACATCATCTGGTTGGTATTTAAATTCTGGATGTTCTAAGCATATGACTGGTGATGAAACTAAACTTTTAAACAAAACCAGCTTTACTGGTGGTAAAGTCATTTTTGGTGATGGAGTTTCATCTCAAATCATAGGCAAAGGAACTCTCCAAGAAGACGGGCTTCCTATTCTACAAGATGTTCTTCTAGTTAAAGGTCTTAAGGAAAATATACTTAGCATATCGCAATTTTGTGACTCAGATCATACTGTTACCTTTTCAAAGAACAATTGCAAAATTTTAAATGAAAAAGGTGAATGCATAATTACTGGATTCAAAACTCCGGATAATTTCTACACTGTCATGAACAATTCTGAAATCTGTAATGTTGCCAGAATGGATGACAATGAGATATGGAATAACAGAATGGGTCATATAAATTACGATAACCTTAGTAGATTGACCTCTCAGGAAATAGTTAGAGGAGTTCCTAAAATCAAACTTATACCCAATCTTATATGTGGTTCCTGTCAAGAAGGTAAAATTGTTAAGGCACCTCATAAGAAAGTCAAAGATATTCTTACCTCTAATCCCTTAGAACTCATCCATATGGACCTAATGGGTCCCTCCCAAACTGTTAGTCTCTGTGGACACAGTTACATCCTAGTTATGGTTGATGAATTCACTAGATTTACCTGGGTAGCCTTCTTAAAACAAAAGTCTGAAACATTTCAAACCTTCCTAAAAATTCTTCTTAGGATTAAAAATGAGAAGGATACTCAAGTGAATATAATTCGTAGTGATAGAGGTGGTGAATTCAAAGACACTGGTATTGTAGAATACTGTGACTATAATGGTTATAAACACGAGTTCAGTGCTCCTAAGACCCCTCAACATAATGGTATTGCGGAGAGAAAGAATCGTACCCTTCAGGAGATGGCACGTGTTATATTACATGCCAAGAATTTACCTAAATATTTTTGGGTAGAGTCTATTCGTACTGCTTGTCACATTATAAATAGGGTCTATCTTAGAAAGAATTCCAAACAACCCCTTACGAACTTTGGTACAATAAAAAGCCTAATCTCAAATACCTTAGAACCTTTGGCAGTACTTTTTATGTATGCAAAGATAGGGAACACTTGTCCAAATTTGAGAGTCGATGAGATAAAGCCATATTTCTAGGATATTCGTCTAACAGTAGAGCTTATCGAGTGTATAATCTTCGAACTAAAACCTTGATGGAATCCATAAATGTAATTGTTAGTGACACTACTGTAGAAAGAAAGACTGGTGAATTTACTATTGAGGAAGAGTCTACAAATATTTTAGAAAATGACTCCTCTACAATGGATAATTCATTACCTATTGAGACACCTGAGGTACCTAACTAGGTTTCTAAAGATCATCCCATAAATAACGTTGTTGGTAACCTTAGTGAGCCAGCGCGTACAAGATCCCAACTAAGAAATTATGCACATTATGCATGTTTTGTTTCCCTTGTGGAACCAAATAATGTAAATAAGGCATTGAATGACTCTCACTAGATTTCTGCTATGCAGGAAGAACTTTTACAATTTGTCATTCATGATGTTTGGTATCTTGTTCCACGTCCTGATCACAAAAAGGTTGTTGGCACACGTTGGATTTTCAAAAATAAGACTGATGAAAATGGGATAATAATTAGAAATAAAGCTAGATTAGTTGCTCAAGGATACTCTCAAATAGAAGGAATAGATTTTAACGAGACTTTTGCTCCTGTTACTCATTTAGAATCTGTTCGTCTACTTTTTGCTATAGCTTGCCACATGCACTTTACACTGTACCAAATGGATGTCAAATCTGCGTTCCTTAATGGTATACTGACTGAAGAAACCTATGTAGAACAACCTCAAGGGTTCATTGACCCTAAACATCCAAATCATGTATTTCGTCTGAAAAAGGCTTTGTATGGCCTTAAACAAGCTCCTAGAGCTTGGTATGAGCGTCTTTCCAGTTTTCTTTTAGATAAAGGTTTTAAAAGAGGCAGAAATGACCAAACCCTTTTTGTCAAACATTTTGACAAACACATCACTATTGCTCAAGTTTATGTTGACAATATTATATTTGGATCAACTTCTCACTCAGAAGTCAAATCCTTCTCTGAAAATATGCATAAGGAATTTTAAATGTCCCTTATGGGGGAGCTACAATTCTTCTTAGGCCTTCAAGTCAAACAAAATTCAGAAGGATTATTTGTATCGCAATCCAAGTACGCTTTAGATATAGTAAAGAAATTTGGCCTCGAGAGTGCTAAAGATGCTAAAACGCCCATGAGTACTACGTTAAAACTTTTCAAAGATGAAAATGGAAAATCTGTAGATACTACTCAGTATCGTAGTATGATAGGCACCTTACTATATCTTACTTCCTCGCGTCCTGATATTATGTATGCTGTGTGTGTATGTGCTCGATATCAAAGTAACCCTAAAGAAAGCCACTTGAATGATGTTAAAATTATCATTAAATATGTAAAAGTCACTCTAAATCTAGGACTTTGGTACACTAATGACATACCTAGCACTATAATTGGGTACACTGATGCTGACTGGGCTGGGTGTACTGATGATAGTAAAAGCACATGAGGAGCATGTTATTATATTGGTAAAAACTTAGTAGGATGGAGTAGTAAAAAACAAAACTGCACATCACTCTCGACAGCTGAATCTGAATACATAGCCGCTGGTAGCTGTTGTGCTCAATTAATGTGGCTAAAACAAATGCTAAGTGATTATGGTATTCAAGAAAACCAATTGAATCTCTATTGTGATAATCAAAGTGCGATTAATATTCTAAAAACCCTGTTCAACACTCGCGAACAAAGCATATTAAAATAAGACATCATTTTATACGCGAATTGGTTGAATCTAAGGAATTAGAAATCAATTATCTTCCTACTGATCTACAACTCGCAGATATGTTTACCAAACCTCTAGATTATAATAGGTTCATTTCATTATGTAAATCTATTGGTATGGTTTATGCTGACTAATAACTTTGCTGTTTATCCAAGTTTTTTCCCTTTGTCCATTTGAGACAAAATGGGGGAGAACTTTGAGTCTATTCAATTCTTACATATGCTAAACAGCTTGATCTTAGTGATTTATTGCAGGTTCTTATTGTACAGTTACTCTCAACAGTTGTAATAGGGTATTCAAATGTACTTAGTTGAGTTATGTACTTTTTGATTTCTAGGAATTGGGAAGATATAATTTTGGTAGGAATAAGTTTTTCTTATTTTCTTGTTGCCCTACAAGTCCAAAATGACTCAAAGGAGATTTTGTCTCATATTTCCAAAGGGGGAGATTGAAGCCCTTATACTTTTGACTCACTTGAGTCTATATTGTATAAGTGCTCATCTAGTTTGGAAATTGTGACAAAATTGTGTCCTCCCTAGAATCCAAAGAACCTCAGAAGTTGGTTTGCTACTTCATCTCTCTATCTTATTTTGATCAAGATCAAATTGCCAACACTCACACACAGTAGAATTTATTTCTTGCATATCATACTGCATAATAATGTGTGAACATATGTTGAGTGTGTTTAAATCCCTAAGTTGGAATTTTAATAATTTTTTGGTATTTTTTAAACATTTTTTAAACAAGGTTTTATTAATTAAAACTTGATTTAAAAGTTTTGTGGTCAATTTGTAAATATTATTTGTTGGGTATTTTGGCCTAATGTTACCTTGGGTAGAATCCAAAAGCGGAGTAAACTTGAGGGTGTGGTTTTAATTAGTTTTAGACGCGCGTTTCATATCCTGTTATTAACCAACACCTGTCTTCGTCTGATTGGCTGAAACTGTGTTTGTTTACTGAGTTAAAACCGCGTTTGTTCCTAGCCCTTGGATCATTAGCTATCGACGATCTGCATGTTGTCTTGGTGAATCCCAGTACAACGTTTTAAACCAATCAGAGATCGTTTAAGCACCGCTTTATTAGAACCCTTCGATCTAAGTCAATTTGACTTGACTTAATCCTAGCCCTTGGTTTTGAGCCAGCCTCTCGAACCTTCTCCTCACCCTATAAAAGGGACCCTATTCTCAGACTTCGAAGACTTTTGCCATTTTCATTTCCTCTGAGAAATTGAGAGAGTAGAGAGAGAAGAGAGAAGAGAGAATAGAGAGAGTTAGAAACCCTAACCTTGTTTCGTCAAAGCCTCTTCCATCCAAACTCAAACATTTCTTCAAAACTCCATATCGAAAACACTAATCTGAGTGTTCTTGAGTGATTGAGAGTTTGAGTTGAGTTTGTTATTGCTGCTGTAACCTCTTGTTCGTTAGATCTTATTTTCAACTTAAACGTGTACTCAGATCTACTTTCTGATTTCATAGAAATTTCAGATCTGAGTTATTCATGTTACATTACACTTAGTTTCATTCTTTATTTCTCATCTTGAGAAATATATGGTTGATTATTTTCTATAAAACGTTTGCTTACTTTGAAATCAACAATAAATATTTTCTATTTCTAGTTCTTGTAAAACTAAACCTTTGACCTAGTTTGGAATCTCACTTGGAGGTTTTCAATCTCGAAAAGATTTTCTATATTCTGAGATTGATTAACACCTTGTCTGTCTTCCTAGCAAGGTATCCGTGGATTCTGGGAATGATTTAAAGGTCAAATAAGGTGAAAAGTTTTGTAAAAAGAAAGAAAAAGAAAAGATCACAGCATATAGTGTTACTGTAATTTGTTAGGACTGTTTGTACTTAATAAGTGTGTGTGTGTGTGCATACATGTGTTAGAAAGCACCTCCACAACACTTTCACTCTACAACACAAAAAGTGTTGGTAATAAGATCTTGTGAACAAAGAGTCGACGTAAAGTGCTGGAACAAATCAGAAGTTAACAAACTGGGAGAACTACATCTACAATCCGAACTGCAGAGAAGTTTTAAGGACACCAGAGGGTAAATTCCTAAACTTATATAGGTCTGAGTTGTTTGCATGTTAGTTATATAGTTTGTAACTCATATATTTATTTTAGTGGATTTTTCATTTTACTCCGTAGAGGGAGTCGTGGATGTTTCCTCAATTGGTGAGGTTTTACCACGTAAAAAACATCGTGAACATAATCTTTCTACATCTCCTCATCTCACTCTTGGTTGTGCTGAGTTTAAGTTTTTTTTTAAAACTACTTTATAAACCTGTTATTCAATTCTTGAATAGATCTCGTACGTACTGATTTGTTAAACACATCTTGTGTTCAAATAGTTTGGTTTTTACGAAAAGAGTTTCTTAAAAAAAACAGATCGGAGTTACTTAAATAGTTTATTTTTAATAAACGGCTTTAGTAACATTTTTCATAGTAGACCTAAACCATTCTCATCCCCCACCAAGATAAATCCAAGGCCAAATCTCAACCTTTTTACCTTTTTTCCCATAACCCCCAAGTACAATATTACCAACAACATCTCCAAACCTCAACAAACACACTAAAATTCTTAAAAATCCTACCAAACTTAGATCTAATAATTTAAATACCCAAAATAGGTATCCAAACCTAGTATTTACCTAAATCTCCCAAGAACAAAACTATCACACAAATTATCCATCATTAATCATATATTAGCAAGTAGAAAACTTGCCTCAAGCTTGGAAATTCAGATTTAATGAAGATGAATGCAAGATCAATCCACAAATCTTCAATTTCTCTCTCTCTACACAAGTTATCTTCTTCTCTCTCTCACTCTAGGTTAACAATTGGGCTTAAGAGAAATAAAAGGCTTAGCAAGACTAAAACGTGGCATTAGTCTAACGTCTCCAAACTTAAGTGGTTAATACGACATAAACCTGATTTCCAATACACAATATACTAAAACCAATCAAAAGTGCCCAAAACATCAAAATACAATATGGCACACATTTTGATTATCTCGCACCTCCCGTAACTAACTACACCCTCCAAATTATCATTTGGAAATTTTATAACTCATTTTAAGTTCCGGTCTCATTTTAAACCATAATGTCATTTTAATTCTTATGACACAATAAAACACCACATGGTGATATTCACCCACAAATAAGGTAAATATGCAACATTTTAGTAAATATTAACTTCTCTTCATTAAATTAATACTTACTCCACAATCCAACATTTTATATATAATTACTTCACATAGTAAATAAATATAAAATAGGCTCTCACAAGCGAGGGTTGTTACATTTATTAGATGTCATTAACCTCTAATACTATTGTATTAGAAGTATAATATAGATTTAAGGCTTCCTACTACGTGCATTTGTGCTATTGTAATTATTTTATTTGATTTATAATTGTCTAAAAGTGAAAATAATATATGAAATGCTTGTGATATTATTTTATTTTCTACAGTTGATTTAGGTATTGCTTAAAAAAATGTTTACCAATTGGGATATGTGTATGATCAATAATTTTGTATGGATGATCGCTAATAATAGAGTTAAACCTAGGGGTTTGACCATTCATCATCTAGCCAACCACGTCAATAAGGTCCAACGCATTATTATAATTATGTGAACTAACTATTTAAAAAAAAAGCCATATATAAATGTCATAATTAATAATTGTCTATAAATGATGGTTGATTTTAGGCCTGTCAATGGATCGGATTTTATCCAAATCTGAATTCGAATCCGATCCATTTAAACGGATATGGATCATGCCTAAAATCCGATTATCCGATTACCCGATTACCCGTTTATTAAATGGAGCGGATTTGGATTTATATACATCGATCCGTTAATAATCCGATTCGTTCCGATTAATTAATATATATTGTATTTAATAATATTTTAAATATATATTATAATAGTTCTTTATTTCATTATATGTTTGTTTGGAACATTTGCAAAATAAATTTATGAAATAAGAGTTGACAACAAAAATGTTGCAAATCGAGTTTAACATAAACGGATAATCGTATCAGATCCGAATTCGTTTAACATCAACGGACATGGATTTGGATTTGCCTGATCCAATCTGTTTAATAAATGGATCGGATCCGAATCTGTTTAACATAAACGGATATGAATTTGGATTTTCTTGATTCGGTCGGAATTCGATCCGTTTATAGGCCTAGTTGGCTTAGAAGGCCTACCATTGACTCTGCCATGTTGCACGGTAATTATTTTATCTCGAGTGCATGCAATAAATTCTTCTAAGTATGCTCGAGAATACCCGATCCTACCCTAGCTAAAAATGCCTAACATATTCATGTGCACCAGACTTTATGTACTAATCTTTGTGCACCTCAAAACTAGTGTTGCAAAAGAGCCTCAGCGCGATGAGGAAAGTGCTTTAAAAATATAAATGTGTTTGTCAATCGTATCATCTATGAAATTGTATGCTATAGTTCAAAGATCTACATCAATTTTATTTCCATGAAAGACAATAACTAGGTTACACCACCTGTACAAAATATTGGTCGTACGCATAAGTGGTGGCCAAAATGCTGTTGAAAACGAGGTTTTCTCCCGCTTATTCAAATTATGTACAAAAATCACTTGTACTATGTATTACTCCATGTTTGTATATATATATATATATATATATGTAATATCCCGTAATTTTAATGATTTTTTTAATTATGGGATTAATTAACCTAAATGGGGAATTTATTTACAATTAGTCCGGATTTAATTAAATAATTACTAGCACGATGAGAGTTAGTATTTATTGACGTGAATTATGTTGAATATTACTTAGGTGAGTAAAGTAATATGTAAGTATGAATTAATTATCACGAGCGAATATTACGACAGTTATGAAAATTAAGTCGGGACGCGCGTGTCAATCGTATCGGGACGCAAGTTAATAAAATAAAAAGTAATTCATTTATATGTCACCTGTATGGTCATTTCGAGTGCGCCAAAGTGTCTGAAAGGGTCGAGATAGTCAGAAAAGCCTACCCAGGGGTTCATTTTGGGTCCTGAAGCATTTTTATGCCAAATCGGCACTCCGGGAGGGTATTTTAATCACTTTTATTTTTGGGGTAATTAAACCCAAGAAATTCCTAAGTCTATATTAGATGTTAAGGTTAGACTTTGTAGAGATACCAAACACAAAATCTTGGGAAACAATAGGAGCAGGAGAGTGAAGAGTTTTCGAAGGCTTGAACAACCATTGGAGCACCGTTTGCACCACCATAGCCACCAACGTATATATCGGAGAGAGAGAATAAACCCCATACCTTTAATCACCAACAGATCAGACCTGCGACATAAGGCAAGTAATATCTTGCGTAAATTTACGGAAGATACATGATCCATGTTAGATTAGAATTACCTTTTTATGAAAATCTCATGTTTTGGAGGAATTTAGATAGTGTAAGTCAAACTTCTTGGGTAAATATTTAAATGGAATAGGATCATTTATGCAAGTAGAACCAAACCCATGTTATTAAAATCAAATTGATTGAAGAAATATGGAAAAATCACGTTGAATTGAAGATGACGTCAAAACTAGGGTTCTTGAAGCTAAAGATGGAAATTGGGTGAATTTATGCATGTTGATGTTGTTTAAATGATTTGGATACGTTAGGAATTGTTCATACATGTTAGTATAAGTTTTGGATTTCATGTATATCAATTTGGAGAAGTGTAAAGACGAATTTGGTGGTTAAAAATCTCGAAACTCGTAACTATTAAGGAATCTAGGCAAATAACTGATCGATCGATCGACTCAAGACGTCGATCGATCGACTAATTGATCGATCGATCCACTCAAGACGTCGATCGATCGACTAATTGATCGATCGACCCATTTCATCGATCGATCGACTCCCCTGGGAAATTTTCCTTGTTTCCTTTTTAATATTTGATTGAATCCTAACTTTTAGAAATCTTTGGTGTGGATTAATTAATCATAATGAGACTTAGGAAATGGCAGTAGGATATACTTGAGACTCGAAAAATATTCTTTATGCATGGGATTGAATGGGGAAATTATGAGTGTTAATCGAATGAGTTACGTTTAGGAATTATGTAAATTTGGGTTTAAATTGGATAAGCGATAACTTAAGATTAATACAAGTAGTGGGGGTATATTTTAGTTATGGAAATAACTCAAGGAAGAGAAGGAGACTTAGTAACCTTTTGGGATAAGGTACTTAGAGTTATGCGACATAAGTTACCACGCTAAATATCTTATGAATGAGACGTGTAAAATGGGACGTGTGTATACTTACATGAATTATATATATATACTTAGGTTGTGTGATTACGCATAGTATGGATTATTATTTGTAATGCATCATACTGCACTACTTGTAATCACGAAGGTTTCTGCACTAGGATAGTCTTATTCTGATGAGCCCATTGGGGGAATACGTACTTGTACCTTAGAACCATAGAACCCTGGTACAACTTATCTGTGAGTGATAGTGCAAACGATCATAGGGTTGAGTGGGTATGTGCGTCTCCCTTATGACTTGGAACTATGATTCGCCTCCATTAATTATGATTTGTGCTTTATATGGTTCTCGAGTGATTATGAACATATAGTCGTTCATATAGTATGTGATATACTGGGACTTGATAGCAGAGTATGCAGGCACCATAACTAAGTCTCGGGGTGCTTTGTAAGTATATATACTATGATAGTGAAGACTATGTATATACTAGTGATTATTCTACCGTGTTGCCTAGTAGATGAGAAGGGTATGATATATAAAATATGTTGGAATTGTGGGAATTTATATGAGTAAAGAAACACTTGAATCTATTAATAATTATTGGAAATCCAATAATGTATTATTCGTGTAGAACGAGTGGACACAATGACTTAGTCATCATAGTGAGAGACTTAAATCAAACTAGTTAGGTGGGGCAGTATAACTAGGATGGGTTAGGAGTATACGTTAGGCATGCACAATAGTTGAGAGGTAAGGATTTCAAGTGAGGGCACGTGACTAACATGTATACAATATATGGTATTTATGCAATTTAGATACTTTCCGTTTTAAAAATATTTTCAACTCGGGCTCTGATCCGTTTTCCATCGAATCTATTTTGTTTTTGTAAAAACCTTTTAGGGGCCCAGCCACAGGGATGCCAAGCGTAGGAGTTCCATTCAGTTGACGTGTTGTAGCTACTGTGGAAGTTACATGACCTCGATATTAAACGCCTCCACATTTATCCTTGATTCATTCAAAGACATTCATTTCAGTCAGGGCATGTTGCCCGTTCTTATTTAGAGATAGTACTTTACAGACAATCATCTACTTTTCAGTTCTTGGATTTACTTCATTCAGATTATTGTATTTGGGATTTTTACTGGAAGTGTTTACTCCAGACTCGGTTTATTTCATTATGACGTTTTAATTCCTATGAATTGTTATTGGATGGTGAATGTTTAGTTAATATTTTAATTGCTTACTTGTCTTAATAAAATAAATAAAATTTAGCATATTTTTTTAAATACTAGGTGGTTAGTAATTAATAAAAGTTTTCGATAGTGATGCTAGGACTGATTCCAACTAGATATTCTGATTTAAATTTAATAAAGGACTGATCACTCGGTATTTAATTAAGCGGGGTGTCTATATATATATATATATATATATATATATATATATATATATATATATATATATATATATATGTATGTATGTATTATTTTGATTATTACTACTTCTGTGTAAGTTAGTTGTGTGTGCATGATAATTGTGTGAATTTTTGTTACCTTTAATTTTTGCGTTGTAATTCTTTTGAGACGAAAAATTAAATTATATATGAACTACTCGTAATTTATAATAACATGATTATTTATTTTTATATTGAGAGTGTGTATCAATCGAGCTTTGGGTGATATAAAGGCCCAAAATGGTGTTTTTAGTATGGTCGATTGGGCCCCAGGGCAGCTAACTCTTTGGGCTGTGTTTTGAGAGCATTCGAGGAGTGGTTTGGGCTTAGTTAAATGTCTTAAATTAATCCCATAGGATACCTATGATATTTAGAGGTTACCAAGAGATTTTACCCACATTAATAACACATCTAAAACATACGACATACCCTATCCTAGCAGAGGGGGTTTTGGGAGAGCAAATGAATCGACAAGAAGAACCTAACAAGACATTGACCTTCCAGTTTCAAGAAAAGAACAACCCACTTTATCAGCTATTATATGTAACTTATTTATGTTCGATTGCTACTTTGATTTAAATTTGGTTAGTCACATGCTAAAGTTGAGATCTCATGCAAAATCATGGAATATATTAGTTTTAATATTATTAAATGTTTAGAGCTAATTATGTAACGTTCCGACCCATATTAAATGTGAAGTGTAATGAAGCAGCCTACACAATATTACTAGTCCAATTTTATTTAATTAATGTTTCACTTATTTTGCATGAGATTTTCATTTAAATCAAACTACGTGAGGGACTTATGGAAAGCATTCCCCGAATCCAAGCATACAGAGTTACTAACGTAAAATGAAAAAAATAAGAGGGAATGAGCCGAATGCCCAATGGAAAAAACATAACAATGCAATATAGAATTAAACGACAGAAAAAAAACTCTAATCCATTATATCTACGTGCACATGAAACTACTTTACACACACACACACACACACACACATACACACATATTAATGCATAAAATCGTTTTTATTCCAAAAACATTTCTTATTCCAATTAAATCGCCTTAATCTTATAAAGAACTCCGTCTTACATGACTTGACATTTATTTCTTGATTTAACATAATTGGTTAAATACTTTAAACAAATATCATTTGTTTATGAAAAAAAACATTTCTGTCACTGAAATTACCCCTTTACTCATACCAAATTTACCTTAGTATTTTCATTGAAAATCACCTTCCAACCCAAGCAAGCACCGTATTAGAAAATACTTATTTTTCTTTGAAAGCCTTTTGTAAACACACTCTTGTATGAATTATGGGTTAAACCTCATTAGGTTGCTTAATTACCCATTTAATCACTTCACTTTACCATTTCTTTTACTTCATGAACAGAAATCAATTTCCTTACATTACTTGTCCACATTATTCTTTCAACTGGAACATTTATTAATTCATTCAAGTTAGGTTTTCTTTTCACATATTCACCACACAACCCATTTCTTGATATGTTCCATTTTTCATTATCTTTTTCTCGAAATCTCCCAACATTTGCATACTTTAATGGGCTCCACACCATCGGTTATGCTACCATATGCTCTGGTCAGTGATTTTGGGTCTTTCACCCCAGGACTCGAGGTCCTCCTTAATTTCAAACATTGTATAAAAATAATTTACCGACTCCTACCACTCGATATAAAAGGATTCACTCATAATACAACCTTATATGCTGAAACGATTATCCCACATCGAATTAAAAAGAAGTTCCTTTACTGGTAGGTTAGTGTAAAAGAACTAGTTCACAATCCTTTATTTTATGGGTCGTTTGCGCTGAACTTAAATAGGCACAATAATTTTAAGTTCAAAGTTTTGTCCATGTTGAGAACTCATCCCTCGTGTGAGTAATGCACAAGAGATACTAAAATTTGCGTCGAACTCACAAATGCATAATTTGAGTGCACGTTTGCCCACCGTAAATGGTGAATCTGGGCACAAAGACTAGTACTTGTCTTTCATATAATTGGGAATATGTTTTTATTCTTTTATTTTAATTTTGTTCGTCTTTAGATGCATGAGTGCCTATTCATTATTTGGTCTACATGATGACATCTTGCCCCAACTTCAAATTGATGATCGTCAGATATATAATCTTTAGTGTCCTTAGGTACCCTGTCCCTTACACATTATAATTGAATTTTCAAATTTGTTAAGAATGTGCATGTTCAGAAAATTAATGATCCTCGTAAATGCTTCCATGTGTAATTATAGTGACCAATGATATTGACAACACATGCATGACATCGCGACGGCCCTGTGTGGACGCTTCTTCATTATTTTTGTTAACCTATCTGCAATAATTTTTGGCTAGAAAGTGATTGAGAATGAATATATTGAACCTACAAGTTTTACTTTTTACATTTTACTTACGAGCTTTATATACTCCAATACGTTAATCGTAAGTTTGATAACACTGCATTCAACTCGAGCTGGGTGGTGAAAAGTTGGATAAACAATAACATAAACTCTTATTTTTACTTTCTTTCATGCAAAAATTGACCAACTTCTTCATTGGCATCAAATAATAGAATAACAAACATCACAAACTATGATAGAATATCTGAATTCTCTTTCATCAGGGAATGTACATATATAGTACCTAGAGAGGGGAATATTCCCAAGATGTGCCGACTTGAATGAAAGGTTCTGGTAGTAATTATGCCATAGGTGATGTCACCTTGGGTTAATATCAGTCATGAGAATACTAATGAAACCTTCTAGATCCTTGCAAAGGTAATTGTGTAAACTATGCACTATATAAGGTAAATGTGATGAAAGAAAGGATATATAAGAATATTTATCCCTACATTATTTACATCACTAACAATTATTACCTAAACTATTTAAGATATGAGGCTACATGTGCTCGAAACCAATATTGAGAGTGGGTACTCAAATTCAAATCTATTGTTGTGATAGAGGCACTATTTTCCTTTCACCTACATCCTATGTGACAAAATGTACCAAAAATATTACACAAATATTTTTCTCCAAAGTTTAAGTGATGAATTAAAATGTAGAGAAGATAAAATAATCACACAACATACGAGAAACAAGTGACAGTATGTAAAATCCATAACTACATTCATCAGGCTCAAATAAAAATAAAACAAGAGTCTAAACAATTGATATCATTCAAAGCATGACTGAAATAAAAGTAAAGTGATAGCACTAACAGTAATAAAATAAATAAAATAAACACAAGTCTGATGCCCATCTCAAGACCATAATGTGTAAAACTCAATCACTTGAATAAAACAATCTCATAATAACATCCAACTATGAATATAAATGAAATGACTCCAACATAATAAGTCCAAGTACAATAATCTAACATTGACTACTGAAATGTAAATTTAAATACCTAAAGCAAGGTGATAAATAAAGAAGATCATACAATCTCGACACCTACATCCTATCAGTAGAAAGATGGACTAGGAAATGAAATGTTGAATGAATAAGGGCTAAGGCGACTGTTGTTGTCCTAGACCTAAAAAATAGTTCCACAAACATGATGAAACCTAGAATGTCTACAGTGAGTAAGAATATAACTAAATTTCGGCCATAATAACAATAATGCACGGTCCTATCATATTTTAGTTGTTTTTAAGTTAACCGAACCCAAACATCCTTAACATACCATGCCGGTCTAATCCCCGATCCACGTGAACCCAATGATACATAATTATAAATCTTCTCAATGATTTATAATTATAAGGTTCCATAACTAGTATCTCGTATACACATCTTTGGTAGAATCGCAGTGAAGGAAAATGACGCACATAAGTCTAATATCCAAGTGAGTATCCCCCGACTCATATACAAATAGATGGGATATGCACAAGACCGCAAATAAAAGCGTGAATGCCTATCCCTATTGCCTTCGGGGATCGCTCGTGCATACCAGGCATGGTTATAGGTTATCCCATTCCTATAACCTCAAAGTAAGAAAAAGGGAACATCGTTACGCCTTCCCATTTATAGTATAGACTCCATACCCAATGATATATGAAAGAATACCCCCGTTCTGCCACTCGGGATACGGGTACGTCAGTAGTAGGATTGGGTAAAAGGACCAAGGTGAACCCGTGTTAATTGTTGAGGTACCCATGTGGTCAATATCATATGTGCCCCACCAGAATCCCTCCTAGTATGTTTCCCACGAGCACACACACCCAAGTTATGCTTGCACATAAATTTCAATCATCATAATCCAAGGCCAACTAAATGGTAATATTGTTTCTGAATTATTACCTACGTAAACTATTATGCAATTACATGGGATTTATCTCATCATGCACATTAATTGATTAACAAATAAGTGAGTTTGTACCCCAATTATTAAGGGAATCTAAACATAGTTTATAATCCTCTAAACTAACTGGACATATCCCAATTAACCTAAACAAAACAACCCTCGAACGAATCAATTGTTGTCTCCTCCCAGCAACCCTAACCCAGGCCAACACTGGGCAAAGTTCCATGGACGTCTTAGGTAAGGTCTGGGCAGGTGGTCACCCCCTTCTTTTATCCACAAAATGACCATGCCCATGAAACCTTCAAACCTTAAATCTTTGAAATAACAAATTAACAATTATCGTTCAAAACTCATTCCCATACAAGTATCCTTAACATGTTTGAATAAGTATGATTCCCAAAATTACAATTCTAAACCCTAATCTCATCAATAAAGAAAGATTCAACAAATTAACCCACGGATTCGAATCTATAACCAATATAAGTTTAGCGGTTTTACATATTAACCCCAATAATATCATTGTCTAATGATTATATGTTTTGATTACATAGATTTATGATTCAATTTGACTATTCATCAATGAAACTACATTAGTCCCTCAACATAGAATTATGGCTTAACTATATAATTAATCTAATTACAAAGTTATGTTAAAATATGATTAACATAAGATTTCAATGAATTAAATTCATACTCCAATGAATTACTACTATTGTAACACAAAGTTAATTAGATTCTTAATCAAAGTAAACTTGCCTTGGACTGATTATACGAATCAAAGTCTTATAATTCCCAATCCTATCCAATCGTTATTGTTCCTCTTATCCTTAGCTTCTAGGGTTAATATCAGATGTGTTATGAATGTTTTAGATTTTTTAGTAAAGTTAATAAATGCTTTAATTCGAAAATTAAGCCTAAGTTAAAAATTAACTTTAACCCAATGAGCCCAAAACATGTTCCAAATGGTTTGAAACTTGGTCCAGACCATATACTAACCCAACGGACTTTTTAAGCGCCCCAAAAGTCAACAAAATATATAACATATTTAAATAAATCGATTACCTCAATAGGTTGACTATAAGCCAATACGAATGAATTAAGTTAAAAAATTATTCATTAGTTTCGTGTGACTCGACATTATAAGACATTATATCACGATCGGTGGGACCCATTACCGATAAATTAATCTACACAAGAAAACCCCCGACACCTAGTCTTGGAACATTCCGTAATTGCCCATAATACTAAGTCAGTTCAAGTATTTAATTAGCTATTACCATATATTCTATCAATTTTCAAAGATTGTGAATTCACCTAACAAATATATGAATCGCATAACAATATATAAAAATATAATAAGTGATATTTCACATGTCACGATAGAAAATTTAATAATCAACTACGCACTTTAATTAAATGCATAGAAAACACGAGGTATTATAAATAAACCACAATGGGAAAAATCCTAAATCGATCGAGCGACAAAAGAACTATGGTAGAGACATACAAAGCAAAATGTCTAACACTTCTTGTGAATAACTTTCACTAAGACTCTTTGCACGTTATATTTTCCACAACAAGAAGGAGCTAACAACTAAAGAACGCTTCATAACCTCTATTGGTTTAGTCATAACCAATGTCTTCTTTGCCACCATGAAATCAATATTTCCTTTTGAAGTAAAAGGCAATATTTAGTTCTTAAAGTTTTTGAAAGTGTTAAAACTGTTGGGCTTACTAAAAAATAAACTCATAGTGTATTTTTGAGATATAAAGATTCTAAGTTTCTCGAGAATAAAACATATAAATATTTGTTCAAGGAAAAAAGATGAAGTAATAAAAATTTAGTAAAACATTGCGTCACATTTTAAAACAAAATATATATATATATATATATATATATATATATATATATATATATATATATATATATATATATATATATATATATATATATCAAAAAATACCTAAAAACAGAAGATCTAGTAAAGTGTGAGTTCGACAAGTTGGGTTCTAATAATTCATGAAAGATATTATCATATTCCCAAAATTTAATTAGATGAAAAATCTAGAAAGCTCCATTTCCTGGTTGTAGAAAAGCTTTTTTTGTTCAATGGTAAGTCACATGCTCCTTGTACCTTATGAAAAGTGAAATAAATAGTGTTCTTCCTTAAAGGAAGAGGTTTTGGAAATCCGTAATTGTAGATCACTTCAATACATAGGCAAAAAAAGTTTTGTAGTGACATTAGTCCAAGTCAATATACTAATTCAATCTAGTAGAGAAAGCAAGATCAAGAAAAATATCCATATAAAAGAGGAATGGAGAAGACAAACTAATACGGGTTTTCTTTATAGATTTTTAGGCTTAATAACTTCTCTCTTAAAATCCTCTTAACCTCTATATATCCTTTGATAATGAGGAAAATCTTACTCACATACACTCTCAAGCTTGTGAGAGAAGCTATAGGGGACAAGTAGGCAAGACTAGCTTCTATAGAAAACATTTACCCAATTTAGTGCAACCGTTACGGTTACAAACATAGCTTTCACTAACTCCTAAGAAAAATTAACAAGATCTTGAAAGCATTTACTTTTCAAGTAAAATCGTGACAACCTGAGATTGAGATTCGCTGAAATGCTAGCTCAGTGAGGAAAATCGATAAAAGTAACAAAAATATTTACTTAGGCTTGCGATAAATGAAGTTAGCCTTCACTAAAGCGAATCATGCAATGTTGGGTCTAGTACTTGGGCAAACGGGCTATAATATATTTAAAGAAAAAGACAATTGATTAAAATGATATACTTATGCAATTTTCTTTCAAAATGATTATATATATATATATATATATATATAAGAGTTGCACACGTATATCACAAATACTAACACACACAAACAAGACTTTCAGTTATGAAAATTAAATTTGAATATGACAAAAATGTCAATTAAGTCATCTAAGTTCTTTTTCTTTAACCTAAAGTAGTGATCTCAAGGGTGTGAACGTGAATGATGATAAAATGAATTTCAGTGATAATATCGTGATGTGAATCTTTACATGGATGACCAAGGAAAAAAGACTCAAAGTGTAATACCCCCTTTAATTTTTAGGAATTGATTAATTAATAATTGTTTATTAATTAAGAGAATTCTTGACTCTAATTTTGAGGAATTAAAGTGACTTATGTGTGAATAAGTTAAATGAATTAATGTGGGGAAAGTATAAAGTTACTAGAAGTTAAATTAAAGATTTGATGTTAATACTAATTATTAGTTGGTTTAATTAGCATTTTTGTTAAAGGAAATAAATTAATTGGCTTAATGTAAATTTTAATTGTTATTTAGTTTAATTGGGTTAGTTGTTAAAATGATTAAAGGGTAGTCCACCAAATTAATTGTGCCATGAGTTAATTTAATTAGGCCTTGAGGATTTGGGTTAGGGTTTCTTAAAAGTACCTAAGGTTGGCAGGTGTCGGGTTTATAGGAAATAAGTTATATCGGACGAATGTTTAATGTATTTAAGGCGCTTAAATTGTAAATAAGGGTTAGTAGGAAGAGGCACTTATTGTTTTAATATAAGAGAGGAGGCTGAGGGAATTCCTTACTCTCTCTCCTCAGTCAATAATTATGGGGAATGGGATCAGTCAACAATGTCGGTTGTTTTCTTTAGTTTAGTATAAACTAACTGATAGCTAAGCTTGTAATTGTTAGGAGTAGGTGAAAGTGAAAGTCTACGTGCAAGGGTTTATATGGAAAGGAAAAATACACACATCACAATTTTCACAATATTCAAATTTAAATTAAACTTAAAATAAATTTATTAAATTAAAACTTGAACCAGTTAAATGAATGTTGTGTTAAACAATAACTAATTTTATCTTATTCTAAAACATGCATCTAAGTGATAGCATAATAAAATAAAATAATCAACTACAACACCCGATGTATGAGTAAATTCAAGTGGTTAAAACCTTGGATGAACCAACTAATAAAAATTCACTATGTCAGGAATTACATAAGGAAATGACAAAAGACTTACGCAACCGACTCGACTCCTTCAAACCTTGATGCGTCTTCACTCCTTAGACCTTCTGCACATCAATAGCTAAAAATCCACTTATGTATTTCCACAATGTGTGAGTCCATACACGCCTTGCTATCCGCCGATTCATGCTCATCAACAGTGAACGAAAACAACGTGGAGTCCAACGCTTCAAACCGCCACACACATGGAGTCCATCCCTTTGTAAATAAGAAAAGAATCACTAAGTCCACCATATAAAAACTCCTCTGAATCAAGATGATGAGAAACAAAAAACTTTGGTGAAAAATCAGAGATCTCAAAGCATATAAAGATTGAAACTTAGATCTCAAAGTGTGTGGGTGTAACCAAGGGTTTGGAGGCTTTTTGTTATGTATAGGAAATCATTTTTCGTCAAAATACTAAAGTAAAAAAGTTCTTATCATGCCTATTTATACAAAACACGATTTTCGAAGAAGAGGAACTTTTTCAAATGAAAACACTATATTCATTCCAACAAAGATCATAATATCGTTTGAACTAAAAATAACCTCGTTGGAACACACTTCGAATGAGCTTCAAATGGAATTTTCCTGCTAAACAAAGAAAACTCATTTGAACTTCGTTTAAATGTCGTTTGAATGCCCTTATAAAGTCTATGAGGGATGGTTGGAACCAGTATAAAGTCTCGTTCAATATAAAGTCTCATTCAACATAAAGTCTCGTTCATTGGAACCAATATAAAGTCTCATTCAAACGAACACCATCATTTCATTTTAACAGGTCGTTCAAATGAATTTTCACAAAAAAAATAATTTTTCTTCAAAAAACCCTTTTATGAAAAATAGCCATAAAAATTATTTTAAAAAACACTCAATGATAAACCAAGGATAGAAAATATATTCATCCATACCTCATGAGATCCTTAAATGTTGAAGATGAAGAGTGCTATAAAATAAGGAACGATAATGTACATACTCTAGCTTGGACGCTACAGTCTTCAATCAAATATGTCACAGGATATGAGGGATAAACCAACTCAAGACCAAACCTATGACTCAAGCAATTTTGTCCAAAAAGAATTAAGACAATACATACAAACACACTCAATTCAGAAATTTTCCCTTACAAATCTCCCCCTTTTGATATTTCGGGATAAAATTTGAAAATAAAAACCTATGGGTTATCAAGATCATGTAAATACTTAATCCCCAACCCTAAAAGGAAAAAGTACAGACTTAACAAACGCAAACTCTTATCATGTCCAGATCTAGTCGCCTCATGAGGTCACTCTGATGAATCAAAGTTCAAAACCCTGTGAGTTAGTAGACCTACTTCTATCAGTGCCAAAAGCTAAAATGTATGGAGTCTCTTTATTTGTTGTTCTTAGAGTAGTCCTTTATTCCCAAAGGACACTATGGAGTTTGTTAATAAAATTGCCTTTAGCTTCATCCAACATTTTCTTTAACCCATCTAGCAAGGTTTTATTGGTGATTTATGCCTCCCCATTGTATTGTGGATGCCGAGGTGCTAAATGAAGCTTCTGGATGCGTGGTCGAATATAATACTCCTCAAATTCTACATTATCAAACTGAGTACCATGGTCAGTGATGAAGGCATAAGGCATACCATATCTATAACGTATCTTCTTTCATATGAACTGGAACACACTCTAATAAGGCATATCGATCAGGGGATAAGCCTCCACCCATTTGATAACATAATTAATAACTACAACAAGGTACTTGAATCTTCCTTTTGTTGTCGGTAATGGTCCAACTAGGTCAATTTTCCATATAAGGAAAGGCCATGGAGAAGTGATGGGTGTTATTTTTCTTCTATTCTTCTACCTATGGTAGCAAAGTTCTGGCATTTATCACACTTATTGTTAAAAGAAACACAATCTGCTTTCATCATTGGCTAGTAGTAACCTTTCATTGCTATTTGTTGTCTCAGGGACCTCTCAAATATGTGTTCTCTCCATGATCCTTCATGCATATCTTTGATCAAATCATTCACTTCATTTGGATGAATACAACGAAGTAGGGAAACAGTGTATCCTCGCATGTATAGGACACCTTTTTCTAGAACATAATTGGATGCCTTGTACCTCATCTTCCTGGCTTTCTTTTGGTCGAATGGTAGTGTTCCTCTTTCGATGTACTCCCTAATTGGGTCCATCCATGAGGGACTGAACTCCACAGATATGACGCTGATGTCCATCCCATCAATGCTTGTGGGTGAGAATCTCCACTAGGATTATTCGTCTGAATTTTGTTAGAGTTACTGAAGCAAGTCAAGCAAGAGCATATGCTCGGGCATTCTCAAGTTGGGGAATCCTCACTATTTTGACTGATTAGAGAGATCACTTCCACTGCTTTTTTATGACACCTCATAATAATCTCCCTTTATCACCATAAATTTACTGCATTTGATTAACAATCAATTGTGAATTACTATATACCAATACCTGGTCAGCGCTGAGTGATAAAGACAATTCTAATCTTCTGCTCAAAGTTTCACATTTGACCTCATTTTTTTGAATTCTTGAATTGGAATCTCAGAGAATATTCCACATCCCCGTTATCCAGAGTGTTGATGATGAGGCCTGCTCCACTTCCATTAGCACATGAAAACCCATCTACAAACAATTGACAAATTGGAATGACCTTAAAGAACTTTTCTCCTACCAACACTCCATACTTAAACACCTTCTGGCTCTTTCGTAATTTTTCTTGAGCATCCGATGACTCAGGTTGATCAACCATAATCTTTATTTACCTTTGAGCTAATCTCTCTTCTGTAGAAGTTTGCTCGGTAAAAAAATATGAATTATGTCGCTCCTGTACATATGTGAATTCAACAATAAAGTTTGCCACTTCTTGGCCTTTTATTGCGACTCCGAGTTCTTAAAAAATATTATACTCTCCTAATTCAATTGCTTAAGACATTAACCTTTTAGACCTTTTTGGTTTGTGTATCATTTTTTGTAGAGGCAAATCTGTGTAGACGACAATGGTGTGGGCTTAGAAACATGATGCCATTCTCCTAGAGGCTTCAATTAGAGATATAACTAACTTCTCCAAGCGTGGATACCTAATTTTCTCTCTTCGCAATGCCTTGCTAGTGTAATACACTGGCCTTTGGAGTCCATCATCCAATTGGATCAAAGCTAAACTTAGAGCCGACTCTGAAATAACCAAGTATAAATATAATGTTTCTTCCAGGACTGGTCGGGAGAGAAGTGGGGGAGAACCCAAATACACTTTCAGCTCTAGGAAGGCCTTATCACATTCTTAATTCCACTCAAAAGTCTTTTTGAGAACCTTGAAGAATATAAAACACTTATCAGTTACTCGGGAGACAAAGCGGTTCAATGCACCTACTCTTCCTGTCAGCTTTTGAGCTTCTTTCTTGTTAGTCAAGGACTACATTTCAAGCAAGTGTTTAATCTTTTCAGAGTTGGATTTTATACCTATTTTATTAATAATATACCCTAAGAACATCCCTTCCTGTACTCTAAAAATGCATTTTGTTGAGTTGAGCTTCATCTGGTGTTTTTCCAATTAATCAAAGATTTGAGCTAAGTCTGCAATGTGGTCGGCAGCATGTTTGCTCTTGGTGAGCATGTCATCTACATAGACCTCCATGTTTTTGCCTATCTGATCCTCAAAAACCTTGTTCAGTTGTCTCTGATAGGTAGCTTCAACATTTTTTAACCCAAAGGGCATGACATTATAACAATTGGGTCCTCGGCTGGTAATGAAGGAAGTGTTTTCCTTATCTTCGAGCTTCATCTTAATCTAGTTGTAACCAAAAAATCATCTATAAAACTGAGTAACTCATGGCCTACTGTAGCATTGGCCAATTGATCAATCCTTGGCAAAGGGAAATTATCTTTTGGACATGATTTGTTGAGATCTGTAAAATCTACACACATACGCTACTTGTCATTTTTCTTTTTGATCATCACCACATTATCCAACAACCTAGGGTACATGAAATCCTCAACAAACTGTGCTCGGTGTAATTTCTCCACTTCCTCCTAGATTGCTGTATTCTTCTTGGGTCTGAAGACTCTTTGTCTTTGCTTGATTAGCTTGGAGCCTGGATAAATATTAATGTCATGGAACATGAAGTTTGGATCAATTCTCGACATATCTTCATTGCTCGAAGTGAATATTTTCTCTCTCTCTCTCTCTCTATCTCTAAGGAACGTGATTAATTCTTGTTTAAGAGAAGTATATAACCTAGAACTGATCTAGGTGGTTCTTTCTAGCTTCTTATTGTCTAACACAACAATTTATGTTTATTCCATAACTTTACCCTTTACTAACGTTTCTTCTTCTCGAGGATCCAGAGTGTCATTGTGGAAAATGGTTATGCTATTTAGTTGCATCTCTTGTTGGTCGATGGATGTATAATAACATTCCCTGGGATCTTTATGATTTTCGTTTACTATGCCGAATCCATAATTTATTGGAAACTTCATGCATTGGTGCATTGTAGATGCCACATCCTCTAACTGCTTGATTCCCACTCTTCCTTGAATGATATTGTAAGCCAATGGGACAACTTATCTAACACACCAAAGCAAATTCTTTCTCTCCTGCTTACCGGACAAGTGTCTACCAAGACTTCTAGATTGATGGTTCCTAATGGGCATACTTTCTCTCCTGTAAATCCAATGAGAGGTCTATGATGTTGTTCTAACTTACTTATTTTCATCACTAAGTTGTTGAAATAGTTGTAGAACATTACATCAGTTGAGTTCCCATTATTAACCAAGTTCCTTGTGACTCTGCCATGCCGAACTCTACATGTGATAACTAATGGATCATCATAAGGGTAAATAACCCCACCCAGATCATTTTTGGAAAATCCAATCACTATCTTGTCTCAGTTAACTTTTATCGGCTGATTATCACCAGATTCAACCATATCAATCTATCTCAAAATTATATAGGCCTTGATTTAATACAGATAAGTTTTCCTTTCTGCTATGACTCTCCTCCTCCATGTCACAACCTGCAATAAAATGGCATCCAAAGGATATCATGTCGACCTCCACTTTTAGTCATTAGGCTTCTTCGATAAGTCTGGATCTTTGTCAAAATCATAATTTCTTGCTCTTTTATTGTCATCCCTTGCTCAGGCGAATGATTTAGATCTATTCTGATCATTTTTGTTTCCATTCCAATCAACAAACTTGCTCAACTTTACATGTCGAGTAAGGTTTTCAATCTCATTCTTTAGGGCAATGCAACTGTTGGTGTTGAGCCCATGATCCCTGAGGAAATCGTAGTACTTGGACTTATTACTCTTGTTGGGGGTGTTTTTAACTTTCCAGGGCAATTCAAATCTCTATTTCCTTTTATCATCTCTTGGATATGGTGAACACCCTTATTGAGAGGTGTATATTTGTCATACTTCTTGATCCGATCCAGTTTCTTATCTTTTTGATACTTTTTGAAAGAACACTACACCAAAAATGCTAATCTGGCACGCTGTGGCAAGGAGATTCTGGCACGGTTTTAAGCAGTACCAGAATTTGGCACGATTTTAGAATAAACTGGCACGGTTTAAATGAGTGCCAAATTCTGGCACGGTGTAAAACCGTGCCAAATATGGGTACAGTTCATTAAAAAAATAATATCCTAAAATTTCAATCGGGGACCAAAACTTTCAAGGCGGGACATCAATCTGATCTCCTCTCTTCTCTCTAAGTCTCTCTCTCTCTCTCTCTCTACGCTACCAGGCGACCACGAACAACCATCCTCTGCTTCCATCATCCACACTACCCGCCGCCTCCATCATCCACACTACCCGCCTACCAGCCGCCTCCATCATCCACACTACCCGCCGCCTACCCTCCGCCTCCATCAACGCTGCTTCGTCTACTACCATCCTCTGCTTCGTCTACTCATCCTCTGTCTCCTACTCATCCTCTGCTTCGTCTACTACCAGGCGACCACAAACAACCATCACCCTCAGCTTATTCCGCGAACTGCCATCATCCTCTTCTTCTGTCCATTCACGAACTTCCATCGGAGTTAGGTCAGACCAACCTCCGAAGGTTTGGTTGAATATTTGGTTTGGTCATCTCCAAAATCTTCGTCAATTTGGTTTGGTCATCAACATAGGTAATTTATGCATTCCATCTAATAAGAAATTTGAGATTGAAGATTTGGTTAATCTGCTTGAGTCTCACGATCCAACTTCACATCCAACTCTACATCCAGACATGGTTCAATAATTTTTCTTGTTTGATTTCATGAATATTGGTTGAAATTTAGTTTACCTACTATTTTTTTTATTGATAGTATCATTTTTTGTAGAGAATAATAAGTGGTTGCCATGGAGGTGTTTATCACATTGTTGTTGGTAGATTTCATGGAGGTAATGCCTTCGTTGGAGGTAATGCCTTGCTTAGTAATGCTAAGAGCCTTGTATAAGATCAATACTAATCCCTTAATTACTAGCATGAAGTGTTGAATAAAATTAGTATTTCTAGAACATGAGTAGTAGTCATAGTTGTTTTAGGCTTGTTGAAAATTTTTATAGATTCAGTTGACTATTAAAAGTTCTTCTTCTTGAGCATCATGGTCAGGGGATTACTGATAAGGACATATATCTTTTCAAAAAAATTCTATAAAAAAATGCTAATCCAAAGCATAACCTTAGAGCGTTAACTATCTTAGGCAAGGAGTAGTTCGTCATGGCATCAATTTTACTTTTGTCTTAGGCAAGGACCAGTTCCATATTATCTTTCTAAATAGATGAATTAATGTATTTGTCGAGTACTTCGATGAAACTTATCTTCACTTGTAACAAATTTCATTGTTACTTAGGCTTTTCAATTGTGTGTTAGATTTAGAAATTATTTAGATGATATATTTGTTGAATTCATACTCTAGTGAAGTATATCTGAAATGAAACATTGATTCTTATTCACTGTATTATATATTCTCATGCCTAATTTTGCGATTTATTTTTGTCTTAGGATAGTATTGTGTATAATTCAAGGTGGTCATAATACGACAAGGGAGAAGATGACTGAGAGCCCGTGGTTTCAGCTCCGATGGATTTTGGTTCGTGTTTCCTTTATGTCTCCATAATAAATTTCTTTTACATACTAGATATTTTTGTATGTTACAATCTATTGAAAATGTTGTATGTTACATGTTTGATAAAATGCTAAAGAGAGATTACCTTGGTGCAATGTCCTATTTGAGTTCTAGAATTATGTTTTGATTGAAGTTATTTGGCCTAGTTTGCGTCTCGTGTTCCTCCCCTTTTGAAAATTGCTCTTCTTGTTCTATGTCTACAGCTAGCCACTAGGTTAATGCCCAAGCCTCTCGACTACTCCCACTGAGACTGCCCTCAGTTGAAAGTGGTGCATGGAGCACGTGCCCAGCAGCTAGCCTAACGATGTGAACTTCAAGCCACAAACAAGGCCCAGAGGTGATAGCAGCTTCAAAATCTCATAGTTTCATTTAATATCCTAAGTTATTTTTTATGTTTTTTATTTTCTTTTTCAAGTGAATCAGTTTTTAAGAAATAATATGACAGTTGGTAGTTTGGCGACTTTTGGGGGTCATACAGTTTTTAGTTATTGCAAGGAAGATAATGTTTTGAAAATTACGTGCCATTTTTCATTAAACTCTATGGGATGATGAACTTTCTTCAACAATGAGGAATCCAAAATAGGTAAAAGAACTCCAACTAATTGTGATAAAAATAGGGGTAAAAAGAAGAAATAAAAGTTATTAGTAGATAATAAGGTATTTTTCTATTATTGAGGAATTGAATAGGGGGAAATGGAATTTTATCTTATACGGATAAGAATATAGAAAAAAAAATAAGCACACAAGTCTTATGGTAGTAATTTAAGAATGTATTGTATTAAAGTTTTAGAGTTCTTAGCCTCTTTCCGGTGTAAACTACATAACTTATAGAGTTCTTAGTCTCGGTTTGAGAGTATGACGATAATTTGTAAAAATAACACTTAGACTTAAAAACAAGTTGTTAAAGAGTGAAAACCTAAACCAGTCCCTAAACGATCCCATAGGAGGCACGAACACCTCGTATGGGACCATTGTAACTTGTAAGAACTGACCGTGTAGTCCCGGGTCTCCTGGTTTGAGAGTATGACGATAATTTGCAAAAATCACACTTAGACTTGAAAACAGGCCGTTAAGGGGTGAAAACCCAAACCAGCCTCCAAACGACCCCGTAGGAGGCATGAACACCTCGCAAGGGACCAATGTAACTCGTAGGAACTGACCGCGTAGTCCCAGGGTCCCTCGGTTTGAGAGTATGACGATAATTTGAAAAAATCACACATAGACTTGAAAACTGGCCGTTAAGGGGTGAAAACCAAAACCAGCCCTCAAACGACCCCGTAGGAGGCACGAACACCTCGCACGGGACCAATGTAACTTGTAGCAACTGACCACGTAGTCCCGGGACGAGAGTATGATGCGAATTTGCAAAAATCACACTTAGACATGAAAACAGGCCGTTAAGGGGTGAAAACCCGAACCAGCCCCCAAACGACCCCGTAGGAGGCACGAACACCTCGCACGGGATCAATGTAACTTGTAGCAACTGACCGCGTAGTCCCGGGACTCTCGGTTAGAGAGTATGACGATAATTGGCAAAAATCACACTTAGACTTGAAAACAGGCCGTTAAGGGGTGAAAACCCGAACAAGCCCCCAAACGATCCCGTAGGAGGCACGAACACCTCGTAGGGGACAAATGTATCTTGTAGGAACTAGCCGCGTAGTCCAGGGACTCCCGGTTTGAGAGTATGACGATAATTGGCAAAAATCACACTTAGACTTGAAAACAGGCCGTTAAGGGGTGAAAACCCGAACCAGCCCCCAAACGATCCTGTAGGAGGCACGAACACCTCGTAGGGGACCAATGTAACTTATAGGAACTGACCTCTTAGTCCCGGGACTCCCGGTTTGAGAGTATGACGATAATTCGCAAAAATCACACTTAGACTTGAAAACTGGCCGTTAAGGGGTGAAAACCTGAACCAACCCCCAAACGATCTCGTAGGAGGCACGAACACCTCGCACGGGACCAATGAAACTTGTAGGAACTGACCGCGTAGTCCCGGGTCTCCCGGTTTGAGAGTATGAAAATAATTTGCAGAATTAACACTTAGACTTGAAAACAAGCAATTAAAAGGTGAAAACCTAAACCAGTCCGTAAATGACCCCGTAGGAGGCACGAACATCTCGTACGGGACCATTGTAACTTGTAGGAACTGACCGTGTAGTCCCGGGTCTCCCAGTTTGAGAGTATGACGATAATTTGCAAAAATCACACTTAGACTTGAAAATAGGCCGTTAAGGGGTGAAAACCCGAACCAGCCCCCAAACGAACCCGTAGGAGGCATGAACACCTTGTACGGGACCAATGTAACTCGTAGGAATTGACCGCATAGTCCCGAGGTCTCTCGGTTTGAGAGTATGTTGATAATTTGCAAAAATCACACTTAGACTTGAAAACAGGCCGTTAAGGGGTGAAAACCAAAACCAGCCCCCAAACGACCCCGTAGGAGGCACGAACACCTCGCACGGGACAAATTTAACTTATAGCAACTGACCGCGTAGTCCCGGGACTGCCGGTATGAGAGTATGCCCGAATTAGCAAAAATCCCACTTAGACATGAAAACAGGCCGTTAAGGGGTGAAAACCCGAACCAGCCCCCAAACGACCCCGTAGGAGGCACGAACACCTCGCATGGGATCAATGTAACTTGTAGCAACTGACCGCGTAGTCCCGGGACTCTCGGTTAGAGATTATGACGATAATTGGCAAAAATCACACTTAGACTTGAAAACAGGCCGTTAAGGGGTGAAAACCCGAACTAGCCCCCAAACGATCCCGTAGGAGGCACGAACACCTCGTAGGGGACCAATGTAACTTGTAGGAACTAACCGCGTAGTCCCGGGACTCCCGGTTTGAGAGTATGACGATAATTGGTAAAAATCAAACTTAGACTTGAAAACAGGCCGTTAAGGGGTGAAAACCCGAACCAGCCCCCAAACGATCCCGTAGGAGGCACGAACACCACATAGGGGACCAATGTAACTTGTAGGAACTGACCGCTTAGTCCCGGGACTCTCGGTTTGAGAGTATGACAATAATTCGCAAAAATCACACTTAGACTTGAAAATAGGCCGTTAAGGGGTGAAAACCCGAACCAACCCCCAAACGATCCCGTAGGAGGAAGGAACACCTCGCACGGGACCAATGTAACTTATAGGAACTAACCGCGTAGTCCCTGGACTCCCGGTTTGAGAGTATGACGATAATTGGCAAAAATCACACTTAGTCTTGAAAGCAGACCGTTAAGGGGTGAAAACCCGAACCAGCCCCCAAACGACCCCGTAAGAGGCACGAACACC
The DNA here is from genome assembly GCA_949130495.1 of Sambucus nigra. Classification (NCBI taxonomy): domain Eukaryota; kingdom Viridiplantae; phylum Streptophyta; class Magnoliopsida; order Dipsacales; family Adoxaceae; genus Sambucus; species Sambucus nigra. The sequence continues at coordinate 239,144,371 of OX422222.1, forward strand.
TCGCACGGGACCAATGTAACTCGTAGGAACTGACCGCGTAGTCCCGGGTCTCCCAATTTGAGAGTATGATGATAATTTACAAAAATCACACTTGGACTTGAAAACAAGCCGTTAAGGGGTGAAAACTCGAATCAGCCCCCAAACAACCCCGTAGGAGGCACAAACACCTCGCACGGGACCAATGTAACTAGTAGGAACTGACCGCGTAGTCCCGGGTCTTTCGGTTTGACAGTATGACAAAATCACACTTAGAGTTAAAAACAGGCCGTTAAGGGGTGAAAACTCGAACCAGCCCCCAAACGACCCCGTAGTAGGCACGAACACCTCGTAGGGGAATAATGTAACTTGTAGGAACAGACCGCAAAGTCCCGGGACTCCCAGTATGAGAGTATGACGATAATTTGCAAAAATCACACTTAGACTTGAAAACAGGCCGTTAAGGGTGAAAACTCGAACCAACCGCCAAACAACCCCGTAGGAGGCACGAACACCTCGCACGGGACCAATGTAACTCGTAGGAACTGACCGCGTAGTCCCCGGACTCCCGATTTGAGTGTATGATGATAATTTGCAAAAATCACACTTAGACTTGAAAACCGACCGTTAAAGGGTGAAAACCCAAACCAGCCCCCAAACAACCCCGTTGGAGGCACGAACAGCTCGCACGGGACCAATGTAACTCGTAGTAATTGATCGCGTAGTCTCGGGACTCCCGGTTTGAGAGTATCACGATAATTTGCAAAACTCACACTGAGATTTAAAAACAGGCCATTAAGGGGTGAAAACCCGAACCAACCCCCAAACGACACAGTAGGAGGCATGAACACCTCGCACGGGACCAATGTAACTTGTAGCAACTGACCGCGTAGTCCCGGGACTCTCGGTTTGAGAGTATGACCCGAATTTGCAGAAATCACACTTAGACTTGAAAATAGGCCATTAAGGGGTGAAAACCCGAACCAGCCCCCAAACGATCCCGTAGGAGGCACGAACACCTCGCACGGGACCAATGTAACTCGTAGGAACTGACCGCGTAGTCCCGGGACTCCCGGTATGAGAGTATGACGATAATTTACAAAAATCACACTTAGACTTGAAAACAGGCCGTTAAGGGGTGAAAACCCGAACCAGCCCCCAAACGATCCCGTAGGATGCACAAACACCTCGCACGGGACCAATATAACTTGTAGGGACTCACCGCATAGTCCCGGGACTCCCGGTTTGAGAGTATCACGATAATTTCCAGAAATCAAACTTAGACTTGAAAACAGCCTGTTAAGGGGTGAAAACCTAAACCAACCCGCAAACGACCCCGTAGGAGGCACGAACACCTCGCACGAGACCAATGTAACTCGTAGGAACTGACCGCGTAGTCCCGGGACTTTCGGTTTGAGAGTATGACGATAATTTGCAAAAATCAAACTTAGACTTGAAAACAGGCCGTTAAGGGGTGAAAACCAAAACCATCCCCCAAACGACCCCGTAGGAGGCACGAACACCTCGCACCGGAAAAATGTAACTGAAAGCAACTGATTGCGTAGTCCCGGGACTCCTGGTATGAGAGTATGACCCGAATTTGCAAAAATCACACTTAGACATGAAAACATGCCGTGAGGGGTGAAAACCTGAACCAGCCCCCAAACGACCACGTAGGATGGACGAACACGTCACACGGGACCAATGTAACTTGTAGCAACTGACCGCGTAGTCCCGGGACACTCGGTTTGAGAGTATGACCCGAATTCGCAAAACTCACACTTAGAGTCGAAAACAGGCCGTTAAGGGGTGAAAACCCGAACCAACCCCCAAACGACCCTGTAGGAGGCATGAACACATCGTAAGGGACCAATGTAACTTGTAGGAACTGACCGCGTAGTCCCGGGACTCCCGGTATGAGAGTATGACGATAATTTAAAAAAATCACACTTAGACTTGAAAACAGGCCGTTAAGGGGTGAAAACCCGAAGCAGTCCCCAAACGACCCCGTAAGAGGCACGAACACCTCGCACGGGACCAGTGTAACTCGTAGGAACTGACCGCGTAGTCCCGGGACTCCCGGTTTGAGAGTATGACGATAATTTACAAAAATCACACTTAGACATGAAAACAAGCCGTTAAGGGGTGAAAACCCAAACCAGCCCCCAAACGACCCCTTAGGAGGCACGAACACCTCACACGGGATCAATGTTACTTGTAGCAACTGACCGCGTAGTCCCGAGACTCTTGGTTAGAGAGTATGACGATAATTGACAAAAATCACACTTAGACTTGAAAACAGGCCGTTAAGGGGTGAAAACCCGAACCAGCCCCCAAACGAACCCGTAGGAGGCACGAACACCTCGTAGGGGACCAACGTAACTTGTAGGAACTAACCGTGTAGTCTCGGGACTCCCGGCTTGAGTGTATGACGATAATTGGCAAAAATCACACTTAGACTTGAAAACAGGCCGTTAAGGGGTGAAAACCCGAACCAACCCCCAAACGATCCCGTAGGAGGAACGAACACCTCGTAGGGGACCAATGTAACTTGTAGGAACTAACCTCTTAGTCCCGGGACTTCCAGTTTGAGAGTATGACGATAATTCGGAAAAATCACACTTAGACTTGAAAACAGGCCGTTAAGGGGTGAAAACCCGAACCAACCCCCAAACGATCCCGTAGGAGGCACGAACACCTCGCACGGGACCAATGTAACTTGTAGGAACTGACCGCGTAGTCCCGGGTCTCCCGGTTTGAGAGTATGACAATAATTTGCAAAAATAACACTTAGACTTGAAAACAAGTTGTTAAAGGGTGAAAACCTAAACCGGTCCCTAAACGACCCCGTAGGAGGCATAAACACCTCGTACGGGACCATTGTAACTTGTAGGAACTAACCGGGTAGTCCCGGGTCTCCCGGTTTGAGAGTATGATAATAATTTGCAAAAATAACACTTAGACTTGAAAACAAGCTGTTAAAGGGTGAAAACCTAAACCGGTCCCTAAACGACCCCGTAGGAGGCATGAACACCTCGTACGGGACCATTGTAACATGTAGGAACTGACCGGGTAGTCCCAGGTCTCCCGGTTTGAGAGTACGACGATAATTTGCAAAAATCACACTTAGACTTGAAAACAGGCCCTTAAGGGGTGAAAACCCGAACCAACCTCCAAACGACCCCGTAGGAGGCAAGAACACCTTGCACAGGACCAATGTAACTCGTAGGAACTGACCGCGTAGTCCCGGGGTCTCTCGATTTGAGAGTATGACGATAATTTGCAAAAATCACACTTTGACTTGAAAACAGGCCGTTAAGGGGTGAAAACCAAAACCAGCCCCCAAACGACCCCGTAGGAGGCACGAACACCTCGCACGGGACCAATGTAACTTGTAGCAACTGGCCGCGTAGTACCGAGACACCCGGTATGAGAGTATGACCCGAATTTGCAAAAATCGCTCTTAGACATGAAAACAGGCCATTAAGGCGTGAAAACCCGAACCAACCACCAAACGACCCCGTAGGAGGCACGAACACCTCGCACGGGATCAATGTAATTGTAGCAACTGACCGCGTAGTCCCGGGACTCTCGGTTAGAGAGTATGACGATAATTGGCAAATATCACACTTAGACTTGAAAACAGGCCGTTAAGGGGTGAAAACCCGAACCAGTCCCCAAACGATCCCGTAAGAGGCACGAACACGTCGTAGGGGACCAATGTAACTTATAGGAACTAACCGCATAGTCCCTGGACTCCCGGTTTGAGAGTATGACGATAATTGGCAAAAATCCCACTTAGACTTGAAAACAGGCCGTTAAGGGGTGAAAACCCGAACCAGCCCCCAAACGACCACGTAGGAGGCACGAACACCTCGCACGGGACCAATGTAACTCGTAGGAACTGACCGCATAGTCCCGGGACTCTCGGTTTGAGAGTATGACCCGAATTTACAAAAATCACACTTAGAGTTGAAAACAGGCCGTTAAGGGGTGAAAATCCGAACCAGGCCCCAAATGACCCCGTAGGAGGCACGAACATCTCGTAGGGGACCAATGTAACTTGTAGGAACTGACCGCGTAGTGTCGGGACTCGCGGTATGAGAGTGTGACCATAATTCGCAAAAATCACACTTAGACCCGAAAATAGGCCGTTAAGGGGTGAAAACCCGAACCAACCCCCAAACGATCCCATAAGAGGCACGAACACCTCGCGCGGGACCAATGTCACTTGTAGAAACTGACCGCGTAGTCTCGGGTCTCCCGGTTTGAGAGTATGACGATAATTTGCAAAAATCACACATAGACTTGAAAGCAGGCTGTTAAGGGGTGAAAACCCGAACCAGACCCTAAACGACCCTGTAAGAGGCAGGAACACCTCGCACGGGACCAATGTAACTCGTAGGAACTGACCGCGTAGTCCCGGGTCTCCCGATTTGGGTGTATGACGATAATTTGCAAAAATCACACTTAGACTTAAAAACAGGCCGTTAAGGGGTGAAAACCCGAACCAGCCCCCAAACGACCCCGTAGGAGGCACGAACACCTCGCACGGGACCAATGTAACTCTTAAGAACTGATCGCGTAGTCCCGGGACTCCCGGTTTGAGATTATGGCCCGAATTTATAAAAATCACACTTAGACTTGAAAACAGGCCGTTAAGGGGTGAAAACCCGAACCAACCCCCAAACAACCCCTTAGGAGGCACGGACACCTCGCACGGGACCAATGTAACACGTAGGAACTGACCACGTAGTCCCGGGTCTTCCGGTTTCAGAGTATGATGATAATTTGCAAAAATCACACTTAGACTTGAAAACAGGCCGTTAAAGGGTGAAAACCCAAACCATCCCCCAAATAACCCCGTTGGAGGCACGAACACCTCGCACGGGACCAATGTAACTCGTAGGAATTGATCGCGTAGTCTCAGGACTCCCGGTTTGAGAATATCACGATAATTTGCAAAAATCACACTTAGATTTAAAAACAGGCCATTAAGGGGTGAAAACCCGAACCAGCCCCCAAACGACCCCGTAGGAGGCATGAACACCTCGCACGGGACCAATGTAACTTGTAGCAACTGACCGCGTAGTCCCGGGACTCTCGGTTTGAGAGTATGACCCAAATTTGCAGAAATCACACTTAGACTTGAAAATAGGCCATTAAGGGGTGAAAACCCGAACCAACCCCCAAACGATCCCGCAGGAGGCACGAACACCTCGCACGTGACCAATGTAACTCGTAGGAACTGACCGCGTAGTCCCGGGTCTCTCGGTTTTAGAGTATGACGATAATTTGCAAAAATCACCCTTTTACTTGAAAATAGGCCGTTAAGGGGTGAAAACCCGAACCAGCCCCCAAACGATCCCGTAGGATGCACAAACACCTCGCACGGGACCAATATAACTTGTAGGGACTCACCGCATAGTCCCGGGACTCTCGGTTTGAGAGTATCACGATAATTTCCAGAAATCACACTTAGACTTGAAAACAGCCTGTTAAGGGGTGAAAACCTAAACCAACCCGCAAACGACCCCGTAGGAGGCACGAACACCTCGCACGAGACCAATGTAACTCATAAGAACTGACCGCGTAGTCCCGGGACTTCCGGTTTGAGAGTATGACGATAATTTGGAAAAATCAAACTTAGACTTGAAAACAGGCCGTTAAGGGGTGAAAACTAAAACCATCCCCCAAACGACCCCGTAGGAGGCAGGAACACCTCGCACGGGAAAAATGTAACTTGAACCAACTGACCGCGTAGTCCCGGGACTCCTGGTATGAGAGTATGACCCGAATTTGCAAAAATCACACTTAGACATGAAAACATGCCGTTAGGGGTGAAAACCTGAACCAGCCCCCAAACGACCACGTAGGATGGACGAACACCTCACACGGGACCAATGTAACTTGTAGCAACTGACCGCGTAGTCCCGGGACTCTCGGTTTGAGAGTATGACCCGAATTCGCAAAACTCACACTTAGAGTCGAAAACAGGCCGTTAAGGGGTGAAAACCCGAACCAACCCCCAAACGACCCCGTAGGAGGCACGAACACCTCGTAGGGGACTAATGTAACTTGTAGGAACTGACCGCGTAGTCCCGAGACTCCCGGTATGAGAGTATGACGATAATTTACAAAAATCACACTTAGACTTGAAAATAGGCCGTTAAGGGGTGAAAACCCGAAGCAGCCCCCAAACGACCCCGTAAGAGGCACGAACACCTCGCACGGGACCAGTGTAACTCGTAGGAACTGACCGCGTAGTCCCGGGACTCCCGGTTTGAGAGTATGACGATAATTTACAAAAATCACACTTAGACATGAAAACAAGCCGTTAAGGGGTGAAAACCCAAACCAGCCCCCAAACGACCCCGTAGGAGGCACGAACACCTCGCACGGGATCAATGTTACTTGTAGCAACTGACCGCGTAGTCCCGAGACTCTTGGTTAGAGAGTATGACGATAATTGACAAAAATCACACTTAGACTTGAAAATAGGCCGTTAAGGGGTGAAAACCCGAACCAGCAACCAAACGATCCCGTAGGAGGCACGAACACCTCGTAGGGGACCAACGTAACTTGTAGGAACTAACCGTGTAGTCTCGGGACTCCCGGTTTGAGAGTATGACGATAATTGGAAAAAATCACACTTAGACTTGAAAACAGGCCATTAAGGGGTGAAAACCCGAACCAACCCCCAAACGATCCCGTAGGAGGCACGAACACCTCGTAGGGGACCAATGTAACTTGTAGGAACTAATCGCTTAGTCCCGGGACTTCCAGTTTGAGAGTATGACGATAATTCGCAAAAATCACACTTAGACTTGAAAACAGGCCGTTAAGGGGTGAAAACCCGAACCAATCCCCAAACGATCCCGTTGGAGGCACGAACACCTCGCACGGGACCAATGTAACTTGTAGGAACTGACCGCGTAGTCCCGGGTCTCCCGGTTTGAGAGTATGACAATAATTTGCAAAAATAACACTTAGACTTGAAAACAAGCTGTTAAAGGGTGAAAACCTAAACCGGTCCCTAAACGACCCCGTAGGAGGCATGAACACCTCGTACGGGACCATTGTAACTTGTAGGAACTGACCGGGTAGTCCCGGGTCTCCCGGTTTGAGAGTATGACAATAATTTGCAAAAATAATAATTAGACTTGAAAAAAAGATGTTAAAGGGTGAAAACCTAAACCGGTTCCTAAACGACCCCGTAGGAGGCATGAACACCTCGTACGGGACCATTGTAACTTATAGGAACTGACCGGGTAGTCCCAGGTCTCCCGGTTTGAGAGTATGACGATAATTTGCAAAAATCACACTTAGACTTGAAAACAGGCCGTTAAGGGGTGAAAACTCGAACCAACCCCCAAACGACCCCGTAGGAGGCACGAACACCTCGCACAGGACCAATGTAACTTGTAGGAACTGACCGCGTAGTCCCGGGGTCTCTCGATTTGAGAGTATGACGATAATTTGCAAAAATCACACTTTGACTTGAAAACAGGCCGTTAAGAGGTGAAAACCAAAACCAGCCCCCAAACGACCCCGTAGGAGGCACGAACACCTCGTACGGGACCAATGTAACTTGTAGCAACTGACCGCGTAGTCCCGAGACACCCGGTATGAGAGTATGACCCGAATTTGCAAAAATCGCACTTAGATAAGAAAATAGGCCGTTAAGGCGTGAAAACCCGAACCAGCCACCAAACGACCCCGTAGGAGGCACGAACACCTCGCACGGGATCAATGTAATTGTAGCAACTGACCGCGTAGTCCCGGGACTCTCGGTTAGAGAGTATGACGATAATTGGCAAAAATCACACTTAGACTTGAAAACAGGCCGTTAAGGGGTGAAAACCCGAACGAGTCCCCAAACGATCCCGTAAGAGGCACGAACACGTCGTAGGGGACCAATGTAACTTATAGGAACTAACCGCGTAGTCCCTAGCCTCCCGGTTTGAGAGTATGACGATAATTGGCAAAAATCCCACTTAGACTTGAAAACAGGCCGTTAAGGGGTGAAAACCCGAACCAGCCCCCAAACGACCACGTAGGAGGCACGAACACCTCGCACGGGACCAATGTTACTCGTAGGAACTGACCGCATAGTCCCAGGACTCTCGGTTTGAGAGTATGACCCGAATTTACAAAAATCACACTTAGAGTTGAAAACAGGCCGTTAAGGGGTGAAAACCCGAACCAGCCCCCAAATGACCCCGTAGGAGGCACGAACACCTCGTAGGGGACCAATGTAACTTGTAGGAACTGACCGCGTAGTCTCGGGACTCCCGGTATGAGAGTGTGACAATAATTCGCAAAAATCACACTTAGACTTGAAAATAGGCCGTTAAGGGGTGAAAACCCGAACCAACCCCCAAACGATCCCATAGGAGGCACGAACACCTCGCACGGGACCAATATCACTTGTAGGAACTGACCGCGTAGTCTCGAGTCTCCCGGTTTGAGAGTATGACGATAATTTGCAAAAATCACACATAGACTTGAAAGCAGGCCGTTAAGGGGTGAAAACCCGAACCAGACCCTAAACGACCCCGTAAGAGGCACGAAACCTCGCACGGGACCAATATAACTCGTAGGAACCGACCGCGTAGTCCCGGGTTTCCCGATTTGGGTGTATGACGATAATTTGCAAAAATCACACTTAGACTTAAAAACAGGCCGTTAAGGGGAGAAAACCCGATCCAACCCCCAAACGACCCCGTTGGAGGCACGAACACCTCGCACGAGACCAATGTAACTCGTAGGAACTGATCGCGTAGTCCCGGGACTCCCGGTTTGAGATTATGGCCCGAATTTATAAAAATCACACTTAGACTTGAAAATAGGCCGTTAAGGGGTGAAAACCCGAACCAGCCCCCAAACAACCCCTTAGGAGGCACGGACACCTCGCACGGGACCAATGTAACTCGTAGGAACTGACCACGTAGTCCCGGGTCTTCCGGTTTCAGAGTATGATGATAATTTGCAAAAATCACACTTAGACTTGAAAACAGGCCGTTAAAGGGTGAAAACCCAAACCAGCCCCCAAATAACCCCGTAGGAGGCACGAAGACCTCGTACGGGACCAATGTAACTCGTAGGAACTGGCCGCGTAGTCTCGGGACTCCCGGTTTGAGAGTATCACGATAATTTGCAAAAATCACACTTAGATTTAAAAACAGGCCATTAAGGGGTGAAAACTCGAACCAGCCCCCAAACGACCCCGTAGGTGGCACCAACACCTCGCACAGGACCAATGTAACTTGTAGCAACTGATTGCGTAGTCCCGGGACTCTCGGTTTGAGAGTATGACCCGAATTTGCAAAAATCACACTTAGACTTGAAAATAGGCCATTAAGGGGTGAAAACCCGAACCAACCCCCAAACGATCCCGTAGGAGGCACGAACACCTCGCACGGGACCAATGTAACTCGTAGGAACTGACCGCGTAGTCCCGGGTCTCCCGGTTTAAGAGTATGACGATAATTTGCAAAAATCACACTTAGACTTGAAAACATGCCGTTAAGGGGTGAAAACTCGAACCAGCCCCCAAACAATCCCGTTGGATGCACGAACACCTCGCACGGGACCAATATAACTTGTAGGGACTGACCTCATAGTCCTGGGACTCCCGGTTTGAGAGTATCACGATAATTTTCAAAAATCACACTTAGACTTGAAAACTGGCCGTTAAGGGGTGAAAACCTAAACCAACCCCCAAACGACCCCGTAGGAGGCACGGACACCTCGCACGGGACCAATGTAACTCGTAGGAACTGACCGCGTAGTCCCGTGACTCTCGGTTTGAGAATATGACCCGAATTTGCAAAAATCACACTTAGAGTTGAAAACAGGCCGTTAACTGGAGAAAACCATAACCAGCCCCCAATCGACCCTTAGGAGGCATGAACACCTTGTAGGGGACCAATGTAACTTCTAGGGACTGACCGCGTAGTCCCGGGACTCCCGGTATGAGAGTGTGACTATAATTTGCAAAAATCAAACTTAGACTTGAAAACAGGCCGTTAAGGGGTGAAAACCCGAACCAGCCCCCAAACGAACCCGTAAGAGGCACGAACAACTCGCACGGGACCAATGTAACTCGTAGGAATTGACCACGTAGTCATGGGACTCCCGATTTGAGAGTATGACGATTATTTGCAAAAATCACACTTAGACATGAAAATAGGCCGTTAAGGGGTGAAAACCCGAACCAGCCCCCAAACGACCCCGTAGGAGGCACGAACACCTCGCACGGGATCAATGTAACTTGTAGCAATTGACCGCGTATTCCTGGGACTCTCGGTTAGAGAGTATGACGATAATTGGCAAAAATCACACTTAGACTTAAAAACAGGCCGTTAAGGGGTGAAAACCCGAACCAGCCCCCAAATGATCCCGTAGGAGGCACGAACACCTCGTAGGAGACCAATGTAACTTCTAAGAACTAACCGTGTAGTCCCGGGACTCCCGGTTTGAGAGTATGAAGATAATTGGAAAAAATCACACTTAGAGGTGAAAACCCGAACCAGCCCCCAAACGATCCCGTAGGAGGCACGAACACCTCGTAGGGGACCAATGTAACTTGTAGGAACTGACCGCTTAGTCCCGGGACTCCCGGTTTGAGAGTATGACGATAATTCACAAAAATCACACTTAGACTTGAAAACAGGCTGTTAAGGGGTGAAAACCCGAACCAACCCCCAAACGATCCCGTAGGAGGCATGAACACCTCGCACGGGACCAATGTAACTTGTAGGAACTGATCGCGTAGTCCCGGGTCTCCTGGTTTGAGAGTATGACAATAATTTTCAAAAATAACACTTAGACTTGAAAACAGGCCGTTAAGGGGAGAAAACCCGAACCAGGCCCCAAACGACCCCGTAGAAGGCATGAACACCTCGCCCGGGACCAATGTAACTCGTAGGTACCGACCGTGTAGTCTCGGGGTCTCTCGGTTTTAGAGTATGACGATAATTTGCAAAAAACACACTTAGACTTGAAAATAGGTCGTTAAGGGGTGAAAACCAAAACCAGCCCCCAAACGACCCCATAGGACGCACGAACACCTCGCACGGGACCAATGTAACTCGTAGGAACTGACCGCGTAGTCCCGTGACTCTCGGTTTGAGAATATGACCCGAATTTGCAAAAATCACACTTAGAGTTAAAAACAGGCCGTTAACTGGAGAAAACCATAACCAGCCCCCAATCGACCCTGTAGGAGGCACGAACACCTTGTAGGGGACCAATGTAACTTCTAGGGACTGACCGCGTAGTCCCGGGACTCCCGATATGAGAGTGTGATGATAATTTGCAAAAATCAAACTTAGACTTGAAAACAGGCCGTTAAGGGGTGAAAACCCGAACCAGCCCCCAAACGAACCCGTAAGAGGCACGAACACCTCGTAGGGGACCAATGTAACTTATAGGAACTAATCGCGTAGTCCCGAGACTCCCGGTTTGAGAGTATGACGATCATTGGCAAAAATCACACTTAGACTTTAAATCAGGCCGTTAAGGGGTGAAAACCCGAACCAACCCCCAAACGATCTCGTAGGAGGCACGAACACCTCGTAGGGGACGAATGTAACTTGTAGGAACCGACCGCTTAGTCCCGGGACTCCCGGTTTGAGAGTATGAGAATAATTCGCAAAAATCACACTTAGACTTGAAAATAGGCCGTTAAGGGGTGAAAACCAAAACCAACCCCCAAACGATCCCGTAGGAGGCACGCACACCTCGCACGGGACCAATGTAACTTGTAGGAACTGACCGCGTAGTCCCGGGTCTCCCTGTTTGAGAGTATGACGATAATTTGGAAAAATCACACTTAGACTTGAAAGGAGGCCGTTAAGGGGTGAAAACCCGAACCAGCCCCCAAACGACCCCGTAAAAGGCACGAACACCTGGCACGGGACCAATGTAACTCGTAGGAACTGACCGCGTAGTCCCATGTCTCCCGATTTAAGAGTATGACGATAATTTGCAAAAATCACACTTAGACTTGAAAACAGGCCGTTAAGGGGTGAAAACCTAAACCAACCCCCAAACGACCCCGTAGGAGGCACGAACACCTCGCACGGGACCAATGTAACTCGTAGGAACTGACCGCGTAGTCCCGGGTCTTCCGATTTGAAAGTATGAAAAAATCACAATTAGAGTTGAAAACAGGTCGTTAAGGGGTGAAAACCCGAACCAACCCCCAAACAACCCCGTAGTAGGCACGAACACCTCGTAGGGGAACAATGTAACTTGTAGGAACTGACCGCGTAGTCCCGGAACTCCCGGTATGAGATTATGATGATAATTTGCAAAAATCACACTTAGACTTGAAAACATGCCGTTAAGGGGTGAAAACTCGAACCAGTCGCCAAACAACCCCGTAGGAGGCACGAACACCTCGCACGGGATCAATGTACCTCATAGGAACTGACCGCGTAGTCCCCGGACTCTCGGTTTGAGAGTATGACGGTAATTTTCAAAAATCACACTTAGACTCGAAAACAGGCCGTTAAAGGGTGAAAACCTAAACCAGCCCCCAAACAACCCCGTAGGAGACACGAACACCTCGCACGGGACCAATGTAACTCGTAGGAACTGACCGCGTAGTCTCGGGACTCCCGGTTTGAGAGTATGACCATAATTTGCAAAAATCACACTTAGATTTAAAAACAGGCCATTAAGGGGTGAAAACCCGAACCAACCCCCAAACGACCCCGTAGGATGCACGAACACCTCGCAGGGGACCAATGTAACTTGTAGCAATTGACCGCGTAGTCTCGGGAATCTCGGTTTGAGAGTATGACCCGAATTTGTAAAAATCACACTTAGACTTGAAAACAGGCCATTAAGGGGTGAAAACTCGAACTAGCCCCCAAACAACCCCGTAGGAGGCACGAACACCTCGCACGGGACTAATGTAACTCGTAGGAACTGACCGCGTAGTCCCGGGGCTTCCGGTTTGAGAGTATGACGATAATTTGGAAAAATCACACTTAGACTTGAAAACAGTCCGTTAAGGGTTGAAAACCAAAATCAGCCCCCAAACGACCCCGTAGGAGGCACGAACACCTCGCACGGGAAACATGTAACTTATAGCAACTGACCGCGTATTCTCGGGACTCCTGGTATGAGAGTATGACCCGAATTTGCAAAAATCACACTTAGATATGAAAACAGGCCGTTAAGGGGTGAAGACCGGAACCAACCCCGAAACGACCACGTAGGAGGCACGAACACCTCACACGGGACCAATGTAACTTGTAGCAACTGACCGCGTAGTCCCGGGACTCTCGGTTTGAGAGTATGACCCGAATTTGCAAAAATCACACTTAGAGTTGAAAACAGGCCGTTAAGGGGTGAAAACTCGAAGCAGCCCCCAAACGACCCGTAGGAGGCAGGAACACCTCATAGGGGACCAATGTAACTTGTAGGAACTGACCGCGTAGTCTCGGGACTCCCGGTATGAGAGTATGACGGTAATTTGCAAAAATCACACTTAGACTTGAAAACAGGCCGTTAAGGTGTGAAAACCCGAACCAACCCCCAAACGATCCCATAGGAGGCACGAACACCTCGCACGGGACCAATGTAACTTGTAGCAATTGACCGCGTAGTCCCGGGAATCTCGGTTTGAGAGTATGACCCGAATTTGTAAAAATCACACTTAGACTTGAAAACAGGCCATTAAGGGGTGAAAACTCGAACCAGCCCCCAAACAACCCCGTAGGAGGCACGAACACCTCGTAGGGGACCAATGTAACTTGTAGGAACTGACCGCGTAGTCTCGGGACTCCCTGTATGAGAGTGTGACAATAATTCACAAAAATCACACTTAGACTTGAAAATAGGCCGTTAAGGGGTGAAAACCCGAACCAACCCCCAAACGATCCCATAGGAGGCACGAACACCTCGCACGGGACCAATGTAACTTGTAGCAATTGACCGTGTAGTCCCGGGAATCTCGGTTTGAGAGTATGACCCGAATTTGTAAAAATCACACTTAGACTTGAAAACAGGCCATTAAGGGGTGAAAACTCGAACCAGCCCCCAAACAACCCCGTAGGAGGCACGAACACCTCGCACGGGACTAATGTAACTCGTAGGAACTGACCGCGTAGTCCCGGGACTTCCGATTTGAGAGTATGATGATAATTTGGAAAAATCACACTTAGACTTGAAAACAGGCCGTTGAGGGGTGAAAACCAAAATCAGCCCCCAAACGACCCCGTAGGAGGCACGAACACCTCGCACGGGAAACATGGAACTTGTAGCAACTGACCGCGTATTCTCGGGACTCCTGGTATGAGAGTATGACCCGAATTTGCAAAAATCACACTTAGATATGAAAAAGGCCGTTAAGGGGTGAAAACCTGAACCAGCCCCGAAACGACCACGTAGGAGGCACGAACACCTCACACGGGACCAATGTAACTTGCAGCAACTGACCGCGTAGTCCCGGGACTCTCGGTTTGAGAGTATGACCCGAATTTGCAAAAATCACACTTAGAGTTAAAAACAGGCCGTTAAGGGGTGAAAACTTGAAGCAGCCCAAAAACGACCCCATAGGAGGCAGGAACACCTCATAGGGGACCAACGTAACTTGTAGGAACTGACCGCGTAGTCTCGGGACTCCCGGTATGAGAGTATGACGATAATTTGCAAAAATCACAGTTAGACTTGAAAACAGGCCGTTAAGGTGTGAAAACCCAAACCAGCCCCCAAACGACCCCGTAAGAGGCATGAGCACCTCGCACGGGACCAATGTAATTCGTAGGAACTGACCGCGTAGTCCCGGGACTCCCGGTTTGAGAGTATGATGATAATTTGCAAAAATCACACTTAGACTTGAAAATAGGCCGTTAAGGGGTGAAAACCCGAACCAGCCCCCAAACGATCCCGTAGGAGGCACGAACACCTCGTAGGGGACCAACGTAACTTGTAGGAACTAACCGTGTAGTCTCGGGACTCCCGGTTTGAGAGTATGACGATAATTGGCAAAAATCACGCTTAGACTTGAAAACAGGCCGTTAAGGGGTGAAAACCCGAACCAACCCCCAAACGATCCCGTAGGAGGCACGAACACCTCGTAGGGGACCAATGTAACTTGTAGGAACTAACCGCTTAGTCCCGGGACTTCCAGTTTGAGAGTATGAGTATAATTCGCAAAAATCACACTTAGACTTGAAAACAGGCCGTTAAGGGGTGAAAACCCGAACCAACCCCCAAACGATCCCGTAGGAGGCACGAACACCTCGCACGGGACCAATGTAACTTGTAGGAACTGACCGCGTAGTCCCGGGTCTCCCGGTTTGAGAGTATGACAATAATTTGCAAAAATAACACTTAGACTTGAAAACAAGCTGTTAAAGGGTGAAAACCTAAACCGGTCCCTAAACGACCCCGTAGGAGGCATGAACACCTCGTACGGGACCATTGTAACTTGTAGGAACTGACTAGGTAGTCCCGGGTCTCCCGGTTTGAGAGTATGATAATAATTTGCAAAAATAACACTTAGACTTGAAAACAAGCTGTTAAAGGGTGAAAACCTAAACCGGTCCCTAAACGACCCCGTAGGAGGCATGAACACCTCGTACGGGACCATTGTAACTTGTAGGAACTGATCGGGTAGTCCGAGGTCTCCCGATTTGAGAGTATGACGATAATTTGCAAAAATCACACTTAGACTTGAAAACAGGCCCTTAAGGGGTGAAAACCCGAACCAACCTCCAAACGACCCCGTAGGAGGCACGAACACCTCGCACAGGACCAATGTAACTCGTAGGTACTGACCGCATAGTCCCGGGGTCTCTCGATTTGAGAGTATGACGATAATTTGCAAAAATCACACTTTGACTTGAAAACAGGCCGTTAAGGGGTGAAAACCAAAACCAGCCCCCAAACGACCCCGTAGGAGGCACGAACACCTCGCACGGGACCAATGTAACTTGTAGCAACTGACCGCGTAGTCCCGAGACACCCGGTATGAGAGTATGACCCGAATTTGCAAAAATTGCACTTAGACAAGAAAACAGGCCGTTAAGGCGTGAAAACCCGAACCAGCCACCAAACGACCCAGTAGGAGGCACGAACACCTCGCACGGGATCAATGTAATTGTAGCAACTGACCGCGTAGTCCCGGGACTCTCGGTTAGAGAGTATGACGATAATTGGCAAAAATCACACTTAGACTTGAAAACAGGCCGTTGAGGGGTGAAAACCCGGACCAGTCCCCAAACGATCCCGTAAGAGGCACGAACACGTCGTAGGGGACCAATGTAACTTATAGGAACTAACCGCGTAGTCCCTAGACTCCCGGTTTCAGAGTATGACGATAATTGGCAAAAATCCCACTTAGACTTGAAAACAGGCCGTTAAGGGGTGAAAACCCGAACCAGCCCCCAAACGACCACGTAGGAGGCACGAACACCTCGCACGGGACCAATTTAACTCGTAGGAACTGACCGCATAGTCCCGGGACTCTCGGTTTGAGAGTATGACCGGAATTTACAAAAATCACACTTAGAGTTGAAAACAGGCCGTTAAGGGGTGAAAACCCGAACCAGTTCCCAAATGACCCCGTAGGAGGCACGAACACCTCGTAGGGGACCAATGTAACTTGTAGGAACTGACCGCGTAGTCTCGGGACTCCCGTTATGAGAGTGTGACAATAATTCGCAAAAATCACACTTAGACTTGAAAATAGGCCGTTAAGGGGTGAAAACCCGAACCAACCCCCAAACGATCCCATAGGAGGCACGAACCCCTCGCACGGGACCAATGTAACTTGTAGCAATTGACCGCGTAGTCCCGGGAATCTCGGTTTGAGAGTATGACCCGAATTTGTAAAAATCACACTTAGACTTGAAAACAGGCCATTAAGGGGTGAAAACTCGAACCAGCCCCCAAACAACCCCGTAGGAGGCACGAACACCTCGCATGGGACTAATGTAACTCGTAGGATTTGACCGCGTAGTCCCGGGACTTCCGGTTTGAGAGTATGACGATAATTTGGAAAAATAACACTTAGACTTGAAAACAAGCTGTTAAAGGGTGAAAACCTAAACCGGTCCCTAAACGACCCCGTAGGAGGCATGAACACCTCGTACGGGACCATTGTAACTTGTAGGAACTGACCGGGTAGTCCCAGGTCTCCCAATTTGAGAGTATGACGATAATTTGCAAGAATCACACTTAGACTTGAAAACAGGCCGTTAAGGGGTGAAAACCCGAACCAACCCCCAAACGATCCCGTAGGAGGCACGAACACCTCGTAGGGGACCAATGTAACTTGTAGGAACTAACCGCTTAGTCCCGGGACTTCCAGTTTGAGAGTATGACGATAATTCGCAAAAATCACACTTAGACTTGAAAACAGGCCGTTAACGGGTGAAAACCCGAACCAACCCCCAAACGATCCCGTAGGAGGCACGAACACCTCGCACGGGGGACCGATGTAACTTTTAGGAACTGACCGCGTAGTCCCGGGTCTCCCGGTTTGAGAGTATGACAATAATTTGCAAAAATAACACTTAGACTTGAAAACAAGCTGTTAAAGGGTGAAAACCTAAACCGGTCCCTAAACGACCCCGTAGGAGGCATGAACACCTCGTACGGGACCATTGTAACTTGTAAGAACTGACCGGGTAGTCCCGGGTCTCCCGGTTTGAGAGTATGACAATAATTTGCAAAAATAATAATTAGACTTGAAAAGAAGCTGTTAAAGGGTGAAAACCTAAACCGGTCCCTAAACGACCCCGTAGGAGGCATGAACACCTCGTACGGGACCATTGTAACTTGTAGGAACTGACCGGGTAGTCCCAGGTCTCCCGGTTTGAGAGTATGACGATAATTTGCAAAAATCACACTTAGACTTGAAAACAGGCCGTTAAGGGGTGAAAACCCGAACCAACCCCCAAACGACCTCGTAGGAGGCACGAACACCTCGCACAGGACGAATGTCACTCGTAGGAACTGACCGCGTAGTCCCGGGGTCTCTCGATTTGAGAGTATGACGATAATTTGCAAAAATCATACTTTGACTTGAAAACAGGCCGTTAAGGGGTGAAAACCAAAACCAGCCCCCAAACGACCCCGTAGGAGGCACGAACACCTCGCACGGGACCAATGTAACTTGTAGCAACTGACCGTGTAGTCCCGAGACACCCGGTATGAGAGTATGACCCGAATTTGCAAAAATCGCACTTGGACATGAAAAAAGGCCGTTAAGGCGTGAAAACCCGAACCAGCCACCAAACGACCCCGTAGGAGGCACGAACACCTCGCACGGGATCAATGAAATTGTAGCAACTGACCGCGTAGTCCCGGGACTCTCGATTAGAGAGTATGACGATAATTGGCATAAATCACACTTAGACTTGAAAACAGGCCGTTAAGGGGTGAAAACTCGAACCAGTCCCCAAACGATCCCGTAAGAGGCACGAACACGTCGTAGGGGACCAATGTAACTTATAGGAACTAACCGCGTAGTCCCTGGACTCCCGGTTTGAGAGTATGACGATAATTGGCAAAAATCCCACTTAGAGTTGAAAACAGGCCGTTAAGGGGTGAAAACCCGAACCAGCCCCCAAACGACCACGTAGGAGGCACGAACACCTCGCACGGGACCAATGTAACTCGTAGGAACTGACCGCGTAGTCCCGGGACTCTCGGTTTGAGAGTATGACCCGAATTTACAGAAATCACACTTAGAGTTGAGAACAGGCCGTTAAGGGGTGAAAACCCGAACCAGCCCCCAAATGAACCCGTAGGAGGCACGAACACCTCGTAGGGGACCAATGTAACTTGTAGGAACTGACCGCCTAGTCTCGGGACTCCCGGTATGAGAGTGTGACAATAATTTGCAAAAATCACACTTAGACTTGAAAATAGGCCGTTAAGGGGTGAAAACCCGAACCAACCCCCAAACGATCCCATAGGAGGCACGAACAGCTCGCACGGGACCAATGTCCGCGTAGTCTCGGGTCTCCCGGTTTGAGAGTATGATGATAATTTGCAAAAATCACACATAGACTTGAAAGCAGGACGTTAAGGGGTGAAAACCTGAACCAGACCCTAAACGACCCCGTAAGAGGCACGAACACCTCGAACGGGACCAATGTAACTCGTAGGAACTGACCGCGTAGTCCCGGGTCTCCCGATTAGGGTGTATGACGATAATTTTCCAAAATCACACTTAGACTTAAAAACAGGCCGTTAAGGGGTGAAAACCCGAACCAGCCCCCAAACGACCCCGTAGGAGGCACGAACACCTCGCACGGGACCAATGTAACTCGTAGGAACTGATCGCGTAGTCCTGGGACTCCCGGTTTGAGATTATGGCCCGAATTTATAAAAATCACACTTAGACTTGAAAACAGGCCGTTAAGGGGTGAAAACCCGAACCAGCCCCCAAACAACCCCTTAGGAGGCACGGACACCTCGCACGGGACCAATGTAACTCGTAGAAACTGACCACGTAGTCCCGGGTCTTCCGGTTTCAGAGTATGATGATAATTTGCAAAAATCATACTTAGACTTGAAAACAGGCCGTTAAAGGGTGAAAAGCCAAACCAGCCCCCAAATAACCCCGTAGGAGGCACGAACACCTCGTACGGGACCAATGTAACACGTAGGAACTGACCGCGTAGTCTCGGGACTCCCGGTTTGAGAGTATCACGATAATTTGCAAAAATCACACTTAGATTTAAAAACAGGCCATTAAGGGGTGAAAACCCGAACCATCCCCCAAACGACGCCGTAGGTGGCACCAACACCTCGCACAGGACCAATGTAACTTGTAGCAACTGATTGCGTAGTCCCGGGACTCTCGGTTTGAGAGTATGACCCAAATTTGCAAAAATCACACTTAGACTTGAAAACAGGCCATTAAGGGGTGAAAACCCGAACCAACCCCCAAACGATCCTGTAGGAGGCACGAACACCTCGCACGGGACCAATGTAACTCGTAGGAACTGACCGCGTAGTCTCGGGACTCCCGGTATGAGAGTGTGACAATAATTTGCAAAAATCACACTTAGACTTGAAAATAGGCCGTTAAGGGGTGAAAACCCGAACCAACCCCCAAACGATCCCATAGGAGGCACGAACAGCTCGCACGGGACCAATGTCCGCGTAGTCTCGGGTCTCCCGGTTTGAGAGTATGATGATAATTTGCAAAAATCACACATAGACTTGAAAGCAGGACGTTAAGGGGTGAAAACCTGAACCAGACCCTAAACGACCCCGTAAGAGGCACGAACACCTCGAACGGGACCAATGTAACTCGTAGGAACTGACCGCGTAGTCCCGGGTCTCCCGATTAGGGTGTATGACGATAATTTTCCAAAATCACACTTAGACTTAAAAACAGGCCGTTAAGGGGTGAAAACCCGAACCAGCCCCCAAACGACCCCGTAGGAGGCACGAACACCTCGCACGGGACCAATGTAACTCGTAGGAACTGATCGCGTAGTCCTGGGACTCCCGGTTTGAGATTATGGCCCGAATTTATAAAAATCACACTTAGACTTGAAAACAGGCCGTTAAGGGGTGAAAACCCGAACCAGCCCCCAAACAACCCCTTAGGAGGCACGGACACCTCGCACGGGACCAATGTAACTCGTAGAAACTGACCACGTAGTCCCGGGTCTTCCGGTTTCAGAGTATGATGATAATTTGCAAAAATCATACTTAGACTTGAAAACAGGCCGTTAAAGGGTGAAAAGCCAAACCAGCCCCCAAATAACCCCGTAGGAGGCACGAACACCTCGTACGGGACCAATGTAACACGTAGGAACTGACCGCGTAGTCTCGGGACTCCCGGTTTGAGAGTATCACGATAATTTGCAAAAATCACACTTAGATTTAAAAACAGGCCATTAAGGGGTGAAAACCCGAACCATCCCCCAAACGACGCCGTAGGTGGCACCAACACCTCGCACAGGACCAATGTAACTTGTAGCAACTGATTGCGTAGTCCCGGGACTCTCGGTTTGAGAGTATGACCCAAATTTGCAAAAATCACACTTAGACTTGAAAACAGGCCATTAAGGGGTGAAAACCCGAACCAACCCCCAAACGATCCTGTAGGAGGCACGAACACCTCGCACGGGACCAATGTAACTCGTAGGAACTGACCGCGTAGTCCCGGGTCTCCCGATTTAAGAGTATGACGATAATTTGCAAAAATCACACATAGACTTGAAAACATGCCGTTAAGGGGTGAAAACTCGAACCAACCCCCAAACAATCTCGTAGGATGCACGAACACCTCGCACGGGACCAATATAACTTGTAGGGACTGACCGCATAGTCCTGGGACTCCCGGTTTGAGAGTATCACGATAATTTTCAAAAATCACACTTAGACTTGAAAACTGGCCGTTAAGGCGTGAAAACCTAAACCAGCCCCCAAACGACCCCGTAGGAGGCACGAACACCTCGCGCGGGACCAATGTAACTCGTAGGAACTGACCGCGTAGTCCCGTGACTCTCGGTTTGAGAATATGACCCGAATTTGCAAAAATCACACTTAGAGTTGAAAACAGGCCGCTAAGGGGACAAAACCAAAACCAGCCCCCAATCGACCCCGTAGGAGGCACGAACACCTTGTAGGGGACCAATGTAACTTCTAGGGACTGACCGCGTAGTCCCGGGACTCCCGGTATGAGAGTGTGATGATAATTTGCAAAAATCAAACTTAGACTTGAAAACAGGCCGTTAAGGGGTGAAAATCCGAACCAGCCCCCAAACGAACCCATAAGAGGCACGAACAACTCGCACGGGACCAATGTAACTCGTAGGAACTGACCGCGTAGTCCTGGGACTCCCGGTTTGAGAGTATGACGATTATTTGCAAAAATCACACTTAGACATGAAAACAGGCCGTTAAGGGGTGAAAACCCGAACCAGCCCCCAAACGACCCCGTAGGAGGCACGAACACCTCGCACGGGATCAGTGTAACTTGTAGCAATTGACCGCGTAGTCCCGGGACTCTCCGTTAGAGAGTATGATGATAATTGGCAAAAATCACACTTAGACTTAAAAACAGGCCGTTAAGGGGTGAAAACCCGAACCAGCCCCCAAATGATCCCGTAGGAGGCACGAACACCTCGTAGGGGACCAATGTAACTTGTAAGAACTAACCGTGTAGTCCCGGGACTCCCGGTTTGAGAGTATGACGATAATTTGCAAAAATCACACTTAGAGGTGAAAACCCGAACCAGCCCCCAAACGATCCCGTAGGAGGCATGAACACCTCGTAGGGGACCAATGTAACTTGTAGGAACTGACCGCTTAGTCCCGGGACTCCCGGTTTGAGAGTATGACGATAATTCACAAAAATCACACTTAGACTTGAAAACAGGCCGTTAAGGGGTGAAAACCCGAACCAACCCCCAAACGATCCCGTAGGAGGCACGGACACCTCGCACGGGACCAATGTAACTTGTAGGAACTGACCGCGTAGTCCCGGGTCTCCCTGTTTGAGAGTATGACGATAATTTGCAAAAATCACACTTAGACTTAAAAGCAGGCCGTTAAGGGGTGAAAACCCGAACCAGCCTCCAAACGACCCCGTAAGAGGCACGAACACCTCGCACGGGACCAATGTAATTCGTACGAACTGACCGCGTAGTCCCGTGTCTCCCGGTTTAAGAGTATGACGATAATTTGCAAAAATCACACTTAGACTTGAAAACAGGCCGTTAAGGGGTGAAAACCCCAACCAACCCCAAACGATCCCGTAGGATGCACAAACACCTCGCACGGGACCAATATAACTTATAGGGACTGACCGAATAGTCCCGGGACTCCCGGTTTGAGAGTATCACGATAATTTCCAAAAATCACACTTAGACTTGAAAACAGGCCGTTAAGGGGTGAAAACCTAAACAAACCCCTAAACGACCCCGTAGGAGGCACGAACACCTCGCACGGGACCAATGTAACTCGTTGGAACTGACCGCGTAGTCCCGGGTCTTCCGGTTTGAAAGTATGAAAAAATCACAATTAGAGTTGAAAACAGGTCGTTAAGGGGTGAAAACCCGAACCAGCCCCCAAACAACCCCGTAGTAGGCACGAACACCTCGTAGGGGAACAATGTAACTTGTAGGAACTGACCGCGTAGTCCCGGAACTCCCGGTATGAGATTATGATGATAATTTGCAAAAATCACACTTAGACTTGAAAACAGGCCGTTAAGGGGTGAAAACCCGAACCAGTCGACTAACAACCCCGTAGGAGGCACGAACACCTCGCACGGGATCAATGTAACTCATAGGAACTGACCGCGTAGTCCCCGGACTCCCGGTTTGAGAGTATGACGGTAATTTGCGAAAATCACACTTAGACTTGAAAACAGGCCGTTAAAGGGTGAAAACCTATACCAGCCCCCAAACAACCCCGTAGGAGGCACGAACACCTCGTATGGGACCAATGTAACTCGTAGGAACTGACCGCGTAGTCTTGGGACTCCCGATTTGAGAGTATGACGATAATTTGCAAAAATCACACTTAGATTTAAAAATAGGCCATTAAGGGGTGAAAACCCGAACCAGCCCCCAAACGACCCCGTAGGAGGCACGAACACCTCGCACGGGACCAATGTAATTTGTAGCAATTGACCGCGTAGTCCCTGGAATCTCGGTTTGAGAGTATGACCCGAATTTGTAAAAATCACACTTAGACTTGAAAACAGGCCATTAAGGGGTGAAAACTCGAACCAGCCCCCAAACAACCCCGTAGGAGGCACGAACACCTCGCACGGGACTAATGTAACTCGTAGGAACTGACCGCGTAGTCCCGGGACTTCCGGTTTGAGAGTATGACGATAATTTGGAAAAATCACACTTAGACTTGAAAACAGGCCGTTAAGGGGTGAAAACCAAAATCAGCCCCCAAACGACCCCGTAGGAGGCACGAACACCTCGCACGGGAAAAATGTAACTTGTAGCAACTGATCGCGTATTCTCGGGACTCCGGGTATGAGAGTATGACCCGAATTTGCAAAAATCACACTTAGATATGAAAACAGGCCGTTAAGGGGTGAAAACCTGAACCAGCCCCGAAACGACCACGTAGGAGGCACGAACACCTCACACGGGACCAATGTAACTTGTAGCAACTGATCGCGTAGTCCCGGGACTCTCGGTTTGAGAGTATGATCCGAATTTGCAAAAATCACACTTAGAGTTAAAAACAGGCCGTTAAGGGGTGAAAACTCGAAGCAGCCCCCAAACGACCCCATAGCAGGCAGGAACACCTCATAGGGGACCAATGTAACTTGTAGGAACTGACCGCGTAGTCCGGGGACTCCCGGTATGAGAGTATGACGATAATTTGCAAAAATCACACTTAGACTTGAAAACAGGCTGTTAAGGTGTGAAAACCCAAACCAGCCCCCAAACGACCCCGTAAGAGGCATGAACACCTCGCACGGGACCAATGTAATTCGTAGGAACTGACCGCGTAGTCTCGGGACTCCCGGTTTGAGAGTATGACGATAATTTGGAAAAATCACACTTAGACTTGAAAATAGGCCGTTAAAGGGTGAAAACCCGAACAAGCCGTCAAACGATCCCATAGGAGGCACGAACACCTCGCACGGGACCAATGTAACTTGTAGCAACTGATCGCGTAGTCCCGAGACACCCGGTAAGAGAGTATGACCCGAATTTGCAAAAATCATACTTAGACCTGAAAACAGGCCGTTAAGGCGTGAAAACCCGAACCAGCCCCCAAACGACCCCGTAGGAGGCACGAACACCTCGTACGTGATCAATGTAATTGTACCAACTGACCGCGTAGTCCCGGGACTCTCGGTTAGAGAGTATGGCGATAATTGGCAAAAATCACACTTAGACTTGAAAACAGGCCGTTAAGGGGTGAAAACCCGAACCCGCCCCCAAACGATCCCGTAGGAGGCACAAACACCTCGTAGGGGACCAATGTAACTTATAGGAACTAACCGCGTAGTCCCTGGACTCCCGGTTTGAGAGTATGACGATAATTGGCAAAAATCCCACTTAGACTTGAAAACAGGCCGTTAAGGGGTGAAAACCCGAACCAGCCCCCAAACGATCCCGTAGGAGGCACGAACACCTCGCACAGGACCAATGTCACTCGTAGGAACTGACCGCGTAGTCCCGGGGTCTCTCGATTTGAGAGTATGACGATAATTTGCAAAAATCACACTTAGAGTTGAAAACAGGCGGTTAAGGGGTGAAAACCCGAACCAGCACCCAAACGACCCCGTAGGAGGCACGAACACCTCGTAGGGGACCAATGTAACTTGTAGGAACTGACCGCGTAGTCCCGGGACTCCCGGTATGAGAGTGTGACAATAATTCGCAAAAATCACACTTAGACTTGAAAATAGGCCGTTAAGGGGTGAAAACCCGAACCAGCCCCCAAACGATCCCGTAGGAGGCACGAACACCTCGTACGGGACCAATGTCACTTGTAGGAACTGACCGCGTAGTCTCGGGTCTCCCGGTTTGAGAGTATGACGATAATTTGTAAAAATCACACTTAGACTTGAAAGTAGGCCGTTAAGGGGTAAAAACCCGAACTAGCCCCTAAACGACCCCGTAAGAGGCACGAACACCTCGTACGGGACTAATGTAACTCGTAGGAACTGACCGCGTAGTCCTGGGTCTCCCGATTTGGGAGTATGACAATAATTAGCAAAAATCACACTTAGACTTAAAAACAGGCCGTTAAGGGGTGAAAACCCGAACCAGCCCCCAAACGACCCCGTAGGAGGCACGAACACCTCGCACGGGACCAATGTAACTCGTAGGAACTGACCGCGTAGTCCCGGGACCCCCGGTTTGAGATTATGACCCGAATTTACAAAAATAACACTTAGACTTGAAAACAGGCCGTTAAGGGGTGAAAACCCGAACCATCCCCCAAACAACCCCGTAGGAGGCACGAACACCTCGCACGGGACCAATGTAACTCGTAGGAAGTGACCACGTAGTCCCGGGTCTTCCGATTTCAGAGTATGATTATAATTTGCAAAAATCACACTTAGACTTGAAAACAGGGCGTTAAAGGGTGAAAACCCAAACCAGCCCCCAAACAACCCCGTAAGAGGCACGAACACCTCGTACGGGACCAATATAACTCGTAGGAACTGACCGCGTAGTCTCGGGACTCCCGGTATGAGAGTATCACGATAATTTGCAAAAATCACACTTAGATTTAAAAACAGGCCATTAAGGGGTGAAAACCCGAACCAACCCCCAAACAACCCCGTAGGTGGCACCAACACCTCGCACGGGACCAATGTAACTTGTAGCAAATGACCGCGTAGTCCCGGGACTCTCGGTTTGAGAGTATGACCCGAATTTGCAAAAATCACACTTAGACTTGAAAACAGGCCATTAAGGGGTGAAAACCCAAACCAGCCACCAAATGATCCCGTAGGAGGCACGAACACCTCGCACGGGCCCAATGTAACTCGTAGGAACTGACCGCGTAGTCCCGGGTCTCCCGGTTTAAAAGTATGACGATAATTTGCAAAAATCACACTTAGACTTGAAAACAGGCCGTTAAGGGGTGAAAACCCGAACCAGCCCCCAAACGATCCCGTAGGATGCACGAATACCTCGCACGGGACCAATATAACTTGTAGGGACTGACCGCATAGTCCCGGGACTCCCGATTTGAGAGTATCACGATAATTTTCAAAAATCACACTTAGACTTTAAAACAGGCCGTTAAGGGGTGAAAACCTAAACTAGCCCCCAAACGACCCCGTAGGAGGCACGAACACCTCACACGGGACCAATGTAACTCGTAGGAACTGACCGCGTATTCCCGGGACTCTCGGTTTGAGAGTATGACCCAAATTTGCAAAAATCACACTTAGAGTTGAAAACAGGCCGTTAAGGGGTGAAAACCCGAACCAGCCCCCAAACGACCCCGTAGGAGGCACGAACACCTCGTAGGGGACCAATGTAACTTGTAGAAACTGACCGAGTTGTCCCGGGACTCCCAGTATGAGAGTATGACGATAATTTGAAAAAATCACACTTAGATTTGAAAATAGGCCGTTAAGGGGTGAAAACCCGAACCAACCCCCAAACGACCCCGTAGGAGGCACGAACACCTCGCACGGGACCAATGTGACTTGTAGCAACTGACCGCGTAGTCCCGGGACTCCCGGTTTGAGAATATGACGATAATTTGCAAAAATCACACTTAGACTTGAAAATAGGCCGTTAAGGGGTGAAAACCCGAATCAACCCCCAATCGATCCCGTAAGAGGCACGAACACCTCGCACGGGACCAATGTAACTCGTAGGAACTGACCGCATAGTCCTGGGACTCCCGGTTTTAGAGTATGACGATTATTTGCAAAAATCACACTTAGACATGAAAACAGGTCGTTAAGGGGTGAAAACCCGAACCAGCCCCCAAACGACCCCGTAAGAGGCACGAACACCTCGCACGGGACCAATGTAACTCGTAGGAACTGATCGTGTAGTCCTGGATTCCCGGTTTGAGAGTATGACGATTATTTGCAAAAATCACACTTAGACATGAAAACTGGCCGTTAAAGGGTGAAAACTCGAACCAGCCCCCAAACGACCCCGTAGGAGGCACGAACACCTCGCACGGGATCAATGTAACTTGTAGCAACTGACCGTGTAGTCCCGGGACTCTCGGTTAGAGAGTATGACGATACTTGCCAAAAATCACACTTAGACTTAAAAACAGGCCGTTAAGGGGTGAAAACCCGAACCAGCCCCCAAACGATCCCGTAAGAGGCACGAACACCTCGTAGGGGACCAATGTAACTTGTAGGAACTAACCGTGTAGTCCCGGGACTCTCGGTTTGAGAGTATGACGATAATTGGCAAAAATCACACTTAGAGGTGAAAACCCGAACCAGCCCCCAAACGATCCCGTAGGAGGCACGAACACCTCGTAGGGGACCAATGTAACTTGTAGGAACTGACGGCTTAGTCCCGGGACTCCCGGTTTAAGAGTATGACGATAATTCACAAAATTCACACTTAGACTTGAAAACAGGCCGTTAAGGGGTGAAAACCCGAACCAACCCCCAAACGATCCCGTAGGAGGCATGAACACCTCACACGGGACCTATGTAACTTGTAGGAACTGACCGCTTAGTCCCGGGTCTCCTGATTTGAGAGTATGACAATAATTTGCAAAAATAACACTTAGACTTGAAAACAAGCTGTTAAAGGGTGAAAACCTAAACTAGTCCCTAAACGACCCCGTAGAAGGACGAACACATCTTACGGGACCATTGTAACTTGTAGGAACTGACCGTGTAGTCTCGGGTCTCCCGGTTTGAGAGTATGACGATAATTTGCAAAAATCACACTTAGACTTGAAAACAGGCCGTTAAGGGGTGAAAACCCGAACCAGGCCCCAAACGACCCCCTAGGAGGCACGGACACCTCGCACGGGACCACTGTAACTCGTAGGTACCGACCGCGTAGTCCCGGGGTCTGTCGGTTTCAGAGTATGACGATAATATGCAAAAATCACACTTAGACATGAAAACAGGCCGTTTAGGGGTGAAAACCTGAACCAGCCCCCAAACGACCCCGTAGGAGGCACGAACACCTCGCACGGGACCAATGTAACTTGTAGCAACTGACCGCGTAGTCCGGAGACTCCCGGTATGAGAGTATGACCCGAATTTGCAAAAATCACACTTAGACATGAAAACAGGCCATTAAGGGGTGAAAACCCGAACCAACCCCCAAACGACCCTGTAGGAGGCACGAACACCTCGCACGGGATCAATGTAACTTGTAGCAACTGACCGCGTAGTCCCGGGACTCTCGGTTAGAGAGTATGACGATAATTGGCAAAAATCACACTTAGACTTGAAAACAGGCCGTTAAGGGGTGAAAACCGAACCAGCCCCCAAACAATCCCGTAGGAGGCACGAACACCTCGTAGGGGACCAATGTAACTTATAGGAACTAATCGCGTAGTCCCGAGACTCCTGGTTTGAGAGTATGACGATCATTGGAAAAAATCACACTTAGACTTGAAATCAGGCCGTTAAGGGGAGAAAACCCGAACCAGCCCCCAAGAGATCTCGTAGGAGGCACGAACACCTCGTAGGGGACCAATGTAACTTGTAGGAACTGACCGCTTAGTCCCGGGACTCCCGGTTTGAGAGTATGACAATAATTCGCAAAAATCATACTTAGACTTGAAAATAGGCCGTTAAGGGGTGAAAACCAAAACCATCCCCCAAACGATCCCGTAGGAGGCACGAACACCTCGCACGGGACCAATGTAACTTGTAGGAACTGACCGCGTAGTCCCGGCTCTCCCGGTTTGAGAGTATGACGATAATTTGCAAAAATCACACTTAGACTTGAAAGTAGGCCGTTAAGGGGTGAAAACTCGAACCAGCCCCCAAACGACCCCGTAAGAGGCACGAACACCTCGCACGGGACCAATGTAACTCGTACGAACTGACCGCGTAGTCCCGGGTCTCCCGGTTTACGAGTATGATGATAATTTGCAGAAATCACACTTAGACTTGAAAACAGGCCGTTAAGGGGTGCAAACCCGAACCAGCCCCCAAACGATCCAGTAGGATGCACAAACACCTCGCACGGGACCAATATAACTTGTAGGGACTGACCGCATAGTCCCGGGTCTCCCAGTTTTAGAGTATCACGATAATTTCCAAAAATCACACTTAGACTTGAAAATAGGCCGTTAAGGGGTGAAAACCTAAACCAACCCCCAAACGACCCCGTAGGAGGCACGAACACCTCGCACGAGACCAATGTAACTCGTAGGAAATGATCTCGTAGTCCCGGGTCTTCCGGTTTGAAAGTATGAAAAAATCACACTTAGAGTTGAAAACAGGTCGTTAAGGGGTGAAAACCCGAACTAGCCCCCAAACGACCCCGTAGTAGGCACGAACACCTCGTAGGGGAACAATGTAACTTGTAGGAACTAACCGCGTAGCCCCGGAACTCCCGGTATGAGATTATGATGACAATTTGTAAAAATCACACTTAGACATGAAAACAGGCCGTTAAGGGGTGAAAACCCGAACCAGCCCCCAAACAACCCCGTAGGAGGCACGAACACCTCGCACGGGATCAATGTAACTCATAGGAACTGACCGCGTAGTCCCCGGACTCCTGGTTTTAGAGTATGACGGTAATTTGCAAAAATCACACTTAGACTTGAAAACAGGCCCTTAAAGGGTGAAAACCTAAACCAGCCCCCAAACAACCCCGTAGGAGGCACGAGCACCTCACACTGGACCAATGTAACTCGTAGGAACTGACCGCGTAGTCTCGGGACTCCCGGTTTGAGAGTATGACGATAATTTGCAAAAATCACGCTTAGATTTAAAAACAGGCCATTAAGGGGTGAAAACCCGAACCAACCCCCAAACGACCCCGTGGGAGGTACGAACACCTCGCACGGGACCAATGTAACTTGTAGCAATTGATCGGGTTGTCCCGGGAATCTCGGTTTGATAGTATGACCCGAATATGTAAAAATCACACTTAGACTTGAAAATAGGCCATTAAGGGGTGAAAACTCGAACCAACCCCCAAACAACCCCGTAGGAGGCACGAACACCTCGCACGGGACTAATGCAACTCGTAGGAACTGACCGCGTAGTCCCGGGACTTCCGGTTTGAGAGTATGACGATAATTTGGAAAAATCACACTTAGACTTGAAACACAGGCCGTTAAGGGGTGAAAACCAAAACCAGCCCCCAAACGACCCCGTAGGAGGCACGAACACCTCGCACGGGAAAAATGTAAGTTGTAGCAACTGACCGCGTAGTCCAGGGACTCCTGGTATGAGAGTATGACCCGAATTTGCAAAAATCACACTTAGATATGAAAATAGGCCGTTAAGGGGTGAAAACCTGAACCAGCCCCAAAACGACCACGTAGGAGGCACGAACACCTCACACGGGACCAATGTAACTTGTAGCAACTGACCGCGTAGTCCCGGGACTCTCGGTTTGAGAGTATGACCCGAATTTGCAAAAATCACACTTAGAGTTAAAAACAGGCCGTTAAGGGGTGAAAACTCGAAGCAACCCCCAAACGACCCCGTAGGAGGCAGGAACACCTCATAGGGGACCAATGTAACTTATAGGAACTGACCACGTAGTCCCGGGACTCCCGGTATGAGAGTATGATGATAATTTACAAAAATCACACTTATACTTGAAAATAAGCCGTTACGGGGTGAAAACCCGAACCAGCCCCCAAACGACCCCATAAGAGGCATGAACACCTCGCACGGGATCAATGTAACTTGTACCAACTGACCGCGTAGTCCCGGGACTCCCGATTTGAGAGTATGACGATAATTTGCAAAAATCACACTTAGACTTGAAAACAGGCCGTTAAGGCGTGAAAACCCGAACCAGCCGTCAAACGATCCCGTAGGAGGCACGAACACCTCGCACGGGACCAATGTAACTTGTAGGAACTGACCGCGTAGTCCCGGTTCTCCCGGTTTGAAAGTATGACGATAATTTACAAAAATCACACTTAGACTTGAAAACAGGTCGTTAAGGGATGAAAACCCCAACCATCCCCCAAACGATCCCGTAGGAGGCACGAACACCTCGCACGGGACCAATGTAACTTGTAGGGACTGATCGCGTACTCCCGGGACTCTCGGTTTGAGAGTATGACGATAATTTGCAAAAATACACTTAGACTTGAAAACAGGCCGTTAAGGGGTGAAAATCGAAACCAGCCCCCAAACGACCCCGTAGGAGGCACGAACACCTCGCACGGGACCAATGTAACTCGTAGGAACTGACCGCGTAGTCCCGAGACTTTCGGTTTGAGAGTATGACGATAATTTGCAAAAATCACACTTAGACTTGAAAACAGGCCGTTAGGGGGTGAAAACCAAAACCAGCCCCCAAACGACCCCGTAGGAGGCACGAACACCTCGCACGGGACCAATGTAACTTGTAGCAACTGGCCGCGTAGACCCAGGACTCCCGGTATGAGAGTGTGACCCGAATTTGCAAAAATCACACTTAGACATGAAAACAGGTCGTTAAGGGGTGAAAACCCGAACCAGCCCCCAAACGATCCTGTAGGAGGCACGAACACGTCACACGGGACCAATGTAGATTGTAGCAACTGATCGCGTAGTCACGGGACTCTCGGTTTGAGAGTATGACCCGAATTTGTAAAAATCACACTTAGAGTTGAAAACAGGCCGTTAAGGGGTGAAAACCCGAACCAGCCCCCAAACGACCCCGTAGGAGGCACGGACACCTCGTAGGGGACCAATGTAACTTGTAGAAACTGATCGCGTAGTCCCGGGACTCCCGGTATGAGAGTATGACGATAATTTGCAAAAATCACACTTAGACTTGAAAACAGGCCGTTAAGGGGTGAAAACCGAAACCAGCCCCCAAACGACCCCGTAGGAGGCACGAACACCTCGCACGGGACCAATGTAACTCGTAGGAACTGACCGCGTAGTCCCGAGACTTTCGGTTTGAGAGTATGACGATAATTTGCAAAAATCACACTTAGACTTGAAAACAGGCCGTTAGGGGGTGAAAACCAAAACCAACCCCCAAACGACCCCGTAGGAGGCACGAACACCTCGCACGGGACCAATGTAACTTGTAGCAACTGGCCGCGTAGACCCAGGACTCCCGGTATGAGAGTGTGACCAGAATTTGCAAAAATCACACTTAGACATGAAAACAGGTCGTTAAGGGGTGAAAACCCGAACCAGCCCCCAAACGATCCTGTAGGAGGCACGAACACCTCACACGGGACCAATGTAGATTGTAGCAACTGATCGCGTAGTCACGGGACTCTCGGTTTGAGAGTATGACCCGAATTTGTAAAAATCACACTTAGAGTTGAAAACATGCCGTTAAGGGGTAAAAACCCGAACCAGCCCCCAAACGACCCCGTAGGAGGCACGAACACCTCGTAGGGGACCAATGTAACTTGTAGAAACTGACCGCGTAGTCCCGGGACTCCCGGTATGAGAGTATGATGATAATTTGCAAAAATCACACTTAGATTTGAAAACGGGCCATTAAGGGGTGAAAACCCGAACCAACCCCCAAACGACCCCGTAGGAGGCACGAACACCTCGCACAGGACCAATGTAACTTGTAGGAACTGACCGCGTAGTCCCGGGACTCCCGGTTTGAGAATATGACGATAATTTGCCAAAATCACACTTAGACTTGAAAACAGGCCGTTAAGGGGTGAAAACCCGAACCAGCCCCTAAACGACCCCGTAGGAGGGACAAACACCTCGCACGGGATCAATGTAACTTTAAGAAACTGACCGCGTAGTCGTATATGCAATTTTTCTTCTCGTATATGCAATTTTTTTGCTTGAATATTTTTTTAAAAATGACTTGGTTACTAATATTGTATCTTTTTTGTGTCTTATTTTTTTTGTAGGATGACATTCAATCGTAACTTTTATCTACTTGGAACGCACGAAGAAGTCAATGCTTTACAACAGGGGGATTGTGTATTTAGTGTCGTTAATATTCAGGATTCTATTTTTTGTGTTATGGCCGAGCAGGCTTCCGTAGTTTTATGATTAATTTTTATGGTCGTGCTGGCTATAGTAGTTTTATTGTTGACTTTTATGGCCGTGCGGGCTTTATATGGGCAGATTTTATGTTAGCAGGTTTTGGAATGCTCAAAAATTAGAGGAAACTCTGCCCAATTTTTTTTTGATATGAGAACTATTAACTCTTGTAATTTTTTGAATTTATTGTCGACTTTTATGGTAATGTGTCGGTTTATATTGGTATTATCTCTTGTAATTTTTTGAAGTTTGTATGCACATTAGTTTATCAACAACCTGCGAAATTCATAATTTGTGAATTTTCTTGATTTTGTTTTTGCAAATAATAAATATTTTTCCTACCGAATTTGGAATTTGCAGATTTTCCAGATTTGGTTCCTATTATTTTTTTTAATCAACTGAAAAATCTGGCACGATTTTAAATCGTGCCAAAACCGTGCCAATGCATAAAAATGAAAACGCTTATAAAACAATCTAGCACGCTTTATAACCGTGCCAAAAGCGTTCCAGAAAATAGATAATTTGGCACGGTTTTGGCGTGTGCCAAAAGCGTGCCAGATTTAACATCTGGCACTGTTTAAAAGCGTGCCAGATTAAAAAATTGGCACAGTTTAAAAGCGTGCCAAAAGCGTGCCAGATTGGAAAATCTGGCACGGTTTTAAACCGTGCCAGAAAATCTGGCACGCCTGATTCTGGCACGGTTTTGAACAGTGCCAGATTGCGTCTGGCACGGTTTTAAACCGTGCCAGTTTCCTGTTTTTGGTGTAGTGGAATTAGAATTATTTTTCTGACCTTCACCTTTGGTATCAGGAGCTTCCTTAGATGCCATGGCTTCCTCGACATTCATAACTTTTCGAGCTTTAGCCATTAGTTCTGTCATGGTTTGGGTGGATTCTTTGCTAAAGTATAATAGAGATCTTTAGCCAGCAACCCACTCATATATGTTGTGATGGTTATTTTTTTTCACATAGTTTACCACCACTAGATTTTCATTATTAAAATGAGTAATATATTCTCTTGGCTTTTGTCGCGCGGTTAAGAGATGAGTGACATACTTTATCGACTTAGACCCAAAACAAAAGATATCAATGAACAACTCAGCTAACTGATGAAAACTAGAGATTTTACCTTTTAGGAGATTATTATACCAAATTTGAGCTGGCCCTGTGATAAAACTAGAGAAATCTCTACATCTCATCTGATCGATCACTGAGTAGATGTCAACAGCAACTTGATATGACTTTATATGCAAAACTATATCAGTTGTCCCATCATATTTGGGTGTAACTACTGATGGTTTCAAGTTGGAAGGCATGGGGTATTCCATAATTTCCTAAATGAAAGGTGATCCTCTGGTGAAAGGATTCTTTATTTTGGCCATTTCCCCTATCCGATCTTCCAACCTTTGCATGGATCCCTTCTAGGAATGATCCTCTAGTTTAGACTTGGTCAAGGGAATTTTAACATCTTTGTTATGCCTATATGCTGAACTCTCCTCCTGAGAGGTCTGCTCGACACACAGAGATTCCCTCATACTGGCCCTAAATCTTGTGGAACCTTCCTGATATTCACGACAACGATAGTGCACCCTATAATGTCCTTTGGTTACTCGAGGGCCTAGCCTATCAAAAGCAGACTCCTTGCTTAGCCTTTCAAAGATACTTGGTCTTTTTTTGGAAAAAGATCCACCATCATAGTAGTCCGTTGATAGTAATGAAGAACTTGTGCCTCGTGAGAAGGACAATAATGATAACTTCTTTCATTTCTAAGTGGTGGTGGTGGTGTCATATCCCTTCATGAATCGGAGGACCTATCTTGCATGGTGCGAGTTAATTGCTTAACAGAATCTTGCATAGTTTATTGACCTTTAGCGAGGTTGAGAAGAATTACCTATAAGTCTGCCGCACTAGGAGGAAAAAATGGAATGATGATGTTGCCCTTATTTCGAACGCTATTTTCAAGATCATTCATTTCTTTAGATATAAAGAAACGAAGAAAATGGTACAGAACGATGACAGACAAATGTTCCCACAGACGACGTCAATCTGTTAATGTCTAAAAATAGACTAACTCCAAGTTTATAATCACAAATAAAAATAAGATAAGTAACTCAAATCACTCACACAAGAGATAATATTTTTAGAGTGGTTCAACTATAAAATAGACTACGTCCACTATTGTTGTTATTCAGTATGGTTTACAATAACTTGGTATGGTGTGGATATGAGTGATTTGAGTTGTCCCTTGAGCTAAGGGAGAATTTTATATTTATTAGGGTGGAAAACCCTAAATATGGAGGGACTTTATGTCACCAAGCATTTACATCTGTGTACAATAAGTAAAACTATTGACATCCAGTGTTGGTTGGCATCCCTTCCGAGTAACTATTGATATTCCGATTAGTTGGCCTTCTGGAGTTGGTCGACATTCCATCCAACTAAGTGTATTCGAAGACGATAAAGTAGGTTGGTCGTTCACATTGGATGACAGGTGTACACTTATCAATGGTCCATGTGGGAGTATAATTTTCACATACGAAACATGATCCATGTGAAAATAGAGCAGTGGGTTAGTACCAAATAGAACATTTTGCAACCCCATCTGTTGTATGACTAACCGTTTTGCAACTCAATCGCATTGGGGGATATTTAGCATAACCATCTTGAAATGATACATGAGTTATTTTATGGATATGACTAACCATACTTAAATGATAGTTTGATAAATATGTCATTTTTTTTATATATAAATAAGCCACATTTTCATAAAATGTTTTTTAATTGGTCCTATTAAAACAAATTTATCTCAATATGTCATATTTGCATGAGTAGTAAATATTTATGTTGATGCCAAAAATTATCCACCTATGTGGACCAATCAGAAGTGAACACGTGTCCTCCTACATAGCCAAAATCCTAGTCAAGAAATAGTAATTTGACCGACCAACACAAGGAAGTCCGATCAACAAGACCAATGAAGACTCATCATACCAAGGGTCATACTATACGTGGTTTATACAACCAATCATCATATTCATTGTGTAAGGATGTAAATTCTTAAATGTATAAAAGCATTCCATCCCTTAACATTCCTCCCTTGACTTCCGGGTCATTATAAATACGTTGTATCCCTTTCATCAAGGGAAAGGTAGAACGGATTCTAGGCTATTGTTATTGACAAGAGTGGCAAGGTAGAACGGATTCTAGTCTATTGTTATTAACAAGAGTACCTACATTTCTGTAACCGCTGAAATCAATACAATAATAGTGGAAGTAGGCTTTCTTATATAGCTAAACCACTTTAAAAATTCTCTCTCTCATTTTTACCATTGCAACTACATATTTTATCTATGATTATAAAATTAGATCAAATCTAGTTTTTTACATCAACATATTGGTGCCGGTTGTGGGAACTTTTTTCTAATTGACGTTCTCACTCTTATATACTCTTGTTCAAAGCAAGATAACTGATCCTGAGTCCAGTCTCAGAAATGAAAGTAATCCACATATTCCATCTGCTCAGCCAATGGAATGGACCTAACTGGAATCCTGGCTAGTATTTCCAGAGGATAAAAAGCTATGCAGGAAACGGTGAGGAAATTGGCTCAATCATTACAAATGGCTCCCTAGTCCAAAAGAGAAATGATGCCTCCACCTCTAAGATCCATTAGACATAGTTATTCCAGATCTTCACAAGACATGTATTATCGTCTAGGAGAAAGTTTATCACTCAGGTCCTATGATCTTCATTCTTTTTCTCCTGAAAGGCTAAGTGTCTTGTAAAGTCTAAGACGAGCTTTGCCCTTTGATCGTTTAGGACCCCAAGAAAATAGAAAGCCTCCTAGGGAGGTATCCAAGAAAACTCAACATCCAATCGACCAACATAAGGCCTTAGTCAGATCAAGATCAAGCGTCCGAAAATCTGTATGCGTCAAGCAGAACTCCCAGGAGGAGAGTTCAACACAAACAGATGGTCAGAACAGTCGAGCTGCTTTGCATAGATCTGATGCAGGTAACCCTTTTATTCAGGGGAGATGGCGAAGGCAAAAAATCCTTTACAATGGAGCTTCGTTAAAGGATATCCTTTTATTCAGGAAATTATTGATTTTCCTACTCCATTTAAATTTAAAGATCCCGTGGTTACTCCCAAATATGATGGTAAAACTAATAAAATACTCCATATCGAGTAATATCAAGCTGCTACTAATATTTATTCAGTTCCTGATGAAATGAGGTGCATAGAATTTTCAAGTACCATTATGGTTTCAGCCCAAATTTGGTATAATAACATTCCCTGAGGACAAATTGCTGACTTCAATCAGCTTGCCGACCTATTCATTAGCAACTTCTATTTCAGATCTAATCTATTGAAAAGAGTAGCTCATCGTTTGAGTGTAAGGCAACAGGTGGGGGAAAGTACCAGAGAGTACAATATGATTTTTAATAATGAGAAATTAAAGTTGATTGATTATGAGGAGAAAATATCCATCACTTCTCTTATGAGTGGCTTACTTCCCCAGAAACTATATTATACTCTGACAAAATATCCTTCTAAAACTATGGGTGAACTCATGGAGAAACCAAAAAATATAATAAACGTCGAAGAAGCGATGGCCACGAAATAGAGTCCATGCACGAAGTCTGATACAAAACTTGAGAAGAAGGAGCAAAAAGAGCAGAAAGAGTAAAAGCCGAAGAAAGACGACAAGCTTAAAAAATATGGAACATATAATCCATTGGGTGTTAGCATTCACCATATCCTAGAGGAAATCAAGAGGAATAAGGATTTGCGATGGCCTGAGAAGTTGAAGGCCCCCTAACAAGAGGGATAGATCCAAATATTATGAATTCCATAAGGATCCTGGTCATACAACGGATAACTGTGTCGATTTGCAAAATGAGATATAATCTCTTATCCATCGAGGAAAACTCAAAAACTTTTTTGATCAGCATGGTAGCAGAGAACCTAGAAGAAAGTTGAATTCTCCATGCAAGTCCAGAGATAACAGGAAGAGAAATAATGAAGATGATTGTGAAGATAATCCATACGAGCTGAAGAAGCCTAAGAAACCAGGACATGAGGTAGGTATGATCAGTTTTGGTTAATTTAATTATCATGTGACTACATGTGGTGATGCTAGAGAAGGCGATCACACTGTCGACAACGAAGATTATTTAAATGAATCCCGGGCCAGCTTTTTTATCCAAAGAATTAATCTGAACGAAGATGATTGGCTAGGGAAGGTCAACAAAGATAAACTTTTGATCGACTTATCTAAAAATGATCTCTCTAGGGTACTTTATCCCCATGATGATCTGTTGGTTATCAAATTTAGAATCTAGGATATTGTTATCGCCAGAGTTTTGATTAACGATGGAAATTTAACCGATATTATGTTTTATCCTTGCTTTCAGAGTTTGACTTGAAGCTGAGCCAACTAGATTCCTATCATAAATCATTAATAAGTTTTTTTGGTGAAAAATTTTACCCTTTGGGGATGATCAAGCTAGAAGTGTTGTTCAACACCTGTCCCGTAAGTTTTATAGAGAAAATATGCTTCTTCGTGATGGATAAAAATGTTTAATCTGCCTATAATGGGATCCTCAGTAGTGTAGGGTTGAATAAGTTTGAAGCAGTACCGTTAACAGTCCATCAATGCTTGAAGTTTCCAACTCACTTTGGGGTAGGTGTTATGAAAAGCGACCGAAAGGTGTCTAGAGAATGTTATTACTCCTCAGCCGAGCAAGAGGACCAGATTGAATTAAAGAAGAAGAAGAATATAACTTACCAAGTGAATACTAATGAGCCTAACTATGAATCTAAATTTAAAACATTAGATTCACGAGGTGAAACAGAATTGGTCAAGGGACAGATTGTGGAAATAATTGAGAGCGTTATCCTAGATGAAAACAAGCCAGAAAGAACTACGCAGATCGGCTTAACACTAGATCCCAACCTTAAATAAGAATTGATTATGTTCCTACGAAAACGGAGAAATATATTTGCTTGGATCCATGAGGATATGTTTGGGATAGATCCCAATTTCCTTTATCATGAGCTCAACATCAGTAAGGATGCCAAGCCAATCAAGCAGAGACACAGGGTTTTCAGTCTTGAGAAGAATCAAGATATTTAAGAGAAGGTCGAGAAACTTCAAATAGCCCAGTTTATTGAATATGTGAAGTATCCAACCTGGTTGTCCAATGTTGTAATGGCCAAGAAGAAGAATGATAAATGGAGGATGCGCATATATTTCACTTATTAAAATAAATATTTCCCAAAAGACCATTTTCCCTTACCTAGAATTGATCAGTTGGTGGATGCTACGTCAGGGCATAAACTTTTAAGCTTAGATGCTTATTCTGGGTATAATTAGATAAATATAAAACCTAAAGAAGTAAAGATTTCATCACCAATTGAGGACCTTATTGCTACAATGTAGTGCCCTTTGGGATAAAAAAATGCAATAGCAACATATCAAAGATTTGTGAATAAGGTCTTCGAAGAGCAAATAAGAAAGAATATGGAGGTTTATGTGGATGATATGTTGACAAAGAGTAAAACAACCTCAGATCATATAGCCAACCTCAGTCAGACTTTTGATCAGTTGGAAAAATATCAAATGAAGCTGAATTCGACCAAGTGTGTATTCGGAGTATAAGAAGGGATGTTCCTCGGCTTCATAGTTAATTAAAGGGAAATTGAGGGTAGTCCAGCAAAGATAAAATCTTTGATCAAAATGCGGTCGCCAACTTTCAAGAAAGATGTATAAAGGCTAATAGGAAGATTGGAAGCTTTAAATAGATTTGTTTCTCGAGCAACATACAGGTGCTTACTATTTTTTAAGGTGTTGAGAAAGACTTTTGAATGGAATGCAGAATGTGAAGAATCATTCCAGGAGTTAAAGAAGTACCTGGGATCACCACCATTATTCCCCGAGAAGTTTTGGGAGAGAAATTATACTTATACTTAGTTGTTTCTGAGTCAACAGCGAGCTCGGCCTGGTCAGACATGATAATGTAATCCAAAAACGTGTCTACTATATCAACAAAGCATTTAGAGGAGCTAAAATCAGGTACCCATGTTTGGAAAAGTTAGCCCTAACACTTATTGAGGGTTTTAGACATATAAAACCCTATTTCTAAGTGCACACCATAGTTATGTATACTGATTTTCCGTTTCGAAAAGCACTCCACAAGCTTGAGAAGTCAGGAAGATTAATGTACTGGGTGGTATAATTGGCAGAGTAGGACATTGTCTATGATGCAAGATATTCACAGAATGGCCAAGCTTTCGTAGACTTTATTACTGAATTTACTTCTCTAGAGGTTCCCGACCAATAAAAATTGCCTGTCGCATAAACTTCGAAAGAAGAGAGCTTAGCACAAAGTAAGCTGATATGGCTGTGGATCAACCTGAGTCATCCAGAATTCAGGAAATGGCCCAAAAATATGTAGAGGAGAGTAAGAAGATATTCTTGCATGGATCATTGATAACAAAAGTTTCAACAATGATAATCTGTTATGGAATTTGTACGTGGATGGATCTTCATGTGCTATTGGTAGTGGAGTAGGTATAATACTTAATACTCCTAATGATATTGATATTGATTATGCTCTCAGGTTTCAGTTCAAAGCATCAAATAACGAGGAAGAATACAAAGCCTTGATAGTTGGGCTGAATCTAGCTCATTCATTAGGCACTAGAAAAGTAGTGGCGCATAGTGATTCACAACTAGTCGTTAATTAAGTGCTGAATTTGTATGGGGTCAAAGGAGAATTGATAACCAGGTATATAGCTAAGTCCATAGAGGTTATAACGAAGTTTCCTGTCATCTAAATGAACATGATCCAAAAAACAGCAAATTCTCGAGCTCATGCACTTGCTCGGCTAGCATCAGCAATCATAATTGATCTCAGAAGAATAATCAAAATCGAACTCTTAGCTGATCGGAGTATTGATGTGGACCTGATGGTTAATTTCATTATTGTAGATCTGAAACCTTCTTGGATGGATCCCATCAAAGCTTATATTGAAGATGGAACCCTACCACCTGATCCTAAAGAGGCCAAGAATCTCTGATATAATGCAGTGATATATGTGTTAGACAAACGAGTTTTATACAAAAGGGGATTGACGATCTCCTTGCAGCATTGTGTGCATCCAATGGAAGTGGAAGTTTTGATCAAAGAAGTGCCTGAAGGTTCATGTGGGGCTCATTACGTTGGTCGATCATTGCTCTAATGACTCAACACTCAGGGATACTACTCGCCAGCTATGAGGGAAAATTATACAACCTTTTTGAGAAAGTGTGATAAGTGCCGGAGATTCTTTGCCATTTATAATACACCCACTGCTGATTTAATACTAATAACTTCACCTTGGCCATTTTCTATATGGGGAATTGACTTGTTCGGACCACTTTCGACAACCAAAGGAAGGTTCAAATATTTAGTTGTTGTTGTTGTTGATTATTTCACCAAATGGGTGAAGGCAGAGCCATTGGTCGATATGCCTTATGAGATAGTGCATTAGTTCATCTGGAAGAATATAATCTATCGATATGGTTTACCATACGCTTTCATTATAGATTATGGTACCCAGTTGGACAACAAGGAGTTTGAAGCATACTGTATCCAGTCCAAAATCTAGAAATTGCATTCTGCACTAGGCCATCCTCAAAGTAATGGTCAAACATAAGTGATAAATACAACTTTATTAAACGGACTAAAGAAGAGGCTTGATGCTGCCAAGGGAAACTGGATTAATGAGCTACACTCTGTTCTTTGGGCCTACAAAACAACGCCGAGGATAGGAACTGGAGAAATATCATACATGCTTGCATTTGGGACTGAAGCCATGGTACCAGTCGAGCTCAGCCTACCAACCCACAGGGTACTGAATTTTGATTCCCGAGTTAGTGATTTGATGAGAAAATTAGCTCTCGATATACTGAAGGAAGTACGATAAGATGAAGCTCTGAGCTATGTTTCATATCAACATAGAACTGCTAATTTTAATGATAAAAGGGTCCGGACGACCAACCTCAAGGAGGGAGATTATGTTCTTAAGAAATTTATCATAAGAATAACAAGCTTGAAACCAATTGGCATAGCCCATATCGCATATCAACTGTAATCCGACCAGGAACTTATCAAAATGAGACTTTGGATGTT
The DNA here is from genome assembly GCA_949130495.1 of Sambucus nigra. Taxonomy (NCBI): domain Eukaryota; kingdom Viridiplantae; phylum Streptophyta; class Magnoliopsida; order Dipsacales; family Adoxaceae; genus Sambucus; species Sambucus nigra. Next base: position 239,187,121 of record OX422222.1, read on the forward strand.
GAAGATTTTAAATATCCCTAGAATTTCAAGAACATACAAAAATATTATCAGTAATTCAAAAGATTACCATTATTGTATTTCTTTGTCCTTTATTTAAGCATCAATAAAATGTTGATTTTAACCCTTTTAATTTTTTGATTTTTTCGGAGTACGGTGATGATATACATCCCCCAGAATAGAAATAACATAATACATGTATATCTTCAACTCCAACCAAGTCAAAATAGGGTTAAACTCCTTAGCACTTGGTCGAAAACGAAAATAACCAAGTCAAAATAGGGTTAAAATCCACAGCACTTGGTCTACAACAACAATTTACTTCATTTATGACTTCGTAAAAACAAATCATGAACAAAAAATTGATTACTTCATGTATGATTTTTTTATAAACGAGTCAAGAATAAGAAGTGTAAAACTTTGTATACAACAAAAAAACTTACAAATAAGTTTTCCCAACCAAGTTAAATGCAAGAAGATATGTAAAAATTCATAAATACTAGAATATAGACATATATTCCTCATACACTTGGTCACCATTGATAATTAATGATAAATTTGGATTACTATATCTAAATGCATTAGTATAATCAATGGCATTACCACTGGTAACTAATACTAAATTTGGATTAATATGTCTAAGTATATTAGTAGAACCGATGGTAGTACAATCATAAGTTAACTAACTGATTAAAATAATCATAAGTTAACAAAAAAAACCTATGGATTTCCATTGATATAAAATGTATTACATTCAATTGAATAATAAATTAAGGAAAATTATTCAGCTGGACGCTTCCTTTCAGCTTTGGAAGTCAGATGCACTCTCTCCATCCCAGCAAGAGGATCATCCAGTGTATAGGGAGAATTGATAAAGTTGAAGTCTTCCAACATTCTTCTGTAACTGCTGCTTGGGACGTTAATCAGATGAGAAGGATGAACTATTTCATAAACATCATGGAGATCATAATCTCCTAAGTATTTAGTAATTAAACATTGAGAAATGGTGTTAGTAGGGATCCACGATTTATCCAACTTGAATGGAGATTATTACAATCTAGCAGATCAAGTTCATTCTAGTACCATAGTTTGTTGTCCCGATCATGCTTTAGCAAAGTTAGACAATTAGTCCATCCCCATTAGTACCCCTCATCACGACTCTAGGAAAGGCGATCATCAATATGACTCAAAGCTTCATTATAGACCTCCATCCGCACCTCTCAGGGCTATTTGTGAAACTGAAAGGTCAACCTTTCAACTTGCTATTGAAGTTTCTTCAAAACACTATATTTCACCTTCAACCGTGTGGATTGGTTGGCAATAGCCTCATTCTTTGTTTTTTCAGTTGAACCACCCATTCGGCATTGGTTTTCTTGTTCCTAGCTCCCTCAATAGCTGGTCGTCTTATTCTTTGTTTTCTAGAAGATTGTGTAGGTTTGGATTTATTTGCAATTTTAATCTTTTCCACCAACCTAGAATTATCATTCTCCAACAAGGAGGTACCTTCATTGTCATCCTTACTAGATGACTTTTTTAGAGTTTCCAGCTCATTTTGATGTTTATTGTTCTCATCCTCCAAAAGATTGGTGATCTCTCTAGATTCATCAAGTTTGAAATTCCACAAGAATTCATTTTTTTGTAAGCAGATGCATATTTTTCAAGTTTATCATCAAAACCTCGTTCTTCGCTTAATGCCTTGCATTTGGCTTCATAGCTAGTGTGAAGTAACGCTTTTCTTTCATTATGTTCCGCCTGTAAATCTTCAATCATCTCATAGTATATAACATTGTTGGCTACAACTCGATCAAGAAGAAACTTGAAATAAGTATATGCATCCCTTACCTGATCAGAAGAGATTGTACCGAGAAAGTCTGTTAATTCTTCATCACTTAAGTCTAAGTTACCAACTTTGAATATATTATTACAATATTTAAGTAGGTTAGTGTCCATGGACTAGAAATATAAAGTAATAATTGATTAACAATAAAAGAAGATAAAGTAACAACAAAAGACGTGTTAATTAAAGGAAAAATTCTTTTATTAACTAATAAGGAACGTTTCAAGTACATCAAAGGAGAGACAAAAAGAAAATAAAAGAAAGCTACAAAGACCAGGAGCCAAATAAGTCTACACCTTCTTTTTATCCTTGTCAGCTTTAGAGTTTATACTCTTATTGGAAAAAAGGGCAGCTGAACTAATAGGAGAAGTATCTTGGTCAGCTAAGGGAACACAGGCATCAATGACCAAATATGATTCCCCTGAGCCTGCATCATCATCAATCTCATCATAAATATTGGGGAGACTAAATTGTGCTTTAGAAATAGCCCTGATTCCTCACCAGTGCCAACTTCCTTCAGAGATGCTGAATAATGCTCTTTGAAGAATTTCTTCTTGGCATAAGCAATTTGAAAAGAAGTGGCAGATATGGCCTTATCCAACCCCTATTGAAGGAATATCCTCTGGTTTTCTTCCTTCTTCCGTTCTTAGTAGTAAGGTCAGCAAACAACTTGATCACCTTCTCTTCAGCAGTCTTTACCCTGCCCTCAGCCTGAGGAGAGGCCAAAGAAGCCACAGTAAGAGTTTTCTCAGCTTTTTGTCGAGCTTCTTCGGCCACTTTAATTTTGTCCTCCCAAGCATTTTTCTTCATCTCCAAAGCTTGCTGGGTGTGAAAACATTCTCAATTAAATAACGACTGATCAGTCCTTTATTAAATTAATTATGAATATCCAGCTGATTCATTCTTAGCATCACTATCGAAAAACAACTTTCGTAATAATCACCTATTAGTTAATTAAACTAGTGTTGAAACTTTTCAATTTTTAAATTTGATAAAATCCATTTTAACAATGTAAACAATTGATTATGTAATCCATTCCATAATAATGAATAATAATTAAGTGACATAACAATTGGACTCAATGTTACTGTAATACACTCTCTAGTTTAAATGTCTCAATACCATCATCCAAATAAAATCGAATATAACAATACCAGTATAAATAAATTAATGTCTGTAGTAGAAATGGAATAACTAGAATCCTGGGCGGCATGCCCTAAATGAGATACTACATATGTTTGAATCAATAGAATAGAATCCTCCAATGCAAAATCTATAACTCCCATAGCCTCCATAGCACGTCGAATATCCAATACTCTACGCTAGACGATCCTGTGTATGGACACCAAATATAATAGATATAAGAGAGAAGAGAATATGCAAGAAAACGGGTCAGAGCCTGATCGTAAAATATTTTAAAAATAGCGAGTGCTTAACAAGTGCAATTAAGCAATTATTATGTACATGTTAATTCCTCGGGCTCTCGGTTGAGAATCCCGCCTCTCATCTAGAGTGCACACCTAAATTACCTCATAGTCCTCCTAGTTAAGGCTTCCTAACTACTAGTTTGAAACAAGAGTCATTATCATTCTAATTTGCATCATGTCCCCGTATTTCCCACATAATACGTATGATAATTATACATGTTCATTTCTTTATAATATGAACTAGACTTTTCAAAGCTTTAGGATTAATTACTCACTTACTTAATTCAATTTAGATTGCATTATTCTTTTTCATCTACTAATTCCTCACAACAAATTAAATATATATATATATATATATATATTCATCACATTATTATATATACTAATGTGGCCCCTCCCAGACACAGCTGCAGTGAATTCATACTCTACTATCATGTCTTGATACATCTCTCACTGCATAAAGGACTGTTGGTTAGACGTCTCTCACGAACCATAAATCTCATAACACATGTATTGGAGGCGAGCATACTCCCTAGTCAAATGGGTCATGCACATACCTACGCTCCCATTCAACCGTCAAAACTATCATTCTCACCGATAACACATGTCCAAGGTCCTATGCTCAGGGTATGAATCTAAAATCCCCCGAATGGGCTCAACAGGAAAAGATCGTCCACAATCACTACACCAAAATGGACAAATTGTCACCTTTCATCCGGCCAGCCTTGTCAAGGTCATTGACCGTGACAAAAAAACACGCGTTTTATGTCACGGTCATTGACCTTGACACGACCGTGACAACGAATTGTCACGGTCAATGACCGTGACAAGCCCGTGATAATTCAATTTGTCACGGTCTTGTCATGGTCATTGACCATGACAATTATTTAAATTCTTGTCACGGTCAAAGACCTTGACACGACCGTGACAATATTCGCAGCAAAAACCCTATCCCCCTTCTTTTTTCCCTCCCGCGCCGTTCCCTCCATTTCTCTCTCTCTCTCTCTCGACGCTGTTCTCTCTCTCTCTATACTTTCAGGTCCATTTTCTCTCTCTCTCTCTCTCTCTCTCTCTCTCTCTCTTTCATTTATATATATATTTGTGTGTATATTTGTGTGTATGTGTATATATATATATGTGTGTATGTGTGTGCGTGGAGGGGGGCAGGGGGTGGGGGGTGGGGCGGGGTGGGGCAGGGTGGGGGAGGGGGTGGGGACGGTGGAGGGGGGCAGGGGGTGGGGCAGGGTGGGGGAGGGGGTGGTGGAGGGTGGGGTGGGGTGTGTGTGTGTGTGTGTGTGTGTGTGGTGGTGTGTGGTGGGGGAGGGGGTGGGGTGGGGTTGGGGTGTGTGTGTGTGTGTGTGTGTGTGTGGTGTGTGGTGGGGGAGGTGGTGGTGGAGGGGTGGGGCAGGGGGTGGTTAGGGGTGGGGTGTGTGTGTGTGTGTGGTGGTGTGTGGTGGGGGAGGGGGTGGGGTGGGGTTGGGGTGTGTGTGTGTGTGTGTGTGTGGTGGGGGAGGGGGTGGTGGAGAGGTGGGTCAGGGGGTGGTTAGGGGTGGGGTGTGTGTGTGTGTGTGTGGTTGTGTGTGGTGGTGGAGGGGGGCAGGGGTGGGGTGGGGTGGCAATTTTTGACACGACACGATACCCGACACGAACTCGGATGATAAATTATTTATGTGTTGCAAGAATTTGAAATTAATTAAATTAAGTTATTGTAGGCCTATGAGTGCAGTGTTTGCTCATCTGACATGATTAGTTAAATGGGTCGGGTTAGGGTTGACTAATACTTAACACGAACCCGACATGACACGACCCGAACACGACACGACGCACACGAAATGCCACCCCTAGTGGGAATTGATGTCCAAGACATGTATTTGAATTGATATCTATTTATTTGAATTGATAGAATTGTTTCTAGGATAATAATCCTACTATAAGATAATTGCTCAAAATAAATATTAAATAATAATTACTAAGATATCAATTCAAATAAAGTCTTAATAACCTAACCAAAAGAAATAAAATAAAATATCAAATAAATTATCATCCACCTCATAGACATTCCCTACCAATCATTTTAAGATAATTTTATCCTTATAAAGATAATAGATTATGTAATTTTAGGACTTAAAATAATATTGATTATGGATATAGGACAACAAACATTTTGTTTCCATTTTTAGTCCCTATTTTCAAATTAAAGGGACACGTGGCATGTTATGATTGGTTAACGTTTTATGAATATGGGTCCGCGCCAGCGGTTTTATTAAAAAATAGGGACTAAAATCATAAATAAAATGTTTGTTGTCCTATTTTCAAAATACATATTACAATAAATCCTAAATTTACAAACCCCTAAAGATAAATACCTTTGATTGCAAAGCATGCACTTGTATTATTTCGACGTGTAATTTGGAAATGCTTGTTTTTCTTTCTAGAGACCCGTGTCGTCAAAACTTGGTAGTGTTCGAGTGTGTTTTTATCACTAAATTATTATTTCACTAACAAATACTCCTTATATCCTAGATTAAGAGTCCATATTTAATTTTTGTACTTACTAATAATACACTTAATCAATGGCTAGGAATAACCCTTATTCACTATTATGAAATTTGGTTAATTGATTATTTAAAAAAAAAAGCAAAAGTAGACTAACATATATACACAACACTAAAAGTAGACATCAATTTTATAAATAATTGATATTTTCATTCAAAATATGTGTGTGTGCGTGTGTGTGTGTGTGTGCGTGTGTGTGTGTGCCTGTGGCGGGGGTGGGGTGGGGTGGGTAGGGGTGGTGTGTGTGTGTGTGTGTGTGTGCGTGTGGTGGGGGTGGTATTGACGGAACTTACACATACGTTATAATATAGACGAAACATTTTTTTATTTGTACTAATAACATTTTTTTTATCTGTACTAATAACATTTTTTTTACAGCAAAAATGTCTCCTTCAGATGTTAGGGCGAAGATGATGATGCTGTTTATGATGATGTCGTCGTCTGGGTTCGGTGGTAGCGGAGGCGACGAGGGCTCCTCCGCCCCTAGGCTCCCCAAATATGGAAAATTTGGGATTACCGTCGAAAACAAGTCGGAGCTTTTAGCGAGATCCCTCGAGCTGCTAAAGACGGTCATCGACCCGGGGTTTATGAGTTGGAAGGAGGTGCCGTATGAGCTCAAGTTAGCTGTTTGGGCGGCACTACAGGTAATATTTATATGAATATTTCAATTTCAATTTCAATTTATATTTATATTTATATTTATATTTATATTTATATTTATATTTATATTTATATTTATATTTATATTTATATTTATATTTATATTTATATTTATATTTATATTTATATTTATATTTATTCGCAACTAACATTGTATTTGTTGGACATGAACAATTCAACTTGGATCCAAAGCTACGCGATTCCGTCTTCGAGCAGTTGAGGGAGCAACACAAGACGTGGAAAAAAAATATGCGGACACGGTACTTTGGAAAAACACGAGAGACCATTTTACAATGGCGCGGATCCGTCCCGCCCAAGGAGCCGATCTCATTGTCACAATGGCAAAAGTTCATTGACAATGAGATCGAGGATCGACAATTGGCATCTCGCCAATCGGGGAGGGAAAATCGGGCTAAAAAGACGGACGTGCACTACTCCGGCCGGACCTCTTACGCTGAGGTGGAGCATAGGATGAAGGTAATATTTAATTTATCTATAACTACAGAAATATATTATTGGATATTATTTTACTTTGCGGGGCCGATACTAATTTTACTTTACTTTATTTTATTTCAGGGGGTAGGGAGTGGGCCAGGGGGTAAGCCACATAGGCTCGATACTTATGTGGCTCTTCGGACGAAGAATGGGAAGGACAAGGAGGTGTCCCCGAGCGTCGCGGCCACGATTGTAAGTAATCCGACAGTTTAATTATTGTTAATTACGTTATAATTTTTTAGTTTACTTATTTTACTAATCATGTGCTTTTTGTCGTTTCAGGCAAAGCTTAAGGAAGTGCATGAGTCGCAGTCTGATGCCGACAAGGCATCTTTGTCCACAGACGCACTCAGCCAAGTGCTTGGCTCTGATCGCAAGGGGAGGACAAGGGGAGTGAGCTCGCGGGTGGCCAAATCTAGGATCATCGGATTGGAGACGAGCGACACCGGGTTGGCTCGAACGGTGGATTCACACGACGCGAAGCTGTCCCGTTTGGAGGCGACGGTCCAAGATATGTACGCATTCATGAAGCGTACGTTGGGTGGAGACTGTAAAGAGAAAGGTAAAGGGAAAGGGAAGGAGAAGGTGGTGGAGGAGGAGGTGCGGGAGGACGAGGCGCAGGATGACGAGGATGTGGACCTCGCTGCTTCATCACCGACACGTTCGTACTTCGACGATCCACTTCCCTATTTGACGCCCTCCAATAGACCATTATCGATGATTGGTTGGCCGAGCGTGTTCATATTGGACATATTTGATGGCCAGCGGATAGGGCGGGGGTTGAGGGACCCGGATATCATCGAGGGTGGAATAGTCCATGGACGTGTGCTTCAAGGGATGGAGTCCAGGGTGCTCGTCACGCATGTCATACCCGGGAAGGAGAACTCCCTACTGTGGTTGCGTGAACAATGCGGCACGACATATATTAGTGGGTGCGTCAATTCGTATGTCGTGTGGCCTACTCACCTCCTCAGTTTTATACAAGACATGTAGTAACATTATTTTCAAGTTTGTCCATTTTAATTATATTTGGATTATATCGTCATGTATATTATTTTTACTTTGAAAATTTGGATTATACTGTCATGAATATATATTTGCATTATCTTTAGTTTGTGTTGGATATATGATGTTTGGAACAGGTACAACGTTGTTATAACAGGTACAAATATACTGCTGGGCAGTGGCGGTGGCCATACTGCCCAACATATTTTTTTTAAATTCTGCCCAGAATTGTCACGGTCATTGACCGTGACAAGTCCTTGACAACATTTGTCACGGGCTTGTCACGGGCAATGACCGTGACAATTTTTTAAAAAAGGATCGCGGCTTAGTCACGGTTTTAAACCGTGACAAACGTGTCAAGGTCAATGACCGTGACACGACCGTGACACAAAACGCGAGTTTTGTGTCAAGGTCAATGACCGTGACACGACCGTGACAAAAAAAGTTGTCTCGCCTCGAAATGTCACGGTCATTGACCTTGACAAGGTGAATTTGTCAAGGTCAATGACCGTGACAAATGGGCAGATTTGGTGTAGTGAATGCGAAACCTCAACCCCGATAGCAAGGAACGTAAGTATGTCATACACAACATAAATCATCATATAGGTATTCATCTCACCTATATATATAATAACAATAGGGCATACTCATAACCCATATAATAAGTCGCATGCTTGGTATATTTATATCTGGAATATCCTACAGATTTATAGAGTATGACTTTACTTCTTAAGATATATTCTCGAGCTTTCCTCATCACTTGAAAGGTATCGTTTATTCCTCCTGTAAATTCTGTAGGATAACATTTACACCCAACTGGTTCATGTCATTATAGTTCCCGAATTTTTGTGAATTAAATTTATCTTCAATTAGGTTTATTCCTCGATAATCCCAAATTCAATTTAACTATTCATTCCATTTAATAGGACTAAGCCCGTACATTAACATGGCCTACTGATATGCCCGTATACTCCCATTATTCTAAGAATTTAGTCCCATAATCAAATCCCAAACGATCCCACAAAAATAACAATAAAAAGGGAAAAGTTGTCCAAATTTGGGTAGCTGAATCAATTCGACCTGGTCTGAATAAATTCTCCACCGCCACCGAATCGATTCGGCCTAGTCCGAATCAATTAGGTCTGCGAAATTCTGCATTTTAATGGCTGCGGGTTTCAATATTTTTCTCCCTAACATGGACAATATATATGTTAAGATTAGTAATAATTAACCACTTGCCTATAATTCGAAGGTCTGGAGTATTAGGGAAGATGATTCTAGGGATGTTCCTCCTTTTTTCGATCAACCTCCGGTGGTGGTGGTGCAAGGTGACTCTTGGCTCTTAGTCTCCTAGAAAAGCCTCTCACTCTCCTTTAATACTTTTCCTTTGATTTTTGGTGAATGAACCTCAATTCTACATAATCTATACTTATATAAGACCACAACAAAATCGTAGGTACTGTTTACCTATTTTCATAAAAGACCAAAATGCCCCTCTAGGGTGTCGGTTTGGTACCAATCTACCCGAGACCCAAATTAATCCCCCAGATAGACTTTTCTGACTATCTAAACCCTTTTCGACAGTTTGGAGCACTCTAAATGACCATTTGGATGACATGAAAATAAATTACTTTTCATACTATTTAAATATAGTCCCGACACAACTCACACGTGCGCTCGACTTATTTATTAGAATTGTCGTATTTATAACTTGCGACAATTTTATAAAGTAATATTCATATATTACATTTAATCACTAAGTAATATTCAACATAGATTACATATTACTTTATTTCTCTTATTATTTAAATCCAAATTAATTTTCAATTATCCCAAAATTAATTTTAATTAATCCCATTTTAAAAGTCATTAAAAATACGGGGTGTTACATACTTCCCCCGTATAACGGAATTTCATCCCAAAATTCAGAAAATGAAAGCATACCAGGTAAAAATAACTCCGGGTATCGGTCACGCATCTCATCCTCGCGCTCCCAAGTAGACTCCTCAATATTATGGTGCGTCGCTTGGACACGCACAAGCGGAACTACTTTCCATCTTAACTGTATCTCGCTATGGTCTAAGATCACCGCCTGTCGACCTCATAAGAACTATCTGGTTGTAAATCAACCTCCTCCAATGGAATAAACTCTCCTGAAAAATACTGCCTCAGCGAAGAAATATGGAACACATCATGTATACGATGCAAGTGCTCCGGCAACCCAAGCCTGTAAGCTACCGATCTAAGACTCTCAACAATAGGAAATGGTCCCATGTATCTCGGTGCCAATTTCCCTTTCTTCCCGAATCTCATTATCCCCTTCTTAGGAAATACTCACAATAGTACTTGGTCCCCCATGTTAAACTCCCTGAAGAACTGATTAGCATCAGCGTAGCTTTTCTATCTATCCTGGGCTACTGGAATGCGACTCCGAATCATTTCAATCCTGGGACATGTATCCTGAATCACTTCTGGCCCAAGTATCTTGTTGTCCCCCACCTCTAACCAACATGCAGGAGAACGACAAGGTTTACCGTATAACGTCTCAAATGGGGCCATACCAATAGTTAACTGATAGGAGTTATTATACACAAACTCCACCAGTGGAAGGTATTGCTCCCAACCTCCCCCAAAATCCAGAATACACATATGTAACATATCCTCCATCATATAGTTAGTACGCTCGGTCTGGTCATCTATTTGCAGGTGATAGGCCATACTCAATTGCACCTTAGTACCCATGGCCTCGTGAAATTTCTCCCAAAATCGAGATACAAAAATCTTGTCCCGATCGGACACAATATTAAGTGGTACCCCATGTAACCTCACTATCTTGGCTATAAATATCTCGTCATGCTGTCCCGTAGTATAATCAGTCCAAACTGGCAAGAAGTGAGCTGCCTTAGTCAAATGATCCACAATCACCCATATGGAATCATGACCCCTCTGAGTAATAGGTAACCTAGTAGTGAAGTCCATGGAAATTCTCTCCCATTTCCACACTGGGATCTCTAGTGGCTAAAGAAACCTTGTTGGCTTCTGATGATCCACCTTCACTAACTGGTAGGTGCACACTTAGAGACGAACTCAGTAATATTTCTCTTCATCCAACTATACTAATATTGTCACCGCATATCCTAGTACATATTATCCCCATCGTGATGTACAGTAAATCGGGATTCATGCGACTGTGTTATCACCACGTGCCACAAATCTTCCCCTTCTGGAACAATCAGTTTACCATTAAAGTGTAAGCCTCCCTCTGAACTCATTAAGTAAGACTCTACTCCCCCGGCTAAAAGTTATTGAATTTTATCTTGACAAAATGGATCTTCTGCCTGAGCCTGTACTACGCTCAACACAATCTGGGGGGGGGGGGGGGTAATGGTCATAACTGACATAAATGATCTAAAAATTGCATCCTGATGTCCCATCTCCTTCCATTTCGCCTTCCACACCTCGACTATCTCACCTACTGGTTTACGGCTCAATGCGTCTGCTACCACATTAGCCTTACCGGTGTTAATGTATCTCAAACTGATAATCCTTTATGAATTCAAGCCACCGATGTTGTCGCATATTCAACTCTCTCTGAGTGAACAAATATTGTAGTGACTTGTGATCCGTGAATGGGCGAAATTTCTCACCCAAGAAATAATGTCTCCAAATCCGAAGAGAAAACATGACTGCTTCTAGGTTTAAGTCGTGGTTGGGGTGATTATTCTCGTGAGGCTTAAGATTCCTAAAGGAATAAGATATAGCCTGATCCGCCTCTTGTAATACTCTACCAAGTCCCTATAATGATGCGTCAGTGTAAACTAGGTACTCCATTCCTGGACTAGGCAGTGCTAGTTCGGGTGCTGAAGTTAACTTATCCTTTTAGTTCATCAAATGCCAACTGACACGCATCATCCCAAATAAATGGTACACCCTTCTGGGTTAGATTCATCATCGAACCCACAATCAAAAAGCCCCAGATAAATCATTTATAGTAATGGGCTAATCTCAAGAAACGACGCACCTCTATCAGTGTCGTGGGTTCTCTCTATTACCTCACCTCTGATACTTTTCTAGGATCCATTGCTATACCCCTTTCCGACCCTACATCCCCTAGAAAATGCACCTACCAGATCCAAAACCCACACTTCTCATACTTAGCATACAACTGGTGCTCACGTAGTGTTTGTAGGACCCGTCGTAAATGCTCGACGTGCTCCTCTTCGGTACGGGAATAAAATAGGATGTCATCTATGAAGAAAAGGACAAACTGATCTAGGAACTCTTTGAATACCCTATTCATCAAGTCCATAAATACCGCCAACGCATTATTTAGCCCGAACGGCATAACCCAAAACTCATATGATCCGTACTCATCAGGAATGCAGTCTTAGACACATCCTGCTCCCAGATACATAACTGGTGATGACCGGATCTCAAATCTATCTTCGATAAGTACTATTCTCCTCTCATCTGATCAAATAAGTCATTGATACGAGGTAACGTATATTTATTCTGTATCATGACTTTATTAAGTTCCTGATAATTGACATACAGTCGTTAAAAACCATCTTTCTTCTTTACAAATAAAATAGGGGCACCCCAAGGGGAGGTACTCGTACGGATGAAACCTTGCCCCAAAATCTTCTTTATCTTATCTCTTAGCTCCCTTATCTCTTCAAGAGACATACGATAAGGTGCACGAGCTATTGGTCGAGTGCCCAACACTAAATCAATCACAAACTCTATCTCCCTGTTGGGTGGTAGTCCTAGTATCTCCTGAAACACGTCAGTGACCTCATAAACTACTGATATAAAATCAAGGGGAATCATCACACCCATGGAAGTCTCCTCCTCCTTATAATATAAATGGGTGAAAGATCCTCCCTCAGGATGAGGCATCGCCACTAGGAACATCTCCTGTCCCGAAATAACAAAAATAATACTCTGACTATAACAATCAATCATGGCCCTATATGCGACTAGCCAATTCATACCGATGATAGAATCATACTCAAAAATGTCTAACACAAGCATGTCATCCAGTAAAATCAGACTCCCAATATCTATACTCACACCCCAACATATAAAGAAAATAGGTGTACCACTACCGATCGGTGAGTCTATAAAAGTAACAGTGTTATCGGCCGTGTCTAGTAACCCTGCAACACATGAAAATTTAGTGGCTATAAATGAATGTGAGGCCCCCGTGTAAAAAATAAATACACCCCATATTCCCAAAGATACAAAACATACCCTCAACTGTCGGTGGTGACTGCTAAACTGCTGGCTGTTCGACGTTGTACACACGCCTATATTGTAACTTCCCTTGTTGTGGTGGGGCTGCGCTATAAACTAGAATGGCAGGTAGTGCTGGCACTTGAGCCTATGTTTGGATAGCATCTAGAAACATAGGCCTCTGTGGCTCCTGGTGATCACCCTACTGATGGTGTATCTTACCCTTATCGGGGCAATCCTGTTTCCTGTGGCCAGTTTTGCCACAAGTGAAACATCTGCCAAAAAATTTCCCTTCATTTTGACCCTATTGGCCTCGTCCCTACTGACCATTTCCACATATCCCTTGGCCTTGTTGGCCCTGCTAAATGTGCTACTGGCCATTCCTATTACCTCCCTGCTAAAAAAAAGGCCTACCGATCTTGATCTATTAGCATAATCCCCTTGTTGGGAATTCTTCTCACCCTATTTATGCTAACCAAGACCTAATGGTATTCCACTGGAACTGCCTCCCCTAATCCTTCCATGTTGACTGGACTCAATCCCCCACTTACTTCCTTTATCATGGAAGTGGTGGTCCTGGCAGTGAAGTAACACATCACTCAATACATTTGCGAAAGTTTGTAATGAAAGATTACCTAAAAGATGCTGGAAGATCCTCCAACTAAGGGCATCCATGAGCATCTGAATCCTTTTATCTTTAGAAGATTGTCTAGCATAGTAAATTCTTCCTCATACTCAACAACTGACTTCCCCTCCAGGTTGAGGTCCAAAATTTTCTGCCTCATCTCTGTTTGAACGGCGAAAGAAAAATATTTACGATCGAATCTCACCATGAAGTCCTGAATAGGCATAGTATCCCTCTCCTCTGCTGTGGTAGTGTATTCCCACAACTGTAAAACTGCTCTAACTAGATTAAAAGTAGCTAATATTTGCTTTTGTATCTCCATGCACTCATACATCCTTAGATGCCGCTGGATGTCTTTCTTCCATTGGCTAGCAGTGACAACATTGGAACCCCTTGGAACTCTGGAAGATGCGCCTTTTGAAAGACATCCCTAACAAGCTTCCAAGCGGTGGGAAACGCATGTGCTAGTGCTGGTGGCATGGCTTATGCCTGTGGTGGTGCTTGATGAGCAACCGTTAAAGCTTCATTAACTGTCTGAGCAATAATGGCAGCAACCTATGCGGCGTTCATAGTGCCTTAAGCTGGAGAGGGTTGTGGTGCTGGTTGCGTCACGCTAGTAGCTCATCGTGCATGTCGAGTAGGCATCTGAAATGAAGGAGAAATAATTCCATCAGCACTCGATTTGAAATATCACAAAATATCTTAATTCATAAATTTGCAAATGAGAATGCAATAGTCCTAATGATAGGGCTCTATATGAAAGGATGCTAAACAAAAAGCATATTAAGCCGTACAGATCCTAAAGACTCTAGAACGTGTTGCTCTGATACCTCCTGTGATAACCCACTCAATTAAATATCGGGTGATCAGTCCTTTATTAAATTAATTCTGAATATCCAGTAGGTTCATTCTTAGCATCACTGTCGAAAAAAACCTTTCATAATAATCACCTAATAGTTAATTAAGCTAGTGTCAAAACTTTTCAATTTTTAAATTTAATAAAATCCATTTTAACAATGTAAACAATTGATCATGTAATCCATTCAATAATAATGAGTAATAATTAAGTTACATAATAACTGAACTCAATGTAACTAGAATACACTCTCCAGTTTAAATGTCTCAATACCATGATCTAAATAAAATCGAATATAATTATACCGACATAAGTAAATAAAATGTCTGTAAAAGAAATGGAATAACTAGAATCCTGGGAGACATGTCCTAAATGAAATGGATACTACATATTTCTGAATCAATAGAATATAATCATCCAATGCAAAATCTGCAACTCCCATAACCTCCATAGCACGTCGAATATCCAATACTCTACACTGGGTGTCCGTGTGGATGGACACCTAATATAAAAGATACATGAGAGAAGAGAATATGTAAGAAAATGGGTCAGAGCCCGATTGTAAAATATTTCAAAAATAGTAAGTGCTTAACAAGTGCAATTAAGTAATTATTATGTACATGTTAGTTCCTTGGGCTCTCGCTTGAGAATATCACCTCTCATCTAAAGTGCACGCCTAACGTACCTCATAGTCCTCCTAGTTAACGCTTCCTAACTACTAGTTTGAAACAAGAGTCATTATGATTCTAATTTGTATCATCTCCCTATATTTCCCACGCACTACGTATGATAATTATACATGTTTATTTTTCTATAGTGAACTAGACTTTTCAAATCTTTAGGATTAAGTACTCACTTACTTAATTCAATTTAGATCGCATTATTATTTTTCATCTACTAATTCCACACAGCAGATTAAATCACAGTAATATATATATATATATATATATATATATATATATATATATATATATATATATATATATATATATATATATATATATATATATATATATATTCATCACATTATTACATATACTAATGTGGCACCTCCCAGACACAGTTTCGGTGCATGCATACTCTGCTATCATGTCCTGATATATCTCTCGTTGTATAAAGGACTATTGTTTTGGCATCTCTTATGAACCATAAATCTCATAACACATGTATTGGAGGTGAGCATACTCCCCAGCCAAATGGGTCACGCACATACCTACGCTCTCATTCAATCGCCGAAACTATTATTCTCACCGATAGAACGTGTCCAAGGTCTTATACCCAGGGTACGAATCTAAAATCCCCCCAATGGGCTCATCGGGATAAATTCATCCACAACTCAAAACCTCCACCCCGATAGCAAGCAACGTAGGTATGTCATACACAACATAAATCATCATATAGGTATTCATCTCACTTATATATATAATAACAATAGGGCATATGCAAAACCCATATAATAAGTCCCATATGTAGTATATTTATATCTCGAATATCCTACGTATTTATAAATTATGACTTTACTTCTTAAGATATATTCCCAATCTTTCCTCATCACTAGAAAGGTATCGTTTATTCCTCCTGTAAATTCAGTAAGAAAGCGTCTACACTGTACTAGTCCATGTCATTATAATTCCCAAATTTTTGTGAATTAAATTTATCTTGTATTTAGGTTTATTCCTTTATAATCCCTAATTCAATTTAACTTTTCATTCCATCTCATAGGACTAAGACCGTACATTAACATGGCCTACTGATATGCAACTATACTCCTTTAGACACCCCATTCTGTTACCCCATAACTTTTCTTAGGTCCCGAGTACCTCCCTTCATCACCATAAACCCAGGTTATGTCCCGAGTACTGACCTGGAGGCCATCAAGCACTCCTCGGCCTAGTTTGACCCAAAAGTCAATCTCTTCATCTCGACCAAGATTGAATGAATCTTCAAAGGGAACTGAATACCCTTTCCAAAGGTCCGGCCAGTGCACGATTCCGACTTACCATGCGGACGAACGATCCGTTTGTGTCCGAAACCTGACCCTGAGGCCACCGGGCGCTCTCGGGCTCTATTTGACCTAAGTCAACTCTTCAGCCCAACCAAGGCTGAATGAATCTTATAAGGGCACCGAATACCCTTTCCAATGGTTCATCCCGTGCGCAATTTCGACTTTCCATGAGGACGAACGATCCGTTTGACTCTGGGAGGTCACTGAATGCTTCTCGGGCCCGGTTGACCAAAGTCAACTCTCCAAACAAGATCAAACTCTTTGGAATGTTGAATTAAATCTCCTAACCTTTCCAACGGTCTACCCCGTGCGTGATTCAGACTTACCATGCGGACGAACGATCCGTTTGCGTCCGAGAGATTCCCCATCCAATGGACCGACAAATGCTTCCGAGAAATATTTGACCCAAAGTCAACTCCCGAACTCAGGAGCGGTCCAAATGACTTTCGAAGGTATCTGAATTATCTTTCCAACGGTATGCCCCGTGTACTATTCTGACCAACGGTTTGCCCTCGGCGGCTAATTTTCCAAAAAACCCTAAAGCGCACTGCCAAATGGCAGGTTCTAGACCCTGCCTATAGGCACCTGTCGATAGGCAGGAACATGTCTATGCTGATCAGAACTCACCTGGGCTATAAAAGGTGGCCTTCACCTCATTTTAAGGGGATCCCAGATCTGATAAAAATCTCTCTGAACGAATCCCAGAATCCTCTCTCGAAGGCAGTGTGATTTCAACTTCCAAATCCCTTTTTTACTTCCACTTTTCATCATCCTTTTCATCAAACTTGGTGAATTATCCACTCTCCATCATCATCCAATTGCAAGGGCTTCTCTCCAACATTCAAGATCAAGCTCAAGATCTTCAAGAAGGTCCAACTTTCTCAAACTCTTTCTTAAATTCTCTTAAATTCCCAATAACTTGTTTTCTTATTTAGCACTTTTATTATCTCATCTCACACATCCTAATATACCTTTTATTTAGTATTATTGTACATCTTTTATTTTCATAAAACCCAAAAAACAAGAAAAAGAGGGTTTGCTCATAAATTCCAAGTAGGGATTCTCACACTTTTTCCACACTTTTCTCATAAATAAAACACTTTTTCTACACACACACACACACACACACACACACTTAAAAATAAGAGATTCCCCATTTGGATTTATGGGATAAACCCCACCCCTCATTTTGTATGCGAACTACGTGGACTTTGATGCCTTTATAGGATACGTAGGTGTCTCGGGGTAAAACTCGAGACTCGAGTCCTTTTTCTCACTTTTTCTCTCATTTTCTATCTTCTCTAAATCAATTTTCCTTATATTCTATATATTTGCCCTTAATAACGTATTGCTCCATATGCGTTATCGTTCCATTATAGCGGTCAATGTAGGGATAATCATGTAAATCTTATTTTTCTAATATTATTATTATATCCTCCTACGGACGACTCGCTTTATCTTTTCCATAATACAAGTCGAGGATTCCTACCTCCATTCAATATATATGCACATGCACACATATCACGGGGGAAACAAAAGGAAAATAGAAAATATTCATGAGGGACCGAAAGGGAGGAATGGGTGCCTAACACCTTCCCATTTCTTAACTAAGCCTATGAACCCTTCTCGAATGATCTTGGTTTCACACGCACCAGTATGTCTTTGGATGCCATCCTTCGGGGTGGCTTCCCCTTTTTCTTTTGTCTGTTTTGAGTAAAATAGACTGGAGACTCTGAATCTCTCTACATTTTTACACCACATCTCAAACGACACCGGCCAAAGCGCTCTTGAGAGGGATGCACGGGACCCGAAGGATTCTTTCCTCCATGCGCCTGCTCGCACGGCGAGGATCGGGGATGGCCACAACTCCCATTATTCTAAGAATTTAGTCCCTTAATCAAATCCCAAATGATCCCACTAAAATAATAATCAAAAGGGAAAGGTTGGCCAAATCTGGGCAACCTAATCGATTCGGCCTCGTCTAAATTGATTCGTCCCTACCACCGAATCGATTCAGCCTGGTTCGAATCGATTCGCCTCTATAGGTCTGCGAAATTCAGCATTTTAATGGCTATGGGTTTCAATCTTTTGCTCCCTCAAAACCATCACGAATTGATCCCAAACTCCCCATAAATCATACCAAATGATATATAAAGGTATATGAATGATTTCTAACTTCTAAATAATACAACATCATAAGGGAGTTTCCATCAAATCAAGTTAATTTCATGAAAATTCAGAAAATTCTTAATTCATCATCCTTAATTAAGAACTATTATAAATCCCAGACTTTTTCATCAATTATACCCAAATATATTATAGTTGATTCTATATATTCAAAAAGATATCAATCCTATTTAGTTTTCATTTCAAGGATTCAATTAAGACCATCAAAATTCATCTTTGATTCATGTAACTTTTCTGAATTTCATGTCTAGCCTAACATGGACAATATACATGCTATAATTTACAATAATTAACCACTTGACTCTGATTTGAAGGTTTGAACCGTTGAGGTACATGATTCTAGGTATGTTCCTCCTTTTTTTGATTAAACCTCCGGTGGTGGTGGTGGTGCAAGGTGACTCTTGGCTCTTGGTCTCCTAGAATAACCTCTTCCTCTCATAGAAAAGTCCCCTTTATGTGAGGCTTTTCCTCTAAGTCCTTTAATTTTATTTTGGATGAATGAACCTCAATTATACAAACTCTATACTTATATAAGACCACAACAAAATAGTAGGTACTATTCACCAGTTTTGGTAAAATACCAAAATATTCCTCCCGGGTGTCGGTTGGGTCCCAAACTGACCCGAGACCTAACTTAATCCCCTGAGTAGACTTTTCTGACTATCTAAACCCTTCTAGAAACTTTCGTGCAATCAAAATGATCATTCAGATGACATGAAAATAAATTACTTTTCATTCCATTTAAATATAGTCCCGAACGACTCACACGCACGTCCCGATTTATTTACTAGAATTATCGTATTCATAACTTGCGACAATTTTATAAAGTCATAATCATATGTAAAGTCATAATCATTTATTACTTTTAATCACTAAGTAATATTCAACATAAATCACATATTACTTTATTCTCAAGTATTATTTAAATTCGGATTAATTTTCAATTATCCCACAATTAATTCTAATCAATCCCATTTTAAAAGTCATTAAAAATACGGGGCGTTACACTAGGAATCCATCACACATTTCCTAAGATATCAAAAGGCCTCCTCTACTTCTCCAAAGAAGAACATAAATGATCGTCCTTCTCTAGCATTTGGTTGTAATTAACCAAAAACTGCAAGAAAAAAGCGAAGTCAGTACTAGTAAAAGAAGACAAGAACAACATCCAACCAACTTCGAATACGAAAATTTATCAAGGCTAAGCTTTAATTAGTTCTTGTTGATAACAACTCGGTGGTTTGGTATAAGCTAGGACTAAAGGCTACATATGATCCAACAACAAATGGGACCATACCGACCAATCCATATTGGTCGGCATTAACATATTTTTCAACGTGCTTATCAGCAGGCCCTCTCCTTAGCCTTTTGAGAGGAGATTCATCACCTTTATTGGCTAGGGGCTTCTTAATAGCCTCAAACTTCTTCTCTAGGGCATTAGTATCAACTGGTTTCTTGGCACCAATTATAGAATCATCCTCCAAAAGGTTAGAAATTTTCCTCTTGCTTGTGATTAAAGAAAGGGGAAGATCAAAATCAATGGAAGAAGATGTGCCAACTTTAGCATCAAAACCACCAGATTTAGTGACTGAGGAAGTAGACGTTGGATTCCTCTCCAAAATAATTACAATTGAAGGCACAACAATTAATGGCTGAGCTACAAAATAAGTGATGAAAGTTTTATACTTTAGCAGTACAAAAGCTGATTGGGGATGCTCTTCTCCTTCCCTTTGGTTAAGACCCCACAAGAATTTGAGTTCTTCCAAATTCACTTCACCTGGATTGGGGAACATTCTCTTATGTTCTTCTGCAAAAAAGAAATAAGCAACAACAATTAGCATATAGAAGAAAAGAAATCAGTAAAGAAGGTCAAAGCAATGAAATAACAACCTATCCCATTCCCAGACTTAGGGCACCTAGGACCATAATAGGCAACTCCATTCTCAAGTGGAGTATGTTGCTAATTTTTTACTGTTACAGCATGATCCCAATAATCCTTATTGGAATTAGGCAAATTCAACACTAAAGCCTTATTGGCTTATCTAATTTTCAAATAATAAGTGTTCTCCCCTATAATAGACCATTTATAACAGAACATAATCTCTGGAATCCCAATATGGGTTCCATAGATTTCATTCAGTCTATTCACACCATTGACAACTCTCCAGGTGTTGGGTCTACTATCATTGGAATAATGTCAAAATATTGGCAGAAATGAAGAAGAAAATGGTTTAGTGGAAAGGTAAAACCGCACTGATCTATAAACAAAGTTGGTATCTAATGACCCTCAGCTAAAGAGTAAACATCTATAGGGTTAGGAGGTATTTCTAAATCGACCCAAGAAGGAATTTTCTATTATTCCCTCAATTCCTCTAGAGAATCAACATTAACTATGTAAACCATGGCTTAAAAAGAATGAAATGAATAAAAACAAAGAGAAAGAAAGAGTTCTTACAGAAAATTAAGGATTCAAAAAGAACTATCAAAAGGAAATATGAACAATGGAGAACGATCGCGTAAAAAGCACAAAAAATAATTGTTAAAGTTTGAAGATTTGGGGTAATGCCAAGTCTGGAAAAGCGTCCCGCCTTTTTATAGTTTGTCTCCAAAACATCGAACCTAATGATTAAATGTACCAATAATTGGCATTTTGATGGCTTCGCGATGCAGAAGGTGCAAAATACCCATTTACCCTTTGGTAATTCGCTAAAATTCAAATTATTTATAAAAATGATTGTAAATTTTATAAGCGTGGGAGGTCAGCTGTCCATTAAGCATCATGAAAATACTCCGAGCTACTTCCAGAATCAAATGCTCCATACTTTCATGTAAGCATCAAGCGTGGAACATTGGGGGCTTCTATTGATTCCAAAAATTATCCACCTATGTGGAAAAATTAGAAGTGAACACGTGTCCTCTTACATACCCAAAATCCTAGTCAACAGATAGTAATTCGTCCGACCAACACAAGAAATGCCGACCAACAAGACCAATGACGAGTCATCATACCAAGGGTCATACTATACATTGTTTATACAACCAATCGTCATATTCATTGTGTAAGGATGTAAATGCTTAAATGTATAAAATCATTTCATCCCTTGACATTACGCCCCTTGACTTTCAGGTCATTATAAATACGCTGTATCCCTTTTATCAAGGGCAAGCTAGAACGTATTCTAGGCTATTCTTATTGACAAGAGTACCTAGCTTTCTATAACCTCTGAAATCAATACAATAATAGTTGACGTAGGCCTTCTTACATAGCTGAACCACTTTAAAAATTCTCTCTATCTTTTTTTACCTTTGGAATTACATATTTTATTCGTGATTATAAAATTAGATCAAGTCTAGTTTTTTACATCAACAATTTACAACATGTTTTTTATGGGACCTATTGGAGAAAAAAAAATCTAATTGCATCTATTGTCCAAAAAGAAGAGCCTAACTAATTTTATTTCTTATTTAATAAATGAGACTCATTAGTAAAAAATCTATTAAACTATGCATGGAGTACTAAGTGTTGCTGTAGAACTTAAATAGGAATTAAATTCCTGAACTAGCGAAACACTGAACAAAATTGGCAAGTTATCTTAGGATGAGTCACAGACATTCTCGTTCTCTTTACGGCGTTTCTCTACTCTATCCAAATTTGTGCAAGCAGTCCAACTAATGCACGACGTCTCTAGGATAAAAATTTTGGGGATCGATATACATGAAATAAAAAAAATTTAGCTATAGATCTTCGATTAATCAAAATAGGAAAAAGGTAAAACCAAAAACTAAGAGGTAAAACCAAAAACTATGTTTTGAAGAACAAACATGGGGTTTATAACACAATACCTTTACGGATTTGGTTGCAATTCGATGGGGGAGAAAAGTACTTGATGTAGATATAGGGGTGCCTTATATTTTATCCCAAGACCTTGCTTAAACATGTTGAACAATAGGATCTTCTGTTGTGTGATCCTTCTCAAAGTCGGGTAGGCGGGTCATCAACTTTCGATGTGAAAACCTTTGTTAAAGCTTTAGACATAGTGGTCTCTCTCTAGTCCCCTTACTAAAAATCTAATTAGTGTTTTCTCTCACCCCTTTCAAACTGTAAAGATGAATGATAATTGATTAATCCCCTTTCTCAAGCACATAATCAAGTTCCATCACTGTTAGGGGTCACAGTCCAAAACAGTTACACTGCTGCACTCTTTTTGGTTACAGTTGGGTCATGATATGGAACCATGGCCATCCACTTGATTAAAATGGCACAAGTTTCCTGCCTAAAGTTTCATGATAAAATCATGATCTGGTGTTGCGACCATGGTGGTTACGATCTGAAACCACGACCATACCCATATCCAGATTACCCTTGCCCTTAGTCATAGCCTTGATCACGAATTTTTTACGGTGATCATGAATTTGGACTGTGAGTACCTTGGTCAAGGATTTGGACCATAACAAAGTGACTGTGACCATTCTTGGTATACAACATAGTGGAACCGTTATTGACATAATTAAGTGTAATAGTCGATTATACTGAAGTTCTTACACTTAATTCAAATAGATCGAATCCATCGCGGTATCCATTGCCTTTGACTAAAACTCGACATCCTTTTTCGGAGTGCCCCATCATCGTTAATGGGATCCAATTTGTGTTCCTTTGGTATATCACTAAAGTACTCTCCTAAATACATTAACCTATCAAGTTGATTCCTGGCCCTCACACTATGAAGTGTCTCCACTTTAGGTCCAGTATAAGTGACACGTGAATCCTGATAAT
Source organism: Sambucus nigra (assembly GCA_949130495.1). Classification (NCBI taxonomy): domain Eukaryota; kingdom Viridiplantae; phylum Streptophyta; class Magnoliopsida; order Dipsacales; family Adoxaceae; genus Sambucus; species Sambucus nigra. The sequence continues at coordinate 239,210,780 of OX422222.1, forward strand.
TCATAATTCTCTACCTACGACCAGGTAGTGTACTGTCGATATGAGGATGTATTTCATCTTGTATGGGTGGTACCGAAACATTTCCTTTTTATTTTCCTCTTAGATCTTATAAGATACTCTTTCTCTTGTGCTTGTGGTCAATCATACAATCTTCCTCCAAGAACCTATCATTTTTCATAACAAATACTTTTTGGTCCTTAGGATCATAGAATTGACCTTCCTTAGTTCCTTTGGGTCATACCACAAAAACATATCCATCCATCCTTGATTTTAACTTGCTCGGCTCATTTCTTAGAACGTGTGCTAGGAATCCCCCATATCCAAACGTGAGCTAAACTTGGCTATCGCCCTTTACACAGTTCTATAAGAGTTAAAGAGAGATTTAAATGGAACTAAGTTTAATATATATGCCGTCGTCTCTAGTGAATAACCCCAAAAGGAATCTGATCGATCCTAATAGCTCATCATGGACCTAACCATATCCAAAATAGTCATGTACTGTCTTTTTTCTACATCATTTTGATGTGGATTTCTTAGTATAGATAATTGGGTAAGGATACCAACCTCTAATACATGAAATATAAATTGTCCTAAAATGTATTCCACTTCACGATCAGATCGTAGAGTATGGATTAATTTGTTGTGAAAACACTTCACCTCAACTTTATTCTCTTTGAACTTATCAAAGGCTTCATATTAGTGATGTATTAGGTGAAAATATCTAAACCTTAAGTAATCATCAATGAAAGTGATGAAGGATTTAGGACCACCTCTTGCTCCGATAGTAATATACCCACACAAATTAGTATGAAGTAGACCCGACACATATTAGGGCCTATACCCCTTATCTATAAATGACCCCTGGGTCATCTTTCCCTCTATGTAGGATTCACAGACTCGAAGTGCCTCCAATTCCAATTTACTCCATTTTCCATTTGAAATCAATATTTTTTTTAGATTGATACAACCTAATCGCACGTGCCAAAAATATATTTGGTTCAACTTAGAAAGTTCCTTTCTCTTTAGGTTATTTATAATTAATTTATTCAATTCAGTATTAAGAAGCAGTGGTGAGAAAGGTATTATAATATAAAGATAATTTTTTAAAGTTCCAGAACAAATAACAGATTTTCCATTTTTGATTAAAAAACTCCTTTATTAAAATAAACCAAATATCCATTCATCACAAGCTTAGAAAATGAAATTATATTTATTCTAATACCTGGAACATAAAAATAATCAACCAATACTAACTTATTATCTTCACCCAAATTCAAAAATAAATTTCCTACTGATACTACGGTTTCCTAGTTATGATCGCCCATAAATAGAAACATCTCTCTATTACTAAGCTCCCGAGTTTCCTAAAACCGATTGTAAAGAATTGTAAACATGATTAGTGGCTCCCGAATCTACATACCGGGTATCGATAGATTACACCACAAAACATGTCGTAATGATATATGAGAAATTACCATTTTTATTCTTCCTGGATAAGAAAACGGGGCATTTCTTCTTCCAGTGTCCTTGTTTGCATATATAACAATTTTCTTTCTACTTCACTTCTTCTTCTTCTTCTTCTTCTTCTTCTTCTTCTTCTTCTTCTTCTTCTTCTTCTTACCTTTTGGGACAAAAGTAAATGGGTATTTCTCTACAACCTGAACCACACACTTATTCCTATTGATATTCATTACAACCTGGGGTCCTTAAGAAGTTGCACCAGTAAGTAATACAAGTTGTTCATAAAATAATTTAGGCAAAATTGTTTAAAGGACTTTGGTAGTGATTGGAGCACAAAATCAACTAGGGTTTCCTCATTGATTTCAGATCCAAGCACCTACAGATCTCCTAAGATAGACATCATCGTTAAAATGTGCTCGCATACGGGAGTAACCTTGAGTATCTTGGTATTGACCATCCTTGACATAGAAACCAACCTTAGGCACTATTGGGATCCTTAAACATATCCTTAAGGTTCAGAATCATGTCATAAGCGGAGGATATTTACTGATGTGGGTTGTTTGTCAATTTATAAAATACTGTAAGTGCACGGGCTATTATAGAATAACGAGTGTAAGTACGGGTCGTACCCATTGAGATTTGTCAACTTTTTTTATTTAAAATAATTATGACTGTCCAACTAGACGAAATGATTTTAGAGGGGATATGAAATATTAAACCATGGTAAAGAAAATCAAAATGTGAAACTACAAAATTTATAATCAAGTGTGCGAGAAAATTAGGACGTTGGATTCAATTATTACATTTAACTAATACTATGCAATAATTTAAACTCATCATTTTCAATTTTAACTCAAATTAAACTAACACTCGTCATGTCTAATTCAAAAAATAGCACGGTTAAGTTTACAATAAAATATAACATCTTTAAATTTATATGGTTAAAATCCCTATTCACTTAAAAAGTTCACTTTTAAATTTTAAAGTATAGTCTTTAATCATGTACTATCACTTAATTTAGTAAAAGTATAACTCTTAAAAAAGTACTCACATTTAAAATAAAGAAACAAAATTTTCAAACAAAGTCAAAGGTTAAAAACACACTTTCATGTTGTTTTAAATGAAGGGCGATTTTTTAAAACTTTTTGAACATGTCGGGAAATAAAGACAAATTAAATTACACATTATTAATCAAACATAATAAACTTAGGCCTAGTATAGAAATTAAGTTAGCATCATTGAAGACAAAATAAAAGTGCAAGAGCGAATAATGACTATAATTAATAAAATAAGCTTACAATTTAATCGTGCCTTACAATTAATCTTGACAAAAGTTTTTCCCACAAAAGAATAATTCTTGGCCATCAAAAAAATATACTATAGAACTAAAAGTACCAAAAATTATTCTAAAGGATCTCTAAAAATTTTTCTCTTCCAAATGATGAACCCGATGATCTTATTTATAGGCTTAGGTGTGAGGTATTTGATTTGGGTCAAAACATCATTCTTATTGGTTGTATTTATGTTGGCCATTATTCCAAAAATAACCATTAAAAATTTACTCGCATTTGTTTAGTGTTTGACACAAAGTGGAACCCTTTTTCGTACCAATCTGATAAGAATTTTTGTCCAAATCTGGGTCTGATAGCTGCTGAATTTTTACTAAAAAGAATAAGGGTTAGGGGGAATTGAACCCAGCAGATATGGGTCACCACGAGCATGCATTACCATTTTGCCAAGAAATATTTCAATTATATTGTTGCATCCAATTATCTTTAAACTCCTTTTCAAGTTGAATTTCATATATTCCCATTTTAAACCTCATAACTTCATTACTTTGTCAAGTGACCTCGGATCTTCACCAAACTTCACGGTTACCTGTAAAAATAAAATAAAAAACTTATATTAATTTAAATTTATCCACTTAAAGTTTCAAAAATAATTAATTTACCCTTAATTAATTTTAAAACCTAAAATTCATAAGTTGCTTGTTTTAAATCAGAATTGAACCAAATTTCAAAGAGTAATATATTTTGCCTAGATAAACATTCAAAAATTAATTTTCGGCCCTTAAAGTTTCAAAAAGTATGGTTTCATCCCCTGGGATTACTAGATTATATTTTTAACTTGAATTTTATTCAAACTTCCATTTTTGTCATTTTTTATGAAATAACAGACATAGAAAGGCCTAAATTTGAGCATAAATAATATATAACTATGCACTCACCCTGGGTGACGCAACACATTATTCTTAGAGGTCAATGTGTATCACGGATCCATCTGATCAACCTTTTGCAACCTCTGGTAGGCTTGGACATCCTTTTCGGGTGCCCCTTCCTCTGGCCTGATAGGGCAGGCCTTCGACAATAAAAAAATTCATCAGTAGTTTGGATAATATCTAGATTTCTTCTCCAGTCTATACAGTTCTTGACAGTTAGCTTTTTTTTCCTTTAAATAAGATTGAAGCAAGTGGGTTGAATGATGATCCCATTTTGAAATCTAAAAATCATAACATTTTAAAAATCAAATTAATTCCAAAATTTATATGTGGGAAAATATATTTTCATTTTAATTATAAAGTGGCGCTTTCACCGCCATTTTAAAGCAAAACTCGTAAGACATCGTAGTTTCCTTATGGAGTAAGATTTATTGTGGGGAGATTTAATCATCCCACCTTGAACTATACATACCTACGTCTTTATATTACTTACATGGAAAGTTGAAGAACCTCTCTCCAATGTAATTGAATAGTCGAAGACTTTTGTTCCTATAATTAATGATAGTTATTCCGTGGAGGAGTGTAAGAGAAAGATTCACCATTTCTCATTATCTATTTTAGTTTGTCTTATCCAGTTACACCTCGCTTCACCATCATGAACATTCCCAAAACTTCAAGTGAAGAAAAGTTAGTGACCGAACAGAATAATCAAAGATTGATCACCATTACACTTATTAGAGAAGGTTTATGAGGTTATTTTTCTATAGTCTTTTCATTCAGGGTTATTTTAAAGAGTTTGTAAACTTAAAATATTTTTCCAAAATGTTTTTAAACGTTTTTTGAAATTTTATTATGTCATTAGAAAGACTTTTAGATGTCTTTTAAACGAATTATTATAACTTGTCAGAATAACTTCAACTCTATTCGAATGAGATTGCTTGCTGTGTCTTTTGGAGGGCTTTGAAATCTCATTGGATCAATCATTTGCTGTATGTTCGAATAAAAAAGGGTACTTCATTCGAACGAGATGTACCTTCACTCAAAGGTGTATACAAAAAAATATTTTTCATCTGATTTTAAATGCAATGTTTCATGCCTATCTCTTAGAGATTTTTCTCCCTGTATATAGAGATGCAGACTTGTATATTAAACCAAGCCATTTAGACAACTTTTAGTGATAAAAATATTTTACTTTTTCAATACAACCCCCTTTGATGATTTGAGATCACTTTACAAAACCATAAAGAAAACAATCCTTCTTCACACGTATGGAGTTGATTCTCCACTATTGAAGGTAAGAATACGATTTCCTAAGGTTGATCAGTGGATATCGAGGTAAGTGGATCTTGATGTTAGGCAATGCTGGATCTGCATCGCTTATTATTGATAATTGGGATTAAAGACATTACTACGTCGCTTAGTAGAGCTCTAAGTTTTGTAAGTCTGTAGGTGTCTTTCTGTAATACAGAGTTGTAAATAGTGATAAAATATAGGTTTTGATAGTCGTAGAGAGCAAGTTGAGTTTTTAGTCACGACTGCCTTTTGAAAAAAATTCCAATGCTATGACTAGATCTAAATATGATAAAGGTAAGAAAAAGGTTACCTCATCCTATGTACCTAAGAATGACTAAAATCCCTTATTACTAATGTTTTTATTAAGGTTTAAGATACTTTAATGGTATTTTGATAGTGGGTGCTCTACATGACCAGTGACAAGTCATATTTTACCAACCGTTTGGATCGCAAGGAAGGAAAAGTAACCTTTAGAGATGGGAGTAAGTCTCACATAATAGGATGAGGTTTCATCGAGATACCTAGTTTTCCTATGCTAGAAAATGCATTGTGTGTTAAAGGACTGAAAGAGAACCTGATAAGAATAAGCCAATTTTACGGTGCTAACTTTGTAATAAAGTTTAATCGGTCAGATTTTAACAATTATGATCCATCTGGTGAACTTTTTCTACAAGGTGTGAGGACTACCGATAATGTCTATAACATCATTACCAAGTCCTCTTTAGGGTGAAATAATGATAAGGTTTCCTCCATAGCCCGTTGGCATTAATGAATAGGTCATATCAATTCCAGAGATCTTGAGAGATTAGTCAAGAAAGATATAGTTCGTGACTTACCATCGCTTGTAAAACCACATTCCTCGGGTTTTGGTGTTTGTAAACAAGGTAAACAAATCAAGAGTGATTATAGGAAGTTGAATACCATTACCACTTCCTATGTTTTTGGAGTTAATACACATGGATATTATGGGTCCCACGCGTATGAAGAGAATTAGTGAGAAGAAGTATATCCTTTTGATGGGTGATGACTTTTTGAGATATTCTATCGTTGGATTTCTTAGAGAAAAGTCCGATGATATTGAGTTCCTAACAATTAAGGGTTGTGTTCTACAGAATCAACTCGGTGTCACTATAAATTGGTTTCATGTGACAATGGCATTGAATTTAAAAGGTCCAAAGTGTATAGATTTTTTGACGAAGTCAGCATCGAACATGAGTTTTCGATCATTTGTACTCCTCAAAAAAATGGAATTAATAAGGAATAATCAAATTATTCAAGGTATGGATGGATCTATGATTTTAGGAAGAAAGGCGCCTAGACATTTTTGGCCAGTGGAGATTAATGACATATGCCACACGGTAAATATCGTATATCTTCTTCCATACACACTTCACACTCCATATGAGTTATAGATTGGGAAGAAACCCAACCTATCATATTTTTGAGTTTTGGGGAATCCTTCCTATATCCATAGAGATAGAGATCACTTAGGGAAGTTTGACTCTAGAAGTGATGATGGAATATTTTTAGCGTAATCTTTGTCTATTAGTGCCTATAGGGGGTTTAACGTTAAACGTTTTAAGGTCATGGAATTAATAAACGTGACAATTAGAGATGATGCATCGTCTACATATATTGATCTTGGACTTTAGTGTGAGAATAATGCACCCTTAGTGACGATTTATTATTCCCCACATCGCCATGGTGGACCCCACTCTTGATATAAAGGATCCACCCTCATGGGTTCGAAAGAGTCATGATCCTTATGATATAAATGGTGATGCCACACTAGGTGTCAAGACTCTCACTCAACTAGAGAATTTGCTACTTTTACTACACTTCCACAATAGAGCCTAAGAATGTGAAGAAAGAACTTAAGGATGAGCATCGGATATGTGCTATGCAAGATTAGTTGCTTTAATTTTGGAAGAACGATGTTTGGGAACTAGTCTCCCGACTTAGAAAGACTAATGTGATTGGTACCAAGTGGGTGTTCAAGAACATGATGAACTATAATGGTATCATTGTTCACAATAAGGCTAGGATGGTCGTTCAATGTTACACATAGATTGGGGGTGTAGATATTGATAAGATTTTCACTCATATTTCTAGGCATGAGTCCACCCTCTTACTACTCTCCATATCATTCCATCTACGATTTAAGTTATACTAAATGAGTGTCATTAGTACCTTATTTAATGGCATTCTTTAGCAGGAAGTTTACATGGAATAAACAAAGGGGTTTGAAGTCCCAAAGCATCTGAAACCCGTCTTTTATCTAAAGAAGTCTTTGTATGATTTGAAGTAAGCACCCCATACTTAGTACGAAAGGCTAACTTCTTATCTATTAGCTTGTGGCTTTAAGAGAGTGTGAATTGATATGACATTGTTTGTTAGGAGATAGGGTGGTATTATCTTAGGTTTCTAAGTGTTTGTGGACGACATAGTCTTTGGATCTACGTGTTCCCAAAAGGTTCCCACTTTTTAAGGGGAGATAAAGAATGAGTTTGATATGAGAATGGTTGGTGAACTCACGTTCATCTTAGGTCTCCAAGTACATCAACTTGAGAATATAATATTTATATCTTAATCTAAATATGCTAGGGACCTAGTGAAGAAGTTTAGTTTAGACTCCACTAAGCACTCACGCACGCCCACGAGTTCCTTAACTAAGCTAAGAAAAGAAACTTTAGGCAAGGACGCAGAGAAAATTATTTATAGGAGTATGATAGGTAGTCTACTCTACTTGATCGCTAGCCGTCCCGACATAGCCTTTAATTTTGGAGTTTGTGCACATTACCATGAGTCTCCAAAAGATTCTCACTTGCTTTCATTTAAACGTATCATAAAATATATGAGTGACACTCTTTCTTATGGTATTTTGTATTCCCTTGATACCAATGACCGTTCATCTGCTTATTTAGATGCCTATTGGTCCGTGGACGTTAATGGTTATAAAAATGCCTCAAGGGGATTTTTTTACTTTGGGATTGATCTTGACTCTTGGATGAGTAAGAAGAAAAAATCCATTTATTTGTCCACGACGGAGGGCAAGTACATCATTGTCGGGAGTTGTTACATGAAACTCTTGTAGATGAAGCAAATGTTGGAAGATTATGGGATTACTCAAGGAACAATGATTATTTCTTATGATAATATGAGTGCAATCCATACTTCTCGTAATATTGTCCAACATTCCCATATAAATAAGATTAGGAGTCGTGAGCACTTTATTTCGAAATGTTATTGAGGAGAAGATCATTGATTAGTCATAAATATTGTATATTTTGCGCCCATTAATTATGCATGCACGCACACTTATGGCCGTTATTCCAAGTATTTAAGCTCTTGTACTGTATAACCTTTGATTAGTCATAAATATATATATATATATATGTTTTGCGAGGTTTATTTGATCTTTTGTAGGAATTGGAGTGCTAAACGGTGCAACTGTGCGCTATCCGGGAAAATTCTACGTTTTATACAACTTCGAGGGTAATTTTGTCATTTTTACATTCGAGCTTCATGCCCGAACTCTTCACGGATGTTGTATTTCTCCTAGCCAAATTCACGTAGCCCCCGACGGTTTGTCAATCCGGTTCCTGAGGACCAAGTTTTGGTCATTTTCCCAAGGCCCCTTGGTGCGTAGAAAAAGAGGAGAGGACTCATGTTTATTCCCAGGCACGGTCGACCGGTCAATGACCCACGATCGACCGGGGTTTCATCATTTTCCTTCGAAGTGAGACAGTGGGATTTCTCCCAATACTGCGGTCGACCAGTAAAATACCCGCGGTCGATCGGTACCTGAAGTTCTGCAAAACCTCCTTATTTTTGGTTTGTTTTTTTTACCAATCTTGTATGTGGTTTTCTTCCACTTAGTATATATTTTATGTGTTTTGTTTGTTGAAAGATATCCGATCACAATTTTGTGCAAGGAAAATATAGAAGATAGTTTTGTTGCCTTCCTCTCTCTCTCCTAGGGTTTGACATTTTTCCTTGCCATTTTCATCTTCCACTTCATTTATTGCAAGTAAAGTTCCATCTTAGTTGTATCTTGTTGACTATTGGTATCATTTTGTGCAATTAATATTGTGGTTGTGTATTGAATGCTAGCCTTTACCATAGTTATTTCATTTGTCATTAACTTAATGGTGTGTTGTAATATGGTTAGTGTTATGAGTAGATAATTTCCTTAGGCTGGGAGCAAAACCAACCTTAGAGGGTTTCATTTATTGATTTGTTTAATGACTAAATCCAATAGATGGGTTTGTGGGTTGATATTGGAGTTTCATAGGATTTTGACTTCTCTTATCATGTAAGGGTTGTATTTTAAGACATAACTCCAACATCAACGCATTTGTCCAATAATATATCTTTACCTTCATCTTATATTATTGGGTTGACATCCTTCATGTAGGATTGTTGATATCGATATCTTATTCCCTTTTGAATGTGATTTAATCGTAAGAACCCGTTGAGTTGTGCACATCCGAGGTGGTGGAATGCTCCTTAACCTTTTGTCAAAGAATATTTTTATAACCCTGTTTGTAAATCTCGATTGTTCCTTTTACTACTTTGTTTAGCGTTCCATTTATCTTGGTTCACTTTGGTTCGTTACAACACTCAAAACCTAAGTCATATTATCTTTTATCTTTTATTGTTGTTTATTGATTTTTATCTGGAAGAATACCCTCGGTACTTCATATAATTCCCTTCGGAAATTGACTCCTATCTTATCGGGCTTTTATTACTCTCGCGATTAGCATGCACTTGCGCTATATAATTTTCTGAGCGAGTCAAATTTTTGGCGCCGTTGACGGGGAATTATTAGTAACGACTATACTGATTTAGTTCTTTGTCGATAAACCCTTTGCATTTAATTGTTAGAGCTAGTGTTGTTTTGAAGGATAGGTCTTCTATCCAAATGAGCATCAATTCGAACCAAGGGTTCGTCGGGGACTACAGACCACTATTTTCTTCTGAAGGCTAAAAAAATCTCTACAATAACTCTGGGGCATCATCTCAACATCATTACTCGCTTAATACGGAGCCATCCCAGATATATTTTCCATCCATATCACAATACCCTATTGCACCCCCCTCGGTACGATCTTTTGATCCTCTTATGGAGTACAATTATGCACCCCCGCGGGGTGCTGCCCCCGTGCGACAATCATTTGGTGATTACCTCCGATCGAAGATTGTCTCCGTACCTGGATATATTACATTCCCGTTTAACCATGGAGCCTTCCATTTCTGGAATGGCATGATCAATCTGTTGCCTTCCTTCCTCGGAATGGAAAATGAAAACCCTTACCGGCACATTAGAGACTTTGAAGAGGTGTGCAACACTTTTTCTGACCAAAATTGCACACCCGATCTTATACGGCTTAAGCCGTTTTCATTTTCCATTAAAGACAAAGCAAAAGATTGGTTGATCACATTTCCCCCCAACTCTGTTGGGAATTGGAAACAGTTGCAAGACCTCTTCTTAAAGTAATTCTTCCCCATACACAAGACAAATGCGCTCATGAAACCAATTTAAAATTCTAAACAATATGATCATGAGACATTTGACAAGTGTTGTGAATGTTTTAAATCTTTAAAGTGGTCTTGCCCGCACCATAATTTTGATCCGATGCGATTAATCTCCATTTTTCACGGGGGTCTAAACCCTTTGACCAAACAATTATTCGAAACCATATGTCAAGGTAGTCTTGTTGATTTGAGTAGTGAGGAAGTAAAAGACCATTTCGAGTTGTCTCTAAGACATCTCGAGGATGGGACACATCGAACCCATACGACCGCACTATTCGTGATAACACAGTCCCTCGAGGGCAAACCAATGGTATGAGTATCTTGCAGTAAAACCAGGATACCCAGACCAAACACGATCAGTTGTGTCATAGAATTGATGCAATGAAACTCACACAATAATCCCCACCCATGGAAGCCATCAAAAAGGTTTTCGTTGTGGAGGAAGTCGTGTGAGTTATATGTGACAACATTGGCCACCCAACGAGAGAGTGTCCATCACTCCCTAGCATTAAGGGCTAGTTACAAGAGCAAGCTAACGCTATAGGGGCATATAGAAAGCAATACTCCAATCCTCTGTTCGATCCCAACAACCCTCCCTACAATCCTAGTTGGAGGACGACACATCCTCTTATGAGTTGGAAGGATCACAATTCCAATTCCCAAATACCCTTAACTCCGAACTTTCCAGGACCGAGTCCATCCCCGTAATTCTAGCAACAACATCCCCCATATCAATCGCAGCAACATCCGCCCGCGGGACCTCCCGCTTCGTATTTGCCTCCTCAGAGAAGGCATAATGAGGAACAATTTGCCACTCTTCAAAAAGTTTCGTAACTTGAACAGTCGATCTCGCAAATGGCACGGTCTATGCAAGAGATGCAAATATCTCTTTCTCAATTGGTTCAAAACTCCCAAGGAGTTGCGAGACCACTTATACCAGCACAACCTTAACCCAAATGGGCAATGAGAGCTCCACCTAAAACACATCGCACACCGAGCACACTAAGGGTATTTCCACCCTTAGGAGCGACAAAATGGTTGACAATAAAGTTGTAAGACCCTTACCGGAGCCTCCCATTCACACTAAATCCAAAGGCAAAGCCATTGCTACAGAGGACGTGAAATTTCACAGTCCCGCTAACATAGATGATGACATCCCCAAAGATGGAGATGCGCCTATTGTTGCGAAGGACATAATTTGTCCCATACTAGAACCTTTTCCTCAACGGCTAAGGGAAAAGACCATAAAAGCCTCCAAAGAGGGGTTTCTCGAGTTGTTTAAGCAAGTGAACATGAACACCCCCTCCTTAAAGCAATCGAACATGTGCCAAAATATGCCAAGTTTATTAAAGACTTGTGTACGGTTAAAAGGAGACAAACTTTGCGCACAAAGGCGTACATGGCCGTCCAAGAAATTGCTATCAAACCAATGAACTAGCCCCAAAATTTAAAAACCCGGGTTGCCCCACCATTTCATGCGTGATTGGGGAGACTAGAATCGATCGTGCTCTCCTAGATTTAGGGGCAAGTGTAAACTTGCTTCCTTATTGTGTATATCTCGAGTTGAAGCTCGATGATATTAAATCAACTCCTGTCACTTTATAACTAGTCGACCGTTCGAATAGGATATTGAGAGGAGTTGTGGAGGACGTGATTGTCCAAGTTGATTCTTTCTACTACCTAGTAGATTTTATCATCTTAGACACTCAAGCCGTACTAAAAGGGAGTGTACAAATCCCAATAATTCTTGGGCGACCATTTCTCGCCACTGTGAATGTTAACATCAATTGCAGGAACGAGGTTGTTGATGTAAAAAATTAGATCACTCTAATTATTCAATCACAGATAAATAAATGAGACAAAGAATTTTAAAGTGGTTCAGCCTTATAAGAATGGCCTACGTCCACTGTTATGTTATTGCTGAGTGTTTTGGGAATTCTCGATTACAAGTTCTATCAAGAAATTCCCGTATGGATTTTTTTTTGGGTCCCCTTACAATGAGGATTGTACAATATATTTATAGCCCTGAGGCTGTAATGTGAAAGGGTAATACATTAAATGGGATACATATGAAAGGGTAATACATTTAATGCCCCTTAAGCGTGTGTGTCTAAATGATAATCATTTAATGAATCAGTTGAACTGTTGGTTATCCAGCGATTAATGCTTTGTTCGAGATGCAACTCGGACCGCCTAAGCTTCTCGGTACTCAAGAGTTCCTTGGAGAGGTATTGTTCCTCGGAGCGTATGAGTTCCTCGGGGAACTAATCTTTCTCGTTGTAGTCTCGTTCCTCGGAGCGTATGGGTTCCTCGAAAGTGTTTGTTGTTTCCATGTAGATAGCCACGTGTCTTCATATGATTAGTCCATGTCAGCAGATTAAATTTGGTATCAACAAAAGCCCCCAATGTTTCATAGTTCAAAATTTGAGGAGTATGGAACATTATTTCTCGTAATATGGTAGCTTTAAATAGTCTTCCTGATTTTTAGGAGCGTTTCCCTTGTATTTATTTCTCCTTTCCAATTCGTAGAATTATGCTTTTTTGGACTTTTCTGCGTGCTTCGATTCTCGCGTCACTTTTCGTCTTTTTAGCCGCTGTTGCCTGCTCTGATTCTCGCGTCACTTTTCATCTTTTTAGCCTCCGGTAACGTAATCATCCTTTTTTGTAATCATTACTTCACCATTTCCCAAGGCAAGGTATTTAAACTTCACAGATACTCCCATCGTCTTCTACTTTTCAAATTTGTATCTTCGAGTTTTTCATTGTCTTCTACTCTCTTGTGCGTTCATCTCTTCCGTCGTCCGTTATCATCAGATCCACTCTTTTTCGGTAAGGTCTTCTTCCTTCTTCTTCATTTCCTTTAATCACCATGGTTTACCCTGTTGAATCTCTTGACAAATTTCGATCTGATTTTTCCATTCCCTCTTGGGTTGTCTTGGAAGAGCTTTCTGAGCCTTCTGATTATTTCAATTTGGCTGAGGGACATTGGTTTCCCAGCCTTTTTATTGCTGAGTGTGGATTTTTTTTCCACCAAATCCCTTGTGTCTGGAATTCTGTCATTACTTTGACGTTGTTCCTGCAAGAATAGCCCCCAACACATGGAGAATAGTTAATGAGGTGCATAGGTTAAATCAAATCCATGGAACTCGAATAGGAATTCCAAAAATCATATACTGCTATAGATGGGCAGTTAATGATAATATTTTTATTTAAAAACTAGATTTTTAAATAGATCCTTAGTAGTCAATCTACCTGATGCCAATAGAGATTATTTTGAACACGGGGTTGTCATAAAAAATTGGCAACATCCTCCATTAACTGGAGATGAGGTTTACCAGGGTCCCAGATGCCCTCCTTATGGCAATGGGATAGGTTATTTTTATTTCATTTTATTTATTTTGAAATCATGTTTCTTTTATGTTTGATAAAATGTGCCACTGATATCTCAATATTTGTTTATTTGTAGTTGATAAGAAAAGAAAGTGTCCAAAGGAAGCATATGTTAATATAAGACATCTGAAATATATCTGGAGTCTGCATCAGAGTGTTGCCAACGAGCACATTAGGTCGGCTTCATATCTGCTCCTGTACAGGAGCTACACCACTTCTTTCACTGCTCGTCCAGTGATAAGTGAATCAGAGCCAGTACCAGCTTCCACCAGCTCATCGCCTGAATCCCATATTCCTTTAAGTGAAAGGATGAAGAAGAGAAGACCTCCTACCCAATTTGAGAAAACTGCCTCTGGTTCTGTAGAGGCAAAAAGGAGTAAGATCGACGTCCCAAGGGAGGGGACAAAGAAGACTGATGCAGCTCCTCCAACTGCTCCTGCTAAAGTTGCCGAGAAGCCCGCAGTGGCTCCGAGCAGCTCTGCTGCTCCTGGAGAGGTGATTGTAATATCACCTACCAAGGGTTATTCCTTGGTTCAATCCATTGTTGTTCCCCCAAGGAGGCTGAAGAAAAGCTCCTCGGTTAATTTGGCTGAGACCATCACTCAACCCCTAGCTATTGGAACTGGGGTTCCAACTTTTGTTCCCCCGAGCTCTGCCATGAGCTCGGTAAAGTCCTGGATCATTCCCGAGGTCTAAGGTACTGAAGAAAACCTTACTCAGGACATGGTCACCTCGTTAGCTGCTCGTCATCTTGCTTCGGTAAGTTTTCTTACGTTGAACTTTTCATGTTTCCTTTGTTATTTCTGTCTCTAACTTGTTTTCTTTTTCTGTTCACAGTTGACGAGATGCTTCAACATAATCCTAAAAAAGGATGAAGCAATTAAAGCTTCATGCTCCTCATCCAGTGTGGAGGGAGCTCTGGAAGAAGCTACCAAGTCTCTGGCAGATTCTCGCCAGAAATATGCTGATGACAAAGATGTCTGGGAGAAGAAGCTTGCCTCCACCGAGCAAGAAAAATCTCGGGTTGTTGATGCCTCCAAGGAGTTGGAGAAGAGAATAAATGCCATGGAGAAGGCAAATAAGGAGCTCGACGAGAAGCTCAAAACTGCTGGAGAGTTTGAAGATAAACTCAAAGATACCGAGGAGGAGTTGGCTAAACTTCGGGAAGTAGGTCGGCAGAAGGAGGAGGTAGAAAATAAGTTGAAGACTGCTGAGAACCTGCTGTCCGAGAAGCTCTCCTCTGAGAAGTTGAAGATGAAGATGGCTGTGAAGAAGTCCTTCAGCTCTGGCTGGGATAAGGGGTGGAACAAGGGGTTGGCTGCCATGGTGTCGCAAGTGGACTATGGCAGTCTCAAATACTTTAGGGATGGATGGGTTACTTCCCTTCAGGAGATGAAGGTCGACGAGTCTTCCGAGCTCTTCCAGAGACATATCCCTGGTCCCCCTCCAACTCCAGAAGACTTAGAAGAGGATGAAGCTACCTCCGAAGAGTATTCGATGGTGATGGGAGATCATGCCCTAGCCATCCCGCCCGCTGCTGAGGAAAATCAACAAATCATTTCTTCCTCCGAGCAACTGCCTACTCTCCCCGAGCAACTATCCCTTCCCTCCGAGAAACCTACCTCTTCATCCCAACCTCCCGAGAAGGTTTTGGGAGATAAGGAAAAGGTGTAGTGTTGTTCAGGTTTCTCTTTATTTTGTTTCTCTTTATCAAATGTAACCCAGAATATGTAACTCTGAACTATGATCTAATAAAACTTGAAATTTTTTGCATACTGTTATCTATTTTCTATTCATACTCTGCTTATTCTTCTTATTGATGATTGCTCTTCTTTCTCTGCTAGTTTTTGGCCAGGATGGAACTGCTATCTTCCCATGATACAAAGTTGCTACTACAATGTAATGAATACTTCAAGGCTGGTCACACAGACCTGAGTGCAGCACAAGTTGTCGACATCCTCGGCCAGGAAGCTTCAGAACAGGCAGTGAAAGCATATCAATATCTGAAGTGTCTGCTTGATCGGGCTGTAGCCAATAACGTTGCCTATTATGAAATGATCGAGGATCTTCAAAACACCCTCAAAGACCTTCATCTTCAATACAAAGAATCCACTGCCTTGTTGCATGAGGGGTACGAGAAGAAGTACCAGCGTATCATTGCCGACAAGGGCTACGAGAAGCTTTTTGCTGGGCACGATGTAAGGGAGAGAACCTTGAGAGGTGAGGTCGAGGAATGCAGATAGATTGTTGTGTTGCGGGAACAAGAAAACATCAACCTGTAAAAGGAGTTGTCACAATTGAAGTCTGCAGCTTCCACTTCTAGTGCCTTGATCCCGATGACCGACGAGGGATTCTCATTCTTAGAGGTTGAGAATGCCAAGTTGAGGGACGAGTTGGAGACTTTAAAGAGATCTGGAACCTCTACATCTTCTCGTGGTCGAGCAAGAGCTCCTCGGGGACGAGCAAGAGCAGCTCGGGTTCTTGTCGAGGAACAGAGGACTCAGTTTGCCTTAGAGAACCAGGCTTTCCAATTAATGGCGAAGAACCAAGCGTTGTCTGATATGTCAAAGAAGATTAGGGACCTGGAAAAACAGCTCTCTGCGCAGAAGTCAGTCTTGGAGAATAAGGAGCTTTTCATCAAGAACCTCCACGAGCATCTAGAAAGGCTAACATATCAATTCCACAAACAGTCCAGGGAGTTCTGGATGCCAACAATGAGGGCTATAAGCAAGGCTGGTTGAATGCCTTAGGTGTGTTGAAGCTCGAACAAGGTCATTATCTGTGGGACTATTATGATCCTGGGCTACTCGACCTACCTGTGCCTCCATACAATTTGGACATGGGTTGGATCCCTACTAGGGTCATTCCTTGGAGCTTGATTTCCAAGTATCTGGGTGACTACAATTTACATTCTCAAACCGAGTTATCTCGTCCCGGGCATCTTTTAGATCGACCATCCGTAATGAATGTCAGGATGTTGAAGGATCTTAACTTCATCAATTCTCCTCTGTCTTTAAATGATCCGCCTACTGGCGAGGAACCTGTGTCAAAATCAGAGGGAAAGAGACCAGTAGAATAGGAATTTTTGATGTAATAGTTAGTATACATTTCAATATCAATGTACTTTTCATTTTATTATCAATGTAATTTATTTTTAATTCCTTGAAAGACTTTCATTTTTGTTTGCAAATCTTGATTGCTATTGTTTTGTAGTTATCAAACACTTTATATTTGTGCATATTTGTTAAAAAGATAACAATATTGTGTTGTTTGTCGACCAACTCAGTAATAATTAAAAAGTTACAAGTATCAATACTATTGCTCTTTCACTTAATAATAAAGTAATGAGTATAAAAATGTTATTTAAAATGTTTCCAACCAACCAAGGTTGTTAGATTCTCCATGTCAACCAACTACAGTTAGTGGTTTTTTATCCCCGACCATCCATAGTTAGTCTTTTTGAAATAATTTTACTCATAAAATGTTTCCGACCAACCATGGTCAGTAAATTTTCCTTGTCCACCAACTACAGTTGGTGGGTTTTTATCCCCGACCAGCCATAGTTAGTAGACTTTTATCGCTTTCTGGAATAATCTTACCTCTCGACCAACATAAGTTGGCATTTCGAGAATATTTGTACTTCCTAACCAACATAAGCTGGTATTTTTAGGAATATTTTGTTTCCTAGTCAAACAGGTTGGCATTTTTAGGAATATTTTGTTTCCTAGCCAAACAGGTTGGCATTTTTAGGAATATTTTGTTTCCTAGCCAAACAGGTTGGCATTTTTAGGATTATTTTGTTTCCTAACCAATCGAGATTGGCATTTTTAGGAATATTTTGTTTCCTAACCAACTGAGGTTGGCATTTTTAGGAATATTTTGTTTCCTAGCCAAACAGGTTGGCATTTTTAGGAATATTTTGTTTCCTAGCCAAACAAGTTGGCATTTTTAGGAATATTTTGTTTCCTAACCAACCGAGGTTGGCATTTTTAGGAATATTTTGTTTCCTAACCAACCGAGGTTGGCATTTTTAGGAATATTTTGCTGAGTGGTCTGAGCTTTGCCGAGTAGTGTGTAGAACTAGTATTCCCCGAAAATTCTCAATAAAAAGGAGAGACTTTGGCAGAATATCTTCATTTTATTCATACTGATGGAACTGTGTTACATATACATCACTGATAATACTTGCGCAGATGCTCTGCGTTCCATGCATTCTTAAACTCCTCGCCTTCTAAAGTTACTATTCAATAAGTTACTGGTCAAACAACTTCTGTAACTCGGTATGGTCCATGCCAGTTTGCTTCCAGCTTATTGTGCTTTTTAATTACTTTCTTCAGCACATAGTCTCCTTCTTTCAGGTCGCACTTCTTCACCCTCTTGTTGTAAAACAAAGTTGTTCGCTGCTGGTAAGCAGCATTTCTAATGGCTGCTTCTTCTCTAACTTCCTCGAGCATGTCAAAATCCAGTCTTCTCATTAAGTCGCTGACAGGGGAATTGAAATTTAGCACCCTGTGTGTTGGGAGTCCCAACTCGGCAGGTATAACAGCTTCACTTCCAAATGCCAGTATATATATGGTGATTCTCCAGTTGCTACTCGGGAAGTAGTTCGGTAAGCCCAGAGTACTGATTGTAGCTCATTGATCCAGTTTTCTTTCGCATCATCCAGTATTTTCTTCAAGCCATTTAGCAGCGTCCTGTTTGTCACTTCAGTTTGTCCATTGCTTTGAGGATGGCGTGGTGCTAAGTGGATCTTCAAAATATTTGATTGATGACAATAGGCGGCAAACTCCTCGTTATCAAATTGTGTTCCATGGTCTGTGATGAAGGCCTGAGGTAGACCATATCGACAAATGATGTTCTTCCAAAAAAATTGGTACACCTTCTCGTACGTCATGTCAATGAGTGGCTCAGCTTTTACCCACTTAGTAAAATAATCTACCGCGACGATGAGGTATTTGAACCTTCCTCTGGTCGTCGGCAGTGGCCCAATCAAATCTATCCCCACCATGGCAAATGGCCAAGGAGAAGTGATAGGTGTCAACAATGCTTGTGGAGTTCTTCGGATGGAGGAAAAGCGTTGGCACTTGTCACACTTCTTGGCATAGGCTATACAATCAACCCTCATCTTCGGCCAGTAGTATCCCTACGTCATCACCCTTTGTAAAAGCGTCTGACCTGCTACATGTGCCCCACAAGACCCTTCATGGATTTCTTCAATTAATTCTTTCACCTTGGAGGGATGTACACATCTCTGCAAACCTGCCATAATTCCCCGTCTATATAAAATACCATTAGTTAATACATATCGAGCAGCTTTGAACTTCAATTTCTTGGCTGCGAGTTTTTCAATTGGCAATTATCCCTCCTCGATATATGCCCTGATGGGATCCATCCAAGATGGTCCTAAATCAAGGGTAATAAAGTTCATCGTCAGATCTTCATCTATACTCCGACCAGCCAACACTTCAATTGGGATTGTTCGTCGTAGCTCAGTGCGAGTAGCTGATGCTAGTCGAGCTAGGGCGTCTGCTCTTGCATTCTCCATTCTTGGTATTCTGACCAGCTGAATAACGACAAATTCTGACACCAGCTCCTTTGCCTTTGCATGGTATCTGATCATTAATTCTCCTCTAACTGCATATACTCCCAACATTTGATTTACTATCAATTGAGAATCACTGAAAACAATAACCTGATGCGCCTCCATAATTTTTACCAAACTAAGTCCTGCAATCATCGCCTCATACTCAGCCTCATTGTTGGAAGCTTTGAATGGAAACGCAGGGCGTATTCCATGTCGATCTCGTCTGGAGTGCTCAAAACTATCCCCGCGCCACATCCTGCAGTGAAAGATGAGCTATCTACATATAACCTCCATATAGTTAACTCGTCTTCAAATTTCTGATCAGTCAGAGTTCCTCGGTGAAATATTTGCTGCTTCCTTTCCTCCTTCGATTTTTCTTGCTCTTCGTCGATCATTTCTTCTTGCCCTTTTACCAACCGGAGTTGGTCTGAGCTCGAATTCAATGATCCTGTAACATCCACTTGCCTTTTTACCAACCGGAGTTGGTCTGAGCTAGTGTTTGTTGATCCTGTAACATCCACAGGTTGATCAGCGACCAACTCTTGTTCCTCGTCTGGAGTCCTTACAACTATCTCTGCGTCACATCATGTAACATCCACACGCTCTTTTACCAATCAGAATTGGTCTGAGCTTATGTTTGTTGATCCTGTAACATCTACAGGTTGATCAGCGAGTAACTTTTGCTCCTTAGCGGTATCAGGATAGGTGAACTCCGCTATAAAATCTGCTACAACCTGCCCTTTTAATGATGATCTGGGTTCATAAATTATATCATATTCACTGAGATCTATTGCCCAGTACATCAATCTCCTTGATTTTTCTGGCTTATGAAGGGCTTATCTCAATGGCACATCGGTATATACTACTATAGTATGAGCCTAGAAGTATGGCCTCATTCTCCTACTCGCCTCAATCAGCGCCAGTGCCAATTTCTCCAGCCTTGGATATCTGATCTCTGCTCCTCGGAAGGCTTTACTTGTGTAGTAAATTGGCTTTTGTACTCCATTCTCCACTCTGATCAACGCCGAGCTAACTGCATTCTCGGACACTGCAAGGTATAAATATAATTTTTCTCCCATCACCACCCTGGACAATAGTGGAGGTGCTCCCAAGTATTTCTTCAAGTCTTGAAAAGCCTTCTCACATTCATCATTCCACTCAAAAGTCTTTCTAAGTGTCTTGAAGAATGGGAGACATCTATCAGTTGCTCGTGACACAAATCTGTTGAGTGCTGCTACTCGTCCTGTAAGACTCTGTACTTCCTTCTTCATCGTTGGAGATCGCAACCCTAATAGAGCTTTGATCTTTTCAGGATTTTCTTCAATGCCTCGCTGATTGACAATGTACCCGAGGAACATGCCTTCTCGTACTCCAAATATGCACTTCGTCGGGTTCAGCTTCATTTGATATTTATCCAGTTGATCAAAAGTCTGACTTAAGTCAACTAGATGATCGACATCTTTTTTGCTTTTCGTCAGCATATCGTCAACATAGACTTCCATATTGCAACTGATTAGTTTAGTAAAGACTTTGTTCATCAGCCGCTGATATGTAGCACCTGCATTTTTAAAACCAAAAGGCATAACATTATAACAATAAGTTCCCCTAGGGGTAATGAAAGAAGTACTTTTCCTGTCTTCAGATTTCATTTTAATCTGATTGTATCCAGAATAAGCATCCATGAAGCTCAGCAACTCGTGTCCCGAGGTAGCCTCCACCAGCTGATCAATTCGGGGCAATGGAAAGTGATCCTTTGGGCATGCTTTATTGAGGTCGGTGAAGTCTACACACATCCTCCACTTGTTGTTCTTCTTCTTTAACATCACCACATTAGCTAACCAATCTGGATATTTAACATCTTCAATGAAACAAGCTTTCTGGAGCTTCTTGACTTCCTCCTGTATAGCTTGATTCTTCTCGGGACTGAATACTCTTCTTCTCTGCTTCACAGGCTTGATCTCCTTATTCACATTGAGCTCGTGACATAAGAAGTTTGGGTCTATCCCAGGCATATCTTCGTGACTCCACGCAAAAGTTTATCTTCTGCTTATAAGGAAAGTTATTAATTCCTGTTTTAATGAGGCTTCCAACGATGAACCTATTTGAGTAGTTCGCTCAAGGTGCTCGTCGTCCAGAATGATGTTTTCAATAGCTTCCACCACTTGACCCTTCACGAGTTGCGACTCATCTCGAGGATCCAATGTTTCAATTTCTGCACCTTCATCCACTTAATAGGTAGTAGTCTTTTTCTTTGATTCTTCCATTTCTTCTTGCTCGGCGGATGAATAATAGCATTCTCGAGCTACTTTCTGATCACCTTTCACAACTCCTACTCCAAAGTTTGTTGGAAATTTTAGGCACTGATGCACTGTAAATGGTACATCCTCGAATTTCTTCAATCCTACTCTTCTCATGATGATATTGTACGATGATTGGACATTCTTATCCATCACGAAGAAACGTATTCTTTCTGTCCGACAAGCAGGCCACGTGCCAATGAATATATCCAACTTGATCGTCCCAAGTGGAAATACTTTCTCGCCAGCAAAACCGATGAGGGGTCTGTGGTAAGGCTCCAGTTGAGATAGCTTTAGATTTAAACTATCGAAACACGAGTAGAACATGATGTCTGCCGAACTACCATTGTCGACCAGCACTCTTGAAATCATTACCTCCTTCATTCTCATCTTGATCACCAGTGGATCATTGTGAGGATATAAAACACCTTCAAGGTCATTTTTTGGAAAACCGATGACCAATTTATCCTTGTTCACCTTTCTCGGGCGATCTTCCTCAGGTAGATTTATTCGCTGAATGTACGAGCAAGATTGAGCCTCACCGAGGTAAGCTTTTCTTTCTACAGTAAGGTCTCCTCCTCCTGCATCTCCTCCTGTAATAACATTACAATCAAATGATCCAAAGCGTATTGAAAATACCTCTCGTTCTGGTTGCCTTGGTTTCTTGGGAAGATCGGGGTCATCCTCTGGATTAACTTCATGGTTTCTCTTCTTGTTCTCCTCTGCTCGACGAGGAGATCTAGACCTCTCTCTAGTTCGGTCATTGTTTCTTCTTTCGCCTCCCCGATCAACATAATTTTCTAGGTTTCCTCGTCGGATGAGTGTTTCAATCTCATTCTGAAGAGCTATGCAATTTTTGGTCATATGGACATGATCCTTGTGGAACTCGCAATATTTTTCCCTATTCCTCGTGTCAGGGTCTACCTTCATTTTCTTTGGCCAATTTAACTCCTCGCTATTCTTAATTTCATCCAGGACGTGGTTGATATTTTCCTTCAAAGGTGTGTAATTATCAAATTTCCTCAAGACCTCCCAAGACGACCTATTTTTGGATTGTTTGTCACCACCATTGTTCTTATATCCGTTCTTCTTAGCTTTATCACCTTCCACCTTGGTTTCTTTGGTGTCCATATTCTTCTTCACAGACATAGCCTCCTCGGCATTCATAATCTTGGATGCTTTTTCCATCAGGTCCGACATGGTTCGAGATGGATCTTTGGCCAAAGTGTAGTACAACTTGTTTGGCAGTAGTCCACTCATCAAAGCAGTAATCACTGTCTTCTCCTCATAATCAATTACTTCGAGTTTCTCGTTATTAAAACGAGTTATATAATCTCTGGTACTCTCACCAACTTTTTTTCTAACACTTAAAAAATGTGCTACTCGTTTAACTGGCTTTGCTCCAAAATAGAAATTCCCAATGAATAACTCGACCCGTTGAAGAAAAGTTGAAATCTTACCCCGAGGAAGATTATTATACCATATTTGAGCTGATCCGGTAAGTGTTCTCGAGAATGTTCTACATCTCATCTCATCTGGGACAGCATAGATGTCGGTTGCAGCTTGGTATTGTTCTATATGAAGGACAGGGTCAATCTTCCCATCATACTTGGGAGTCACAACAGGTGCTTTGAACTTTGATGGTGTTGGAAAATCAACAATGTCCTGGACAAAAGGTGTTCCTCGAACAAAGGTTCGTTGTAGAGGGTTCTTGGCCTTAGAAATTTCCCCTAATCTATCCTCCATCCTCTGAATAGATCCTTTCCATGCATCATTTCCTTCCTCGGGCCTATTAGTTTGAGCAACTGATCGCGTTGAAGTGGCTTCCTGGGATTTATCTTGACGAGCAGTTGGTCGGTCATAGGATCTATCTTGACGAGCAGCTGGTCGCGACTGGGCAGATCCTTCCCTTAAATCTGATGGTCATCGAAAGCTCCTCGACGCTGCATTAAGAGGACTTTTGTTCCTCCTAGGGCCTAATCGGTCGAAAGGAGAAACCCTACTTAATCTTTCCAATACGCTGGTCCTTTCTGGGGAGAGGGTGACACATTGTTCAGTATTTGTGGCTTGCACTGACGAAGTTCGCCCAGGTTGATAAGTGAAATCTTCAGACTCCTCATTGTGATATGAATTAGTACGCCTAGTACGTGAAGAAGGTGCATAGGTATTTCTTTTAATGCTTCGTGGTCCGGAATGGGATGATGCACCGCCATGGAGGGTTTGGATGAGTTGTCGCATTGTTTATTATATGACGGTCTGGCCCTGAGCCAGATTTTCCATTATTCCAGTCAGATCTGGAATAATTGGTGGAGTAGATGGATTTAGAGGGGTTCCAGCGTTTCGATTGCTGGATTCAGAAATATCAGCCATTGGTAATGGATTGTTTTTGATGAAAAACGATATTATCAGTCGTTTCCCACAGACAGCGCCAATCTGTTGCTGTAAAAAATTACATCACTCTAATTATTCAATCACAGATAAATAAATGAGAGAAAGAATTTTAAAGCGGTTCAGCCTTATAAGAATGGCCTACGTCCACTGTTATGTTATTACTGAGTGTTTTGGGAATTCTCGATTACAAGTTCTATCAAGAAATTCTCGTATGGATTTTTTTTTGGGTCCCCTTACAATGAGGATTGTACAATGTATTTATAGCCCTGAGGCTGTAATGTGAAAGGGTAATACATTAAATGGGATACATATGAAAGGGTAATACATTTAATGCCCCTTAAGCGTGTGTGTATAAATGATAATCATTTAATGAATCAGTTGAACTATTGGTTATCCAGCTATTAATGCTTTTTTCGAGATGCAGCTCAGACCGCCTGAGTTGCTCGGACCACCTAAGCTTCTCGGTACTCAAGAGTTCCTCGGAGCGTATGAGTTCCTCGGGGAACTAATCTTTCTCATTGTAGTCTCGTTCCTCGGAGCGTATGGGTTCCTCGGAAGTGTTTATTGTTGCTATGTAGATAGCCACGTGTCTTCATATGATTGGTCCATGTCAGCAGATTAAATTTGGTATCAACAGAGGTGATTAAACTTTCATTTGGTAACATGACGGTCGAAGTCAACGTGTTCAACCTCCTCAAGCAAACCCAATTTTCCAATGAAAGTGAGGAAGCGGTTGAAACGGTGGCTTCCATTATCACTCTTGTCCAAGAGTGTTTTGACCTCTCCAATTTTCAAGATCCATTAGAGGCATGTATTGCTAACTCCTTGGAAAGCGATTTGCTCCTCAACGATAAGGGCTATGAAGATGCCATTGATGCGAATTGTTTTTCACTGAATGGGGAGTTAATGGACATGTGCAATTCCCTCGAGTACTTTGGGGAGTTGAATAAAGGTATTGACGGTAATATCATAGATGGAAAAGGTGAAAGAGACCTCACACATGATGGAAGTGAGGGGGTCATCAAAGACTCGATGTGGATATCCCACTTTGAGAAACTACCCCCACATGACTCTTTTCCTTTCTCATCGAGTGTTTGAATTCCTAACCTCAAGCTCAAAACCTTGCCAAAGGAGCTCAAGTATGCTTTCCTAGGCGGTGAGAACACATTTTTGGTGATTATATCGGCGAACCTTGACAATTGTTAAGAGGAGGCCTTACTTGAGGTGTTGAGGAAACATAAGAGTGATATAGGATGGTGCATTTCTGAATTAAAAGGGATAAATCCCTCCATTTGTACTCATAGCATTTACTCAGAGGAAGATGCCAAACCCACCCGTCAAATGCAAAGACGGTTGCATCCGATTATGAGTAAGGTGGTGATGGTGGAGGTGATCAAATTGTTGGATGTGGGGATAATCTACCCCATTTTCGATAGCGAGTGGGTAAGCCCGATGCAAGTCGTACCAAAAAAATCAGGTGTCACTGTTGTTGAGAGTGCGGAGGGTGACCTTTGACCATCTCACATTCCGATCAACTATCGTGTTTGTATTGATTATAGAAAGCTTAACGCGGTCATAAGTAAATACCACTTTCTCGCTCCGAAAAACCTCAAGGATGTACGATCCTTTGTTAGTCACGTCGATTTTTACTGATGTTTTATTCAGGACTTTAGCTCGATCGCACGCCCCATGTGAGTTATTCTTGCTAAAGATGCTCCATTTATATGGAGTAATGCATGCCAAGAATCGTTCGATAAATTGAAATCTATGTTGACCACTGCCCCTTTCCATTTGAGCTTATGTGCGATGCAAGTGATTATATCGTGGGGGCGGTACTTGGTCAACAGAGGGATAAGAAACCTCACATGATTTCCTATGCTAGTCGCACGCTTGACAGTGCACAAATGAACTACTCCACCACGTAGAAGGAACTACTAGCCATAATATTCGCATTGGATAAATTCCGGGTGTACTTGGTAGGATCACCCAGTGTGTGTTTCACCGATCATGACACACTTAAGTACCTTCTTTCTAAGAAGGATGCAAAAAGTAGGCTTATTCATTGGGTTCTCCTCCTCCAAGAGTTTGACCTCTCTATCAAAGATAAAAAAGCGGTGGAAAATGTAGTTGCGGATCACCTATCCCGACATACATTCGATCATCATCATATCGACCCCATCCCTATCTGAGAGTTCTTCTCGAATGAGTAACTCATGGCCATTTTGACGTTGCCATGGTTTGCCGATATCGTCAATCTCCTTGTCACTGAGGCCTATCCACCGCACTTTTCGGCTAAGGACAAGGAAAGACTTTCGATGGTGGACCGATCATTCTTCATACATGACCCATACATGTACAAACTATGTTCAGATCAAATCATTCGCAAGTGTGTCCCAAATGATGAGATCGCAAGTATCTTGTCGTTTTGCCACAACGGAGGATGTGGGGGAAACTTTTCTTGCTCAAAGACTGCCCTTAAAGTGTTACAATGCGATTTCTATTGGCCACCGATCTTTAAAGATGCGCATGCCCTATGTAAAATGTGCGCCCGTTGCCAATCAATTGGGAAGATAACAAAAAGAAACATGATGCCCCTTCCCCCTATTCTCGTAATCGAAGTTTTCGATTGTTGGGGAATAGACTTCATGGGTCCTTTCCCTAAGTCTAATCATTTTGAATACATTTTAGTCGCAGTCAACTACGTATCCAAATGGGTGGAAGCCATGCCTACAAGGAATAGCATTGTAAAGGTGGTTTTGAAATTCCTGAAAGAGAACATCTTGGATCACTTTGGCACACCCAAAGCATTCATAAGTGACCAGGGCGTCCACTTTTATAACGATATATTTCGCCGCTTGATGTCGCAATATAAGGTAACCCATAAGGTCGCCTCCACTTATCACCCGCAAACCAACGGTGAAGTAGAATTGGAAAACAGGGAGATAAAGGGCATTCTTGAGAAAACTGTGGACCCTTTGACCAAGGATTGGTCATATAGGTTAACCGACGCGCTTTGGGCATATCGGATGGCCTATAAGACGCAACTCGGAATGTCCCCTTACAGTTTGGTTTATGGGAAAGTTTGTCACTTTCCAGTAGAGCTTGAGCACCGACAATATTGGGCCATCAAAAAGCTCAATTTTTACATGAACGAAGGTGGTGACCTTCATAAGTTCCAACTCAATGAACTTGAGGAGTTGCGGAATGATCAATACGATAACTCTCATATTTTCAAGGCCAAAACCAAGTCCTTTCATGATAAAAGGATAGTGCGCAAGCACTTTGAGGTGGGCCACAAAGTTCTACTCTATGACTCCTGCCTCCACCTTTTTCCTGGGAAATTACAATCCCGGTGTAACGGACCATTCGTGGTACAAAAAGTACGTGATCACGGTGCCGTTGACATATTGAACCCAAGGACCGGAACCCTTTCTAAGGTGAATGGGTAGAGGATGAAGCTTTTCTTTGAGGGTTTCAATCCCGAGCTTGAAGAAATCCCTCTAGAGGATCCACCCCCTGCGGGCCCCCCAGAGGGTGTCGCAACTTAGGCATCGGATTGCCCTTGATTTTTTGGATTGCCTCGCTTCTCATTGAATCGAGGAAATCGTGCTTATGCACACTTGGTTCTATATTTATCACCCCGAGAGCGTCCCTTATTGAGGGTAGAAATTTTATTGCTTTAGGTGGGTTTTTAATAGAAGTTGGGGAGGAGTTACAAGAAACAGAGTCGCGGTCGACCGGTCTTGGACCATGGTCGACCGCTGAAATCCATCAAAGCACACTATCTCGATCCTTAGGCTTAATTCCAAAGCGCGTTCGATCGGTCATTAAACCACGATCGAATGGTGTCTGCTCATCCAGCACACTGTCTCGAACCTTAAGCTTAAATTTAAATCGCGGTTGACCGGTCCCGTACCTGTGGTCGACCACGCCTGTTAGTTATTAGGGCCAAATCTTTTCACTTCTCTTTTATTTCCCACACTTCTCCCATTCTTTCTTCACTCGAAAATACCCAAAAACTACCCTAGGTCCACTTTCTCTCCCTCTTGCACTTCCAATACGCTCATCCAACTTCCAAGGTATGAACCATATTCTTATTTTCATAATTCATATGTTGATTGTGGGTATTCTAGGGTGCATTTCATGATTCTATGGTTGTATATATTTGGGAAATTTATGATAGTTTCTGATTCCTTCTTTATTTTCTCGATGTTCTTCTCATTTTCTCTAAACACACATACTTTCCATTGATACATTATGTTAGTTGTGTAACTAAAATGGATGAACATTGTATTGTTTATGTTTTTTCCCCAATTGTGTCCACACCCATATCTGTTAAACTTGCCAATTGTTGTTGATGTTGAAATCCCATTCATGGCAAAATGTTAGTGTTTGTTCTTGAGATTTCCATGAATGGGGGTTCCTTGTTGGTGAAAATATGTCCCACACCCCTATTTTTCTTCTTTTCACACCAAGTGTTTGTTCAAATGCATCAAAGACTTTATTTTCATCTCTTGGACATTTTCTTGCTTGTGAATTCATTCCACACCATTGCGATTTTAGTTTCAAATACACTGTTGTACTAATTTCTGTTTTGCAGGTATAAATGGGCGACGTTGAAAATATAAGCTATCTCGCTGCGTTCCTCCCAAGGGCATTGATGGATTCCGTTGTGCCCAGGAAAAATAGTGGTTTGAGTCATACTTTGCCACCTCAAAGTGCCCACTTGCATTCCACCTTTCGTGGAAGATGGATGACCTCCCTCATGTAGTCTTGGCCATTCTCAAGCGATACAATTGGGACTCTTTCTTGGGGTGCCAGACTATATTCAATGAGGAGCTTGTCCATATTTTCTCTACCTCGTTGATCAAGTGTAAAGGAGAGAAAGGTGTATTTGAGGCATTTGTACGGGGAGTGAGGATTACTTTTCGTCGCAAGGACCAGTCCCGGTGGATGGATAATGTGGCGGACCCGATCCCGTTTGTGAGTCTATCAGATGAAACGACCTTTGACCTGGACACACTAATTGAATTTCTAGCCCTGGGTGAGGTCTGGACGAAGAAAATGTTCCAGTCAGCTACGATGGCAGATTTTTCGAGGCTCTTACATTATGTGAATGTGCACTGCTTGATGGTGACAAATAATTGATCCAAGGTCCATCACAAACATTCCATCTTCCTCTACACGTTGCTGAAATAGTCGGGAGACATTAACCTCCCTTAATACTTCCTATATCAGATGTACACGATGTCCAAGGAAAAGGCGTGGAACATCTCCCTTCCTTTGCCCAGAATCGTGATGCAGATTTGCCTCCAAGCCAAATGTCCCGAGTACTCCTCTGTCAGAAAAGTGGACCCCAAGGGTTTCCTAATTAGAGACAATATCAGGAGGTTCTTGTAGCACTATTGGGGTGAGTTAGCGGTCCAGAAGAGGCCGAGGGTAGTAGTTGAGGATGTGGATGAGGAGACGGAGTTAAGGAGAGCTAAGCAAGGATCAGACCAGCACGCTAAGGCACCTCCCGCACTTATCGACACTCTCTTTGTGGCATTCGAGGAACTAAATGAGCACATATGGGAGGAAACCCAAATACGGTTGGCTACTTTGGAGTCACGACTTGACCAATATGGGACAGATCAGCGCCAAGACTGGACTGAGTGACGTCAGGAGTTTCACATGGTCCAGGCCATGATGCGTGATTTGTATATCCAACGACACGACCCGGATGCACCACTCTTGCCGCATTTCCAGAGTCCTTATGACCCAAATTTTTGGGGTTCGTCCAGCGGTTCGGGTATCTAGGCTATTTTATAGGTGCTTGTGGTTATTTCTGGATGATGATGTGCATCATTTTTGGGGCGGTTATGATTATTCTGTATTATCCGTTTTGCTTTGTATGCATTGATTAAGCTGTTTTGTAATGAATTATATGAAATCAATAATGATAATTTAGTAGTTATTGATTTATTACATCTTAATGTCTATACATTTTTTCAAATCCAATGTCCACTATCAATTATCTAGTATTTGCATTTCAACCCCTCTAAACTATTGCGACTCATGGCATGTTTCTTTCTAACTTAATCATTGTTGTACATATTTTTGTTTTTCTTATGATGGTATAGGGCGCACGTTTACCACCTCGGACTTCACTCCAAATTGGGGTGATTTATTCTACTCCCTCTATTTCTCATAACGTCTTTAATTACATTGAGGACAATGTGCGATTCAAGTTAGGGGTGTGATTAGGCATCTCATTTTCTTTTCTATTCCTCATGTGCCATATACATATATATATATATAAAATCAAGAATTTTTTTCTTTATTTCTTTTCTCTTTCTTGGGCATTTTGCCCTAATTTCCTATGATAAATTTAATAATTTCCCCATCCAATTTCTAATTCAATAATGCATTTTCTATTAATTTCATGTTATTAAACTTTAGTCCTTATGTTATTCAACATTGGGGATAAATGCATGAATTAAACCTTGAAAACCCATGAGAACTTGAGCATATTTTCTAAAATCATTCGGTAGGACAATTATAGCTTGGTATCTTGTTGTTTCTTTGTGTACACTAAAAACCTAGCGAGTTTTGTGCTTTTCTTTGTTTAAGAGTGTTTACACATTACTCTTTATCTTTCTTGAATACCGTATCTTATTGACGATCACATTTTCTTTTCATTGATTGCATATTAATCGCAGTATCAATTGAGCATGATTTTCAATGGTGTTGAGTCCCGAGTCTCACATGGAACTTTAGGAAAGGATCATAGGCCCTCTTTGTTTTAACCCTTATGACGTTACCCTTACCCTTATACATGTCCATAATGAACCCCGTTGAGCCCTATTATGACCTTTCTTTTCGTCCCAAATCTCCTAACCAACTCCACATTGGACTTTTACGCCATATATTTTACCTTTCTTACCTATGTTTAGAATGATATTTGGGATTGAATGATATTGTATAGTGTGGTTGCAATTTAAGCATGAAAAGAGTGAGAAAAGAAGAAAGTGTAGTGAAAAAGAGAAGAAAAATAGAAAGTTGAAAACAAAAGAAAAAAGTGAGAAAGAAAAGAAGAAAAGAAAAAGAATGAGCAATTTGTATATATTGTCTATAGTGATTCAATAATCATTGTTACTCTCTCGATTGATATATTTAATTCTTGTGTGGAAATCATTTTCCAATTTTGAAATTTCCCGCTATTGTCCATTATCCCAAGTTCTTCATCTCCGAACATCTTTTGTATCCGTAAATACATCCTTTCATTTCATACCCCTAACCCCAAGCCTACATTACAACCCAATAAAGTCCTATTTGATCCTAGGGTAACGTGATTCAAAGGTCGAACATTAGCGATAATTTGTTTAAGTGCATTTCACATTGGTTAATATGCGATATCCTTTCATGAGATTGTATTTTTCACTTTTATATTGTGTTCATCATCAATGACATGTGCGCGACTTTATTTCCTTTTAGAATTACTCTTTATGCCTGCATGTCCCGTGTGTTACACACTATTTTGAGTGCTTTTATTTGTCGAGTGTGATATCCGGAGAGGATTGAGTGGAAGCTGGCTTTAATGGTTATCCGGGTTATAGGCGTTTTTACCGAATCAAAACTCTTTACATGTGCATGCACACCACTCACATTTGAGGTTTCAATTCCATGTAGTTATTCTTCTAATGTTAATAGTTTTGGATTATTGGGCAAAACCTCTCCTTTGCTTTGTTAATAATATGTTAAAATATCTAATTGCTGTTAAGTTTGGCATATTGGTTGTTTTGCCATGCATGTTTTGAGGAAATTTGATGTTTGTGGGTTTCATCCCTGAAAACCCTCAAGAGACAACACTCGTCCACTAGGGTAACCTAGCGATTTAACGGCTTCTTGTATTCGCTAAATGCAATCGTGCGCCCGCGAAAGTGGCACTTTGTCTGTGTACATATTGTTGCTATACTTACCTCTTTTTGTGGCGGGTTTTATTTTGTTTCATAGCCAGGGACTAGCAATGTGTATGTTAGGGAGTGTGATTAGTCGCAAATATCGTATATTTTGTTAATTATGCATGCACGCACACTTGTGGCCGTTATTCCACGTATTTGAGCTCTTGTACTTTATAACCTTTGGTTTCCATATATATATATATATATATATATATGTTTTTCAAGGTTTATTTGAGCTTTTGTAGGGATTGGAGTGCTAAATGGTGCAAGTGTGCGCTATTTGGGAAAATTCTACGTTTTACGCAACTTCGGGGGTAATTTTGACATTTCTACATTCGAGCTTCGTGCCCTAACTCTTCATGGATGTTGTAGTTCTCCTATCCAACTTCATGAAGCCCCTAAAGGTTTGTCAATCCGATTCCAGAGGACCAAGTTTTGGTCATTTTCTCGAGGCCCCTTGGTGTGTAGAAAAAGAGGAGAGGACTCGTGTTTATTCCCAGGTGCGGTCGACCGATCAATGACCCACGGTCGACCGGGGTTTCATCATTTTCCTTCAAAGTGAGATAGTGGGCTTTCTCCCAATACCACGGTCGACTGGTCAAATACCCGCGATCGACTGGTACCTCAAGTGCTGCAAAACATCCTTATTTTTGGTTTGATTTTTTACCACTCTTGTATGTGGTTTTCTTCCACTTAGAATATATTTTGAGTGGTTTGTTTGTTAAAATATATCCGATCACAATTTTGTTCAAGGAAAATATAGAAGATAGTTTTGTTGCTTTTCTCTCTCTCTCTTAGGGCTTGACATTTTTCCTTGCCATTTTCATCTTCCATTTCATTTATTGTAAGTAACGTTCCTTATTAGTTGTATCTTATTGACTATTGGTATCATTTTGTGCAATTAATATTGTGGTTGTGAATTGAATGCTAGCCTTTACCATAGTTATTTCACTTGTTATTAACTTAATGGTGTGTTTTAATATGGTTAGTGTTATGAGTAGCTAAATTCGTTAGGTTGGGAGCATAAACCCACCTTGGAGGGTTTCATTTCTTGATTTGTTCAATGATTGAATCCAATAAATGGGTGTGTGGGTTGATATTGGAGTTTCATAGGATTTCAACTTCTTTTATCATGTAAGGGTTGTATTTTAAGACTTAACTTCAACATCAACACATTTTTTCGATAATATATCTTTTCCTTCATCTTATATTGTAGGGTTGACATCCTTCATGTAGGATTGTTGATATCAATATCTTATTACCTTTTGAATGTGATTTAATCGGAAGAACCCATTGAGTTGTGCACATCCGAGGTGGGGGAATGCTCCTTAACCTTTTGTCAAATAATATTTTATAACCCTATTTATAAATCTCGCTTGTTCATTTTACTACTTTGTTTAGCGTTCCATTTATCTTGGTTCACTTTGGTTCCTTACAACACTCAAAACCTAAATCATCTTTTCTTTTATATTTTATTCTCGTTTATTGATTTTTAACTGGAAGAATATCCTCGGTACTTCATATAATTCCCTGCGGAAATTGACTCCGGTCTTACCGGGATTTTATTACTCTCGTGATTAGCGTGCACTTGCTATACGATTTTTTGAGCGAGTCAATCATTTCCTTGAGTTTCGTGAGTACCGAACATCAATTGGTTGATATTTTCACTAAACTTTTAGATGCACTTTGACTTGAGGATATTAGGAAGCCTTTGGGTATTTGTGCCATTAGTTGACTTCATGTATTGCTTCGAGTATACGGTGATTATCATCTTGATATATTTTGTCCCTATTACTAGATGTATTCTTATGTTTATATTTTGAAAAATAAAAAAAAAATTATTTTCTTTTAGAAAAAGTTTCAAAAGTTTTCAAAAAGATTTTATTTTTTATCAAAAAATTCAAAAAGATTTTGGTTTTTGTTTACACCATATATTGAAGCGCATTTAAGATGTTTGAATCATAATTAAATTCCATCCATTCATGTGTATTACTCATGGTGTTACGAGACTTGGATTCGCTTCTTTTGTGTGCTAAAAAATGTATTTTTATCATTTCATTGTTCCTTAATGATTACTTCTTTAATGCTAGACTCTTTATATTGCCTTCATTACACACATGAACAAACCTTCAAAAATTATACTTGCTTGTCATATGTTTAATAAAGTGTTCTCATCCCAATTTTGCTTGATAATGAACCAAATGTACTAGGAATTATTTTTTCTTGCAAGTACCATTGTCCGAATTTCTTTTCCTGAAAAATTTGTTTCTTTGTTTATGCAATGGAAAGAGGCTAAAAAAAAGCAATATTCTTTGCTTTAAAGGCAGACAATAGTCTAAAAGATGATTTTGGTACATAAAAACATAAGTGCCAAGGCCTATATTTTTGTTTTATTGATGCTTCATTCATATGATCTATATAAATCCTTCAAAAAAATTGAGAGTTTATGCTTAAAATGTGAGATTGTGTGGTGTTATAAGTCAAAGGTAAATGGGGTTGTACAATAAACCTCCTTTAAAAACATTAAATAATTTGGAGTTATTGATTTGAGAAGTATTAAAATTCATGACATTTCATATGAGTCGAGTTAATTTCACTTCATTCAACTATTTTACACCTAAGGTTGGATTAGGTCTTTTCATTCAGAGTATCTCTTTGACTTCCTACATCTTTGCCTCATATGCCTATGTTGAATATCCCGTGCATTAAGTTCATACAATTTCATTCCATTTTCGTGATTCAAAATTTTCTTATTAATCCATGGTGTGACTATTTATATTTGTACTTATAATATATATTTATATACTCAAAAATTTGAAAAAATTTCAATAATAGTTTGTGCTTAGTTGAAGTCTCATCCCATATGCTTAATTGTTTATTCTTTGTGATGATATTTCATATCTGGATTCTCATGATGCTAACGCTTTAGGATTAGATCTAACCCTTTTTCTATTACGGACAATGTAGACATCCCATTCTAGTACCCCCTAAGCACCTCCTTAGGTCCTTAACACTTATCCACTCATCATAAGCCCTAAGTCACACTCCGAGTGTTGATCTAGAGGCCATCGGGATCTCTCAAGCTCCATTGAATTCAATTAATTCTCTAACCTAAACGGAATCAGTGAACCTTTAAGGACTCTGAATCCCCTTGCTGACAGTATATATGAATCGGCCTGTTGGTTCGCACGAACGATCTGTTTTGCTCCGAGTACTGATTTAGTAGCCACCAGGAACTCTCGAGTCCTATTTGACTCCGATAAGCTCTCCAACTTTAGCGAAGCTCAATAAAAACTGAAAGGGATATGAAATCCCTTTCCAATGGTCCATACCGTGAGTGAATTAGCCTCACGGCTCGCCTAAACGATTCATTTTACTCCAAAGGGCCACTGAGCTCTCCCGGATCCCATTTAACCTTCGTCAACTTTCCAAACTGAGCGAAGATTAATGAAATATCGAAAGTATCTAAATTAAATTTCTATCATTAAAAGGGGCGTCCTCTTGAGGCTACGATTATAACACAAATGGAGGCATAACCTCTATTAAGATGGTAAGAAATCATTAACAAGGTATTGTCGATAATGATGAAATGGACTTTAATACTTAAATATCAAACACTCAAAAATGAACTCACAAAATCACTCATGTGTAAATCATACTTCAATAATAAATGAACCTCTATAGTAACTCAGTTTAGATGGAGATAAAGGCAAGCACTCTAGGATACACCTTTGGTAGGCAACACTGATACCAAGGTCCCACACACAAGGATCTCAGTAACAAATGGTAGTAAAATCTCTGGAAAGACATTAATGGTGGTGAATAGTACGCTCTGGTTGTAATAACTTTTGCTCTCTCTCTCTCTCTCTCTCTCTCCCCCTCTCTCTTAATCTAAAAAAAATATCCCTCTACTGTGAAAGAACTCACTCTCTCTTGGAGTGATTAAGAAGCCTATATAGTCAATCAAATCACTCGAGTGCCTTGATGCTCAACTAATGTGAAAAGACATCTCCTAGTACCTTTATGTAACTAGTATTAAATTTAAGGACATGATAGTATTCCCCTTATGTCATAAGCATTAAATGACAATAATTATATTTGGCTGCCACATTCGTGGTGAATCCTTAAACAGTCAGACAACCCCCAAACCACTATGGTTTACTTAAGTTTGGATTGAAAAATAGATAGATCACGCATGACATCACTCAAGATAGATGATATTTTTGGTAAAGGGTTATTTGGCTCTAGGACCAATGTGGAATGGAACTCATGGTTGTTCTGGGTAAGCTCTCTAGGATTATAGTCCATCCGTTTTGTGCCAGGTGTTTCAAGAATGGTTAAGTCAAGACTTAAACTTTCCTTGCCTTTCAATCCTCTAAACCAAGGTTCCCTCGGCGAGGTTATTCGGTAGAGCATGATAGCTCTCCCAAGCCCTGCTAAACTTAGTCCCTCATGTAAACTATTTGACCTCGCCCTTAGATTACAAAACATTACAACTCTGAAGTTAAAATATACATATATAAATACATAAATTGAACAAGTACAAAAGAAAGAAAAATTGTGCTTCTTCAAAGAGTCTCCTTACTTCTCTTCCCAATCTAACTCCTGAGTCTTCTCGCCTGGCTCTCTTAAATATTCCTCTATTAAAAAGTGGAGTTACCTATAATCTTGTTATTACCTTCAGACTCCCCCAACATTTCCCCCTTTATGGAGAAATTAGTTGTGGGGCCAAGAAATGTATGTATGAAACATATCTAGCCTAGAAACCTTCCTTCTTTCAAATCATCTCTTGTGTGCTCTTTTTCCTAATTTTCAAATCATCTCTTGTGTGCTCTTTCTCCTATAAGAGCGAGTGGACTTCTTAGTGAGGGAGATTAGTGAATTTGACATTTTGAATTTTTTTAACGAAGAGTCCCCTTAAGACAAAAATGGCACCAAAATATTTTCTTCACCAAAAAGATTCTTTCTCTCTTGTGTGCTCTTTCTCCTATAAGAGCGAGTGGACTTCTTAGTGAGGGAGATTAGTGAATTTGACATTTTGAATTTTTTAACGAAGAGTCCCCTTAAGACAAAACTGGCACCAAAATATTTTCTTCACCAAAAAGATTCTTTCTCTCTCCAACGTGTGTGTACTAATTAATTGATGATGTCCCACTACCACAGCCGCCCCTAAAGTTTCACGTGTCAATTGGAAATGATTGATGTCAACATTGATAACCCAAGCGTCATCATGCCTTTGGCTCGTCCCACGCGTGGGAAATCCTAGACAAAACTTTGAATCTACAAACGACCCCTTCCTCCTTAGCACTTAAATGTTTATATTTATTATCTTCTATACTTCTCCCATTTCTTCCATTGTTGTTAGATCTTAGAGGTTTCTAGAGAGAGAAAATTTTGCATCCTCCACTAACTCGTCCTTTTTCCACTATCCTCCACCTCTTTTATCCCTCTCCCTCTTCCTCTCTCGTGCTTTAAACTTTTTCCCACACCTTTCAAAACTTATACATGGCTTCTTCAAGTAATGCCCCTGAGGCTTTTTGCCATGCTTCTGGCCAAGATACGCATGCCATCATGGTGGTACACCAAGAACAACTTTGTTCCTACCATCGTTCACCTATTTTTGATAAGGGTGACAAATTTTCTATTGATTGCAAGGCATTCTCTACTCAACTCACTGCCAAGTGGGATCCTATGAATTTGGGTTATGTGGTCACACATAAGGAGGCTTGGGACTTTCTAGCCCTAGAAGAGACTCTATTCTTACACCTGGACGATGGAGACTCCCCTTATTCTCGATCTATTTTGAGGGGCTAGGAGGTCGCTCGGGCTATTTCTCAGCTTGGTCCAACTACATCCAAACCACTTACACTGAAGTCATTTACAAGGTAGGTCTCAACTGTGCATTCTAATTTAGGGACTTCACTCTATCCAAGCACAACACTGCACTATAAATTTTGGTTTTTCATTGGAATATAGTTTCACATACCTTCATCGCTACCTGGGGTGAGTTTACAGTCACCTTAGAAGATTTTTGTGAGTTTGGGGGGCTTGAGCTCGCTGGGGATTCAACTTATTCTGATTAAGCTTTGGATGTTTCTGTCCATTCTGAATTAGACTAGATCTATCGTAGTTGTGTTGGTGGTTCCAACAAAGACACCTTTACCCCTTTGATTAACTACTTTTTCCTCACGCTTCCTCTAGAAGAAGGGTCTACAGACAAAGTAACTTATCCAGAGGGTAAATGCTCCCCTTTGAAGTTGTCTGCCTACATTTGGTGTGTTCTTTCACATTTTCTCCTTACTGGGAAGCCAAATGACTAGCTAAGGAGGGATCTTATCAAAAGTTCTGTAAGGCTTGTGAGGGGAGTCAAGCTTCCTCCTGTTGTTCTAGACTTGGGTTATCTCTACACTTAGCTTGATAGGACACACCTGGATATGGAGCACTCATTAGGAAGGTATAACTTTTCCAACTTTTCCAATACTTTTCTATTAATTGGTTTCCTTTACACAAGGTTCCCAGATATTTTCCATGCACTGCACCAAATCTGTCGAATTGTCACGGTCATTGACCTCGACAAGTTTTACTTGTCAAGGTCAATGACCGTGACAATTCTAGGGGTAACAACATTTGTTGTCACGGACTTGTCATGGTAATTGACCGTGATAAGTTCATTAGACTTGTCATGCTCATGTCATGGTCTTTGACCTTGATAATATTTGTCACCGTTAAGGACCGTGACAAACCCGTGACAATATTTAAATCTTACCAACATCCTATGCTCCACCTCGGCGTAAGACGTCCGGTCGGAGTAGTGCATGCCCGTCTTTTTAGCCCGATTTTCCCTCCCCGATTGGAGAGATGCTAATTGTTGCTCCTCGATCTCATTGTTAATGAACTTTTGCCATTGTGCCAATGATATTGGCTCCTTCGGTGGGACGAATTCACACATTCGGATAACGGACTCTCGGGTCTTCCCAAAGTATCGGGTCCGCATATTTTTCTTCCACGTCTTGTGTTGCTCCCTCAACTGCTCCAAGACGGAATCCCGTAGCTTTGGATCCAAGCTGAATTGTTCTTGTCCAACAA
This sequence comes from Sambucus nigra, assembly GCA_949130495.1. Taxonomy (NCBI): domain Eukaryota; kingdom Viridiplantae; phylum Streptophyta; class Magnoliopsida; order Dipsacales; family Adoxaceae; genus Sambucus; species Sambucus nigra. The sequence continues at coordinate 239,249,981 of OX422222.1, forward strand.
ATACAATGTTAGTTGCGAATAAATATAAATATAAATATAAATATAAATATAAATATAAATATAAATATAAATATAAATATAAAATGAAATCGAAATCGAAATCAAAATCAAAATCGAAATCGAAATCGAAATTGAAATTGAAATTGAAATATTCATATAAATATAAATACATTACCTGTAGTGCCGCCCAAATAGCTAACTTGAGCTCATTTGGCACCTCTCTCCAACTAGTGTACCCTGGGCCGATGATCGTCTTTACCAGCTCGAGGGATCTCGCTAAAAGCCCCGTCTTGTTCTCGATCGTCATCTCTAATTTACCAAATTTAGGGCGCCTAAGGGCCAAGGAGCCCTCGTCGCCTCCTCTACCACAAAGCCCAGACGACATCATCATAATCAACATCATCATCCTCGCCTTAATACCTGAAGGAGGCATTTTAAGTAAAAAAATGTTGTTATTAGTACAAATCAAAATGAATTAGAAGAAGACATGCAAATATGTACAATTACTACAAATCCAAATTAATTGTTACTGTTTAACACCTAAAATATGAATTCCAAAACAACAACATCTATCTCATAATATGTACAATTACTAAAAATTTGAAACATCCCCACCCCCACCCCTACTCCCCCCCCCCCCCCCCCCCCACACACACACACACACTACACAAGAGTGAAAATGATAAAGTGCAAATCAATTAAAAGCATTAGAAATGGATTGATAAAGTACAAATTGGAATATTTATTACAAATTGAAAAATTGTTTCAAATTCGGGTTATCATAAAAAATGAACTGATATTCGGTAGGAGCAGCCAAGTCATCCACACTACTATTTAGATGCTTTGGTGCATGTAGTAAAATTGACCATGGATCGTTGTTGATATACTCCAAGTAAAACACTTGGTTGACCTTTTGAAATGCACAAACAAATAGCTCATCGCTCACGTGGTTGTTGCTCTTCAACTTGGACAAGTCAACCATGATAAAATTGGTGACATGATCAACTTTACAAGCATTTTTATCCTCAACTCTTACCCAGTCACAGTAAAATACAACCTTTTTGAAGCTTATATAATCCAATTCATATATATTTCGAATTACACCATAGTAAGTCATTTCAGCGTCAACGAGGTTTTTATCTTTTGCGCTCACTCGAAAGAAAGTAAGAGCCTTGTATGAAATGCCCGAGTTCTGTACATTTGTACTTTCCTCGTACACTTTTGTGCCGAATACGTAATCGTTCAATCGATACTTTTTGTACTCTTCTGCCACGAACAAGGGTCCGGTGGCTAAACGAGCAAGCCTTGATGTCGTATCACCCGTCTTTAAGAGATGAGAATATAGATAAATTAATTAGATTAGTTATAAATTTTGAGTGTAATGTAACGTTATATAACGACCATTTTCTTTATAATTACCTCTTGTGACAACCACAACCTAAATTCGCTATCAGATTATATCACTGTTTTTCGTCTTTTATTGTTCTCACATGCTTCATATTTTCTGCATATTACAAAATTAATCATGTATAAAATAATCTAAAATATTTTAAAATAATGTAAAACGTAAAATAATTTAAACCTACTTTTTCCATTCTTCGACATCTTCATGTGTGTCAAATAGATAACGAGCTACTTGTTCATGTTGTAAACTCGTTAATTTCACTCGTTTTCCCATCACATGACCACCATAATCGACGAACTCATCAATGCTGGTCGATTCAGGCATATATTCCCGAGTTTATATTGATGACTCCACGGTGAGGTATTCCTCTGCAATTGATCCTGCAATGTATTGCCTATTCTTGACGTAATCTTCAAATACTTTCATCAATATTTCAAATGGATACATCCACCGATATCTAAATGGACCATAAAAAAGTGCCTCATCGCATAGATGTACCAACAAGTGAACATTTATGTTAAAGAATGCTGGGGGAAAGTAATTCTCCAACACACAAATCGCTTCGGTCACCGCCAATTTCACGGTCACTATGTGTTCTCGATTGACTACCTTCTCACACAAGAGTGAGAAGGTACTACTAATTTGCATAATAGCCCTCCGCAAATCCTTGTTCTTGGAGAAATAGTGCTTAAACAACAAAGGAACCAATTGCATGATCACATGCCAGTCGCGGGACTTACACTTATGTAAATCATCAGTAGCACCATTCACAATACTTTGAAAGTTGGATGAAAAATTAGATGGGCCCTTCAAATTATATATTTTGTCTAAAAGCACCTTCCTTTCCCCACTTGTCAAAGTAAACTCACCAGGGGGAATTGTTGTCCTTCCCCTACTATCTTCTTTCAACCATAGTTATGGCTTAAGTTTCAACGATTTAAGGTCTTTTCGTGCATTTTCTCCATCCTTCGAATGACTCCCCCTAAGGCAAGTGCCCATAATATGTTCAGCGAGGTTCTTCTCTGCATGCATCACATCCAATACATGGCACACCGTATTATTCTTCCAATAAGGCAAGTCAAATAAAATTGACCTCCTAGACCATGCCTTTCTTATCTTAGTTTCGTTCCCAGTTGGGGTCTTCTTATGCTTGACATTCTTAAATTTGGGATTCTTACCTGGCATATTAGGGCCACATTCAGAAGATTTACTTTAAATTTCTGAACCTAAAATTTGTCTCGGCAGTAGCCTATGTTCAACCCCGTCTAATAAAAAATTGGAACCGTTCTTAAATCTAAAACTATGAGCCGAGGGTAAAAACCTCCTATGATAATGGTATACATTTTTTGAGTTAGCAGATAAATAAAGAGATTCAGTCTCCTCTCCATAAATAGGATACCCTAAATAACCATATACTACACAACCAAATAATGTCCCATAAGCTGGAAAATCATGAATTGCCCACATCAACATAGCTTTCAGCGTAAAATCTTCTTTTCTAAAAGAGTCAAATAATTGCATACCCTCTTCAAACAACTCATTTAATTCTTATACCAAAGGAGCCAAATAGATGTCGATGTCATCACTTGGTGCCTTTGGCCTAGGTATCAACAGAGATATCATTAAAAATTTAGGTATCATACACTGTGAAGGAGGGAGGTTGAGTGGGGCTAGGATCACTGTCCATACACTCTGATTGGTTCTTAGATTTCTAAATGGATTGAAAGCATCTGTTGATATAGCTAAATGAATGTTGTGCAATTCTCGAGCAAACTCGGGATACTCATAATTCACCCTCCTCCAAGTTGTAAAATCAATAGGATGACGCATGAGATTACCCCCAACTTCTGCCTTAGCATGCCACATCATTGCCTCCGCTATCCATGGTATTATAAAAAATTACTTTAATCTAGGCCCCACGGGAAAATATTTCAACACTTTTTGAGTCACTTTTGAGCTTATGCCTTCCTTACTAGTAGATTGGACATATCTAGGTTCATCGCATACCGGGCAATGATCGAAATTTTCATACTCCTTTCGGTATAATATGCAGTCATACACACAAGCATGAATAGATTTATACTTCATTCCCAAACCTTTCAAACTGTTCTTCATAACAGGATAACTATTTGGAAGTCTATTCTCCTTGGGTAGTAAGCCCTTCACCCAATTCAGAATTCCTGTCACGCTATTACCAGACAAACCGTACTGTGTTTTCAAACTGTGCAAACCAACCATGGCATGTAAAGTTGTTTGATCTTTCTCACAACTAGAATATAACAGTTGGGTCTCCTTAAATTTTAAACTTTGGTAGTTATCATCAAGGTTTATCGTGATATCTTTACGAGCACTTGAACCTTGTACATCATCAGTAACCTCATTCTCCTATGCTTCATAAACTCCGTACGCATCATCAACTAAATCCCCTAACATATTATGATGTACGTTGTGCCCTTCTACATCTATCCTACTTGTTGAAGGTTGTTGTGAAGGTTGTTCAAGGATAAAAGGAACTTTCAATTCACAGTGAAAGCTCAAAAATCGATAAATATCTTACATACCCCATCTTAAGAAATTTAGTTCAACTATTTTCCACTCAAACACCTTACCATTCTTACACCTAGCACACGGATACAGAAACTCTTCATCATTATGACATCTCTTTGCATATTTCACAAATTCATTAGCACCTCTACAAAACACATCCCCCATTCTATTTGTCTCACCCATCCACTCTTTATATTTCAGATAACCCATCACAGCTACCACAACTAATCACCTAATAAAGGTAATAAGCGTATATTCATGGATTAGTATAAATAAAACTTAGATTTATAGTATGTTTCATTTAATTATGTCTTATTTATATTCGATTTTTAAATTTCAAATTCAAATTCAATTTATAATAGAAACTCATATTTCCTCCATCTCCTCTAAAGGGTGAGTGGTTCTATCCCATTCAAGACCGCATATTTGTGTAATATACTTAACAACTCATGCACATTGTTACGGTTGAGAAAAATTCGGCAGCATATCCTGTAGTTCTCCCAGTACACGATGTAGATTGGCAAGTGTGAGTGTTATTTCAATTGATCAATTGAAATAACAGTCACACTTGTCAATCTAGTATGTACCCAGAGAACATTAGGATACTACTGCATAACTTCCTCCAAAAGTAACAACTTTGAGCCACTAAGAATATTATTATACATAAATTATGCAGTCCCAAATTGTCCAAATGAGACAATTCGAGAGATCTCATTACAGGGGTAATGACTCTCGAACGGGTCTAAGGACTATTGAATACGTACGCATAAGAACTAGAAGGCTCGTATCTATGCGCGATATATGTAATTTCAAGTATGTTTCATTTAATTATCATATTATATATATATATATATATATATATATATATATATATATATATATATATATATATATATATATATATATATATTGTTCGTTATTCAAAGTAATTTTCAAAAAAAGTTGAAAAATCCCACTCCCATATGGACAATAATCCAGTGGTCATGCCACTTTTAAAATTAACCAACCCAATATCGATCCACTATAATCCAACCGCAATGGCAACAGTAAATGTGTATCCCGTACTCCTTCTAATTCATCTACTCAGTTAATTCTTTTCATCAATTAAACTAACAATTAAAGTATACAATTATTAATTTACTAATTTACAATGCGGGGCAATCCTATTTTCATACGAAAGGGGCACTAATTATTAATTTAATAAAAAAATTAACAACCAATCAATATTTAATCAATCAATTCTTTTACAAGGGACAATATCTAATAAACCAATAAAAATCTAATAAAAACGCATACACATGCACATATACACACACACAACTCCCCACCCCTACCCCTACCCACCCCCACTACCACTGCCCACCACACACGCACACACACACACATACACACACATACACACACACACACACACACACACTCCCCCAGCCCTGCCCCTCCCCCTCCACACACGCATATATACACCACACACACACACACATTTACACACACATATATACACACACGCACATATACATACACATACACATAAATGGAGGAGAAATAGAGAGAGAAAACGTACCAAAATCGTAGAGAGAGAGAGAGTGTGTGCAGTCTTTAGAGATAGAGAGAGAGAAATGGAGGGAATTAGAATCGATGGGAAAAAAGAAGAGGGAGGGTTTTTTTACTGACAGAATTGTCACAAACATGTCAGAGTCCTTGACTGTGACAACTTTATAGGATTGTCACGGTCAATGACTATGATAAGCCTTTGCACGGCCTTATTACAGTCATTGATCGTGATAAAAAATGCGTGTTTTTTTATCACGATCAATGACCATGATAAGGCTGGCCGGTTGAAGGGTGCCAATTTGACCATTTTGGTGTAGTGATGTCGAGGTTCCTCTGCCCCTTTATGCCTTAAATCCCTATTGCCTTCTACGCGGGAATAAAAAATAAAGAAGCAAGGACATAGTCCCTATCATTAATCTATACTCTTCCTTCATCCCCAGGCCTTATAGTGAGGATTCTTATGCACACATATGGCCTTTTTTCCTCCATACCCCTCGGAAAGTTGAAGCTGTAGTGGAGGAAATGGTTTCAGAAGATCCCTCCTTTGCCATTATAATTATGTTAACCCTTGGCTTTCTACCTTCCTTTACAAAGTGGGGAAATTATTCTAAGAAATACCATCCAAATAGGTGTTTTTGCTTTTTGGGTATGACTAGGGTTCCCCTGTCTAGTCTTCTAGAGTTTTCACGATAAATACACTTTTTCCCAATCCTTCTTAGACTACACAACAACTACTGCTTCGGTGCTATGTGAGGAACTAAATGGAAAGCTCACCATCCCTTGTCTCAAAAGAAAAAGGTGATGTAGCTTCTAACTTTTTGATGACATACAACTTTATATGAGTAATGAGTTCGTTAAAGTCCTCCTATTTACCCATAAGTCCAAAAATTTCCCTCCAACGAACTTGGTCTGAAAGGGTTTGAGTTCCTTCTAAGCACCACCCAGAAGGATCACTGAACTGAGATCTCCCCTCTTGCCCCAATGAGTGATATTAACTAAAAGGGTAAGCATACAGCTCATGCCTCCAAAAGACCTCCCAACCCCTATCCTCTCAAAGATCTAACCAATGAGGGGACTTCCCAACCAGCCCCCCTCCAAATACAAGTCAAATAAAACTAGAAAAATCCACAAAGTCTAAATCAAGTTCGGTTGCCTCTGAGGTTAATGGCATCCCTCTTGAGGTTACTCACCCTGTGAATGAGGCATTGGTTGAGTCAGTTCGTATATAGGCTAATCATGTTTTGCAGGATTTTCGGGACGCCAATCCCAATGTGACTGAGTTGCCTCTTCTCCCCAAGTTTCTTCCTCTCAAGCCCATGTAGGGACAAATTCTCGGGATGGTACATCGAACAAAAATCGTTCCCCTTCTATTGGTTCCCCTTCGCGAAGAAAAAAGTGACTAGGCATAAAATCTGGGAAGAAACATGCATATCAAGTACGTATTACCAACCTTTCTTTAACCCCAAGTTCATGTCCTCCTCCTCCTGGTCCCTCTGAGACAATCATCCTATACGATAGTCCTATGAAGGAACATGCAAGTATTGCAGCAACTCAAACAGTTCCAATGCCATATCATTCTCTAGTTCAAGAGGTAACTTTGTTTAGTAATGCAACTCTTTTTTTATAAGTTTGAATTTATTATTTTGATACTTAACCAAATTTTATTTACTTTTTAGGAATGTCAATCACCTAACTATTATCCTCCCCCAAGTTCAATTATTGAATAATGTGTTCTTCAGCCACATTGTGCTGCCTATTCTTCAATGATCAGTCTTACTTATTCTTAACGTACTTCCTCTGGACGTGCGACCGAGGATACTCGAAGACTTTATATGGGGGAGGGTTATGCTTCTCCCTCTTTAAGTGTTGGTAGGCCCCGTTCATTACCAGATAAGTCTTGACTAGAGTCTCTCAAGTCTTCAGCTTTGGACGTTATTCATCTAGCAGTTGTGACAGCTTCTTCTAGTCGAGCATTGGTAGCTATTTTCTCCTTAAATTTCTCCAAGTGTAATTTCATTAGAGATTTTTTTTTCATAAAAAACTAACTGGTGGTCTTGTTTATTTATTCAGGTGGATGTTGTATCCATTTTGAGGGCCTTCGTTGAGCTTTTGCCCCTATTGCCTTTGGCGAGGCCCATCTTGGACTGGATTCAATGGGCATCTATTGAAAAGGTAAACACTGGGGATCAATCTTGACTTTTTATTTTACCCTTTCTCATTTTCCCCTCTTTGTTAACACTTTAAAAAAATTATTCCTTCCTTGATGTAGCTCTACCAAGGTGGTCCTTCTATTGTCAACCCCGAGGTTCCTTTGGCCTCAGTGGGGGCTGGTCCCTCTGCCACCCACATTGAGGTTCCTCAGGCCTCCATTGAATCTCCCCCCTGGGATTCATTGTCCATTTGGAGAGTCTGCTTATGATCTGTCTCTTGTACCAGTGGGTGGTGAACCTTCATTACCCGATGAGGAAGCTTACCAGGAGGAAACCCCCTACGAGGAATCCCTATCTGGACTTGATATTAAGACTAATGATGGTAGAATCCCCCCAACCCTTTATAGAAATGTTCAAGTTCCTGAGGTATGATCTACCTTCTCATAACTTATTTTTTCTTTGTTGAAATATACCTACATTTCAAAAACACAATACACAACTCACACTTGCTTTTTGACGTATCAATATGCTTGCTAAGATTTTTTATTAACCCAAAATCTCACAACAATTTGGTAACTTAGCAATGTAATACACTTGTTAAGATTTTTTTTTCTAACACAACACCTACTTGGTGACTTAGTAAAATATCTTGCTTAGATTTTTGTTAACTTAAAATCTTACACCTTCTTAGTGACTTAGCAATGAAATATGCTTGCTAAGAGTTTAACTCATTATTTTTCTCTTTTTAAGCTACGAGGGAGTCTACTCCTACTCCAGAGCGGAATCCACGTGCTCCCTCACCCTTTGATATTGTAACTCCACAGGCGCTTGCTCCAGCCGAGTCGTCAAGTGAGAATGATTGTAGCTCCACTGTAAGAGCATAATTTGCTCAAAGCCTAGGCTAGCATAGTTTTTGGCATATCCCGCAACCAATTGATTTGAGACGACATGAAGTCAGTAGATCCATTATCTCCCACTTTCATGGATCTCCTCTCTATGAAGGTATAATGCTATTTAGAGTTTAAATTTATTCCATAAATTTATTTTGGGATGATTAATTTTAATTAAAGAGGAAACAAAATTTTTTATTTAAAAATTGAGGTAATTTTTCTTTATTTAAAAAATTTCAAAAATTCACTTATCTTGTTAAAATCAGATGGGAATATCATTCTAACGAGATCCTCTTTTCATTTGAAGTCTCGTTTAAAGTTTACTTCGATCGAACATCAAACAAGGGCGTACTTGTTTAGGTCGTTTGAACTTCATTTAAATGAGATCCATTCTCGTTAGAATGAACTTCTATTCTCATTTAAATGAACTTAAAAAGTCATTCGAACGAGCAACCACCTTGAAATTTATGTTCGCCTTATAAATACCTGTTTCGCGTTTGTTTTCTTTAATACTTTTACCAAAACAGATTCTGCATACCTTTAGCAAAAGTTTTTAATCTTTCGTGTTTGAAAAACCTTTTTGATTAAAAAATCACATTCCCAAGATATATTTTAGTGAATCAAGTTTAAACCCTAAAGTTTGTATCCTTTCATACACAACCTCTATGGTGAAGGCATCTCCATGACTGACTTGTGAAACTCGAGGGGTTCACTGTTGAAGATATATGACTGAGGTTCTTGTGATTCTTACAAAGATCATTGCTGAAGAAAGGTTGCGGCCTTTTATTCTTGATAGGATCATAGTAGATTCATTCATAAAATTTGTAGGTTACGATTTGTAAATTTTATAAAGTGAATAAAAGGTTTTACCCGAAAGTTTTTTTCCTGAAACTCTCTTTTGACTACATGCTTGGTTTGATTTATGTTTTGAATCACATAGTTGCATGTTCAAAGGATAAAGGATTAAAATTTAGTGTGGATTATCATCTGAATTAATAAGTTACCACCATTAGATAATTGCGCACTCTCAAATTGATATTAGAGCATATTTCACAAATTTACTATGAGGTATTTTCTACAAAAATATTTTTCTTTTGATATCAATTTTTTTTAAATTGTTGATCTTTGAAATTTTTTATTTTAATGGAGAATTTTTATAATCGAGTGCCCATGTTCGATGGTACAAATTGTGCATACTGAAAGGCTAGGATGAGGTTTGCTTTAAAGGCTATAGATGAACGTGTTTGGGTAGTCTGTGAAAGAGGGTGGAATCCTTCCACTATCATAGTTGATAATGTCGTTGGCACTAAATTTTTCTCATAGTGGACATAGGATGAATTTAAGTGGAGAAATTTCAATTCCTACAATTCAAGTTCCATCTTGGGAGTCGTCACCCCTGACGAGTTCCACCATATTATGATATGCACCATGTATAAAGAAACTTAGGATACCCTTTAGCTCACTCGCGAGAGTACTAATGCTGTGAAAGTTTATAAGATGCAGAACCTCACCACACAACTTGAAATGATAATAATGTTTGAATCTGAATCTTTCGATAAATTTTATGCACGACTTTCCAATATAGTAAAATTGAGTTTCAATTTAGGTGAGAAAAATACCCAAGATGCATGTTGTTAAGAAAATCTTGAGATCGCTTCCCACCCGCCTTATTCCTAAGGTTATGGTTCATAATTCGCTATGGATCTTAGATACTCTTAGGTAAGAAGAACTTGTAGGAGATGTTCAAACGTACGAGATAAATATGTTCCGAAAATAGTTAAGCCTAAGTATAATGGGGTAGCATTTGAAGCCTAATATAGGAAGATGGAGGAAGTGTCTGAAAAAAGAGAAAAAGCATTATCTGATTCGAAGTTTGATTATGATTTAGAAGATTTGGCCCTTTTTGCTAAAAACTTCACGAAATTTTTTAAACTTAAAAAGAAAAATAATTCCAAAAATAAGAAGAGTTTTGAGAAAGATAAGAAATTTAAAATGGGTAAAGAAAAATTTAAAAAAAGAAAAGAAAGATTTCCTAAAGAAAGATGAGGAGAGATATTATGAGTGTGAGGGAAAGGGTAACAAATATCACGAGTGTCTGACTAGGATAAAACGTCAAGGGAAAGGCAAAGTTGCCTTAAACATCACACTTGGTGATAAAGAGGTTTAGTCGATGAGTTCAGGAGAAAAATCACCGCATGGATGTAACTTCACCGCGTTTATGGTTAATCATGTTAGTATATCTAACCTCACAATGAAAAGGAAGATATTAAACAAGAACACCTCGACAGTGAGTCTAATCATTCCAAGGATAGTGAGGGAGAGAATGTTTAGTGAGAGCGAGAGTGACCTTTAACGCACCTATGCCGAACTTTATGCCAAGTCTTTTAAAATGAAGAAACATAATAAAGGTTTATTGATGAGAGTTTTAGAGATAGAAAAAGATAGACAGATTAGTGTGAAGCAAGAGAGAGTGAATCCTCAGTGAGAGACGCTTTGGGATAGAGAGTTTACGTAGTTGAGAGAGAGAACAGGGACTTAATCAACAAGGTGGCTAGTCTTGTGAGAGATCTCTAAGCATCCATGGATATCGTGAGAAACTTGAAGCCCTTGTATCCCAGCTCAAGAAAGATATTGAATCTCCCCGAAAGGGTAAGTTAACTATCAAGGATACATTGAAAAAGTTCTTAAGATGCTCCTCGACCCCGTTTTAGGAAATGTCGATAGGCAAAAATAGTCTTCGATAGTGCATCCACTTCCCATATCGCACTAAAGCCTACTCCAGAGTTTGTGATGGACCCTTATGGCCCTTTACCAAATCCACCTAGGAGACATAATCCACCCAGAAGAGTTCCACATAGAAAAGAAAATTGAGGTAGATCCAAACCTGTATATAAAAGCACTTATTGCAAAAGGAGAGGTCACCTTAGAGAGTTGTGCCATAAATTAGGAAGAACTAGTCATATATGTACTCCCGTACACCGCTTTAGCGAATTTCTAGTCTTAGGGAGAAAGTTAAATTTCTAGTCGTGACTTCCCATAGTTTTTTCCATTTGAAAATGCTTCCAACATTCTGCCTAGAGTCAACAACGATAAGGCCAAACAAAAGGATACAACCACTTGGGTACCTAAGCGAGATGAGAAAACCCTTCTTGTTCTTGTTTCTCTCGAGGCTCAAGATACTTCCTAATGGTATTTTGATAATAGGTGTTCTAGGCACATGAAAAGTGATGTCTCATTTTTTACCCCCTTAAGGATCGCAAGGAAGGTAAAGTCACATTTGGATATGGGAGTAGATCTAGAATTTTAAGATGCGGCACTATTGAGATAAGCTAGATGACGTGTTTTACGTGAAGGGGTTGAAAGAAAACTTGATTAGCATAAACCAACTATGCGAAGGAAATTTTACGATAAAGTTTTATCGATTCGAATGCAACTTTTATGATCAATCTGGTAAACTCTTACTACAAGGTGTGATGACGGAAGATAATTGTTATAGGATTGTTCCCACGTCCTCATTTGTGTTGAACAGTGCCACGATATCCACTATGGACCTTAGGCATCAATGGCTAGGTCATGTGAACTTTAAAGATCTGGAGAGATAGTGAAAATGGACCTAGTTCATGGCTTACCATCACTTAAGAAACCAACTTCCTCAGTTTGTGGACCTTGCCAACAAGGTAAAAAAAATCAAAATCCCCATCGAAAGTTGAATACCATTACCACCACCCGTGTTTTGGAGTGGATTCATATGGATCTTATGGGTCCTACTTGCTCAGAGAGCTTAGGTGGTGTTGTATGTAAAAATTAACCTCCTATGTGGACCAATGAACGCTAGACACCTGTCATCCTATATGGCCATTAAGATACCTATATCGGCATCAAAGGTACATTGTAGTCTAGAATGCCGACCAACTCCCAGCATGTGAACCATCAAGAATAACAAAAGTCACTCTTATAAAAAGGTGACCAACACTGAATGTCAATAGTCTAATTTATTGTATACATATATAAATGACTAGAGATATAAAGAAATTCTGTCTCTAGGGTTCCGGACCACTATTAATATATAATCTCCCTTAGCTCAAAGGGATGAGAAAATCAATCTTAAGCAAACAATACTGAGCTATTGTAAACACCAATAATAATACCAATAGTGGAGGTAGGCTTTTTACAACTGAACCACTTTAAAAATCTTTGCCTCTTGTGTGTTTACTGAAATTACTTTAGTTTATTTATCTGTGATTATAAAACTTGACCTACTCCATTTTTAGACATCAACAGATTTTCTGCGTCTATAAGAACGACTACTTGTCATCATTTTTTACTTATTATGTTTCTTTATTTATTCTCTATCTTGAGGAATGACCAATGTTATGGAAATTATCTTAGGGACTATAGGTAACAACCCAAATCTATTTGATCTTCCAAGTGAGACAGATCTCTAGAGAATTTTCTCAACTTGGCTAGAGGACATGAATCCATGCAAGAGTCAATTTGACAATTGGATCATATAATGCAAGACAAATGCTCCAATTCCAAAAGGGAAATGCCACCCCACCTGGTGTTCTCATGACCGATCATACCATCCTGGAGAAAGATTATCATTTTGATCAATTGATTATTATGATGTAAGATCTTTATCCAATGAGAGACCAAGCTTGTTAGAATGACTGAGTAAGGAATCTTCCTTTGATCATTTAGGCTCCCGAGTAACTAGAGGCTATCGTAAGGAGTAGGAACATCTTAGCGAGTACATAAATGGATCCCTGAGATCTAGAGCTAGCATAAGGGGCTCTGTGCGTATTAAGCAGACTTCTCAGGAAGAGAGCTCAACACATCTGCACATCAAATCCATAAATCTTCTATATCCATATCCAAAACAAAGGAACATTCCTAGAAGGGATCCATGAAGCGACTAGAAGATCGGCTAGGGGAAATGGCCAAAATAAAAAATCCTTTGCAATTTTTTTTGTCAAAGGCTCACCTTTTGGCCAGGCTATGGTGGATTATCCTACACCTTCCAAATTCAAACCACCGGTTATCAATCCTAAATAATACGGAAAGACTGATCTAGTCCTCCATATTGAACAGTATCAAGATGATGTCTATATCTATTTTATCCACGATGAGATGAGGTGCATGGTTTTCTCTAGTTCAATTATAGGTCCAACTAAAATATGGTACAACAATAATTCTAGAGGTAAAATTTCTAGTTTATATCAATTAAATGAATTATTCATTGATAGCTTATACTTCGGGGCTTAACTGATCAAGAGCATTAGTCATCTCTTGACTGTGCACTAGAAACTAGAGAAAGTACCTGTGAGTATATCACACATATCAAGAATGAGAAACTAGAAGTGGTGGATTATGAAGAAAAGATAACCATTACATCCCTAATGAGTGGATTACGTGCCAAGGATCTTTACTATGCTCTAGAAAAAAATCCACTCAAGACTATGATAGAGCTAATGGCTAAGGTTGGAAAGATTATGAACGCTGAGGAAGCTATGGCATCAAAAGAAGTTTTGGAGACAAAATCTAAAAGACAAAAGACTAATTCGTTTATGAAATATCAAAAGAATAAGAATATTGACATGATTAAGAAGTATGACTAGTATAATCCACTCATTAAAGGTGTTCATCACATGCTGGAGAAAATCAGGGGCAACAAAGATTTTAAATAGACTGGAAAATTAAAATCACCTCCAAACAGTAGGGATAAGTCCAAATTTTGCGATTTTCATAGAGATCATTGACACACTACTGATAGTTTCATCGCCCTCAAGAATGAAGTGGAGACTCTTATTCGGTGACGAAAGTTGGCTAAATTTGTTGATCGAAATGGTAGCTGAGATGCCAGAAGAAGGTTTGAGTTACCCGGTTAAGGAAATGATGACACAAAAAGGGAGCCCAATAATGAATATAAGGATGATCCTAACCTGCCCAAGAAACATGATGGACTAGAGATAGAGGTGGGGATGATTTCCTTTGGCTGTCATTTCATTATAGGAGGAGACGTTGGTGGAGGATATGCACATGCCGAAAGGAAAGCCTACCTAAGTGAAGCCAAAGGGTATTCTACTATCGGGTATATTAACATGTCTAAGAACAATGATGGTTGGTATAGTAAAGTCAACAAATCCAGATTAGTGATCAACTTCTCTCAAAATGATTTGAGAGGGGTGCTCTATCCTCATGATGATTTGTTAGCCATCACTTGCAGGGTCCACCATGGTAGAGTGGCACGCATTTTTATCGACAGTGGGAGTTTGACGGACGTCATGTTCTACAATTATTTCCAAGCCCAGGTCTGTGAGATATTAAGCCCAAACTATATCATAGGCCTCTCATAGGGTTCTCAGGAGAAAAGGTATATCCATTGGGAACAATCAATCCAAATGTGTTGGTCGACACTTTGCCTGCAAGCAGAAAGGAAATAATTCACTTATTTGTACTAGACAAAAATGTTTCCTCAGCTTACAACATAATCCTCGACAGAGTGGGGATAAATTAATTAGAGGAAGTTTCATCTACTATGCATCAGTGCATGAAGTTTCCTACCAAATATGGAGTCGGCATAGTGAATGGTAACCAAATGGAAGCTAGGGAATGCAAATGTACCACAACTGACCAACATGAGATACAGAGGGGCAGAACTACTTTCCATATCGACACTTTGTATCCTTGGTAAGAAGAGGATTTGATGAAGGGATAAGTTATGGAAGAGATAGAAACTATTGTGCTTGATGATGAGAAGCCAAAAAGGACAACTCAAATTTGTTCAAGACTAACACCTTCTCTCAAACAAGCATTAATTACATTCTTTGGATATAGGAATAACGTGTTCTCCAGGAGACATGGGGATGTACTAGGGATTGATCCTAACTTTATTTGCCACAAACTCAACATTTACAATGATGATAAACCAATCAAGCAGAAGCAAAGAGTTTTTAGTCCCGAGAAGAATATGTCAATCCAAGAGGAACTGGAAAAGCTGCAAAAAGAATAGTTTATAAATGATGTTAAATATCCGATTGGTTGGATAATGTGACGATGGTCAAGAAGAATACCATAAATGGCGCATGTGTGTAGATTTCAATTACCTCAATAAACCATGCCCAAAGGATCACTTTCCTTTATCATGGATTGATCAATTGGCAGATGCAATGGAATTTCATGAGATACTTAGCTTCATGGTGTGACACCGCGCCTAATTAAATACCGGGTGATCAGTCCTTTATTAAATTAAATTAGAATATCTAGTTAGTCATTGTTATCATCACTATCGAAAAATAATTTCTTTTTTAACTCACCTAATAATTAATTAAGCTAGTGTAAAAAAAATTCCATTTTAATTCTAATTAAAACCATTCCACAATATGGAATAATAATAATCAATATCACAACACAGCTGAACTAAATATAACAAGAATAAATGTGACCGAAATAACTCTCCAATTAAAATATTTCATTAACATCAATTATTTCTAATTTCAACAGTACTGACATAAGTAATTACAATCTCTGGAATGGGAATGAAATAACTAGAATCCGGGGTGACATGCCCTAAATGAAAGTAAACACTACTGATGTTTGATTCAATAGAATGGAAGTGTCTAAACAAAATCTGCCTCTCCATCAGCTATAACAAGTCGGGATATCCATATTCCATGCTGGCATCCATGATATTGGATACCTGATGTACAAGATACAATATAAAAGAGAATATGCAAGGAAATGGGTCAAAGACCGACTGTAAAAGATTTTTAAAAAATAGCAAGTGCTTAACAAGTGAAATTAAGCAATTATTATGTACATGTTATCTTTCTGGGATCTCACTTGGGAATTATCACCTCTCTTCTAGTGTGCGCGCCTAACGCCCCTTATCATCTCCCAAATTAAGGTTTTCAATTATGATTCTATCCACATCATTTCCCCATGTTTCCCACATAATATGTATGATAATTTAAACATGTTCATTTCTCTTTAATATGAACTAGGCTTTCACAGTTTTAAGATTAGGTATTAACTTACCTAATTCAATCAAATCTCACTATTCATTTTTATCTACAATTTCACAAAGTAGATTAACTCGTAGTATATATGTTAATCTACAAATTTCATACAGTAGATTACATCACAGTATATGTAGTTTAATATACAATTCTTACACAGTAGATTATATCACAATATATATATTTATCACATTAATATATATACTAATATAGCACCTCCCAGACATAGCTACGGTGCATGCATACTCTGCTATCATGTCCTGATACATCTCTCGTTGAATAAAGGATTATTGGTTCAGCGTCTCTCACGAACCATAAATAACATAACACATATATTGGAGGCGATCATACTCCCCAACCAAATGGGTCACACACATACCTACATTCCCATTCAACCATCGAAAATATCATTCACACCGATAGCATGTGTCTAGGGTCCTATACTCAGGGTACGAATCTAAAATCCCCCCAAATGGGCTCATCAAGATAAGATCGTCCACAACGTGAAACCTCCATCCTGATAGCAAGAATGTGTCCAATGTCCTATACTCAAGTTACTAATCTAAAATCCCCCCATATAGGTTCATCAAGATAAGATCGTCCACAACGCAAAACCTCCATCCCGATAACAAGCAGCATAGGTATATCATACACACAATAGATAATAATATAGGTATTCATCCAACCTATATATAATAACAATAGGGCACACGCACAACCTATATAAATATTTTCATACGTAGTATATTTATCTCTAATATCCTACGCATTTACTAATTATGACTTTACTTCTTAAATTATATTCCCGAGATTCTCTCACCAGTCGAAGGGTAATAATTTATTTCTCATATAAATTCAGTAGGTAAACACCCACGCCCTACTAGTCCATGTCATCCTAAATCACGAATTTCGATAAATTACAATTATCTTTAATTAGGTTTATTTCTCGATAAATCCCTAATTCAATCTTAACGCTTTATTACATCCCTTAGGGTTAATCCCATATATGCCTGAGGTTATTTCGATAATTAATGACTCTTTTACTACCGGTACTAACCTTAAGTCACCCTTTATCCGATATAAACCTCAATTTATATAATTCTACACTGAAATTCATTCAATTAACACTCGTTAATTCCCCCATTCAATCCCGTACATAATAATACTTTCTGGGTCTTAAGTATCTCGTAATGCCCTTCTCTACGTCCCAATATGTTCAATTAATCAACACTAAAGATTTCTCAAAGTTGGGATTAACTCAAAAATTAAAAATAAATAAATAAATCACATTTCCAGGGGGAGTCGATCGATCGGCGATTTTGGTCGATCGATCGACATTCTTGGGTCGATTGATCGATCGATCAGTTATTTGCCCAGATTTCCTTAACTGTTACGGGTTTAATCATTTTTCATCCTCAGAACCTCTACTATATGATCCCAAACTCCTTATAAATCATCCCAAATGATATAACAAGATATATAAGTGATCTCTAATCATTAAACAACATAAATCCATCAAGAAATTTGAATTAATCACGATGTTTTCCCATAAAATTCAGAAACTCCTTATTATATCACCTATATAAGAACACCCATAAAGCCCATTTGTTTTTTCACCAAATGATTCCCAAATTTAGTGGATTAAAATACATATTTAAAAAGATACTAATCTAGAATAAGTCTCATTTCAAGGAATTAATTAAAATCATCATATTTTATCTTTGAATAATCCAACTTATCAAAATTTCATAACTATCCTAACATGAACAATATACATGTTAAGTTTGCAAAGGTTAAATCACTTGCTTTTAAATTGTAGGTCTGAAACATTGGGGAAGATAACTCTACTGGCATTCCTCCATTTTCTGGCTAACTTCCGGCAGTGGTGGTGGTGTAGGATGACCCTTGGCTTTTGGTCTCCTAGAAATGCCTCTTCCTTTCCTATAGAAGTCTCTCACTCTCACCTAAGTCTTTTCTTTTGAATTTTGGTGAATGAACCTTAATCCTACCACCTCTACACTTATATAATATTACCAAAATTTCGTGGGTACTATTCACCCATTTTGGAAAATTACCAAAATACCCTTCCGGGGTGTCTGTTTGGTTACAAATTGGCCCATGACCCAAAGTAATCCCCCAGGTACACTTTTCCAACTATTTAAACCCTTCTGGGCACTTTGGTGCAGTCAAATTGACCATTCAGAGGACATAAAAATAATTTACTGTTCATTCCATTTAAATATAGTCCCGACATGACGCACACGCACATCCCGACTTAATTACCATAATTGTCGTATTCATCACTCGCGACAATTTATAAAATCATAATCATATGTAAAGTCATAATCATATATATTACTTTTAATCACAAGTAATAATCAACATAAATCACATATTACTTTATTCTCGAGTAATATTTAAATTCGAATTAATTTTCAATCATTTTACAATTAATTCTAATTAAATCCATTTAAAAGTCATTAAAAATACGGGGTGTTACACATGGACGCATATTCTGGTCACAATGAGATTAAAATAAATCCAGAGGATAAGGAGAGCACATCCTTCATTACCAACCGAGGAACATACTACTATAACATTATGCCCTTTAGGCTAAAAAATGTTGGAGCAACATATCAGAGGTTGGTAAATAAAGTATTTGAGGACCATATTAGCAAGAACATGGAAGTATATATAGATGATATGCTCACCAAGATCAAATTTTCTACCAACCATATTGCTAATTTGGCCCAAACATTTGACTAGTTGGAGAAACATCAAATAAAGCTCAATCTGACCAAGTATATATTCAGATTATAAGAAGGAATGTTCTTGGGGTACATCATAAATCAAATGGTAATTGAATCCAACCCTAATAAAATAAAGGCTTTACTAGAGATGCAATCCCCGACCAACAAGAAGGATGTGCCAAAACTGACAGGAAGAGTAGCAGCTCTAAATCGCTCCGTTTCTCGAGCTATAGATAAATGCCTTCAATTATTTAAGGTGCTTAAAAAACCCTTGAATGGAATGACGAGTGCGAGAAATATTTTCTGGATTTGAAAAATTATTTGGGATCTCCCCCACTACTCTCCCGGCCAGTTTTGGGTGAGAAATTGTGGTTATATTTTGATATTTTAGAGTCATCTATTAGCTCGGCCTTGATCTGTCTAGAGGAAGGAGTTAAAAAGCCAGTGTATTACACTAGCAAAGCGTTTTGAGGGGCAAAAATAAGATATCCACGAGTGGAGAAGTTGGCATTGGCAGTCATTAAAGCTTCTAGAAGAATGAAGCCCTACTTTCAGGCACATACCATTGTGGCATATACTGATTTACCTCTGTGATAATATTTTCACAAGACTAAAAAATTAGGAAGGATAATATCTTGGGTGGTTGATCTTGGAGAATATTAGATTGTTTATAAGCCAAAAACCTCCTTAAAAGGTCAAGCCATGGGGAATTTCATAGCAGAATTCACTTATGCAAAAGTGCTAAGCAATCCAAGTTTGCCTGTCGTACAAACTTCTCCGAAAGATAGCTCAACTCAAAAGTAAATTGAAATGGTCGTCGACTAATCAAAATCATCAGATGTTCAATAAAGATCTTTACGACTAGATGAACAAAGAAGAAGGTGATCAAATACGGAGTGGTAGTAGATGAAGACTTCAACAATGACATCTTAGTTTGAAAACTTTTTGTAAATGGATCTCATGCACTACCGGTAGTGGAGCTAGACTCGTTATCAACACACCAGATGATTTAGATGTTGAGTATGCATTGAGATTTTAATTTTAAGCTTCAAATAATGAAGCCGAATATGAAGCATTAATTATAGGCTTTGAGCTAGCTTCATCACTAGGTGCCGAGCAGGTGATAACGTATAGTGGTTATTAATTTATTATTCACCAGTTACTATAGATATATGGAGTTAAGGGAGAATCAATGTTAAGATACCTGAATAAGTCTATGGAAGTTATTTCTTCATTTTCTACAGTCAAAATGGTTTGGATTCTAAGGGTGGATAATGCCTGAGCAGATGCTCTTGCTTAGCTAGCCTCAGCAATTCCAATGGAGCTCAAATGAACCATTCAAATAGAGATTCTAACCAGTAGAAGTGTTGATGTGGAAGATATTAATATCATTTCTATATAATTAGGACCCTCCTGGATGGATCCGATTAAGGATTACATCGAGAAAGGCTTGTTACCTTTCGATAAAAAGGAATCAAGGAAAATGAGATACAAAGTAACCAATTATGTCTTGGAAATATGTGTTATGTACAGAAGAGGGTATAAACTTTTTTTTAATTCATTGTGTCCATCCAACTAAAGTAAATAATTTAATTAAGGAGGTCCATGAAGGCTCATATGGTGCCCATTCAGCTAGAGGATATTTGGTGCAAAGGATATCCATACAAGGTTACTATTAGCGAATAATAAAAGAAGATTGTGATTACTTTGCCCAGAGGTGTGACAAGTGACAAAGGTTTGTTGCTACTCACTAAAAACAAGGGGCTTCCTTAACTCCTATTTCTTCTCCCTAGCCCTTTGCTATTTAAGGAATAGACTTGGTCGGACCATTGCCGACCACCAAAGGAAGGTTTAAGTATTTAGTTATCACGGTGGAATACTTAACCAAATGGATAGAGGCTCAACCCTTGATCGATATGCCCTAGAAAAGATTTTTTTAGTTCATATAGAAGTATATTATATGTTACTATGGAATTCCTTATGCTCTCATCACTTATCATAATACTCAGTTTGAGGAATATTGCATTCGATCCAAGATTCAGAAACTACATTCATCACCTGGGCATCTACAATGCAATATTGGATGTCATTAAGGGGAATTGGATCAATGAGCTGCACAACATCCTTTGGGATATAGGACTACACTAAGAACGGTAACAGGAGAGACCCCATACATGCTTGCTTTTGGCAGTGAGGCAGTGGTACCAACTAAAATAGGTTCGCTGACTCATAGGGCATTGAATGTTAATTCACCTAAGAGTGATCTAATGAGGAGACTAGATCTAGCCATAGTTAAAGAAGTCAAGGAGAATGCTGTAATTCAGATGGCTGCATATCAATAAAGCACTACTAGATCTTACAACCTTAGATTTAAGACGACCAACTCGAAATAAGGAGACCTTGTCCTTAAGAAAATGATTCATAAGAAAAACAAGTTGGAGCCTAACTTTCATGTTCTATAATGTATCTCGACAGTTATCCGACCAGGAACATATTGCCTAGAAACACTAGAAGGCGAAGAGTTTAAGAACCCTTAGAATGCTGACTATCACCACAATTATTGCCAATAATTTAATTTTTGATGTAATCAGTTATTCAATTTAATGAAGTTGCGCGTTTCTCTTAATTATACTTCATTTTCATGTTTTGTTTTTTTGAGTATGGTGTGATACCACCTTACTAAAAGGTTCTATCTAATTTTAGTTCAAACTTTTCCAACTACAAAAAAGTTTAGTTTGGAATTCTTTGTAATTCAAACTTTTCCAACTTTAGAAAAGTTATTATTCAAACTTTTCCAACTTCAGAAAATTTATTCTTTAAAATTTCATGAATTATTTCATCTTCGACAAATCAAGAACATGTTGTTAGTAAAACTTTATGTAAGACTCAAAGTCAAACACAAGAGGTTTTACCCGATTAAGTGAAAACACAAGGATATATATACACACACACACACACACACACACATTCCTAATACACTTGGTCTCCACTGACAAGCAATGCTACAACTTAGTTCAACAAAACTATTTACATTTTTATCTAAGAGCATCAGTCGAATCTAAGGCATTACAAATAAATTCAGCCATGAATAAAGTATTTAACATTTAAGTAGATTAATTGGTGGGCAAGATGATTACAATCAATCATAAAGCTTAAATAAAATAGAAATATATCACAAGCATACTTATTGAAAAATAAGTCCATTTTATTCCAAACACTTGGTGTTACACTCCAAAAATAAAGAAAAGACTATCCTATTGGACATTTTCCTTCGGTTTTGCTCATCTCAGCAAGAGGTTCATTAAGGGTGCTAGGCAGAGTGGTGGATCTAAAATCCCTTAGTCTGGAGCGTCTCCTATTGCTTGGCCAATTTAGTAAATTTTGGGGGCGAACATACTCATCTTTTCCTTCCAGGCCACAGTCCCTAATATACTTTCTTATTAAGCTATGAGTAATGGTGATATACCCATATATAC
This sequence comes from Sambucus nigra, assembly GCA_949130495.1. NCBI lineage: Eukaryota > Viridiplantae > Streptophyta > Magnoliopsida > Dipsacales > Adoxaceae > Sambucus > Sambucus nigra. The sequence continues at coordinate 239,272,768 of OX422222.1, forward strand.
CCTCGGCCAGGCCAAGGGTGTCCTCCACCCAGACGAGAGCTCAGGCTCAGAATGAGTCCAATGATCACAGTACCTTTGCAGGAAGGATCGTCCAGGATGATCCCTCAGCCAAGATCATATGACCCTCCAAGGGGCCGACCCCTCATAATGGCCCAGACGACCCTCCAAGGGGTCGACCCCCTCATCCCTTAAAGGGGCCGACCCTCATCATAGCCCGGATGACCCTCCAAGGTGTCGACCCCTCATCATGGACCAGACGACCCTCCAAGGTGCCTACCCCTCATCATAACCTGGATGACCCTTAAAGGGGTCGACCCCTCATTATGTCCTAAATGACCCATCAAGGGGTCGACCCCTCATCATGACCCGGACGACCCTTCAAGGGGCCGACCCCTCATCATGGCCCGGACGAACCTTCAAGGGGTCGACCCCTCATCATAGCCCTGATGACCCTATGAGGGGACGATAGTACGGGGCCCACATCTAGACTAGCCCAATTCCAACATCCACTTCAACCTCGGCCTCGCATCTTAGGCCGAGGGTGACATCATCACAATGCGTAATTTTGAAGATGCATGGAATATTACGCTTGGGACTCATACATCACGTGGACTAGACCGTTATAATAATATCATCCCCTCACGTGAGGGAATATTATGTCATTATTATTTGCAAGAGGCACATCCAGGTGTCAGCAGGGGATTGGCTAGATCATTATTCACATGCACCATGCATGCTTGGGGGTACACTACACCCCCCAAGCCCTATATATACTTGTCACCTTCAACCTTATAAAGGGATCTATAATTTGTAACCCTAGCTAAAAATCTACTTGTACACACAGTAGAGAGAGAAAGAGAGAGAGTGAGCTTATGAGCATTGTATCCAAGGCCATTAGTGCCCATATCTAGTGGATCACGCACTCACATTGGACGTAGGCCTAATTGTCTGAACCACTATACATCATTGTCTTCATTCCACTTATACTCATCCCGTTCTATAGTTATACATATATATCTCTACAGCTGCCATTGTTATCACTGTTGAGCTATCCACCTCTTATCTGGTGGTGCTAAATCTCAGTATCATCAGTTTGGCGCCGACTATAGGAACGATAAGATATCTCTTCTTTTATACAGCTTGACCTCACCGAAAACTCAAGTGGTGAACCAGTTCTCCCCCTTCATGTGGAGGTATTTCACCAATGAAAGAGACCCATTAAGGTCCTCAAGATCATCAGTCTTTTGATCATTCAGCTCTCTATAGCTCAAACACATGGCACCAAAGATGCCACCACCACTTCCTCCACCGGATAGTGTAGGACCTAGTTCCAGTAATCCACCACCTCAGTCTGAGATGGTCGATGTGAAGGCCTCCCTAAAGTATTTAGCAGCAAGCCAGTGGATTATGCAAGAGCAATTTACAGCACTTCGCTAAAACATACTAAGACCACCTGGGGTCTCACCAGAGATGATTACTCCGGTAGAAGCTCAGGGGAAACATGAGGCCCGGGGACCACCCTAAGCACCATTCAAAGACCTGTCACCTCCATAACGACGGAGGGATGTTGCTAACCCCTGGCGTCTACTCCTGGGGAGGTAAGGAAACCCTTGCCCAGGGGACATATATCATGATGTGGAGGGGGAAGAGGATTTGATAGAATGCTTGGAGCTGTATGAGGTCTCCAATAATACTGTGCAGCCTATCCAGGAAGGTAGAGGGAAGTGTGGAAGGAAAAATCCTGATGATCTCCCAAGAGGCTCTACTTTCGATCGTCTGAGCAGGGGGTCCGCCTTTGAGAGGCTGGGCCCAGTAAATGACCTGCGAGAAAAATTGTCCCGGTCGAGAAGTGTTGTGAGGTCCAGAAGGGAGGCTGCAGATGGATGACCTTATGGACGGGACGACGGCGAGAGAAAAGTGAATAGCCGACACAGACCGGCCACAACAGACCCCTCTATTCACCTCAAAGAGGCGACGAGGGATATCATCAGCCAGGCCAACCCTACGAGGCCCTAGAATGATTCAATCCAAAGGCTGGAGGATAAAATTGGTGACATCCTGAAGATTCGGGACCCTCTTCAAAGAGGATACTCCATAGGCTCACCCTTTGTGGCAAAGATAATTAACTTCCCAACTCCATCTAAGTTTAAGCCACCTGCGTTCATCCCAAGGTATGACGGGAGTACCGACCCTGTCCATCATATTAAGATGTACCAATCAACGACAGACATATACTTAATCTCTGATGAGATGAGGTGTCGTGCCTTTTCTATCACTCTGAATGGGGCTGTACATGTCTAATATATGTCTCTTCCAAAGAAGTCCATTGAAAGATTTAAGCAGTTAGTAGATCGGTTCATCCATAACTTTTTCTTTAGAGTGAGACCACAGAAGAAGACCACACACCTTCTCTATGTTAAGTAGGGGAAGAACGAGAGTCTAAGAGACTACATAGCCAGATTTAACAAAGAAAAGTTAGAGGTCAAAGACTATGAGGAAAGCATAACCATGATAATCCTCATTGGAGGACTCTATAAAGGGAAGCTTTCATGGAAGCTTACTGAAGACCCTCGGAAGACGATGGTTGAATTGCTGTCAACAGCGAGAAAGGTGATGAACACCAAAAAGGTGATGGCTGTAAAATATGAAGATGAAAAAGGAGGCACTAGTGGGGGTAAGTACCAAAAAAAGAACAAATAGGGGAAGAAGAGGTCCATAGACGACAAATTCACTGATTACACCCCTCTGACGGTCAGCTGTGAACACATTCTAAATGAGATAAAGAGCGACCGGTCCTTGAAGTGGCCTGAGAAGTTGAGGGCAACTCCCCACAAGAGGAAAATCTATGGTGTGAATTTCACCAAGACCATGGCCATGTGACCGACAAGTGTTTTCCTCAGAAAGATGAAATTGAAAAAATGTTAAAATAAGGGAAGCTAAGGAAATATGTCAACAAGAGTGCCCTCACGAGGGGCCGAGGGGACAACCCCAGGAAGAAGATAGGTGATACACGCAGAGAAAATGCTCCAAATAGAAGGGACGACCCCTCGAATTATGAGGACAACCCTAACCTCCCACCGAGAGATGACTATGGCCCTATAAAAAGACTTAATATGATCTCACTCGGAGTTGGGATGATCTCCGAGGGACTAGAAGGAGGAGGTTCACAGGTCGCAGACAGGAAGACCCATGTAGCTGAAGCCAAGGCAGTGACAAAAGCTGTGAATTCAACCTCCATTGAAGCAAAGTCAGAAAAGAGTAAGAAGGTTGACATGGATACTCTGATAGTGGGTTTTTTAAGAATGGGCTTCAAGAGCCTCTTAGCCCCACATGATGACCCTCTTGTCATCACCACCAGGGTACATTGGTGTGAGGTGCCGAGGATCTTAGTGGATGGGGGAAGTTCTACAGATGTGATGTTCTGGTCGTGCTTAAAAGCCTTTTGTCTTAGCCATGCTAGGATTTTCCCATACCATCACCCATTGATTGGTTTCAATGGGGAGAAAGTTCATCCTCTAGGAGTGTATGAGGCCGATGTTAGGATGGGGGACGAGTGGCCGAGATGGCTTACCAAGAAGGTCAACTTCTTCGTGATGGATAAACATGTCTTATCCTCCTACAACATTATACTGGGGAGAAATCCCCTCAAGGAGTTTGAGGCCATGCCATCCATAGTTCATCAAATGATAAAACTCCCGACCCCTTACGGGGTAGGGGAAGTTTAGGGAGAGTAGACGATAGCACGGTAATGTTACTCCAATTCCTCCGAAGAAAGAGAGGCACGCGAGAAGGCAATAACTACTTACAATATTGATACCCTCGACCCCATGGATGATATAAAGTTAAAGAAAGGAGAAGCCACGAAAGAGGTAGAATCCATCATCCTAAATAAGGATGAGCCAAAAAAAATAGTCCAAGTAGGAAAAGCTCTAAAGACAGACATAAAAGAAGACCTCATCAAGCTGTTAAGGAGAAAACAAAATGTCTTTGCATGGAGCCATACAGATATGCCGGCGATCGACCCCAAAATCATGAGCCACAATCTCAACGTGGTAGAGGGTGCAAAGCCGGTAAAATAGAAGAGGATAATTTCTTCTCGGGAAAAATATGAGGTCATAAGGGACGAGGTCAAGAAGCTAGAAGATGCTGAGTTTATCAGGGAGGTCATCTATCCCGAATGGTTGTCGAATGCAGTCATAGTCCCAAAAGCCAACGGGAAGTGGAGGATGTGCGTAGACTTCACCAACCTCAATATACATTGTCCCCAAGACAACTTCGCTCTCCCTCACATTGATCAGATGGTAGACGCTACCGCAGGCCATGAGCTAATGAGCTTCATGGATGCTTATTCAGGCTACAACCAAATCTTCATGAATCCCAAGGATTTAGAAAAAAAATGGCTTTCATTACCGATAAGGGGACATACGATTATAGGGTCATGCCCTTTGGCCTAAAGAATGCGGGGGTAACGTATCAGTGCCTTGTGAATAAAATATTCGAAGACCAAATTGGGAAGTTCCTGGAGGTATATGTAATGACATGTTGACCAAGAGTTTGAAGGCCGAAGATCATGTGGCTGACCTCAAGAGGACCTTCAACACGATGGACAAGTACAAGATGAAGCTCAAACCGACTAAATGTGTCTTTGGGGTCGGAGTAGGGAAGTTCTTGGGGTTCATCATCAATTAAAGAGGCATTGAGGCCAATCTTGAGAAGATAAAGGCCCTCATAGAAATGAAGACCCCCAGGACCATTAAAGATGTTGAGAGGCTCACAGGGCGAGTGGATTCTTTGAATAGGTTCGTATCCAGAGCCACAGATAAGTGTTTATAGTTCTTCAAAGTTCTCAAAAAGGCCTTTGAATGGAACAAAGATTGTGACTAGGCTTTCAAAGAATTAAAGTCGTACCTAGGGTCTCCTTTGCTGTTGTCATGGCCAGTGCAGGGTGAACGACTACATGTGTACCTAGCCATCTCAGAATCATCCATCAACGCAACCATTGTGAGATAAGAAGACGGGGTGCAGAAGCTTGTGTATTTAAACAGTAAGTCCCTCCAAGGGGCAGAGAAAAGATACCCAAGGATGGAGAATTTAGCCTACGCCTTGATCCATGCATTAAGAAAGATGAAGTCGTACTTCCAGTCCCATACAATGGTCATCCTCACTGACTCTCCTCTTAGGTAGGTCTTGCACAAGCCAGAAAAATCGAGGAGGCTAATGGCCTGGGCCATCTGGGAGAGTTTGACATTGTATATTAACCTAGGGTGGCCATTAAGGGACAAGCATTAGCAAATTTTGTGGATAAATTTAATTATATCGGCACCCGATGGCACAGACATCGAGTATGCCCTAAGGTTCAACTTTAAAGCCTCTAATAATGATTCTAACTATAAGGCCCTGATAGAAGGCCTCTCCTTGGTTAAGTCTCTTAATCTCGTCCAGATCCTGGTCTATAGTGATTCAAGACTAGTAGTGAATCAGATATTAGGAGCATACGAGGATATGGATGAGAGAATGGCCAAATATCTTGAAAGAGTGAATTCACTATTGAAGAGCTTCAGAGAAGTGAAATTGAAGAGGATACCTAGGCTTGATAATGGTCGTACCAATGCACTTGCTAGATTGGCCTCAACAACTAGGACTGACATCAGGAGGATGGTCCTAGTGGAAATCTTGCTTCGACTAACAATTGAAGATGTAGACGGAACACTTGGTGCTTGCTTAAATATTGGTAGGGAAGCTTCATGGATGGACCCTATAATTAGATACATTAAAGAGGGGGAGATTCCAGAAGCAATGCAAGAAAGGAAGAAGTTGAGATAGAGAGTTGTGAAATTCACTATCATCGGAGATACCTTGTACAAAAAGGTATTTTTTCCCTTTGCTTAGATGTGTGCACCCATATTAGGTCCCACACATATTGCAAGATGTGCACGAGGGGTCATGTTCAAGCCACATTGGGGGCAGGTCTTAGAAAAGAGGATAGTACCGAGGGATTCTAGTGGCCGACCTTGGGAAAAGATGCCACGACATACGTGAAAAAGTGTGATAAATGTCAAAGGTTGGCCACTATCCCTCACCAGCCCCATCAAACTCTTACCTCCATCACATCCCCATGGCCATTCGCAGTATGGGGAATCCATTTAGTAGGACCCTTTCCTAGAGCCGTCAATAACTATCGATACCTAATCGTAGCAATTGACTATTTCTCAAAATGGGTGGAAGCGGAGCCGATGGTAACTATCACCGAGCAGAAGACCTTTTAGTTTATCTGAAAAAACATTATATATAGATATGGTCTCCCCAACACTCTCATATCAAATAATGGGACTCAATTCAAGAATGCATCCCTGGAGAAATACTGCGAAAGGGTTGGTGTCAAACAATTCTTGTCTATTGTAGGCTGACTTCAGGCTAATGGGAAAACTGAAGTCACAAATAGAACAATCCTAGACGGGATCAAGAAGAAACTCGAGGAGGCAGAAAGAAGATGGGTTGAGGAGTTATACGCCGTACTATGGGCCTACAGGACGAAGGCAAAGACTCCTACTAGAGAAACCCTGTTCATACTGGCATACGGCTCAGAAGTCGTCATTCCCACCGAGATTGGGTTTCCTACACACATAGTCCAAATGTATGACCCTCATAGAAATATAGAAGAAAGTAGACTTGACTTAGATTTGATAGAGGAAAGGAGGGAAGACGCTGAGATAAGGCAAGCTGCCTACCAGCAAATGACGACTAGATTTTACAACCATAGGGTGAATCAAAGGCCAATCGTTGTGGGGGACTTAGTACTCAAAAAGACTTGGCAAAAGCCTAACAAGATCCACCCAAATTGGCATGGCCCATATAGGGTCATTGATGAAGTTGTCCCTGGAACTAGAAAACCTTGAGGGGGAACCCTTTTCCAACCCATGGAATGCAGATCATTTGAATACATACTATTAATAATTTAATGTCCTATCGGACCACAGTTGTAATGAGTGTGTTTCTCCATCAAGACACTTTGAATTTTAATGAGAATGTTATATTGGCCCCTCATCTTTTGATTGTCGATTGTAATATGGCTGGGGTAATTCTTAGTTATATCCTCCTCGGCTATAATGAGGGTGAATGGTAGGGACGACCCTCCATTCACTCCCAAGAAAGACGAGGGAGGACATATATTTTAAAACATCATTAAGTTGGTGGAAACCACCCTCGGCTATGATGAAGGTAAATTATGGGGACGACCCCCCATTCACCCTCAAGAAAGATGAGGGGGGACTTGAAATAATTGAAAACACCACCCTCGGCTATGATGAGGGTAAATGGTGGGGATGACCCTCCATTCACCCTCAAGAAAGACGAGGGGGGACTTGACATAATTGAAAACATCATTAACTTGGTGGAAACCACCCTCGACTATGATGAGTGTAAATGGTGGGGACGACCCCCCATTCACCCTCAAGAAAGATGGGGGGGAGTTGAAATAATTGAAAACATCATTAATTTGGTGGAAACCACCCTCGGCTATGATGAGGGAAATGGTGGGGACGACCCCCCATTCACCCTAAAGAAAGATGAGGGGGGACTTAAAATAATTGAAAACATCATTACCTTGGTGGAAACCACCGTCGGCTATGATGAGGGTAAATGGTGGGGATGACCCCCCATTCACCCTCAAGAAAGATGAGGGGGGACTTGAAATAATTGAAAACATCATTATATCTATCATCTGGGCAAGGGTTACCTTGCCTCCACAGGCGTAGACGTCGGAGTTCAGCAACATCCCTTCATCGTTGTGGAGGTGATTCTTGCTCCATTTTTATTTTTCTTCAAGTGTTTCCTCTTTATCACTATCTATTTCTAATGTATCATCTTCTTTTCAGGTCGTCCTGTAAATTTATCTGGTCAACTCTAGGAGATGACTGCCCCAAGTTTACTGTCTAGCTTGGGAAATAAAAAAGGCAAAGAGCCTCAGTAGCCTCCAAGAAAGACAAAGGACATGGGGCCGACAGAAGTGGAGCCGACGGCCGACAGTCACAAAATAAAGGAGCCTAAAACTCCTGGGGGCTCTCGACCTGACTCACGAACGAGGGCAGGGGTAGAGGTGTCTCAAGAACACACTGAGGGGACCAACTCCTCTTTTAGCATGGGTGCCTATTTGTCTCATAATCTTACTTTCCTCAAGGCTAAACCCTCATCCCTCATAGCCAACTTGAGGGCGGCCAAAACCTCTATGTTTTCTGCACCCTCGGTCGTGGATTATGAATTCTTATCAAGGATGCCCCCGGCCAAGGTCTATGATTACGATCTGCACACTTTATCTCAGGTACCTCTTTTGACTTCATTCTTTTCGATTTATCATTTCATGAATTGTTCCCTCAGCCAATTTAACATGTGTTTATCTGTGTAGTCTATTTTCCCCTTCACCTCGGCCACTAAGTGGATGACCTAGAATTAATAAAAGTTTTACGAGGCCGAGAGGGTTATTCAGCATGAGGCCGATTTGAAGACTGAATTGGAGACTGCCCGGGCTGAGCTGGAGGGTGCAAGGACTGAGCATGCAAGGGTCCTAGTTGAGCTGGTGAAGCAGCACGAGGCTGACCTGAAGGTAAAGGACTCCCTCATCAAAGAAAAGGAAGAGGCCTTGACCAACCAGGGGGCCCAATTCAATGCTGAACTTGAAGAGGCAGTGAAGAAGACCGAGGCCGATGCTGTGGAGGCTTACAAGCTTTTGGCTGAGTTCCAAGGCTTTGGCCTTGAGTACCTGGAAAGAGGGGTCAAGGTGGACTGTTGGTGGGCTATCTTAAAATTTTCTGATGCCGTGTCGTCCATCCATCCCTCTCTTGAAGCAATGGAGATGGAAGACCCTTTCATAGCTAAGGCTCTAGCCCATGTAGAGTCTCAAGTACACATCGAAGGCATTGGCACCTCTGAGGATTGTCCTATTTTGGTCACTTAAGAAACTCCTCTAATTGATGTTGAAACCTTTCCTGCTGATACTGCTCAGTAGGGTGGCTGTTTGTAGCCAATACTCTCTTCTCGTAAAAATATTTTTGTAATTTATTTTTATTGGACAAGACTTTGTAACACTTGGTTTATAATATAATGCATCTTCCTTTGTTCTATTCTTTCCTCTTGCGTGATTTATCTTAGTGTGTGATATTTGAATTAACTGTCCCATGACCTCCCCTCGTCTTTCTTGAGGGTGAATGGGGGGTCATCCCCGCCATTTACCCTCATCATAGTCGAGGGTGATTTCCACCAACTAAATGATGTTTTCAATTATTTCAAGTCCCCCATCGTCTTTCTTGAGGGTGAAGGGGGGGGGGGCGTCCCCACCATTTTCCCTCATCATAGCCGAGGGTGGTTTCAACCAACTAAATGATGTTTTCAATTATTTCAACTCCTCCCTCGTCTTTCTTGAGGGTGAATGGGAGTTTGTCCCCACCATTTACCCTCATCATAGACGAGGGTGGTTTCCACCAACTTAATTATGTTTTCAATTATTTCAAGTCCCCCCTTGTCTTTCTTGAGGGTGAATGGGGGGTCATTCCCACCATTTACCCTCATCATAGCCGAGGGTGGTTTTCACCAACTAAATGATGTTTTCAATTATTTCAAGTCCCCCCTCTTCTTTCTTGAGGGTGAATGGGGGGTCTTCCCCACCATTTACCCTCATCATAGCCGAGGGTGGTTTCCAACCAATCAACCCTAATTGGCTGAACCACTATACTTCATTGTCTTCATTCCACTTATACTCATCCCCTTCTGTAGTTATACATATATATCTCTATGTCTGCCATTGTTATCACCGTTTGAGCTATCCACCTCTTATCTGGTGGTGCTAAATCTTAGCATCATCAAATGGTATTAGGAGGAATCCAACTAACATTAATTGAGAAAGGAGGATCAAGATATTCCAACATTCCCGGGTCATGCCAATGCCATAGTCCATCGCTTTAAGGAATCTTCAGTAGACCAAGCAAGTTCAACCAACCCCATTATATCCCTTATTCATGGACTTCTCTATGTGCTTATTCAAGTAAGTTAGGTATTCATCATAGCTATCCATCCAAACAACTTTGGGTTCTTATGTAAGTGGAAAGTAAGTGGATCAACCTTATCTTGAAGTTTTTTTATGGCCTTGTCCTTCCCCTGGAGCATCGCAACTTGGTCGACCAACGTTTTCTTGGTTCTCTCTTCATCAATGGTTGGCCTAACAACAATATAATGCCTAAAAGATTAGCCGTAGTTTTCTTCTTCTGCAAGGCCTCTAACTCATCCAATAACTTGGCATTCATAGTCTCCAAAAATGATACCCCCTAATCTGGACCAGTGTTAGTTAATTTCTTTAAACTATCAATATCATTCCTCAAAGCATTATTTTCCTTCTCCAAAGGGACAACATTGATCGAGCACTCTCTAGTTCTTGTTTAAATTCCAGTTCCTTCTTGTTCATGGCAGATGTAATATCTTATAATTTCCTATCAAAGCCCCAACTTTCACTCAATGTTGGATACTTAGCCTCATAATCAGAATGAAGTAATGCCTTGGAGAGTTTATGGTCTTCCTGCATTTGCTCAATCATTTCATAATAACTAGCATTATTCAATACTGCTTTATCTAAAAGGCAATGAATATGGACATAATACTCTTTCACCTAGTCGGAGTCATCTGCGTGGAGCAACCCCACTAGATCTTCCTTAGTCAATCGACATGACCATCCTCAAGAAGTTTTATACATCGCCTGAGTAGGTTGGATTCTGTAGAGACTATCACTTTCTTCCTAGCATCAAATAAAAAATTTACAAGTATGAGTTTATAGAGACAAGGAGGAAAACAAGAAATATAAATAGTATTGAGGACAATAGGAAATAAACAATCAACATCGCATGAAGTTGTAAGCAGGTAGGGAAAAATATGTCTTTATATTGACCATTCCATGCTTACATAGTTTGTTACACTTCAAAAGGCAAAGAAGAAGAAATGAAAAGTACATAAAGGAAAAAAATAAGAAAATAACTAGCTAAAAGGAGTTAAACCTTCTCCTTACCCTTCTCCTACTCATTGGTCTTGTCCTTGTCAGTAGTAAGCAGATCGTCATGATCATCAGGTACTATAGAAGATTCTTCGAAACCTTCTTCATCATCATAGTCTTCATCCAGGTTGGGAGGAGTTCATGGGTTATGTCTTTGAAAAGGTTTAGAGTTTGCCTAAATGCCGACCTCCTTCAAAGATACAGACCAACCTTCTTTGAAGTATTACTTCCTGGCATATTCTATCTAGATAGATGCGATAACAAAGGCTTGGTCCTATCCTATATTTTAAGTCTCTTCTTTGTCTTTCTTGCCCTTGTCCTTATTAGCATAGTTATCAGTAGTTAGGCTAACAACCTTATCTTTAGTAGCCTTTTCTCGGTGCCCAGCTTCAGTAATTTTTAACTTGGCATGGGTCAACTAATTAACAGAAATCTTTCGTGCCTCCTCTCTTATTTTTCTCTCTCCAAGGCTTCACTAGATGCTTTTAAGGGTTTTTTTCAAACCCACAAGTGCTTCATCAACATCATCTGAGGAAGAGGACCTATTTGGCCATCATTCTCCATCATATGATTGAAGTTGACTAAGCACTATAAGAAAATGAATGTGTTATTATAAGAAAGGCATTAAATTTTTTTGTGTACCAACAGAAAAATTAATAATTTACTAAGGTCAAAGTGTGAGCAACCCTCTTAGTTAATCATGATCTAGTAATGTGGGGATTATAGTTGACTTATATTCTGGAAAAGTTCCAGCTTTTATCAACTCCCTAGCTATCCTAGGGTTGATTTCCACTGAAGTATTCTCTCATCAACTTTAGCCAACTGAGCGGGCTTTTTGGCATGATCTTGATGGCTATGCAAACCTTTCTTCAACCTCTTAATATGTGATTCTTTAATTTGGGCCTACTCAGTGTTGAGAACATAATGTCTCTTCTCAATGGATTACGAATTCTTATCGGTAAGAACGGTTTTCTTGGTAGTAGGAGGAAGGGACTTGGTTAGCAAGTTTTAAAATTGTATTTTCACCATCTTTCTAAAGGAGATGTGGGGATGGTGGTGATATCAAGGGAATCAAATGAGGAAGTGGTTCCCCCTTGAATAAAATCAACTCCAGTTGATTCTGCAGCTGAAGAAGTAGATATAGGGTCCTCGTCTAGGTTGACAATAAGTTGAGGCAACACAAATGGTGTTCGAGCAATAAAATAAGTAATTGACTCTTATCCTCTAATAGTACAGAATAAGCTTTGGGATGTTCTTCTCCAACCCTTTTATTGATACGTCACAAGTATTTGAGTTCTTCAAGATTAACTTCACCCTCATTAGGCAACTTATTGTTACTTTCCTTTGCAATAAAAATAGAATAAGAAAGTTAGTCGACAAGCCTGTGAACAAATAATAAATAGAAGAAAGTTAAGAATAAAGTTATAACTTATGCCACGCCCTTCTTAGGGGCACTTGGGAGCAATGTAGGATACCCCTAGGAAGGGGCATTGTGCCAACTTTTGACAATAACACCATAATCCCAATGGTCTTTATTAGAATCTATAAGATTAACTACTAAATCCCCATTGGTTTGCCTAGTCTTTAAATAACATGTACTATCTCTAATGGTTCCCCACTTGTAGAAAAACATCCACAATACGAGTTTCGTAGAACTCATTCAACCTTCTTACTTTATTCATCACCCTCCATGTGTTTGGAGCTATTCTAATAGGAATAACATCAAAATATTGCCAAAACTGAAGAAAAAGTGGATTTGGGGGAAATGTAATACCACACTCAACAATAAAAAGAATGACAATCCAATGACCATAAGCTAAAGAATACACATTCACACGATCGTGAGCAATTTTTAGACATACTCAATTATAAATTTTCCTTTTCTCTTTAAATTACATTAAAGAATTATCATTAACGATATAAACCATGATCGAAATAAGGGAAAAATGGAAAAAAAAAGGGAAAATATAACATCGAGAGATCTAAAGGTAACCTGCAAGAATAAAAAACAACTGTGGCTAGCAAGTAGCAAAATATCAGAGAAGTAAAGCTTAAAAACAAAATATAGAAGATTTGAGGTAAATAAAGATGGAGGGAAAGTTCTGTTTATTCCTAGGTCACCTCGAGAATAGGGATGAAATGATTAACTGCACGAACGATTGAACTACTCTCAATCATGAAGCATTGGGGAATTTTGTTTTACGTAAAAATTATTCTATTATGTGGACCAATTAAAAAAAGACACCTATAATCCTACATGGCCATTCAGCTATCTTTATCAATAGCAGAGGTATTTAGCCTGCTAGAATGCCAACCAACTCCCAACATGTGAACCATCAGGAATAGAAAAAGTGACTTCGATGGAAGGGAGACCAACACTGATTATCAAGAGTATCATTTATTGAATACAAATATAAATTCTGGGAGATATAAAGGAATTTCATCTCTAAGGTTCCAGACCACTATTAATATATAATCTCGCTTAGCTCAAAGGGACGAGAAAACCAATCTCAAGCACACAATACTGATCTATTGTACCACAATAATAATACCAACAATAGAGGTAGGCTTTTTATAGCGGGACCACTTTAATAATCTTTGCATCTTGAGTGTTTACTAAAATTACTTTAGTTTATTTATTTGGGATTATAAAACTAAACCTCATCTATTTTTAGACATCAACAAGGGATAAGATATACATTCCCGTGATGATCAATGACTTTTCAAGATACTCTATTGTAGGATTCCTTCAAGAAAAGTCATATAAAGTTGAGTTCATTATAACCAAGTGCCATATCCTACAAAACCAAAACGGTGTCACTATTAATCGAATGTGTAGTGACAACGACACTAAATTTAAAGAAGCAAAAGTAGATATCTATTGCGATGAAGTCGGCATAAAGCACGAGTTTTTAACCGTTCGTACTCTTTAGCAAACTGGGATTATTAATAAGGATAATTGGATGATACAAGAAATGGCTAGATCCATGTTTCTTAGGATAAATGTGTCTAGATGCTTTTGGGCAGAGGCATTGAGCACCACTTTACATATGGTGAACATGGTATATTTTCGTCCGCACACACTTCACATGCCTTATGAGTTGTGGACAGGGAAGAAGCCCAACCTATTATATTTTTGTGTCTTTATAAGTATATACTACATGTTATGAGATAGAGAGCCCTTAGGAAATTTTGATTCCAGGAGCGATGATGGGATATTTTTAGGATATTCATCGATGAGTAGGTCTTACCGAGTTTATAATCTGGCTAGCTCTAAGTTTATGGAGTCAATAAACATCATGATTAGAGATTATGAGCCACTGACATTTTTTCCTCCTAACTCATAGTGTGATAATGATGCACCCCTGGTCACAATCCCATCCTTCCTCTTGCTACCATGGTTGACCCCGTTCCTGTTTTGGGGGAGACATCGTCTTTGGTTCAAAAGAGTCATAACCCTTCCTCTACAGTTGGTGCTCCTGCACTAGGTGTCAATACTTGTGCTCAACTTGAAAATATTGTTAGCTGTCTGTGCTAAACATCTCTAGTCAAGCCCTAGAGCATGAAAGAAGCACTCAAGGATGAGCATTGGATATCAACTAAATAAGAAGAATTACTTCAGTTTAGAAAGAACGATGTTTGGGAATTGGTCCCCGATCTATAAATACTAACATGATAGGTACCAAGTGGATCATCGAGAATAAGGTGGATAAAAATGATACCATAGTTCTCAACAAGGACAAGTTAGTCGCCCAAGGCTACACATAGATCGAGGGTGTAGACTTTGAGGAGAATTTTTTTCTTGTTTCTAGGATTGAGTCTGTCCGCTTACTACTGGCCATATCATGTCATCTGTGATTTAGTTTATATCAGATGGATGTCAAGAGTGCCTTTCTAGATGGAATTCTACAGGAAGAGGTTTATGTGAAATAACCGAAAAGGTTCAAATACCCTAAGCACCTGAACATGTCTACTATCTTAGGAAAGACCTATGTGGTTTAAAGAAAGCACCCTCGTGCTTTGTACGAGAGACTTACTTCCTATATCCGGACTCATGGATTTTAGAGAGGGGAATATATAAGACATTTTTTATGAGGAGAGATAGTAGTGTTATTTTGGTTGCCCAAGTCTATGTGGACGACATAGTCTTTGGTTCCATGTGCTCCCACCATGCTCACTATTGATACAAAAAATTATCCACCCACGTGGACCAATCAGAAGTGGACAAGTGTCTACAACGTGGCATAAATCCAAGTCAGCAGATAGTTGCTCGACGGGCATGCCGACCAATGTCAAGAATGCAGACCATCAATATAAATAAAAAGCCACCACACGGGAAATATAACCAAAGGTCTTATTTCACGTGGTTCATACAACCAACCAACACATTCATTATGTAAAAGTGTAAATGCTTAAATGTATAAAGGCATTCCAACCCCTGATCTCTGGGACACTATAAAACTATTGTATTCCTTTCATCAAAGGTAGAATAGCACGAATTTTAAGATATTCTCATTTACAAGAGTTCCTAGCTTTCTATAATCACTGAAATCAATACAGTAATTATGAATGTAGGATTTTTTACGCAACTCTACCACTTTAAAACTCTTTGTCTTTTATTTACTTATTTCATTGCAATCGTATATTTTATCCGTGATTAGAATATTAGATCTAGTCCATTTTTTGACATCAACACATTGGCATTGTTTGTGGGAATGTATTTCTAATTGCCGTTCTCAATCTCATACATCCTTGTTTAATAAAAAATGAATGATCCAGAGCCTAGTGCTAGGAACGAAGGCCACCCAACCATTCCATCTGCTCCGCCTATAAAAGTCGAGGTAAAAGAGATTTTTGCCAACATTACTAGGGGTCAAGATGATATGCAGGAAAAAATGAGACAATTAGCGTAGTCAATACAAGCCAGATCTCCAGTCCTATCTAGGCAATAAGAAATTCCTTCACTAAGGAGAGAAATGTCATCCTACCTCCTAATCATAGCTAACATAGATATTCCAGATCATCTCATGATATGACTGATCACCCACGAGTGAGTTCATGCTGGACATCCCTTATCTCCTAAAAGGTCAAGCATCCTAGAAAAATTGAGTAGAGATTCGCCTTTTGAAAGTATGGAACCTCGATCAAGGAAGAACTTTCCTAGAGCGCCATCCATAACTAATCAACATCCAATGGACCATCGTGAAGCCTCAAGATCAAGTGTCTGAGGATCTGTACATGTCGAGAAGACTTCTGAGGAAGAGAGATCAACACAAACACATGGTTGGGAAAATTAAGCTACTTGACACAAAACTAACGTAGACATCCATTATGGAAAGGATCAATTCAGAAATTGGAAGATCATTTGGTAGAAATGGAAAAATCAAAGAATCTCTTGCAGAGGAATTTTGTCAAAGGATATCCCTTCATTCAAGAAATTGTTGATTTCCCAACTCCATCCATGTTTAAAACCCCTGTGGTCACCCCAAAGTATAATGGTAAAACTGATCTAGTTTTACACATCGAGCAATATCAACTTGCATCTAACATTTATTCAGTCCCTAATAAAATGATATGTAGGGCATTTTCAAGTACCATTATGGGTTTAGCCCAAATATGGTATAATAACCTCCCCCGAGGACAAATTACTAACTTCAACCACCTTATCGAGTTGTTTATTAGGAATTTCCATTTTATGGACAAGTCGGTGATGAGAGTAACCCATCTCTTGAGTGTAAAGCAGCGAGTAGGGGAAATAACAAGGAAGTACATCACTCATTTTAACAACGAGAAATTGGAAGTGGTTGACTATGAAGAAAAATAAACTATTATCGCTCTCATGAGTGGACTACTAGTCGAGAAACTGTATTATGATCTAGCCAAAGATCCTCCTAAAACCATGACTGAGCTCATGGATAAGGCGGGAAAAATAATTAATGTCGAGGAATCAATGGCCATAAAACAAAGTCCAGCCACTAAGCCTGATAAAAAGGACCAAAATGAGGAGAAGGAGAAGAAGACAAAGAAGCCTTTCAAGCTCAAATAGTATGGAACTTATATCCCATTGACTACTAACATTCACCATATCCTTGAGGAAATCAAACATAATAAGGATTTACAATCGCTTGAAATATTGAGGGCACCTCCTAACAGGAGGGATAAATCTACATATTGCGAGTTCCATAAGGATCATGGAAATACAACAAATAACTGTATCGCTTTGAAGAATGAAGTGAAATCTCTTATTCGCCGAGGAAAACTAAATAGGTTTATTGATCGGTGAGAAGGCAGATAAGCAAGGGGAAGGTCAAATTATCCATGCAATCCCAAATATGACAAGAAGAGAAACCAAGAAGATGGCTATGACGATGATCCCAAACTGCCAAAGAAGCCTAAGCAACTAAAGCTTGAGGTAGATATAATAAGTTTTATCTCATTTGATTATCAGGTAATTACAAGTGGAGATGCATATGGAGGATATCACACTGTTGTAAGAACATAAATTTCCAATTGAGTCCCTGTATTATTTTGACTTAATTTCATGCACAAAACTGTTTTTATAATATGTCATAGGGAGATTTTATTTTGTTACGATCCCACTCGGTCTATGACGTATTGAAGAAATTGAAGACGTTGGGGCAAAGGTGTAAAGAATTAATCATGCTGAAGTTTAATTGGTGCATGTTTATTCGTCTTCAAGTTTATTGCATTCCGAGATGACACGGGTATGAATGCTTATTGTTAATGAGATTCAGAATTGTTTTTATAAAAGATAAGGATGTAATTTTATAAGGAAAATGTTTTAAAATGTTTTTAAAAATGTTTTAAATGTTTTACACTATGTTTTATTCTGATAAGCTCAAAAAAGAGTTTGACTTAATTGGATCTCTTTTGGAAGAAACGTTTTAAAGAAAAAGTCAAACTGCCACGTGCGTTGTTTGAACGACAGCTCAGATCGTTCGAGCGAGATGGCTATGTCGCGCGAACGACTGGCCAATCTCGTTCGAGCGACAAATTTTTTGAGGCGGTTAAGTTTTCCTATTCAAAGCGTGGTTTCGTCAGAATTAAAGAGAGGTGCAATCTGGGAAACATTTTTCAATCCAGTCCGAGTTTTATACGTGTTTTTCTAAGGTTTCAAAGCTTAAACACATCCTTAGAGTTTGAAAAGATTCGAGTTATCATTACTATATGTTTATGTGATCTTGCTACACAAAGAAGGTTTGTTCTATACTTGAACATTTGGGTTTTACGGTGAAAAAAAGGAAGGACTTCTTGTTTGACATCGTAGACGTATCAAAGCCATTTAGTGGACATCGAGACATACGTGGACGCATGTGTTATGGACAGGTATCGTGGAAGAAGGACTTTCTGCGTGGGCACTCTGAGAGGAGTGGTTGAAGATCAGAAGAGCGTTAAGAATCGTGGGGGTCGAGTCATTGAGTGAGTCTTTTATCTGTTCGTTGTAATTCCATATAGTGATTGTCTGGCTTGGGTCGTCCGAGTTTTTTTCTCGTCCTAGGTTTTTCCCCGTACATCAGGCGTTGTGAATATTCTCTACTTTACTTTACTTGCTTTAATCACTAGATGAGTGTTTAGGATTGATCAAGATAAAATTGGTTTTTCCCAACTTGGTTTGGTGGTAACTAAAAGTTGGATAATTTTTTGTGAAAATTGATTTGATTTGAAACACACTTGTGTAGGGCCACTCTTTTCAAATTGGTATCAGAGCGGGTTACGCTAATTTATCGCGTAATCCTGATTTTTCAAGGATTTATTTTTTTGATAAAATTTGACTTCTCAGGTCGTCAAATTTGTATCAGAGCTAGAAAACACAATTTATTTGTTTTGTGATCCCGTGTGTTTTCAAAGATGAATTTTGGAAATAACGAGCTTTTTCGAACTCCTACTTTTTATGGCACTAATTACACCCATTGGAAGATGAGAATGAAAAGTGCTTTAAAATCTATTGATGAGCGTGTGTGGCTAGCAGTTGAGAACGGTTGGACACCCCCTGTCACTATTTTAGGTGAGGTCACTAATTTAAAGCCTGTCGAGTCATGGACCGAAACTGAGCATAGACTTTCACAATATAATTCTAAGGGTTTGCACGTTATTTCTTCACATGTCACACCGGAAGAATATAATAGAATTATGACTTGTGAAACATCAAAAGAGGCTTGGGATATTTTGGCACTCACTCACGAGGGCACTAGCACAGTTAGGGCGTCGAAACTTTAAAATCTTACTACATAGTTTGAGACCATTAGGATGTTAGAGAGTGAGAGACTTTTGATGAGTTTTATTCTAGGTTGTCCAATATTGTCAACTAATCGTTTAACCTAGGTGAGAAAATTCCCGACAAGCGTGTCATTAAGAAAATCCTTAGGTCATTGCCTAGTAGGTTTGATGCAAAATTGACTATTTAAAAAACCTTGGGTAAGTTAGAGTCGATGAAACTAGAAGAGATTGTAGGTGACTTACAAACCTATGAAATCGGCATGATTACCTCCAAGCAAGTGCCTAAGAAAGAAAAGGGTATTGCTTTGAAAATCCGAATGGAGGAAATTAAAGTTTTGGTTTTCGATTCAGATTCTGATTTTGAGGATGCTGCTTTGTTGGCAAAGAAATTTAAAAAATTTATTAAGTTTCAAAAGCAATTGAAAGATGCCAAGAAATTTGAAAAATTCAAGAACAACAAAGTTGATTCCACCTCTAGGGATAAGTTTGATAAGCCTAAGAGAGATGAGTAGGATAAGTGTTTTGGGTGTGAGGGGTACGGTCACAAAGTTAAGGAGTGTCCCACTAGACTTAAGAAAGAGGGAAAGAAACCCATTGTATATATTGCCACCTTAAGTGATAGTGATCCGGAAGAGGGAGAGAGTTCCCCCATTGAGCGCAACATTTTTGCGTTTATGGCATGTAATGTGAGCGACGAAGATTCTCTTATGAATGACACTTCCGAGGAGATTTTGGGTGAATCCCATGTTAGTGAGGGAGAAGAGAATGAAGAGGAGTAAGTAGATGTGAAAGAGTTGCAAGTTGCATTTAATGAGTTGTATGCCGATACGGTTAAGGTGAAAAGGCAACTGAAAAATTGCAAGCTAAGTTGAATGAGCGTGGCTTAGAAAATAATGATGCGTTGATAGAGGATTTTAGGGCATGAGAGAACACTCTTAGGGAGAAATTATATTATGTCGAGGGTGAAAGAGATAATCTCTATGGTTTGATGGAGTCTTTGAAAAAGGAAATTCTAGAGTTTGAGGAGTGTAGGTGTTTGCTCGAGTCTAGGATTCATTAATTGGAGGAGAGATTGAGAGACTCGTGTAGAGTTAAGTTTGATTTGGAGGCTAGTTTAGAGAAGTTAGATAAGATCTTAGGCACCGTCCAAATTAAGGTAGATAGGGGAGGTATAGGTTTTGATGAGAGAGTTGTTCCCATCCCCCCCCCCCCCCCCCCCCCCCCCCTCCCCGCCCCCGCACGTGTGAGAAACACTAGGAAGGTTAGAAAAGGTCCAGATATAGGTAATAATTCCCACCTTCGCTACACTTGCACGTTTGTGGTAGGAAAGGTCACCTTAGGCGTTATTGTTACGACCTTAAACAAGCTCCTAGGAAGTTTAGGAATAAAGTTGCCCCGGTTATCCAAACCCCCATGCGTCGTTTTACACCTACTTGGGTTAGGAAATCGGAGTTAGTGGCTTTGGGAATAAATCTTCATGATTCTCGTTTGGGTTCACTCGATTCTTCCCATGCTAAATCTAAAGGATGATAGTGTTTCCTTGTTTGGCATATGCTAGGTTGCTTCATGATATATTCATTGCTATTATAATGACTTATCTATCATTTTGTATTATAGTTTTTCATTTGTTTGAGTCCTATTAAAAAAATTACAAAAAGATTTTGTTTTTGAGAAAACTTTTGAAAAGCCAAAAAGATTTTTCTTTTATTTGAGTCAAAATATGTTTGAAAAACCAAGAAGATTTTCAATTTTTTGTTTTTGAGTTTTCATGTTTGATGTGGCATATTGTTGTGCTTGGACCCCCATCATTTCATATCCATGTGTCTAGGACATTTGGTCATTATTATCGATTCTTAGAATGATCTTAACCATTGTTTATATGGGGTTATTTCGAAGTTGATATGAATTTTGATTCGACTTTGTATATATGTCATCATTGCACACATGCACGAGTTTCTATGGATGTTTGAATTCTCTTGCATATTTGAATTTAGTGAGGCGTTCTGATCTCAATCTTGTCATCTATGCGTAAGTAGACTTAAGGAGACGTGTGCATGTAAGAATCGTTTACCGTGAGGATTTGTATTGATATCAAAATTTAAAAATTGATGAGTGATTCACGGGAAAAGGGTTGTGAGAGTTCAAAATTGACTCGTCGTGAAAGCTACCGTTTAAAAGAGGCCAAAAGAAAAAGAAATATGCTAAGAAAAAGGGCCAATAATATTTTCTCTAAGTTGAGAATGCTAGAAACCTCAAAATAACTTTAAAATATGTATATATGAGGGAGTTTAGTTGGAGAAAATTAAACAAATTTGCACAACTATTCCTAATGTTGAAACATTACAATTTGACGCCATTGTATGTAGAATCGTCAAAAATCTGGATTTGTGTACATGTAGTATGTTTAGTTCATTAATCTCACACTTTAATTATCATATGGCTATGATAAAGTTTGATGATTTATCGCTATTAATTAGAACTTCTTGATCTTTTCGATGTGTTAGAATTGTGACTCATTTGTTGTAGTTTCACGCCCATACATTCCATATCCATGTTTGAACACATAAGTACTATGTTTGGATGTAACTCGCATTGTTAGTTTTTATGTGTTTTGGGTAAAAAGCTTACTATTTTAGCATTATTTTTCTATTGTCAACCCTTTTCTGGAAATTTTTTCACTGGGCAAAAATTTATGATATTTCTGGGCATCTGGGAAAGTTTGGCATGTCGTGAGAAGTCGTTCAAATGACATTTTCATATTGCGAGAAGACCTCGTTCGAGCGACATTACCATGTCGCGAGAAGCCTCGTTCGAGCGACGTCCTCATCTCGTTTGAGCGACATCCCTGGCTCGTTCGAACGACAGTCTGGGAATTTTTGCTTCCTTTTGTTTGCAGCACCCTGGTTATTGTGGTATATTTTTTGGTACTACTGTAAGCTTTCTGGACTGGTTGGTTGATATGCAGGTTATATTGTTTCAAAATTGATATTTTTCATATGATTCCGTTTATCTCACCTGATTAGTTTGCTATATTCTTTATGTGATTACTTTGTTTACTAGCTACTGATTTGTCATTACTTGATCATATTTAGTTGGTTATTTCATGATTTGCTAACAATTTTTATTTGGTATATCTTTATGCTAGATGCTTGTTGATTTGTTTATCTTTTCACCAGGTTGTCTATTCGAGATAAAAATGGGGAGAAGATGTATGTGATGTGGGGGGGGGGGGGGGGGGGGGGGATTTGTTGAGAATGTTTATTAAGATTTGATTTAAATGCTGTTTGATTACATATTTTACGAATTGGTATCACATTGTTGCTCAATTGTTTAACAAATGGTTTTTCAGAATGTATTTATATTGGTATATATTGTAAAATTGGTATCATTTGGATATATATATTAGTTTCATTTGTTCCTCCATACTTCACTGAGTATTTGTTTATATGTTTTATGTGTGTAGGTATGCTTAAGAGATTCAAGATTTCAAGTCTACATCACATTCAGACAGTTCATGCTTGCCCATGCTACATATACTAGTCCGTGTCCTATATTTTTTTTTATTTTGTGTTTATGGGATGGGATTTAGGTGTCATACGGCTTGCCGGACCGACTTAGGCATTTCACTGGTTTAGTTTTGTCCCAGAATAGTCAAAGGGGGAGATTTGTAAGGATATAAATTTCCAATTGAGTCCCTGCATTGTTTTGACTTAATTCCATGAACAAAACTATGTTTGTAATATGTCATAGGGAGATTTTATTTTGTCACGATCCCACTCGGTCTATGACGTATTGAAGAAATTGAAGACATTGCGGAAAAGCTTCAAAGAATTAATCATGTCGAAGTTTAATTAATCATGTCGAAGTTTAATTGGTGCATGTTTATTCGTCTTCAAGTTTATTGCATTCCAAGATCACACAGGTATGAATGCTTATTGTTAATGAGATTCAGAATTATTTTTATAAAAGATAAGGATGTAATTTTATAAGGAAAATGTTTTAAAATGTTTTTAAAAGTGTTTTAAATGTTTTACACTACGCTTTATTCTGATAAGCTCAAAAAAGAGTCTGACTTAATTGGATCTCTTTTGGAAGAAACGTTTTAAAGAAAAAGTCAAATTGAAACGCGCGTCGTTCGAACAACATCTCAGATCGTTCGAACGAGATGGCTATGTCGCGTGAATGACTGTCCAATCTCATTCGAGCGACATATTTTTCGAGGTGGTTAAGTTTTCCTATTTAAAGCGTGGTTTCGTCAGAATTAAAGAGAGGTGCAATCTGGAAAACATTTTTCAATCCAGTTCGAGTTTTACACATGTTTTTCTAAGGTTTAAAAGCTTAAACACATCCTTAGAGTTTGCAAAGATACGACTTATCATTACTATATGTTTATGTGATCTTGATGCACTAAGAAGGTTTGTTCTATACTTGAACATCTGGATTTTGTTATTAAGAAAAGATAAGGACTTCTCGTTCGATATCGTAGACGTATCAAAACCATTCGGTGAACACCGAGACATACGTGGACGCGTGTGTTGTGGACAGGTATCGTGGAAGAAGGACTTTCTGCGTGGGCACTGTGAGAGGAGTGGTTGAAGATTAGAAGAGCGTTAAGACCCATGGGGATCGAGTCGTTGAGTGAGTCTTTTATCTATTTGTTGTAATTCCATATTCATAGTGATTGTCTGGCTTGGTTCATCCGAGGTTTTTTCCCGTCTTGGGTTTTTCCTCATACATCCGACATTGTGATTATTCTCTACTTTACTTTGCTTGCTTTAATCACAAGATGCATGTTTAGGATTAATCAAGATAAAATTATTTTTTCACAACTTCGTTTGGTGCTAATTAAAAGTTGGATAATTTTTGGTGAAAATTGGTTTGATTTGAAACACACTTGTGTAGGGCCACTCTTTTCAACTGCCAACAGAAAGGCCTACTTGAATGAGGCACATGACTGTTCTTATATCTATAGAATCAATCTAAACGAAGATGATTGGCCCAAGAAAGTCAACAAAGACAAACTGGTAATTAAATTTTCCAAGAACGACCTCTCTAGGGTACTGTATCCCCATGATGATCCATTGGTTATCATGTTCTGAATCTAGGAAGTCGTCATCGCCAGGGTTTTGATTGATAATGGGAGTTCGACTGATATAATGTTTTACCCATTCTTTTAAATCTTAGGCTTGAAACTCATCCAACTAGAACCTTACCACATGCCACTAATAGGTTTATCCGATGAAAAAGTTTGCCCATTGGGCACAGTCAGGCTAAAACTGTTGTTCGACACCTCGAAAGTAAGATGTACAGAGAAAATACACTTTTTATGATGGATAAAAATGTTTAATATGCCTATAATGTGATCCTCGACATGGTAGGATTGAAGAAGTTTGACGTTATACCATCCACAATCCATCAATGCTTGAAGTTCCTAACTCCCTTTGTGGTTGGTGTTGTTAAAGACGACCAAATGGTATCCAGAAAGTCTTATTACTCCTTGGACGAGCAAGAAGACTTAGTTTATTTGAAGAAAAAGACCACCACTTATCAGGTAGATACCACTGAGACCAACAGTGATTCTGAAGTTGAAAATTTTGACCCTCGAGATAAGAAAGAGTTAGTTAAAGGGAAGATTATGGAAGCTACTAAAAGTATTATCCTGGACAACGACAAGTGTCTCAACACTGCATCCTTAAACAAGAATTAATTATTTATCTGAGGTAGGGAAGAAATGTATTTACTTCAAGGCATGAGGATATGCCTGGGATTGACACTAATTTCCTTTGTCATGAGCTCAACATCAATAAGGATACCAAGCCGATCAAGAAGAGGCACATGATTTTCAGTCCAGAGAAAAAGCAAGCTATTCAGGAAGAGGTGGAGAAACTTCAAAAATCCCAATTTATTGAAGATGTCAAATATCCAGCCTAGTTGGCCAACATTGTAATGGTCAAAAAGAAAAATGATAAGTGGAGGATGTGTGAGGATTTTACCGATCTAAATAAAGCCTATTTAAAAGACCACTTTCCGTTACCTAAAATTGATCAATTGGTGGATGCTAGATCAAGATCTTTGATCTTTATGAATGCTTATTCTGGGTATAACCAGATCAAGGTGAAACCAAAAGATAGGGAAAGCATAAGTTTCATAACCACCTGAGGAAACTTTTGCTACAATGTAATGCCCTTTGGGATAAAAATGCCGGAGCAATGTACGAGAGGTTAGTGAACATGGTATTTGAAGAGAAAATAATTAAGAATATGGAGGTTTATATGGATGATATGTTAACAAAAAGCAAGAAGGATTCATATCGTATTAGTGATCTCATTCAGACTTTTGACCAGCTAGAAAAGCATCAGATGAAGTTGAACCCGACCAAGTGTGTGTTTGGGGTGCAACAAGGAATGTTTATCGGCTTCATAATTAATCAAAGCGTAATTACATATAATACAATAAAGATAAAATCTTTGATAGAAATGTAATCGCTAACTTGCAAGAAAGATGTACAAAGGATCAATGGTAGAGTGGCAGCTTTAAACAAATTTGTTTCTCAAACAACGGATAGATGTTTGTCGTTCTTCAAGGGTTCGAGAAAGACTTTTGAGTGGAATACAGAATGTGAAGAAGTGTTACAAGAGTCAAATAAGTATCTGGGGTCACCACCTTTGCTATCCCGACTAGTTTTTAGAGAAAAAAATATACTTATACATGGTCATTTCTGAGTCTACAGTCAGCTTAGCCTTGGTTTTATTGGATAATAGGATCCAAAAACTAGTTTACTACACCAAGAAACCATTTAGAGGAGATGAGATCAGGTATCCACATTTGGAAAAGTTAGCTTTGGTGGTCATAGAAGTCTCCAGCCGTATGAAGCGCTATTTCTATGCACATACTATAATTGTGTATACTGACCTACCTCTTTGGCAAGAGCTCCACAAGCCTAAAAAGTCAAGAAGATTGATGTACTAGGCCGTAGAACTGGGGGAGTATTAGATTGTTTGTGAACTAAGGTCTTTATTAAAAGGCCAAGATTTAGCGAACAGAAGTTACAAATAGAACTTCGCTCAATGGACTAAAAAAGAGGCTTGATGCTGCTAAGGGTAATTGGACCAATGAATTGCATTCTGTTCTCTGGGCTTACAGGACAATGCCGAGAACAAAAACTAGAGAGACCCCATACATGCTTACATTTAGGACAGAAGCCATGGTGCCAGCCGAGATAGTCCTACCAACTCACAAGGTCCTGAATTTTGATTCTCCAATGTGTGACTTGATGTGATGATTGGACATAGATATGTTGGAAGAAGTTAGAGAAGATGCTGCTCTCAGAAATGTTGCATACCAACACAGGACATCTCGCTTCTATTAAAAAAGTGCCAAGCCGACCAACTTAAAAAAAGGTGACTATGTCCTTAAGAGGGTCATTCAGAAGAACAACAAGCTTGAGGCCAATAGGCATGGCCATATCGCATTTCTAAAGCATACGATCAAAAACCTATCGACTTGAGACCTTAGAAGGGGAAGAATTCAAAAACCCCTAGAACGTCGAGCACCTACGAAAGTATTATCAATGATTCAAGGTATTTCCAAAATTGTATTTTCTTTTGCTTTATCTTCAAGATTACTATTATTCAAGTTTCAATACAATTTTGATTTCAGTCCCTCCAAATGTTTTCAATTTTTTCGGAGTACGGCGAGATACATCCCGCAGATACAGCAAATAAAGATGTCGCTTGGACTTCATCACTATAAGGACATTTTTGTCCATTGTCAATATGTATGTCATACGTCGTTACACCGTTGAAGAAATTCAAGATCACATCTACATCAACGGATCCGAATTTCAAAGCGTCTTCAACATCATAACCTCTGCAAGAGTGAACTTGGTAAAGTTTTGTTTTTAAGTCCCCTAAAATTTCATACTTAGTATTGGGAAATTTTTATAAAATGTTTTTATAAAAATAAGAAGTAAATATTTTCAAGCAAAATGAGGATTTTAAAAGATTTTTATTTTCTGGCAAACCGGACCGGTTTGTCCCTTTTAAAAATGAACCGATCTGCCTCTATACCGAACCCATCCGTTGTGCATCAGAACCAATATACCCCGGATCGTAGGCAAACCGAAGAAGCCACTTTAAAAAATGAATAGATCCGAAGTCGGACCGATCCACCTCCATACCGGACCGATCCGCTCCTGATATTTTCGAACAGATGCGTGAGAATTGTTTCCACCAACTCATATTTCCTATAAATATACCTATTTCATTGGTGTATTTTTTTAAGTCTTTGAGAAAACGTTTCTAAGAGTTCAAACACAACAAGACTTCGATTTTTGATGTGCCAAACATCTTTTTGATTCACACACAAAAATCCCAATTACTTTTGTGAATCTTTTGGAACCCTAGAACACAAGCTTTGCTACTGTTCAACCTTTGTGGAGAGATCTTTGCAACAGAGGGTTGTGTGTCATTGCTGAGGGAGTCTCTACAAAATTTTATGAATGCGTGTCATTAAGGAGAGCTGTGGTTCTTCCTTTGTTGTTTGGGCTGCGAGTCCTTAGAGGGTCCTGCGTGTATTCTCTTGCTGAGTTCAAGGCTGCGTGTCTTTGTGGGTTGGCTGCACGTTGATCCATTGCAGATTTCTCTATGTAATTGTAAGTTGCGATTTATATATTCATAGTGAAATAAAGGTTTTACCCGAAAGGTTTTTTCCTGAAATTTGTGTCTCGGCATATTTTTGTGTCACATGCTTTATTTATTTATGGGTAGACACACGCACCTTAGATGCATGTTTAGGGACTCTAATTAAATAAGGGGTACTTGGAAATTTGCGAATTTAATTTAAATCAATTATCACACAGTCTCACTTTTCAAATTGGTATCACAGCAGGTTACGCTAATTTATCGCGTATTCCAATTTTTCGCAAAATCGTGTGATATTGATTTTTTTTTAAATCAGTTTTATGAAAAATCGCAATCTTTCCAATGGAACGTTTATTTAATAAGGTGCCTATTTTAAATGGAAATAATTATGCTTATTGAAAATCTCACATGAAATCTATTTTAAAAGCTATTGACGAGCGTGTTTGGTTGTTTTGTGAAAATGGGAGGACTCCTCCCACAATCACTGTTAATAACATCACCTCTTTAAAACACGTCAGCCTGGACCGAAGATGATTATAAAATGTCCAATTTTAATTCCCGTGGTCTGAGTACTATTTTTGGAGCTATCACTCCTGATGAGTTTCGTCGAATTATGACGTGCACCACGTCTAAAGAGGCATGGGATGTTTTGAAATTGACACATGAGGGTACGAACGTAGTTAAAGAATCTAAGTTACAAAATTTGGCCACCCAATTTGAGACTATCACCATGTCTGAGTCTTAATGATTTGATGATTTTTATGCACGTTTGTCAGACATTGTCAACACATGTTTTAATTTGGGCGAGGTGATTGATAACACGCGTGTCGTTAAAAAGATTTTGAGATCTCTCCCAAAATGCTTTATTCCTAAAGTCACTATTTTGAACTCTTTGGAAAATTTGAAATCACTTAAGTTGAAAGAACTTGTAGGAGATCTTCAAAACTATGAGATTGACATGTTTCTCAAAACCATTAAGGCTAAGGATAATGGCATTGCTTTAAAGACTCAGTGTAAGAAAAAGAAAGAAAAGGTTTGTGAGTCTGATTTCGAGGGAGATTTTGATTTTAATGATATGGCCTTGTTTGCAAAAAAATTTAAAAAATTTCTCAACATGAACAAAAATAATTCTTCCAATAAAAAGAATTTTTTTGAGAAAAAGAAAAAGAAAGGAAAGGCCAAGGAAAGTGAAGAGAGGGAAAAAGAAAATGACTCCGATGAGGAGTGTGAGGAAGATTTTGAGAACGTCACTTGTTTTGAATGTGGGGGTAAGGGGCATAAGTCGTTTGAGTGTCCTATATGGCTTAGAAAGAAAGGGAAGAAAGTAGACATGCCTGCCACACTTAGTGATAGTGAGAAAGAGGAGGGAGATGAGTCCAATAAAGGTTTATCACATGAGATGGTTGTCGCTTTTTCTAGTCGTGTGTGCACACCCACTTTGTCTCACGAGAGTGCACACGAGAGTGGTGATAGTGATTTGTGTTCATCTAGTGAGGAAGAAAGTGAGGAGGAGAGTGGAGATGAAAGTGAGCTCCAAAAAGCTTTTAGAAATTTGTACACTGATACCTTGAAAACAAAGAAGTATAATAGAGATTTAGGTCATCGGGTTTTAGATTTGGAGAGAGAGAAGGAGGTTTTAAGAAAGGAGAAGTGTGATTTGACCAACACGTTGTCTACTCTGACGACACGTGTATCCCAACTCGAGAGTGATCTCGAACGTGACAGGGAGGTTAAAGTCAATTTTGTGAATGCACCTAAGAAGGTTGAAAAGGTGGTTCATGAGGGTAAAGGTGAGAAGTTAGGAATAAGTCATGACGGTGCTTCTACTTCCCAATTAGCACCCGAGCCGGTTACCACTTTTGCGTTTGATTCACGTGAGTCTCACCCTCACCCACCTAGGCGTCCCATTCCTATTAGGAAAGTTCTTCCTAGAGTTTTTGAGAGAGGTGTTCCGAGGCCTATTTATGTTTGCTCTCATTGCAAAAGGAGAGGACACCTTAGAGAATTTTGCTTTAAGTTAGGTATGTGTCATGTTTTACTTCTACACGTGTTTCTGGCACACATGCACCCGCACATGATACTTTACATGCTCCCGAAGACTACATGAGAGAGTTTGCACATTTAGGTGAGCAAGTTAAGTTTTTAGTCAAAACTTCACAAGAATTTATGGAGGTTTTTCATAAGTTGTCACCACCTTTGGAAAACCCCTCCGCACCTCATGATTGAGGTTTGACTTGTTTACTAGTATAGGGTGATTTTAATGATGACATTGTTTCCCTATTGCTAATATGTATCATTTTTGTATGTTTTTTTTAGGAAATATTTTGAAAAATACATAAAGATTTTATTTTGATAAAATTTTGAGAAAATCCAAAAAGATTTTTGTATTTTTTTGCACCGTTTATGGATGGACACTTAGGATGACCGAGTCACAACATCATTCCATTATTTTTCATGTGACTATTTGATAGTGTTTTGAGACAATAGGTTAATTAATCCTTGTGATTTATAATGTTTGGTTAAGATGTAATTAAGTGTTACTTCCTACATGTTTGACTCATGATTTCCATTATTGCACATGTGCACGGATTTGTTTGATTATTGTGCTTGTCTTATCACATGTTGGTTGGGTGTTTTCACTTCAATCCTGTCTTTAAAATGAACCAAGCGCGATAAATTTTGATAAGGAAATTGTGCATATAAAAACCGTTTTGTGAGTTTGTGTGCTTTGTTTGAAAACGGGGAAGGGATACGAAAGGTTCATTTAGCCTTTGAGATTCTAAGCCACCGTTAAAAAGGACCTAAAAATGGAGGAATTGTATTATCTTTGGTTCAAAGAGGTTTAAAAGAGCCCGAAAAAATTTAAAGACAATAAAAAGGAATTCATGCCAATTATGGGCCATTTAGGTTTTTGCACCAATTCTCCAAAGTTTGAGAATTTAGATTACCTCAAATATATATGAGGGGGTTTGGATAGAGAATTGAAATGGGTTTGCACGTCCTTGAAAATGTTGAAAAAGTGCTAAATAGTTTTGGACGTTATTGGGGTGGAAATCATTTTGACATTGATTTGTTGATTTGTATAAGACGATGTCATCTAAATTTGACAAATTTTTACACCGAAGGATTCTTTTGATGTTCATTCGTTAGGGGGTACACTTATGCATCGTGCACATATGATTGATTCAGTTTATTTACGTATCGAATGTGTTCACACCCATTCATTCCATTTCCATGACTTGATTGTTTGAGTCTAAATCCATGGTGTGATTTTTGTAGCATATTTTTTTTCAAATGTATCTTATTTTTGTACGAAAAAATGAAAAATGAAAAAGAGTTTGTGAATTGTTTTTGCATCTCCTTGCAAGATGCACGTTTGCCATTTGATTGATGCCTTGTTTTGAATAACGTGACACCCTGATTTTTCTTATTTGATTCATTCTTCTCATTTGTCTATTTGGGGACATCATAAAAAGGGGGAGAAAGAATTATCATATTATGGGGGAGTTTGAATATTTTGGGGGAGTTTTTGAGATTTAACTTATGTTTTATCATAAATGGGTATCTATATTTATCTCATTTCAAACTCGATATGTCATGTGGTATCTGTTTTGTCTCATGTGTGTAGGTACGAAGATTGAAGACCAATATGTTGCACACCCTGATGAGAAAAGCTTTGATGATTGTTGAAGATTGAAGAACAAACGATAAAGATTTAAACATTTGTATCTTTCCATTTTTAGGGTTCATGGGAGGGTAGATTTGTATAGGTCATTAGTTGATAATTCGGATATTGATATTTTTTATGTATGTACCGGCATAGACATGGGGGGAGATTTGTAAGGACATTTTTGCCCATTGTCAATATGTTTGTCATACGCCGTTACACCGTTGAAGAAATTCAAAATCGCATCTACATCAACGGACCCGAATATCAAAGCGTCTTCAACATCATAACCTCTGCGAGAATGAACTTGGTAAAGTTTTGTTTTTAAGTCCCCTAAAATTTCATACTTAGTATTGGGAAATTTTTATAAAATGTTTTTATAAAAATAAGAAGTAAGTTTTTCAAGCAAAATGAGGCTTTTAAAAGATTTTTATTTTCTGGTAAAACGGACCGGTTCGCCCCTTTTAAAAACAAACCGATCCACCTCCGGACCGATCCGCCTCTATACCGAACCCATTCGCTGTGCATCAGAACTAGTATACCCCAGATCGCAGGCAAACCGAAGAAGCCACTTTCAAAAACGAACCGATCCGAAGTCGGACCGATCCGCCTCCACACCGGACCGATCCGCTTCTGATAATTTTGAATAGATGCGTGAGAATTGTTTCCACCAACTCATATTTCCTATAAATATACCTATTTCATTGGTGTATATTTTTAAGTCTTTGAGAAAACGTTTCTAAGAGTTCAAACACAACAAGACTTCGATTTTTGATGTGCCAAACATCTTTTTAATTCACACACAAAAATCTCAATTACTTTTGTGAATCTTTTGGAACCCCAGAACACAAGCTTTGCTACTGTTCAACCTTTGTGGAGAGATCTTTGCAACCGAGGGCTACGTGTCATTGCTGAGGGAGTCTCTACAAAGTTTTATGGATGCGTGTCATTAAGGAGAGATATGGTTTTCCTTTGTTGTTTGGGCTGCGAGTCCTTAGAGGGTGCTGCGTGTATTCTCTTGCTGAGTTCAAGGCTGCGTGTCTTTGTGGGTTGGCTGCACGTTGATCCATTGCAGATTTCTCTATGTAATTGTAAGTTGCGATTTATATATTCATAGTGAAATAAAGGTTTTACCCGAAAGATTTTTTTTTCCTGAAATCTGGTCTCAGCATATTTTTGTGTCACATGCTTTATTTATTTATGGGTTGACACACGCACCTTAGATGCATGTTTAGGGACTCTAATTAAATAAGGGGTACTTGAAAACTTGCGAATTTAATTTAAATCAATTATCACACAGTCGTGTTTTTCAATCTCTTGTCGATCAATAACATATACATACATAATTAGGTTGAACTTATCTTCCCGTTGACAGAACATACTTAATCAGGTTGAATTTATTAAATTCCAGATGCACCAACAACTTAAGGCACAATTGTTTCTCCCCCAAGATTAAACTTCATGTATGACTTCGTATGTACAAGTCACAAACAAGAACTAGCTATTACTTTGTTCATGACTTTGTATTAACAAGTTATAAACAATAAGTATTATGTGATCAATTCAAGTACAAGAATATAATCCGAATAGACTTGGTCGACAAGAACATTTTACTTCATGTAAGACTTCTTCTTTGTCAAGTTGAAGAGTGCCCAATACATGTGTTTTAAACAAAACCAATTTTTCTTCAAAAAAGATCCAACTTTTAAATGTGCACCAAACCAAGTTGTGAAAAACTCAAATCTTACTTTAAACCAATTTTATCTTGATTAATCCTAAACATGCATCTAGTGATTAAAGAAAGTGAAGTAAAGTAAAGTAAAGTAAAGTAAAGAATACTCACAACGCCGGATGTACGAGGAAAAAACACAAAACGGGAAAGAAACCTCGGACGACCCAATACAAACAATCACTATGAACAATGGTTTTACAAAGAAAGATTAACCTTACACAAAGACTCGATCCCCATGGGTCTTGACGCTCCTTCTGATCTTCAACCGTTCTTTAATAGTGCCCATGCAGAAATTCCATCTTCCACGATACCCGTCCACAACACACGCCTCCACGTATGTCTCGGTGTCCACCGAATGGCTTTGATTCGTCTACGATGTCGAACACGATGTCCGTCGCTTCTTCACCGCAAAACCCTTTGATGTTCAATGTGTAGAATAACCAACTTTGATGCAACAAGATCACTTAAACATATAATAATGATAACTCGAATCTTTGCAAACTCTAAGGATGTTTTTAAGACTTTTAAACCTTAGAAAACATGTGCAAAACAAGTTTCTGGTTTGTTTTCCAGAATGCACACTTACAAAACTATGATGAAAAAACTATTTAAATAGGATTTAAATGCCGCCTCAAAAAATGTGTCGTTCGAACGACTTGAGGAACTCGTTCGAGCAACATCCTATCTCGTTCGAACGAGATTGGATGTCGTTTGAACGACAGCACAAAAGTTTGACTTTTTGTTTAAAACGTCTCTTCCAAAGAGAGATCCAAAAATGTCAAACTCTTTTATGAGCTTATCATCATAAAACATAGTGCAAACCTTTAAAACATTTAAAAAACATTTTTCTTTATAAAAATTGCATCCTTATCTTTTATAAAATAATTTCGAGCATTATTAATTATACGCATTCATACCTGAGTGATCTCAGAATGAAATTAGTTTTGAAGATGATTAAACTTGCACCAAATAAACTTCGGCATGATTTAATTCCTTGAAACTTTGTCGCAGCGCCTTTAATTTCTTCGATATGTCATAGACCAAGTGGGATCATGACAAAATAAAATTCTCCCTATGACGTATTACAAACACAGTTTTGTTCACGGAATTAAGTCAAAATAATACAGGAACTCAATTGGAAATTTATGTCCTTACAAATCTACCCCTTTGACTATTCCGGGACAAAACTAAACCAGTAAAATACTTAACCGGGTCGTCAAGCCATATGACGCATAAATCCCATCCCATAAACCCAAAATCAAAAATACAGGACACGGACTAGAATATGTAGCACCGACAAGCATGAACTGTCTGAATGTGATGTAGACTTGAAATCTCAAATCGCTAAAAGCATACCTACACACATGAAACTGACAAACAGATACCCAGTGAAGTATGAAGGAACAAATGATACCAATTTATATTTCTAATCAAATCATTTGAAACATGTGAGCAATTATTTGATACCAATTTGAAACAAATATAATCAAACAATCAGTAAATCCAGATATCAATAAAAGCGCTCAACAAATCTCCCACTACATCACATACATATCTCCCCCTTTTTGTCTCGAATAGACAATCCGGTGAAAAGATAAACCAATTTGAAATATCTAGCATGAGAATATGAAACCATATTGAATCAAGTTGATACCAATTTGAGAAATGAAAAACGCTAGATAACTATGAAACAACTAGCTAAATAATATCATGTAATGACAAATCAGTAGCTAGTAAACCATCACACAAAGAATATCACAAATTTAAACAGGTGTGATATACAGACTATATGAAAAATACCAATTTTGAAATAAGAGAACCTGCATATAAACCAAAGAGTCCGGAAATGCTTCCCACAATACCAAAAATATATCAAATTAAAACAGTCTGCAAACCAATCAGAAGACATTTTTTCAGCCTGTCGTTCGAACGAGCCAGGGACATCGCTCAAAATAGATGAGGATATCGCTTGAACGAAGTACATATGTCGTTCGCGCGAGATGAGTTATCGTTTGAACGACTTTGCGCGA
This sequence comes from Sambucus nigra, assembly GCA_949130495.1. Lineage (NCBI taxonomy): Eukaryota > Viridiplantae > Streptophyta > Magnoliopsida > Dipsacales > Adoxaceae > Sambucus > Sambucus nigra. The sequence goes on from OX422222.1 coordinate 239,308,106, forward strand.
CCTGCCAAAATTTCCCGAAATCCCAGAAATAATATAAAGTATTGCCCAGTGAAAAAATTTCCACAAAACAATTCCGGGAAGGGCCTGACTGATGCAAAGCAGTGCTAAAACAGTAGGCTTTTCTCACAAAATGCAAAAACTCATAAAAACTAAAAATGCGAGTTACATGCAAACATAGTACCGATGTGCTCAAACATGGACATGGAATTAATGGGCGTGAATCTAAAACAAATGAGTCACAATTCCAACACATCTAAAAGATCAAGAAGCTCTAATTGATAGCGATTAATCATCAAACTTTATCATAGCCATATGACAATTAAAGAGTGATCTTAATGAACTAAACATACTACATACACACAAATCCAGAATTTTGATGATTCTACAAACAATAACATCAAATTGCAATGTTTCAACATTAAGATTGGTTGTGCAAACCCATTTAAATTTTTAATCCATCCAAACTCCCTCAATAATATCATATTTTGTTTGGAAGAACTAAACAAATTTGGCCCTTTTCTTAGCATATTGCATTTTCTTTTGGGGGCTCTTTTAAACGGTGGCTTTCACAACGAGTTAATTTTGAACTCTCGTAGACCTTTCTTGTGAATCACTCATCATTTTCTCAATTACATCAATTCAAATCCTCATGGTAAACGGTTGTTACATGCACACTTCTCCTTAAGTTTACTGACGCATAGATGACAAGATTGAGATAAGAATGCCTTCACCAAATTCAAATATGCAAGATAAGTCAAACATCAATATAAACTTGTGCATGTGTGCAATGTTGGCATATATACAAAGTCGAATCAAAATACATATCAACTTCGAAACAACCCCATATAAACAATGGTTAAGATCATTCTAAACATCGATAATAATGACCAAATATCCTAGCCACATGGATAATGAAACGATGGGGGGTCCAAGCACACCAATATGCCACATCAAACAAGTAAACTCAAAAAACAAAAACTGAAAATATTTTTGTCTTTTCAAACATATTTTGACTCAAAGAAAAGCAAAATCTTTTTGGATTTTTAAAAGTTTTCTCAAAAATAAAATCTTTTTGAATTTTTTCAAATAGGACTCAAATAAATGAAAACTATAACACAAAATGATACACATGTCACTATACTAGAAATGAATATATCATGAAGCAAACTAGCATATGACAAAACATGCAAGCTAGTAACCATAAGAAATAGCAAGAGATGAATCATGTGCATGCATGTGAGAATCAACCAATAAATCATTTAACATCTCCAAAAAGGATTTCCTAACCCAAAAAGGTGTATACCTAACAAACGGGTTTTGGGAAACAATGGGACACTACATTTAATCTTCCTAGCGTCTTTTCTAAGATCAAAATAAAAACTCCTAAGGTGACCTTTCCTACCACAATGCGAGCATGTGAAAACACGACGAGGAAAGGGACATTTAGGTTGATCTTTTCTAATACCCTCTGATGTGGTTGACGATCTAAAACAAACTACGGTTTTGGTTTTACAATCGAACCACTAGAACAAGATAAGCCGCTATCATCACTACTCGAGTCATTTAAATCATTTTTTAACTTCAAAACTTTCGACTCAAGCAAACGATTAGACTCCTCAAAAATTCGGGACTCCTTATTTAAATTTTTAATTAACCCTAGAAGGTTATCTCGATCCCCCTCAATGTGAGAAAACTTATCCCTAAGAGCCTTTTCTCGTGGCACAAAATTGTTAATCGAATTATTTTGCTCAATGGAACAAACATTAGAATTTTTTAAATCCTCTAACTCTTTTTCTAAAACGAGGACTCTATCATCACTCTCCTTTTTGCCCAATTTTATCATATTAAAATCTTTAAACAAGGAGCTAAAATGATCACGACAAATATCTCTTTGAATTTAAAACGTTTGCAAATAATAAATCTTATTTTTAAAATCAGAATTTTCCTTTTCCAAAACTTCAATGAGTTTTGCAAACTTTAAATTCAAACGATGTAAATCGTCAAATCTTAGAGAATCCATCGAGAGAAAACAAACACAGTAGAGATAAATAAACACGGGATCACAAAACAAATATGTTTTCTAGCTCTGATACCAATTTGAAGAGTGCCCAATGTATGTGTTTTAAACAAAACCATTTTTTCTTCGAAAAAGATCCAACTTTTAAATGCGCACCAAACCAAGTTGTGACAAACTCAATTCTTACTTTAAACCAACTTTATCTTAATTAATCCTAAACATGCATCTTGTGATTAAAGAAATAAATGTAAAGTAAAGAATACTCACAACGCCGGATGTATGAGGAAAAAACCCAAAACGGGAAAATAACCTCGGACGGCCTAAGCCAGACAATCACTATGAACAATGGTTTTACAAAGATAGATTAGCCTTACACAAAGATTCGATCCCCATGGATCTTGATGCTCCTTCTGATCTTCAACCGTTCTTCAATATTTCCCACACAAAAATTCCATCTTCCACGATACCTATCCATAACACACGCATCCACGTATGTCTCGGTGTCCACCGAATGGCTTTGATTCATCTACGATGTCGAACACGATGTCCGTCGCTTCTTCACCACAAAACCCTTTGATGTTCAATGTGTAGAGCAACCAACCTTGGTGCAGAAAGATCACTTAAACATATAAGAATGATAACTCGGATCTTTGCAAACTCGAAGGATGTGTTTAAGACTTTTAAACCTTAGAAAACATGTGAAAAACAAGCTTCTGGTTGAATACTGTTTTCCAGAATGCACCCTTACGAAACTATGATGAAAACACTATTTAAATAGGATTTAAACACCGCCTCAAAAAATGTGTCGTTCGAACGACTTGAGGAACTCGTTCGAGCGACATCCTATCTCGTTCGAACGAGATTGGATGTCGTTTGAATGACAACTCGAAAGTTTTACTTTTTGACTTTTTGTTTAAAACGTCTCTTCCAAAGTGAGATCCAAAAATGTCAAACTCTTTTACGAGCTTATCATCATAAACATAGTGTAAACCTTTAAAACACTTTTAAAACATTTTTCTTTATAAAAATTACATCCTTATCTTTTATAAAATAATTTCGAGCACCATTAATTATACGCATTCATACCTGCGTGATCTCAGAATGAAATTAGTTTTGAAGACGATTAAACTTGCACCAATTAAACTTCGACATGATTTAATTCTTTGAAGCTTTTCCGCAGCACCTTCCATTTCTTCAATACGTCATAGACCAAGTGGGATCGTGACAAAATAAAATTCTCCCTATGACATATTACAAACACAGTTTTGTTCACAGAATTAAGTGAAAACAATACAGGGACTCAATTAGAAATTTATGTCCTTACACAAGTCAAGAACAAAAAGTCTGTAAAACTTTGTATAAAACAAAAATAGTTACAAACAAGTTTTTCTCGACTAAGTTAAATGTAGGAAGACATGCCAACATTCCTAACTATTGGAATACACACATATATTCCTAATACACTTGGTCACCACTGATAACTAATGCTAAACTTGAATCAATAAGTTCACCTAAGTGCATTAGTATAATCTATGGAACTACAATCATAAGTTGACTGATTGATTAAATAATCAAGAGTTGACAAACACAAAAAATGAATTTTTATTCAATATATTAATTGTAGTAGATTTAAATAAATAACAAAATATAGAAGATCTGTTTAATAGGACATATTCCTTGAGCCTTAGAACTTGGTTGAGTAGGCTTCACTTTCTCCATTCCAACAGGAGGATCATCCAAAGTATAAGGATAATTAATAAAGTTAAAAGCTATTAGCCTATGATTGTTGCTCTGCGCATTGATCAGACAAGGAGGACGAACTATCTTGTGAACATCATGCAAACCATAATCTCCCAAATATTTAGTCAACAAGAACTGAGGAATAGCATCAGTAGGGATCTATGATATGTCCAACTTAAAAGGATGATTGTCACAATCTATAAGACCAGGCTCATTGCAGTACCATAGTTCGCTGTTAATATCATGCTTCAACAGAGTCAAGCAGTTGGTCCACCCCCACTTATAGCCTTTATGGTGGCTTTGTGCAAGGTGATCATCAACATGTCCAAGATCTTCATTATAGCATTCCATCTACACCTCTCTAGGTTGTTTGTGAAATTGAAAGGTTAACCTTTCAACTTGATATTGAAGTTTCTTCAAAACATCATTCTTCACCTTCAACTACACAGATTTGTCGGCACTGGCCTTGTCCTATGCTTATAGTCTTGTAGACAAATCAGTAATAACTTGAATCTTAGATTTTAGCTGGGAAGCTTAGTCAACTAATGTTTTCTTAGTCTTGGCCTTATCAACAATTGGTCAGCTCATCCTTTGTTGTCAGGAAGTTTGTCTAGGCTAGAATTTCTTCAGAGCTTCAAGTTCCTCTACAATCGTGGCATTATCAGTCTCCAAGAAAGATGTCCCTTTATCGATACCACTAGCAGAAGACTATTTCAAAGTATTTAACTCATTTTTGAGTTTGTTATTTTCCTCCTCAAGTAATTTGGAAATTTCCCTGGCTTCATCTATTTCTCGATTCATCTGGAATTATTTTCTTCTATACATAGAAGCATATTGTTCCAACTTCTTCTCAAAGCCCCAGCCTTTACTCAAAGATTTATATTTAGCTTCATAGTCAACATGAAGTGAAGCCAAATTATATTTATTATCTTACTACATATCTTCAATCATTTCATAATAAGCTGCATTATTTGTTACAACCTTTTCTAATAAATAGTGAGGATGAATGTATGACTCTTTCACTTGAGTGGATGCTTTTGTTCCAAGCAAGCTGACTAAGTCTTCTTCAGTTAAAGGAACATGGCTAGCTTTCAAAAGGCTTATACTGTGCTTGAGTAGTTCAGATTCAATCGAAACTATTGCCTCCTTCCTAGTATCAAATTAAAAATCACAAGTGTAAGATAACATGTATAATTACTGAATAATCATGACACAATTCATTCAACCAAGGAAGAAAAGCAAAAAAATATGATAAGCACAACACATATAACATGAAATATGAAATGATTTTATTGATAATTAAGCATATGTTATAACTTGTTAAAACTATTAGTCCTATTACAAAGCATAGAAACATAAAAAGAAAAGAACAAGGAGTTAAACATTCTCCTTGTCCTGGACATTACTTCTAGAAAGCTAATTGGTAAAAGTGACAGCTTCATCAATGGTCTGTAAAGAAGACCCAATAGGTTGAAGGGAAGATTCCCTAGATCCCTCCTCCTCATCAAATTCTTCCTTCAAGTTGGGAGGATAGCCTATATCATGCCTCATAAATAATTTAGACTATGCTGGGGTGACAACCTACTTAAAGGCCTCCGACTAGACATCCTTAAAAGGCTTCTTCCTGACGAACTCAATATGAGCAGAGGCTGCCAAAAAAAATTTGTCCCAACCTATGTTAAAGAATTCCTCATTAAGCTTCTTATTTTTGGCCTTCTCTGCGACCAACTCAGAGGACAGATCAACAACTTTCTCCTCGGTAGACTTCAGTTGATCTTGATTTTTTGCCAATTTTTCCTCGTCTAGCTTGGTCTTATTCTCAGCAGAAGATAAATTGGCTTGGGCAATAGCCAACTTTCCTTCAACAACTATCAAATTGGTCTCCAAAGAGACCAACTTTCCCTCAGCAAGAGTGGCCCTATTAATAACCTTCTGCATCTCATCATCCAAGCCTTCTTCTTGGACTCTAACAATTGCCTTGAAGCCTTAACATACTTCCTCATACCCTAAAGGGCCTCTTCAACTTTTCCACCAAAATATTAAACCTGCTCGTCCTTCTCAAGCATTTAATTAAAGTTTGGTAAAAACTGCACAAAGAACAACATCAGATTATAAGGAGCATCAAGAGAAAAAAAACATCAAGAGGAAATTAATAAAGAATAAAGGATTACCATTTCTAAACTTTAGCAAGCATTTTCTGCCAATTTCAGTATCAACTGAGGGGCAAGATCTGCTCTGTCTGCAGAGCGAGTACAAGTCTTGATTAAGTTTCTGGCAATACTAGGATGAATAGTGATGGAAGATTACTCAATAACAGTCAGGTGCTCTTGAAGTTTCTTGACCAACTCCTAGTCGACTAAGATTTTTTCAACTTGCTTCTCAGGAAAGCCTTTATCCAACCTCTTAAAGTGAGGAGAAACAATATTTACTACCTCAGGAGTAATGACTTGAGAAACCTTCTCCTTCCCAGAAGCCTTGGATACTTTTTTTGGCATCTTGGCATTCCCATTAACTTTCTTGGCAAGTGGAGACAAGGCTCCAGTAATTAAATCAGGTATCTTCCTCTTTCCCATAGTAGCAAGTGGAGAGGCCAGAATTATTGAAATGCCCAAGGATTTCAAAGGAAGAATTCCCCATATCCTTCTCTGCACCAATAAATTCTTTAATAGAGAACGTAGGGATTGGTTCTTCATCAAGATCGATGGGGTCAGCAAGTGTTAAAGTGGTGGGCCGAGCAACAAATGAAGTTATAGAGATCCTATACTGTAGTAAATAAGAGGAAACTCTAGGATGTTCCTCACCAATCCTCTGGTGAATGTTCGAAAGGAATTTCATCTCTCGAATGTTCACGTCCTCTTCCTTTGGAAACTTCTTTTTTGCTTTCAACTAGACAAGCCATAATTATTACACGACAATATCAAGTCAATGTATCATCAAACAGTTAATGCGTAAAAAATAGAGTAATTTAACAACCTATGCCATGACCCACCTGGGGGAACTTGGGCCCATCATACACTTCTCCTATTTGTAAAGGATCGTGTTTCCCATTTTTAGCAATAACTCGATAATAAAAATAATGCTCATTAGAGTTTTGCAAATTTACACCTAAGGCCCTATTGAAGATTCTATTCTTCAAATAGTAGGTATTGTCATTGGTAACCCATTTGTAACAGAACATCAGCTTAAGGATGCCTATGTGTGTTCCATGTATTTGATTTAGCCTACGAATACCATTTACTACCCCTCAAAGTATTGGCAAAATTTTAAACAAAACCTATTGGGGGAAGTGTGAAACCACACTAGGCAATGAAGAGAGAGGGAATCCAGTAACCCTCAAGCAGTGATAATACATCTACAAGTGGTATGGGCATCTCTAAATGAACCCAATTAGGAATATTCTTTTCCCGCCTAAATTCTGATAAGGAATCCCCATGTATGATATAAACCATGGAGATAATAAAAGAAAGAAAGAAAGCGAAATGAAAGGGGATAAGGAATCTTATAGAAAAATTAAGCCTGGAGATAAGGCATAATGTAAAGAAAAGTTTAGAAATAGAGAACTTGGAGAAGAAGTAAAGTTCAAAAGCTTGGAAAAGGTTTGGTGAAGAAATTCCAGCTAAATCTCGCCTTTTATAGCTTACCTAGGAAATCATGCAAGAAATGATTACTTTGTACCGATGATTGACATTCTGACGTCTTCACAGTACGAAAGGTGCAAAAATACCAACACAACCTTTGGCGTTTCACTAATTTTCAAATTATTTACAAAAATTTCATTGTGAAATCAAAACATGGAAAATTTTCACAAGTCCCATACGTCGGCAGAAGCCAATCGACTATGAATAAAATATACTCCATCTTACAACAAAAGCATCAACAATGAATTATTGAGGGATTATGTTGATATAAAAAGTTATCCACCCACGTGGACCAATCAATAGTGTACAAGCGTCTCTAATATTTGCTCGACAGGCATGCAACCAATGTGAAGAATGGAAACCATCAATATAAATGAAAAGGCACCACACGGGAAATACAACCAAAAGTCCTATCTGTAACACGCCGCCTAATTAAATATCGGGTGATCAATCCTTTATTCAATTATGACCAAGGTGAACGGTTGGTTCATTCTTAGCATTACTGTCAAAAAATAAACTTTCCAATTTAAACACCCTAAATAATTAAGCTAAGTGTCAAAATCATTTAAAACATTATTTCCATTTCATTAAAAACAATTATAAAACCTTTAATAATTAACAGTTTAATAATCACAAAATTATAAAGACTGAAAATGTACACCCAATAATTTAACCATTCAGCCAACTAATACCAACTTAAAACCATAAAAGAAAACCATCCTGACAATACTTAAATCCCAACGAGTAAAATACTAAAGATAAATGAACATCATTTCATACAAACCCATCTGAACAAGGAACGGGCGACACATTCCCAACTAATTAAAACTGAACTAAGAATGGAATCAATAAGGAGATCGTCTAAGCAAATGGCCTGCAACTCCCACATAAGCTGTAGCACTTCCACTCCAAAGCACCTAAGCATGACGCCCCTGTGGCTGGGCACCTGTAATATATACATATATATACAAGAAAGAAGAGATAACAGGAAACGGGTCTGAGCCCAATTGTAAAACAGTTTAAAATTTTGTTTAGGAAGTATTTAAAATGCTTACAGGCTAATGTAACAACCATCTTAGTATGCGACACTCTCTTGAGAATTCTCACCTCTCATCTAGTATGCACGCCTACCATACTATTAACCTCAAAAGTTTATTTTAACTTAACTTTCTCATAAGGTTTCATCCCGAGAAATACTATGGCCAAGATAATCAATTTATGAAAATTAAGCTCTCTCATATCTCATGTTAATTAACATAAGTCAGTGATGTTACAAAATTCCCAAAACACTTATAATGGAGTTGGAGTATTCATTCATTTCTTAACTACTCTTATGCACAGTAAAAAGTTCCCATACTTAAGTATATATATATTAATCACTCGTATAATATATATATACTATCGTCACCCCACATAAAATCTATGGTGCTGGCATACTCTGCTATCAAGTCCCCATATCACTCGTACTAAGGGAAATACTAGTTCGGAATCACTCTCGAACTATATTAACATAAAACACATACAAATGGAGGAGAAGCATAGTTCCAAGTCACTAAGAGGTCAGCACATACCCTCACGTCTCTTAGGACCGTCTGACTATCAATTAGATAGCCTGTACTAAGGAATCCTATGTTCTAGGGTACAAGTCAATATCCCCCATAAAGGTCCCATCGAGATAAGACTGTCCCCGTGCGGCAACCTCCGTGAAAGCAAGTAGCGCGGGTATGATTATACACAAGTATAATATAAATATGTACACACATGCATTCAGTTATATGTATCAATATTCTCATTTTTCCCAATTAGGTTTGCACGTGACCTGAAGATAACAAGTATTAACCTTACACTGTACAACTTTTACCCAATTACCCCACATGAGGGATTTATTGCTTTTGCTTTTAATTAATCGTTGCATATTTCCTTCTCATCTCTCGAAGTACTCTTTCTTACTAAATGTAATCTCAGTAGGTATACCCTCTCTAACCTTCTGGTCTAAGTCTTTCACGAATCTTTAAATTCTTTAGCGGACGTACGCATAATTTCTAATGTGTGACGAAACTCCCCATTAATCCCCAATTTCATCCCATATTAAATCTCACTTAACGGAGTTTACGTAGACCCTACTAGTCCTCTTCGTAACCCATTTTGCTCCATAAATAATAATCAAGGGGTCCTAACGAATTTTTACCGTATTAAACAAAAAGCGGAAAAGTATACAGTTTTCCAGAAGGGATCGATCGATCCAGGAAAAAGGGATTGATCGATCGACCATCAATCGATCGATGTTCTTGGGTCGATCGATCGATCAAGCAGTTCTTACCCAGAAACTGCAAATTAAACCTACGGATTTCATCTTCCAAATTTCTCCAAAACATCGTTATCAATTCCCAAACTCCAAAATAACATTTCTACTAGTTCTCTATACATATATGCCCGATTCCCTATGTGAAACATGTACAAATTCATCAACGAGATTGTATTAAATGGGCAATTTGTCTTAATTATCAAGAACCCTAATTTTACACTAAACATCCATTGTTCTAAATTCTTTTTCCAGATTTCTCATTTTAAATCACTCCAATTTCGTGGGTAATCCTCTACATGTGATTGAGATTTCTGGAATATATTTATTTCCTCTAAAACATGTGATTTGATTTTCTAAATCCTTAAATTTTTCCATGAGACATAGGTTTATCAATCCTAATCTAACATGAGTGAAACATTAACTACAAGAAATGTAAGATAGATACTTGCCTGGGAATTTAAGGTTCTGATTCGACGACTCTGATTGGTATAGCAATAATCCTCTTTTTTCGATCTACGCTTTGGTGGTGGTGGGGTTGCAAGATTGGTGGTTCTTGGCCTTGAACACTCTAAAGGCTTTTCCCTTCATCTTCCTATGGAATTTTTCTCTTTTGGTTCTAAGAACCCTAACTTACCTGGCACTCCATATGATATAACCTTAACGATTTTTTTCATTATTAAAGGCCAATAATAGAAAATTACCAAAATGCCCTCCTGGGTTACCGGTTAGGCCTAAAAACGTCCTGAGTCCCAAACTAAAGCCCTGGGTACACTTTTCTGACTATCTTGACCCTTCCGGACATGTTGGCGCACTCATACGAGTGACTAATGATTTTTCACTTATAATAATAATAATTTAGTCCTAACACGACACGGGCGTGTCTCGACTTAATTTCCGTAATTGTCATTTTATTCACTCGTGACAATTTGTTTTATAAAAACAATTCTACATATTACTTTACTCAATAAGTACTATTTAACAAATCAACAAATTTCAATAATTACTAACTCTCGTCATGCTAGTAAATATTTAAAACAACTTTCTGAATTAAAATTAAATTAATTTATCTCAATTAAGTTTAATAAATCCCTAAATTTAAAAGCCATAAAAATACGGGGTATTACATACTTTCCCCCTAATAATTGAATTTCGTCCTGAAATTCGAAAAATAAGCCCTACCTGGTCAAATAATTTTGGATACCATAACAGTACGCAAACTATCTACATAGTAGGGAGCTCAATCACTATATCCCCTGTCTCTCCGCAAGCTTGTTTAACACTCTTATTAACGACACTTCATATTGAGCTCCTATCCGATAGCATTCGCATAAGACACGCATATACACTATTAATTCCAATTATTTCAATATCATTGGGAGGCTGTACCTCACTACATGACAACTACTCGGATTTATCTAACCATAAAAACTCCCATTGTGAGAAAAAACCATACGAACATCTGGCCACTCTTGTTCGCCTAAACAGTCATGGATTTCCACCATAGTCATCGGATTATTCTCGACCGATCCAAAATTTTGATTATCCGCTAACTTCTAAATATACAGAAGGAGAATAGTTATGGTTCTTCCACACCTAAATCGCAATAAGCACCTCGTTCACGACAAACAGGTACCAGTGCTTCCATGGAACTCTGCCATACTATACTTCACTTGCTAGTTATATCTGTTATGGAAACAAAATGATCACCAAGATTCTAAAATTACCTTCACGCGGCTCCACTAATCATTAATCACCGTGCGCCTACTCCTCGGCTATGGATGACACCTCCTGCTCAAAACGAAACGTTACCTCCGCTGTTTACTGAAATCCCATTTTGAAGGTGGGATTCACAAATCTCATCCCAATTTAGAAAATAATACCGTCTAGGACCACGTACCGACACGATCCCTTACTTTCAAAGGGAGACTGGGGCACACTAGTTAATATTGTGAATTACCCCAAAGGAATATCAATCACTTCCTTCTTGGGCGACTTGCTCCACATGTTCGGATGAAACCTTGATCTTACCTTGAAGATGGAAACCCAGCCAAGGAACTTTACCGACTTTACTGCCCTCTTCCGTTACAGGAATTGTTGATAATCACAAAATTCTCTAGTTGATCCTCTTATTCCAACTGATCTCTATCTATGAGTGGTGCATGGAGAGACTACTCACTATGTCCCGCTCAACATCAACTTCCACTTGAAATGTATCACATTAAGGGACACGTAATATTCCCCTTCTTTCCTTAGCGTATACCGAAAGTTCTGACCCATACACTTTTCTCCACGATGTGCACTTTTTGACCTTTTATACTGTACTAACATCATCGTTCTTTGTATGCACAACTTGCTTTCAACATTTTACTAATTACAACTCCTCTCCGAGTGTTTTCTATAATAATTAAATTCTACCCTTCTCAAGGAATACCCCTTTTTAAATGGCATCCCATAGCCTTCCAACCAAGTTCGGGTGTGCTACTCTGATCGCACTCATATATATGGATTTATCGTCTTTCACACGACGCTTAATATATTCTACCATTTCCAATTCTTTATTCTAGTCCCACAAACATATATTCCACATGTCCATTCCCATGTACCTTCCACTCTTACTATTCTAACATCAGCTTACTAGGATGTCAACATTTTGTAACACCCCGACCGCCCGAGGAGAGCAAACGACGCTCTACTCATCGGTAAAACTACATAAATCCATAGTATCACATGGTATAAAGCATCTAAATCCCACAACAACAAAAGAGAAACAACAAATCTCAATCTCTTCATATAAGTAAAACAATTCTTACGAATAAATACAATAACTGAAGTAGTTCACCAATGCTCTATACATCAAAATAAATACAAGCCTTCTCTCTTGTTATGAAAAATTCTTCCCACATAATCCATGCTAAAAAAATCATCCAAGTTCTTTATTTCCCTTGTGCTCAGAATGCGGTTACAACACTCGAGTATTCCCAATCACCCTAGAAATTGAAATTTTAAATTATCCTTATCATCGTTCCACCCGTCAACTCGTGGTGATAAAATAAAACTTTCAATGCTTTCTTACCACACAACCGGCTCCACTGGCCTTGATTCATAATTCAACTTCTTGTTTACAGATATAATTATCTACTCCTACTATGACCGATGTACCAAATTTATAGGCTAATGACCAAACATCTTCCTACTTCCAAACTTACGCTAAGTTTCATGCGTGGGATGTCTCGCAAAGCGAAATACAAATAAGGAACCCCCCGATATAGTACTACATAACATTATCGGTTATCAAAATCTATTAGGCCCTCCATCCATAACATGTACCCCTTTATTCCATCTTTTGAGAGAAAAGTTTCATCACCTCTCGTAATTACACCTACACAAAGAAAATTTCTCCAATCCACTATCATCCAGTATTGGTGGTAATCACTATTCACAAACCTGGTACACATACAATCAGGACTCTCAAAATCCTGATCCCAAACATATGAGTCTAGCTCTTAACTATCACATCTCTAAAGGGTAGATATATTAGTGCTCTCTACCTATCACCAAGTCCTAAGCTCTCCACATAATAATGAGTCAAATCTTTTCGCCCAACAGTAAACCCAATATATACTGAATCATAACAACAAAGTCCCTACACACACCAGAATCGAATATCTCAAGCCCACTATCCCCTCTGAAGTCTCTAAAATAGCTAATATAAGTGTGAGTCCGACCCTCTCGCAGGTGAGGCCTTGCCAGAACAAAACATACTGCACTAAGGCAACCAGTCCGATAACCTTGCAATTACTACCTACTATCGTACTAACCATTACTATAAATTTATAACCAAGATAATATCATACTCGTATATCACACTACTAAAATGAGTAACCTCAATAAAGTATATATAACACTATTAATACACACATTCATCCTCCTCGGATAGCACTAAAGATAATCCCGCTACACTAGGGAAAATATTCACATAATAATAATGTTTATAGTTATACGCGTTAAACTTGTCTCACATGCTAATCTAGCAATGAACAAAATATATTGACTAGCTCGTGTCACATAAAACACGCCTCATGCTCCGAGGATAAAACTCATACTTCTACCTTGCCAAGCGCCTTGACTGTACAAATAGTGTCTGGACGTAACACGCCTATCCAAACCAGAACAACATTACTTTAATCGTTCTCCTTTACTAGGCACCATACTCTTGTACCCTATAATCGCTTCAGGAAAAATTTAGCGCGTGTGATTTCACTCTCCACAAAATACCTCAACACATAATCCACTTATCACCTGTCATACTAACCGTGTTAGGATTATCATTCTCTCGGACTTTGGTAAACTCGATTTCTGATGGCTACCCCTGTTATTCCCTTAGCCTTGTAGGACCCAAAGAACATGTTACTGACTACAGTAGTCCTTACTAAATCTACCATCGCTTGGTAAGAATTAAGCTATTCGAAACATTTAAATGGGTCCCCTGATGTGTATCCACACCCCCTTGTGGTTCTACACTACCACCGTTGTATCCCGTCTTATTCTTGACTAAATTCTTTGATTCTTTTAGCTTCCCACCCCAAGAAGCATTATCATCTTCATTGACAAAGTATGACACTGTCAACCTCTAAATCGACTGTCCAACAGAATTCCCTTTTTAAGTGTTATCAACTATTATTACGAGTCGATCTCCCACTTGGAGTTCTTTTCTCCATTTGTATCTACATCTTTCGATACAAGATTCGCTAACGGTTTAGATTCATATTCACAAATGGACCTCTGTCAGGTCCTCCTGTGATGAGTTCAGAACAATATTCACTTCTTATCCTGAACATCTGATGAAGGAACTTGTGGTCAAACTGTACCTAAGATTATCCTATAGGCATAGCATTCCACTTCTAAAAGTAGTGGCTGGATACTTTACCTCCTTGGGCTAACACACACAATTTTTGCATTTTTAGAATTTCCACTAACAGTTCTCTACAATGCTTTGTATGACTTCTCCCAGTCGTACCACGTTGGGTGAGTCTACTCTTGCACCTCTTTCGACTATAAAAGAACTTGAAAATCATAGGCTGCGCCCTAGCCGTCTTTACAGTCCTGGCTTCCCGTGCTATAATAGGAGTGACCTTAACTACGGTCATCATCCTCGAATATGCTCTACAACCTAAACTAAGCCTTGCCTCCTGTTGTATGCCTAACAACCCTTGCCTTCCATATTTAATTGTTCGGACACGCCCGAACGCAATTAAGATTCACTAAGGTACATACGTTATAGCAGGAGAATGGAATCTCACCATAGAAAACAACAATCCTAAACATAGGGCTCTGTATCAAACAAAGTAACGCTAGAAGCATAATAAGCCGCACAGATCCTAAGGACACTAGAACGTGATGCTATGATACCACTTGTAATACCCCGCCTAATTAAATACCGGGTGATCAGTCCTTTATTAAATTATAACCAAGGTGAACGGTTGGTTCATCCTTAGCATCACTGTCGAAAAATAAACTTTCCACTTTAAACACCCAAAATAATTAAGCTAACTGTCAAAACCATTTAAAACATTATTTCCATTTCATTAAATCCAATTATAAAACCTTTAAAAATTAATAGTTGAAGAATCACACAATTATAAAGACTGGAAATGTACACCCAATAATTTAACCATTCAACCAACTAATACCAACTTAAAACCATAAAGGAAAACCATACTGACAGTAATTAAATCCCAATGAATAAATTACTAAAGATAAATGAACATCATTTCAAATAAATCCATCTGATTAAGGAAACTAGTGACACATGGGCAACTAATTAAAACTGAACTAAGAATAGAATCAACAAGAAGATCGTCTAAGCAAATGGCCTGCAACTCCCACATAAGCTGCAGCACTTCCACTCCAAAATACCTAAGCATGACGCCCCTGTGGATGGGCACCTGTAATATATACATATATATACAAGAAAGAAGAGATAACAGGAAACGGGACAGAGCCCGATTGTAAAATAGTTTAAAATTTAGTTTAGTAAGTATTTAAAAATGCTTATTGGCTAATGTAACAACCATGTTAGTATGCGACACTCTCTTGAGAATTCTCACCTCTCGTCTAGTGTGCACGCCTACCGTACTATTAACCTCAAAAGTTTATTTTAACTTAACTTTCCCATAAGGTTTCATCCCGAGAAATACTATGGCCAAGATAATCAATTTATGAAAATTAAGCTCTCTCATATCTCATGTTAATTAACATAAGTCAGTGATGTTACAATATTCCCAAAACACTTATAATGGAGTTGGAGTATTCATTCATTTCTTAACTACTCTTATGCATAGTAGAAAGTTCCCATACTTAAGTATATATATATTAATCACTCGTATAATATATATACTATCGTCACCCCACATAAAATCTATGGTGTTGGCATACTCTGCTATCAAGTCCCCATATCACTCGTACTAAAGGAAATACTAGTTCGGAATCACTCTGGAACTGTATTAACATAAAACACATACAAATGGAGGAGAAGCATAGTTCCAAGTCACTAAGAGGTCAGCACATACCCTCACGTCTCTTAGGACCGTCTGACTATCAATCAGATAGCCTGTACTAAGGAATAATATGTTCTAGGGTACAAGTCAATATCCCCCATAAAGGTCCCATCGAGATAAGACTGTCCCCGTGCGGCAACCTCCGTGAAAGCAAGTAGCGCGGGTATGATTATACACAAGTATAATATAAATATGTACACACATGCATTCAGTTATATATATCAATATTCTCATTTTTCCCAATTAGGTTTGCACGTGACCTAAAGATAACAAGTATTAACCTTACACTGTACAACTTTTACCCAATTACCCCACATAAGGGATTTATTGCTTTTTCTTTTAATTAATCGTTGCATATTTCATTCTCATCTCTCGAAGTACTCTTTCTTACTAAATGTAATCTCAGTAGGTATACCCTCTCTAACCTTCTGGTCTAAGTCTTTCACGAATCTTTAAATTCTTTAGCGGACGTACGCATAATTTCTAATGTGTGACGAAACTCCCCATTAATCCCCAATTTCATCCCATATTAAATCTCACTTAACGGAGTTTACGTAGACCCTACTAGTCCTCTTCGTAACCCATTTTGCTCCATAAATAATAATCAAGGGGTCCTAACGAATTTTTACCGGATTAAACAAAAAGGGGAAAAGTATACAGTTTTCCAGAAGGGATCGATCGATCCAGGAAAAAGGGATTGATCGATCGACCATCAATCGATCGATATTCTTGGGTCGATCGATCGATCAAGCAGTTCTTGCCCAGAAACTGCAAATTAAACCTATGGATTTCATCTTCCAAATTTCTCCAAAACATCATTATCGATTCCCAAACTCCAAAATAACATTTCTACTAGTGCTCTATACATATATGCATGATTCCCTACGTGAAACATATACAAATTCATCAACGAGATTGTATTAAAGGGGCAATTTGTCTTAATTATCAAAAACCCTAATTTTACACTAAACTTCAATTGTTCTAAATTCTTTTTCCAGATTTCTCATTTTTAAATCACTCCAATTTCGTGGGTAATCCTCTACATGTGATTGAGATTTCCAGAATATATTTATTCCCTCTAAAACATGTGATTTGATTCTCTAAATCCTTAAATTTTTCCATGAGACATAGGTTTATCAATCCTAATCTAACATGAGTGAAACATTAACTACAAGAAAAGAAAGATAGATACTTGCCTGGGAATTTAAGGTTCTGATTTGACGACTCTGATTGGTATAGCAGTAATCCTCTTCTTCTGATCTACGCTTTGGTGTTGGTGGGGTTGCAAGATTGGTGGTTCTTGGCCTTGAACACTTGGAAGGCTTTTTCCTTCATCTTCCTATGTCCTTTTTCTCTTTTGGTTCTAAGAACCCTAACTTACCTGACACTCCATCTGATATAACCTTCATGATTTTCGTCATTATTAAAGGCAAAAAATAGAAAATTACCAAAATGCCTTCCCGGGGTACCGGTTAGGCCTAAAAGCGTCTCGAGACCCAAACTAAACCTCCGGGTACACTTTTCTGACTATCTCGACCCAACCGGACATGTTGACGCACTCAAAATGACCATACGGGTGACTTATAATTTATTCACTTGTAATAATAATAATAATAATAATAATAATAATAATAATAATAATAATAATAATAATAATAATAATAATAATAATAATAATAATAATAATAATTTAGTCCTGACACGACACAGGAGCGTCCCGACTTAATTTCCATAATTGTCATTTTATTCACTCGTGACAATTTTTTTATAAAATCAATTCTACATATTGCTTTACTCAATAAGTAATATTTAATAAATCAACAAATTTCAATAATTACTAACTCTCGTCACGCTAGTAAATATTTAAAACAACTTTTCGGATTAAAATTAAATTAATTTATCTCAATTAAGTTTAATAAATCCCTAAATTTAAAATCCATATACGGGGTATTACATTATCTCACGTGGTTCATACAACCAACCATCACATTCATTATGTACGGGTGTAAATTCTTAAACGTATAAAGTCATTCCAACCCTTGATCTCCGGGTCACTATCAATACATTATATTCCTTTCATCAAAGGTAGGATAACACGGATTCTAGGATATTTTTATTTATAAGTGTTATTAGCTTTTTGTAATCACGAAAATCAATACAATAACAGTGGACACCGACTTTCTTACACAGTTGAACCGCTTTAAAATTCTTCGTCTTTTATTTACTTAGTTCATTGCAATCATATATTTTATGTGATTAGAAAATCAGTTTTATTTTCTTTTTTGACATCAACACTCTCACCTTCGAGGAGAAGAGGAAGAGTGAGTTTGATAAGAGCATGGTAGGTGACCTTACATTCTTCATAGGTCTCCAGGTTCGCCATCTTGAGGATGAGATATTCATATCTCAATCTAAATATGCAATAGACCTTGTGAAGAGATACAGTCTAGACTCCGCTAAGAACACTCCACCCCTATGAGTTCATCGACAAATCTTAGCAAAGACACTTTAGGCAACGATGTAGATAAGTCTCTATATTGTAGCATGATAGGTAGTCGTATTTACCTTACCTTTAGTCGACCCAATATTGCCTTTAGTGTTGGAGTCTGTAAGCAATACCAGGCATCCCCTAAAGAGTCAAACTTGCACACTCTTAAATTTATTATTAATTATTTGAATGGGACTCTATCATATGGTATTTTGTATTTCTTTGATACCAATGACCGCTTGTACACCTATTCGGATGTCGATTGGGCCAGAGATGTCGATGGTGTAGGAGCAATTAAGGTGGGTGTTTCTACTTTGGGAGTGCTCTTTTCTCGTGGATGAGAAAGAAGCAAAACTCCATATCTTTGTCCGCGGTAAAGGTTGAGTGTATAGCCACCGAGAGTTGTTACACGTAACTCTTGTGGATGAAGAAAATGTTAGAGGATTACGACATTTCACAGGGCACAATAACTATTTCCCGTGATAATACTAGTGACATTCTGATTTTATGTAATCTAGTCTAGTATTCCTGCACAAAGCACATTAGGATACGCGAGCACTTTATTCGAGACCTAGTTGAGGATAAGGTCATGTCCTTGAGATTTATGAGTATCGATCATCAATTAACTGATATTTTCATGAAACCTTTAGATGCACTTAGTTTTGAGGATCTTAGAAAGTCTTTGGGTATTTGCACCATTGACTGAGATTGGACATGTTATCTAGTTTATGATTATTTTCATGCATATTCATTTTTATTCTTATTGCTAACTTGTACTACCATTGTATTATCATTTTCTTTACCTTTTTCCATTTTGATACATTCTTCGAAAAATACAAAACCATTTTTGTTTTTCTTGAAAATATTTGGAAAAATACAAAAAGATTATTTCTTTTTAAGAAAAAATGAAAAAGCCAAAAATATTTTATTTTTGATAATTTTTTTTTGAAAAATCTAAAAAAAGTTTTGTAATTTTTTTCACCATATGTGGATGAACATTAAAGATGTCCGAGTCACCCATTCATTCCATATCGATGTGACTATTTGTTAGTAGCTTGAGACATGACAACATTTTATTTTTTTGCTTTATAATGTGTAGAGTCATTAAGATCTGATACAATGACTACTTTCTACATGTTTAACTCCTTATCACCTTTAATTCACACATGCACAGACTTATTTGAGTATTACATTTACCTTTTACGTGTCGATTGTAGTGTTTTCATCTCAACCCCGCTTTTAAAACAAATCAAATTTGAAAAACAAGATAATAAAAGGAGTGCTTGTAAGAACCATTGCCTGTACTAAAATAAAATAGAAAATATGTATATTTGGTATATTTTATGCCATGGAATAGGGTTTCGAAAGAAAGGTTGACTTTGCATGAAAAGCCATCATTTGCAAAAATAAAAGAGACTAAAAGATTTAAGGAATATAAAAATAAAAAGAAAGAGCGAGGCCTTTTTGAATGAACACTGATGCTTCGCTACATATGGGCATTAATTTCTTCAAAAAGATTTGAGAGAAAAAATTCAATATGCGAATTAAGGGAGTTTAGTCAAAGATCAATGGGTTTGAACGTTCTTAAAAATCTTGTAAAACATTACATTGTTTTGGGCATTATTTGTGTGAAAAATCACTTATGGTCTTGATTAGATGAATAGGTTAAGTCAATTTCACATGAGTTCAAAATTTTTCCACCTAAGGTAGACTTTGAGCTATTACGTTAGTGGTTCTCATTTCTTCATGCACATATGTTATGTTTGTCTACGTTTATTAACCTAATAGAATATGTTCACACCCCTACATTCCATTTCCATGATTTAGTTATTTTTGTGTTTCTCTATGGTGAATTGTATTTGTAAATTATTTTTCTTGAAAATTTTGAAAAATCTAAAAGTTTTTGTGGTGTTTTTTACGATTATCATTGCATGATTATTCCTTCATATTTTTGTTATGATAATATCTTTTTATTATTATTGATGTTCCCTATATTCCATGTTTAGTTTCTACTCGTCTATTTTAGACAACATAAAAGGGGGAGCACAAATTACAAGAGAGATTTACATGAGTTTGATTTGTGGGGGGAAATTTTATCTTTATGCATTTTATTTGATATGTCAAACTCGATGCATCACGGGGTATTTTCTTTTTTTCATGTGTGGAGGTAATTTTGGAAGATCATATTTGGATTACATGCAATGAAGATAAAGTATCAAAGAGAAGACAAAGAAGAAGTGGAGACCCAAGAGAAGACAAAGAAGAAGTGGAGATTTGAAGACTTTATTTTCAAGAAAAGTCTATCTTTTACCTATCCAATTTAGGGTTTAGGAGGGTATTAGGATATTGTATTTGTCTTAGGAGAATTATTTATACTTTAGATTTCAGTTTTATGTGTGTACCAAAATGGCCAAAGTGGGGAGATTTGTGAGAGCATAATTTTCTCATGGCTTAGTCTAGCTGAGTTTTTGGCATATCTTGTTATTGTTTGAGTTGAGTTGACTTGAAGTTCGAATGTCCAACATCTCTATATTACAAGGATTTTTGGTCTATGAAGGTATAATGTGATTTAGAGTTTAAATTTATTCCTTAAATTTATTTTGGGATATTTAATTTTTATTAAATTAGATACATGATTTTTTATTTAAAAATCAAGGCAATTTTTCCTTATTTAAAAATTTTCAAAACACGCGTATCTCATTCAAACGAGATGGGAATCTCATTATAACAAGATCCTCTTTTCATTCGAAGTCTCATTTGAAGTTTACTTTGATCTAACATCGAACAAGGGCGTACTGTTTTAGGTCGTTTGAAGGTCATTTGAACTTCGTTCAAATGAGATACCTTTTGAGTTTGAAAAACCTTTTTGATTCACACTTCACATTCCCAAAATATATTTGAGTGAATTAATTTTAAACCATATAGTTTGTATCCTTTTAGACACAACAGTTGTGGATAAGGCATCTCTATGGCTGACTTGTGAAACTTGAGGGGCTTGCTGCTGAAGATAGAGGACTGAGATTCTTATGATTCTTACGATGATTATTCGAAAGGAAGTCTTTGGTATTATGATTCTTGAGAGGATCATAGTAGATTCATTTATAAAATTTGTATATTGTGCTTTGTAAATTTTAGAAAGTGAAAAAAAGGTTTTACCCAAAAGGTGTTTTTTCCCTGAAAATCTGTCTTGATTCCATGCTTGGTTTGATTTATGTTTTGAATCACATAGTTGCATGTTCTTGGACTAAAGGATTAAAATTTAGTGTGGATTGTCATCTGAATTTAATAAGTTAATGCCATTTATAATTCCGTGCTCTCATCCAAGACTAATGTTACTACAAATAGTGAATATGAGTGTGAGGTCCCTCTACCTAATGTGGCCCCTCATGAGTTCTGCCTCCAGGATCTTCAGTAGTCTCCCTTCAACCAGGGTGTTCACAGAGAAAGTCAGGGAAAAACTAATTTCCCAACACCTAAAGACCTTTGCCCTTAGGAGTAATTGTGTCATAATGGGTTACAGGCTCCAAAGGGTGGCAACCATTATTTGTAGAGATAGTAAACACACCAAATGCCATCTTGGATAGGGACATTATAAAACAAAATTTGATCAACTTGAGGGAGCGAGACCAAAGTTGGGTTCAAATTTGGTGGGATCATAAATCACTTAAATATACCGAAGGATGCCCGCTTGAAGAGCCAGAGGGAGCTTTATAGGAATTACATAAAGGCTCAACGTGCAAAGGAAGATAAGATGAAGGAGCTTGCCCCCTTGGTGGACGTGATGAACCAAAGGGTTAGGGATACTAAAGAGGCCTTGGCCAAATCTTTGAGTGAGCGAGAGCCATAGTTGACATGCATGCCCAAGTTCAAACGAGGCTTTGAACATCCTTTTTTATCTCAACAGAAATGCCTCCAAGCTTCCTCTGCTTTGCCTGGGGACTTTTTCTCTTCCCTAGACCTATGGTTCCTCCTTGACTAAGGCCTTTTATATCTCCTTTTTTTTCATGTACTCCTCGGCAATAGTTCCCAAACACTTGTAATTTTTCGACTAAGGCAATATATGAAAGAATTATATTTTCTCACCCCATTGCATTTAATATTTCCTCAACTTCCAAATTTTGATCATGATGTGGTTGTGTATTATTCATAACATTTGTTGTATATTTATATTTTTCAACATCTATTTACATTTCTCCCTTGAACAAAAATGGAAAAAAGAAAAAAAATATAATGATCAACTCAAAGATAAAATTCAAAATGGACTAAGCCAGTCTTTAAACATGATAAACCTTTAGTCACTTATTGTTAATCAATCTATCTTATTTTATTTTTTTAAATTGAGCAATAGACCAAGTCATGTTCCTCTTTCACCACAAATGGCCTCTCCCAGCTAGCAGTAAACTTAGGAAATGGGAAGCCTCTTATGTGCCTTACAACTACTTTCAATACTAAGTCCCCCTTCACAAACTTCCTTGGCCTCACCAAGTTGTCATAGGCCCTAGAGAATTACTTCATGTACATTTGGAAGTTTTGGATTGCATTATATATGTGTTCATCTAATGCTTCCAAATGAATATGTCTACTCTAGGGGAGCATGCTGCTTCTCAAGGCATATCCACCAGAGGGGAATTGAAGTTTCACTAAAAAAATGGTTGTAGGTGCTTACACCAGCGATAAAGGTGTATAGCCAGTTGGCTTCCTCTTGGTCATTTGGTAGGCCCACAATAATGCTAAAATCTTATCATCCTAAGCTCGTAGGAAGTCTTCTATCATCTTGGACAAGTTATTGACCAAGGTCATTTTTATTGCTTCATCTTGACCATTTCCCTTGGGGTAAACTACTATTGAGGTGTGGTGTATAGTTCAATGTTTATCTATGAGCAAGGTCACTTATTTGTTAATAAAAGGGGTTCTACTATCAGATAAAATAACCTTAGGAATTCCAAAAAGATAGATTATGTATTCTCTAATGAATTATGCCACGACCGATGTTGTTTCTCACTTTAGTGGTACTGCATCTGCTCACTTTATGAAACATTCCATTGCTACATTAATCCATATCTTACCCCTCGAAGATGGATTAATTTCCCCTATTAGGTCAAATGCCCAAGTATGGAATGGATAAGGAGTAGCCAATGAGTGAAGATCCACCGAAGGAGCATGGATCATATTCCCATGTAGTTGGTATGCTTTGCACTTCTTAACAATCCCAGTAGAATCCTTCTCCATAGTTGCCCAATAGTATCCCAAAGTCATGAGTTGATCATATAGCTTGGATCCCCCAATATGAGCTAGCTCATGGGCTTGATTTAGGGCTTATGCTACTTCCTCTCTTGTGATGCATCTGAAAGGCCTATTGAAATATCCTTGCGATAGAGTTGCTCCTCTTAAACATAAAGCGAGGGGCTCTCCTTTTGATCCCCATTTCTTTGCATTGCTACTGCATCTTGTCTCATCATAGGACAAAGTATCACTTTCTTTGGATTCATCTACATAGAGGGATCTCAGATGTGTCACAACACCCTTTATGTGTCTTTTTCAACCTTTGTTATGCTTCCTCTCGCCCAACACACCTTGACAACCATCATCCAATATTTTTGAAGTATAAAATCCCTTAGCTTACAAAATATTGGGTTAGCTTTCTAAGCTCCATATTTCCTTCCCCAGACTCCAACTTCCCTCTA
This sequence comes from Sambucus nigra, assembly GCA_949130495.1. Taxonomy (NCBI): domain Eukaryota; kingdom Viridiplantae; phylum Streptophyta; class Magnoliopsida; order Dipsacales; family Adoxaceae; genus Sambucus; species Sambucus nigra. The sequence continues at coordinate 239,332,535 of OX422222.1, forward strand.
ATGTCACCCCTCCAGGCTGAATCATCTTCCATCAAAAAAACATCTTGCACTACCGATGGGGAAGTCCTTTATTGGATCATAACAATTGTTGTTTCACTCTTTATGGCCACTACTGTGTTATGGTGGCATAGGCATCAACAAGCTTATTCACGGTTCTGGGATGCCTCTTCACCTTGACCTGATGGAACTGATCGATCAACCTCTGGATGATTTTCTTATATGGTACTAGCTTGAGGTGCTTCAATGCATATTCCCCATTCACTTGCTTCACCACCAAATACCAAATTTAAATCTCCTTTCATGCAGAGTAAACGGATCCCCCGTTAAAGCTCCTTTAGTTTTTTAAACCAATGCTTCATATTTAGCCTCATTATTGGAGTAGGCAAGGTCCAACCTTAAAGATAGAAAAATATCCTTGTCTCCTTTTGAAAGAATGACTTTAGCTCCCCCTTTCTTTGTGATGATGACCCATCGAACCCCATAACTCAATCCTCAAGGTTGTCTTCCAAATTTTTTTCTCGTGAATCATCCTCTAGAATGCCCTTTCATGGTGGCTAAAATATTCCTAATGGAAATATTTTCAACGGGTATGCATATGCCTAGTTCTTGATCGTACGAGAGACCACACACTTTAAATCATATTCTAATAGGATAAGGAGCCACTTTGTTTCCCTCCCAATCAAAATGGTTCGTTCCAACAAAAAATTAATGAGATCAGATCTTGTCACATTGTGAATATTAAAAGATAAAGTGTAATATCTAAGTTTTTGGGCAAAACACACTAAGGACAAATAATGCCTTTCAATAATGATGTACCTTGACTCTAGGCCATGGATGGTTTCACTCAGATAGTAGATAAGTCTTTATTTCCCATCAATCTTTTGTGCCAGAAAAGTGCCAATTGATCTTGTAGTGGAAGTGACGTAGGGTTGTAATAATATCCCAACTCTTAGAGGGATCGTAGTTTGTTGAGAAGTGAGAAACTTCTTGATCTTGTCAAAGTCTTCTTGATGGGGTTCTTCCGATTTGAACTTCATGTTCTTTCGTAGTAAATCCATCAAAGGATGAATCCTCTCGGCTAAATCCGACACAAATCTCCTCAGGTAAAAGACTTTTCTTAGGAAACTCTTAAGCTCCTTTGTTGTTCTTAGGCAAAGCATCTCTCTAATGTCTTTTTGCTTATCCTAGTCCAACTACACCTTTTGGCAATCAGATACAAAGCCTAGGAATTTTCCACTTACCACCCCAAAATCACACTTAAGTGGGTTTATCTTCAACTTGAATTTCCTGCATCTATTGAAATCCCTCTTAAGGTCAACTAAGTGAGACTCCTCCTTCTATGACTTTATGACCAAATCATCCACATAAAACTCTAAGATTTCATGGACGAGATCATGGAAAATGGCAATCATTATTCTCTGATGCATTGCTCAAAGATTCTTCAATCCAAAAGGCATAACGTTGTACATAAAGTTTCCTAATAGAGTTCTAAATGTTGCCTTCTCTGCATCTACTAGATCCGTATTGATCATATTATAGACCATATACCCATCCATGAAGCTATACATCTTATGGCCTAGAGTTGAATCTATTAAACTATCAATGGAGGGCAGAGGGAACTCATCATTTGGGTAAGATCTATTGAGATCTTTGAAGTCAACACATAAGTATATTTGATTCTTATCCTTCTTCCCCATTGGCACAATTCCAGAGATCCAAATAAGATGTTGTATTGCCTTGATGAACCCACCTGTCAAAAACTGTTGCTCCTCCGGTTTTATCTCAAGATCCAACTCTGGTTTGTAGTTTGTAGTTGCTTTCTTCACCGGTATAGCTGAAGGCATATTGTTTAACTTGTAGCAGCTCACTTTTTGATCAAGTCCCACTGTAACACCTCATATTTTTGGGCATTTATTAATTAATTAATTTGGTTAATTTTAAATTACTCGCATATTGTAATTTAATTGAATTAATTATTATTTATATTTATTACATATTAATCTGGTGAGTAAATTGATTAATATTTATGGGATTTAAATTTACTAAAGGGAATAATAAAAATTTAATTACGTCATTGTTGATACCAAATTTAATCTACTGACGTGGACCAATCATACGAAGACACGTGGCTATCTACATGGCAACAACAAGCATTTTCGAGATGATCACACAATCCGAGGAACAGACCTCTCCGAGGAACTCACATGCTCCAAGGAACAGACCTCTCCGGGGAACTCACATGCTCCGAGGAACAGACCTCTCCGAGGAACTCACATCCTCCGAGGAACTCCAGTCCTCCGAGGAACTTTTAGACGATGAGCAACTAAGGCGGTTCGAGCTGCATCTCGGCCACAGCATTGATTGCCAGATAATCAACAGTTCAACTATTCATTGAACGCTTATCATCTTGACGCACACGCTTAAAGAGCATTAAATGAATTACCCTTTCATATATATATCATTTAATGTATCACCCTTTCAGATGATAGCCTCAAGGCTATAAATACATTGTATCACCCTCATTCAAAGGGAGGGGAATTTCTGGATAGAACTTGTAATCGAGAATTCCCAAACACTCAGCAATAATATAACAGTGGACGTAGGCCATTCTTATAAGGCTGAACCACTTTAAAATTCTTCGTCTTATTTATTTATCTGTTATTGAATAATTAGAGCGATCTAATTTTTTACATCAACAGATTGGCGCCGTCTGTGGGAAACGACTGTTGTTATCATTTTTCACCAAAAATCATTCATCATCAATGGCAGATAATCCAGATTCTAGCAATCGAAATGCTGGAAATGCTGGAAATCCTCCAAATCCCTCTGCACCTCCAGAACTAGCTGGAATTATGATGAATCTGGCTCAAGGACAAAACGCCATGCAAGAAATAATGAGGCAACTCATACAAACCCTTCATGGAGGTGCACCTGCACATTCAGGACAGCGAAGTGGTCAGAGGCAAACCTATTTACATTCTTCACGATCCAGGCATACAGAGACGTATCGTAATGAGGAATCTGATGATTTCTCTTATCAACCTGGGAAAACTTCGTCAATAAGGGCTACAGATACTGATCAACGTATCACTCTCTCTCCAGAAAGACCCAGCGCCTTGAAAATATTGAGCAGAGCGTCTCCTTTCAGTCGATTAGGCCCTAGAAGGAATAGGAGTCCACCTAAGACCATGTCGAGGAGTTTTCGACAACCATCAGATCTAAGAGAAGGATCAGCACAATCACGACCAGTTGCTCGTCAAGATAGATCTCAGGACGCTACTTCAGAACAATCAATTGCTCGAACTAATAGGCCCGAGGAGGTAACTGATGCGTGGAAAGGTTCCATTCAGCGGTTGGAGGATAGATTGGGAGAAATGGATAATGCGAGGAATCCCCTACAACGACCTTTGGTTCAAGGGACACCCTTTGTACATGCCATTGTGGATTTTCCTACACCGTCAAAATTTAAAGCACCCGTGGTGACTCCCAAATATGATGGAAAGACAGATCATGTTCTTCATATAGAGCAATATCAAGCTGCTACCGATATTTATGCTGTCCCCGACTAGATGAGATGTAGAGCATTCTCGGGAACTCTTACTGGATCTGCCCAGATATGGTACAACAATCTTCCTCGGGGTAAGATTTTAACTTTCTTTCAGTTAGCCGAGTTGTTCATTGGCAATTTCTGTTTTGGAGTTAAGCCAGTAAAACGAGTAGCGCACTTGTTAAGTGTTAGACAAAAATCTGGTGAGAGTACTAGAGATTACATAACTCGTTTCAATAACGAGAAGCTGAAAGTCATAGATTATGAAGAAAAGACAGCAATCACCGCCTTGATGAGTGGGTTATTGCCTAACAAGTTGTATTACACTTTGGCCAAAGATCCACCTACAACTATGTCAGAGTTGATGGCAAAAGCGGCCAAAGTCATGAATGCCGAGGAGGCTATGGCTGCGAAGAAGAATATGGATAAAGAAACCAAGGTGGAAGTCGACAATAAAGAGCATAAGGGCAATGGCAGTGACAAGCATTCCAAGAATAATAAGTCGTCATGGGAAGTCCTGAAGAAATTCGATAATTATACTCCTTTGAAAATGGGTATTAATCATGTCTTGGAGGAAATCAAGAATAACGAAGAAATAAAGTGGCCAGAGAAACTGAGGTCAGACCCTGATACGAGGAATAGTGATAAGTCTTGAGAGTTTCATAAGGATCATGGTCATATGACTAAAAATTGTATAGCCCTCCAGAACGAGATCGAAACACTCATTAGACGAGGAAAGTTGTCAAAGTATGTTGATCGTAATGAAGACCGAGTAAGAGAGAGATCTAGATCTCCTCGTCGGGCAGAAGAAAAATAATAAATTGGAAGCAAACTGGCATGGACCATACCGAGTTATAGAAGTTGTTCGACCAGGAACTTACCACATAGCAAATCTAGAAGGAGAGGAATCTAAGAATGCATGGAATGCTGAACACCTACGCAAGTATTATCAGTGATGTAAAATGTAAAGCAGTTCCATCAATATGAATAAAACGATGATGTTTCTCCATCTTCTTTCTTTTTATCGAAAGTTTTTCGGGGAATACTAGCGTACAACACTACGCTATTCAGCAATAAAAGCAACACTGATAGTTCGAGTGTGACCAACTCCGGTTGGTAAAAGAGCGAGAACAAACCATATGTGACACCCCGACTAATTAAATACCGGGTAGCTACTCCTTTATTAAATTAATTCAAAATGCCAAGTTGGTCCAGTTAATAGCATCACTGTCGAAAACATTTTAATGGTTACTAACCACCTAGTATTTAAAAAGTAAGTTGCCAAATTTTAATTAAAGTCTGATTAACATGCAACAAGTGTAATGAAAAAATAAATAACACCATTCACCATACTGAAGTAAAACGAATAACCATCACATAGTGTAAATAAAGTCTGGAGGAAAACTCCTCACTACAAATCCCACAACTGAAAAGTAAACTGAATACTGAAACAATACATGCTAAAGTTTGAAAACTGAAATGTAAAAGATGCTCTGATAGAAATGGGCAACATGCCCTACAACTGATAGATATGCCCTACAACTGATAGATAGTGACTCTGGAATCCAAAAGATAGAAGCGTCTACAAGCAAATCCCTGTAGCTTCCACAAACAGCTACAGCTCGTCACCTGAATGAGTATCCTATGCTTGGCGTCCTTGTGGCTGGGCACCTAAAATGGTTTTACAAGAAAAGTAAATTTGAAAAGCAAACGGGTCAGAGCCCGAATGTGGAGTTATATTTTAAAAACCTGCAAGTGCTTTAAAAACATTTAAAACATTAAATGCAAAGTACATGTTAGGACGTGCACTCACATGATATTCTCACCTCTCGTCTAACTGTGCACTCCTAACGTAAGTACCCATCTATAACGACACAAACAACTAGCTAAGCGCCAACATATCTAGCTAGACTATCATAGGTCCTACCCATATTACTCGGTTCTATTAACATTATAACTCTCGTAATTAAGTAGGGGTTTAACGTAAACTCAGATGCTCAATATACAATATATATATATATATATATATATATATATCACTATCAGTTAACTCGTTATATTTCTCGAAACAATACCGTAATTATATTCACAACAATAACATGAAGGTTCCCATTAATTAAGTGTATATTATTCACATCATAAATATACAATATAAGCACCCCGAGAACTAAGCTGTGGTGCACACATACTCTGCTATCCATCCCGGTACATCACGTACATAAGGATTACATATTCCGAATCTCTCAGGAATAGTTCACAGATAACAACATCACAAACAATGGAGGCGAACACAGTCACATCACATAGGTCACGCACATACCTACGCTCCTACGATCAGCGGACTTATTAATATCCCAATAAGTCTTTCTATGACCTATGTTCATCAAGGTAACCAGTCTAAATCCGGGCAACACAAGGATTAGAGGGCCCTAAGCGAACGCAAACCTCCCGTGATAGCAAGTATGGTAGGTATGTCATACACACAATTCATATACCAATACTAAGTAAACACGCATCTTAGTAATCAACGTAGTTTAATCGTAGTACTATTCTCATTCTAGTACCAATATATAATTATCGCAATTTATACTATTCTGGTTTATCATCATCCGCGCCATAATCTATTCTCACGTCGTAGTAGACACTCACGTCTCAATCCAAACCGTCCATTTAATATAACTCTCGTATATAATTTCCTTCTCATAAATACCCAAAAGTCCCAATTCTATCCTTACACCATCATTCGAATGTTAACTATATCCTCGAACAAGTTTACGGGACTCCAAAAATCAAAACAGTCCAAAAAGGTCCAAACTGTCAACTCGTTAGAAGTCTCGTTTGAACGAGACTGTTCGAACGAGATTCCTCTGTCAACTCGTTAGAAGTCTCGTTTGAACGAGGCTGTTCGAACGAGATTCCAGTTCGTTCGAACGAACTGTACCTTCTAACGAGATCTCGTTCGAACGAAGTTATTGAACGAGGCTCCCTTTCGTTAGAATGACTGGTCCATTCGTTAGAAGCTCGTTCGAACGAGTTCGTTCGAACAACCTGGGCAGGGGCTTCTAACGACCTACCAGATTCATCCCAGATTTTCCTAAAACTCATTTTTCACCATTTTTACTCCTCAAATCTCCTCTAAAATTCGTTCCAACAATGTATTAAGTTCTCTAATCATCCTCAAACATGCTAAGGTCATATACTAACATCTTTTAAGGGTTTAATACATCCTAAACATCATTAAATCACAAGTTTCTATATTTTTCCCCAATTTCTTCAAGAACATAAACCCTAGATTTTTCTCATCATAATTTCCCAGATTTTAATCCGTTTTTACATCACATAAATATGAAATCTCTGAATTCAATCTTCAAACAATGTTTCTACATGCAAACCTATCCCAAAATTAAATAATAACTTCCAATTTCATGGGTTTTCTTTTAACTCTTATATAAGATTGATTATCAAGGTTTCTAACATGGAAGAAGCATTCACTGCATAAGGAATGTAATTTAAATCACTTGCCTTGATTTGATTTTTGATTTTGATGTTGGTTTGGTGAAGATTTCTCCAGAACTTCTTCTCTCCAAGATTCTTCTCCAATGGTGGCTTAAGGTGGCTAGGGTTTGTTTTGGGGAACTTAGAAAACTCTTCTAATAACCTACGTAGCCTTCTAGGTTAATATGGGTTGGTTAGGGGCTTAGTGGGTCAAATCCACATCAGATGTAATTAACCAATTTTCGTCACTTTTAATTCCTCAAAATGTAAAATTACCACAATACCCTTTAAGTTGCCGGTATGGCCTAAAAATACCCCGGGACCCAAACTACACCCCCGGCTAGTGTTTTCTGACTATCTCGACCCTTCCGGACGCGTTGGCGCACTCAAAACGACCATACAGTTTATAGATTTTAAATTCACTTTTATAGTCAAAATATTACACCGTGATGCGACGGTCCCACGCGTCTCAACAAAATTTCTAAAATGCCGTATATAAATCTCACGACAACTTTGATAATTTCAATTTCATATATACTCATATATGCACATAATTAAATACCAACTCACATCTCGTTAGTATTTATAACCCGGATTAATTTCCAATTAATACGCATTTAATTAATTAATCCCAAAAATAAATATAGCCAAAAGTACGGGGTATTACATACTCCCCCCCTAATAACTGAATTTTGTCCCGAAATTCGAAACTAGAAAGTACCTGCTAAAAATAGCTCTGGATAACGTTCGCGCATCTCATCCTCGGGCTCCCATGTGGACTCCTCGACATTATGATGTCGCCACTGAACACGCACTAACGGAACTATCTTTGACCGCAGTTTCCTCTCGCTTCGGTCCAAAATAGCAATTGGCCCCTCCTCGTAGGAGCTATCAGGCTGGAGATCGATGTCCTCCACAGCAATGTGAGAATGAGCTAAATTATCTCTAAGGTATTTCCTCAGCGAGGAAATATGAAACACATCGTGAATCCGATGCAAATGTTCCGGTAACCCGAGTCTATACGCAACCGGTCCGATTCGTTCAATAATAGGAAACGGCCCCACATACCTTGGTGCCAACTTCCCCTTCTTCCCGAAACGCATAATCCCCTTCATAGGAGATACCCTGAGTAAAACCTGGTCCCCTACTTGGAACTCCCTGAAAAATTTCTTCGCATCAGCATAACTCTTCTGCCTGTCTTGAGCTACCCGAATGCGACTCCGAATCAACTCAATCCTTGCCGAAGTATCCTGAATCACTTCCGGCCCAAGCAATTTGTTGTCCCCCACCTCTAACCAACATGCTGGGGAACGACAAGGCCTACCGTACAATGCCTCAAACGGAGCCATGCCAATAGTGAACTGATAGGAGTTGTTGTAAGCAAACTCCACCAGTGGAAGGTACTGCTCCCATCCACCCCCAAAGTCAATAATGCACATGCGTAGCATGTCCTCCAACATCTGATTTGTGCGCTCGGTCTGCCCATCAGTCTGCGGATGATAAGCCGTACTCAACCGCAATTCCGTGCCCATGGCCTCCTGGAAACTCTCCCAAAACCTCGAAACAAATATCTTGTCTCTGTCAGACACGATATTTAGGGGCACACCGTGAAGTCTCACAATCTCTGAAATGAAGAGCTGGGCATACTGTCCCGTAGTGTAATCAGTCCTTACGGGTAAAAAGTGAGTGACCTTGGACAACCTGTCCACAATTACCCAAACGGAGTCGTGACCCCTCTGCGACGTAGGCAACCCCGTGATAAAGTCCATGGATATGCTCTCCCACATCCACATCGGGACCTCCAATGGCTGTAGCAATCCTACCGGTCTCTGATGATCCACTTTTACAAGCTGACAAGTGGCGCATTTCGAAACAAACTCAGCGATATCTCTCTTCATACCGCTCCACCAATACTGGCGTCTCATGTCTTGGTACATTTTGTCCCCTCCGGGATGTACCGCGAACCGTGAGCCGTGCGACTCTGCCATCACATCGTGTCGTAATTCCTCCCCTTTTGGAACTACCAATATCCCATTGAAGCGTAATCCCCCGTCTGAGCTAACGGTATAGGACTCGGCTCCCTCTGCTAGTAATCGAACTATCTGCTCCTGACAGAACGAGTCATTGGCCTGTGCCCGTACTACCTTCGTGACAATCTGCGGTGTAACGGTCATCACAGACATGAAAGATCGGGCCACTGCATCCTGGTGTCCCAATTCCTTCCACTTAGCCTTCCACACCTCTGCCACCTCATCTGCTGGCCTACGGCTCAACGCGTCTGCTACCACGTTAGCCTTACCTGGGTGATACTGGATGTCGAACTGGTAGTCCTTCACAAACTCAAGCCACCTACGCTGCCGCATATTCAATTCCTTCTGCGTGAACAGATACTGTAGGGACTTGTGGTCCGTGAACAGTTGGAACTTCTCCCCCAAAAGATAGTGCCTCCAAATCCGTAGGGCAAATACCACTGCCGCCAACTCCAAATCATGCGTGGGGTAATTCTTCTCATGAGGCTTAAGCTTACGGGAAGCATAAGCTATGGCCTGTCTCTCCTACTGCAATACACCTCCCAGTCCTTGCAAAAATGCATCGGTGTAAACCAAATACTCAACTCCCGGTCTCGGCAATGCTAACACAGGTGCTGAGGTCAATTTGTCCTTCAATTCATCGAATGCCAACTGACAGGCATCACTCCAGATGTATGGCACACCCTTACGAGTCAGATGTGTCAAAGGACCTGCTATCTCTGAGAAGCCCCGAATAAACCTCCTGTAGTATCCTGCTAGACCCAAGAAACTACGAATCTCAGTCGGTGTCGTGGGCTGTCCCCACTCCCTCACCGCTGATACTTTCCCCGGATCAACAGATATTCCCTGGTCGGAAATGATATGTCCCAAAAATTGTACTTCCTTCAGCCAAAACCCGCACTTCTCATATTTTGCATACAACTCGTTCTGACGAAGTGTCTGTAAAACCTGCCTCAAATGCTCGGCGTGCTCCTCCTCTGTCTGGGAGTAAACCAAAATATCGTCGATGAAGACAATGACAAACTGATCTAGGAAATCCCTGAACACGCTGTTCATCAAGTCCATAAACACAGCTGGAGCGTTGGTCAAGCCGAAAGGCATAACCCGAAACTCGTAAGAACCATATCTCGACAAGAACGCGGTCTTCGAGACATCCTCCTCCCTGATACGCAACTGATGGTATCCCGATCTCAAATCAATCTTCGAGAAGAAAGAAGCTCCTCTCAACTGGTCGAATAAGTCATCGATTCGAGGCAACGGATATTTATTCCGTATCGTGACCTTATTCAACTCTCGGTAGTCCACACACAATCTCAGTGAACCGTCCCTCTTCTTCACAAACAGAACTGGAGTGCCCCAAGGTGAGGTACTCCTGCGAATAAAGCCCTGACCTAACAGCTGCTCTATCTGATCCCGTAACTCCCTCATCTCAGCCGGAGCCATACGGTACGGTGCGCGTGCTATAGGTCTCGTACCCGGTAGCAAATCTATAACAAAGTCTATCTCTCGACTGGGGGGTAAGCCTGGTATCTCCTGAAACACATCCGAATACTCCCTGACTGCTGGGATAGAATCTAAAGGAATCACTACCTCCTTAGAGGTATCCTCCTCAATGTAATACAGATGAGCGGTCGATCCTCCCTCTGGGTGAGGCATCGCCACTATAAACATCTCCTGCCCCGGAATGGCAAAAACAATGCTCCCGCTGAAGCAATCAATCATGGCCCTATAAGCTAAAAGCCAATCCATCCCAATAATCACATCGTGAACATGCATATCTAATACTAACATGTCTGCAGGTAATATCAAACCACAAATCTCTACCCCCACTCCCCGGCATATAAAGAAAATAAGTGACCCACTCCCCAATGGTGAGTCGACACACGTCACTGTGCTCTCTGCCGTAGCTAACAATCCTAAAGCTTTCGCGAAGTGTGTAGCTATAAAACAGTGTGTAGCACCCGTATCAAATAATAGCCGACCCATAGTGCCATGGATAGGAAACGTACCCTCAATCGCGGGCGGTGCCTGTGGAACTGCAGCCTGGTGGACGTTGTAGACACGTCCATAATGTAGCTGCCCCTGCTGAACTGGGACTGCTGGAATGGGTGGTAATGCTGCCATCTGTGGCGGTGCGGGAAGAGCGGAAGGAAACATAGGCCTCTGTGGCTCCTGGCGAGCACCCTACTGCTGCTGCTGTGGGGCCCTTCCACTATCAGGACAATCCTGTCGCTTATGGCCAGTCTTGCCACAAACAAAGCACTTCCCTGGGAAGTTCCCCCCTCTCTGCCCCTGCTGTCCCCGGCCCTGGTGGCCGTTACCGTTCCTCCCTTGGCCCTCCTGGCCCTGGTGAAACTGCTGCCCATTCTGCCCCTGTTGGCCCTGATGGCCGTTTGGACCCTGATGGCCCTGACGGAAACCTCCCTGTCCCTGTCTGTAGTTCCCTGACCGGAACCTCTTATTATCCCCCTGTTGGGATCCCTGCTCATTCTGTCTCTGCCCCTGACCAGATTGTGCCCCGCTGGCACCATGTCCTCCAGTCCTGCCCTGATGGCTAGACTCCCCCGACCTCTTACCCTCGGTCATATGAAAACGGTGGTCCTGACAGTGTAACAATGCAGCGTTAACCACATCTGAGTAGGTGGCCAACGATAGGTTCCCTAGCAGATGCTGACGGATCCTCCAAGTCAACCCGTCCGTGAACTTCTCAATCTTTTTCTTCTCTGTTGGTATCTCATCTGGAACGATATTCAACAGATTTGTGAACTCGGCCTCATACTCGACCACAGTCTTACCTTCCTGTTTCAGACTCATCAATCTCCTCCTCATTTCCGTATGAACAGTTGATGGAAAGTACTTGCGGTCGAACCGCACCCAGAACTCCTGAATCGTGAGAGTATCCCTCTCCTCCATGGTGGTAATGGACTCCCACCACTGTAGCGCAGATCCAACTAGCTTGAAAGTAGCTAGCACCTGCTTCTGGACGTCCGTGCACTCATACATCCTTAAGTGCCTCTGCATATCCTTCCTCCACTGGCTCGAGACTACCACATCTGAGCTACCTGCAAACTCTGGCGGATGCGCTTTCTGAAAAGCGTCACGTACACGCTCCCAAGCAGACGGGAATGCATTAACCTGTACTGGCGCGACAACCGGCGCCTGAGGTGGTGCCTGCTGAACAACGGCAATGGCGGCATTTACCGCTTGGGCTACTATAGCTGCAACCTCAGCGGCGTTCATCATGCCCTGAACTGGAGCGGGTTGGGGTTCAGGCGTTGCATCCCTGGGAACTCATCGTGCACGTCATGGAGGCATCTGAAATAAGAACAAAGTTTATAAGTTCGTTGTTTATAAACTTAAAATAGCTGAAGAACGAAGCATACACAAAAAGAGTACAACAGTCCTAAAATATAGGGCTCTATATCAAAGAAACATAGCGGAAACATAATAAGCCGTCAGATCCTAAAGGACACTAGAACCTGATGCTCTGATACCACCTGTGACACCACGACTAATTAAATACCGGGTAGCTACTCCTTTATTAAATTAATTCAAAATGCCAAGTTGGTCCAGTTAATAGCATCACTGTCGAAAACATTTTAATGGTTACTAACCACCTAGTATTTAAAAAGTAAGTTGCCAAATTTTAATTAAAGTCTGATTAACATGCAATAAGTGTAATGAAGAAATAAATAACACCATTCACCATACTGAAGTAAAACGAATAACCATCACATAGTGTAAATAAAGTCTGGAGGAAAACTCCTCACTACAAATCCCACAACTGAAAAGTAAACTGAATACTGAAACAATACATGCTAAAGTCTGAAAACTAAAATGTAAAAGATGCTCTGATAAAAATGGGCAACATGCCCTACAACTGATAGATAGTGACTCTGGAATCCAAAAGATAGAAGCGTCTACAAGCAAATCCCTGTAGCTTCCACAAACAGCTACAGCTCGTCACCTGAATGAGTATCCTATGCTTGGTGTCCTTGTGGCTGGGCACCTAAAATGGTTTTACAAGAAAAGTAGATTTGAAAAGCAAACGGGTCAGAGCCCGAATGTGGAGTTATATTTTAAAAACCTGCAAGTGCTTTAAAAACATTTAAAACATTAAATGGAAAGTACATGTTAGGACGTGCACTCACATGATATTCTCACCTCTCGTCTAACTGTGCACTCCTAACGTAAGTACCCATCTATAACGACACAAACAACTAGCTAAGTGCCAACATATCTAGCTAGACTATCATAGGTCCTACCCATATTACTCGGTTCTATTAACATTATAACTCTCGTAATTAAGTAGGGGTTTAACGTAAACTCAGATGCTCAATATACAATATATATATATATATATATATATATATATATATATCACTATCAGTTAACTCGTTATATTTCTCGAAACAATACCGTAATTATATTCACAACAATAACATGAAGGTTCCCATTAATTAAGTGTATATTATTCACATCATAAATATACAATATAAGCACCCCGAGAACTAAGCTGTGGTGCACACATACTCTGCTATCCATCCCGGTACATCACGTACATAAGGATTACATATTCCGAATCTCTCAGGAATAGTTCACAGATAACAACATCACAAACAATGGAGGCGAACACAGTCACATCACATAGGTCACGCACATACCTACGCTCCTACGATCAACGGACTTATTAATATCCCAATAAGTCTTTCTATGACCTATGTTCATCAAGGTAACCAGTCTAAATCCGGGCAACACAAGGATTAGAGGGCCCTAAGCGAACGTAAACCTCCCGTGATAGCAAGTATGGTAGGTATGTCATACACACAATTCATATACCAATACTAAGTAAACACGCATCTTAGTAATCAACGTAGTTTAATCGTAGTATTATTCTCATTCTAGTACCAATATATAATTATCGCAATTTATACTATTCCGGTTTATCATCATACGCGCCATAATCTATTCTCACGTCGTAGTAGACACTCACGTCTCAACCCAAACCGTCCATTTAATATAACTCTCGTATATAATTTCCTTCTCATAAATACCCAAAAGTCCTAATTCTATCCTTACACCATTATTCGAATGTTAACTATATCCTCGAACAAGTTTACGGGACTCCAAAAATCAAAACAGTCCAAAAAGGCCTAAACTGTCAACTCGTTAGAAGTCTCGTTCGAACGAGACTGTTCGAACGAGATTCCTTTGTCAACTCGTTAGAAGTCTCGTTCGAACGAGGCTGTTCGAACGAGATTCCAGTTCCTTCGAACGAACTGTACCTTCTAACGAGATCTCGTTCGAACGAAGTTATTGAACGAGGCTCCTTTTCGTTAGAACGACTGGTCCATTCGTTAGAAGCTCGTTCGAACGACCTGGGCAGGGGCTTCTAACGACCTACCAGATTCGTCCCAGATTTTCCAAAAACTCGTTTTTCACCATTTTTACTCCTCAAATCTCCTCTAAAATTCGTTCCAACAATGTATTAAGTTCTCTAATCATCCTCAAACATGCTAAGGTCATATACTAACATCTTTTAAAGGTTTAATACATCCTAAACATCATTAAATCACAAGTTTCTACATTTTTCCCCAATTTCTTCAAGAACATAAACCCTAGATTTTTCTCATCATAATTTCCCAGATTTTAATCCGTTTTTACATCACATAAATATGAAATCTCTGAATTCAATCTTCAAACAATGTTTCTACATGCAAACCTATCCCAAAATTAAATAATAACTTCCAATTTCATGGGTTTTCTTTTAACTCTTATATAAGATTGATTATCAAGGTTTCTAACATGGAAGAAGCATTCACTGCATAAGGAATGTAATTTAAATCACTTTCCTTGATTTGATTTTTGATTTTGATGTTGGTTTGGTGAAGATTTCTGCAGAATTTCTTCTCTCCAAGCTTCTTCTCCAATGGTGGCTTAAGGTGGCTAGGGTTTGTTTTGGGGAACTTAGAAAACTCTTCTAATAACCTACGTAGCCTTCTAGGTTAATATGGGTTGGTTAGGGGCTTAGTGGGTCAAATCCACATCAGATGTAATTAACCAATTTTCGTCACTTTTAATTCCTCAAAATGTAAAATTACCACAATACCCTTTAAGTTGCTGGTATGGCCTAAAAATACCCCGGGACCCAAACTACACCCCCGGCTAGTGTTTTCTGACTATCTCGACCCTTCCGGACGCGTTGGCGCACTCAAAACGACCATACGGTTTATAGATTTTAAATTCACTTTTATAGTCAAAATATTACACCGTGACGCGGCGGTCCCACGCGTCTCAATAAAATTTCTAAAATGCCGTATATAAATCTCACGACAACTTTCATAATTCCATTTCATATATACTCATATATGCACATAATTAAATACCAACTCACATCTCGTTAGTATTTATAACCCGGATTAATTTCCAATTAATACGCATTTAATTAATTAATCCCAAAAATAAATATAGCCAAAAGTACGGGGTATTACACCATACTCCTTTGGTTATGAGGCATACACTAGCGTTACCAACTCCGGTTGGTAAAAGAGCTAGTGGACATGATAGTTCGAGCATGACCAACTCCGTTTGGTAAAAGAGCGAGAACAAACCATACTCCTTTGGTTAGGAGGCATACACTAGCGTGACCAACTCCGGTTGGTAAAAGAGCTAGTGGACATGATAGTTCGAGCGTGACCAACTCCGGTTGGTAAAAGAGCGAGAACAAACCATACTCCTTTGGTTAGGAGGCATACACTAGCGTGACCAACTTCGGTTGGTAAAAGATCTAGTGGACATGATAGTTCGAGCGTGACCAACTCCGTTTGGTAAAAGAGCGAGAACAAACCATACTCCTTTGGTTAGGAGGCATACACTAGCGTGACCAACTCCGGTTGGTAAAAGAGCTAGTGGACATGATAGTTCGAGAGTGACCAACTCCGGTTGGTAAAAGAACGAGAACAAACCATACTCCTTTGGTTAGGAGGCATAGTTCGAGCGTGACCAACTCCGGTTGGTAAAAGAGCGAGAACGACATCAACATTCCTAAAAATGCCAATCTCGGTTGGTTAGGAAACAAGATATACCAACTTATGTTGGTCGGCTGGTAAAATCATGCCAGAAAATACAAAATATTTTCAAATTGAACCAAGTATGGCTGGTCGGGGATAAAAACCCACCAACTGTAGTGGTCGACAAGCACAATTTAACAACCTTGGTTGGTTGGAAAAATTTTCAACATTTTTATACTCATTACTTTATTATTAAGTGATCGAGCAACATTGATACTTGTAACTTTTTTGGTCGATGAACCATACAATATTGTTACTCAAGCACAAATAAGAAAGTGTTTGATATTTACAAGATAATAGCAAATACAAATTTGTGAACAAAAATGAAATTCTTTCACTGAATTCAAAATGAATTACGCAAATTTATTAAATTGTGTACTAACTATTATATTGAGATTCCTACTCTATTGGTTCTCTCCCTCTGCTTTAGAAACAGGTTCCTCGCCAGCAGGTGGATCATTTAAAGTAAGAGAAAAATTTATACAGTTAAGATCTTTGAGCATCCTGATATTCATCAAGGATGGTCGATCTAGGAGGTGCTCGGTAAAGTATTTGTTCATATGGGGGCTTCTATTACAGATATATTTGTTCATTTGGTGGCACACCCTTATAAATTTAATCTACTGACGTGGACCAATCATACGAAGACATGTGTTTATCTACATGGAAACAACAAGCATTTCCGAGATGATCACACAATCCGAGGAACAGACCTCTCCGAGGAACTCACATGCTCCGAGGAACAGACCTCTCCGAGGAACTCACATGCTCCGAGGAACTCTTGAATACCAGGAAGCTCAGGCGGTCCGAGCTACTCAGACGGTCTGAGCTACAGCATTGATTGCCAAATAACCAACACTTCAACTGGTTCATTAAATGCTTATCATTGACGCACACACTTAAGGACAATAAATGTATTACACTTTCATATATATATATATATATATATATATATATATATATATATATATCATTTAATGTATCACCCTTTTAGATGATAGCCTCAAGGCTATAAATACATTGTATCACCCTCATTCAAAGGGAGGGGAATTTCTGGATAGAACTTGTAATCGAGAATTCCCAAACACTCAGCAATAACATAACAGTGGACGTAGGCCATTCTTATAAGGCTGAACCACTTTAAAATTCTTTGTCTTATTTATTTATCTGTGATTGAATAATTAGAGCGATCTAATTTTTTACATCAACAGATTGGCGCCATCTGTGGGAAAGTGTTTGATATTTACAAAACAATAGCAAATACAAATCTGTGAACAAAAATGAAATTCTTTCACTGAATTCAAAATGAATTACGCAAATTTATTAAATTGTGTACTAACTATTATATTGAGATTCCTACTCTATTGGTTTCTCTCCCTCTGCTTTAGAAACAGGTTCCTCGCCAGCAGGTGGATCATTTAAAGTAAGAGAAAAATTTATAAAGTTAAGATCTTTGAGCATCCTGATATTCATCAAGGATGGTCGATCTAGGAGGTGCTCAGTAAAGTATTTGTTCATATGGGGGCTTCTATTACAGATATATTTGTTCATTTGGTGGCACACCGTTATAACATCATGCAGTCGAGCACATAATTCAACTTTACAAACTCACACGGAGGCATATTTAGAAGTTCAGGAGTTATTATGCACATACTATTGAAGTTCAGCAGTCAAATTTAGCATCTACATCACTAAGAGCTCTACTACTACTGTCTCGACTAACATTGAAGAAGAAGTTGTATGAAAATGTTTTGAAGTCCACCACTAGCTCACAGGAGGCAGTAGGTCGGCTAGCAAACCAATCAACATACTTGAATATTATGATAAGCTACAAGCGGCATCATATGTCGTCCAGGAGATAATGCACTTTATGTTGAACAAATCAAGAAGGTAGATTAAGAATTTCACGAGCACCGAGAAACACTGCAAAATAAAATACTCTATCCTTTCAAGTAAACCATCAAGCATGAAGCATTGGGGGCTTCTGTTGATACCAAATTTAATCTACTGACGTGGACCAATCATACGAAGACACGTGGCTATCTACATGGCAACAACAAGAATTTTCGAGATGATCACACAATTCGAGGAACAGACCTCTCCGAGGAACTCACATGCTCCGAGGAACAGACCTCTCCGATGAACTCACATGCTCCGAGGAACAAACCTCTCTGAGGAACTCACATCCTCCGAGGAACTCCAGTCCTCCGAGGAACTCTTAGACGATGAGCAACTAAGGCGGTTCGAGCTGCATCTCGGCCACAGCATTGATTGCCAGATAATCAACGGTTCAACTATTCATTGAACGCTTATCATCTTGACGCACACGGTTGAAGAGCATTAAATGAATTACACTTTCATATATATATCATTTAATGTATCACCCTTTCAGATGATAGCCTCAAGGCTATAAATACATTGTATCACCCTCATTCAAAGGGAGGGGAATTTCTGGATAGAACTTGTAATCGAGAATTCCCAAACACTCAGCAATAACATAACAGTGGACATAGGCCATTCTTATAAGGATGAACCACTTTAAAATTCTTTGTCTTATTTATTTATCTATGATTGAATAATTAGAGCGATCTAATTTTTTACATCAAAAGTCATACTGAGCGATAGTGACTTGCATTTATTTTTTCCAGTCGGGAGTCGAGTATGGACTATTTTGGGGATGAGAAAAGAATGTTTATAAAATAATTTGGATGAAAATTCTAAGTGTACGATTGAGTCCGCATGGGTCGAAATAGTCATAAAAGAGTACAGAGGGTAGTAAATGGGGCTCGGGGCTTTTTTAGGCATAACCAAGCTCACATGGGAGTGTTTGGGACCTTTTAATAAATCCCAAAACGCTAAAAATGGGATTGACTTAATAAACCCTAAAAGTGAGAGGGTGTGGGAACCATAAATCATTTTAGAAAACCTAAGTAAGTAAAGGAGAAAAGAGGGAACAATTGGAGAAACCTTGGAATCCAAAATCAAGAACAACTGTGTGCAATATTCATCAAATCATCATCATCTACACCAAAGTATTCAGACCCTATGAACCCTAAGGAGAGTGGTTAAACTTTCTTTTAAAATAATTGTCGTTTTCAATTCATATCATAGTGAGTGTGATAAGAACACGTAATTTGTGGGGTTGGTTTGACGTCTAAATTGGGTTTTGATTAATTTAGATTTATGAACTGTAAAAGTTTTGGGAACATGAAAAATAAATTTCAAATCTGGGTAGATGTTTATATTAAATATTGGGGATCTTAAGATTTTAGGTTTGATATGTATTCGTAAGGGTTTAAATCAGAAAAAAGTTGGGTAAGAAGGATTTTAGACCCTTCAATGGTGGACTGTTCTGAACGTAGAAGAAGAAGGGAAATAACCCAGGGGTCGTTCAAACGACATGGGTTTGGTTCGAACGACGTCTAGAGTCGTTCGAATGATGGGCGGAGTGGTTAGAACGACTTGTGTAAACTTCGGTAAAATTAGTTGATGTTACTGTTTGGGTTTACAATTTGGGGCTTTGTTTTTTGTGGTTACAATTATGGATTAGTTTGGTGTGGAATATTACTGAGGTAATTGGGGAAATAATCCATAAGGAAATTAAGGTTGAGTTTGGGTAAATTGAAAACCTTAGATTAATAAGTGTGTAAAACTTATTGTGGAGAATACTAACTAATAAATTTGGAATATTGTATTTTCGGGCCAATTGAGAGATTCTGAGTATATTGGTTGAGCGACACCAAGGTAGTAAATTAATTAATGCATGATTATTTAAAATTTGAGTCGGATATAGACTCGGGTATATTTTGGTCTAGTACCACGAGTTTTGTGCACAATATAGTTGGGATTAAATTTAAGGTATATATATACGGTAGTGTGATAGTATATACATATATCACTGTTCTAAAAAATCCGCCTAGGTTTAAGGCTTGGGAGAAATGCCTCGACTTAAGTTTTTTACGCCTTATTCTTGGTAAAACCCTTAAGGCGCACTTTTTTCTAAAAACAACAATGCTTTAGTGAAACAACATCGCCTTTTAAATAATTTTTTTACTAATCGAACCATTATTTCATCCAATATAATCCAATAGTATTTTAATTTGCATATATTCGAACATATTTTTATAATATGTACAATTTTAGTATTTTAATAGCCTTGTTATGGTTTAAAAATATCAAAATATATTAAGAAGGCCTACTTGCCTTTTTACGCAAAGGCCCGCCTAAGCTTCTAAGGCTTAAGGCTTGGCCTCCACGCCTCGACCACGCCCCGCATTTTTTAGAACCTTGACATATATTATGTGTTCATAAATATCAGTGATTAGATATTTAGTAAAAGCATACCCCTCTAGTGCTATCATAGGATGTTGCGCAATGTTAGTGAATCCCCTGGCTTGAGGCTGAGGGTGAGTATAGTCCCCAGGTCGTAGTTAGGGGTGAGACGTCTTGGGTATGATTCGGTCTCATTTCCCGAGGGAACTATGATCGCCTTCATTACTTTTATTTTGTTTCACTGATTCAGGAAGCTAACCGTGTCAGGGTGTCCGGGTGGATGAGTATACCTAGAATGATAGCATTGTAGAGAACATCTGGTGAGTGTATACTCGGGAGGATGGTTATATATTTATGGCATGTGTGTGAATGTTTTAATATAATGATACGTATATATGGTGCAGATATTTATATACGGGTAAAAATACAGGATATGAATTGCATTTATAATATATAACTTGTGATATTGTTATATGGTCTCAAAAGAAAATAATGATTAATTAAGTTAATGTGATAAATAACTTATAAATCATATATTAAACATACTCAGGCTGGAGTAATGTGTCAGGGAGGATATTATCGAGAACTAGTCACTGGTAGAGGACTAGGTGGGTTATGTAGAAAAACGTTACGTGTGCACGATAGTTGAGGTGCCATCCGTTCCTCAAGAGACTGTGACACTAGCTTAAATATGAAAAGCATTCATGCATTTTAATTTAATACAATTTAATTCATTGGCTAAATATTTTCAAAATGTTTAAGGTTCTAATCCTTTCTATTAAATATTTTCAAAACCTTTTAGGTATCCGATAACAAGGTTGCCATACTTGATTCTATTCTAGGGTTACGCAACTATGACATATGTGGGTGCTGCGGGAGTTAGATTAGACGCCTCTTTCATTCATCACTAGTTTAGGAATTTCATTCTCAGTTGTATTTTCGAGCATGTTGCTCACTGCAGTTATTCAGGTTGTTTCAGTTCAAATTGTATGGGATTTACTTTCTACCTGTAAGATTTATTTTGGTTTGGATGTTTTTAGCCGATGTTTATTCGACTAGTATTTTGATTCAAATATTTGTGGAAGGCTTAAACACTAATATATTGTGATGTTTATATTTTATTCTCTTGTTGAACTTAGTGACTTGGTGTTCTAAAAGATAAAATTTTGAAACTTGCTTAAGTAATTATTAGGTGGTTAGTAATTAATAAGTTTTCGACAGTGATGCTAAGAATGAACCAGATGGAAATCCTATTTAATTTGATAAAGTTCTGATCTCTCGGTATTTAATTAAGCGGGGTGTCACATATGGTATCAGAGCATCAGGTTCTAGTCTCCTTAGGATTTGTACATCTTTTCACGTTTCAGCTTAGCATTCTTTGATATTACGCCTTATTATAGGATTGTTGTATTCCTTTACGTATGCGAATTATGTTATCCCGCTATTATGTATAGTTGATGTGATTCATATACGGTTTTGGTTGAGCGTGGTAGATCGAACATTATGGAACGACAAGCGTGGGATGTTAGAAGGATTGTAGGAGGGAGGATACAGCAAAAGACATAGAGTATTTTGGGAACAATGACGTGATTGGAGTCACCATGATTATTTTTTCGAACAATTCAAGTTAGCTTAACCGCCGGGGGATAGTAGTTTCCCCAAGAACTATCGTGAGGAATGATGGTGCAAAGCTAAAACCCCAAGTGTAGATGAAAAGGGGGAGGGTTGAAGAAGATTCTTTATTTCAGAAGAACAATTTGCTAGAATTCGAGGAAGGTGCAAAATGGTAATTTACCAATGGATGGAGAACATCCAATTGGGATCACATGTGGGGTAGTGTACTGACACTCAAGTCAAAATTCCGGGCAAAGATGATTGATCTTAGGAGAAGCGTAGGGTGATGGGAGTCAATCACCATAGCCATGGGAAAATTACCATGAATAGCAAGGAATTTGGGGTGAGGATTTTTACTAATCCTCTTACCAGAGGTTAAATAGAGAGGTAAGAGAGATTTAAATAATTTTCCAAAAGGGTCGAACAGTGGCCGATTCACAAACTTCGTAACCGATGAAAGGGATACGAGATCAAAAGGGGTTTGTAAGTTAATAATAGACCCATGGGTCGAAAATACATGCATGGATAGGAGATCCAACTAGGATGACTGTTGTCGTTGTTTTCAAGGTTATACATTTACAATTTATATCAATGCTCTTTTGATAAGGGAGCTAAGAGAGTTAGATAATCTAACAAAAGAGTAAGACTGGATTTTTTAGTTCTACTGAGGCACGAAGGGACGGGATACCCAGTAGATGACCCAGATTTATAATCGTGATCAATAGAATTTCTACCAAGTGACGGTGGGTTCAGTCAGGGCCGTCAAGGCCATCAATAAGTCACATGGGACCAGCTGAGACAAAAGGATAATAGGGGTAGCAATCAGGGTCAAGACTACTAGGTTCGTAAGGGGGCCTAGAAGTTCCTATTACTACACCACAGTATACTCGGATTTACATATTTACATAGCTAACCCCTATCTAGTGCATGTCAGAGCTAAGGGGGCTTCAATCCTTACTCTTTATCCCCATCTTCGCCAAGGCTAACGGGGCCTTGCTTATTCAGGGGAAAGTGGAGCCTCGAGACGAATAACGAATAGGGAATAGGGACCATTGACTCAGATCATCAATATCATCTTCTTACCATTCTTGATCTTATCTTTAAGACCCTTCCCTTCAAAAGACTACTTAGTTGGTAATTGGAACCGGACCTTCCTCGCAATTTCATAACCTGACGCTTTAAGAGTGTTTCGAAGTGCATCCCAAGTGCGAGTGCAACGATTAGTAGGTTGATTGGGGCAGGCTCTGATCCGAATTACACACGGGGAATACTATTAGTTTGGTACTTTGGATACCTTCGAGAGTCCTTTGGATTTCTCCCGAGTCTGAGAGTTGACTTTGGGTCAAATGTGGATCGGAAGCGCATGTCGATTTTTTAGACGGGAGATTATTAGACGAAAATGGATTTTTCGATTGTATGGTAAGTCAGAATTGCGCACGGGGTGGAGAGTTGGAAAATTTAGGAGGTGTAATTAGACATTACAAAGAGTTTTGCCTGGTTAGGAAATTTAACCTCAGTCAATCGGGGCCCGAAAGTGTCCGGTGACCTCTCGGAGTAAAACGGATCGTTCGTCCATACCGTAGGTCAAAATCGCGCATGGGGTAGATCGTTAGAAAGGGTATCCAGTGCCCTTTGGATATTCATTCAGTCTCATTCCAGCTAAAGAGTTGACTTTGGTCAAACAGAGTCCGGGAGCGCCTAGTGGATTCCGAATCGATTTTTGAGGGAAAAATAATTGTTTGTCCGAACGATTATGCTATTTCATCCACGGGGCAAACCATTGTAAATGGGTTTTAGTTCCCTTAGAAGATTCAAAGATATTTCTCTCTGATGGTGAAGTTGATTGGGGTCAACTCGGGGCTCGGGGGTGCCCGATGGCCTCTGAATCTATTTTCGGTAGTGAAATGGTCCGTTCGTCCAAACCATTATGAGGATTCATGCACGGGGTGGACCGTTGGAAAGGTTATTTGGAGCCCTTCAAAGACTCAAAAATATTTTTCTCTGACTATAAAGTTGGCGGAAGTCAAATCGGACTCGGGGGCACCTAATTGCCTCTAGATCGGTATTCGGAGTGCGACCTAAATTTACGGTGGAAAGGGGAAGTGCTAGGGGTCTAAGGAGAGACTTAGGGGGTCCTAGAATGTGGTTTTTGCACTCCATATCCTTGAATCACCCACATAGTATTGGAAAGAAAGGGAGAGAGAGAGAGAGGGGATCCATTTTCTTCCTTCTCCCTATCATCTAGACTTCAGGGTCGGGCCTGCACCGAAGGAGTCTAACGCGGATGGCCACAGATGATAAGGGGGGAAATATATATTGAGGTGGCATTTTTATGTTTTCTTTAAACTCTATGCATCACGATATTTCTCTTTCTTCATGTGTGTAGGTATTTTCTTCCTTGATAATTTCACGGACTACACAATAAAGATTTTCAGTTGAAGACAATGTCACATGTGTCCTTTTCTTTTCATGTTTGGGAGAAATTGGTTGAACTTCTCTTATGGGTTATTTATTTTTTATTTTTCTTTTGTATCGGATGATCTAAAAGCGTAGATTTGTAATATCAAGATTTATATTTGGTCATCACTTATTTTATTTTGGCTTCTCCCGTTACACCCCACTTAACCTTCATGAACATTATCAAGACTTCAAGTGAAGATGAATTAGTGACCGAATGCAACAATCAAAGATCGATTGACAATACATTTATTAGAAAAGTTTTACAAGGTTATTTTTCCATAAGATTTTCATTTAGGGGTATTTTGAGGACTTTGTAAACTTAAACAAAAACTTCCAAAATATTTTTTAAAAATTTTGCTAAGTCGTTAGAACAACTTTTGGATGTCATTCGAAGAGTTATTATACCTCGTTAGAATAGATTCAACTTTGTTCGAATGAGATTGATTGTCACATCTTTTGGTAGGCCCTAGAATCTCGTTGGATCAGTTGTTTGATGTATGTTCGAACGAGAAAGGGTACTTCGTTCGAACGAGATGTACCTTCGTTCAAACGAGTACATGAAAAATTATTTTTTATCTGATTTTAAATGCAATCTTTCAAGCTTATCTCTTGGAGACTTTTCTTCCTATTTATTGAGATGCAGAACTGCATTTTAAACCAAGGCTTTTAGACATATTTTAGTGACTAAACTCTTTTTTTTTCAATCCAAATCCCGTGAATGATTTGAGATCACTTTACTAAACCACGAAGAACATATTCCTTACTCATAACCTTAGAGATTTAATTCCCCACTATTAAATATATAAGTACGATTTCTCGAGGCTGATCGGTGGGCACTGAGGTAAGTGGAACTTTATGCGGGGCAATGTTGGGTCTGTATCACTTGTTATTGACAATTGGGATTAAATACATTAATGCATCACTTAGTGGAGCTCTATATTTTGTAAGCCTGCATATGTATTTTTGTAATACCGAGTGGTAAATAGTGCTTGTTGATGTCTAAAAATGGACTAACTCCAAATTATAATCACAGATAAAAATAAGATAATGTGACAACCCGCCTACTAAAATAATAGGTGGCCAGCCCAATACTCCAATAAATACAGGAATCATAGATGGTCCATTCTTAGCATCACTGCCGGTTAACATAATAGTATGAGATAACCACCAATCATTTCAGAAAACGGATTGTCATATATAAAAATTTTAAAAGTAAAAGAGAAACACTTAGACAATCCCATTTGTAAAAACGGTGGGTATCAAAAATCGATGAATAAAGTATGACAATACAATAAATAATCACCGAATAAGCTGTCGGTGCACAGACCAATACAAATAATACATTAATTATTACAATCAATATTTACCATATAATAAATGAGTGCAATACCTTGGGCAAACACGCCCGAATGAAAGTACTAAACATAATTAGAGTACAATAGAAGGGAGCGTCTACTACAAGTATCCTACAACATCTGCAATATGCTGTAGCTCCAAGACAACTGGAATGGAATATGTAAATACGGGTGTCCATGCGGAGGAGCACCTGTAACGGCAAGGAATATGCAGCACAAAGAAATAGAGAAACCGGTCAGGGCCGGGTTTGATATGATTACCATGTGACTAAAATGCATGGCAGGTACGTGCGTAAATCTCTCGCAGATAACAATAATATTTCTCACCTCTCAACTAGCAGTAACCTAGCGCAATATAAATGATGCTCAGGTTATAGAAAGAACAGAAGGCTAACTTCTCCCCAGTCTCAACACTATGCCCTATTCGTGCGTGGGGTGTCTCGCAAAGCGAAATCCAAACAAGGAACCCCCCCGATACACTACTACTTAGGCAAGCTTGATCGTCGAGATACATTAGACTCTGTCCTAATTAATTTAAGTACTAAAGGTTAACTTCTCCCCAGTCTCAACACTATGCCCTATTCGTGCGTGGGGTGTCTCGCAAAGCGAAATCCAAACAAGGAACCCCCCCGATACACTACTACTTAGGCAAGGTTGATCGTCGAGATACATTGACCCTAAGCACGGAAATATAACTAATTACATGTGTGTGCATAAGTGTGGGAAATCACATCTACAACTACACAAAGAAAAAGAAATAAAACTCATCCATCATCTAATGGCACAATTCCTAATTCTATCTTTAGGAATATACATATAAATGGTACAACACTTCATCAAATGTTTACCAAATTATTTTCATCGTAAACTAATTCATTTCATGAATTTGTTCCTTATTAGGAAATATAATCATACTTTTTATGCTCTAATGGCATTTATCACCATTGTTCACTTTATAAAAATATCTTCCTTATCAGGAATATGATCATCATCATAGGCTCTTTATGGCCTTACATCGTGCTCTTTATGGCACTTTCATCATGCTCTATAAGGCATTTTACTGTGCTCTTTATGGCACCCATCAAACATCAAGTCCAACTTGATTTAGAATAGTTATAACCATATATATATATATAACGATTCTAAGACCGCCCGTCCGGGTTTCCCCACTGAGCGCGCCCCTAAATGGCTATCATCTTCCAGGGCCTCCAAGACCACCTGGGATCCTATCGAAACGTCGGGAAGCGGCCATGAGCCTACGTGGTAGCCAAGACCACACCTGAAATCTCCCTACCCCCGCAGAAAATATACAACCATAAGCGCTCCCATGGCCTCGGGACTATATCCACCCTGCATCATTAGCCAGGGGGCTTCACCACAACGCGCGCGACTTCCCTTATGATAGCGATTTAGAGAGGTGTGTATCCATAAATTATCATTTATGAAAATCATTACTTTTTCCATTTTTGAAAACTCATATTTTATATTTCCAAAAATCATTCATTTAGTCATTAAGCACCAAGTTTTAGAAGGTGCATACTACTCTTATTAAGTCATATATTTTATTAATGACCTAAGACCCAAAGTGCCTCTAACCTCAAAATAGCCTCGAATAAGTTATATAATTCATAAACCCTCAAAGTGAGTCCCCATAATGGAGTGTCTCTCATAAGCTCAACCGAAATATTTAACTTCCAAATTTCATTTCTAGGTTAATCTCCTAAATCATTCGGATATCAACCTACGCCACTTAGCCCTCGGTAAGCCTAAATATCCCATTAACATCTTAGGGCATTAGTCTACCCAAAACCACCCTCTAGGACTCTTAATTACTTCCCAAAGGAAGGTTCCTAAACCTTGGTCTTAAAAGAAAAAGGGCTAAAAATCAAAATAAGAAAATCTCACAAAAACAGGGGAACCGAATCGATTCGCCCCTTGAGCCGAATCGATTCGCCCTTGCGAATCGATTCGCTTGAACAGCCGAATCGATTCGGTGAGCAAAAACTGACCTTCTGCAATTGCCGAATCGATTCGGTTTCAATCCGAATCGATTCGGTCTGCAAGACCTGTAACCCTCTCCTTATCCAAATCGATTCGCCCTTGGGGCCGAATCGATTCGGTCCTTGGATTTTGCCCAGTTTGGGCGACGGGTTACATAAACCCTAAAATCCCCAAAACTTGATTCCTCCCAACTTCAATCAACAAAGATTCGACCTAAATCAATCCTACACCATTTACAACCAATAATATATCCTCAAATCAAATTAAAACTAAGATTTAAGGGTTTAATCTTCAAAATCAACAAATACCCATTTATGGGTTAAATCCCCAAAACCTAACTATACATGCAATTTATCACATTAAATCAATATCTAGCAAGTAAGAAACTTGCCTCGAGGTTCGTAGTCTCGGTACACCTCCGGTAGTGACGGATTCCGGCCCAAATCTTCCATTTCTCTCTCTTTCTCTCCATTTCTCCCAACTCTCTCTTCTCTCTCTCTCTCCTTTGGTTTCTCACACAAATGAAGAAAGAAAAGGGGGTGGGGGAACTTATACGGGTCTTAAAACATGAATCCCCACTTTTAATTGTTAATACACCACAAAAATGACTCGTAACCACTTAATTGAGTCATAACCCCTTAAAAGGCCCGAAACCCAAAAATATAACGCGGCACTTATTTCGACTATCTCGACTATACTAAAAACAACCGCACCCCCTATTTTGGCATTCGGGAAAGTGTGAACTATTTTTACGTTCAAATTCCATTTTAAATTCATTAATTATACCTAAATTTAAATATAGGTCATAACCGTCGTTTTACATATAACGACGCAAAATACACAATATAACACTATTTACCTTCTCATAACGGTAAATAGTCAGAACATAGTAAATAGAATCCCTAAGTCCATGGGAAGTAATATTTACTCCAACATTCCCTATTTTATAAATTTAGCCCATTAGGCAAAATAGTATAAAATAATCGCTCGGAAACCTGGGTTGTTACATACTCCCCCCCTTAAAGGGGAATTTTGCCCTCAAAATTCAGGCGTAACCCTTAACCATATAAAGGGTATACTATAATAAAACCGTGCTATCGTACTAGAAAACCCCTGAATAGAAATGTCCCCATAGGACTCAGACTAAGGTCATCGCTATCAATCTTAGAAACTATCGATCCTACCCTTCTACTATGGGAGGAGATACCCGCACAAGCTCGGCACTAATTGCCTTACTTTCCGAAACACGTCACACCCTTACTAGAGAATAACTACACTATCTCACAATCGCTAACCCCAACACTACTAACTTATTCGCGTTGGTGCACCCCTCCGAGGTCTACTTGCTCACTGAGCCCAAACTAAAGGAAGGTTACCGGACCACTCCCGGTCCCAGGAATATATTATTCACTGTTTCCATCCCAACGAGTAGACAAGGCATATTGCCATCTACACTAGGCTATACACGGCCTAACGTTTATATAAGACGATCCGAACTATTGCAAGGAAATTCGATCCATAGAATTTCTACTCCGATCTCACCTTAAATCAAATCCACCCTTGCACTTACGGGTGGTAGGATATACCCCGTATCCCCAACGGTTTCCATTCTTCCTTGAGACTTTACCTATACCTTGACACGAATGTCTCGTCTCGGTGAAGCTCACTCCACTTGGAATTCTATGCCACGAATAAACTCTAAGACGGTATCTACTCGGCGCCTATACTACTCCCATCCGCATTGCCTTAGCGAAAGGAAACATCCTAACGAGCTCAAAATCCCATACTTGTCGTCTAGGGACCAAATCCTACTTAGAGTCAACCCACAACTTATTGTGGTCAACTCCCAACCATCTCCTAAACTAACTCCGCATGCCCTAAGGGCCTAGCATCCTAAGAATCCTATGGTCAATATATCTATCCTAACCTAGTCGTATAAATATAATACTAAATACCCCTAATGTCCAAGACCTTTCCCGACTTCTGACATTAGCTCGGTTTCATGCGTGGGACGTCTCGCCGAAGCGAAATCCAAACAAGGAACCCTCCCGTTACACTACTACCTCGCATTGTCAGTCGTCGAGAAGTGGCGGTCGAAGACACATGATCGGGATCGATGGAAATCCTAACTCTAAATTCTACTACTACATATACGTCTAAGTCCTACCATAACAATCGACTGAGGCATTTACTTTCAGTAAGATGCCACCACTACTCTACTCCAAGATACACATATACCTCTAAACAAATGGCCTTTTCATTAAGGCACAACCATAAGTCCCTATCGGACCTTCATCATCTTAGTCTTCCCCCACGTTAGTCAGAGGAAAACTATCATCGTGCTCATATATCGCACATGAACTAAGCCCTTAATCACTCATATACGTGATTCTTGGCTAAACCTTCCAACCCAGCACTTAACCAACAGAAAAGAAAAGAAAGAAGGGAAGAACAAAAAGAAAATGCACATCTCTCCACTCCCAACGTCGTTAAGGTTCATGCGTGGAGCGTCTCGCCGAAGCAAAATCCAAACAAGGAACCCCTCCACACAGTCACCTTAACTAGCCGGTCATGGAGAAAAGGCAATAGCATACACAAGCAAAGCAAACAAGCAAGCAAAGAGAATAAAATAAAAATAAAAAAAAAGGAAACTATATACAAACCGTAAACCACCTCTATAAAGTCTCAACCCGGATCCAGGAGAGATATTACAGATCAACTAGTCCTCCTCCTAGAACTAGAACTAGGATAGCCTCGCGGTATATTCGCTTGCTATCACCCCAACCAATCTAAGAGTATCTCTACTCGTATAATATATAATACAAGTAGCACGTACCACATATATCACCACTCGCCCCATAACGAGTGAGAAGGAAAATACAGAACTCCCCTATCATGGAAGTCACATAGATATACTTACTATATATAAAATATGTACCGATACCATCACAAGCTCGATATACACACCCGAATCTAGGGCTAACACCAAACTACTCCCATCTTACTTAAGGAATGCACTACTCGCACCCTAGTTAGAAAGTCCCACCAACATACTAGCCAACCTCCTTGGCTACTACCAATAGTTCTAAGACACGTCATTCTAGTCTTACCCGAACTAAACTACTTCCATCAAAGACTCAACTAGGAGTCCTATCCTTGCCGGTCATCCTCCATCAACAAGATCAGAACGCATACTTCCCTTGACTTCTTCAGCAAGGAGAACATTCTACGAGCTTCCCCCAACCTTAGCTCCACGAGCCTTCCCCAGGTGGATGTCCACCAGTGGGGTCTCATGAACACTACTCTCCAAAAGTGTTTCCAACACTTACTTACGAGCCTAGCATTTCCACTGAGAGGCTCTCTCTATGGGCAAAACATTCTGCCCCACCATAACGAGGCGACTATCATATCCGCCACTTCAACCTTACTCCAAAGGGTGAAAGGTTTTCCTCAAACCCTCACACCTGGGCACTCCTATCCCAACTCTAGGCCAAAACTCTTGGGCCTTACGTTCTCACCGAACGAGGTTACACTTCCTCTAACCAACCGTACTTCAACATGTGGTCCTAATAAAGAACCTCTCAACTCCGAATTGACATTGCTCGGAGTCCCAAGCATAGTACCACTCTATACCGGCAGCGGTACGTGGGAAAACTATTTCCACCTCACTTAGTAGTCACGGCAGCACTATAAAATAATGCTACAAAGGGAAGGACCTCCAAAGCGATCCTTATTCCCGACCACAGCCCACAGCTTATAGTAATCCCATTCCACGACTCCTCCACCACGGCCTTCCTCAGCGCCCTTCATCTAGCAACTTACAAGTCTCACATGAACGCGTAGAAGATCTTCGGGGCCCTCATACCATAGCAGGAGAACGAAATCTCACAAGAGAACTCAACGACCTTATTCTTAAGGCTCTACATCAAATAGAGAGAAACCCAGAAAACGGAAAACATCCACACAGATTCCTAAGGACTCTAGAACCTAATGCTCTGATATCATCTGTGACAACCCGCCTACTAAAATAATAGGTGGCCAGCCCAATACTCCAATAAATACAGGAATCATAGATGGTCCATTCTTAGCATCACTTCCGGTTAACATAATAGTATGAGATAACCACCAATCATTTCAGAAAACGGATTGTCATATATAAAAATTTTAAAAGTAAAAGAGAAACACTTAGACAATCCCATTTGTAAAAACGGTGGGTATCAAAAATCGATGAATAAAGTATGACAATACAATAAATAATCACCGAATAAGCTGTCGGTGCACAGACCAATACAAATAATACATTAAGTATTACAATCAATATTTACCATATAATAAATGAGTGCAATACCTTGGGCAAACACGCCCGAATGAAAGTACTAAACATAATTAGAGTACAATAGAAGGGAGCGTCTACTACAAGTATCCTACAACATCCGCAATATGCTGTAGCTCCAAGACAACTGGAATGGAATATGTAAATACGGGTGTCCATGCGGAGGAGCACCTGTAACGGCAAGGAATATGCAGCACAAAGAAATAGAGAAACCGGTCAGGGCCGGGTTTGATATGATTACCATGTGACTAAAATGCATGGCAGGTACGTGCGTAAATCTCTCGCAGATAACAATAATATTTCTCACCTCTCAACTAGCAGTAACCTAGCGCAATATAAATGATGCTCAGGTTATAGAAAGAACAGAAGGCTAACTTCTCCCCAGTCTCAACACTATGCCCTATTCGTGCGTGGGGTGTCTCGCAAAGCGAAATCCAAACAAGGAACCCCCCCGATACATTACTACTTAGGCAAGCTTGATCGTCGAGATACATTAGACTCTGTCCTAATTAATTTAAGTACTAAAGGTTAACTTCTCCCCAGTCTCAACACTATGCCCTATTCGTGCGTGGGGTGTCTCGCAAAGCGAAATCCAAACAAGGAACCCCCCCGATACACTACTACTTAGGCAAGGTTGATCGTCGAGATACATTGACCCTAAGCACGGAAATATAACTAATTACATGTGTGTGCATAAGTGTGGGAAATCACATCTACAACTACACAAAGAAAAAGAAATAAAACTCATCCATCATCTAATGGCACAATTCCTAATTCTATCTTTAGGAATATACATATAAATGGTACAACACTTCATCAAATGTTTACCAAATTATTTTCATCGTAAACTAATTCATTTCATGAATTTGTTCCTTATTAGAAAATATAATCATACTTTTTATGCTCTAATGGCATTTATCACCATTGTTCACTTTATAAAAATATCTTCCTTATCAGGAATATGATCATCATCATAGGCTCTTTATGGCCTTACATCGTGCTCTTTATGGCACTTTCATCATGCTCTATAAGGCATTTTACTGTGCTCTTTATGGCACCCATCAAACATCAAGTCCAACTTGATTTAGAATAGTTATAACCATATATATATATATAACGATTCTAAGACCGCCCGTCCGGGTTTCCCCACTGAGCGCGCCCCTAAATGGCTATCATCTTCCAGGGCCTCCAAGACCACCTGGGATCCTATCGAAACGTCGGGAAGCGGCCATGAGCCTACGTGGTAGCCAAGACCACACCTAAAATCTCCCTACCCCCGCAGAAAATATACAACCATAAGCGCTCCCATGGCCTCGGGACTATATCCACCCTGTATCATTAGCCAGGGGGCTTCACCACAACGCGCGCGACTTCCCTTATGATAGCGATTTAGAGAGGTGTGTATCCATAAATTATCATTTATGAAAATCATTACTTTTTCCATTTTTGAAAACTCATATTTTATATTTCCAAAAATCATTCATTTAGTCATTAAGCACCAAGTTTTAGAAGGTGCATACTACTCTTATTAAGTCATATATTTTATTAATGACCTAAGACCCAAAGTGCCTTTAACCTCAAAATAGCCTCGAATAGGTTATATAATTCATAAACCCTCAAAGTGAGTCCCCATAATGGAGTGTCTCTCATAAGCTCAACCGAAATATTTAACTTCCAAATTTCATTTCTAGGTTAATCTCCTAAATCATTCGGATATCAACCTACGCCACTTAGCCCTCGGTAAGCCTAAATATCCCATTAACATCTTAGGGCATTAGTCTACCCAAAACCACCCTCTAGGACTCTTAATTACTTCCCAAAGGAAGGTTCCTAAACCTTGGTCTTAAAAGAAAAAGGGCTAAAAATCAAAATAAGAAAATCTCACAAAAACAGGGGAACCGAATCGATTCGCCCCTTGAGCCGAATCGATTCGCTTGAACAGCCGAATCGATTCGGTGAGCAAAAACTGACCTTCTGCAATTGCCGAATCGATTCGGTTTCAATCCGAATCGATTCAGTCTGCAAGACCTGTAACCCTCTCCTTATCCGAATCGATTCGCCCTTGGGGCCGAATCGATTCGGTCCTGGGATTTTGCCCAGTTTGGGCGACGGGTTACATAAACCCTAAAATCGCCAAAACTTGATTCCTCCCAACTTCAATCAACAAAGATTCGACCTAAATCAATCCTACACCATTTACAACCAATAATATATCCTCAAATCAAATTAAAACTAAGATTTAAGGGTTTAATCTTCAAAATCAACAAATACCCATTTATGGGTTAAATCCCCAAAACCTAACTATACATGCAATTTATCACATTAAATCAATATCTAGCAAGTAAGAAACTTGCCTCGAGGTTCGTAGTCTCGGTACACCTCCGGTAGCGACGGATTCCGGCCCAAATCTTCCATTTCTCTCTCTTTCTCTCCATTTCTCCCAATTCTCTCTTCTCTCTCTCTCTCCTTTGGTTTCTCACACAAATGAAGAAAGAAAAGGGGGTGGGGGAACTTATACGGGTCTTAAAACATGAATCCCCACTTTTAATTGTTAATACACCACTAAAATGACTCGTAACCACTTAATTGAGTCATAACCCCTTAAAAGGCCCGAAACCCAAAAATATAACGCGGCACTTATTTCGACTATCTCGACTATACTAAAAACAACCGCACCCCCTATTTTGGCATTCGGGAAAGTGTGAACTATTTTTACGTTCAAATTCCATCTTAAATTCATTAATTATACCTAAATTTAAATATAGGTCATAACCGTCGTTTTACATATAACGACGCAAAATACACAATATAACACTATTTACCTTCTCATAACGGTAAATAGTCAGAACATAGTAAATAGAATCCCTAAGTCCACGGGAAGTAATATTTACTCCAACATTCCCTATTTTATAAATTTAGCCCATTAGGCAAAATAGTATAAAATAATCGCTCGGAAACCTGGGTTGTTACAGATAAGTAACTCAAGCCACACACACAAGAAACAATGTTTAAAGAGTGGTTCAACTATAAATAGCATATTTCCACTATTGGTTTTATTCATTAAGTTTTACAATACCTCAGTATGGTGTGCATATGAGTGATTCGAATTGTCCCTAGAGCTAAGGGAGTAGTTTGTATTTATAGGGGTGCCAAACCTTTAAAATGGAACGCCTTTATGTTGACGTGCATTTACATTTTTGTATAATAAATGAAACTCTTGGAATTCAGTGCTGATTGGCATCCCATCCGAGTAACAATTAATATTCCTGTTGGTTGGCCTTTTGGAGTTGGTCGGCCTTTCAGTCGACTAAGTGTTTGTGAAAATGATCAAGATGGCTGGTCGTCCAGGTAGGAGGACAGGTGTACATTCATCATTGGTCTACATGGGGGTGTAATTTTTACATACAACAAAAGGCCCCAATGCTACATGCTTGATGCTTGATTGAAAGTGTGGAGTATTTAGTCCAAGAAGATATTTGGCATACTGTTTTGAGTATTTGGTCGACAGTCGACCTCCCATACTTGTAAAATTTTCTATTGGCACTATTTGATGATGTCCTTTTTATAAATAATTCAAACTATTTTTAACCTCTAACTAACACAGTGGTATTTTAATGCTTTGAGAAATGTGCAACCGGTGGAAGCTATATAGTTCATTCAGTTAATTATTTCATTCCCACTTATCAAGGTAGCCTATAAATAGGTACATAATTTCCCTCATTTCTTTTTACCTCGAACCTTCATAACTTTAGCACTTTCTTTTCCTTCAAGCAATGTTCTGTGAGATCCTTTACTTCCATTTTCTCTTCAATTTTTTGCAACCATCTTTGATTCTCTGTATGCCTTCTTTTCCCCTCCTCTATTTTATCATCTTTTTCTATTTTTCCATCATATTTCACATCATTGATGAGAGTTCATCAGACAAGTTTAGAGAGAAAAGTAAAATCCCCTCTTGGGTAGACTTAAAGATACCCCAAGGTTCCATAGATGTTTATTCCCTTCTTGGGGGTCACTTGATCCACACTTTATTCATAGCTGAGTGTGGAATCAAATTTCCATAAAACCCCCTTTTTTCTTTCGTCTTGCAAGTATTTTGATGTTTTTACCTTGTAAATGGTGTACATAGTTTGAATAAGCTTTATGGAGCCCATATTGTGGTCATGGAGTTGATGTTCTATTATAAATGGGGTACTGTTGGAGAAAATACATATTGCCTGAAGACTAGTCACCCTAATAGGGCTTTAGTAGTAAACATGCCAGATTCTAATTATTGGGAATATGGTGTAGTTGTTAAGAATTGGAAATACACTCCTCTCCCTATTGGAGAATCTTACAAAGGTTCCCAATGCCCTCAATCGGGACGTGGCATAGTTTGTAATTCTATTAATTATTTTTCCACTTTTGCTATGCATTTTTTATGTTTGACGACTAATTTTTTTGTTTCTTTCTTATTCCGAGGAGAGTAAGAAGAGGTGCCCCAAGAAAGGGGAAATAAATATCAATGATCTTAAGTTCTTGTGGTGATTAAATCGAAATATTAGAGAAGAATAACCTAGGGATGCTTCATTGCTATTGGAATATAAAAGTTTCATCACTTCTTTTGTTTCCTAACTAATACTTGTTTTCCCCAAGTTACTATAAATCTTGAGGATCATGTGCCAACTTCCTCGGCCAATGAATCTGATGGTGCTAAATTCATTCTGGGAGGAACTTCTTCCTCATTTGAGTCCCTTAATACTTATGAGATTGTCCTTTCTCCCTCTATAGACATGACCGGGAAGAATATGCCCAACTTAATGAGTGGTCCCCTATCTCCTATCCCCAAGAAAGCTGCTAATACTGGCAAGAACCTAGCTAAAAAGAAATCTTAAGTCAGTTATAAGAGCCCTATTAGTGTTGATGAAATTCAGATTGTTGAGCCTCAACTGAAGAGGTTAAGAAGTGGTTTTCCTGATCCTCAAAAACAGGTCTAAAAAACATCAGCCGACCATCAGGTGTTGGCTATTAAGAAGATTACCAACCAACAAGAGTTAGTAAGAAGAATTTACGCTGACTTTGACATTGGGTAAGCCTTTGTTACTATTAACCCTCGACTCGTTAGGGGATTAATTAAATATGGGACACTTCATGTTGATAGATTCATGTCAGCCTCTATGTTCTGGTCCAGGCATATTGAAAGTGCTTATCATAACTTGACTTTGGTAATTTTCTCACTTTTCAACTTTTTTCTTCATATTGATAAACTTCTTATGATATCTTATGTTTTTGTTCTTGAAATTTTGGTTGATTTCAACCAAATGATAGAGAAGGATGGCCAATTGGGGACTTCTCCATGTGAAGTAGAAGAGGCCTTTGAAGGTTTAAAACAATCGTTGGAGGCTTCCCAACAAGATTTGGTGACAAAGTAAAAATCCTAGAACTATAACTCAAAGGAAGATAAAGGCTACTGAAGACAAAGCTCGAGATGTCGAGAAGAAATTAGATGATGCTGAGGGCAGTGCTAAGTATGACGAGGATAAACTTTCAGAGTTCACCACTCAGACCCAAACTCCAGAAGACAAAGTGACTTCCTTAAAAGAAAAATGCAAAGAGGCATTTGATAAAGGTTAGGAGAAGGCCATTTTTACTGCCTCTACTCATATTGAGTATGACAAAAAATTATCCTGCAAGGAAGGGTGGACTGATGCCTTAAAGTTGGTTGATATAGAAGAAAGTTCTGAACTTTTAACAAGGCATGACACTGGTACTCCTCCTAACCTGGATAAGGAGTTTTATAATGAGGAGGGGTCTGGAGAGCCTTTTGTGATGACATGCGATTCTTAAATGGTGCCTAGTACTAGTGCCGACCTACCAACTGTTAGACAAAACAAGGACAATGATAAGGTGAAGGTCTAGAAGGTTTAATTTTTCTTTGTGTTTTCATTCTTGAAGATATAACAACTTTTGTACTTTAACTATTAATTAATGAAATAATGACTTATTATCTTCAACTGCTATTCATACCTTAGAATTATTTTGTTTTTTTATTCAACCGTGTTGTTTCTTGTATTGTCTGATCCTTTTGATTTTCCCCTAAACTCATATATTTGTAACTTTACAATTCGATTCTATAAAGAAGGCCATAATTTTTCCTGAATCCCATTTGCTCAGACGAAATAGAAACCTTCTGGAAGTTGGTCATGTTCCATGTCTGAAGAAGACTTAATAGGGTTTCTCATCTCAGATTCATCTGACCAAGTCAAGGAGTCATATATCCATCTTCATAGCTTGTTCGACAGGGTTTTTGTTAATAATGTTGCGTATTATGAAATGATTGATCAACTGCAAGAAGATCGCAAATTGTCCTTGGCTTTACTTCACTCTGATTATGAAGTTATGTATAAAGGATTGAATTAAGGTTGGGGTTTTGACAAGAAGTTAAAATACATTATTTTTACTCTCAACAAGAAGGAACTGTCTATGATATAAGATTTTTATAATGCCCGATCAATTGCTACAATGCTGGAGAAGGAAAATAATATCCTGGGGGATGAAATAAATGGCCCGAAGAGGTCAACTACTATGGGTCTAGATGAAGGTGATTCCTTATTAGAGACTAAAAATGCAAGACTGTTAGAGGAGATAAAAGCATTGCAGAAGAAAAAGACCAAACTTGGGAAAACTTCTAGGCAAAGGATAGTTGTTTGACTAACTATTGAGGAGGAAAGAGCTAGGAAAATTATTATCAACCAAGCTGCTCAGTTGAAAGCCAAAGATATTGCTATTTTTGACCAAGATGCCCAACTGAAAGATAAAGATTGTGTCCTTAAGAAACTTCAAATTCAAGTGGTGAGGTTAACATTTCAAATTCATAAATAACCCCGGGAGGTTTGGATGGAGGGTTACAATGAGGCCTTAGACCATATGGATGATCATCTTGCTCAAAGTAATCGTGAAGGCTATAAATGGGTATGGCCCAACTTGCTAATTTTGTTGAAGGATGATCAAAATAGTTACTTGTGGAACTGGAATGACCCATTTCTAATGGATTGTGACAAGCCTCCTTTCAAATTGGACATAAGATGGATTCCACCCAATGCCATTTCGCAATGCTTGATAACTAAATATTTAGGGGATTATGGCCTTCATTATGAGTCTAAGATAGTCTATTCTCCGTATTTGATTGATAGGCCAAGCAGTAGTAATAGGAAGATGTTAATAGATTTCGACACAATTAACTCTCCATATACCCTTATTATTCCTCCTACCGGAATGGATAAGGCACAAGGAAAACGTCCAATAGAATAAATTTGTATTTATTGTACTGCATTTTGCTCACTTATTGCTATTGTAATACATTTTGGTCAATGAATTGAAGGCATTTTTTATTGAGTTCTCTTTATTTAAGCTTATGGTTGTTATTAATCTTTTTGCCGACTAGGTAACCTGTAAAAATATTAGTTAACCGGCTTATAAACTAAAGATCCTGCACAAATATTTAATATCTTATTCATGTTCGATTCATGTATATGGCCTTAGATTCGACTAATTCACTTAGATAAAACTGTAAATAGCTTTATTGTCCTAAATTGTAGCATTAGTTATCATTGGTGACCAAGTGTATTAGGAACGATAATTATTCCAGTATGTTAACTTAGTCGGTGAAAATATCGATTTAAGAAATTTGACTAACTTCTTGTTCGTAAATTTCTGAGGAAAAATCATACATGAAGTTTAACTTTTCTGAAGTTGTTAAAGGTTGGAAAAGTTTGAACCGTGCACTTTTCGACAAGGAACTTTTTGAAAACTTCTTTGAAGTTGGAAAAGTTTGAACCATGTACTTTTCGGTAAGGAACTTCTTGAAAACTTTTATAAAGTTGGAAAATTTTGAACCATGCTCTTTTTGGTGACAATTTTTTTGAAACTTTTCTAAAGTTGTAAAAGTCTTGAAAACTTTTCTGCAGTTGGAAACGTTTGAAATTAAAATTATTCATTAATCCAGTATGTAGCCAACACCATACTCCTCCGGAAAAAAAACATAAAAATGATGTATAATGGAGAAAATATGAAATTTTATTAATTTGAATAACTAATTACATTAAGGAAATATTTGTTAAACTCAATTACTGATAATACTTGTGTAGATGGTCTGCGTTCCAAGGATTCTTGAATTCCTCCCCTTCGAGAGTTTTCAAATGATAAGTTTTTGGTTGGATAATTATCGAGCTATGGTATGGGCCATGCCAATTAAGCTCTGACTTGTTGCGCTTCTGGATTACTTTCTTAAGTACCAAATTTCCATTCTTTAGGTTGGTTCACTTTACCTTTCGGTTATAAAACCTTCCATTCCTTTGTTAGTAGGCAACCATCTGAATAGTATCATCTTCTGGGATTCCTTCTATCAAGTACAGATCTAGTCGCCTCGCGAGGTCACTCTTGGGTGAATCAAAGTTGAGTAACCTGTGAATTGGCAAACTGATTTCCACTAGTACTAGTACCTTTATGACAAAATCTAGAATATATGGCATTTCACCGGTTACTATTTTTTAGGAATATTCCTATATGCCCAAAGGACACTATGGAGTTCATCGATCAAGCTTCCTTAAGCTTCATCCAACCTTTTCTTTAATCCATCTAGCAAGGTTTTGTTGGTGATTTCTGTTTGGCTATTGTATTGTGGATGCCTAGGTGCTGAATAAAGTTATTGGATGCCTGGATGAATACGATACTCTTGAAACTCTTCATTATCAAATTGAGTGCCATGGTCAGTGATGAAGGAATAGGGAATGACATATCTGCAAATAATTTTCTTCCATATGAACTGAAATACTCTCTAATAAATCATATCAACCAGACGCTCAGCCTCCACCCATTTGGTGAAATAATCAACAAATATAACTAGGTACTTGAATCTTCCCTTGGTGGTCGGTAGTGGTTCAACCAGGTCAATTCCCCATATAGATAAAGTCCATGGAAAAGTGATGGTTGTTAGACTTTTTCCTGGTCTTCTGTGGATGGTCAAAAAATTCTAGCATTTATCATGTTTCTTCGTGAAAGCAACACAATCTGCTCTCATTGTTATCCATTGTCTTAGAACCTCCTAGCTGTGGGAGCTCCACATGAGCCTTCATACACCTCTTTAATAAAATCATTCACCTCATTGGGATGAAAACAATGAAGAAGAGAAACAATATACCCTTGCCTGTACAAGAAGCCCTTTTCTAGCACATAACTAGCTACTATGTACCTCATCTTCCTAGCTTTCTTTTGAACGGATGGAAATGTTACTTGTTTAATGTATTCCTTGATTGGGTCCACCCATGAAGGACCTAATTCCATCGAGATGACACTAATCTTCATTGCATCTATGTTCATATGGGTAAGAATATCCACTAGTATTATTCGCCTAAGTTCTGTTGGAGTTGCTGAAGCAAGCCAAGAAATAGCTTCTGCTCGAGCATTCTCAAGTCTAGAAATCCTCGCTATCTTAACTGAGGTGAATAGAGAAATAACTTCCATTGCTTTTTCATCCTATATCATTAAAGTTTCCCCTATGACACCATAATTTTGTAGCAATTGATTAATAATGAGTTGAGAATCACTATATACCAATACCTTCTCGGAGCCTACTGATAAAACTAATTCTAATACTTTGATCAATGCTTCATATTCTGCTTCATTGTTGGAAGCCTTAAATTGAAATATCAGAGAATATTCCACATCCAAGTTATCTGGAGTGTTGATGATGAGGCTTGCTCTACTTTCACTGGCACATAAGCATCCATCTACAAATAACTGCCAAATTAGAATGTCATCAGAGAACTCCAATTCTGATAGTACACCCTTTTTGAACATCCTCTTAAATTGTTGAATTCTTTCTTGAGCAGCTGATGAATTAGGTTGATCATCCCTAGTCTCTTTTTGCATTTCAGATAAGCTCTCTTCCATAAAAGACTGCTCGGTAGGCAAACGTGGACTAGGTTGAATCTTTGTATATGTGAATTTGAGGCTTTGTCTTTTATTGCAACTCTTGGTTCATTAACAATTTCATACTCGCCTAACTCAACTGTCTAAGACATTAACCTTCCAGACTTTTTTGGTTTATGCAATGCTTGTCGCAAAGGAATATCCGTGTAGACAACAATGGTGTGATCTTAGAAGTATGGCCTCATCCTCCTACAGGCTTCAATAAGAGCTAGGTCTAACTTCTCTAGTCATGGATATGCAATTTTTTCTCCTCTAAATGCCTTGCTAGTATAATATACCAACCTTTTAATTCCTCCATCTAGTCGGCTTAACACCGAGCTAGCAGCTAAATCTGAAACAACCAAGTAAAGATGTAGTTTTTCTCCCCGAACGGGCCGGGAAAGGAGTGAGAGAGAGCCCAAATACTTCTTTAACTTTAAGAAAGATTTCTCACATTTATTGCCTTAAATAATGGAAGACACTTATCAGTTGCTCGGGAGAAAAATGATTCAAGGAAGCTACTCTTCCTATCAATTTTTGAACCTCTTCTTTATTGGTTGGGGATTGCATTTCAAGAAAATCTTTAATCTTATCATGGTTTGCTTCTATATCCATTTAATTAATAATTTACCCTGAGAGCATTCCCTCCTATACTCCGAAGATACATCTGGTTAGATTGAGCTTCATCTACTATTTTTCTAGTTGATCAAAGGTTTGAGACAAGTTCGCAATGTGATCAGTATCATGTTTGCTTTTGGTGAGCATGTCATTTATGCATACCTCCATGGTTCTGCCGACCAGGTCTTCAAAAAACATGTTCACCAGTCTCTGATAGGTAGCTCTTGCGTTCTTCAACCCAAAGGGCATGACATTATACAGTAAGTTCCTCGGTGGGTAATAAGGGAAGTGATTTCTTTATCTTCGGGTTTGATCTTAATCTAGTTATATACAGAATAAACTTCCATAAAGCTGAGTAGTTCATGGCCCACTGTAGCATCGACCAATTGATCAATCCTCTGTAAAGGGAAATGATATTTTGGACAGGCCTTGTTGAGAACAGTGAAATCCACACAAATGCGCCACTTGTCATTTTACTTCTTTTCCGTGACTACATTGTCCAAGTATTTTGGGTATTTGACATGTTCAATGAACTATGCTCACTATAATTTTTCTACCTCCTCCTGGATTGCCATATTCTTCTCGGGGCTAAATACTTTTCACTTTTTCTTAATTGGCTTAGCATGTGGACATATGTTAAGCTCATGGAATATGAAGTTTGTATCAA
The DNA here is from genome assembly GCA_949130495.1 of Sambucus nigra. Taxonomy (NCBI): domain Eukaryota; kingdom Viridiplantae; phylum Streptophyta; class Magnoliopsida; order Dipsacales; family Adoxaceae; genus Sambucus; species Sambucus nigra. The sequence continues at coordinate 239,375,942 of OX422222.1, forward strand.
TACCTAGCATATCTTCATGACCCTAACCGAACACATTTTTCCTCTCTAAAAGGAATGTAATTAATTCCTATTTGAGAGATGGAGATAGCCTAAAACCAATCTGGGTGGTTCTTTCTAGCTTCTCATCATCCTGTACAATAACTTCAGTTTCTTCCATGACTTTTGCTTCATTTGTATCTAGAGTTAGTTGGTTGATGTTTAATAACATTCCATCGATTCTTTCTAACTATTATTTACTATTCCAATTCCATAATTTGTTGGAAATTTCATGTATTGGTGCACTATAAATGACACAGCTTCTAACTGCTTTATTCCCACTCTTCCTAGGATGATATTATAAGCTAACAGGACATTTTTGTCTAACTTAAAGAACCAAATTCTTTCTCTCCTGCTCTTTGTCCAGGTACCGACCATGATTTCTAGCTTAATGGTTCCCAATGGGTATACGTTCTCCTTAGCAAATCCAATGAGAGGTCTATGGTATGGTTCTAGCTTACTACTTTTCAGTCGTAGGCTTTTGAAATAGCTGGAGAACATTACATTAGCTGAACTCCAATTATTAACTAGTATCCTTGTGACTCTTCCATGATGAACTTTGCATGTGATAATTAATGGATCGTCATGAGGGTAAAGAACCCCACTCAGATCATTTTTGGAGAGTTCGATCACTAACATGTCTTGGTTGAGTTTCCTTGGCCGACTATCACTGGATTCAACCATATCAATCTGTCTCACTGATGGACAATCCTTAGCTTCATGTAAGTAAGCTTTTCTTTTTTCGATTGCATCTCTTCCTCTAGTGTCTCCTCCTGCGATGAAGTGTTATCCAAATGATATTATGCCGACCTCCACTTTTGTCTCATCAGGTTTCTTTGGCAAGTGTAAATCCTCTTCAAAATAATTATTTTGTACCCTTTTTTTATCTTCCATTACTCGAGCTGGAGATTTAGACCTCCTATGATCATATCGGTTGCCATTTTGATCAACAAACTTGCTCAGTTTTCTCTGTTGAATAAGATTTGCAATCTCATTCTTTAGTACAATGCAACCGTTGGTGTTATGCCCATGATCCTTGTAAAAATCACTGTACTTGGACTTATCCCTCTTTTTTGGGGTGTTTTAACTTTCCACGCCAATTCAAGTATCTTTTCCCTTTCATTTCCTCCAAGATATGGTGAACACCCTTGTTGAGAGGGGTATATTCATCATATTTCTTGATTCGATCCAACTTTTTGTCTTTCTGATCCTTCATAAAAGAATTAGCATTTTTTTCTGGCCTTCACCCTTAGTCTTATGAGCTTCTTTGGCTGCCATAGCTTCCTCAACGTTCATTATTTTTCTAGCCTTAACCAATAGTTTTGTCAGGGTTTTGGGTGAATTCTTTGCTAAAGCATAGTTGAGATCTTTAACGAGCAACCCACTCATAAGTTCTTCAATGGATATTTTCTCCTCATAGTTCACAACTTCTAGTTTTTCATTGTTAAAATGAGTAATATATTCTCTAGTACTTTCTCCCAGATTTTATCGCACGGTCAAGAAAAGAGTGACACTATTAATCAGCTTAGCCCCAAAGCAAAAGTTATATATGAACATTTCAGCTAATTGATGAAAACTAGAGATTTTATCTCTTGGTAGATTATTATACTGTAAGAGGGTAGTTTAGATTAGATGGAGACGTAACCTCTTTTGAGTACAGTAATGATAAGTTAACTAATCACGCTATTGATTAACTACAAGACACGCAAACACAATTTAGTGAAGATAAACTCCGTTCGAACTCACAAATCTCTCATGTATAACTCAGAAGATAATAATGAACTCAGAAGAAACTCACTTAGAGGGAGAGATAAATAATCACCCTAGATATATCTTGGCAGGAAGCCAAACACCCCAACCACCCTCAAAGAACTCTATAAAGTATTGAAGCTTTGTAATAAATGACAATGGTGGCTGAGTAAACTCTCTGGTTTGTAATAAATCTCTCTCTGATGTATATCTCTTTGTAGTAATAACTTTTGAACTCTCAAAAGGAACATCCCTTCCTCAGAGGTGGTTGGGGCTCTTAAATAGCCCCCACACCATTCCCAACCTAACTCAGTCATTAATAACTGTGAAAGAAATCCTTCAAACTTTATGTCACAAACATTAAATGTCTGATGCACTAGTTAGCTCCACATCATAAACATTAAATGCCAAGGCATGCCTTTTGCCTAACCACTGTGTGTTAGGGGGCTATTTTCAGAGAGGTGGCTTACCAACCATCTGACATCCCCAAATACCACAGTGGTTTACTCAAGTGCAGATTTGACATTGTCTAGCTAGTTAGTGACATCACATAAAGTAGATGTGACATTAAGTAAAGGGTTATTTGGCTCACAACTTAACGCCCGATAGAACTCAAGGCTTCTCCGCCTGAGGTTACACGGTCAGAGTCTCTTCGTGTTTTACAAGGTGTATCTAAGATGGTCAGGACAAACCCCAACAGTGCCTCACTTCTCAATCCTCCAAACCAAGTCCCTCTAAAGTTCCCATGACGAGGTCGTTCGATAGAGCATGAAATCTCTCCCAGGCCCTACCAAGTCTGGTCTCTCGCATGTACCGTTCGACCTCACACTAAAAATCATTATAATCATTATGACTCATGGTCAATATAAATAAGGAGATGCAACAAGAATAAGTTAAAGCCATACAACTAAAGGGTGAGGTCTCTCGATCAACTTCTTCGCCGGAAGATCGATATGGACTATCACACTGAACTACCTTGCTTGAGCTTCATTGCTTTGGGATACATCGCTAACTTATTGAGCTGCACCACTGCCTTAATCCCAAACATTATTTTTAATGACGGGATTATCTCTAATATCCAGATTACCTTCAAGCCCCCTATATTTGCCCCTTCGTGTAGAGGTTTATTATGGAAATAAGAAATGTCTGCACGAAAACTTCTAAATCCGATGAACCTTCTCTGTGTGAAAAAATTATGGCATGTTTTCCTTCATTACAACTACTGTGGTTAACGCCTCTAGGAAAAAGTAAAATTCTCCCCGATGTACCTGAGTCAAACCGTTATGTCTTATTGATGCTTTGGCGAAGGGACATCGTAACTTTTTCCTGCTACTGAGCTTCAACTGTTCTGGATTGACTACATGAAATTCTCTCGATAGACCATCTAGCTTTCTCAGATACTCGTTTTGACTCTGGGGAAGTGAAATTCTCCCGCGTAAACTTCTTCCTAGGAAATTCCCTTTATTTGAAGGTACTATTTCTTTTGGGCTCTGCTACATCGTCGTTTCATCATGTTCGAAAAAGAAGAAAAGTTATCCCCAATGTAGTTGAGTCATAATTAGATAATGTTTAGACTTGTAGTGAGGGGACACTGTAGCTTTTTTGAACCGTTAGGATAGCTTCTTCGTTAGGAGTTATTGGATATGTCTGATAAAAATTCTGGCACCAAAACTCAAACTTGCCTTGGAAGAAAACCATTTCTATTCTCCATACGTCACTTCATTAATGACGCGGTGTTGTCTTTTCAACTGTCAGGACACTTCCTGAAGTGCCACGTGTCGGTTTGAAATAATTATAGGAAGCTTTGCACATGTGGTGGGGGGAAACCCAAAAGGCGACCCCATAAATTTTAAATAGCTATTATTCAAACACTTAACTATTTTTCCCTTACTTTGCCTTCGTAGTCTTCAACTCCCATCATTCTTAGAGAGAGAAAACCCTAAGAGCGCCATTGTTGTTAAGCTTTTACATGGTTTCCTTCTTCTCATCATCTCTTACACCACCCCTTGTGGCTGTACTCCTCTATTTTCATCCCTAGACCTTCCTTATAAAGACGTTTCTTTCATCACCACTTATTTTGGCTTCTTCAAGTATATCTAAGTCTACCACCGCCGTTGCTCAGCCAAGATCCACCTCTACTGCCACTGCCACCCCTAGTGCCACCACATTGGATGTTCCTCGTCAAGAGCAATTAATTTTCTACCGTTGGTCTCCCATCTTTGGAAAGGGTGATGACTTCTATGGTTTCTGTAAGACCTAAACTTTCAGTGCTAAGTATGACTCTTTGCTTCTTGGGGATGAGGATGAGGATTCATCTGAATGGGGCTTCCTCCCCTCAGAGGGAACTCTGCGTTTTCATCTTGAACAAGGTGACCTCCCTTGGCGCCATATTGATTTCGAGGGACCTGGAGGCTCCATTGCTAATTTCGTTGCTTGGAGTGTGCATATGCAGATCTCCCATGCCATGACTCTCACCAAGGTAGGGTTGCATCAGGCTAAATGGTTTGGCGAGTTCACCTTGTCAAAAAACAATACTGCTCTTTCAGTCCTGGTTTCTCGCTGGAACGTTATGACTCATACCTTTATAGTTACGTGGAGCGAGTTTATCGTGACATTAGAAGATGTTTATGAAATTCTAGGTCTTGAGCCTACATGGGACGTGCCTTATACCGATTAAGCACTAGATATCGAAGAGGTTGCTAGCCATTCGGAGTTATATCATATATGCCGAAGGTGCATAGGTACTCCCAATAAAACAACTTTCACTCCCCTCATAAACTACTTCTTTCGAGATCCTTCTAAAGGTGATTCTTTTGAAGATGACCCAGGCTAAGGTACATCCCTGAAATTGGCAGCTTATATTCTTGTAGTCCTTTCTCACTTTGTTTTACCCGAGAAACCAAACGATCATCCCCGGAAGGATCTTATCAACCTATCAATTCATTTGGCTTGGGGTGTCAGGCTTCCCCTAGCAGCAATGGACATGGGATCTCTCTATACATGACTTGACATAACCCACTGGGACATGGAACAGTCCCTTGTCCATTATAACTTAGCTAATTTTGCGAATGCCATAATTTTGACAAGCCTCCTCTATGTTCATTTCCCTGCGATAACGGCCAAGACTATTCATCCTCCCTCTAGGGAAATCGTTCTTCCCCATCTCTCCTATGTTTTCCATAAGAGACAGAGTCGCAAGGAGATAATTAATGTTATTGATAAACTTGGGAGTTTTGTGATAAGGCCTTACGGAGAGGAGGTCTTCCTCCATACGTGGGATTTTTTCAAGCGTCAAGCAATGGTGGATCAACCAACTACTTTGAATCTCATCGTTAAAGACCTTTTGCTATTTGTGGTCCTTCTGTTCTCATCAGGGTACCTTCCTTCCTACACTGAGTGGGGTTACACTAGTGAGCATTACAATCCCAATCGATGTAGCTATCAATTCGGTTTCGATCAGGGGGCTCCTCGCTCAGTTTTTCAGTTATCTCACCCCAAAGTTTCTTTTAGCGAGATATGTTCCTTATTCTCATCTACTGCTGCATGGGGAGTAAGTTCTATAATGGATGGGAGAGTCACCATTCCAAGCATCACCAGCCAAGGGGATGCGACCCCTATTTGCAATGAAGTACTAGTCGAGACAGCTAGCCTAAATTCGTGAGTTCGTTCAAGGGTCTACGGTATATCCCCAGTTCTTTCATTTTCTACCCTGGAGCTAGGGTTAAAAGGTAATTTCGTTCATGGGATCAAGTTCCCTCTAAGAAAAATCCCCAAGGATCCTCCCACTGATCTTCCTCCACATTATTCCATAATTCCCATTACTACCCCAAAATTCAAAAAATCCACAACACCCAAATAGCCTGCCCCTTCAAGAGGTATTTATGGTGAAGGGGTTTCAACCTAAATAGCCTCTGGTGAAGGACCTTCCCAACCATCAGCTAAAAAAACTAGGCGGTCCAAATCTGGGACTTCCTCAATGACTAAGTCCAAAACTCAGTCTCAAACTCCTTTTGAAGTGTTCCTCATCGCCTTTGTTACTATTCCCATGCCTATAGAAGTGAGTGAGGAGTTAAGAAGGAAAATTGAGGCTGAGGTAGAGCGAATCAATGCTGAGTTTTGACGACATGCTTTCATTGTTCCTCCTGCTACTGCCTTTCCTACTATCTTATTTGGCCCAACGAAACCAGGGTCAAAGAGGAAGAAGAGCTCAAGGGTTCCTCAAAGTGCTGGTGATGCGGGTGCGAGGAAAAAGACTCTGGATACTAAGTCCCAGAAGAAATGATCTCCAAAGGTACATCTCATCCTATCTCCCTCTGTCGTTGCCTCCCTTCCTTCTTCGCTAATGGTGATATCCTCCCATTCTCCCTCTGGATCCGAGGTACGCATGTGTGTTGTTGTTATTACTCCCATTTTTCTAAAACGAATTGCAACTGTCTAACTCTTAAAAACTTTAGTGCAGGAGGTTGAAGAAGAAAGGCCCAGCCCCCCGTGAGTCCTTTCATGGGTGGATGTTTTGATTCCACTCAGACCGATGTAACTCCTCCCCATTCCCCCATGATCGTGCTTACTTACTCTAGCCGTTTGGCCTCATAACGTGCGAAGGATGCTGCTGCGGGGGGTGATTCCGTTGAGTCTGTGGGAATATCTTCTCAACCAGAGACAACTCCCCCAGCTTCTTATGAATTATCACCTCAGATCGAGGTTCTTCTATCCATCATTCCATCTGTAGAAAGTTCCCCCGAGGTAACACATTCTCAATCACTGTTAGGTCAAATGTCTGTTATCACTTCCACCCCTTTTTCCTATCTACCATGCTAAACTTTAATCTATTGGGATGCTTCAGGTCGAAATGGCATCTTTATTAGCTAACATTCTTCTTCCCGCTGTGTTGACGAGGCCAATAACTACAGTTCCCCTCTTCAGTACCATAACTTAGGTAAGTAAAACTTAAAGACATTTCTCCTTTCTTCTGTACTTATTCCCCATTTCTAACACTTAGTTTCATTTTTGCAGTTTTCTCCGGATCTTGTCCCACCAACTTCTCTTGGTGTTTTACCTACTCCTAAGGCGATCGTTGATTTTTCTATCCCGCGTGGTCATTCTTCTGCATCCATCAACGTTGGGGCATCACTTGGAGGTCAAATGTCCTCCACCAGTGGGACCCCTATGTTGGCCTTGGTACCTTTTATTGGCGAAGGAGCTTTACCAGACCTTGCGGCTTTTTTAATTGAGGGTGACGTTGAGGCTTTTGAGGACATAAACCTACCCCCACTAGTTCCCTCCATTGTGTCCTCTTTGGCGACTCATATTCTTGCTTCGGCCCTTTATGTGGTACTTCCCTAATGAAAACACTTGTTAAGATTTTTTGTCATTCCCCACCAGTAACGGTAACTTAACAATGAAAACACTTGTTAAGATTTTTGAAAATTCCACCTATAACGGTGACTTAACAACGAAAATGCTTGTTATGATTTTTTGCAAACTCCACCTATAACGGTGACTTAACAATGAAAACACTTGTTAAGATTTTTCATAAACACACTTGTTAAGATTTTTTGTAAACTCCACCTATAATGGTGACTTAACAATGAAAACACTTATTAAGATTTTTCATAAACTCCACCTATAACTGTGACTTAATAAATAAAAACTCTAGTTAAGATTTTTTGCAAACTCCACCTATAACGGTGACTTAACAATGAAAACACTTGTTAAGATTTTTCGTAAACTCCACCTATAACGGTGACTTAACGATGAAAACACTTGTTAGGATTTTTCACTTAACTCATTATTTCTTCTACCTGTTCTCAAGTTACTCGTGAATCCTTTCCTGTGGGAAAGAAGTCTCCACCAGTTCTTTTGCCCATAGATTCGCCACATCGGGAACTCACTATTTTAGAAGATTATAGTCACGACGACCAAGGTTCCATGACTGGTGCTGCTGCTAATAGTGAATCTGGTTATGAGTTTCCTCTACCCAACCTAGATCCTCATGACTTTTGCCTTATGGTCCTTCAACATTCTCCTCAAATGCCTGCCAGCCATCGTCTGGTAATTGAGCACCTTGCAAGCCACCATCCTCAAACTTTCACTGTGGATGTTCGATGTTCCAATATCCTAGTAATGAGCCATAGGCTTCAGGACATGGCGATCATTGTTGCTGATATCGTCAGCACTCCTACCGCGAATGTTACCAGACCTCTCCTCAACCAATTCTTGGGCAATCTAAGGGAGTTGGGCCAAGATGGCTTTCTCTTTGACCTGATTGGGAACTTAAAGACTTCAAAGATCCAATGGCTAAATATCCAAAGGGAACTTCTACATAAACATCGGGAGGATCAGCGGGATGAGGAAGATAGGTTGGCTGAGATAGCTCCTCTACTTGAAGCTGGGAATAAGGAGGTAGAGGACATTGAAGAAGCTCTGCGTCTAGAGAAGCTAAAATGAGAGAAACTCCTTAGCAAGTATACACAAGCTCAAACGAGGTTGAAGATTTCTATTAATGCCCAGCAGTCTTGCCTAGCAGCTTCTTTGGTCCTGCTTGGAGATTTTTTCTCTGCTTCGTACCTGTGGTTCCTCTTAGGCCAATGAAATCTTATCATATTTTGTATACATTCTTTCTTTCTTTTTTTCTTATGTAATTCTTGGGCAGTAGCTCCCAATCTTGTAATGCCCCAAAGTTTATGTATGAAATAAAAAGATGTATGTTTTCCTATGCCACTTCTTTGTGCTGTAACTGCTTGCGTATATTCCAATATTCTACAGTTCTTTCATCTCCACTCAAGTTTCAATAATAGACATAGAAAATAACTTGTATATTCATAACGACAACAACAGTAAGATACAACGATGGTTTAAAACTTAATTTCTTATACATGATAGACTTTCAACCATTTATTATTAATCTTGAATGGCTTGTCTTCTTCCATCTTAAAAATTAAGCAATAACCAGAATCACGAGCTTCTTTTACAATGAATGGTCCCTCCCAATTCATTGCAAACTTATGTAGAGGAAGCCCTCTTATGTGCTTCACTGCTGCCTTTAAAATGAGGTCTCCCTCCACGAACTTCCTTGGTCTCACCAAGTTGTCATATGCCCTGGAGAGTTGCTTTGTGTTCAATTGAAAGTTCTTCATCGCATTATCCCAGTATTCGTCTAATGCTTCCAACTGCACATGTCTATCATGAGGGAGCATGCTACTTCGCAAGTCGTATCGGGCAAAGGGAACTTCTAAATTTATCGGGAGAATCGCTTCAACTCTATAAACAAGGGAAAATGGAGTATATCCTGTGGAATTCCTTTTAGTCATTCGATAGGCCCACAATACAGCTGGTATCTTGTCATCCCATGATCTTGGGAAATCCTCCATCATCTTTGATAAGATGTTAGCTAATGTTTTGTTAGTTGCTTCGGCTTGACCATTTCCCTTTGGGTATGCTACCGTTGAGGTATGATGAGCAATGAAGTACTTATTTGTGAGCATTATTACCTCTGAATTGATGAAGGGGGTTTGGTTATCAGAGAGAATAACCTTTGGAATCCTAAAATGGAAAATGATGTATTCTCTGATGAAGTTTCTCACTACCCCTACTATTGCCCTTTTTAGTGGTATTTCTTCAGCCCACTTTGTAAAGCACTCCGTTGCAACCAGTATCCAGATCTTCCCCCTTGAAGAAGGATGTATCGCTCCCACTAGGTCAAACGCCCATATGTGAAAAGGATAAGGCATTGCTAGTGAGTGTAGATCCACCGATGGGACATGGATCATATTTCCATGTAGTTGACAAGCCTTACATTTTCAAACGAAGTCAGCGGAGTCCTTATCCATTGTTGGCCAATAATACCCCAACATCATCAATTGGTCATACAACTTAGCCTCTCTTATGTGAGCTGGAGCGTGCGCTTATTTGAGGACTCTGGTTGGTTCTTCCTTCGTGATGCAATGCAATGGTAAATTGAAGTAGACCTTTTGATAAAGATACCCCTCCTGAACGTCGAACCTCGGGGCCCTTCGCTTGAGTCCCATTGCATCAATTTTCTCTATTGGAATAACTCCATCTTTAATGAAGTCAATATAGGGATGCCTCCAATTTAATTGAGCTTTAACGAAATGGCATTCCAAAAGAGTAGTTGGCACTTATCACATTTTCGTTGTAGCTCTGCTACGTCCAGTTTCATTTTAGGCCAGAAATATCCCTCCCTTTGAGTTCTCATGTAAAGAGGTATCTCACTTATTTCGCAGTGATCCTCATGTATTTTTTTTAATCTTCGCTTTTATTCTTATGGGCTGATGCATCTTGACAACCATCCTCCTGCATTTCTAAAATAAAGGTTTCCCTAATTTGTAAAGTATTGGGCTAATTCCCTCAGCTTCATGGCTCATTCCCTAGACTCCAGTTGTTTTCTAATCTATCCCCTCTAGTCAGAGTCATCCTCCATTGGCAACATTGATTATACTACCGAAGGAGATGTTCTTCGTTGCATCATGACTATAGTTGTATCATTCCTCATGACCATCTTCTGAGTGATAGTGGCATAGGCATTTGGATGGCGGTTCATCGTTTGGGGATGTCTCTTGATCTTGGTTCGGTGGAACTGGTTGACAATCCTCTGAATGATTGTTCTGTAAGGTGCTAGACTTAGGTGTTTCAACATATATTCTCCATTCACTTGTTGAGTCACCAAATTCAAGTCACCCTTGATGCAAAGTGAATGAATTCCCCTTCGAAGGGCCTCCAGCAACCCCTATACCAACGCTTTATACTATGTTTCATTGTTGGAATAAGGGAAAGCCAACTTATAGGAAAGATAAATCTCCTCCATTCCTTTTAAAAGAATAACCCCCGCTCCTCCTTTTATTTCTGTTGAAGATCCATCGAACTACATGGTCCATTCTTCATCGCTTGCATCTAAGTGATTGGCCTATAAGTCGTCTCCTGGAATATTTTCTCTAGGTGGTTCAAATGTCCTCAAGGGGAAGATTTCCAAGAGATCTGCGTACACCTGGATCTTGATTGCACGAGATATCACACACTTCAAATCATATTCCGAGAGGATGATGAACCACCTAGCTACCCAAGCAATCAATATAGTTCTTGCCAACAAAAACTTAATAGGATCACATCTTGTCACAATATGAATTGTAAAAGACATCATGTAATGTCTAAGTTTTTACGCTATAAAGACTAAGGCTAAACAGTGCATCTCTAAGCTACTATACCTGACCTCTGGCCCATGTATGATTCTAGTGAGGTAGTAGACTAGACGTTCTTGCCTGTCAATCTCCTGTGCTAACGGGGCTCTAATGGACCTCATAGTGGATGTGAGGTATAGCTGCAACGATATTCTTGCTTTTGGGGGAACCATGATCTGTGGTGAAATGAGCAGCTTCTTCAGCCCAGTGAAAGACTCCTGGTGAGCCTCCTCCCACTTGAATTTTGTGTTCTTTCGCAAAAGTTGCATCAATGGGTGCGTTATTTTAGCCAACCCAAGGACAAATCTCCTAAGGTAAGAAACTTTACCGAGGAAACTTTTTAGCTCCTTCTCCATTATTGGACTTGGTATCTCTAAGATCTCTTGTTATTTGCCTTCTCTATCTACACCCCCTATCAATCAACCACAAAACCTAGAAACTTTCCACTAGTTACTCCGAAGATTCACTTCAGTGGGTTCATCTTTAGCTTATACTTCCTACATCGGGAAAACACCTTCCTCAAATTGCTCAGATGAGACTCCTCCTTCCTCGATTTGATGACCAAATCATACACATAAAATTCCATAAATTTGTTAAAAAAGTCATGGAAAATGGCCATCATTGTTCTTTGATAATTAGCCCTAGTGTTCTTGAGTCTAAACGACATTACTTTGTACATGAAGTTTCCTAATGGGGTTTTAAACGTTGTCTTCTCTGCGTCTGTGGGGTCCATCTTAATCTGGTTATACCTTACATACCCATCCATGAAGATGTACATCTCATTACCAGCCTTTGCACCTATCAAGCTATCAATGTAGGGTAGAGGGAACTCATCCTCGGGGTAAGCCCTATTCAAGTCTCTAAAATCCACACAGATCCTTATTTGATTTTTGTCTTTATTTCCCACTAGGACGATGCTAGACAGCTATAGTGGGTGCTGAATTGGTTTGATGAACCCTGCTGCCAACAAGCATTGGACCTCTTCCTTGATCTTTAAGTCCAGCTCAGGCTTGTAAGTCCTCTTTACTTGCTTCACCGGAATGGTTGAAGGCATCACGTTCAACTTGTGGCAGCTCACTTCCTTATCCAGCCCTTCCATCTTTGTGTACTTTTGTGCAAAAACATCTATAAACTCCCAAATTAACTCAACCAAGGCCTCTCGTTTCTCCTTAGTGAGATATTTCGAGATGAAGATGGGCATTTGATCCTCCCATTCTTTCATCAGGTTTAACTGTTCCAACTCTTGTGCCTGCGGCTTTAGTTAATCTGCCATGTAGTTTGGTTCTTTGGCGACATCTTCCACGAACTCCTGTATATTGGAGTTTTCTATCACCATAAATTTTACCCGTTGATCCACCAAAAAACACTCATATATTGGGCCAGCCTCATTATCAGCTTCTTCGGTCGCCCATTCACACTATTATAACCGATATACCATATTTCCCTCTTCGGTAATGACCTTTTTGCACTGTCTGCTAGCAGTTGCAATTACTTTTCTCTTCTTTTCTCTAGAAGCCCCAATGACTCTTTCTCTTGATAATCGACTTATCACACTTTATCGTTGCACCTCATGCTCCGTTGGATCCATTATGGGCCTCATTCTGTCTTTGAGCTACTTTGAGATGTTTTGGGGACGAGGGACCACCTGGTGGGCTTCTTCTTCCATCACTCCTTTATTGTTTACAAATTCCTTATGTTGCCCATTTATAGGCCCCATCCTTTCCCTGGTCGATGGAACCCACGCTCCCTCCATTCTTTTCGTTAGGGCTCTAACGTCGTCCTCTAAGTCTGTGTAAAATGCTGCATCTATCAGGTGAGCTTCTTCGACAGCGAAGGGCCTCTTCATAGCTCTGATGGTGATCTACGTTCCTTTGATGTTGGCCTTGGCGCATTGGTGATACGTCGAAGGAACTAACCCTTGGTTGTGCATCCACACTCTTCCTATCATAAGATGGTAGGAAGTTACACTATTTATTACGTGGAATTTGATATGAGAACTCAAATTTTCCATCACAATCCAAACGTTCACATAACCAATGGACTTGGAAGACTGGTTATCATAACCTAAAATTACCAAAGGCATCGGGAATAAACTTTTCTCTGGAATATTAGCTGCGTAGAAAGAATTAATTAGCATGATGTTGATGAAGGCTCCCCCATCCATAAGAGCCCTTGCAAAGATAACTCCGTTGATGCTGGCAGTCACATTCAATGACCTATAATGAGGGAATCTCACGGCCTTATCTGCATCGCTAAAAGTTATCTCCGACAGAAACCTCTTTAACAACCTCGCCATGGGTCCCTTCCATCTCAGTGAATGGACTAAGTTCTTCCTCGCAATGTCAAGGATTATCTGGGTTATCTCTAACCTACTTTCCTTTGGCATCCCCACCTAGTTAAAGAACCAGGCAAACTTTGGAGACTTCGAAACTGCACAGTATTCCATAGCTTGATCTATTTCCTCTCCTTTAATGTTGTATACATAATCCACATCTTTAGTACTTTCTTCGTCGTAATCTAACACTAATTTAGCCATTCCCTTAGTGTAGTCTTCCAAAGACTCTTCAAACTCCTCTTGCTTCATCATTAGCTCCCTTGCTTCTCTTTATGCCTCATCATCATAGGCCACCACCAGATTAGCCCCATGTGCTGGGAGTGGGTTGTTGTTAACATTTTACGTAGGGATTTGCAACGTTCCTGCCTTCACATGTTTGTCAATGATTCTCCTTAGCGTCAAACAGCTCTCCGTTGGATGTTGGATCTTTCGATGGGTCTGGTAATATTTGGGATCCAATCTAGTTGTTGCGTCTGGTTCCCCCGCGGGGATTCCCTTTGGCTCGTACACCATTCCTCCTTGAACCATTGAGTTATAATATTTAACAACCTCCTCTACTATACAAGGCAATGGTGGTGGATCCACCCTATCTCTCCTAAACTTTCTCTTGGTGTCCCTCTTCGTTAGTTTGCCCCGTCTTCTCCTTCGGTGTATCCCACCCATGGGGGATAAGACCTCCCTCCCATTGGTTGTATCGGCTTACTAAACATCAAGGGATCCACCATCGGGGGTGTTCGTACTACCAACGAGATATTCCTTGTTGCCTTCAGGAATGCTACAAAAGTTCCCTCGTGTGTCTCATTAATAAGATGACAGATGTACTCAGGAAGTAGTCCTTTCGCACAGATTTATCGTAGTTTAGATTCTTTAGCCTCCTCCCTTACATAGAGGGACCTTTACCTAAACCTTTGAACGTATGCCACCACCTCTTCCCCTGGTCGTTGCTTCTCTCTTCCTAGTTGGGTTAAGGTGAACTCATCTTCTGCTAGAAATAACTTCTGGACGAACAAAACGTGCATCTCCTCCCACGTGGAAACACTCTTAGGAGCTAAATGAGAATACCATGTATACACTTTATCGGTTAAGGATTTGGAAAACTCCCTTAACCTGAGTTTTTTATTGTTGTAGTGAGCCCCCAAATGTTCAACGAAGCGTTTAATGTGCTCCTTCGAGTTCCCAACCTTTCCTGTATATTTTTCAAAGATATGAGGAATATAATCCTTTAGGTAGGGATCATCATTATACTCTTGAGGATAAGGCATTCAAAAGTCATCATAGATCGAAGCTACCTCACCAGCAGATTGCGAGGAAGCTTGAATGAATTTTAGCATCTCTTTCCTCATCTCTTCCATAGTTGATACCATTGAAGGAACGACCAAAGGGACCATAAGAAATCATCATAGTTGGAATGGTTGGTACTCCTGGAGCTCCCACTGTTGGGTTCACAACATGGGGTATGCTTGTTGCGGTCATTCCTGTTAAAACTGCGCTTGGTGAGTCCATTGGGGCTACCCTGGGTGTTATAAAGGAGTTGGCTTCAAATCCTCCCAACACCGTTGACGCTATGGGAGTTTGCAAAAACTCGTAAAATTTATTCATAAGGAGTGCCACTTGGGCTGGTACCAACCCAAATCTCTTGGAATCTTGTGTCACCCCTGGAATGCCTGTCGCCATTTGAACTGGAGGTACCTCTAGTCGAGGGTCTCCATCCCTTGAAGCCTCCAACTCTCTCACTGCCTGCTCTTCATTGTGTTGAATGTCATCAAAGTTAAGTCTTCGATTAACGTTATCTTGTGCCATGCTCCATGCTTAGAACAATGCCTCCCCAGCAGAGTCGCCAAATGTAAGAGGGTAGTTTAGATTAGATGGAGGCGTAACCCCTTTTGAGTACAGTAATGATAAGTTAACTAATCACACTATTGATTAACTACAATACACGCAAACACAACTTATTGAAGATAAACTCAGTTTGAACCCACATCTCTCATGTCTAACTCAAAAGATAATAATGAACTCAGAAGCAACTCACTTAGAGGGAGAGCGAAATAAGCACCCTAGATACACCTTGAGAGGCAGCCAAACACCCCAACCACCCTCAAAGCTCTCTGTCAAGCATTGAAGCTTTCTAATAAATGACAATAGTGGGTGAGTAAACTCTCTCGTTTGTAATAAATCTCTCTCTGATGTATATCTCTCTATAGTAATAACTTCTAAACTCTCAAAAGGAATATCCCTTCGTCAGAGGTGGTTGGGGCTCTTAAATAGCCCCCACACCACTCCCGAGGTAACTCAGTCAATAATAACTGTGAAAGACATCCCTCAAACTTTATTTTATAAACATTAAGTGCCCGATGCACTAGTTATCTCCACGTCATAAACATTAAATGCCAAGGCATGCCTTTTGCCTAACCACTGTGTGTTAGGGGGCTATTGTCAGAGAGGTGGCTTACCAACCATCTGACATCCCCAAATACCACAGTGGTTTACTCAAGTGCATATTTGACATTGTCTAGCTAGTTAATGACATCACATAAAGTAGATGTGACATTAAGTAAAGGGTTGTTTGGCTCACAACTCAATGCCCGATAGAATTCAAGGTTGCTCCGCCCGAGGTTCCACAGTCAGGGTCATTTGGTGTTTTACCATGTGTATCTAAGACGGTTAGAACAAACCCCAATGGTGCCTCACTTATTAATATTTCAAACCAATTCCCTCTAAAGTTCCCATGGCGAGGTCGTTCGATAGAGCATGAAAGCTCTCCCAGGCCCTGCCAAGCCTGGTCTCTCACGAGTACCGTTCGACCTCACACTAAAAATCATTATAATCATTACAACTCATGATCAATATAAATAAAGAGATGCAACAAGACTAAGTTACAGCCATAGGACTAAAGGGTGAGTTCTCTCGGTCAGCTTCTTCGCGGGATGATCCCTCTGGGATGTCATGCTGAACTCCTTGCTTGAGCTGCTTTGCTGAGCTATATCGCTCTGGGCTACATCGCTACCTTATTGAGCTGCATCGCTGCCTTAATCCCAAACACTTTTGTTAATGAGGGGATTATCTCTAATCTCCAGATTACCTTCAAACCCCCTACATATACCAAATTTGGGTTGGTCTAGTTATGGAACTGGAAAAAGCTCCACATCTCATTTCATCGGGCACTGAGTAGATATTGGAAGCAAATTTATATTGCTCTATATGAAGGACTGGATCAGTTTTCCTATCATATTTGGAAGTTACCACTGGTGGCTTGAACTTGGAAGGTGTGGGGTATTCCACAATTACCTAGATGAAAGGTGATCCTTTAATGAAACTCCTTTACAAAGGATTCTTAGTCTTGTCCATTTCACCTAGCCTATTTTCCAAGCATTGCATGGATCCCTTCTAGGAATGTTTTTTCTGACTTAGACTTGACCGAGGTAGATCTAGCAGCTTTACTGTGTCTATGTGCTAAACTTTCCTCCTGAGAGGTCTGCACAGCATGCATAGAGCCCATCATATTGGCCCTAGATCTTTTGAACCCTTCTTTATATTCTCAGTGATGGTCCTGCTCCCCATGATGTCATCTAGTTACTCAGGAGCCTAGACGATCAAAAGAAGACTCTCTACTTAACCTCTCCAAGACACTTGGTTTTTCTTTGAAAAAACATCCACCATCATAGTAATCCGTTGATCGAAATAAATAAGTTGGATCATAATGGTATGACCTATCATGAGAAGAATGAGAATGAGAACTTATTTCATGCCTAGCCGGTGGTGGTGGCATATCCCTTCTAGAATTGAAGAACTTAGCTTCCATGGTGTGAGACAACTGCTTAACAGACTTCTGCATGGCTTCTTGCACTCTAGTAAGGTGGAGAAAAATTCCCTGTAAATCAGTCGCACTAGCGGGAGAAGATGGAAAGATGGTATTGCCTGCATTTATAGCTCTATTTATAGGACCAGTCATTTCTTTAAAGGTAAAGAAACAAAACAAATGGAAGAGAATGATGACAGAAAAATATTCCCACAGACGATGCAAATTTATTAATGTCTAAAAATGAACTAACTCCAAATTTATAACCACGGATAAAAATAAGATAAGTAACTCAAACCACACACACAAGAGATAATTTTTTTAGAGTGGCTCGGTTGTAAAATAGCCTACATCCACTATTGGTTTTATTCAATAAGGTTTACAATAGCTCAGTTTGGTGTGCATATAAGTGGTTCGAGTTGCCCCTTGATCTAAGGGAGTAGTTTGTATTTATAGGTGTGTCAAACCTTAGCGATGGAGCGCCTTTATATTAGCAGGAATTTACATCTGTGTACAATAAATGAAACTCTTGGACTTCAGTGCTAGTTGTCATCCCATCCATGTAACTATTGATATTCCTGTTTGTTGGCCTTCTGGAGTTAGCGGCCTTCCAGCCAACTAAGTGTCTCTGAAGCCGATCAAGATGGTTGGTCGACCACGTAGGAGGACAGGTGTACATTCATCATTGGTCCACGTGGGGGTGTAATTTCTACATACAATAGTGCTGATATATAGGTTTTTTCCCTAAAGGGATTTTTTCTCATTTTCTATCTTCTTTGATTTGTGATTTATTGGCTTCAATTTTGTTTTTCAATATCTTGCATGTTTAGGTTCACATAATTTAGTCAAGATAAAATTTGGAATAAATAGATTATGTTGTGTGTGTGACCTACTCTACGAATTATACATAACCGGATCACTCTATCGCATTTTTAGGGTGGATATCATTAATTATGTCCAAGTGTATACCATCGGTTCTTTCCTTGAAATAGATTTTGCTCGTGATGAACTTTTCCACGTGTGTGGGGGGAGGGGGATAGAACTCACTCACATTCTAATTCTTGGAATTATCACTAAAGAGTTTTAACGGGTCACTTATGCCTCGATTAATTCCATCTATAGGGGGGCTAGCCTAACTAACTAGAGGAATTAATCACATCTCGATTCATGAAAACACTAGTGGATACTGCGGGGTATTTGTTGAAACCCATATCCCACTTGGTATTTTAAAAAACTTGAGGGTTTCAAAATAATTTATTCAATTCCAAAAGATTAAATTTAAATTTTTTGTAATTTCCAAATTTTTGTGTATGAATTTAATATCTCGATCTCACCTTTTAATTTTTCTAAAAGTAAAATTTAAATTTTCCAAGAATGAAATTCAAAGATCTCAATTTAAGTTAAAACCCTTAAATTTAATTACCCCGAATTAATTCAATTTAAAAAAGAATTAATTAAACACAAATTTTCAAATAAAACGATGATTTAGGCCGCTCTCAAAATAATATTCCATATTGCCAATAAAATAGAGTGTTCCTAATGATCTAATTAATTAGCATATGAATCATGCAACATAACATAAAATAATGAGGCATACAATCAAATAAATAAATAATTAAAGGAAAAATAAAAGGAAATAAAATACCTTTTAATCATGGCCTAGACATGTAGTAAAACTCTTCATGCATAAGAGTCCTTATTGAAGACCACTTCCTTCTGGGCAAGAGTCTAACTTAAAGTATACTTCATCAAATCCAGGAGTTCTTAAGGGTCTTGAACACTAAAAAACGATCATCCATGTTCTGGTAACATTCCGGGGAACAATTATCGCGAACAAACATCGAAAACACTCTAAAGTGCCAAAACTCCATTCTATCAGCGACTTGGTCAGAATAATCCGGAAGTCAGATCGATCCAGGATACCTTGGACAATTTCTTCTTCCTCTTATTTTTTCCATGATCCATATCTGATACGAAACTTCATTAATCTCCATGAAAATTTTGCAAACACTAAAATCAACACTTATACATGATTATAAGTGCTTAAAAAATTACAGTCCCTCTCCATTTCCTCCATAAACATCAGTAAAGAAATAACTATAAAAATTAATTATTATAATAATATCGAATCAAGATATGTAGGAATGCCTTGTTTTAGATCTCCAAAACCTTACTTAAACCTTTTAAATTCTATGATGTTCTTCCGTATGATCCTTTTCAAAGTCAAGTAGTTGGGTGGTCACCTTTTGATGAAAAAATCTATGCTAAAACTTGCGATATGGTTGTCTCTCTTAAGCCCCCTTAAGTAAAATGTGAATAGTGTTTTCTCTTAACCCTCTGAAACCTTAAATATGAATAATAATTTATTAAAACTCTTTCCTGTGACTTTATATACAAGTACAAAAGGTGGGTTTGGGCTAAACTGGGTTTCTTAAGAGCATGGGAGTGATTACTTGGTTATGTGGACTATACCAAGGACCCAAGATAAATAATTAAATTAGCTTCAAATAAATACTCAAAAATTCCAAATTACTTTTATTGTAATTTTATTTCCTTTCTTTATTTAATCTTAATTAATTCTACTAAAAAATTATGACTGCACTCTAATTTAGTTATCTCATAAATCACTTAGATATAATGATGTCTCATATGCAAAGTGGACAATGATACATAATGTGATTCCCCGTGTTAAACTTCTGAAACCTGCTTGGTTAAATCAATTTTCCACAAATTAACTTTAACCAACATTTAATTAATTCCTTGATTCTCAGACATAACTTTTTTCTTATTCCACCGAATTATAAATAAACCATTGATTAGGCTTGCTGGTGAAAATAAATCTTATAAGTCTATCAAGGGGCATTACAATCTAAGGTATCCTTGGATGTTGATTCCGCTGAATTAAGATCTCAGACCTACTTTTATATTTATCACCCAATATGCGTAAATCATTTAATTCAATCCATTATTGAATCGTACCCATAACAATCAAAGTAAAATTCACATAAGCATCAAAATCCTCATAATTTTCAGGATTAAGAATCTGTGCACCCTTTGCAAATGGTGCGATATTTCCTGAGTCTAAAAAAAATAACCTCTAGAATCAAATCTCATGGGTAGTTTTATTCAATATATTCCCAGAATGTACCGATTACAATCTTCTATTAAACTATCATACAAGTTCTCGAACCACTGTACAGGTTCCCGAAGTTTGAGACAAACTAATAGGATTGCATTGCAACCGTTACGATAGGATGTCAACTTCCTATCTAGGTTGTGAACTTTTTAACATTTCTAGAACTAAAATTCCAATCTCCATGTGCACTACACAAAAACAGGACGATGGTCACGATTTTGGGTCGTGACCAAGGCCTATGTGTCACAATTTTGGACCGTAAACATATTGAGGGTGATAAAATTATGGGTCATGGACCAAAATTATGATTCCATATTGGGGTCATGGTCCAGTGGTTGACATAAATGTTGCATTTCTTGTCATGGTCCAATACCGTGATCCACAATGTGACCATTCAATGTTGTGTTAGTGGTTGTCACGGTCAAAAACCATAACCCCTAGTGTGATAATAAAAAAATGTAATTTTTTTGTCATAATTATGGAATGTGACTAAATATTTTAAAGTTTAAATTGCCATGCTAGGGGATCACAATTTTGAACCATGACCACCACTAACACCAAATTATAAAAAAATTATATTTGTCACGGTTCTTGGTCATTATCAAATATAATTATTTATAATTTTGTAACAGTTTTAGTCACAGTCCAAAAATGTGACCAAATTAAAAAGAAAATCTGCATCCTAAAAAAATAGTACATTTTTCAAACCTTTTTACATTTCCAGAAATAAATATTTAGCCACTATGTCATCCATAAATCAAAAACTAATAATAGAACACCAATCAACTATATAAAGCCATCAAATTGTTCAACACAAATAATAATACAACGCACACTTACATGATTATGATAATAACATCCCAATGTCCTAATTGAAATCCAATGCAGTGATTATTTCCTTGCATGAAACAAGACTTCAAAAAGATACTTCGACCAACTAGACCTGCAAATAAGACTGCAAATTATTCCAAATTTTAGGGTCTTGAATCCCAAATAACATTGGGACACTTATGTAGCCAAAAATGACATTAAAGTCCACGTAGTTCGTAAAACGAATAAGGTTGGGTTCTAACCCATAATCCGAATCTAGGTTGTCTCTTTTGATTATGACAATATATGTGAAATGTGTTAAAAGTGTAGAAAATTGTGAGAACACTATAAAGAGAGAATTGTGGTATAGGCCTCGTTTTCTGGGGATTTTATTTATGAAAATATATGTGATTATATATATGATAATAATAAGAGTGGGATTAGTAATACAATATAAAAATGGAATAATAACATGAAATAAAGTATAATTAGTAATTGAAGAGCATTAGAAAATTGAATTAATGTTACCAATAAGAAATTTAATGCCTCGTGTCTTGGTGAATATCACATAACATAAACCACCAATTGAAACAACCACACAAATATTGAACATCAACAGAATTCGTGACCATTTATGTAGTTACCTCATATTGGCGGTTTATTATCAGTGTCGCATTCAAAACCTAAGAAGATCTAGAGAATGATATTTTGCAAAATGTGAGAGATGGGGAAGCAAGTGTAAGAGAACTAAATATATGAGTAGAAGATACACAAACATAAAAAAATCTCTTTGTTTTTCCAATACATATGATACAAATAGGATTTTCATACAAGAGTGAACTAAATCACAATAATATAATATTTTGAAATCTTCGTTTAAATCAACTAAAAGAATGATTAAATTTGTATTGTCATCAAGAAGAGACTAAAACTCTTTAGGGGCCTTTAATGAATTTTCTTGAGTAAACAAACCCTTCGGTGCATGCATAACAATAAACCAATTGTCGTCATTTATGCACTTAGAGTAGAATAACTTCTAGACATTTTAAAAGGCACAAATAAAAGGCTTGTCGATCAAGCGATATTTACTCTTCATCTTAGATAAATATTCCATTACATGTTTTGAGGGAGGATTAGCTTTACAACCATTTGTAGTTTCCTTCACCTTCAACCAATCATAATAGAATATGATTTCTTTGAGGAATAAGTAATCTAGTTCTAGGATTTATTAGACAATCCCATAATAGGTCATCATCGTGTACTTTTGATTTTTATCGGTTTTACTAGGTAGATAAGAAGTTAAGGCAGAAATTGATATTCCGCAGCTTTGTGTCAATAGTTTTTCGTCGAACGTGTATGAGACAAAAATAAAACCATTTATGCGGAATTTTTTAAACTCCTTAACATAGAAACTAGGATAGTTGGATAGGAGTGAAAGCCTTCCAGACACATCACCTTTATTTAAAAGCTACATTGTTAATGGATTTGTATTAGTCCATATTTTACAACACATACCTAAATGATCGCAACATAAGAGGTTGGAATTACCTCTGTTGATACGATGCCCTAAAATCACTTTACTTTTGATTTCTGGCCATTTCGTACTCATACTTCCTAAATGTGTGCATGAAATTGTAGAGTGTAGATGGTAATATAGAGAATACAAGTTATCAAACATAAGTTATATATGTAGTTACTTACTCCTTCCAATCTTTAACTTCATCTTAGAATTCAAAGATATAACGAGTTACTTGCTCATATTGTAGATTGGTGAGTCTAACATCTTTAGGGTTCTCTATATGCAATTCATCCTCAAACTCGTCAGGTTCCTTGATCACTCATTCTCCACTAGGATTGAACCTCCTAAGACCTTGTTACGACATATGTCCCCAACGTATAATGATAATTTTACAATTATGTATTCTTCTGTAATTGACCCTTTAATATACCGTGTATTTTTAAAGTGTTCTTTGAAGGTTTTCATCAATCCCTCCAAATGATACATCCATAGATACCCAGTAAGTCCATGCAATAAATCCTCGTCGCATAAATTCGCAAATAGATGGGCATTGATGTCAAAGAACAATAGAGGAAAATACTTCTCTAAGACACAAATCGCCTTGGCCACAAAGTAAGATAAAGCACAAACTAATGTGTATAATTGCTCGATGGAGATCTTTTTGTTCAGAAAATCAATGCCTAGACAATAGAGGGATTAATTTGATGATGACATGTCATTTGTGAGACTTGCACTATTTCAGTTGATTTGTTTGGTAGCTTACAACTCTGCATAAATTACCAGAATAACCATTTAAAGCCTTCAAGTTAAACAACGTGTCTAGGAGGATCTTTTTCTCAATAGTAGTCAAAGTTAAAGTACTCGCGAGAATCTGATTCTTCCGGTTATAGATCAGGTTTTAATCATTTTTTCATCTCCTTTAGATCACGATACACCTTATCTCCATCTTTCGAATGATATCTACCTAGATATGTTCCTACAAGATGTTTTGAAAAATTCTTCTTCGTGTGCATCACAATAATTACATTACTTACACGATGCTCTTTCCAATACAAAAAGTCAAATAAGATTGACCATCTAGACTATGCCTTCATTTTAATTGATTTATGCTAACAGAGGGTGCTTGCCTACAAACTTATTCCCTTAAGTCATAGCCTTTGCCTTCTCCTCAATTTGATAATAAAAAATCAGAGCAGGTTCCGCCCTATGCTCTTGACCAATAAGTAAAATGTTAAACTTGTCATTTAACAGAAATCTAAGATGAGCAGCATAACTCATCTTCCCACTATAATGTCGCCACGTGGATTCAGTTTACTCCCCATAGATGCGACATCCATAATATCCATGAACATTGTAACTGGATAAGGTCCCATAGGTAAGAAAGTTGTGGATCGCCCATAAAACCATTGCATGGAGTGTGAAATCTGAAACCCTGTGAGCATTAAATGCCCTCACGCCTTTATCCCACTACTCTTTAAGTTCTTCAATTAACGAGTCTAAGAAAATATCAACATCTTCGTCAGGTTCCCTTGGCCCAGGTATCAACAACGACAATAATGTGAACTCTTTTCTTATGCACATTTTTGGAGGGAGACTTGAAGGCACCATGAGAACTGGCCAATAACTTTGAATAATGCTTAAATTACCGAAAGGGTTAAAATGATAATCCAAGATTAACATTGCGTCGTTCTTTTACAAATTTTGGGTGTCATGGGTTTGAAAGCTTCCACATGGGAAAAAGAACCGGATGACGTATGAGATTCCACACACCTCATCTCGGGCATGCCATGTCATGGCCTCTTTTATCTATGGTACAGTGAAAAATCTTTTTAATGGTGATCCGAGGGGAAAATACTTTGATACCTTATATGAAACTTGTGAGCACTTGCAAAATTTTATTGTAACATCTTTTTGACTCTCATAAACTATATATCCTGGATCCTTGCATACAATACAAAATTCTTCTTCATGTTCGTTATGGTACGATATAAAATCATAATTGCATGCATGACTAGATTTTTACTTTGAACTCAAAGAGCTTTTATTTATGCTTGAATAACTATTTGGTAACGTGTTCTCTTTTGTGAGAAAGTCTTTATCCCATTTAAGAATTTCACCCAACAACCAAAGTTGACTCTTCAAATTATACATACCAACCAATGCGTAAAATACCAAGTGATCTTCTTTATAATTTTTATACAAAGGTCTAGCCGCATCAGCTTTCAACCATATTTATTGCTAATCTTTGGGTAATTCAGCATCTATTTTTTCATTGACTTGGTCATAATGCATATTATCCGTATCCATAGGATGGTGATTTTGATCGAGGTGGAATCTATAGGCATCATCAATTAAGTCAGTCACAGGACGATGTGTTGGAGAATCGTTCACCACTTCTACCTGGTAGGGTTCCGTCACATGACCATGTACTGTTAATTCTTCTAGAACGTATGGTACATTCTTTTCCCCATTGAATGTCCATATCTTATAGTCTTTCATGATACCCCACATTAGTAAATGCAATTCAGTGTCATCCAAAGACTTAAATTTTTTAGTTTTTACAATGGTTGCAGGGACAAGGAATCTTATCACTATTAGCATTTATATTTGCATATGTAATAAATTCCCAAATTCCATGTACATGATTATTAAATTTTCTATGACTCTATCCCATCCACTATTTGTATTATGGGAAAGCCACTAAGTAGTATTCAAAATTCAACTCACCTATATAAGTAGATTGAAATGAAGGTCATGTTGGTTACAAGAACTCTCAATTTATAATTCAATAAAATTCATTCAACCTAATCAAATTCAAAGGAAATTCATTCAACTCAATCATTCAGTAAATATGGAATAAAACCAAACAGATTAAAGTATTATAAATTTATACAAAAAGAAAACATTGTTCAACACTTAGTCATGCCCAACAAATGAACTGGACATATAATAAAATTATTTTAATAGTTTTTTAACATAGGCCATTGAGCGTAGTCTAAGTACATAGATTCATCTATACAACCATTGTATATTGTATCAACCAATATATGAGCCTCGCGCATCGCTAAAGCGAGATTATGGACATGTGTTCTGACATTCATGGAAATGAGAGTGCACAGGCGAACAACCCTATTATTGGACAAGTACCTTTTATAATACGACTTGCCAAATTCACCATGAATGAATGACAATGATCCACGAAATTTTGGAGGAAGCATTTGAAAGGGGAAAATTTCAAGAGGAGGCATTTAGGATGGGAAAGCTTAAGTCATAGGATAGGGGAATGTTTGAGGAGGCATATGAGGGGGATAACCCTGTTATTGAGTAAAGAATCAAACCAACCGATGGATTTCATTCGTCAGGATTGTCATGTTATTTCTAACATTTCCCACCTCCCTCTAAATCTTTGACACCTCTCCTTTAGTCCTGACATGGTCTTTCGCCTCTCTCAACATGTGACTCCTCACCGAAGAGATATCATCCAATAGAGGTGCGTTGTGTTGTATTTTTCTACTTTTCATACGTGATTCCACACCTATTTTCCTCCCCTTATTGTCCCTCCCAAGTACCTTGGTTAGGGAATCTGCTTCAATGTCAGTGATGTTGCACTCGGACTGATAACTCGACATGACTTCCATCATTTCCTATAACATAATATTATTTTTAGCACTATGATTTTAACAATATTTATTATAATGTATGTGTGTGTCTGTGTTTGTGTGTATGTCTCTCTCTCTCTCTCTCTCTCTCTCTCTCTCTATATATATATATATATATATATATATATATATATATATATATAATAATAATAATAATAATAATAATAATAATAATAATAACTAAGTTCAAACTCACTAGACTTGGAGTCAATTTTTTTAGAAATTTATTAATCCCTTTTTTCAGTCGAAAATACAAGTACAAGTTGGCCCAATTAGGTTTTATACCTTCATCTAGATTCCCCTTATCCCATTCCACCCATTCACTCTTCATATTATCATAACATTTTGTTTCGATTTGGTGGACATTAACTTTCTTTGACCTATTCAATTTATTTCTCTCCCCCCCCAGTCAATTTTCCTTCCTTAGCCTCATTCTCCAAGAATTCATTTAATTGTCCAGTGGCATTTCAACATTTTAGGGAATGATGTCTTTCAACCTTAAAATATCATAACCCATTTCCCCCCTCGGGAAAAAAAATCTTGTGTTGATTATCTACTCGAGAAAAAACCTTTTCTTCGAGTCGGGTGGGAGTGTAAAAGTCTTGTCAAGTTGTTCCCACACGTCATCCTTTATGGAAGGAACAACCTTCTTCTAGTTGCCCATGCCACCAATGCCCACAATCATCTTTTCGAGTGATAGATAAGAGTTTTTAAAAAGCTTAAGGTCAGGTCCCGCCTAAAGAGAACTCGAGGATGGAGTGATAGATTGAATTTTTGGGAGAGTAGAGTACTTATAACCCGTAGGAGATGAAAATTAATGTTAGGGTTTAGGATAGAACTTAGTTGGCGGTGTTCTGCTATTTGGTTGACTATTTCCGTTTATGTTCGACATTTCCTATAAATAAAAAAAATAGTGATCTATGTAAGAAAGTCATGTTTACGACTATATATATGTATATACCTTTTCGATAACTTTTATATATTTGATTTCCATTCAATTAGTACTACTTTTTAAAAATCTATCAAAAATATTTTTTTTTTTATTTTTGAAAAATTCAAAAAGATTTTCAGTTTTGTGTATTTTACACATTTTATGTGGCGTACTGGTGTGTTTAAATCCAACGCACTACACGATTCCACGTGGCTAGGACATTTGGTTATTACTTTAGATGCTTAGATTAATCCTAACCATGTTTATGGAGTTGTCTCCAACTTGATCTTGCTTTATGAATTCGACTTTGTTTATGCCTCCACACACACCTGGACGAGCTTATTGGATTTTGACTTCGTGATGTATATTTGAGCTTGGTGAGATATTCTCCTATCAATTTTTTCATCTACATGGTTATTTGAATATGGAGGAGTTGTGCATATAAGAACCGTTGCCCGTGAGGATTTCAATTGCATATTAAAAAATAATGAGTGTGCATGGGAAAGGGCTGCGGGAGGCAAGTGAACTCTTCGTGAAAGCCACCATTTGAAAATATCCGAAGAAAAAAAGGCAATAAGAAGAATAATATGCCAAAAGGAGTACAAATAGTTTAGTTTACTTGATCATTCAAAAGAAATCAGTTCAAAACAAAAGAAAATAAGAGAATGAAATGTGATCATGCTTATCTTTTAAGGGGGATTAGTTGAAGATCAACGGGTTTGCACATTGATACATAGTTATGCTTATTTAGTCATGACTCAATTGAAGATACATGGATATATACAAAGATTGAAAGGGAAAACTAAGAAGTGTTTGAAGACAAAGAGACTTATGACGTTTCGTTCTAGGGTTGGGAAGGGTATTAGTATTCTTGTAATAGGAGATTTTGATTTCAATTTGGTGTTCGGTCATTTTGTTTATTTTGTACTGGAATAGCCAACGTTAGAGATTTGTAAGCACATTTTTTCTATTATTGTTCATAGCATATAGCTTTAGTCTAGTTTGGCGTATCTCGATACAAATCGTCACGCACTGGAGAAGACGAACCGAACTCAAGTATCTCCAAGTTTGAAGACTTTTCGACATCACAAGAGGTATAAAACAATTTAGAGTTTGAATTAATTCATGAAATGATGTTTGCTATTTTTAATTTTTATCAAAAGACATACATGGATGTTTTACTTTGCAAAAATATATTTTTGGGAGACCTGTAGGCGGAGTTTAAGAAAAACATTTTTTTGACGTTTCAGTCATTCAAACGACATTTGATATTGTTCAAACGACATTTGATGTCATTCAAACAACATTCCATAGTCGTTCAAACGACATGTTGTTGTCGTTCGAACAACCAACATATATAAAGTTTGTTATAAATACCTATTTCGTGGATCAATTTGTTTAAAAATTTTGCCAACATGTTTTTACATATCAGAAGAAATGTTTCTTCAAAGTTTTGTGTTCCTAAACACTGTTTTAATTAACAAAAGGCATCCTTGAATATTGTTCTTATGAAT
The DNA here is from genome assembly GCA_949130495.1 of Sambucus nigra. Lineage (NCBI taxonomy): Eukaryota > Viridiplantae > Streptophyta > Magnoliopsida > Dipsacales > Adoxaceae > Sambucus > Sambucus nigra. Next base: position 239,404,621 of record OX422222.1, read on the forward strand.
TAGTTTTAAACCCTATAAAGTTTGTATCTTTTAAAGACACCTTTTGTGGAGAGGCACTCCATTGCTGACTTGTGATACCTGTGGGGATTCACTACTAAAGACGAAGGCTGACGATAATTCGGAGGACTACGGTCATGTGATTATTACGAGGATCATAGTTGTGCCTTAAAATATTTTTAAAGAATAGCGCGTTACGCTTATGGGGGATCAAGTATTTTGTAAGTAAAACATATTCTTCAAAATACAAGGCCAAGTTCAAACGACATTTGATAAAATCTGTTTAAAAGTCGCTTCCGTATACTTACAATATGGTGTTGCAATTTTTTTTGTAAAGTACCCTTTGTTATTATTTTCATGCAAACAACATTTTGTAAGGTAATTATATCATTCGATTTTTCTATTCTCATACTTGTAAATAGGAGTTCCCTCTATATGGCATGCACTAATGAAAGATTTTTTTAGTGAAATCGAATTTCACCATCTCGTAATCTTGTTGAAAGTAATTACTACCGTGACTCATTTTTCCTAAGAAAATATATAGAAGGGTTTGAATATGAGTCATAGAGGTAATGGATCGAATCAACCCTAAAATAGTTATGGTTTTCCATCCAATCAATCATACACAACAAGTCCAATTTAAGTTCATTTTGATTTAATTACACCTAAATTTCTATTAGTTCACCAAATGTGCAAAGCCGTTCCACCAATTTGTGTTCATCCAAACAATAAGTATTTGAGGAAGGTGTGAACATGACAACAACAAGTTAACCAAATGACTCTACTGTAGACATTTAATGTATATATGTGCACGTGTGACTTTGTGTGTATGGGTGTGTGTGTGTATGTGTGCATTTTTGAGTGTGAGTGTGTGTGTGTGTGTGTGTGTGTGTGTGTTTGTGTGTATGTATCTATGTTTGTGTGTAGTCATTAAGATAGGGTAGTCGTTATGACAAAAAATTAATCAAAGGTTTAATAAGAAGAAGTAGATAGAGAGAGAGAGAGAGAGAGAGAGAGGTCATCAGTGGAGAGAGTGAGAGAGGTTGATCAAGAGTTGATAGAGAAATATAATCGGTGGGTGAATCTGATACCAATTTATAAATTTAAAATGGTCACGGTCCATATTGTGACCAATGGAACACTAAAACGTGGTCATGCTTCTAGACCGTGACCACTATTATGACTGACTAAACATCGAGTAATGGTCACGGTTATGGATCATAACCAACTAAAGGTGACCATTTTTAATTAGGATTCGTGGTCACGGTTCACAACCATGATCATAATTCACTGGTATTGTCATAGCTGGGTCACATTTCAAAACCATGACCATCATGGTGGCAATTTTAACTGGAAATTTAATGCCTAAAGGGTCACGGATTACTCATAGTTTGGAGCCATGACCACTGTTGTCATAGTTCAGAATCGTGACCAATCACCTGTTAGTGTCACTCTTTGATTTGATCACATGGTTGGTTATGGATTTCGGTTGTGGGTCACGGTTTTGGATCATGAACACTTGGTCATGGCTCTGGACCGTGACCAATTGACTGTGACAATCTATCTGTTTTGGAGTAGTGGTGATTAACCCAAAGCCGACTCACTAGAAATTCTACTATGCTCTATTGACCGATATATGAATAGGAAAAAATATATATATAACCAAATACAAAGCATTCTCACAAACTTGATTGCCATTTCAAAATAATAAAATAATCATTTATCAATCAATAATAAAATATTTTACACATGTGTTTATGAATCAACCCCCACAAAAACAACCCATATCTTAACCTTTGTCTTTGTTATACACTTTGACAATTTAGTATACACTTTGAAAATATATTGCTCGGAATCACCATAACAGTGCTTTGTGACACCTCACCTAATTAAATATCGGGTGATCAGTCCTGTATTACATTAAAGGAGGTTGCTCATCCGGTTCATCCTTAGCATCACTGTCGAAATTTTTTTGTTTTAAAACTTACTAACCATCTAGTACTCAAAAATCCAATATCAAATTTTTATCTTTTTATTAAACAATAACCACATGCAACAAAAATATAATTTAAATCATTCACACAATCACTAAGTCTAAATCAATACTACATAAAAATAAAAGACTGGCCAAATAAACAATCGGCTACAAATCTCGAATCCAAAATAATAATCCAACAAAAAATGAGTACAAAGTTTGACTGAAATAAAATAGCTGGAGAAATATCCCCAAATGAAATAACTGAGTTGCATCCTACTTTAGGAATGAAATGATTGAAGTGACTAAGTCCAAATTCTGCAACATCAACGCCTGCTGCAGCTATACAACCCTAGAACAAATCATCAAATTTGGCATCCCTGTGGCTAGACACCTAAAAGGTTTTGAAAATATTTTGCAAGTATTGGTCAGAGCCCAAATCCTTTTGAAAATATTTTGCAAGTGAATTAAAATGAAACAATTAAAATGCATGAATGCTCTTCATATTTAAGTTAGTGTCACACTCACTTGAGATATTACTCACCTTTCAACTATTGTGCACACCTAACGCTTCTTTCTAACCCTCCTAGTTATACTAGTCCGTCTAACTAGTCTTATCATGACAATTTACTCTACCCGGAGTAATTTGCACTTTACCTCATAAATTATTTATCACATCACTTCATTAATCCTTTTTAAATGCAGTATATAACAGTCTCACTAGTTATATACAAGTAATATCTTTTTACCTCCTGCAATTCGCCCGTATATAAACATTTAGCCTCTTATATACGTATATACTCTATATAATTTCACTTTATGCATTCTACCCGTATATAAATATCTACATCATATATGCGAATAATATATTACAACATTCACACACACACCGTATATGTATATCCATCCTCTCGAGTAGGAACTCACCGGATGTTTTCTCTAAAATGTTGTCACTCTAGGTATACTCATCCATCTGGTTACCTAGAGACAATTAAATACAACCGAATTAGGTAAAAATATAAGTGTAACAAAGGTGGTCAGAGTTCCCACTGAGAGTGAGGACAAATCATACCCAAAGTGCCTCACCTCTGAAAGAGTGGCGTTATGACCTGGGGATTATACTGGCCCTGCTCCTCAAGTGAGGGGATTCACCCACATCATGCAACTTCGTTTGATAACACTATAGGAGTATGTATTCCTATAAATATTATTAGTAATTAAATTAGGCCTGGTCCACCCATGTCATTCGAATGACCCACCATGTCATTCGAACGACATCTCTCTCTTTTTTCCCCTCTTCCGCCATTGATGAAGGCTTATTTCTCTTTCCCAAATTTTACCTTCCGTAACCTTGGCAAATCTAAACTATTCCTAATCATTTCATGTCCCAAATTCATTAAACACACACGACCGTGATTTGATAAATTTCCATAAATTCCAGTACAATAATTTATCTCCACAATATGTTCGATGAGTAAATCTATCTAAATACCCAAAAAAACTGTATGATTTATTAAATTTGAAAACCCAAATTTTCCCTTTCTGTAAGTTCTTAACCCAAACCACTGATTAAACCCCAAAATCTATTAATAAAAATCAACACAATGTATAAATTTATCTCCGAAAATAACCTTGATAGATTAATCCTTCACATTGTCAAATCTACACGTAGCATGAATTCAATTGAAAACCTAATTTTTTACGCATGAACCCTATGCAAAAGATTTTATCACACCCACTATGATATGAATTGATTATCACAATTTTACATTGAAGCAAATTAACCACTTGCTTGTATGTGATTTGTAGAGTTTTATTCCATTGATGAAGATGGTGTATTTGTCTCCCAAAAATCTCCCTAAAGTAAGCGCTCATTTCTTCTCAGCAGAACTAGGTTTTCTCTTTGAGTTATGTCTATCACAATTCCTTTAATTTGGGTTTTATAATATTGTCATTTAGATATGTGTTCACCTCAAACTCTCGAAATTAGATTTTCTAATGCTAATCCCTAAATTAGACTTGTGAACTAAATTAAAATGGCCCAAATACCCCCGTGTGAGCCCATTTATGCCTAAAAATGTCTCGAGACCCAATTACTACCTCGAATACTCTTTTTTAACTATCTCAACCTATTCGAAATAAACCGTGCACTCAGAATTATCATCATAATTACTTTGTAACATTCTCCAATTTTGACCTCAAAATGTGAATCATATGAAATCTAAAAATGCTCTAAATTAAAATCTCAATTCATGAAATTAAATAAATCCTCCAATTTAAATAAATTCTCTAAATCATAAATTTAAATTTCTCCAAATAAAAATAAGTTTTATTTTGCCCAGAAGTAATTTAATTCAATGTCCTCGAAATTATGGGGAGTTACATGCTTGGGAAATTTTATATAGGGTAGGAAAGTATTTGCAGAGAGGAATATTTGGATAGAAAAAAATTTTGAGGAAGAAAAAATTTCAAGTGATTAAAAATGTTAACACAATTATTTTTTTAATTAAGAATAATCTAAACAATAGATTTATGATGTGGTGAGGTAGTTTGGTCTTAACTCTTGGAGAAAGAGTTTAGTACGATAAATATGATTTAAATATGAAATCCTTAAATGGGTTTAGTTTTGTCATAACGCATACACTTTTAAAAAAAAGTTGTTTTGGTTTTTGTCTCATCTTATTAATTTGTTAGGCTCCCAACCCTTTGTTTTGAAAATTGTATTAAGTCACATTACCACCCAAAACTATCCATAACTACTCTCTAACCGCCCTCTTCCTTTCTGCAGAGAATAACACTTGTCCCATAGTGGTTACAATAGAACCAACAACCGAAAATAATAAAAACATGGTAATAACTATAATAAATCTTAAAATTCAGGACTAAATACTTAAGTTCCCTTCAAAATCTTTTAGTAGATATCCCTTTTAATAGTTTTTTTTTGGTTTAGTCCCATTTAATAGTTTTTTGGGGTTTAGTACCATTTATAAAGTTTTGTTAGGCTCTCATCCCTGTATTTTTTAAATTGTAGAAAGTTCTATAACCACTCAAAATCTCCCATAACCTCTTTATAACTGCCTGTAACTGGCTCAGATTGTTTCTCTTCCTTTTTCGTAGATAGTGACACTGGTCATATAGTTGTTAAAACAAGACCAACAACTAAAATAAATAAATATATGGGAGTTGCTACAAATGAATTCTTAAACATAAGATTAAATTCTTAAGAACCCTTTTAATAAACTTAATATTTTTTTAATTTTTCATAATTATTACTTACCAGTGTGTAACTTGCGCGATGCGCGGGCGCCTTATAATAGGTTTAATCCAATTTTTATATTTATAAAATTTACAAAATTATGATACACTAAATTAGAAAAAGTTTGAAATTATAGTATCAATAAATATAACATCCATTTTTTTTTATCATGAGTCGTTACCACAACCTCTCTTTTGTCATCTCCATTATAAATATACATACATATAAAGGTATATATTATGGTTAACTCAAGTATGGGTAGATAAATGGGCTAGAACAATTAGATTTTTGGAGTATTTTAAATTCAATTAGAAACCTAAATATTTCTTTTTATTTGATTTTTGATAAATAAGCGAAGGAATATGATTGCAATTTTGGCCCAACGGGCCCCTGAATCCATCGTGATCAAGCCCATGAAGCAAATAGCCTCTGAATCCATTGAGATACAAAAATATATTAGTAGAGACCTACCCTGATTGTTCAAAAATGAATGTAGCTTTTAGTTTATCATAAATCTAAAGTTTTAAATGGTTAAACATCATTATCTACATATGTTTATTAGCCGTAATAACATTTTGATCATCAATATGAACCATTAAGATGTTCAAAGTACTAATAATTTCTTATGCACGTTGAGTCCATGAACAAAATTACAAAACAAAAAATATCATTTAATAAAACATAATAAATGAATCTAACTCTTGATAATTGAATTCATGTAAAATAGATCTAAAGGCTGATCAATATATATAGAAGACATAAATACTACATCATCACATCCACGTAAGTTTAGAGGTAATTATAGGTTTTTTTAAAGGGATACCCTGTTATTTCTAATTTTTAGACATAGTTACCTAATTAATTTTTTTATTTGCCTATGGTATAAGAGAAATAAAAACCTAAATAAAATCTTTATTCGTACTCCCCAACCCAATCCCACCTCCGCCTCCCCCCCCCCCCCCCCCCCCGGACCCATACCTGTGATATCCCCCCACCCCACCTCACTTACATCTTCCCCTTTCTATTAAGCATGTGCACATAGTATCTTAGATTGGTGAAGATCACGAGTACACTATAATATATTTCTTCCATTGGTAAAAAACAACCCAAAAGATGAATAAAATCACTAGCACCATCCATCATCCATCATCCTCCATCCATCAACAAATCTAAAAATTTCTCTAGCAGTAGATAGAGAGTATTAAATACAAAATTTTCATTCGTCAAGCCCCAAATCACACACACACACACACACACACACACACACACATATATATATATATATATATATAAAGTGAATCTCATACATACCAAGTATACATATTACTGGCGCAAAGTATTTTTTGAAAATATTTAAAAAATATTTTTCAATTTATTTTTGTGTGTGGTATTTAAACATTTCAAGGTACTCATACACAAAAGCTGTGAAAGTTTGATCGATGTTTTTAAAATAGAAAAAAAGGTTAATGTGAGCTAACTTTTTAATATGGATCCCCTGAAATGTTTAAACATCATATAAAGAAATTTAGTCGAAACATAATTTTTTTTACTATTTAAGAAAAATAGGTCTGTATACTTGGTATGTACTAGAGCCCTTCTGTATATAATCACATATGGAGTGTAGATATGATCTTGCTCAATGATAAATAACTATCAATAAAAAAAATGAGTGATCAGTTGAATTCAAAAAAATCAAAATAAAACAGAGTGAGTTTGATAAGTGTGCATGAGTATTATATAAGGTAAGTTTTCCATAGACACACACACACATAATTTCACCTTATGGTCGACAATGAAGCTTCTAATGGGGAAAACAATATGTCATAAGTATTATATAAGGTAAGTTTTCCATAGTGAATTAGTGATGAACCAGTTAGCTTTTCAGCATGATTAAATATTATCTAGATGATATTAAAAGGGGGAGAAGGAGAAAGGACCAACTATTAATAATGACAGAAGAAGATAGGAAAGAAAAAATAATAACTAGAAGAGAAAAGTGAATAACCGAGAGTGTTCAAGGAGAGGTAGAGGCGCACCATTTAATAATAGGAAGATACGGGTTGGATATGAACTTAGAGAGATGGACGCTGGCTGGATCCTGGAGGGAATAAGGTAGAGAGTGAGGGTGATACATCTGATTATATTGATAACATTTAAGAGCAGACACATGACAATATAAAAATTAAAGTTGTATATCATTATTTAAATGGGTTTTGTCATTAATTGCAAGGGTTCCGCATTAACACATATAATACTACCGGATTAGAAGTATAACTAGCATGAACCCCGCGCGATGCGCTGACATTTTATAATTTTCTTAAAAATCTATTTTACTTTATAGTGATAGATATGTAGTAAAGATAATTGAAGAAATGAATATACTCCTGTGCAAAACAAATATAAAAACTAATGTTCATAAGAAAAAAAACATTTTTTCACATGAAAATATTTTTCTCTTTCCTAATCCACCACATCAAAATCATAAGAAAATTGGTAAAATTAAAATTTATTTTAATTGCATAGAAATTAAAAAATAGATTATATTAGACTTTGGATTTCAATCAGCTACATAAAGACTACGATATGTATATGAGTTTCATATTTCTTACCAAGAAAATATAAATAGATTATATTATATTTTACCAAAAAATTTATTTAATTACTATCAATATTAATTCGAAAGCTCTCACTATATCATTAATATCCCTCATTATATAAAGATTAGAAAAAACCCATCAACATTTTTAATAAGCACAATTAAAATTTAATTTAACTATATAGAATTAAAAAATAGACTATAGTAGATTTTTTTATACTAACCAACTATGTAAAGACCATGGTATGAATATTAGTGGCATATTTGTTTCAAATAAAATATACTTGTAGTGTACTAAAGTTTACCAACACATTTATTTAATTACTAATAATATTAAGCCAAAATTTCTCACATTTATTTCATTACTAACAATATTGAGTCTTATATTGTGCCTTAAATACATGTGCTTATAATGAGAGAAAGAGAAAGAGAGATACAAACCTTAGGATTGAAGGTTTAAGTAAATGAGAATTTATATTTCTTGATGTGTTTCCAAGACTGTTGAAGTATTTTTTTGATGTTTTGGGTTATGGATTTAGCTATTTGAAAATTGGGAGGGACAATTAAATAAAAATGGAACATTGAGTATATGGGAAAATAAAGAGATAAACGAAGGAGACCAAATGGGTATTATTATGCAACACGTTTTCTTGGATAGAATAAATGTCATTTGGATGGATTAATACTGAGGGAGCATTAAAGCCTTAGTAATATTTTCAAATACTATCGTATTAAAGGTATAACTAACATGTACCCCGCGTGATACGCATGCGTATTACAATATTACTTATGGACTATAATTTGAAAAGATTGAAAAAAATAAACAAATAATAATTATAAAAAATGCATTAGAATAAAGTGTTTAAAGGAGGATCAATAAACCATAAATTCAAAAGTCACAATGAACAATCCAAACCTATATAATGATATAGTCAAGTCTGAATAAAACACCATAGAAAACGAATCCCACACATGTATACATATTGAAGTATATCACAAAACCATAACTCGTAGTGACCAATCCAATAAACAGTGAAAGCTATCTTATCAATAATAATATTCGAAATATTTTTAGCCTTTCTTTTTTCCCCACAGATAAACCAATCTTCCTTGAAAAAGTGTGATTTTTCCATGGTTATAGCATGAGAATAAAAATAATTTTATTAGAGTCTTTTGTTTTATAGTATTTAATAGATGCCTTAAATAATTATACTTTTATGAGGTCATTTTCCCCATAACATATCAATAGACATACCAAAATATGACCCAAAACATACCTCATCACTGTGACACCCCGCCTAATAAAAGACCGGGCGATCAATCATGTACCAAATTAAAACAGGAGTCTCATATGGTTCATTCTTAGCATCACTGTCAAAAACCAAATTAATTACTAATAACCTATTAGGCTGGCTTCAAATTTTTTTTTTAACTTATCTTTTTAAATCAAATCATACAAATAAAACAATCACAACAATTTATATATATATAACTGAAATGAAGTAAAATAACTGAACACTCGGCTTAACATAATACAACCAAATAGAATGCCGCACTAAAAAGGCGGTAAAAGTATAAATGAATACAATGGGGTTTTTGGCCCGAGTGTTACTAAAATGCTTCCTATCTAGATCACAAGAATATAAGCATATAAAAATAAACCTTCATGCATCCATAGCTGCTACAGCAAACATCTAACTCGAAGGAATCATCATCCAAGCATTCCTGTGTCTGGACACCCATATATATATAATATATAGCAAGAGAGGGGAAAATGGAGAAATGGGTCAGAGCCCGAGTTGTGAAAATATTTTTCAAGTGCATAAATGCTATATTTTGAAATATGATTTATCCCATATTTAAATTGGTATCGCACTCCCATGAGATACCCCTTACCCCTCTTCTAATAGTGCACACCTATCGCATACCTATTACATAACCTAGTTAAGCTACCCTGCCTAACTAATCCGTTACACACAATCTTTGGAAATCCCTATAAACTTGAGTACTAAGGGCTAAACTTCTCCTCATTCGCAACACTATGCCACGTTCGTGCGTAGGGTGTCTCGCGAAGCTAAATCCAAACAAGGAACCTCCCGGATACACTACTACCTGATAATGTCAATCGTCGAGATCAATTAGGCCCTCAGTACAAAATGTATATATATACTCATATAAATCCATACATATAATACTCACTTTAGTATACAAATCACAAAATCTCCCTGAATGAGAATAAATCCTTATTCATTTTTCTCTTTACACTAGTTAGAGATACATGATATCTTGTCCTCATATACAGGCAATATACCATACACAACAAGTATAATAACCATCCCACAGAACTATAACTCGAGGATGCGGTCTCTCAATGCTAGCATCTTCTAGGGAATTACTCATATACCATCCTGGGTACCAGCGGCCATACTCTCACACTGACTTGGTAAAAACCAAATCACAATGTATGGGAAGCGGTCATAGTTCTTCTCCGGAAATGACAATGAAACATACCCACCACGTCTCACCCCTAATAAAAATCAGAAAATATAAAATGGACATTATAACCTGGGGACTATACGCTCCCTGCTCCTTAAGCCAGGGGCCTCACCCACATCGCGCAACTTCTAATGATAGCATTAGAGGGGGTATGCTTAACATAAATATGCCATTCACACACATATATATTTATAATTATATCATATATATACCGTAACGACTCCTGTATATATATTATATATAGCTTATTAATATATATATGGCTATAATTGCCAATTTTATATAGCGATAACCAATAACCCCGAATGTTCTCATTCGTAATAATATTTAAGAATTCACACACTTACGATACTAAACCCAAAGGTATTCTCTCACTTGATATATAACTTGTACCTTAATCACTGTTAAGGATTTATATACTCCCTGAATTTACCAATTCATAATAATCAAATAAGTAGACCCTCCACTTATCTTAGTCCCACAGGTTTCTCATTACCTATAACGATAGTCGTCCATATATGTATCGGATAACCACTCACTCGTCTTTAGCCTATATCCCAAATTCCACCCTAATCACATCCTAGGATTTACTCAATTACAATCGACCTATATTTATCCTAACCGCATAAATATACTCATATATGCTTACCAAATAATTCTCTCAAATATATCTCGTTCTAAATATTCATTAAGTCCGCACTCCGAATTGTACCCCTTAACTAACCCAAGGTTAGTAGGCAACTCCTCCAGCCCTTATTGGTCCTACCCGCCTATAATACACTAATCAAGAAGGCCCCTGATTTTGAAACCCAAAAAGAAAAGAAAATGGAAAATCCAATTCTTGGGTAGGAAACAGAGTACCGATTGACCGGTCCTTAACCCCGGGTTGACCGCGAGTTGGGATTTTGCCTTGCTGCTAAATCAGTATGCCATTTTCCCCTTACCCGGTCGATCGGCCATAGGGGCGCGATCGACCAGACATACTAGTTAGGTCGGACCTTTCCCATTTTGGATGAAATCCAAAATTCCAAACACCCAATATATCAACCCAGACTCCATTCTTATGGTTTCTAATCTCAACCAACAAGACTACAATCATCTAAACATTGATTTCTAACTAACACATCAATTATATGGGGGATTAAATCTGTTTTCTTATATTTAAATCCAAAAACCATTTAAACCCTAGTTTTCTCAATTCTCCAATTTTAATTCATTTCCACACTCCATTAACATGGTTTTAACACTAGAAATCACTAAGAGTTTTGATAAATAGCTTTTTTGGGTATATATCGTTGTTGTGCAAAAGTCACTCTCAAAATTCCCTCGAGTACCTACAAAACTTGTCTAAAAATAACTCGTATTGCGATAAGTACGGGTATCAATCATACTTTCAAGGTGAAACAGTTAATGTGAAAACGTGCAATTCCAATTTTTTTTATGAAAATATTTTTTTAATTTTTTAATTTTTAAAACAATTTCAAGGGAAAAATTAACTAACAAATGCTAAAAATTATAAAATGACTAAATAATGAAAAAAAATGTGCAACTGAGTGTGAAATAATGTGAGAAGGTCAAGAGATGGGATTACACTACATTTTCAATTATTTTAATTTATCAATTTATTAATTTTGAAATATTTTGAGATAATATTAAATCGATAATCTAACTCTCGTTATAATTATAAATTTAATAAAATATTTTTTCAGAAAATTAATTTAAAAAATGTCACACGATGAAAAATTAGGACTACACTATTTTCAGAAAATTACCCGCTAGGATCAATTTAAAGAAAACAATGTCAATCTTTAAATTTCAACACCGAATTAGTATTCAAATATCGAAAAAACATATCTCTAGTTCGATTCTTAAATTCAACATCAATTCGTTCAATTAATTTACTAACTCCCGTTACATAAATTAATTGGCAACATTTAAAATTAATTTACCTAGAAATATAAAATTAATGAAACCAATTAATTAAAGTAACATCATACGCAGTGCATCTCACCCCTTGAACGGGTTATTTAGCCAAACATTCTCATGTGTGCATAAACAACAATAGATAATATGTCAAAAAAGAAATAAATTGAAAAGAGAGTATAGAAATAAATTACGCAATTTTTTCCACAAGTTTGTCTTGAAATACGCATTGACATGCATCTAACTTCGTCACAATTTTCAACACTTGATTACACCAAAAAAAATAAAAAATAAACCTAAAAATTTATGGGTCAATTATTAAATAGTCCCTACTATAAATATATATTTTTTAAAAAGGACACATATTTTTAGTTTAACCCATTTAGTCCCTCAAGTACTCAATATCCTCTTATTTTTAGAGGTCCGCGCCAGCGGCACTTCCTCTCCAAAATATGTGGCAAAGGACTTTTTGAGGGAAAATAAAAAAGTTTGGACTAAATGGGTATTAAAAAATGTCCGAAGACTATTTGGTATATGTCCCAAAATTTATTCTAACACTAAACTAATTTTTTTTCGAATTTTTTGGAATTTTTTATGAACCTACTATGCACATATTATACATTGTGTTTTTCTCTCTCTACGTATCTCCTCTTTTTGCCTGATGAGAGTCTCCTTTTAAATGAGAGTTCCCTTCCTTCTAATAACCCACGATATGTTTGTTGGATGGTGAGATTTTGTGGGATCTCATTTATTTAGATAAGTCAAAGGATATGTGGATTCATGTAAAATCTTGGCAGGTGGAATGTGTTCCTATTTTGAAGGACAAGATTTGGTTTTTGAAAAAATGGGTTTGGTTGGCATTTGTTCGTGGATTTCAAACCGGGTATGTATCACGGGTTTGGGGATGAGGAGGTCTCGAGTTTTTCAGTGGGCCAGAGCAGGCGCGGCCGGGTTGTGGCTGGGTCGTTGTCGCGCCGGATTTGATTCGGGTTGTAGATCGGGCAGCTGGGTTCCGGTGTGGTCGGTGGATGGGGCTGAGGCGCACCGGTCGGAGCTGGCCCGCCGGAGTTGGTTTTCGGAGTCGGAGGTACATGGGGGTCGGATATAGGGGCTGAGTTTGGAGGTGGTTTTGATGGTGGGGTGTGATGAGAGAGAATGACGATGTGAGTGTTTGGTTTAATGGGTTGTTTGGTGGTGGTGGTAGAAGATAATGAATAGTGTAGGGGTGTTTGTGTGGTGAGGGCGTTGGGTAGATTGTATGTAGGATAGGTTGTGTGTTTAGGTGTCAGTGGTTTAATGTTTATGTTTAATTTGTACCCCTTAAAATTAACATAACTAAAAAAAATATAAAAGTAACCAAACTAAAAATCTAAAAAAATAAAATCCTACTCTAAAATAAAGACTCAAATAAAAAAAATGAAATTAAAAAAAAATAAAAATAAAAATAAAAATTATTAAACTAAAAACTAAAATCCTAAAAATGTAAAATTTTAAAAAAAATTAAATGAAATCCTAAAAAATAATCCTAATAAAATAAAATAAAATAAAAACTAAAAAATTACGAAATGAAAATAAAAATCTAAGAAAATCAAAATAAAAATCTAAGAAAATCTAAAAAGGTACAAACTCAACACACACAGGCTCGGGTGATGGACAGGGCTCAGTCTGGGTTAGGTTAAGGTTACGGGACTGGTTCGGGGCATCGGAACGCATCTCGGAATGCTCAAATATAGATTCAGACTTCGCAATCTCCTTGATTTCTTCGATACATGCTTTTGACCGCTATTGAGTTGCAATTACACTGATTTAGCATTATTTGTACCGCAACACCGTATTGACCTGAAAAATGATAAAACACGAACATAAGGCCAATTTTAATTAAAACGAGCGACTAAAATGCATCTATTCGGGGTATAAAATATACACTTTTGGGTGCTTATCAAGTTTACAATACATCACTGGGTAAACTCATACTCAAACTATCCAAATTTTGTGACAACCTGCCTACTAAAATAATAGGTGGCCAGCCCAATACTCTAATAATCACAGGAATCATAGGTGGTCCATTCTCAGCATCACTGTCGATTAAAATAATAGTATGAGATAACCACCAATCATTTTAGAAAACGGACTGTCAAATTAAAAAATTTGAAAGTAAAAGAAAAACACTTAGACACTCCCATTTGCAAAAACGGTGGATATCAAAACTTGATGAATAAGAATGAAAATATAATAAATATCACCGAATAAGCTGTCGGTGAAGAGACCAATACAAATAATACATCGAGTATTCCAATTCACTATTTACAATATAATGAATGAGTGCAAAACCTTGGGCAAAACACGCGCGAATAAATATACTGAACAAAACTAGAGTACAATAGAAGGAAACGTCTAATACAAGCAACCTACAACATCCGCAATATGCTGTAGCTCCATGACAACTGGAATGGAAATGTAATCACGGGTGTCCATGCGGTAGAGCACCTGTAACGGCAAAGAATATGCAGAAACAAAGAAATATAGGTACGGGTCAGGGCCCGGTTTGATATGATTACCATGTGACTAAAAAATGCATGACAGTTAAGTGCGTAATTCTCTCGCAGATAACAGTAATATTTCTCACCTCTCAATCTAGCAGCAACCTAGCGCGATATTATGAGATGTTCTAGTTAACCCTAATTACTAAGGGCTAACTTCTCCCCAGTCTCAACACTATGCCCTATTCGTGCGTGGGGTGTCTCGTAAAGCGAAATCCAAACAAGGACCCCCCTCGATACACTATTACTGAGGCAAGGTTGATCATCGAGGTCCATTAGATCCTTAGCACGAAATAATCAATAAATGTATGTGTGTGCATAAGTGAGGGAGATCACATCTACAGCTATTCAAGGATTATAAAAGTAAACCCATCCATCATCTAATGGCACAATTCCTAATTCTTCTTTAGGAACACATATAAATGGTACAACATTTTATTAAACGTTTACCAAATTACTTTCATCATATACTATTTCATTTCGAAATTCTATTCCTTATCAGGAAATATAATCATAGTTTTTATGCTCTTTGTGGCATTTTATCTCAATTATACATTTTGTAAAAATCTCTTCCTTATCAGGAATATAATCATCATTATATGCTCTTTATGGCATTTCATCGTGCTCTTTATGGCACTTTCCCATGCTCTTTATGGCATTTCATTGTGCTCTTTATGGCACCCATCATACATCAAGTCCAACTTGATTATAATCATATATATATATATAACGATTCTAAGACCGTCCGTCCGGGTTTCCCCACTGTGCGCGCCCCTAAATGGCTATCATCTTCCAGGGCCTATCATCAAGACAACCTGGGATCCTATCGAAATGTCGGGAAGCGACCATGTGCCTGCGGGATAGTCAAGACCACACCCGGAATCTCCTAACCATCGCAGAAAAATATACAATCACAAACGCTCACATGGCCTAGGGACTATATCCACCATGCATTCATTAACCAGAGGGCTTCACCACAACGCGCGCAACTTCCCTTATGATAGCGATTTAGAGAGGTGTGTATCCGTAAATTAACATTTATGAAAAACATTACTTTTCCATTTGAAAACATCCAATTTTACATTCTCAAAATCATTTGTACTTATTTATTAGTACCACATTTTATCTTTATGCATTTCTCATTCTTAATGTCATATTTTATTAATGACTTAAGACCCGAAGTGCCATAAACCTCACATTAGTCCATAAGACTTCAATATAATATTTTAAACCATCAAAATGAATCTCCCTCAAGGAGACACTACAAAAAAAATTAGCTTTTGAGACGGTGGCCTAACAGTCCCAAAACATCATTTATCCGTCTCAAATACTTTTTGTGACGCTATTTGGGACGGCTAGGGGGGTCTTTTTGATAGGGGGTTATAAATACTTTTTGTGACCCCATTGCCGTCTCAAAAGAGTTTTTTGAGACAGTAATAAATCCGTCTCAAAAGGTCCTCATTTTATATGACCCTTTTGAGATGGAACAAAAGCTGTCACAAAAGATTGTTTTTGAGACGGGAATTAATCTGTCTCAAAAGGTTACTATTTTAGAAGAGCTTTTTGAGACGACAACATAGCCGTCTTTAATATATTTTTGGGACAGTTTTAACCATCCCAAAAGAGGTGAAGGGATCTTAAAATTTTTGCACCAATATTTTGTGGAGAATAAAATTTATCGCTAAAGTTTAATATAAAATTGAATTACATTTGAAACAACACAAACAACGAATAATCAGAAAATGTAATACATAAGATGATTTTCAACCAACACAACGAATTATTATCATTCAACCATAAATAGAGTTCTTACAGCCATCTCCAAATATTCATCAAAATAAGAATTATAACAGTAAGTTCAAATATTTGACTTGACAATAAAAATACATTAATGTATTAATACTCCAAACACAAAATGTCTTTATCAAAGTAATTCCGCAACACTGAAGCGTACGACCTCCAAAACTATTGATTAATATTTGCATGTTCTACAAAAATTATCACCTGCACAAAAAAAAATAGTGTCAATTTTTTCAGAATTAATACCCCTCTTCAATAATACAATGTGAAAAATGAATCAATATAGTATATTCTCATCATAAACAATATAAATATCTAACTACTATTATTTTTTAAAAATTCGACAAAGTCTCCTTTGTTTATTTATGAAAACCACAGGCAGTCAACCTGTTTTAAACATTAAAATTCATTCTAAGAATCATATACACCAACCAACATATATTTTTAACCACCACCATAATAAATTATCACCACCATAACAAATTTCACCACCACCATTGAAAATTTAACTTTAAACGAGAGAATTTTTCATTATATATAAATAACTATATGTATGAATTATATTGTATTACCTAGTTGGACTGAATCGTCGAGGTAGTGGAAGTATGATGAGGGGTAATACTTTGGAACAAACTTTGCATTTCACTTCGCATATCATTCTTCATTTGTAAAAAAGCTTGTTGGTTGTGAATCTCTAACTCTTTGAGCTCCTATCGATGTCGAGTCTCTCGGTCTTCAGCTTCTTTCTTTAATTGGTTAATTTCTTCCAATAGTTACCGAGATGAATATGCTTTTGTTGACGTTGACCTAATACCTGCTCCCTTTAGTAAAGCATACCCATGCCCTCCATATCCTACTACATCAGTAAAAATCTTGTTCCGCACTTGTAGGTGTTTGAAATAAAGAAACTTGAGCTCTTGAGTTGTGGTGTGTATTCTGTGACTGGGATGTTAATTCAATATTTGGGGAAAGTTGTGGTTGCATCTCTCTATTTCCATGGTCCCTTATGTTGTATTACACGAAAGTAATTTGAGATGCCCTCTCTAAATCATTTCTCACTAGAGCTGAGTAGTTGCTTCTCGAGTAGTCTTTCCTCAACTACGAGGTCGGACATAGTCAACCGATGACGACGATGCCTTAATGTCATGGATCTGTATATTTGCATTTATCATAGCAAGAAGTCACATTTCAGTTATATATCACATTTCAACATCGGTTATAAAACTAATAAAACATGAAATAAAATATAAAAGGATCTATCATTACATTAAAATGATTATGTTCATTTCAAAATCATTTACAAGAATAAGAGAAGAAATTTAAACCTATTACTGATGAACATTTATTAATTTGAGTCCTGGAGATCTTAATTTCATCCATCTCTGTGTAAAACGAACAGTTATATCGAAGATAAGAAAGTAATAACTAAATTGTGCACACTTTAATAAAAAAAAGAAGGGGTTGCATACTAATGTTTTAGAAACAAGGATATTTTAGTAAGTTGAGAAAGTTTTAGGGATTTACAAATATGCCTATTTATTTAATATTTCAGCAATTCAAGAATGAGGATCACCAAATTTCGAATCTGAAAAAGTGAGGCAAACGGACACAGAAAAAAAGAAAAGAACTAGGAAAATCTGAAGTGCTCGTTTGGTTTGAGTTTTATGCTTTCCAGAAATCTAAAATGTAAAGTTCACACAATTCATGTTAAGAGTATAACAAACAATATGTTTCAGAAAACTTTAACTTTACGTGTGGAATTTAAATCCACGAAATCAATAAACTCAAACCAAACATGTACCAAAGATACTAATATGAGTTATGTTTATTCTTAAATATGGGTGTACTGTGTTTGTTAAATACAAAAAATATTGTGCACAATCTCTTTAGCAGTGGCACTTCAACAGATTAATCTATAAACATCACTTTATGCTAATGATTTCTTGTCTTTTATCAATCTTTATTCCTATTGGGTTGTTGGTAATGGGGTGGATATTAATTTTTGGAACCACAATTGGTTGGAAAACCTATAGCAGATATATTGAAATGTGACTAAAGTTACTTCATTTCTAAACTTCACTCTGTCGTCAAAAACCAATCCTGGAACATCCCCTGATAAACTTATGGGTTGGCAAGGCAAATCCCATTCTACTGAAATGAGTTGATTATATTAATCATTCAACCAAGTCTTCTCAGAGGCACATACCCTTCATCTTTCATGCCTTGGCCAAAGACTGGTGGTGGTACCATGACACATACTCACAAACACTGCTGGTATGATGGTATATATTAATAGAGCTCCCATCTATCAGTTATATGACTCAAACTATCATAGGCTGTGATTACTGTGTTTGTGTAGTGGAGTTGATAACAAACTGCCATGGGTTGTGATTCAAGTTTGGCATCTTTTTTATACTGAAATTAAACCTTGGGTTGTTTAGCTGCCACCTCTTTCTGTCTACCACAGAGTACATCAACGGTGTCCTAGGACCGCAAACTTAAGTCATTAAATTATTCCATGTTGTTATTTTTGGAGATAGGTAGGAGGTTCAGTAACAATTGTATTTGATTTTAGGATGGACTCAGTTTGTATAGGGGAGGTCATTAGTAATTAAGAGTCTGAGCCAGTGTGGACTACTGAATGAGCAATGGACTCCATCAAATCCTCCAATTGATCAGTCATATAATTAAGAAAATCTGACTTCAACTATTTGGGGTAGGCAATGGTCTATAAAAGATGAAAAAATGCAACGAATTTAATTTTCTGTCTAATTTCCGTTTGCTGTGCAAAAAGAACAAAAACTAACAAAAAAATGTGCTTATTATTTCTATGTATATATATATATACCATGGGGTGCCTATATTCCATATCAATCATGGGGTACCTATAATCAAAAGACTGAAATAGAAAAAATACTTGCTGAAATATTGAACTCAGGCATTATAAGGCCATCTTGTTGCCCTTCGCTTCCCCAGCCCTTTTAGTAAAACCAAAAGATGATACTTAAAGGATGTGCATCAAATAGAGAGACATAAATAACCTCACTGTCAAAAATAGATTTCCTACATATAACAGTTGTTATAACTGTTATATATGTTATAACAACTGTTATAACATATATAAAAACTGTTATATATATGTTATAACAGCATATATAGCTGTTATATATGCTGCTATAACATATATAACAACTATATATGTTGTTATAACATATATAACAGTTTTATGTTATCTAATAGCATAATATAATTTTGATGTCTCTAAATAAGATTTTGCCACGTGTCCGTAGTTAATGTATCTCTTTAAAGATGTGAAGTCCCGTTCATACGTGCTAAAGACTTATTATCAATGATACAACACAAACTTTTCATCTTCTCCTCCGTCCCTTTGATTTCCACAGATGAAATCTAAATGCGTCTGCATTCTGACCTGACATAGACCCGACACCATATAGTGACTTCTCTCTTGGCCTCTCCATATCTCCGTGGACCCAATGTTTTCTCTTACGTACAAGTCAACAGAGCTCACTTAGTTGTTATTATAAATATTCCGAATTGAATTTTAATAATCTATGATTCATTTTCATTATGAGGGTGCATTTGTATTTCTTCGTTTACTTGAAAATTGTAAGTTGTGTGTTAATATTATATATCCTAAGCATCTTATTTTTCTTCTTGATATTCAACTGATTAGAAATAGTCCTAAGTGAATTTTAAGACACGAGAGAGAGGTTGGTCTTGATAGGGGGTGTATGAAAGCTGTTGGGTAGCATTTGGGATACTTAAAATATGAGATCTGCATTTAGGTTTGATGGGGTTACGGGTATTAAAAAGGGGTTGAGTCATTTTAATTGTTTGGTTCTGATATTGTTAAGTCTGATGACATTGAAATTTTTTTATGGTTGTTTCTCATCAAAGTGATTTAAAAATTTGGATTTAATGAAGTGTGGATAGATTATTTATGGAGATTAATTTCAAATATTTTTTCCTTTAATATGATCAATGGGGAGACTAGTGGATTTTTTAAATCAGCTAGGGGACTTAGGCACGGTGACCCTATACCCCCTGTCCTATTCATCGCTAGTGCAAGAGCATTAAGTGGAAACTAAAACAAGATGTCAAAAGCTCCATATTTTAAAACCTTTTAAACTCCACTAAGTTTTCCTTTGGTTTCTCACTAGCATTTGCAGATGACTTTATTGTATTCTCATCAGGAACCATTGGGGCCATTAAACATGATCGAATAGCGTTGGAAAGGTATGAAAATGAGCATGATGTATCCACCAATGTAAGGAATATATGCCTCTACATCACGTGGAGGTTCACACTGTATGATCAATTGGACATCATTGATGTCAAGTCCCCGTGCTGTTACATTTGTAGCCACCAATATAAGGAATTTGCCCGATCTAAATCCCTTAGTGTGATCTCATGCTGAGACTGCTATATGTCACCATGCAGAGGACGGGGTCCAGGTAATATGCTAGAAAGTTTAGAAGCAGAACCCTTTGTTTCAGTGAAAAATAATGGTGCAGCCTCCACTGCTATAATGGCGAATAATATCAGGAATAAGCTGGGACCTGGCGCTGAACTAGAACAGGGAAGAACGATATGCCTCACATTGGTACTAGCCTTCATTTTCTCATTACCAATAAGATCTACAGTTTTTTTCTCATATTTTTAACACTTAGTAGCAATATGCTTCACCCAAGTTGGCAAGGTGGCACTGAGGAGAAGCGTTTGAACTTTGCTTGCATCATTTACCTTTCCTAGAATAAGTTCGACATCGTCAACAAAACCCATCTTCAACATTTCATCAGATTCATCAAGGACACAAAACTTCAATGAGTAGCTAATTCCCTAGTAGGTAAAAGCACAAGGACACTTGGTGCCTTTCCATATCCAGTCTTCCGTGATGCTTTAGCAGGTCTATTTATTAAGGACTCCAAAATGGGCAACACAAAGGCTAATGTTTTCCCCTAACCCATTCATGCTCGGACAACCAAATCAGAGCCATCAAGTATGGTATTAAAAGTCATAGCTTAAATAGTAAACAAAGCCTCAATCCCTTTGGCCTTTTAAGCCTTTCTCAACGGCTCTGAAATTCAGAAATTCAAAACTAAGTTGGGATCTTCCTCTTCAATACTAATAATCTCCCCTTCTTCTTTATTGTCATCACCCTATAATTCAATCACCTTCTTCTTTTTATTGACTGGCTCGATTAATTCGGAGCTCGTCTCACTTCTCTCCTCATCATCATCTAATGCTTTTAGCTTCTTCTCCTTTTTCTTGCTCTTCTTTTTTAGCTTCTCCTCATTGAGGATGACTTCTTCGGAATCGGATTTAGAAACCTTGGACTTTGTCTTTTTAAGTTTCTTTTTAATTTCAAAATAGATGGGTTGTTCTGATATAGACAGAAAAGGCATGATTAAGATAGATAAAGAGTGGATGAAGAGGGGTTCTCCTCATGATTAAGATAGTAGATAAAGGTAAGTCAGTTGTTGTATTTTAATATAGACTGGAATATACAATTGAAATTTAACATATACCATCTAGTATACCAAGAGCCTAATGGAAAGGTTACCCAACTCTTTTTCTCTCTTTATGGTATTGAAGAAAGGTAGTTGTTCTCCGATTGGTCTTCAATAACTTCTTCGGAAGCTTTTATATCATGTCAGCATTGGATAAGGATAATAATAATAATAATAATAATAATAATAATAATAATAATAATAATAATAATAATAATAATAATAATAATAATAATAATAATAATAATAATAATAATAATAATATGTCTTCTCATTCTCAGTCACAGCTTGCCTCACACTTTTTCGTAGACCTTTTCGATAATATTATCGTAGATGTTGCATCTGAGTGTCACCGGATAGCAAGGTTGGGACTTTATTGTAATTTAAACAAAGGGGAAGAGGAGTTGAGGTTGTCTGCCGAAGCCCGGTCTAGAGTAGCAGATCCAAGAAATAGTGGTGAAGGAATTAGCAAATATGTGGTAGACGTATTTGGACAAAGTCATCCTCCTGTAGCCAATGAAGTATACGATTGTATGAACTGTGGCTGCCAAATTATGGCTGGAAGGTTTGCTCCTCATTTGGATAAGTGCATGGGAAAGGGTAGAAAGGCTCAACTCACGGCAATACGAAGTAGCACGATTGTACAAAACCGGTACTCTCAAGGAAGACCTGCTTCCGCCTACTCTAGTTGAAATTTGAATGAAGATTAGGTCGGATCGACTGGTTCATTACAGATTAAGGGTGAGCAATCCCTTAACGATTATCTAATTAACGAAACATCAATTAGATCTTTCCTGCCCCACTTTATTATACTAGTATGTGTTGGTTTTAGTTTTGACATCATTACTGGGTAACATATCAAGAAAATTCATACATTGATTGATGTTATTCCTTGATAATGTTACAGTTTACTTAGATCTCTATGAAGATATCGAAATTGGCATTGATGTCTTTACTCCTTTACTTGTGAGATAAAAAAAATCTAGTATATCAATTCAAAGAAGGAAACTTGGAAGTGTTAAAAGCAAGTACTCTCTAAACGCACATCCATTAGTTTAATCCAATAGTCTTGGCACACTCAAAATGATATATGTGAGTTATATGTGTTCACATATATAAAAGTATCAATTTTTTCTGGTTGTCTTTGGTTGAAGTTGAAATCCGATAATATTAGAGGGTTAGTTTGAGTTTATACAGTTAAAAAAACAAATATATTTATACTTTAGTAGTAAGCCAATAAGTAAGATAATTGAACAACACCTAGCAATATTCGTGACCTTGCCACTGTAAAAGCACCTAGCAATATTCATGACCTTGCCATTGTTAAAACAAAAACATTGCAAAAATCAAGTACTAAACACCTGTTTCGAACCAATGTCAAAAGTTCTCTTCATATAACCAAGAATGTAAGAAGTATGACATTCATAAATTAAGGATATGATATAAGAAAAATAAGCTGATATAAGAAGTATGACATTCATAAATAAAATGTTCTCCTCAATTTCATCTTCAATATGTTGTCCCTCTTCAAAGTCATTACTTGAGTCTGTCACAGCAGATTTTCCTCAAATTTTTGCAATGGTGTCTTTGGTAATAGGTATAATACTTGCTTAACCTTGAATCTTCCTCTAACTTTAGATATGGACCTCTCTCTGTGGAAAAACTCAGATGCAAGGGCTAGATATGTAATTTAGAGCCAAAGAGACAAAATGGAAGACTTCACGGCCTTCAAAAATACACTAAGGCATCTCTGTGGAAATTAGAGGAACGTAGAAACTAAGGCATCTATGAGGCGATTAGATTAATGTTCTTAGATTTAATGTGAATAGTTGCATTTTACTTTAGTTATTATAGATATAGTGTGATTAGTTGCATTTGCTTTAGCATTATTAGATTTAATGCGAGTAGTAGCACTTTGCGCAACGTTATATAGACTTGGTGTAAATAGTTGCATTGTGAGTAGTTGCATCTTGCTTTAGCATAGTTAATGTAAGTAGTTGCATTTTATTTCAGCCATCATCATTGTACCAATCGTAGCCATTACTCAACACCCTTAAGATGAAACATTCATTGATAAAACCCCACCACCAAACTAGAACAGATCATTAACCAAAAGCACTACGTATAACACAAAACAATAACTAGTAGCACACTTTCCCTACCTCCACAATAAACAGTGTCAGCTGATGGCTTCATTAACACTACCTGTCTACGCTTCTCCACCTATTACAAGCCAACAAACTATACCACCACCACCACCAAATAAAAACACTAAACCGAATCCCCTTAAACAATATGAAAAAGACCAAAGATCCACAAATTTTTGAAGACAGAGTACGAATTCTTCTTCTGCCTTATTCAGCACTGACAATAACTCATGACATAACTTTCAATATAGAAAAAATCAGAAGGAAGTGGTTGAAACGTCCATAGGGATGGGACTAAATCCTAGAACATAGGGCGAGAGAGATGATAACCCCACCTATCTTCTCTTAAGGACAATGCAACACCTAAACAATCTGTGAACCAAGTAATCTTCAAATTAAGTGTGTAGTCCCCTTGGGGTTCACAATGTTTGATCATGTTACATTGCCTTTTAGTGGTGAAGCACATGTCATTAGGCTAACCCCTTGGGGTTGAAAAGATATCAGTGGGAAAAACAGTCATAACAAGCAACTGAAATTAATCGATAACAAAACACCATACTGGCGTAACCATCCACGAATGAAAAATGATTTGAGATCTGCGACTAATCTAAAAATGATAAGTTACCATACTTTGGTACCTCTTAAGGTGTCCGCACTCTTTTTAGGCCACTTGGTTACTATTATGAGTTTTCGACTCCTAAATCCTATATTTAATTCTAAAATAATCGTATAGTAGTCAATTGCGGACCGAGAGTCCAATGAGGACACGATCACATCCCTAGGTTACTTTTGTACGTCCTAAGGTATCTATGCCTCATTTCGTGCCACTCAGATCGTGAAATACAAAGCTTCTCTTTTTAGATTGTTTAAAGATCCAGACACTACTTTTTGTGTTTACTATTTTTTAATTTAAAGAAGAACTTTAACTAATGCTTATCTTTTTATTTATTGCTTTCGAGTACCACCTCATATGTTGGAATTTGTGTCCCAACACTTAGTGACTTGAATGTTAAGATTTAGCATTTGATATGGTGTTGGATAACGTTGACAAGTTTTTCACTGGTGATGCATATTTGAATTAATTGGGTCCATCACATATATCACAAAATAATATCATAATCGAATAGTACTTAAAATTAATGGCATAAACTACTTGCAAATGACATAAATTAATTAACAGAAACAAACATATCAATAATTCTAACTAAAGTTCACCCAAACAAGTATACAAATATTATTATTAATTGATCTTAAAATTATGATACAACAACCAATTGACAATCCGGGTTTTCAATTGGCTCACCCTCAACCTCCTATCTCCACTACAAATCAAACCAATAAAAAAACTAATGATATTAAGCAATAACCAAGAATTAAAATTACCTTTTATCCGTATCAATTCGACGATACTATAACTTGAATGCTCGAGACTAGATCAAATATTTAGACACTGATGAACCCTGCCAAATACCCATAAATGAAAAATATATGATTTCCATTAAAAGAACATTAATATGATACAAGGTAGAAAAAAATACAATTATCTGACTATAAATAACTTTTACTATAAAAAAACTCCAAAATTATTTCAATAACCAACCAATACTTTTCCACTACCCTTCCTTTCATTTTAACAACAACCAAGCAAGAAAATTTACAATCAATAGATAACAAAAAATTAATTTGAAGTCTTTAACAATAAAACCCCATTTTTGAAGTCTCTGACGCGGGGGCTGAAGCTGATGGTGTTCCTACTACGTCTCCCTAAGATAGTTGGTACAACCACGACAATGGCACTGGATTCATGTCAACACAACCACTTAGACTTGAATGGGAAGTAGGATTTCCAACTACTTTGCCTAAAGTAGCCACTATGTAAGAAGACACCCCCCTCCTATATACCACAAGTATCTAGGCTCCATTGCTAGAATAAGTATTATCATGAAATTCTTGACATAAATCTTTTGTCCCTAACGATCTTGTGCTTTAGGTATTTGAGCCAGGGCTTGGCCAAACCTACTAGTGCATGTGATAGAGAACTTTAATAACTAGACAAGGGTATAAGACCGGTAAAGAGTCAATGGAGCATAATATGGTAAAAAAATTGATGTTGCAATCATATACTAAACACAAATCAATAATTCTACAGCTATATCTAGACTTTTTCTAACTTCTCTAAATAAATTATACCATTTGTTGTTCCTGGTGGCCTAAAATTTATTACGTCTACCAACATGAAACATGATACATCTATGGAGTTTCTGGAATCTAATGTAACTACAAGGCAACGTCAGAAGGGCAGTACATTGTTGATTGCAAGAAGAACTTGTCGATAAAATAAATTTATTTGGTATTGTCTTCCCAACCAATAACACTATATTTCACTTATGAAGTATCATTACTGTAAAGGGAAGACGATAGCAAGACACGCTTCAATGAAAATATGATAAACTCTACTCATATGTACATATCTTAATAATCATATAAACTAGCTAAAAAAGTAACTTATCAAGATCAGTTAACAAACATCTATATATGCATAGCCCTTACAATTACAAAATTAAGATTTGATAACAAAACACCAATAGCAAGGAAATATAACATGTGGATTGATAATCACCTCAAATATGTCTGCATTTTTAATGCCCCAACAACATCTGATCTAATAATTTGCCCATTGATGTTGACAAGTATATTAACACTCTCCACGACATCTAAAAACACATGAACAAACAAGACAACAATATTAATATCTAGTGTATTAAACTACTACCAAATGACTCACACAAGCATACGCATAGTTAAGAAACCCGTCAATCCCAAATATAGTCAACGATTGCATAAATCAATCCAACTCTTATACACGGTTCCCATCTATGAATCCAATTTTTTTTTATTAAATTTATATTTCATACTATAAATAAGATAAAATCTTCATAATGGCTTCATAAGATGATGAAAAAAATAAAAAAGGTTAATAATGACAAGCATTAATTCCTAAAGAGATTAGCACATAAAGGGGGAACAAACTATATTAAAATAAGAATATAATTCAACACGTCATTTTAAGTATTAATATGGATAAATCGAACAATTCAAATTTGAAATATTGAAGTACTAATGCGTGCATGATAATGAAAAACATCAAATAAGAAGTCACACAATCAACTAATTAATATCTACATCACTAAACATTTACACATTAAAAAATTCACAAGACACATGCCCATTTTCACTCTTGCATGAATCATTATGCTCATTTTCTTCTTCACATGGCACACTCTTCATCATCATCAACTAATTTTTTTTACACTTTGAATCACCTTTTTTTTTTTTTGGCTTTGTCTTGAATTGCCACATACAAATGAACGAAAAAACTAAATTATAGATATTTTGACAGTCTTATCTTAAACATATTACAGATAATTATAAAAATCTTGCATTTTATACAATAGATTAAATGAAAATTTTGTTTTTAAACAATAAATTGATTTTAATTACATTTTCCTAATAATTATATCAATAATCAAAATTTTCAAGTGAGGGTGAATACACAATAGAAAATTAAATTGAAAACTAAAACGGAAACCCTAAATTTTAAGATTCTATTTATTCCTGTAAATACCCAACACAAAATTAAATTAATAACCCTAACTTTGAAGATTTGTGTTCAGGAATATGTGTGTGTGCATCATTGCGTGTGTGCGTGTTTATGGGTGCACGCACGTGTGTGGGGGTGAGAGAGAAAGAAAGATGGTAATACCAGATGGTGTGGCCGTCGACTCGTCTCAAAGTGACGAGAGAGATGGTGAATGGGTTGCCGATTGAATTTGTGAGAGGAGGGGTTTGGTCAATTGAGTTTGTGAGAGAGATGGTGGGGGCGTGTGTGTATGCGTCTTCCCATTTTTTTTTTTGGTATAAGGCGGGAGATGAAAAGTGCTTAGGGTGGGAACATAATTTTTTTAGCGGTATTATTTGGTATATCTTTTGAGACGGTAAACATTTTACGGTCTTATTTGATTTACTTTATAAGAAGGGGATAATTAACCATCTCAAAAAGTGACCTCTTTTGAGACGGATATAATTAACAGTCTAAAAAAATAGTAGTTTTTAAGACGGCTAATTATACCCGTCTCAAAAAGTATGTTTTAAAGACTAAATTTTGTCTGTCTCAAAAAATAGGGTCTTAAAAGCAACTTTTTTTTCTAGTGAGAGTCTCCCAATTGTCTCAACCTTAACATTTTATCTCCAGTTTATCTCTAGGTTAATCTCCTAAATGATTTGGATATCAACCTACGCAAACTAGCCCTCGGGGTAAGCCTAAATATCCCAATTAATCCTAGGGCATTAGTCTACCCAAAACCACCCTCTAGGACTCTTAATTACTTCCCAAAGGAAGGTTCCTAAACTCCGAGCCTAAAAGAAAAGAACCAAAACTAAACTAGAAAAACATCCCAAAATGCAGGACATCCGAATCGATTTGCCCTACCCGAATCGATTCGGTTCCCAAAAGCGAATCGATTCGGTAGGTCCGAATCGATTCGGTCAAGAAGACCCTGGCATTCTGCATAACCCCGAATCGATTCGGTAGGTCCGAATCGATTCACCCTATTCAGACCTGACACTTCCCCCTTACCGAATCGATTCGCTAGGGCCGAATCGATTCGGTTCTGCAGAATTTGAAAGTTTAAGCTGCGGGTTGTTTGAACCCTAAATCCCCCAAAACCCTCAAACCCTTGATTCTTCCCAACATCAACAACAACAATTCAACCCAATCACTTCTAAACATTATACAATTAATTATTTCACCTCAAATCAAATTAAAACACAAGATTTAGGATTAAACACCCAAAATCAACCAAAACCCATTTATGGTTTAAACCTCCCAAAACTTAACTACACATGCAGATTTATCACATTAAATCAATATCTAGCAAGTAAGAAACTTGCCTCAAGGTTCGTAGTCTCGGATCACCTCCGGTAGCGACGAAATCCGGCCCAAATCTTCCATTTTCTCTCTTTCTCCCAACTCTCTCTTCTCTCCTTTGGCTTCTCTCACAAAAATGAAGAAAAGAAAAAGGGGTGGGGGACTTATACGGGTCCTAAAATATAAATCCCCACTGTTAATTGCTAATATACCACTAAAATGACTCGTAACCACTTATTTGAGTTATAACGCGTAAAAAGTGCCCGAAACCCAAAAATATAACGTGGCACATTTTTCGACTATCTCGACTATTCTAAAAACAACAGCACCCCCTATTTTGGCATTCGGGAAAGTGTGAACTATTTTTACGTTCCAATTTCATTTTATTTCATTAATTATACCCAAATTTAAATATAGGTCAAAACCGTCGTTTTACATATAACGACGCAATAATACACAATATGACGCTATTTACCTTCTCATAACGGTAAATAGACAAAACATAGTAAATATTATACCTAAGTCTCACGGGAAATAATATTTACTCCAACATCCCCTATTTTATAAAATTAGCCCATCAGGCAAAATAGTATAAAATAGTCGCTCAAAACCTGGGTTGTTACATACTCCCCCCTTAAAGGGGAATTTTTCCCTCAAAATTCAGGCGTAACCCATAACCGTATAAAGGGTATACTATACTAAAAATCGTGCTACCATACTAGCAAACCCCTCTGCAGTGCAGCGTCCCCCTAGGACCCAGACTAAGGTCATTACTATTCGATCTCAGTCCACAACATCATGCTATAACATAGTGCCAAACCATCCCTCATGAACTATCGATCCCACCCTTCTACTAAGGGAGGAGATATTTACACAATCTCGGCACAAATTGCCTTACTTTCCGAAACACGTTACACCCTTACTGGGGAATAACTACACTAACTTACAATCGCTAACCCCAATACTACAAACCCTATTCGCGTTGGCGTAGCCCTTAGAAGTCTACTACTCAATGAGCCCAATCTTTAAAGAAATATTCCCGGACCACTCCCCGTCCAAGGAGTATACTATTCACTGTTTCCATTCCAACGAATAGACAAGGCACACTACCAACTATACTAGGCTACACACGGCATCCTACTCGTAGGAGACGATCCAAATTATCGTACGGAAATTCGATCCATAAGAACTACTACTCCAATCCTTCCTTTAAATCAAACCCACCCATCCACTTATGGGTGGTAGGATATACCCCATATCCACACGGTTCCCATTTCTTCCTGGAAACTTTACCAGTACCTTGACACGAATGTCTCTCTTAGTTCACCACTGTTTAATAGGAACCGCATACAGTTCTAGAGCTACTACCACGAAGAGCTAGGCGTACACTTTTGTACTTAGTCCACCCGTTTCCATTGAGTAAGCAGCGATTGGTCCAATGCTCTACAATTTTCTCAACTAGAATCATGACCGTTGCGTTATCGGCAATCCGATAAGGATGTCTACGGATAGACCCGTCCTCGTTCCACACTACTCTCTACATACTAGTAGGTGAAAGGGTCAATCACGGACATAAATTCTCTTACAATAGAGCCCCCTCGGTTTAACTCGCTCCATTGGCAGTTCATGCCACGAATAAACTCTCTGACAGTTTCTCCACTCGGTGCCTATACTACTCCCATCCGCATTGCCTTAGCTAAAAGGAATACTCTATCGCTAGTCCTTCACAATTACCAACTTGTTGCTCGTGAAAAGACCCAAATTCTTGCCCAGGAAGTAATGCCTCTAATTATTTATGGCAAGTACTACCGCTACGAATTCCAAATCAAGCGTGGGATAATACTCCTCACTAAGTTTTAAAAGTGTGAGACACATGAACAATGGGTCCATGCTCCCATATTAATACTTCCCATTCCTGGCAAAGACTCGTTCGTTAAACCCACTCTTGGTCATAACAACACGAGTGCAGGAGAAAAAGTCAGCTTACACTTCAATTCCTCAAAAGGTAGGTTACCAGTGTAACCCTCTATCTACGAGAGGCCCCACCACTAACGGCCTAACTTTCTGAATAGCTCGAGATCCCATACTTCTCGTCTAGGGACCAAATCCTACCTAGAGTTAATCCCACAACCCTATTGTGGTCAACTCCCAACCACCTTCCTAAAATAACGTCGCATGCCCTAAGGGCCTAGCGTCCTAAGAATCCTAAGGTCGATATATATTATCTAGTCTAGTCGTATAAGTATAATACTAAATATATCCCTAGTGTCCAAGACCTTTACCGACTTCTGACATTAGCTCGGTTTCATGCGTGGGACGTCTCGCCGAAGCGAAATCCAAACAAGGAACCCTCCCGTTACACTACTACCTCGCATTGTCGGTCGTCGAGAAGTAACGGTCGAAGACACATAATCGGGAATGACGAAATCCTAACTCGTAATTCTACTAATACATGTATACTTTTACGTCCCACCGTAACAATCGACTGAGGCATTTACTTTTTGTAAGATGCCACAAATACTTTATCCCAAAATACACATATACCTCTATATAAATGGCCCTCTCATTAGGGCATAACCATAAGTCTCTATCGGACTTTCATAATCTTAGTTTTCCCCACATAGATCAGAGGAAAACTATCATAGTGCTCATATATCGCACATCAACTTAACCCTTAATCACTCATATACGTGATTCTTGGCTAAACCTTCCAACCCAGCATCTCTACCAATCGAAAAAGAAAAGAAAGAACAGAAAAAAAAGAAAATGCACATCTCTCCACTCCCAACGTCGTTAAGGTTCATGCGTGGAGCATCTCGCCGAAGCGAAATCCAAACAAGCAACCCATCCACACAATCCCCTTAACTAGCCGGTCGTGGAGACAAGGCACAACATACACAAGCAAAGCAAATAAATAATAAAACAAAACAAACAAGGCAAAACAAAATAAAGAATGAAAACTATCTATATACCGTAAACCACCTCTATAAAATCTCGACCTGTATCCAGGAGAGATATTATAGAACAACTAGTCCTTCTTCTAGAACTAGGAATTTGATAGCCTAGCAATTTATTCGCTTGCTATCACACCCACCAATCTAAGAATATCTCTACTCGTATAATACATATAATACAAGTAGCACGTACCACACATTCACCACTCGCCCCATAACGAGTGAAAGAAAATATAGAACTCCCTATCCTGGAAGTCATATAGATATATTTACTATATAAAATACCGATACTATCACAAGCTCGATATACACACCCGAATCTAGGGTTATCACCATACTACTCCATCTTATCTAAGAAATGCACCCCTCGCACCTGAGTTGGAAAGTCCCACCAACATACTAGCCAACCTCCTTGGCCTCTACCAATGGTTCCAAGACACGGCATTCTAGTCTTATCCGAACCAAACTACTTCCATCAATGTCCCAACTAGGCCTCCAAATCTCTCCCTTGTTCTACAACCGACAAGATCAGAACGCATAGTTCCCTTAACTTCTTCGGCAAAGAGAACATCCTACCAGCCTCCCCGACCTTAGCTCCACGAGTCTTCCCCGGGTGGATGTCCACCAATGGGGTATCATGAACACTACTACTCTAGAAGTGTTACCAACACTTACTTACGAGCCTATCATTTCCAATGAGAGGCCCTCTCAATTGGCAAAACATTTTGTCCCTCCATAAAGAAGCAACTACCATTCCTGCCACTTCAACCTTACTCCAATGGGTGAAAGGTTCTCTTCAAACTCTCACACCTGGGCACTTCTATACCCATATCTTAGGCCAAAACTCTCGGGCCTCACGTTCTCACCGAACGAGGTTACACTTCCTCTATCCATCCAAACTTCAATATGTGGTCCTTTGTCAAGGACCTCTCCACTTCGAATTGACATTGCTTGGAATCTCAAGCATAGTGCCACTCTCTACCACAGCGGTACTTGGGAAAACTATTTCCACTGTACTTAGTAGTCAAGGCAGCAATATAAATCAATGCTACAAAGTAAGAGACCTCTAAAGCGGCCCTCATCCCCGACTACAGTTCACAGATTATAGTAATCCCGCCTCGTGATGACTTCACAACGGCCTTCCATAACGCCCTTCATCTGACGACTTACAAGTCTCACACGAACGCACAGAAGATCTTCGGGGTTCTCACAACATAGCAGGAGAACAAAATCTCATGAGAGAAATCAACGATCTTAATCTAAGGGCTCTAAATCAATTAGAGAGAAACGCAGAAGACGTAGAACATCCACACAGATTCCTAAGGACTCTAGAACCTAATGCTCTGATATCACCTGTGACAACCCGCCTAATAAAATAATAGGTGGCCAGCCCAATACTCTAATAATCACAGGAATCATAGGTGGTCCATTCTCAGCATCACTGTCGATTAAAATAATAGTATGAGATAACCACCAATCATTTTAGAAAACGGACTGTCAAATTAAAAAATTTGAAAGTAAAAGAAAAACACTTAGACACTCCCATTTGCAAAAATGGTGGATATCAAAAATTGATGAATAAGAATGACAATATAATAAATATCACCGAATAAGCTGTCGGTGAACAGACCAATACAAATAATACATCGAGTATTCCAATTCACTATTTACAATATAATGAATGAGTGCAAAACCTTGGGCAAAACACGCCCGAATAAATATACTGAACAAAACTAGAGTACAATAGAAGGAAGTGTCTAATACAAGCAACCTACAACATCCGCAATATGCTGTAGCTCCATGACAACTGGAATTGAAATGTAATCACGGGTGTCCATGCGGTAGAGCACTTGTAACGGCAAAGAATATGCAGAAATAAAGAAATATAGGTACGGGTCAGGGCCCGGTTTGATATGATTACCATGTGACTAAAAAATGCATGACAGTTAAGTGCGTAATTCTCTCGCAGATAACAGTAATATTTCTCACCTCTCAATCTAGCAGCAATCTAGCGCGATATTATGAGATGTTCTAGTTAACCCTAATTACTAAGGGCTAACTTCTCCCCAGTCTCAACACTATGCCCTATTCGTGCGTGGGGTGTCTCGCAAAGCGAAATCCAAACAAGGAACCCCCCCCCCCGATACACTACTACTGAGGCAAGGTTGATCGTCGAGGTCCATTAGATCCTTAGCACGAAATAATCAATAAATGTATGTGTGTGCATAAGTGAGGGAGGTCACATCTACAGCTACTCAAGGATTATAAAAGTAAACCCATCCATCATCTAATGGCACAATTCCTAATTCTTCTTTAGGAACACATATAAATGGTACAACATTTTATCAAATGTTTACCAAATTACTTTCATCATATACTATTTCATTTCGAAATTCTATTCCTTATCAGCAAATATAATCATAGTTTTTATGCTCTTTGTGGCATTTTATCTCAATTACACATTTTGTAAAAATCTCTTCCTTATCAGGAATATAGTCATCATTATATGCTCTTTATGGCATTTCATCGTGCTCTTTATGGCACTTTCCCATGCTCTTTATGGCATTTCATTGTGCTCTTTATGGCACCCATCATACATCAAGTCCAACTTTATTTAGAATAGTTATAATCATATATATATATAACAATTCTAAGACCGCCCGTCGGGGTTTCCCTACTGTGCGCGCCCCCAATGGTTATCATCTTCCAGGGCCTATCATCAAGACAACCTGGGATCCTATCGAAACGTCGGGAAGCGACCATGTGCCTGCGGGATAGTCAAGACCACAACCGGAATCTCCTAACCATCGCAGAAAAATATACAATCACAAACGCTCACATGGCCTAAGGACTATATCCACCCTGCATTCATTAGCCAGGGGGCTTCACCACAACGCGCGCAACTTCCCTTATGATAGCGATTTAGAGAGGTGTGTATCCGTAAATTAACATTTATGAAAAACATTAATTTTCCATTTGAAAACATCCAATTTTACATTCTCAAAATCATTTGTACTTATTTATTAGTACCACATTTTATCTTTATGCATTTCTCATTCTTAATGTCATATTTTATTAATGACTTAAGACCCGAAGTGCCATAAACCTCAAATTAGTCCCTAAGACTTCAATATAATATTTTAAACCATCAAAATTAATCTCCCTCAAGGAGAGTCTCCCAATTGTCTCAACCTTAACATTTTATCTCCAATTTATCTCTAGGTTAATCTCCTAAATGATTCCGATATCAACCTACGCAAACTAGCCCTCGGGGTAAGCCTAAATATCCCAATTAATCCTAGGGCATTAGTCTACCCAAAACCACCCTCTAGGACTCTTAATTACTTCCGAAAGGAAGGTTCCTAAACTCCGAGCCTAAAAGAAAAGAACCAAAACTAAACTTGAAAAACATCCCAAAATGCAGGACATCCGAATCGATTTGCCCTACCCGAATCGATTCGGTTCCCAAAAGCGAATCGATTCGGTAGGTCCGAATCGATTCGGTCAAGAAGACCCTGGCATTCTGCATAACCCCGAATCGATTCGGTAGGTCTGAATCGATTCGCCCTATTCAGACCTGACACTTCCCCCTTACCGAATCGATTCGCTAGGGCCGAATCGATTCGGTTCTGCAGAATTTCAAAGTTTAAGCTTTGAACCCTAAATCCCCAAAAACCCTCAAACCCTTGATTCTTCCCAACATCAACAACAACAATTCAACCCAATCACTTCTAAACATTATACAATTAATTATTTCACCTCAAATCAAATTAAAACACAAGATTTAGGATTAAACACCCAAAATCAACCAAAACCCATTTATGGTTTAAACCTCCCAAAACTTAACTACACATGCAGATTTATCACATTAAATCAATATCTAGCAAGTAAGAAACTTGCCTCGAGGTTCGTAGTCTCGGATCACCTCCGGTAGCGACGGAATCCGACCCAAATCTTCCATTTTCTCTCTTTCTCCCAACTCTCTCTTCTCTCACAAAAATGAAGAAAAGAAAAAGGGGTGGGGGACTTATACGGGTCCTAAAATATAAATTTCACTGTTAATTGCTAATATACCACTAAAATGACTCGTAACCACTTATTTGAGTCATAACGCGTAAAAAGTGCCCGAAACCCAAAAATATAACGTGGCATATTTTTCGACTATCTCAACTATTCTAAAAACAACCGCGCCCCCTATTTTGGCATTCGGGAAAGTGTGAACTATTTTTACGTTCCAATTTTTATTTTATTTCATTAATTATACCCAAATTTAAATATAGGTCATAACCGTCGTTTTACATATAACGACGCAATAATACACAATATGACGCTATTTACCTTCTCATAACGGTAAATAGACAAAACATAGTAAAAATTATCCCTAAGTCTCACGGGAAATAATATTTACTCCAACATCCCCTATTTTATAAAATTAGCCCATCAGGCAAAATAGTATAAAATAGTCGCTCAAAACCTAGGTTGTTACAAATTTATTTTAAGGGTTCTAACCCAAAATTATATAATTTACCAACTATAATATGAGATATATACACTAAATTAAATAAAGAAAGTAAACACTTGCCTTGTGGATAAAATTCGACGACCTCGAGTTGAATCCTGTAGAGTTTGGCCGTAATCTCCCTTTCTTCTCTTATTTTTCGCTCTTCCTTTCTTTCTCTCTTTTCTTTCTTTCTTTCTTTCTCCCTCTCTTGTGCCTTTATAAGGGAGATATAAGGGCTTTTCCCTTCTTAACCCTAAAATGACTCGTTTACTCAATTGCGAGTCCCTACTGGTCCAAACATTTTCGGAACTCAAATACTACCCACGGATACTCGATTCTGACTATCTCGGCCATTTCGAAACCAATCACGCACTCAAAATCTCCATCCGAGTCTTAACCGAAATTCACAAATTAAACCCAACACAACTTAATACGGGCTTTCCACTTAAAATATTATTCTTTGTCGCTTTACCCTACTGCGACATATAATTAAAATGCTCTGACTCATTCACTTAATCTCAAAAGTAAATATAACACACATCGAAAATCATCTAAACCTCGTAAACTCCAAAAATTATTATTGACGATAATTCCTCAAATTTCCTAATTACACTTATGAAATTTAATTATCCATAAAAGTGCAGGGTATTACAATCACTTCTAATACACATAGCAAGATATGACCCAAAAGAATTAAATTAAAATAATTTAAGCAACTAAAAAAATATCTCAACTTACATATTGCTAAGCCATCGACATGGGTAAAGTTTTCACAAAACCAGACCATTGACACCAATTAAAAGGATCATTTGACATAACCATACACACTTGTTTATTAAGTTTCCACTTCATCTCTACCATCAACTGATATATACACTAGCAACAAATCAAGAAATAAACATATACATATTTCATACACTATATAAACAAAACATAATAAATACAACTAAAGAAGCTACAAAAGTTGTTTGTAAAAGACTTTTCAAACTAAACACACTAAATAGTAACTAAAGATTAATACATGAATATGGAGTTTTCAAGGGCACATACGGTGGCAATATAAAAACATGTATTAAGCCATTAAATCTTCAAATCACTATAGATAAACATTAAGGTTGGGAAGTATAAAAATGGAATATTTTAATACACAACTATTGTAAGCACAAATATTTTAGCTTAAGCTATTTATTTGTTTTATTTACACTTTGGCATATTTGGCATATTCCATTACAAAATGATACGCACCGACACGATGGATCGAAGTCCAACATCTCCAAGATTGAAGACTTCCCTACATCTCAAAAAGGTGTAAAGCTTTTAGGAATTTTAAATTATTCATAATTATTTTGGGTATGTATTTTTTTTTATGAAAAAGTGAGGTTGGATATTTCTAAAGTTCTAAAATAAAAAAAATTATCCTTGTTCAAACGAGATAAACATCTCGTTCGAAGGACTTTTCTTTATCATTTGCTACCTCATTAGACCCAACATTGAACGAACTACTAACGATGTAGCACTGTTTAAATTCTTTAGAAGGTCGTTTGATCCTGGTTCAAATGAGATTGCTATCTCATTTGAACGACCTGTAAATCATTCTAACAAGCTACCAATCTCATTCGAATGACTTGGATTTTCATTTGAATGAGTCGTTGCCTCAAAATATGTGCAACATATTTAAATACCAATTTTGAGTTCTTTTTCAAAAGACTTTGGAAAAACGTAACCAAAATATCTTTTCCAATATTTTTCCATCTTTTGGATTACCAAACACTTTATTTAAGAACAATTTTTCTTTCATTATTCGTAGCATAGCGTTAGGCTATTTTGGCATATCCCGTTAGAAATCATCATGCATTGTCAATACGAACTAGACTCAAGCATCTCCAAGTTTGAAGACTTCCTGACATCCCAAAATTTATAAATCGATTTAGATTTTGAATTAATTCATTGAATTATATTTAGGATGTTTAATTTTTATCAAAAAGACTAATAGGGTTTTTATTTTTGCAAAAAGAATTTTTGTGTCAAAACTATTCATATCCCTTGAAGCTCGTTTGTTAGTCGCTTGAAGAGTTACATCAAATGACATGTTACTGGAATGCGTTTTACAAAAATCATTTTTTATGTCGCTCGAATGACATTGAGTGTCGCGCGAAGCATTTATCAAGCGACATCTAATGTCGCGAGAAGAGGTCGTTCAAATGACATCTTATGTTGTTGAAACAAAATTACCATCTCGTTTGAAGGATGCACCGACTCAACTCTTTTATAAATACCTATTTTATGAATCAAATTTTCAAGACTTTTTCAAATAATGTTTTTGCATAACAACAACAAAAGTTCTTCAAGTTTTATGTGTTAAAACACTATTTTAATTCATAACAAATCATCCTTGAATATTTTTCTTGTTAATTAGTTTATAACCCTAAAACGTTTTGTATCTCTTGCATACATCTTGGTGGAGAGGATCTCTATTACTGACTTGTGATAGCTGCAGGGATTCACTATTGAAGATGAAGGCTGAGGCTAATTCAGAGGACTGCAGTCATGTGACTCTTGCGAGCGTCATAACTTTTCCCTAGAGATTTTCAAAGAATAATGCATTATGCTCATGGTGGATCAAGTAGTCTGTAAGTCGACTCTCTTGTAAATTTCTATGTGAATAAAGGTTTTTACCTAAAAGATTTTTTTTCTTGAATCTTGGCTTTGTCGTATTTGCGAGGTTTGATTTATCCATTTTATCACCATAGATTCATGCACATGATAAAAAGATAAAATACATTTACAAGTCACTTTTGTATATTTAAAATTGGTATTGCAATTTTTGTTAAAATCACCCTTTGTGGTGGTTATCTCTTTTACAAGTGGTATCAAAGCAGGTTGCACTAATTTATTGTGTTTGATCTTTTTTACCGGCTTTTTGGGTGATTATTTTTTCATCACTCTTGTGATTGTGTTTTTATCTCTCGATCGATTCTCCTTGTTTTGACGATTTAAATAGTTTGAATTTGATGTTTACGGAAATAATTAAATTTTTAGAAAAAGAAAATTGTCGCTTTAAATCCGCTCTGGATCTTTTGCAAACGGTTCAAAATCAAAGAGATTTTCATCGTGAGAAATTTGTTGCACTGGACCATGACTCTATTGCTTTAAAATTGTCTAAAAAGGAGAGTGATGATTGAGTCTTATTTTTGGAAAAAAGAATTGGAGGACTTTAAAAATTCTAGGGTTTGTGTTTGTGCGAAAGAGGATAAAAATATTTTGATTAATGATTTTGTGTCATGTGAGGAGACTCTTAGATAAAAGTTTGATTTTATTGAAGGGGAGCACGATAATATTTTGGAAATTGTTAAAAATTTGAAAAGGCGTCCCTAAAATGGAAGTGTCTAATTCTTTACACGAGTCAAAAATTTTGAGCTTGAAAAATGATTTAAAAGACCCAAGTAGTGATGATTCTGGCACCCCTATTTATAATACTTCCGTTGCTAATTCCAAAACCATAGTTCATTTTATAGGCTCAACCAAAACCAAGGACGTTATAAAAGGTCAACCCATAGGTACCATTCCCCGTCTCTACACATGTTCACATTGTGGTAGGAAAGGTCACCTCAGACGTTTTTATTTTTATCTTGGAAGAGGTCCTAGGAAGTTGAAGTCTAGTGTCCCGTTGGTTCTCAAAAACCCCATTCGATGTTACACATCTATTTGGGTTAGGAAATCAGTTTGAGGGGCGCTAGATGGTTAACTAGTTGATTCTTCTCTTTTCATATCATATGAATAATTGCTTGCATAGTTCATTAAGTCATACCCTAGTTGTGCTTCATTATATATCGTTGATTGTGTTATGACATGTGTACTTTTTGTATTATATTTTTCTTATTGCGTCATATTTTGAAAGTACAAAAAGATTTTTGATTTTATATATTGTTTGAAAAATACAAAAAATATTTTATTTTTTGAGGAATATTTTGAAAATTTTGCAAACATTTTTGGTTCTTTGTGTTTTTCAGTTTTACACATTTGATGTGGCATATTGGTGTGTTTGAGTCCAATTCACTACACAATTTCCATCTGGCTAGGACATTTCATATGACTTTAGATGTTTTCATTGATCTTAACCATGTTTATTGAGTTGTTTCGAAATATACTTGCATTATGGATTCGAATTTGTTCATGCCTATACACTCACATGAAAGAGATTAACGGATTTTGATTTCATGATGTATATTTGATCTTGGTGAGATGTTCTCTTATCAATCGTTTCATCTACATGTTTATTTGACAATGAGTGATTTGTGCAAGTAAGAATCGTTTTCCATGAGGATTTTGTTTAATATTTAAAATATGACGAGTGAGCGCGGGAAAGGGCTGCGAGGGAATAATAATCACGTCATGAAAACCACCGTTTGAAAAGAGCCCGAGAAAAAATTGAGGCGATAAAAAGAATATATGCCAAGAAAGGGGCCAATTTGTTAGTTTGATATATTCATTCAAAAGAAAAGAAAAGAAATATTTTGAGGGAGTTTGGATGAAAATATCAACGAGTTTGCACAATGACAATGATCCTAGTTAAGCTTATTTTTTCATGACACTATTGATTTGTAGAATCATTAATATTTTAGGCTTGTGTGCATTGTGCTTATTTTGTTCAATAAGTTCAAGTTTATTTGTCACATGAGGCTAAAGCTTAGTTTGATAAATTTTTGCAGTTAATTAGAACTTCTTGAACATATTTGAGTGTTTGGGTTATAATTCTTTTGTTTTAGTTCACACCCATTCATTCTATTCCACATGTTTAGACACATTGATACTATGGTAGTGTGCAAAACTTATGTGTTTTGTGTCATATTTTGTGGTCATTCATACCTATATATGTGTGTCGAATTTTCTTTGGTATATTTTTCATATATTATATGTGGTATTACGTGTTGTACTTTTAAAATCTATTTTTATTTCGAAAATAATGAAACATTCAAAAATAGTTGGTGTGCTTGCCTTTGAGATGAACATTACACATGCTTGATTTATATCTTTTGTGATGATATATTTTCTTTATCGTGATGTATTGCTCTTAATGATTTTTTGTTTCTACTTCTTTGTACACTTGTCTGTTTCGATAAAAACAAAGGGGGATAGCAAATTAAAATGGAATTTTTGATGAGTTTGAATTAAGGGGGAGTACTTATTTATGTTTACATTATTTCAAACTCGATGTGTCATGAAGGTATATGTTTGTTGTTTCATGTGTGTAGGTACTCATTTGCGGATTTCAATACACACGAATGAAGACAAAGTTTGATAAAGGAAAAAGATGAATTTTTGAAAACAAAGAGACTTATGTCATTCCATTCTAGGGTTGGGAAATAGGAGATTTTGATTTTAAATTAATGTTCGGTCTTTTTTTTTTATTTTGTACCGGCATAGCCAAAAGGAGAGATTTGTAAGAATAATTTTTTTGTCATTCTTCATACCATAACATTAGGCTACTTTGGCATATCCCATTATAAATCGTCACACACTGTCAAGACGAACCGAACTCAAGCATCTCCAAGTTTGAAGACTTCTCGTTATCCCAAAAGGTAATTAATTCATAAAATTATATTTGGGGTGTTTAATTTTTATTAAAAAGACGAGCATGGTTATTATTTTTCCAAAAAGAATTTGTGTCAAAACTATTCATGTAGCTTGAAGCTCATTTGCAGGTCGCTTGAACAGTTACATTAAAGGACATGCTACTGGAATGCATTTTA
This sequence comes from Sambucus nigra, assembly GCA_949130495.1. Lineage (NCBI taxonomy): Eukaryota > Viridiplantae > Streptophyta > Magnoliopsida > Dipsacales > Adoxaceae > Sambucus > Sambucus nigra. Next base: position 239,447,014 of record OX422222.1, read on the forward strand.
AATAATTGATTTTTTATATCGCTCGAACGACATTGAGTGTCGCTCGAAGCATTTATTAAACGACATCTAATGTCATAAGAAGAGGTCATTCAAACGAGTGTCATTCAATCGAGATTGAAACCTTGTTCGAATGACGCGCCGACTCAACTTTTTTATAAATACCTATTTTGTGAATAATTTTTTCGAGGTCTTTTTCCAAAATAACATTTATGCATAACAACAACAAAAGTTCTTAGTGTTTTGTTTGTCAAAACACTATTTTAATTCACGAAAATGCATCCTTGAATGTTGTTCTTGTGAATTAGTTTAGATACCTAGATAGTTTTGTATCTCTTGCATACATCTTGGTGGAGAGCCTCTCCATAGCTGACTTGTGATACCTGTGGGGATTCATTGTTGATGACAAAGGTTGAGGTTAATTCGGAGTACTTCGGTCACGTGACTCTTATGAGCGTCATATTTGTTCCTTAGAGATTTTCGAAGAATAATGTGTTATGCTTGTAGGGGATCAAGTAGTATATAAGTCAACTCTCTTGTAAATTTCTAAGTGAATAAAGGTTTTTACCCGAATTTTATTTTCGAAATCTTTTTGCCAGGTTTGAATTATCCGTTTTATCACCATAGAGGCATGCATATGATAAAAAGATAAAATAAATTTACGATTCACTTCTGCATATTTAAAATTGGTATTACAATTTTGGCTGAAATCATCCCTTTGCGATCGTTATCGCATTTGCACTGAATATCCCCAAATAATTTTGTGGATCTTTTGAAACCTTAGAAACGTTTGTATCCTTATACACACTTTGTGGTGAATTATCTATATGGCTGAGTTTGGGACCAAATTGATCACAACAGAAGAAGGCAGAAAGAAGCCCGAAGGATGATAGGTGGATACTGAGGGTGGACCGCTGCCTGTGGATGACTTTGAATGTATCTATTTTCATTAGAGGTTTTGAAGAAACTGGGCATTATACTTGTGGGTTAAATCAAGTAGTCTGTAAGTCGATAGTCTTCTAAAAATCTCTAAAGTGTTGATTAAATGGATTTGCCCTGAAAAGGGATTTTTCCTCAATATTTGTGCTCTTTGCATGTGAATTTTAAATCATTATATTTAGAGAACATATTTTCCTTCAAACTTAATATAATTAAAGACTAAAATCTGTTTAAAATTGGATTTGTGCGTTTGGGACATAAATTGATAAAAATAAAAATAAAAATAAAAAGAATTTTTATTTGTAACCATCCTTGCCGAGCGTGTTCATACACGCTAACATAGTGGTATCGGAGCATTACGACCTTTATATGTATACTATTAGAAAAATTAAGATTTAAAAAACAAAGAAATGAGATAATATAACCTCAAAACCCAATAATATTATAACCACAAACTCAAATTATCACCAAAAATAAATTTAATTGTGTGAAACCCCTATAAAAACCCCAACCCTTAACTACAGGCCCAATATCAAAATTTGAGAACTGAAAAACCCTATGCTTGCATAAAATAGAGATTCAAGAACTTGACATGTTTCTGCAATTAGAATAGAGAGATTTTCCAACAACAAATGGGACCGTTGATTTCCAAATCTTCCACAAAAAGGAGCAACAAGCAAAAAACTAAATATAAAAAAACAAACAACTAAGAAATGCTTGAAGTGTATACTTGAATATTAGAATACGATGATAGTGAGCATGATCAGAGTGAAATCAAGAAACTTTTCCGCAATACGAAGGAGATAGGAGTGTTTTAAAGTAGGTATTTTTAAGCACTCTACCAATAAGACAATTTTCAATCCAGTTTAACATAACCACAATTCCAAAACCCCAAGAAAATGATAACCCCTAGATATATAAAAAGAACATATTAAGAACTGATGTTTGTTTACAGCTCTTGGAAGGGGTCCTACCAAATCAATGCCTCATATCGCAAATGGCCAAGGGGAGCTGATTGAAGTTAGAGGTTGGTGAGGCTGATGAGGGATGGTGGAGAACCTTTAACACTTATCACTCTTCTTCACATACGCGACTGCATCTTTGGCCAATGTCGGTCACTAGTACCCCTAACTGATTATCATCTTAGCCAACGACATTCGTCCTATGTGACTGGAAAAAGATCCCTCATGGACAATGTGTAAGATGTACGAAACCTCTGAAGGGTGGACACATCTGAGGAAAGGGATCATGAATCCCTTTTTATACAGGACATCTCCTATAATTGAGAATTTAGCAGCTCTGAACCTCGGCTTTCTCCTTTCTAACTTTGACTCTGGAAGCTCTCCTTCTCTGATGTATCTGATAATAGGATCCATCCATGAGGCTCCCATTCTTAGATTTAGGAAAGGTCTAGTAGCCTCTTCCTCTTCGATGGTCGGTTTGGGCAGAATCTCAACCGGTACTATTCTCCTTATCTCTGTCCTTGTTGCTGAGGACAACCTCGTGAGTGCATCAGGTCGACTATTGTCTAGCTAAGGTACCCTCTTTATCTTTTTGTTAAGACTATTGTCTAGTGAGTGCATCAAGTCGACACACTGTCAAGACTCCTATTTCTATTGGAGTATCTGGTTGGCCACCTCTTATTTTAATAAGCGGGGTGTCATAACTTTTTGTTTAAATTGAAACACATTATCATAAATAAAATGTTAACATACTTCCTACTAATTCTTGACAATATATTATGAAACCCAAATCAAACCTTAGGTTTTCATCATTTCTTTTCGTTTGAAAATCACACCTCGTGTCCACAAAGTCCAGTAGAAACCCAAATGTCAGCATACCTTGTTTGTTCAAACCCTATGTCCTTTAACATTTTTTTAGTAAGCTAAAACACACTGACTTCACTAACTTCAATACATCACCACACCAAAATCCATCCAAACCTCAAAACTCCAGCAAACATCAACGAGGAAAACTCGATTTAAAATTTATCTGGAGCTATAAGGATCAAACGCCATACTGAAGAAAGATGAAAACGGATACATGTCCAACAACTCATCGCCATAACACCATCAATACATATAAGAGGGAATATTAAGAAGATATACATATACATGTGTGTGAGTGTGTATATATATATATATATATATATATATATATATATATATAGAGAGAGAGAGAGAGAGAGAGAGAGAGAGAGAGGGGGGGGGAGGGGGAGGCAGGGGATGAGAAATACCCGTGTGTGATGCCATCGACTACGACATTAAGAGATAAATTGATAAAGGGATTTGAGAGATTGTTTGAGAGATGGCAGTGATATTAAGAGATCGTCCGAGACAACATTGTAAGATTAAGGGATTTGGGTTTATCTCAAGATAAGGATGGGTTGGAGAGGTAAAAAATTCTTTAGAGACTTATGGTGTTAATAGAGAGGTGGTTTTAAAGACAGAGGCTAATTACTGATGGACATTTTAATTGGGTGGTTTAGCATAAATTAGCTCTAGCATATAACTCGTGTGATGTATGGGCGATGCACAATAAACAAATACATTGATAATTATAAAAATTAGTATATATCATAATTCAAAATCTTATTTTAAAACCATTATAAAAGATTAATTTTTTTCATAAATAAAATCTGTTGATTATTTTTAAATTCTTTTATTATATAAAAACTATTTTTTATAAATAAATACTTCAAAACAATTGTATTATTTTATATAAAAAGTTCATACACGTTTTTATTTTTCTTTTAGTTTAAAAATCTGTATATCATTTATAGATACAAACTTAAAATTCTTTCTATAAATAAAATGTTAAAAATGTTTTTATAAGGAATTTTTTATTTATATTGAAAATAATTTTGAAAACCTTTTTTTACTCAAAAACTATTTTTTATAAATAAAAACTTTAAAAAAACTCTATGTATTTTATATAAAAAAATTATACATATTTTTATTTTTTTTAGTTTAAAAAACTTTATTTCCTTTATACATAAAACAATTTTTTTTTTCTATGAATACAACGATAAAATTACTTTTATAACAAAAAAAAGTTATACAAAAAATAATTCTCAACGAGCACGCAATGTTGAACGAGCACGCCTCCTGCTACCCTCGTAACAACCTTCCCTGGTCGCCCTTCCTCGATCAGTACACGAAACTCGAACGAGCACGCAAAAGATTTACTATAATCTTATATAATGGCAGGAAAACGAAATCTCACGAGAAGAATCAACAATCCTAATCATAATCATAGCCGTCAACCGACCCCGGATAGCCGCTCATGCATCTCTAGCCCCTATCCTGAATTTCCATCCTATTCGCATCCTAGGATTTATTCACCCCCAATTCCACCGTCTAGGAGTCCTAATGTCATATCTAGAATCCCCAAAAATATAGCCTCCAGATTTATAATTAACTTCCCCTAAACTTAAAGGAAGAAAATTTCCAATATTTTTAAGGCAAATCGATTCGCCCCATCTGCGAATTGATTCAGTCTAAATCTGAATCGATTCAGCCTGAGATAGTTTGACAGGTCTGCCTATGCGAATCTATTCGGTCCAGATCCGAATCGATTCGGCCTGTCTAGAGTTGACAGTTTGGCCATATTGCTTAAATCTCCAAAACCCAAAAATCATCTCAATCTCCATTTAAATTATAACTCGGATTTATTTCTACAAACCCAAAGTTTTTATATCACCTCTAGTCCTTTAGAGGTCCAAACACTCTATTTGAGAACCCTTAATATTTATCTCCAAATAATTCTAGCCTTAATTTCTGACTAACGATTTTGATCTCGGACAACCTTCCGTAGAAAAATCATTATAAATTCAAAAAAAATCAGAAAAATACGCAGTCGGCGCCCGCGCGACTGTAACGAAAAGAATTTATTTTTTGACTAAGATCCGAATTGATTCGTTTCCTAGCCGAATCGATTCAGAAAGGACGGAGTTACTATTCGCCTTCTTCTCCTCCATTAATACACCTCCAAGCTTTTTATCTTCTCTCCCATCATCATCCAACCTCAAACAACCATATATATACACATAAAAAGGGTTCTAATCATCCTAGAACCCAAAACCAACAACTAATTTCAATTAATGTTTAAGTTTCCAAAATTGGATATTATTCGGGGTTTATTCGTTAAACTTCCGAAAAAACCCGTTTTGATTCACGAAAACCCAACCCAAAAGTCTTTATAGATTTTCACTACCAACTATAATATGAGATTTATTCTTTAAAAAAAATAATCAAGTAAACACTTGCCTCGTGGACAAAATCTGATGACCTCGAGTCGAATCCCGCGGAGTTTGGCCGGAATCTCCTTTTTTCTTCCTCTTTTCCCTTCTTTCTTACTCTTTCTCTTCTTTCTCTCTTTTTCTTTCTTCTCTCACTCTCTCGTGCCTTTTATAAGAGAAGAAAAGGGTTTATCCCTTATTAAACCAAAAAATGACTCGTTTACTCAATTACGAGTCCCTACTAACCCAAAAATTCCCGGAACCGTAACACTACCCCCGGATACTCTATTCTGACTATCTCGGCCATTCTGAAACCAACTGCACACTCGAAATCTCCATCCGAGTCACTTAACTAGAATTGACTAATTAGACCCAACACATATCAATATGGGTTTTCCAATTAACCTTTGTCGCTTTACCCAACTACGACATGTATTTAAAATAATCCAACTCATTTACTTAGTCTCAAAAGTAAATGAAACACACACCGGTAATAATCAAATGTTCATAAATCCCAAAATTACTATTTACAGAATTTCCCCTAATCTCCAAATTACGCCCACTTATGAAATTTAATTATGCCTAAAAGTGAGGGGTGTTAAATACTCCCCCCCCCCCCACAACGAAATTTCGTCCTCAAAATTCGAATATAACCTACACCACCAGCCTAGGATCGCTAATTACACTGTGTCCTAGTACACCAAAGCCGAAAGGTACTAACACAATGGTCACCTACCATATTCCACCTATCTCCTCGATCGTAAGGTTGACTCTACCATCATATCGCACCTAGTACTTTCACTCTAACTTATCGATCCCATTGGAGATCCATTATTCTAAGCATCCACTCGTCTAAATCGGGACATCTAATTTTCTTTAAAAAGGAGACTACACTAGCACTTGACTATTCGCGTCAGTCTTCTCGCTTATCTTAGGTGTGCTAACTCTTATTGCACAATTATACTTGGATCATTGCATACCTCCTACGACATTCCTTCCAACCCATTCTAATTCCATTTATAATTGCCTCGCATCATAATCTTTAGCTTTATATACTATGCCCCTTTCAATTTATGGCGGTACATAAAATCAACTCACCAAGGTGCCCATACACCTTTTTAACCCGTGTCTATCTGTACAACCAATGTAAACGTTCGACACGTAACACTCTCTCTAAACAATGGGCCTCATTTCCTCAGCCTGGTACTTACACATGGGTTTTCCCTAACCCGAAATTTTTTAAATTCAATTCTTCTTATACCTGGAAATCCCATCCTTCTCAAGGTTAAGACACCAATATTCTTGTGGTTAACCCCCAACAATCTTCCTATATCGACGCCACTAGTCCTACTGGCCTTACTTCCTAATAACCCTACGATCAAAGTGTTTCCAACACACGTAAAATGAGTACTATCCCAAATATATACTTAGTGACCAAGACCTCTCTCAACTTCTGACATTTGATCGGTTTCATGCGTGGTACGTCTCGCAAAGCGGAATATAAACAAGGAACCCTCCCATTACACTACTCCCTCGCATCGTTGATCATCGAGATATAATGGTCTAAGGCACACCAACGGGAAATTATAAATCCTACCTCGCTAACTTACTAATGTACTTCTACCACTATGTCCTTCCATCTTGGTAAAATGGAAAGTTTAACAAATTCAGGCGCCTACTCTCTGCAAAAGTGTTATGAACATCCTACCCAAAACATACTTCCTCTGAATTAGCCTTTTATTCAAAGCCTGGCTATAAGTCTCAAATGAATTTCTCTAACTCCTGCCTCACCCATATACTTGTGGTGAGAGAACCATTTCCAATTCTTTTCCAATAGAACATCTACATTTTATTAGCCCCTAGTCATCACATGGCTCTCGGCTAATTTCAACAAAACCAACATCCTAGCATACAGTAACATCTCTCCACTCCCAACGTCGTTAAGGTTCATGGTTGGAGTGTCTCGCAAGAGAAATCCAAACAAGGAACCCCTCCTATACACTACTACTTAACTTTGTCGGTCATGGAGGTATGTACGCGTAAAGCATGAAAAATTATATATATCTTGCATATCCCCATGAACTTAAATTATAGTAAACATCTACTCACCAAAGTTCAATCTAAACACATAATAAAGGTGAGCTCAACCTGTATCCAGGTGAGATATCTCTACAACAACCAATTCCACCCTGGAACCGTGGATACGATAGTCTTGCACTGTTATCGCTCCGATAATCCACAAATACATTACTCTTACAGTAGTACTATACTCGTAGAACACACGCAAAACGAGGAGTACAAACCTTATATAAATTAAAAATAAAACCCCGCTACCGCGAAAAAACACATAGACATACACTATATAATGTTTCCAATACTACCAGTAAACTCGAATCACACACACGAAATACTGTGAGTCAATCTTGCCGCACAAAATATACCTCCTTCGTTCGAGGTGAAACTCATAACAGTAACTTCTCCAGTCTCCCTGACTGATCCAAATAGTTCTCAAACATAGTACACTTGTCCTAACTGGATCTAAAAACTACTTTAATCAATGCCCCATCTCGGCACTCCATTCTTGTCCTTCAACTCCTACCGGGAAAGGACTAACCGCGTTGTTCTACGCTCCACGTTGCAACATTCCCCATCTCTGGCCACCCCGATCATATTAAGGTCCTCGATCCTGACAATCGCCTTCATAGTCCCTTTAAATTCTTCGTCAAAAGGAAACTCCACCACCGGCATCAATAGCCCTGTTTCAAAGAATTCCCCGGGTGGATGTCCACGAATGGGGTTCCACGAACACAAATTCTCCATAAGTGTTAGGAACACTTTCGAGTGAGCCTATTATTCTTCTGAAGGACTCTCTCTTCATTGTACCTACCTTACTTTGATACAAGGTTCAATTCTCCATATCACTCTTTATTCACTGTCGGCCTCTGAATGATCCTTATGTGAATAATTCAAAACTGCATTGTTTTCATTTTTGATAAACCAAAAGGGATGAACGGTTAAAACCATCAGTAAGATCCCTCTATGAGCAAAACATCATTCTCTCTTAAAATATTTCTCCCACGAGTGAAATTTTTTCCTCAAATTTTCACATCTAGGTATTTCCATACCCTGCTCTACACCAAAGCTTCTGAGCCTTCTACTTCCACTTAGTAAAGCTACCCTTACTTCGCATGACTTAACTTCAACATATGGTCCTTGTCAAAGAGCCTTTAAAACTTTTTTCCCAACTTAATTTCACGGTCTAATTCGAGTTTAGCACCACTCTCTATACTGTAGTAGTACGTAAATAAATATAACTACTATATTCTAGTAGTTGTTATAGCAATCCATGAAAATACCACAAAGGGAGTGACCTCTGTTGCGGTCCTCATCCCCGACTTTAACATACATCTCCAACTAAGCCACGCCTCCTACTACCCTCGTAACGGCCTTCCTTGGTTGCCCTTCCTCGATCACCACATGAATCTCGAATGAGCACGCAAAAGATTTACTATAATCTTATATAATGGCAGGAAAATGAAATATCACCAGAATAATCAACAATCCTAATCATAAAGTTCTATATCAAATCGAGAGCAGCGCTGAAAGCATAGTACGTCTGCACAGATTCCTAAGTACATTAGAACCTGATGCTCTGATACCATCTGTGACACCCCGCCTAATAAAATACCGGGCGATCAATCATGTACCAAATTAAAACAGGAGTCTCATATGGTTCATTCTTAGCATCACTGTCGAAAACCAATTTAATTGCTAATAACCTATTAGGCTGGCGTCAAAATTTTATTTCAGTAATCTTTTTAAATAAACCAATCAATTAAATCAATCAAATTAAATGCCGCACTAAAAGGCGGTAAAAGAATAAATTAATACATTTGGGATATCGGCCCGGATGTTATTATAATACCACCTGTTGATACCAAATTTAGTCTACTGACATGGCTCAATTGGGTGAAGACACGTGGCAATCTACGTAGCAACGACAAACACTTACGAACAACACCTTGACTCCGAGGAACTATACTGCAACGAGGAACTCTACTTCCCCGATCAACTCAGACGCTCCGACCTATAAGAATTCTCCGAGAAACTTTTGAGTACCGAGGAACTTTTGAGTACCGAGGACCTTAGGCGGTCCGAGCAGCTTAGGCGGTCCGAGCTGCACCTCGGACAAAGCATCAATAGCAGGATAACCAACAGATTGACTACGCATTAAATGCTTATTATTATTATTATTATTATTATTATTATTATTATTATTATTATTATTATTATTATTATTATTATTATTATTATTATTATTATTATTATTATTATTATTATTATTATTATTATTATTATTATTATTATTATTATTATTATTATTATTATTATTATTATTATTATTATTATTATTATTATTATTATACAGATGTATATGCTTAAGGGGCATTGAATGTATTACCCTTTCACATTACAGCCTTAGGGCTATAAATACATTGTATTATCCTCATTGTAAGGGGACCGTAATTTCTTAAGAAAACTTGTAATCGAGAATTCTCAAACAGTGAGCAATAACAGAAACAGTGGACGTAGGCCATTCTTATAAGGCTGAACCACTTTAAAATTTCTTTGTCTCATTTTATTTATCGGTGATTAAATAATTAGATATAATCTAATTTTTTACATCAACAGATTGGCGCCGTATGTGGGAAATGACTAGTAATATCGTTTTTCACCAAAAATAATTCATCACAAATAGGTGATATTCCAGAACCCAGCAATCGAAATGCTGGAAGCCCTCCAAATCTATCTGTTCCGCCAAATATTCCAGATCTGGCTGGAATAATGATAAATCTGGCCCAGAGCCAAACAGTCATGCAAGAAACTATGCGACAACTCATACGAACCCTCCATGGCGGTGCACCAACCCATTCAGAATCGCGAAGTATTGAAAGAAATACCCGTTTACCTTCTTGCGTACTAGGCGTACCGATTCATATCGTACTGAGGAGTCTGAAGATTTTTCTTATCAACCTAGACGAACTTCATCGGTACGAGCCACAGATACTGAACAACATATCACTCTCTCTCTCCAGAAAGGACCAGTGCACTAGAAAGATTAAGTAGAGTATCTACTTTTGATCGATTAGGTCCTAGGAGGAGCAAAAGTCCTCCTAGAGCCGCATCGAGGAGTTTTTGACGACCATCAGACTTAAGGGAAGGATCTGCCCAGTCGCGACCAGCTACTCGTCAATTGAGATCCCAGGAAGCCACATCAAAATGATCAGTTGCTCGAACCAACAGGCCCGAGGAAGGAAACGATGCGTGGAAAGGCTCTATTCAGAGGCTGGAGGATAGATTAGGGGAAATGGCTAAGGCCAAGAACCCTCTACAATAAACTTTTGTTCAAGGAACACCTTTTGTACCGGCCATTGTAGATATTCCAACACCATCAAAGTTCAAAGCACCTGTTGTGATCCCCAAATATGATGGAAAGACCGACCCTGTCCTTCATATAGAATAATACCAAGCTGCAGCCGACATCTATGCTGTTCCAGATGAGATTAGATGCAGAGCATTCTTGGGAACTCTTACCGGATCTGCTCAAATATGGTATAATAATCTTTCTCGGGGTAAGATCTTAACTTTTTTCTAACTGGTCGAGTTATTCATTGGGAATTTCTATTTTGGGGCAAAGCCAGTTAAATGAGTAGCGCATTTGTTAAGTGTTAGACAAAAAGCTGGTGAAAGTACCAGAGATTATATAACTCGTTTTAATAACGAGAAACTCGAAGTCATTGATTATGAGGAAAAGACAGCGATTATCGCCTTGATGAGTGGACTACTGCCCAATAAGTTGTACTACACTTTGGCCAAAGATCCACCTAAAACCATGTCAGATCTGATGGGAAAAGCGGCCAAGATCATGAATGCCGAGGAGGCTATGGTTGTGAAGAAGAATATGGATGCCAAAGAAACCAAGTTGGAAAGTGATAAAGCTAAGAAGAAGGAGCATAAGAACAATGGTAGTGACAAACACTCAAAAACAAGGTCGTCATGGGAAGTATTGAAGAAATTTGATAATTATACTCCTTTGAAGAAAGACATCAACCATTTTTTAGAAGAAATCAAGAACAACGAGGAATTAAACTGGCCAGAGAAAATGAAGGCAGACCCTGACAGGAGAAATAAGGCAAAATATTGCGAGTTTCACAAAGATCATGGACATATGACCAAAAATTTCATAGCTCTTCAGAATGAGATTGAAACACTCATCAGACGAGGAAAACTGGCAAAGTATGTTGATCGAAGGAATGACAGAAGAAACAACGACCGAACAAGAGAGAGGTTTAGATCTCCTCGTCGAGCAAAAGAGAACAAGAAAAGAGACCATAAAGTTGATCCAGAAGATGACCCCGATCTTCCCAAGAGACAAGGCCGCCAGAACGTGAGGTATTTTTAATTTGCTTTGGGTCATTTGACTGTAATGTTATTACATGTGGAGATGCAGGAGGAGGAGACCTTACTGCCGAGAGAAAAGCTTACCTCTGTGAGGCTCAAGCTTGCTCATACATTCAACGAATAAATCTATTTGAGGAGGATCGCCCGAGAAAGGTGAACAAAGAGAAATTGGTCATTGGTTTCTCAAAGAACGACCTCGCAGGTGTTCTATATCCTCATGATGACCCATTTGTGATCAAAATGAGGATGAAGGAGGTAATGATTTTAAGAGTACTGGTAGACAATTGTAGCTCGGCAGATATTATGTTCTACTCGTGCTTCGACAGTTTAAATCTAAATCTATCTCAGCTGGAGCCTTATCATAGACTTCTCCTCGGTTTTGCTGGCGAGAAAGTATTTCCACTTGGGACGATCAAATTGGATATATTCATTGGTACGTGGACTTCTTGTCGAACAGAAAGAATACGCTTCTTCGTAATGGATAAGAATGTTCAATCATCATACAATATCATCATGGGAAGAGTAGGATTGAAGAAGTTCGAGGTTGTACCATCTACGGTACATCAATGCCTAAAATTTCTAATAAATTTTGGAGTAGGAGTTGTGAAAGGTGATCAGAAAGTAGCTCGGGAATGCTATTATTCATCTGCCGAGCAAGAGGAAATGGAGGAATCAAGGAAAAAGACCACCACCTATCAAGTGGATGAAGGTGCAGAAATTGAAACATTGGATCCTAGAGATGAGTCGCAACTCGTGAAGGGTAAAGTGGTGGAAGCTACTGAAAACATCATCCTGGACGACGAGCACCCTGAACGAACTACTCAAGTGGGTTCATTGTTGGAAGCCTCACTAAAATAGGAATTGATAACTTTCCTAAGAAGCAGAAATCAAACTTTTGCGTGGAGTCATGAGGATATGCCAGGGATAGACCCAAATTTCTTATGTCATGAACTCAATGTGAATAAGGAGATCAAGCCTGTGAAGCAGAGAAGAAGAGTATTCAGTCCCGAGAAGAATCAAGCTATACAGGAGGAAGTCGAGAAGCTCCAGAAAGATTGCTTTATTAAATATGTTAAATATCCAGACTGGTTAGCAAATGTGGTGATGGTGAAAAAGAAGAACAGCAAATGGAGGATGTGTGTAGACTTCACCGACCTCAACAAAGCATGCCCAAAGGATCACTTTTTGCTGTCCCGAATTGATCAACTAGTGGATGCTACCTCGGGACACGAGCTGTTGAGCTTCATGGATGCTTATTCTGGTTACAATCAGATTAAAATGAAACCTGAAGACAGGGAGAGTACTTCTTTCATTACCCCTAGGGAACTTATTGTTATAATGTTATGCCTTTTGGTTTGAAAAATGCAGGTGCAACATATCAGCGACTGATGAACAAAGTGTTTGCAGAACAAATCAGTTGCAATATGGAAGTCTATGTTGACGATATGCTGACAAAGAGCAAGAAAGCTGTTGATCATCTAGTTGACTTAAGCCAGACCTTTGATCAACTAGATAAATATCAAATGAAGTTGAACCCGACGAAGTGCATATTTGGAGTACGAGAAGGCATGTTTCTCGGGTACATTGTCAATCAGTGAGGCATTGAAGCTAACCCTGAAAAGATCAAAGCTCTGTTAGGTCTGCGATCCCCAACGACAAAGAAAGAGGTGTAAAGTCTTAAAGGACGAGTAGCAACACTCAACAGATTTGTATCGCGAGCAACTGATCGATGTCTCCCATTCTTCAAGACGCTCCGAAAAACTTTTGAGTGGAATGATGAATGTGAGAAGGCTTTCCAAGACTTGAAGAAATATTTGGGAACACCTCCACTGTTATCCAGGCCAGTGATGGGAGAAAAATTATACTTGTATCTGGCAGTGTCTGAGAATGCAGTTAGTTCGTCATTGATAAGAATGGAGAATGGAGTACAAAAACCAATCTACTACATAAGTAAGGCCTTCCGAGGAGTAGAGATTAGATATCCAAGGTTGGAAAAATTGGCAATAGCATTGATCGAGGAAAGTAGAAGAATGAAGCCATACTTCCAGGCTCATACTATAGTAGTATATACTGATATGCCATTGAGGCAAGCCCTTCATAAACCAGAAAAATCAGGAAGATTGATGTGCTGGGCAATTAAACTTGGTGAATATGATTTAGTTTATGAACCCAGATCTTCGCTAAAAGGGCAAGCGGTAGCAGATTTTATAGCAGAGTTCACCTATCCTGATACCCACGAGGAGCAAAAGTTGCTCGCTAATCAACTTGTGGATGTTACAGGATCATCAAATACAAGCCCAGACCAACTTAGCTTGGTAAAAGGGCAAGTAGATGCTACAGAATCATCAAATTCAAGCCCAGACCAGCTTAGGTTGGTAAAAGGGCAAGAAAAGATGATCGACGAACGACAAGAAATATCAGGAGATGGTGAAAGGAAGCAATAAATTTTCCACCGAGGAACTCTGTCAGATCAGCAATTTGAAGACGAGATGCCTATATGGAGTCTGTATGTGGACGGTTCATCCTGCACTACAGGATGTGGTGCAGGGATAGTTTTGAACAGTCCAGACGAGGTCAACATGGAATATGCCCTACGTTTCCAATTCAAAGCTTCGAATAATGAGGTTGAATATGAAGCCATGATTGCAAGTCTTAGTTTGGCAAAAACCATGGGGGCAGAACAAATTATTATTTTCAGTGACTCGCAATTGGTCATAAATCAAATGATGGGAGTATATGCAGCCAAAGGAGAATTAATGATCAGATATCATGCAAAGGCAAAATAATTGGTGTCGAAATTTACTGCTATTCAGCTGGTCAAAATACCACGAATGGAGAATGCAAGAGCAGACGCCTTAGCTCGATTAGCATCAGCTACTCGTACCGAGCTACAAAGAATAATCCCAATTGAAGTTTTAGTTGGTCGGAGTATAGATGAAGATCTGACGATAAACTTTAATACACTCGATTTAGGGTCATCGTGGATGGATCCCATCAGGGCATATATTGAGAAAAGGGAATTACCAACTGACAAACTTGTAGCCAAGAAACTGAAGTTTAAGGCTGCTCGTTATGTACTGACTAATGGTATTCTATACATACGAGGAATTATAGCAGGTTTGCAAAGATGTGTGCATCCAACCGAGGTGAAAGATTTGATTGAAGAGGTCCATGAAGGGTCCTGTGGAGCCCATGTAGCAGGCCGGACACTTTTGTAAAGAATGATGACTCAAAGACACTATTGGCCGACGATGAGGGCTGATTGCATAGCCTATGCTAAGAAATGTGACAAGTGTCAGCGCTTCTCCTCCATCCAAAGAACTCCCCAAGCGTTATTGACACCTATTACTTCCCCTTGGCCATTTGCCATATGGGGAATAGATTTGGTCGAGCCACTGCCAACGACCAGGGGAAGATTTAAGTATCTCGTGGCCGCTGTGGATTATTTTACTAAATGGGTTAAGGCTGAGCCTCTCATTGATATGACGTACGACAAGGTGTATCAATTTATTTGGAAGAACATCATTTGTCGATATGGTCTTCCTCATGCCTTCATCACAGACCATGGAACACAATTTGACAATGAGGAGTTCGCTGCCTATTATCATTAGTCAAATATCTTGAAGATCCACTCCGCACCAGGCCATCCTCAAAGCAATGGACAAACTGAAGTGACAAACAGAACGCTGCTGAATGTTTTGAAAAAAAGACTGAGAGACGCGAAAGCAAACTAGATCAACGAGCTACAATCAGTGCTATGGGCATACCGAACTACTCCCCGAGCAACAATAGGGGAATCTCCATATATGCTAGCATTTGGAAGTGAAGCTGTTATACCTGCCGAATTGGGTCTTCCAAAACACAGAATATTGAATTTCAATTCCCCTGTCAATGATTTAATGAGAAGGTTAGACTTGGACATGCTCGAGGAGGTTAGGGAAGAAGAAGCCATTAGAAATGCTGTTTACCAGCAACGAACAGCTTTGTTCTACAACAAGAGAGTGAAAAAGTGAGACTTGAAAGAAGGAGACTATGTGCTAAAGAAGGTGATTCAAAAGCACAACAAACTGGAAGCAAACTGGCATGGACCCTACCGAGTTAAGGAAGTTGTTCGACTAGGGACATATAAAATAGAAACTTTAGAGGGGGAGGAGTTTAAGAATGCATGGAACGCAGAACACCTGCGAAAATATTATCAGTAATGTAAACTCTCATGTAATGCAGTTTCATCAGTATGAATAAAGTGACAATGTTCTGCCCAGTTCTTTCCTTTTGTTGGAATTATTTTACGGAATACTAGTGCTACACACTACTCAGCAAAACTCGGACTACTCAAATCTATTTCCGAAAATGCCAACTAAGGTTGGTCGGGAAGTAAATCTATTCCCAAAAACACAAACTAAGGTTGGTCGGGAAGTAAATCTATTCCTAAAAATGCCAACTTGGTTGGTTAGGATGTAAATCTATTCCTAAAAATGCCAACTTGGTTGGTTAGGAAGTAAATCTATTCCCGAAAATGCCAACTAAGGTTGGTCGGGAAGTAAATCTATTCCTAAAAATGCCAACTTGGTTGGTTAGGAAGTAAATCTATTCCTAAAAATGCCAACTTGGTTGGTTAGGAAGTAAATCTATTCCTAAAAATGCCAACTTGGTTGGTTAGGAAGTAAATCTATTCCCGAAAACGCCAACTAAGGTTGGTCGGGAAGTAAATCTATTCCTAAAAATGCCAACTTGGTTGGTTAGGAAGTAAATCTATTCCTAAAAATGCCAACTTGGTTGGTTAAGAAGTAAATCTATTCCTAAAAATGCCAACTTGCATGGTTAGGAAGTAAATCTATTCCTAAAAATTCCAACTTGGTTGGTTAGGAAGTAAATCTATTCCCGAAAACGCCAACTAAGGTTGGTCGGGAAGTAAATCTATTCCTAAAAATGCCAACTTGGTTGGTTAGGAAGTAAATCTATTCCTAAAAATGCCAACTAAGGTTGGTTAGGAAGAGAAACTATTCCAAAAAGTGCCGAAGATTGGTCGGTAAGAAAAATCCACTAACTATGGTTGATCGGGTATAAAAACCCACTAACTGTAGTTGGTCGAGAAGAAAAATTTACCGACCTTGATTGGTCGGAAACATTACATTTTTTTAGTACGAAAAAGTTATCGAGCAAAATTTTTGATACTCGTGACTTTTTAATTACTACCAAGTTGGTCGAGAAACAAAGTATCATCAATTTTGGTTAGTCATCAAATGATTATCACAAATTCAAGATAGTCGACAATAAGTTTTAACAAACTCCAGTTGATCAACAAATAACACAATGTTGTTATACATGCACAAGATGTAAAGTATTTTATAATTACAAGACAATGGCAATCAAGATTTGTAAATAAAATTATTTCATTAAATGTAGAACAAAATACATCAAGAATGAAATACAAATTTATTACATTAAGATTCCTATTCTATTGGTTTCTTCCCCTCTGCTTTTGAAACAGGTTCCTCTCCAGCAGGTGGATCATTTAAAGCATGAGGGGAATTTATGAAGTTAAGATCTTCAAGCATCCTGATATTCATCACAGATGGTCGATCTAGTAGGTTCTCGGGATGAGATATCTCGACATTGGAATGGAGATTGTAATCGCCAAGGTATTTGGAAATCAGACACCGAGGGATGGCCCGAGCAGGGATCCAACTCATATCAAGCTTGAATGGTGACACTGGTAGGTCGAGCAGCCCAGGATTATGGTAATCCCACAGGTAATGACCCTGTTCCAGTTGCAACACACCTAAGGCATTCAACCATCCCTGTTTGTAACCCTCATTATTTGCATTTTGGATACTATCATCCAAATGGTAGAGAGCCTCGTTGTAGCCAGCCATCCATAATTCTCTGGGCTGCTTGTGGAATTAATATGTCAATCTTTCTAGTTGCTCGTGGAGATTTTTTATAAAGAGTTCTTTATTTTCCAAGACAGATTTCTGCGCAGAAAGCTTCTCTTCCAGACCCCTGATCTTCTTAGACATCTCAGCCAATGCCTGGTTCTTTGCCATCAGTTGGAAGGCCTGGTTCTCTAGAGCAGATTGAGTCCTCTGTTCCTCGACAGGAATCCGAGCAGCTCTTGCTCGTCCCCGAGTAGATGTAGAAGGGACATACCTCTTCAAGGTTTCTAACTCATCCCTCAGGTTGGCGTTTTTGACCTCCAAGAAAGAGAATCCCTCGTCGGTCACTGGGATCAAAGCATTTGAGGTGGAAGCTGCTGACTTCAACTGAGACACCTCTCTTTGCAGGTTATTATTTTCTTGCTCTAATAACTCAGCTATCTGTCTATGCTCTTCGAGCTCAGCCTTCAAAGTTCTCTCCCTCACATCGTAAGTAGCAAACCGTTTATTATATCCCTTATCAGCACAGATTTGCTGATACTTCTTCTCGTACCCCTCGTGCAAAAGGGTGGTGGATTCCTTATATTATTGCTGAAGTTCTTCAAGAGTGCCTTGGAGATCCTCAATCATATTATAGTATGCTACGTTGTTAGCCACTTCACGGTCGAGTAGGCACTTCAAATACTGATAGGCTTCAATTGCTTGCTCTGAAGCACCATGACCGAGGATGTCAGTGATTTGAGTTGCACTCATGTCTGTATAACCGACTTTAAAATATTCATTGCATTGCCGTAACAGCTTTGTATCATAAGCAAACAATAATTCCATCATGGCCAGAAACTAGTAGAGGAAGAAAAAGCAATAATTAATAAGAGTATAAACAGAGCATGAAGAAGAGAATCAACAGTATGCATAAGCAAAAGTTCAAATTTTATTACATCACAAAGTTCAGAAGTACAAAGTAAAGAGTTACATGTTCAGAAGTTACATTTGACAAAGAAAAATAAAATAGAGAGAAATCTGAACAACTCTATACCTTTTCCTTGTCTCCCAAAACTTTCTCGGGAGGCTGGGACGAGGAGGTAGGTTGCTTGGATGGAGCAGAGGGTTGCTCGGGAAGTGCTGGAGGTTGCTCGGAGGAAGTAGCAGGTAGTTGAAGTTCCTCGCCAGTGGGCTGGATAGTTGGGGGATGAGAAATTTGATCTCCCATCACCATGGAAGATTCCTCAGAGGCAGCTTCATCCTCTTCTTCTTCTTCAGGAGTTGAAGGGGGACCAGGGATGTGTCGCTGAAAGAGTTCAGAATTTTCATCAATTTTCATCTCCTGCAGAGCAGTGACCCATCCATCTCTAAAGTATTTGAGGCTGCCATATTCCACTTGCGACATCATGACAGCCAAACCTTTATTCCACCCTTTATCCCATCCGGCACTGAAAGATTTTTTCACAGCCAATTTCCTCTTTGTCTTCTCCGAGGAAAGCTTCTCGGAAAGAAGATTGTCGGCAGCCTTCAGTTTATTCTCAACTTTTTCTTTCTGACGACTTACTTCCCGAAGTTGACCCAACTCCTCCTCAACAGCCTTGAGCTTATTTTCAAGCTCCCCAGCATTTTTGAGCTTCCCTTCGAGCTCTTTATTCTTCTTCTCCAAATCATTCATTTTTTTCTCCAACCCCTTGGAGACCTCAATAACCTGAGCCTTCTCCTGCTCAGCCGAAGTAAGCTTTTTCTCCTAAATTGCCTTATCATCATCATCATATTTCTGACGAGAATCTTTCATAGACTGCGCCAGGCCTACCAAAGCTTCCTCTACACCAGACGAGGAGCTTGAAGCTTTAATAGCTTCATCTTTCTTCAAAATTGTATTAAAATATCTCACCAACTGTGAAAAGAAAATGAAAGCAAGTTAGTGCACAGATACAAAAAGGAAAGAATACAAATTTAAGACTATAGGACTTACGGAAGTAATGTGACGAGCTGCTAATGTGGTAACCGTGTCCCGAGAAAGGTTTTCTTCAATACCTTGGATCTCGAGAATGATCCAAGTCTTCACCGAGCTCATAGCAGAGCTCGGGGGAATAAAAGTGGGAACACCACTAGTCGGGGGCTGAGAGATGGATTCAGCCAAATTGACAGAGGAGCTTTTCTTCAGCCTCCTCAGAGGAGCATCAACTTTCTCGACTAACGATGTAGTCTTAGTCAGAGAAATGACAATCACCTCGCCTGGAGCAGCAGCCTTGCTCAGAGCCACTAGGGGCTTCTCGACCACCTTCACAGGAGCAGCCGAGGGAGGTGCATCAATTTTCTTTGTCCTTTCCCCTGGGACATCAAGCTTACTTCTTTTTGCCTCTCCATCACCAGAGGAAGGTTTCTCAAAAAGGGTCGGAGGTCTTCTTTTCTTCATCCTTTCACTCAAAGGAATATGTGACTCAGGTGAAGAACTTGTAGAGGTTGGTATTGGTTCTGCATCGCTTATCACCAGATGAGCAGTAAAAGAGGAGGTGTAACTCTTGTACTGAAGCAAATATGAAGCTGACCTAATATGCTCGTCGGCAACCGTCTGATGCAAACTCCAGATAAGTTTTAAATGCCTTATATTAACGTCTGCCTCTTTTGGAGATTTTCTTTTGCTCTCAACTGCAAATAAATCAAAATTAAAATATCAGTGGCACATTTTATCAAACATAAAGGAAGCATAATTTTGAAAATAAAATAAAAACAACCTATCCCATTGCCATAGGGATGACATATGGGACCCTGGTAAACATCATCTCCAGTTAATGGAGGGTGTTGCCAATTTTTCCTAACAACCCCGTGCTCAAAGTAGTCCCTATTGGCATCTGGGAGATTGACCACTAAAGCTCTATTTAAAAACCTAGTTTTTAAATAAAAAGTATTATCGCCCACAGCCCATCTATAACAAAACATGATTTCAGGAATTCCTATACGAGTTCCATGAATTTGATTTAATCTATAAACACCGTTAACTATTCTCCATGTATTGGGAGATATTCTTGCAGGAACTACGTCAAAGTATTGACAAAATTCCAGACATAGAGGGTTTGGGAGAAAAGAAAAGCCACACTCAGCAACAAAGAGACTGGGGAACCAATGTCCCTCAGCCAAACAAAAATAGTCTGAAGGCTCAGAAAGCTCTTCCAAAATAACCCATGAGGGAATAGAGAAATCAGAGGAAACTTATCAATCGATTCTACAGGATAAACCATGATGAAAGAAGGAAATCAAAGAGAAAGAAGAAAATATTACAGGAAAGGGATGAGTCTGTTGACAACAAATGATGGAAGAGATGAACGCACAGGAGAGAGAGACGATGGAAAACTCAAAGAGACAAATTTGAAAAAGTAGAAGACGATGGGATTTTTTGCAACGTTTAAATACTTTGCATTGGGAAAGGGTAAAAGTAATGATTACAAAAAGAGACGATTACATTACCGGCTGCTAAAAAGACAAAAGGGGCGCGGGAATCGAAGCGGTTAGAAAAATTCAAAAAAGAGCGATTCTACAAATTTGGAAGAAGAAATAAATACAAAAGAAAATACTCCTAATTTCAAGATAACCATTTAAAACCGCCATATATCGAGAAAGAATGTTCCACACTCCACAAATTTTGAACTATGAAACATTGGGGGCTTCTGTTGATACCAAATTTAGTCTGCTAACATGGCTCAATTGGGTGAAGACACGTGGCAATCCACGTGGCAATGACCAACAGTTACGAACAACACCTTAACTTTGAGGAACTATACTGCAACGAGGAACTCTGCTTCCCCGATCAACTCAGACGCTCCGACCTACAAGAACTCTCCGAGGAACTTTTGAGTACCGAGGAACTTTTGAGTACCAAGGACCTTAGGCGGTCCGAGCATCTTGGGCGGTCCGAGCTGCACCTCGGACAAAGCATTAATAGCAGGATAACCAACAGATTGACTGCACATTTAATGCTTATTATTATCATACAGATGTATACGCTTAAGGGGCATTAAATGTATTACCCTTTCACATTACAGTCTTAGGGATATAAATACATTGTATTATCCTCATTGTAAGGGGACCGGAATTTCTTGAGAAAACATGTAATCGAGAATTCTCAAACAGTCAGCAATAACAGAAACAGTGGACGTAGGCCATTCTTATAAGGCTGAACCACTTTAAAATTCTTTGTCTCATTTTATTTATCTGTGATTAAATAATTAGATATAATCTAATTTTTTACATCAACACCTCCTATCTAGATCTCAAGGATAGAAGCGTCTAAAAATAAACCTGCATGCATCCACAGCTGCTGCAGTAACGTCTGACTCGAACGGATCATCATCCAGGCGTCCCTTTGTCTGGACACCTATATATATAATATATAACAAGAGAGGGAAAATAGAGAAAATGGGTCAGAACCCGAATTGTGAATATATTTTACAAGTGCATAAATGCTTTATTTTAAAAATACAATTTATCCCATATTTAAACTGGTATCGCACTCCCATAAGATACCCCCTCACCTATCTTCTAATAGTGCACTCCTATCGCATACCTATTAAACAACCTAGTTAAGCTACCCTGCCTAACTAATCCTTTTCACCCAATCTCTAAAAATCCTTATAAACCCGAGTACTGAGGGCTAAACTTCTCCCCATTCTCAACACTGCGCTACGTTCATGCGTGGGGTGTCTCGCAAAGCAAAATCCAAACATGGAACCCCCCCGATACACTACTATCGGGGAATTTTGATCATCGGAATTGATTAGGCTCTCAGTTCATAATTCATATATAAAACTCATATATAAATATATATTTCTTACTATAACCTCTGATTCATTATTCATATAAATTCGGATATATATCTACCGGAAGGGGAAAAATACCTTATCATTCTTTTCACCTCATATATATATCTCAACTTTATATACAAGCATTATACCATGCTCAACGAACATAATTATACTTATTACAATCACAAGCATAATAACAGTCTCACTGAGCTATAACTCGAGGATGTAGTCTCATAGTGCCTATCCAAATCTGGGTTTACTCACTGTAGCACGGTACCAAGCCAGACTTACTCATGGTCATGGTAAAAATACACAATGGTGGAGGCGGTCATGTTCCCTCTTCAAGTGGAGTACACACATCTCACTCGAACGCGGGACGATATGACCTGGGGATATACTCTCCTTACTCCTCAAGCTAGGGGATTCACCCACATCATGCAACCTCCTTGGATCGTACTAGAGAAAATGTATATATAATCTGATTGTTCCAACCCTACGCCAAAGGAAAGCTCGTGGAATCAGCCTCCAAGATACAAATATACCAATCACACATAAATATATATGTATTTTAGTAATATATTATATATACTGTAACAATATCGTATATATAACCTATTTTACTTAGCAAATATATATATGGCTATAATTGCCAACTCATATAGCAATAGCCGAACCCAAATGCTCCTATTCGTAATAGTATAAGTATTTACACACTTAAAATACTAAATCCATAAGTATTCTCTCACTTGATATTTAACTCGCACCTTAATCACTTTTAAGGATTTATATATAATCTCGAATATATCAATTCGTAATAATCAAATAAGTATACTCCCAAATTATTTTAGTCTTATAGGTATCGTGTTACCCATAATCATAGCTGTCAACCAACCCTCGATAGCCGCTCATGCATCTCTAGCCCCTATCCTCAATTTCCATCATGTCCGCATCCTAGGATTTATTCACTCTCAATTCCATCATCTAGGAGTCCTAATGTCATATCTAGAATCCCCAAAAATATAGCCTCCAGATTTATAATTAACTTCCCCTAAACTTAAAGGAGGAAAGTTTCCAATATTTTTAAGGCG
This sequence comes from Sambucus nigra, assembly GCA_949130495.1. Classification (NCBI taxonomy): domain Eukaryota; kingdom Viridiplantae; phylum Streptophyta; class Magnoliopsida; order Dipsacales; family Adoxaceae; genus Sambucus; species Sambucus nigra. The sequence continues at coordinate 239,470,400 of OX422222.1, forward strand.
AATCCATTCGCCCCATCTGCGAATTGATATGGACCAGCGAATCGATTCGGTCAAAATCCGAATTGATTCGGCCTGAGATAGTTTGACAGGTCTTCCTATGCGAATCGATTCGGTCCAAATCAGAATCGATTCGGCCTGTCCGGAGTTGACAGTTTGGCCATTTTACTTAAATCTCTAAAACCCAAAAATCATCCCAATCTCCATTTAAATTATAACTGGGATTTATTTCTACGAACCCAAAGATTTTATATCTTCTCAATTCATTTAAAGGTCCTAACACTCTATTTGAGAGCCCCTAATATTTATCTCAAAATAATTCTAGCCTTAATTTTTAACTAACGATTTTGATCACGGACAACCTTCCGTAGAAAAATCATTATAAATTCAAAAAAAATCAAAAAATACGCGATCTACGCCCACGCGACCATAATGAAAAGATATACAAATTTTATTTTTTGACCAAGAGCCGAATCGATTCGTTTCCTAGCCTAATCGATTCAGAAAGGATGGAGTTACTATTCACCTTCTTCTCCAAAAATCCCAAACCTCCGTTAATACACCTCCAAGCTTTTTATCTTCTCTTCCATCATCATCCAACCTCAAACAACCATATATACACACATAAAAAGGGTTCTAATCATCCTAGAACCCATAATCAACAACTAATTTCAATTAATTCCTAAGTTTCCCAAATTGGATATTATTTGGGGTTTATTCGTGAAACTTCCGAAAAAACCCATTTTGATTCACGAAAACCCAACCCAAAAGTCTTTATAGATTTTCACTACCAACTATAATATGAGATTTATGCTTTAAAAGAAATAATCGAGTAAACACTTGCCTCATGGAAAAAATCCGATGACCTCGAGTCGAATCCCGCGGAGTTTGGCCGGAATCTCCTTTTTACTTCCTCTTTTCCCTTCTTTCTTACTCTTTCTCTTATTTCTCTCTTTTTCTTTCTTCTCTCACTCTCTCGTGCCTCTTATAAGAGAAGAAAAGGGTTTATCCCTTATTAAACCAAAAAATGACTCGTTTACTCAATTACGAGTCCCTACTAGCCCAAAAATTCTCGGAACCGTAACACTACCCCCGGATACTCTATTCTGACTATCTTGGCCATTCCGAAACCAACCGCACACTCGAAATCTCCATCCGAGTCACTTAACTAGAATTGACTAATTAGACCCAACACATATCAATATGGGTTTTCCAATTAACCTTTGTCGCTTTACCTAACTGCAACATGTATTTAAAATAATCCAACTCATTTACTTAGTCTCAAAAGTAAATGAAAACACACCGATAATAATCAAATGTTCATAAATCCCAAAATTACTATTCACAGAATTTCCCCTAATCTCCAAATTACTACCACTTATGAAATTTAATTATCCCTAAAAGTGTGGGGTGTTACATAATAGTACTAATTGCATTGTGTAATGTGATTAAGTGGAGAATGATGAAAAGAGATTTATTGAATCAGATTGTGTTGATCGAGAGATTAATTATTGGAGTCTATAATGGATCATCATTTTAGTTTTTAAGCGATTTTTTTAGTTTCAAAGAAATTTTTTGATTGATTTATTTTTTTAGTTTCAAAGAACACAATTTTCAAGATGAGAGAGAAAATTATAGCAAGCATTGAAATTTCATTAGCTCCTCTATGTGACACCCTGCCTAAAATATCGGGTGGCCATCCCGTGATCAAAATAAAACGTTGGTTTCATATGGCTCATTCTCAGCATCACTGTTGAAAACTAGTTAAAGTTACCAACCACCTAGTAGTTTGATTAGACTGGTGCCAAATTTTATCTTTAATTAATAATCAACATGTGGAAAATAATAATAAGTTAAACCATCAACACAAACTAATGACTGAATCCTACATAATTGAATGATATGAATAAGATGACCGAATCAACTATTGCTTCAACAATAAAATCCAACAATAAAGGGAAACCATAATTGAAATACATAATGAATAAATAACTGAATACTACATGTGAGGGCGACATACCCAAATGAATACTGAAGTAAAGATTCTACGCCAAGAATAAATGAACAAAGCTTCTATAGCAAAGTCCTGCAACTTCCACATGAGCTACAGTTGCGCATCCCCGGATAGAAACCTCAAACTGGGCATCCCTGTGACTCTACACCTAAAATATTTTGAAAAATATTTTGACATGGGTAAGAGCCTAAGTAAAACATTTTGAAAATATTTAGCAAGAAATTAAATTACAATAATTGAATATGCATGCACACGTTTCATATTTAACCTAGTGTCGCACTCACTTGAGGTCTAACTCACTCCTCTTCTAATGTGCATACCTAATGCTTTCCTTCTAACCTTCCTAGTTAAGATACCCCACCTAACTAGCCGTATCACACCTCTTTCTTCCCCACTACTCTAACCCGAGTATTCTTACTTTGATTATTAAGTTATCTTCTCATTAACTTATTAACCGGTTCAACTATTTTAAATCATATCACGTTACCACGAGTTATATAGGAAACCCCTTTTCAAATCACATAACGTTCACACGAGTTATATAAGAAATACATTAAAACTTATGTATTAATGACGTATATAATTATCTACTCATATTATATATGTACTAGTATACTACAACATTCACATACATGTCAACTATATATCCATCCTCCTGAGTAAAGACTCACTGGATGTCTCTCTAAAATGCTATCACCCCAGGTACACTCATCAACCTGAACACCCTGATACGATTAGCTCCCCGAATCAGTGAAATAAAAATAAACATTGCATAGGTGACCATAGTTTATCGACTGTGAAACCGAAACATACACAAAGCGTCTCACCCCGAAAAGAAATCAGAACATATAAATACTGGACACCTATGACCTGGGGATTATACTCGCCCTGCATTCACTTTCCAGGGGATTCACCCATATCACGCAACCTCCTGTGATAGTATTATAGGGTTATATATTCCTATAAATATCACACACACACACACACACACACACACACACACACACACACATATATATATATATATATATATATATATATATAATAAAGGTCCGGCTAACCCATGCCTAACATCCGTAGCACTAGACTACGAATATCCAAGTCTATATCCCGACTTGTAAGTTAATTAATCAAACATTAATTAATTTGTCATTTAAGTTAGCTCACCCAACTATAATACCCCGACTCACTCATTCGGTACGTATCTACACCCTTTAGAATTTATTCCACAAAAATTCCACTATTAAGATCAACACCTCTCATCATGTTTAATATTCGACACTTTTATTTATATCTATAGAATAAATTAACCCGGTTACCCCTTTCCTAACTCCCATAGTACTCAGCCTAAAAATATCTTAGTCAAAACGACGACCCTTAATTTACTAAATTTCACCTCAAATAAATTTTATCAATGTACATTCACTCAACCAAAATGCTCGGACTCCCTAACTTGGTCCGTATTTTAACCTTTTGAATATATTTCACCCAATTCCGAATTATTTAAATTTCCACTCTATCTAAATAAAATATACCTAAAAACCCCATTTCCCAAGACTTTAAATATTTTTAACAAAGTCAAAATTGTTACCTTTTTCTTCTCTCCCATAAATTTTCCCGTATGCTAACTGAATTAATATTGGATCCCAATAAGAGTCACAGTTAAAATACCAAAATTGATCAAAGCCTAAAAGTGGAAACTGGAAATACCCAACACCTCAAATTGGGGAAGAATTTTTACTGGCAGCGTCGTTCGAATAATGCCCAGGTCATTTGAACGACCTGATGGGTTTAACCACATCTTCTTCTTCCTGCTACCTGCTTCCGCCATTGTCCTTTCACCTAAGTTTTTTCACCTCAGCAGGATGAGTTTGGTTAATTACCCAGTGATGAAAATGCATCTTAAAAATTCTACATCTCCTCATGTATTAACCATCACTTAATCATGTTCGAAATTTATTTTAACATTTCCAACTATTATCGATTTATAAAAATCATCCTTATTTTCATAAATTCGAATACCCCAAAATTTATACACTTTCATCCCAAACATGATTTCACCCATATTAATCACCCAATATAAATTACTGGATTTCAATCATGGATAAGTTTCTAACCATGATACATGAAGATTTGTAATTAACGAGCGTATTAATTCCACACATAGTACCCAATTTCACAAAAACCTATTTCAATGTAGTAACCCATCCCAAAATGAATATGGTTTACACCCACCATGATATGAATTGCAATACCGTAAGTTTAAATGAAAAAAAGTTTAACTACTTGCCTGAATAAATTTATAGGGTCCGATTTCCTTTGTTGTAGACAAGATTTGACGAAGAACACATCAATCCCTTCTTGGTTTGGCTCCCAAAAAACTCTTCCACTTGATCCCTCTTTTTTCCCTTGTGAATCCTGTAATTAAGCTTGTGGGCTAAATTAAAATGGCGCAAACATCCCCGTATGGGCCCGGGTATGCCTAAAAATGCTATGAGACCCAATTACTACGCGGGATACTATTTTCTGACTATTTCAACCTATTCGGAATCAACCGTGCACTCAAAATTTCCATCTGAATCACTTAACAAAAAATTTCAAATCTTGACCTCAATTTACGACATATGAAATTTAAAAAATTTAGCTCGAATTTAATAAATCCTAATTCACCAATTTAATTAAATCTTCTAGATTAATTAATTCTTATATCACTAAATTAATTAAATTATTAATCCTCAAAATTATATGGTGTTACAGATACCAAATCATAATGATTGTCTGGCTTAGGCCGTCCGAGATTTTTTCCTTTAATGGTTTCCTCGTACATTTGGCATTGCTTTTATGAACTTATTTATTTTGCTTGCTTTGTAGAACGTGTGTGCTTGCGTTCAAATGATCAAATTATATATAAAACCCTTTTAACACAAACAAACCCTAAACATGCAGCAGTATGTGATTGAATAAATTGATAATCTACGCAAGAACATTCAAACACATGCAATTAAGGAAAAATCCCTCTCGGGGGCAAAACCATTTATTTTCACTATAATTTGTAAGAAAACGGCTTACAATCGGATTACAATGAAAATACAAGTTGACTAAGAATTACCCTCGGGTATCGGATTCTGTAGTCGCGGCTGGAATTATCCCTTTCCAGTAGGGCTGCAATGAAGAAGAAGAACGGTCTCCTCCACAAGGGTTGAACAAACCAAAGTTATGTTCTTGGGTTGCAAAAGGATTCACAAATATTTGGCAAGGATGTGTGAATCAAAACATGAGTCTTAGGACTCAAAAAATATGAAGACTAGATGTATTTGGACTCTCAAATTCGTCTCCTAAAGTCTTGCAAAACAACTCTCCCGAAGTTGGTATTTATAGGGAAATACATGAAGAGACCCACGATTTTAAACTGCTGAAATTCTATCCAGCGTACAGGTACCCCGAACCGGTTCGGGTACCCCTGCGAACCGGTTCACCCCCCCGAACCGGTTTGGGTCTGGGTTCGGGAAAGTGTGCTGGGAACAGGTGCTTAAACACTTAGAAAAATTCCCAGAATTTTTAATGAACATATCTCCATTTTCAACGGGCCATAACTTGTTCACCGTATCTCGGATTGAGGTGCCGTTTCTTCCAGTATCTTTGTTGCAGCAAGCTCTTAAACTTTCCAGTTGACCGGTCCTCCGGACGATGGCTATAAAATTACCAATTTTCCCTTGAACATCCCTATCATGCCTTATTTCACTGATTTGACTTCTCTTGCGTTCCACTTGCATTACGAGCCTACAATCAAGGAACGTGAAGTCGTTGATGCAGATGAGGGACATATTAGTGGAGATAATTCATGCTTGATTCCCGGAATTCGGATAGAGGTCGTCATGTGAGATCGTGAGGTGACGTGCCAAATGTAGCGGCGTACGACATAAATAAATGAAACATTTCGGACATGAGAAAAATGTCCTTACAAATCTCCCCCTATGTCTATTCCGGTAAATACATAAAAAATCCGAATTATAAAATATGAAATTGCCTATACAAATCTACCATCCCATGAACCCAAAACTGGAAAAGGTACAAATGAATAGTCTTCATCGTTTGTTCTTCAATTCTTCAGGAATCTCAAAACTTTTCTCATCAGGGTGTGCAACATATAGATCTGCAATCTTCATACCTACACACATGAGACAAAGAAAATACCACGTGACATATCGAGTTTGAAATGAGATAACATGGATATCAATATATGATACAACCATAAGCAACATCTCAAAAACTCCCCCAAAATTCAAACTCCCCCATAATATGATAATTCTTTCTCCCCCTTTTTTATGATGTCCCCAAATAGACAAATTAGAGAAATAAATCGAATAAGCAAGTGCGGGGTGTCACTAGGATAAAAGCACACCATGAATAAACAGAAATCAACCAAGTCGATGATAGCGTAAATGAAGTGGTGTGATCAAATTCGATAGGAAAATCAATGCATACAAACATGACATATGTGCACGATGAATATTGGATATTCCTAGCGAATGAACTCAAATGCTTCCTTTGGTGTAAAAGAGTGACAGTATAAGATATTGACTCAATCAAATCAACAAATCAAAGCTCAAAATGATATCACACCAATAACGTCCAAAATGATTTTATGCTTTTTCAGGACTTTCAAGGAAGTGCAAACCCGTTTAAAGATTCTCCAACCAAACTCCCTCAGATATAATTTTGAATAGAGGCATTCTACAAACTTTGGAGAATTGATGGTGAAACCTAAGTGGCCCATATTTGGCATGAATTGCTTTTTATTGCCTGTAAATTTTTTCGGGCTCTTTTAACCTCTTTGGACCTCGGATATTAAAATTCCTCCATTTTTTAGGTCCTTTTTAACGGTGGCTTTTGCGCAAAGGATAGATGATTACCTTTCGCAGCCCCTCCCCGTTATACAGAAACACACAGTCTCACCAAAACGGTTTTTACATGCATTCCAATCTTGTCAAGTTTTATCGCATATTTTACATTGTATAGACAGGATTGAGATGAAAACACGCAAGCCAACATGAGATAGATAAGTGCAATAATCAAATATAGCCGTGCATGTGTGCAATAAAGGATATAGGAGTCAAACATGTAGGAAGATATCACTAATTACATCTCAAAGACTCCAATCAATGTAAAGCACATGGATGAAATGATGTAGCCTCTCAAATCTCTATCAAACAGTCACATGGAAATGTGGAATGAAGTTGTGACTTTGTTAACTTAAATGCTCATCCATAAAAGGTGCAAAAACAGAAAAATCTTTTTGGCCTTTTTCCAAAAAATATTATCAAAATAAAATCTTTTTGTGCTTTTTCTCAAAATTTTTCTTAAAGGAAAATCTTTTTGTATTTTTCAAAAGAAATATAAAAAGCAACAAGAATAAAACAAAGCTGTACAACTAAGCAATGTTACATATAAAACAGACTAGAAATAGGAAGCATATGATATGAACATGAAGGAGCATCCTATTCTAGACATAGACCAACCCCTCAGTCAACTGTGCAAATACCTAAAGATTTCCTAAGACTCTCAAATCTAAGGGCATCTAAAGGTTTCGTGAAAATATCGGCTAACTGACGGTCGGTGGGAACAAAACTCAGGGATACAACTTTCTCTTCAACTAACTGACGTATAAAGTGCTCACGTATCCTGATGTGTTTTGTGTGCGAATGCTGAACTGGATTGCGGGATATGTGTATCGCGCTCGTGTTATCACAGGAAATGGTCATGGTGTCCTGTGATATCCCATAATCCTCCAGCATTTGCTTCATCCACAAGAGTTGTGTGCAACAACTCCCGGCGGCTATGTACTCAGCCTCCGCAGTGGACAAAGAGATGGAATTTTTCTTCTTGCTCAGCCAAGAGACAAGAGCAGAACCAAAATAGAAACACCCACCAGAAGTGCTCCTACATCCATCTACATCCCCAGCCCAATCAGCATCCGAATAGGCGGACAGACGGTCATCGGTATCAAAGGAATACCAAATCCCGTATGAGAGAGTCCCACTTACGTATTTAATAATACGTTTTAGAGCAAGTAAATGTGACTCTTTTGGGGATGCCTGATATCGCGCACAGACTCCAACACTAAAGGCGATGTCGGGATGACTGGCAGTCAAGTAGAAAAGACTACCTATCATACTCCGATATAAGGTTTGCTCTACGTCCTTGCCTGAAGTGTCCTTACTAAGCTTGGTAGTGGTACTCATAGGTGTACGGGCATTCTTAGCGGAGTCTAAACCAAATTTCTTCACTAGGTCTCTAGCATACTTGGATTGGGAGATGAACATCCCATCCTCTAGCTGACGAACCTGGAGACCAAGGAAGAATGTAAGCTCACCAACCATGCTCATTTCAAACTCACTTTTCATCTCCTCCTCAAAGTGATGAGCATGCTGGGAGCATGTGGATCCAAAGACTATGTCGTCCACATAGACCTGGGCAACCAAAATAGCACCGTCATCTCTCCTGACGAACAACGTCATATCTACTCCCCCTCTCTTGAAGCCACGAGCTAAGAGATAGGAAGTAAGCCTCTCGTACCAAGCACGGGGTGCTTGCTTCAAACCATACAAGGCTTTCCTCAGATAGTAGACGTGCTCAGGGTGCTGAGGGTCTTTAAACCCTTTTGGTTGTTCCATATAAACCTCCTCCTGTAGAATGCCATTTAAAAAGGCACTCTTGACATCCATCTGATACACCTTGAAGCGCAGATGACATGCGATGGCGAGCAGAAGACGGACGGACTCAAGCCTCGCAACAGGAGCAAATGTCTCCCCAAAGTCTACACCCTCTATCTGTGTGTAGCCTTGAGCGACCAACCTAGCCTTATTTCTGATTATGGTACCATATTAATCCATTTTGTTCTTGAAAATCCACCGGGTACCTATCACATTAGTCTCACTAGGTCGGGGGACTAATTCCCAGACATTATTCTTTTTAAACTGAAGCAACTCATCCTGCATAGCAGATATCCAGTGTTCATCCTTGAGTGCTTCTTTATGGTTCTTGGGCTAGACTTTGGACGTGTAGCAAAGATGGATAACAACGTTCTCTAGCTGAGCACGAGTCTTGACCCCTAGAGTGGGATCACCAACAATGGCATAAGGGTCATGACTCTTGCGAACCCAAGCAGGTGTGTCCCCTAACACAGGAGTAGGATCCACAGAGTGTGAGAGAGGAACAGGTAAATCACTGTCAGAACAATCCTCATCCTCACACTTAAGGTTAGGATCAATAACCGTCGAAGGTTCGTCATCTTGCACGGTAACGTTTATTGATTCCATAACCCTAGAGCTCTTCAGGTTAAAAACCCGGTATGCTCTACTATTCGATGAATATCCTAGAAATATTCCCCCGTCGCTCTGGGAGTCGAACTTTCCTAATTGCTCTCTATCCCGTAGGATGTAACATTTACTCCCAAAAACACGGAAATACGCCAGGTTGGGCTTCTTGCTGGTCCACAACTCATAAGGTGTCTGTAGTGTGTGTAGACGCAAATAAACACTATTCACCATGTGGCATGCAGTAGACACTGCCTGTGCCCAAAATCTCCTAGAAACTTTACGACCTAGAAGCATAGATCTAGCCATCTCTTGGATCGTTCTATTCTTTCTCTCAACAATCCCATTTTTCTGAGGAGTTCTCACAGCAGAAAACTCATGTTTGATCCCAAGGCTATCACAGTACAAATCCACCTTTGCTTCCTTAAATTCAGTGTCGTTGTCACTACGTATTCTGTTAATAGTGACACCGTGTTGATTTTGCAGGACACGGCACTTAGTCGTTAAGAAATCTACAGCATCGGATTTCTCTCTCAGAAAACCTACAATGGAGTACCTGGAGAAATCATCTACCATCACGAGGATGTACCTCTTACCACCTAGACTCTCAGTACGAGTGGGACCCATAAGATCCATGTGAATCAACTCCAGAACACGAGAGGTGGTAATGGAATGCAACTTCCTATGAGGACTACTAATTTGTTTTCCCAACTGACAGGGTCCACAAACGGTTGAAGTTGACTTTCCAAGAGATGGTAAGCCACGTACTAGGTCCTTTTTAGATAAACGATTAAGATCTCTAACGTTCACGTGACCTAGACGTTGGTGCCACAGATCCATAGGAGTGATCGTGGCGCTGTTGCAGACAAGTGAGGATGTGGGCTCTGTCCCATAGCAATTATCCTCGGTCCTCACCCCTTGCATCAATAGTTTACCGGTTTGATTGTAGACTTTACACGCATCCCGGTCAAACTTTACTACAAGGTCAGTGTCGCACAGCTGGCTAATGCTGAGAAGGTTTGCTTTCAAACCTTTGACGTACAAAACATTTTCTAGCTTAGGAAAACCAGGTAACTCGATAGTACCTCGTCCTATAATGCTAGACTTACTCCCATCTCCAAAGGTGACTCTGCCATCTTGATAGTCCTCAAGAGTAGTAAAAAATAAGGCATCACCTGACATGTGTCTGGAGCACCCACTATTAAAATACCACTGAGAGGTATTATGTGCTTTGAGAGAAACATGAACAACAAAAGCCTTTTTATCTTTCTTAGGTACCCAAGTCGAGATGACCTTTTGTTTGCCTTTGTTGTTGTTGATTTTAGCTGGAATGTGAGAAGCATTCACTAACGGCAAAGAGATCCGTCGAAATTCTTCCATTAAAATTTGAGTCGTGGCAGCTAAGAACTCAACTCGCTCTCTCAGACTAGAAAACTCATCAGTATGACGTGGTGGAGCAGTAGTACGTCGTGTTCGACCCATGCTAAAGCAAGTTTCCCTAAGGTGGCCTTTTCTTTTGCAATAAGTACAAAAGAGCACAGTCAAAGGCGGACCTTGGTTTGCTTTTCTTGGTCGAACTCTCCTTCGAGGTTTTTTACGGTGAACATAAGGAGTTGTAGTAAACTCAGGAACTGGTCCAGGTGCAATTTGGGACGTGGAGGCACCATCATATCCAATTCCTTGACGATCACCAAAACCTAAAGCGGGGCCGAGGAGCATCTTTCCCATCTTCCCAGATCTGTCCTCGATTTGTACCTTGACTTCCCGTGCTTTCTCAAGGTCATGAGTCAGCTGGGCAACAAGGGCTTCAAGTTTCTTTCGAGTCTCCACGGAGGAATGGAGCTGACTCGTAAGACTAGCCACTTGTTTAGTCAAGTCCCCTCTCTCTTTCTCTAAAACACTCTCTCTCTCTCTCTAAACAGAATCTCTTTCTCGACACATGCAGATTCTCTCTCTCTCAGGGCGGTGCAAGTGGCGAACTCTATTTCTATTGCTTTCTTTAAATCTTCCTCTAAGCAGGTGATCTTAAGAACTAATGCTTTGTTACGCTTTTTAGTTTTAAATGACTCAGAATATAACTCAGCGTAAGCGCGTTGTATATCACTCTCGCTCTCACTTGTGTCATCCTCCCCCTCACTCACATCGATCTCACTGTCGAGGTGTCCCTGTAAAGAATCATCCTCAACGTCGTGAGGAGAACTATGAGTGCTCACTTGGCTGGCCATGAATGCAGTGAAGTTACACTCATGCAGTGACTCATCTCCAGAATCCACCGTCTCGACCTCACTGTCGTCACTAAGGGTAGCATTAAGAAAAGCTTTCCCTTTCTCTCTATTCAGATGATTGGCACACTCAAAAGCTCTATGACCCCTACCATCACACTCAAAACATCTCTCACTTTCTTTCAGAGGAGGATTTTTGGAAACTTTTTCATTTTTCTTTTCAAACTTATTTTTCTCAAATTTCTTTTTATCTTTAAAATTGCCATTTTTCTTAAATTTGAGAATCCTCTTGAAATTTTTTGCGAAAAGAGCCAAATCATCTAAGTCAAAATCGCACTCAGAATCTGACGTGTCAGTCTCTCTCTTTCTAGATGACTCTACCCTCTTTCTAGCTGACCCCTCACTCCTTCTCTCTTTGGCTTTAAGAGCAATTCCCTTATCTTTAGATTTAGCATTTTTAGGGAACATATCAATTTCATAAGTTTGCAAATCTCCTACAACTTCTTCCAATTTTAGCGTATTTAAATTACCCATAGAATTTAGCACAGTGACTTTAGGGATAAAACGCTTAGGCAAAGAACGAAGAATCTTTTTAACAACTCTAGCATTCGGAATATGTTCACCAAGATTAAAACTAGTATTCACAATGTCAGAAAGTCTAGCATAAAATTCATCAAAGCATTCAGAATCATGCATGGTGATTGTTTCAAATTGAGTTGTCAAGTTTTGCAACTTAGACTCTTTCACAGCATTAGTACCTTCATGGGTGAGTTATAAAACATCCCATGCCTCTTTTGACGTGGTACACGTCATTATGCGTTTGAACTTATCAGGTGTGACAGACCCAGAAATAGCACTTAGACCCTTAGAATTAAAAGATGACCATTTAATTTCTTCATCAGTCCAAGAAATGTCAGGTTTCAAGTTGGTCACATTATCAACAGTCACGGTGGGAGGAGTCCACCATCGTTCAACCAAAATCCAGACACGTTCATCAATGGCTTTTAAAGCCGACCTCATACGGGCTTTCCAATAAGCATAATTTGTCCCGTCAAAAACAGGCATTTTATAATATGACTTCTCCATTTGAACACGCACTTTTTCAAAAATCAATTTTTCAGAAAATTGATATCTTAGAAAAATTTTGCGAAAAAAAGGAATACGCGATAGATTAGCGTAACCTGCTCTGATACCAATTTGTAGAACGTGTGTGCTTGCGTTCAAATGATCAAATTATATATAAAACCCTTTTAACACAAACAAACCCTAAACATGCAGCAGTATGTGATTGAATAAATTGATAATCTACGCAAGAACATTCAAACACATGCAATTAAGGAAAAATCCCCCTCAGGGGCAAAACCATTTATTTTCACTATAATTTGTAAGAAAATGGCTTACAATCGGATTACAATGAAAATACAAGTTGACTAAGAATTACCCTCTGGTATGGGATTCTGTAGTCGCGGCTGGAATTATCCCTTTCCAGTAGGGCTGCAATGAAGAAGAAGAACGGTCTCCTCCACAAGGGTTGAACAAACCAAAGTTGTGTTCTTGGGTTGCAAAAGGATTCACAAATATTTGGCAAGGATGTGTGAATCAAAACATGAGTCTTGGGACTCAAAAAATATGAAGACTAGATGTATTTGGACTCTCAAATTCGTCTCCTAAAGTCTTGCAAAACAACTCTCCCGAAGTTGGTATTTATAGGGAAATACATGAAGAGACCCACGATTTTAAACTGCTGAAATTCTATCCAGCGTACAGGTACCCCGAACCGGTTCGGGTACCCCTGCGAACCGGTTCACCCCCCCGAACCGGTTTGGGTCTGGGTTCGGGAAAGTGTGCTGGGAACAGGTGCTTAAACACTTAGAAAAATTCCCAGAATTTTCAATGAACATATCTCCATTTTCAACGGGCCATAACTTATTCACGGTAGCTCGGATTGAGGTGCTGTTTCTTCTAGTATCTTTGTTGCGGCAAGCTCTTCAACTTTCCAGTTGACCGGTCCTCCGGACGATGGCTGTAAAATTACCAATTTTCCCTTGAACATCCCTATCATGCCTTGTTTCACTGATTTGACTTCTCTTGCGTTTCACTTGCATTACGAGCCTACAATCAAGGAACATGAAGTCGTTGATTCAGATGAGGGACATATTAGTGGAGATAATGCATGCTTGATTCCCGAAATTCGGATAGAGGCCGTCATGTGAGATCGTGAGGTGACGTGCCAAATGTAGCGGCGTACGACATAAATAAATGAAACATTTCAGACATGAGAAAAATGTCCTTACATGCTTTAATCATTTAGATGCATGTTTAGGACTAAATAAGATAAAATCGGACTTAATTAAAATTGGTTCACATACTTGGTGCATACAAATTCGAAAGAAAAAGGGGCCTACAAATTGGTATCAGAGCTACAAATATTTTTGTGTGTGTGTTGATCCCTTGTGTTTTTAAGGATGAATTTCGAAAATTTTGAAAGTTTTAGAGCTCATAAATTTATGGAAAAAACTATTCTTATTGGAAAATGCGAATGAGAAGTGCTTTAAAATCAATTGATGAACGTGTGTGGTTAGCAATTCAAAAGGGTAGAAGTCCACTAGTTACACGAGAGAGTGAGGCCACTAATTTGAAACCCATTGAGTCATGGATCGAAGTTGAACAGAGACTTGCACTTTACAATTCTGAAGGTCTTCATATTATTTCCTCACATGTCACACCGAAAGAGTATAATAGATTCATGACGTGTGACACTTCAAAAGAAGCTTAGGACATTCTTGCACTTACTTATGAGGGCACTAGCACGGTTAAGGCATCTAAACTATAAAATCTCACTACACAATTTAAGACGATTAAGATGTTAAAGATTGAGTCATTTGATGAGTTTTATGCTAGATTGCCAAATATTGTTAACTCGTCATTTAACTTGGGAGAGAAAATACCTGACAACCGTGTCATAAAGAAAATCTTAAGGTCGTTTCCAAGTAGATTTGATGCAAAAGTGACCATTTTGAACTCCTTGGGTATGCTTGAATCGACGAAACTTCAAAAGATTTTAGGTGACTTAGAATCCTATGAACTTCATATGTTTACCTCGAAGAAAGTGACAAATAGAGAAAAGGGCATTGCTTTGAAAGCCCGGAAGGGGGAGACTAAATTTTGAATGATGATTCTAATTCTGATTTCCAGGATGTAACCTCGTTGGCAAAGAACTTCAAAACGTTTCTTAAGTTCCAAAAGAAATCGAAGATGCAAAATGACTTGAGAAATTCAAGAACAACAAGGTCCATTTTTACCTTAAAGATAAGAGTGAGAAAGTTAAGAGGGATGAGTCGAATAGGTATTTTTTGCGTGAGGGGTATGGTCACAAGGTTACCGAGTGTCCCACTAGACTTAAGAAGGAGAGAAAGAAACCGATATCATATAATGCCACCTTAAGTGATAGTGAACCAGAAGAGGGAGAAAGTTCCCCTAATGAGCACAACTTTGTAGTGTTCATGACATGTCATGTAAGTGACGACGATAAATCTTCCAATGAAGATTCTTATGTGCGTGACACTTTCGAGGCCGTTGAGTGTGAATCCTAAGTGAGTGAGGGTGAAGCAAATGAAAATGAGGAGATTGATGGAGGAGAGTTGCAATTTGCCTTTAATGAGTTGTATAAGAAAGCGATAAAGGTGAAAAAGGCCAACTTAAAATTGAAAGCTACATTGAATGAGCATTCCATAGAAAATAATGATGCTTTGATTAAGGATCTTAGGTCATGATAGAAGACTCTTAGGAAGAAACTAGACTACGTTGATAAAAGAGAGAGATAGTCTTCGTGGTTTGATGGAGACTTTAAAGAAGGAGGTTCTAGAGTTTGAAATTTCTAGGCATGTCCTTGAGTCTAGGATTAGTGAGTTAGAGGAGAGATTGAAAGACTTGATTAAGGTAAAGCTTGATTTGAAAGTTAGATCGGAGAAGTTGGATAGGATGTTAGGCACCGTCTAAATCAAGGGAAATAAGTTTAGTATAGGCTATGATGATAGTGTTGTTCCAATTCCCAAAGACAATACCAATGTAACACCCCGCCCGCCCGGGGAGAGCGAACGGAGCGCCACTTCGATAAAATAAATCTAAATGCACAATACACAAGGAATAGAGCATCTAAATAAACCCACAATAATATAAATCCACTAATATCAATCTTTTCAATTACAACAAGTCTCTCGAATAAAAAATACAACAACTAACTCAAAAATAAAATACAAATCTCCAAAGCTCTATACATCAAAATAATACAAATCTTTCCCAAACAATCCTCGCTAAAATCAATCTCCATAGCTCCACAAAATCCGCGCTAACCTGCCACTAAAAGAAAATATGGGGAAGTACACAATACGATAGGAAAGATGCTCAACAAATATATTAACGGTGAATAAAACGTAACAACAC
Organism: Sambucus nigra; assembly: GCA_949130495.1. Taxonomy (NCBI): domain Eukaryota; kingdom Viridiplantae; phylum Streptophyta; class Magnoliopsida; order Dipsacales; family Adoxaceae; genus Sambucus; species Sambucus nigra. The sequence goes on from OX422222.1 coordinate 239,486,392, forward strand.
GAGTACGAGTATTCAAATCAAAACGTAAATCTCAAAGTATTTATCAATATAATTTCTCAACAACACTTTAAGCGGGTCACCAGGCCTCACCACATCCGTATATGCTTTATCAAGCCATAGCTCGGGAAACAGAAATTTCGGCGGGTGCCCAACATCCGTGCCATATTAAAATCTCATGACAACGTGCTCATCAATAATATAATGATACCACATGAATCAAAATAATTTCAACAATTATTTTCCAGATTTCAATGAATTTATCAATTCAAATATGAGTTCAATTAACAAGAATTCAAAGAGAATGTCACTCGCGAGATTTAAGGAGCATATTGTGTAAAACCCCACACCTCAAACCATGATGAGAAACCAATGATCACATCCTCAAGATGAACACAAAAGATCTACAAAAGCTCCTCCAAGAACCTCCAACAAAATAGCCCCAAGAACACCTCTAATATAAGGTTGGAACTCACAAATATCAAGGGCTAGTGTGTATATAAAAAGAAGAGGAATATAAAATATATTTGCTGCCAAATTTATGCCAAAAGTAGGTTAAAAGGGTTGTCCACGACTTCCTTTTATAATGCAAAGAAATGAAGAGTTGGAATCCAAAAGACTCCTTTAAATAAGGCAAAGAAATGAAGAGTTGGAAGTCAAAACAACTCCAAGAGTTAAAAACATTTAAAAATTATTTTAAAATCCGTTTTAACTCCGTTTTCAAAACCGTTTGAAATTCTCACCTTTAAAAATAATAACCAACATATTTGAGCAATAAAAATAATTTTATCAAAAAATTTATTTTCCTCCATTTTCCAGAAATTAATTAAAATGTCCCAAAATTACGCGAGTTGTTACACTTCCCCACTAACAATGAAATTTCGCCCTCGAAATTTGCCGAATGCCTAACTCTAAAAAAATCAGGCCACTACACTAACTCCAAAAATAAATCACGTCTCCCAAAAATAAATTCCTCACCTCTAATCTCGAAACTTATCACGAATATCACCTAAAATTTGCTATCTCCAAAAATTGCTAACCACGCAATGAACCCAAAATCCAAGTCCTGAGGGTTGCCGTATACCTAAGCTCTGATACCATTTGTAACACCCCGCCCGCCCGGGGAGAGCGAACGGAGCTCCACTTCGATAAAATAAATCTAAATCCACAATACACAAGGAATAGAGCATCTAAATAAACCCACAATAATATAAATCCACTAATCTCAATCTCTCCAATTACAACAAGTCTCTCGAATAAAAAATACAACAACTAACTCAAAAATCAAATACAAGTCTACAAAGCTCTATACATCAAAATAATACAAATCTTTCCCAAACAATACTCGCTAAAATCAATCTCCATAGCGCCCCAAAATCCGTGCTAACCTGTCACTAAAAGAAATTATGGGGAAGTACACAATACGACAGGAAAGATGCTCAACAAATATATTAACGGTGAATAAAACGTAACAATACGAGTACGAATATTCAAATCGAAACGCAAATCTCAAAGAATTTATCAATATAATTTCTCAACAACACTTTAACCGGGTCACCAGGCCTCACCACATCCGTATATGTTTTATCAAGCCATAGCCCAGGAAACAGGAATTTTGGCGGGTGCCAACCATCCGTGCCATATTAAAATCTCATGATAACGTGCTCATCAATAATATAATGATCTTACATGAATCAAAATAATTTCAACAATTATTTTCCAGATTTCAATGAATTTATCAATTCAAATATGAGTTCAATTAACAAGAATTCAGAGAGAATGACACTCGCGAGATTTAAGGAGCATATTGTGTAAAACCCCATACCTCAAACCATGATGAGAAACCAATGATCACATCCTCAAGATCAACACAAAATATCTACAAAATCTCCTCCAAGAACCTCCAACAAAATAGCCCCAAGAACACCTCTAATCAAAGATTAGAACTCACAAATATCAAGGGCTAATGTGTATATAAAAAGAAGATGAATATAAAATATATTTGCTGCCAAAATTTGTGCCAAAAGTAGGTTAAAAGGGTTTCCCACGACTTCCTTTTATAATGCAATGAAATGAAGAGTTGGAATCCAAAAGACTCCTTTAAATAAGGAAAAGAAATGAAGAGTTGGAAGTCAAAAAAACTCCAAGAGTTAAAAACATTTTAAAATCATTTTAAAATCCGTTTTAACTCCGTTTTTGAAACCTTTTGAAATTCTCGCCTTAAAAATAATAACCAACATATTTGAGCAATAAAAATAGTTTTATCAAAAACTTTATTTTCCTCCATTTTCCAGAAATTAATTAAAATAGCCCAAAATTACGCGGGTTGTTACAGCCGACTAGGAACGTTAGGAGAGGTCCACATTTAGGTCATATTCCTCGACATGTTTACACTTATTTTCATTGTGGTAGGAAGGGCCACCTTAGGCGTTATTGTTATGACCTTAGAAATGCTCCTAAAAAGTTGAGGAATAAAGTCATTTCTATTCCCCTAACCCCCATTCATCATTTAACACCTACTTGGGTTAGGAAATCGGACTTAGAGACTTTAGGAATTAAATTTCATGGTTTTTATTTGGTTGCACTTGATTCTTCCCATACTAGATCTAAAGGATGATTATGTTGCCATATTTTTCATACGCTGATCTTTTCATCATGATTTATATCTTGCTAGTGTTATGACATGTGTATATCTTTGTATTAATTTTATTCTTTTATGGAGTCTTAATTGAAAAATACAAAAAGATTTAGTTTTTGATCAAATTTTTTGAAAAATACAAAAATATTTTTGGTTTTAAATATTTTTGAGTAAAATACAAAAAGATTTTATTTTGGGGTCGAATATATTTTTAGAAAAACCAAAAAATATTTTCGATTTATTTTTGTGCCATGAGTCTTTCATGTTTGATATGGCATATTGGTGTGCTTGGACCCCCCATCATTTCATTATACATGTGGCTAGGACATTTGGTTATAATTGTTGATGATTTTAACCATTGTCTTAATCGGGTTGTTTCGATGTTGATATGCATTTGAATTCGACTTTGTATATATGCCATCTTTGCACACATGCATGAGTTTATATAAATGTTTGACATTTCATGTATATTTGAGTTTGGTGATACGTTCTTATATTAATTTTATCATTTATGAGTAAGTAGACTTAGGAGGAGGTGGTCATGTAAGAACCATTTACCATGAAGATTAATATTGAATATATTAGAAAAATGATGAGTGTTCAAGGGAAAAGACCGCGAGAAGATAATAACTTTGTCGTGAAAGTCACCGTTTAAAAGAGCCCTAGAAAAAACAATTAAGGCAATAAAAAGAAACATATGGCAAAATGGGCCAATTAGTTTATGTTCATTCCGAAAGAAAAGGAAAAGAAATATATATATATATAAGGGAGTTTGGATTAATATATAAACAGGTTTGCACCATGAATCCTAGTGTTGAAAAATCGTATAATGACTCTATTGTTTGTAGAATCGTCAAAATTTTGGATTTGTGTGTATGTTGATTGTTTAGTTCATTTAGATCAATATATTAATTATCATATATGGCTAAAGCTAAGTTTGATAACATTTACTATCAATTAGATGTTCTTGAAAGATTCAATGTGTCGGAGTGGTGAATTATTTGTTGTAGATTCACTCCATATCCATGTTTGAGCACATTGATACCATGTTAGATTGAAACTCACATTGTTTTACTTGTTTTATTTTTCAATTTTGAGCCTATTTTTCTACTATTAGGTATTTTCAGTTGATCTTTTCATAAAAAATTTTGACTAGGAAAAACTTCATCATTTTTAGAACTAGAATACAGAACTTTTGATGTCGTTCAAATGGCATTTGGACCTCATTCAAGCGACAAACCCATATCTCTTGAAGTTTTTATCTCGCGAGGTTCAAGCGAGCTATTGAAAAGTTTCAGGTATGGGTTGCGAGATAGATCATGATAAGGTCTCTTAAAGTGTTTCATTGTGCTAGAGCCTACTATTTTACACTGTTTGATATTGCATGATGCATGGTTCAAACGACATGCAATGTCATTCAAACGACAGTGCATAGTCGTTCGAGTGACCTCTGGGAAAAATTTGTTAGATTCTTTTGATTTCGTACATGCTTCATTTTAATGATGGCATCACACTGTTTTCGTACTTATGGGGTGTTTATATGATGTGTATGTTGATTATGCGTGTTGAATTTCTATACTACATTGATTTTAGTTACATCATTACTGATTTTGATGATTCATATTTTGTGACTATTTGCTAGCTATGATTTGGTACTTTGTGATTATTTTTAGCTAGCGGTTTATGTTTATCTAGATATGCTTTATTGATTATTTCATTTTAGATATTTCATGTATGTTTATCTTTTTCACTTATTTTCTATTCGAAACAAAAAGGGGGAGAGATATATATGAGGTAGGGCAATAGTTTATTTTACTTTATGAGCACATAGTTTTTGTTGCATTAAAAATTGATATCATATGCTTTCATGCTTATATATGAGTATTAATTAGTTTTCATAAATTGATATCTTGATTTAAAAATTTGCACAAATTGATATCCTGATTTCAAATTGGCATCAAAATAATTTGCTCACATGTTTAACAAATGGTTTGTTTTACATATCGGTTTTACATATTGGTATTTTTATATCATTTGTTCCTCCATACTTCACTGGGTATTTGTCTATTTCATGTGCATAGGTATTGTTCAACGAGTCAAGATTTTAAGATTATATCACATTCAAACAGCTCATGCTTACTGGACCAACATTTACTAGTCTTGCCTTGTAATTTTTTATTTTGGGTTTTATGGGATGGGATTTAGGTGTTATACGGCTTGAAGGCCCGACTTAGGCATTTCATTAGTTGGGTTTTGTCCTAGAATATTCAAAGGGGGAGATTTGTAAGGGCAAAATTTCGAATTGAGTTTTTGTAAGTATTTGACTTATTCCTGCAACAAAACTTATTTTTTAGTCATACATAGATTTTTTATTGTCATGATATCCACACAGTATATGACATAAAGTTTATTGAACATGTTGCGGCCAAGCTTCAAAGATTTATTATTTCGAGATTAATTTGGTGCACGTTTCATGTCATCGTTGCATTCCGATCTCTCATGTATGAATGCGTAATGTTATAGGACTCGGAAAATATTTTGAGGATGTTATTTTTTATTAAAAAATGATTTTAGGAGGTTTTAGCATCATTTATTCTTAGATAACTACTGTTTAGAATCGTGTAGATTCTTCCCCTGTGTTTGGAAGGATCAAACGACATTAGCAGTCGTTCAAATGATATTGAAGTGTAGTTCAAGTGAGATGAACATGTCGCTCGAGAGACATGGCCATTTCGTTTGAGCAACAAAGTGATCTCGTTCGAGTGTTTTAAATTGTAATTTCGTAGAGTGTAGAACCAGAAAAATAGTTTATAGTCAGTACTTTTCTGCACAAAGTTTTGTAAGGTTTTCAAAGTCTAGAAACATACTTATAGTTTCAATATCTGAGTTTTCATATTCTTATGATATAGAGATCTTGGTGTGCACCATTGGATTGTATTCATCACTTAAACATTTGTTTCATTGGGTTTTACGGTGAAGAAATGAAGGAGTTCGTATTCGAAATCCATAGAGGTTGCCAAGTTGTATCAGTGGACACCGAGGCATTCGTGGATGTGTGTGTTGTGGATAGGTATCGTATAAGGACTTATGCATGGGCACTGTGGAAGAGTAGTTGACGGATCAGAAGAGCGTAAAGACTTATTTTTTCCCTTAGTGATTTCCTCGTACATCCAACGTCACTTTTGTGAGCTTATTTATTTTACTTGCTTTAATCATCTAGATGGATGGTTAAGGTTAAACAAGATAAAATTTGACTTAATTGAAATTGGTTCGCATATTTGGTACGTATAAAATTTGGAAAACATTTTTTTCAAAAAAAAAGTAGTTTTTAACATCCTTAAAGCAAATTCAAAAGGAAAATGGGCCTATATAATCCACCACCTAATCTTGATCATTCTCATTACTCTCCATGGAATCATCCTCAAAAAGGTCCACATCCTTGTCTTTGTTATTGAAACTGTTGTTTATAGACAGAAAATTTAAGACAAAGAAAATTAAAACATAATTTTTTTCACTAGCAAGAAAAAGTAATTTAAGACATAGAAAATTTTCATCAGTAGAAAAAACGTCACAAATTAGTGATAATGTCTACAAATATATATTCACATGGAAAAAATTTAAAATTAAAAATTGCAATGAGTCCACTATTTTCATTTACAGTTAATTTTTCCTCATCAACGATTCATATGTTTTATGAATAGATCTATTGTGGGTGTATATTATTAGTAATGGGAAGTTGAGGAGTTCTGAACATAGAGCAATAACAAATTCAAGTGAAGATCGAACGACCATTGCCACCATCATAAAATCCTTATCTGGATTTCATCATAGAACCTCCAAAAGTTTTGGTTAATTAAATACTCAATCCCGCACGCTACAAACATGTCCTTACAAACATTTTTCACATTCATCTACTCTATTTTATTTTCATTTTTCTTCCCATTAAGACTGATTAAGAGAGGAAAAAAGTTGGAGAGATACGTTTACATTACCTAGTTAATGAATAGGGGAAGTTGAAGAGGATAGTGGAAATTATACAGTTAGGTTAAGGGAAGTGGAAGGGAACAACAATTTGGGTATTAACTAGGTAAAGAATAGTGGGAACTAAAAAGGTTACAAGCGATTAATTTAATTAGTTAATTAATAAGGTTCATTAAAACTAGACATGTGGTGATGTGAGGAAGCGACAAATGTCGACACTGGGTTTCATTGTCAATTTTAGTTATATACTATAATTTTTTGAGTCACAAACATTTTATCATGTTATTTGAGTTTATACCTTACATTTTTTTGCTATGGTTTACATCATGTCATAAGCGATTTTAATTAGTTGTTAAAATCATTTAATTTGTCCATCTTACCTTGAAATAATACATGAGTTATTTTGTGAATATAACTAACCATACTTAAATGAGGGCTTGATAAGTAGGTCATGTTTTTTAATATATAAATAAGAAGTTTTCATAAAATATTTTTAATTGGTCCTATTAAAATAAATTTATCTCAATCAGTCATATTTACATAATTAGTAAATATTTACTGCAAGCTTTTTTATGGGACTTATTGGAACAAAAAAAATACTAATTGCATCCATGGTACGAAAAAAAAAGAAGGGTCTAGCTTATTTGACTACTTACAGAATAAACGGGACAACTTAGTTAAAAAATTAATCAAACTATGCATGATGTACAAAGTGTTGGTGCATAAACTTACACATAAATAAAAGAACTAAACTAGTGAAACACATAACAAAATTGGCAATTGATCTTGGGATGAGTCGATGACGATATCGCTCTCTTTATGACGTTTCGAGGCTTTGTCCAAATTTGTGTACGTAGTGCAACCGCTGCCATGATATCCCTAGGATAAAATTGTTAAGGATCGATTTACATGGAATAAAAAAAATCAACTATGGATCTTCGATTAATCAAACATAGGAAGGAGTTCAAACTAAAAACTATGTTTTAAGAACACACATGGGGTTTATAACACAATATCTTTGTGGATTCGGTCGTAATTCGATAGGGAAAAAGGTGTTTGATGTAGATATGTAAGGTTGCCTTGTTTTGGATCTCCAAAACCTTGCTTAAACATTCTAAATGCTAGGATCTTTTGGTTTATGATCCTCCCCAAAGTCAGATTGGTGGGTGGTCACTTTTTTAGATGAAAATCTTTGCTAAAGCTTGAGATATGGTGCTCACTCTTTATCCCCCTTCACTAAAAATGTGAATAGTGTTTTCTCTCACCCCTCTCAAACCATAAAAATGTGAATAATAATTGATTAAAACCCCTCCCCGCACCTTTATATATAAGTACAAAAGGTAAGCTTAGACTAAACTGGGTTTCTTGAGAGTATGGTCTTGACTACTTGGGTTTGTGGACTAAACCAAGGACCCAAGATAACTAACAAAATTAGCTCCAAATAAAAACTTCGAAATATCAAATTACTTTTACCGTGATCTTATTTCTTTTATATATATAATCATAATTAATTACACCAAATAATTATAATGGCACTCCAATCTAACTATCTCAGAATTCACTCAGATATAATGAGACCTTATTTGCAAAGTTGATAATATTATATGATGTGAATACCCACGTTAAACTTTCGATACCCATTTGAGTAAATCAATTTATCACAAATTGAATTTAAACAACACCTAATCAATTCCTCGTATCACAATCCAAGGTATCCTCGGATATGGATTCCTTCGAATTACGATCTCTGACCTACTTATATAATTATCACCCAATATGCGGAGATCATTTGATACAATCCAAGATTGAATAGGACACATAACAATCAAAGTAAGAATAACATAAGCATTTCAATCCTCACAATTCTCGGGATTGAGATCATATGTAACCTTTAAAAATTGTATGAGATTGCCTGAGTTTAAACAAGCCCGCCCTTAGACTCAAATCTCATGGGTGATCCTCTTCAATACATCTATTGAGCTATCGTACAAGTTCTCAAACCATTGTACAAGTTCTCGTATTTTAAAATAAACTATTAGGATTACATCACCACTATTCCAGTAGGTTGTAAACTTCCTATGTAGGTTGTGAACTTTTCGATATTTCTATAACCGGAATTTCACTCTCCATTTGATCAACCTGAAGTCAACCAACTGGAATTCGTACTAATCTCTATTGACCGACATAAGAATTTGAAATAATATGTATAAAAAAATATAAATCATTCTCACAAAGTTAATCCTCATTTCAAAACGAAGAAAGCAGTCCTTTATTATCAATAATAAAAAAAATTACACATGGTTTTATGAATATACCAAAATAATCTCCCACTTAGTCTTAAAGCCGTGTGGCCATGAACTTGACTCTCATTCCTTTTACGCGACTATTTAAAGTCTTAGTGGTAAGAGCTTTGTAAAAGGATTCACCAGGTTGTCCTCAGTTGCGATCTTGGTCATGATGATGTCGCCCATATTCATAATCTTTCGAATTCGGTGATACTTGTGACACAGATCATGGTTTTGGGCTGTAATAAAGGGTTTGGGTTAAAATTTTGGTCCGTGACCATTTTAAGGATGAATATATTGGGGATCACAGTCCAAAATCATGACCATAATATGGGTTAAAGTCTTTTATATTTTATTGGCCTGGACTTGTCATTTTTATTTTCATTCAGACAATTACTTATTCATTGAGAAAATAACCCACGGGAAGGGTTGGTAGAAAATACCTACGGGAACGAGATAACTCTACGTACTGTTATAGGGCCCAGCCCAGGAATCCTTCTCTTCTCTTATCTTATCTTTTTCTCTGAGTAAGATAGATTAAAAAGTATTTTAATAATATTTTCATTGATATTAGTTGATGTTCTTTTTCTATCCGTATTAGCATTTCATAGTGTGACATCAAAACTAGGTCTTACTCACAACTCAAAACCGTGACCTGACCAGTGTCTCCCTACCTGTGTTATTTTGATGGCTATGGACTCCAACTATGACCATCAATGGTGGAATTATGAGATTGGTCACGGACTCAAACAGTGACTTGAAGTTATGATCTAAATCATCACGACTCATAATCCTGACTGTTGATACCAAAATTACCCACTTACGTGGACCAACCAGAGAGGACACATGTCATCCTATATGACGAGAATCCTAGTCAGCAAGTCATAGCATCGCTAACCAAGTCCTGAGAGGTTGACCAACATGCAGAATGCCGACCAATTGTAGGAAGGTCGACCAATAATGGGAAGGCCGACCAACTTGATCATGAAAATGCAAACAACCAAGAGCATTATGAACGTTATGTACTGATGTAAAATGCCTAATTTATAAAGTCACTCCATCCATTAATATTCTATATTTCTATATCCTTAATTGGTTATAAATACATTGTAATCCCTTCAATAAAGGAAGTTGAAGTCATTCAAGACACGGGAGGCAAGATAGAATGCGAGGCAATAATAAGCATAGTTGACGTAGGCTTTCCCTTATAGCCGAACCAATTTAAAAACCTTTTGTCTCTCTCTTTTATTTATATGTATTTATCTGTGATTAAAAAATTAGACCTAGTCTAGTTTTTTACATAAACAAATTGGCGTCGTTGGTGGGAACGTATTTCTAAACGTTTTCACTCTCATTCACTGACGATAACTTAAAGATGACTGACGTTCCTGAGTCCAGTGCTAGAAATGATGGTCATCCTCCTATTTCATCTGATCCTTTAACAAGTAATAATCTGATAGGAATCCTCGCTATTCTCGCTAAAGGATAGGAGGCCATGTAAGATATGATCAGGAAATTGGCCTAAACACTATAGGATAAATCTCTTGCTTTGCCTATTCACAAAAATATTCCATCTCCACCTCTAAGAACCAGCAGACATAGACACTCCAGGACGTCCAGAGATACGTACAGGAGAAAGTTCTTCCATCAGGACGTCAGAGAGATATGATAAGCAGTCTTTTTTTCCTGAAAGGCTAAGTGCCTTAGAAAGACTGAGTTGAACATCACCTTTTGATCGTATAGGACCCAGAGGGAATATAAATGTTCCCAGGGTATTATCGAGGCATACACGATGACCATCCGACCAATATGAGACCTAAACCTAATTCAGATCATGCGCCCGACGATCTGTTCGTGCTGAGCAGACCTTTCACGAAGAGATCTCAATGAGACAGTTGGTCAGAACAGTCGAGCTGCATTATATAAATATGATTTGGGTAATCATGCATGGAAAGGCTCAATCCATAGCTTGGAAGACAGGTTGGGATAAATTGTGAAGTCAAAGAACCCTTTACAACGAAGCTTTGTGAAAGGGTCTCCTTTTGTTCAAGCTCTTATTGATTTTCATACTCATTCGAAGTTTAAAGCTCCTATTGTTACTCCCAAGTATGATGGGAAAGATGACCTTGTTCTTCATATAGAATATTACCAAGCAGTAGCAGACATTTATGATATCCCCGATGAGATGAGATATAGGGCATTCTCAGGTACCATAATGGGTCCTGCCCAAATATGGTACAATAGCCTACCTCGGGGGCAAATTACTAATTTTAACCAACTTGCCGAGTTGTTCTTTTGTAATTTTTGCTTTGGGGCCAATCCAGTAAAGAGAGTATCTTACCTGGTGAGCATGAGACAATGAGTAGGAGAAAGCACCAGGGACTACATCACTCACTTCAACAATGAGAAGTTAGAGGTGATTGATTATGAGGAGAATATAACCATTACAAATCTTATGAGTAGATTAATTACCAGGAAGCTTTATTACACTCTTTTTAAGATCCTCCCAAGACTATGACTGAATTGATGGCCAAAATAGCCAAGATAATGAATGATAAGGAAGTAATGGAAGCAAAGCAGAGCTCAGTCACAAATCCTGAGGTTAAAACTGAGAAGAATGATCAAAAGGAGTAGTAGAATCGAAACAAAAGAAGGATGACAGGCTCAGGAAATATAATAATTAGACTCCATTAAATATGGACATTCAACATGTTTTGGAGGAAATCAAGCACAGCAAGGAGATATGATGGCCTGAGAAGTTTAGAGCACCTGTTGGGAAGAGGGGCAGGTCCAAGTACCATGAGTTTCATTAAGACCATGGACATACGATGGATTATTGTATTGCTCTACAAAATGAGATGGAAACCCTCATCCGCTGAGGAAAACTAGACAAGTTCATTGATCAACATGACGACATAGGAGCTCGGTGAAGGTCAAAATCTCCATTCAAGCCTAGAGATGAGAAAATGAGAACTAATGAAGATTATTAGGAAAATGATCCCGATCTACCCAAGAAACTGAAGCAGCTAGAACATGAGGTATTTATGCTTAGTTTCGGTTCCTTTGACTGTTAGATGATTACATGTGAAGATACTGGAGGAGGAGATCATACTGTTGAAAGAAAAACTTACCTCAATGAGGCTCAAGATTATTCTTATATTCATAGGATCAATCTAGCCGAGGAAGATCGGCCGATGAAGGTCAACAAAGATAAGTTGGTGATTGGATTTTCTAAGAACAATCTCTCCGGAGTACTTTATTCCTATGACGATCCCCTAGTAGTCAAGTTCAGAATGCAATATGCAATCATATCCAATACATTGGTTGACAATGGAAGCTCGACGGACATAATATTTTACCCATGTTTTTAAAAACTAAATTTAAAGCTTAGCCAGTTAGACTGATATCACAGGCCTATAATAGGCTTTTCTAGTGAAAAAGTGTATCCCCGGGGAACTATCAAATTGGAAGTGCCACTCAACACCTGGCCAACAAGTCAGACATAGAAAGTACATTTCTTTGTGATGGATAAGAATGTTCAATCCTACTACAATGTGATCATAGGTAGGGTAGTATTAAATAATTTTGAAGTTGTTCCCTCCACAGTCCATCAATGCTTGAAGTTCCCGACCAACTTTAGCACATGTGTTGTAAAGGATGATCAAAAGGTAAAATGTTACGACTCCTCTACGGAGAAATAAGATTTGGATGAATAGAAAAAAAGACCACTACTTACTAAGTGGATATTACAGGGCCCGATGATGAATCTGAGGTTGAAACCTTATATCCAAGAGATGATTCAAAGCTGGTCAAATGCCAAATTGTGGAAGCTACTGAGAGCATTATCCTGGATGATGACAAGCTAGAGGGGACTAAACAGATAGGTTCAACGGTGGTTCTTATTCTTAAATAGGAGATAATGACATTCTTAAGGTAGAGAAAGAATGTGTTCGATTGGAGCCATGATGATATACCCGGGATTGACCCCAACTTCCTCTGTCATGAACTCAATGTAAACAAATGTTCCAAGCTAATCAAACAGAGACGTAGAGTGTTCAATAACGAGAAGAATCAAGATATCCAGGGCAGGTAAAGAAGCTTCAAAAATATTCTTTCATTGAAGATGTGAAGTATCCAGAGTGGTTGACCACTGCTGTTATGGTAAAAAAGAAGAATAATAAGTGGAGAATGTGTGTACATTTCACAAAGGATCCTTTTCCTTTTCTCAATATTGATCAGCTAGTGGATTCTACATCGGGGAATGAATTGTTAGCTTTATGGATGCCTATTCTAGTTACAACCAGATCAAAATGAAACCCGAAGATAGGGAAAGTACAACTTTCATTACTCACCGAGGAACTTAATGTTATAATGTGATGTCTTTTGGTCTTAATAATGCAGGTGTAACATATTCGGGTGTAACATATCAGAGGCTGGTGAACAAAGTCTTTGAAGATCAAATAGGTAAAAATATGGAGGTTTACGTGGATGATATGCTAACAAAGATCAAGAAATCCTTTTATCATATTGCCGACCCAGTCACACTTTTGACCAGTTGGAGAACAATCAGATGAAGCTAAATCTAACCAAGTGTGAGTTCGGCAAGCAAGAAGGGACGTTCCTCGACTACATTATCAATCAGATGGGAATTGAGGCTAATACAGATAAAATAAAGGCTTTGATTGAAATGCAGTCCCTGATTAGCAAGAAAGGAGTTCAAAGGCTCAGTAGGTGAGTAGCTGCTTTGAACAAATTTGTGTCCCAAGCGACAGACAGATGTCTTCCATTCTTTAAGGTGCTGAGGAAGACCTTTGAATGTCGTTTCTGAGTCGGGTGGCATGTCAGTAAGGACATTGGTGCTGACATGCCACTATGAGCTAGTCTACTACACCAGTAAGGCCTTTCGAGGAGCTGAAATCAGATATCCACACTTGGAAAAATTAGCCTTGGCACTTATTGAGGCATTCAGATGTATGAAACCTTAGTTCCAAGCACATACCATAGTGGTGTATACTGACATGCCACTTCGACAGACAGCTGGAAATTATATTTGTACTTAGCTGTTTCTGAGTCGGGTGTGAGATCAACTTTAATACGACAAGACAATGGTGTCTAAGAGCTAGTCTACTACACTAGTAAGGCCTTTTGAGGAGCTAAAATCAGATATCCACGCTTGGAAAAATTAGCCTTGGCACTTATTGAGGCATTCAGATGTATAAAACCTTATTTCCAAGCACATACCATAGTGGTGTATACTGACATGCCACTTCGATAAGCCCTCCACAAACCTGAGAAGTTGGGAAGACTAATGTACTAGGTAGTAGAGTTGGGAGAATACGATATTGTATATGAGATGAGGTCCTCATTCAAGGGCCAAGATGAAGATGAGGAAGGCCTTTGAATGCCGTTTCTGAGTCGGGTGTGAGCTCAACTTTAATACGACAAGACAATGGTGTCTAAGAGCTAGTCTACTAGACCAGTTAGGCCTTTCGAAGAGCTGAAATCAGATATCCACGCTTGGAAAAATTATCCTTGGCACTTATTGAGGAATTCAGATGTATGAAACCTTATTTCCGAGCACATACCATAGTGGTGTATACTGACATGCCACTTCGACACCATTATATTTGTACTTTTGACCAGTTGGAGAACAATCAGATGAAGCTAAATCTAACCAAGTGTGAGTTCGGCATGCAAGAAGGGATGTTCCTCGACTACATTGTCAATCAGAAGGGATGTTCCATTCTTTAAGGTGCTGACATGCCACTTCAATAGACAACTGGAAATTATATTTATACTTAGCTGATTCTAAGTCGGGTGTGAGCTCAACTTTAATACGACAAGATAATGGTGTCTAAGAGCTAGTCTACTTCACCAGTAAGGCCTTTCGAGGAGTTGAAATCAGATATCCAATCTTGGAAAAATTAGCCTTGGCACTTATTGAGGCATTCAGATGTATGAAACCTTATTTCCAAGCACATACCATAGTGGTGTATACTGACATGCCACTTCGATAAGCCCTCCACAAACCTGAGAAGTTGGGAGGACTAATGTACTAGGCAGTAGAGTTGGGAGAATACGATATTGTATATGAGATGAGGTCCTCATTAAAGGGACAAGATGTAGACGAGGAAGACCTTTGAATGCCGTTTCTGAGTCGGGTGTGAGCTCAACTTTAATACGACAAGACAATGGTGTCTAAGAGCTAGTCTACTACACGAGTAAGGCCTTTTGAGGAGCTAAAATCAGATATCCACGCTTGGAAAAATTAGACTTGGCACTTATTGAGGCATTCAGATGTATAAAACCTTATTTCCAAGCACATACCATAGTGGTGTATACTGACATGCCACTTCGACACCATTATATTTCTACTTTTGACCAGTTGGAGAACAATCAGATGCAGGTAAATCTAACCAAGTGTGAGTTCGGCATGCAAGAAGGGATGTTCCTCGACTACATTGTCAATCAAAAAGGGATGTTCCATTCTTTAAGGTGATGACATGCCACTTTGACAGACAGCTAGAAATTATATTTGTACTTAGCTGAGGAAGACCTTTGAATGCCATTTCTAAGGCTAATACAGATAAAATAATACATTTAAATCAGATGGGAATTGAGGCTAATACAGATAAAATAAAGGCTTTGATTGAAATGCAGTCCCTGATTAGCAAGAAAGGAGTTCAAAGGCTCAGTAAGTGAGTAGCTTGTGTCCCAAGCGACAGACAGATGTCTTCCATTCTTTAAGGTGCTGAGGAAGACCTTTGAATGCCGTTTCTGAGTCGGGTGGCATGTCAGTAAGGCCTTTGGTGCTGACATGACACTAAGAGCCAGTCTACTACACCAGTAAGGCCTTTCGAGGAGCTGAAATCCGATATCCACGCTTGGAAAAATTAGCCTTGGCACTTATTGAGGCATTCAGATGTATGAAACCTTATTTCTGAGCATTAAGGCTTTTAAGCAGAGTAGACCCCGATAGGGGAGAGCTTAACTACAGTCGTTGCCGATCAACCAGCTGAGCAAAACCCCAACAGGGGAGAGCTCAGCTAAAATTGCTGCCGACTAACCAGAATCTTCAAAGATACAGGAGATGGTCCAAGGATATGAGGGGGCAAGCAAGAAAGGAGTTCAAAGGCTCAGTAAGTGAGTAGCTGCTTTGAACAAATTTGTGTCCCAAGCGATACACAGATGTCTTCCATTCTTTAAGGTGCTCAGGAAGACCTTTGAATGCCGTTTCTGAGGCTAATACAGATAAAATAATACATTGTCAATCAGATGGGAATTGAGGCTAATACAGATAAAATAAAGGCTTTGATTGAAATACAGTCCCTGATTAGTAAGAAAGGAGTTCAAAGGCTCAGTAGGTGAGTAGCTGCTTTGAACAAATTTGTGTCCCAAGCGACAGACAGATATCTTCCATTCTTTAAGGTGCTGAGGAAGACCTTTGAATGTCGTTTCTGAGTCGGGTGGCATGTCAGTAAGGCCTTTGGTGCTGACATGACACTAAGAGCTGGTCTACTACACCAGAAAAATGTCTGTCTGTCCCAAGCGACTAAGAGCTAGTCTGCAGTCCCTGATTAGCAAGAAAGGAGTTTAAAGGCTCAGTAGGTGAGTAGCTGCTTTGAACAAATTTGTGTCCCAAGCGACAAATAGATGTCTTCCATTCTTTAAGGTGCTGAGGAAGACCTTTGAATGCCGTTTCTAAGTCAGGTGGCATGTCAGTAAAACCTTTGGTGCTGACATGCCACTAACAGCTAGTCTACTACACCAGACAGATGTCTGCCTGTCCCAAGCGACAGATAGATGTCTTTCATTCTTTAAGGTTCTGAGGAAGACCTTTGAATGCCGTTTCTGAGTCGGGTGGCATGTCAGTAAGGCCTTTGGTGCTGACATGCCACTAAGAGCTAGTCTACATTGTCAATCAGAAGGGATGTTCCATTCTTTAATTAAAATGCAGAAGGGATGCAAGAAGGGATGTTCCTCGACTACATTGTTAATCCGAAGGGATGTTCTATTCTTTAAGGTGCTGACATGACACTTCGACAGACAGCCAGAAATTATATTTGTACTTAGCTGAGGAAGACCTTTGAATGCCGTTTCTGAGGCTAATACAGATAAAATAATACATTGTCAATCAGATGGTAATTGGGGCTAATACAGATAAAATAAAGGCTTTGATTGAAATGCAGTCCCTGATTAGTAAGAAAGGAGTTCAAAGGGTCAGTATGTGAGTAGCTGCTTTGAACAAATTTGTGTCCCAAGCGACAGACAGATGTCTTCCATTCTTTAAGGTGCTGAGGAAGACCTTTGAAGAAATTATATTTGTATTTAGCTGTTTCTGAGTCGGGTGTGAGCTCAACTTTAATACGACAAGACAATGGTGTCTAAGAGCTAGTCTACTACACCAGTAAGGCCTTTCGAGGAGCTGAAATCAGATATCCACGCTTGGAAAAATTAGCCTTGGCACTTATTAAGGCATTCAGATGTATGAAACCTTATTTTCAAGCACATACCATAGTGGTGTATACTAACATGCCACTTAGATAAGCCCTCCACAAACCTGAGAAGTTGGGAAGACTAATGTACTAGGAAGTAAAGTTGGGAGAATACGATATTGTATATGAGATGAGGTCCTCATTAAAGGTCCAAGATATAGATGATTTTCTTATAGAGTTTACTTGTCCAGAGGTTCCCGAGCATTAAGGCTTTTAGGCAGAGTAGACCCCGATAGGGGAGAGCTTAACTACAGTCGTTGCCGATCAACCAGCTGATCAAACCCCAACAGGGCAGAGCTCAGCTAAAATTACTTCCGACTAACCAGAATCTTCAAACATACAGAAGACGGTCCAAGGATATGAGGAGGCAAGCAAGAAAATATTCCATTATGGGAGATTGACAGACCAAGGCTTTGACAACAATATCCCAGTATGGAATTTATATATGGATGGATCTTTATGTACTATAGGCAGTGGAGAAGGTATCATACTTAATACCACTGATGGGATTTATATTGAGTATGCTATCAGATTCCAGGTTCAGGCCTCGAATAATGAAGGAGAGTACGAAGCCCTGATAGTGGGATTAAGTTTGGTTCGTTCCTTAAGCATCGAGCAAGTGGTAGCGCATAGTGATTCATAGTTGGTGGTCAACTAGGTATTATTTTTTTTATAGAGCCAATGGAGAATTGGTGACTAGGTACCTTGCTAAAGCAATGGAGGTCATAGCTAAATTTCTAGCTGTTTAGATGAGCAGAATTCCAAGGATAAAGAATTCTCGAGCTGATGCACTTTTTTGGCTAGCATCAGCCACCAGGATTGAACTAAGAAAGACTATCCCATTAGAAATTCTATCTAATTAGAGCATTGATGAAGATTTAATGATCAATTTTGTTGCAGTAGATATGGGACCATCATGGTTGGATCCCATCAGAGAAAATATTAAGGAAGGAACTTTTCCAACATATCCAATAATGGACAAGAAACTCAAGTATAAAGTAGCAAGGCACGTATTAGACAAGGGGGTTCTTTACAGGAGAGGGTTAATAACCACTTTATAGCACTGTGTTCACCCAACAGAGGTTCAAGACCTTATCGAAGAAGTTTATGAGGGGTCATATGGAGATCATGTGGTCGGAAGGTCATTACTATAATAAATCAACACCCAAGGATACTATTGGCCGACTGTGAGGGAAGATTTTGCATCTTTTCTAAAGAAGTGTGATAAATGCCAGAGGTTCTCTAACATTCGCAAAACCCCACATGCTTCTCTGACTCCAACCACTTCACATTGGCCATTTGTTATATGGGGGATAGACTTGGTCAGGCCATTGTCAACCACCAGAGGAAGGTTTAAATACTTGGTCGTCACTGTGGATTATTTTACCAAATGGGTTGAGGCAGAACCATTGGTCGACACGCCCTATGATAAGGTGTACCATTTTATCTGAAAGAACATCATTTGCAAATATGCCTCACTATATGCTTTCATCACCGACCATGGTACACAATTTGATAATGAAGAATTTAAAGCGTATTGTGCCTATTCCAAGATCCAGAATCTGCATTTTTCTCCAAGTCATCTTCAAAGCAATGGGAAAACAGAGGTTATAAATAGAACTTTGCTCAATGGGTTAAATAAAAGACTTGATGATGCCAAGGTCAATTGAATTAATGAATTGCACTTAGTTCTATGGTCATACCGAGCAACTCCAAGATCTGTTATAGGAGAAGCACAACACATAATAGAAGTTGGGATGGAAGAAATTGTATTAGTCGAGACCGGCTTACCAAATCATAGAGTGTTGAATTTTGACTCCCCTATTAGTGATTTAATACGAAGTCTAGACCTTGATATGTTGGAGAGTCATGTGAAGACATTGCTCTGAGGAATGTTGCCTATCAACAAAGGGCTGCACGTTTTTACAACAAAAGGGTGAAGCCAACCAACTTGAAAGAGGGGGATTATGTCCTTAAAAAGGTGATTCTGAAGAACAACAAGCTTGAAGAAAATTGGCATCGACCTTATCGTATCTCGATAGTCATCTGATCAGGAACATATATGACTGAAACTCTAGAGGGGGGAGAATTTCAAAATCCTTGGAATGCCAAGTATCTCAGAAAGTACTACCAGTGATCCAACGAGCAAAAGCTTTTGTAATCCTTTATTTCGATATTAAAGAGTTGGTTTCTTCCATTTTTTGGAATTTTTGTTAAAGTATGGTGATATGGTGATATGTATCCCCACAATACAAGATTTTAATCTTCAGTATTTGGTCAGCAATTCAGAACTTAGTCGGCCTGGTCGACAAAGGCAATACTTGATCGAAAAAATAATCAAACCCAAGTCAAAACAAGATTTTAATCCTCAGTACTTGGTTAAGAAAAATCAAGGATAAAACGTTGTATAAAATCAACCAGTTTTTTCCGAACTGAGCAAAATGGAGGAAGAACGTTGTGAAAATTCCTAAATAGGAATATAGACACATATTCCACATACACTTGGTCACCACTGGTGACTAATGATAAACCTAAAAATTTAGGTGCATTAGTAGAACTTATGACAATACTATTGGTAACTAGTGCTAAATTTGGATCTAAATCTAGGTGCATTAGTAGAACCTATGGCAGCATCAATGGTAACTGGTTCTAAACTTAGAAATCTAAGTGCATCAGTAGAACCTGTGATAACATCATTGGTAGCTAGTACTGAATTTAGACAAATGTCTAAATATATTAGTAGAACTAATGGCACAACAAATTCATTTAGACATTTTAAAATTAACAAGATAAATTACAAAAGAAAATAATGCATTTCATTTATATAAATGATGATTACATGCAAATTGTGTTTTATAAATGAAATTTAGGACAAATACTCTTCTAGATGTTTTCCTTCAGCTTTGGAGGAGCTCGATACTGGTTCCATGCATGTAGGAGGATCATCCAAGGTATGGGGAAAATTGACGAAATTGAAGTCCTGAAGCATTCTCCTATTACTGCCGCTCGACTTGTCCAATAAATGAGGAGGTCGAACTACCTCTAACTCATCATACAGTCCATAGTCCCCTAAATATTTAGATATCAGGAACTGGGGAATGGATTCTATGGGGATTCAGTAAATTTCAAGATTGAAGGGACATTTTTCACAATCTAAGAACCCAGGATCATCCCAGTACCACAAACTGCAGTTCTAATCAACTTTTACAACTGTTAAGCTATTGGTCCAACCCATTTATAGCCTTCAAACTGGGCTTGACTGAAGTGGTCATCAAAATGCCCAATATCCTCATTGTATCCTTCCATCCATACCTCTTTAGGCTGCTTGTGAAACTAGAAAGTCAATTTCTCGACGTGATACTGAAGTTTCTTCAACACTCCATGTTTAGCCTATAATTGAGAGGATTGGTTGGAAAGTGTGTGATCTTGATTCTTGAGCTTCTAGGACAACTCAAAAATTTCTCAGTTCTTGGCCTTTAGATGAGCATCTTGGTCGACGAGGGTTTTCTGTGTTTTAGCCTCATCAGTCATTGGTTAGCTGACCTTTTGTTTGGAAGAGGAGGAAGGCTTAGACTTCTTCAGAGTTTCCAATTCTTCTCTCATGTTGGCATTCTCAGTCTTTAGGAAAAATTCACCTTCATCGGCAGGAGAAGGATGAGGATTCTTCAAGGAACTAAGTTCACTCCTCAATTTATTATTTTCTTCTTCCAAAATCTTGGCAATAGACCTAGCCTCATCAACTTCACACTTTAACATAAATTCCTTCTTCCTAAAAGCAGAAGAATGTTTTTGAAATTTTTCTCCAAAACCCCAACCTTCACTTAAAGACTTGTACTTAGATTCATAGTCAACATGAAGCAAAGCATTGGCCTCATTATGCTCCTCTTGAATTTCTTCAATCATTTCAAATTAAGCCACGTTATTGGCCATAACCCGATTAAGAAGAAACTAGAGATAAATATATGAAATATTGGCTTTATCAGTAGCATCTGCTCTGAGAAATTCTGAAAATTCTTGCTTGGTTAAAGTCATGTGACCAATCTTGAACAAACTATTACAATGCTTGAGTATATCAGAATCATTGGAAGAAATTTGTTCCATCTTGGCCATAAACTAAAAGAATGAAGTAACGGTCGATCAACAAAAGAAGAAAATATAACAACAATCGAGAAATGACAAATAGTATAAAGAAAAAGTTATTTTATTGATATATAAAGGGAGGTTACAAGTATAGTAGAAAACAAACAAAATAAGGACAAAAGGTCCAAATTTTGAGCAAGTCTACACCTTCTTTATATTAGTTTCAACACTTCTACCTTGGTCGGCAGAAGGGGCAGCTGGATTATCTTGCTGAGTAGAGGGGATGGTTAACTCAACATTGTTCTTAAGTTGGTTAGTTAAAGACTCAACCACCATAGAAGACTCCTCATAACCAACATCCTCTTCAATTTCATCGTCCATATTGGGGGAAGAGCTAGCCTCATGTCTTTGGAAGAGTTTAGAGTCTTCTGTTGTGCTGACCTCCTTTAGTGTAGCCAACCAACCATCCTTAAAATATTTTATCTTTTCATACTAACTTTGAGCAGAGGCAACAACAATGTCCTTATCCCAGCCTTTTTTGAAAGAATCTCCCTTTGATTTCTTCCTCTTGCCCTTCTTAGCATTTAGGCCCTTGGTCATCTTAGCCACCGACTTTTCTGTGGCCTTTACCCCATGTTTAGCTTAAACATAAGTGGATTCAGCCTTCTGCTGAGCTTCTTTGGCATCCTTGATTTTCTTCTCCCATTATTTCTTCTTCGTGGCCAAGGCCTGTTGTGACTCCAGAAAAGATCTTTTGAGGCCATCAAAAGCCTCTTCCAGATCATCCGAAGAGGAGCGAAGAGCATCGCCCTTCTCTAACATCTGGTTAAAATCAATTAGGAAATGCAAAGGAGAAAAACAAAGTCAAAACAAGAAGAAAACGATAACAAACAAAGAATGTATGAGCAACTATAGAAGAACTCTCACTACAGCAAAGCTTTGGGAAGCCCTTTAAGAAATCTTTAGTCGAGGCATAGAAGTAGAAGTACATCGATGGTCTAGAAGAGTAACATACTTTGTTAATTTCCTGGCCAAGCCAGGACCAATGGCTACCAAGGATCTAATTTCAGATGGAGTAACACCAACCAAGCTTTGTTGGTTGGCATCAACAGTTTCTTTGGCATGCCTAGCAGCAGTGCCCCAACAGTGCCCCAACAGTACCTTGATGGTATGGAAGAGTAATAGAATTTATTAATTTCCTAGCCAAGCTTGGACCAATGGCTACTGGGCATCCAACTCTGGATGGAGTAACACCAACCAAGATCTATTAGTTGGCATCAATAGTTTCTTTCACCTGCCTAGTAGTAGGACCTCTTCTTAATATCTTTAAAGTAGATTCCTCTCCCTTGTTATCTAGGGGCTTGTTCCCATCATCATCCTTTTTTATAGCCCCACTATCCACAAGCTTGTGGTTGACAGCATTAGTAGAATCTCTAAGAAGATTAGGAAATATCCTTTTTCCTATGATCACTGAGAGAGGAATGTCCGAGTCAAAGGAAGAGGAGTGGGTAACAGAAGGTTCACCACCACCAGATATAGAGAAAGTGGAAACTAGATCTTTGTCCAAGTCAATCACGACAGATGGTATAACAGTTGAAGGTTGGGATATAAAGGAAGTGATAGAGCTCTTGTACTTCAATAAATATGAAGCCGACCTAGTATGTTTCTCACCAATATTTTAATGGATGCCCCAGAGAAACTTGAGCTCGTCAAGTTTAATATCACCCTCCTTGGGACACTTTATCTTCCTCTCAACTGCAATCAAACAAACGACAAATGTTAGATAACATATTAGCAGGTAATTCGTCGGCATGAATATATAAAATATATTACAACCTATGCCATGACCCTCTTGAGGTCATCTTGGTCAATTGTATACTTTATCCCCTTTTTGAGGTACATAATGATAATTTTTAGTAATAACCCCATGAACGAAATAGACCCTATTAGAATCAGGCAGATTGATGACTAGATCTCTATTAACTGGCCTAGTTTTTAAATAATATGTATTATCACGGGTGACCCATTTGTAACAGAGCATAATCTTAGGGATACCAATATGGGTCCCACGGATTTGATTAAGCCTATGAATGGACACTATTAACTATTCTCGAGGTGTTGGGGCTACTCTAGCAGGTACAACATCAAAGTATTGACAAAACTCTAAGAAAAAATGATTTCGAGCAAAAGTGAAGCCACATTCAACTATGAATGAGGAAGGAATCCAATAACTTTCAGACAGAGAGAAAAAATCTATAGGGGACTACGAAACTCTAAGTATACCCAGTTTGGTATATTCCATTCCTTTCTAAAGTCATCTAGAGAGACAACAACGTAAACCATGATTCAATATGAAGAAAAGAAGAAAAGGAAAGGATTCTTATAGAAGATTAAGAATTTAGGAAGAACTAAAAGAAAGGAAGAACGATCGCACGAAAGCTCAAGAGTAGAAGCGACACTTAGAAGGTTTGAAGTAAAGAGACACACTACAAGAAAAAATACTTTCCACGACACCTGATATGTGTCGTGAAACTATTTTCACGACACATTTTATGTAGTCGTTGAAGGGGGGTGTCGTAGAAAGTTACCTTCCATATCGACACATTTATGGTGTCGTAAAACTATTTCATGACACCTGCCAAGTGTCGTTGAAACAAATATCAACGACACCTAGTTACTAGTCGTAAATAGCCACGACACATATGTCAACACATGAGTACATTAATAACTCACTGAAAGCATATATGTGTGTCGCAAAAACTGAAATTTTTTGGTCATGCATAAGTATGGAACTACGTGTGTAGTAATGGCATGCCCTGACCAATGAGTGAATAAGGCCCCTATTTTACTGTGGTCACTTTATAATGAGGTTTATTCAAGTTATTCATTCGTGACTCGTGAGATAGTTTTGGCAAGGTACTACCAATGCTTCGAAAGGTGTAGTTATACCACTTATCATGGCGGTCCCTAATTAGGAATATCACTAGAATTACAGAGTTATAAGTAGTAAAAGTCACAAATGAATGGCAGAGCTAATTATAAAAGAACATTTTAACAACCACAGAGGCAAGAAACTTAAAGCAAAATAAGAACGATACATTAATCATAACTTACCTCATCCCATCACCGGCTTCAAACTCTTGCCAATCAGATGACGTCTGTTGAACCGAAACAGTATTACACCAACTATTTTTCATTAATCTCCAGCTATCAGATATATCACATTATCCTCTCTCGTGAAAAACGGAGATTTGAGTTGTCGTCAGCTATTTTTCTTAAACAGAGAGACTACAAGTGGGAGATTTGAATTCTTGTGAAAAGGGAAGTCATATAAACACACGATCAGGATGCTTACATCTTTTATTAATAGAAACCTTCTTTTATTTGAACCTTCATATTCAAGAAATAACCCCCGATAGACTATTTTAGAAATTAAACACATCTGAAAGATACAACGACAAAATACCCCCTTTTTAACTACTGGAAAAAATAAAATTCCTAACAAACTATGAAGACTTCTTTACACTTCTCAACAGCAAAATAACTCCACTTCATTACAGTTCCAGCAACAATAAAACTTCTCATCTCCATAAGAGTCCGAATAGACAAATCAAAACACTCGTCTCTCTCAAATCAAACACAACCAATATTTCCTCTCACCCCAAAATCTTAAGCAACAAAAAAAAACAGGGACCTCATCAAATTTCACAAGTCAATAATTTTAAATATGCTCCTTGTTTAAAAAAAATCTACTCAACTTCTCTTCTCCATTTTCTAGACAAATATCAGATCAAGAAAAAATGTGTAATCGTTCTTCTCTAAAAGTGCATAATAGATTGAACAATTATATTGAAGAACTACTACAAATTTGGGGTCGCTGTTTGCATTTTGCATACTTTATAGCATGACAGCATCAATTAGAAAATGAAAAATTAAATAGGCCACATACACATGAATGAATTAACTTAGTAAGTGTTGGTTACATGAAAAGACTCAAGAGATATTTCTTTGCCTATGACTTGGACAAACCAAAATATTCCCATTACCTGTTAAACCCTATGCCATTCTTTTTCTTTATGTCCACCGACTTGTTGTAAGCAACTTAGCATATTGGGCTTCAAATTAGGATGACATAAACCAGAAGACAACTTAGCATATTGCTGTCAGCTATTTTTCTTAACAGAAAGAGTACCTTGTATTAATGGAGGTGTTCAATGGAGGAGCGGCTCTGTCAATGAAGTTTACAGCTATAGCGAGATTATGGCGATAGGGAGGGAGGTTATGGCTGGAGAGAGAGAGAGGGAAGTTACAATCGGAAGAGAGAGGGAGGACCGGCTAGAAGCGAGAATCATTTTGGCTGGAAAGAGAAGGAGTTTTTTAGGGGATCGTGCGAAGAGGCAGTTAGGTCCAATAGATTTTTTATTTTTTTAAAAGCGGAGGAAAATTTCCAGCGCCAAAAGGGCGCCCAAACAAGTTCTCAATCACGACACACGTCTCGAAAAGTCATGGAAAGAAATTTACGACACCTAATAGCGTGTCGTCTTTAAAAAAACACGACATATTTATTTTACATGTCGTGGTTTTTATTATAATTGGATTATTTACTACACTTTTCAAAACTATGTCGTCTTTATCTATTTTACATCACACATTTTTATAAAGTGTCGTCTTTATCTACTTTCCACGACACAATTTTATAAAGTGTCGTAAAATATGTGTCGTGGAAAGCAATTTTTCTTGTAGTGACAACCGAGAAATTTATCACCTTTTATGGTGAATGTAATGATTAAAGTGAAACAACGATTGAATTTTGGCGACAATATAAAAAAGACGTATTTGCCCTAAGGTGGTTCACTATAATTCGGGGTATTTACAAAAATATCATTAGTAACACATTCCACCAGTAATACCAACAAAATTTCACAAGTGTGGGAAGTCGACAACCAACCAAGCATTAGGGATGTAGCCCGAGCTACTACCAGAACTAAATGCTCCATACTTTCAAGCAAGCATCAAACATGGAATATTAGGGGCTTCTGTTGATACAAAAAATTACCCACGTACGTGGACAAACCATAGAGGGCATGTGTCATCCTACATGGTGACAATCCTAGTCAACAAATCATAGCGTCGCCAACTAAGACCTGGGGGGTCGACCAACATGCAGAATGCCGACTAGCTCCAGGATGGCCGACCAACTGTGGGAATGCCGACCAACTTGGTCAGCAAAATGCCAACAACCAAGAGCATTACAAACGTTATGTACTGACGTAAATGCCTAATTTATAAAGGCATTCCATGCATTAATATTCCATCTCTCTATCTCCTTACTTGGCTATAAATACATTGTAATCCTTTCATCAAGGGACGTTCAAGTTATTCAAGACATGAGAGGCAAGATAGAATATAAGGCAATAAGAAGCACAGTGGACGTATGCTTTCCCTTACAACCGAACCACTTTAAAAACCTTTTATCTCTCTTTTTTATTTATATATATTTATCTGTGATTAAAAAATTAGACCTAGTCTAGTTTTTTACATCAACATTGACCATTTTTAAATTTAATTAAAAATAAATAGTTTTAAATTTTGCGCCTCCCAAAAAACTTTATACATGTTTTCTAACTTGTATACATTTTGACAAATAAATATTAAGCCATCAAATTGTTTAACACAACTTAACTAATTACTAATCCATAAGTAAAAAAATAATAATATTGTAATCTGAAATGCCAATCTAATGCACATTACGACAATGCTCGTATAGATGAAATTAAATCTGAAATTGTTATTATCTCCCGTAACATATGATCTAGTGTGTTATTCCTGTATTTCCAAAACAAAGTCACAAATGATTTTATCGCCACTTCAATAAAAAATGAACTAATTACTAACATCACAATCCGAAAATACTATACATACTATAGCATTCCATATTATTTCATTTTTCTTTATCATAAATTACTGAATGTTATAACCAAACAAAAGGGAGACTAGTATTACTCATTATAAAGAAGCCAAACAATATTTTAACAATAACATATCAAAATGTTTCAAATGGTAAGAAAGTACTTGAATGAAAAAATGACTTCAGGACACCCACATAGCCAATAATAGCATCAGAGTCCATATAGTTCATACGATGAACAAGGTTGGGTTTAGAATTTAATTCATATATAGGGTGTCACTTTTGATTTATGAAAATAAACGTCAAATGTGTTGCAAATGTAATAAAATGTGTGATCACTCTAAATTGTGAATCATGGTATAAAGCTCCTTTTTGGGTTTTTGATTTATGAAAATAAATTTGAATTTATAGATGATTATAAAAATAACCCAATTACAGATAAAAGTAGTATAAATAATCTACAAATAGATATTAGAAAATGGTATTAGTATTATAAATAAGAGACTTTGATGCCTTGTGTCTCAGTGAACATCACATAATACAAACCACCAATCGAGGTCGTTCAACGGAGTCAATATGCACAAGATCATCTCCACAACCATTATATAGTTACAACCAATATATGAGCCTCACCCACGGCCAAATGAATATTGTGTAATGATGTTCCTGCATTCATGGAAACAAGCATTCACGTGCTAAAGACCTTACTATTGGACAAGTTTCTTAAAAAATACTCCTCACCATTGTCACTGAGAGTGCGTACGATCTCAATAGAATAACCTATTTTAATTAAATGCCACAAACGTGATACCAATTTTATTTATTTTTATCCTAAAACATGCATCTATGTGATAAATCAGATAAGTAAAACATGAAATCACACATAAAATAAGGAAGAATCTCTATTTAGGGAAAAAATCTATATTTCAATACTTTAGATAGTTCTACAAGACAGTAGACTTACAAACTACTTGACATAACTCATAATCATAATGTGCAGTCTTCGTAGAACTTCTAAAGAATACTACTCAATCCAGAGAATCCACAGGCGACGTTCCACCTTCGGGTATCCACCGATCAACATTTCTTCCTCCTCTTTAGCCCTAACACCTCGGGTCACAAGGACAGCAGTAGAGATCTCTCTCTATATAAGAATATATCAGGTATGAAACTATTCAGTTTTCAAATGGATTTAAAATTATATTCAGGAGGATGATTTATGAATTAAAGAGGTGTTTAAATCTAAAAAGTTTGATGACTTTTGCAACAGATATGCAAGTTGTGGTTTTCTAAAAGTCTCAATTTTCTTTTCAAAACTGGCATTTATAAGAAGCACATAAAAATCGAAGTGGTGATCTTATTCGAATGAAAAATAAAGTCATTTGAACGATAATATCATCTTATTTGAACAAAAACTCAGTTCGTTTGAACGAGAATGTAATCTCTTTTGAAGAGACTTCTAACTAGCTTCAAACGAATTCTAATAGAGGGCTATTGTTGGATGTTCGTTTGATGTAATGATCGAATGAACCTTCTAATGAGTCTTACATCTCATTTCGAACAATATTGTCATCTCGTTTGAACGAGGATTAAACATTTTACCTTGATTTTTTATGAAAAAAATATCTCCCAAATATAAATGTAAATAAATTTGAACTCCTAAAATTTTTGTACCTTCATAACATAGAGAAGTCTAGAACTTGGAGATGCTGAGGATTCGGTTCATCGTGTTGGTGTGTGTCAATTTGTAACGGGATATGCTAAATATGCCAAAGTGAAAATAAAATGAATAAATAGACTAAGAAAAAATATTTTCCCTTACAAATCTACCCTTTTGGCTATTCCAGTAAAAACTAATCAAAACCCAAATTACAATGATTTCCCCTCTAAGACAAAAATATCCAAATACCCTCCCAAATCCTAGAAATGGACTGGAATAAGGAAACGTCATCTTCAATCTCCACTTGTTCTTCTTGTTCTTCCCTTGGGCACTTTGTCTTTATCTGATGTAATATGATCTTTCGTAAGTACCTACACACATGAAACAAATAAAATACCCGTGATGCATAGAGTTTGAAATATAAAATAAAACTCATAATGCTCTCCCCCATAAGTCAAAATTATTGAATCTCCCCCTTCATTTATTCTCCCCCCTTTTTGTCTGAAATAGGCAAAGGAGTAGAGTCTAAACTTGAATTATAAAGCATTACATATAAGAAGTAAGATATCATCACAAAGATATAGAAATAACGAACATGCCATTACAATATTAAAGGCTTCACTAACTACTTTTGAAAATTTTCAATTTTTTCTTAATTATAAAATTTTACAAAAACAATAAACCATGAATTATCATAAAAATACCCAAATCATGGAAGCGAAAATAGGGGTGTGAACATATTCTATATGTTAATCAACATAAACAATCATAATACGTGTGCAAGAAGGATTGCGATACCACTAACGAAGGATTTCAAAGTCCACCTTAGGTGTAAAAGATTGTGAACTCATATGAAATTGACTTACCCGAATCAACAAATGAAAACCGTAAGTGATTTTCACACCAATGACGCCCAAAACTATGCAGTTGGTTTTTGTAAATTCATTGATCTTCGACTTAACTCCATCAAAATCTCACAGAACTAAGAATACTCTCAATTATTTTTGAAGAAATTAATGCTTATGTGTAGCTAAGCATTAATGTAAAAAATTAGCCTGACACTTCTATTTTTATGTGTCTCTAATCTTTTTAATCTTGTTTAATTGAAAATGGCATCTTTTAATGCAAAGACTTGTCTTTCATAGCCCATTTCCATTGCTTATTATTTAATAAATTTTTTGAAAAAATTATTTAAATCCTGGCAATGGTTCTTACATGCACAACTTTTTATCTCGTTTTTTGCATTTGGTATGTCTTAAAGTAAAATTGAGATGAAAACACTATGATCGACATGTGACATGTATGTACAACACTCAAATAAGCTCGTGCTCGTGTGCATTAAAAGAGACAAGCAGTCAAACATATAGCAAGTTATCCTCAAATCACAACTTAATGACTCCACACATTATCGAGCACATATACGAAATGATGTTATGTCTTAAAACACTACAAAACAGTCACGTGGATATATAAATGAATGGGTTATTTGGACATCTTTAGTGTTCATCCATATATGGTGTAAAAAAAAAACTCTTTTTGTCTTTTTCAAAAAATTTATCAAAATAAAATCTTTTTGCCTTTTTCACTTTTTCTTAAAAAAATAAAAAATCTTTTTTTATTTTATAATTTTTTTTATAAAAATAAAAATATTTTTGGATTTTTCTAAAAATATATCAAAATAAAAAATATAAGTATAATGATATTACACACTAGGAATAGGGAAATAAGATATGAGCATGAAAATCACCCTATCCTATAAACAACTCTCAACCTCTATCATTAGGCCTAGAGGATCTCTCAAAGGGAGATGACATCCTAAGAAATTCTTCAATCAAATTTTGTGAAGTCTTGACTAAATAACCTACTTACTCTTAAAAATCTTAAAATTGCTAAAGTGATGTGTGGGAGCATGAAGAGCAACATGTCTCGGAGTGCGTTCATGAACTCGCGTGGGAGCGAATCAAGGAACATACCTATGAGACACTCTCCCTATCTTAAAACAATAATATCTAAGGTGACCTCTTTTTTTTCAATGGGAACAAAAATACATGGGCTTGGGACCACCTCTCTCAAAACGTCTAGGACGAGATCTCCCAGGTGGGTTAGTCTCCAAAGTGGGGTTGGTTGATGGCCATAAGGATCCAACACAAACTTGAAAACCCGCTCGGGTGTGGCGTGGGATGTGGATGCACTGTCATAGCCTATTCTTTACCTCTCATCATTCCCTAACGTGGGACTTAGGAGAATCTTTACAGCCTTCTTAGATGTTTCCTCTAAAGTGACCTTGACCTACCGACACGTCCGAGATTGCTCTCAAGTTGGGATACACAGGCTTCAAGTTTCTCCCGAGTCTCCAATTAAGATTGAAGATATCCCGTAAGACTAGGAATGATGTTGGTCAAATCAGTTTTTTTTTTCCTAAAACAATCAACTGCTCACATAAAGAAACCTTAACCTTCTCAAGTTGACTCACCGACACCTCACACTCTCTCAAAACATTCACCTCCTTTTCCAAAAAGAGAGGGTCTCAGTGTAAAGATCACTAAAAGCCTTTTGGAGACCACCTCCTCCCTCACTCAATTTCTCTTTCTCACCCTCACTTTCTCCAGAATGACTCGTAACATCATTGAGGATTTCACGTTTAGATATATCCTCATCAGCGTGGAACAAACTATAAGTGCTAACGTGACTAGCCATGAATGCAACACATTGTTCATGTGGTGCTTCTCTCCCTGAATCAACCGACTCGAAGTCACTATCACTAAGAGTGGATTTATTCGCAACTTTCTTTCCCTTTCTCTTAAGCCTAGTGGGATATTTATGTGCCTTATGCCCCTTACCTTCACATTCATAACACCTAATATCTTCCTCTTTCTCTCCCCCCCTCGTTCCCTCATTCTTATTTTTATTTTTCTGAAAAATCTATTCTTTAGAACAATTTTCTTTTGAAAATTTGAGAAACTTTTTTTTTTGCAAAAAGGGACAAGTCATCAAAATCAAAATCAACCTCATATTCGGATGCACAAAATTTTTCTTTCTTCTTTTTCTTAGTTTGAGCCTTTAAAGCAATTCTTATATCCTTAAATTTAATAGTTTGGGGGAACATATCAATTTTATATTTGAAGATCTCCTACAAGTTCTTCTAACCTGAAATTGTCTAAGATCCCTAAAAAACTAGTACGGTGACCTTAGGAATGAAGTAGGCAGGGAACGACCACAAAATTTTCTTAACAACTCTCATCTTAGGAATTTTCTCACCCAAATTGAAACTAGAATTAACTATGTTTGATAAATGTGCGTAAAACTCATCAAAAGACTCAGACTCTCACATGGTAATGGTCTCAAATTGGGTGGGAAAATTTTAAAGCTTAGATGCCTTTTATAATGTTGGTACCCTCGCGTGTGAGCTGGAGGGTAACCTATGCTTCTTTATAAGTGATGCACATTATGATGTGGTGGGCCTCGTCAGGAGTGATGGCTCTCAATATGGCACTCAAATCGTGAGAGTTAAAATTACTCCACTTAAAGTTATCCTTTGTGTATGAAGAGACAAGTTTAGGGCCAACAACATTATTAACGGTGACAGAG
This sequence comes from Sambucus nigra, assembly GCA_949130495.1. Classification (NCBI taxonomy): domain Eukaryota; kingdom Viridiplantae; phylum Streptophyta; class Magnoliopsida; order Dipsacales; family Adoxaceae; genus Sambucus; species Sambucus nigra. The sequence goes on from OX422222.1 coordinate 239,519,024, forward strand.
GGCAGTGTCAACCCTCTTTTAGAACTAACCAAACCCTTTTATAAATTGCTTTTAAAGCAAACCTCGTCCTAGCTTTCCAATAATCGTAATTGGAGCCATAGAAAATGGTCATTCGATTATACGAATTATCCATTGAAATCTGGCCTTCTTTAAAGATCAATAATTTTTCAAAAAAAATTGATATCAATTTTTTTTTTTTTTGCGAAAAAGGATTACACAATATTTTTGTGTAACCTACTTTAATACCAATCTGAGAGTGTGCACGATGTCAATGTAATAACTTATTTAAGTAAATGCCACAAATGCAATACTAGTTCTATTTTTTTTATCCTAAGACATGCATTAAGGTGATAAAATAGATAAGTAAAACTTGCAATCACACGAAAAATAAGGAAAAATCTTGTTTCATGACAAAAATCTATATTTCTACACTTTAGATAGTTTTATAAGACAATTGACTTACAAACTACATAATATAACCCAAAATTATAATGCGCAGTCTTAGCAGAACCTCTAAAGAATACTACTCAATCTAGAGAAATCCATAGGAGGCGTTCCACTGATAAGCCTTTCTTTCTCTTTTTTAGTCGTGATCCCTCGGGTCAAAAGGTTAGCAGTAGAGATTTCTCTCCATAATAATATACCAGGTATGAAATTATATTATAAAGGATGATTTGTGAATCAAAAATATGTTTAGACCTTAAAAGTTTAATGACTTTTGTAATAGATATGCAGGTTGCGTTTTTCAAGAAATCTCTAAAAATGCCATTTCGAAACAGGTATTTATAGGACGCGCACAAAGCTAGAGGCAACAATCTAATTCGAACGAAAACTGAAGTCATTTTAATGAGAATAGCATCTCGTTTGATTGAAAACTCAGTGTTTTCGAACGGGACTGTAATCTCATTTGAACACGCTTCTAACAAGCTTAAAATAAATTCTAACAAAAGGCCCTCGTTTGATGTTCGTTTGATGTAATGATCAAATGACCTTTCTAACGAGTTTGACATCTCGTTCGAACGAGATTGTTATCTCGTTTGAATGAGGTCAATAAAAAATATTTTTCAACTTTAAACATTTTTCCTTTATTTTTTATTAAAAAAAATTCTCCCAAATAAAAGTGTAAATAAATTCGAACTCCAAATTTTTTTTTACCTTCCTAACATAGAGAAGTCTTGAATTTGGAGATGTTGAGGATTCGATTCATCGTGTCAGTGCGTGTCGATTTGTACTGGGATACACAAAATATTCCAAAGTGCAAATAAAATAAATAAATAGCCTAAGCTAAAATATTTGCCCTTATAGTCACCATGCATGGATGACTATCATCCATGGAATGTTATGGGATGAGTCACTTAGGAGGGGAATATTGTAAGACAAGGCACTTGGGAGGGGGAACCTCGAGGGGTTGGATAGGTTCAAATTTAAGGAGGCATCTAAGAAAGGAAAATATATTGTTGACTAACATGGTCCCTCCTAAGATCTGACACTTCCCCTTGAGTACTGGCATGTTCTTCCTCTTGGATCGACATGTGACTCTCCACCAAAAAGATCTCGTCCAATATGTGATATAATTTTTTACTTGTCATATGTGATCTCACTCCTCTTGTCCTCCCCCTTTTATCCTTCCTATGTACCTTGGATAAGGCATCTATGTCAATGTCATAGGGGATGCACTCTGATTGGATGTTCGTCATGCTTTCTATAATTTCCTATAGCATAATATTATTTTTAGGACTATGATTTTAACATTATTTTATTAATAACGTATGTATGTATGTATGTATGTATGTATGTATGTGAATATATATATATATATATATATATATATATATATATATATATATATATATGTGTGTGTGTGTGTGTGTGTGTGTGTGTGTGTATTAAGGTTCTAAAAAAAGCAGGGCGTGACCGAGGCGTCGATGCCAAGCCTTAAACATTAAAAGCCTAGGCGGGCCTCAGATGTAAAAAGTCATTTAGGCCATTTTTTTAATATATTTTAACATTTTTAACTGTAACAAAGCTATTAAAAATACTACGATGGTACATGCCTTAAAATTTGTTTGAATATATGCAAACTAAAACATTATTTTTTTAATACTAAGAAAAAAAAAAGAAAAAAAACACCCATTTTTTAAGACGAAAGGCGGTGAGGTTTGGGATACCATTTGTCTTTTGATTATTTTGAATATGATATTGGTCCATTTTTTAAATAGTCTTTGAAAAGCGATATAGTTTCACTAAAGTGTTATTATTTAAAAAAAAAGTGCGCCTTAAGCCTTTTACCGAGATCAAGGCATAAAAGGCTTTAGGCGGAACGTTTCTCCCAGGCCTCAAGCCTTGGTGCGCCTTTTAGAACATTGATATATATATATATATATATATATATATATATACACAGAGAGAGAGAGAGAGAGAGAGAGAGATTCACAAGTGAACCTAAAAAATGAACTTTTTAAGGAACCAATGTTTTTCCAACAAAAACATAAAGACACGGAAGAAAGAAATGAAAGCTAATGAATATGTAGTTATGTATACAAACAAACTTTATTATGAATAGACTATCTCCTAAAACCCAAGACCTACTACACAACCTTCAACGACTATTCGACCTAGTCACCAACCCACTTTTGCCCAACCAGGTGACATCTTTTAAGCTCAAAATCAAACACTACCAAGGTCCCAAACTCCACACCTGCTCCAACCTTCATAGACCTAGCCTCTTCTACTATGACCCATATACTCGGATCCCATATTTGCCCCATTTAGGCCACTACCCATACTCGAACTCCAAACCTAGCCACCTGCAATAATTCGACCAGACCATTCCTCGAAGTTCAATTTTTTAATCCAATAAAGTTTAATTCCTTGTTAAAATTGGTCTGCGCCAGTGGCAACAGACTTGTGTGTCGATCTAAATCGGTCAACACACGTGTTCATTGCCACTAGTGCAGACCAATTACAATAAGAAATTAAAATTTATGCTTAAGGGTCATGCTTTTTTAAGGTTCATTAAAAAGTTCATTTGTTAACCTCTCTCTCTCTCTCTCTAGAGAGAGAGAGAGAGAGATAATATTTAAATTTAAACTCACCCAAGTCAGAGGCAATTTTTGTAGGAATTTATTGGTCCTTTTTTCTGTCGAGCATGTAAGGACAAGTTGATCCAATTAACGGCTTTACATTATTTTGGAGTTCCCTTGGTCCTTTCCTCCCATTCACGCTTCAGATTACCATATGATTTTTCCCCAAGTTTGTGGACATCAACTTTATTTGCCCTGTTCAGTTATTTTTTGCCCTCTCGGTCAGTTTTTCCTTCCTCACCTCATTCTCTAGTAAGTTGTTCTATTAGTCGATGGGCATTTGAACATTTAGGAGAGATTTGTCTTTGAACCCGAAAATATTAGGACATGATGCCCTATTTGGGAAAAAATCCTTCTGATAGGTTTTCATATGTTTATCTACTCCAGAAAGAACATTTCCTTCAAATGGGATGGGAATGTAAATTTCTTACAACGTTGATCCCACAAGTCATCCTTTATAGAATGATTAATCTTCTTACAATTATTTGTACCCCTAGTGCCCAAATCATCTTTTCAAGAGACAGACAACGAGATTTAAAAATATGGACGTCATTTTTTTAGCGATAGGATTATTCCCAAAACTGAAGAACCTAATGGGCTTTTTATCATTTGTTTGAGATTCCTTGGTAGCGGGAGGTGGGTGTGTTGGACTAACAGGGATTTATTGAGTTTGATGACTCAGTGGTGGAGTACTAGACTAAACCAATGACGGAGCAAAGTATTATCAACTCACAGGTGATGAGAATTGAGGTTGGAATGTAAGATAGGATCGAGTTGGTGGTGTTTCATCATTTGATTGATTATTTTTGTTCCTGTTCAACACTGCCTGCAATTAATGGAAAAATTAGAGAAGAATATACGACAATCATGCTTAAAACAATCTTAATGCGTTTGATTTCCATCCAATCAATATTAGTTTTTAAAAATTTATGACATTTTATACCCGACTAACTGGGCGGAATGATTAACGTATAAAAGTCCGTGACAGAAATCTAAATCTTTATTTCTTTAACTTATTTTCAATCTCAATTTTAATGTGTATGCGTCGAGAGATGTCACAATCTGGGTGAATAATCTATTTACAAAATTTTATCCACAATGGATAAATATTTGTCTTCCCTTTCTAACAGTGTCACTAATGGCAATGCCCTATTAGGGTTATGAAGGTAAAATATGTTCTCTCCTTCTACATCCCAACATTCTGGCAAGGAAAATAGAATATGATCAAATAGATATGCTTGCAGGAGTTCAACTCTACAATTTGTAAGGTAATTAAACTTTTAATTTTTCTATTCCCATACTTATAAATATGAGTTCCCTCTATATGGTGTGCACTAGTAAAAGATGTATTGATGAGGTCCAATTGTAACCTCTCGTACTCTTATTGAAAGTGATTATTATTGTGACTCATTTTTACTGAGAAAATATATAAAAGGAAGGTGTGAATATGAGTCCTAGAGTCAATGGCTATAATTAAATATAAACTAATTATTATTTCCTAATCGATAAATCATACACAAGTGCAATTTAATTTCATTTAATTTAAATTAATTATAAAATTACTATGTGTTCATCAAATGTGAAAGTCCTTCTACGAAATTATGTTCATCCAAATAGAAAACACTTAAGAAAGGGGTGAACATGAACAGAAAAGTTAACCAAATATATGTATGCATTAATATACGTCCTCACAGTATCAACAATTCCAATTTAACTTTATTTTAATTAAATTAATCCTTAAATTACTATGTGTCCACCAAATGTGCAAGCTCTTCCACTAATTTGTGTTCATCCAAACAATAACCATTTAAGAAGGAGGTGAACATAACCACAAAGGTTAACTAAACAAATATATATGCAGTAGTATTCATTCGCGCAGTATCAATAAGTCCAATTTAAGTTCATTTTAATTAAATTATTCGTAAAATTACCATGTGTCCACCAAATGTGCAATCCCTTCCAACAATTTGTGTTCAGCCAAACATCAAGCATTTAAGAAAGGGTGAACAGGACCAAACCAATTAACCAAACATATATATACATTAATGTTCATCCACAGGGTATCGAAATTCCAATTTGAGTTGATTTAAATTAAATCAATTATAGAATTATTATGTATCCACTAAATATACAAGTCCTTTTACCAATTTGTGTTCACCCAAATAACAACCACTTAAGGTAAGGTTGAACAAAACCAGAGCATGTTAACCAAGAAGTTATAACTACATATAGGACTATGTTACATAAAATAAAAGATAAGTAAAATTACCAGAATAAAAAAAAGGACCTCGAATCAATTGAGATTCAAAAATTATTCTCCAATTGCATGCGCACATGGAATGAGAAGAAAATGTGTTAACATATTATTTGATCTAAAATTTTACTAAATTACTTTATTCTAAACATGTAATTTATGTATCTCATGTTCCTCAATTTCGGTACAAATTATGTATATATATACGTGCAATTGTGTAAACGTTTATATATGTTTGTGTGGGTATATGTGTGTGTATGTGTGTGCGCGTGAGTATATAAGGGACTTTATTTATGAATAATTATCCATGTGTTATACGTATGCTCATATGTATATATATGTACACATGTGAGTATGTGTGTATATGTGGGTGAGTGCGCATGTAATTTAATCTAAATTAATTTTAATTTCACATTCATATACTCAATTTCAATTTCACATTCACACACACACACACACACACACACACATATACATGCTTTTTTTATGAATAGAGATTTATTTATAAATAGGGGTGAGAAGAGACCTCACCATGGCTTACAAACTAAAACCAACTTAAGAAACAGTCTAATGCATACATACACACAGAATCACGTTTATAATTCTACTGCATATATACCCAATTCAACATACCTAATTTCACATACCCAGTTTCCCGTATCCAATTTTGCTATTCTAATGCATATACACCCAATTTCATATTTACAATTTCACATACCTAATTTCATACCCTCAATTTCATATTTATAATTTCACATACTCAATTTCACATTTCTAATTTCACATTTACAATTTCATATACCCAAGTTCATATGCACAAATATATACATATGTGTTGATGTGTTTGTGTTGGATGTAGGTAGGATTTTTACCTGTGTTTGTTATATATGTGTGTGTGTGTGTGTGTGTGTGTATACACATACATAGAGATAAATCATGAAAGGAGAAAAAAAGGGAGATCATTACTAGTGATGAAGAGAGAGTAGCATCGACAAGGGTGAATGAGAAAAAAAGAGAGAGAGGAGGAGAGAGAGGGAGAGAGAGAGAGAGAGAAAGAGAGAGAGAGGTGGAGAAGAGAATGAGAGTGAGAGAAAGAGAAAGATAGAGAACTCATGAAATGAAAGAAACCCCAAATGGGTTTTATTTATAGAAAAAAAATTGGTTATGGTTTTAAGATGTGACTACTCTTGTGACCAATCAAATTCCCATATATGGTCACGGTTTTGAGCTGTGACCCCGAATGTGACCAATCTAATACCTAACATTGCTCACGATCCCAATCCATGACCATTAGGTTATAACTAATTCAAACTCAATTCCCATCACTGTTAGGGGTAGCAGTCCAAAACACTGACTCTATTGCCCTCTTATTGGTCACGGTATGGAATTGTGACCATCCACTTGAAAAATGGGGACAAAGTTTTTGATTAAAGGGTCATGGTTGGGTCACAATCTGGATTCGTAATTATGGTGGTAATAGTATAAAATCGTGATCGAAACCCTTATCTTAGTCACTATTGCCCTTCATCACAACCTTGATCACATATTTTTATAGTTATCACGAATTTGGACCGTGACCACTGTGGTTATGGATTTGGATAGTGAAAAAATGACGACCATTCTTGGTATATAGCATAATAGAATTGCAATAAAGTGTAGTGGTCAATAATACTGAAGTAACCACACCTAAATCACTTAGGAAGTTATGGAGATTAATATACTATTTTGTTGCCTCTAAAGAGATAAAATACTAGGATTATATGGTTGAATCGGCAGTACAAGAAACTAAACACTCCTTATACTTATGGATCTACCTCGGAGGACAAACACATATCCCAAGGTTAATTTCTTGGAATTCCTATCCGATTTAAAATCGCAGTTCGTATACCTAATGGTACTAGCCTATCAGTTGAGTAAACCATCATATAATTTCTAATACTCTTCAGGTACTTGAGACTGTTCTCCACAATAGTCCAGTCAGTCTCACCTGGATTAGACTGGAATCTTCTCATCATTCAAAAGGCATAACAGATATTCAGTCTAACACATACAATATTTACATGAGGCTCCCCACCGCTAAAGCATAAGGTATATTCCTCATTTTCACTCTCTCATTGTTGTAAAATCAAAATTACCATAAATGCATGGGATAATATAGAATACCAAATGTAAGTATGGGTCGAACCCATAGAAATTTATCAATTTTAATGTTAAAAATAATTATAACTTTCCAACTAGACTAGATTATTTTGAGATGCGATAAAAATATAATATTACACTCATACGAATAGAATGTGCAACTACGAAATATGAAATATGAAATATGAAATCAAGTATATGAAAAAACTAGGACATTGGATCAATTTATCATATTTAACTAGTAATGTGCATTAATTTAAATTGGTCATTTTCACTTTTATAATGCAAATTAAATCGACTGTCATCGCGTTTAATTCGAAAAATAAAACGTTTGAGTTTATAATTAAATTTAATGTCTTTAATTTTAGACGACTTAAATCCCTCTTCCTTTAAAAATTTCACTTTTAAATTTTAAAGTGAAGTCTTTAAGCATGAGATATCAGTTAATTTGATAAAAGTATAATCCATCAAAAAATACTCACACTTTAAAGTCGAAGGTCTAAAACACAATCTCGTGTCATTTAAGTGAATACCATATTTTTAAATCTTTTAAAACATGTCAGGAAATAAAGCCGAATTTAAATTACATAGAATATTATTTAAACATAATAAACTGCACCTAATCCCGACAAAGAAATTAAGATAGTGTGATTGAAGGCATAATAAAATTCCAAGAATGAATTATAACTTTCATTAATAAAACAAGCTTATAAAGGTTTCGTCTAAAAAATAATCTTCACAAAATTTCCCCCACAAAAATACATTTCTTGGCCCTTAGATAAAAATAAAACACTCAAAATATTAACAAAAATGGACTCTAAAGTGACTCTAAAATTCTCTCTATTAAAAAATAGAGCCTAAGTGTCTTATTTATAGGATAATAAGTGAGGTATTTGATTTGGGATGACATACTATTTAATTGGTTGTATTTGGGTTAAAAATTATCTCCAAATCAGCTATTAAATGTATATCGACGAAATTAGTTTTTGAGATAAAAATGGACTCTCTAATTGATACTAATATGATATTTTTTTCTTAGTTTTTGGAGTAGAATTTTTCCAAAAAATTTGGAACTTCTTTAGACTCCTTGGCTTGTTGGATATCGCTGAATTGGAGCTGGGATGCACCCGAGTTAAGGTTAGGATACGCATTGAGTAGGCTGGTGACATGCTTAGGCTGCGTTTGGCCATGTTTGCTTGGCTTTAAACTGGTTAGCTTATCTCTTACTAAAAAGATACGAGGGCTGGTGAATCAAACCTTAAACTGTCAGGTGACAAATATGAAATTAGGTTGCAACCTTTTAAGATATTGTGCAAACTAGTTTGTAATAGGTACGGTATTGGTATACGTTAAATACCCAGGAAACGACCAATAATAATCCATATTTCCCATATTAGATATTGTATTCCCCATATTAGATATTGTGCAAACTTTTTTTGTTCAGCGTGCAACCTTTTTTGATATTGTGCAACCTCATTCCATATAACAATATTGTTGTTTAATTCTTATTGTTGTTACAAAAAATGCCGCATAAAATTATGCTTCCACCTGTTGCGATATTATGCAACCTATTGTGTAGTATGTATAATATTGGCATGCATTAAATATCAACCGATAACAACCCATATTTCCCATTTAGATACTTTGCAACCTTTTTTGCTCATTGTGCAACCTTTTGTAATATTGTGCAACCTTTCAAGATATTATGCTACATTATATAAATATAGGTACGTGTATAAGTTTGATACGGTATTGGTATATAGATTTTCCTATAGAGGAATAGAAATTGCTGGTAATTCCTCCGACGGAATATGAACACTTTGAATAAAATTTTCTTTAAACTGTGAAACTTTACACAATGTATCTCACACTCGCAGACATATTGTTTTGTGCTTTTAAAGAAAGACAACATGAGAAACCACATTCTTACGTAAAATGTGTGTTGTAACACTCATTACCCAAAATTGCACACAGTTCATTATGAAACCTCCTTTCATAGTGGTGCAGCCTAATAAGTCGTGTCTTCATTTTACACAAACCTTCACACATATGTTATTCTACTTTTAGGGTCCGTTTGATAGCCTTCCAATTCTAAGGCAAATTCAGAAAAGTTGGAAAATTCTGGTATTTTTCAGCTTTTGGGCTGTTTGATAGCCTTAATTTGCCTTGGAATTTGTTTTCTATGTACAACACCCCTTAAGCACAATTTGCCACCCTAGGGTGGAATTCAATTCTTTGGAGGGGGTCAGGTTTTTGTTTGCCACCTTTGGGTGGCAAATCACTTAAAATCAATTTTTTTTTATAACTCAATATATTTCATAAATATATAAATATATATTGTTAATAAATATGTAAATATATATATTTCGTATATATATATGTACATTTATATATATATATATATATATATATATAAATATATTTATATATTTCGTACATTTATATAAATTATATAATTCGTATATTTTAATTCGTATATAATTTGTATATAATTCGTACATTTATATAAATTATATAAATGTACATTTATATAATATATTATTAATATAATATATATTCATATATTCCATAAATAATATATTATATTTTCATAGAGTTTGAACATTTAATAATATATATTTAGTATATATATATTTTTTCATAAATAATATAATAATTATAATTATTATTATTATTATTATTATATATACTAAATATGTTTTTGTACATTTAATAATATATAAATCCGAATATATATTATTATATATACAATATATATTATTAAATATACAATATATATATATATATCCAAATATAATTATTCAGCAAATAATATATATAATATATAAATATATATTATTAAATATACAAAATATATGAATATATATATATCCGAATATATTTATTCCGCAAATAATATATATATATATATCCCAACATATATATTCCGCTATATATATATATATACAATTGAATATATATATTTCGCAAATAATATAAAATATATATCCGAATAAATATATTAACAATATATCCGAATATATATATTTCAAAAATAATATAATATATATATCCGAATATATATATTAACAATATATACAATATATATATATATATTGTATATTTAGTAATATATATTTAGTATATATATATATATATATTCCATAAATAAATTTTCCACATTTATATCTATTTTCCAACTTTTGCGTTTGATAGAAAATGTGAAAAATTAATGATTTTCCAACTTGTATCAAACACACACAAGTTGGAAAATATTCATTTGCCTTGGAATTGTTTGCCCTGGAATCAAATGTCCTGAAATCATTTGCATTTTCCTAGTTTTCTATCAAACGGACCCTTAGAGAAATACAAAAGGATACCCACATTATTAAGAATGTCAAATTAATATTCCTAATGAGGAATTTCTATCAAGAATAATAAATTTTTTATTTGGACTGATTATTCCTATGGAGGAATATCTGCAAGGTTTAAATCCTTTTGAAAATCGGTACCTAATTTTAATTCAAATTACTCACTAAAAAAGATATAATTTTTTTTAATATAAACTCATAAGCAACTAAAAATCACCGCATTAAATCACCTAGCATATCACACTAAACATTTTAATTTTATTTGACAAACGGAATTCCTACTTTGTTAAAATTAATTTTAACATTTAAAGCATATCACATATCATCCAAAGCCTAAACTCTTGCAATATAACTCTAAAATTTGATAATTCCAAGTTATTGTCCACTCGTCAATATAGTTTCTCAAAAATGCTTCAGTGGGAAAGTACACGTCCCATATCACCCTCAACTAAAGAAAAAGATAATGCTTACTTCTATTATCTCTCCCAAATAAATTTTGGTTGGATTCAATGTGATGCCCTTTCTTATCCCTGAAAAAGCTAATATTTGCTGAAATACTTCTTTATTGTCTTAAAGTGACGCGCAAAGTAAATGGAATACAAACTTACCCCGAATTTTTGCACTTCCTTTACAAGTAAATTCTTTTGGGGTTAATTTAAAAAAAAAATCTCAAACAAAAAGTCTTCACTATTTTTTTAATGAAACATAACTGATATTGACCATAAAAAGAATTAAGACAACAAAATAATTAAACTAATAGGAACATAAAAGAGTTGCTTATGCATGTACATAGAATTAAAAATAGATAGAGTAAATTGTATATATACCGTTATAAATTGATTTAATAATACAAGTAACACATTCCTGATAAAAAATTCTATTATTAACAATAGTGGATGAAGAGTGGAGACTGGTTAGAGCCTAATATTGCACATATATAGTGATATACACGGGCAATACATCCTCGAGGCCGTAATTCCTACCTTTTGAGCTATTTTTATGTGCATACATTTTATTTGAATGTTATAAGTTATTTGATTTTAAATGAATACTTTTATAGGGTCATGGAAGCATTATACACGTGAAGTGAATCTTATTTACCATAAAGGCATGTCCCATTTGCAGATGTCCAAAATTGGCAGAGACTTTGTCTTAGCTAATAATTCACAATTTTGTTATCACATATAAAATTTAAATGAAAATAATAAGGAATAATAGGGATTTTTAAAGTGGTTCAGCTTAGGAAAAGCCTACTTCCAATGTTATGGTATTACTATTGAAGGTGGTTACATGAAATTTATGGCAGTTTACATATGTGAGCTAGACTTGTCTGTGAGAAAAGGGAAATGAAATATTTATAATGGATCAAAAACCAAGGTATGGAGTGCCTTTATATATCCAGGTATTTAGACCAGTACACAATCAATGAGACTATTGATCTTCTAATCCACGTGTGGCACGTCCTTTGATAATTCCCACGTGAATGACTTTTCTTCTTCCTGATGGTTCGTCTTCTTAAGTTGGTCTGCCGGTACATCGACCAAGTTGCTCTGTAGATGACCAAGTATAAATAAAGTGTTAAGGTATATTCGTGAGGACAGGTGCCACAATAAAATAGGTCCACGTGGCCTGGATTATTTGGCCCATAATAATAGCCCCCACTGTTCTATGCTTGATGCTTTGTCAAAAGGATAGAGCAGTAGTTCTAAAAACATGATGGCTCTCTTATGTGGCGATGATCGACATCAGACTTTTTGTACTTGTAAATTTTTCAATAGTTTTGTAGGCGGTGGCATTTTTACAAATAATTTGAAAAATCGAAAAACCAAAGGGTGTACTGGTTCCTTTGTGCCTGTGGGAACTGTGCAACCATCACTGGTTCACTTAATCATTACATTTCAACTTTCGAGGTGCAACTATAAAAGGACGAAGATTTCCCCCTTTTTCTCTTCATCACCAAACTTTTGAACTTAGGCTTTCTCTTTCTTCTCAAGTTTTCTTTCTTTGCTTCTGCTATTTGCTCTTTGTCATTGTTTCTTAAACTCTATAAGCTTTATTGACTTCTTATTCCCCTCTTTGTTTTTTCTATCTTTCAAACATGGTGTATATTGTAAATGAAGGTTACTTAGAGTAGTTTAGGGAGAGAAAAAAATCCTTAGATGGGTAGGTTTTGAAATAGAAACTGGCCCTGTTGATGTTTTGTCTTTGGCTGAGGGTCATGTGATCCCCTTCTTATTCATTGCTGAGTGCGGCATCACCTTTCCCCAAAATTCACTTTTTCTTTAATTTTTCTAGTATTTTGATTTAGTCCCAGCAAGGGTAGCCCCTAAAACATTGAGGGTGGTAAATGGGGTAAATAGATTAAATGAAATCCACGGGACTCATATTGAAATTCCTAAGTTGCTATTTTGTTACAAATGGAGAACCATCGGTGAAAATACCTATTACATGAAAATCGGGCATGCTAATAATGCATTGGTGTTCAATTTACCAGACTCAAACCAAGATTACTGGGACTATGGTGTAGTAGTGAAGAATTGGAAATGTGCCCCCCTCCCCCCCCCCTCCCCCCCCCCCCCGAGGGGGTAAGATATACTGGACCCAAGGTTCCCCCAGGAAGGGCATTCGAAGGAAGGGGAAGTTACCGTTGAGGATCTTAAATATTTTTGGGCCATTACCAATAAAGTTGAAGAAGAATATCCCCGAGCAACCTATGTTTTGCTCAAATACAAGAGCTCCATTACTTCACTTGTTGCTCTACCAATAATTATTTTTCCTCAATCCTCTATAAAATTGGTCGAGGAACCAGTATTTACCTCCTCTACTGCTGAGTCAACTGGAGTAGAGAAGGAGGAACGTCATCTTCCTTTGAATCTATTAATATTATAAGCAACCCAACTCCACCTTCGACAGAAATGGTGAAGAGAAGAATCCCAAACTTGTTGACTTGATCTGGATCTCCCCTCTTGCCAAGAAAAATATAGATATTGATAAGAGGCCTCGGGTCCTCAATGTGGAGGAAACAAGAATTATTGAAGCTTAGTTCAAGAGGTTGAAGAGAGGTCTACCCAATCAATAGGATTTGGCCCAAAAAGTTCATGCCGACCAGGGTGGTATTGAGTCTGTCTTTATGGCAGTGGACCTTGGGTTGGCCAGGGGTCTGATAAAGTCTAGAACTCTTCAAGCGGACAGGTCAATGGTAAGATCGATGTTTAGAGCCCAACTGGTTAAAAGGGCTAACCAAAACTTGACGCTTTTGAGTATTTAACTCTTTTGATTATTTTTCAAAGTTTATGTTGAACTTTTTCTATACTAATGTTATGTGTTTCTTGTTTTGCTATTTTTGGTTGATTATAACGAAATCTTGGAGAAGGACGATCAGTTGGAATCTTCCTCGACTAATGTAGAAGAAGCCTTTGAAGGTTTACAAAAGTCCTTGAAAGAGTCTAGGGAGGCCATGGAGATAGAGGAAAGTTTGGCAGGAGAAGTTGAAGGTGGATGAAAATAAGTCAACTGAGGTAGAGAACAAAATAAAGGCTTTCGATGACGAAGTTAAGGTTTTCGAGGAGAAGGTGAAGGAAGCTGAGAGCATATCAAAGGTTGCTGAGGAGAAAACCCCCAAATTGACTACTGAAATTGCGGATGAAAGGAACAAGTTCTTGGATTTGATGGTCAAGAGCAAGAAGGATAATGGGGAGGCCAATAAAAAAAGGTTGGGATAAAGTGTTTAATGTTGCCGCCATGCAAATTCAGAATGCCAAGAAACTTTCTTACAAGGATGGTGAGATTCTTTGAAGGATATCAGTACACAAGCAAAATTCGAACTATTCCAATGGCGTGATCAAGAAAATCCTCCCAACCTTGATAAAGAGTTTGATGATAATAAGGGTTTTAAGGAGTTCTCTGTGGTTCTAACTGTTGTGACCGACCGACCTCCACCTGAATCAGCTTCTAAAGATAGGGAGAAGGTGTAAAACCTTTGGCTAGTTTTTGCTTGTTTTCTGTTTGCATGTTTCCTTTTTTCTTTCTTTATTTGTAATTGAAACACAGTTGTAACTATTGGCTTGGTAATGGAATGAAGAAGTTGTTTGATACTTCTAATATTCTTCACTGTTTGATTGCCACTGTTACCTTTCCTTAGTTAGACTTATATTCTTATACTTGTGAATTTCCAATTTGATGCTAGGAAGACTATGATTATATCTTTTGAATCTGACCTGCTAAAATGTTTCAATAGTCTACTTAAAGTTGGCCATGTGAGTTTGACTGAAACATAATTAGAAGGGTTGCTCGACACAGATGCCTCAGATCAAGTGAAAGATGCATATGTACATTTGCATAGACTTTTTGATAGGGCAGTGGCAAACAACGCTTCATACAGCAAGATGGACATAATATTTCTTGGGCTTTTGCTCCACTCTAACTACAAAGCCAAATATGAGACACTAAATGCAGGTTGGGGCTTTGAAGAAACGTTGCAGGAGATTACATATGCCTTCAAGAAGAAGGAATTCGTGATGTCCAGAGTAGTGGAAAGTGTCCAACAAGTTTCTACTCTTCTAGAGAAGGAAAATAATTATTTGAGGAATGAGCTGGATAGCATGAAAAAGTTGATAATAGTAGGGTCCAATATAGGTGCCTCTTTCCTGAAACTTGAGAATGCCAAACTGTTATAGGAGATGGAAAACTTAAAGAAGAAGAAAACTAAGTCTGGTCAATCCTCTAGAAAGGTAGTTATTGCTTAGTCAACTATGGATGAAGAGAGAACTGAGAAGACAATAATCGACCAAGTAGCTTTATTACAGGAATAAGATAAAGCCATCAAGAAGATACAAGACAGAGTAGATTGACTAACTTTTCACTTCTACAAACAACATAAAGATGTCTTGATGGATGGATATAATGAATCCTTAAGTTATCTGGACCATCATATGGAGCATGATCACCAGGAACAATATAATGGGATTGGTTGAATTTTCTAGGACTATTGATAATTGGTAGGAAGTCATAATTTCTTTTGGATTAACAGGTATTATACCTTTGATAATTTAATCTCTAATAGGATCCATCCATGAAGGTCCTAAATACACCACAATATGGATGACCATAGCTTCAACATCCATGATGCTATGTGCAAGAATTTCCATAAAGATGGTTCTCTATAGTTTTGTCCCAGTCACTGAGGCCAACAGAGAAAGTGCACCCGCTAGGACATCTTATATCCTTGGTATTCTCACTATTTTTACTTAAAAAAACTTGGAGACAACTTACATAGTTTTGTACATGTACCTGATCATGAGATCCCCATTTACTCCATATATTTAAAGCACTTGGTTGATAATGAGTTAGGAATCACTAGCGCCACAACCTTCATAACCCCAGTTATATGGCTTGCTCTAAACCTATGATCAATGCTTCATATTGTGCTTCATTGTTGGAGGGTTGGAACTAAAAATGAAGTGCATACTCCACATAAATTTCACCCGGAGTGTTGAGAGTTAGAATTACTCCACTATGAGTAGCACATAATGAACCATCTACGTATAATTTCTAAACTAGAATGTCATCTTTGAAGCTTTCTTCAGACATCACTCCTTGTTTGAATAACTTCTTGCTCTATTCCCTTTGTCGCTGGGCAATCTTTTGCATAGCTAAAGTCTCCAGTTAGTCGGCTGTCAATTTTTTTTCTTTGGATCTAAGGTCTCTTCCAATGAAGTCTATTTAGTAGGTAAACTAGGATTATTGACTGTCTCTTAGTACGAGAATTCGATAATAAAGTTAGCTACGACATGTCCCTTCAATTCTATTATTGGATCTTATAGAATTTTGTATTCTCCTAACTGAATTGCCCAGGACATCAACCTCCCTGATTTCTATGGTTTGTGAAGTTCTTGGCACAAAGGTAAATCTGTGTAAACTACAACGATATGTGCCTGGAAGTAGGGTTTTATTCTCCTTGAAGCTTTAATAATCGAAAGAGTTAGCTTTTCCATCCAAGAATACCTGACTTCATCTCCTCTGAATGCTTTGCTTGTGTAATACACTAGTTTTTGGATTCCATCTTCCAACCTGATCAATGTCGAACTAATAACTAATTCTGAAATAGCCAAATAGAGATACAACTTTTCTCTCAAGACTGGTTCGGAGTGCAGTGGTGGGGACCCAAGTACTTCTTCAGATCCCAAAGGACATTTTCGCACTCTTCATTCCATTAGATGATTTTTTTTAGTAATTTGAAGAATGCTTGGCACTTAATCAGTAGCTCTAGACACAAATTAGTTGAGGGAAGCCTCTCTTCTAATTAATTTCTACACATCTTTCTTACATATGGGGGATTGAATCTCAATTAATGTCTTTTATTTTACTTGGGGTATCTTCGATGCCCTTTTTATCAACAATAAAGTCGAGAAATATTCCTCCATGTATACCGAAAACGCATTTGGTCCAATTTATCTTCATTTGTTGTCTTTACAGCTGATCAAATGTTTGACTAGGGTCTTTAATGTGGTCAGCAACTACCTTGATCTTGGTGAGAATGACATCCATATATATTTCCATGTTCTTCCCAATTTTCTCTTTAAAGACCTTATTCACTAGCAAAAGTCATAACATTATAGCAGTAGGTACCTTAGTTGGTGATAAAAGAGGTGATTTCTTTATCTTCAGGTTTCATTCTAATCTGATTGTAACCAGAGTAGGCATCCATGAAGTTCAATTACTCATGACCTTCTATTCTAGTTGATCAATCCTTGATAAAGGAAAATGATCTTTTGGGAATACCATACTAAGGTCAATAAAATCCACACACGTTCTCCATTTGTAATTCTTCTTTTTAACCATCACTACATTGGCCAACTAATTGGGATACTTGACATCTTTGAGAGCGCTACAGCGGAATAATGCGACTACTCAAATAAATCCAAATTTAATCAACCCAAATTTTAGTTAAACCCTAACACATGCATCTAGATGATTAAATAACATAAAATCAATAAGCATGCAAAGGAAATCAATATCAGGAAAAATTCCCGAAGGGAAAAACCTTTTATTTCATTATAATTATAAATCATAACTTACACGGTTATAACGAAATATATTTTTGACACACGAATACCCGCACGTGTTGGTTGATGTCGTCGGCAATAGATCCACGCGCAGCGAACCTACAAGTACCACAGTCCTATCTTCAACCCAGGAATACCGCATCACTCCCTAATGACGCGCAGTCAATCAGCCTAATACCTCCCTCAAGTGGTACCTATTTTCAATAGTAGGTTATCCTCCCAATAAGAGAAAACTTAAACAATATGTATGTTCTTGGGTTTCAAATCAATTCACCACAGCATATGGGATTTTTGTGAATTGAAAAACAAAGAAGAAGCCAAAAGTGTAATCCTGATTTCATAATGTTTGCAGAATGAAAAACGAGAAAGAGTTCTTATGAAAAACGGAGTTAAAGATTCCCTTAAATAGAAAAGTTAAGGTCGCATATCACTCAAACTTGGTAGCATGTCGTTCGAATAAAATTCAATGTCATTTGAACGGAAGCTAGAACTTCACGCGACTTACAATGTCATTTGAACGACATACATTATCGTTCGAACGAGAACCGTAAAATCCAATATTTTCCCTTTTTCTTTTTATCGTTAAATTCACCGCCTCAAAAACTCCAAAAATTATATTCCTGATAAAAACATTTAAATCTCCGCTCCAACACTTAGAATATATTTTTTGAAAAATATCCCAATATCCCGAGTAAATAATTATGGAATAAAAACATAATCTTTACCAAATTCGACTTCCAGAAGCTTCTTTGATGAAGAACTTTGATATCCATATCCGTCTTGATGCTTAGATGATCTTGAATAATTCTTCGATGGTTTTAGCGGTATACGACATATTCAATTGATAACGAACATTTATAAATTTTGTCCTTACAAATCTCTCCCTATGTCTATGTGGGTATAAAATAAAGACAATCCAAATTATGAACTCAAAATGCCTACACAAATCTAATACCCTCCCATGAACCCCAAAAGTGAAAAGGTACTCGAAATGCAAGTCTTCAATCTTTTCTTCAAAAATCTTGATCAATCTCCAAATATCAGAGCTTTTCTCATTAGGGTGTGTAATCCAATAATCTTCACTTTTGTACCTACACACAAGAGACAAAGCAAATACCTTCGTGATGCATCGAGTCTGAAATGATATAAGAATAAATCAATAAATATAATCAATTCTCCCCCATAACGCAAACTCCCTCATAATTTGTTTTCCTCATTTTTATTTGTCCGAAATAGACAAGAAAAAGAATAAGCAATAAAAAACATGGAGTGTCACGATAAACAGAACAAATATGGATCAAACTACGTGCATGTAGAGTAAATACTTAAAAGATCCAAAAACTATTTTTGATTTTTTGTTCAATTTTTTTCATACAAAAATAATTTACAAATATCACACCATGAATAAAATTAAGATAACCAAATCATGGGTATAGAATGAATGGGTGTGAACATATTCAAAAGGTAATAAAACTCAATCAAGAATATGTGCATGATGCATAAGTGTTCTCCTATCGAATAAACATAAAAAAATATCCTTAGGTGTAAAATTATTGAATTTAGATGATATCGACTAAATCAAATCAACAGCCTAAGTTATTATCACACCAATAACGTCCAAAACATTTTAGTGCAGTTTCGAGAATTTTTTAGAGGACGTGCAACCCCATTGATTACTTTCCAACCAAACTCCCTCATATGTAATAAATCAATTTTTATATCTAATGAGGTACTAAATTCTCAACTTAGAGAAAATCTATTGGCCCAAATTTTGGCATATATGATCTTTTTATTGCCTTAATTTTTGTACGGGCTCTTTTTAAACGGTGGCTTTCACGCAAAATCAATTTTACACTCTCGTAGCTCTTTCCCATGTCACTCATCATTTTTTAAATTTATACAAATTCTCATGGGCAATGATTTTTACATGCACTACTTTTATTACTCTTGTATTATTGCACTTTGTTCGTTTTAAGGACAGGATTGAGATGAAAACACTCGACCAACATGTGATAAACAAGTATAATAATCAAACAAATCCGTGCACGCATGAAATAAAGGAAATCACGAGTTAAACATGTAGGAAGCATCAACTAATAACATCTCAATGACTCCAAACATTGTAAAACACGTGGATGACATCATATATTGTCTCAAAACACTATCAAATTGTCACATGGATAAATGGAATGAAATTGTGACTTAGTCATCCTAAGTTTCCTTTCATATATGGCGTAAAATAAAATACAAAACTCTTTTTGACTTTTTCAATTTTTCCAAAAAAATAAAAATCTTTTTGTATTTTTCCAAAAAATTTTAAAAAGAAAAACCATAAATACAAACATGGTACACACTAGCAATAGGCATAATATCGGCATGAGAAACATCCTATGATAGCAAATACTAATCACACAAATGAATCAATAATCAAGGTATGTGTGATTAATCGAGAAATATAGTATTAGCAATTAAGCATAAATATCAAAAGAGACTGCATATGAACTGTCAGAAGCAACCCAACAATACCAAATAATGTAACCAAAAAATGCAAGGTACTGCAAAGAGAATGGTCAAAGTCCACCAGGTCACTCGAACGAGACTACCTGTTGTTCAAATGACATATCATCTCGCGATAAGGCTTTGCGCGAGAGCATAAATCGCTCGAACGAAGACTTATCTCGTTTGAACGAGAAAATAAAATTTTCATAGATTCCCAGAAAATGAAATGGATTTTTCCAGTGAAAAAATTATGTGAAAATAATATCTGGAAGGGTCAAACATATCAAAAATAGTGCAAAAATAGTAATTAAAACTCATAAAACAATGTAAACTACTCCAAAGTGAGTCATAACACGAGTAAGAGTATATCATGGAGCACAACTAGCGTATGACAAAAATAAACACAATTAACCAAACGATCTCACATGGGGTGAATTATGTACAAGAATATGAGAGTCATGAACAATTAGACCATAAGCCTCTAAATCCGATTTCTTATCCCAAACAGATTTGCATCGACAAGTGGAGTTTTGAGGAATTAAATTTACTTTTCTATTAAACTTTCTTGGTCCATTTAAAAGTTTGTAACAGAAATGCCTAAGATGATCTTGCTTACCGCAATGTGTGCAGGTGTAAATGTGGCGTTGAACATTACCTAAAGGTGGCTCTCTCCTCAAATTCCTAGGTGGCGTTCTCCTAATGACCCTAGGTGGCTCTCTCCTAATGATCCTAGGTGGATCTCGCTTGACAACCCTTGATGCCTCTCTCTTAACATCCCTAGGAGGATCTCTCACACGTGTGGGGATGGCTTTTTGTATGGGAACAACCTATTTTTCAAAACAAATCCCACCCTTATCCGTTTTGATTTCGACAGTGCCTAAAATCTTATCAAGTTTTTCAGACCTAGACTCCAAATCAAATTTCACTTTAGTCGAATCTCTTAAACTTTTCTCAAGTTCACCTATCCTATATTCAAGTATGCGCCTAGAATCCTCAAAATCAAAATGCTCCCTTTTCATAGCCTCCATCACCCCTCGAAGACTATCTTTCTCTCCCACGATGTACTCAGGCTTCTCTCTCAAAATTTTCTCACATTCCCTAAGATCTTCAATTAAAACATCATTATTTTTTAAGGAACGCTCTTTCAATTGAGCTTTTAAATCTAAATTTTCTCTCTTTGTTTTCAAAGCTTGAGAAAAAAGTTCATTGAAAGTCGTTTGCAAGTTACGCTCATCTTCACTTCAATCCTCACTCCCATCACCCTCACTTTCATGGGATACACTATCAGTGGCTGTGGAAGAAGTATCATCGTCATTATCATGAGTGGAACACAATTGGGAAGGACATGCTTTCTTGCATAAAAAATTTCTTCTCTCATGTCACTCTTATTAAGGGTGGCAACATAAGCGATTAATTTATTAAAACTCTCGTTAACTTTAGTGGGGCACTCATCTAGGCTATGGCCAATCCCCTCACAACAAAGATATCCTTCAGGTTCTTTCCTTTTAATGAGAGTTTTAAAAGCATATTTCAACCGAGATTTCGAAATAGTTCCATCAGACACGTGACATCTAAAATAATCAAATCCTCCAAAAGGAAGATTTAAAAAATCAGGATCAAAACACAATAACTTAGTGCAATGGGCTCGGATACCAATTTGACGACGTGAGTAGTCAAATTGTATCAAAAACATACGTGAAAAAATCTAGATCACGAGGTAAATTAGCGTAACCCACTCTGACACCAATTTGAGAGCGCTACAGCGGAATAATACGATTACTCAGATAAATCCAATTTTAATTAACCCAAATTTTAGTTAAACCCTAACACATGCATCAAGGTGATTATATAACATAAAATCAATAAGCATGCAAAGGAAACTAATATCAGGAAAAATCCCCTAAGGGCAAAACCTTTCATTATAATTGTAAATCACAACTTACACGGTTATAACGAAATATATTTTTGACACACGAATACTCGCAGGTGTCGGTCGGTGTCGTCGACAATAGATCTATGCGCAGTGAACCTACAAGAACCGAGGTCCTATCTTCAGTCCAGGAATACTGTAGCACTCTCTAATGACATTCAGTCAATCAACCCAGTACCTCCCTTAAGTGGTACCTATTTTCAGCAATAGGTTATTCTCCCTATAAGAGCAAACTTTAACAAGATGTATGTGCTTGGGTTTCAAATCAATTCGCCACAGGATATGGGATTTTTGTGAATTGAAAAACAAAGAAGAAGCCAAAAGTGTTATGTTGATTTCGTGGTGTTTACTGAATGAAAAATGAGAAAGACTTCTTATGAAAAACGGAGTTAAAGAGTCCCTTAAATAGAAAACTTAAGGCAGCAGGTCTCTCAAATGAGGTAGCATGTCATTTGAATCAAATTATGTGTCATTTGAACGACATCTAGAATTTCGCGTGACATACGATATCGTTTGAACGACATACGTTGTCGTTCGAACGAGGACAATAAAATCCAATATTTTTCCTTTTTCTTTTTCTCGTTAAATGCACCGCCTAAAAACTCTAAAAATTATATTTTTGATGAAAAACATTTAAAGCTCCGCTCCAACACTTATAAAATATTTTGTGAAACATATCCCAATATGCTAAGTGAATAATTATGGAATAAAAACATAATTTTACCAAATTCGACTTGCAAAAGCATCTTTGATTAAGAAATTTGATATTCAGATCCATCTTGATGTTGAATGATCTTGAATAATTATTCAACGGTTGTAGAGGTATACGACATACTCAATTGATAATGGATATTTATAAATTATATCCTTACAATCTTCAATGAAATGGACTTTCTTCAACTGGCCAACTTCCTCTTGGATAGCCATGTTCTTCTCAAGACTGAATACCCTGCGTTTCGGCTTAATCGACTGAGCATATTTGTTAACGTTGAGCTGACAACATATGAAATTAGGGTCAACTCCCGACGTATCATCAAGGCTCCATGCAAACATTTTCTTCCACTCTCTAAGGAATGCAATTTATTCGTATTTGAGGGAAGATGTTAGGTTTGAGACAATATGGGTGGTTCTTTATGGCCTTTGATCATCTAGCCCAATAGTTTTTGTAGCCTCCACAACCTGTCATTTGACTAAATCAGCTTCCTCACAGGGGTCTAGAGTGTCAATTTGGTATTTGATAGTGCTCTTCTGAACTTCTTGCTAGTCGCTATAAGTATAATAGCACTCTCTGGCCTCTTTTTGATTACCATTTACCACGTTGACCCCAAAGTGAATGGGTAATTTCATATAGTGATGAATTTTAGATGCCATTGCTTCGAACTTCTTTAACCCAACTCTTCCAAGGATCATATTATAAGTTAAGGGAATGTTTTTATCCCGTATAAAGAAACGAATCTTCTCTATTTTGCTTGCTGGCCAAGGGACGATCAATAATTCTAGCTTGAAAGTCCCCAAAGGATAACCTTTTCTCTAGAAAAGTCGATTAAAGGCCAATGGTAAGGTTCTAGTTTTCTATCTCACAATCCTAAGCTATGGAAACAGCTGTAGAACATGACATCAACTACGCTACCATTATCTACGAGAATTCTCGCTACCCTGGAGTGATGTACCCATCAAGTTAAAACTACATGATCGTCATGGGGTTATAAAACTCCCGTTAAATCATTATTGGAGAAACTGATGACTAACTTATCTTTGTTAACTTTTTGGGTTGACTATCTACTTTATCAGTTAGATTAAGTTGCCTAAGGGAAGAGAAAACTTTGGCCTCATTCAAATAAGCCTTTCTTTTGGCTACTCCATCTTCACCTCTAGAATCCCCTCTTATAATGAAATGACAACCAAAAGATATCGTACCTATGTCAAGTTCAGGATCCCTGGATTTCTTCTATAGATCAGGGTTATCTTCAAAATCATCATCTCGTCCCCTTTTCCTATCGTCTTTGTTCTTATAGAGAAATTATGACCTTATTCTCGTGTCCTGACCTTTAGTTCTATCAACAAACATGGTTAACTTTCCTTGGCGTATGAGAGATTCGATCTCATTCTTCAAGAAAATACAACTATTGGTGGTATGCCCATGGTCTTTATGAAAGTCATAATACTTGGACTTATCCCTCCGATTTGGAGGAGATTTTAGCTTCCCATGTCATTTGAAATCCCTACTGCCCCTAATTTTTATCCAGAATGTGATGCACATCTATAGTGACGGGAGTATATTCCTCATACTTTTTAGGTTTCTCGAATTTCTTATTTTTCTGCACCTACTTCTCATAAATCTTCTGGCCCTCAAATTTTTCCTCGGGATTTATCTTAGCAGCCATAGCCTCAACGACATTCATGATTTTCCCATATTTTTCCATCAATGTAGTCATGGTTTTTGGAGGTTCCTTTACTAATGCATAGTATAACTTTTCAGGAAGCAGTGTGCTCATTAAAGCTATGATGGCTATTTTTTCTTTGTAGTCAACAACTTTCGATCTCATTATTAAAATGAGTGATATATTCCTTAGTAGTTTCTCTTAGTTGCATGCGGACACTGAGTTAATGGTCTACTCTATTGATTGGCTTGGCCCCAAAGAAGAAATTATTGATGAATAGTTCAATGAGCTGGTGAAAATTGTCAGACTATCCTTGGAGTAAATTATTGTACCAGATTTGCGCTGGACCAGTTATAGTACTTGAAAAAGCTTTGCATCTCATTTCGTTGGGAAAACATAGATATCAATGGTAGCTTGGCATTGTTCGACATGAAAGACGAGATCAATTTTACCATTATATTTGGGTATGGCCATGGAGGGTTTGAATTTAAAAGATGTAGGGTAATCCACAATAGCCTGGATGAAAGGAGATCTTTTCATAAATCTCAGTTGCAAAGGATTCTTAGTGTTGGTCATTTCCCCCAAATGATCTTCCAATCTCTGTTTAGATCCATTCCTAGAGTGTTGCTCTATCTTGGATTTGGCTAAGGCGACATTGGTGGTCTTTCTGTGCATCTGTGCTAAGCTTTTTTCTTGAGAAGTCTGCTCAGCTTAAATAAACCCTATAATACAAGCCCTGAATCTACCTGACCCTTCTCTATGCTCACAACATTAGACAGGCTTTATGTGATGACCTCTGGTTGTTGAGGGACTAAGACGATAAAAACAGGCGCCTTACTCAAGATTTCTAACATGCTCGACCATTCACAAGTGAAGGACCGACATTATAGTAATTAGTAGATCGAACTGAGGATGTTACCCCTGAGTGGTAGGATCTATCGTGAGGGGATCTGGAGTAACTAATTTTTTGATTTCTAAGGAAAGGAGGTGCATATCCTTTCAACATGGTGAAATGGTGGATTTATCTTGCAATGTTCGAGCCAATTGCCTAACTGAATCTTTTATGGCTTCCTTCCCTTTTGTAAACTTGAGTAAAATTCCTTGAAGATCCACCACACTAGGTGGAGCAGATGAATTTGGAGCATTTCTTACAGCCGCAAGTCCACTCTTAGGAACGTTCATCATCCCTTAAATAATTTTCTAAGGGAACAAGTGTATAGGATGGGTAGAGAATGATGACTAATAATCGTTCCCATAAACGACGTAAATCTATTAATGTGCAAAATTGGTAGATACTTTTTCTTAGTTAATAATTCCCAATTTTGTAATCACATATAAAATTTAAACAAAATTTAATAAGGAATAACAAGGATTTTTTAAAGTGGTTCAACTTTGGAAAATCCTACATCCATTGTTATAATATTACTATTTAAGGTGGTTACACAGAATTCAGGTAAGTCTTGCGTATGTGAGCTAGACTTTTCCCTTGAGCTAAGGGAAATGATGTATTTATAATGGCCCAAAAACCAAGGGGTGGAATTCCTTTATATATAGGCATTTACAGCAATACACAACGAATGAGACTATTGATCTTCTAAGGCACGTGTAGCATGTCTCTTCATAATTCCCATGTGAATGACTTCTTTCTTCCTGATGGTTCAACTTCTTAAGCTAGTTAACCGGTGCACCAACCAAGTTATTCTAGAGCCGAACAAGTATAAATAATGCACCGAGGTGTATATTCATGAGGACAGGTGTCACAATATAATAGGTTCACATGGCTTGGATAATTTGGCCCATAACACTGGTTTTAAAAGATGATGTCCAACTCTTCAAAGAAGGGTTAGTGGAGTTTTGGATATTTTTAGGCACTTTGAACCTATTTTGCCCCTATGAGATGTATTTTTCTCCTATCAGGATGTATTTTCCTATAACAAGATGTATTTTCTTTATCAAAAAATCACAACAATGCCATTACGGGATTTTTGTTTTAAGATATCATATTCTAAGCCTTTTAGAAGACTTTTGATATCAGTATTAGCTTAGGGATAGTTAATACTTTGTACTTAAAGAGTTTTAGAGAGAGAAAGAGGAAGAAACAAAGGCTTTGTACCAAATTTAAAGATAACTGGAGATTAAAGCTCTACTTTCATTCAAGATCTATGGCTTACTTTCTCTACTTCTATTTCTTATTTATTCTCAGTTGTCAATCTCTAGATCTATTTGGTTAGGATAGTGAATTCAATATGAATCATGTTTATTTTTTCATAGATTGATTATATAATGAATTGATTGGTGAAGTTGAGTTAATATCATAGGGATTTCTCTTCATCTATATCGTCAAGCAACATGTAGAGAGCGTGGATCTCCACAATTCTGATTTAATTGATTTTAGTTGTTCACAATAGATCTTAATTAGGTGTTGTTGGTTAATACCTTCACAATTTATATTTGATTTCACATAAGGATTCGCTAGTTTAATACATCTCTATAGTAAATCAATCATTTGTGTTAAGATTCATATTTGACTCATGATTTCTAACCTCCACTCTCATTTAAATTCTCAATTACTTTTTTTTTGTGTTTACTCTCTAGTTACTTTCATTTAATTCAACCAAATTAACATTCAATTTGATACTCACAGTACATGTTTGAAAAAATGCCTCTATAAGTGTAATTGATAAATAGTTTTACCAATCCCCATGAAATTCGACCCCATACTTATCAGGATTTTCTACTTGTTTTGTGGCTTGCACTCAGGCCATTGCTTCACAATAAGTGCACCATAAATTAATCGAGCTCCAACAATGACATTACAGGATTTTTTTTGTAACCGATCTTCAAGATGTATTTTGCTATAACATGATGTATTTTCCTTCATAAAAAAATTACAATCATGCCATTACATGATTTTAGTTTTAAGATAGTATATTTTAAGCCTTTGGGAGGAGTAATGACATCAGTCATAGTTTAGGGACAGTTAATACTATGTACTTAGAGAGTTCTAAAGAG
Source organism: Sambucus nigra (assembly GCA_949130495.1). Lineage (NCBI taxonomy): Eukaryota > Viridiplantae > Streptophyta > Magnoliopsida > Dipsacales > Adoxaceae > Sambucus > Sambucus nigra. The sequence continues at coordinate 239,546,736 of OX422222.1, forward strand.
TGAAAGAGTAAGAAACAAAGGATTTGTACCAAATTTGAATATAATTAGAGATTGAGGCTCTACATTCTTTCAAGATATATGGCATTCTTTCTCTACCTCGACTCTATTTCTATTTATTTTGTATTTTCAACTATGAATTTCTAGATCTATTTGGTTAGGGTAATTAATTAAATATGAATTATGTTTAATTTATAATATATTGATTGTAGAATGTATTGATTAATGAAGTTGAGTTAATGGGGATTTCTCTTCATCCATATTATCAAGCAACATGGATAGTGGATGGATATCCACAATTCTAGTTTAATTGATTTTAATTGTTGGATTTTAATTAGGTGTTCTAGGTTAAAACCTTCACACTTATTTGATTTCCCATTAGGATTCACCGATTTAATGCATCTTTATAGTCAATTGATCATTTGTGCTAAGATTTACATTGGAATCATAATCTATAACCTCCACTCTTATTTGAATTCTGAATTACTTATTTTTTGTGCTTACTTTCTAGTTATTTTCATTTAATTCAACCAAATTTACATTCAATTTGATACTCACACTAAACGTTTGATAAAATGCCTCGATAAATGTAATTAGTCAATAGTTTTACCAATCTCTTTGGAATTTAACCCCATACTTACCAGAATTTACTACTTATTTTGTAGCTTACACTTGGGCAATTGACAAATACTTTTTAACCACAATCAAGTTTTTGACGCTGTTACTGGGGATTGGTAATTTACATATTTGATCAATTTATAATTTTAGAGTCTAATTTTCTAAAAAAAATAGAAAAAAAGTTTAAAAACAAAAAAAAAGTATATATATATAATTATCTAATTTGTTTCACTTGTTTTTGGTTGTAGGTACTTGTTAATGTGAAGCTCGTGGAAATTTCTTGTGTATGAACCCTTGGGTTGGCAGGGATTATATACACCGGTTAGTGAGATTTCCTAGTCCTGATTCCGAGTCTGATTCCATTGTTGGTTCTGAATTCACTTCATTCACTAACACCTATTCATATACTACAAGTACCATAGCCGACTAAATGTGCACCGAAGAAGTGGTAAGGTTAAAGTTGTTCCCATTTTCACTATAGGATAGATCCAAAACTTGGCTCAAATCCTTGCGTCCATGTTCTATAGGCACTTGGAATGAAATGAAAACTTAATTTTTGAAAAAAATATTTCCCTCACATAAAACCAATGCACTTTGAAGACAAATCACAAACTTTGATCCAAAAAGAGAATGAGAAATTCAATAAGTGTTAGGAACGGTTTGAGGATCTTTGCAATGCTTGCCCTCTCCTTGGGTATGAGCAATTTGAAATATTGAATTTCTTTATTAAGGTATTGTCTCCCCAAATTAAGTAATTAGTTGAAATAATGTATAATGGGAAGGTCATGAACGAGGACCCCGAGAAAGTCGAGAGATAATTTGATTGGTTGGTGAAGAAATCACAACCGTGGGAGGTCACAAATCCCAATGTTAGAGAATCACCATCTAAGCCCAACACTAACACCTCAGGGAGTGGTTTATACTATCTTATGGAAGAGGATGCACTTAATGCAAAAATTGCACAACTCATTTAGAAAGTAGACGCGACGGAGCTTAAAAATATTAATGAGGTTACATCATGGTATCACTGGGAGGAGGTGTATGCTATTTGTGACACACTCGGGCATCCCAAATAAAAGTGCCCCACCACTCTGACATTTAAAGAGGTTTTGCACGAGCAAGTAAATGCAATGAACAACTTCAAGAAGCCATTTTACTCACCGTACAATGAGAGCTATAATCCGGAGCGGGGGAGCTACCCAAACTTTGGGTATAAGATTAATCATGGGCACACACAACCCAGTCATTCGAACCACCACATCTAACCAATCCATTCCAATCACATGAACCATTTTTCCAACCACCTCCCCCACCATATCACCAAAATCTAGGTTCTTCATCCCCTACTTCTCATGTGCCACAATATACGAAGAGCCTTGAGGACATATTGAAAGAGTTCATTCTAAGTCAACATTCCATCAACACTTAAAACCAAGAGAGTTGGACTAGAAATGAGTAATAATTGAGGGAAATTAAAGCCACTCTATCTCAATTGAACACATCCATGAGTGCGCTAGAGAAAGAAAAAAATTCATCTCAGCCTCAACCCAACCTCAAAGGTCAAATGTTGATAGGTTCCACATATCCAAATGATACCCAATTGGAACATGCTAAATCTATAACTGCCTTGAGAAGTGGAAAAATTGTTAAAAAAAACATCCTCCAGCTATAAAATATCCCGAGGATCAATCTAATGATCAAGGTAGTGACAGATTGAATGTGGCAAAAAATAAGCCGACTGAGGTTGATAAATGTCCCATTTTGGCACCTTTCCCACAAATACTCAAGCCACTACAGAAAGAAAGTTGAATTGGGGATATTTTGCAACTTTTCAAAAAAGTTAAAGACAATATTACTTTACTTGAAACAATTAAGAAAGTTCTGAATTATGCTAAATTTTTAAAAGATTTGTGCACGATCAAAGCTTCATGTTCGTGAAGATGCATTTTAACCGGGTAAGTGGGTTCAATCAAACAAAACGAAATCGCTCCCAAATACAAGGAATCTGGTTATCTTACACTTTCTTGTTACATTAAGAATTTCCACATCAATAGAGATTTTCTCGATTTAGGAGCTAGCATCAATTTTCTCCCATTTTTGGTCAATGAAAGACTTAGGTCAGGTGAGCCCACTCGCATCATTTTTTAACTAGCGTACCGATCGATAAAAATCCATCTTGGCATTGTTGAGGATGTCTTGGTGCAAGCAGACAAATTTTATTTTCCAGTTGACTTTGTCATGTCGGATACCAAACTAGTAACAAATGTTGAGTCATAAATTTCGGTCATTTTAGGTCGTTCATTTTTAGCTACCTCGGATTCCACTAATAGTTGCCGGAATGGGGTGATGAAAATGTCGTTTTGTAATATGAAGCTTAAATTGATCATATTTACATTGCTAAGAAATCACTTTGCGAGGATGAGGATGATAATAATATCAATGATGGGGTGTGTGTTAATGTGTATCATGTAGAAAATGTGGACGACTTAGTTGAGAAGTTACACCCATGTGTTGACTCAACGCACCAATATGTTGAACCTCCCATTTTTCACGAGGAAATTGTGTCTCCCTTAGTTGATATCCCTTTCACTCTTACCTTTTATAAAATACCTCATCTTGGTTTGGAGTTGAATGCATTGCCAATTCTCATTGACCATTTTTCTCGACGAGAGAAGGGTAAGGGATAGTGCTTACATGAGATCTTGCCCCAATGTAGACCACCACCAATGTCCATTGTACCCCCATTGACCACTAAGGAGCTCATTTATTTTTCATCTTACACAGAGTTTAAAAAAGAATGTCTATTTTCGAAAATGAATCCATTAATTGAGGAAGTTATGAGGATATGGTGCGTTGATGAGTTACAACATTATAACTCAATACTTACACCCTCCCAAACACAAGTCACTTACAATTATTGAGAAGAATTGCATTTGTGTTCATAACTTTGCATGGAGCGAGTTGATACCTTTTTGGGTTATTTAAATCAAGTTGGGGTTCATTTCTTCCAAGACAAGGATTTCGTGTTATATATTATCTCATGTTTTGTAAATTCTATCTTGTTACATTGTCGGATTTAGAGCTGGACATACATGTTATAGATTGTTGTCCACTTGTCTTAATTTTAGTAAACTTGCCACCGGATCAACAATTTGGCCCACCATATCATAATAGCGAACTTTTGTTGGTCAATTATTTTTTTGTGACGTTCGTATTTTGGAAAGACCCTCAAATTTTTCATCTTTTGGTCTATGACGTTGTGGATATTTCAAATTTGGGGTGGACCCTTGTCTCCACCCGGAGGAATGAGTGATTATATTTTCTTCACTTATGTATATTAGTGAGCGCATCCTTCCATATTTGTTGCATACATGAGTGTGAGGGCATTAGAGTTAATTTGGCATGTTAGGAGCATTGTGGTAAATTTTACTCATTTTGATCATTTTGGGAAGTGATGGTTGTTTTTGGTCATTATAAATGTTATGAGTGTTGCGATGACATTTTTCAACTAGGTGGGGTCATGTTAGTAAATTTATACATTTTTGTTGTTGGGGTGTTCATAACCAAGTTTGATTTTTGTCTTTTGGGGTTCATTTTCAATTTTTGGTGGTGAAATTTCAATTTATTTTAGTTGCTAAATTTTTTTAGGGTGATCAAATTCAATTTTTAAAACTTCTCAATTTTTTTTTGTATTTAGGGCTTCATTTTTTTTAATAAGAACATCTTTGGTGTGTGGGAAAGATTTTAGTTGGTGGTGTTTGGGCATGTTTTCATGGATTTTTATTATTGGGACAAACTTTCCAGTGAATTGATGTTTGGGCATGAATACAACTATTGATGTTTGGGCCAGTTTTAAGTGATCATTAGATACCATTTGTTGATTGTTGAATTCGATTTGTGTTATTCTTGACAAAATTTTGGGATTCCTTCAAGTAAATTGAACACATGCATCCATTTTTCAACATTTCATACCAAGTGTTTAAAAAATTTGCTCACACAATTTTTAATGCAACTTCACCCAATTTATTAGTGTCTATCACACCTTTCACCAACATTGATCAAACTATTTTTTTCTTGTACACATGATTCTTGTGATCCATTGTTAATGTTAAATTGTGTTGTTGAACACCATTTTGGGCCTCTTTTAATTCAAATGAACAACCATTGCTCTTTTCCACCTGTGCACCCAGTGTGTTCGATGAAATGCCTGAGTTACAATTTTGTGTGATTGTGAGGTTTTTCACTCTCTCATACCACCACCCATTCTCATCACATTTGCTCACTAATTTGCAAAATTGACTTGTATTATTAGAATGGTTCCATGATACTTATTGTTATAACATGAATGGAATTGAAGCAATTTTCATTTTTGGTATGGTGAAAAAGTTTGTTTATGTTGCGCGTTTGTCTAACTTGACATACACACACCATCATATCCATATTTGCACATATGAATGTGATGCCTGATTTTGACACAAATGTGCTTTATTGTCCACACTAATTTTTGTCACCGTGTAATATTTATTCTTTTATATAGTTGATTTTTGTTTTTCTTTCATTTTAGTATTTTCTTCATGGAGGGTGCTTCATTGTGCATTGTCTATGTTCTTATTTTTTGCCTAAAGCGAGGTGATATCACTTCCCACTTGTATCTCTACTTTATGCTTGCATGCCTATTCTCATGTCATTTTTCTGATATTGAGGACAATGTCGAATTTTGTTGGGGAGAGTGGATAGCCATCGCTCTCCTTTCATGTTGGAAGCACATTTCTCTAACAACAACAACAACAACAACAACAACAACAACAACAACAATAATAATAATAATAATAATAATAATAATAATAATAAAATTGATAAAATTCAAAAGAAATAGAAAATCTTTAAAATCCAAAAATATTTAAAATCCAAAAATGATAATAGTTTTATTTCTCTTATTCCTTCTCTATTCTTTTGTTAATATTTTTACTCCAATGATATATTGTTTTTCTCGATTTCCCATTGCATGCTCGTGATACATGTCCATAAAAATTTAAATTTTCTAGTATGATATGTCTCGTAGTATCCTAGTTCACTTAGTATCTTAATCATGGTTTTTTATATTTTTTAAACATTGGCAAATTATGATCACATTACACGACCTAGTTGTTGAATCGAGGTTACTTAGCTAAATTGACTTGGAATCTTGAAAATGAAAAGTGGAAGATTAGACCCTAGAGAGTTTAGAGTCATTCTCATTGTGAGGGTTTAATTACATCTAATCTTATCATGAATTGAAAAGCATACCTCATTGCATAATGTCATTTTCATTATTTTGGCCGATAGATAGATAAGTTTATCACCGAAGTATTAACTCAAGGAAAAGCCTCAATGAGTTAATACTGATGAGTTATACGAAACATAGAAGATGATCACAGGTCATCATTTACTTGACCCTTAGTCTTAGTTTAACCCTATCTATACATCTACCCATCGCTAACCCCTCTGAGCCTTTAATTAGACTTTTTTTACATCCCAATACTACCACTGTCTCCATATTAGGAGAATAACCTATGTGTAGTATCCATACCCTTATGTTTTGGAATGTGGAGGAACATTTTGTATTAAGTATATATATTTGTAAAGGAGAATTTCTAAAGCGAAAAAAAGGGAAAAAAGAAAAAGATGGAAAATGAAAATAATTTGAATGGATTTTTTTTGTAAAAATACGAAAACAAAAAGGAAAATGATTAAGAAAAGGATTCAAGAAAAAAAGAGTGCAAGTTTGAATTCAAGTCTTGAATTCACTATGCCTTTTGTGTAATCTTCATTGTAGTTCTCAACAAATTCCCCAAACACCTATGAATAGCCTTTTCCCTTTATTTCTTAGCCTTTAACCAAGCCCCATTACAACCCAAATAAAAGTCCTATGTGATCCTAGGTAGAAGATGATTTTAAGGTAGAAACAATTGAGAGGATACTTTGAGTGCATTTCAACTTAGCTAGTGAAAGGAATCCTTCCATGAGATTATTAATTGTTTAATATAAAGATTTTTTTTCTTGTTTATATGGGAGATCTAGTTTTTGAGTTCATATACTCTATTTTATCTCATATATAACGAGTTACACCATATTCGAACGTTTCATTTGTGATTGTATTCCCGACGAGGATTGAGTCAACATGTAACTTTGATAGAAATCTAGGTTGCTTTGCTTTGGGACCTTATTTTCACTCATTGGCTATAGTTCGTTCATGTCCCCGGATATCCACCATATAAAATGACTTCATCATTAATATAATTTGTGAACTATTATGCTAAAATAAAGTTGGTTGCTAGCTAGTTAAATTTATTTTGGAAATTTTGTTGAGCGCTCAAATAATGAGAATTCGGGGTAAAATATTGAAGGGTTTTGAATTTTGTGGGTGTATTCACCGCAAACACTCACGAGACTTCACTCGTCCATTAGGGTAACCTAGGGGTTTAAAAGGCTTATTGCATACACTAAATGGAATCGAGAGGCCAGCGAAAGTGGCACTTTTATTTTTAAATGTACTATTTCTTGTAGTTAGGAATTAAGTCCTCCTGCTCCTTGTTTTATGATCACTCCATGGGATAGCATAAGCTAGTTGGGGGTGTGATTAGAGCCTAATATTTCATGTATATAGTGATATATATGACAATACATCTACCCCGATGCCTTAATTCTAATCCTTTGATCTGTTTTTATGTGCATTTATTTTATTTGAATGCTTTATGCTATTTGCCTTAAAATTCATAATTTTGTAAGGTCATGGAATTATTCTACATGTGAAATGAAGCTCATTTCCCATAAAAAGGCATGTCCCGACTTTAAAAGATGATGTCCAACTCTTCAAAGAATGATTAGTGGAGTTTTGGATATTTTTAGGCATTTTGGACAACATAGAGAAGGATCCATTTTGCCCCTTTCAGGATGTATTTTACCTTTTCATGATGCATTTTGCTATAGCAGGATGTATTTTCCTATATCAAAAAATTACAAAAATACCATTACGGGATTTTAGTTTTAAGATAGCATATTTTAAGACTTCGGGAGGACTTTTGACATTAGTTCTAGCTTAGGTATAGTTAATACTTATTACCTAAAGAGTTATAGAGAGAGAAAGATGAAGAAACAAATGGCTTATACCAAATTTGAAGATTATTGGAGAATGAAGATCTACTTTCATTCAAGATCTATGGCCTGCTTTTTCTACTTCATCTCCATTTCTATTTCTTTTGTATTCTCAACTATGAGTTGCTATATTTATTTGGTTAAGGTAGAGAATTAAATATTATTCATGTTTAATTTGTCATAGATTAATTGTATAATGTATTGATGGGTGAATGTGGGGATTCCTCTTTATCCATATTGTTAGGCAACATGGATAGTTGGTGGATATCCACAATTCTAATTCAATTGATTTTAATTTTTCATAATAGATCTTAATAAGGTGTTGTTGGTTAAGACCTTCACACTTGATAGTTGACTTCACATAGGATTCACCAGTTTAATACATCTCTATAGCCAATCACTCATTTGTGTTATGATTGTATGGGACTCATAATCTCTAACCTCCACTCTCATTTGTATTCTCAATTAATTGTTTTATTTTGTTTAGTTTCTTATTACTTTCATTTTATTCAACCAAATTCACATTCAATTTGATACTCACATTACATGTTTGATAAAATGCCTCTATGAGTGTAATTGAGCAAAATCTTTACCAATATATGTGGAAATCGACCCCGTACTTATGTGACACCCCGTCTAATAAAATACCGGGGGATCAATCTTGTACCAAGTTAAAACAAGAGTCTCATATGGTTCATTCTTAGCATCACTGTCGAAAACAATTTAATTACTAATAACCTATTAGGTTGGCGTCAAAATTTTATTTAACTAATCGTTTTAACCAAACCATTCAAATAAAATAGTCACACAGTTGATATATACAAAACTGAAATGAAATAAAATAACTGAACACTCGGTTTAACATAATACAACCAAATCAAATGCCGCACTAAAAGGCGATAAAAGAATAAACAAATACAATTGGTCTTTTGGTCCGAATGTTACTACAATCCTTCCTATCTAGATAAAAAAAATATAAGTGTCTAAAGATAAACCTGCATGCATCCACAGCTGCTGCAGCAGCATCTGACTCAAAAGAATCATTATCCAGGCGTCCCTGTGTCTCTGTACACCTATATATATAATATAGAAAGAGAGGGGAAAAATAGACAAACAGGTCAAAGCCCGAGTTGTGAAAATATTTTGTAAGTGCATAAATGCTATATTTTAAAAATATGATTTATCCCATATTTAAATTGGTATCGCACTCCTATGAGATACCCCTCACCCCTCTTTTAAAAGTGCACTCCTATCACATACCTATTAAACAACCTAGTTAAGCTACCCTGCCTAACTAATCCGTTTCACCCAATCTCTGAAAATCCCTATAAACTCGAGTACCAAGGGATAAACTTATCCCCATTCACAACATTGCGCTGGGTTCGTGTGTGGGGTGTCTCGTGAAGCAAAATCAAATAAGGAACCCCCCCGATACACTACTATCTGGCAATGTTGATTGCCGAGATCCATTAGGCCCTCAGCACATAACATATATAAAACTCTTATATATAAATATATACATATGATTCTCACTTTTACATACAAATCACAATTTAAGTCCGGATAAAATCTCCCGGAATGAGAATAAATTCTTATTCATTTTACTATTTACGTTAGTTAAAGATATATGATATATTATCCGCATATAAAGGCAATATACTATACACAACAAGTATAATAACCATCCCACCGAGCTATAACTTGAGGATGCAGTCTCATAATACCTATCCGAATTCGGGTTTACTCACTCAACCACGGTACCAATCCAGACTCACTCATGGTCATGGTAAAAATACACAACGGTGGAGGCGGTCATATTCCCCCTGCAAGTGGTATACACACATAGCACTCGTACTCGGGACGAGATGGCCTGAGGATATACTTTACCTGCTCCTCAAGATAGAGGATTTACCCACATCGCGCAGCCTCCCCGGATCGCACTAGATAAAATATGTAATCTGCCTGTTCCAACCCTACGCCAAAGGAAAGCCCGTGGAACCAACCTCTAAGATACAAATATACCAATCACACACAGATATATATATGTATTTCCGTATCATAATATATATACTGTAATCCCATCATAAATATAATCAATATCACTTCTCAATACATATGGATATAATTTTCAAACTCTCATAGCGATAGCCAATAACCCCGAATGTTCCCATTCGTAATAGTATCTAAGTATTTACCCACTTAAAATACTAGACCTATAAGCACTCTCTTACTTAGTATATAACTCGCACTTTAATCACTTTATAAGGATTTATTTATAAAATCCCGAATATACCAATTCGTAATAATTTCATCCTACTAACATCCTAGGATTTACTCAAATACAATCGGCCCATATATTTTCTAACTAGATAAATATATCTATACTCACTTGCCGAAGACTTCCCGCGAACGTTACTCATCTTAAATCTCCATTAAATCCATACCCCGGATTATACACTAAAATTAACCTGAGGTTCCCTCTTTCGATCCAAGATTTACTCACCCTCAATACCATTGTATAGGAGTCCTAATATTAAATCTAGAATCCCCTAAAATGAATCTCCAAATTTATAATTTCACTAGCCTTAACCTTAAGGAAGAAAACCTCAAAGTGATGCCAGGATCGAATCGATTCGGCTTGTCCTAATCTATTCGCTTGCCCCGACTCGATTCGGTCTGTCCGAATCGATTCGAATATGTTCAACTTTCTTACTGTTTCATACCGAATCGATTCGTCTTGTCCGAATCGATTCGGCTGGATCGAATCCGAAATCTGCTAAGGGTTACATCTTCCCCAAAAATCCAAAAATCCACCCAACCTCCATTTTTTGTTGTTTCTAATGTCAACCAACAACTCTATAAGCATCTAATCTATGTTCTTCAATTAACACATCAATAAATTTTCTCCCAATGTCAGGTTGGATTTTTTACTAACGATTTAAATCTCGGACAACCTTTCGTAGAAAAATCATTATAAATCCAAAAACAATCAGAAAAATACGCAGTCGGCGCCCACACGACCGTATCGAAAAGATAGACAAATTTCATTTTTTAACTAAGAGCCGAATCGATTCTCCCTGGCCGAATAGATTCAGAAAGGACGCTGTGTCACTATTAACCTTCTTCTCCAAAATCCCAAGCCTCCATTAATATACCTCCAAGCTTTTTATCTTCTTTCCCATCATCATCCAACCTCAAACAACCATATATACACACATAAAAAGGATTCTAATCATCCTAGAACCCATAACCAACAGCTAATTTCAATTAATTCCTAAGTTACTCAAATTGGATATTATCCGGGGTTTATTCGTTAAACTTCCGATAAACCTATTTTGATTCACGAAAACTCATCCTGAAAATCTTTGTGGTTTATTACTACCAACTATAATATGAGATTTATTCTTTGAAAGAAATAAGCAAGTAAACACTTGCCTCATGGATAAAATCCGATGACCTCGAGTCGAATCCCGCGGAGTTTGGTCGGAAATCTCCTTTTTCTTCTCCCTCCTTTACTTTCTCTCTTATCTTTCTTTCTCCCACTCTCTTATGTCTTATATAGAGATAAATAAGGGTTTATCCCTTATAAACCAAAAAATGACTCGTTTACTCAATTGCGAGTCCCTACTACTCCAAAAATCACCGAAACATAATCACTACCCCCCGAATACTCTATTCTAACTATCTCAGCCATTCCGAAACCAACCGCGCACTCGAAATCTCCATGTGAGTCACTTAATTAAAATTCACTAATTAAATTACACTCATAAATTTCAAAATTACTATTCATAATAGTTCCTCAAATTTCCAAATTACACTCACTTATGTAATTTAAATATCTATAAAAGTATATGGTATTATAACTTATTCGGATTTACTAGTTGTATTGTGGCTTGAACTTTGGCCATTGACAATCAATTTTTAACCACAAGCAGAGACACTTCGCAATAAGGGCACTAGAAATTAACCGAGCCGGAAGCCCACCTAGTTCTTTAGGAATTGTATTACAGATACACAAATGTAGCCATCAACCCATTACAACTTTGGAAAAACTCCAACATTTTTTCTTCCCCACATAGTGCAGTAATAAAGATCCAAATAAATAAATTTAAAAAAAAAAACTTAACACTCAGAATATCATGAAGGGGAGACCTTCGTGTGCTGTTGTTGAAGCACACCTTCATTGATGAACTTACGCTAAAAAGATTAAGAGAGAAGTAATATACACATATTATTCCCAACAAATGAAGTGAAGAGTTCAATATATATTCACACTTGAGAATACCATAAGTCGGTGAACTATTTGTGAGCGGCGAAAGTTAATCCCATGGTGGTTTTTTGTGTATGTTTTAAAAACTCCCTCGAAAAAAATAATTATTCCTCTCAACACAAATTCTATTTTTTAACCTTTACTCAAAACTCATTTACTTCTCTAATCATAACTCAGCCTCAAAAACTACCTACAAAAAAAAATCTAAAAAGATATAGATTCCATATATCTAAAATGGGTTCTCATACATAATGGGTCTTAAAATACACACGACCACACGCACTCCCTCAAAGCCCACTTTCATTAATAAATGGATATTCATACACATGCACATTTAATAAAATTCGATTCAAATAATATATCTCTCCATAACTCAATATCTTAGCGAACACCCATAACCTGTAACCCATAACATTAGCTAATATACATGAAAAATGTAATAATTGTAATAACTAAGACCCCGTTTGGTTGTCCCAAATTTTTAAATTAGATCATTAATAAATTGATCCATTTACAAATTGACCCATTAATTGTGTTTGATTTCATTAATGAAAGGATTCATTAATTGTCCCATTTTAGCTCATGTGCAAAATCTGAAATTTGATCATTTCACAAAAAACGTGAAATGAATCCATTTGAAATAGGAGTAACATAAAGTGCATGTCCCCTCTCCCTCCCCCTCTCTCTCTCTCTTGATTTGTTTTTATTTTTTTTTCATAGAACCTTAACATCAATTTCAAATTACCAAACATCGTGTAAAATTGGATTTAACTCATTTCAAATTCACTCATTTACAATTCACTAATTCACAATGAACCAATTTACATAATCAAAAAATTTGCACAACCAAACTGGGCCTAAGAGATTACCTTGTGAAGTTGCGATTTAAAAAAAAAACTTTGTGAGAAAGATAAACCAGCGGTGGTAGTGCTTCACGATAATTAACAGTGACCGTTGTGTTTCACTTTTTTTAATGGCGAGGTTGGATGGTCAGAGTTTAACATAGTGGGTTATCACCTCACCGGTTATCAGATAGAGAGAGAGAGAGAGAGAGAGAGAGGTGGGAGTGTATACTTTCTTAGGTTGGGTAATTGATGTGAGAGTCTTGACGATCGTAGAGAGTTGTTGAGTGTAGCCGATTTAGACAAAACTATGAATATTGTACTATTCTTTGAGGAGACCTCCCTAGTAATCTAAACATCTCGTCTCCCAATTAATCTTAGACGTCAATTGGGAGGTACATAATTTCCCTCCTCCTCAATTACACACACACACACAAATATATATATATATATATATATATATATATATATATATATATATATATATATATATATATATATATATATATATATATATACAGTCCTGCTCTTGTGCGGACTAGTCCGCATTTTAAGAATGCGGACCGGACATGTGTCACCTGGCGGTGAGCCCAGAAAAGAGAGAGAGTGTGCCTATAATTTAGGCGATAATTTCTAGGGGCACCGTTAGGTGACACATGTCCGGTCCGCATTCTTAAAATGCGGACTAGTCCGCACAGGAGCATATATATATATATATATATATATATATATATATATATATATATATATATATATATATATATATATATATATATATATATATATATATATGAGATAGGGAATTTATTGAATTCTCTACTCATTTCAATTCAATGGTGACAATACACATTTTTACAAAATGGAGGGTTGAGATCAACTCCCTCCATTAATATTTCAAATTTCAAATTTTACTTTTTCTCTTTGTTTCCCTTTATATTATTTTTGCCTTTTGTTTCCCCACTTATCATTACCTAAGCGAACTTTATCTACACTTTGTATCCTAAGACCTAAAATCCCTATCACCCTAACTCAACCCCATACTTATAGTCAAACTCCATACTTAAAATCTTTCGTAATTCATGTCACTCAAACCCATTTGTATCATCATCTGCACACCATTACGGAGTTACAACCGTGTCCTTAGGTTTATAAAAGTTTTTGAATTGTCTACATATGTCAATGATGATGATTGATGCCACATCCTTACACATTTTTACAAAATGGAGCATTAAGATCAACTTCCCCAGTAATATTTCAAATTTTACTATTGATTTTTGTTTACCCCATATTGTTTTTTATTTTTGTTTCCCCAATCATCACTACCCAAATCCATTATGTCTACATTATAAATCGTCAGACCTGACATCCCTCTCACTCTAATCTAACCCAGTACTTTGAATCAAACTCTATACCTAAACTCTTCAATAATTCATCTAACTCAAACCACATTTGTATCATCCTCTGTACACCAATATCGAGCTACAATCGTGTCCCGAAGTTTATATATGTGCTACCTCTATCAACCATTGTCGAGACAAATATTATTAGTTGTTTAAATCGATTTGTTTAATTTTTAACAAAGTGATGAACCTTAACAACTCTTTTTTTAATATATCTCAGTATAGTTGAGAACTACCGTTGTAAGCATCTCGACATTTGACGTTGAAAAGTTATTTTTCTTCGTCACAGGTGATCTTTATATTTCTCCCCCACTCTCCGTCAAAATCGGGGTGGTTTCAAATTGTTTCTTCGCATAATAATCTTTTAATTTATTGATGTTTTGGTGTCATATTTGTATGCATTGATTTGGGGTTTGGATTTGTGGTGCTTTTTTGTGATTTCTGGATTATGTTTTGTCTCCATTAATTGTATTTGAATTTATAATATGTATGTAAAGTTGATTGTACAATAGGTTATAAGCTATATGGGTGATGACATTCCCATCCTAGGTAAGCATTTGATTAAGTTTGTATGCTAAGTTGTTGAAAAATTGCCCAAGTTAAGATTTTATTGTAAAATTTCACATCTTTTTGTATGGGTTTGTTTTAGAATTCCTTTCCTTCTTCTCTTTTTTAATCTGAACAGATAATTTTGTCCAAGAGGTTATGTGGATCATTTTTTACGCTTTTCCAATACGGTGCGCATCATATTGTTTAACATTGTAATTTCTATTATTTCAAGGTCTGTGTAAAAGATGTGGTGAAAAAATGAAAAAATTATCTCCTACTCTACCTATCTTCCACTATTTCCTCTTTAATAATAAAATTATTGTTTGAGAAGAGCAGAAGCTTAAATTGCTCTACGGTGATAAAGAGGAGCTTGGCATATTTAACTACCTCAATTACATATATTATGGGTACACAATGTGGTTTTTATGAAATTTGTATTTCATTTTTATTACATTTATATTTAAGTACTATATTTTTTCTCGGATATGATGTGAAAGGATAAATGTTATTACCTAGATACCATATAAGATCCATTACATTTAATATATCCAATAAAAACATCATATACATTTTTTTTTTGTGTATTTATAAAGAAACGCCATTATTACCCTAAAAATAACATTTAAAAATTATTTAAGGTAGGTAATCATTACTCTAAAAGAATGTACTGATTTTCATGTTCACTTACTAAGCATTGTATACATCTGTAAATTGTGTTTTTTACATTGTTGATTATGATCAACATGAAAGAATTTAGTGGAATCAGTTTGTCACACTTCATCTTTAGCTCACGTGGGAAAAAGGTACTAACTCTCTTAAACCCATTATTTCTCTTTTCAAATCACTTATCTCTTGTTTAAGGTTCTATTTTTTTGACTTAAAATTATACATGACTTTGTTAAACTATGACACCCCGCCTAATAAAATACCGGGTGATCAGTCCTATATCAAATTAAATAGGAATCTTAAATGGTTTCATTCTCAGCATCACTGTCGAAAACCATTTAATTACTAATAACCTATTAGGCGCAGCGTCAAATTTTAAACTTCCTAATCTTTTTAACTTAACCGCACAATTAAATCCATCGATACAATGATATAAACAACAATTGAGATGAATAAATAATAAGCAATAACTCTCGATAAAACATTTATACAACCAAATTGAAAAGGTGTAAAATAAAGATGCCAAAAATAAAATAAAAGACAATAGTTGGGCAACATGCTTAAATATTACAACAGTACCTCATATATTAATCACAAGGATATAAGCGTCTAAACAATTTTCCTATTAATATCCACAACTGCGGTAGCAACGTCTGACTAGAAAGAATAATCATCTAGGCGTCCCTCTGTCTGGACACCTAAAAAGTGTAACAAAGGAGAAGAAAAAGGAAAATAAATACGGGTCAGAGCCCGGGTTTTGAAAAACATTTTTAGCTAGTGATTAACATACTTTAATATTTAAAATATGACATTATCCTTATCTAAGCTGGTGTAGCACTCCCATGAGATACCCCTCACCTCTCATCTGACAGTGCACACCTAACGCATGTATTTTAAAACACCCTAGTTACGCTACCCATCTTAATTAGCACCTCGCAAAACTCTCAAGTCACCATACGCTATCTCGTACCCTGCATAATATAAAATATTCTAAGCTATCGCCCGAGCTTATACATTATAATCTCTCACTTATAATTTATCCTTACATTATGAATGACTTTCACTAGTTATTTACACTATTCACATTTTAGTGTTCTTCATCTCATATATAATATTCTCATCTTTATATACGTATATCACGTATTTTATTTTGTATTTTATACTCTCGGATGATCCAGAAATTATTACACAAATACATCTATCCATACTTATATATATATACATCTGTCCATACTTATATATATATATATATATATATATACATCTCATGTATATATACAATATACTATACACATGAAGTATATCCATACTTATATATCGCACACTATATAAGTATAATAACCATCCCTCAGAGCTATAACTTAATGGATGCAGTCTCTACAATGATATCATCCTCTAGGGAGAACACACATCGATGTGGGCAACAAGGACGGAATCTGACACCGACCCCAAATCCAAATCACAACGTATGGGAAGCGGTCATAGTTCCTCACCAAAAATGAGAATGAAACATACCCATCACGTCTCACCCCAGATAAATGTCTCACCATATAAAAGTGGGCACTATGACCTGGGGACTATATGCTCCTTGCTTCTCAAGCCAGGGGCCTCACCCATATCGTCAACTTCTCATGATAGCACTAGAGGGGTATGCTTCACATAAATATATTAATCACACACATATATATTTATAATCATATCATATATATATATATATATATATATATATAATAAGGAGTAGAATAGTTTTACTATTTCATAAGTTGATAAGCTAAGTAGAGGTGGGGATTAATCCAATAAGGCAAAAAATGAAGGGTTGAGATTGTTTTATTTCATTTTACTCTTTTGCCCCTTTATTTTTTGTTTTCCCCTCTTTTGTCTCCTTTTTCAATTAGTTTCCTCTCTTACTTTAATTCAAAACTAGGGCTAAATTAGTAACTGACCGAAAATTTCCCAGATATTCACCAAAAGAATCCCGTCGTTCTATCTCTCCACTTCTTTCTAGGGTACGATTTGGGGATTTCATTTCCAATCTTTATTTCTCTTTCCTTACAGCAGAGGACTACGAAGAAGGAAGGAATACGAAGCTAAAGTAAGGTACGATTTTTCATTTTCCATATTCCTTTACACGATTGATTTACATGATCAATTTGGTCAATTTGTTTTTATCATATTTTTTGGTATGCAAGGGATGGATTTTTTGGTATGCGTTCTTATTTACACGATTTTCTCATTTGGTCAATTTGTTTTTATCATATTTATAGTGTTTGTCATGTGTCTGGGGTTTATTTCAAGGAGTCGCATCTAAATTTGTTACATAAGAATCATTTATGTACAGAGTTTGGGTTTAGGGTTCTGAATGGGTTTTTGTACAACCATTTATGTACGAAGTTTACTTTTTCAGTATATTCTAAGTCTGGTATATTTTATTTTAGCTTGCAATTTTTGTGCTGAGTTCATAGTTTATCGAGGTTTATTTAGGCATTTAATCTTCGATTTTAGTTTCTGATTTTATTTTCAAATTACGTCTTATTTATTGAGGTTTGTTTTCTTTGGTTTGTTTATTGTACACATTTGAACTCTATTTAATACAACATTTGAACTCTGTTTTCACTGTGTCTATCTTTTGAAATCTCTTTTTGCAGATTAGAAGTTTCTATGGTGCAGATAGTGGTTGGGATTAAATCATGATCCGAGTGAGTATGTGAGATCTTTTGTTTAAATTTTTGTGTGGTTCCAAAATAGAATTTTGGAGTTATTTTTTTAAAATCGATTTCCATATCAAAGTGGAGATTCAAATCTATGTATATGTTATATCTTTTGTACTTTCCATGTCCGCCTCCAATTTATTTGAGCATATGACCCATTTGATCAGGTAATTTTTCTTGGCTCAACATCACTATACGTTATTTAGTTTTTTATGTAAACAAAAGTCATAGATTCAGTGTAATGCATTCAATTATCGTCAAACGAAGCTATTTGTTTATATGGGTTTATCACTAATTACCCTTTTGTGTAGTTCACTCTATAAAGTTGTTTTTGGTGTGTGTTATGTCCATTTGTTTGTTTAACTTTGTTAACTTTGTTTTTCATGTGCCTTTATAAGTATACACACTATATGATGCCTATTTGAAACACTATTTTCTTTATATCTACACATTATCTAATTGCTAAAATGCTCATAGAATAAAAAATTTCATTATTTATATTTTAACTTTCATGAAATCAAGTAGCTTGATTTTGTTTTATGGTTTGGAGAACCGGATTACTGGTATCATGTTTCAACTTTCATGAAATCAGGTAGCTTGATTTTGTTTTCTTCTAAATTCACTGCTCAGAATTTTAGAATCTATAAGTTTTCTTCAAACATCTTAATAAAAGGTTTTGGTCTTAATATGATGTACTTAATGCTAACTCAATATGTTGTAGTCTAAAATATATTGGTTGGAGATGCTTAAGGCCCGTAACTAATGACAAGTAATACTTCATCACTTTGCTTTTGTAAAGTATGTCAATGAAATAATATTTGGATTATCCTAAGTACTTCATTTCTGTATCCTATTTACTACATGTACTCTCGGTCGAAGCCCCAATTGTTGTTCTATAAGATTCGTATTGGTAATTTTATAACCTTCATTTTCATTTATGTTGAAACTTTATGTTAATTGGGTGTTTACATTTCAAAACATTTGCATATTGAAGCATATTATGGTTTTTCTTGTTCGTAATTCATAATCTCTACAACTCTCCTTTGCCCAAGCCCTAGATTGTTCTTTATAATAGGTATATCCAAAATAATTTTCATATTATCATTTTGTGAATTTTTATGCTATTTGAACAATTTAAATTCAAAACTGCTACATATTCACTCATAGTATGTTTTTTACCTTTCCTTACTTCATTATCTCTAAGTATTGTTTGAAGGATCAAACAGTCGTTATAAGATTTATAATTCGGGCATGATTACATGCATTATATGATTTACCTTATTTGATCTCTTTAGATGCATATGATCGCCTTACTTATGCTCTACCTCAACTACTTGGGCTTTTTTTTTTTTATGTAGAATCGTATAGTTTAACTTCATATAAAATGAATTCAAGTATGAGATTATTATTAAACTCATTATCCTGATGGATAGATTCCCATTTTCTGTTTGAAGTACCAATGGATTATTTCACTTATTTTTTGCTGTTATAATGGATACCTAATCTACTGGACTTCACATTTTATTATAAATGTGTGAGTTGACAACAATGCCCCTTTTTGTGACTTTCAAATTTAGACGTGAGTTATAAAAGAAAGTCATAAAAAATGGACAAGTGAGCTGCAAAAATACCTCAAAACTTTAGGCTTTCATTTTCTAATTTAATAATGCAGGTAGAGCATGAGCAATTGTGTTATTTATGACGTAACATTATTGTATGGACATTTTGCATGCGTTGTCGACCCATTGCATATATGTTGAAGTACTGTTGTATGATTGTAATACATGTTTCTTTATGAAGTTTAAGGGATACATAAAGGAGCCATTTTGTATGCTTTTACCTATAAGTGACTATTTATTTGAGAAATTTGACTCTCAACACAATTCCTGTCATAATAATAGAGTTATGTTCAAGTGTTTTTGAGCCTTTTCTCTTCTTTCATTAGTCTTCAACAATATAGAATGGCTTCCTTATATCTTTGATGATCGCCTTCAGGTTCAAGCTATGCTATTATTATTCAGGTTCAAAACACAACATGCATAATCCATTCACCTCCATCTCGAGTACATGCTCACTAATACACTTCCTACATGAGCATTATAATCAAATCCACTAATTTCCAATGTCACCCAAAGATATCATGCTAAAGTTGCAACTGAGGTTCAAAATTGCAGAGGTATCCATATATAATTGTGTTAGATGGATAATTTTTATTATAATTCTATTTTGGGCAAGATACTTTATGGAAAATCATTGTTTTGTCTTTATAATATTCATTATTCTAGTGTAAGAATCAATAGTGAAATTCAATGCATTCTTCTTTTCTTTTACTTTAAAAAGTATATTTTTTTGTTTAATTTTGGGGTGTGAGCTACACTTATTCAACATAGTATGTTTTGGACGTGTTCTTATTTTATATTTATGAAACTAAGATTCATTTGTGAATTTTTTTAATAGTTTCAGTTGAGAGTCGATAATTCGTCTTCTTCGTAGCTATGTTTTCTCTCATAATTTGGAAACAAGCCTATTTTCTTCGGAAGAATGCATGATTTTGAAATTATTTACACTTTTAATTTTGCACTCAAGTTGAAACAATACATGCATTTTGATAAATTATGATATGATTTGGATCCTATTTTGTAATCCAAGAGCAATCAAATTGGGACTTCGCTTTTATGGTATGAACACAGTATGGTGAGTCAAATGAACATTTGGATATCGTTAGGATTGATTTTTCTTTTGGTCCATTCCTATTTCCACCCCAAGTACTTTTATGGGAAATTCACATTATGTGTCTAAGTACTATTTTTTGTTGAATTTGTAAGCATCACATTTTAAGATGATGTTTGTACACGCGTGTGCACTATCCAGCATTATGAGACTCTTTTTAGATGATTATTTTTTGAGTCAATTGTAATTAAAAATAAGTCTTTCATTAGGTCCAAGATCGTCTAATAGTATTTTTGTTGGAGTTTTTTATTTATTTATTAAATAGGGGAAACTTATGACATTGTAGCGATTAAGTTCCAGGGTATAAATGTTGTTATTAACTTTAACATTATGCGATACGACGTGGAGAGGATAATGGCTAGCAATACTCTGCTTACTGGGGACCTTGCTAGGTGAACTAAGACGAGGAACCTAACGTGCGCGTAAAGAAGGTAGAAACATTTCCTAACATGATCGAGGCTTTTACTAACTTAACTAACTTGGTTTTTCTTAGTTCTATTTTAGTCCATGTAGGCTTAGATTCTTCAGTTTGTCAAAATAAAAAGATTGAGTCCATGGTCCGTGTTTCGACATAAAAAATCATTTCACCTTTAAGGTCACTTTATGTGTGTTATACAGGATTGTCGCGGTCTTCATCACCAATCTTATTTTTGTCCTGTTCTTCGACTTAATTATTTTTCTAACACTTTTGTCCTTTTATTGATGTCCTGTTCTTAGACTTAATTATTTTGATAATTAAAGATTAGCAGTTGTAACATACATGTATGCTCTATTTAACTGATGTTACGAAGAAATGAATAGTTCCCTCAATCTATTTACCTAATGTTACAAAGAAATATAGTCTTTGTTCACTATGATGCATGTTCAAATTATTTACGACTAGAGTCAATTGATTTACGAATTAGAGAAATAAAGTCTTTGTTTTCAATAAAGATATACATTCATGCTGCGGCCTTGATGTTATAATGTTAAAATGACACTAAAATAGGTATTATACATTTGATTTTGGTCTTTGTCTGCGACGTGATATATTTCTGATGTTTTTGTTGTTGAATCTCCTATGTTTCATGTTTGTGATACTCTTACCATGTGTAAAAATTAAGTCTAGGGTGATATATGTTGGATGTTTAATTTAACTTGGAGGTAAATGAATATGTTAATCATATTTTGGTGGCTTTATATATGAGAATCCCAATGGTTTTCACTTATATGATTCATATGTTGTAGGGTGACACAAGGCAAGTACTTTTTCAAGTGCCGGACCTAGAGAAAGGAATGGGATGGGGATATTCCAGTGAATCTTTTAGTCTCATGGAGAAGAAAGTTCCGTGTTTATAACTAGAGAGAAAGTCTGACCCAATGGGGGAATATAGGATAATATAGATGTTCTTGAATGATTAAGTAAGGGGAAGAAAAAAGATACCAGAAGGAGCAGTGGCGGAGACGACCCATATTATGAGGTTTGTTGTGTTAAATGATGCTACTAAAGAAGAAGGAGATGGCAAGCAGGAGATGATGACACCCCAATATGCCACTGGGGTGAATTTAGTTTCTACATATCAGGGTGATACCCTTTTTTTATAAAGGTTGTGGTGGGACTGGCAACCATTTTTCTGTAGGATAGGAGGTCGATATCATGGAGGAAGACATCGAAGATACCTACACACGGGGCACTGGCGAAGACGTTGACGATACTTACATCCGGGTCACTGAACAATTTGGCCGAGAGTTGCATGGACGGATCATGAGCTCGGATTGCAGTGTTGTTATTCAAAACGATGATGGTTTTGCGACACATAACGATGGGGAATTCAAGAAGATTTATGAGAGAGCCGATAGTGGACAAACTATACGAATATATTAATACAAAATGTACCAAAACAGATTCAATTTTGGACGCGTGATTTTTTTTCCAGTGAAGATACCTCTTCTGTTGACTCAGATTTAGGTGAATGTTACAAAACGGTATTGACTTGAGCACCGTTGATGTCAGTTATTTTAGCAGTCGCTCATGGTAACAACTTCCTTTATTTGAATTAGACCTTTTAAAATATATTCATGACTATTTTATTAGCTGAATGTGTGATATTTCTTCTGATCAGGTCTTTCCTGAATCTGTTTGGATTAAGGGGTTTATTTAGTCTCATTTTGGGAGATACTGATGTTGTGAAGCCCTGGTCCTTATGACATTTTGCCTCATCCTAACAATCAAATTGTGGGTCGAGTTTACGTAAAAGTTCATGAGAACTCAATAATGGTTCTAAACAACTCGAGATCAATTTGTATATGTATACAAAATTTGATCAATCTGTTTCTGAGAAAGATATGAGGGGATTTTATGAAATTGTCAGGGAAGTGACTGAAGTAATCTGTATATGTATATAAGATTTATCTTAGTTATGAGTTATTTGTGATGACCATTAACATTATATTTTTGTGCCATCGGGTTAGAGTAATTAAAGACAAAGTCAAATGAGAACATGGGCTTTTCTTTTGTGACTGTTAGGAGTGTTCAATTGGTGTCCATAGCCTTGAGAAGTTAAACAATTTTGAATTCAAGGTAACAATATCTCCCCGAAATTTTGAATTGAAGACATATTCATACAACCTTATTCCTTTTTATGATTTTCAATTTTTGCCATTTTCTTAAAGCTTTGTATTGTTTCCACTCTCCCTCTCACTTTTTAAGAGTTTGATAATTTAAAATGATGCAGGGTGGATCGAGATAATACTGTATTCTGACATCAGAAGCATCATCAAAATTTCGGATGCTATCCAAATGGTAACGATCCAAACTCATAATTTTTTTTTTGTGGACTGTCTAAAAACGTCTTTGTATTATGCAACTAGCGGAATGCCCGTGCCCCCACAAAAAATTCCAAAATATGTAATTGTAAAATGGCAAAAATTTCCAAACTACATAGAAAATTTCCAAACTAGCTTTTTGTCCATGCCTGAGATACTTAGAAATCCTACTTATACAGGTTAACTGGATGGGTTGATGGTATATCTTTTTTAGTTGTTTTAGTTGTTTGTGTTCATTTATATTTTGAGGTGATATTTGTTAATAACTATGTATTATGACATTACAATATCCGGTCATGTTTTAACATTTAACATTTGTTAATAACAGTTAAATGTTGTTAATAACTGAACCACCTTTGTCCATTTTCTGACACCCAATTTTTCAGGTCGTGTTGTTATGTTTGTGTTCATTGAGCCGGGATCGGTAGAGAACATTTTATTATTCAACTGTCCACCCAATGCCACAATCTCCTGGATCGGTAGCTTCTCTCCGAATGCAACAGCGGTCGCTTGGAGACGATGTAGGCTTTAAAACGTCTCTTGAGTTCGGAAATGGATCGTGATGAGGGGTTTATTGATTTCTGATGCTTTCTCGAAACGGAAGATGTGTTTTTTCTTTTCTCATTTATGGTTTTCTTATTTGTTCGCCATTGGATTTTTTGGTGCATGAACATGGTACTGTAGAACTCATGTAACTCATAATAAACCTGGATATGTAATATTTTATGTGTATATTATTTTCATATTTTAAACTTGTTGTGAGTACATCTTTAATGGCTTTCTTTTTTATTTGAAACTTGTGTAGCTAAGTAGTTAATAGAATCCTTTATTTTTTATAGCTTTTTCAGTAAACTAAGTGACTAATAGTGGTTGTGTCTTCTTTATTACAGATGGAGTTAGACAAAAAAGTAAAAATTGATCAATCAAATTCTTCCATATGGGTATTATCGAAGAGTACTTTTCTTAACATATTTTAGCAGAGTGACATTTATCCAATCATTATCTGGAAGAAGTATTTTCATTGATATTCTAGAGCAAGGCTTAGGACCTACTATCTTTTAAATAACATGAATTGGTACTGCTATTTTTCTCTCCCTTTATTATTTCTTTTTGGTGTCCATTGTCTGTTAGAATAGACTATTGTTCATTTCCTTTTAATTCAGCATAACTATTGCAGAACATAGAAAATAGCAATTGATGTGTTGTATACCACTGTCTCCTATTAATATTGCTGTTATTATTAACTTTTTTATAATAATCTCTTTGTACCCACTACTTTCTTTATATGCAGCTAATTATCCAACGTTTCTACTCAATTTATCCTAGACGTAGTTCTTACATCCATTCGGGGTGGTGTTTATTTACTTTTGTCCAAAATCTTATATCATGGAATTTGTGATCGTGACACTAAAAATAAAATTTTTGCTCACTCTAACTTGCCCTGCGTTTATTTACATTTGTTATCACGAAGTTTTGATGTTTTGGGAAGGATGCAAGCTTCTATCGCCAATTTTGATGATGTCAACTTAGAGTTGCCAGGTAGTCTTAATGATGATGGGCGTCAAGAGTATAATATTGCCGATCGAGGTGGTGTTGGTGTCATCTTATGTAAAATTTATTATTATTGAGTTTGGGGTAGTCAAATAAACTTGCACTCTCTTAGCTTCTGTATATCTATTATTTTCAAGATATAATAATTTTAGCATAAGAATTTGGTCATTTAATTTTTCTTTTTATGCACACATTCAAAATGGGATTGCTTTTGACGTTTAGTGTCAGTTGTTGTGGGTTGATATGCAAACACTTCATTATACTTTCAATTGAAATGCATGGTGTTATTAGTTATTATTGTTATATCATTTTCATTTGACCATTTATGGTATGCTAAGTGTTTGAGGAAACTATGTCAATCACTCTTTTTATTTGATGGCTATGATGTTGTTTATACAAGGTTCAAAACGGACTATTAGTATTGTCGTCGTCGATATATTTATTATTTCTTAATAGGGTGGATAATTCCATAAACAAATGAGAGTTTTCCCATATTCACTAAATTTTTTACACATTCAATACTTTGTTGGGAAATGAAATTTTTGACATGTCGCAATTATGTACTTTAGAAATTTTTATCCTTTTACGATTACGTATTTTGGAAATTTTCACCGTGCCTTTAGGCACGGGCATTTCGCTAGTGTGTGTATATATATATATATATAATATCACACATCAAATCCAATCATCATGCCTATCTCTCGTGGCATTAGCCTATAATCCTGAATATACCAATTCGTATTGAGTTCATAAGTATACACACAACTTATTTTAATCCCATAAGTATTCACACACTTATAATAGAATATCACCTTTATTTCTTCCGAATATTAGATTATTACGTCTAACTGGTATTCTAATTTCATCCTACTCACACATTCGAATTTACTCATATATATTCTACCCATATATATAATCAACATATACATTCTAGACACATAAATATATATGTAGGAACTCGCTGAATAATTCCTCGAATGGCGTTCGTCCTAAACATTCCTAAAATTTATACCCCAAATTTCATTCCCACAAACTCCAAGGGTCACACATCACTTATTTAATCATCTAGGGTTCCTCACACTCTATTTAGGATCCCCTAATATTTCTCTCCAAAAATAATTATCCTTTAATCCCTTTTAAAACCAAGAAAAGTTTCCATAACTATCAGGTCCGAAGCGATTTGCCTTGACCAAATTGATTCAAACTTCACTGAATCGATTCGAAATGCCACAGATTTCTACTTTGGCCAAAACTGTTTCTTCTTCTTCTCCAAATATACACCCAACATACATACAACCTCATATCCATGGTTTCTAACAATTACCAACCATATATAACACATCTCCACACTTAATTACACCCAATATACTAGTTTATTTGGGATTCAACCAATATAAACCCAGAAAATCAACCATTTTTTTAATTAAATCCTAACTTTCATTTCTTCAAATTTTTTACCATAATTTACACCGTTAACATGGATTTAAGCCTAGATTTCATATAGAGTTATTATCACATCAATTTATATGAAATCCTTTCCAAAAACTCCATTTTTATGCAAGAATCCCAAACCCAAAATATTATAGTTTTCACACCAATTATAATATGAACAATAAACACACTTAATAGTTAAAGAAAGTTAAACACTTGCCTCGTTCGATAAATTCGACGACCTTGTGTCGAAATCCACCGGAGCTTGGCCAGAAATATCCTCTTTCTCCTTTTTCTTGTTCCTTTCTTTTCTTCTTCCTTTTTCTTTCTTTTCTTTCCTTCTTATCTTTCTCTCGGCTTATAAGAGAAGAAAATAAGGGTTATCGCTTACTAAACCGAAAATTGTCTCGTATACATATATACGAGTCCCTACTAGTCTAAAAAGTCCCCGAAACCCAAACACTATCCCCATGTAATCTATTATGACTATCTCGGCCCTTCCTAGACTAACCGTGCACTCGAAATTCTCATCTGAGTCACTTAACAAAAATTCACATATTAAACCCAACACACCACCACACGTGTTTTTCGAATAAAATAACAGCACTTGTCGCTTTTGTTCACCTACGACATTAAATGAAAATAGTCCAACTTATTTAATTTAAATTCTCAAATTATTAAATTACACCCACTCAAGTAATTTAATTATCAATAAATGTACGGGGTATTACATACTCCCCCCTTACAATGGAATTTCATCATCAAAATTCGGATAAGACCGATACTGAAGACTTTGGATCTCAACCACACCACATGCTCTAGTACCTAGAATCAAATTATACTAACATAAGGGTCACTCCACTATATGCCCTCTAGTGGTACCCATTTGTCAAAAGGCTACTCACAATAGCCCCAACTTATAACAAGCTTACCCCAAAATCTCACACTGGTATTTTTCCACCAATCTTAAGGACTCACCTCAATAACATCTCATCTCACATTGTGCTCTACCAATGACATCCGAATAAGATGAGCCTATACATCACTGGATTTATCGCCTCAATTCTATTGGAAGGCCTCACATCACTAAGTTCCATCTTTCTATGTCCATCCCTGAGAAAATGTGACTGTGTGATAATTGATTAAATTTGCAAATATCTAATTTGGCACACTTATTTAATTAGAGTCTATTTTTAAACAAACTAATTCAGCCCCTACACATGCATCTAAACATCATAAGAAATTCAACCCATGTATGAAAAATAAAGACGGCCGATATCGGAAAAAACCCTTTCGGGTAAAACTTTTTATAAACACTTCGAAGAATTCACAAGACCTTTGACTAACATACAACCTGATAATCTCCCACAAGTGTGTAATGCATGGTGCCTTCAGCAAATCTTTAAAGATACGAGAGACAGCGAAATACCCTCTAGGCGTCGGTTCGTCGTCTTCGGCTCGTCCACACGCAGAATGACTACGCTCGGTTTCCACCGATCAAATATGGAGATCCCTTCTCCACAGAGGTTGAACAAAAGCCAAGTTGTTCTTAAACACCAAACAATTCACTAAAGCATATAGTAGTTTTGTGAATTGAAAACAAAAAAGGCATTAAACCCCTAAAGGAAGAAGTCAAAAGGATTCTGCACTTTCACAGGTTTCTGTCTTTCAAAACACTGGGACATCTTAATGAAAACGTTACCATTTAATGAGTATTTATACAAAAATGCACCACCTCGAAATCCGAGCTCGTTCGAACGAGAAGCATATGTCTCGCGAACGAAGGACGGTTTTCATTCAAACGACATCGCGCGACTTTTAATCTCGTTCGAACGAGATGTTGATCTCACGCGAACGACCTGGGAGTCAAAATCGAGGTCCGCTTCAAAACTTAAAAAAAATACTCATTCTCAATATTTGACGAAAAAGTCCGCTCCAACACTTAGAAAATATTTTGTAAAAATCTCCCAAAAGCTCTAAGTGAAAAGTAAAGGTATTTAAAACATAACCTTACCAAAGTAAACTTCGCGGAGTCTTGAATGATGAAGAACTTGAGTAATTTGGATCCGTCTTTGATGTAGATGTCTCTTGAATGCTCTTCGACGGTGTAGCGGTATATGACATAATAAATTGATAACGGAACTATGAAAATATGTCCTTACAAATCTCCCCATATGTCTATGCCGGTACATACATAAAAAATTCGAATTATCAAAAACCAAATTGCCTATACAAATCTACCCTCCCATGAATAAATTTGCAAGACTTCAAAACTGTTCTTCAATCATCTTCGTCAAATCTCAAAGCTTTTCTCATCAGGGTGTGCAACATTATGATCTTCAATATTTGTACCTACACATGAGATAAAGCAAAAACCTTCATGACACATCGAGTCCCCATAATGCAAAAACTCCCCCATAACATGATAATTCTTTCTCTCCCTTTTTATGATGTCCCCAAATAGACAGATAAGAAGAAAAAATGAAAACATGGAGTTTCATGAAAAAATGCATAGCAAACATGGATCAAACTACGCGCATGCAAAGGGATATCTCAAAAACCTCACAAACTATTGTTGGATTTTTCAATTTTCATACAAAAATAAGATACTAAAAATCACACCATGGATTTAAACTAAAACAACCAAGTCATGGAATTGGAATGAATGGGTGTGAACACATTCGATAGGTAAATAAACTCAATCAATCATGTGTGCACGATTCATATGTGTACCCCTAACGAATGAACATCAAAAGTATCCTTAGGTGTAAAAATTTGTTGTGTTTAAATGACATCGTCTTATGCAAATCAACAAATCAAAGTCTAAATGATTTCAACACCAATAACGTCCAAAACTATTTGGCGTTTTTTCAAGATTTTCAAGGACGTGCAAACCCGTTTAAAATCTCCAACCAAACACCCTCATATATATTTTTATTTTTAGAGGTAATCTAAATTCTCAAACTTTGGAGAATTGGTGCAAAAACCTAAATGGCCCATAATTGGCATGAATTTATTTTTATTGCCTTTAAATTTTTCGGGCTCTTTTTAAACCTCTTTGGACCCCGGATAATAAAATTCCTCCATTTTTTAGGTCCAATTTAACGGTGGCTTAGTATTTGCAAAGGCAAAATGAACCTTTCGCAGTCCTTCCCCATTAAAACAAAGCACACAAGCTCACAAAACGGTTCTTATATGCACAATTTCCTTATCAAGTTTTATCGCGCTTGGTTGATTTTAAGGACATGATTGAAGTGAAAACACCCAACCAACATGTGATAAGATAAGCACAATATTCAAACAAATCCGTGCATGTGTGCAATAAAGGAAATTATGAGTCAAACATGTAGGAAGTAACACTTAATTACATCTTAATGACTCCAAACATTATAAAGCACATGGATGAATTGACCTATTATCTCAAGACACTATCAAATAGTCACATGAAGAATGAAATGATGTTATGACTTGGTCATCCTAAGTGTCCATCCATAAACGGTGCAAGCAAAATACAAAAATCTTTTTGAATTTTCTCAAAATTTTCTCAAAATAATTTTTTTTTGTATTTTTCAAAATTTTTCCTAAAAAAAATTAAAACATACAAAAATGATACATACTTGCAATAGTTAAATAATGTCATCATGAAAATCATCCTATGCTAGTAAACAAGTCAAACCTCAATCATTAGGTGCGGAGGGGTTTTCCAAAGGTGGTGATAACTTATGAAAAACCTCCATCAATTCTTGTGAAGTTTTGACTAAAAACTTAACTTGCTCACCTAAATGTGCAAACTCTCTCATGTAGTCTGCGGGAGCATGTAAAAAATCATGTGTGGGTGCATGTGTATCAGAAACATGTGTAGAAGCAAAACGTGACACATACCCCAACTTAAAGCAAAATTCCCTAAGGTGTCCTCTCCTTTTACAATGTGAGAAAACATAAATAGGCCTCGGAACACCTCTCTCAAAAACTCTAGGACGCACTTTCCTAATAGGAATGGGAAGCCTAGGTGGGTGAGGGTGAGACTCATTTGAATCTGTCACTAAAGTGGGAACCGGCTCGGGTGCTAATTGGGAAGAAGAAGCACCGTTATGACTTATTCCTAAATTCTCACCGTTACCCTTAAGAACCAACTTTTCAACCTTCTTAGGTGCGTTCTTAAACATGACTTTGACCTCCCTGGCACGTTCGAGATCACTCTCGAGTTGAGATACATGTGTCGTCAAACTAGACAACGTGTCGGTAAAATCACACTTCTCCTTTCTCAAAACCTCATTCTCTCTCTCCAAATCTAAAACTCGATGACCTAAATCTATATTATACTTCTTTGTTTTCAAGGTGTCGGTGTACAAATCTCTAAAAGCTTTTTGGAGCTCACTTTAATCTCCACTCTCCTACTCACTTTCTTCCTCACTCGAAGAACACCAATCACTATCATCGCTCTCGTGAGACAAAATGGGTGTGCTCACACGACTAGAAAAAGTGAACACCATCCCATGTCCTAAACCTTTATCAGACTCATCTCCCTCATCACCCTCATCACCCTCACTATCACTAAGAGTGGCGGGCATAGCAGTCTCTTTTCCCTTTCTCCTTATCCTAGTAGGACACTCTTTAGTTATGTGCCCTTTGCCCTCACACTCAAAGCACCTGATCTCATCCTCCTTGTCACTATCTTTGGCCTCCACTTTCTTTTTATTTGACTCAAAAGATCTCTTTTTGTTGGAAGAATTTTTTTATTCATTTTGAGAAACTTTTTAAAAAATTTCGCAAACAAGGCCATATCAAAATCTTCCTCAGAATTAGACTCATAAACATTTTCTTTCTTTTTCTTAAAATGAGTCTTTAAAGCAATGCCATTATCCTTAGCCTTAATGGTTTTGAGAAACATGTCAATCTCATAGGTTTGAAGATCTCCTACAAGTTCTTCCAACTTAAGTGATTTCAAATTTCCCAAAGAGTTCAAAACAGTGACTTTAGGAATATAGCATTTAGGAAGAGATCTCAAAATCTTTTTAACGACACGCATATTATCAATCACCTCACCAAAATTACAACTGGTGTTAATAATGTCCGACAAACGTGCATAAAAATCATCAAAGCATTCAGACTCAGACATGGTGATAGTCTCAAATTGGGTGGTTAAATTTTGTAACTTAGATTCTTTAACCATGTTCATACCCTCATGTGTCAGTTTCAAAACATCTCAAGCCTCTTAAACGTGGTGCACGTTATAATTCGGCAAAACTAATCAAGAGTGATAGCTCCAGAAATAGCACTCAAACCACGTGAATTAAATTTAGACATTTTATGATCATCTTCAGTCCAGGTTGACACGGGTTTTAAAGAGGTGATATTATCAACGGTGACCGTGGGAGGAGTCCACCCATTTTCACAAAGGTACCAAACACGCTCGTCAATGACTTTTAAACTAGATTTCATGCGAGCTTTCCAATAGGCATAATTAGACCCGTCAAAAATAGGCATCGGATTATAGAAGTGCTCCATAGAAAAAAATGCAATTTTTCACAAAACTGTTTTAAAAAAAAATCAATATCACACGATATTGCGAAAAATAGGAATACGCGATAAATTAGCGCAACCAAATCTGATACCAATTTGAGAAAACGTGATAGTGTGATAATTGATTAAATTTACAAATATCTAATTTGGCACACTTATTTAATTAGAGTCTATTTTTAAACAAACTAATTCAGCCCCTACACATGCATCTAAACATCATAAGAAATTCAACCCATGCATGAAAAATAAAGACAACCGATATAGGAAAAAAACCTTTCGAGTAAAACCTTTTATAAACACTTTGAAGAATTCACAAGACCTTTGACTTACATATAACCTGATAATCGCCCACAAGTGTGTAATGTACGGTGCCTTCAGCAAATCTTCAAAGATACGAGAGACAACGAAATACCCTCTAGGCGTCGGTTCGTCGTCTTCGGCTCGTCCACACGCAGAATGACTACGCTCGATATCCACCGATCAAATATGGAGATCCCTTCTCCACGGAGGTTGAATAAAAGCAAAGTTTTTCTTAAACACCAAATAATTCACTAAAGCATATGGGAGTTTTGTGAATTGAAAACAAAAAAGGGATTAAACCCCTAAAGGAAGAAGTCAAAAGGATTCTGCACTTTCACAGGTTTCTGTCTTTCAAAACCCTGGGACTTCTTAATGAAAACGTTACCATTTAATGAGTATTTATACAAAAATGCACCGCCTCGAAATCCGAGCTCGTTCGAACGAGAAGCATATGTCGCGCGAACGAAGGACGCGTGTCGTTCAAACGACATCGCGCGACTTTTAATCTCGTTCGAACGAGATGCTGATCTCACGCGAACGACCTGGGCGTCAAAATCAAGGTCCGCTTCAAAACTTAGAAAACAATACTCATTCTCAATATTTGACGAAAAAGTCCGCTCCAACACTTAGAAAATATTTCGTAAAAATCTCCCAAAAGCTCTAATTGAAAAGGAAAGGTATTTAAAACATAACCTTACCAAATTAAACTTCGCGGAGTCTTGAATGATGAAGAACTTGAGTAATTCGGATTCGTCTTTGATGTAGATGTCTCTTGAATGCTCTTCGACAGTGTAGCGGTATATGACATAATAAATTGATAACGGACCTATGAAAATATATCCTTACAATCCCAACACAAAATTCCCATCCTGAGAGAAACCACAAGAACATCTGACCACTTATGTCAGTCCTTCAAATCTCAGTTCATTGTGACGTGACTCTTACGATGCTCAAAAGTCACCCCAAAAATAGCTTGTGGTTAATGCCTCTCTCAACAAGGGACTCTAAATCGCGTCTGATCTAGAAGTCTATTTATTTGCTCACCTTTAGACAACCAGAGGGAGAATGACCAGGATTTCCCATACAAAACCTCAATAGTCACACTGTCCACAATAAACTAGTACGAGTGACTACAAACAACTCTACCATTCGATAATTTCTCCTCCCAATTATCGTACCATGCTTTACTTCAATTACAAGTTAGGTCTGTTGCAAAAGCAAACTAACCGCAGTGACTCCGGAATCGCATACATACCACGTTACTAGTTGTCAATCACCTCCCATTTATTCATCGGGCCATAGGTGACACGACGTGCCCAAAATAAAACATTATCCCCACTACTTCCCGAATGTCCCTATCAAAGATGGAGTTCAAGGATCTCATCCTGATTTACAACAATATTGGTCATCACCTTGATTTGGTGAACTTCTTCTATTCAAAGGAAGGTTTGAGCATACCCATCAATGAAATTTACCATTCTGTCTGCCCATTCCGTCACTGGAATCGTCGGCTTGATACAAAATTTTTTGGTTGATCATCTCGAACCAACTTATTTTCATCTCTAAGTGCTGCACACGGAGACAATATTACTATGTATCACCTAACACCAATTTCCACTTATAATATCTCACATTAAGTGGTACTTTGTACTCCCTTTCTTCCTTTGGGGTGTACCATAAGTCTCGGCCTTTGCACTTTTTTCCACAATGCAAAGGCTCCGCATTCAACTGCGTAAGACACTCTCAACATTCAACTGCGTAAGACTCCGCTTCATTTTCACATAATAATTGGACTTTCCCCTCTTCTCAAGAGATATCATTATAAACCTTTCGACCCATCTCGGGTGTGCTACTCTCATTGCACACCTATACTTGGATCATCATTATTATCACACAATGTTCAATCCATCATGTCATGCCAGCTTGTTAATAACTACCCCACAGACATATATTCCACACATTTAATTCCACGTCCTTCTATCTCGGTTGATTTGAAATTAACCAATAAGAGGGCCCATACACCCTATAATCGGTGCATACATGCACAACACTGGAAAATTTATACACTTTCCTCAAAACTGGCCTCACATTCTCGAAGTGGATATAACACATCGGTATTCTCAATCACCCCATAAATCAAAATTTAATTTTCCATAACATCGTTCCACCCTTCAACTTGTGGTGAGAAGAAAAATTTATATTGCTCTCTCACAGCACTACCGTCTCTTCTCAGCTCAGAGTGTTTTCTCTACACTTCCATTTATCAACATTAAAAACTGATTCCCTAACATCCATCAGTGTCTCTCTACTCACTAAGTTTACAAATATTCATGCATATCTCACCATGCAACAACATTTAAACAAGGAACTTTCCCCCAATGCACATTCACTCAGCATTAGCGGTAATCAAATTCCATAAACCTCAAACACATAACTGGAACTCTCCAAAAATCCTTCCCCCAGACATATAAATATACATCTCAACTCCCACGTCTCTAAAGGAGTGATATAATAATGCCCTCTCCCTATCACCAAGTCTTGAGCGCTAAAAATAATGAGGATCTCAATCTCTCCGCTCGATAATAAACCCAATATACCTGAATTATATCCGTAAAGTTCCTATACACCAGGATCAAATACCTAGAGACAACTATACTCTCCAAAGTCTATATCAAAATATAAATGCGAGCTCGACCCTCTTTCAGGTGAGGCATCGCCAGAACGACGCATCATGCCCTGGAACCGTAAACACGATAGCCTTGCAATAATAGCCCACTATCGTTTTAACCATTCTATACATTACACTCGTATAACACATCACTATAATGAGTAATTCCAATAAAATATATACCACTTACTACACCCGCTCCCCTTTGCGAATAAAACCAAACATAACCCCGCTACACAATGAAAAATATATAAACATAACAATGTTATCGATATATACACTAAACTCGTCTCACACGCGAATCTAGTGCTAATAAAAATACCATGACCCACCCATGACACACAAGGCATACTATATTCTCCCGAGGTTAAAACTCATTTTCTACCTTGCTAATCGCCCTGGCGGCTTAAATGGTTCCTGGACATGATACGCCTATCCGAACTGAACCAAAAACTTTCTTAATTATTTCCCCGGCTAGGCACCATACTCTTGTCCCTTTTCTAGCTTAGAGCAAAAATAATGTATGTGGTCCTACTCCCCACATAAAAATACCTCTTCATATAATCCACTTATCTTCAGCCACACTGACCGTATTAGGGTTGTCCTTTTCTCAGACCTTGGTAGCCTTAGACTTGATGGCCACCCACATTGTTCCCTTAGCTCCGCTGGCCCCAACGAACACCCTACTGGCCTTACTTGTCCCAACTGAATCCACCGTCACTCGATAGAAATTTAGGTATCTGAATTATTTTAAATGGTTCCCTGATGGGTTTCCCCCTGCTATGTTTCACTAACACCGTTTCATTCAGTCTTACACTCTGACTAAATTCTCAAATTCTTTTAGATCCTTTCACAAAGAAACATTAATATCCTTACTCACAAAGGTACGACATTGTCGCCATCTGCTTCGACCTTCCAAGCAAAACTTTCCCTAAGTGTTGATGACTCCTCTCGTGAGTCCATCACCCACTAAGGACCCTTTTCTACATTTGTACCTACTTTATCGGATACAAAGTTCTCTAGACAAACTTATTCTTGGGCCTATGCCCGACCTTCTTATGATAAGTTCAGAACCACATTCACATCTCTTTTAACCCTATAGATGAAGGAATTTAGGGTCAAATCATACCTAAGATCCTTCCATTGTCTTAATATTTCACTTTTTAAATGTGGTGATTGACTCCCACCATTACAACACTACTATATGCCAAAGCCTCTGGGTATCTAACATTCATTGGCTAACACATACAATCTCCACATTTATCAAAAATTCCATCCTAACCACGCTGACACCTCCGACTCTCTCCCATCATAACCACGTGGGTGATTCTAATTTAGCACCACTTTCTGCTATAGCGGTACTTGAAAATATATACTGCACCCTAGCAGTCCTTATAGCCCCATATTCTCGAGCAAAAATAGGGGTGACCTCGACTATGGTCATCGTCCCCAAAAATACTTTACAACTTAACCTGAGCCTTGCCTCATGTTGTCCTTCTGATGGCCCTCACCGGTTGTCCTCTCCATATCGACTTTCAAATACACCCGAATGCATATAAGATTCACTATAATTATACATTATGGCAGGAGTATGAAATATCACCATAGGAATCAACAATCCTAAGCATAGGGCTCTATATCAAATAGAAGTTAATTCTAGAAACGTAGCACGTCCGCACAGATTCCTAAGGACACTAGAACTTGATGGCCTGATACCACTTGTGACACCCCGCCTAATAAAATACTAGGTGATCAGTCCTATATCAAATTAAACAGGAATCTAAAATGGTTTCACTCTCAGCATCACTGTCGAAAATCATTTAATTACTAATAACCTATTAGGCTTGATGTTAAATTTTAAACTTCCTAATATTTTTAACTTAACAACACAATTAAATCCATTGACACAATGATATAAAGAAACAATTGATAGGAATAAATAATAACCGATAACTCTCGGTAAAACATTTATACAACCAAATCGAAAAGGCATAAAATAAAGATAACGCAAATAAAATAAAAGAAAACAGTTGGGAAACA
This sequence comes from Sambucus nigra, assembly GCA_949130495.1. Lineage (NCBI taxonomy): Eukaryota > Viridiplantae > Streptophyta > Magnoliopsida > Dipsacales > Adoxaceae > Sambucus > Sambucus nigra. The sequence goes on from OX422222.1 coordinate 239,583,968, forward strand.
AGCCCGATTATTACAACAGTACCTCTTATATAGATCGCAAGGATAGAAGAATCTAAACAATTTTCCTGCCAACATCCACATCCGCGGAAGCAACGTCTGACTCGAAAGAATAATCATCAAGGTCTCCCTGCGTCTAGACACCTAAAAAGTATAACAAAGGAGAAGAAAAAGAAAAATAGATACGGGTCAGAGCCCGGGTTTTGAAAAAAACATTTTTACCAAGTTCTTAACGTACTTTAATATTTAAAATATGATATTCTCCACATTTAAATTGGTGTCGCACTCCCACGCGATACCCCTCACCTCTCATTAAACAGTGCACACCCAACATATGTATTTTAAAACACCCTAGTTACGCTACCCAGCCTAACTAGCACCTCGCAAAAATCCAAAGTCACCATACGCTATCTTGTACCCCACGTAATATAATATTTTCTAAGTTATCGCCCGAGCTTATACATTATATTCTCTGACTTATAATTTATACTTGCATTTTGAATAACTTTCACTAGTTATTTACACTATTCACATTTTAGTGTTCCTCATCTTGTATATAATATTCTCATCTTTATATACATATATCACATACTTTATTCCGGATTTTATACTCCCGGATGATCCAAAAATTATTACACAAATTCATTCTTTATTCCGTATATATATATATATATATATATATATATATATACTATACAAATCAAGTATATCTATACTTATATATCAGACACTATATAAGTATAATAACCATCCCTCATAGCTATAACTCAATGGATGTAGTCTCTAGATCGCTATCATCCTCTAGGGAGAACTCACATCGACCTGGGAAACCAGGATATAATCTGACACCGACCCCCAATCCAAATCACAACGTATGGGAAGCGATCATAGTTCCTCACTGGAAATGAGAACAAAACATAACACCCCATCTTACCTATACATGTCATACCATATAAAAATGGACATTATGACCAGGGGACTATAAGGTCCCTGCTCCTCAAGCCAGGGGCCTCACTATGACACCCTGACTAATTAAATATCGGGTAGATACTCCTTTATACAAATTAATTCAAAATGTCAAGTTGGTTCAGTTCATAGCATCACTGTCGAAAACATTTTAACAATTACTAGCCACCTAATATTTAAAAAGTGAGTTGTCAATTTTAATTGAATTCGATTCATATACAACCAAATTAAATTATGAATTACTGATACAACAACCACATCACAGTCACAATAAATTATGAATTACTAGCCACCTAATATTTAAAAAGTGAGTTGTCAGTTTTACTTTTCTTCTTAGTTCCCATATTAGTCATGCTAATCACTAGAGAATTTCCATTTTTAACTCTACGAAAATGTTGCTATTATTCACACTTACATTATTTCATGGCAGTTTATTTCAATTAGCAGTATATTATTATCATCATAAATATACAATACTGGAACCCCGAGACTAGGTTGCGGTGTTGCAATCCAATCCCGGTACATCACGTACATAAGGACCACGTATTCCGAATCTCTCAGGAATTGTTTTCAATAAACAACAATCACACATAATGGAGGCTAACATAGTTCACATCACATGGATCACGCACATACCTACGCTCCCATGATCAATAGACTTATTAACTTCTCAATAAGTCCTTCTCTGACCTATGTCCTCGAGGTACCAATCTAAATCCCCCCGTAGGCACACAAAGATTAGATGGCCCTAATCGAACGCCGACCTCCCGTGATAGCAAGTATGGTAGGTATGTTATACACAAATAACTACATATACCAAGCATTCACACATCTTCGGTATCCACTAATATTAATAGAGGTATATTTCTCATTCCTATACCGTCATTTAATGTTACACGTTTACAAGTCCCCCGATTTATATACGTTAAAGTTATCAACTCTTCTCACGTCGAAATTTTAGTTACTGATACCCTAGCCCATAGGTGTCGTCCGGTTTACTACTTAATTCTAAGTTTTAATCCTCAGCGTACTCAATTATCACAACTATGCTCACTGGTCATCATGGGAAGGTTATCACTCAATTAAATATGTCTACTGAAGGTTGGAAATAAAATCAGGCCTAAAAAGACCATTCTGTCAACTCGTTAGAAATCTCGTTCGAACGAGGCTGTTCGAATGAGGGTTGTTCGAACGAAGTCTTCGAACGAACTCGTTAGAAGGGACACTGTCATCTCGTTAGAAGTCTCATTCGAACGAGGTCGTTCGAACGACCTGGGAAGGTATTCTAACGAGATGGCAGAATACACCCAGAAAATTCCCTATTCATTTTTCTCATTTTTTCTCTTCTCTAAATTCATCCTAAGATCATCCCAATAGCATTTTAAGGTTATTAAACTTCTCTAAATCCTCTTAGGTCATTTCTTAACATATTTTTGGGGTCAAATCCTCCTAATCAACATGTAATTATCATAAATCCCCAAATTTTACCCCAAACTCTATGAACATGAACCCAGAATTTTATTATGCCTAATTACTCATCATAAATCCGTTTTTAGATCATCATATTTAAGTTTTTGGATACTAAATTCGTCCATAGTCATTCTACATGCAATCCCTAACCCAACTTTAGAGTTTCTACTACAATTTCATTATGTTTTCCTCAAAACTTTCAAGACAAAACAGTTCCTACACTAAACATGGAAGAAATATTCAATGCACTAAAAAAATATCAAATCATTTGCCTTAGATTCGTTCTTTAGATTGTTGTCGATGATTCAAGGTTGATTCTCTCCTCTTTCCGGTCACAAATCCTTTCCAATTTCTGGTGATGGGGAGATGGCTTGGTATAGACCCTCTAGCCTCTCTTCTAACTTCTCTCAAAACCTCCGTAGCCCACTCTCTCACTTTTGGCTGCTAATGGCCTTAGTGTCCTCTCTAATAATATATAATTAAACTCTAAAATTCGTGGGTTTTAATTCCTCAATTTTTAAAATTGCCAAAATACCCTTCTGGGTTGCCGGTTTGGCCTAAAAATGCACCGGAACCCAAACTAAACTCCCGGCTAGTGTTTTCTGACTATTTTGACCCTTCCAGACACGTTGGTGCACTCAAAATGACCATTCGGTTGATAAAAATATAATTAACTTTTCAATCTAATTAATTTCATTCCTGACGTGACGGACACGCGCGTCCCAACTTAATTTTCCAAATTGTCGTATTTCTGCCTCGTGACAATTTTAATATATTCAATGATCACATATTACCATAATCACTCAGTAATATTCAACAACATATTAATAACCAAATACTAACTCTTGTCTCGCTAGCATTTAAATCCGAATAAATTTTCCAATTAATTATCCCAAATTAATTTAATAAATCCCAAATTAAAAGAAATTCCATTTAATAAAAGCGATAAAAATACGGGGCATTACATACTTCCCCCCTAATAATGGAATTTTGTCCCGAAATTCGGAAAAGTAAGGCATACCTGGAAAAATTGGTATACTCTAGTACTCAAAAGAAAATATAAAGAAAGGCCCATTCACTCATGCCCTCGCTTCACAACAAACATGTTTAACAGTCTTGATACTTTATCAGTTATAGGGTTACACTTCAATAAATGCACCTCACGATGTGCTCATACTAAACAACATTTGAATAAAAATAGCCTATACATCATTGGCCACGTTATCTCAATATTATTGTGAGTCCGCACCTCACTACACATTTACTCCCGCATTTATCAAAACACCAAACTTACATCCTAGAAGAAATCAATAACATATCTGACTACTCTTGCCCATTCTTTGAATCTCTGTTCCCGACGTTGTGACTTTTACCCAAGGGAAAACCACTTCAGCCGGTTGGTGTTACACAAATATTTGTAAGCACCCTGTCCATTATAAATAGATACGGTTGCTTTCCCCCAACTCTACCATTAGGTAATATCTTCTCCCCATTACTACAATATACCTCACTTACTAGTTATACCCGTTTTGGAATTGAAAAGATCGCAATGAATCCAAAATTTCTTTCATAAAATTCACCAGTCGTCAATCACCTTGCGCCTACACCTCGGGCTATAGGTGATACAACCCTCAGAACGAAGCGTTATTTCCACTACTTCTTGCTACCCCACATTGAAGGTGGATTTCGGGGATCTCCTATTAGTTCTGAATAATACTGCGTAGGACCACGTACCGGCGTGTTAACTATCTAATAGTGTAAAACACCCGATATACCCATTTCTCTCTTTCTGGACAACATGTCCCACATATTCGAAGGAACTCGTTACTTATCTATAAGTTGGCAACCCCTTAAGGAAAGTTACCAACTTGACTCTTCCATCCTTGGAATCGTCAGCTTGATACAAAATTTATCTGGTTGATCATCTAAACCCAACCGTTCTACTTCCTACTACACCCCTTTCAATGCCGACTTTCACGTATAATTCTTCCCGTTAAGTGATACTTAATGATCTTCTTCTCTCGGCATATACCAAAAGTTTCGGCCCTTACACTTTTCACCACTTTGTGCACATCTGGACTCTTTATATCTTATTGACATCCTCATTCTATTTACTCTTGACCCTCAACATTCGATTGGTCGGAACTCTACTCCAAATTATCCCTAATAGTTAAATATTTGTCTTCTCAAGGAATACATACTTATTAAATGGCTTTCCACTGCCTTTTTACCAAATTCGGACGTGCTACACTGATTACACATGATATTCATTAACACCTTTTCTTACGATGTTTAATCCCATAAGTAATAATCTTACCCATCTATGTCCCTTCTTTCGGCGATGACTACATTAGCAAACCAAGATGTCTACACCCCTTATAACCCAATTATACGGTTTTTAAACATTATATACGCTTCATACATATTCCAAACTCTTTATTGCCGCTGCATTTACAACGTGGCTATACCACTTGGGCGTTCTTAATCACCTCTGAATTTGAAATCCTAAATCCTTCTTAACCTCAATGCGTCCTTCCATCTGAACAAAAACCAAAATTATCAGTACCTCTTCACTAACAACTGGCTCTTCTGGCCTTATTTCATAAATTTACCCCGTGTTAACTTCCAGTTATAACTACTTACTTCCATACGATTGGGGTATCCAATTCATGGACGAATGCTCAAACATTTCCCTACTACTAACCTCACGCTAAGTTTCATGCATGGGGTGTCTCGCAAAGAGAAATCCAAACAAGGAACCCCCCAGATACACTACTACCTAACATTGTTGGTCATCGGGATCCGTTAAGCCCTTAGTCCATAACATGTACCCCTATATTCCCGTCTCTTAACAACAGAGTTACATCTCTTTTCGCAATTACATTTAAACAAGGAACTCCTTCCGAAAGACACTTTCTCTTGACAATGATGGTAATCACATTCCATATACATCATGCAAATATAATCGGGGCCCTCAAAATCCCGTCCCCAGACACACAACTATGAGTTTAAACTCCCAAATATCTAAAGGGTGATAAAATAATGCACTCTTCTTATTACGACGTCATGAGCGTTAATTATAATAACCAGCTAAACCTTTTCGCTGACTAGTAAACCAATTACGTACGAATCATATCAATTAAATCCCTATGCATATTGGGATTAAATATACGAGACCATTATACCTTTTTGAAATCACAACAATATATATATATATATATATATATATATATATATATATATACACACAAAAGTACAATTACGAGCCCGACCCTCTCACAAATGGGGCCTCACCAAAGCGAAACATTCTACCCCAAGGTAGTAACCCCGATAAACTTGCAATACCAACACACTATCGGTATAATCATATATTAAACCATAATTAGGATAATATCATACTCATATAACACAACACTAAAACGAGCCAATTCAATAAAGTATATACTGCTATCAATATACCCATTCATCCTCCGCGAATGACAATAAAGGTAACCCCACACTATCAGGGAAGATATTCACATAAATAATAAAATTGTCGACACTCACTAAACTCGACTCTCAAGCAAATATAACAATAATAACAATTGTAGCAACTCGTTCATGCCACAAACAACATGCAACATCATCTGAGGATATAACTCATACTTTTATCCTGACAATCGTCTTGTATGCTCAAATGGTTCCTGGACTCAACACGCCTGTATGTACCAAACTGAATATTTCAATAACTATTGCCCTTGCCAGGCACAATACCTTTATCCCTACACTTGCTTCGGGATACATTTATAACGCACGGGTTTCACTCCCCACAAAATACCTCTACTCATAGTCCACTTATCTTCGGTCACACTGACCATGTTAAGGTGGTCCTTCTCTCGGACGTTGGTAGTCTCGACTCTGATGACTACCTCCATTGTTCCCTTAGCTTTTATGGACCTAAGGAACACTCTACTATTTTCCACATCTCTTACTGAAATCACCATTGCTCGATACTAATTCAGCTATCCTAATCATTTTAACGGGTTCTCCGTTGGGTCTTCCCCTTGTGGTGCTTCTCCAATACGATTTTCCCAATCTTACTCTATAGAAATTCCTTTATTCTTGCATCTCCCCACCCACAAAAACGTTTACCTCCAAATTAACACTACGCGACATCGCCATCTGCATTGACCCTCCAAGTAGAATTACCCTGAAGAGCTAACAATTCTTCTTGTATGTAAATTCTCCCTTTGATGTCCTCTTCTCCACCTCACCTACTTCACCCAGTGTAAGGTTCGCTAAATAATTAAATTTCTCCTCACAAAATGACCTCTGTCCGGCCCTCTTGTGTGAGTTCAGAACTACATTCGCCTTTCACCCTGAACACCTGGTGAAGGAACTTATGGTCAAACCATACGTGTACGCCTTCTCTCGACGTCACATTCCATTTCTTAGTGTGGTGATTTCCTCTCACCATTGAAATTTTGCTCTTACGAGCCAAGAAACTTTTTTCCCAAATTTTCAATCCCGATTGGCCATTCCCCGACATATACCCAAGCCTTTGGATGTATTACGTTCATTTGGCTAGCACATGCCATCTCAGCATTTTGAGTATTTCCACTGCTGGTTCTCTTCAATGTTTCACCTAACTCTTTCTCTCCCATTCCAACCTTGTTGGGTGAGTCTAATTTGACCCCACTCCTGCTATAGTTGTACCTGGAAGTCGCAAATCGCACCTTATCCATCTATACCGTCCTGGACTTTCGTGCCATAATATGGGTGACTTCAACTACGGTCATCTTTCTTTAATAAATTTAAATAACCTCAACTGATCTTTGCCTCCTCTTGTCCAGCCAACAGTCTTCGCCTGATGTACGGCATTGTTCGGCAAGCGAACACACCCAAAGGCAAATAAGATTTACCATCGTATATATCATAACAGGATAACGAAATCTCACCAAAGAAATCAACAATCCTAAACATAGGCTCTATATCAAAGAAAGCTACGCTGGAAACATAATAAGTCGCACAGATCCTAAAGGACACTAGAACCTGATGCTCTGATACCACCTATGACACCCCGACTAATTAAATACCGGGTAGCTACTCCTTTATTCAAATTAATTCAAAATGTCAAGTTGGTTCAGTTCGTAGCATCACTGTCGAAAACGTTTAACAATTACTAGCCACCTAATATTCAAAAAGTGAGTTGTCAATTTTAATTGAATTCGATTTACATACAACCAAATTAAATTATGAATTATTGATACCACAACCACATCACAGTCACAATAAAATAACGATGTAATAAACTGAATCTGGATGGATACACCTCACAACAATCCGAATACTGAAATAAACAAATACAAAGCCTGAATCATTAATTTAATTACAACCCAAAATATGAAATAAAACTGAGTAAATAAGAGGTCTCTGAAAGGAAAGGGGCGATATGCCCTACAGATGAATGAATCTGAAGTAGAGTCAAGATATAAAGTGGAGGCGTTTACTATCGAGGTCCTGTAACTTCCACAGCAGCTACAGCACGTCGTGGGAATAGAACTCCTATGCTTGGTGTCCTTGTGGCTGGGCACCTAAAAAGGTTTTTTCAAAATAGATTTGAAAGAAAACGGGTCAGAGCCCGATTGTGAAAACAGTTTAAAATACAGCAAGTGTTCAATATTATTAAATAGGGAATATAAAGTACATGATAGTACGTGCACTCACATGAGTTCCTCACCTCTCAACTAATTGTGCACTCCTATCGTACCCGTACCCGTTCTAGTTATTCTAATATCTAACTAGCCCAATAAACAATCTAACATTTTAATAAGATTCACGATTTAAGTCCCGACATCTTAATTTAAACAGAGAGTTTTACTTTTCTTCTTAGTTCCCATATTAGTCATGCTAATCACTAGAGATTTTCCATTTTTAACTCTACTAAAATGTTGCTATTATTCACACTTACATTTATTCATGACAGTTCATTTCAATTAGCAGTATATTATTCTCATCATAAATATACAATACTGGCACCCCGAGACTAGGCTGCGGTGCTGCTATCTAATCCCGGTACATCACGTACATAAGGACCACGTATTTCGAATCTCTTAGGAATCGTTTTCAATAAACAACAATCACACATAATGGAGGCGAACATAGTTCACATCACATGGGTCACGCACATACCTACGCTCCCATGATCAACAGACTTATTAACTTCTCAATAAGTCCTTCTCTGACCAATGTCCTCGAGGTACCAATCTAAATCCCCCCCGTAGGCACACAAATATTAGATGGACCTGATCAAACGCCGACCTCCCGTGATAGCAAGTATGGTAGGTATTTTATACACAAATAACTACATATACCAAGCATTCACATATCTTCGGTATCCCATAATATTAATAGAGATATATTTCTCATTCCTATACCGTTATTTAATGTTACACATTTACAAGTCCCCGATTTATATATGTTAAAGTTATCAACTCTTCTCACGTTGAAATTTTAGTTACTGATACCCTAGCCCATAGGTGTCGTCCGGTTTACTACTTAATTCTAAGTTTTAATCCTCAACGTACTCAATTCTCACAACTATGCTCACTGATCATCATGGGAAGGTTATCACTCAATTAAATATGTCTACTGAAGGTTGGAAATAAAATCAGGCCTAAAAAGACCATTCTGTCAACTCATTAGAAATCTCGTTCGAACGGGGCTGTTCGAATGAGGGTTGTTCGAATGAAGTCTTCAAATGAACTCGTTAAAAGGGACACTGTCATCTCGTTAGAAGTCTCGTTCGAACGAGGCCGTTCGAACGACCTGGGAAGGTATTTTAACGAGATGGCAGAGTACACCCAGAAAATTCCCAATTCGTTTTTCTCAATTTTTCTCTTCTCCAAATTCATCCTAAGATCATCCCAATAGCATTTTAATCTTCTTAAACTTCTCTAAATCCTCTTAGGTCATTTCTTCAAATATTTTTGGGGTCAAATCCTCCTAATCAACATGTAATTATCATAAATCCCCAAATTTTATCCCAAACTCTATGAACATGAACCCATAATTTTATTATGCCTAATTACTCATCATAAATTCGTTTTTTGATCATCATATTTAAGTTTTTGGATACTAAATTTGTCCATAGTCATTCTACATGCAATCCCTAACCCAACTTTAGAGTTTCTACAATAATTTCATTATGTTTTCCTCAAAACTTTCAAGACAAAACAGTTCCTACACTAAACATGGAAAAAATATTCAATGCACTAAAAAAATATCAAATCACTTGACTTAGATTCGTTCTTTAGATTGTTGTCGATGATTCAAGGTTGATTCTCTCCTCTTTCCGGTCACAAACCCTTTCCAATTTCTGGTGATGGGGAGATGGTTTGGTATAGACCCTCTAGCCTCTCTTCTAACTTCTCTCAAAACCACCGTAGCCCACTCTCTCACTTTTGGCTAGTAATGGCCTTAGTGTCCTCTCTAATAATATATAATTAAACTCTAAAATTCGTGTGTTTTAATTCCTTAATTTTTAAAATTGCCAAAATACCCTTCTGGGTTGCCGGTTTGGCCTAATACGGCCCTGGGACCCAAACTAAACTCCCGGCTTGTGTTTTCTGACTATTTAGACCCTTCCGGACACGTTGACGCACTCAAAATGACCATTCGGTTGATAAAAATATAATTTACTTTTCAATCTAATTAATTTCATTCCTGACACGACTGACACGCGTGTCCCAACTTAATTTCCCAAATTATCGTATTTCTGCCTCGTGACAATTTTAATATATTCAATGGTCACATATTACCATAATCACTCAGTAATATTCAACAACATATTAATAACTAAATACTAACTCTCATCTCGTTAGCATTTAAATCCGAATAAATTTTTCAATTAATTATCCCAAATTAATTTAATAAATCCCAAATTAAAAGCAATTCCATTTTATAAAAGCCATAAAAATACGGGGTATTACACTCACCTACATCGCGCAACTTCCCATGATAGCACTAGAGGGGTATGTTTCACATAAATATATCGTATATATATTGTCTTTATATATATATATATATATCACATCAAATCCATCTATCATGCCTATCTTTCGTGGCATTAGCCTATAATCCTGAATATACCAATTCGTATTTAGTTCGTAAGCATACACACAACTTACTTTAATCCCATAAGTATTCACTCACTTATGATAGAATATCACCTTTATTTCTTCCGAATATTATCTTATCACGTCTAACTAGTATTCCAATTTCATCCTACTCACACATTCGGATTTACTCATATATATTCGGCATAAATATTCTCTACCCATATATATAATAAGCACATATATTCTACACGCATAAATATATATGTACGAAACCGCCGAATAATTCCTCGAATGTCGTTCGCCCAAAACCTTCCTAAAATTTATACCCTGGATTTCATTCCCACAAATCCCAAGGGTCACACATCACTCATCTAATCATCTAGAGGTCCTCACACTCTATTTATGATCCCCTAATATTTATCTCCAAAAATAATTATCCTTTTTAAGACCAAGAAAATTTTCCATAACTGTCAGGTCCGAATCAATTCGCCAAAGTTCGAATCGATTCGCCTTGACCGGATCGATTCTCACTTCATTGAATCGATTCGAAATGCCACAAATTCCTACTTTGGCCAAAACTGTTTCTTTTTCTTCTGCAAATATACACCCAACATACATACAATCTCCTATCTATGGTTTCTAACGATTCCCCATCAAATATAACACATCTCCACACTTAATTACACCCAATATATTAGTTTATTTAAGATTCAACCAATTTAAACCAAGAAAATCAACCCTTTTCTTAATTAAATCCTAGACCAGCCATGCATTCTAAATTCCCATCTGAGTCACTTAACAAAAATTCACGTCTTAAACCTAACACACCACCACACGTGTTTTCTGAATAAAATAACATCACCTGTCTCTTTTGTTTACTTGCGACATGAATTAAAAAAAGTCCCTCTCATTTACTTTAAATTCTCATATTATTAAATTACACCCACTCAAGTAATTTAATTATCCATAAATGTACGGGGTATTACATAAACCTATAAAACATATGATTATTGTTACATGACACACTAAACTTTACTGGAGTAGTTAAATCACCTCAAACTCAACAAAATTTGAATCACCGGTGTGATAATCAAACAAATAAATTTAAAACCTGAACAATGTATCATATTAATAGGTAATAGATGTGATTATTACATAATTTGAAGAAATAACCACACATCATAATTGCGTCAAATAGTTACTATTTGATATAATATAGAAACGTTTTTAAAATAATCATATCATGCGTATTCTAAAAAAGATCCAACTTTACAAATAATTTCCCAAGCCTTTAACTCCAAAACCATGGATTTATGACTCAAAAACTTTAAAAGAAGCTAAAACAATGATTTTTAAGACACTTAAACATAGAGCATAAACAAATTTGGAGTCAAGAGGAAACAATACATGTGAACAAAAAAAGGTTGTCAAAATTATTGAGATAAGACTCAAGCTTAAACCCCTAAATCAAATCCAATAGTTTGAAAATAGAAAATGAAATAATGTAAAAAATATAATGAAGACCTTATTTTCCATTGAACATAAAGAAGAGTAAGCAAACAACCATAACACAGAACAATTAAAACTAAAGGACCATAACTCAAAAATAAATTTCATGAAAAATGGATCCTAATCCATTGAACCAAAAGTAGTAAGCTGGACAATGAAAGTATTGCAAAAAACCCCATAATTTCATCCAAAACACAACATTACTAAGGTTTTTAGGATGAAATCCCACCTAAATCCTTAAATGATGTCATCCTGTAAGGACTAAATTCCAATTCAGTGTTAATGTAGTTTTGACTTATTCTCAGAACAAAACATGTTTGAGTCATCGATAGTCTTTTATTATCTGATCCCACGAGTCTATAACATATTGATTTGAAGATGTAGCGGCCAAGCTTCAGCGTATTATCATGTCGTGTTATTGATGCAAGTTTGAAGTTTTCAATCAAATTGAATAATGCATTCCTAATTTCTCTAAGGTATGAATGCTAAATGATTATGGAAATCAGAAATTGTTTAAGGATGAATTTTTAAATTTTTTTAAAATGTATGTTTCATTTGTTTACACATCAGATAAAGGATGGACCAGTGTTGTTTTAGAGTTGGTTTTCATAAAAACTCTTTGTTTAAAAGTTAAATCAGTTTTGACTCTAATCAAAATGTCGTTCAAATGACAAACAATGTCATTTGAACGAGATGTACTGTCGTTCGAACGACGTGTCATCTCGCTCGAATGAGATTGCACCGACTTGACTTTTTTTATTTGAGTCAGGTCCTAGTCCTTTTCTCGGGGTGTAAAGAGACAAATATTTCCAGAATACTGTTACGTTTTTTGCACAATAGTTTACAAAGTTTTTCATCGTAAAATTGTCATTTGTGTTTAAAGATCCGATTTTTCATATTCATATGCGATAAAGATCTTACATTTTCATCAAGTGGAACTTGTTCAACCATCTTTGGACAACTTGTGATTGCTGTTTTTACTGTGAGGAAGCGACGTACATTGTGTTCAACATCATAGACGTATCAAGCCGTATCGGTGGACACCGAGACATTCGTGGAGTCGAGTGTTGTGGACAAGCATCGTGTAAGACGGAATTTATGGGTGGGAACTATTGAAGAATGGTATAAGATCTGAAGGAGCGTCAAGACCCGTGGGGATCGAGTCGTTGAGTAAGGCTAATTTGTCTTTGTAAAACTATTGTTCATAGTGATTGTCTGGCTTGGGCCGTCCGAGATTTTTTCCCATTTTTTATTTGTCCTCGTACATCCGGCATTGTGAGTATCTTTACTTAACTTTACTTTCTTTGATCACTATATGCATGTTTAGGATTAATCGAGACAAAATTTGGTTAAGTTAATTTGTGTCACAACTTCGTTTGGTAAAATTGAAAAAGAGTTTTCAAATAAATAAAGTTGGGTTGCATTCATCCTTAACTTAATTCCGCAAAAGCAAAAGTTATATTTTGGGGACCTATAAATTGGTATCAAAGCTAGAAATACGTTTATATTGTGTCTGATCCCTTTTGCTTGTAAGGATGAATTTTGGAAATTATGATAGTTTTCGTACTCCTGTGTTTGATGGTACTAACTACGCTTATTGAAAAATGCGAATGAAAAATGCTTTAAAATGTGACACCCCGACTAATAAAATACCGAGTAGCTACTCCTTTATTCAAATTAAAACAAAATGTCAAGTTGGTTCAGTTCATAGCATCACAGTCGAAATATTTTTAAACAATTACTAGCCACCTGTTGTCAATTTTAATTAAATTAGATTAACATAACCAATTAAATTATGAAATAATGATACCACAGTCACATCACAGTCACAGTAGAATAATAATGAAATAAAATGAATCTAGAGGAACACCCCTCCGAATAATCCGAATACTGAATAAAACAAATTCAAAGTCTGAATAACTAATTAATTAAATCCAAAACTAAAATATAACTGAGTAAAAAGCTGTCTCTAAAAGAAAAGGCGCGACATGCCATATAGATGAATAAATCTGAAATGGAGTCGATGTAGAAAGTGGAGGCGTCTACTATCGAGGTCCTGTAAGTTCCAGAACAGCTACAACACGTCACTGGAATGGAACTCCTAAGCTTGGCATCCCTGTGGATGGGCACCTAAAAGGTTTTTACAAGAAAATAGATTTGAAAGAAAACGGGTCAGAGTCCAAGGTGAAAAAAGTTTAAAATATAGCAAGTGTTTAATAACATTAAACAGTGAATATAAAATACATGTTAGTTACGTGCACTCACATGAGTTCCTCACCTCTTAACTATTTGTGCACTCCTAACGTATCAGTAACCCGTCCTAGTTATACCACTAACTAAATAGTCTATTTCACCACCTGACTTTACGATATAATATAAGGATCGATACCAGACATTTAAATATAAACTATGAGTCATCCTTTTTATTTCTCAGATTTACCTAATATAATTATTATATGAATTTCTCATTTTTAACTCTACTAAAAATGTCCCAAGTATTCACATTTACACTTTAATAAAAAGTCTATTTCAATTACCAGTATATTAATCTCATCATAAATTTACAATATGGGTACCCCTAGGCTAAGCTGCGGTGCACACATACTCTGCTATCGAATCCCGGTACATCACGTACATAAGGACAACGTATTCCGAATCTCTCAAGAACCGTTTCAATAAGCAACAATCACACATAATGGAGGCGAACATAGTTCACATACCCATGGGTCACGCACATACCTACGCTCCCATGGTCAGCTGACTTATTAACTCACAAATAAGTCATTCACAGCCCTATGTCCTTAAGGTACCAATCTAAATCCCCCCGTAGGCAAACAAGGATTAGATGGCCCTGTTCGAAAGCCGACCTCCTATGATAGCAAGTATGGTAGGTATGTTATACACATATAAGTCCATATACTAAGCAATCACACCACTTAGATTTCTTAAAATATTAAATAAGGTATATTCTACATTCCTATACCGTTATTCCAATTTGTACATCCTTAAGTCTCTAAATAATATGTAATATAGACCGCCGACACATCTCACGTCGTAGTTTCAAGTACCTAAAGCCTAACCCACAAAGGTTACCAAGTCTCCTATTATTCCCACATTAAAATCCACTATTCTTAAGGTCCTCATTTCTGCCATTAACCTTATATTATCCAACTATCTAAAACTTACTCATAAATTCTCAATCTCAAATAGTATCACACTCGTCGAGCCTTATTAATTTTAATATAATTCCTAATTTGACTTCTAATTATAATTCGAGTCTCACAAATATGCCTACTAGTCTTCCTTGAATCTAAGAGTATTCACAAAGTCCCCACCAATAATTCTCTAGGGTCTAAATTGTTAAAATCCAACAAAGGAAAAATATAACTGATTCTGGGAAGGTCGATCGATCGACCTTGAATGTCGATCGATCGATCGACCTGGGAGTATCGATCGATCGAACGCACCAGATAGGCTACGGCCTGCTTCGTTTTTCATTCCAAAATTTTCCCCAAAACTTCCGTACAAGGTATGAAGATATAATATAACATTATAGGATCATCATACAATCAAAATACATCATTGTTAACATTCCAAAACCTTTTAATCATCAATGATTGGCCTTATATGGATCAAAACTTCAATAAAAAACTCTAGTTTTCAATTTTCTCCAAGAACAATGATAAATCTCCTCTTTAACTCATTTTTAAATCATCGAAAGTTATATTTGGGGTACTGAAGTCATCCAGAACAGATCTATATATAATTCCTAACCAAAGTTTAGAGTTGTACATCAATTTCATTGGGTTTTCATCAAATCTTTTAAGACAATTATTAATTCCTACACTAAGCATGGAGGAAATATTCATTGAACTAATGAAACCAAATCACTTGCCTTAAGTTTTATGTTCTGATTCGTTGCTGGTGTTCAAAGGCTGGTTTTGTCTTCTTTCCGGCCACAATTATGTCCAAAATGGTGGTGGTGGGTGGTGGTTTTGGTTTGGAAATCCTTTTTCAACTTCTCTCTAACTCACGTAGCCCACTTTTTTGTTTTTGGCTGATAATGGCCTTAATGGATCTTCTAATAATACATAAATAAACTCTAAAATTCGTGAGTCTTAATTCCTTAGTTTTTAAAATTACCAAAATACCCTTTCGGGTTGTCGGTTTGGCCTAAAAATGCGTCGGAACCTAAACTAAACCTCGGCTATTTTTTTCTGACTATCTTGACCCTTTCAGACACGTTGGCACACTCAAAACGACCATACGGTTGATAAAAATATAATTTACTTTTTAAATCTAATTAAATTGATTTCTGACACTACTAACACGCGTGTCCCAACTTAATTTCCTAAATTATTGTATTTATAACTCTTGACAATTTTAATACTTTCAATACACATATATTACCATATATACTCAGTAATATTCAATATTATCATCATAATCAAATACCAACTCGCGTCTCGCTAGTATTTAAATTTGGATTAATTTCTAATTAATTCTCATTTAATTTAATTAATCCGTTAAATAAAAATCAATAAAATTACGGGGTATTACATACTCCCCCCCAATAACAGAAAATCTTCCCGAAACTCGAAACTAATGTATACCTGGAAAAAATAACTCTGGATAACGCTCGCGCATTTCATCCTCATGCTCCCATGTGGACTCCTTGGCATTATGATGCTGCCACTGAACACGTACTAATGGTACTATCTTCGACCTCAGTTTCCTCTCGCTGTGGTCCAGAATAGCAGTCAGCCCTTCCTCGTAGGAACTATCAGGCTGAAGATTGATGCCATCTAAAGCAATATGGGTATGGGACAAATCGTCCCTAAGATATCTCCTTAACGAGGAAATATGGAACACGTCATGAATCCTATACAAGTGTTCCGGTAACCCAAGTCTATATGCTACTGGCCCAATTCGCTCGATGATAGGAAATGGGCCCACGTATCTAGGTGCAAATTTCCCTTTCTTCCCGAAACGCATTATCCCCTTCATCGGAGATACTCTGAGTAGTACCTTGTCCCCCACCTTGAACTCTTTAAAGAATCTTTTGTCATCGGCATAACTTTTATGTCAGTCCTGAGCCACCCGAATACGGCTCCGTATCATCTCTATCCTCGCCGAGGTATCTTGAATCACTTCCGACCCAAGAAGCTTGTTATCCCCCACCTCTAACCAACATGCTGGGGAACGACAAGGTCGATTGTATAATGCCTCGAATGGAGCCATGCCAATAGTGAACTGGTAGGAGTTATTATAGGCAAACTCCACCAGTGGAAGGTACTGCTCCCAACCACCTCCAAAGTCTAGGATGCACATACGCAACATGTCCTCCAACATCTGATTCGTCAGCTCGGTTTGCCCATCTATCTGCGGGCGATATGCCATACTCAGCCACAACTCCGTACCCATGGCTTCCTGGAAACTCTCCCAAAATTGCGAAACAAAAATCTTGTCTCTGTCAGACACGATATTGAGAGGTACTCCGTGGAGTCTCACTATCTTCGCTATGAAAATCTGGGCGTACTATCCCGTAGTGTAGTCTATCCGGGCAGGCAAAAAATGAGCAACTTTGGTCAACCCATCCACGATTATTCGTATGGAGTCGTGACCCCTCTGTGACGTAGGTAACCCCGTGATGAAGCCCATGGAGATGCTCTCCCATTTCCATATAGGAACATCTAATGGTTGTAGAAATCCTGCCGGTCTCTGATGGTCCACCTTTACCAGCTGACAAGTGGCGCATTTAGAAGCGAACTCGGCAATATCTCTCTTCATCCCGCTCCACCAGTACTATCGCCTCATGTCCTGGTACATCTTATTCCTACCAGGATGTACTGCGAACCATAAATTGTGCGAGTCTGACATTACCTCGTGTCGCAAGTCTTCCCCTTCCGGAACGACCAGTCTCCTATTGAAGCGTAATCCCCCGTCTGAACTAACGGTATAGGACTCGTCTCCTTCTGCTAGTAATCAAACTATCTGCTCTTGACAGAACGAGTCTTTTGCCTGGGCCTATATCACTCTCGTAACTATCTAGGGCATAACAATCATCACAGACATGAATGATCGGGCCACTCCATCCTTGTGTCCCAACTCCTTCCACTTTGCTCTCCACACTTCGACCACCTCACCTACGGCCTACGGCTCAACACGTCTGCTACCACATTAGCCTTTCCTGGGTGATATTGGATATCGAACTGATAATCCTTCACAAACTCGAGCCACCTACGTTGATGCATATTTAGTTCCTTCTGCGTGAAGAGTTACTGTAGGGACTTGTGGTCCGTGAACAAACAGAATTTCTTCCCCAGGAGGTAATGTCTCCAAATCCGAAGAGCAAATACGACTGATGCTAACTCCAAGTCGTGGGTGGGGTAATTCTTCTCGTGAGGCTTAAGCTTACGGGAAGCATAAGCTATAGCCTGACTCTCCTGTTGCAGTACACCTCCAAGTCCTTGTAAGGACGCATCGATGTAGACTAGATACTCAACTCCCAGTTTGGGTAATGCTAACACTGCCGCTAAGGTCAACTTGTCCTTCAACTCATCGAATGCCAATTGACAAGAATCACTTGAGATGAATGGCACACCTTTACGAGTCAGATGTGTCAAAGGACCCGCTATCTTAGAGAAACCACGAATAAACCTCTTGTAGTATCCTTCTAAGTCCAAGAAACTACGTATTTTAGTTAGTATTGTGGGCTGTCCCCACTCTCTCACCGCCGATACTTTCCCCGGATCAACTGATATCCCCCTATCTGAAATGATATGCCCCAAAAATTGTACCTCCTTCAGCTAAAACCCACACTTCTCATATTTTGCATATAACTCGTTCTGATGCAGTGTCTGCAAAACCTGTCTCAAGTGCTCGTCATGTTCCTTCTCTATCTGGGAGTAAACCAGAATGTCATCAATGAAGACGATGACGAACTGGTCTAGGAACTCTCTGAACACCCTATTCATCAAGTCCATAAACACGATTGGGGTGTTGGTTAGGTCGAAAGGCATAACTCGAAACTCGTAGGAACCATATCTCGTCAAGAAGGTGGTCTTCGAGACGTCATGTTCCCTAATACGCAACTGATGGTATCCTGATCTCAAGTCAATCTTTGAGAAGAAGGTGGATCCTCTCCACTGGTTGAATAAGTCATCGATTCTTGGCAACAGATATTTACTCCAGATCGTGACTTTATTCAACTCTCTGAAATCGACACGCAATCGTAATACGTGAGCACCCTCAGCTAGATGCTCCTCCTGATGGAGATTTTACCAACAGCTGCCCAGTTTGGACTTGCATCTCTAAAGGTTCGATAGGGTTAGATTAAATCAGCCCAATAATCGTAGCTATAATCCTCCTTGTCACTTCGACTCACTCACGAGGTAAGACATTTGACAACACTTAAGTTATCGTTTTATTTGTGAATGAAAATTAGGGTACTAATCCTTGTACTAAAAGCCAAACCTTCTCATCTCCCGACATTCACTAGGTTTCATACGTGGGATGTCTCGCAAAGCGAAATCCAAACAAGGAACCCTCCCGATACACTAATAACTAGTATTGTTGGTCAATGAGCTTTGGGGCCATCGGTATTTGACTAGTACCTCTTTTCCTTACTTCTTGCTAAGAAATTAACTTACCTCCTCTCATGATACGTGAGGCTACACTCAACACAATCCGCCTACTATATTAGCGTTAGACTCGATTGTATACTACGGGATAGTCCCCACTCTTAGAAACATTTTAACAAATCTTAATTTTTTTTTATAGACATCCCTACCCACCGGAATTTAAATATAACCAGACGTTGTCTTTACGAAGTCTTTATATGCCACCATAAGAAAAAAAAAAAAAAAAAAAATATATATATATATATATATATGGCTTTGCCTCCACTCAAGTGACACTTAGTACAATTTCTAAGGAACGCCATAATATAACTATAATGGTTTATAACACTCAAATCGTTGTAGCTAATCTAAAATATAACAGGATAAGAATGCATTTTTTTTACACTCACGTTTCTCAATGCATAGGAATAAATGATAAGACATCTAAGTTATTCGAGATTTCCCTTTTATCTTAAAGGATATAATTATTAATGAAGTATCGTACCTCCAAACGCATGTGGTAATTGCGGTATCAATGGTATAACCGCATATCGTGCATAATAGCACATCCATATTGTACTCCTTGATGTTGTTTTGGTGCCTGCGATGTTGGGGTAACTATCCAGGCCTCATTACTTTGGGCATCCTGTCCTGACACTTTACCTGGTTGCGGGAAGTCCCTCCACCTATGACTCTGCTGTTCACACTTATGACATTGACCCTGAAACCCTTCCCTTTTTATGCCTTGTTGTCCTTGCTGATTAGGATGAGGTTTATTACAAGCCAAATCTGGGTAGACCCAACGCGTATGGCCATTTCTCCCACATTTATAACACCTTTTGGTGGTAGTTCTATTCACCTAGCTTTATTCGATCTGGCGAGTTTCTCCCTTTTCTACCATTTCTATTGCCCCTCTGACGACGACCCTGAGACACTTGTCACTACTGCGGCGGTATTTTCCTTTTATTGTTAACTTTAGCAATAAAATTTTGATCGACTTCTCTCGTTCTTTTTCCCCCTACAAGCTGCACGCAGTTATTTTGGCACTGCAATATTACGGTAGTCACTGCGAGTGCCACGATATTTGCTATCTCAAAGATTTTCGCTCTTTCTTGGTGTACCTGGGGTACTTGTTGTTCTTGTCCAGCATTTGTTCCCTCATCAGTTTTAGTTTGTACTTCCCTCAAGAGCGACATCTGAAATTTAACAGATTTATATTAGTCCATCCACCATACATAACATTATAGCAGAAGAACGTAGTCTACGAAACGAAATCAAGGAGTGCAACAATCCTAATAATACGGCTCTATATTAAAGGACGTCATGCGGAAACATAACAAGCCGTACAGATCCTAACGACACTAGAACCTGATGCTCTTATACCACCTGCGACACCCGACTAATTAAATACCGGGTAGCTACTCCTTTATTCAAATTAATACAAAATCTAAAGTTGGTTCCGTTCATAGCATCACAGTCGAAATATTTTTAAACAATTACTAGCCACCTAATTTTTGAAAAGTGAGTTTTCAATTTTAATTAAATTATATTAACATGCAACCAATTAAATTATGAAATAATGATACCATAGTCACACCACAGTCATAGTAGAATAATAATGAAATAAAATGAAGCTGGAGGAACACCCCTCCGAATAATCTGAATACTGAATAAAACCAAATACAAAGTCTGAATAACTAATTAATTAAATCCAAAACTAAAATAGAACTGAGTAAAAATCTGTCTTTAAAAGAAAAGGGGCGACATGCCCTACAGATGAATAAATCTGAAATGGAGTCAATGTAGAAACTGGAGGCGTCTACTATCGAGGTCCTGTAACTTCCACAACAGCTACAGCACGTCACTGGATTGGAACTCCTAAGCTTGGCGTCCCTGTGGCTGGGCACCTAACAGGTTTTAATGAGAAAATAGATTTGAATGTAAACGGGTCAGAGCCCGAGGTGAAAAGAGTTTAAAATATAGCAAGTGTTTAATAACATTAAACAGTGAATATAAAATACATGTTAGTTACGTGCACTCACATGAGTTACTCACCTCTTAACTATTTGTGCACTCCTAACGTATCAGTAACCCGTCCTAGTTATACCACTAACTAACTAGTCTATTTCACCACCTGACTTTACGATAAAATATAAGGGTCGATACCAGACATTTAAATATAAACTATTAGTCTTCCTGTTTATTTCTCAGATTTACCTAATATAATTATTATATGAATTTACCATTTTTAACTCTACTAAAAATGTCCCAAGCATTCACATTTACACTTTAATAAAAAGTTTATTTCAATTACCAGTATATTAATCTCATCATATATATACAATAAGGGCACCCCGAGGCTAAGCTGCGGTGCACACATACTCTGCTATCGAATCCCGGTACATCTCGTACATAAGGACAACGTATTCCAAATCTCTCAAGAACCGTTTCAATAAGCAACAATCACACATAATGGAGGCGAGCATAGTTCACATACCCATGGGCCATGCTTATTAACTCACAAATAAGTCATTCACAGCCCTATGTCCTTAAGGTACTGTAATACCCCGTATTTTTGTGATATTTATTTATGGGATTAATTAAATTAAATGTGAATTAATTGAGAATTAATCCGGATAAAATACTAACGAGGTGTGAGTTGGTATTTGATTATAATGTGTATATATGGCAATATATGAATATTGAAAATATTGAAATTGTCGCGAGGCTGAAATACGACAATTTGGAAAATTTAGTTGGGACGCACGTGACAGTCGCGTCAAGAATGTAATTATTTGAATTAAAAAGTGAATTTTATTTTTATCAACCGTATGGTCATTTTGAGTGCGGCAACGTGTCCGGAAGGGTCGAAATAGTAAAAAAATACTAGCCGGGGGTTTAGTTTGGGTCCCGGGGCATTATTGGGCCATACCGGTAACTAAAAAGGGTATTTTGGTAATTTTGGAATTTTGGGATTTATGACCAACGAATTTTGGGAGTTTAAAATAAGGAAATTAATGACCCACTAACCCATTACCAGCACTTAGGTGATTAGAGGGCAACGGGAGTTTTAGGAGAAGTTAGGAGAAGTTCCCAAAAGAGAAAACCCTAACCTTCATCTTCAACCTTCAACCTTGGGAGAAAAGGGGAGAGCAACCTTCATCAATTTAACACCAAATTCGGAGAATAATCCAAGGCAAGTGGTTTAATTTCGTTAATTTCAAGCGAATGCTTCTTCCATGCTTAGAAAATTGATATATTTGTATTGTATTGGGAGATTTATAAAAACCCATGAAATTGGAGTTAGAAATTCAGATTTTGATATAGGTTTGCATGTAGAATTGTTATTGGGTGATTAGACTAAAAGAATTACTACTTTTTATGTTACAAAAAAAAATGTATTTATTTATGGAAATTGATGACTTTAAATTTCTAGGGTTCATGTTCTTAAGATTTGGGGAAAAGTGGGGAGTTATGATAATTAGATGATGTTTAGGAAGATTTGGCCCCAAATAAATGTTATATTATGACCTACGAATGTTTAATGATGATTAGAGACATTAAAATACTATTAGGAAGACTTTTAGATGAGATTAAAGGTGAAGAAAATTGAGAAAAACGTGATAGGAAAATTCTGGGCTCGGAACTGTCACCTCGTTAGAAGACCTGCCCAGGTCGTTCGAACGAGCTCGTTCGAACCAGCTTCTAACGAGCTGACAGTTTGCCTTCTAATGAGTTGGATGTTCATTCGATGCCTTTTGTTCGAACGAGATCTCGTTAGATGCCCACCTCATTCGAACGAACTCTCGTTCGAACGACCTCGTTTGAACGAGACTTCTAACGAGTTGACAGATTGGCCTTTTTGGCCTGATTTGATTTCTAATGTCCCGTAACCTGGTTTGATTGTAGAGATAACATTCCCTTGATGACTAATTGATATAGTTGGGATATTTGGGATATATTGAGGAGTAAAACATAGAAGTGTGATTTGAACCAAATGAAAATTGTGGATTAGGACGTGAGTGACTAATTACGATGTGAGAATAATTGACGATTTAAATGTTAGTATTAACCGGGGATATGTGAATTGCATAACATTATAAGTTAGTATAAGAATGAGAAGTATACCACTAATAAATTATGGTAATTACTAGGATGTGTGCATGCTTAGTATATGTATATGATTTTATGTGTATGACATACCTACCATACTTGTTATCACGGGAGGTTTACGTTCGCTTAGGGCCATCTAATCTTTGTGTGCCCGGACTTAGATTGGTACCTCGAGGACATAGGTCAGAGAAGGACTTATTGGGAAGTTAATAAGACTGCTGATCGTGGGAGCGTAGGTATGTGCGTGACCCATGTGATGTGACTGTGTCCGCCTCCATTGATTGTGATTGTTGTTATCTGAGAAAGATTCTTGAGAGATTCGGAATGCGTGATCCTTATGTACGTGATGTACTGGGATGGATAGCAAAGTATGTGTGCACCGCAGCTTAGTCTCAGGGTGCTTGTATTGTATATTTATGATGTGAAAGATATACGGTTAAATGAACAGACTTGTCATGTTTAATTATGAGAATAATTTATATTAACTCCTTGAGAAGATAAATAAGGGGATAACCTCCAGTAAATGGTAATGCTAATAATTGAGAATCCAAGTTTAAGTAAATCTATCTATTTAAGTGATAACATTAGGAATTCATGTTGTGAATCGAGTAGAAAGGTTAGAACTTATGTCGGTTTAGTTAGACATGAGAATCACTTGAATGGGTACGGTACGTTAGGAGTGCACAATTAGTCGAGAGGTGAGTATTTCATGTGAGATCACGTCCTAACATGTACTTTGCATTCATTGTTTTAATGTTATTAAAGCACTTGCTTTTTTTAAAATACTCTCCACTTTCGGGCTCTGACCCGTTTTCTTTCAAATCTATTTTTGTAAAAACCTTTTAGGTGCCTAGCCACAAGGACACCATGCATAGGATTTCCATTCAGGTGACGAGATGTAGCTGTTTGTGGAAGTTACAGGGCCTTGCTAGTAGACGCTTCTTTTGTCTTGACTCTATTCAGTTTTCATCATTTGTAGGGCATGTCGTCCATTTCTATTAGAGACATTTTAGATTTCAGTTATTCAGATTGTTGGCATGTAATTAATTCAGGATATACTATTTTATTTATTTCAGTGGTGGGATTGTTGTGAGGAGTTTTCCTCCGGACTTATTATTATTTGTTGGTTACTTTATTGAGACTTTATAGTGTATGGTGATGTAATTCTTTTGCATTTCATTTATCGCATGTTAATCAGATTTAATTTAAAATTTGACAACTTACTTTTTAAATACTAGGTGGTTAGTAATCATTAAGTGTTTTCGACAGTGATGCTATTAACTGAACCAACTTGGCATTTTGAATTAATTTAATAAAGGAGTAGCTACCCGGTATTTAATTAGTCGGGGTGTCACAGGTGGTATCAGAGCATCAGGTTCTATTGTCCTTTAGGATCTGTACGTCTTATTATGTTTCCGCTGAGCTTTCTTTGATGTAGATCCCTATATTTTAGGACTGTTGTATTCTTTTGTGTATGCTACGCTCTTCAGCTATTTTGAGATAATAACTGCAAGCTTATAAGACTTTACTCTCATTTCAGATACCTCCACGACGTGCGCAGCGAGTTCCTAGGGATTATTCAGACTAGAGTATTTATTATCCATTATATGCCACCACCATGTTTGTTGTGTCATAGGGATGAGTTGGCAACGGATTTTCAATAACGTCTATAGGCGAGATTTGCAAGGTGACATTAACAACTTGTTCCCCTATTATCCTGCATAAATAATATCAATATTTGTAGGTGAACTTCACCCTGTGGTGAAACTTACAAAAATTTTCATCCGCTTTGTCTTCCACCGTGGGCACCTGACCATTTAAGTGAGGGGGATTAATCCCCTCCCTCGTGTACTAACGTATGATAATAGTTCACAGATTTTTCCATGCTTCATGGCAATGATGGTGAAACATCATTCCCAAACTTCCTTTTTTCGGAGGCATTGTTGTTCTTGGGACCTTGGCCCCCTTTCCTTCCCTTAGTACTTCCTTTAATGTAGTTCATTGCTTACTAGTAAGAAACTTGAAACCTATCAGCTAGAAATGGCATTGTGTTATATTTCCTTAGGGTATTGGCTTAATGATCACGGTGATATTACTCGTCGCGCGTGTGAGTTATCTGAAAGTATACTCTTGGTTCTCATTAGTTAGATGGATTTTGTATTCCTTTAGCAACCCCTCTGTAGACACCTCATTCTGTTACCCCCTAACTCTTCTTAGGTCCCTAGTACCTCCACTCATCACCACAAATCCAGGTCATGTCCCGAGCACTGACCTGGAAGCCATCAGGCACTCCCTGGCTCAGTTTGACCCAAAAGTCAAACTCTTCATCTCGATCGAGACTAAATGAATCTTCAAAGGGCACTGAATACCCTAACGGACTGCCCCGTGCGCAATTCTGACTTACCATGCAGACGAACGGTCCATTTGCGTCCAAAACCTGACCCAAAGGCCACCGGGCGCTCCTGGGCTCTGTTTGACCTAAGTCAACTCTTCAGCTCAACCGAGGCTGAATTAATCTTTGAAGGGCACTGAATACCCTTTCCAATGGTCCATCCCATGCGCAATTCTGACTTTCCATATGGATGAACGATCTGTTTGACTCCGGGAAGCCATCGAGCGCTTCTCTGGCCCGGTTGACCAAAGTCAACTCTCCAAATCGGGTCAAACTCCTAACCTTTCTATTGGTATGCCCCGTGCGCGATTCAAACTTACCATGCGGACGAACGATCCGCTTACGTCCGCACGATTCCCCATCTAATGGACCGATAAATGCTTCCGAGCCACATTTGACCCAAAGTCAACTCTTGAACTCAGGAGCGGTCCAAAGTATTTTCGAAGGTCTCTGAAATACCTTTCCAACGGTATGCCCCGTGCGCGATTCTGACCAACGGTTTGCCCTCGGCGGCCAATTTTCTAAAAAAGCTTGAAGCGCACTGCGAAATGGCAGGTCCCAGACCCTGCCTATTAGCACCTGCCGATAGGAAGTGCCATGATAAAGCCGATCGACAGTCCCCTGGGGCTATAAAAGGAGATCTTCACCTCATTTGCAAGGAAGATCCCAGATCTGATAAAAATCCCTCTCAACGAATCCCAGAAACCTCTCTCAAAGGCAGCGTGATTTCAGCTTCCAAATCCCCTTTTTACTTCCACTTTTCATCATCCTTTTCATAAAACCTTGTTGAATTATCCACTCTCCATCATCATCCTAGTGCAAGGGCTGCTCTCCAACATTCAAGATTAAGCTCAAGATCTTCAAGAAGGTCCAACTTTCTCAAACTCTGTCTTAAATTCTCTTGAATTCCCAATAACTTGTTTTCTTACTTAGCACTTTTATTATCTCATTTCACACATCCTAACATACTTTTTATTTAGTATTATTGCACATCTCTTATTTTCACATAAATAAAAACCCCAAAAAACAAGAAAAAGAGGGTTTGCCCATAAATTCCAAGTAGGGATTCTAACATTTTTTTCCACACTTTCCTCACAACTAAAACACTTTTTTCTACACACACATACACACACTCACAAATAAGAGATTCCCCATTCGGATTCATGGGATAAACCCCACCCCTCGTTTCATATGCGAACTACGTGGACTTTGATGCCTTTATAGGCTACGTAGGCGTCTCGGGGTAAAACCCGAGACTCGAGTCCTCCTTTTCTCACTATTTCTCTTACTTTCTATCTTCTCTAAATCCATTTTTCATATGTTATACATATACTTGTTCTTAGTGATGCATTACCCCATATGTGTTATCGATCCCTTATAACGATCAACGTAGGGGTAATCGCGTAAATCTCATTTTTATAATATTACTCTTATATCTTCCTACGGACGACTCGCTTTATCTTTTCCATGATACAAGTCGAGGATTCCTACCTCCATTCTATATATATACACATACACACATATCACGGGGGGAAACATAAAGGAAAATAGTAAATATTCATGAGAGACCGAAAGGGCGGAATGGGTACCTAACACCTTCCCATTCCGTAACTAAGCCTCCGAACCCTTCTCGAATCATCTTGGTTTCGCATGCACCAGTATGTCTTTGGATGCCACTCTTCGGGGTGGCTTCCCATTTTTCTTTTGTCTGTTTTGAGTAAAATAGACTGGCGACTCTGAATCTCTTTACATTTTTCACCACAAACGACGTCGGTCGAAGCGCTCCTGAGAGGTGACGCGCTGGACCCGAAGGATCCTCTCCTCCATGCGCCCGCCCGCCGAGGATCAGGATCGGGGATGGCCATAGTGGCGACTCTGCTGGGGAATTTTATATTTATTTTGAGGGCTTGACTCTATTCACATGGATGCTCTATTTGTTTATGTTTCCCCCCCTGTATCTGCCTATCCCCTTTTCTCACATGTGTATCCCATGCTTATGCTTATATTCACACACTTGTAGAAAAATTCTCCATGTACACCTCACACCACGTGCACCTAGGATCACATGTATATCCCCATGTTGCACGCATCACCCATCCATACCTGGTGTACCTTTTGGGTACTTGTATTTTTATTCCCGGTTTGGCATAATCAAGAAAGGCATTCTCATCATAAGATACTAATAAGAGATTCATGCATGATTCACACGGTATCACCAAAGAGCATTGATATTGACCAAATTTTACCCAGTAACTGGAGGGTCACTTCGTGATGGGCGCTGGTCCGATAGGTCACAGTTAGCCTTAGCGATATGACTCTCACCTTTCATTGGCCAAGTACCTTCGACGTATATCGAACTGTTCCCCCGCATCGTACCACTTGACCGAAGTTATGACGGGAGGTATATCGCAGGGAATTCGTTCATGTACGCCAAGTATATCGAATTCGCTCTCACGCATACCGTCCCCACGAGGTATATGGTGAGGCAATTCACGTACACTCAGGTATATCAAATGTCTTGTCCACACGTACCGATTGCCCGCAAAAGCAAGACGCATATCGTGGAAGTCATGCCAAAGGGGGAACCCATGCTGATTCACCCAACCAACTGCATACCCGCATATAGGTGTCAAACCTAGGACACGCACTTTAGATTGCCGGTTTCGACCCGAAACTCTGTCGAAATTCTGGGTTGGTCTGCCGCCCAATTTTTGCGCTTTTTTAAAATCGGACCCTATCCGCGAGCCTAGTTACAAGTTCGAATGTAGCTTTGCATATATTAAGACCCCTACTTTTCCAGGCTCGGGTCCTATCCGTCATTGCATTTAGGAGAATTAAATACAAGTGAAAACATAATAATCATAATAATCATGCTGAGTTATGTCTCCAAAAACATTCCTCCCTTCTTTATTAAAAATCCAAAAACATTTCTCCCTTTCTTTATCAAAAAATCCAAAAACATTTCTCCATTCTTTATCAAAAAAAAATCCAAAAAACATTTCTCCCTTCTTTGTCAAAAATCGAAAAATGGTTTCTTCCTTTTTCTCAAAAATAATTCTCATCCTACGCCTTCTCAGGTCGATCGCACGCCCTTGGCCTGGATCCTTATTGGCTTCGGTCTTCAGTCAAATCACCCCGGAGTTTCATCCATTCCTCTACTACTTCCTCCAAGTTCGGAATCCATCCATATTCCATGGAGAATGCAGATCAAGCACCAGTCATACAATCGCATCTGCCGACAGTCCTAGCTCAGCTCGTGGCTAAGATTGACAACCTCCAAGCTGAGGTCCGAGAAATGCAACGAAACCAAGTTCCTATTCCTCAAGAGCCCGAGGCCCTATTCCCTCGTGCTATGGATCCACCCGAGCCTATCTGGGTCCCAGAGGAATATCATCACGCTCCACGTGCCCCTCCGGCTAATGGGCCGCCGCCTGCCCATCTTCCAATGCCAAATATTGCCCAGCCTATGTCTAACCTGCCTGTGGTCGTTGATCCAAAAGAGGAGGAGTTGAACAAAGTCAAAGAAGATTTTAAGATGCTCACTAGGAAGTTAGACCAAGTCCGAATCTCTGGGAATTACATGGACTACACCCATATGTCTCCTTATCCTAAAGCAAGGTTACCCGAGAAGTTCAAGATGCCAAATATCGAGAAGTTCGGAGGGAGTGGCCCCCCAATTGTTCATCTTCGTAGTTATCATCGTTCCATGACTCTACTAGGGGCTTCTGAATAAGTAATGGCCCAATTGTTTCAACAAACATTGAAGGACAGCGCCCTCCGATGGTTTTTATCTCTTGAGGAATCCAGAATCCGTAGTTGGGAGGATTTAGCCCGAGAATTCATGTCGCAGTACAAATACAACGAGGAGCTCGAGGTCACTCGCCGTGATTTAGAGCTGCTCAAACAAAACTCCGGAGAATCCGTTAGTAACTTTATAGCCCGATGGAGGGAAAAAGCAGCTACCATGACCAATCGGCCATCTGAGGAAGAACAAGTCAACATAGTGAAGAAGAATTTCTTTACCCATGTCCGAGCAACCATGGAGGATAGTACTACCCCCACTTTCGAGCTCTCAGAGAAGCAGGAGTAGAAATCGAGTAAAGTCTTACCAAAATAGAAGTTGAACCGAAGAAGGTGTCCGGACAGTTCACCCTCAGAATGTATGACAAGCCTGTCAATGCTACAGTCTCAACCATCAACAACATCTCTCAACCAACCGCATCATGGGCACCATAAATTCGCCTTGCCCCTTTCCGAAGGGAATACACTGAGCTTCATGCTCCCCTCTCTAAAGTCTACCAAGCCTTGTTAAGCCAAAACCTTATAAAACCCTTGGATCCCCATCTATTACCCAATCCACTCCCAAGAAAGTTCAAGACCGATGCTCATTGTGCCTTCCACCAAACTGCTGGCCATACTACCGACCAGTGCTTTCATCTCCGAAACATAATCCAAGATCTCATTGACCGGGGTACCATCGCCCCACCAGCCAATCCTAAGCCAAACACTACGCATAACCCCCTCCAAAATCACACCAATGCCATCTTCTTAGAAGAAAACCCGAATTTTGATCCATAAACCCAAATCACACCCCTATACCCTCCTAAACCTCTTCAAATTTGCCCATATTTCCTCCTACACCCCACTAGCCTCGCTGATCAGGCACTGTCACTCCTCACGAGATCATGCATTGTTGTCCGTACCTGTTCCAGAAATGGAAGAATGGAATTGTCAGAAGTCTTAAATCAACTCCTAAAGTTCGGATTGAAATTTCCCTCACAGATGAATATTGACTGCCAGAGGTTCAGTGCACTATTTTTGGAAGCACGGAAATGGGCCCGAGAATCAGATAGGTGGGTGGTAACAACCGATGAAATCAACTTGGATGGTGTTGTCCAGATCATAGCGGAAGTATTCAGGCAAACCAACAGCATTTGCAGTATCACCAAGTTATTTGATGCTTTGAAGCTACAAGGGCACCTGGTCCCTTCACCCTTACACACCCCCACAGAATGGGAAAACCTATATGAGGAAGCCGTGAAGTTGTGGAATGCATCAACTTTACATGGAAAGACAGAATTGTTGCCACCGGATGGGGGGAAGAGGTCGAAGATTCAAGTGAAGAGCAAGCTTCAGGAAGAACTAGCCCAGTAACCAATTTATGTGGGATGATATCATTTGAAGAACTCCTCGGAGAAATAGACACGGTGGCAAAACAACCTAAGATTGACGAGGAAACTGGATTTAAGTTTTTCCCTTCTTCAGTAAATCACATGACCAGATCCGGGAGACATTACCAAATTATGAACTCACTACCAGCAAATGACAAGGGGAAGGGCGTTGAAGACCTTCCTATGCCAGAAATGACCATCGAGGAGAGCAAGATCCTAGATCAACTGAAGAAAACTCAAGCTAACATCACTCTATGGGGGCTTTTTATGTCCTCCCAGCTGCACAGAAATGCTTTAATCAAATTACTCATTGGGCCAAATCACAATCATGCACTCAACATCTCCATCGAAGTTATGGGGAAGGTTGTACCGCTTTCTCTCGTTGATAACATATCCGCTTTGAATGTCTGCCCACTTAGAACCTTCAAATGTTTAGGCCTAAAAGAAAGTGACCTCGCTCCAACCTCCGTTGTCGTGTGTGCCTACGATAATACCCGTCGTGAGGTGATGGGATCCATAAAACTTGCAATAGGTTTGGCCCTATAAACCCCGTTATTGAATTCCAAGTCATAGACATTCCAGCCTGTTTCAACCTGTTGCTCGGACGACCCTAGCTCCACAGTATAAAGGGTGTCTCTTCCTCATTCCATCATAAATTGAAGTTCTTCGCTGATGGGAGAGTCATCACCATCTTGGGTGACGACGACAATGCCGAGGGTACAAGCACCAACAGTCCAATTCTCGAGATACAGCATGGGTCAAATGATATGATCCTATCAGGATTTCGAGTCGAGCCCTCCCTACTCCCGGCAGGGGACGGTTTCAAAGAAAGGGTTTGTCCAGAATATGACCCTCATGTCAATGTCAATGTGATTCAGATGTTCAAGAACATGCACTTCATGCCCGTACTGGGGCTAGGACAAAGGCAGCAGGGGATACGCGAGCCCATCGAACTAAAGAAAGATTTCCCTCCTTGCGGCTTGGGATATCAACCATCAGAATAAGAGCTCAAAATGATACGCCAATCTCTATCAAAGAGAGGGTTAGACTGCATCCGAACTATCCCGGGAGATTCCTTAAATGGACGATTCACCAAAGAAGGCAAGGATTTCCCCTTTTGCGGTTTTCCAGAACCATGGTACGACCACACAGACAAGAAGATGAAACCTAGAATGGGGATCGTTTCCCAAGATAGCTACCCATAGGTCGAGAGTTTCCCACACCGCGTACAACCGCTCATAAAAAATATCGAAGAGACTGAGAAAAGGGACTCCGAAGATTCCTTCAGCCTGTAGACACTGAGGCTGGCACTCTGCATGGTTCATTTAGGCACTACATCAATGGACCCATCCCGTCTGATCAAGGCTGCTGATACACCTCTCCTCAACTGGCATGCTGAGCCAGTTCTACCTCTTAAAATCTCACCTAACCCCAATGTTTACCCTATTTCTTCTACTGTTGTCCACCCTTGCTCAAATGTAATTGAGACCTCTTTTGATGAGGTTCTCAATGCTGTTTTTCCTATCAATGAAATAAATGAAGTTTTTGAGTATCTTGTTGTGCCTTACATTAATTTTTTATATTCTAATCGAACTTTTGATGATGATGATTTTTCAAATGAACAATTGTTAACTGATTTAAATAAGGTTAATAATAAACAACATAATCGCGTTCAATTTAATGAAGAAGAGACTGCTGTTATTAATCTCGGCTCTAGTAGCCAACTGCGCGAGATTAGGATAGGGGCCACCCTTGACGAGCATGAGCGCGCACAACTCAAAGAATTGCTAAAAGAGTTCGTGGATGTCTTCGCATGGTCCTACGATGATATGCCTGGTATTGATCCTGAAATAGCTCAGCATGAGATCCCCACTCTCCCAGATTACAAGCCGGTTAAACAAAAATTGAGAAAACTCCGCACCGAATGGTCGCTCAAGGTCAAAGAAGAGGTGGTCAAACAGTTGAACGTGGGTTTCATTCGAGTGATCGAATATCCCACATGGCTAGCCAACATTGTACCTATGCTGAAATCAGGAGGGAAGGTTCGAATGTGTGTGGATTAACGAGATTTAAACAAAGCCTCTCCGAAGGATGATTATCCGCTACCCAATATCGACATGTTCGTGGACAACACATCCAGTCATGCTCTCAAGTCATTCGTCGATGGGTTTGCCGGATAAAACCAGATCAAGATGCACCCTGACCACCAAGAGAAAACCGCATTCATCACCCCATGGGGAACCTTTTGCTACACCGTTATGCCGTTCGGTCTCAAGAATGCTGGGGCTACCTACCAGAGGGCCGCTACAACCATCCTGCACGATCTAATTCACAAGGAGGCCGAGGTTTACGTGGATGACATGATTATCAAGTCCAAAACTAGAGAAGGTCATGCTCCTGCTCTCCGAAAGTTCTTCGAACGACTGCGGAAGTATCAGATGAGACTCAATCCACAGAAATGCGTCTTCGGTGTTACAAAGGGAAAACTCTTAGGATTCATGGTCAGTGAGAAGGGGATAGAAGCAGATCCCGCCAAGATGAAGGCCATACTCGAGATGCCACCTCCCCGAACAGAGAAGGAATTCTGAGGTTTCCTTGGGAAATTATAATATATCAGCCGATTCATCAGCCAGCTAACCTCCATCTATGAACGTATCTTTAAAATCCTCTGAAAGGATTCAACCAAGGTTTGGAACGAGGGCTGCCAAGAAGCTTTTGACCGAATCAAACAATACCTGACCCAACCTCCAGTTCTCACGCCACCACAACCTGGTCTCCCTCTGCTCCTATACCTAACCATAACCGACACTGCAGCTGGGGCTTTGCTAGCCCAATACCTTGAGTACTCCCACAAAGAAAGATCCATCTATTATGCCAGTCACAAATTAGTTGGGTACGAGGTCAACTACACTGCTTTAGAAAAAGCATGCGTCGTGCTTGTCTGGGTCACCCAAAAGTTACGACACTATATGCTCGCCTTCCCCATTAAGCTTGTATCCCAAATGGATCCCATCAAGTACCTGCTCGAAAAACCCGCCTTATCCAGCCGAATAGCTCGATGGTTGATGCTCCTAACCGAGTTCGATATCATGTACGTCACATAAAAGGCCGTTAAAGGAAGAGCCATCTCTGACTACCTCACTGACTACCCTGTAGAAGAAGTTAATGTCTGGATCTCCTAATTCCCAGATGAGAACATTCTTTGCACCGCCCAAGACTGCCTCCGATGGAAAATGTTCTTCGATGACACTGCCAACAAAAAGGGATATGACATTGGGATACTTCTGGTCGCCCCAGATGACTCCCACACTCCTATCTCCATAAAATTGGATTTCCCTTGCACCAATAACATGACGGAATACGAAGCATGCACAGTGGGCCTCAAGGTCGCTCTCAAGAAAAGTATTCAATACCTTGATGTATATGGGGATTCTGCCCTCATCACCGGTCAGGTGCTCAGAAAGTGGAAATTCAAGGACGAAAAGCTCCAACCCTTTCATGCCCAATTAGAAGAGTTAGCCTCCCAATTCTGAGATATCACCTTCCATTACCTACCCCGAGCAAAAAATAACCTAGCTGATGCCCTCGCTACTTTGGCCTCCATGGTCGACATGCCCGAGGGAATAATAATGACCCCCTTCCTAGTTCAAAAGCAAGACAAACCGAACCATTGCTACCATATTGAGCTTGTCTCCATAGAAGACCCCGAACTAGCCGATTACTGGTACTATGATATATGGTGCCTCCTCAAACATGGTAGGTATCCTGAGGGTGCCAACAAGAATGACCGAGATACCCTCCAAAGGCTGGCTGCCCAGTACATCATCTTTCATAAAGCGCTACTTAAGAGGAATTTCGATGGAACTCATTTGCACGGTATCGCAAGGGATGACATTGAAAAGATAATGCAAAAAATCCACAGCGGGGAATGCGGACCCCACATGAACGGTCACATGCTTGCCAAGAAGATCATCTGACAGGCATACTACTGGACCACCATGGCCCAGGATTGCACCGCCTATGTTCGGAGATGCCCTAAATGCCAACAGTTCTCCAACCTCCAACACCTACCTTAGCGGGAATGATACAACATGAATTTTCCTTGGCCGTTCTCCAACTGGGGTATCGACATCATAGGAAAGGTTACGCCAAAGGCTTCAAATGGGCATGAGTTCATCCTAGTTGCCATTAATTACTTCACCAAATGGGTCGAAGCTGAGTAATACGTAGCATTAAATGCCAAGAAGGCGGCCAAATTCATCAAGAAAATACCATCTGCCGATATGGGGTCCCGCACGAGCTAGTGTTAAATTACGGGTTACACTTCGAGGCAGAAGTCACAGAAGTTGTCAACGAGTATGGGATTCAGAGACACAAATCTTCTCCCTACCGCCCTCAGACCAATGGTGCAGTTGAAGCCTTTAACAAAAACCTCAAAGCCGTCATCAGCAAGATGACCGAAAGTTGTAGGGATTGGGCCGACCGGATCCTGTACGCCCTCTTGGGCTATCAAACCTCAATCCGAACCTATACTGGGGCTACCCCTTACTCCCTGGTCTACGGCATGGAAGCAGTCCTACCTGTGGAGATGGAAATACCCTCGCTACGCGTCATGCTCGAAAGCAAGGTTAGTGAAGAAGACTGGTGCCAAA
Source organism: Sambucus nigra (assembly GCA_949130495.1). Classification (NCBI taxonomy): domain Eukaryota; kingdom Viridiplantae; phylum Streptophyta; class Magnoliopsida; order Dipsacales; family Adoxaceae; genus Sambucus; species Sambucus nigra. The sequence continues at coordinate 239,619,959 of OX422222.1, forward strand.
GCCGTCTTGATGAGCTAACCCTCCTAGATGAAAGAAAATTAAAAGCTCTTTATCACATACAAGGGTACCATCGCCGAATAGCGCGATCATTCAATAAGAGAGTCAAGGACCGCGGTGTCCGGGAGGGGGATTTAGCCCTCAAGGAGATAATCGAACCCATCTGGGACCCCAGAGGAAAATTCAAGCCCAATTGGAGCGGCCCTTACATTGTGAAGAAAATCTTGTCTGGCGGTGCCGCCATGCTCACTGACCTGGATGGGGAAGAAATGGCTCGTCCAGTCAATCTGGACCGTCACAAGAAATTCTACCCCTAGTCCGAAATCTCGGCGCGCTACGACTCTTCTCATCCCCCTTCTATTCTAAAAACAAAATCTCTTCATCTCCATCTACCCAGAACTACGTGGGTCTGATCCTCTACAAAAAACCACTTTTAAACAAAAACTTTTCAAAAACCCCAGAGGTACGTAGGCAGCTCATACACCCCACATGAGCACGACTCCTTATTTTTCACAAAAATATATTCTTTTCTTATCTCCGAGAACGACAGTTCATTCTAAACATCTACTCGAACAAAAGGATTATGTATGCCTTAGCGATCAGTATAGATAATTCAAAATATAAAATTCATCGAAAGGCATAGCTGGATGATCAGAAACTTGTTTATTTCATTAATAAGAAACTACAGTAACAAATTACATAAGAAAAATGAACGAATAACTCCTTTCCCCCTACTACCATAAAAACCAGATAAAATCCCCCACATCTGTTACACAAATAAACTCCCCGGGAGTCCTACCCACAACTACCAGAAGAGCCTGCACGCACATTATCTACATCCTGAGGACCCCAAGTTTCTCCTGCCTGAATGGAGTGCCATGGACCGATGAGCCTTAACCATCTTTGAAAAGACCACAACACCCCCTTCCATGGAGTCAGATAAAATAAACCACCTTTGACCAGTCTCTACTGCCAACATCTTGTTGACTACTTTCCTTCATAACCACTTCATATAATCTTTGGAGACGTGGCGAACCTTCCCGACAGACTGAGAGGGACGGGTTGACGAATGCCGATTTTCCCACAGGGATCCAAGCAACAGATGCAAGAGCTCAGTCAAATCTTCTACCGAAAAGAAATTTGAGGTCTGAGGGGGCATGATCTGCACCCAGCCAAATTGACGCAGAAGCCGCCAAGGGAAATAAAAAGAGGTCTGTCTGAGACCAACTATCCTCACATATGAATAATCTCCTAGCTCCAGAACTGGCTGCAACTATCCCCACCAAGGCACTGACCAATACAACCCACGAGCCCCATGCTCCACAAGCTAATTCTTCCAATTCTCAACATGCAAGCCAACACGAATGAAGTAGCGCGAAAAGAAGTTGGGTACAGCCGACAAAGGATATTTTGGAGGAGTCGACAAGAGGAATCTTTCAGAAAACCACATGAACAGCATCACGGGGTTCCCCCTTAAAAAGTCAAAATGACCTTCTCTCCAAGCATCCAGGCCGTTCAGGGTCTCCGCCAGTATCATCATCGCAGGGTTGCGACGGTATGACATCCATGAGGTAATAGCTGCAAGTTGAGGGTCCACTTGCACCTCCCCAGTCACCCGCAGCAATTTTGAAACAAGGCCCAGAACAACAGCTCCAGCATAGCCAGCATCACCTACTTCCCGCAAATGCACGGACTGTAACACCGCTGGGAGGGAGATCATTCCTCCAGCAACCAATGACCTGTCCGCCGAAGGCGAGATATGAAAAAGCCCGGCTAACAAATCCCTAGGGGAGTGGGAAAATTCGGGCAAAGCAGCAGCGACAAACTTCTTCCAACCCAAAGCAGAATACATGGTCTTCAGGGTACCAAAATTGTACTGCCGCCATCAACATATTCTACTCAAAAGGTCGATTACGCCACAAGGAGACTCGACACATGTTGAAAGCATCATAGTCGACATTATAAGAGCACGTAGCTTCCAAGGTTTCGAGGTAGTTGACAAACTTGGTGCTACCAGGGAGAGCCATCTTGTAGGGCAAGGAAATAGTGGGCAAATAGATGAGGATGCAAAGGTGTGATGAAAGCACTCCACCCTTACCCCATTTTTTTATACTTGAGAAATCCTCATAAGGGACATAATCCCTACAGAAATTGGAGGGTATCCTACCCCACAAGGTACCAAAGGCTGAAGAAGGTACCATTCAAAGCTTTAAAATTGATGAGACTGGACTGAAGTGCCGATAGGCAGGCCAGGATGCTTGCCAATCGGCAACCCCCTATTTTTGGAAAATTTCCTCCTTTCCTCTTTTATCAAATCAGAAAACTCAATGAAAATAAATTGATATTCTCAACAGAATTTCAAAACCCCTTTTCCTCCCTATATAATTTCCCTTTTTAATTAAAACTTTCCTTCGAAAAATTTCAAAAAAAAAATATCCATTTTTTTTTATGGTCTCAGCAACAAAGTAAAAAGCGCATGCATTCATTCATCATTAAAATAAAAGGTAGTCAAAAAACTACACTGCATTACATATATTTGTGTTTTGTGTTACATCAATTTTGCAGGAAATAAAAAGAAAAGCCAAAAATAACGGGACTCAGCCCGAACCCACTCTCTCTCTCTCAAGAGCTTCCACCCGTGCGACGCTCTCTCTTTCCCCTACGACGAGATGACGCGCCCCCACTACTCGAGCCAGAGTCTTCCCCGAACGAGGCTGATGGAACCAAGCAAGAAGGAATGGGGACAGCATCCCGAATGTGGGTAGTCACCGATGATATCCAATCTCTAAAGTCCCTTAGCCAAGTGGTCGACACCCGGATTTGCTGCAAGGAAAAGGCAGAATCAGTATCAAGCAAAAGAAATCAAAAAAGAAAGAGAGGAACAAAAAGGTATACCGCAGGGCGAAAGAACTCCTCTGTTAAACCCAGCTCCTCCGGATCCATCGCGAGGGGATGGTGCAGCATCGGCACTATCCCTCCATCAGCCCGTCGGATGTTGTACGAAGGAGTGTGCAGCCACACGAAAGGGACCTCTGAGGTCGCCGCCGTCGCAGGTGCCGACGGACAACCACCACTGTGGGAAGACCCCACCGCCCGACTTGAACCCGCAGGAGTGAAAGGAAAGGCATCATGAATACTGGGCGCCATCAACTAGCTCGTTACAAAGTCCATATAGTCATACGACCCAATCATATCAGTGTACAACGCATAGGACTCGCCAATCATAGCTACGATCCTCTCATCCTCCAACAGCTATTGCTCCCACCTCATAGGCATAGGAGGTTGTGCGGGAGGCACCACCACCTCCTCCTCATCAATCTGACGAATCACCCTCTCCCCGAGGTACCGAGAATGGCCGAACTCATGTGCCAAAAAATGCCTCATCTTCGCATTCACCCCAGTCACCCCCGTATCCTGAATGGCTGTCCCCCAGGGATAAAAGGTCACCTAAAAATCCCCAAGAAGGCATGAGTCAATACAAGATCAGAAGGTGATAAAAACCAAGACTGAAATGGAAAGGATCTTACCCGACCACTGGTCAGGTCATTCAAGACCTGACGAACCGCCTCCGGGGAAAGAGATCCCTCCGACTACCGGTTGGCCTTATGCCATCGATACAGTCGACAGAAGTCCCCAACAGTGTCGTCCTTCAGAGAAATCAGTGGGGTGTTGCACCCAATCACCTCATAGAACCATATCTGAATTCACAAGCAAAAAGAGGCGCATAAGAAAAATGCAAATGCATGAAATGAAAATGCGCAAAAGTAAAGAATACCTCAAGGAGATACTTGGCTTCAGTAAAAGTCTACCGGTAACACCGGCTGAATGCATCCAAAGAAGAGTAAAGGGTCGCCAAGGTTAGACTCCCCCAATCATAAAAAGGGATGTTCGAAAACATCCTCAAGTACAGCAAAAACCACAAATGGACGACGTCGCCGCTCGACGCCACCATGAAACCTCCCAGCACCAACAAGATAAACAACCAGGACATCTGCCTCACTTGCATCCCGTCCTCCACATGAACCACCCTTCTCAGCAAAACATCCTTCAGCGAGGACAACCGAATAGAATCCCCAGAGACTATCCTCCTCACATCACCATGCGCCGCATGCATCGCCTCTGGCCTCACCCGCAAGGAGCGATCCACCAATATTTGCTCTCCGTCACAATCCAGCCCCAACAGTTGCTACACATCTATGGGAGTCACCGTTATCTCCCCGAAGCCAAAATGAAAAGTGTGGGTAGTGTCCCACCACCTCTCCACCAAGGCACACAAAACTGCTGTCAAACGAGGCGTCTCATCCAGCGCAGCCGCCAACCTCCCAAAACCCGTTGATGATACCATCCAGCACACCACGGGTGGAAGATGCTCCTAAACATCTTTAAGACCCGTCGTCCCGCGAGCACGTATGTTCTTCAAAGAAATATCCGACTGGCAAGAGGAAAAATTAAGTCAAAGGTCAAGAAAAATGAAAAATCACCCAAAAAGAAAGGAATGCCAAAGGTCATGTTACTTACATAACCGCCAGGAATCACTCTCGAAGAGCGATGACGCGATGGCTCTCGCAGCAAGGTCCTCTCATCCACAACCGGCTCGAATGCATCGAAGGCATTCTCGTTCCCCAAAACAAGAGGCACCCTGTCCCTCCAATCCACATTCGCCCAGTCATCAACGGTCAACCACTCCCGGTGGACAGCGGTGCTCACAAAGGCGGCCATTTCTTGAAGGTCGGAACGTTAGAACAATTCGCAAAAAGAAATCGCAGAAAGAGAGAATGCAAGAAGCTTTGAAAAATGAAAGGGATTCGCCCCCTTTATATAGGAGGCCAAGCTCCATGCCGATCGGCACTGACCCCAGTCATACCGATCGGCACTGTCTCCTCACCTTCCCGAGGCAGTCCAAAAGTCCGTGCCACTACCGAATGGCACCCCTCAGTCTATGCCGGTCGGAACCCCCCTTAAAATTTCGTACAGAAATTCCCAGAAAATCCCAGAAAGCCTCCGAAAATCCCCAGAAAATTCCTAAAAATCCCAGGAAGGATTTAGAATGTTTTTCGCACTCCTTCAGGCGAAACCTCTTTTTTCCCAAAGTAACCCTCAAAATCCAAGCGGATGACCTCTCAAGCACTGCGCATGGACCACCTAATCACCTCCTCAGCAGAGTTTACAGCCTCAAATCGGTTATCTCCCCAACAATCAACTCCTCCGCTCAAATCAAAGGCACAAGGCCTCCCCAGCCATCGGCTACCCGGTGGGATACAATATCACATGGTATTTTTCCCAGCATAAATCAGAAGAATCACTCGCCCCAGGCGATCTCTCCCAAAGGACAATCCAAATCTTCTCCAGCACATTCATCGTTCCCCAGCGGAACCTCAAATCCAATTCTTATCCCCAGCGGAACCCCAAATCCAATCCTTACCCCTAGTGGAACTCTTTTCTTTTCCCAAAGAAATGCACTCACTCTTGGGTCAGAATTGACCTCAGTCTTGGATCGTCACCTGAGTTAGGTCAGAATTGACCTCGATCCTCGGTCGTCACCACTCTTGGGTCAGAATTGACCCCGATCTCGGATTGTCACTTGAGTTAGGTTAGAATTGACCTCGGTCCTCGGTCGTCACCATTCTTGGGTCAGAATTGACCCCGATCTTGGATCGTCACCTGAGTTAGGTAAGAATTGACCTCGATCCTCGGTCGTCACCACTCTTGGGTCAGAATTGACCTCGGTCTTGGATCGTCACCAGTGTTAGGTCAGAATTGACCTCAGTCCTCGGTCGTCACCACTCTTGGGTCAGAATTGACCCCGGTCTAGTATCGTCACCTGTGTTAGGTCAGAATTGACCCCGATCTTGGATCGTCACCTAAGTTAGGTTAGAATTGACCTTGGTCCTCGGTCGTCACCACTCTTGGGTCAGAATTGACCCCGGTCTTGGATTATCACCTGAGTTAGGTCAGAATTGACCTCGATCCTCAGTCATCACCACTCTTGGGTAAGAATTGGCCCCAGTCTTGGATCGTCACCTGAGTTAGGTTAGAATTTACCTTGGTCCTCGTTCGTCGCCACTCTTGGGTCAGAATTGACCCCGGTCTTGGATCGTCACCTGAGTTAGGTCAGAATTGACCTTGGTCCTCGGTCGTCACCACTCTTGGGTCAGAATTGACCCCAGTCTTGGTTCGTCACCTGAGTTAGGTCAGAATTGACCTCGGTCCTCGGTCGTCACCCCTCTTGGGTCAGAATTGACCTCGGTCTTGGATCGTCACCTGAGTTAGGTTAGAATTGACCTCGGTCCTCGGTCGTCACCACTCTTGGGTCAGAATTGACCCCGGTCTTGGATCGTCACCTGAGTTAGGTCAGAATTGACCTCGGTCCTAGGTCGTCACCACTCTTAGGTCAGAATTGACCCCGATCTTGGATCGTCACCTGAGTTAGGTCAGAATTGACCTCGGTCCTAGGTCGTCACCACTCTTAGGTCAGAATTGACCCCGGTCTTGGATTGTCACCTGTGTTAGATCAGAATTGACTTCGGTCCTCGATCGTCACCACTCTTGGGTCAGAATTGACCCCGGTATTGAATCGTCACCTGATTTAGGTCAGAATTGACCTCGATCCTCGGTCGTCACCACTCTTGGGTCAGAATTGACCCCAGTCTTGGATCATCACCTGAGTTAGGTCAGAATTGACCTCGGTCCTAGGTCGTCACCACTCTTAGGTCAAAATTGACCCCGGTCTTGGATCGTCACCTGTGTTAGGTCAGAATTTACTTCGATCCTCGATCGTCACCACTCTTGGGTCGGAATTGACCCCGGTATTGAATCGTCACCTGAGTTAGGTCAAAATTGACCTCGGTCCTCGGTCGTCACCACTCTTGGGTCAAAATTGATCCCGATCTTGGAACATTACCTGAGTTAGGTCAGAATTGACCTCGGTCCTCGATCATCACCACTCTTAGGTCCTCAGAATCGACCTCGACCCTCTGAATCGGTCATCCTCGCTTCCTTAGGTCCTCAGAACCGGCCTTGACCCTCTGAATTGGTCATCCCCAGCACACTACTTACGTCCTCCGCATCGGCCTCGACCCTCTGAAACGGTCATACTCCCTCAAAAGTGTCGTGCGATGTCTAAATCGACGGCTATCATTTGTTCCAAACTCACCCATCGAGGGGCTCTATAGGCACCACATTCAATTACCCCTAACTCTCCTTAGGTCCCTAGTACCTCCACTCATTACCGAAAATCTAGGTCATGTCCCGAGCACTGAACTGGAAGCCATCGAGCACTCCCCGGCTCAGTTTGACCCAAAAGTCAAACTATTCGTCTCAATCGAGACTAAATGAATCTTCGAAAGGCACTGAATACCCTTTCTAACGGACCACCCCGTGCGCGATTCCGACTTACCATGCGGACGAACGGTCCGTTTGCGTCTGAAACCTGACCTAGAGGCTACTGGGCGCTCCCGAGCTCTGTTTGACCTAAGTCAACTCTTCAGCTCAACTGAGGCTAAATGAATCTTTGAAGGGAATTGAATACCCTTTCCAACGGTCCATCCCGTGCGCAATTTTGACTTTCCATACGGACGAACGATCCGTTTGACTCCGGGAAGCCACCGAGCGCTTCTCGAGCCCGGTTGACCAAAGTTAACTCTCCAAACTGGGTCAAACTCTTTAGAATGTCGAATTACATCTCTTAACCTTTCTAATGTTATGCCCCGTGTGCGATTTGGACTTACCATGCGGACGAACGATCTGTTTGCGTCCGCATAATTCCCCATCCAATGGACCGACAAACGCTTCCGAGCCACATTTGACCCAAAGTAAACTCTTAAACTCGGGAGAGGTCCAAAGGACTTTCGAAGGTCTCTAAAATACCTTTCCAACGGTATGCCCCGTGCACGATTCTGACCAACAGTTTTCCCTCGGCGGCCAATTTTCCGAAAAAGCCTGAAGCGCACTGCCAAATAGCAGGTCCCATACCCTGCCTATCGGCACCTGCCGATAGGTAGTGCCATGATAAAGCCGATCGACAGTCCCCTGGGGCTATAAAATTAGGTCTTCACCTCATTTTCAAGATCCCAGATCTGATAAAAATCCCTCTCAATGAATCCTAGAAATCTCTCTCGAAGGCAGCGTGATTTTAACTTCCAAATTCCCTTTTTACTTCCACTTTTCATAATCCTTTTCATCAAACTTGATGAATTATCCACTCTCCATCATCATCCAAGTGCAAGGTCTTCTCTCCAACATTCAAGATCAAGCTCAAGATCTTCAAGAAGGTCCAACTTTCTCAAACTCTCTCTTAAATTCTCTTAAATTCCCAATAACTTGTTTTCTTACTTAGCACTTTTATTATCTCATTTCACACATCCTAACATACTTTTTATTTAGTATTATTGCACATCTCTTATTTTCACATAAATAAAAACCCTAAAAAACAAGAAAAAGAGGGTTTGCCCATAAATTCCAAGTAGGGATTCTCACACTTTTTTCCACACTTTCCTCACAACTAAAACACTTTTTTCTACACACACATACCCACACTCAAAAATAAGATATTCCCCATTCGGATTTATGGGATAAACCCCACCCCTCATTTTGTATGCGAACTACGTGGACTTTGATGCCTTTATAGGCTACGTAGGCGTCTCGTGGTAAAACTCGAGACTCGAGTCCTCCTTTTCTCACTATTTCTCTTACTTCCTATCTTCTCTAAATCCATTTTTCTTATGTTATACATATACTTGTTCTTAGTGACGCATTACCCCATATGTGTTATCGATCCTTTATAATGATCAACGTAGGGGTAATCGCGTAAATCTCATTTTTATAATATTACTCTTATATCTTCCTACGGACGACTCGCTTTATCTTTTCCATGATACAAGTCGAGGATTCCTACCTCCATTCTATATATATACACATACACACATATCACGGGGGGAAACATAAAGGAAAATAGTAAATATTCATGAGAGACCGAAAGAGCGGAATGGGTGCCTAACACCTTCCCATTCCGTAACTAAGACTCCGAACCCTTCTCAAATCATCTTGGTTTCGCATGCACCAGTATGTCTTTGGATGCCACTCTTCAGGGTGGCTTCCCCTTTTTCTTTTGTCTGTTTTGAGTAAAATAGACTGGCGACTCTAAATCTGTCTACATTTTTCACCACAAACGACGCCGGCCGAAGCGCTCCCTAGAGGTGACGCGCGGGACCTGAAGGATCCTCTCCTCCACGCGCCCGCCCACCGAGGATCAGGATCGGGGATGGCCACACCCTCTATACAAATGTGCAATAACCTCTCCTTCTCAATATCTTCATTATATTTAAAGCACTTGATGTATTGCATCTAATCTTCACCTGGATTCTACATTTCTTAGGCCAAGTGCCTCAGCGTGAACTCATCTTCATCTAAGAATTTTTTTTGTAAAACTTATCTATGCATTTCCTCCCAAGTGGGGATGATGTTCGGTGCTAGGTGAGAATTCCACGTGTAGACATTTCCAATAAGGGCTTTTGAGAAGTCTCCCAACTTTAACTTCTTATCATTGTAATGCACGTCAAGATACTCTAGAAATCTCTTGATATGCTCTCTGGGGGTTTCACCTCTCCCATTGATCTTCATGAATTTAGGAGGAATGCACCCCTCAAGGTATGGGTTTTCATTGATACTATTTAGATAGGGGTTTTGCAACACTTCATATATAAGAGGTGACTATATCTAGGAGGAGAGAAACTTTTTCACTTCTTCCATCGTGACGAATTTGGAGTGTGATTTCTCCGTTTCCACTTTTTTTACAGTCGACGAGATTACCAGATTTACAACCTTCTCCGTCACTACCATTCTGGCTAGCATCGTCTCCATTACACCTACTCATCCAACAGGAGCCATCGTTGTTGTCACATAATCTTGTCCTAAACTGGCCATGTCCATATTGTATTGTCTTAAAAACTCAAAAAACATACTCATAAATTTCATTCCATTCAGTGAGGTAGCCATTGCTTTGGTCGCATGTCCCCTAAAGGAGCAGGAGTTCTCGCTTTGGTAACCACAACTTATTCATTAGTTGTATAATCAATCTAGACTCCATTACCGACTAGAGTTTCTTTAAAAACCAACTTCTTTGAAACGTTATGTTCTTCTTTATCCATGGAAATGATAATACGTCCCCACAAGAGTTCCCAAATATAGGAGGGTAGTGGTACTGGGGTCTATGAATAATCTGAAAAGGTGAGATATGACCAGCTTCAATGGAAATAGCTTTCAAGATGTTCAAAGTTTAAAGAGTAGTAAGTAAATCAAAAACTATTTTTTATAATATAATGATGAACTTCTGATTATAATATGAGGAGGACAATGATTAAATACAAACTTTTCTATATGAACAAAAATAATGGAATCACTTGAGAGTAATGCGTATTTGAAAGTGAATAGATAAGCATTTTAAGTACCAAATAGAGAGCAGGGAGATAATACTTTCTATGTGAATTTTTGCAGAGTAACAATGCTCAAATTATGGTCTAATTTGACCTTGCCCAGGTGCCGTATTATATATAAACATTAGGTATGACATGGTGCATGCGTGCAAAAGTAATATTCCATTGCGATAATATTTGAGTGGTACTTTTTTTCCTATTTTACTATTTATCGCTGTCCACTTTGAACAATGACCTCTGATGCAACCAAAGTAAAAAAAGCAAGTATGTCAGTCATGATGCCAAAAAGTAAGATTTGGTGAATATTTCAAACAGTTACTTGGTAAACAATTTTGAAAACTTGAGAGCGTCCTTGAGGGCTACTCACCAATGTTGTAATTTAAAATGACTTTGCGAGCAGTACCTTGACTACTCGTCCATTTTAATAAGTGTGAGTTGTGTAAATGTTTGTGAGTGTGTGAGTGACCTTTTGGGTCCCTTATCTTAGTATTCTCTCTTTCTTGGGGTACGGAAGTGGTTGAGCCATAGCTTGATCCATAAGACTTGCCTCTCAGTATCCAAACCAAAACTCTCAAGAGATCCCAACTGGCCATCTGCTCAAGCCCTGCTTGATCGGCTAAGGTTCCTTGCTAAGTAATCTTGTGTTCAATCAATAAAGTAAGTAAATAATCTTTTACATAAACATCACTTTTGAAAAGACTTAGGGCTGGTCGCACATCACCCTCTCAATGACTTGGGTTTGCTTATATGGCATCCACCCTCTAGCTTGGACTTATTTTCCCTGCTCACAATTTTGGACTTGTTCTCTTAAATTTCTTTGCTCCTGTCCCTGACCTGTTCTCCCATTATTGTTTTGTTTATCTTTTCTTTCCAATTATTTCAGTTTGCTCCCTATTCGGACTTGCTCGCCCCATATTTTTTACTTCTATTTTGGGCATGCTTACCTATTGTCACTTTTATTCCTTCCTTGGGCCTTCCCACCCGTTATTACTTTCTTTAGGCTTTGGTCCTGCTCACATCAGACTCAATTTTAATGAGGGGGTTGAATGAATACCCCTCTACAGTTGCCAAAATTGATCTCGTTCGAAGTTTCATTATAATGTGTTCTGATGACGTACATATAGTCGTTCGAATGACATACCCAGTGTCGTTCTAATGACCTTACAAAAAAATCTTTTTCTTCGAAAAATATTAAAAGGGATAAAAACATTATAAAAAGAGATAAAACATTTTAAAAAGAATTTTTATAAAAACCTAACACCCGATTATTAAATATCCAAAGATCAAAATATGTACGCATATGTACCTGAGAGATCCTCAAAACACGAAGATGGAAACCAGCACGAAACGAAACACGAAACTAACTTGGCTGCTACGTCTCCAAGAAACCATGTCATCGACTTAAAAAGTCAAAAATTCAAGTCTTAACCTATGACTGAAAGAGTTTTGTCCAAACACGGAATAAATCCAAAATAAATTCAAATTGACTTTATTGGAAAGTTGTCCTTACAAATATCCCCCTTTTTCTATTCGAGGACAAAACGAAAAGTAAAAACTCATATGGGTCTTCAAGCTCTTCTAAGATTTAATCCCCAACCCTAAAAGGAAATAGTACAACTCAATCGACTCATAAAACTTGAGTAGCATTTCTTGATTGAAAACTTTACCATATGTTAAAAAATTGCACACTTAAACACACCTTCAAATGCAAACATAATATAAAAATATAAATATGCATAAGAATGACCCCCCCCCCCCCCTTTTCTAACACTCCCCACCTAGGTAAGATATCTTCCTTTAAGATAAAGATCTCCTCTTATCATTAAAGTGAAAGATAGTATTCTCCCCCTTTTTATTAGCATTAGACAAAGATAGAATGCATTATAAAACATTCCCCCCCATAAAATATATCTCCACAAAAAAGAGAGGATATATGATACTAGTTGAAATTAAGGAAGACATAATAATATCATGCAATGGTGTAAAATGTAATAAATATAACATGGAAACACAAGCGTAAATGATCCAAACTATGATCAATCAATATTAATATTAATGAAATAAATTATACCAGGTTGAATACACAATGAAGCATGAGATACCAATGTAAACAAGCAACAAGATATATCATTGTGATAATATAGCAGGACAATTAGGTTCAAAGATAAAGAACATAGCAAACACGGATTAAATGCAAACGTAAAGACTCAAAGCAAATGATTATGTGTGTGCGCGTAAAATATACCGATGACACACAAGCACATATATATAGGTATAAACATCGTAAAATGACACAAAACACATAAGCTTTACACATTAGAATAGTATTGATGTGTCTAAACACGTGGGATGGAATAAAGGGGCGTGAACTAGAAAAAAAAGACCCAATCACTCAAAAATGTCCAAGGGGTTCTATATAGATGGATTAACTTTATCAATTAAAGATTTAGCCTCATAGTGATAGATGAAGTGAACATATAATGGACAAACAAATACAATGCACACATGCCTAGAAAATATTGATGCTTCTCAAATTAATAGCATCAAACATGAAATAAATAGGACTCACTGTGAAAACCCATTGATCTTCAACTTATAATACCCTCAAAATTATATAAAAAACATATTTTCACTCACATTTTTAATATACCAATTTAATTGAAGAATTAATGAACTAAAATTTTGGTTGTGGAAAATTTTCTTTTCTTTTACCCCTTAAATTTGTTAGGTTCTTGCCAAATGCGGCCTTTCACTCAAGGAGGACTTCTTCCCTTATAGACCTTTTCCCTTGCACACTCATATTTTCAATAAAAGTTAAAATTATGAGCAATGATTCTTACATGAATAAATATTTAATCATATATATATATATATATAGGGGGGAGAGAGAGAGAGAGAGAGAGAGAGAGAGAGAGAGAGAGAGAGAGAGAGAGAGAGAGAGAGAGTTGTTAGGAAGATTGTAAGGGCAAGTTTTACGATTGCTCATTATATTTTAGTAAGACATTTTTAGTTACACCCTACGTCACCATCACGTACATTATTAAGACTTCAAGCGAAGATAAGTTAGTCACAATTATCGAAGAAGGTATATGAGGTTAATTTTGTGTAATCATTTTATTCAGAGGCATTTTTAGAAGTGTTTGCTTTTATAAAAATGTTTCAAAGAGAAATATTTTCTATTTCTTAAGTTGTTCGAATGACTTTGTGGTATTCATTCGACCGAGTTATAGTTGTTCATTCAAACGGCCTTAAAATGAAAATTGAATGAGATTTCTCTATTAACTGAACAAATATCGTTTAAAGCTCACTAGATGTTGGTTCGAATGAGATAAGTTGTTTGTTCGAACGAGTTTGATTTTAGTTCTAACGACTTATACAGTTTTGTTCGAATGAACTCATGTTTTTATATGAACGAATTTTCTTTAAATTTATGTCGCCTAGAAAATCATATTTTCTATATAAAGGGGTCATGGAATTAGTATTTGGTACGACTTTTGGAAAAAATTATTTTCCTATATATATTCAAAAGATCTTCAAATTTCTTTAAACACTTTGTTTTTCAAAATCTAAACCCTTTGGATGATTTATGAAACACTTTATCAAACCTAAAAGAACACATATCATGTTCATACCCTTATGGAGTTGATTCTCCATTGTTGAAGATAGGAAAAAAGTTTCTTGGAGTTGATCAGTGAGCATCAAGGCAAGTGGAGATAGTTGTGAAACATTACTATTTTTGGATCGCTTTATATAAATAAAAAGGAAGGAAGACATAACTACAATACTTAGTGGAGTCTAAATCTTCAAGTTTATCTGTGTCATTCTGTAATAGCTATTTGTAACAGTCCTGAAAAATGATTTTACTCGAAAGGTTCTTTTTCTTCATATCATGTCTTGTGGTTTGTTTTAATTTGATTTAGATTCACATGTCTTGTATGTTTAGCTTCACCTGATTAATCAAGGTAAAATTTGGATTAAATTGAATTTGGCTATGTGTTGTGACACCCCGCCTAATTAAACATCGGTTGATCATGCCTTTATTAAATTAAAACACGCTTCTCATATGGTTCATGCTTAGCATCACTATCGAAAACTTTTTAATTACTAACCACCTAAGTGAAATTAGACCGGTGCCAAATTTTATCTTTCTTTAAAACATATAAATGAAAAATGCGGAAAACTAAATTAAACATACACAATATACTAGAGTCCAACCATCACAATATATAAATGAATAAAGTCTTGCTGAAAAAACCATCGGCTAAAATCCAAAACCTAATACTCCATAATAACAAAATAACTGAAAGACTAAAAAACTGCCAACGGACAACATATCCATACATGGAATATAAAATTAGATCCTACACTAGATCTAAAAGGAAGAATCGTCTACTCAAATCCTGTCAGCATCCACAGTGCTACAACTCCGAGTCCCTGGAATGAAGTCTTTAAGCCTGACATCAAGTGGATGGACACCTAAAATGTTTTAAAAATATTTTGATAGAAAGAGTTAGTACTCAAAACATTTTAAAACTATTTAACAAGCGTTTATTACAATAAAATTCGGTTATTGATTACACATGTTAAGTTCATGTATACTCTCTTGAGTTTCCTCACCTCTCATCTATAGTGCACGCCTAAAGTTCTATACTTAGCCCACCTAACTATACTACCCAAGCTAACGAGACTAAAGTATTCAACTGAACTTACCTACACGTTTAAGTTCTCGAACCACCCATACAGTACATTAATTTATTAACATCTCTCATATGCTAATTATTTCTCATGTAACACTTTCCATATGTTATGTTTCATCTTTATAATTAAGTCTCACTACTTAATTTATTTTCTCAGATTCATGATCTATCTTTAATCCTTTAATTAAGTATCTCTACTTAATTTTCTTTTCATCTATATATCTATATATAACATCTGTTCGTCCACTATCACTAATAAGTAGAATAATCATAAAGTATATATTTCACACATAATATATGTTATAATTGCATACTTTATAATTACATCCTCATATCACACATTAGGGATTATTGGCTCGGAATCCTACCTCGATCACCAGTAGTGATTTATATATCCTGGCTCAGAATCATACCTCGATCACTAGTAGTTATTGATTATATTGGCTAGGAATGACACCTCGATCACCAGTATTAATCATATCTAGATTAGCTCAGAATCATACCTCGATCACCAATACTAGGCATCTATATTGACTCGGAATCCTACCTCGATCACCAATATTTATTTTGTATACTATAGGTATTCACACAACCGATGTATTACTATCCATCAATAACTATTCACACAACCCGATCATTCACAGTAGTACATAGTATATTTCTCTCTAATACTTACCATACATTATATTTTACGATTTATCTCAGTATCGCATAAATTCAATTATTCACCTAACTCTAAGGGTCCTAGTTACCCCTTTAAAATTTCAGTAGTTAAGTCTAACTTACCCTATCGGTCTATACGTTAAACCATTTAATTCCCATACTTCTTTATTCATCTCTCAAATTAATTACGATTAAATTTAACCTAATTTTGTTCTCGTTTTAGTCCTCTTAATAAGACTAAACCATACCCCCATCATAAGCCTACTGTAATATATTAGTCTCTCAATATTACTTTACCAACGTCCTCAAAAATCTCACAACAACGATTTAAGGATTTAAGGAAAAAAGGGGGAAATTTTTAGCTTTCTGGGTAAGCGAATCGATTCGCAGGAGGCCGAATCATTTCGCTTGCTAAATCGATTTTCCCCTAGACGAATCAATTCGTTTTTCTACAGCTTCATCTTCTCCAACACGTAAATATGTTTTTCACCATTCTCACTCACAGAACTCTCATGATTCTTCACCAAACACAAAACCAAGTGTTCATAACCATTACTACATGCATTAGGATCAATTCCAACGTGATTTTTACACCAAATTAATACCATATCTAATCAAGAACGAATTAAACTATTTTTACTTCAAAACCCCAGGTTTTCATGTTCCTACTCTATTATTCATCAAAACCCATATTTAATTCATGGATAATAACACATACTTTCTAATTTATTATCCTCTACTGATATCAAATTGTTCTACATTCAAATCCTACTCAAACGTGTATTTAATCAATCTTTTCTTCCAAGAATCATAAAAAAATCAATATAATTGTAACCCTAGACATATGGGTATTATAACTTCATATTAATTTGCAATAAACAACTTGCTTCTATGTTTGTAGGGTCTGATTTCGTGGATAAAATTTTGGGTTGATTGTTTTCCCTCCAATATTCCTTCCCAAGTTGTGTATGGTGCAAGAACACACTCCAAATTCCTTCAAATCTCTTCCTTAGGCTTAACAATGGTTCTCTCTGTATCTCCAATGGTTTCTATAAGTTTTCTAAACTATAAACCCTATCCCCCAACC
This sequence comes from Sambucus nigra, assembly GCA_949130495.1. NCBI lineage: Eukaryota > Viridiplantae > Streptophyta > Magnoliopsida > Dipsacales > Adoxaceae > Sambucus > Sambucus nigra. Next base: position 239,636,833 of record OX422222.1, read on the forward strand.
CTTATAATCCGATTTAGTGTTTGAAAATTCGTAGGTCACATAACCTCTATTTGTCAAATGACCGAATCGCCCTCAATAGGTGCAGGTTTGGAATAAAATTGACCCGGGACCCAAACTATACCCCCAAGTACACTATTCTGACTAATTCGACCCATTTAGAATCACCCGTGACCTCTAAATTATCATCCGAGTCACTTAAAATATAATTCCTATCTCGCCCTCAAATTAGTCTTCACACGACTCCCGGTTGAGAAAAAATAAAATACGCACACTTAGTAAATATTATATTATTTACTATATGTCGTATAACACTAATTATCAATTATTTACTATTCACACTTAGTAAATATTATATTATAATATTAATCAGTATCTATCTCTCGATTAATATTTAATAATCACATTTATTATTTAATTACCTTAAACTACTTCGCTCGTGTAATTTAAATAAAACGTATTTTCTCAATTAATTCTTGAATTAATTGAATTATAAATATGTATAAATATGGGGTGTTACATGTGTGACCTATTCTATGAACTCTACATTCGACCATATAACCAAACCACTCTATAAAGTTTTTTAAAATTTGTACCAGATCTTGTTTTTACAAGTTATTTAGATGAATTTTGGTGATTACATGGAGAATTAGTACAATATTTCACCTTTGTTTGATGGATTAAATTATTCCTAGTGGAAATCTCAAGTGAAATTGTCTTTAAAATTGATCGACAAGGGCATTTGGTTTGTTGTTGAAAGGGGTGGACTCATCTTATTGTGACTAACCAAAGTGTCGCTAGAGCCTAGTCATAATTTTAACTGAAGAATATTTTAGACCCGGGTAATTTTAACTCTCTTGAATACTATAAGAATGCTTGTAACTAAAATTTTTAATGAATTTTATGCACCTTTGTGTGATAATGTGCATTCTAGTTTTAATTTGGGTGAGCGAATTCTGGAAACAAGAGTTATTAAGAAAATACTAAGGTCTTTCACGTCGTATGTTAGTGGAAAAGTTATCGTCCTTCACTTTTGGGATTTCTAGAAAACTTAGGCTAAAAGAGATTATAGGTGATCTTCAAACTTACGAATTAGACATGTTCCCCAAAACAAAAAAGAAAAAGGAAAGGCTTTAAAAGCTAAATCTATATAAAAAGAGGTTTTCGACTCCAATTTTGAATTTAATCTAGATGATCTTGCCTTCTTCGCTAAGGAAAATCAAAATGTTTCTCAAATTCTAAAATCAAAATTCTTCCCAAGTGGAAAATAAAAGTTTTAAGAAAAATGAAAATTACAAAGCGGGTAAGAATAATTTTGAGAATGATCAAAAGAAGGATAAAGGTGAGTATCCTAAGAAAGATAAATCGGAGAGATGTTATGAGTGTGAGGGAAATGACACAAAGCCCATGAGTGTCCCACTATGCTTAAGAGCAAGGGCAAAGGCAAAGCCATCTATAATTCCACTCCATGCGATAGTGTGTTGAATCGATGGATTCTGAGGATGAATCACTGCATGGATGTAACATCATCACATTTATGGCTAGTCTCGTTAGAACTTCAAATATGTCTCAGGTCGATGATGATGTTTCTAAACATGATAACCTTGACACTGAGTCGAATTATTCGTAAGATTTTGAGGGTGGTGATGAGAATTTGAGTGAGGGGGAACATGACGTCCAATATTTTATTTTGGACTTTGCACCAAGACATTAAAAACCAAAAGGCAAAATAACAATTTGTCTCTTAGGGTGTTTATTTAAAGAAGGAGTTGAAGGTTACGAGAGAGAGTGAGACATTGATGAGAATCTCTTTGAGTGATAAACTTGTTTAGATGGGAAGGGAAAAGAAAGACTTGAACAACAAAGTGGTTAGTCTTACGAGAGATCTTTAAACATTATTGGAGACTCGTGAAAAACTTGAAGCCCATGTTTCCCAACTCGAGAATGATCTTAAACATGTCCGGGAGGTCAAGTCACTTTAAAGTAGACATCTAAGAAGGTTGAAAATATGTTATTAAGTTCGATTTAGGTGTTAAAGAGAGGCAAGGGATAGGTTGTAAAGGTTCATCCACTTACAATGTCTCACCCAAACTAATTCCAAATTTTTTTTTATGTATCCATATGGACCTCGACCTATCCCACCAAGAAGAACTCATCAAGGCATTTTAACTAGGGCAGACCCAATAAATCTATGTTTGTACCCATTAAAAATTAGAGGTCACCTTAAGTAGTTTTGTTACAAGCTAGGAAGAGTCTCTCAGACACATACACACACAACTATATCGACTTTTCAAGATTTTGAGATAAAGTTGAGTTTCTAGTCACTGCGTCTAAAAGCTTAATGGAAGAATTTCAAAGGATGTCTATGCCTTTCAAGAACATTTTCAACATAATGACTAGTGCCTATAATGATAAGGGATATCAAGAGGTTACCACCACTTGGGTACCTAAAATTGACGAAAAATTCCTTGTTGTTAATATTGATCTCAAGGTTCAAGGTACTTCACAATGGTATTTTAATAGTGGGTGCTCTAGGCACATAACTGGTGACAAGTCACATCCTACCAACTTCATGGATTGCAAAGAAGGAAAAGTCACCTTCGAGCATGGGAAGAGGTCTAGCATATTAGAATGAGGTTGCGTGGAGATTTTTGGCTTTCCTAAGATTGATAAAATGTTGTATGTTAAAGGTTTGAATGCAAACTTAATAAGCATAAACTAACTTTGTGATGCTAACTTAGTGGTAAAGTGTGACCATTTGTAGTGTAAAGTTTTTTATCAATCGGGTGAACTTTTTCTATGAGATGTGAGGACTACCAACAACTGCTAAGGTATCATTAATTCCTCTTTAGTGTGAAATAATTCTAAGGTATCTACCATAGACCTTTGGTATCAATGACTAGGTCACGTAAATTTAAGAGCTCTTTATAGGTTAATTAAGAAAGACCTAGTTCGTGGATTACCATCACTCGGAGAACTAACTTCCTCGATTTGTGGTCCCTATCAATAAGGGAAACAAAGCAAGATCCCCCATGCGAAATTGAATACCATTACCACCTCCCGTGTTTTAGAGTTGATGCATATGGATCTTATGGGTCCCATAAGTACGGAGAGTATTGGTGGTGAGAAGTTTATTTCTAGCGATGGTTGATGAATTTTTTAGATATTCTATCATCGGATTTCTTAGACAAAACTCCAATGTTATTGAGTTTATAACTATTAAGTGTCATGTTCTTCAAAATCAACTTGGTGTCACTATAAAATGATTTGTAGTGACAATGGCATTAAATTTAAAGAAGACGATAATGATGGTTTTTATTATAAAGTTGGCATCAAACATGAATCTTTGGGCATACTCCTCAATAAAATGGGATTGTTGAGAGGAGGAATCAAACAATTCAAGAGATGACTAGGTCTACGCTCCTTGGTAGAAACATGCCTAGACATTTTTGGGTGGATACGATTAGCACGATATGCCACAGGGTGAATGGGGATTATCTTCATCAACACACACTTCATAGTCCATATAAGTTGTGGACTTGTAAGAAACCCACCCTATCATGTTTTGGAGTTCTTGGGAGTCCTTGCTATATCCTCAGAGATAGAGAGCACTTAGGAAGATTTTACTATAAAAATGATGAATGAATATTTTTAGGATATTCATCGACTAGTAGAACCTATAGGATGTATAATCATAAACTCTCTAAGGTCATGGAATTGATAAATGTTATGATTAGAGGTGATGAATCAACTACATTTATTGATCATGGCCTTACGTGTGAGACTAATTCCCCCAGTGACGATCTCAGTATTCTCCACCATGATAGGCCCCACTATTGACTTAGAGAATCCACCATCTTGGGTTCGAAAGAGTCATGACCCTACCAGCATACTTGGTGATACCACACTATGTGTCAAGCCTCATGCTCAATTAGAGAATGCAGTTAGTTACTTTTTCTACATTTTCACAGTGAAGCCCAAGAATGTGAGTTAAGCACTCAAGGATGAGCATTGGATATGGGTTATATAAGTTGAATTATTTCAATTTCGAAAGAAAAATGTTTGGGAATTAGTCCCTCGGCCTAGTGATACTAATGTGTTTTGTATCAAGTGGGTGTACAAAAACAAGATGGATGATAATAGTATCATCGTTCATAATAAGGCTAGGTTAGTCACTCAAGGTTACACACAAATTGAGGGTGTAGAATTTGATGAGACATTCGCTCCAGTTCCTAGGCTTGAGTTCGTCTGCTTACTACTTGTCATAACATGTCATATTTGATTTAAGCTTTACCCAATGGATATCAAGAGGGCCTTCCTTAATGGAATTATTCAAAAAGAGATTTACATGGAATAACCAAAGGGTTTGAAGACCCAAATCACCCAGAAAATGTCTTTTAACTAAATAAAGCCTTATGCAGTTTGAAAAAACATCCCGTGCTTGGTATAAAATGATAACTTCTTATATTTCATCTCGTGGCTTTAGATAAAGGGAGTTGATTTGACGTTATTTGTAAGGATAGGGGAGGTGTTATCTTGGTTGCCCAAGTCTATGAAGACAACATAGTATTTGGATCCACGTGTTCCTATTATGCCCACACTTTTAAGAAGGAGATGAATAGTGAATTTAAAATGAGCATGGTTGGTGAACTTACTTTCATCCTAGGTCTCCAAGTGAGTTAAATCAAGAATGGGACATTTATATCTCAATCTAAATATGTTAGGGATCTAGTGAAAAAGTTTGATTTGGACTCCACTAAGCACTGTCGCACACCTATTAACTCCTCGATAAATCTTAACAAAGACGCTTTAGGTAAGGATGTAGGGCAAACACGCTATAGGAGTATGATAGGTAGTCTCCTCTACTTGACCACTAGTCATCCTGATATCAGCTTTAGTGTTGGAGTTTATGCATGTTACCAAGCGTACCCAAAAGAGTCATACTTGTTTGCATTTAAACATATCATCAAGTGCGTTAATGGCACCCTTACTTATGTCATTTGGTATTCCTTTGATATCGATGATTGGTTGTCGTCTTATTAGGATGCCTATAGGGTCGGGGATGGTGATGGTTATAAAAGCATATCGGGTGTATGCTTTTGCTTTGGTAGTTTTCTTATCTCAGTTTTGAGCAAGAAGTAAAACTCCAGTTTTTGTCCACGATGGAGATTAATACATCGTCGCTGGGAGTCATTGCACACAACTCTTATGGATGAAGCAAATATTGGAAGATTATGGGATTACTCAAGGAACAATGCATATTTCTTATGATAATATGGGTGAAATCCACATTTCTCATAATCCCCTCCAACAGTCTCATACGAAGCACATTAGTATTCTTAAGCATTTTATTCCTGATCTCGATGGGAAAAAATCGTATCCTTGAGCTTTATGAGTACATAACGCCTATTAGACGATATTTTCACTAAACCTTTAGATGCACTTAGATTTGAGTATCTTTGGAAGTCATTGGGTATTTGTTCCATCGATTGAGTCTAGGTATTGGTTCTAGTTTTGGGTGATTGTCCTGTTATCATTTATCCCTACAACCAGGTTGTATTCTTATGTGTATATCTTGAAAATTCCAAAAATATTTTCTTTTCTTATAGAAAAAAAATAAATTTTTTTAAAAATATTTAATTTTTTGATAAAAAAATTCAAAATCTTAAAAATAATTTATATTTTTGTTTTGCACCATATATGGATGCGTATTTAAGATGTTCGAATCACAATTTTCTTCCATCCATTCATGTGACTTAATCATGTTGTTATTTTATTTAGCAACATTTTTTGTGTTCTTAATTAGGCATGTTTAGCATTGCATCATTAATTGTTGATTACTACCTTCATGCTAGACTCAAGTTATCGTTTTGATTGCACGCATGAATGAACTTTTTGAACATTGTGTAATACCCCATATTTATGAATATTTCTATTTCATTAAATTGGAGAATTAAATGAGAAAAGACGATTTAATTTAAATTACGTAAGAGAAGTAATTTAACGAGATTTATTAAAAATTGTGATTATGGAGTATTAATCGAGAGATAGATACCGATTTATATTGCCTCATTCTATTTACTTAGTGCGAGTAGTAAATAGTTACTTAACGCGTGTAGATCGTTTTGGGGTGAGAACGAGTAAAATATTTTTTAGTGACTCAAATGATAATTTAGAGGTCGGAGATGAGTCCGGAAGGGTTGAATTAGTCAAAATAGTATACCCGGGGTTATTAGTTGAGTCTCGGGGTAATTTTGGACTAAACCGAGACCGTTCGGGGGCTTTTTGGTCTTTTAACATGAGAGGGTATGGATACCTACGAATTTGAGAGCTTTTTATCAGCCGTATGAAAGAGGGCTTAGGGTTAGAAAACCCATGTAAACACCTATACCATTAGAGAGAAGGAGAAAATCATTCTCAAGGCTTAGAAGATGCTTTTGAGGAAGGTGGGTTTGGATCTTGCACCCTAGGAGCCAAAGGAGGAAGGATTGAAGAAGAGAAGCATCAATCTATCATCAACTCCACGAAATCAGATTCTCTCTGTCAATGCAAGTTGTTTATTGTAAAAATTATAAAGTTATAATACCCATTTGTAGGGTTTTTGAATAGTCTTGTTAAATCAATATCTTGATAGGAGAATAATGATAATTATACATGTTGGGATAGGAATCGCATGTAGAATGATTTAACATATGTAGAGGATTAATATTCAGAGTAGACTTGATGATTATTTTCAGAAAAAATATGGGTTTAAATGGATATGTGGGAAGAAAACCATAACTAGGGTTTTAAGAAATTCTTGGTTTAATTTACTATTTCTTTAAAAGGAATTGAGGTTTTGATGTATTTGAAACGTTAGAAATTGTCCTAGTATTTGTGGAAATATGTTAGGATCATTGGGTCGAAGTTTGGTGGACTATAATGTAGTTTGGAGATTTGTTAATGGAGGAAGAGGTTAACGAAGAAGACGAACTGCGTCTGTCCCTGTTCGATCGATCGATCAATCTCGAATTGTCAATCGATCGACTAGGTCGATCGATCGAACCCAGTAGTCGATCGATCGACGTAAGCTATTTTTCTCCGAATTTTTTGTGTTTAAGGTTTCTTTGATTTTCGAGAGTGAATGGGTATTCTAGGATTTATATTATACTTACATGGGAGTGAGAATAAGACTAGTAGGTATATTGTTGAGGTCCGATAAGGCCATTGGGTGTAGGGCTTGGGCTATGGACCAACGACAATAATCCGATTTAGTAGAGCATCGAGAAATTTAGAATTGAGTTACGAGGCAAGGTAAAGTCAATTCAAGTAATAGACTAGTAGGGTAAGTCATAACTACTGAAATTATATGTGAGGGGTAACTACGACCCTTAGAGTTGTGTGAATATTCAATAAATGCGATTAATGAGATAAATCGTAAAACGAATATTGTACGACATATATGAGAGAATAAAATATTACATACGAACATGGTTGATATGTCGGGCGTGTACCTACTGAATTGTATGAACTTTTAGGTTAAGAGAAGTATACCTAAATTAACTATGTTAGGGTCGATGAGATATTCCGAACTAACATAGGGTTATTATATGTTTGGGGTCGATGTAAAATGCCGAACCAAACCTTTGTACTGGTGGCGTGATGAAAGAGTCCAAGCTAGAATTTGTGTATATAAATAATTAGGGTCGATGTATCATTCCGAACCAATTCTTAATTTGTGCATATAAATAATTGGGGTCAATGTATCATTCTGAACCAATTCTTAATTTGTGTATATAAATAATTGGGGTCGATGTATCATTCCGAACCAATTCTTAATTTGTGTATAAATAATTGGGGCCGATGTATCATTCCGAACCAATTCTTAATTTGTGTATATAAATAATTGGGGTCGATGTATCATTCCGAACCAATTCTTACTTGGGGTTGATGAATCATTCCGAACCAAGAGTCCTTTACGTGTGTAAAGAGGACAAAATAGTAATGACTGATATATATTGTATATTGTGTGTGAAATATATACTTAATGATATTCTACTTCTGTGTATTAGTAGATTGATAATTATTATGTATTTAAAGATACATATTAAACTGGTAAGTTAAGTAATGAAACTTAATTACAAAACATAACATTCGATAGAGAATGTCTATCTAGTAATTTAAGTAATGAAGCTAAATTACAAAAGTGGGAAGAGAGAAATTGTGATAATTTTAAAAATTTAGTTGTGAAACTAAATGAGAAGCTTTGAGCATAACATATGTGAAATGTTATTTGAGTATTAATTAACCTTCGCAAGATGTTAATGAAATGGATGTATTGTGTGGGCGATACGAGAACTTAAGTATAGATAAGTTCAGATGATTACTTAGTCCTAGTTAGCTTGGGAGATATGGCTAGGTAAGCTAAGTGTAGAACGTTAGGTGTGCACAAGAGATGAGGAGTGAGTAAACTCAAGAGAGTGTACGAGAACTTAACATGTGTAATCAATAACCGCATTTTTTATTGTGATAAATGCTTGCTAAATATTTTCAAAATGTTTTGAGTAATAACTCTTGCTATAAAATATTTTTCAAAACCTTTTAGGTGTCCAGCCACAGGGACACCATGGGTGATGATTCTATTCCAGGGACTCGAAGCTGTAGCATAGTGGATGCTTACAGGATTTTGACTAGACGATATCTCTCATTCAGATCTAGTACAGGATCTCACACTATTCTATGTATGGTCTTATAGTCCGGTAGCAGTCTGAGATGTCAGTTTCAGACTAGTAGTTGTTCTATTGTTATTTTGGGATTTTTAGCAGATGTTTTATTCGGAAATACTTTTTTTCTACTGTACTTACATTTTGTTGGTTTGGGTTTTAGTACATGGTTATTGTTCTACTTTTCGCATGTTTGACTTCTCTATTTAGGAAAGATAAATTTTGGCACCGGTCTAATTTTCACTTAGGTGATTAGTAATTAAAAAGTTTTCGACAGTGATGCTAAGAATGAACCATTTGAGAAACCTGTTTTAATTTGATAAAGGCCTGATCACCCGATGTTTAATTAGGCGGGGTGTTACAGATGGTATCAGAGTATCAGGTTCTAGTGTCCATAGGATCTGTACGACTTACTACGTTTTCAACGTATCATTTGATTGATATAGAACCCTATCTTAGGATTGTTGTACTCATCTACGTACGTAGTTTATGTTCTCCTGCTATTTAGTAGATGTAGTGTTATATATACGAGTTCGATTGGGCATGGTACGTCGAGCAAGGCGGTAGGACCATCATTGGCGTTGGAAGGACTGCAGGAGGGAGGAGCTCGACATGAAGCATAGAGTGTTCGAGGATGGTAATCATGGGAGAGATGACCATTGTCGAGGTTACTCCTAGTGTGTAATGGAAGTAAATGTTGCATGGACTATTGGGGCATATTAGACATTTTTCTAAGTACCGCGATGGTAAAGGGTGAGACTAATCTAAACCATCCCAACGCAGTGATAATGGGAGAAGGTCTGAAAGATCTTGGGAGAGAACGACCCGTAAAAAAAATTGATAAAACGACGATTGTGCATGTTAACCAATGGAAGTAGAATGTACAGAGGTTTTGGCATTAAGGATAGAGTAGAAATACTCAGAAGTGAAAATTTGGGGTAAATTTTTTTATAGAGGCAATGTGGTGGGGATACCAGTCACCACATCCGGACCGAGGGTCAGTATACAAATAGAGGGACCTTACGTATAGTTTAACCGCAAATTTTTCCGATGATGGTTCAGAAGAGAAGTGAATGGAAATTTCTGAACCCATCACGTGAAATCCTGGTAGAAGCCAACGGTGAGAAAGAAATTATCTGTTGAAGTGAACTTGTACCCGATGAGATAGGTACAAGGGAAAAAGAGCCCTTGAGAGAATGGACTCTCGAGTTGTCGTTCGCAATTTTAGTAAAACTCTGCTTGGACGACTTATGTGTATGAAGGCAGTATGGTGCTTCTTACAAGGTAGAGGTAAATGCTCCTAGGTGGGCGGAGCTAAAAGACTTTAAGGATTTAGTCAAAGAGTAAGAATGAATGTAATGGGGCTAGAGCAAGCCATAAGTGGAAACCCACTAAGGGATTCATTGATTTGATCCTAAGTCGGTATTATTAAGTCTAATAGTGCGTCCTTGGTCAACGAAACTAAGGGAACCATGATGATAGAGTTAACAAAATCAAGGCTGCCAAGTCCAAGAGGAGGGATACCCTAAACCAGTCGGTGTGGCCTGGAATAAGGGGATTTATGAAAAGATGTCTTATGTGGGGCGTAAGACTACACGTGTTGATCTGGCCCGAAGTTATTTAAGGAAATAATAACTCTGACAAGTTTTGCCCTCCGAAAAGGACAAGCGTATTATGTCCGGGGACCATTTGAACCACTATTGTGATGGGAAAGAAAGTACATGAGTTTTAGACTCAAGTGAATGAGGTATTTGATGACGCCTCACCTGAAAGAGGGTCGAGCTCGCATTATTTATCAGTATGTTGGAGACTTCAGAGATTATGGATGTCTCATAGTGATTGATCCCGGTGTATAGGGACTTTAATGATGTGATTCAAGGTATATCATATGACCGCTGAGCAGAGAGATTGAGCTCGTTGTTATGATTAGTGCTAAGAACTTAGTGATAGTATAAGTACAGGGCCACTTGACTCCTTTAGAGGTGTTGGAGTATGGTTGCACATATTATCGAGGAATGGAATTTGAGTATCTCGACTACGTGTTGTTCCGATAATGCTCAGTAAGAATGCATGGGGAGAAGTTCCTTGTTTAAGTTCGGTTGCGAAAAGGGTATACGGCTGAATTTTTATGCACATCAGGAGAAGAGACGTTGTTAGATACTAGGGCATTAGTGGAATCGATAGTGTTGTGGAGAAACACTGAAGGGATTATTTCGGGATACGTGGGGCTTTGTAGGCAAGAATTTGATTCTTGGTCTATAAGGGATTGAGAATACCCGCAAGATTGTAGTCACACCGTGAAGACAAGGCGAGAATAGAGGAAAAGCGTGTCGAGAGCGACAGTTGTAATGTTTTTGCAAATGTGCACGGAGAAAAGGGTGTACGGGCGCCCTAGTCAATTGGCTTTCTTAGTCATCCGAGATAGAGGGATGCAAAAAAAATTACTTTTATAAGTACGCCGGCGGGGAAGTTATGGGGCAAGTCGTATTGATGAAATGGATTGAACATCATGGGAGGTAGACGCTAATCCAAGCTTATATGTGCTGAGAGTTCCATCACACCTTAAGGGGTAGAAGTTGGTGGGAAGCCGTTCAAAAGTTATCTCTTGATTTGGGAGGCCTAATTGTTGTGAAGAAGTGACGTAAGATGCCACTTAACTAAGGGTTGAGAGTGACTTACACGTTACTAAAATGTTGATTATTATAAGGTAACCAACCTAAAGGTGCACCAATTACGAAGAGCGCACAGATTGTAAAGTATAAAATACCCATAGAGAACAGGGAATAGAGTACCACTTGAGGAAAGATGACGTAAGTGGGAAGCAGTGTTGCGGAAGAGATATAGTGAGATTTTCTCCAGAGACACCACTAGTTGATAGAGAAAGACGGTCTCGAAATGAGCAACCGGAATTCGGTGGTGAACCTACGTTTCTAGTGATGGGATGCGTAGGTAGACTCATAATTTATGGATGGGCTGTGAGCATCATAACTAAGTCAACATTTCATTGGGTTAGAGAAATGGGTTGACCGCGATGGACTAATAAGTCGTTAAAAAGGTAGAGTGCACAAGTGCAAGGTGCCGCTCTAAATTGTTATGAAACATGATGGAATCCTAAAATCCCACCCTGTGAAAGATGGTCAGGGAGGAATGGATATAACGTTTTATTTTGAGTGTGCTGTGTCTCCTATAACACAATTATTGTGAGAAAGGAAGATACTACGCCCTAACGATAGTGGAGTTTTGGAAGAAACCACTGATCAATTCATAGGTTGAATGTATAACCGTATGAGCATATTTCATAGGTAGTGTGGGTGCCTATATGGACTATACATAAGGTTTAGGTTCTTGGATACCTATTATGGACTTATATGTTCTTTAAGGGTGGTTCGAGGAGACATTTTGAACTCTTAGTCCTTAACGCGTGATATGAGGACATTCCATGGGAGTATGACATTTTAGAGTATATGAAATGTGTAATATATGGCTCACAAATTGTCTACTCCTGTGCAATGAGATATGTATACATATTTTGGTGCTCGAGATGTGATTTCGAGACAAAATAATTAATCACTATTGGTGATTGAGGTGAGATTCTGAGCCAATAACCCCAAAAGAGTTATAGAAGGGGGGTGATTATAAAATAAGTGTTGATAGTATATGTTATGTGTAATATATATATACCTATTGATTTTCCTACTTATGTGTGATAGTAAGTGTGCTTAATCTCTGTATTGGGGTCGATGATGTTCCGGACCAATACATGAGGGATCGATTTGGGGTTGATGATTTTTCCGAACCAAATCAATGATAAATATTGGTATCGACGGAAGGTCTGAACCGACATGTTCATTACATTTACCTTGGGGTCGAGGGATTTTGGGACCAATGTAAATGATAGGATTATTGGGGCCGATGATTTTGCCGGACAAATTTCCCTTAAAGTATATATTGTGTGTGAAATATATACCTTATAATATTGTACTTATGAGTGATAGTAGACACTTAGATGTTATATATAGAGATATACATCAAAAGGGTAAATTAAGTAGGGAGAAACTTAATTTCAAGAATTAACGTTAGATTGGGAAAATCTATGGAGAATTAAGTAGTGAGACTTAATTATGATATATGCGGCATGGGTAACATGCGATAAGAGTTATAATGAAGCTAGGAATGTACTTGGGGAGACCATTAGGATGGTGTGATTCGATTTTGGGTATTAGAAGATGCAGTGATATGTAAGGTCATTGGTCGTAATACCAGCCTTATCCTAATTTCGAGGACGAAATCCCTTTGTAAGGGGGGGGGGGGGGGAGTATGTAATACCCCATATTTATGAATATTTCTATTTCATTAAATTGGAGAATTAAATGAGAAAAGACAGTTTAATTTAAATTACGTAAGAGAAGTAATTTGACGAGATTTATTAAAAATTGTGATTATGGAGTATTAATCGAGAGATAGATACCGATTTATATTGCCTCATTCTATTTACTTAGTGCGAGTAGTAAATAGTTACTTAACGCGTGTAGACCGTTTTGGGGTGAGAACGAGTAAAATATTTTTTAGTGACTCAAATGATAATTTAGAGGTCAGAGATGAGTCCGGAAGGGTCGAATTACTCAAAATAGTATACTCGGGGTTACTAGTTGAGTCTCGGGGTAATTTTGGACTAAATCGAGACCGTTTGGGGGCGTTTTGGTCTTTTAACATGAGAGGGTATGGAGACCTACGACTTTGAGAGCTTTTTATCAGCCGTATGAAAGAGGAGTTAGGGTTAGAAAACCCATGTAAACACCTATACCATTAGAGAGAAGGATAAAATCATTCTCAAGGCTTAGAAGATGCTTTTGAGGAGGGTGGGTTTGGATCTTGCACCCTAGGAGCCAAAGGAGGAAGGATTGAAGAAGAGAAGCATCAATCCATCATCAACTCCACGAAATCAGATTCTCTCTGTCAAGGCAAGTTGTTTATTGCAAAAATTATAAAGTTATAATACCCATGTGTAGGGTTTTTGAATAGTCTTGATAAATCAATATCTTGATAGGAGAATAATGATAATTATACATGTTGGGATAGGAATCGCATGTAGAATGATTTAACATATGTAGAGGATTAATATTCAGAGTAGACTTGATGATTATTTTCAGAAAAAAATCTGGGTTTAAATGGATATGTGGGAAGAAAACCATAACTAGGGCTTTAAGAAATTATGGGTTTAATTTACTATTTCTTTAAAAGGAATTGAGGTTTTGATTTATTTGAAACGTTAGAAATTGTCCTAGTATAGGTGGAAATATGTTAGGATCATTGGGTCGAAGTTTGGTGGACTATAATGTAGTTTGGAGATTTGTTAATGGAGGAAGAGGTTAACGAAGAAGACGAACTGCGTCTGTCCCTATTCGATCGATCGATCGATCTCGAATTATCGATCGATCGACTAGGTCGATCGATCGAACCCAGTAGTCGATCAATCGACATAAGCTGTTTTTCTCTGAATTTTCCGTGTTTAAGGTTTCTTTGATTTTCGAGAGTGAATGGGTATTCTAGGATTTATATTATACTTATATGGGAGTGAGAATAAGACCAGTAGGTATATTGTTGAGGTCCGATAAGGCCATTGGGTGTAGGGCTTGGGCTATGGACCGACGAGAATAATATGATTTAGTAAAGCATCGGGAAATTTGGAATTGAGTTATGGGGCGAGGTAAAGTCAATTCAAGTAATAGACTAGTAGGGTAAGTAATAACTACTGAAATTATATGTGAGGGGTAACTAGGACCCTTAGAGTTGTGTGAATACTCAATAAATGCGATTAATGAGATAAATCGTAAAACGAATATTGTACGGCATATATGAGAGAATAAAATATTACATACGAACATGGTTGATATGTCGGGCGTGTACCTACTGAATTGTATGAACTTTTAGGTTAAGAGAAGTATACCTAAATTAACTATGTTAGGGTCGATGAGATATTCAGAACTAACATAGGGTTATTATATGTTTGGGGTCGATGTAAAATGCTGAACCAAACCTTTGTACTGGTGGCGTGATGAAAGAGTCCGAGCCAGAATTTGTTTATATAAATAATTGGGGTCGATGTATCATTCTGAACCAATTCTTAATTTATGTATATAAATAATCGGGGTCGATGTATCATTCCGAACCAATTCTTAATTTGGGTATATAAATAATTGGGGTCGATGTATCATTCCGAACCAATTCTTGATTTGTGTATAAATAATTGGGATCGATGTATCATTCTGAACCAATTCTTAATTTGTGTATATAAATAATTGGGGTCGATGTATCATTCCGAACCAATTCTTACTTGGGGTCGATGAATCATTCCGAACCAAGAGTCCTTTACGTGTGTAAAAAGGACAAAATAGTAATGACTGATATTTAGTGTATATTGTGTGTGAAATATATACTTAATGATATTCTACTTCTGTGTATTAATAGATTGATAGTTATTATGTATTTAAAGATACATATTAAACTGGTAAGTTAAGTAATGAAACTTAATTACGAAACATAACATTTGATAGAGAATGTCTATCTAGTAATTTAAGTAGTGAAGCTAAATTACAAAAGTGGGAAGAGAGAAATTGTGATAATTGTAGAAATTTAGTAGTGAAACTAAATGAGAAGCTTTGAGCATAACATAGGTGAAATGTTATTTGAGTATTAATTAACCTTCGCGAGATGTTAATGAAATGGACGTATTGTGAGGGTGATACGAGAACTTAAGTAATGATAAGTTCAGATGATTACTTAGTCCTAGTTAGCTTGGGAGATATGGCTAGGTAAACTAAGTGTAGAACGTTAGGTGTGCACAAGAGATGAGGGGTGCGTAAACTCAAGAGAGTGTACGAGAACCTAACATGTGTAATCAATAACCGCATTTTTTATTGTGATAAACGCTTGCTAAATATTTTCAAAATGTTTTGATTACTAGATCTTGCTATAAAATATTTTTCAAAACCTTTTAGGTGTCCAGCCACAGGGACACCATGGGTGATGATTCTATTCCAGGGACTCGAAGTTGTAGCACAGTGGATGCTTACAGGATTTTGACTAGACGATATCTCTCATTCAGATCTAGTACAGGATCTCACACTATTCTATGTATGGTCTTATAGTCCGGTATCAGTCTGAGATGTCAGTTTCAGACTAGTAGTTGTCCTATTATTGTTTTGGGATTTTTAGCAGATGTTTTATTCGGTAATACTTTTCTTTTGCTGTACTTACACTTTGTTGGTTTGGGTTTTAGTACATGGTTATTGTTTTACTTTTCGCATGTTTGACTTCTCTGTTTAAGAAAGATAAAATTTGGCACCAGTCTAATTTTCACTTAAGTGATTAGTAATTAAAAAAAATTCGATAGTGATGCTAACAATGAACCATTTGAGAAACCTGTTTTAATTTGATAAATGCCTGATCACCCGATGTTTAATTAGGCACGGTGTTACACATTGTATGTGCTTGTTATATGTTGAATAGGATGCTCTTATCTCAATCGTGTTAAATAATGAACCAAATTTACCAAGAACTAATTATTCATGTAAAAACCATTGCCCGCATTTTTTTTACCAAAAAATTGATTGTTATGTTTAAGAAAGGGAAAGGGGCTAAGAAAGACGCAATCTTTTTTGTGTTAAAGGTCACCATTGGAAAGAGCCTAAAAGACAATTTCATCACATACAAACAGAAGTTCCAATGCCAATGCCAATTTTCTGTTTCATTGATTCTTCATTAAACATGAGCAATATGATTGCTTCAAAAAATTTGAGGGTTTAGGCTTAAACTTTGAGTTTTTGAGGTTATTATAAGTTTAAGATCAATGGATTTGCACAATAAAATTGATTCAAAAACATTAAACAGTTTGGCGTTAATTGATTTGAGAAGCATTGAAATTCATGATATTTGGTATGAATTGAGTTTATTTCACTTTGTCCATTTCTTTTACACCAAATTCTAAATTGAGTTCTTTCTTTAAGGGTGTTGTAAAAACCCCTATTTTCTCATGTAAAGGCTGGCCAGGCACAATACACTGAAGATAGGGTTTATCAATAATTTATACCATTCTAAACACTGAAGGAATAAAAACTTCTTTCATTTTATATTAAAATCCACAATGAATAAAAATACTAAAAAAATGCCTTTTACTTGAATAATAAAAACTGCATCACCATACAATGTCCAGAATGCAAAAATAAATACAACTAACATAAATAAACACTTGGTATTATGCTCGTATAATTCCCAGTATGAAATAAAATGACAAAGAGATTGAAGTACAACCTATACTAGAGTCAATAGAGCGGAATCCACTAAATCAAATGCAACTGCAAGCCTTATCCATCGTCAGTCCTGCTTTCCCTATCATTTAGAATACCTGGGGGAAAAATAATTATAATTCGGGTCAAAGCCCGAGGTGTGCAAGGATTATTCACCAGTAAATATACATTTTGTTAGTAACTCATACTTCACGTCTTCCCATCGACACTCACATGTAACGAGTACCTCACCTCTCATTTAGAAGCAGTCATACTCGTATCCTCAAATGAATATCAATTGTAAACTTCCATTATTTAATCATCCAAGTAAAGAATAAACCATTTCCATTATGCACTAACTACAAGTGGTTCCTCATGTCTGACACCCCCATCCCTGAGTAGGTTTCATTATATCAATTTCTCAATATACATAAAGTGAGTGTATTGCCTTATGATTCATACCCTCTGACCCTCATCTATTTCTTCAAATCATTTAATAATTAAATTCATATTCCATGCCGTATACCCCGTTAGACTATGTGCTTCACTCTATTAAATTACCGAATTATTATTCTCATTTAATAATTGGCTACACCATTACTCATTCTATTTAATGTTTGTCTACTCCCTTAGCCTATCCAATTATCATTCTTATTAATAAATGTTTGTTGCATTATTTATTACGACTCATCTTTGTCCTTAATTATTCGCATCATTTTATTTATCCAACTATATTATCAATCAAAACAGCGTCTACATCTTTAGACAAAAAGGGGCACTATCCCATGTAAGGTATACCACAATGTATAAATGGGTATGTATATATATATATGTGTGTGTATGTGTGTGTGTGTGTGTGTGTGTGTGTGTGTGTGACACACAAGGGCATCTACCATTAGTGTCTCATTCGTGCTCTATCGACAAGTCCGGAAGAATCCCATATCTTAAGCAGACACCACAAAACACACACAAGTTGGGGACGGTCCCTATGCAGGACACCTGTATACGGCCCATACCCAGCGATGACACATGAACAGTCAGCGCCAACCCTAACTCTAGTGGGTGGAGCCTCTACGTAGTACCTATATGGGCTACACATCGTCAAGCACACATGTGCCGACGTGTGGTGCGCGACTCGTCGCGCGAACTCACATGCCGCTAGGACGGTCCACCGGTATGTCAACACAAATACAAATAAATACATATTATCACCCAATATATATAAGTA
Source organism: Sambucus nigra (assembly GCA_949130495.1). Classification (NCBI taxonomy): domain Eukaryota; kingdom Viridiplantae; phylum Streptophyta; class Magnoliopsida; order Dipsacales; family Adoxaceae; genus Sambucus; species Sambucus nigra. The sequence continues at coordinate 239,655,045 of OX422222.1, forward strand.
GTTACTCAAAACCACTTTAATCGAAGGATGTCTCATTCTATATAAATTATATACTTCTTGTCTTAACCATAGAATTTTAGCCAATTATTCCATAATTCATTTTAAGCCGTTATCCTACAACTATTTCCCAATTAAATATTAAGTCTCATAAAATCTGTTTTTGGACTTAAATCACATTTACTTCATAATTTATTACTCTTTAAATACCTAGGCATAGTTATTTCCCAAACTATTCTTTCCCACACATTTAATAATCTTAGCATATTGCCCCCTTGACTCAATTTTAATCATTCAAATTATTAATATTTATTCACTTCCTGATACCTTTTCAATAAGGTTTATATCTACATATATAAGGAGTTAACTAATTCTAAAGGGTTATATGTACATATATAAAGAATCCTCTAATATGGTTAAGTAGTATGACCCAACTACAATACCCAGTCTCACTTATTTAGTCCGTATCTACACCCCTTCAGAATTTATTACACAAAATCCCACTATTAGGTCAAACACCATTTAATAAATTAGATATTTGATAATTTATTATATTCATAATAAATTAAATCGGCTACCCTATGCCTAACCCCCGTAGCACTATCCCTCAATACTCGAGTCTGTTTTTCCGACTCTAAATTTAATTAATTACACATCAATTAATTTATTAAAGTAGTGTCACTCAACTTTAATGCCCAGATGTATTCACTCGACCCGTAATTTAACCCTTTAGAATTTATTTCACCAAATTCCGTTAGTGAGTTTGACACCCTGATTAAATTTAATATTCCTTAATACTCATCCCATAAGACTCTTAAGTATGAGGTTACATTTAATTTCTATCAATTAAATTCCACCTTAGGATACAAGCCCATATGCTAAATTCACCTAAAATTCTCATCTGAATACGTTCATATATTTTCTAGTTTTATACATCCTAAACACTTTAAGTCCATACTCCAAATTCATTCCCATCAAATTCCGAGGTAAACATAATGTTCCTTAATATTTTTCTAGAGTCTTACGCTCATCTACATACATCTCTAAGTAATCCATATTTTACTTCTCACAAAGGATTTTGGTTTCGGACACCCTTCCGTAATAAATTCATGATTAATTAAAAAAAATCAAAAAAATACGAAATTGGTGGCCACGCGTTCATAACAAAAAGATCTATCTCTGTGTCCAAAGCCACGGCCGTTTGAACGAGATACATATCGTTTTAACTACTTTTTATCTTGTTTGAGAGACCTTCATGGTCGTTTGACTGACCTCTCTTCTCTTATTATCTACAGCATCCTCAATTATAGTTCATTCAGTTTTGTGATTTCTAAACCCAAGAACAGGTATGCTACCTAGATTTTACACCCCTCACATGACAATGAATTCCCATTTAATTACAGTCAAAGATTAACATCTGGATTTTCTCCCAGTTTTCAACCATATTAAATTCATCATAAGGGTTGTTTAATTAGGGGATCTATATCCAGATTTCAGTCCATAAATTTATTTAAAAATCCCTACATTTAATCATTTACTTTATTCCTAATTTGTCATCAAACTTGAATAAATCTAACATCAAATTAGATTCTCAATACCAAAATTCTAAGACTGTTCCTACATATTAATTTCTTCCTCTGCATGTGTCATTCCTCATCAACAAATCAAATATAATAAGCCTTAAATCCCGAAATCTCAAAATATGATTTAACTTTAAATCTAAGCATGGAGTTAACATTCATAAGAAAATAGCACAAATTGAATAAGAATGGCAAGAGAATACTTGCCTGGGATTGTGTAGCAATACTTTTCTTCCTCATCTCTCTCTTGAAGTGGGGCTGCTAGGGTTAGGTTTTGATAGGAGTGGGGGGTTTATTCCTCTTTCTTCCAATCTTATATTTTTTTCTAATTCCCGAGTGGGGCTTTAGGCCCAACTTTGGATCCCCAAATGATCCAAAATATAATATCTAATTAGCCCGATAACTACGCAACTCATATATATATACCCCTTGATACCCAAATGAGCCTGTAATGCCTCTCAAAGTGCATCCCAAATATTTTATCCCAAAAATATATTAATTGTGTCATGACACACACACACACACACACACACATATATATATATATATATATATATATATATATACCCCTCGATACCCAAATGAGCCTGTAATGCCTCTCAAAGTGCATCCCAAATATTTATCCCAAAAATATATTAATTGTGTCATGACACACCTAAATACTTTAAAAAATTATAATAAATAATTCCCTTTTGATTTATTCCAAATCATTAAAGTCCAATTATAAACTTTATAAATAATATTGTGTTTAATTACTCGTAATCCCTGATTAATTAATTTCACCGAATTAATTTAATCCATATAAAATTTTATTTTATTCCAAAAATATATTGAAATACTGTTACTAAAGCCGTTTAATACTAGATTAAACTATTTAAGTAACTCCGAACTGTTTTTTTAAGAAACTCTTTTATAGAAATCAAATGAGTTAAACCACAAGATGTGTTCAAAAATTATGCACGAGATCTGTTCAAGATTTGTTAACAAGTTTTGAAAAACAAAACTAGAATAGTACTAAATCATCCCACTAATCATAATGAGATGTGGAGATGTAGAAAGATTAAGTACAAGAGATTTTTAACGAGGTAAAACCTCACCCAAATGAGGAAACATCCACGACTCCCTCTACGGAGTAAAAAAAATCCACTAAAATAAAATTTAACAGTTACAAACTATATAACACACATGCACACAACTCAGACCTATACAAGTTTAGGAATGTACCCACTTTCATCCTTATAACTTTTATGCAGTTCTGATTATTGATGTTATTCTCCCAGTTTGCTAACTTCTACTTTGTTCTAGTGTTTACGTCGACTCTTATTTCAAGATCTAATTACCAACACTTTCAGTGTTGTAGTGTGTAAGTGTTTGTGATGGTGATCTAACACATGCATGCACACACTCATGCTTATTTTTACAAATAGTCCTATCAAATTACATATAAGATCTATATGCTGTGATTTTCAGTTTCTCTCTTCTTAGGAAACTTGAACCTATTTTTACCTTTAATATTAACCCATAATCCACGGCTATCTTGCTCAGAAGACGTATCAAGATCTTAATTAATCTCAGGGTTTTGAAAATATTTTTGAGATTAAAAACCACCAAGTGCGATTCTTAACTAGGCCAAAGGTATTGTTTCAAAAGAACTAGAAGCAGAAAATATATTTGTTGATTTTGAAGTTAAAAACATTTACAGAAAAGAATCAACAAAAGTTTTCTCAAGATAAGAAACTATAAATGCAGATCTATGTGAAATATAACATAAAATGTTCAGATCTGTGATTTATATGAATAAGAAACACAAATCTAAACTTAACGTTTAAGTTGAAAACAAGATCTTAAAACAAAGAGGTTACAGCACGAAACAACTAACAAACCAACTCTCAAACACTCAAGGTTGTGTTTGGTATATAACTAGTTTTGAAAGAGATTAGGGTTTGAAAGCTGTTTTTGATGATTTAGGGTTAGGGTTTCTAACTCTCTCTCTCTCTCTCTCTCTCTCTCTCTCTCTGGTTTCTCTCTCTTTTCTCTCTTCTCTCTCTATTCTCTTCTCACTCTAGAAATGACGAAGTGGCAAAGGCTTTTTAAAATGAAAAAGGTAAGGCTCCTTATATAGGAGGCTGAGAAGGTTCAAGAATGATGTTCAAAATCAAGGGCTACGATCTAGTCTTCTGCAGTTGACTTTGATCCAACGATATAAGAGAAGCGGTGGATTAAAACGCTTTTGATTTGCTTAAGATAGGTTCACAGGGATTAAGCCCGAACACATGAAGATCGTTGATTAAAACAATCCAAGGGCAGGAAATGAGTAAGGCTTATGTCTCTCAGAAGAAACACAAAATGGATCGACATCTGGCTGACAGCTGTAAGGCTGAGATTAAGGCTAAACGCGTGTTTTGAAAATAATTACACAAACACCTTCAGGTCTCTAGCGCTTTTGGTTTCTACCCCAGTGAACTTCCAGAGATAACAACACTAATTCAAAATTAGAGATTGACCCCAAAGACTTTTAAAACCAATCTTAATTAAGAAAAAAAGTTTTAAAAAATCATTAAAAATTCCCAAACAATTATTAAAAAACAATTTAAGGGAAATTAATACACTCAATACACACACAACCAATTATATGCAATATGCAATGTATGAATGCAATACTAATGTGTGTGAGTGTTGGCAAATATACCTTTAATCAATCAATCAAGGGAAATAAAATGTAGAGAAGGTTTGAGGCTCTTTGGTTTCTAGGATGCAACTCAATTTTGTCACTATTTCCAAACTAGATGAGCACTTACACAATGTAGACTCAAGTGAGTCAAGAGTATAAGGTTCTTCAATCTCCCCCTTTGGAAATATGAGACAAAATCTCCTTTGAGTCAACTTGGACTCGTAGAGCGACAAAAAGAAAAGGAAAAACCTATTTCTATACAAATATTCTATCTACCCATTTCCTAGGAAAGAAAAATTACATAACTCAACTAATTACAATTCAATACCCTAATACAACTGTTGAGAAGGAGTGAGAAAAACTGTACAAAATCCTGCAAATAATCACTAAGATCAAGATCTTTAGAATATGTACAAAAAGAATGAACAGGCATAAGACTCAAATTTCTCCCCCATTTTGTCTCAAATGGACAAAGGGAAAAAACTAAGCAGGCCAAAAAAAATTTAATCAACACAAACCATCCCTATTGATATACGCAAAGAAATAAATCTATTCTAATCCAAAGGTTTGGTAAACGTATCTGCGAGTTGCAAATCAGTAGGAAGATAATTTATTTCTAATTCCTTAGTCTCAACTAATTCGCGTATAAAGTGATGTCTAATTTTTATATGTTTTGTTCGCAAGTGTTGAACAAGATTTTTAGAGATATTGATCGCGCTTTGATTATCACAATAGAGATATAGTTGTTCCTCTTTAATACCATAATCACTTAGCATTTTCTTGAGCCAAAGTAATTGAGCACAACAACTGCCAGCGGCTATGTATTCAGATTCAACAGTTGATAGAGAAGTGCAATTTTGTTTCTTACTACTCCAACCTACCAAATTATTACCAATATAGTAACATGCGCCTGATGTGCTCTTACGATCGTCAGTACACCTTGCCCAATCAACATCGGTGTTGATGTAAAAAATTAAATTACTCTAATTATTCAATCACAGATAAATAAATGAGACAAAGATTTTTAAAGTGGTTCAACCTTATAAGAATGGCCTACGTCCACTGTTATGTTATTGCTGAGTGTCTAGGAATTCTCGATTACAAGTGATACCAAGAAATTCCCGTCCCCTTGAATGAGGGTGATACAAGGTATTTATAGCCATTAGGCTGTACATGAAAAGGGTGTTACATTAAATGATACACATATAAAAGGGTAATTCATTTAATGTTCTTCAAACGTGCGCGTCAAGATGATAAGCATTCAATGAATAGTTGAACTATTAATTATCTGGCAATTAATGCTGTGGTCGAGGTGCATCTCGAACCGCCCTAGTTGCTCGTCGTCCAAGAGTTCCTCGGAGAACTGGAGTTCCTCGGAAGATAAGAGTTCTTCGGAGGGTATTTGTTGCTCAGAGTGAGTATGTTGGTCGGGGAAACAATCTTCCTCGTTGTTATTGTGCCACGTAGATTGACACGTGTCTTCTTATTATTCGTCCACATCAGCGTACTAATTTTGGTATCAACAGAAGCCCCCAATGTTTCATATTTAGAACTTTGAGGAGTATGGAACATTCTTTCTCGGTATATGGCAATATTAAATGACCTCCCTGGGTTTTAGGAGCATTTTCTTTGTATTTGAACTTCCTTCCAAATTCGTAGAATCCGCCTTTTTGCCTTTTCATAAGCGCTTCGATCTTCGTGCACTTTTTGTCCTTTTAGCCGCCGATAGCGCAATTGTTTCTTTTATGTAATCATTTATTTCGCTGGTTCCCAAGGCAAAGTATTTAAACTTCCCAGGCAATCATACCGTTCTCTACCTTTTCCAATTTTCTTGTTTTCGAATTCTCCATAGCTTTTCTTTCTCTTGTGCGTTCATCCTTGTTTTCGTTCGTTGTCAACAGATCTCCATTCTTCCTGTAAGATCTTCTTCTTTCTCCTTTTATTCACCATGGTTTATATTATTGAATCTATTGAAAAATTCCGTTCTGATTATTCCATTCCGTCTTGGGTAACTTTAGAGAGTCTTCCTGAGCCCTTTGACTATTTTCGTTTGGCTGAGGGACATTGGTTCCCCAGCCTCTTTATTGCTGAGTGTGGATTTTCTTTTCCACCTAACCCTTTATGCTTAGAATTCTGTCAATATCTCGATGTTGTTCCTGCAAAAGTAGCCCCCAATACATGGAGAATAGTTAATGGGGTGCATAAGTTAAATCAAACTCATGGAACTCGTATAGGAATTCCTGAGATTATGTATTGCTATAGATGGGTTGTTTTAGATAATATTTATTATTTAAAAACCAGATTTTTGAATAGGGCTTTAGTAGTCAACCTCCCTGATGCTAACAGGGATTATTTTGAACATGGATTAGTTTTCAAAAATTGGCAACATGCTCCTTCAGTCGGAGACGACGTGTATGAAGGTCCCAAATGCCCCCATATGGCAATGGGATAGGTTATTTTCATTTTATTTTATTTTTGAAATTATGATTTCATCATGTTTGAATAAATGCATGATTGACATTTCAATTTATTTTTGTTTGCAGTTGACAGCAAGAGAAAAACTCCCAAAGAATCAGAAGTTAATATAAGGCAATTGAAACATATCTGGAGTTTGCATCAGAAAATTGCAGACGAGCACATCAGGTCTGCTTCATACTTGTTGCAGTATAGGAGCTATACGTCGTCCTTTACTGCTCGTCCTGTGGTCAGCATCAGTGATCCAGTGCAAATTCCTGAAGACTCTGATCCGGAATCTCATATTCCTTTGAGCCAAAAAATGGGCAAGAGAAGAGTTGCCGCTCTGTTCGAGGAGACTTCCTCTGCTGGAGATGGGAAGAAAAATAAGGTTGATGTCCAAAAAGGGACAAAGAATAAAGATGCCACCCCTCCTATTGCTTCTCAGAAGGCTTTCGAGAAGCCCCCAGTGTCTCATGTGCAGAAGGATGCACCTGTTGAAGTAATCACTATCTCACCAACCAAAAGTTCTTCTTTGGTTGAGGTTGTTGAAAAGGCACCGAGGAGACTGAGGAAATCCTCCCCGGTCAGTATTTCTGGAGCCATTCCCCAGCTCCCAGCTGGTGGAGATGGTGTTCCAATCATTGTTCCTCCGAGCTCTATGATGAGCTTGGCAAAATTTTCACCCATTCCCAAGGTGCAAGGTACTGAAGAAGACCTTACTCGGGATATGGTTACTTCTCTGGCTGCTCGTCATCTTGCTTCAGTAAGTATCTCTACTCTGAGTTTTTCATATTTTCCTTTGTTATTTCCCATATTTGTTTCTGATGTCATTTCCCATTTCTGATTACAGTTGACGAGCTGTTTCAATATAATCCTTGAAAAGGATGAAGCGATCAAAGCTTCTTGCTCCTCGTCCACTGTGGAAGGAGCACTGGAGAAAGCTATCAAATCTATGAGTGAATCTCGTCAGAAGTATGACGAGGATAAAATTGAATGGGAGAAGAAGTTGGCTGCGTCTGATGCAGAGAAGGTACAACTGGGTAATAAGGTGAAGGACTTGGAGAGAGAGAATAAAGACTATGCCGAGAAACTTTCAGGCTTTGGGGAGCTTGAGAATAAATTGAAATCAACTGAAGAACAGCTGACCCTCCTGCGAGAAGTAAATCGTCAGAAGGAGGAGGTGGAGACCAAATTGAAGGCCACCGAGAATCTTATGTCCGAGAAGCTCTCCTCGGAAAAAATGAAGAGAAAAACAGCTGTGAAGAAGTCCTTCCGAACTGGTTGGGACAAATGATGGGACAGGGGGTAGCAGCGATGATGACCCAGGTGACGTATGGAAGTTTGAAATACTTCCATGATGGTTGGGTTGCTGCCTTACAGGAATTGAAGGTGAGCGAGGACTCCGAGCTATTTCAACAACATCTCCCTGGTCCTCCTCCAGTTATTCAAGACGAGGATGAAGACGAAGCTGCATCTGAAGAATCCTCAATGACTGTGGGTGATCAAGTCCTTGTTCCACAACCCAACCAGACGGCCACCGAGGAGATTTCATCCTTGCCTGCTCCTCCAGAACAAGTCCCAGCTTCTACTAATCAGATCATTGTTCCTACCGAGCAACCAAGCTCCTCGTCCCAGCCTCCCGAGAAAGTCTTGGGAGACAAGGAAAAGGTGTGAAGTTGTTCAGTACTCTCTTTCTATTTTTCTTCTACTTATCTTCTGTATTCTAAATGATGTAATCTTGTTGATGATGTAATAAAATCACATCTTTTTGTTCCTCTACATTGTTGATGCTCTGTCTGTTTTTATTTATTAACTCTTGCCTTCTCCTCTTTATTAGTTTATGGCTAGAATGGAACTGATATCTGCCCATGATACAAAGTTGATGTAGCAATGTCGTGAATATTATAAGGCTGGTCACACAGACCTGAGTGTATCAGAAATTGCCGACATCCTTGGCCATGATGCTTCAGAGCAAGCAGTTGAGGCTTATCGGTACCTGAAAGATTTACTTGATCGAGCTGTGTCCAATAATGTGGCATACTACGAATTGATCGAGGAGCTTCATTGTACCCTAGAAGATCTTCAGAATCAGCACAATGAATCAACTGCCTTGTTGCACAAGGATTATGAGAATAGGTATCAACAGCTTTCTTTCGAGACAGGCCATAAAAAGATCATTGCTAGATACGATGTCAGGGAGAGAACCCTAAAAGGTGAAGTTGAGGCCTGCAGATAGATCGTCGAGCTGCTGGAACAAGAGAACAACAATTTGCAGAAAAATTTAGCAGAGTATGAGTCTGCAGCTTCATCTTCCACTGCCTTGGTACCGGTCACCGATGAAGGATTCTCATTCTTAGAAGTTGAGAACGCGAAATTAAGGCAAGAATTGGATACTTTAAGAAGGTCTGGTATTTCTTCTACTGCTCGGGGACTAGGAAGAGGTTCTCGTGGGCGAGGAAGAGCTGCCCAGGATGTTAACGAGGAACGAAGCATTTCAGCTGCTCGGGGTCGATCAAGAACTCCTCGTAGTATTGAAGAAGCTCGTACTCTGTCAACATTGGAAACTCAAGCGTACCAGTTGAACGCAAAAGATTGGGCTTTGTCTGAAATGTCCAAGAAAATCCTGACTTTGGAAGATCAATTTACTGCGACGAAGTCAGCTTTGAATAATAAGGATGTTTTTGCCAGGAACCTTCATGAGCAGTTAGAAAGATTAGCTTTCCAATTCCATAAACAACCTCGCGAATTCTGGAATACAGGCTATAATGAGGCCCTTTATCACTTGGATGCTCGCATTGAAAATGCCAATAACGAAGGTTATAAACAGGGATGGTTGAACGCCCTGGGTGTGCTGAAGCTCGAACAGGGGCACTACCTGTGGGATTATCATAGCCTTGGGTTACTAGACTTGCCTGTACAACCCTATAAATTGGACATGGAATGGATCCCAGCTCGTGCCATTCCTCGGAGCTTAATTTCAAAATATCTTGGTGACTATAATCTTCATTCTCAAATTGAAGTATCTCGTCCCGAGCATCTCTTGGATACTCCTTCAGTAATGAATGTCAGAATGTTGAAGGACTTGAATTTCATCAATTCTCCTTAGACATTAAATGATCCTCCTGCTGGTGAGGAACCTATTTCAAAAGCTGAAGGAAAGAAACCAATAGAATAGGATTTTCAATGTAATAGTTAGCACACATATGTAACTTGTAATTTATTTTGAATTTAATGAAAGACTTTCATTTTTGTTTGCAAATCTGTATTGCTATTCTTTTGTACTTGTCTAACACTTTTACATTTGTGCATATATATCTGTTAAAAAGATAACAATATTGTGTTGTTCATCATCCAAAAAAGTTTACAAGTATCAATGTTGCTCAATCACTTTTACATTTGTGCATATGTATCTGTTAAAATGTTTCCAACCAACCAAAGTTGTTAAATTGTGTTTGTCGATTAACTACAGTTGATGGGTTTTTATCCCCGACCAGCCATACTTGGTTCAATTTGAAATATTTTCTGCTCGTCGACCAAATACAGTTAGTGGGTTTTTATCCCCGAACAACCATACTTGGTAAATTTTTTCATAAAATGTGTCCAACCAACCAAGGTCGATAATTTATCCTCATCGACCAACTACAGTTAGTGGGTTTTGATCACCGACCAACCATACTTGGTTCAGTTTGGAATTTTTTGTATTTTCTGGAATAGTTTTACCTTCCGACCAACATAAGTTGGCATATTTTGTTTCTTAACCAGCCAAAATTTGCATTTTTAAGAATGTTGTTCTTGCCCTTTTACCAACCGGAGTTGGTCATGGGTTTGAACTATTATGTCCACTAGTTATTTTACCAACCGGAGTTGATCACGCTAGTGTATGCCTCCTAACCAAAGGAGTATGGTGTTCTCGCTCTTTTACCAACCGGAGTTGGTCACGCTCGAACTATCTTGTCCACTAGTTATTTTACCAACCGAAGTTGATCACGCTAGTGTATGCCTCCTAACCAAAGGAGTATAGTTTGTTCTCGCCCTTTTACCAACCGGAGTTGGTCGTGGGTCTGAACTATCTACTAGTTATTTTACCAACCGGAGTTGGTCACGCTAGTGTATGCCTCCTAACCAAAGGAGTATAGTTTGTTCTCGCCCTTTTACCAATCGGAGTTGGTTGTGGGTCTGAACTATCGTCTTCTTTTTGCTGTTGAATAGCGTAGTGTACAACACTAGTATTCCCCGAAAAACTTTCAAACAAAGGAGAGAAAAATTGTGAAACATCATCGTTTTATTCATGTTGATGGAACTGCTGTACATTTTACATCATTGATAATACTTGCGAAGGTGTTCAGCATTCCAAGCATTCTTGAATTCCTCTCCTTCTAGAGTTGCTATTCGGTAAGTTCCTGGTCGAACAATTTCTGTAACTCGGTAAGGTCCATGCCAGTTTGCTTCCAATTTATTGTGCTTCTGAATGACCTTCTTTAGCACATAATCTCCTTCTTTTAAATCGCATTTCTTCACCCTCTTGTTGTAGAACAGAGCTGTTCGTTGTTGATATGCAACATTCCTAATGGCTGCTTCTTCTCTAACCTCCTCGAGCATATCCAAATCCAGTCTTCTCATCAAGTCACTGACTGGGGAATTGAAATTCAGCACTCTATGTGTTGGAAGACCCAACTCGGCAGGTATTACAGCCTCACTTCCAAACGCCAGCATATATGGTGATTCTCCAGTTGCTGCTCGGGGAGTTGTTCGGTAAGCCCACAGTACTGACTGTAGCTCATTAATCCAATTAGCTTTAGCCTCACTTAGCCTCTTCTTCAAACCATTTAATAATGTTCTGTTCGTCACTTCAGTCTGTCCATTGCTTTGAGGATGGCCTGGTGCTGAATGAACCTTCAAAATGTTCGACTGATGACAATAGGTAGCAAATTCCTCGTTATCGAATTGTGTTCCGTGGTCTGTGATGAAGGCATGAGGGAGACCATATTGACAGATGATGTTCTTCCAAATGAACTGGTATACCTTCTCGTACGTCATATCGATAAGGGGTTCAGCTTCTACCCACTTAGTAAAATAATCTACTGCGATGACGAGGTACTTGAATCTTCCTCGGGTGGTCGGCAGTGGTCCAACCAAATCAATTCCCCACATGGCAAATGGCAAAAGGGAAGCTATGGGTGTCAACAATGCTTGTGGAGTTCGTCGGATGGAGGAAAAATGTTGGCACTTGTCACATTTCTTAGCATAGGCTATACAATCAGCCCTCATCGTCGGCCAGTAGTATCCTTGAGTCATCACCTTTTGCAAAAGTGTTCGACCTGCTACATGAGCTCCACAGGACCCTTCATGGATTTATTCAATTAATTCTTTCACCTCGGAAGGATGTACAAATCTTTGCAAACCTGCCATAATTCCTCGTCTATACAAAATACCATTAGTTAGTACATACCGAGCAGCTTTATACTTCAATTTCTTGGCAGCGAGCTTATATTCCGGTAATTCTCCTTCTTCAACATATGCCCTGATGGGATCCATCCAAGATGGTCCTAAATCAAGGGTGATAATATTCATCGTCAGGTTTTCATCTATGCTACGACTTTCTAATACTTCAATTGGTATTGTTCTTCGCAGCACGGTACGAGTAGTTGATGCTAGTCGGGCCAGTGCGTCTGCTCGTGCATTCTCTATTCTTGGTATTCTGATTAACTGAATCGCATCAAATTCTGCCAATAACTCCATTACCTTGGCATGATACTTGACCATTAATTCTCCTTTAAATGCATATGTTCCCATCATCTGATTCACAATCAATTGAGAATCACTGAATACCATCACTTGTTGCGCTTCCATAATCTTTGCTAAATTAAGACCTGCTATCATGGCCTCATACTCAGCCTTATTATTGGAGGCTTTGAATTGGAATCGTAAGGCATATTCCATGTCAATCTCATCTGGGGTGTTCAAAACAATTCCTGCCCCACAACCTGCTGTGCAAGATGAGCCATCTACATATAATCTCCATATGGGTAACCCGTCTTCAAATTCCTTATCTGATAGAGTTCCTCGGTGAAATATTTGTTGCTTCCATTCATCCTCCCCTGGTACTTTTCGCTCCTCGTCGACCATCTCTTCTCGCTCTTTTACCAACCGGAGCTAGTCTGAGTCCGAAGTTGATGATCCTTCTACATCCACAAGTTCTTTTACCAATCGGGGTTGGTCTGAGCTTATGTCTGTTGATTTTTTAACATCCATTCGTCCTTTTACCAACCGGAGTTGGTCTGGGCTCGTGTTTGTTGATCCTGTAACATCCACAGGTCAATCAGCGAGTAACTTTTGCTCCTCGGGGGTATCAGGATAAGTAAATTCTGCTATAAAATCTGCTACGGCCTGCCCTTTTAGTGATGATCTGGGTTCATACACAATATCATATTCACCGAGCTCTATTGCCCAATACATCAGTCTCCCTGATTTTTCTGGTTTATGGAGGGCTTGTCGTAACGGCCTGTCGGTATACACGACGATGGTATGGGCCTGGAAATATGGCCTCATTCTTATACTTGCTTCAATTAATGCCAATGCCAATTTTTCCAACTTCGGGTACCTGATCTCTGCACCTCGGAAAGCCTTACTTGTGTAATAAATTGGCTTCTGGACTCCATTCTCCAATCTGATTAGTGCCGAGCTGACTGCATTCTCTGATACTGCCAGATATAAGTACAACTTTTTGCCCATTACTGGTCTGGACAGCAATGGAGGTGTTCCCAGATATTTCTTCAAATCTTGAAAGGCTTTTTCACATTCATCATTCCACTCGAAAGTTTTTCGGAGTGTTTTAAAGAATGGAAGGCACCTATCAGTTGCTCGAGATACAAATCTATTGAGCGCCGCAACTCGTCCTGTAAGACTCTGCACCTCTTTCTTCGTCGTTGGAGATCGCAACCCTAAAAGAGCTTTGATCTTTTCTGGATTCGCCTCAATGCCTCGCTGGTTGACGATGTATCCGAGGAACATCCCTTCTCATACTCCAAATGTACACTTCGTCGGGTTGAGCTTCATTTGGTATTTATCCAGTTTATTAAAGGTCTGAGCTAAGTCAACTAGATGATCAGCAGCTTTCTTTCTCTTTGTCAGCATATCATCGACATAGACTTCCATGTTGCAACTGATTTGTTCGGTGAAAACCTTGTTCATCAGCCGCTGGTATGTCGCTCCTGCATTTTTCAAACCAAAAGGAATAACATTATAGCAATAAGTTCCCCTAGGGGTAATAAAAGAAGTACTTTCCCTGTCTTCAGGTTTCATTTTGATCTAGTTGTAGCCAGAGTAAGCATCCATGAAGCTGAGCAGCTCGTGTCCCGAGGTAGCATCCACTAGTTGATCAATTCTGGGCAATGGAAAATGATCCTTTGGGCATGCCTTGTTAAGATCGGTGAAATCAACACACATTCTCCATTTATTATTTTTCTTTTTTACCATCACCACGTTTGCCAACCAGTCTGGATACTTCACGTCTTCAATAAATTGGGCTTTTTGGAGCTTCTCGACCTCCTCTTGTATAGCCTGATTCTTCTCGGGGCTAAATACCCTTCTTCTCTGCTTTACAGGCTTAATCTCCTTATTCACATTGAGCTCATGACATAAGAAGTTTGGATCTATTCCTGGCATGTCTTCATGACTCCACGCAAAAGTTTTCTTCCTGTTTCTCAAGAAAGTTAACAACTCCTGTTTTATTGAAGCATCCAACGTTGAACCTATCTGGGTTACTCGTTCAGGGTGCTCGTCGTCCAGAATAATATTTTCTGTAGATTCCACCACCTATCCTTTTACAAGTTGGGATTCATCTCGAGGATCTAGTGTTTCAATTTATGTACCTTCATCCACCTGGTAGGTAGTAGTCTTTTTTCTTGAATCTTCAAGCTCCTCTTGCTCGGCAGATGAATAATAGCATTCCCGAGCTACTTTTTGATCACCTTTCACAACTCCTACTCCAAAATTTGTTGGGAATTTTAAGCATTGATGTACTGTAGATGGAACTGCTTCGAACCTCTTCAAACCAACTCTTCCCATGATGATGTTGTAGGCTGACTGCACATTCTTATCCATCACAAAGAAGCGTATTCTCTCTGTTCGACAAGCAGGCCAAGTTCCAATGAATATGTCCAACTTGATCGTCTCAAGCGGAAAAAATTTCTCTCCAGAAAAACCCAAAAGAGGTATGTGATAAGGTTCCAATTGAGATAATTTTAAATTCAAGCTGTCAAAGCATGAATAGTACATGATGTCTTCTGAACTACCATTGTCTACCAGCACCCTTGAAATCACTACTTCTTTCATCCTCATTTTGATCACCAAAGGGTCGTCGTGAGGGTAAAGAACACCTGCCAGGTCGTTTTTTGAAAAGCCAATGACCAGCTTCTCTTTGTTTACCTTCCTCGGACGATCCTCCTCGGCCAAATTTATTCGCTGAATGTACGAGCAAGCTTGTGCCTATCCGAGGTAAGCTTTTCTTTCTGCCAAAAGGTCTCCTCCTCCTGCATCTCCTCCTGTAATAACATTACAATCAAATGCCCCAAAACGTATGGAAAATACCTCTCATTCTGGTTGCCTTGGTTTCTTGGGAAGATCGGGGTCATCCTCGGCATCATATTCATGTTCTCTCTTCTTTTTCTCCTCTACTCGACGAGGAGATCTAGATCTCTCTCTAGTTCGATCATTATTTCTTCTTTCACCTCCCCGATAAACATACTTTGCTAGCTTTCCTCTTCGGATGAGTGTTTCAATCTCGTTCTGAAGAGCTATGCAATTTTTAGTCATATGGCCATGGTCCTTGTGGAACTCGCAATATTTATCCCTATTCCTTGCATCAGGGTCTGACCTCAGTTTCTTCGGCCACTTTACCTCCTCGCTATTCTTGATTTCTTCCAAGACATGATTAATACCCATTTTCAAGGGAGTATAATTATCGAATTTCTTCAGGACTTCCCATGATGACTTATTATTTCTGGAACGCTTGTCACCGCCATTGCCCTTATGCTCTTTATTTTTAGACTTGTCGACGTCCACCTTGGGGTCTTTATCCATATTCTTCTTTGCAGCCATAGCTTCTTCGGCATTCATGATTTTGGCTACTTTTGCCATCAACTCTGACATAGTTTTAGGTGGATCTTTCGCCAAAGTGTAATACAACTTATTAGGCAACAACCCACTCATCAAGGCGGTGATTGCTGTCTTTTTCTCATAATCTATGACTTTCAGCTTCTCGTTATTGAAACGAGTTATGTAATCTCTAGTGCTCTCACCATATTTTTGTCTAACAATTAACAAGTGTGCTACTCTTTTTACTGGCTTTTCTCTAAAACAGAAATTACTGATGAACAACTCGGCCAATTGAAAGAAAGTTGAAATCTTACTCCGAGGAAGATTGTTGTACCATATCTGGGCAGATCCAGTAAGAGTTCCTGAGAATGCCCTACATCTTATCTCGTCAGGGACAGCATAGATGTCGGCAGCAGCTTGATATTGCTCTATGTGAAGAACAGGATCTGTCTTTCCATCGTATTTGGGGGTCACCACAGGGGCTTTAAATTTTGACGGTGTTGGAAAATTTACAATGGCTTGGACAAAAGGTGTCCCTTGAACAAATGTTCGTTGTAGGGGATTCTTCGCCTTAGCCATTTCTCCCAATCTAACTTCTAACCGCTGAAGAGATCCTTTCCACGCTTCATTTCCTTCCTCGGGCCTATTGGTTCGAGCAATTGATCGTTCTGAAGTAGCCTCTTGAGATCTATCTTGACGAGCAGCTGGTCGTGATTGTGCTGATCCTTCTCTTAGATCTGATGGTTGTCGAAAACTCCTCGATATGGTCTTAGGTGGACTCCTATTCCTCCTAGGGCCTAATCGGCTGAAAGGAGATGCCCTACATAACCTTTCCAATACGCTGGCCCTTTCTGGGGAAAGGGTCACATGTTGTTCAGTATCTGTAACCCGTATTGACGAAGTTTGCCCAGGTTGATAAGAGAAATCATCAGATTCCTCATTACGATATGATTCACTACGCCTGGATCGCGAAGAAAGTAAATAGGTTTGCCTCTGACCACTTCGATGCCCTGACTGTGCAGGTGCGCCGCCATGAAGAGTTTGTATGAGTTGTCGCATCGTCACTTGCATGGCGGTTTGTCCTTGAGCCAGATTTGTCATAATCCCGTCCAGATCTGGAGGTGTAGAGGGATTTGGAGGATTTCCAACATTTCCAGCGTTTCGATTGCTAGATTCTGGGTTATCCGCCATTGGTGATGAATTATTTTTGGTGAAAAACGATAATAACAAATCGTTCCCACAGACGGCGCCAATCTGTTGATGTAAAAAAATTAGATTACTCTAATTATTCAATCACAGATAAATAAATGAGACAAAGATTTTTAAAGTGGTTCAGCCTTATAAGAATGGCCTACGTCCACTGTTATGTTATTGCTGAGTGTCTAGGAATTCTCGATTACAAGTGATACCAAGAAATTCCCGTCCCCTTGAATGAGGGTGATACAAGGTATTTATAGCCCTTAGGCTGTACATGAAAAGGGTGTTACATTAAATGATACACATATGAAAGGGTAATTCATTTAATGTTCTTCAAACGTGCGCGTCAAGATGATAAGCATTCAATGAATAGTTGAACTATTGATTATCTGGCAATTAATGCTGTGGTCGAGGTGCAGCTCGAACCGCCTTAGTTGCTCGTCGTCCAAGAGTTCCTCGGAGCATTGGAGTTCCTCAGAAGATAAGAGTTCTTCGGAGGGTATTTGTTGCTCGGAGTGAGTATGTTGGTCGGGGAAACAATCTTCCTCGTTGTTATTGTGCCACGTAGATTGACACGTGTCTTCTTATTATTCGTCCACATCAGCGTACTAATTTTGGTATCAACAATCGGTGTATCCTATTATAGTGCTAGGAGTATCATTGGTGTACCAAAGTCCTAAATTTAGAGTGCCTTTAATGTATTTGATAATTCTTTTAACATAAGTTAAATGGCTCTCTTTAGGATTATTTTGGTAACGAGCACAAACACAAACAACGTACATAATATCAGGACGTGAGGCAGTAAGATATAGTAAGGATCCAATCATACTACGATAAAGGGTTGGATTTACGGATTTTCCATCACTACACCAAATCTGCCGAATTGTCAAGGTCATTGACCTTGACAAATCCAACTTGTCAAGGTCAATGACCGTGACATTTCGAGGCGAGACAACTTTTTTTGTCACGGTCGTGTCGCGGTCAATGACCGTGACACGTTTGTCACGGTTTATAATCGTGACAAAGCCGTGACCCTTTTTAAAAAAATTGTCATGGTCAATGACCGTGATAATTCTGGGCAGAATTTTAAAAAAATCTGCTGGGCAGTATGGCCACTGCCACTACCCAGCAGTATATTTGTACCTGTTATAGCAACGTTGTACCTGTTCCAAACATCATATATCCAAACAAACTAAAGATAATGCAAATATATATTCATGACGATATAATCCAAATATTCAAAATAGAAATAATATACATGACGATATAATCCAAATATAATTAAAATGGACAAACTTAAAAATAATGTTACTACATGTCTTGGGTAAATGTGAGGAGGTGAGTAGGACACACGACATACGAATTGACGCACCCACTAATATACGTCGTGCCGCATTGTTCGTGCAACCACAATAGGGTGTTCTCCTTCCCGGGTATGACATGCGTGACGAGCACCCTGGACTCCATCTGTTGAAGCGCACGTCCATGAACTATTCCACCCTCGACGATATTCAGGTCCCTCAACCCCCGCCCTATCCGATGGCCATCAAATACGTCCAATATGAACACGCTCGACCAACCAAGTGTCGTCATTGGTCTGTTGAAGGGCGCTAAATAGGGAAGTGGATCATCGAAGTAAGAACGTGTCGGTGATGAAGCAGCGAGGTCCACATCCTCGTCATCCTGCGCCTCATCCTCCCGCACCTCCTCCTCCACCGCCTTCTCCTTCCCTTTCCCTTTCCCTTTACGGTCTCCGCCCAACGTACGCTTCATGAATGCGTACATATCTTGGACCGTCGCCTCCAAACGGGACAGCTTCGCGTCGTGTGAATCCACCATTCGAGCCAACCCGGTGTCGCTCATCTCCAATCCGATGATCCTAGATTTGGCCACCCGCGAGCTCACTCCCCTTGTCCTCCCCTTGCGATCAGAGCCAAGCACTTGGCTGAGTGCGTCTGTGGACAAAGATGCCTTGTCGGCATCAGACTGCGACTCATGCACTTCCTTAAG
This sequence comes from Sambucus nigra, assembly GCA_949130495.1. Lineage (NCBI taxonomy): Eukaryota > Viridiplantae > Streptophyta > Magnoliopsida > Dipsacales > Adoxaceae > Sambucus > Sambucus nigra. Next base: position 239,674,053 of record OX422222.1, read on the forward strand.
CTTTGCCTGAAACGACAAAAAGAACATGATTAGTAAAATAATTAAACTAAAAAATTATAACGTAATTAACAAAAATTAAACTGTCGGATTACTTACAATCTTGGCCGCGACGCTCGGGGACACCTCCTTGTCCTTCCCCTTTTTAGTCCGAAGAGCCACATAAGTATCGAGCCTATGTGGCTTACCCCCTGGCCCACTCCCTACCCCCTGAAATAAAATAAAGTAAAGTAAAATTAGTATCGGCCCCGCAAAGTAAAATAATGAAGAATAATATATTTCTGTAGTTATAGAAAAATTAAATCTTACCTGCATCCTATGCTCCACCTCGGCGTAAGAGGTCCGGCCGGAGTAGTGCACGTCCGTCTTTTTTGCCTGATTTTCCCTCCCCGATTGGCGAGATGCCAATTGTCGATCCTCGATCTCATTTTCAATAAACTTCTGCCATTGTGCCAATGAGATCGGCTCCTTGGGGGGGATGGATTCACGCCATTGGATAATCGACACTCTTGTTTTCCCAAAGTACCGTGCCCGCATATTTTTTTTCCACGACTTGACTTGCTCCCTAATCTGCTCCAAGACGGGATCGTGTAGCTTTGGATCCAAGTTGAATTGTTCCTGTCCAACAAATACAATGTTAGTTGCAAATAAATATAAATATAAATATAAATATGAAATCGAAATTGAAATTGAAATTGAAATTGAAATTGAAATTGAAATTGAAATTGAAATTGAAATTGAAATTGAAATTGAAATTGAAATATTCATATAAATATAAATATAAATATATTACCTGTAGTGCCGCCCAAACAGCTAACTTGAGCTCATATGACACCTCCTTCCAACTCATAAACCCCGGGCCGATGACCGTCTTTAGCAGCTCGAGGGATCTCGCTAATAGCTCCGACTTGTTCTCGACGCTAATCTCAAATTTTCCATATTTGGGGAGCCTAGGGGCGGAGGAGCCCTCGTCGCCTCCGCTACCACCGAGCCCAGACGACATCATCATAAACAGCATCATCATCTTCGCCTTAATATCTGAAGGAGACATTTTTGCTGTAAAAAAATGTTATTAGTACAGATAAAAAAAAATGTTAATAGTACACATACACACACTGCTACCCCACCCCCACCACACACACGCACACGTCATGCCACTTTTAAAACTAACCAACCCAACATTTCATCAATTAAACTAACAATTAAAGTATACAATTATTAATTTACTAATTTACAATGAGGGACAATCCTACTTTCATATGAAATTGGCACTAATTATTAATTTACTTTCATCTAAAACTATACAATTAAAATTACAATTAAAGCTATACAATTTCTTAATTAAAGATATACAATTGTTAAAATTACCCCACCACACCCCTTTCCCCCCTCCCCCCGCCACGCACACACCTACGCACACACACACACACCCCACCCCCACTCCCACAACCCCACCCCCTCCCCCCACCACGACCGTGACAATTGAGGTATTTTAAATATTTATATAATTAAATTTAACATATGAATTCTAGAACTTTTCTAACATTTACACAATTCTAACTATCACTAACCTTGCATTCATACTAAGTTTACATAGTTTTAACAAATTATAACAAAATATTATCATATTTTTAGTTAGAAAATTCCACCCCCATCCCCTCCCCCCACCACACCCCACCCCCAGTACCCTCCTCCCCCACCACACCCCACTCCCACTACCCCCCTCCCCCACCACACACCACCATACACACACATATACACAAACCCCACCCCCTCCCCCTCCCCCCTCCCCCCGCCACGCACACACCTACGCACACACACACACACCCCACCCCCACCACCCCACCCCCACCACGGCCGTGACAACTACATTTATTGTTTATCAATAAAATTATGACATGAGATAATTATAATTGGAGCATAAATTTCATTATCATAAAGGGATAAATCCAACCAAGTACAGAGACTCTACAAATTAAAGTGAGAATTAAATTTAAGACTTTCTAACAACATGCATGTGTATGGAAACTATACAATTAAATTTAAGTAATTAATGATATTCCTAAAAACATACAATTGGCAACATTTTGTGAATTTACTAAACTTTATATAATATTATCAAATTCTATTAAAAAATTATCTAGGGTTTTACCTAATTGAATTAATTTCATGAATAAAATTATTATCAATTTAAATATTTATATAATTAAATTTAACATATGAATTCTAGAACTTTTCTAACATTTACACAATTCTAACTATCACTAACATATATATACACACATATATATACACACACATACACATATACATATACACATATACATATACACACATATATATACACACACATACACATATACATATACACATATACATATACACACATATATATACACACATATATACACACACACATACACATATACATATACACACATATATATACACACATACACATACACATACACATACATATAGAAATGAAAGAGAAAGAGAGGAAAAAAAAATATACCTTAGAGAGAGAGAGAGCAGAAATCGCGGATGAGAGAGAGAGAGGGGGAAAACCAAAAAAGGTGGGAAAAAAGAATCCTAGGGCTTTTTTTGCTGCAAAAGTTGTCACGGTCGTGTCAAGGTCATTGACCGTGACACAAATCTCGCGTTTTGTGTCATGGTCATTGACCTTGACACGACCGTGACAATTATTTGTCACGGTCTTTGACCGTGACAAGGCCGTGACAAGTAAATTTGTCACGGCCTTATCACGGTCAAAGACCGTGACAATTATTTGTCATGGTCGTGTCAAGGTCAATGACCATGACACAAGACGCGAGATTTGTGTCACGGTCAATGACCTTGACAAGGGTGGCCGGCTGAAAGGTGACAATTTGGCCATTTTGGTGTAGTGCATTGTCGTCCTTCAATAGTTTGACAGTAGTACTCATGGGAGTTTTAGCATCTTTTACACTTTCAAGGCCGAATTTTTTAATAATCTCTAATGCGTATTTGGATTGCGAAACAAATAATCCTTTTGAATTCTGTTTGACTTGAAGACCTAAGAAAAATTGTAACTCCCCCATAAGAGACATTTGAAATTCTTTATGCATAATTTTAGAAAAGGATTTAACTTCTGAGGGGGAAGTTGATCCAAAGATGATATCGTCTACGTAAACTTGAGCTATAATGATATGTTTGTCAAAATGTTTGACAAAAAGGGTTTGATCATTTCCACCTCTCTTAAAACCTTTGTCTAAGAGAAAGTTGGAAAGGCGCTCATAACCAGGCTCTTGGGGCTTATTTTAGGCCATACAAAGCCCTTTTAAGACGAAAGACATGATTTGGATATTTAGGTTTAATGAACCCTTTTGGTTGTTCTACATTGGTCTCCTTAGTCAATATTCTATTCAGGAAGGCGGATTTGACATCCATTTGGTAAAGCGTAAAATGTAAGTATCAAGCTATGACAAAGAGAAGGCGAATAGATTCTAATCGAGTAACAGGAGCAAAAGTCTCGTTAAAATCTATTCCCTCTATTTGAGAGTATCATTGAGCAACTACTATGGATTTGTTTCTAATGACTATCCCACTTTCATCAGATTTATTTTTAAATATCCAACGTGTGCCAATAACCTTTTTATGATCAGGCCTAGGTACACGATACCAAACATCATGAATGACGAATTGAAGAAGTTCTTCCTGCATTGCAGAAATCCAATGAAGATCATTTAATGCATCATTTACATTCTTTGGTTCCACAGGGGGAACAAAACATGCATAATAGTCAAAGATTTCTTAATTGAGATCTTGTACGAACAAGCTTACTAGGGTTACCAACAACGTTATCTATGGGATGGTCTTTAGAAACCCAATTAGGTACTTCAGGTGTCCCAATAGGTAAAGAATCATCTATTTCAGAAGAGTCATTTACTAAAAAAAATTCAGAGTCTTCTATAATAGTTAGTTATGCAATCTTACTCTCTATAGTAGTGTCACTTACAATAAGGTTTATGGATTCCATTAAAGTCTTAGTGCGAAGATTATAAACACGGTAGGCTCTACTGTTAGGAAAATATCCTAGAAAGATGGATTTATCTCCTCGAGTCTCAAATTTGGATAAGTGTTCTTTGTCTTTGCAGACATAACACGTACTACCAAAGGTTCTAAGATACTTAAGATTGGGATTTTTCCCATACCAAAGTTTGTAAGGAGTTTGTTTAGAATTCTTTCTAAAATAGGCCCTATTGATAATGTGACATGCAATACGAATGGCTTCTACCCAAAAATACTTAGGTAAAGTCTTGGCATGAATCATAACACGTGCCATCTCTTGAAGGGTACGATTCTTTTTCTCATCTATATCATTCTGTTGAGGAGTCTTAGGAGCACTGAATTCATGTTTCTAACCATTATAGTCATAATACTCTATAACACCAGTATCTATGAATTCTCCACCTCTATCACTACGAATCCTATTTACTTGAGAGTCTTTCTCATTTTCAATTAGAAGTAAAATCTTTAGAAAGGTTTGAAATGTGTCAGACTTTTGTTTTAAGAAAGCTACCCAAGTAAATCTGGTGAAGTCATCAACTATAACAAGAATATAACAGTGTCCACAGAGACTAACAGTTCGAGAAGGACCCATAAGGTCCATATGGATGAGCTCCAAGGGTTTAGAGGTAAGAATATCTTTGACTTTCTTATGAGGGGCTTTAACAATTTTACCTTCCTGACAAGAACCACAGACAATATTAGAAATAGGTTTGATCTTAGGAATACCTCTAACTATTTCTTGAGACGACAGTTTACTAAGATTTTCATAATTTATGTGACCTATTCGATTGTGCCATATCTCATTGTCATCCACTCTGGCAATGCTACAGACCTCAACACTATTTTGAACAGTATAACAATTGTCCGGAGTCTTGAGTCCTGTAATAATGCACTCACATTTTTCATTAAAAATTTTACAATTATTCTTTGAAAAGGTGACATTATGATTGGAGTCACAAAATTGAGAGATACTGAGTATATTTACATTAAGACCTTTTACTAGAAGAACATTTTCAAGTAAAAGTAATCCTTCTTCTTGTATAATTCTTTTACCAATGATTTGAGATGATACCCCATCACCAAAAATGACTTTTCCTCCAGCAAAGCTGGTTTTATTTAAGAGTTTTGTATCATCCCCAGTCATTTACTTTGAACATCCAGAGTCTAAATACCAACCAGAAGGAGTGTGTTCATCTTTTAAAGCAGTAATAACAATATTACACTTCATCTGGGGTAATAGCTCATATTTTCTAACCTAAACAACTCTTATTTTCATTTTGCGCTTATTTGCTCTTAATTGATAAAATTTGCGAGCATTCAATTTCTGTTGGAAAATATTTTGCGCATGAGGTTGAAATTTATGAAAAGTATGAGCATTTGGTTTAGAAAAGTGTCTAGGAATCCTTCTTGGAAATGATCTTTTAGGTTTGGTCTTTCTCTTTCTATTGTTAGAGTTTTTGTTTGGTTGTCTAGGAAGAACATAGTTGTTACGGCTTCTCCTAGAATAGTTATAGTTTTGGTACACAAGAGTACTATAGACAGGATTGACTAAACGTCTAGAGTAGCAACCTTCAAAGGAATAACCATATAAGTCACAGTAAGAGCAATATAGATTGCTCGAAGATGGTATCTCCTTAGGAAAGTCTCTAAACATGGGCTTGATGGGCTTTTGGGATTGAACCTTATTCCTAGAAAGTACAGTTTGAAAGACAGACTCACTTTTCCTAATCGGGGGGCAGACATATTTAGTCTTAGTTGGACTTTCACACTTAGAGTAACTTGGTTCCCCAATATTAAACATTGATTGTTTTTCATCAAAATCATTTTTCAGAGAATGAAAATTAGGACAAGTTTCTATAGGTCTTTTGCCTCCTGGCACAAACTTAAGTGGTTCAAAATTTTTAGTTCGAGTCTTCAAATTGGGGAAAAATCCTATTCCAGTTCGATCATCAGAATTAATTTTAGAATCAACAACAAAACCAGCAAAACAGTTTGAATTATTTTCAAATTTTGCAACTTTTTTTTAAAACAGTTGCTGTCTTTTCTTTGGATTGTTCCAATTATAATAATGTCCCTTTATATTTTTTCTCCAGAGTTTCATTTTCTTCAATCAAGTTCTTCAATTTTTGATCGAATATTTTGACTTCATTTTCATGAATTAAACATCGGGTAGTATATTCTTCAGCGTTAAGTTTAACCATCAGACTTAGGTCTTCTAATTTCTTTGTGAGATCTTTTACTATCTTCTCTAGTCTAGTGCTTTTCTTAAGATTTTTTGCATAAAGTGTGTGAATGTCAGGGAGATCTTCAGTGTCTGGGTCACTAAGTGCAGTGTGTGATGTGACCCCTAAGGATTCAATTCTTGAACTCACCCACCCATTGATATCGTCATTATCGCATTCCTTTTGACTCACACACCCCGTGGTAGAACTAACAGTATTCTCAAAAATTAAAGCATCTAAACCAGTAGCAGCATGATTCATAACATCAGAAGTAGAGTTACTAGAATCATTATCATACATAGGCATATCATCATTGTAGATTATTTTGGCAAAGAAAGACATGCAAGGATCAAAACAATTAGAAGATTCAGGTTCCTCATTTTCAGAATCGCTTGAATTATCCCATGTTTTGCAAATGTTAGCCCTAGTATGTTTATTGGCAGTGTTCAGTTTCACTCTACAGTCTTGTGTTATGTGTCCTAGTTTTCCACATCTAAAACACTCAATGTTCTTGAAATCCTTGTTGGGTCTCATGTCCTTGTGATGTTTGTCTTGACCTTTCTCATGAGATTTGTAGTTAGACTAATTTGGATAATTTGGTTTGCCTTTTCTATTTGTCAATTTATTTTTAAATTTGACGATTTTCTTAAATTGTTTTGACATCAAGTCAATTTGATTATCCAAACTATCTATATCACAATCCTCATCAGAATCATTAGTGGAAATAGTAAACTCAGGTTTCATCAACTTAGAGGAAAAACTCAAGTTGGAACTAGTCTGTTTCCTATAGGACTGGGTCATTTGTTTCTTAAATTCTAATTCCATTTCCACAGTTCGAAGTTTACTGCTGAGTAATTCAAGAGTGAGATTTTGATCACACATTTCCTCAATAGCATATCTTTTATTATCAAATTTCTGTGTCAAAGATCTCAGAATTTTAGATACAATTTCATGTTTGTCATATGTTATCCCATTAGCATGCAGTTTGGTCACAGTGTCAGTTAATTTCATGTAAAATTCATCAAAGGTTTCAGAATCATACATAATTAAGGAATTATACTACTGGACAAGCATTTGAGTTTTAGTAGCCTTAACTCTAGTGTCACCTTCGTGTGCAATGATCAGTGTATCCCAAGCTTCCTTAGAAGTGGCACAAGATGAGATCCTTTTGAACTCATGTTCATTTTTGGACATAAAGATGGAATTTTTGCCTTTGTTATTATTTCGAGAAGTCTGCTTCTCTTCTTGTGTGAACTCACTTAATGCTTTCTTAATCCTCTCATTACTTCCTTCAGTGGCTGGTTTAGTAGGATAAGTGTAACCATTTTCAACAATATCCCAGACATCATCTCCCAAGGTTCCTTGAATGAAAGCAACCATTCTTACCGTCCTGTAAGCAAAGTTGTTCCCATCAAAGAGTGGGGGTCGGGTCAAGTTACAAAATCTTTCATTTTTCTCCTCCATTGTTTTGATCTTTAGAAATCAATTTCAGAAACACAAGATCTTTTAAAAAGATTTCCAAAGCTCTGATACCAATTGAAATACTGTTACTAAAGCCGTTTAATAGTAGATTAAACTATTTAAGTAACTCCGAACTGTTTTTTTAAGAAACTCTTTTCTAGAAATCAAATGAGTTAAACTACAAGATGTGTTTAAAAATTATGCACGAGATCTGTTCAAGATATGTTAACAAGTTTTGAAAAATAAAACTAGAATAGTTTTAAATCAGCCCACTAATCAGAATGAGATGAGGAGATGTAGAAAGATTAAGTACAAGAGATTTTTAACATGGTAAAACCTCACCCAACTGAGGAAACATCCACGACTCCCTCTACGGAGTAAAAAGAAAAATCCACTAAAATAAAATTTAACAGTTACAAACTATATAACACACATGCACACAACTCAGACCTATACAAGTTTAGGAATGTACCCACTAGCGTCCATATAACTTTTATGCAGTTCTGATTGTTGATGTTGTTCTTACAGTTTGCTAACTTCCACTTTGTTCCAGTCTTTACGTCGACTCTTATTTCAAGATCTTATTTCCAACACCTTCAGTATTGTAGTGTGTAAGTGTTTGTGATGGTGATCTAACACATGCATGCACACACTCACGCTTATTTTTACAAACAGTCCTATCAAATTACATATAAGATCTATATGCTGTGATTTTCAGTTTCTCTTTTCTTAGGAAACTTGAACCTTTTTTTACCTTTAATATTAACCCAGAATCCACGGCTATCTTGCTCAGAAGACGTATCAAGATCTTAATCAATCTCAGGGTTTTGAAAATATTTTTGAGGTTGAAAACCACCAAGTGCGATTCTTAACTAGGCCAAATGTCTTGTTTCAAAAGAACTATAAGAAGAAAATATATTTGTTGATTTTGAAGTTAAAAGCATTTATAGAAAAGAATCAACAAAAGTTTTCTCAAGATGAGAAACTATAAATGCAGATCTATGTGAAATATAACATAAAATGTTCAGATCTATGATTTCTATGAATAAGAAATACAGATCTAAACTTAACATTTAAGTTGAAAACAAGATCTTAAAACAAAGAGGTTATAACACGAAACAACTAACAAACCAACTCTCAAACTCTCAAACACTCAAGGTTGTGTTTGGTATATAACTAGTTTTGAAAGAGATTAGGGTTTGAAAGGTGTTTTTGATGATTTAGGGTTAGGGTTTCTAACTCTTTCTCTCTCTCTGGTTTCTCTCTCTTTTCTCTCTTCTCTCTTCTCTCTATATTCTCTTCTCACTCTAGAAATGACGAAGTGTCAAAATCTTTTTAAAATGCAAAGGGTAAGGATCCTTATATAGGAGGCTGAGAAGGTTCGAGAACGAGTTCAAAATCAAGGGCTACGATCTAGTCTTTTACAGTTGACTTTTATCCAACGATATAAGAGAAGCAATGGATTAAAACGCTTCTAATTGGCTTAAGATAGGTTCACAGGGATTAAGCCCGAACGCATGCAGATCGTTGATTAAAACAATCCAAGGGCAGGAAATGAGCAAGGCTTATGTCTCTTAGAAGAAACACAAAACGGACCGACATCTGGCTGACAGGTGTAAGGCTGAGATTAAGGTTGAAACGCGTGTTTTGAAAATAATTACATAAACACCTTCAGGTCTCTTGCGCTTTCGGTTTCTACCCTAGTGAAGTTCCAGAGATAAAAACACCAATTCAAAATTGCAGATTGACCCCAAAGACTTTTAAAACCAATTTTAATTAAGAAAAAAAGTTTTAAAAAATCATTAAAAATTCCGAAACAATTATTAAAAAATTATTTAAGAGAAATTAATACACTCAATACACACACAACCAGTTATATGTAATATGCAATGTATGAATGAAATACTAATGTGTGTGAGTGTTGGTAAATATACCTTTGATCAATCAATCAAGGGAAATAAAATGTAGAGAAGGTTTGAGGCTTTTTGGTTTCTAGGATAGGACTCAATTTTTTCACTATTTCCAAACTAGATGAGAACTTATACAATGTAGACTCAAGTGAGTCAAGAGTATAAGGTGCTTCATATATGGGGTATTACATTCTCCCCCTACAACGAAATTCCATCCTCGGAATTCAATGTATCATTTGTTCATATTTTAGTTTTCAGTGTTAACTTATGTATATTTTGAATTAGTCCATACTCATATCCTATGAGAGAAATAAAAAAAGATCATCTATGCCTATCATAACATCACTGAGGTGCCCATATATTTCACATTGCATACATACACACACGTACCTTTAAGAAATATGAATACCAGATATACATCTAATATGTACCATTAATACCAAGCATATCCATACCATAAGTATACCGCCACATATGTACATAAAATAACCACCCTAGTATCCGACTTTCCTCAGCTACCGAATTTTGCCAATTTCGTGCATGGGACATCTCCCAAGCAACATCCAAATAAGTAACCCTACCGATACACTACTTTATGTCTTAGTCATCATCGAGATCCATTGGGACAAGGCAACGGAAAAATAAAAACAACCATTTATGCTATTCATATAATTTTCAATATTTGCTATTTTTCAAACCAACCACTTATTTCATTATAAGAGGTATACCAAACTCCTCTAGAGTTAACCGCTCTTCCATGACTTATATCGCAATTACCACAATCTAGGACAGACATTCCTTGCCCATATTTACTTTATAAAGTACTTAGTCGTCTTTATGTCGCCAAAAGCATACCCATTCTTATTAGGTTCACCATCGCCACTTCAGTAACAACGTCTCGATACAAACATTAAATATGATCATATAAAAGCCCAACGATCGAAGCTATCACTAGCCTTACTTACGTTACCACGCAAACGATTTTCCCCCTCATAAAAGACTTTTCCTCCCACGTGAGCATTTCCCGATTTATTCAATAAATTTGAGTTTATTCACGCGTATATACCTCCTTGAGTTATTAAAAAATTTAAAATCATACTCACATGTTTCTTCCCAACGCATATTCAACTTCCTAAAGTCCTTCACATGACCAAATTTCACATGATATTTGTGGTTTCAAAACTAGGCTCTACGGGTGAATTATTGGACATGAACACATCCTCAAATTCTCTAAATGTCTTGCTTTAAATTACTAGGCACCAAATTGTCCGAACTGGTCGAAATTCTCGCCAGTGACCGACCCACACCAAGTTCTCTATGGCCCTCACTCCAAAACTGACCCGTTCCCAAATGGGTAGTAGTGATTCACAAAGAATACAATGATTCCTAATCACAAGGCTCTACATTAAAGGACGTAACATATAATGTAACGAACTCAAACAAATATCCTAAGGATACTAGAACCGTGATCTGATACCAATTGTAACAACCCCCGCTTTCTCACGTAAAGGCTGGCCAAGCACAATACACCGAAGATGGGGCTTATCAACAATTTATACCATTCTCAGCACTGGAGGAATAAAAACTTCTTTCATTTTATATTAAAATCAACAATGAATAAAAACACTAAACAAAATTTCTTTTACTTGAATAATAAAAGATGCATCACCATACAATGTCCACAATGCAAAAATAAATACAACTAACATAAATAAACACTTTGTCTTATACCCGTACAATTCTCAGTATGAAATAAAATGACAAAGAGATTGAAGTACAACATATACTAGAGTTAATGGAGCGGAATCCACTACATCAAATGCAACTACAAGCCTTATCCATCGTCAGTCCTGATTTCCCTGTCATTAAGAATTCCTGGGGGGAAAAATAATTATAATTTGGGTCAAAGCCCGAGGTGTGCAAGGATTCTTCACCAGTAAATATACAATTTGTTACTTACTCATACTTCACGTCTCCCCATCGACACTCACATGTAACGAGTACCTCACCTCTCATCTAGAAGCAGTCATACTCGTATCCTCAAATGAATATCAATTGTAAACTTCCATTATTTAATCATTCAAGAAAAGAATAAACCATTTTCATTATGCACTAACTACAAGTGGTTCCTCATGTCTGACAACCAAATCCCTGAATAGATTTCATGATATCAATTTCTCAATATACATAAACTAAGTGCATTTCCTTATAATTCCTACACTTTGACCCTCGTATATTTCTGTAAATCATTTAATAATTAAATTCATATTCCATGTCGTCTACCCCGTTAGACTATGAGTTTCACTCCATTAAATTACCATATTATTATTCTCATTTTATAATTGGCTACACCGTTACTCATTCTATTTAATGTTTGTCTACTCCCTTAGCCTATCCAATTACTGTTCTTATTAATAAATGCTTGTTGCATTATTGATTAGAACTCATCTTCGTCCTTAATTACCCGCATCATTTTATTTATCCAACTATATTATCAATCAAAACAGTGTCTACATCTTTAGACAAAAAGGGGCATTGTCCCATGTAAGGTATACCACAATATATATATATATGTCCGTACAAATGTAAATGACACACAAGGGTGTAACACCCTGTAATTTTGAGGATTTAGTAGTTAATTATTTTGGGAGATATAAAAATATTTAAATTGGAGAAACTTAGATTTATGATTTGGAGAATTTATTTGAGTGGGCAGAATTATCTATATTTGGCGACTTTAAGTTTAATTGTTCAAAATTTTGTGTGTCGCATTTGAAGTCAAAATTGGATAATATTATAAAGTATTTCGAATGATAATTCTGAGTGAATGGTTGATTTCGGATGGGTCGAGATAGTCAGAAAATAGTACGCGGGGATAGTAATAGGGTCTCGGGGCATTTTTGGGCATAGTTAGGCCCACACGGGGGGATTTGGGCCATTTTAATTAGGCCCATGTGACCAAAAATAGGATTGGGGGTTTTAAACCTAATTAAAGGATTGTTAAATGATAGTTAACAAATTCTAAACATAAGGGATTGAGAGAAAAGCAGAGGAAGCAAGTGGAAAACAAATTGGGGATCTTTTGGAGACGACCGAGGGACAAATTGGATGTTCTTCATCAACACTTTCTCTACACCAACGGATCAGACTCTACGAACAATTAGAGGCAAGTGGTTAACTGCTGTGATTCTTAAATTGATGATAATCAATTCATATTATGGTGGGTGCAAACTGAAAATTCGTTTTGGGTGGGTCAAACATGTTATGTGATTTAATAGTTCAATTGATGTTATAGAAGCATTCAGTATTGATTGGTATTAGAACTACAACAGAAAACATGTATTAGAGATGAATTAATGGGGATTATAGAATCAAATTTTCAAATTTCAATTGGGGTTGTACCGTAGGAATTCATCTTCTCGAGTGGGTGTTAACCCATAATATTAATGATCCTAAAAGGTTTAGATGATGATTATAGTTCACAATAGATGTAAAAAGATGATAAATATGATGGATTAATATTGGTATTTGGGAAAATAAAGCTTGGATTTTCATTAATGGCTGAACAGAAGGTCAAAGAAGGAGCAAATATGTTCGATCGATCGATGGAAAGGATCGATCGATCGATGGTCCCAGATTTTTGGCAGATTGGCTAGTTTAATATATAAAGGGAAATTAATTTAAGATTTATTCCCCTACTTTTCATTTAGTGATAAATGCTCATGTAGCACATATTCATTAACAATTATAAAGGGATATAATTGGGTTGAGGAGGGTAATGATTAGATGTCTCAAAGGATGAATTTAGAAAATAAATTTTAGTATTAATTTCAGACCGAGGGAAAATTTTTGAGTATTGTAGTTGAGTGGCACTACATTATTAAATGAATTGAGGTGTAATTAATTAATTAGTTAGGGGGCGGAATATGGAATCGGGTATTAACGATGGTACGAGTCAAGTGAGCGAGTCCGGGTATATTAGTTGGGCGACACCAAGTATTAAATTAATTAATGTGTAAATTAATTAAATTAGAGTCGGACTGTAGACTCGAGAAGGTAATAAATTAATTAAGGAGAAAATTAATTAATTTGAGTCGGACCATAGACTCGGGAATATACAGGCTAGTGTTATGAGTTTTAGTACGCGGTAAAGCCTGAATTTATATTATATATATACGGTGTGGTGATAGTATATATATGTATGTACTTTGTGTGTGCTATTAAATATCATTGACTAGATATTTATTTAATTTATGTACTCTAGTGCTATCAAGGGAGGTTGCGCGATGTGAGTGAATCCCCTAGCTTGAGGAGTAGGGTGAGTATATCCCCTGGTCATAGCGTCTGGTATATTGGTGAGGGGATTATCTCACCTTCAGGGAAGGAATGTGACCGCCTCCACTACGTTTATATTTTGGGCCAGGTTGGTGAGCGATTCCGACTTGGGTAACTAGGTTATGTGAGCACACATAGTGAGATAACACTTTAGAGGAAATCATCCGGCGAGGGTATACTCGGAAGGATGGATATACATAGGACACATGTGTGGATGCTGCGGTATAATTACTTATATAATAGTATAGAAAATTATATACGGGTATTAAATACATGATGCGAGAATGAATGTATTTTATATAACTAGCGAGACTGTTATATAGTTTATTTAAAAAGGATAATTTATGGAAGACAAGCATGGGATTGTTGTATTATAAATTTTACGTATATGATGGGAAAGATATTACATGGCATTAAATACATAGGTGAGAAATTGTATTTACTTATATAACTTGTTCATGATTATATGTTACTATTTAAAAGTGAATTAATTAAGTTAATGTGAGAGATAACTCATAAACCATGGATAATAATACTCGGTTTAGAGTAGATTGGTAAGGGAGAATTTATACCAGAACTAGTTGGACGGGATAGTACAACTAGGTGGGGTTAAGGAAACCATTAGGTGTGCACATTAGTGGGGGGGGGGGGGGGGGGTGAGTATGTCCTCAAGAGAGTGCGTCAGTAGCTTAAATATGAAGCGCATTCATGCATTTTAAATTACTGCAGTTAATTCACTTGGTAAATATTTTCAAAATATTTTGGGTTCTAACCATTTCTATAAAATTATTTTCAAAACCTTTTAGGTGTCTAGCTACAGGGACACTAGGATTGATATTCTATTCCAGGGACACGGAGCTACGGCATATATGGATGCTAGCAGGATCTTGGATTAGATGCATCATTCATTCTTTCCTAGAGTAGAAATCATTTATCAGTTTGAGTTTTACTTAGGGCTTGTCGCCCAGACTTTTCAGTACAATTTTTAGATTTATTTATTCAGATGTTGGATGTTTGTTATTGGACTATTTACTTTGGTGGCCGATGGCTTATTCGGCAAATAGTTTAATTATTTATTCAATTGATTTAATTCAGTCGTTGTGTATGGCTCATATTATATTTTCGATTGTTATTGTTTTGTTTAATTAAAAAGATAAAAATTTGGCACCGGCTTTTTGGAATACTAGGTGGTTAGTAAGTTTTTAAAAAGGTTTTTGACAGTGATGCTAAGAATGAACCAATTGGGATTACTGTTTTAATTTGGTATAGGAGTGATCACCCGGTATTTTATTAGGCGGTGTGTCACAAATGGCATCTACCGCTGGTGTCTCATTTGTGCTCTATTGACAAGTCCGAAAGAATCCCTTATCCTAAGCAGACACCACAAAACACACCAAAGTTGGGGGCAGTATCTACACAGGACGCCTGTATACGGCCCATACCTAGAGGTGATACATGAATGGTCAGCGCTAACCCTACCTCTAGTGGGTGGAGCCTCTATGTATTAACTATATGGCATACATATTGTCAATCACACCTATGCCGACGCGTGGTACGCTGCCCGTTGCGCGAACCCCAAGCCAATAGGACGGTCCACCGGTATGTCCACACAAAAACATATAAATACATATTATCACCCAATATGTATAAGTAGTTACTCAAAACCACTTTAATCCAAGGATGTCTCATTATATATAAATTATAGCCTTCTTGGCTTAACTATAGAATTTTAGCCAATTATTCCATAATTCATTTTAAGCCGTTATCCTACAACTATTTCCCAATTAAATATTAAGTATCATAAAATCCTTTTTGGACTTAAATCACATTTACTTCATAATTTATTGAAGAAAAGCTTTAGGGTTAAAAGCTTGTTTACAAGATTAACAATAAAATGTTATAAGTTGTGTAAACTCCGAATAAACTTTTTGGGCAAAACTCCTTTCGAAAAACACAAGATGTCTTATAAAAGAGTTTCTGAATATATGGTTTGAATTTGATAGTTGGTTACCTTCTTTTTAATTTTGGATAAACATCTACTAAAGTTACCATGCAGTTCCAATCACAACAACAGTTAAGAACATTAAAAGAAATAGACACAGGAATTTTAACGTGGTAAAACCCTTAAACAAGGGAAACATCCATGGTGCCCTCTACGGCAAAAAACAAAATCCACTAGAATAAAGAATCAACTTACAACACTTCAGAAACCACAGAGATCCTAACCTAAGTTCAGAATATACCTACTTAAGATTCTCCTCTCCAAAGGTAATCTGAATTGGACTGATCTGTTCTTGTTGCTTCTTTGCTTTTTCCTTGATCTTCTTCTCTTTGAATTTTGATTCCAACAACTCTTTAAAAATATGAGATTCTCAGATAGAACCACGATGTCTAAGTGTTCATGTGAGATAGTGTTCGTGATGTGCTACTACATGCAAACATGCTACTCACCCTCTCAAGATTATACAAACAATCCTAACAAATTACAATAGTTCTAAAATGATAGGTTATTTTTTAATCGTATTTTTCAATCCAAGACTTCTTGATCTTTTATTTATCCACAGATCTCAAGGATACCTTGCTCAGAAGACGGTTCAAGGTCTTAAATAATTTCAGTATTTTGAAAGTATTTTTTGAAATTATAAACCTCCAATTGAGATCCAAACTAGACTAGAAGTCTACTTTATTAAAACAGATTCAGACTTAACATGCAGAGACTGATTCAACATATTTTGGCATAAAACTTCTTTTCTCAGATCTACGGTTACTCCTTAAAATGTTAGCAAGAGTTCTTTGTGTTCTTTTTATTTTTGTAAACACGTATTTCACAAAGCATGAAATAGAAAACTAGAAACACAAATAACTCACTAGATCTGAAAAATACTTTTAAATTTAAAAGATTCTATTTCAAAATTTGTTGAAACAGAATAGATCTAAAATATAAGATCTAAAAAGAGAAACATATAACAAATTGTGTGATGTTCTCTTTTAGAAAAACCCAATTTCAATAATGAAACTTAAGTCTCTCTTAGAAATGAGTTATGAGAGAATCAAAGATCTGAATAGGTCTTCAAACGAAAACTCAACACCAAAAACATAGAAACCCTAGAAGGATCTAACTCTAAAAAAGATGGGTTTTTTGGTGTATGAAACTTTTAGGTTTTGGTGTTTGTCTCGGGAGAAATCACTCAGAGCTTTGAACTACGAAGAAACTAGGGTTTCTTATTTCTAATCTCTCTCTATTCTTTCCCTCTCTTATCTCTTCTCCATTCTCTCTCTTCCCTCTCCACTATCTCTTTTATCTCAGATTTTACAAAATGGCAAAAGTCTCAAAAAGCTGAGGCTTGGGTACTTTTTATACTAATTAAAGAAGAATCCAGAACCTTGAACTCAATCCAATGGTTGGGATTGAATCTTGACTGATTGACTTTAATCCTAAGGTTCATCACAATCAATGGGTTAAACGTATGGTGATTAGTTTAAACTGAGTTCATGAGGATTGACTCTCATCACATGCAGTACGTTGATAAGGTTGATCCAGGGGTTGAGAATGGTTATATAGAATGAGTCTACGAGAAATCACAAATTCAATCGTTAAGCTACCAACACGTGTACGAACCAGATGAAGGCAAAACGCGTGTTTGAAAATAATTACAAAGCACACCTTAAATTCACTAGCACTTTTGGATTATGCCCAGGCAAACAATCAGCAAAGAAAATAACTTTCTAAAATTCAAATTTTACCCACAACACTTTTAAAAACATTTTTTAATTAATTCAAAAATCATTTGAAAATTATTTAAAAATATATAAAATGATTTGAGTTGAATTAAACTAATTTTAAAATGACTTGAAGTGTTGACGAACCATTAGTGAAAATAGGTGATATGAATAATGCATGGCGTGTGTCCTATTTGTGGTTTTAAGGATACAAATAACTTCCCTTTGAAGATTCTCTTGGACATGACTTCTTCTTTGAGCTTGTACCTTTGACGAGAGGGAGTTCTCATAAAATCCAACTATTTTGTCTAGATATCCAAACTAGTTGGAACTCCTATATATGTAGACTCAAGTAAGTCAATATATAGTGTGTTCCCATTTATTACTCTTTAAATACCTAGGCATGGTTATTTCCCAAACTATCCTTTCCCACACATTTAATAATCTTATCATGTTGTCCCCTTGACTCAATTTTAATCATTCAAATTATTATTATTTATTCACTTCCTGATACCTTTTCAATAAGGTTTATATATACATATATAAGGAGTTAACTAATCCTGAAGGGTTATATGTACATATATAAGGAATCCTCTAATATGGTTAAGTAGTATCACCCAACTACAATACCCAGTCTCACTCATTTGGTCCATATTTACACCCCTTCAGAATTTATTACACAAAATTCCACTATTAGGTTAAACACCCTTTAATAAATTCGATATTTGATAATTTATTATATCCATAATAAATTAAACCGGCTACCCCATGCCTAACCCCCGTACCACTATCCCTCAATACCAGAGTTTGTTTCCCCGACTCTAAATTTAATTAATTACACATCAATTAATTTACTAAAGTAGTGTCACTCAACTATAATGGTCGGGCGTATTCATTCGGCCAGTAATTTAACCCTTTAAAATTTATTTCACCAAATTTCATTAGTGAGTTTGACACCCTAATTAAATTTAATATTCCTTTATACTCATCCCATAAGACTCTTAAGTATTAGGTTACATTTAATGTCTATCAAATAAATTCCACCTTAGGATACAAGCCCGTATGCTAAATTCATCTGAAATTCCCATCTGAATACATTCATATATTTTCGAGTGTTATTCATCATAAACACTCTAAGTCCATACCCCGAATTCATTCCCATCAAATTACATGGTAAACATAATGTTCCTTAATATTTTTCAGAGTTCTGCGGTCATATACATACATCCTTAAGTAATCCAGATTTTATTTCTCACAAAGGATTTTGGTTTCGGACACCCTTCCGTAATAAATTCATAACTAATTAAAAAAATTAAAAAAAATATGAAGCTGGTGGCCACACGTTCGTAACAAAAAGATATATCTCCTTGTCCAAAGCCACGGTCATATGAACGAGATAGATATCTCATTCAAATTAGATAGATATCTCGTTTGAACGAGATATTGATCTCGTTTGAACGAGATACATGTCGACTGAGCGACTTTCATGGTCGTTTGAGCGATTTTCATAGTCGTTGATCAACCTCTCTTCACTTTCTTTACATCATTCTCAATTACAATTCGTTCAGTTTTGTGATATCTAAACCCAAGAACAGGTATGCTACCCAGATTTTACACCCCTCACACGACAATGAATTCCCATTTAATTACAGTCAAAGATTAACGTTTGGATTATCTCCTAGCTTTCAACCATATTAAATTCATCTTAAGGGTTGTTTAATTAGGGGATCTATATCCAGATTTCAGTCCATAAATTTATGTAAAAATCCCTTCATTTAATCATTTACTTTATTCCCAATTTGTTATCAAACTTGAAAAAGTCTAACATCAAATCAGATTCTAAATACCAAAATTCTAAGTCTGTTCCTATATATTAATTTCTACCTCTACATGTGTCATTCCTCATCAACAAATCAAATATAATAAGCCCTAAATTACAGAAATCTCAAAATATGATTTAACTTTAAATCTAAGCATGGAGTTAACATTCATATGAAAATAGCACAAATTGAATAAGAATGACAAAAGAATCCTTGCCTAGATTGTGTAGAAATGCCTTTGTCCTCCTCCTAGGATGCTCTTCCTCCTCATAACCCTTTGTTCCTCTCTCTCTTGAAGTGGGACTGCTAGGTTTAGGTTTTGATAGGAGTGGGGGGGAGGGGGGTATTCCTCTTTCTTCCAATTTTATATTTTTTTTCAATTCCCGAGTTAAGCTTTAGGCCCCAACTTTGTTGCCCAAATGAGCCCAAATATAAAATATAATTAGGCAGATAACTACCCAACTCATATATATATATGCCCCGTGACCATTTCTAAGGGTCTAAAATACCCAAACGAGCTCGTAATACCTCTTAAAGTGCGTCCCAAATATTTCATCATAAGAATATATTAATTTTGTCGTGACACACTCAAATAGTTTAAAAAATAATAATAAATAAATCTCGTTTGATTTATACCAAATCATTAAACTCAAATTCTAAACTTTATAAATAATATTGAGTTTAATTACTCGTAATCCCAAATTAATCAATTTCACCAAATTCATTTAATCTTTATTAAATTTTATTTTTTTCCAAAAATATACGGGGTATTACAAGTGTCTCTTTGAATTCATGCTCCATCACTACGTATGCCTATGTTGACTATCCTGTGCATTCAGTTCACATAATCTCATTCCATATCCATGATTCATTCATTTTTCATGTTGGTGTGCCTATTTGTATGTGTATTGGTGTATATATATATATATATATAGACTGCTCTTGTGCAGCCTCGCATATTAACAGTACAGACTGTACATGTGTCACCTGGCGGTGAGCCCATAAAATATTGGCAATCTCTCTCTCTTTTCTGGGCTCACCGTTAGGTGACACATGTCCAGTCCGTACTATAAATATGCTGGACCATCCGCACAAGAGCAGTACTCTCTCTCTCTCTCTCTCTCTATATATATATATATATATATATATATATATATATATATATACACACACACACACACACTAGTGTATGCCCGTGCCTGAAGGCATGACGAAAATTTTCCAAAGTACGTAATCGCAAAACGGTAATAATTTCAAAAACACCATGTAAATATCACATCCATAAAAAACTATTTTAAGTCCTAAAGCTTTTTTACAACACCATGTAAATATTTTAAAAATTTTGGGTAGAATCTAATTTGTTTAAAAGACAATATCTTTTTAAAAAAGTACTCCCAAAACAAACAACAATAGTAATAAACCATATTGGACCTCGTACAAACAACATCATAATTTAAGTCAAAAGAAAATTAAAACACAACGAAGTGTAAACAATTTACAAAATTTGAATAGAATTTCCTTTGTTTATAGGACTATCCACCCTGTTCAACAACTAAAAATAACTCAAACCAAATCAATAGTAATAATACATCCTCAACCTCATATAAAAAAACATAATCGATCCCATATTTTCAAATATAAATATGGTTGAACACAATTAAAATTTTAATCTCTTCATCGCCATCTATTTCCTTAAAATCAAATGGACCTGCAACCCGGAACAACCAAGAACAATAAATATTTAGCTTGTAGATCATGAACCTAGCAAATTTTACTTCAAAATCCCCCCAAAATCGATATCATTCACTATTCACCTGCATTATTATCCGCCTGACTTACAACCTCAGTGTGTCCAATACATTCATTATCTGCAGCGCCAATACAACACATGGTTTAAATAAAAGGTCTGTGGATTCAATTTATACCTATAAATAACATATACAAACTTGGGAAAAGTACAATCATTCAACTAAAACTTGTAATTAATGCATACCTTTTCATGAATCTTGCCCAAATATAGATGAGCCAACGTATTAACTTTGTTAACCAAAGTATGAATTAGTAAATCTTAGAATTCACGACATCACTTTTATAGGACATCACAACTCCATCTTCCAATTAAAAAGGCTTGTTCAACAATCACAAAGAGTCCAATCAATTCTTGACAAATCAAAATATTATCATGGATCATTTTGCCATTAATGAAACCTGTTCGGGATTGATCAATGATATTTAGGAGAAAATAATAAGCAATGCTTTGAACTAAAATGCTTGGAATGGATATTTGGGGGAAGTGGTTCTTACCCGAATCTGTCGTGGGTTTCCATAACACATGGAGCACCTGTTTCTCTTCGGGTAGAACGACTGCTGTTGCTGCTGCTTTAAGGGCCTAGAACGACTGCTGTTGCTTTACGGGCCTGTTGCTGCTGCTTTAATTAGGCCTAGAATGGCTGCTGACATGTGCCAACCCATTGCCAAAATCCCCTGCCAACCCGTGCCATCACCGCTGATATGTTTAAAGTTTTAAGTCAAGGGAATATTCTGTACGCAATTGTTTGCAATCAGGATTGAGGAGCTTCCTCTGAATGTTGTGATCAGGTGTTGTATGGTATTGTCATTCACCTTATAAACTTAGAAAGTCACTAAATAAGAAATCAGTGAATTATACTTTAACTCACCAAATGCAGCTCGCATGATCATTGATTATCCTTAAGCAGATGTGTCTTCGAAGTTCTTTTGATAATCTATGCATGAACTAGATTCTTTTCATGATTACATTGGGAATCGTTTGCCTTCATACCGTCACCTGAAATCCATCAAATAAAAACTCTACTCAACCTCCACTCTGTTTAAGGAAAAAAATACCAACAACAAATATAATAGTTCGTAATTCAATTATAATAACAGTGTCTATCTAAATATGTATAGCAGATGTCTAGTCAAATGTCGATTAGTCTCTTCTGCCCCTAACTAAAATAAATATTTGACAAAGTCTTCTCGTAATGGGTTGAATGATTAACAGTATCTAAGATTGAAGTGAAAGTATTCTCATAGTTTAGGAAGTTTGGGTATTGTTATCTTTGATTGTAGAGAGAGCAAAAATAACTGAGAAGTGAGAGGTAGTCGTCGCCGCAATTCAGTTTTGCTTCAACATCACATGCGTGAATTTTAATCAACCCAAAGATCACGCTAAAAAGAACGAAGATAGGCAATTTAGTTTTGCATTCGATCATGTAAATATATCGATCAATGAGCATATAAAAAACCATGATTTAAGATGAGTAAAATTGAAATGACATATCAATTATCTTTATCAACACCAGTTATATAAAGAGAAGTTGCCATGTTTTATAATCAAATCAAGTTTACTAATCGTTGACCTGTGATAATATTTAAAAGGGTCGACTTAAATCTCTAAAATGTCTAGCAAGAGAAGAATTTCACCTTGATTTTACCTAAACATCATTGAAGTGATTCAACAGATTTGGTGACCATGTCTATCCGTTGGGCAGAAGAGGCACCAGATTCTATTAACGATTTAGACTTGATGTCTGGCAATAGTCCTGTAAAGTATGCATCATTTTCCTTAGTCATCCAAGTAATTGTTTATGTAGTACACTCAATGACTCGTACTCAATGTAGTACACTCAATGACTAAACACAAAACAGAGCAATGGGAAAGATTAAAATGCAATTCAATCACATGTGCAACTCCTCGTGAAAAGATTAAAGAACAAAGAGTGTGTATTCGATTATGTGGATGACACATCACATGTGTTCGGTTAAAAAAACACAACAGTTAGCAACATACTGACTAACACAATAACGTCTATTGTTACACCAAACACAACAACTACCAACATACTAAATAACACAACAACAACTAACATACTGATTTGTATACGTTAACTATGTTCCACCAACAGCAACACCAATAGATGTATGTTCCTCATTAAATAATGAATAACACAAATGATAACTGTTATCTTTTTAAAATGATATGTAATGGATATCTGTTAAATCAGTTATCACATTTAACAGTGAATAACACAAATGATAAATGTTATCTATTACAACAATATATGTTAAAACATGATAACTGAATAACACAAATGATAACTGTTATCAACAATTTGTAATAGAAATCTGTTAAATCAGTTATCATATATAATAGATATTGTCCCACCAAACACAACAACAACCAACATATTGAATAACACAAATGAGGAATACACAAATGAAGAATACACAACCAATATACTGACCAATTTCGTGATGCTTTGTTTATCAACCTGTCATGTCAAGTGTCTTTGCACCTGCTAAGAACCAAAAACATAAATTAAAGTCAGATAGTCGGGTGTAGATTTGAGACATATTTTCAACAAAGATATTCTAATCTAATGGACAAATACACAACTATATGTTGGGTAACCACAAAAAACTCACCATATGCGAATTGAAAAACTAAAAACATGAACTCCAATATTCAAAAAATCATTAACCCTGCATTTTAGTGTCACCCCAAAACATTAGAAGCCTGTAAAAACTCCCAAAAGATTATTTTTCTACAACTGCAACATAACAAATAAACTAAAAATTAGTAAAAGCAACACACATTGTAAACACAAAAAGAAATAAATCCAAACCACAAATTGAGATAAAAGAGTTGAACACTATCAATGTCTCAAAATTAATAATTGTGTATGCACTTTACGCCATAAATAATAAAATATTCCAAATTAACAATGGAGAAAGTAGTGTAATACTCACTCAATTGATGCCAACTTACACACCAATTCGCCAATTGGGTGGTGCACGAAGTAATAAAAGTCATGTAGTACCTATGAAATGGATCCGAAACACATCGCTAATTGAGGCCGACTCAGAGAAGATTTCCTTTCTCACCGATAAAGGAACATATTACTATATGGTCATGCCTTTCAGCCTTAATAATGTAGGGCTAACCTACCAAAGGTTCGTCAATATGATGTTTGAAGAGAAAATTGGTAAGACCATATTCTAACCTAAGAAAAAGCCTTATAAATACACAGTATAGATTTTAGGACAAGTTTTATGCAAAAAGTATACAGTATAGTATATTTCACAATCACACGGACCATGAGGTTAAATTAAAACATTTTTCAGATTAAAATTTTTTACTCAAGGGTAAAGTATGTCCTTTGAGTCCAATATACCTTCATTGTATATAACATACTCAAGGTAGAAGAATGAATTAACTCCTTCTTGAAATGTAACAAATGAAGATTTCGAGAAAGCTTGGATTAATACTCAAAGAGGGTTTTAGTCGATGGAATGTAACAACTTAAATATTGAATGCAAATTCGTATACATATAGTCTTACAATCACAGTTAACATAACCTCTAATGATATACCATATTGTAGTGGTCAATGAGGGATATTATGAGGGAAATCAAAGAGAAGAATAATGGAATTGGGTTAGGTAAAATAGTTGCTTGGCTAACGTTCAGGTCCATTAAGTTGATTTTGTTGAGTGTTTATAATAACTTTAACATCAAACTTTTTCCTTGAAAGATTATGTGTGTTTAGGAATTAACATCAATCATTTAAATATTTGAGGCTTGAACCCAATTCAGTATTGTATTTCGTACACTAGTCATTAATCATTTGGCCAACTCCTATTTTAGTTTTAAAATCAAAATAAATATATGGGGTTAATAAAAAATAACAAATGTCATTAAGTTAATGTTAAATGACCATAAAATTTACTCAATTTGGAATCGATGAGTATCCGGATCAAATCGAAAATGAAAGATATTGGGGTCGTGGAGTATTCAGACCAATATGCATATGCATAACATTTACCTTGGAATCGAGGGACATCCAAACCAATGAAAATGATAGGATGATTGGGATCGATGATTATCTGGACCAATGTCCTTATAGTATGTATTGTGTGTGAAATATATACTTCATGATATTTTACTTATGTGAGAGAGTAGACATGTAGATGATATATATATATATATATATATATATATATATATACATCTAAATGATAAATAAAGTAGAGAGAAACTTAGTTTCAAGATTTAAAATAGATTGGGAATATCTAATAAATTAAGTAGTGAAACTTTATTTTGGAAGTTGAATGATAACCTTGAAATGATTTATAAATTAAGGAGGGAAACTTAATTTCGGGAAGTTGAATGGTAACCTTGAAATGATTTATAAATTAAGTAGTGAAATTTAATTATGGAAGTTGAATGATGATTAGACGTGAAATGCTATATAAATTAAGTAGTGCGACTTAATTATGATGATTAAACATAACATATGTGAATGTTATACGAAAACTGAATAACATGCGAGAAATTTTAAGAATGAAGCGTGCTGTGTGGGCGGTATGTGAGTGTAGATAAGATCGGTTATATACTTTAGTCAAGATAGCTTGGGTATGATATCTAGATGGGCTAAGTATACAAACTTTAGGTGTGCACATTAGATGAGTGGAGAGAAAACTGAAGGGAGTGTGCGTGAACCTAACATGTGTAATAAATAATCGATTTTAATTGCGATAAATTACTTGTAAATGTTTTCAAATGTTTTGAGTTTTGACTCTTGCAATAAAAATAATTTTAAAAACTTTTAGGTGTCCAGCCACAGGGACGCCATGCTTGATGGTTTCATTCCTGGGACTTGGATCTATAACATTGTGGATGCTGTCATGATTTTAAGTAGTCGATTCTTTCATTCGGATCTAGAATAGGATCTCACTCTTGGATATCATGTTTGGACATGTGGTCCCTCGTCAGTATTATAGTTTCAGTTTTGTATCGGTTTTACTTTATAGTTTGAACTTGGATTATTACATAGTTGGGTTGTTTTTGGCCGATAGTTTATTTGGCATGACTTTGATTCATTTACATATCATGATGGTTTGGACTCTAGTATATTGTAATGTTATTTTAATTTTCGAACTCGTTGTTTATCCTGTTAAATAAAAGGATAAAATTTGGCACCATGTCTTTTGAATATTAGGTGGTTAGTAAGTTTTAAAAAGTTCCAAGTAGGGATTCTCACATTTTTTTCCACACTTTACTCACAACTAAAACACTTTTTTCTACACACACATACACACACTCACAAATAAGATATTCCCCATTCGGATTCATGGGATAAACCCCACCCCTCGTTTCATATGCGAACTACGTGGACTATGATGCCTTTATAGGCTACGTAGGCGTCCCGGGGTAAAACCCGAGACTCGAGTCCTCCTTTTCTCACTATTTCTCTTACTTTCTATCTTCTCTAAATCCATTTTTCATATGTTATACATATACTTGTTCTTAGTGACGCATTACCCCATATGCGTTATCGATCCCTTATAACGATCAACGTAGGGGTAATCGCGTAAATCTCATTTTTATAATATTACTCTTATATCTTCCTACGGACGACTCGCTTTATCTTTTCCATGGTACAAGTCGAGGATTCTTACCTCCATTCTATATATATACACATACACACATATCACGGGGGGAAACATAAAGGAAAATAACAAATATTCATGAGAGACCGAAAGGGCGGAATGGGTGCCTAACACCTTCCCATTCCGTAACTAAGCCTCCGAACCCTTATCGAATCATCTTGGTTTCGCATGCATCAGTATGTCTTTGGATGCCACTCTTCGGGGTGGCTTCCCATTTTTCTTTTGTCTGTTTTGAGTAAAATAGACTGGCGACTCTGAATCTCTTTACATTTTTCACCACAAACGACGTCGGTCGAAGCGCTCCCGAGAGGTGACGCGCTGGATCCGAAGGATCCTCTCCTCCACGCGCCCCCCCGCCGAGGATCAGGATCGGGGATGGCCACAGTGGCGACTCTGCTGGGGAATTTTATATTTATTTTGAGGGCTTGACTCTATTCACATGGATTCTCTATTTGTTTATGTTTCCCCCCCCCCCCCCCCCCCCTGTATCTGCCTATCCCCTTTTCTCACATGTGTATCCCATGCTTATGCTTATATTCACACACTTGTAGAAAAATTCTCCATGTACACCTCACACCACGTGCACCTAGGATCACATGTATATCCCCATGTTGCACGCATCACTCATCCATACCTGGTGTACCTTTTGGGTACTTGTATTTTTATTCCCGGTTTGGCATAATCAAGAAAGGCATTCTCATCATAAGATACTAATAACAGATTCATGCATGATTCACACGGTATCACCAAAGAGCATTGATATTGACCAAATTTTACCCAGTAACTGGAGGGTCACTTCGTGATGGGCGCTGGTCCGACAGGTCGCAGTTAGCCTTAGCGATATGACTCTCACCTTTCATTGGTCAAGTACCTTTGACGTATATCGAACTGTTCCCCCGCATCGTACCACTTAACCGAAGTTATGACGGGAGGTATATCGCAGGGAATTCGTTCATGTACGCCAAGTATATCGAATTCGCTCTCACGCGTACCGTCCCCACGAGGTATATGGTGAGGCAATTCACGTACACTCAGGTATATCAAATGTCTTGTCCACGCGTACCGATTGCCCGCAAAAGCAAGACGCATATCGTGGAAGTCACGCCAAAGGGGGAACCCATGCCGATTCACCCAACCAACTGCATACCCGCATATAGGTGTCAAACCTAGGACACGCACTTTAGATTGCCGGTTTCGACCCGAAACTCTGTCGAAATTCTGGGTCGGTCTGCCACCCAATTTTTGCGCTTTTTTAAAATCGGACCCTATCCGCGAGCCTAGTTACAAGTTCTAATGTAGCTTTGCATATATTAAGACCCCTACTTTTCCAGGCTCGGGTCCTATCCGTCATTGCATTTAGGAGAATTAAATACAAGTGAAAACATAATATTCATAATAATCATGCTGAGTTATGTCTCCAAAAACATTCCTCCCTTCTTTATTAAAAATCCAAAAACATTTCTCCCTTTCTTTATCAAAAAATCCAAAAACATTTCTCCATTCTTTATCAAAAAAAAATCCAAAAAACATTTCTCCCTTCTTTGTCAAAAATCGAAAAATGGTTTCTTCCTTTTTTCTCAAAAATAAATCTCATCCTACGCCTTCTCAGGTCGATCGCACGCCCTTGGCCTAGCTCCTTATTGGCTTCGGTCTTCAGTCAAATCACCCCGGAGTTTCATCCATTCCTCTACTACTTCCTCCAAGTTCGGAATCCATCCATATTCTGTGGAGAATGCAGATCAAGCACCAGTCATACAACCGAATCTGCCGACAGTCCTAGCTCAGCTCGTGGCTAAGATTGACAACCTCCAAGCTGAGGTCCGAGAAATGCAACGAAACCAAGTTCCTATTCCTCAAGAGCCCGAGGCCCTGTTCCCTCGTGCTATGGATCCACCCAAGCCTATCTGGGTCCCAGAGGAATATCAACACGCTCCACGTGCCCCTCCGGCTAATGGTCCGCCGCCTGCCCATCTTCCAATGCCAAATATTGCCCAGCCTATGTCTAACCTGCATGTGGTCGTTGATCCAAAAGAGGAGGAGTTGAACAAAGTCAAAGAAGATTTTAAAATGCTCACTAGGAAGTTCGACCAAGTCCGAATCTCTGGGAATTACATGGACTACACCCATATGTCTCCTTATCCTAAAGCAAGGTTACCCGAGAAGTTCAAGATGCCAAATATCGAGAAGTTCGGAGGGAGTGGCCCCCCAATTGTTCATCTTCGTAGTTATCATCATTCCATGACTCTACTAGGGGCTTCTGAATAAGTAATGGCCCAATTGTTTCAACAAACTTTGAAGGACAGCGCCCTCCGATGGTTTTTATCTCTTGAGGAATCCAGAATCCGTAGTTGGGAGGATGTAGCCCGAGAATTCATGTCGCAGTACAAATACAACGAGGAGCTCGAGGTCACTCACCGTGATTTAGAGCTGCTCAAACAAAACTCCGGAGAATCCGTTAGTAACTTTATAGCCCGATGGAGGGAAAAAGCAGCTACCATGACCAATCGGCCATCTGAGGAAGAACAAGTCAACATAGTGAAGAAGAATTTCTTTACCCATGTCCGAGCAACCATGGAGGATAGTACTACCCCCACTTTCGAGATCTCAGAGAAGCAGGAGTAGAAATCGAGTAAAGTCTTGCCAAAATAGAAGTTGAACCGAAGAAGGTGTCCTGACAGTTCACCCCCAGAAAGTATGACAAGCCTGTCAATGCTACAGTCTCAACCATCAACAACATCTCTCAACCAACCGCATCATGGGCACCAGAAAGTCGCCTTGCCCCTTTTCGAAGGGAATACACTGAGCTTCATGCTCCCCTCTCTAAAGTCTACCAAGCCTTGTTAAGCCAAAACCTTATAAAACCCTTGGATCCCCATCTATTACCCAATCCACTCCCAAGAAACTTCAAGACCGATGCTCATTGTGCCTTCCACCAAACTGCTGGCCATACCACCAACCAGTGCTTTCATCTCCGAAACATAATCCAAGATCTCATTGACTGGGGTACCATCGCCCCACCAGCCAATCCTAAGCCAAACACTACGCATAACCCCCTCCAAAATCACACCAATGCCATCTTCTTAGAAGAAAACCCGAATTTTGATCCATAAACCCAAATCACACCCCTATACCCTCCTAAACCTCTTCAAATTTCCCATATTTCCTCCTACACCCTACTAGCCTCGCTGATCAGGCACTGTCACTCCTCACGAGAGCATGCATTGTTGTCCGTACCTGTTCCAGAAATGGAAGAATGGAATTGTCAGAAGTCTTAAATCAACTCCTAAAGTTCGGATTGAAATTTCCCTCACAGATGAATATTGACTGCCAGAGGTTCAGTGCACTATTTTTGGAAGCACGGAAATGGGCCCGAGAATCAGATAGGTGGGTGGTAACAACCGATGAAATCAACTTGGATGGTGTTGTCCAGATCATAGCGGAAGTATTCAGGCAAACCAACAACATTTTCAGTATCACCAAGTTATTTGATGCTTTGAAGATACAAGGGCACCTGGTCCCTTCACCCTTACACACCCCCACAGAATGGGAAAACCTATATGAGGAAGCCGTTGAAGTTGTGGAATGCATCAACTTTACATGGAAAGACAGAATTGTTGCCACCGGATGGGGGGGAGAGGTCGAAGATTCAAGTGAAGAGCAAGCTTCAGGAAGAACTAGCCCAGTAACCAATTTATGTGGGATGATATCATTTGAAGAACTCCTCGGAGAAATAGACACGGTGGCAAAACAACCTGAGATTGACGAGGAAACTGGATTTAAGTTTTTCCTTTCTTCAGTAAATCACATGACCAGATCCGGGAGACATTACCAAATTATGAACTCACTACCAGCAAATGACAAGGGGAAGGGCATTGAAGACCTTCCTATGCCAGAAATGACCATCGAGGAGAGCAAGATCCTCGATCAACTGAAGAAAACTCAAGCTAACATCACTCTATGGGGGCTTTTTATGTCCTCCCAGCTGCACAGAAATGCTTTAATCAAATTACTCACTGGACCTATAGTTCCTGCCTCTACCACACCAGAAGAAGCGGTAAACCTGGTCGGATCCTTGACCTCTACCCGAATGTTGTCCTTCTCTGAAGAAGAAATCCCCTGAATTGGGCCAAATCACAATCATGCACTCAACATCTCCATCGAAGTTATGGGGAAGGTTGTACCGCTTTCTCTCGTTGATAACATATCCGCTTTGAATGTCTTCCCACTTAGAACCTTCAAATGTTTAGGCCTAAAAGAAAGTGACCTCCCTCCAACCTCTGCTGCCGTGTGTGCCTACGATAATACCCGTCGTGAGGTGATGGGATCCATAAAACTTGCAATAGGTTTGACCCTATAAACCCCGTTGTTGAATTCCAAGTCATAGACATTCCAGCCTGTTTCAACCTGTTGCTCGGACGACCCTAGCTCCACAGTATAAAGGGTGTCTCTTCCTCATTCCATCATAAATTGAAGTTCTTCGCTGATGGGAGAGTCATCACCATCTTGGGTGACGACGATAATGCCGAGGGTGCAAGCACCAACAGTCCAATTCTCGAGATACAGCATGGGTCAAATGATATGCTCCTATCAGGATTTCGAGTCGAGCCCTCCCTACTCCCGGCAGGGGACGGTTTCAAAGAAAGGGTTTGTCCAGAATATGACCCTCATGGCAATGTCAATGTGATTCAAATGTTCAAGAACATGCACTTCATGCCCGGACTGGGGCTAGGACAAAGGCAGCAGGGGATACGCGAGCCCATCGAACTAAAGAAAGCTTTCCCTCCTTGCGGCTTGGGATATCAACCATCAGAACAAGAGCTTAGAATGATACGTTAGTCTCTATCAAAGAGAGGGTTAGACTGCATCCGAACTATCCCGGGAGATTCCTTAAATGGATGATTCACCAAAGAAGGCAAGGATTTCCCCTTTTGTGGTTTTCCAGAACCATGGTACGACCACACAGACAAGAAGATGAAACCTGGAATGGAGATCTTTTCCCAAGATAGCTACCCATAGGTCGAGAGTTTCCCACACCGCGTACAACCGCTCATAAAAAATATCGAAGAGACTGAGAAAAGGGACTCCGAAGATTCCTTCAGCCTGTAGACACTGAGGCTGGCACTCTGCATGGTTCATTCAGGCACTACATCAATGAACCCATCCCGTCTGATCAAGGCTGCTGATACACCTCTCCTCAACTGGCATGCTGCGCCAGTTCTACCTCTTAAAATCTCACCTAACCCCAATGTTTACCCTATTTCTTCTACTGTTGTCCACCCTTGCTCAAACGTAATTGAGACCTCTTTTGATGAGGTTCTCAATGCTATTTTTCCTATCAATGAAATAAATGAAGGTTTTGAGTATCTTGTTGTGCCTTACATTAATTGTTTATATTCTAATCGAACTTTTGATGATGATGATTTTTCAAATGAACAATTGTTAACTTATTTAAATAAGGTTAATAATAAACAACATAACCGCGTTCAAGTTAATGAAGAAGAGACTGTTGTTATTAATCTCGGCTCTAGTAGCCAACTGCGCGAGATTAGGATAGGGGCCACCCTTGACGAGCATGAGCGCGCACAACTCGAAGAATTGCTAAAAGAGTTCGTGGATGTCTTCGCATGGTCCTACGATGATATGCCTGGTATTGATCCTGAAATAGCTCAGCATGAGATCCCCACTCTCGCAGATTACAAGACGGTTAAACAAAAATTGAGAAAACTCCGCACCGAATGGTCGCTCAAGGTCAAAGAAGAGGTGGTCAAACAGTTGAACGTGGGTTTCATTCAAGTGATCGAATATCCCACATGGCTAGCCAACATTGTACCTGTGCTGAAATCAGGAGGGAAGGTTCGAATGTGTGTGGATTAACGAGATTTAAACAAAGCCTCTCCGAAGGATGATTATCCGCTACCCAATATCGACATGTTCGTGGACAACACATCCAGTCATGCTCTCAAGTCATTCGTCGATGGGTTTGCCGGATAAAACCAGATCAAGATGCACCCTGACCACCAAGAGAAAACCGCATTCATCACCCCATGGGGAACCTTTTGCTACACCGTTATGCCGTTCGGTCTCAAGAATGATGGGGCTACCTACCAGAGGGCCTCTACAACCATCCTGCACGATCTGATTCACAAGGAGGTCGAGGTTTACGTGGATGACATGATTATCAAGTCCAAAACTAGAGAAGGTCATGCTCCTGCTCTCCGAAAGTTCTTCGAACGACTGCGGAAGTATCAGATGAGACTCAATCCACATAAATGCATCTTCAGTGTTACAAAGGGAAAACTCTTAGGATTCATGGTCAGTGAGAAGGGGATAGAAGCAGATCCCGCCAAGCTGAAGGCCATACTCGAGATGCCACCTCCCCGAACAGAGAAGGAATTCTGAGGTTTCCTTGGGAAATTATAATATATCAGCCGATTCATCTGCCAGCTAACCTCCATCTATGAACGTATCTTTAAAATCCTCTGAAAGGATTCAACCAAGGTTTGGAACGAGGGCTGCCAAGAAGCTTTTGACCGAATCAAACAATACCTGACCCAACCTCCAGTTCTCACGCCACCACAACCTGGTCTCCCTTTGCTCCTATACCTAACCATAACCGACACTGCAGCTGGGGCTTTGCTAGCCCAATACCTTGAGGACTCCCACAAAGAAAGATCCATCTATTATGCCAGTCACAAATTAGTTGGGTACGAGGTCAACTACACTGCTTTAGAAAAAGCATGCGTCGTGCTTGTCTGGGTCACCCAAAAGTTACGACACTATATGCTCGCCTTCCCCATTAAGCTTGTATCCCAAATGGATCCCATCAAGTACCTGCTCGAAAAACCCTCCTTATCCAGCCAAATAGATCGATGGTTGATGCTCCTAACCGAGTTCCATATCATGTACGTCACATAAAAGGCCGTTAAAGGAAGAGTCATCTCTGACTACCTCACTGACTACCCTGTAGAAGAAGTTAATGTCTGGATCTCCTAATTCCCAGATGAGAACATTCTTTGCACCGCCCAAGACTGCCTCCGATGGAAAATGTTCTTCGATGACGCTGCCAACAAAAAGGGATATGACATTGGGATACTTCTGGTCGCCCCAGATGACTCCCACACTCCTATCTCCATAAAATTGGATTTCCCTTGCACCAATAACATGACGGAATACGAAGCATGCACAGTGGGCCTCAAGGTCGCTCTCAAGAAAAGTATTCAATACCTTGATGTATATGGGGATTCTGCCCTCATCATCGGTCAGGTGCTCAGAAAGTGGAAATTCAAGGACGAAAATCTCCAACCCTTTCATGCCCAATTAGAAGAGTTAGCCTCCCAATTCTGAGATATCACCTTCCATTACCTACCCCGAGCAAAAAATAACCTAGACGATGCCCTCGCTACTTTGGCCTCCATGGTCGACATGCCCGAGGGAATAATAATGACCCCCTTCCTAGTTCAAAAGCAATACAAACTGAACCATTGCTACCATATTGAGCTTGTCTCCATAGAAGACCCCGAACTAGTCGATTACTGGTACTATGATATATGGTGCCTCCTCAAACATGGTAGGTATCCTGAGGGTGCCAACAAGAATGACCGAGATACCCTCCAAAGGCTGGCCGCCCAGTACATCATCTGTCATAAATCGCTACTTAAGAGGAATTTCGATGGAACTCATTTGCACGGTATCGCAGGGGATGACATTGAAAAGATAATGCAAAAAATCCACAGCGGGGAATGCGGACCCCACATGAACGGTCACATGCTTGCCAAGAAGATCATCTGACAGGCATACTACTGGACCACCATGGCCCAGGATTGCACCGCCTATGTTCGGAGATGCCCTAAATGCCAACAGTTCTCCAACCTCCAACACCTACCTTAGCGGGAATGATACAACATGACTTTTCCTTGGCCGTTCTCCAACTGGGGTATCGACATCATAGGAAAGGTTACGCCAAAGGCTTCAAATGGGCATGAGTTCATCCTAGTTCCATTAATTACTTCACCAAATGGGTCGAAGCTGAGTCATATGTAGCATTAAATGCCAAGAAGGTGGTCAAATTCATCAAGAAAATACCATCTGCCGATATGGCGTCCCGCACGAGCTAGTGTCAGATAACGGGTTACACTTCGAGGCAGAAGTCACAGAAGTTGTCAACGAGTATGGGATTCAGAGACACAAATCTTCTCCCTACCGACCTCAGACCAATGGTGCAGTTGAAGCCTTTAACACACATATGAATAATCTCCTAGCTCCAGAACTGGCTGCAACTATCCCCACCAAGGCACTGACCAATACAACCCATGAGCCTCATGCTCCACAAACTAATTCTTCCAATTCTCAACATGCAAGCCAACACGAATGAAGTAGCGCGAAAAAAAGTTGGGTACAGCCGACAAAGGATATTTTGGAGGAGTCGACAAGCGGAGTCTTTCAGACAACCACATGAACAGCATCACGGGGTTCCCCCTTAAAAAGTCAAAATGACCTTCTCTCCAAGCATCCAGGCCATTCAGGGTCTCCGCCAGTATCATCGTCGCAGGGTTGCGACGGTATGACATCCATGAGGTAATAGCTACAAGTTGAGGGTCCACTTGCACCTCCCCAGTCACCAGCAGCAATTTTGAAATAAGGCCCAGAACAACAGCTCCAGCATAGCCAGCATCACCTACTTCCCGCAAATGCACGGACTGTAACACCGCCGGGAGGGAGATCATTCCTCCAGCAACCAATGACCTGTCCGTCGAAGGCGAGATATGAAAAAGCCCGGCTAACAAATACCTAGGGGAGTGGGAAAATTCGGGCAAAGCAGCAGCGATAAACTTCTTCCAACCCAAAGCAGAATACATGGTCTTCAGGGTACCAAAATTGTACTGCCGCCATCAACATATTCTACTCAAAAGGTCGATTACGCCACAAGGAGACTCGACGCATGTTGAAAGCATCACAGTCGACATTATAAGAGCACGTAGATTCCAAGGTTTCGAGGTAGTTGACAAACTTGGTGCTACCAGGGAGAGCCATCTTGTAGGGCAAGGAAATAGTGGGCAAATAGATGAGGATGCAAAGGTGTGATGAAAGCACTCCACCCTTACCCCGTTTTTTTATACTTGAGAAATCCTCACAAGGGACATAATCCCTGCAGAAATTGGAGGGTATCCTACCCCACAAGGTACCAAAGGCTGAAGAAGGTACCATTCAAAGCTTTAAAATTGATGAGACTGGACTGAAGTGCCGATAGGCAGGCCAGGATGCTTGCCGATCGGCAACCCCCTATTTTTGGAAAATTTCCTCCTTTCCTCTTTTGTCAAATCAGAAAACTCAATGAAAATAAATTGATATTCTCAATAGAATTTCAAAACCCCTTTTCCTCCCTATATAATTTCCCTTTTTAATTAAAACTTTCCTTCGAAAAATTCCAAAAAAAAAAATATCTGTTTTTTTTTATGGTCTCAGCAACAAAGTAAAAAGCACATGCATTCATTCATCATTAAAATAAAAGGTAGTAAAAAAACTACACTGCATTACATATATTTGTGTTTTGTGTTACATCAATTTTGCAGGAAATAAAAAGAAAAGCCAAAAATAACGGGACTCAGCCCGAACCCACTCTCTCTCTCTCAAGAGCTTCCACCCGTGCGACGCGCTCTCTTTCCCCTACGACGAGACGACGCGCCCCCACTACTCGAGCCAGAGTCTTCCCCGAACGAGGCTGACGGCACCAAGCAAGAAGGAATGGGGACAGCATCCCGAATGTGGGTAGTCGCCGATGATATCCAATCTCTAAAGTCCCTTAGCCAAGTGGTCGACACCCGGATTTGCTGCAAGGAAAAGGCAGAATCAGTATCAAGCAAAAGAAATCAAAAAAGAAAGAGAGGAACAAAAAGGTATACCGCAAGGCGAAGGAACTCCTCTGTTAAACCCAGCTCCTCCGGATCCATCGCGAGGGGATGGTGCAGCATCGACACTATCCCTCCATCAGCCCGTCGGATGTTGTACGAAGGAGTGTGCAGCCACACGAAAGGGACCTCTGAGGTCGCCGCCGTCGCAGGTGCCGACGGACAACCACCACTGTGGGAAGACCCCACCGCCCGACTTGAACCCGCAGGAGTGAAAGGAAAGGCATCATGAATACTGGGCACCATCAACTAGCTCGTTACAAAGTCCATATAGTCATACGACCCAATCATATCAGTGTACAACGCATAGGACTCGGCAATCATAGCTGCGATCCTCTCATCCTCCAACAGCTATTGCTCCCGCCTCATAGGCATAGGAGGTTGTGCGGGAGGCACCACAACCTCCTCCTCAGCAATCTGACGAATCACCCTCTCCCCGAGGTACCGGGAATGGCCGAACTCATGCGCCAAAAACTGCCTCATCTTCGCATTCACCCCAGTCACCCCCGTATCCTGAATGGCTATCCCCCAGGGATAAAAGGTCACCTAAAAATCCCCAAGCAGGCATGAGTCAATACAAGATCAGAAGGTCCTAAAAACCAAGACTGAAATGGAAAGGATCTTACCCGACCACTGGTCAGGTCATTCAAGACCTGACGAACCGCCTCCAGGGAAAGAGATCCCTTCGACTACCGGTTGGCCTTACGCCATCGATACAGTAGACAGAAGTCCCCAACAGTGTCGTCCTTCAGAGCAATCAGTGGGGTGTTGCACCCAATCACCTCATAGAACCATGTCTGAATTCACAAGCAAAAAGAGGCGCATAAGAAAAATGCGAATGCATGAAATGAAAATGCGCAAAAGTAAAGAATACCTCAAGGAGATACGTGGCTTCAGTAAAAGTCTGCCGGTAACACCGGCTGAATGCATCCAAAGAAGAGTAAAGAGTCGCCAAGGTTAGACTCCCCCAATCATAAAAAGGGATGTTCGAAAACGTCCTCAAGTACGGCAAAAACCACAAATGGACGACGTCGCCGCTCGACGCCACCATGAAACCTCCCAGCACCAACAAGATAAACAACCGGGACATCTGCCTCACTTGCATCCCATCCTCCACATGAACCACCCTTCTCAGCAAAACATCCTTCAGCGAGGACAACCGAATAGAATCCCCAGAGACTATCCTCCTCACATCACCATGCGCCGCATGCATCGCCTCTGGCCTCACCCGCAAGGAGCGATCCACCAATATTTGCTCTCCGTCACAATCCAGCCCCAACAGTTGTTGCACATCTATGGGAGTCACCGTCATCTCCCCGAAGCCAAAATGAAAAGTGTGGGTAGTGTCCCACCACCTCTCCACCAAGGCACACAAAACTGCTGTCAAACGAGGCGTCTCATCTAGCGCAGCCGCCAACCTCCCAAAACCCGCTGATGATACCATCCAGCACACCACGGGTGGAAGATGCTCCTAAACATCTTTAAGACCCGTCGTCCCGCGAGCACGTATGTTCTTCAAAGAAATATCCGACTGGCAAGAGGAAAAATTAAGTCAAAGGTCAAGAAAAACGAAAAATCACCCAAAAAGAAAGGAATGCCAAAGGTCAGGTTACTTACATAACCGCCAGGAATCACTCTCGAAGAGCGATGACGCGATGGCTCTCGCAGCAAGGTCCTCTCATCCACAACCGGCTCGAATGCATCGAAGGCATTCTCGTTCCCCAAAACAAGAGGCACCCTGTCCCTCCAATCCACATTCGCCCAGTCATCAACGGTCAACCACTCCCGGTGGACAGTGGTGCTCACAAAGGCGGCCATTTCTTGAAGGTCGGAACGTTAGAACAATTCGCAAAAAGAAATCGCAGAAAGAGAGAATGCAAGAAGCTTTGAAAAATGAAAGGGATTCGCCCCCTTTATATAGGAGGCCAAGCTCCATGCCGATCGGCACTGACCCCAGTCATACCGATCGGCACTGTCTCCTCACCTTCCCGAGGCAGTCCAAAAGTTCGTGCCACTACCGAATGGCTCCCCTCAGTCTATGCCGACCGGAACCCCCCTTAAAATTTCGTACAGAAATTCCCAGAAAATCCCAGAAAGCCTCCGAAAATCCCCAGCAAATTCCTAAAAATCCCAGGAAGGATTTAGAATGTTTTTCGCACTCCTTCAGGCGAAACCTCTTTTTTCCCAACGGAACCCTCAAAATCCAAGCGGATGACCTCTAAAGCACTGCACATGGACCACCTAATCACCTCCTCAGCAGAGTTTACAACCTCAAATCGGTTATCTCCCCAACAATCAACTCCTCCGCTCAAATCAAAGGCACAAGGCCTCCCCAGCCATCGGCTACCCGGTGCGATACAATATCACATGGTATTTTTCCCAGCATAAATTAGAAGAATCACTCGCCCCAGGCGATCTCTCCCAAAGGACAATCCAAATCTTCTCCAGCACATTCATCGTTCCCCAGCGGAACCTCAAATCCAATTCTTATCCCCAGCGGAACCCCAAATCCAATCCTTACCCCTAGTGGAACTCTTTTCTTTTCCCAAAGAAATGCACTCACTCTTGGGTCAGAATTGACCTCAGTCTTAGATCGTCACCTGAGTTAGGTCAGAATTGACCTCGATCCTCGGTCGTCACCACTCTTGGGTCAGAATTGACCCCGATCTCGGATTGTCACTTGAGTTAGGTTAGAATTGACCTCGATCCTCGGTCATCACCATTCTTGGGTCAGAATTGACCCCGATCTTGGATCGTCACCTGAGTTAGGTAAGAATTGACCTCGATCCTCGGTCGTCACCACTCTTGGGCCAGAATTGACCTCGGTCTTGGATCGTCACCAGTGTTAGGTCAGAATTGACCTCAGTCCTCGGTCGTCACCACTCTTGGGTCAGAATTGACCCCGGTCTAGGATCGTCACCTGTGTTAGGTCAGAATTGACCCCAATCTTGGATCGTCACCTAAGTTAGGTTAGAATTGACCTCGGTCCTCGGTCGTCACCACTCTTGGGTCAGAATTGACCTCGGTCTTGGATTATCACCTGAGTTAGGTCAGAATTGACCTCGATCCTCAGTCATCACCACTCTTGGGTCAGAATTGGCCCCAGTCTTGGATCGTCACCTGAGTTAGGTTAGAATTTACCTTGGTCCTCGGTCGTCGTCACTCTTGGGTCAGAATTGACCCCGGTCTTGGATCGTCACTTGAGTTAGTTCAGAATTGACCTCGGTCCTCGGTCGTCACCACTCTTGGGTCAGAATTGACCCCAATCTTGGTTCGTCACCTGAGTTAGGTCAGAATTGACCTCAGTCCTCGGTCGTCACCACTCTTGGGTCAGAATTGACCTCGGTCTTGGATCGTCACCTGAGTTAGGTTAGAATTGACCTCGATCCTCGGTCGTCACCACTCTTGGGTCAGAATTGACCCCGGTCTTGGATCGTCACCTGAGTTAGGTCAGAATTGACCTCGGTCCTAGGTTGTCACCACTCTTAGGTCAGAATTGACCCCGGTCTTGGATCGTCACCTGAGTTAGGTCAGAATTGACCTCGGTCCTAGGTCGTCACCACTCTTAGGTCAGAATTGACCCCGGTCTTGGATTGTCACCTGTGTTAGATCAGAATTGACTTCGGTCTTCGATCGTCACCACTCTTGGATCAGAATTGACCCCGGTATTGAATCGTCACCTGATTTAGGTCAGAATTGACCTCGATCCTCGGTCGTCACCACTCTTGGGTCAGAATTGACCCCAGTCTTGGATCATCACCTGAGTTAGGTCAGAATTGACCTCGGTCCTAGGTCGTCACCACTCTTAGGTCAGAATTGACCCCGGTCTTGGATCGTCACCTGTGTTAGGTCAGAATTGACTTCGATCCTCGATCGTCACCACTCTTGGGTCAAAATTGACCCCGGTATTGAATCGTCACCTGAGTTAGGTCAGAATTGACCTCGGTCCTCGGTCGTCACCACTCTTGGGTCAGAATTGATCCCGATCTTGGATCATTACCTGAGTTAGGTCAGAATTGACCTCGGTCCTCGATCATCACCACTCTTAGGTCCTCAGAATCGACCTCGACCCTCTAAATCGGTCATCCTCGCTTCTTTAGGTCCTCAGAACAGGCCTTGACCCTCTGAATTGGTCGTCCCCAGCACACTACTTAGGTCCTCCGCATCGGCCTCGACCCTCTGAAACGGTCATACTCCCTCAAAAGCATCGTGCGATGTCTAAATCGACGGCTATCATTTGTTACAAACTCACCCGTCGAGGGGCTCTATAGGCACCACATTCTGTTACCCCTAACTCTCCTTAGGTCCCTAGTACCTCCACTCATTACCGAAAATCTAGGTCATGTCCCGAGCACCGAACTAGAAGCCATCGAGCACTCCCCGGCTCAGTTTGACCCAAAAGTCAAACTATTCGTCTCAATCGAGACTAAATGAATCTTCGAAGGGCACTGAATACCCTTTCTAACGGACCACCCCGTGCGCGATTCCGACTTACCATGCGGACGAACGGTCCGTTTGCGTCTGAAACCTGACCTAGAGGCCACTGGGCGCTCCCGAGCTCTGTTTGACCTAAGTCAACTCTTCAGCTCAACTGAGGCTAAATGAATCTTTGAAGGGAATTGGATACCCTTTCCAATGGTCTGTCCCGTGCGCAATTTTGACTTTCCATACGGACGAACGATCCGTTTGACTCCGGGAAGCCACCGAGTGCTTCTCGAGCCCGGTTGACCAAAGTTAACTCTCCAAACTGGGTCAAACTCTTTATAATGTCGAATTACATCTCTTAAACTTTCTAATGTTATGCCCCGTGTGCGATTTGGACTTACCATGCGGACGAACGATCTGTTTGCGTCCGCATAATTCCCCGTCCAATGGACCGATAAACGCTTCGGAGCCACATTTTACCCAAAGTAAACTCCTAAACTCGGGAGCGGTCCAAAGGACTTTCGAAGGTCTCTAAAATACCTTTCAAACGGTATGCCCCATGCACGATTCTGACCAACAGTTTTCCCTCGGCGGCCAATTTTCCGAAAAAGCCTGAAGCGCACTGCCAAATAGCAGGTCCCAGACCCTGCCTATCGGCACCTGCCGATAGGTAGTGCCATGATAAAGCCGATCGATAGTCCCCTGGGGCTATAAAATGAGGTCTTCACCTCATTTGCAAGATCCCAGATCTGATAAAAATCCCTCTCAATGAATCCTAGAAACCTCTCTCGAAGGCAGCGTGATTTTAACTTCCAAATCCCCTTTTTACTTCCACTTTTCATAATCCTTTTCATCAAACTTGATGAATTATCCACTCTCCATCATCATCCAAGTGCAAGGGCTTCTCTCCAACATTCAAGATCAAGCTCAAGATCTTCAAGAAGGTCCAACTTTCTGAAACTCTCTCTTAAATTCTCTTCAATTCCCAATAACTTGTTTTCTTACTTAGCACTTTTATTATCTCATTTCACACATCCTAACATACTTTTTATTTAGTATTATTGGACATCTCTTATTTTCACATAAATAAAAACCCTAAAAAATAAGAAAAAGAGGGTTTGCCCATAAATTCCAAGTAGGGATTCTCACACTTTTTTCCACACTTTCCTCACAACTAAAACACTTTTTTCTACACACACATACGCACACTCAAAAATAAGAGATTCCCCATTCGTATTTATGGGATAAACCCCACCCCTCATTTCGTATGCGAACTACGTGGACTTTGATGCCTTTATAGGCTACGTAGGCATCTCGGGGTAAAACTCGAGACTCGAGTCCTCCTTTTCTCACTATTTCTCTTACTTCCTATCTTCTCTAAATCCATTTTTCTTATGTTATACATATACTTGTTCTTAGTGACACATTACCCCATATGCGTTATCGATCCCTTATAACGATCAACGTATGGGTAATCGCGTAAATCTCATTTTTATAATATTACTCTTATATCTTCCTACGGACGACTCGCTTTATCTTTTCCATGATACAAGTGGAGGATTCCTACCTCCATTCTATATATATACACATACACACATATCACGGGGGGAAACATAAAGGAAAATAGCAAATATTCATGAGAGACCGAAAGGGCGGAATGGGTGCCTAACACCTTCCCATTCCGTAACTAAGACTCCGAACCCTTCTCGAATCATCTTGGTTTCGCATGCACCAGTATGTCTTTGGATGCCACTCTTCGGGGTGGCTTCCCCTTTTTCT
This sequence comes from Sambucus nigra, assembly GCA_949130495.1. Classification (NCBI taxonomy): domain Eukaryota; kingdom Viridiplantae; phylum Streptophyta; class Magnoliopsida; order Dipsacales; family Adoxaceae; genus Sambucus; species Sambucus nigra. The sequence goes on from OX422222.1 coordinate 239,717,149, forward strand.
TTTGTCTGTTTTGAGTAAAATAGACTGGCGACTCTAAATCTCTCTACATTTTTCACCACAAACGACGTCGGCCGAAGCGCTCCCGAGAGGTGACGCGCGGGACCTGAAGGATCCTCTCCTCCATGCGCCCGCCCACCGAGGATCAGGATCGGGGATGGCCACACCCTCTATAAAAATGTGCAATAACATCTCCTTCTCAATATCTTCATTATATTTAAAACACTTGATGTATTGCATCTAATCTTCACCTGGATTCTACACTTCTTAGGCTAAGTGCCTCAGCGTGAACTCATCTTCATCTAAGAATTTTTTTTGTAAAACTTATCTATGCATTTCCTCCCAAGTGGGGATGATGTTCGGTGCTAGGTGAGAATTCCATGTGTAGACATTTCCAATAAGGGCTTTTGAGAAGTCTCCCAACTTTAACTCCTTATCATTGTAATGCACGTCAAGATACTCTACAAATATCTTGATATGCTCTCTGGGGGTTTCACCTCTCCCATTGATCTTCATGAATTTAGGAGGAATGCACCCCTCAGGGTATGGGTTTTCATTGATACTATTTAGATAGGGGTTTTGCAACACTTCATATATAAGAGGTGACTATATCTAGGAGGAGAGAAACTTTTTCACTTCTTCCATCGTGACGAATTTGGAGTGTGATTTCTCCGTTTCCACTTTTTTTACAGTCGACGAGATTACCAGATTTACAACCTTCTCCGTCACTACCCTTCTGGCTAGCATCGTCTCCATTACACCTACTCATCCAACAGGAGCCATCGTTGTTGTCACATAAGCTTGTCCTAAACTGGCCATGTACATATTGTATTGTCTTAAAAACTCAAAAAACATACTCATAAATTTCATTCCATTCAGTGAGGTAGCCATTGCTTTGGTCGCATGTCCCCTAAAGGAGCAGGAGCTCTCGCTTTGGTAACCACAACTTATTCATTAGTTGTATAATCAATCTAGACTCCATTACCGACTAGAGTTTCTTTAAAAACCAACTTCTTTGAAACGTTATGTTCTTCTTTATCCATGGAAATGATAATACGTCCCCACAAGAGTTCCCAAATATAGGAGGGTAGTGGTACTGGGGTCTATGAATAATCTGAAAAGGTGAGATATGACCAGCTTCAATGGAAATAGCTTTCAAGATGTTCAAAGTTTAAAGAGTAGTAAGTAAATCAAAAACTATTTTTTATAATATAATGATGAACTTCTGATTATAATATGAGGAGGACAATGATTAAATACAAACTTTTCTATATGAACAAAAATAATGGAATCACTTGAGAGTAATGCGTATTTGAAAGTGAATAGATAAGCATTTTAAGTACCAAATAGAGAGCAGGGAGATAATACTTTCTATGTGAATTTTTGCAGAGTAACAATGCTCAAATTATGGTCTAATTTGACCTTGCCCAGGTGCCGTATTATATATAAACATTAGGTATGACATGGTGCATGCGTGCAAAAGTAATATTCCATTGCGATAATATTTGAGTGGTACTTTTTTTCCTATTTTACTATTTATCGCTGTCCACTTTGAACAATGACCTCTGATGCAACCAAAGTAAAAAAAGCAAGTATGTCAGTCATGATGCCAAAAAGTAAGATTTGGTGAATATTTCAAACGGTTACTTGGTAAACAATTTTGAAAACTTGAGAGCGTCCTTGAGGGCTACTCACCAATGTTGTAATTTAAAATGACTTTGCGAGCAGTACCTTGACTACTCGTCCATTTTAATAAGTGTGAGTTGTGTAAATGTTTGTGAGTGTGTGAGTGACCTTTTGGGTCCCTTATCTTAGTATTCTCTCTTTCTTGGGGTACGGAAGTGGTTGAGCCATAGCTTGCTCCATAAGACTTGCCTCTCAGTATCCAAACCAAAACTCTCAAGAGATCCCAACTGGCCATCTGCTCAAGCCCTGCTTGATCGGCTAAGGTTCCTTGCTAAGTAATCTTGTGTTCAATCAATAAAGTAAGTAAATAATCTTTTACATAAACATCACTTTTGAAAAGACTTAGGGATGGTCGCACATCACCCTCTCAATGACTTGGGTTTGCTTATATGGCATCCACCCTCTAGCTTGGACTTATTTTCCCTGCTCACAATTTTGGACTTGTTCTCTTAAATTTCTTTGCTCCTGTCCCTGACCTGTTCTCCCATTATTGTTTTGTTTATCTTTTCTTTCCAATTATTTCAGTTTGCTCCCTATTCGGACTTACTCGCCCCATATTTTTTACTTCTATTTTGGGCATGCTTACCTATTGTCACTTTTATTCCTTCCTTGGGCCTGCTCACCCGTTATTACTTTCTTTAGGCTTTGGTCCTGCTCACATCAGACTCAATTTTAATGAGGGGGTTGAATGAATACCCCTCTACAGTTGCCAAAATTGATCTCGTTCGAAGTTTCATTATAATGTGTTCTGATGACGTACATATAGTCGTTCGAATGACATACTCAGTGTCGTTCTAATGACCTTACAAAAAAATCTTTTTCTTCGAAAAATATTAAAAGAGATAAAAACATTATAAAAAGAGATAAAACATTTTAAAAAGAATTTTTATAAAAACCTAACACCCGATTATTAAATATCCAAAGATCAAAATATGTACGCATATGTACCTGAGAGATCCTCAAAACACGAAGATGGAAACCAGCACGAAACGAAACACGAAACTAACTTGGCTGCTACGTCTCCAAGAAACCATGTCATCGACTTAAAAGGTCAAAAATTCAAGTCTTAACCTATGACTGAAAGAGTTTTGTCCAAACACGGAATAAATCCAAAATAAATTCAAATTGACTTTATTGGAAAGTTGTCCTTACAAATATCCCCCTTTTTCTATTCGAGGACAAAACGAAAAGTAAAAACTCATATGGGTCTTCAAGCTCTTCTAAGATTTAATCCCCAACCCTAAAAGGAAAAGTACAACTCAATCGACTCATAAAACTTGAGTAGCATTTCTCGATTGAAAACTTTACCATATGTTAAAAAATTGCACACTTAAACACACCTTCAAATGCAAACATAATATAACAATATAAATATGCATAAGAATGAACCCCCCCCCCCCCCCCCCCCCCTTTTCTAACACTCCCCACCTAGGTAAGATATCTTCCTTTAAGATAAAGATCTCCTCTTATCATTAAAGTGAAAGATAGTATTCTCCCTCTTTTTATTAGCATTAGACAAAGATAGAATGCATTATAAAACATTCCCCCCCATAAAATATATCTCCACAAAAAAGAGAGGATATATGATACTAGTTGAAATTAAGGAAGACAGAATAATATCATGCAATGGTGTAAAATGTAATAAATATAACATGGAAACACAAGCGTAAATGATCCAAACTATGATCAATCAATATTAATATTAATGAAATAAATTATACCAGGTTTAATACACAATGAAGCATGAGATACCAATGTAAACAAGCAACAAGATATATCATTGTGATAATATAGCAGGACAATTAGGTTCAAATATAAAGAACGTAGCAAACACGGATTAAATGCAAACGTAAAGACTCAAAGCAAATGATTATGCGTGTGCGCGTAAAATATACCGATGACACACAAGCACATATATATAGGTATAAACATCGTAAAATGACACAAAACACATAAGCTTTACACATTAGAATAGTATTGATGTGTCTAAACACGTGGGATGGAATAAAGGGGCGTGAACTAGAAAAAAAATGACCCAATCACTCAAAAATGTCCAAGGGGTTCTATATAGATGGATTAACTTTATCAATTAAAGATTTAGCCTCATAGTGATAGATGAAGTGAACATATAATGGACAAACAAATACAATGCACACATGCCTAGAAAATATTGATGCTTCTCAAATTAATAGCATCAAACATGAAATAAATAGGACTCACTGTGAAAACCCATTGATCTTCAACTTATAATACCCTCAAAATTATATAAAAAACATATTTTCACTCACATTTTTAATATACCAATTTAATTGAAGAATCAATGAACTAAAATTTTGGTTGTGGAAAATTTTCTTTTCTTTTACCCCTTAAATTTGTTAGGTTCTTACCAAATGCGGCCTTTCACTCAAGGAGGACTTCTTCCCTTATAGACCTTTTCCCTTGCACACTCATATTTTCAATAAAAGTTAAAATTATGAGCAATGATTCTTACATGAATAAATATTTAATCATATATATATATATAGGGGGGAGAGAGAGAGAGAGAGAGAGAGAGAGAGAGAGTTGTTAGGAAGATTGTAAGGGCAAGTTTTACGATTGCTCATTATATTTTAGTTAGACATTTTTAGTTACACCCTACGTCACCATCACGTACATTATTAAGACTTCAAGCGAAGATAAGTTAGTCACAATTATCGAAGAAGGTATATGAGGTTAATTTTGTGTAATCATTTTATTCAGAGGCATTTTTAGAAGTGTTTGCTTTTATAAAAATGTTTCGGCCTATTTTTAAAAGTTTTTCAAAGAGAAATATTTTCTATTTCTTAAGTTGTTCGAATGACTTTGTGGTATTCATTCGACCGAGTTATAGTTGTTCATTCAAACGGCCTTAAAATGAAAATTGAATGAGATTTCTCTATTAACTGAACAAATATCGTTTAAAGCTCACTAGATGTTGGTTCGAATGAGATAAGTTGTTTGTTCGAACGAGTTTGATTTTAGTTCTAACGACTTATACAGTTTTGTTCGAATGAACTCATGTTTTTATATGAACGAATTTTCTTTAAATTTATGTCGCCTAGAAAATCATATTTTCTATATAAAGGGGTCATGGAATTAGTATTTGGTACGACTTTTGGAAAAAACTATTTTCCTATATATATTCAAAAGATCTTCAAATTTCTTTAAACACTTTGTTTTTCAAAATCTAAACCCTTTGGGTGATTTATGAAACACTTTATCAAACCTAAAAGAACACATATCATGTTCATACCCTTATGGAGTTGATTCTCCATTGTTGAAGATAGGAAAAAAGTTTCTTGGAGTTGATCAGTGAGCATCAAGGCAAGTGGAGCTAGTTGTGAAACATTACTATTTTTGGATCGCTTTATATAAATAAAAAGGAAGGAAGACATAACTACAATACTTAGTGGAGTCTAAATCTTTAAGTTTATCTGTGTCATTCTGTAATAGCTATTTGTAACACTCCTGAAAAATGATTTTACTCGAAAGGTTCTTTTTCTTCATATCATGTCTTGTGGTTTGTTTTAATTTGATTTAGATTCACATGTCTTGTATGTTTAGCTTCACCTGATTAATCAAGGTAAAATTTGGATTAAATTGAATTTGTCTATGTGTTGTGACACCCCGCCTAATTAAACATCGGTTGATCATGCCTTTATTAAATTAAAACACGCTTCTCATATGGCTCATTCTTAGCATCACTATCGAAAACATTTTAATTACTAACCACCTAAGTGAAATTAGACCGGTGCCAAATTTTATCTTTCTTTAAAACATATAAATGAACAATGCGGAAAACTAAATTAAACATACACAATATACTAGAGTCCAACCATCACAATATATAAATGAATAAAATATTGCTGAAAAAACCATCGGCTAAAATCCAAAACCTAATACTCCATAATAACAAAATAACTGAAAGACTAAAAAACTGCCAACGGACAACATATCCATACATGGAATATAAAATTAGATCCTACACTAGATCTAAAAGGAAGAATCGTCTACTCAAATCCTGTCAGCATCCACAGTGCTACAGCTCCGAGTCCCTGGAATGAAGTCTTTAAGCCTGACATCAAGTGGATGGACACCTAAAATGTTTTAAAAATATTTTGATAGCAAGAGTTAGTACTCAAAACATTTTAAAACTATTTAACAAGCGTTTATTACAATAAAATTCGGTTATTGATTACACATGTTAAGTTCATGTATACTCTCTTGAGTTTCCTCACCTCTCATCTATAGTGCACGCCTAAAGTTCTATACTTAGCCCACCTAACTATACTACCCAAGCTAACGAGACTAAAGTATTCAACTGAACTTACCTACACGTTTAAGTTCTCAAACCACCCATACAGTACATTAATTTATTAACATCTCTCATATACTAATTATTTCTCATGTAACACTTTCCATATGTTATATTTCATCTTTATAATTAAGTCTCACTACTTAATTTATTTTCTCAGATTCACAATCTATCTTTAATCCTTTAATTAAGTATCTCTACTTAATTTTCTTTTCATATATATATATATCTATACATAACATCTGTTAGTCCACTATCACTAATAAGTAGAATAATCATAAAGTATATATTTCACACATAATATATGTTATAATTGCATACTTTATAATTACATCCTCATATCACACGTTAGGGATTATTGGCTCGGAATCCTACCTCGATCACCAATAGTGATTTATATATCCTGGCTCAGAATCATACCTCGATCGCTAGTAGTTATTGATTATATTGGCTAGGAATGACACCTCGATCACTAGTATTAATCATATCTAGATTAGCTCAGAATCATACCTCGATCACCAATACTAGGCATCTATATTGACTCGGAATCCTACCTCGATCACCAATATTTATTTTGTATACTATAGGTATTCACACAACCTATGTATTACTATCCATCAATAACTATTCACACAACCAGATCATTCACAGTAGTACATAGTATATTTCTCTCTAATACTTACCGTACATTATATTTTACGATTTATCTCAGTATCGCATAAATTCAATTATTCACCCAACTCTAAGGGTCCTAGTTACCCCTTTAAAATTTCAGTAGTTAAGTCTAACTTACCCTATCGGTCTATACATTAACCCATTTAATTCCCGTACTTCTTTATTCATCTCTCAGATTAATTACGATTAAATTTAACCTAATTTTGTTCTCGTTTTAGTCCTCTTAATAAGACTAAACCATACCCCCATCATAAGCCTACTGTAATATATTAGTCTCTCAATATTACTTTACCAACGTCCTCAAAAATCTCACAACAACGATTTAAGGATTTAAGGAAAAAAGGGGGAAATTTTTAGCTTTCTGGGTAAGCGAATCGATTCGTAGGAGGCCGAATCATTTCGCTTGCTAAATCGATTTGCCCCTAGACGAATCAATTCGTTTTTCTACAGCTTCATCTTCTCCAACACGTAAATATGTTTTTCACCATTCTCACTCACAGAACTCTCATGATTCTTCACCAAACACAAAACCAAGTGTTCATAACCATTACTACATGCATTAGGATCAATTCCAACGTGATTTTTACACCAAATTAATACCATATCTAATCAAGAACGAATTAAACTATTTTTACTTCAAAACCCCAGGTTTTCATGTTCCTCCTCTATTATTCATCAAAACCCATATTTAATTCAAGGATAATAACACATACTTTCTAATTTATTATCCTCTACTGATATCAAATTGTTCTACATTCAAATCCTACTCAAACGTGTATTTAATCAATCTTTTCTTCCAAGAATCATAAAAAGATCAATATAATTGTAACCCTAGACATATGGGTATTATAACTTCATATTAATTTGCAATAAACAACTTGCTTCTATGTTTGTAGGGTCTGATTTCGTGGATAAAATTTTGGGTTGATTGTTTTCCCTCCAATATTCCTTCCCAAGTTGTGTATGGTGCAAGAACACACTCCAAATTCCTTCAAATCTCTTCCTTAGGCTTAACAATGGTTCTCTCTGTATCTCCAATGGTTTCTATAAGTTTTCTAAACTATAAACCCTATCCCCCAACCCTTATAATCCGATTTAGTGTTTGAAAATTCGTAGGTCACATAACCTCTATTTGTCAAATGACCGAATCGCCCTCAATAGGTGCAGGTTTGGAATAAAATTGACCCGGGACCCAAACTATACCCCCAAGTACACTATTCTGACTAATTCGACCCATTCAGAATCACCCGTGACCTCTAAATTATCATCCGAGTCACTTAAAATATAATTCCTATCTCGCCCTCAAATTAGTCTTCACACGACTCCCAATTGAGATAAAATAAAATACGCACAGTTAGTAAATATTATATTATTTACTATATGCCGTATAACACTAATTATCAATTATTTACTATTCACACTTAGTAAATATTATATTATAATATTAATCAGTATCTATCTCTCGATTAATATTTAATAATCACATTTATTTTTTAATTACCTTAAACTACTTCGCTCGTGTAATTTAAATAAAACGTATTTTCTCAATTAATTCTTGAATTAATTGAATTATAAATATGTATAAATATGGGGTATTACATGTGTGACCTATTCTATGAACTCTACATTCGACCATATAACCAAACCACTCTATAAAGTTTTTTTAAATTTGTACCAGATCTTGTTTTTACAAGTTATTTAGATGAATTTTGGTGATTACATGGAGAATTAGTACAATATTTCACCTTTGTTTGATGGATTAAATTATTCCTAGTGGAAATCTCAAGTGAAATTGTCTTTAAAATTGATCGACAAGGGCATTTGGTTTGTTGTTGAAAGGGGTGGACTCCTCTTATTGTGACTAACCAAAGTGTCGCTAGAGCCTAGTCGTAATTTTAACTGAAGAATATTTTAGACCCGGGTAATTTTAACTCTCTTGAATACTATAAGAATGCTTGTAACTAAAATTTTTAATGAATTTTATGCACCTTTGTGTGATAATGTGCATTCTAGTTTTAATTTGGGTGAGCGAATTCTGGAAACAAGAGTTATTAAGAAAATACTAAGGTCTTTCACGTCGTATTTTAGTGGAAAAGTTATCGTCCTTCACTTTTGGGATTTCTAGAAAACTTAGGCTAAAAGAGATTATAGATGATCTTCAAACTTACGAATTAGACATGTTCCCCAAAACAAAAAAGAAAAAGGAAAGGCTTTAAAAGCTAAATCTATATAAAAAGAGGTTTTCGACTCCAATTTTGAATTTAATCTAGATGATCTTGCCTTCTTTGCTAAGGAAAATCAAAATGTTTCTCAAATTCTAAAATCAAAATTCTTCCCAAGTGGAAAATAAAAGTTTTAAGAAAAATGAAAATTACAAAGCGGGTAAGAATAATTTTGAGAATGATCAAAAGAAAGATAAAGGTGAGTATCCTAAGAAAGATAAATCGGAGAGATGTTATGAGTGTGAGGGAAATGAAACAAAGCCCATGAGTGTCCCACTATGCTTAAGAGCAAGGGCAAAGGCAAAGCCATCTATGATTCCACTCCATGCGATAGTGTGTTGAATCGATGGATTCTGAGGATGAATCACTGCATGGATGTAACATCATCGCATTTATGTCTAGTCTCGTTAGAACTTCAAATATGTCTCAGGTCGATGAGGATGTTTCTAAACATGATAACCTTGACACTGAGTCGAATTATTCGTAAGATTTTGAGGGTGGTGATGAGAATTTGAGTGAGGGGGAACATGACGTCCAATATTTTATTTTGGACTTTGCACCAAGACATTAAAAACCAAAAGGCAAAATAACAATTTGTCTCTTAGGGTGTTTATGTAAAGAAGGAGTTGAAGGTTACGAGAGAGAGTGAGACATTGATGAGAATCTCTTTGAGTGATAAACTTGTTTAGGTGGGAAGGGAAAAGAAAGACTTGAACAACAAAGTGGTTAGTCTTACGAGAGATCTTTAAACATTATTGGAGACTCGTGAAAAACTTGAAGCCCATGTTTCCCAACTCGAGAATGATCTTAAACATGTCCGGGAGGTCAAGTCACTTTAAAGTAGACATCTAAGAAGGTTGAAAATATGTTATTAAGTTCGATTTAGGTGTTAAAGAGAGGCAAGGGATAGGTTGTAAAGGTTCATCCACTTACAAAGTCTCACCCAAACTAATTCCAAAGTTTTTTTTATGTATCCGTATGGACCTCGACCTATCCCACCAAGAAGAACTCATCAAGGCATTTTAACTAGGGCTGACCCAATAAATCTATGTTTGTACCCATTAAAAATTAGAGGTCACCTTAAGTAGTTTTGTTACAAGCTAGGAAGAGTCTCTCACACACATACACACACAACTATATCGACTTTTCAAGATTTTGAGATAAAGTTGAGTTTCTAGTCACTGCGTCTAAAAGCTTAATGGAAGAATTTCAAAGGATGTCTATGCCTTTCAAGAACATTTTCAACATAATGACTAGTGCCTATAATGATAAGGGATATCAAGAGGTTACCACCACTTGGGTACCTAAAATTGACAAAAAATTCCTTGTTGTTAATATTGATCTCAAGGTTCAAGGTACTTCACAATGGTATTTTAATAGTGGGTGCTCTAGGCACATAACTGGTGACAAGTCACATCCTACCAACTTTATGGATTGCAAAGAAGGAAAAGTCACCTTCGAGCATGGGAAGAGGTCTAGCATATTAGAATGAGGTTGTGTGGAGATTTTTGGCTTTCCTAAGATTGATAAAATGTTGTATGTTAAAGGTTTGAATGCAAACTTAATACGCATAAACTAACTTTGTGATGCTAATTTAGTGGTAAAGTGTGACCGTTTGTAGTGTAAAGTTTTTTATCAATCGGGTGAACTTTTTCTATGAGATTTGAGGACTACCAACAACTGCTAAGGTATCATTAATTCCTCTTTAATGTGAAATAATTCTAAGGTATCTACCATAGACCTTTGGTATCAATGACTAGGTCACGTAAATTTAAGAGCTCTTTATAGGTTAATTAAGAAAGACCTAGTTCGTGGATTACCATCACTCGGAGAACTAACTTCCTCGATTTGTGGTCCCTATCAATAAGGGAAACAAAGCAAGATCCCCCATGCGAAATTGAATACCATTACCACCTCCCGTGTTTTAGAGTTGATGCATATGGATCTTATGGGTCCCATAAGTACGGAGAGTATTGGTGGTGAGAAGTTTATTTCTAGCGATGGTTGATGAATTTTTGAGATATTCTATCATCGGATTTCTTAGAGAAAACTCCAATGTTATTGAGTTTATAACTATTAAGTGTCATGTTCTTCAAAATCAACTTGGTGTCACTATAAAATGATTTGTAGTGACAATGGAATTAAATTTAAAGAAGACGATAATGATGGTTTTTATTATCAAGTTGGCATCAAACATGAATTTTTGGGCATACTCCTCAATAAAATGGGATTGTTGAGAGGAGGAATCAAACAATTCAAGAGATGGCTAGGTCTACGCTCCTTGGTAGAAACATGCCTAGACATTTTTGGGTGGATACGACTAGCACGATATGCCACAGGGTGAATGGGGATTATCTTCATCCACACACACTTCATAGTCCATATAAGTTGTGGACTGGTAAGAAACCCACCCTATCATGTTTTGGAGTTTTTGGGAGTCCTTGCTATATCCTCAGAGATAGAGAGCACTTAGGAAGATTTTACTATAAAAATGATGAGAGAATATTTTTAGGATATTCATCGACTAGTAGAACCTATAGGATGTATAATCATAAAATCTCTAAGGTCATGGAATTGATAAATGTTATGATTAGAGGTGATGAATCAACTACATTTATTGATCATGGCCTTATGTGTGAGACTAATTCCCTCAGTGACGATCTCATTATTCTCCACCATGATAGGCCCCACTATTGACTTAGAGAATCCACCATCTTGGGTTCGAAAGAGTCATGACCCTACCAGCATACTTGGTGATACCACACTATGTGTCAAGCCTCATGCTCAATTAGAGAATGCAGTTAGTTACTTTTTCTACATTTTCACAGTGAAGCCCAAGAATGTGAGGTAAGCACTCAAGGATGAGCATTGGATATGGGTTATATAAGTTGAATTATTTCAATTTCGAAAGAAAAATGTTTGGGAATTAGTCCCTCGGCCTAGTGATACTAATGTGTTTTGTATCAAGTGGGTGTACAAAAACAAGATGGATGAGAATAGTATCATCGTTCATAATAAGGCTAGGTTAGTCACTCAAGGTTACACACAAATTGAGGGTGTAGAATTTGACGAGACATTCGCTCCAGTTCCTAGGCTTGAGTTCGTCTGCTTACTACTTGTCATAATATGTCATATTTGATTTAAGCTTTACCCAATGGATATCAAGAGGGCCTTCCTTAATGGAATTATTCAAAAAGAGATTTACATGGAATAACCAAAGGGTTTGAAGACCCAAATCACCCAGAAAATGTCTTTTAACTAAATAAAGCCTTATACAGTTTGAAAAAACATCCCGTGCTTGGTATAAAATGATAACTTCTTATATTTCATCTCGTGGCTTTAGATAAAGGGAGTTGATTTGACGTTATTTGTAAGGATAGGGGAGGTGTTATCTTGGTTGCCCAATTCTATGAAGACAACATAGTCTTTGGATCCACGTGTTCCTATTATGCCCACACTTTTAAGAAGGAGATGAATAGTGAATTTAAAATGAGCATGGTTGGTGAACTTACTTTCATCCTAGGTCTCCAAGTGAGTTAAATCAACAATGGGACATTTATATCTCAATCTAAATATGTTAGGGATCTAGTGAAAAAGTTTGATTTGGACTCCACTAAGCACTGTCGCACACCTATTAACTCCTCGATAAATCTTAACAAAGACGCTTTAGGTAAGGATGTAGGGCAAACACGCTATAGGAGTATGATAGGTAGTCTCCTCTACTTGACCACTAGTCATCCTGATATCACCTTTAGTGTTGGAGTTTATGCATGTTACCAAGCGTACCCAAAAGAGTCATACTTGTTTGCATTTAAACATATCATCAAGTGCGTTAATGGCACCCTTACTTATGTCATTTGGTATTCCTTTGATATCGATGATTGGTTGTCGTCTTATTAGGATGCCTATAGGGTCGGGGATGGTGATGGTTATAAAAGCATATCGGGTGTATGCTTTTGCTTTGGTAGTTTTCTTATCTCAGTTTTGAGCAAGAAGTAAAACTCCAGTTTTTGTCCACGATGGAGATTAATACATCGTCGCTGGGAGTCGTTGCACACAACTCTTATGGATGAAGCAAATATTGGAAGATTATGGGATTACTAAAGGAACAATGCATATTTCTTATGATAATATGGGTGAAATCCACATTTCTCAGAATCCCCTCCAACAGTCTCATACGAAGCACATTAGGATTCTTAAGCATTTTATTCCTGATCTCGATGGGAAAAAATCATATCCTTGAGCTTTATGAGTACATAACGCCTATTAGACGATATTTTCACTAAACCTTTAGATGCACTTAGATTTGAGTATCTTTGGAAGTCATTGGGTATTTGTTCCATCGATTGAGTCTAGGTATTGGTTCTAGTTTTGGGTGATTGTCCTGTTATCATTTATCCCTACAACCAGGTTGTATTCTTATGTGTATATCTTGAAAATTCCAAAAATATTTTCTTTTCTTATAGAAAAAAAATCAAATTTTTTAAAAATATTTAATTTTTTGATAAAAAAATTCAAAATCTTAAAAATAATTTATATTTTTGTTTTGCACCATATATGGATGCGTATTTAAGATGTTCGAATCACAATTTTCTTCCATCCATTCATGTGACTTAATCATGTTGTTATTTTATTTAGCAACATTTTTTGTGTTCTTAATTAGGCATGTTTAGCATTGCATCATTAATTGTTGATTACTACCTTCATGCTAGACTCAAGTTATCGTTTTGATTGCACGCATGAATGAACTTTTTGAACATTGTGTAATACCCCATATTTATGAATATTTCTATTTCATTAAATTGGAGAATTAAATGAGAAAAGACGATTTAATTTAAATTACGTAAGAGAAGTAATTTAACGAGATTTATTAAAAATTGTGATTATGGAGTATTAATCGAGAGATAGATACCGATTTATATTGCCTCATTCTATTTACTTAGTGCGAGTAGTAAATAGTTACTTAACGCGTGTAGATCGTTTTGGGGTGAGAACGAGTAAAATATTTTTTAGTGACTCAAATGATAATTTAGAGGTCGGAGATGAGTCCGGAAGGGTCGAATTAGTCAAAATAGTATACCCGGGGTTATTAGTTGAGTCTCGGGGTAATTTTGGACTCAACCGAGACCGTTCGGGGGCGTTTTGGTCTTTTAACATGAGAGGGTATGGAGACCTACGAATTTGAGAGCTTTTTATCAGCCGTATGAAAGAGGGCTTAGGGTTAGAAAACCCATGTAAACACCTATACCATTAGAGAGAAGGAGAAAATCATTCTCAAGGCTTAGAAGATGCTTTTGAGGAAGGTGGGTTTGGATCTTGCACCCTAGGAGCCAAAGGAGGAAGGATTGAAGAAGAGAAGCATCAATCTATCATCAACTCCACGAAATCAGATTCTCTCTGTCAAGGCAAGTTGTTTATTGTAAAAATTATAAAGTTATAATACCCATGTGTAGGGTTTTTGAATAGTCTTGTTAAATCAATATTTTGACAGGAGAATAATGATAATTATACATGTTGGGATAGGAATCGCATGTAGAATAATTTAACATATGTAGAGGATTAATATTCAGAGTAGACTTGATGATTATTTTCAGAAAAAAAATCTGGGTTTAAATGGATATGTGGGAAGAAAACCATAACTAGGGTTTTAAGAAATTCTTGGTTTAATTTACTATTTCTTTAAAAGGAATTAAGGTTTTGATGTATTTGAAACGTTAGAAATTGTCCTAGTATTTGTGGAAATATGTTAGGATCATTGGGTCGAAGTTTGGTGGACTATAATGTAGTTTGGAGATTTGTTAATGGAGGAAGAGGTTAACGAAGAAGACGAACTGCGTCTGTCCCTGTTCGATCGATCGATCAATCTCGAATTGTCAATCGATCGACTAGGTCGATCGATCGAACCCAGTAGTCGATCGATCGACGTAAGCTATTTTTCTCCGAATTTTTTGTGTTTAAGGTTTCTTTGATTTTCGAGAGTGAATGGGTATTCTAGGATTTATATTATACTTACATGGGAGTGAGAATAAGACCAGTAGGTATATTGTTGAGGTCCGATAAGGCCATTGGGTGTAGGGCTTGGGCTATGGACCAACGACAATAATCCGATTTAGTAGAGCATCGGGAAATTTAGAATTGAGTTACGAGGCAAGGTAAAGTCAATTCAAGTAATAGACTAGTAGGGTAAGTAATAACTACTGAAATTATATGTGAGGGGTAACTACGACCCTTAGAGTTGTGTGAATATTCAATAAATGCGATTAATGAGATAAATCGTAAAACGAATATTGTACGACATATATGAGAGAATAAAATATTACATACGAACATGGTTGATATGTCGGGCGTCTACCTACTGAATTGTATGAACTTTTAGGTTAAGAGAAGTATACCTAAATTAACTATGTTAGGGTCGATGAGATATTCCGAACTAACATAGGGTTATTATATGTTTGGTGTCGATGTAAAATGCCGAACCAAACCTTTGTACTGGTGGCGTGATGAAAGAGTCCAAGCTAGAATTTGTGTATATAAATAATTAGGGTCGATGTATCATTCCGAACCAATTCTTAATTTGTGCATATAAATAATTGGGGTCAATGTATCATTCTGAACCAATTCTTAATTTGTGTATATAAATAATTGGGGTCGATGTATCATTCCGAACCAATTCTTAATTTGTGTATAAATAATTGGGGCCGATGTATCATTCCGAACCAATTCTTAATTTGTGTATATAAATAATTGGGGTCGATGTATCATTCCGAACCAATTCTTACTTGGGGTCGATGAATCATTCCGAACCAAGAGTCCTTTACGTGTGTAAAAAGGACAAAATAGTAATGACTGATATTTAGTGTATATTGTGTGTGAAATATATACTTAATGATATTCTACTTCTGTGTATTAGTAGATTGATAATTATTATGTATTTAAAGATACATATTAAACTGGTAAATTAAGTAATGAAACTTAATTACGAAACATAACATTCGATAGAGAATGTCTATCTAGTAATTTAAGTAATGAAGCTAAATTACAAAAGTGGGAAGAGAGAAATTGTGATAATTTTAAAAATTTAGTAGTGAAACTAAATGAGAAGCTTTGAGCATAACATATGTGAAATGTTATTTGAGTATTAATTAACCTTCGCAAGATGTTAATGAAATGGATGTATTGTGTGGGCGATACGAGAACTGAAGTATAGATAAGTTCAGATGATTACTTAGTCCTAGTTAGCTTGGGAGATATGGCTAGGTAAGCTAAGTGTAGAACGTTAGGTGTGCACAAGAGATGAGGAGTGAGTAAACTCAAGAGAGTGTACGAGAACTTAACATGTGTAATCAATAACCGCATTTTTTATTGTGATAAATGCTTGCTAAATATTTTCAAAATGTTTTGAGTAATAACTCTTGCTATAAAATATTTTTCAAAACCTTTTAGGTGTCCAGCCACAGGGACACCATGGGTGATGATTCTATTCCAGGGACTCGAAGCTGTATCATAGTGGATGCTTACAGGATTTTGACTAGACGATATATCTCTCATTCAGATCTAGTACAGGATCTCACACTATTCTATGTATGGTCTTATAGTCCGGTATCAGTCTGAGATGTCAGTTTCAGACTAGTAGTTGTTCTATTGTTATTTTGGGATTTTTAGCAGATGTTTTATTCGGTAATACTTTTTTTCTACTGTACTTACACTTTGTTGGTTTGGGTTTTAGTACATGGTTATTGTTTTACTTTTCGCATGTTTGACTTCTCTATTTAGGAAAGATAAATTTTGGCACCGGTCTAATTTTCACTTAGGTGATTAGTAATTAAAAAGTTTTCGACAGTGATGCTAAGAATGAACCATTTGAGAAACCTGTTTTAATTTGATAAAGGCCTGATCACCCGATGTTTAATTAGGCGGGGTGTTACAGATGGTATCAGAGTATCAGGTTCTAGTGTCCATAGGATCTGTACGACTTACTACGTTTTCAACGTATCATTTGATTGATATAGAACCCTATCTTAGGATTGTTGTACTCATCTACGTACGTAGTTTACGTTCTCCTGCTATTTAGTAGATGTAGTGTTATATATATGAGTTCGATTGGGCATGGTACGTCGAACAAGGCGGTAGGACCAACATTGGCGTTGGAAGGACTGCAGGAGGGAGGAGCTCGACATGAAGCATAGAGTGTTCGAGGATGGTAATCATGGGAGAGATGACCATTGTCGAGGTTACTCCTAGTGTGTAATGGAAGTAAATGTTGCATGGACTATTGGGGCATATTAGACATTTTTCTAAGTACCGCGATGGTAAAGGGTGAGACTAATCTAAACCATCCCAACGCAGTGATAATGGGAGAAGGTCTGAAAGATCTTGGGAGAGAACGACCCGTAAAAAAAATTGATAAAACGACGACTATGCATGTTAACCAATGGAAGTAGAATGTACAGAGGTTTTGGCATTAAGGATAGAGTAGAAATACTCAGAAGTGAAAATGTGGGGTAAATTTTTTTATAGAGGCAATGTGGTGGGGATACCAGTCACCACATCCGGACCGAGGGTTAGTATACAAATAGAGGGACCTTACGTATAGTTTAACCGCAAATTTATCCAATGATGGTTCAGAAGAGAAGTGAATGGAAATTTCTGAACCCATCACGTGAAATCCTGGTAGAAGCTAACGGTGAGAAAGAAATTATCTGTTGAAGTGAAATTGTACCCGATGAGATAGGTACAAGGGAAAAAGAGCCCTTGAGAGAATGGACTCTCGAGTTGTCGTTCGCAATTTTAGTAAAACTCTGCTTGGACGACTTATGTGTATGAAGGCAGTATGAAGCTTCTTACAAGGTAGAGGTAAATGCTCCTAGGTGGGCGGAGCTAAGAGACTTTAAGGATTTAGTCAAAGAGTAAGACTGAATGTGATGGGGCTAGAGCAAGCCATAAGTGGAAACCCACTAAGGGATTCATTGATTTGATCCTAAGTCGGGATTATTAAGTCTAATAGTGCGTTCCTTGGTCAACGAAACTAAGGGAACCATGATGATAGAGTTAACAAAATCAAGGCTGCCAAGTCCGAGAGGAGGGATACCCTAAACCAGTCGGTGTGGCCTAGAATAAGGGGATTTATGAAAAGATGTCTTATGTGGGGCGTAAGACTACACGTGTTGATCTGGCCCGAAGTTATTTAAGGAAATAATAACTCTGACAAGTTTTGCCCTCCGAAAAGGACAAGCGTATTATGTCTGGGGACCATTTGAACCACTAGTGTGATGGGAAAGAAAGTACATGAGTTTTAGACTCAAGTGAATGAGGTATTTGATGACGCCTCACCTGAAAGAGGGTCGAGCTCGCATTATTTATCAGTATGTTGGAGACTTCAGAGATTATGGATGTCTCATAATGATTGATCCCGGTGTATAGGGACTTTAATGATGTGATTCAAGGTATATCATATGACCGCTGAGCGGAGAGATTGAGCTCGTTGTTATGATTAGTGCTAAGAACTTAGTGATAGTATAAGTATAGGGCCACTTGACTCCTTTAGAGGTGTTGGAGTATGGTTGCACATATTATCGAGGAATGGAATTTGAGTATCTCGACTACGTGTTGTTCCAATAATGCTCAGTAAGAATGCATGGGGAGAAGTTCCTTGTTTAAGTTCGGTTGCGAAAAGGGTATACGACTGAATTTTTATACACATCAGGAGAAGAGACGTTGTTAGATACTAGGGCATTAGTGGAATCGATAGTGTTGTGGAGAAACACTGAAGGGATTATTTCGGGATACGTGGGGCTTTGTAGGCAAGAATTTGATTCTTGGTCTATAAGGGATTGAGAATACCTGCAAGATTGTAGTCACACCGTGAAGACAAGGCGAGAATAGAGGAAAAGCGTGTCGAGAGCGACAGTTGTAATGTTTTTGCAAATGTGCACGGAGAAAAGGGTGTACGGGCGCCCCAGTCAATTGGCTTTCTTAGTCATCCGAGATAGAGGGATGCAAAAAAAATTACTTTTATAAGTACGCCGGCGGGGAAGTTATGAGGCAAGTCGTATTGATGAAATGGATTGAACATCATGGGAGGTAGACGCTAATCCAAGCTTATATGTGCTGAGAGTGCCAGCACAACTTAAGGGGTAAAAGTTAGTGGGAAGCCGTTCAAAAGTTATCTCTTGATTTGGGAGGCCTAATTGTTGTGAAGAAGTGACGTAAGATGCCACTTAACTAAGGGTTGAGAGTGACTTACGCGTTACTAAAATGTTGATTATTATAAGGTAACCAACCTAAAGGTGCACCAATTATGAAGAGCGCACAGATTGTAAAGTATAAAATACCCAGAGAGAACAGGGAATAGAGTACCACTTGAGGAAAGATGACGTAAGTGGGAAGCAGTGTTGCGGAAGAGATATAGTAAGATTTTCTCCAGAGACACCACTAGTTGATAGAGAAAGACGGTCTCGAAATTAGCAACCGGAATTCGGTGGTGAACCTACGTTTCTAGTGATGGGATGCGTAGGTAGACTCATAATTTATGGATGGGCTGTGAGCATCATAACTAAGTCAACATTTCATTGGGTTAGAGAAATGGGTTGATCGCGATGGACTAATAAGTCGTTAAAAAGGTAGAGTGCACAAGTGCAAGGTGCCGCTCTAAATTGTTATGAAACATGATGGAATCCTAAAATCCCACCCTGTGAAAGATGGTCAGGGAGGAATGGAGATAATGTTTTATTTTGAGTGTGTTGTGTCGCCTATAACCCAATTATTGTGAGAAAGGAAGATACTACGCCCTAACAATAGTGGAGTTTTGGAAGAAACCACTGATCAATTCATAGGTTGAATGTGTAACCGTATGAGCATATTTCATAGGTAGTGTGGGTGCCTATATGGACTATACATAAGGTTTAGGTTCTTGGATACCTATTATGGACTTATATGTTCTTTGAGGGTGGTTCGAGGAGACATTTTGAACTCTTAGTCCTTAACGCGTGATATGAGGACATTCCATGGGAGTATGACATTTTAGAGTATATGAAATGTGTAATATATGGCTCACAAATTGTCTACTCCTGTGCAATGAGATATGTATACATATTTTGGTGCTCGAGATGTGATTTCGAGACAAAATAATTAATCACTATTGGTGATTGAGGTGAGATTCCGAGCCAATAACCCCAAAAGAGTTATAGAAGGGGGGTGATTATAAAATAAGTGTTGATAGTATATGTTATGTGTAATATATATATACCTATTGATTTTCCTACTTATGTATGATAGTAAGTGTGCTTAATCTCTGTATTGGGGTCGATGATGTTCCGGACCAATACATGAGGGATCGATTTGGGGTTGATGATTTTTTCGAACCAAATCAATGATAAATATTGGTATCGACGGAAGGTCTGAACCGACATGTGCATTACATTTACCTTGGGTCGAGGGATTTTCGGACCAATGTAAATGATAGGATTATTGGGGCCGATGATTTTGCCGGACAAATTTCCCTTAAAGTATATATTGTGTGTGAAATATATACCTTATAATATTGTACTTATGAGTGATAGTAGACACTTAGATGTTATATATAGAGATATACATTAAAAGGGTAAATTAAGTAGGGAGAAACTTAATTTCAAGAATTAACGTTAGATTGGGAAAATCTATGGAGAATTAAATAGTGAGACTTAATTATGATATATGCGGCATGGGTAACATGCGATAAGAGTTATAATGAAGCTAGGAATGTACTTGGGGCGACCATTAGGATGGTGTGATTCGATTTTGGGTATTAGAAGATGCAGTGATATGTAAGGTCATTGGTCTTAATACCAGCCTTATCCTAATTTCGAGGACGAAATCCCTTTGTAAGGGGGGGGGGGGGGAGTATGTAATACCCCATATTTATGAATATTTCTATTTCATTAAATTGGAGAATTAAATGAGAAAAGACGGTTTAATTTAAATTATGTAAGAGAAGTAATTTAACGAGATTTATTAAAAATTGTGATTATGGAGTATTAATCGAGAGATAGATACCGATTTATATTGCCTCATTCTATTTACTTAGTGCGAGTAGTAAATAGTTACTTAACGCGTGTAGACCATTTTGGGGTGAGAACGAGTAAAATATTTTTTAGTGACTCAAATGATAATTTAGAGGTCAGAGAGGAGCCCGGAAGGGTCGAATTACTCAAAATAGTATACTCGGGGTTACTAGTTGAGTCTCGGGGTAATTTTGGACTAAATCGAGACCGTTCGGGGGCGTTTTGGTCTTTTAACATGAGAGGGTATGGAGACCTACGAATTTGAGAGCTTTTTATCAGCCGTATGAAAGAGGGGTTAGGGTTAGAAAACCCATGTAAACACCTATACCATTAGAGAGAAGGATAAAATCATTCTCAAGGCTTAGAAGATGCTTTTGAGGAGGGTGGGTTTGGATCTTGCACCCTAGGAGCTAAAGAAGGAAGGATTGAAGAAGAGAAGCATCAATCCATCATCAACTCCACGAAATCAGATTCTCTCTGTCAAGGCAAGTTGTTTATTGCAAAATTATAAAGTTATAATACCCATGTGTAGGGTTTTTGAATAGTCTTGTTAAATCAATATCTTGATAGGAGAATAATGATAATTATACATGTTGGGATAGGAATCGCATGTAGAATGATTTAACATATGTAGAGGATTAATATTCAGAGTAGACTTGATGATTATTTTCAGAAAAAAATCTGGGTTTAAATGGATATGTGGGAAGAAAACCATAACTAGGGTTTTAAGAAATTATGGGTTTAATTTACTATTTCTTTAAAAGGAATTGAGGTTTTGATTTATTTAAAACGTCAGAAATTGTCCTAGTATAGGTGGAAATATGTTAGGATCATTGGGTCGAAGTTTGGTGGACTATAATGTAGTTTGGAGATTTGTTAATGGAGGAAGAGGTTAACGAAGAAGACGAACTGCGTCTGTCCCTATTCGATCGATCGATCGATCTCGAATTGTCGATCGATCGACTAGGTCGATCGATCGAACCTAGTAGTCGATCAATCGACATAAGCTGTTTTTCTCCGAATTTTCCGTGTTTAAGGTTTCTTTGATTTTCGAGAGTGAATGGGTATTCTAGGATTTATATTATACTTATATGGGAGTGAGAATAAGACCAGTAGGTATATTGTTGAGGTCCGATAAGGCCATTGGGTGTAGGGCTTGGGCTATGGACCGACGAGAATAATCTGATTTAGTAGAGCATCGGGAAATTTGGAATTGAGTTACGAGGCGAGGTAAAGTCAATTCAAGTAATAGACTAGTAGGGTAAGTAATAACTACTAAAATTATATGTGAGGGGTAACTAGGACCCTTAGAGTTGTGTGAATACTCAATAAATGCGATTAATGAGATAAATCGTAAAACGAATATTGTACGGCATATATGAGAGAATAAAATATTACATACGAACATGGTTGATATGTCGGGCGTGTACCTACTGAATTGTATGAACTTTTAGGTTAAGAGAAGTATACCTAAATTAACTATGTTAGGGTCGATGAGATATTCGGAACTAACATAGGGTTATTATATGTTTGGGGTCGATGTAAAATCCTGAACCAAACCTTTGTACTGGTGGCGTGATGAAAGAGTCCGAGCCAGAATATGTTTATATAAATAATTGGGGTCGATGTATCATTCCGAACCAATTCTTAATTTGTGTATATAAATAATCGGGGTCGATGTATCATTCCGAACCAATTCTTAATTTGTGTATATAAATAATTGGGGTCGATGTATCATTCCGAACCAATTCTTGATTTGTGTATAAATAATTGGGATCGATGTATCATTCTGAACCAATTCTTAATTTGTGTATATAAATAATTGGGGTCGATGTATCATTCCGAACCAATTCTTACTTGGGGTCGATGAATCATTCCGAACCAAGAGTCCTTTACGTGTGTAAAAAGGACAAAATAGTAATGACTGATATTTAGTGTATATTGTGTGTGAAATATATACTTAATGATATTCTACTTCTGTGTATTAATAGATTGATAGTTATTATATATTTAAAGATACATATTAAACTGGTAAGTTAAGTAATGAAACTTAATTACGAAACATAACATTTGATAGAGAATGTCTATCTAGTAATTTAAGTAGTGTAGCTAAATTACAAAAGTGGGAAGAGAGAAATTGTGATAATTGTAGAAATTTAGTAGTGAAACTAAATGAGAAGCTTTGAGCATAACATAGGTGAAATGTTATTTGAGTATTAATTAACCTTCGCGAGATGTTAATGAAATGGACGTATTGTGAGGGTGATACGAGAACTTAAGTATAGATAAGTTCAGATGATTACTTAGTCCTAGTTAGCTTAGGAGATATGGCTAGGTAAACTAAGTGTAGAACGTTAGGTGTGCACAAGAGATGAGGGGTGCGAAACTCAAGAGAGTGTACGAGAACCTAACATGTGTAATCAATAACCGCATTTTTAATTGTGATAAACGCTTGCTAAATATTTTCAAAATGTTTTGAGTACTAGATCTTGCTATAAAATATTTTTCAAAACCTTTTAGGTGTCCAGCCACAGGGACACCATGGGTGATGATTCTATTCCAGGGACTCGAAGCTGTAGCACAGTGGATGCTTACAGGATTTTGACTAGACGATATCTCTCATTCAGATCTAGTACAGGATCTCACACTATTCTATGTATGGTCTTATAGTCCGGTATCAGTCTGAGATGTCAGTTTCAGACTAGTAGTTGTTCTATTATTGTTTTGGGATTTTTAGCAGATGTTTTATTCGGTAATACTTTTCTTTTGCTGTACTTACACTTTGTTGGTTTGGGTTTTAGTACATGGTTATGGTTTTACTTTTCGCATGTTTGACTTCTCTGTTTAAGAAAGATAAAATTTGGCACCGGTCTAATTTTCCCTTAAGTGATTAGTAATTAAAAAAAATTCGATAGTGATGCTAATAATGAACCATTTGAGAAACCTGTTTTAATTTGATAAATGCCTGATCACCCGATGTTTAATTAGGCAGGGTGTTACACATTGTATGTGCTTGTTATATGTTGAATAGGATGCTCTTATCTCAATCGTGCTAAATAATGAACCAAATTTACCAAGAACTAATTATTCATGTAAAAACCATTGCCGCATTTTTTTTACCGAAAAATTGATTTTTATGTTTAAGAAAGGGAAAGAGGCTAAGAAAGACGCAATCTTTTTTGTGTTAAAGGTCACCATTGGAAAGAGCCTAAAAGACAATTTCATCACATACAAACAGAAGTTCCAATGCCAATGCCAATTTTCTGTTTCATTGATTCTTCATTAAACATGAGCAATATGATTGCTTCAAAAAATTTGAGGGTTTAGGCTTAAACTTTGAGTTTTTGAGGTTATTATAAGTTTAAGATCAATGGATTTGCACAATAAAATTGATTCAAAAACATTAAACAGTTTGGCGTTAATTGATTTGAGAAGCATTGAAATTCATGATATTTGGTATGAATTGAGTTTATTTCACTTTGTCCATTTCTTTTACACCAAATTCTAAATTGAGTTCTTTCTTTAAGAGTGTTGTAAAAACCCCTATTTTCTCATGTAAACGATGGCCAGGCACAATACACTGAAGATGGGGCTTATCAATAATTTATACCATTCTAAACACTGAAGGAATAAAAACTTCTTTCATTTTATATTAAAATCCACAATGAATAAAAATACTAAAAAAAATTCCCTTTACATGAATAATAAAAACTGCATCACCATACAATGTCCAGAATGCAAAAATAAATACAACTAACATAAATAAACACTTGGGATTATGCCCGTATAATTCCCAGTATGAAATAAAATGACAAAGAGATTGAAGTACAACCTATACTAGAGTCAATAGAGCGGAATCCACTAAATCAAATGCAACTGCAAGCCTTATCCATCGTCAGTCCTGCTTTCCCTATCATTTAGAATACCTGGGGGAAAAATAATTATAATTCGGGTCAAAGCCCGAGGTGTGCAAGGATTATTCACCAGTAAATATACATTTTGTTAGTAACTCATACTTCACGTCTTCCCATCGACACTCATATGTAACGAGTACCTCACCTCTCATTTAGAAGCAGTCATACTCGTATCCTCAAATGAATATCAATTATAAACTTCCATTATTTAATCATCCAAGTAAAGAATAAACCATTTCCATTATGCACTAACTACAAGTGGTTCCTCATGTCTGACACCCCCATCCCTGAGTAGGTTTCATTATATCAATTTCTCAATATACATAAAGTGAGTGCATTGCCTTATAATTCATACCCTCTGACCCTCATCTATTTCTTCAAATCATTTAATAATTAAATTCATATTCCATGTCGTCTACCCCGTTAGACTATGGGCTTCACTCTATTAAATTACCAAATTATTATTCTCATTTAATAATTGGCTACACCATTACTCATTCTATTTAATGTTTGTCTACTCCCTTAGCCTATCCAATTATCATTCTTATTAATAAATGTTTGTTGCATTATTTATTACGACTCATCTTTGTCCTTAATTATTCGCATCATTTTATTTATCCAACTATATTATCAATCAAACCAGTGTCTACATCTTTAGACAAAAAGGGGCACTATCCCATGTAAGGTATACCACAATGTATAAATGGGTATGTATATATATATATATATATATATATATATGTGTGTGTGTGTGTGTGTGTGTGACACACAAGGGCATCTACCATTAGTGTCTCATTCGTGCTCTATCGACAAGTCCGGAAGAATCCCATATCTTAAGCAGACACCACAAAACACACACAAGTTGGGGGCGGTCCCTATGCAGGACACCTGTATACGGCCCATACCCAGCGATGACACATGAACAGTCAGCGCCAACCCTAACTCTAGTGGGTGGAGACTCTACGTAGTACCTATATGGGCTACACATCGTCAAGCACACATGTGCCGACGTGTGGTGCGCGACTCGTCGCGCAACTCACATGCCGCTAGGACGGTCCACCGGTATGTCAACACAAATACAAATAAATACATATTATCACCCAATATATATAAGTAGTTACTCAAAACCACTTTAATCTAAGGATGTCTCATTCTATATAAATTATAGACTTCTTGTCTTAACCATAGAATTTTAGCCAATTATTCCATAATTCATTTTAAGTCGTTATCCTACAACTATTTCCCAATTAAATATTAAGTCTCATAAAATCTGTTTTTGGACTTAAATCACATTTACTTCATAATTTATTACTCTTTAAATACCTAGGCATAGTTATTTCCCAAACTATTCTTTCCCACACATTTAATAATCTTAGCATATTGCCCCCTTGACTCAATTTTAATCATTCAAATTATTAATATTTATTCACTTCCTGATACCTTTTCAATAAGGTTTATATCTACATATATAAGGAGTTAACTAATTCTAAAGGGTTATATGTACATACATAAAGAATCCTCTAATATGGTTAAGTAGTATGACCCAACTACAATACCCAGTCTCACTTATTTAGTCCGTATCTACACCCCTTCAGAATTTATTACACAAAATCCCACTATTAGGTCAAACACCATTTAATAAATTAGATATTTGATAATTTATTATATTCATAATAAATTAAATCGTCTACCCTATGCCTAACCCCCGTAGTACTATCCCTCAATACTCGAGTCTGTTTTTCCGACTCTAAATTTAATTAATTACACATCAATTAATTTATTAAAGTAGTGTCACTCAACTTTAATGCCCAGATGTATTCACTCGACCAGTAATTTAACCCTTTAGAATTTATTTCACCAAATTCCGTTAGTGAGTTTGACACCCTGATTAAATTTAATATTCCTTAATACTCATCCCATAAGACTCTTAAGTATGAGGTTACATTTAATTTCTATCAATTAAATTCCACCTTAGGATACAAGCCCATATGCTAAATTCACCTAAAATTCTCATCTGAATACGTTCATATATTTTCTAGTTTTATACATCCTAAACACTTTAAGTCCATACTCCGAATTCATTCCCATCAAATTCCGAGGTAAACATAATGTTCCTTAATATTTTTCTAGAGTCTTACGCTCATCTACATACATCTCTAAGTAATCCATATTTTACTTCTCACAAAGGATTTTGGTTTCGGACACCCTTCCGTAATAAATTCATGATTAATTAAAAAAAATCAAAAAAATACGAAATTGGTGGCCACGCGTTCATAACAAAAAGATCTATCTCTGTGTCCAAAGCCACGGTCGTTTGAACGAGATACATATCGTTTTAACTACTTTTTATCTTGTTTGAGAGACCTTCATGGTCGTTTGACTGACCTCTCTTCTCTTATTATCTACAGCATCCTCAATTATAGTTCATTCAGTTTTGTGATTTCTAAACCCAAGAACAGGTATGCTACCTAGATTTTACACCCCTCACATGACAATGAATTCCCATTTAATTACAGTCAAAGATTAACATCTGGATTTTCTCCCAGTTTTCAACCATATTAAATTCATCATAAGGGTTGTTTAATTAGGGGATCTATATCCAGATTTCAGTCCATAAATTTATTTAAAAATCCCTACATTTAATCATTTACTTTATTCCTAATTTGTCATCAAACTTGAATAAATCTAACATCAAATTAGATTCTCAATACCAAAATTCTAAGACTGTTCCTACATATTAATTTCTTCCTCTGCATGTGTCATTCCTCATCAACAAATCAAATATAATAAGCCCTAAATCCCGAAATCTCAAAATATGATTTAACTTTAAATCTAAGCATGGAGTTAACATTCATAAGAAAATAGCACAAATTGAATAAGAATGGTAAGAGAATACTTGCCTGGGATTGTGTAGCAATACTTTTCTTCCTCATCTCTCTCTTGAAGTGGGGCTGCTAGGGTTAGGTTTTGATAGGAGTGGGGGGTTTATTCCTCTTTCTTCCAATCTTATATTTTTTTCTAATTCCCGAGTGGGGCTTTAGGCCCAACTTTGGATCCCCAAATAATCCAAAATATAATATCTAATTAGCCCGATAACTACGCAACTCATATATATATATACCCCTTGATACCCAAATGAGCCTGTAATGCCTCTCAAAGTGCATCCCAAATATTTTATCCCAAAAATATATTAATTGTGTCATGACACACACACACACACACACACACACATATATATATATATATATATATATATATACCCCTCGATACCCAAATGAGCCTGTAATGCCTCTCAAAGTGCATCCCAAATATTTATCCCAAAAATATATTAATTGTGTCATGACACACCTAAATACTTTAAAAAATTATAATAAATAATTCCCTTTTGATTTATTCCAAATCATTAAAGTCCAATTATAAACTTTATAAATAATATTGTGTTTAATTACTCGTAATCCCTGATTAATTAATTTCACCGAATTAATTTAATCCATATAAAATTTTATTTTATTCCAAAAATATATTGAAATACTGTTACTAAAGCCGTTTAATACTAGATTAAACTATTTAAGTAACTCCGAACTGTTTTTTTAAGAAACTCTTTTCTAGAAATCAAATGAGTTAAACCACAAGATGTGTTCAAAAATTATGCACGAGATCTGTTCAAGATTTGTTAACAAGTTTTGAAAAACAAAACTAGAATAGTACTAAATCATCCCACTAATCAGAATGAGATGAGGAGATGTAGAAAGATTAAGTACAAGAGATTTTTAACGTGGTAAAACCTCACCCAAATGAGGAAACATCCACGACTCCCTCTACGGAGTAAAAAAAATCCACTAAAATAAAATTTAACAGTTACAAACTATATAACACACATGCACACAACTCAGACCTATACAAGTTTAGGAATGTACCCACTGGCATCCTTATAACTTTTATGCAGTTCTGATTATTGATGTTATTCTCCCAGTTTGCTAACTTATACTTTGTTCCAGTGTTTACGTCGACTCTTATTTCAAGATCTAATTACCAACACTTTCAGTGTTGTAGTGTGTAAGTGTTTGTGATGGTGATCTAACACATGCATGCACACACTCATGCTTATTTTTACAAACAGTCCTATCAAATTACATATAAGATCTATATGCTGTGATTTTCAGTTTATCTCTTCTTAGGAAACTTGAACCTATTTTTACCTTTAATATTAACCCAGAATCCACGGCTATCTTGCTCAGAAGACGTATCAAGATCTTAATTAATCTCAGGGTTTTGAAAATATTTTTGAGATTGAAAACCACCAAGTGCGATTCTTAACTAGGCCAAAGGTATCGTTTCAAAAGAACTAGAAGCGGAAAATATATTTGTTGATTTTGAAGTTAAAAACATTTAGAGAAAAGAATCAACAAAAGTTTTCTCAAGATAAGAAACTATAAATGCAGATCTATGTGAAATATAACAAAAAATGTTCAGATCTATGATTTATATGAATAAGAAACACAAATCTAAACTTAACGTTTAAGTTGAAAACAAGATCTTAAAACAAAGAGGTTACAGCACGAAACAACTAACAAACCAACTCTCAAACTCTCAAACACTCAAGTTTGTGTTTGGTATATAACTAGTTTTGAAAGAGATTAGGGTTTGAAAGGTGTTTTTGATGATTTAGGGTTAGGGTTTCTAACTCTCTCTCTCTCTCTCTCTCTCTCTCTCTGGTTTCTCTCTCTTTTCTCTCTTCTCTCTCTATTCTCTTCTCACTCTAGAAATGACGAAGTGGCAAAAGCTTTTTTAAATGAAAAAGGTAAGGCTCCTTATATAGGAGGCTGAGAAGGTTCAAGAATGATGTTCAAAATCAAGGGCTACGATCTAGTCTTCTGCAGTTGACTTTGATCCAACGATATAAGAGAAGCGGTGGATTAAAACGCTTTTGATTTGCTTAAGATAGGTTCACAGGGATTAAGCCCGAACACATGAAGATCGTTGATTAAAACAATCCAAGGGAAGGAAATGGGTAAGGCTTATGTCTCTCAGAAGAAACACAAAATGGATCGACATCTGGCTGACAGCTGTAAGGCTGAGATTAAGGCTAAACGTGTGTTTTGAAAATAATTACACAAACACCTTCAGGTCTCTAGCGCTTTTGGTTTCTACCCCAGTGAACTTCCAGAGATAACAACACTAATTCAAAATTAGAGATTGACCCCAAAGACTTTTAAAACCAATCTTCATTAAGAAAAAAAGTTTTAAAAAATCATTAAAAATTCCCAAACAATTATTAAAAAACAATTTAAGGGAAATTAATACACTCAATACACACACAACCAATTATGTGCAATATGCAATGTATGAATGCAATACTAATGTGTGTGAGTGTTGGAAAATATACCTTTAATCAATCAATCAAGGGAAATAAAATGTAGAGAAGGTTTGAGGCTCTTTGGTTTCTAGGATGCAACTAAATTTTGTCACTATTTCCAAACTAGATGAGCACTTACACAATGTAGACTCAAGTGAGTCAAGAGTATAAGGTTCTTCAATCTCCCCCTTTGGAAATATGAGACAAAATCTCCTTTGATTCAACTTGGACTTGTAGAGCGACAAAAAGAAAAGGAAAAACCTATTTCTATACAAAAATTCTATCTACCCATTTCCTAGGAAAGAAAAATTACATAACTCAACTAATTACAATTCAATACCCTAATACAACTGTTGAGAAGTAGTGAGAAAAACTGTACAGAATCCTGCAAATAATCACTAAGATCAAGATCTTTAGAATATGTACAAAAAGAATGAACAGGCATAAGACTCAAATTTCTCTCCCATTTTGTCTCAAGTGGACAAAGGGAAAAAACTAAGCAGGCCAAAAAAAAATTAATCAACACAAACCATCCCTATTGATATACGCAAAGAAATAAATCTATTCTAATCCAAAGGTTTGGTAAACGTATCTGCGAGTTGCAAATCAGTAGAAAGATAATTTATTTCTAATTCCTTAGTCTCAACTAATTCGCGTATAAAGTGATGTCTAATTTTTATATGTTTTGTTCGCAAGTGTTGAACAAGATTTTTAGAGATATTGATCGCGCTTTGATTATCACAATAGAGATGTAGTTGTTCCTCTTTAATACCATAATCACTTAGCATTTTCTTGAGCCAAAGTAATTGAGCACAGCAACTGCCAGCGGCTATGTATTCAGATTCAACAGTTGATAGAGAAGTGCAATTTTGTTTCTTACTACTCCAACCTACCAAATTATTACCAATATAGTAACATGCGCCTGATGTGCTCTTACGATCGTCAGTACACCCTGCCTAATCAACATCGGTGTTGATCTAAAAAATTAGATTACTCTAATTATTCAATCACATATAAATAAATGAGACAGAGATTTTTAAAGTGGTTCAGCCTTATAAGAATGGCCTACGTCCACTGTTATGTTATTGCTGAGTGTCTAGGAATTCTCGATTATAAGTGATACCAAGAAATTCCCGTCCCCTTGAATGAGGGTGATACAAGGTATTTATAGCCCTTAGGTTGTACATGAAAAGGGTGTTACATTAAATGATACACATATGAAAGGGTAATTCATTTAATGTTCTTCAAACGTGCGCGTCAAGATGATAAGCATTCAATGAATAGTTGAACTATTGATTATCTGGCAATTAATGCTGTGGTCGAGGTGCAGCTCGAACCGCCTTAGTTGCTCGTCGTCCAAGAGTTCCTCGGAGCATTGGAGTTCCTCGGAAGATAAGAGTTCTTCGGAGGGTATTTGTTGCTCAGAGTGAGTATGTTGGTCGGGGAAACAATCTTCCTCGTTGTTATTGTGCCACGTAGATTGACACGTGTCTTCTTATTATTCGTCCACATCAGCGTACTAATTTTGGTATCAACAGAAGCCCCCAATGTTTCATATTTCGAACTTTGAGGAGTATGGAACATTCTTTCTCGGTATATGGCAATATTAAATGACCTCCCTGGGTTTTTGGAGCATTTTCTTTTTATTTGAACTTCCTTCCAAATTCGCAGAATCCGCCTTTTTGCCTTTTCATAAGCGCTTCGATCTTCGTGCACTTTTTGTCCTTTTAGCCGCCGATAGCGCAATAGTTTCTTTTATGTAATCATTTATTTCGCTGGTTCCCAAGGCAAAGTATTTAAACTTCCCAGGCAATCATACCGTCCTCTACCTTTTCCAATTTTCTTGTTTTCGAATTCTCCATAGCTTTTCTTTCTCTTGTGCGTTCATCCTTGTTTTCGTTCGTTGTCAACAGATCTCCATTCTTCCTGTAAGATCTTCTTCTTTCTCCTTTTATTCACCATGGTTTATATTATTGAATCTATTGAAAAATTCCGTTCTGATTATTCCATTCCGTCTTGGGTAACTTTAGAGAGTCTTCCTGAGCCCTTTGACTATTTTCGTTTGGCTGAGGGACATTGGTTCCCCAGCCTCTTTATTGCTGAGTGTGGATTTTCTTTTCCACCTAACCCTTTATGCTTAGAATTCTGTCAACATTTTGATGTTGTTCCTGCAAAAGTAGCCCCCAATACATGGAGAATAGTTAATGGGGTGCATAATTTAAATCAAACTCATGGAACTCGTATAGGAATTCCTGAGATTATGTATTGCTATAGATGGGCTATTTTAGATAATATTTATTATTTAAAAACCAGATTTTTGAATAGGGCTTTAGTAGTCAACCTCCCTGATGCTAACAGAGATTATTTTGAACATGGATTAGTTTTCAAAAATTGGCAACATGCTCCTTCAGTCGGAGATGATGTGTATGAAGGTCCCAAATGCCCCCCATATGGCAATGGGATAGGTTATTTTCATTTTATTTTATTTTTGAAATTATGATTTCATCATGTTTGAATAAATGCATGATTGACATTTCAATTTATTTTTGTTTGCAGTTGACAGCAAGAGAAAAACTCCCAAAGAATCAGAAGTTAATATAAGGCAATTGAAACATATCTGGAGTTTGCATCAGAAAATTACAGACGAGCACATCAGGTCTGCTTCATACTTGTTGCAGTATAGGAACTATACGTCGTCCTTTACTGCTCGTCCTGTGGTCAGCATCAGTGATCCAGTGCAAATTCTTGAAGACTCTGATCCGGAATCTCATATTCATTTGAGCCAAAAAATGGGCAAGAGAAGAGTTCCCGCTCTCTTCGAGGAGACTTCCTTTGCTGGAGATGGGAAGAAAAATAAGGTTGATGTCCAAAAAGGGATAAAGAATAAAGATGCCACCCCTCATGTTGCTTCTCAGAAGGCTTTCGAGAAGCCCCCAGTGGCTCCTGTGCAGAAGGATGCACCTGTTGAAGTAATCACTATCTCACCAACCAAAAGTTCTTCTTTGGTTGAGGTTGTTGAAAAGGCACCGAGGAGACTGAGGAAATCCTCCTCGGTCAGTATTTATGGAGCCATTCCCCAGCTCCCAACTGGTGGAGATGGTGTTCCAATCATTGTTCCTCCGAGCTCTACGATGAGCTTGGCAAAATTTTCACCCATTCCCAAGGTGCAAGGTACTGAAGAAGACCTTACTCGGGATATGGTTACTTCTCTGGCTGCTCGTCATCTTGCTTCAGTAAGTATCTCTACTCTGAGTTTTTCATATTTTCCTTTGTTATTTCCCATATTTGTTTCTGATGTCATTTCCCTTTTCTGATTACAGTTGACGAGCTGTTTCAATATAATCCTTGAAAAGGATGAAGCGATCAAAGCTTCTTACTCCTCGTCCACTGTGGAAGGAGCACTGGAGAAAGCTATCAAATCTATGAGTGAATCTCGTCAGAAGTATGACGAGGATAAAATTGAATGGGAGAAGAAGTTGGCTGCGTCTGATGTAGAGAAGGTACAACTGGGTAATAAGGTGAAGGACTTGGAGAGAGAGAATAAAGACTATGCCGAGAAACTTTCAGGCTTTGGGGAGTTTGAGAATAAATTGAAATCAGCTGAAGAACAGCTGACCCTCCTGCGAGAAGTAAATCGTCAGAAGGAGGAGGTGGAGACCAAATTGAAGGCCACCGAGAATCTTATGTCCGAGAAGCTCTCCTCGGAAAAAATGAAGAGAAAAACAGCTGTGAAGAAGTCCTTCCGAACTGGTTGGGACAAAGGATGGGATTGGGGGTAGCAGCGATGATGACCCAGGTGACGTATGGAAGTTTGAAATACTTCTATGATGGTTGGGTTGCTGCCTTACAGGAATTGAAGGTGAGCGAGGACTCCGAGTTATTTCAACAACATCTCCCTGGTCCTCCTCCAGTTATTCAAGATGAGGATGAAGACGAAGTTGCATCTGAAGAATCCTCAATGACTGTGGGTGATCAAGTCCTTGTTCCACAACCCAACCAGATGGCCACCGAGGAGATTTCATCCTTGCCTGCTCCTCCAGAACAAGTCCCAACTTCTACTAATCAGATCATTGTTCCTACCGAGCAACAAAGCTCCTCGTCCCAGCCTCCCGAGAAAGTCTTGGGAGACAAGGAAAAGGTGTGAAGTTGTTCGGTACTCTCTTTCTATTTTTCTTCTACTTATCTTCTGTATTCCAAATGATGTAATCTTGTTGATGATGTAATAAAATCACATCTTTTTGTTCCTCTACATTGTTGATGCTCTGTCTGTTTTTATTTATTAACTCTTGCCTTCTCCTCTTTATTAGTTTATGGCTAGAATGGAACTGATATCTTCCTATGATACAAAGTTGATGCAGCAATGCCGTGAATATTATAAGGCTGGTCACACAGACCTGAGTGTATCAGAAATTACCGACATCCTTGGCCATGATGCTTCAGAGAATGAAAGACTTTAATGAAATAGTTAGCACACATATGTAACTTGTAATGTAATAGTTAGCACACATATGTAATAGTTAGCACCCAGCCTCCCGAGAAAGTCTTAGGATTTTCAATGTAATAGTTAGCACACATATGTAACTTGTAATTTATTTTGAATTTAATGAAAGACTTTCATTTTTGTTTGCAAATCTGTATTGCTATTCTTTCGTACTTGTCTAACACTTTTACATTTGTGCATATGTATCTGTTAAAAAGATAACAATATTGTGCTGTTCATCATCCAAAAAAGTTTACAAGTATCAATGTTGCTCAATCACTTTTACATTTGTGCATATGTATCTGTTAAAATATTTCCAACCAACCAAAGTTGTTAAATTGTGTTTTTCGACCAACTACAGTTGATGGGTTTTTATCCCCAACCAGCCATACTTGGTTCAATTTGAAATATTTTCTGCTCGTCGACCAAATACAGTTAGTGGGTTTTTATCCCCGAACAACCATACTTGGTAAATTTTTTCATAAAATGTGTCCAACCAACCAAGGTCGATAATTTATCCTCGTCGACCAACTACAGTTAGTGGGTTTTGATCACCAACCAACCATACTTGGTTCAGTTTGGAATTTTTTGTATTTTCTGGAATAGTTTTACCTTCCGACCAACATAAGTTGGCATATTTTGTTTCTTAACCAGCCAAAATTGGCATTTTTAAGAATGTTGTTCTTGCCCTTTTACCAACCGGAGTTGGTCATGGGTTTGAACTATTATGTCCACTAGTTATTTTACCAACCGGAGTTGATCATGCTAGTGTATGCCTCCTAACCAAAGGAGTATGGTGTTCTCGTTCTTTTACCAACCGGAGTTGGTCACGCTCGAACTATCTTGTCCACTAGTTATTTTACCAACCGGAGTTGATCACGCTAGTGTATGCCTCCTAACCAAAGGAGTATAGTTTGTTCTCGCCCTTTTACCAACCGGAGTTGGTCGTGGGTCTGAACTATCTACTAGTTATTTTACCAACCGGAGTTGGTCACGCTAGTGTATGCCTTCTAACCAAAGGAGTACAGTTTGTTCTCGCCCTTTTACCAATCGGAGTTGGTCGTGGGTCTGAACTATCGTCTTCTTTTTGCTGTTGAACAGCGTAGTGTACAACACTAGTATTTCCCGAAAAACTTTCAAACAAAGGAGAGAAAAATTGTGAAACATCATCGTTTTATTCATGTTGATGGAACTGCTGTACATTTTACATCATTGATAATACTTGCGAAGGTGTTCAGCATTCCAAGCATTCTTGAATTCCTCTCCTTCTAGAGTTGCTATTCGGTAAGTTCCTGGTCGAATAATTTCTGTAACTCGGTAAGGTCCATGCCAGTTTGCTTCCAATTTATTGTGCTTCTGAATGACCTTCTTTAGCACATAATCTCCTTCTTTTAAATCGCATTTCTTCACCCTCTTGTTGTAGAACAGAGCTGTTCGTTGTTGATATGCAGCATTCCTAATGGCTGCTTCTTCTCTAACCTCCTCGAGCATATCCAAATCCAGTCTTCTCATCAAGTCACTGACTGGGGAATTGAAATTCAGCACTCTATGTGTTGGAAGACCCAACTCGGCAGGTATTACAGCCTCACTTCCAAACGCCAGCATATATGGTGATTCTCCAGTTGCTGCTCCGGGAGTTGTTCGGTAAGCCCACAGTACTGACTGTAGCTCATTAATCCAATTAGCTTTAGCCTCACTTAGCCTCTTCTTCAAACCATTTAATAATGTTCTGTTCGTCACTTCAGTCTGTCCATTGCTTTGAGGATGGCCTGGTGCTGAATGAACCTTCAAAATGTTCGACTGATGACAATAGGTAGCAAATTCCTCGTTATCGAATTGTGTTCCGTGTTCTATGATGAAGGCATGAGGGAGACCATATCGACAGATGATGTTCTTCCAAACGAACTGGTATACCTTCTCGTACGTCATATCGATAAGGGGTTCAGCTTCTACCCACTTAGTAAAATAATCTACTGCGAAGACGAGGTACTTGAATCTTCCTCGGGTGGTCGGCAGTGGTCCAACCAAATTAATTCCCCATATGGCAAATGGCCAAGGGGAAGTTATGGGTGTCAACAATGCTTGTGGAGTTCGTCGGATGGAGGAAAAACGTTGGCACTTGTCACATTTCTTAGCATAGGCTATACAATCAGCCCTCATCGTCGGCCAGTAGTATCCTTGAGTCATCACCTTTTGCAAAAGTGTTCGACCTGCTACATGAGCTCCACAGGACCCTTCATGGATTTCTTCAATTAATTCTTTCACCTCGGAAGGATGTACAAATCTTTGCAAACCTGCCATAATTCCTCGTCTATACAAAATACCATTAGTTAGTACATACCGAGCAGCTTTATACTTCAATTTCTTGGCAGCGAGCTTATCTTCCGGTAATTCTCCTTCTTCAACATATGCCCTGATGGGATCCATCCAAGATGGTCCTAAATCAAGGGTGATAATATTCATCGTCAGGTTTTCATCTATGCTCCGACTTTCTAATACTTCAATTGGTATTGTTCTTCGCAGCTCGGTACGAGTAGCTGATGCTAGTCGGGCCAGTGCGTCTGCTCGTGCATTCTCTATTCTTGGTATTCTGATTAACTGAATCGCATCAAATTCTGCCAATAACTCCATTACCTTGGCATGATACTTGACCATTAATTCTCCTTTAACTGCATATGTTCCCATCATTTGATTCACAATCAATTGAGAATCACTGAATACCATCACTTGTTGCGCTTCCATAATCTTTGCTAAATTAAGACCTGCTATCATGGCCTCATACTCAGCCTCATTATTGGAGGCTTTGAATTAGAATCGTAAGGCATATTCCATGTCAATCTCATCTGGGGTGTTCAAAACAATTCCTGCCCCACAACCTGCTATGCAAGATGAGCCATCTACATATAATCTCCATATGGGTAACCCGTCTTCAAATTCCTTATCTGATAGAGTTCCTCGGTGAATTATTTGTTGCTTCCTTTCATCCTCCCCTGGTACTTTTCGCTCCTCGTCGACCATCTCTTCTCGTTCTTTTACCAACCGGAGCTGGTCTGAGTCCGAAGTTGATGATCCTTCTACATCCACAAGTTCTTTTACCAACCGGGGTTGGTCTGAGCTTATGTCTGTTGATTTTTTAACATCCATTCGTCCTTTTACCAACCGAAGTTGGTCTGGGCTCGTGTTTGTTGATCCTGTAACATCCACAGGTCAATCAGCGAGTAACTTTTGCTCCTCAGGGGTATCAGGATAAGTAAATTCTGCTATAAAATCTGCTACGGCCTGCCCTTTTAGTGATGATCTGGGTTCATACACAATATCATATTCACCGAGCTCTATTGCCCAATACATCAGTCTCCCTAATTTTTCTGGTTTATGAAGGGCTTGTCGTAACGGCATGTCGGTATACACGACGATGGTATGGGCCTGGAAATATGGCCTCATTCTTCTACTTGCTTCAATTAATGCCAATGCCAATTTTTCCAACTTCGGGTACCTGATCTCTGCACCTCGGAAAGCCTTACTTGTGTAATAAATTGGCTTCTGGACTCCATTCTCCAATCTGATCAGTGCCGAGCTGACTACATTCTTTGATACTGCCAGATATAAGTACAACTTTTCGCCCATTACTGGTCTGGACAGCAATGGAGGTGTTCCCAGATATTTCTTCAAATCTTGAAAGGCTTTTTCACATTCATCATTCCAATCGAAAGTTTTTCGGAGTGTTTTGAAGAATGGAAGGCACCTATCAGTTGCTCGAGATACAAATCTATTGAGCGCTGCAACTCGTCCTGTAAGACTCTGCACCTCTTTCTTCGTCGTTGGAGATCGCAACCCTAAAAGAGCTTTGATCTTTTCTAGATTCGCCTCAATGCCTCGCTGGTTGACGATGTATCCGAGGAACATCCCTTCTCATACTCCAAATGTACACTTCATCGGGTTGAGCTTCATTTGGTATTTATCCAGTTGATCAAAGGTCTGAGCTAAGTCAACTAGATGATCAGCAGCTTTCTTGCTCTTTGTCAGCATATCATCGACATAGACTTCCATGTTGCAACTGATTTGTTCGGTGAAAACCTTGTTCATCAGCCGCTGGTATGTCGCTCCTGCATTTTTTAAACCAAAAGGCATAACATTATAGCAATAAGTTCCCCTAGGGGTAATAAAAGAAGTACTTTCCCTGTCTTCAGGTTTCATTTTGATCTGGTTGTAGCTAGAGTAAGCATCCATGAAGCTGAGCAGCTCGTGTCCCGAGGTAGCATCCACTAGTTGATCAATTCTGGGCAATGGAAAATGATCCTTTGGGCATGCCTTGTTAAGATCGGTGAAATCAACACACATTCTCCATTTATTATTTTTCTTTTTTACCATCACCACGTTTGCCAACCAGTCTGGATACTTCACGTCTTCAATGAATTGGGCTTTCTGGAGCTTCTCGACCTCCTCTTGTATAGCCTGATTCTTCTCGGGGCTAAATACCCTTCTTCTCTGCTTTACAGGCTTGATCTCCTTATTCACATTGAGCTCATGACATAAGAAGTTTGGATCTATTCCTGGCATGTCTTCATGACTCCACGCAAAAGTTTTCTTTATGTTTCTCAAGAAAGTTATCAACTCCTGTTTTATTGAAGCATCCAACGTTGAACCTATCTGGGTTACTCGTTCAGGCTGCTCGTCGTCCAGAATAATATTTTCTGTAGATTCCACCACCTATCCTTTTACAAGTTGGGATTCATCTCGAGGATCCAGTGTTTCAATTTCTGTACCTTCATCCACCTGGTAGGTAGTAGTCTTTTTTCTTGAATCTTCAAGCTCCTCTTGCTCGGCAGATGAATAATAGCATTCCCGAGCTACTTTTTGATCACCTTTCACAACTCCTACTCCAAAATTTGTTGGGAATTTTAAGCATTGATGTACTGTAGATGGAAATGCTTCGAACCTCTTCAAACCAACTCTTCCCATGATGATGTTGTAGGCTGACTGCACATTCTTATCCATCACAAAGAAGCGTATTCTCTCTGTTCGACAAGCAGGCCAAGTTCCAATGAATATGTCCAACTTGATCGTCCCAAGCGGAAAAACTTTCTCGCCAGCAAAACCCAAAAGAGGTCTGTGATAAGGTTCCAATTGAGATAATTTTAAATTCAAGCTGTCAAAGCATGAATAGTACATGATGTCTGCTGAACTACCATTGTCTACCATCACCCTTGAAATCACTACTTCTTTCATCCTCATTTTGATCACCAAAGGGTCGTCGTGAGAGTAAAGAACACCTGCCAGGTCATTTTTTGAAAAGCCAATGACCAGCTTCTCTTTGTTTACCTTCCTCGGACGATCCTCCTCGGCCAAATTTATTCGTTGAATGTACGAGCAAGCTTGTGCCTCTCCGAGGTAAGCTTTTCTTTCTGCCAAAAGGTCTCCTCCTCCTGCATCTCCTCCTGTAATAACATTACAATCAAATGCCCCAAAACGTATGGAAAATACCTCTCGTTCTGGTTGCCTTGGTTTCTTGGGAAGATCGGGGTCATCCTCGACATCATATTCATGTTCTCTCTTCTTTTTCTCCTCTGCTCGACGAGGAGATCTAGATCTCTCTCTAGTTCGATCATTATTTCTTCTTTCACCTCCCCGATAAACATACTTTGCTAGCTTTCCTCTTCGGATGAGTGTTTCAATCTCGTTCTGAAGAGCTATGCAATTTTTAGTCATATGGCCATGGTCCTTGTGGAACTCGCAATATTTATCCCTATTCCTCGCATCAGGGTCTGACCTCAGTTTCTTCGGCCACTTTACCTCCTCGTTATTCTTGATTTCTTCCAAGACATGATTAATACCCATTTTCAAGGGAGTATAATTATCGAATTTCTTCAGGACTTCCCATGACGACTTATTATTTCTGGAACGCTTGTCACCGCCATTGCCCTTATGCTCTTTATTTTTAGACTTGTCGACGTCCACCTTGGGGTCTTTATCCATATTCTTCTTTGCAGCCATAGCTTCTTCGGCCTTCATGATTTTGGCTGCTTTTGCCATCAACTTTGACATAGTTTTAGGTGGATCTTTTGCCAAAGTGTAATACAACTTATTAGGCAACAACCCACTCATCAAGGCGGTGATTGTTGTCTTTTCCTCATAATTTATGACTTCCAGCTTCTCGTTATTGAAACGGGTTATGTAATCTCTAGTGATCTCACCATATTTTTGCCTAACACTTAACAAGTGTGCTACTCTTTTTACTGGCTTTGCTCCAAAACAGAAATTGGCGATGAACAACTCGGCCAATTGAAAGAAAGTTGAAATCTTACCCCGAGGAAGATTGTTGTACTATATCTGGGCAGATCCAGTAAGAGTTCCTGAGAATGCCCTACATCTCATCTCGTCGGGGACAACATAGATGTCGGCAGCAGCTTGATATTGCTCTATGTGAAGAACAGGATCTGTCTTTCCATCGTATTTGGGGGTCTCCACAGGGGCTTTAAATTTTGACGGTGTTGGAAAATTTACAATGGCTTGGACAAAAGGTGTCCCTTGAACAAAAGTTCGTTGTAGGGGATTCTTCGCCTTAGGCATTTCTCCCAATCTAACTTCTAACCGCTGAAGAGATCCTTTCCACGCTTCATTTCCTTCCTCGGGCCTATTGGTTCGAGCAATTGATCGTTCTGAAGTAGCCTCTTGAGATCTATCTTGACGAGTAGCTGGTCGTGATTGTGCTGATCCTTCTCTTAGATCTGATGGTTGTCGAAAACTCCTCGATATGGTCTTAGGTGGACTCCTATTCCTCCTAGGGCCTAATCGGCTGAAAGGAGATGCCCTACATAACCTTTCCAATACGCTGGCCCTTTCTAGGGAAAGGGTGACACGTTGTTCAGTATCTGTAACCCGTATTGACGAAGTTTGCCCAGGTTGATAAGAGAAATCATCAGATTCCTCATTACGATATGATTCACTACGCCTGGATCGCGAAGAAAGTAAATAGGTTTTCCTCTAACCACTTCGATGCCCTGACTGTGCAGGTGCGCCGCCATGAAGAGTTTGTATGAGTTGCCGCATCGTCTCTTGCATGGAGGTTTGTCCTTGAGCCAGATTTGTCATAATCCCGGCCAGATCTGGAGGTGCAGAGGGATTTGGAGGATTTCCAACATTTCCAGCGTTTCGATTGCTAGATTCTGGGTTATCCGCCATTGGTGATGAATTATTTTTGGTGAAAAATGATAATAACAAATTGTTCCCACAGACGACGCCAATCTGTTGTTGTAAAAAAATTAGATTACTCTAATTATTCAATCACAGATAAATAAATGAGACAAAGATTTTTAAAGTGGTTCAGCCTTATAAGAATGGCCTACGTCCACTGTTATGTTATTGCTGAGTGTCTAGGAATTCTCGATTACAAGTGATACCAAGAAATTCCCGTCCCCTTGAATGAGGGTGATACAAGGTATTTATAGCCCTTAGGCTGTACATGAAAAGGGTGTTACATTAAATGATACACATATGAAAGGGTAATTCATTTAATGTTCTTCAAACGTGCGCGTCAAGATGATAAGCATTCAATGAATAGTTGAACTATTGATTATCTGGCAATTAATGCTGTGGTCGAGGTGCAGTTCGAACCGCCTTAGTTGCTCGTCGTCCAAGAGTTCCTCGGAGCATTGGAGTTCCTCAGAAGATAAGAGTTCTTCGGAGGGTATTTGTTGCTCGGAGTGAGTATGTTGGTCGGGGAAACAATCTTCCTCATTGTTATTGTGCCACGTAGATTGACACGTGTCTTCTTATTATTCGTCCACATCAGCGTACTAATTTTGGTATCAACAATCGGTGTATCCTATTATAGTGCTAGGAGTATCATTGGTGTACCAAAGTCCTAAATTTAGAGTGCCTTTAATGTATTTGATAATTCTTTTAACATAAGTTAAATGGCTCTGTTTAGGATTATTTTGGTAACGAGCACAAACACAACAACGTATATAATATCAGGACGTGAGGCAGTAAGATATAGTAAGGATCCAATCATACTACGATAAAGGGTTGGATTTACGGATTTTCCATCACTACACCAAATCTGCCGAATTGTCAAGGTCATTGACCTTGACAAATCCAACTTGTCAAGGTCAATGATCGTGACATTTCGAGGTGAGACAACTTTTTTTGTCACGGTCGTGTCACGGCCATTGACCTTGACACAAAACTCGCGTTTTGTGTCACGGTCGTGTCGCTGTCAATGACCGTGACACGTTTGTCACGGTTTATAATCGTGACAAAGCCGTGACCCTTTTAAAAAAAATTGTCATGGTCAATGACCGTGATAATTCTGGGCAGAATTTAAAAAAAATCTGCTGGGCAGTATGGCCACTGCCACTACCCAGCAGTATATTTGTACCTGTTATAGCAACGTTGTACCTGTTCCAAACATCATATATCCAAACAAACTAAAGATAATGCAAATATATATTCATGACGATATAATCCAAATATTCAAAATAGAAATAATATACATGACGATATAATCCAAATATAATTAAAATGGACAAACTTAAAAATAATGTTACTACATGTCTTGGGTAAATGTGAGGAGGTGAGTAGGACACACGACATACGAATTGACTCACCCACTAATATACGTCGTGCCGCATTGTTCGTGCAACCACAATAGGGTGTTCTCCTTCCCGGGTATGACATGCGTGACGAGCACCCTGGACTCCATCTGTTGAAGCGCACGTCCATGAACTATTCCACCCTCGACGATATTCGGGTCCCTCAACCCCCGCCCTATCCGATGGCCATCAAATACGTCCAATATGAACACGCTCGACCAACCAAGTGTCGTCATTGGTCTGTTGAAGGGCGCTAAATAGGGAAGTGGATCATCGAAGTACGAACGTGTCGGTGATGAAGCAGCGAGGTCCACATCCTCGTCATCCTGCGCCTCATCCTCCCGCACCTCTTCCTCCACCGCCTTCTCCTTCCCTTTTCCTTTCCCTTTACGGTCTCCGCCCAACGTACGCTTCATGAATGCGTACATATCTTGGACCGTCGCCTCCAAACGGGACAACTTCGCGTCGTGTGAATCCACCATTCGAGCCAACTCGGTGTCGCTCATCTCCAATCCGATGATCCTAGATTTGGCCACCCGCGAGCTCACTCCCCTTGTCCTCCCCTTGCGATCAGAGCCAAGCACTTGGCTGAGTGCGTCTGTGGACAAAGATGCCTTGTCGGCATCAGACTGCGACTCATGCACTTCCTTAAGCTTTGCCTGAAACGACAAAAAGAACATGATTAGTAAAATAATTAAACTAAAAAATTATAAC
Source organism: Sambucus nigra (assembly GCA_949130495.1). Lineage (NCBI taxonomy): Eukaryota > Viridiplantae > Streptophyta > Magnoliopsida > Dipsacales > Adoxaceae > Sambucus > Sambucus nigra. Next base: position 239,761,155 of record OX422222.1, read on the forward strand.
GTAATTAACAAAAATTAAACTGTCGGATTACTTACAATCGTGGCCGCGACGCTCGGGGACACCTCCTTGTCCTTCCCCTTTTTAGTCCGAAGAGCCACATAAGTATCGAGCCTATGTGGCTTACCCCCTGGCCCACTCCCTACCCCCTGAAATAAAATAAAGTAAAGTAAAATTAGTATCGGCCCCGCAAAGTAAAATAATGAAGAATAATATATTTTTGTAGTTATAGAAAAATTAAATCTTACCTGCATCCTATGCTCCACCTCGGCGTAAGAGGTCCGGCCGGAGTAGTGCACGTCCGTCTTTTTTGCCTGATTTTTCCTCCCCGATTGGCGAGATGCCAATTGTCGATCCTCGATCTCATTATCAATAAACTTCTGCCATTGTGCCAATGAGATCGGCTCCTTGGGGGGGATGGATTCACGCCATTGGATAATCGACACTCTTGTTTTCCCAAAGTACCGTGCCCGCATATTTTTTTTCCACGGCTTGAGTTGCTCCCTAATCTGCTCCAAGACGGGATCGCATAGCTTTGGATCCAAGTTGAATTGTTCATGTCCAACAAATACAATGTTAGTTGCAAATAAATATAAATATAAATATGAAATCGAAATTGAAATTGAAATTGAAATTGAAATTGAAATTGAAATTGAAATTGAAATTGAAATTGAAATTGAAATTGAAATTGAAATATTCATATAAATATAAATATAAATATATTACCTGTAGTGCCGCCCAAACAGCTAACTTGAGCTCATATGACACCTCCTTCCAACTCATAAACCCCGGGCCGATGACCGTCTTTAGCAGCTCGAGGGATCTCGCTAATAGCTCCGACTTGTTCTCGACGCTAATCTCAAATTTTCCATATTTGGGGAGCCTAGGGGCGGAGGAGCCCTCGTCGCCTCCGCTACCACCGAGCCCAGACGACATCATCATAAACAGCATCATCATCTTCGCCTTAATATCTGAAGGAGACATTTTTGCTGTAAAAAAATGTTATTAGTACAGATAAAAAAAAATGTTAATAGTACACATACACACACTGCTACCCCACCCCCACCACACACACGCACACGTCATGCCACTTTTAAAACTAACCAACCCAACATTTCATCAATTAAACTAACAATTAAAGTATACAATTATTAATTTACTAATTTACAATGAGGGACAATCCTACTTTCATATGAAATTGGCACTAATTATTAATTTACTTTCATCTAAAACTATACAATTAAAATTACAATTAAAGCTATACAATTTCTTAATTAAAGATATACAATTGTTAAAATTACCCCACCACACCCCTTTCCCCCCTCCCCCCGCCACGCACACACCTATGCACACACACACACACACCACCCCCACCCCCATCACCCCACCCCCTCCCCCCACCACGACCGTGACAATTGTGGTATTTTAAATATTTATATAATTAAATTTAACATATGAATTCTAGAACTTTTCTAACATTTACACAATTCTAACTATCACTAACCTTGCATTCATACTAAGTTTACATAGTTTTAACAAATTATAACAAAATATTATCATAGTTTTAGTTAGAAAATTCCACCCCCACCCCCCACCACACCCCACCCCCAGTACCCCCCTCCCCCACTACCCCCCTCCCCCACCACACACCACCATACACACACATATACACATACCCCACCCCCTCCCTCTCCCCCCTCCCCCCGCCACACACACACGCACACACCTACGCACACACACACACACCCCACCCCCACCACCCCACCCCCACCCCTCCCCCCACCACGGCCGTGACAACTACATTTATTGTTTATCAATAAAATTATGACATGAGATAATTATAATTGGAGCATAGATTTCATTATCATAAAGGGATAAATCCAACCAAGTACAGAGACTCTACAAATTAAAGTGAGAATTAAATTTAAGACTTTCTAACAACATGCATGTGTATGGAAACTATACAATTAAATTTAAGTAATTAATGATATTCCTAAAAACATACAATTGGCAACATTTTGTGAATTTACTAAACTTTATATAATATTATCAAATTCTATTAAAAAATTATCTAGGGTTTTACCTAATTGAATTAATTTCATGAATAAAATTATTATCAATTTAAATATTTATATAATTAAATTTAACATATGAATTCTTGAACTTTTCTAACATTTACACAATTCTAACTATCACTAACATATATATACACACATATATATACACACACATACACATATACATATACACATATACATATACACACATATATATACACACATATATATACACACACATACACATATACATATACACACATATATATACACACATACACATACACATACATATAGAAATGAAAGAGAAAGAGAGGAAAAAAAAATATACCTTAGAGAGAGAGAGAGCAGAAATCGCGGATGAGAGAGAGAGGGGGAAAACCAAAAAAGGTGGGAAAAAAGAATCCTAGGGCTTTTTTTGCTGCAAAAGTTGTCACGGTCGTGTCAAGGTCATTGACCGTGACATAAATCTCGCGTTTTGTGTCATGGTCATTGACTTTGACACGACCGTGACAATTATTTGTCACGGTCTTTGACCGTGACAAGGCCGTGACAAGTAAATTTGTCACGGCCTTGTCACGGTCAAAGACCGTGACAATTATTTTTCATGGTCGTGTCAAGGTCAATAACCGTGACACAAAACGCGAGATTTGTGTCACGGTCAATGACCTTGACAAGGGTGGCCGGCTGAAAGGTGACAATTTGGCCATTTTGGTGTAGTGCATTGTCGTCCTTCAATAGTTTGACAGTAGTACTCATGGGAGTTTTAGCATCTTTTACACTTTCAAGGCCGAATTTTTTAATAATCTCTAATGCGTATTTGGATTGCGAAACAAATAATCCTTTTGAATTCTGTTTGACTTGAAGACCTAAGAAAAATTGTAACTCCCCCATAAGAGACATTTGAAATTCTTTATGCATAATTTTAGAAAAGGATTTAACTTCTGAGGGGGAAGTTGATCCAAAGATGATATCGTCTACGTAAACTTGATCTATAATGATATGTTTGTCAAAATGTTTGACAAAAAGGGTTTGATCATTTCCACCTCTCTTAAAACCTTTGTCTAAGAGAAAGTTGGAAAGGCGCTCATAAACAGGCTCTTGGGGCTTATTTTAGGCCATACAAAGCCCTTTTAAGACGAAAGACATGATTTGGATATTTAGGTTTAATGAACCCTTTTGGTTGTTCTACATTGGTCTCCTCAGTCAATATTCTATTCAGGAAGGCGGATTTGACATCCATTTGGTAAAGCGTAAAATGTAAGTATCAAGCTATGACAAAGAGAAGGCGAACAGATTCTAATCGAGTAACAGGAGCAAAAGTCTCGTTAAAATCTATTCCCTCTATTTGAGAGTATCATTGAGCAACTACTATGGATTTGTTTCGAATGACTATCCCACTTTCATCAGATTTATTTTTAAATATCCAACGTGTGCCAATAACCTTTTTATGATCAGGCCTAGGTACACGATACCAAACATCATGAATGACGAATTGAAGAAGTTCTTCCTGCATTGCAGAAATCCAATGAAGATCATTTAATGCATCATTTACATTATTTGGTTCCACAGGGGGAACAAAACATGCATAATAGTCAAAGATTTCTTAATTGAGATCTTGTACGAACAAGCTCACTAGGGTTACCAACAACGTTATCTATGGGATGGTCTTTAGAAACCCAATTAGGTACTTCAGGTGTCTCAATAGGTAAAGAATCATCTATTTCAGAAGAGTCATTTACTAAAAAAAATTCAGAGTCTTCTACAATAGTTGGTTATGCAATCTTACTCTCTATAGTAGTGTCACTTACAATAAGGTTTATGGATTCCATTAAAGTCTTAGTGCGAAGATTATAAACACGGTAGGCTCTACTGTTAGGAAAATATCCTAGAAAGATGGATTTATCTCCTCGAGTCTCAAATTTGGATAAGTGTTCTTTGTCTTTGCAGACATAACACGTACTACCAAAGGTTCTAAGATACTTAAGATTGGGATTTTTCCCATACCAAAGTTTGTAAGGAGTTTGTTTAGAATTCTTTCTAAAATAGGCCCTATTGATAATGTGACATGCAGTACGAATGGCTTCTACCCAAAAATACTTAGGTAAAGTCTTGGCATGAATCATAACACGTGCCATCTCTTGAAGGGTACGATTCTTTTTCTCATCTATATCATTCTGTTGAGGAGTCTTAGGAACACTGAATTCATGTTTCTAACCATTATAGTCATAATACTCTATAACACCAGTATCTATGAATTCTCCACCTCTATCACTACGAATCCTATTTACTTCAGAGTCTTTCTCATTTTCAATTCGAAGTAAAATCTTTAGAAAGGTTTGAAATGTGTCAGCCCAAGTAAATCTGGTGAAATCATCAACTATAACAAGAATATAACTGTGTCAACAGAGACTAACAGTTCGAGAAGGACCCATAAGGTCCATATGGATGAGCTCCAAGGGTTTAGAGGTAAGAATATCTTTGACTTTCTTATGAGGGGCTTTAACAATTTTACCTTCCTGACAAGAACCACAGACAATATTAGAAATAGGTTTGATCTTAGGAATACCTCTAACTATTTCTTGAGACGACAATTTACTAAGATTTTCATAATTTATGTGACATATTCGATTGTGCCATATCTCATTATCATCCACTCTGGCAATGCTACAGACCTCAACACTATTTTGAACAGTATAACAATTGTCCGGAGTCTTGAGTCCTGTAATAATGCACTCACATTTTTCATTTAAAATTTTACAATTATTCTTTGAAAAGGTGACATTATGATTGGAGTCACAAAATTGCGAGATACTGAGTATGTTTACCTTAAGATCTTTTACTAGAAGAACATTTTCAAGTAAAAGTAATCCTTCTTCTTGTATAATTCTTTTACCAATGATTTGAGATGATACCCCATCACCAAAAATGACTTTTCCTCCAGCAAAGCTGGTTTTATTTAAGAGTTTTGTATCATCCCCAGTCATTTACTTTGAACATCCAGAGTCTAAATACCAACCAGAAGGAGTGTGTTCATCTTTTAAAGCAGTAATAACAATATTACACTTCATCTGGGGTAATAGCTCATATTTTCTAACCTAAACAACTCTTATTTTCATTTTGCGCTTATTTTCTCTTAATTGATAAAATTTGCGAGCATTCAATTTCTGTTGGAAAATATTTTGCGCATGAGGTTGAAATTTATGAAAAGTATGAGCATTTGGTTTAGAAAAGTGTCTAGGAATCCTTCTTGGAAATGATCTTTTAGGTTTGGTCTTTCTCTTTCTATTGTTAGAGTTTTTGTTTGGTTGTCTAGGAAGAACATAGTTGTTACGGCTTCTCCTAGAATAGTTATAGTTTTGGTACACAAGAGTACTATAGACAGGATTGACTAAACGTCTAGAGTAGCAACCTTCAAAGGAATAACCATATAAGTCACAGTAAGAGCAATATAGATTGCTCGAAGATGGTATCTCCTTAGGAAAGTCTCTAAACATGGGCTTGATGGGCTTTTGGGATTGAACCTTATTCCTAGAGAGTACAGTTTGAAAGACAGACTCACTTTTCCTAATCGGGGGGCAGACATATTTAGTCTTAGTTGGACTTTCACACTTAGAGTAACTTGGTTCCCCAATATTAAACATTGATTGTTTTTCATCAAAATCATTTTTCAGAGAATGAAAATTAGGACAAGTTTCTATAGGTCTTTTGCCTCCTGGCACAAACTTAATTGGTTCAAAAATTTTAGTTCGAGTCTTCAAATTGGGGCAAAATCCTATTCCAGTTCGATCATCAGAATTGATTTTATAATCAACAACAAAACCATCAAAACAGTTTGAATTAGTTTCAAATTTTGTAACTTTTTTTTAAAACAGTTGCTGTCTTTTCTTTGGATTGTTCCAATTATAATAATGTCCCTTTATATTTTTTCTCCAGAGTTTCATTTTCTTCAATCAAGTTCTTCAATTTTTGATCGAATATTTTGACTTCATTTTCATGAATTAAACATCGGGTAGTATATTCTTCAGCGTTAAGTTTAACCATCAGACTTAGGTCTTCTAATTTCTTAGTGAGATCTTTTACTATCTTCTCTAGTCTAGTGCTTTTCTTAAGAGTTTTTGCATAAAGTGTGTGAATGTCAGGGAGATCTTCAGTGTCTGAGTCACTAAGTGCAGTGTGTGATGTGACCCCTAAGGATTAAATTCTTGAACTCACGCACCCATTGATATCGTCATTATCGCATTCCCTTTGACTCACACACCCCGTGGTAGAACTAACAGTATTCTCAAAAATTAAAGCATCTAAACCAGTAGCAGCATGATTCATAACATCAGAAGTAGAGTTACTAGAATCATTATCATACATAGGCATATCATCATTGTAGATTATTTTGGCAAAGAAAGACATGCAAGGATCAAAACAATTAGAAGATTCAGGTTCCTCATTTTCTGAATCGCTTGAATTATCCCATGTTTTGCAAATGTTAGGCCTAGTATGTTTATTGGCAGTATTCAGTTTCACTCTACAGTCTTGTGTTATGTGTCCTAGTTTTCCACATCTAAAACACTCAATGTTCTTGAAATCTTTGTTGGGTCTCATGTCCTTGTGATGTTTGTCTTCACCTTTCTCATGAGATTTGTAGTTAGACTAATTTGGATAATTTGGTTTGCCTTTTCTATTTGTCAATTTATTTTTAAATTTGACGATTTTCTTAAATTGTTTTGACATCAAGTCAATTTGATTATCCAAACTATCTATATCACAATCCTCATCAGAATCATTAGTGGAAATAGTAAACTCAGGTTTCATCAACTTAGAGGAAAAACTCAAGTTGGAACTAGTCTGTTTCCTATAGGACTGGGTCATTTGTTTCTTAAATTCTAATTCCATTTCCACAGTTCGAAGTTTACTACTGAGTAATTCAAGAGTGAGATTTTGATCACACATTTCCTCAATAGCATATCTTTTATTATCAAATTTCTGTGTCAAAGATCTCAGAATTTTAGATACAATTTCATGTTTGTCATATGTTATCCCATTAGCATGCAGTTTGGTCACAGTGTCAGTTAATTTCATGTAAAATTCATCAAAGGTTTAAGAATCATAAATAATTAAGGAATTATACTACTGGACAAGCATTTGAGTTTTAGTAGCCTTAACTCTAGTGTCACCTTCGTGTGCAGTGATCAGTGTATCCCAAGCTTCCTTAGAAGTGGCACAAGATGAGATCCTTTTGAACTCATGTTCATTTATGGACATAAAGATGGAATTTTTGCCTTTGTTATTATTTCGAGAAGTCTGCTTCTCTTCTTGTGTGAACTCACTTAATGCTTTCTTAATCCTCTCATTACTTCCTTCAGTGGCTGGTTTAGTAGGATAAGTGTAACCATTTTCAACAATATCCCAGACATCATCTCCCAAGGTTCCTTGAATGAAAGCAACCATTCTTACCGTCCTGTAAGCAAAGTTGTTCCCATCAAAGAGTGGGGGTCGGGTCAAGTTACAAAATCTTTCATTTTTCTCGTCCATTTTTTTGATCTTAAGAAATCAATTTCAGAAACACAAGATCTTTTAAAAAGATTTCCAAAGCTCTGATACCAATTGAAATACTGTTACTAAAGCCGTTTAATACTAGATTAAACTATTTAAGTAACTCCGAACTGTTTTTTTAAGAAACTCTTTTCTAGAAATCAAATGAGTTAAACCACAAGATGTGTTTAAAAATTATGCACGAGATCTGTTCAAGATTTGTTAACAAGTTTTGAAAAATAAAACTAGAATAGTTTTAAATCAGCCCACTAATCAGAATGAGATGAGGAGATGTAGAAAGATTAAGTACAAGAGATTTTTAACGTGGTAAAACCTCACCCAACTGAGGAAACATCCACGACTCCCTCTACGGAGTAAAAAGAAAAATCCACTAAAATAAAATTTAACAGTTACAAACTATATAACACACATGCACACAACTCAGACCTATACAAGTTTAGGAATGTACCCACTAGCATCCATATAACTTTTCTGCAGTTCTGATTGTTGATGTTGTTCTTCCAGTTTGCTAACTTCCACTTTGTTCTAGTCTTTACGTCGACTCTTATTTCAAGATCTTATTTCCAACACCTTCAGTATTGTAGTGTGTAAATGTTTGTGATGGTGATCTAACACATGCATGCACACACTCACGCTTATTTTTACAAACAGTCCTATCAAATTACATATAAGATCTATATGCTGTGATTTTCAATTTCTCTCTTCTTAGGAAACTTGAACCTTTTTTTACCTTTAATATTAACCCAGAATCCACGGCTATCTTGCTCAGAAGACGTATCAAGATCTTAATCAATCTCAGGGTTTTGAAAATATTTTTGAGTTTGAAAACCACCAAGTGCGATTCTTAACTAGGCCAAATGTCTTGTTTCAAAAGAACTATAAGAAGAAAATATATTTGTTGATTTTGAAGTTAAAAGAATTTATAGAAAAGAATCAACAAAAGTTTTCTCAAGATGAGAAACTATAAATGCAGATCTATGTGAAATATAACATAAAATGTTCAGATCTATGATTTCTATGAATAAGAAATACAGATCTAAACTTAACATTTAAGTTGAAAACAAGATCTTAAAACAAAGAGGTTATAACACGAAACAACTAACAAACCAACTCTCAAACACTCAAGGTTGTGTTTGGTATATAACTAGTTTTGAAAGAGATTAGGGTTTGAAAGCTGTTTTTGATGATTTAGGGTTAGGGTTTCTAACTCTTTCTCTCTCTCTGGTTTCTCTCTCTTTTCTCTCTTCTCTCTATATTCTCTTCTCACTCTAGAAATGACGAAGTGTCAAAATCTTTTTAAAATGCAAAGGGTAAGGATCCTTATATAGGAGGCTGATAAGGTTCGAGAACGAGGTTCAAAATCAAGGGCTACGATCTAGTCTTTTGCAGTTGACTTTGATCCAACGATATAAGAGAAGAAATGGATTAAAACGCTTCTGATTGGCTTAAGATAGGTTCACAGGGATTAAGCCCGAACGCATGCAGATCGTTGATTAAAACAATCCAAGGGCAGGAAATGAGCAAGGCTTATGTCTCTTAGAAGAAACACAAAACGGACCGACATCTGGCTGACAGGTGTAAGGCTGAGATTAAGGTTGAAACGCGTGTTTTGAAAATAATTACATAAACACCTTCAGGTCTCTTGCGCTTTCGGTTTCTACCCTAGTGATGTTACAGAGATAAAAACACCAATTCAAAATTGCAGATTGACCCTAAAGACTTTTAAAACCAATTTTAATTAAGAAAAAAGTTTTAAAAAATCATTAAAAATTCCCAAACAATTATTAAAAAACAATTTAAGCGAAATTAATACACTCAATACACACACAACCAGTTATATGTAATTTGCAATGTATGAATGAAATACTAATGTGTGTGAGTGTTGGTAAATATACCTTTGATCAATCAATCAAGGGAAATAAAATGCAGAGAAGGTTTGAGGCTTTTTGGTTTCTAGGATAGGACTCAATTTTGTCACTATTTTCAAACTAGATGAGAACTTATACAATGTAGACTCAAGTGAGTCAAGAGTATAAGGTGCTTCATATATGGGGTATTACATTCTCCCCCTACAACGAAATTACATCCTCGGAATTCAATGTATCATTTGTTCATATTTTAGTTTTCAGCGTTAACTTATGTATATTTTGAATTAGTCCATACTCATATCCTATGAGAGAAATAAAAAAAGATCATCTATGCCTATCATAACATCACTGAGGTGCCCATATATTTCACATTGCATACATACACACACGTACCTTTAAGAAATATGAATACCAGATATACATCTAATATGTACCATTAATACCAAGCATATCCATACCATAAGTATACCGCCACATATGTACATAAAATAACCACCCTAGTATCCGACTTTCCTCAGCTACCGAATTTTGCCAATTTCGTGCATGGGACATCTCCCAAGCAACATCCAAATAAGTAACCCTACCGATACACTACTTTATGTCTTAGTCATCATCGAGATCCATTGGGCCAAGGCAAAGGAAAAATAAAAACAACCATTTATGTTATTCATATAATTTTCAATTTTTGCTATTTTTCAAACCAACCACTTATTTCATTATAAGAGGTATACCAAACTCCTCTAGAGTTAACCGCTCTTCCATGACTTATATCGTAATTACCACAATCTAGGACAGACATTCCTTGCCCATATTTACTTTATAAAGTACTTAGTCGTCTTTATGTCCCCAAAAGCATACCCATTCTTATTAGGTTCACCATCGCCACTTCAGTAACAACGTCTCGATACAAACATTAAATATGATCATATAAAAGCCCAACGATCGAAGCTATCACTAGCCTTACTTACGTTACCACGCAAACGATTTTCCCCCTCATAAAAGACTTTTCCTCCCACGTGAGCATTTCCCGATTTAATCAATAAATTTGAGTTTATTCACGCGTATATACCTCCTTGAGTTATTAAAAAATTTAAAATCATACTCACATGTTTCTTCCCAACGCATATTCAACTTCCTAAAGTCCTTCACATGACCAAATTTCACATGATATTTGTGGTTTCAAAACTAGGCTCTACGGGTGAATTATTGGACATGAACACATCCTCAAATTCTCTAAATGTCTTGCTTTAAATTACTAGGCACCAAATTGTCCGAACTGGTCGAAATTCTCGCCAGTGACCGACCCACACCAAGTTCTCTATGGACCTCACTCCAAAACTGACCCGTTCCCAAATGGGTAGTAGTGATTCACAAAGAATACAATGATTCCTAATCACAAGGCTCTACATTAAAGGACGTAACATATAATTTAACGAACTCAAACAAATATCCTAAGGATACTAGAACCGTGATCTGATACCAATTGTAACAACCCCCGCTTTCTCACGTAAAGGTTGGCCAAGCACAATACACCGAAGATGGGGCTTATCAACAATTTATACCATTCTCAGCACTGGAGGAATAAAAACTTCTTTCATTTTATATCAAAATCAACAATGAATAAAAACACTAAACAAAATTTCTTTTACTTGAATAATAAAAGATGCATCACCATACAATGTCCACAATGCAAAAATAAATACAACTAACATAAATAAACACTTTGTCTTATACCCGTACAATTCTTAGTATGAAATAAAATGACAAAGAGATTGAAGTACAACATATACTAGAGTTAATGGAGCGGAATCCACTACATCAAATGCAAGTGCAAGCCTTATCCATCGTCAGTCCTGATTTCCCTGTCATTAAGAATTCCTGGGGGGAAAAATAATTATAATTTGGGTCAAAGCCCGAGGTGTGCAAGGATTCTTCACCAGTAAATATACAATTTGTTACTTACTCATACTTCACGTCTCCCCATCGACACTCACATGTAACGAGTACCTCACCTCTCATCTAGAAGCAGTCATACTCGTATCCTCAAATGAATATCAATTGTAAACTTTCATTATTTAATCATTCAAGAAAAGAATAAACCATTTTCATTATGCACTAACTACAAGTGGTTCCTCATGTCTGACAACCCCATCCCTGAATAGATTTCATGATATCAATTTCTCAATATACATAAACTAAGTGCATTTCCTTATAATTCCTACACTTTGACCCTCGTATATTTCTACAAATCATTTAATAATTAAATTCATATTCCACGTCGTCTACCCCGTTAGACTATGAGTTTCACTCCATTAAATTACCATATTATTATTCTCATTTAATAATTGGCTACACCGTTACTCATTCTATTTAATGTTTGTCTACTCCCTTAGCCTATCCAATTACTGTTCTTATTAATAAATGCTTGTTGCATTATTGATTAGAACTCATCTTCGTCCTTAATTACCCGCATCATTTTATTTATCCAACTATATTATCAATCAAAACAGTGTCTACATCTTTAGACAAAAAGGGGCATTGTCCCATGTAAGGTATACCACAATATATATATATATATATATATATATATATATATATATATATATATATATATATATATATATATATATATATATATATATATATATATATGTCCGTACAAATGTAAATGACACACAAGGGTGTAACACCCTGTAATTTTGAGGATTTAGTAGTTAATTATTTTTGGGAGATATAAAAATATTTAAATTGGAGAAACTTAGATTTATGATTTGGAGAATTTATTTGAGTGGGAAGAATTATCTATATTTGGCGACTTTAAGTTTAATTGTTCAAAATTTTGTGTGTCGCATTTTGAAGTCAAAATTGGATAATATTATAAAGTATTTCGGATGATAATTCTGAGTGCGTGGTTGATTTCGGATGGGTCGAGATAGTCAGAAAATAGTACGCGGGGATAGTAATAGGGTCTCGGGGCATTTTTGGGCATAGCTAGGCCCACACGGGGGGATTTGGGCCATTTTAATTAGGCCCATGTGACCAAAAATAGGATTGGGGGTTTTAAACCTAATTAAAGGATTGTTAAATGATAGTTAACAAATTCTAAACATAAGGGATTGAGAGAAAAGCATAGGAAGCAAGTGGAAAACAAATTGGGGATCTTTTGGAGACGACCGAGGGACAAATTGGATGTTCTTCATCAACACTTTCTCTACACCAACGGATCAGACTCTACGAACAATTAGAGGCAAGTGGTTAACTGCTGTGATTCTTAAATTGATGATAATCAATTCATATTATGGTGGGTGCAAACTGAAAATTCGTTTTGGGTGGGTCAAACATGTTATGTGATTTAATAGTTCAATTGATGTTATAGAAGCATTCATTATTGATTGGTATTAGAACTACAACAGAAAACATGTATTAGAGATGAATTAATGGGGATTATAGAATCAGATTTTCAAATTTCAATTGGGGTTGTACCGTAGGAATTCATCTTCTCGAGTGGGTGTTAACCCATAATATTAATGATCCGAAAAGGTTTAGATGATGATTATAGTTCACAATAGATGTAAAAAGATGATAAATATGATGGATTAATATTGGTATTTGGGAAAATAAAGCTTGGATTTTCATTAATGGCTGAACAGAAGATCAAAGAAGGAGCAAATATGTTCGATCGATCGATGGAAAGGATCGGTCGATCGATGGTCCCAGATTTTTGGCAGATTGGCTAGTTTAATATATAAAGGGAAATTAATTCAAGATTTATTCCCCTACTTTTCATTTAGTGATAAATGCTCATGTAGCACATATTCATTAACAATTATAAAGGGATATAATTGGGTTGAGGAGGGTAATGATTAGATGTCTCAAAGGATGAATTTGGGAAATAAATTTTAGTATTAATTTCAGACCGAGGGAAAATTTTCGAGTATTGTAGTTGAGTGGCACTACATTATTTAATGAATTGAGGTGTAATTAATTAATTAATTAGGGGGCGGAATATGGAATCGGGTATTAACGATGGTACGAGCCAAGTGAGTGAGTCCGGGTATATTAGTTGGGCGACGCCAAGTATTAAATTAATTAATGTGTAAATTAATTAAATTAGAGTCGGACTGTAGACTCGAGAAGGTAATAAATTAATTAAGGAGAAAATTAATTAATTTGAGTCGGACCATAGACTCGGGAATATACAGGCTAGTGTTATGAGTTTTAGTACGCGGTAAAGCCTGAATTTATATTATATATATACAGTGTGGTGATAGTATATATATGTATGTACTTTGTGTGTGCTATTAAATATCATTGACTAGATATTTATTTAATTTATGTACTCTAGTGCTATCAAGGGAGGTTGCGCGATGTGAGTGAATCCCCTAGCTTGAGGAGTAGGGTGAGTATATCCCCAGGTCATAGCGTCTGGTATATTGGTGAGGGGATTATCTCACCTTCAGGGAAGGAATGTGACCGCCTCCACTACGTTTATATTTTGGGCCAGGTTGGTGAGCGATTCCGACTTGGGTAACTAGGTTATGTGAGCACACCTAGTGAGATAACACTTTAGAGGAAATCATCCGGCGAGGGTATACTCGGAAGGATGGATATACAGAGGACACATGTGTGGATGTTGCGGTATAATTACTTATATAATAGTATAGAAAATTATATACGGGTATTAAATACATGATGCGAGAATGAATGTATTTTATATAACTAGCGAGACTGTTATATAGTTTATTTAAAAAGGATAATTTATGGAAGACAAGCATGGGATTGTTGTATTATAAATTTTACGTATATGATGGGGAAGATATTACATGGCATTAAATACATAGGTGAGAAATTGTATTTACTTATATAACTTGTTCACGATTATATGTTACTATTTAAAAGTGAATTAATTAAGTTAATGTGAGAGATAACTCATAAACCATGGATAATAATACTCGGTTTAGAGTAGATTGGTAAGGGAGAATTTATACCAGAACTAGTTGGACGGGATAGTACAACTATGTGGGGTTAAGGAAACCATTAGGTGTGCACATTAGTGGGGGTGGGGGGGGGGGGGGGGTGAGTATGTCCTCAAGAGAGTGCGTCAGTAGCTTAAATATGAAGCGCATTCATGCATTTTAAATTACTGCAGTTAATTCACTTGGTAAATATTTTCAAAATATTTTGGGTTCTAACCATTTCTATAAAATTATTTTCAAAACCTTTTAGGTGTCTAGCTACAGGGACACTAGGATTGATATTCTATTCCAGGGACACGGAGCTACGGCATATATGGATGCTAGCAGGATCTTGGATTAGATGCATCATTCATTCTTTCCTAGAGTAGAAATCATTTATCAGTTTGAGTTTTACTTAGGGCTTGTCGCCCAGACTTTTCAGTACAATTTTTAGATTTATTTATTCAGATGTTGGATGTTTGTTATTGGACTATTTACTTTGGTGGCCGATGGTTTATTCGGCAAATAGTTTAATTATTTATTCAATTGATTTAATTCAGTCGTTGTGTATGGCTCATATTATATTTCCGATTGTTATTGTTTTGTTTAATTAAAAAGATAAAAATTTGGCACCGCCTTTTTGGAATACTAGGTGGTTAGTAAGTTTTTAAAAAGGTTTTCGACAGTGATGCTAAGAATGAACCAATTGGGATTACTGTTTTAATTTGGTATAGGACTGATCACCCGGTATTTTATTAGGCGGGGTGTCACAAATGGCATCTACCGCTGGTGTCTCATTTGTGCTCTATTGACAAGTCCGAAAGAATCCCTTATCCTAAGCAGACACCACAAAACACACCAAAGTTGGGGGCAGTATCTACACAGGACGCCTGTATACGGCCCATACCTAGAGGTGATACAGGAATGGTCAGCGCTAACCCTACCTCTAGTGGGTGGAGCCTCTATGTATTAACTATATGGCATACATATTGTCAATCACACCTATGCCGACGCGTGGTACGCTGCCCGTTGCGCGAACCCCAAGCTAATAGGACGGTCCACCGGTATGTCCACACAAAAACATATAAATACATATTATCACCCAATATGTATAAGTAGTTACTCAAAACCACTTTAATCCAAGGATGTCTCATTATATATAAATTATAGCCTTCTTGGCTTAACTATAGAATTTTAGCCAATTATTCCATAATTCATTTTAAGCCGTTATCCTACAACTATTTCCCAATTAAATATTAAGTCTCATAAAATCCTTTTTGGACTTAAATCACATTTACTTCATAATTTATTGAAGAAAAGCTTTAGGGTTAAAAGCTTGTTTACAAGATTAACAATAAACTGTTATAAGTTGTGTAAACTCCGAATAAACTTTTTGGGCAAAACTCTTTTCGAAAAACACAAGATGTCTTATAAAAGAGTTTCTGAATATATGGTTTGAATTTGATAGTTGGTTACCTTCTTTTTAATTTTGGATAAACATCTACTAAAGTTACCATGCAGTTCCAATCACAACAACAGTTAAGAACATTAAAAGAAATAGACACAAGAATTTTAACGTGGTAAAACCCTTAAACAAGGGAAACATCCACGGTGCCCTCTACGGCACAAAACAAAATCCACTAGAATAAAGAATCAACTTACAACACTTCAGAAACCACAGAGATCCTAACCTAAGTTCAGAATATACCTACTTAAGATTCTCCTCTCCAAAGGTAATCTGAATTGGACTGATCTGTTCTTGTTGCTTCTTTGCTTTTTCCTTGATCTTCTTCTCTTTGAATTTTGATTCCAACAACTCTTTAAAAATATGAGATTCTCAGATAGAACCACGATGTCTAAGTGTTCATGTGAGATAGTGTTCGTGATGTGCTACTACATGCAAACATGCTACTCACCCTCTCAAGATTATACAAACAATCCTAACAAATTACAACAGTTCTAAAATGATAGGTTATTTTTTAATCGTATTTTTCAATCCAAGACTTCTTGATCTTTTACTTATCCACAGATCTCAAGGATACCTTGCTCAGAAGACGGTTCAAGGTCTTAAATAATTTCAGTATTTTGAAAGTATTTTTTGAAATTATAAACCTCCAATTGAGATCCAAACTAGACTAGAAGTCTACTTTATTAAAACAGATTCAGACTTAACATGCAGAGACTGATTCAACATATTTTGGCATAAAACTTCTTTTCTCAGATCTACGGTTACTCCTTAAAATGTTAGCAAGAGTTCTTTGTGTTCTTTTTATTTTTGTAAACACGTATTTCACAAAGCATGAAATAGAAAACTAGAAACACAAATAACTCACTAGATCTGAAAAATACTTTTAAATTTAAAAGATTCTATTTCAAAATTTGTTGAAACAGAATAGATCTAAAATATAAGATCTAAAAAGAGAAACATAGAACAAATTGTGTGATGTTCTCTTTTAGAAAAACCCAATTTCAATAATGAAACTTAAGTCTCTCTTAGAAATGAGTTATGAGAGAATCAAAGATCTGAATAGGTCTTCAAACGAAAACTCAACACCAAAAACATAGAAACCCTAGAAGGATCTAACTCTAAAAAAGATGGGTTTTTTGGTGTATGAAAATTTTAGGTTTTGGTGTTTGGCTCGGGAGAAATCACTCAGAGCTTTGAACTACGAAGAAACTAGGGTTTCTTCTTTCTAATCTCTCTCTATTCTTTCCCTCTCTTATCTCTTCTCCATTCTCTCTCTTCTCTCTCCACTATCTCTTTTATCTCAGATTTTACAAAATGGCAAAAGTCTCAAAAAGCTGAGGCTTGGGTACTTTTTATACTAATTAAAGAAGAATCCAGAACCTTGAACTCAATCCAATGGTTGGGATTGAATCTTGATTGATTGACTTTAATCCTAAGGTTCATCACAATCAATGGGTTAAACGTATGGCGATTTGTTTAAACTGAGTTCATGAGGATTGACTCTCATCACATGCAGTACGTTGATAAGGTTGATCCAGGTGTTGAGAATGGTTGTACAGAATGAGTCTACGAGAAATCACAAATTCAATCGTTAAGCTACCAACACGTGTACGAACCAGATGAAGGCAAAACGCGTGTTTGAAAATAATTACAAAGCACACCTTGAATTCACTAGCACTTTTGGATTATGCCCAGGCAAACAATCAGCAAAGAAAATAACTTTCTAAAATTCAAATTTTACCCACAACACTTTTAAAAACATTTTTTAATTAATTCAAAAATCATTTGAAAATTATTTAAAAATATATAAAATGATTTGAGTTGAATTAAACTAATTTTAAAATGACTTGAAGTGTTGACGAACCATTAGTGAAAATAGGTGATATGAATAATGCATGGCGTGTGTCCTATTTGTGGTTTTAAGGATACAAATAACTTCCCTTTGAAGATTCTCTTGGACATGACTTCTTCTTTGAGCTTGTACCTTTGACGAGAGGGAGTTCTCATAAAATCCAACTATTTTGTCTAGATATCCAAACTAGTTGGAACTCCTATATATGTAGACTCAAGTAAGTCAATATATAGTGTGTTCCCATTTATTACTCTTTAAATACCTAGGCATGGTTATTTCCCAAACTATCCTTTCCCACACATTTAATAATCTTAGCACGTTGTCCCCTTGACTCAATTTTAATCATTCAAATTATTATTATTTATTCACTTCCTGATACCTTTTCAATAAGGTTTATATATACATATATAAGGAGTTAACTAATCCTGAAGGGTTATATGTACATATATAAGGAATCCTCTAATATGGTTAAGTAGTATCACCCAACTACAATACCCAGTCTCACTCATTTGGTCCATATTTACACCCCTTCAGAATTTATTACACAAAATTCCACTATTAGGTTAAACACCCTTTAATAAATTCGATATTTGATAATTTATTATATCCATAATAAATTAAACCGGCTACCCCATGCCTAACCCCTGTACCACTATCCCTCAATACCAGAGTTTGTTTCCCCGACTCTAAATTTAATTAATTACACATCAATTAATTTACTAAAGTAGTGTCACTCAACTATAATGCTCGGGCGTATTCATTCGGCCAGTAATTTAACCCTTTAAAATTTATTTCACCAAATTTCATTAGTGAGTTTGACACCCTAATTAAATTTAATATTCCTTTATACTCATCCCATAAGACTCTTAAGTATTAGGTTACATTTAATGTCTATCAAATAAATTCCACCTTAGGATACAAGCCCGTATGCTAAATTCATCTAAAATTCCCATCTGAATACGTTCATATATTTTCGAGTGTTATTCATCATAAACACTCTAAGTCCATACCCCGAATTCATTCCCATCAAATTACATGGTAAACATAATGTTCCTTAATATTTTTTCAGAGTTCTGCGGTCATATACATACATCCTTAAGTAATCCAGATTTTATTTCTCACAAAGGATTTTGGTTTCGGACACCCTTCCGTAATAAATTCATAACTAATTGAAAAAAATTAAAAAAAATATGAAGCTGGTGGCCACACGTTCGTAACAAAAAGATATATATCCTTGTCCAAAGCCACGGTCGTATGAACGAGATAGATATCTCATTCAAATTAGATAGATATCTCATTTGAACGAGATACTGATCTCGTTTGAACGAGATACATGTCGACTGAGCGACTTTCATGGTCGTTTGAGCGATTTTCATAGTCGTTGATCAACCTCTCTTCACTTTCTTTACATCATTCTCAATTACAATTCGTTCAGTTTTGTGATATCTAAACCCAAGAACAGGTATGCTACCCAGATTTTACACCCCTCACACGACAATGAATTCCCATTTAATTACAGTCAAAGATTAACGTTTGGATTATCTCCTAGCTTTCAACCATATTAAATTCATATTAAGGGTTGTTTAATTAGGGGATCTATATCCAGATTTCAGTCCATAAATTTATGTAAAAATCCCTTCATTTAATCATTTACTTTATTCCCAATTTGTTATCTAACTTGAAAAAGTCTAACATCAAATCAGATTCTAAATACCAAAATTCTAAGTCTGTTCCTATATATTAATTTCTACCTCTACATGTGCCATTCCTCATCAACAAATCAAATATAATAAGCCCTAAATTACAGAAATCTCAAAATATGATTTAACTTTAAATCTAAGCATGGAGTTAACATTCATATGAAAATAGCACAAATTGAATAAGAATGACAAAAGAATCCTTGCCTAGATTGTGTAGAAATGCCTCTGTCCTCCTCCTAGGATGCTCTTCCTCCTCATAACCCTTTGTTCCTCTCTCTCTTGAAGTGGGGCTGCTAGGTTTAGGTTTTGATAGGAGTGGGGGGGAGGGGGGTATTCCTCTTTCTTCCAATTTTATATTTTTTTTCAATTCCCGAGTTAAGCTTTAGGCCCCAACTTTGTTGCCCAAATGAACCCAAATATAAAATATAATTAGGCAGATAACTACCCAACTCATATATATATGCCCCGTGACCATTTCTAAGGGTCTAAAATACCCAAACGAGCCCGTAATACCTCTTAAAGTGCGTCCCAAATATTTCATCATAAGAATATATTAATTTTGTCGTGACACACTCAAATAGTTTAAAAAATAATAATAAATAAATCTCGTTTGATTTATTCCAAATCATTAAACTCAAATTCTAAACTTTATAAATAATATTGAGTTTAATTACTCGTAATCCCAAATTAATCAATTTCACCAAATTCATTTAATCTTTATTAAATTTTATTTTTTTCCAAAAATATACGGGGTATTACAAGTGTCTCTTTGAATTCATGCTCCATCACTACGTATGCCTATGTTGACTATCCTGTGCATTCAGTTCACATAATCTCATTCCATATCCATGATTCATTCATTTTTCATGTTGGTGTGCCTATTTGTATGTGTATTGGTGTATATATATATATATATAGACTGCTCTTGTGCAGCCTCGCATAATAACAGTACAGACTGTACATGTGTCACCTGGCGGTGAGCCCATAAAATATTGGCAATCTCTCTCTCTTTTCTGGGCTCACCGTTAGGTGACACATGTCCACTCCGTACTATAAATTACTGGACCATCCGCACAAGAGCAGTACTCTCTCTCTCTCTCTCTCTCTCTCTCTATATATATATATATATATATATATATATATATATACACACACACACTAGTGTATGCCCGTGCCTGAAGGCATGACAAAAATTTTCCAAAGTACGTAATCGCAAAACGGTAATAATTTCCAAAACACCATGTAAATATCACATCCATAAAAAACTATTTTAAGTCCTAAAGCTTTTTTACAACACCATGTAAATATTTTAAAAATTTTGGGTAGATTCTAATTTGTTTAAAAGACAATCTCTTTTTAAAAAAGTACTCCCAAAACAAACAACAATAGTAATAAACCATATTGGACCTCGTACAAACAACATCATAATTTAAGTCAAAAGAAAATTAAAACACAACGAAGTGTAAACAATTTACAAAATTTGAATAGAATTTCCTTTGTTTATAGGACTATCCACCCTGTTCAACAACTAAAAATAACTCAAACCAAATCAATAGTAATAATACATCCTCAACCTCATATAAAAAAACATAATCGATCCCATATTTTCAAATATAAATATGGTTGAACACAATTAAAATTTTAATCTCTTCATCGCCATCTATTTCCTTAAAATCAAATGGACCTGCAACCCGGAACAACCAAGAACAATAAATATTTAGCTTGTAGATCATGAACCTAGCAAATTTTACTTCAAAATCCCCCCAAAATCGATATCATTCACTATTCACCTGCATTATTATCCGCCTGCCTTACAACCTCAGTGTGTCCAATACATTCATTATCTGCAGCGCCAATACAACACATGGTTTAAATAAAACGTCCGTGGATTCAATTTATACCTATAAATAACATATACAAACTTGGGAAAAGTACAATCATTCAACTAAAACTTGTAATTAATGCATACCTTTTCATGAATCTTGCCCAAATATAGATGAGCCAATGTATTAACTTTGTTAACCAAAGTATGAATTAGTAAATCTTAGAATTCACGACATCACTTTTATAGGACATCACAACTCCATCTTCCAATTCAAAAGGCTTGTTCAACAATCACAAAGAGTCCAATCAATTCTTGACAAATCAAAATATTATCATGGATCATTTTGCCATTAATGAAACCTGTTCGGGATTGATCAATGATATTTAGGAGAAAATAATAAGCAATGCTTTGAACTAAAATGCTTGGAACTGATATTTGGGGGAAGTGGTTCTTACCCGAATCTGTCGTGGGTTTCCATAACACATGGAGCACCTGTTTCTCTTCGGGTAGAACGACTGCTGTTGCTGCTGCTTTAAGGGCCTAGAACGACTGTTGTTGCTTTACGGGCCTGCTGATGCTGCTTTAATTAGGCCTAGAATGGCTGCTGACATGTGCCAACCCATTGCCAAAATCCCCTGCCAACCCGTGCCATCACCGCTGATATGTTTAAAGTTTTAAGTCAAGGGAATATTCTGTACACAATTGTTTGCAATCAGGATTGAGGAGCTTCCTCTGAATGTTGTGATCAGGTGTTGTATGGTATTGTCATTCACCTTATAAACTTAGAAAGTCACTAAATAAGAAATCAGTGAATTATACTTTACCTCACCAAATGCAGCTCGCATAATCATTGATTATCCTTAAGCAGATGTGTCTTCGGAGTTCTTTTGATAATCTATGCATGAACTAGATTCTTTGCATGATTACATTGGGAATCGTTTGCCTTCATACCGTCACCTGCAATCCATCAAATAAAAACTCTACTCAACCTCCACTCTGTTTAAGGAAAAAAATACCAACAACAAATATAATAGTTCGTAATTCAATTATAATAACAGTGTCTATCTAAATATGTATAGCAGATGTCTAGTCAAATGTCGATTAGTCTCTTCTGCCCCTAACTAAAATAAATATTTGACAAAGTCTTCTCGTAATGGGTTGAATGATTAACAGTATCTAAGATTGAAGTGAAAGTATTCTCATAGTTTAGGAAGTTTGGGTATTGTTATCTTTGATTATAGAGAGAGCAAAAATAACTGAGAAGTGAGAGGTAGTCGCCGCCGCAATTCAGTTTTGCTTCAACATCACATGCGTGAATTTTAATCAACCCAAAGATCACGCTAAAAAGAACGAAGATAGGCAATTTAGTTTTGCATTCGATCATGTAAATATATCGATCAATGAGCATATAAAAAACCATGATTTAAGATGAGTAAAATTGAAATGACATATCAATTATCTTTATCAACACCAGTTATATAAAGAGAAGTTGCCATGTTGCATAATCAAATCAAGTTTACTAATCGTTGACCTGTGATAATATTTAAAAGGGTCGACTTAAATCTCTCAAATGTCTAGCAAGAGCAGAATTTCACCTTGATTTTACCTAAACATCATTGAAGTGATTCAGCAGATTTGGTGACCATGTCTATCCGTTGGGCAGAAGAGGCACCAGATTCTATTAACGATTCAGACTTGATGTCTGGCAATAGTCCTGTAAAGTATGCATCATTTTCCTTAGTCATCCAAGTAATTGTTTATGTAGTGCACTCAATGACTCGTACTCAATGTAGTACACTCAATGACTAAACACAAAACAGAGCAATGGGAAAGATTAAAAAGCAATTCAATCACATGTGCAACTCCTCATGAAAATAGACCAAGTGAAAAGATTAAAGAACAAAGAATGTGTATTCGATTATGTGGATGACACATCACATGTGTTCGGTTAAAAAACACAACAGTTAGCAACATACTGACTAACACAATAACGTCTATTGTTCCACCAAACACAACAACTACCAACATACTGAATAACACAACAACAACTAACATACTGATTTGTATACGTTAACTATGTTCCACCAATAGCAACACCAATAGATGTATGTTCCTCATTAAATAATGAATAACACAAATGATAACTGTTATCTTTTTAAAATGATATGTAATGGATATCTGTTAAATCAGTTATCACATTTAACAGTGAATAACACAAATGATAAATGTTATCTATTACAACAATATATGTTAAAACATGATAACTGAATAACACAAATGATAACTGTTATCAATAATTTGTAATAGAAATCTGTTAAATCAGTTATCATATATAATAGATATTGTCCCACCAAACACAACAACAACCAACATATTGAATAACACAAATGAGGAATACACAAATGAAGAATACACAACCAATATACTGACCAATTTCGTGATGCTTTGTTTATCAACCTGTCATGTCAAGTGTCTTTGCACCTGCTAAGAACCAAAAACATAAATTAAAGTCAGATAGTCGGGTGTAGATTTGAGACATATTTTCAACAAAGATATTTTAATCTAATGGACAAATACACAACTATATGTTGGGTAACCACAAAAAACTCACCATATGCTAATTGAAAAACCAAAGACATGAACTCCAATATTCAAAAAATCATTAACCCTACATTTTAGTGTCACCCCAAAACATTAGAAGCCTGTAAAAACTCCCAAAAGATTATTTTTCTACAACTGCAACATAACAAATAAACTAAAAATTAGTAAAAGCATCACACATTGTAAACACAAAAAGAAATAAATCCAAACCACAAATTGAGATAAAAGAGTTGAACACTATCAATGTCTCAAAATTAATAATCGTGTATGCACTTTACGCCATAAATAATAAAATATTCCAAATTAACAATGGAGAAAGTAGCGTAATACTCACTCAATTGATGCCAACTTACACACCAATTCGCCAATTGGGTGGTGCACGAAGTAATAAAAGTCATGTAGTACCTATGAAATGGATCCGAAACACATCGCTAATTGAGGCCGACTCAGAGAAGATTTCCTTTCTCACCGATAAAGGAACCTATTACTATATGGTCATGCCTTTCAGCCTTAATAATGTAGGGCCAACCTACCAAAGGTTCGTCAATATGATGTTTGAAGAGAAAATTGGTAAGACCATATTCTAACCTACGAAAAAGCCTTATAAATACGCAGTATAGATTTTAGGACAAGTTTTATGCAAAAAGTATACAGTATAGTATATTTCACAATCACACGGACCATGAGGTTAAATTAAAACATTTTTCAGATTAAAATTTTTTACTCAAGGGTAAAGTATGTCCTTTGAGTCCAATATAACTTCATTGTATATAACATACTCAAGGTAGAAGTATGAATTAACTCCGTCTTGAAATGTAACAAATGAAGATTTCGAGAAAGCTTGGACTAATACTCAAAGAGGGTTTTAGTCGATGGAATGTAACAACTTAAATATTGAATGCAAATTCGTATACATATAGTCTTACAATCACAGTTAACATAACCTCTAATGATATACCATATTGTAGTGGTCAATGAGGGATATTATGAGGGAAATCAAAGAGAAGAATAATGGAATTGGGTTAGGTAAAATAGTTGCTTGGCTAACGTTCAGGTCCATTAAGTTGATTTTGTTGAGTGTTTATAATAACTTTAACATCAAACTTTTTCCTTGTAAGATTATGTGTGTTTAGGAATTAACATCAATCATTTAAATATTTGAGGCTTGAACCCAATTCAGTATTGTATTTCGTACACTAGTCATTAATCATTTGGCCAACTCCTATTTTAGTTTTAAAATCAAAATAAATATATGGGGTTAATAAAAAATAACAAATGTCATTAAGTTAATGTTAAATGACCATAAAATTTACTCAATTTGGAATCGATGAGTATCCGGACCAAATCGAAAATGAAAGATATTGGGGTCGTGGAGTATTCAGACCAATATGCATATGCATAACATTTACCTTGGAATCGAGGGACATCCAAACGAATGAAAATGATAGGATGATTGGGATCGATGATTATCTGGACCAATGTCCTTATAGTATGTATTGTGTGTGAAATATATACTTCATGATATTTTACTTATGTGAGAGAGTAGACATGTAGATGATATATATATATATATATATATATATATACATCTAAATGATAAATAAAGTAGAGAGAAACTTAGTTTCAAGATTTAAAATAGATTGGGAATATCTAATAAATTAAGTAGTGAAACTTTATTTTGGAAGTTGAATGATAACCTTGAAATGATTTATAAATTAAGGAGTGAAACTTAATTTCGGGAAGTTGAATGGTAACCTTGAAATGATTTATAAATTAAGTAGTGAAATTTAATTATGGAAGTTGAATGATGATTAGACGTGAAATGCTATATAAATTAAGTAGTGCGACTTAATTATGATGATTAAACATGACATATGTGAATGTTATACGAAAACTAAATAACATGCAAGAAATTTTAAGAATGAAGTGTGCTGTGTGGGCGGTATGGGAGTGTAGATAAGATCGGTTATATACTTTAGTCAAGATAGATTGGGTATGATATCTAGATGGGCTAAGTATACAAACTTTAGGTGTGCACATTAGATGAGTGGTGAGAAAACTGAAGGGAGTGTGCGTGAACCTAACATGTGTAATCAATAATCGATTTTAATTGCGATAAATTACTTGTAAATGTTTTCAAATGTTTTGAGTTTTGACTCTTGCAATAAAAATAATTTTAAAAACTTTTAGGTGTCCAGCCACAGGGACGCCATGCTTGATGGTTTCATTCCTGGGACTTGGATCTATAACATTGTGGATGCTAACATGATTTTAAGTAGTCGATTCTTTCATTCGGATCTAGAATAGGATCTCACTCTTGGATATCATGTTTGGACATGTGGTCCCTCGTCAGTATTATAGTTTCAGTTTTGTATCGGTTTGACTTTATAGTTTGAACTTGGATTATTACATGGTTGGGTTGTTTTTGGCCGATAATTTATTTGGCATGACTTTGATTCATTTACATATCATGATGGTTTGGACTCTAGTATATTGTAATGTTATTTTAATTTTCGAACTCGTTGTTTATCATGTTAAATAAAAGGATAAAATTTGGCACCATGCCTTTTGAATATTAGGTGGTTAGTAAGTTTTAAAAAGTTTTTGACAGTGATGCTAAGAATGATCCATATGATATTCCTATTTAATTTGATATTGGACTAATCACTCGATATTTTATTAGGAGGGGCGTCACAGCATATTCATATCATCCGAGACTCCAGTCATTCGCTGCCATCATGTTAGATGTTGTCCTTCTTGTCTCGTACTTGGACCAGACGAGTCCTTTCTGGAAGACACTCACACCATGTGCAACTCAGGATGCATGCCTATCTGGTCCATGTGGACAATTCAGTTACAACCATATTATTCCCTCGTGTGAGGAAATATTGCATCATCATTAGTTACATGTGTTTGTGACAGATGCCATGTTCCTACTGGAGACCTTTAGGACCATGCGCCTATTGTATGCTTGGGGTTCATTACACCCCCTAAACGCTATATATACACTTCATCTTCTCCTTGAGATAGGATCGCTTATTCAAAACCCTAGCTAAACTCTGTGCAATTGTAGAGAGAGAACGCTTATATATGTGTGTTGTATTCGCAGGCCATTAGATCCTTATTAATGGATTCATACTCACAAACCCCACAGTGGATGTAGGTTAAATTTTTCTGAACCACTTATATATATGTTTGCTCATCCTCTTCTCCTTATCTCTTTTTGATTATTCACTATTATATTGTTGTTTTACCATTATTATATTGGTTCGAACTCACACTACACCAAATCCTGCGAATGGTCACGCCTAGTGGGTCACGGCCCAAGTCCGCGACCAGCTGGTCGCGAACTTGGGCCGTAACCCACTCAATATTTGGCGTGACTATATTTATTATCACACTAAATTATCTATGTTCTGGAAGTGGTCACGGCCCAAGTCCGCGACCACAGTGGTCGCGGACTTGGGCCGTGACCAGGTCGTGACCATCTTGGCGCCAAACTCGCGCCAAAATTCCCTCCAAACTTGGTCGCGGATGGGTCACGGCCCACGTCCGTGACCCATGGCATGACAAAGAAGAAATTACACACATTGAGGGTCACGGTTTAGGGCCGTGACCATTTCTGGGTATGGGTCACGGCTATGGGCCGTGACCATCCCTCATTCAAGCAATAGTGTTGATAAAAAGGGTCGCGCATCACAGATTGAGGGTCACAGCTATGGGCCGTGACCATTTCTTGGTATGGGTCACGGCTATGGGCCGTGACCAATAGGCAGTACACACCCCACTTAGCTTCATTAATGGGTCACGGTGAGTGGGTCACGGCTCTAGGCCGTGACCACTGTTAAACCTAAAACAAAACAAAGCGACTCAAAATTTTCATTTCCCCGCTCATCTGGTTTATTTCTTACCCAAACGTTGGTAGCAGGTATGGCGTTTCTTCCCCAAACGCTGGTAGCAGGTATGGCCGTGTATGGAGGTTGGGCGGGATTTTGGTCGGTCTGATTAATGCGCAGATTGAACCTTCCTTTTTCGTTATCATGAGACATACATATATTGCTCCACCACTTGTGTTGTTAATAGTCGAACGTTTGTTGGGAGGTTGCAGGAAGAGATGTGTGCGGTTTTTAACTAAGCAAAACTTGATCAAGTCATGAGGTGGTTTGGTGGACTAAGTTTGGATTCTGAAGAGGGTTTGGGGAGGAATGGGGATTTGGGGTTCTCAGAGTTAAAGATTCGGGAAAAAATAGATATTAAATCTGGGGAAGTATTTTCAGAAGAGTGGATTGGCCCATCAAATGCAATTGAAGGCTTTGTGCCGAAGAAAGACCGAAATTCCAAACCATAGCATTCAAAAAATCGGAAAGAAGGTATGAGAAAGAAAATTTAATCGCTTTGTGTTGTGCCCTGTTTATTACTTATTCGTTGAAGCTTGTAACCAGAGGCTGATATAAATAAATATGTTCAGTCATTGTATGATAATACTGCATAGATTTTGGTTTTGTATGGTTTGTATTTTTGTTTTGTTGCTTCCTGCATTCCAGATTAACAAAGTTGCAGAGCAAACAGTGTTTAATGGGTTTACATAATACTCCTTATTTCCCTTTACTGAAGAATAAGTTTTGGATTGATTGGTTCTCATATTTGGTGATTTTGAGCCTTGAAATAATTATCATCCATTCATATTTTTCTTTCTCCTTTTCTGAAACCCCTCTTTTTTATTTTTTCAAGTTTGTGTCTAATTCTGTGTAATGATGCCTTTTGTCAAGATGGGAGAACTCAAGAAATTAGTTGAATTATGGTAAAATAAAATACATCGATCTTTTCAAAGCCTCGGCTTCAACCATCAGAAGAGCGCATGTAGTTCATCCTATAACAGCAGTCCAGTTGGAATAGTCTCTTTGGACAAGAGATGTTGAAGAGGACATAATTCCTACTTGTAGGTTAGTCATTTCTCTTCATATCCAATATTGTCTTTTTTTTTTAAGTAATGCGTGATTTTTTTTTCAAAATCTAAATTGTTTCCTATCATTGTTATTATATAGAGAACTTGGGATAGGCGTTGTCGCGTATAGTCCTCTAGCACGAGGATTCTTTTCGGATGGCCCAAAGTTGGTGGAGAGTCTTTCGAATGATGATTGGCGAAAGGTTTGTTTTTTGGTTTTGTAATGAATACTAATATTAACATCTCGTGAGCTTGATTGATGAAATTTGTATCTCTTCTTGTGTATTACTATTGTAGTCTCTACCACGTTTTCAATCTGAGAATTTGGATCACAATAAACACGTTTATGAAAGGGTTAATGAATTAGTAGCAAAGAAGGGTTGTACCGCGTCCCAAGAAAACCAAAGAATCCAACTCAAACATTCCTCTACCTACGCAAAAACCAACCCCAACCCCTGTTTTGTTTGAAGGAAGTTTTGTAGCATCCCCTATATTTTTTTGTAGCAGTACCTGTACGGTACCATACTTTCTTTAATTTTAAAAAACAATTCAGTGGTTTTGTGCGGTACTTTATTTAATTTTACATACCCGTTCTTCATAATACATTGTTTACGTATTGCAGATCTAACCAATTTGATACCAGTTCTTCATTACATACCAGTTCTTCATTACACACCAGGTACTCTGTACATTAACTAAAGTAGTTATATAATTGATATGCATTATCTACTAAATCTTTTAGATGATAGAAGGAGTACGGGATAGTTATTGGTTTTGTTTGGTTTGGCTGTTGCATAATTATTGGTTGTTGGAATGTTGTTGGATAGTATTTTAGAAGGAGTATGGGATAATTAGAAGGAGTACAGGATAATTATTGGTTTCACTGTTGGATAATATGTTGAAAATATTTTAAACTCCCGGTTTCAGAATACGATAATGGGAACTGGCCTTGCAGTCGCGGGACTCCCGGTTTGAGAATACGATGATAATTTGCATATTTCTAGACTTAGGCTTAAAAACATGGCATTAGAGGGTGAGAACTAGAAACAGCCACGGAACGTTCCCGTGGGTGGCACCAACACCTCCCACGGGACCAATGTAACTCGTAGGAACTGACCCCGCAGTCGCGGGACTCCCGGTTTAGGAATACGACGGTAATTTCCATATTTCTACACTTAGGCTTAAAAAAATGTCATTAGAGGGTGAAAACTCAAAACAGCCCCCGAACGGCCCCGTGGGTGGCACCAACACCTCCCACGGGACCAATGTAACTCGTAGGAACTGACCCCGCAGTCGCGGGACTCCCGGTTTGAGAATACGTTGATAATTTGCATATTTCTAGACTTAGGCTTAAAAACAAGGCGTTAGTGGGTGAGAACTCAAAACAGCCCCGGAACGTCCCCGTGGGTGGCACCAACACCTCCCACGGGACCAATGTAACTCATAGGAACTGACCCTACAGCCGCGGGACTCCCGGTTTGAGAATACGATTGTAATTTGCATATTTCTAGACTTAGTCTTAACAACATGGCGTTAGAGGGTGATAACTCGAAAGAGCCACGGAACGTCTCCGTGGTGGCACCAACACCTCCCACGGGACCAATGTAAGTCATAGGAACTGACCCCGCAGCCGCGGGTCTCCCGGTTTGAGAGTACGACAGTAATTTGCATATTTCTAGACTTAGGATTAAAAACTTGGCTTTAGAGGGTGAGAACTCGAAACAGCCCTCGAACATCCCCGGGGGTGGCACCGACACCTCCCACGGGACCAATGTAACTCGTAGGAACTGACCCCGCATCCGCGGGACTCCCGGTTTGAGAATACGATTGTAATTTGTATATTTCTAGACTTAGGATTAAAAACATGGCGTTAGAGGGTGAGAACTCAAAACAGCCCCCGAACGTCCCCGTGGGTGGCACCAACACCTCCCACGGGACCAATGTAACTCATAGGAACTGACCCTGCAGTCGCGGGACTCCCGGTTTGAGAATACGATTGTAATTTGCATATTTCTAGACTTAGTCTTAAAAACATGGCGTTAGAGGGTGATAACTCGAAAGAGCCCCCGAACATCTCCGTGGGTGGCACCGACACCTCCCACGGGACCAATGTAAGTCGTAGGAACTGACCCCGCAGCCGCGGGTCTCCCGGTTTGAGAGTACGACGGTAATTTGTATATTTCTAGACTTAAGCTTAAAAACTTGTCTTTAGAGGGTGAGAACTCGAAACAACCCCGAACATCCCTGTGGGTGGCACCGACACCTCCCACGGGACCAATGTAACTCGTAGGAACTGACCCCGCATCCGCGGGACTCCCGATTTGAGAATACGATTGTAATTTGCATATTTTTAGACTTAGGATTAAAAACATGGCGTTAGAGGGTGAGAACTCGAAACAACCCCCGAACGTCCCCGTGGGTGGCACCAACACCTCCCACGGGACCAATGTAACTCGTAGGAACTGACCCCGCAACCGCGAGTCTCCCGGTTTGAGAATACGATTGTAATTTGCTTATTTCCACACTTAGGCTTAAAAACTTGGCTTTAGAGGGTGAGAACTCGAAACAGCCCCCGAACGTCACCGTGGGTGGCACCGACACCTCCCACGGGACCAGTAACTCGTAGAAACTGACCCCGCAGCCGCGGGTCTCCCGGTTGGAGAATACGACGGTAATTTGCTTATTTCCACACTTAGGCTTAAAAACATGGCGTTAGAGGGTGAGAACTCGAAACAGCCCGCGAACGGCCCCGTGGGTGGCACCAACACCTCCCACGGGACCAACGTAACTCGTAGGAACTGACCCCGCAGCCGCGGGTCTCCCGGTTTGAGAGTACGACGGTAATTTTCTTATTTCCACACTTAGGCCTAAAAACACGGCGTTAGAGGGTGATAACTCGAAACAACCCACGAACGGCCCCGTGGGTGGCACCAACACCTCCCACGGGACCAACGTAACTCGTAGGAACTGACCCCGCAGCCGCGGGTCTCCCGGTTTGAGAGTACGGTGGTAATTTGCTTATTTCCACACTTAGGCTTAAAAACATGGCGTTAGAGGGTGAGAACTCGAAACAGCCCCGGAACGGCCCCGTGGTTGGCACCAACGCCTCCCACGGGACCAACGTAACTCGTAGGAACTGACCCCGCAGCCGTGGGCCTCCCGGTTTGAGAGTACGGCGGTAATTTGCTTATTTCCACACTTAGGCTTAAAAACATGGCGTTAGAGGGTGAGAACTCGAAACAGCCCCCGAACGGCCCCGTGGTTGGCACCAACACCTCCCACGGGACCAACGTAACTCGTAGGAACTGATCCCGCAGCCGCGGGTCTCCCGGTTTGAGAGTACGACGGTAATTTGCTTATTTCCACACTTAGGCTTAAAAACATGGCGTTAGAGGGTGAGAAGTCGAAACAGCCCCCGAACGGCCCCGTGGGTGGCACCAACACCTCCCACGGGACCAACGTAACTCGTAGGAATTGACCCCGCATCGCGGGTCTCCCCGTTTGAGAGTACGATGGTAATTTGCTTATTTCCACACTTAGGCTTATAAACACGGCGTTAGAGGGTGAGAACTCGAAACAGCCCGCGAACGGCCCCGTGGGTGGCACCAACACCTCCCACAGAACCAACGTAACTCGTAGGAACTGACCCCGCAGCCGCGGGTCTCTCGGTTTGAGAGTACGGCGATAATTTACTTATTTCCACACTTAGGCTTAAAAACATGGCGTTAGAGGGTGAAAACTCGAAACAGCCCCCGAACGGCCCCGTGGGTGGCACCAACACCTCCCACGGGACCAACGTAACTCGTAGGAACTGATCCCACAGCCGCGGGTCTCCCGGTTTGATAGTACGACGATAATTTGCATATTTCCACACTTTGGCTTAAAAACATGGCGTTAGAGGGTGAAAACTCGAAACAGCCCCCGAACGACCCCGTGGGTGGCACCAACACCTCCCACGGGACCAACGTAACTCGTAGGAACTGACCCCGCAGCCGCGGGTCTCCCGATTTGAGAGTACGACGGTAATTTGCTTATTTCCACACTTAGGCATAAAAACATGGCGTTAGAGGGTGAAAACTCGAAACAGCCCCCGAACGGCCCCGTGAGTGGCACCAACACCTCCCACGGGACCAACGTAACTCGTAAGAACTGACCCCGCAGCCACGGGTCTCCCGATTTGAGAGTACGGCGGTAATTTGCTTATTTCCACACTTAGGCTTAAAAACATGGCGTTAGAGGGTGAGAACTCGAAACAGCCCCCGAACGACCCCGTGGGTGGCACCAACACCTCTCACGGGACCAACGTAACTCGTAGGAACTGACCCCGCAGCCGCGGGTCTCCCGGTTTGAGAGTACGGCGGTAATTTACTTATTTCCACACTTAGGCTTAAAAAGATGGCGTTAGAGGGTGAGAACTCGAAACAGCCCCCGAACGGCCCCGTGGGTGGCACCAACACCTCCCACGGGACCAACGTAACTCGTAGGAACTGACCCCGCAGCCGCGGGTCTCCCGGTTTGAGAGTACGACGGTAATTTGCTTATTTCCACACTTAGGCTTAAAAACATGGCGTTAGAGGGTGAGAACTCGAAACAGCCCCCGAACGGCCCTGTGGGTGGCACCAACACCTCCCACGGGACCAACATAACTCGTAGGAAATGACCCCGCAGCCGCGGGTCTCCCGGTTTGAGAGTACGACGGTAATTTGCTTATTTCCACACTTAGGCTTAAAAACATGGCGTTAGAGGGTGAGAACTCGAAACAGCCCCCGAACGGCCCCGTGGGTGGCACCAACACCTCCCACGGGACAAACGTAACTCGTAGGAACTGACCCCGCAGCCGCGGGTCTCCCTATTTGAGAGTACGACGGTAATTTCCTTATTTCCACACTTAGGCTTAAAAACATGGCGTTAGAAGGTGAAAACTCGAAACAGCCCCCGAACGGTCCCGTGGGTGGCACCAACCCCTCCCACGGGACCAACGTAACTCGTAGGAACTGATCCCGCAGCCGCGGGTCTCCCGGTTTGAGAGTACGACGGTAATTTGCATATTTCCACACTTAGGCTTAAAAACATGGCGTTAGAGGGTGAAAACTCGAAACAGCCACCGAACGGCCCCGTGGGTGTCACCAAGACCTGCCACGGGACCAACGTAACTCGTAGGAACTGACCCGCGGCCGCGGGTCTCCCGATTTGAGAGTACGACAGTAATTTGCTTATTTCCACACTTAGGCATAAAAACATGGCGTTAGAGGGTGAAAACTCGAAACAGCCCCCGAACGGCTCCGTGAGTGGCACCAACACCTCCCACGGGACCAACGTAACTCGTAAGAACTGACCCCGCAGCCGCGGGTCTCCCGGTTTGAGAGTACGGCAGTAATTTGCTTATTTCCACACTTAGGCTTAAAAACATGGCGTTAGAGGGTGAGAACTGGAAACAGCCCCCGAACGGCCCCGTGGGTGGCACCAACACCTCTCACGGGACCAACGTAACTCGTAGGAACTGACCCCGCAGCCGCGGGTCTCCCGGTTTGAGAGTACGGCGGTAATTTGCTTATTTCCACACTTAGGCTTAAAAAGATGGCGTTATAGGGTGAGAACTCGAAATAGCCCCCGAACGGCCCCGTGGTTGGCACCAACACCTCCCACGGGACCAACGTAACTCGTAGGAACTGACCCCGCAGCCGCGGGTCTCCCGGTTTGAGAGTACGACGGTAATTTGCTTATTTCCACACTTAGGCTTAAAAACATGGTGTTAGAGGGTGAGAACTCGAAACAGCCCCCGAACGGCCCGTGGGTGGCACCAACACCTCCCACGGAACCAACGTAACTCATAGCAACTGAACCCACAGCCGCGGGTCTCCCGGTTTGAGAGTACGACGGTAATTTGCTAATTTCCACACTTAGGCTAAAAAACATGGTGTTAGAGGGTGAAAACTCGAAACAGCCCCCGAACGGCCCCGTGGGTGGCACCAACACCTCCCACGGGACCAACGTAACTCGTAGGAACTGACCCCGCAGCCGCGGGTCTCCCGATTTGAGAGTACGACGGTAATTTGCTTATTTCCACACTTAGGCATAAAAACATGGCGTTAGAGGGTAAAAACTCAAAACAGCCCCCTAACAGCCCCGTGAGTGGCACCAACACCTTCCACGGGACCAACGTAACTCGTAAGAACTGACCCCGCAACTGCGGGTCTCCCGGTTTGAGAGTACGGTGGTAATTTGCTTATTTCCACACTTAGGCTTAAAAACATGGCGTTAGAGGGTGAGAACTCGAAACAGCCCCCGAACGACCCCGTGGGTGGCACCAACACCTCTCACGGGACCAACGTAACTCGTAGGAACTGACCCCGCCTTAAAAAGATGGCGTTAGAGGGTGAGAACTCGAAACAGCCCCCGAACGGCCCCGTGGGTGGCACCAACACCTCCCACGGGACCAACGTAACTCGTAGGAACTGACCCCGCAGCCGCGGGTCTTCCGGTTTGAGAGTACGACGGTAATTTGCTTATTTCCACACTTAGGCTTAAAAACATGGCGTTAGAGGGTGAAAACTCGAAACATCCCCCGAACGGCCCCGTGGGTGGCACCAACACCTCCCACGGGACCAACGTAACTCGTAGGAACTGATCCCGCAGCCGAGGGTCTCCCGGTTTGAGAGTACGACGGTAATTTGCATATTTCCACACTTAGGCTTAAAAACATGGCGTTAGAGGGTGAAAACTCGAAACAGCCCCCGAACGGCCCCGTGGGTGGCACCAACACCTCCCACGGGACCAACGTAACTCGTAGGAACTGATCCCGCAGCCGAGGGTCTCCCGGTTTGAGAGTACGACGGTAATTTGCATATTTCCACACTTAGGCTTAAAAACATGGCGTTAGAGGGTGAAAACTCGAAACAGCCCCCGAACGGCACCGTGGGTGGCACCAACACCTCCCACGGGACCAACGTAACTCGTAGGAACTGACCCGCAGCCGCGGGTCTCCCGATTTGAGAGTACGACGGTAATTTGCTTATTTCCACACTTAGGCTTAGAAACATGGCGTTAGAGGGTGAAAACTCGAAACAGCACCCGAACGGCCCCGTGAGTGGCACCAACACCTCCCACGGGACCAACGTAACTCGTAAGAACTGACCCCGCAGCCGCGGGTCTCCCGGTTTGAGAGTACGGCGGTAATTTGCTTATTTCCACACTTAGGCTTAAAAGCAAGGCGTTAGAGGGTGAGAACTGGAAACAGCCCCCGAACGGCCCCGTGGGTGGCACCAACACCTCTCACGGGACCAACGTAACTCGTAGGAACTGACCCCGCAGCCGCGGGTCTCCCGGTTTGAGAGTACGACGGTAATTTGCTTATTTCCACACTTAGGCTTAAAAACATGGCGTTAGAGGGTGAGAACTCCAAACAGCCGCCGAACGGCCCGTGGGTGGCACCAACACCTCCCACGGGACCAACGTAACTCGTAGGAACTGAACCCACAGCCGCGGGTCTCCCGGTTTGAGAGTACGACGGTAATTTTCTTATTTCCACACTTAGGCTTAAAAACATGGTGTTAGAGGGTGAAAACTCGAAACAGCCCCCGAACGGCCCCGTGGGTGGCACCAACACCTCCCGCGGGACCAACGTAACTCTTAGGAACTGACCCCGCAGCCGCGGGTCTCCCGGTTTGAGAGTACGACAGTAATTTGCTTATTTCCACACTTAGGCTTAAAAACATGCCGTTAGAGGGTGAAAACTCAAAACAGCCCCCGAAGAACCCCGTGGGTGGCACCAACACCTCCCACGGGACCAGTAACTCGTAGGAACTAACCCCACAGCCGCGGGTCTTCCGGTTTGAGAGTACGACGGTAATTTGCTTATTTTCACACTTAGGCTTAAAAACATGGCGTTAGAGGGTGAAAACTCGAAACAGCCCCCGAACGGCCCCGTGGGTGGCACCAACACCTCCCACGGGACCAACGTAACTCGTAGGAACTGACCCCGCAGCCGCGGGTCTCCCGGTTTGAGAGTACGGCGGTAATTTGCTTATTTCCACACTTAGGCATAAAAATATGGCGTTAGAGGGTGAAAACTCGAAACAGCCACCGAACGGCCCCGTGAGTGGCACCAACACCTCCCACGGGACCAACGTAACTCGTAAGAACTGACCCCGCAGCCGCGGGTCTCCCGGTTTGAGAGTACGGCGGTAATTTGCTTATTTCCACACTTAGGCTTAAAAGCAAGGCGTTAGAAGGTGAGAACTGGAAACAGCCCCCGAACGGCCCCGTGGGTGGCACCAACACCTCTCACGGGACCAACGTAACTCGTAGGAACTGACCCCGCAGCCGCGGGTCTCCCGGTTTGAGAGTACGACGGTAATTTTCTTATTTCCACACTTAGGCTTAAAAACATGGTGTTAGAGGGTGAAAACTCGAAACAGCCCCCGAACGGCCCCGTGGGTGGCACCAACACCTCCCACGGGACCAACGTAACTCTTAGGAACTGACCCCGCAGCCGCGGGTCTCCCGGTTTGAGAGTACGACAGTAATTTGCTTATTTCCACACTTAGGCTTAAAAACATGGCGTTAGAGGGTGAAAACTCAAAACAGCCCCCGAAGAACCCCGTGGGTGGCACCAACACCTCCCACGGGACCAGTAACTCGTAGGAACTGACCCCACAGCCGCGGGTCTTCCGGTTTGAGAGTACGACGGTAATTTGCTTATTTCCACACTTAGGCTTAAAAACATGGCGTTAGAGGGTGAAAACTCGAAACAGCCCCCGAACGGCCCCGTGGGTGGCACCAACACCTCCCACGGGACCAACGTAACTCGTAGGAACTGACCCCGCAGCCGCGGGTCTCCCGGTTTGAGAGTACGGTGGTAATTTGCTTATTTCCACACTTAGGCTTAAAAACATGGCGTTAGAGGGTGGGAACTCGAAACAGCCCTCGAACGGCCCCGTGGGTGGCACCAACACCTCCCACGGGACCAACGTAATTCATAGGAGCTGACCCCGCAGCCGCGGGTCTCCCGGTTTGAGAGTACGGCGGTAATTTGCTTACTTCCACACTTAGGCTTAAAAACATGGCGTTAGAGGGTGAGAACTCGAAACAGCCCCCGAACGGCCCCGTGGGTGGCACCAACACCTCCCACGGGACCAACGTAACTCGGAGGAACTGACCCCGCAGCCGCGGGTCTCCCGGTTTGAGAGTACGCCGGTAATTTGATTATTTCCACACTTAGGCTTAAAAACATGGCGTTAGAGGGTGAGAACTCGAAACAGCCCCCAAACGGCCCCGTGGGTGGCACCAACACCTCCCACGGGACCAACGTAACTCGTAGGAACTGACCCCGCAATCGCGGGTCTCCCGGTTTGAGAGTACGACGGTAATTTGCTTATTTCCACACTTAAGCTTAAAAACATGGCGTTAGAGGGTGAGAACACGAAACAGCCCCCGAACGGCCCCGTGGGTGGCACCAACACCTCCCACGGGACCAACGTAACTCGTAGGAACTGACCCCGCAGCCGCGGGTCTCCCAGATTGAGAGTACGACGGTAATTTGCTTATTTCCACACTTTTAGAGGGTGAAAACTCGAAACAGCCCCCGAACGGCCCCGTGGGTGGCACCAACACCTCCCACGGGACCAACGTAACTCATAGGAACTGACCCCGCAGCCGCGGGTCTCCCGGTTTGAGAGTACGACAGTAATTTGCTTATTTCAACACTTAGGCTTAAAAACATGGCGTTAAAGGGTGAGAACTCGAAACAGCCCCCGAACGGCCCCGTGGGTGGCATCAACACCTCCCACGGGACCAACGTAACTCGTAGGAACTGACCCCGAAGCCGCGGGTCTCCCGATTTGAGAGTACGATGGTAATTTGTTTATTTCCACACTTAGGCTTAAAAACATGGCGTTCGAGGGTGAAAACTCGAAACAGCCCCCGAACGGCCCCGTGGGTGGCACCAACACCTCCCACGGGACCAACGTAACTCGTAGGAACTGACCCCGCAACCGCGGGTCTCCCGGTTTGAGAGTACGATGGTAATTTTCTTATTTCCACACTTAGGCTTAAAAACATGGCGTTAGAGGGTGACAACTCGAAACAGCCCCCGAACGGCCCCGTGGGTGGCACCAACAACTCCCACGGGAGCAACGTAACTCGTAGGAACTGACCCCGCAGACGCGGGTCTCCCGATTTGAGAGTACGACGGTAATTTGCTTATTTCAACACTTAGGCTTAAAAACATGGCGTTAAAGGGTGAGAACTCGAAACAGCCCCCGAACGGCCCCGTGGGTGGCATCAACACCTCCCACGGGACCAACGTAACTCGTAGGAACTGACCCCGAAGCCGCGGGTCTCCCGATTTGAGAGTACGATGGTAATTTGTTTATTTCCACACTTAGGCTTAAAAACATGGCGTTCGAGGGTGAAAACTCGAAACAGCCCCCGAACGGCCCCGTGGGTGGCACCAACACCTCCCACGGGACCAACGTAACTCGTAGGAACTGACCCCGCAACCGCGGGTCTCCCGGTTTGAGAGTACGATGGTAATTTTCTTATTTCCACACTTAGGCTTAAAAACATGGCGTTAGAGGGTGAGAACTCGAAACAGCCCGCGAACGGCCCCGTGGGTGGCACCAACACCTCCCATAGAACCAACGTAACTCGTAGGAACTGACCCCGCAGCCGCGGGTCTCTCGGTTTGAGAGTACGGCGATAATTTACTTATTTCCACACTTAGGCTTAAAAACATGGCGTTAGAGGGTGAGAACTCGAAACAGCCCCCGAACGGCCCCGTGGGTGGCACCAACACCTCCCACGGGACCAACGTAACTCGTAGGAACTGACCCCGCAGACGCGGGTCTCCCGGTTTGAGAGTACGACGGTAATTTTCTTATTTCCACACTTAGGCTTAAAACATGGCGTTAGAGGGTGAAAACTCGAAACAGCCCCCGAACGGCCCCGTGGGTGCCACCAACACCTCCCACGGGACCAACGTAACTCGTAGGAACTGACCCCGCAGCCGCGGGTCTCCCGGTTTGAGAGTACGACGGTAATTTGCTTATTTCCACACTTAGGCTTAAAAACATGGCATTAAAGGGTGACAACTCGAAACAGCCCCCGAACGGCCCCGTGGGTGGCACCAACACCTCCCACGGGACCAACGTAACTCGTAGGAACTGACCCCGTAGCCACGGGTCTCCCTGTTTGAGAGTACGATGGTAATTTGCTTATTTCTACACTTAATTTTTATATTTCTACTTGGTTACTGATAATTTTAACTCATATATGCAATTTTTCAGCTTGATTAATTTTTTTGTAAAACTACTTGGTTACTGATACTTTTGTTTTTTGTATCCTATCATTTGTAGGATTTTTGCACATGGATCAAATGAAGGAGGCAATGGTTTACAACATGATGATTATTTATATGTTGTGGACATTCAGGATAATGTTTTTTATGTGTTATAGCCGTGCAGGCTTTTATTGTTTAGTTTTATGGCCGTGCGGGCTTTTATAATTTGATTGTTGAATTTTATAGCTGTGCGGGCTTTATAATAAGCAGGTTTTTCATTTACAGGTTTTGGAATGTCAAGAAAATAGAGGAAACTCTGCCCAATTTTTTTTTGGTCTGTGAATTATTAAGACGTGTAATATTTTTAAGTTTGTATATATATTTGTTTATTAACAACATTCTCAATTCGCAATTTGTGATTTTTTTTTATTGTTTTGCCTATAATAAATATTTGTAACACCTGGTAGCAACCGATGATGCACTCACAGGAACCCCAATTTTAGGATTGGACAAAAAAAAATACATTTTTTTTAAATTACAGATAAATATGGTCATGGACTTTGTCCATGACCATTTTTATTTTTTTTTGTCGCGCTTAAAAATGGTCGCGGCCAAAGTCCGCGACCATTTTTTTTTATTTTTTGTCACGGTAATGGGTCGCGGACTAGGGCCGCGACCAATTTTTTTTATTTTTTTTTGTCACGCACATGGGTCGCGGCCAAAGTCCGCGACCAATTTGTCACGGTTGTGGGTCATGGACAAGGGCCGCGACCAATTTTTTAAATTTTTTTTTGTCACGCACATGGGTCGCGGACTTTGGCCGCGACCAATTTGTCACGGTTGTGGGTCATGGACAAGGGCCGCGACCAATTTTTTAATTTTTTTTTGTCACGCACATGGGTCGTGGACTTTGGCCGCGACCAATTTGTCACGGTTATGGGTCACGGATTAGAGCCGAGACCCGTCACGGCATGGGTCACGGCCAAAGTCCGCGACCCCCATTTGCCGTGACCTCTCTTGGCCGTGACCATTTTTTGGTCACTGACTTGGGCCGCGACCCACGAAAATGGTCACGCCAGAAATGGTCACGGCCAAAGTCCGCGACCCACAGTTTTGGTCAGGGATTTTGGCCGTGACCAATCGCCAGTTTTGGTGTAGTGTCACACACACTATATTAACTAGGTGGTGCTATTTATAGCATCATCAATTTGGCGTCGTTTGTGGGAACGAAGATAGCCATATGTTCCATATTTTAGGTTATAGTCACCGGAGTCTCCGGTGGTAAACCGGTCCTCCCTCTCTTGTGGAGCTGTTTCACCATTGAAGGAGCTCTTGTTAAGCTTTCAAGCTTTTCTTCTTCAACTCATCCAGTTTACACAATTGTCTATGGATTCTCCTCCTCCTCAAAATTAGCTAGCACCACCACTAGAGGTTGGTACTAGCTCTAGTTAAGAACCACATCGGTCGAAATGGATGAGGGTTGTGCTCTCTCATAGCCAGCTAGCAGCAGATGCAAACGCAATTTTTTATGTTTATCCAGAATCTCGCGGTTAGGGTTGGCGGCGCCAGAGCTGAGTTTATAACTCTAACCACAAGGGAAGATGCACCCAATATCCAAGCTAGGGGACCACCCCCGGCTCAAGAAAAAGACCACCCTCCACATCAGATACGGAGAGATGTTACTGACCCTAGGCATCTACGCCTGGGAAGGAAAAGTCAAGAACTCTGTGACGATATGGTAGGAGACGACCTTTGTGAAGAAAATAAAGAGAGGTAATGATGGGAACCTTATCAAGTGTTAAGAGGAAATGCCCATCCTTTGTGACAGATAAGAGATCCCGAAGGTTGAGATTACAAATCGCAACCATCAGCCTTAGACAGACTGAGCAAAGGTTGTTATTTCTCAGGCTCGACCAGCAAGACGACTTGAGGAGCTGACTCTCCATATCAAGGAGTGAAAGGACGGATAACCTCAGACCCTCCCATGGTTAATAGGATCAAAGAAAGGTCAACAGATGATGCAGGTGTCCTAGTAGAGAACCCTCTGTGACCCCAAAAAATAGGGAGGGTTCGGCTCGGTCGGATGATAGAGAGGGGGCCGGGGATAATGTCTTCCCGACTAATTTTGATGTTGCGGCTGACAAGCCTTAGAATGGGTCCATACAGAGATTGGAGAACAAAATAGGTGATATCATGAAGAGCTGAGATTCCTTATAGAGGGGATATTCTGAAGGCTCCCCCTTGTGTCAAAGATAGTGGGCTACTCAACCCCGGCTAAGTTCAAGTTACCGGTGGTTACTCTGAGGTATGACGGGAGAACCAACCCGGTACATAATGTAGAAATGTATCAGTCAGTCTCCAATATCTATTCAATATCGGACGAGATGATATGCCGGGCATTATCCAGCACATTGACAGGGGCAGCCCATGTATGGTTCACTTATCTTCCTAAGGGCTTAATAGGAAGTTTTAAGAAAATGTCTGATAGTTTCATCCATAACTTCTGCTTTGGGGTAAAACCCAGGAAGAAGAAGGCCCACCTGCTGTATGTCCAGCTGGGCAAGGACGAGACTCTGAGGGAGTATATAGCTCGTTTTAACAAGGAGAATCTAGAAGTTGAGATTATAAAGAAAGCATTGCAATGA
The DNA here is from genome assembly GCA_949130495.1 of Sambucus nigra. NCBI lineage: Eukaryota > Viridiplantae > Streptophyta > Magnoliopsida > Dipsacales > Adoxaceae > Sambucus > Sambucus nigra. The sequence goes on from OX422222.1 coordinate 239,803,896, forward strand.
CATCCCTAATGGGAGGCCTTCAGAAAAGAAAACTACTCTTGAAGCTGGTCGAGGACCCTCTAAAGTCCATGGTTGAACTCCTGGCTACGTTCGAGAGGGTCATGAACGCAGAGGAGGCGATGGCCGCCAAAGGTAATGAAGAGAATAGAGCTCACAGTGATGGAAAGTTTCAGAGATCAAAGGGGAAAGATAACAAGAAAAGTTCAATAGACGACAAATTTGCAGACTACACCCCTATGACAGTTAGTTGTGAGCACATTTTAAATGAGATAAAAAATGACCGATCTCTTAGGTGGCCAAAAAAATTGAAAACTTCTCCTCACAACAGGGATAAAATTTTGTGGTGTGAATTTCACCAAGATCATTGGCATACCACCGAGATATGCTTCGCCCTCAAAGACGAGATCGAAAAAATGTTAAAGTCTAGTAAGGAGAGAAAATATGTCGATAAGAGCGGTTCAAGCATAGTCTGACATGAATAAGGCCAAGACAACCCCATAAGGAGGAGAACTGATAAATATAAAGAGGATGGAGCAGCTAGGTGGGACGACCCTTCAGATGACAATAATGACGATCCAGATCTCCCACCGAAGGCTGATAACATCGTAGTGAAATGGCTCAACATGATTTCGTTTGGTGTAGGCATGATTTGTGGTGGCCTAGGAGGTGGAGCTACATAGGTGACCGTCCTTAAAGAGGATGTGGCCGAGGCAAAGGTAGTAACCAAGGATGAAGGAGTGAACTCAACCTCTATTGGCGTTAAACTCGAGAAGAGGAAGAAAGTGGATATGGAAAACCTCATAATCGTATTCTCAAGACTAGATTTCAAGTGTATCTAGCCCCTCATAATAACCCGCTCATTATTACCACTAGAGTACATGGGTTTTATGTTCCGAGAATCTTGGTTGATGGAGGAAGCTCTGTATATGTCATGTTCTGGCCTTGCTTGAAAGGCTTAGTACTTAGAAATTCCAGGCTTGTCCCATATCACCATCCTTTAATAGGATTCAGCGAAGAAAAGTTTCACCCACTTATAATGTACGAAATGGATGTCAGAATGGGAGACATGTGTCCGAAGAGGCTGACCAAGAAGATAAACGTTTTTATTATGGATGAGAGCGTCTTCTCGGCTTACAACCTCATATTGGGATGGGTAACCCGTAAAGAATTTGAGGTCGTGCCTTCAACATTCCACCAAATGATAAAATTTCCGACTCTTTATGGAGTAAGGAAAGTTTAGGGTGACCAAACATCGGCACGTGAATACTACTTTAACTCAACTGAGGAGAGAGAAGCACACAAGAAAGCAACAACCACAAAAAATATTGGCACCCTTAATCCTAGAGACGAGACAAAACTCAAGAAGGGGGAGGCTGCGAAAGTGGTAGAATCCATCTTCCTCAATGAGGATGAGCCAAACAAAATCATCTAGGTCGACAAAACCCTAAAGCAAGAGGTCAAGGATGAGCTGCTCAAATTGCTGAGGAAGAGACAAAGTATCTTCGTCTGGAGCTGTGAAGACATGTCGGAGATTGACCCAAAGGTAATGTCTCATAAGTTAAATGTTGTTGATGGTGCAAAGACGATAAAATTGAAAAGGAGTGTCTACTCAATGGAGAAGTACGAGGTCATCAGAGACAAGGTTAAGAAGCTTGAGAAGGTCAAGTTCATTAGAGAGGTGATATAACCTGAATGGATTTCAAATGCAGTCATAGTACCTAAATCCAACGACAAGTGGACAATGTCCGTGGACCTCACTGATTTGAACAAATCTTACCCCAAAGACAACTTCCCTCTCACTCGTATTGATCAGATGGTGGATTCCTGGTCGTGGTGTAAACCGAGTGTCCTTGTAAATACGCTAGTCGTTGTTGTCGGCTTCCAACCACAATAAAAAAACTAAACTTTAACTACACTCTTGCGGAGTATAGTGGCGCGTCTGGGTATCGAATCCACAGGGAATGTTTGATAGATTTTAATTAATTTATTACTTCAAAAATAAAGTGTAAAAGATTATGATTGAGTGATAAAGGAAAAATGGAAAAATAAAGAAGTTAACTAAAACTAATTGGAAAATTAAGGTAGAGACACAATCCCCCAACCCTAGAGTATTGATGGTATAAAACTAATCGTAAATTTAAGTGATTAATTAAACCCAAAATTTAGTACTCCCAAGCATTACGTATATGAGGTTCAAGCCCGCACCATACTTAATAAGAGGGCGAGTAAATCAGTATTTCGATAGTTACACTTGAATCGCATTCTGAAGCATCCCGATTACCCGGAAGCAAACGAGATCCAAAGATCTACAATTATCACGTTTTTACGCAATACAGTCGTAATAAACCATTAAATTTAGAGGACTAATTTTATACACATGCAACTACCACATCAGGTTGAGTTCATGCATCCCAACCTTTAAAAACCTAGCCTAACATGAGAAATAATAATAAAAGTGCTGGAAATAAAAGTTACCAAGATTGAAGAACAAGAACATGCAAGAAGAAATCAAAGACTAAAGAAAAACTGGAAAAACTCTTGAATTAATGGTGCAAAATATGTGAATCTTTCTCCTAGATGTTCCTACTTGTTATGAATCTTTTACACCAATCAAATCTTAATAAAAAGAGTCCTAATGAATAAATATATAGGCTAGAGGTCGTTTATAAGAGTCCCCAAAACATACAACTCTTTTGGCTAAAAGATAAGGACAAAATAAAAATCCCGTATCTGGTAATTTGTCACACTTAGAAAGCGTGACTAATTTTGTAACGGATCTAGAGTGTGCCTAATTTTGTAGCGGATATGGATCATGACTAATGAACGAATTAGTTCGTTTAATTTTCATCAACTTCGATCCCTCTTCGGTCTGGGGTTCACTAGAACTTTGTGTTTCGGATCGGTCTAATTTTCTTTGACTTTTTCTTCTATCTTTGACTACTCATAACTTTCACACCGGGACTTCGATTGAGGTGCCATTTTTTCCAATATTCTTGTAATTGAAAGATATTTAACTTTCCTGTTGGCCCCACCTCCGGACTAAGGCTGCAAAATTACAAAAATTCCCTTTAACTCCCCATTTCTTGGTTTTATTTCACTGTTTTGAGTTCTCTTCGGCACTAACTTGCATGAAATACCTGTAAAATACATAAGAGATACACAAAATACAAAATACTTACCAAAAAGGGTTATTATCATAAATATGAAACAAATCCAAGCTATTTACACTTCACGGGATCATAAAAATACCGAAATTAAGGGGATAAATGTGAAGAATTTATGCCTAATCAATGCCACGGCTGGGAATGAGTTGATGAGATTCATGTATGCATACTCAGGCTATAATCAAATCTTCATGTACCTTACTGATGAAGATAAAACATCATTCATCATCGATAAGGGGACCTATTATTAAAAGGTTATGTCCTTTGGTCTAAAGAACGTCGGGGCCACCTATCAGCGTCTGGTAAATAATATGTTCGAAGATCAGATTGGAAAGTCCTTGGAGGTTTATGTTAATGATATGTTGATGAAGATCCTCAAGGACGAGACTCATATGGCCAACCTTGAATGCACCTTTGACACTATGGACGAATACAGAATGAAGCTTAATCTAGCAAAGTGTGTGTTCGGAGTAAGAGCTAGCAAGTTTTTGGGATTAATTGTAAATCAGAGAGAGATAGAGGAAAATCTCAAAAAAATAAAGTGTTGGTGGGTATGAAGAACCCAAAGACCATCAAGGAAGTTCAGAGACTCACTCGACGAGTGTCTGCTCCAAATAGGTTTGTCTCTAGAGCCACTGATAAATGTTTGTCGTTCTTTAAAGTGCTAAAAAAGGCCATTGAATGGGATGAGGAGTGGGGAAAACCTTTTAGGATTTGAAGGTTTACCTTGGCTCACCTATCTTATTGTCCTGGCCTGTGGAAGGAGAGATGCTTTATTTATACTTGGATGTATTGGGGTTGTCCATTAGTGTGGCTATAGTCAGAGATGACAGTGGTGTATAGAGACTTGTCTATTTCAATAGCGAAGCCCTTCAAGGGTCTGAGCAGAGGTACCCTAAGATGGAAAAATTGGCCTATGCTTTCATCCATGCTTAAAGGAAAATGATACCCTACTTTCAAGCTCACACAATGGTCATCTTGATAGACTCCCCCCTTCGGAAAGTCATCAATAAACATGAGAAATAGGGTAGGTTGATGGCTTAGTCCATTGATCTCGGAGAGTACGACATAGTTTATCAAACGCGGGTAGAAATTAAATGTCAGGCATTAGAATATTTTATAGACAACTTCATATAGGACGAGGCCAACAGAGAAGATGCCCGGATGGAAGACGTCCTATTAGAGAAAGTGGGCGAAGGATCGACTTAAGCCGACACTAGTATGGCTAGCCTACTGAGGCCGATTCTAGAGCTACCTGGCCTATTCTAGACGAAATAAATAAGTTTTTTTTTATCAAAAGAGGGGTCATTCAAGAAGGCTAATTTTTAGGTGGAGGAACGGTTTAAATCCTATTTGTTAATGGGTCGTCCCGCGAGAGTGGAAGTGGCGCCTGCTTGAATATGTCGCCATCAGATGAAATAGATATTGAATATGCATTGAGATATAGTTTTAAAGCTTCTAAGAATGAGTCGAAGTACGAGGCACTCATAGTCTTGTTCTCCCTCGCGAAAGTAATGAACATCGGCTAGCTCTTGGTACACAGTGACTTCTAACTGGTGGTTAATCAAATTTTGGTCATTTACGAGGCCAAGGATGACAGGATGGCCAAATACATGGCAAGGGTAAAGAGTATGACAAAGAACTTTGCTGAAATTAAAATGAGGAGAATACCACAGCTTGACAACACTCGAGCCAATACCCTGGAAAGGTTGGCCTCAGTAACCAGGACAAAGATCAGAAGGTCCGTGCCAGTGGAGATTCTATAACGACCTACTATTGAAGAAGAACATACAGAGTTAGAGTTATGTCTCAACTTAAACTTGGGTTGTCTTGGATGGACCCTATAATCCAGTATATCAGAGACGACAGGTTACCAGAGTCTAAGGCCGATAGGAGGAAGGTAAAGTACAAAGATGTTAAGTTCTCTATCTTAGGAGACATGTTGTATAAGAAAGGATTTATCCTACTTTTGCTTAGATGTGTCCACACAACCGAGGAGGAATATATCTTGAAAGATGTTCATGAAGGGTCTTGTTCAAATAACATCAGAGGAAGGTCATTAGCGAAGAGGATAATTATCAGCTTGGCCAAAGATGCAGTCGAGTATATGAAGGAATGCGATAAGTGCCAACAGTTTGCCACCATCACTCACTAACCTCATCGGCCTCTGATGTCCATCACCTCTCCATGGCCATTCGCAGTATGGGGGATTGACTTGGTAGGACCACTGCCAAGGGTCGTGGGTAACTACAGATACTTAATTATGTTGATAGACTACTTATCAAAGTGGGTGGAAGCCGAGGCTATGATCACTATTATGGAGAAGAAGACCTTCCAGTTAATATGGACGATTATGATCTACAAGTACGACCTGCCTAATACCCTCTTCTCAGATAATGGGTAATAATTCAAAAATATCTCTTTGGAGAAATACTATGAAAGGGTCGACATCAAATAATTCTTCTCAACATCTGGCCGACCCTAGGCCAATGGTGAGACTGAAGTCACCAATAGAACTATTCTTGATGGAATTAATAAAAAGTTTGAGGATGCTATAGGAAGATGGACCCCGTCTACATGCCATCTTATAGGCTTACAAAATGACAGAGAAAATGTCAATATGAGAGACCCCGATCATGATGGCTTATGGATGAGATACCGTGGTGCCTACAGAGATTGGTCTCCCCACTCATAGAGTTTAAATGTATGACCCTGAGAAAAACCTAGCGAAGAGAAGACTTGACTATGATCTAATTGAATAGAGGAGAAAACATGCAAAGGTTAGGTAAGCAGCCTACCAGCAGAGGACGGCTAAGTTTTATAATAAGAGGGTCAAAGCAAGGCCTATAGCCGTGGGAGATTTAATTCTGAAGAAGACATGGAAAAAATCTAACAAGCTCCATGACAAGTGGCATGGCCCTTATAGAGTCGTAGATGGGGTCATCCTAGGAATCGATCGACTGGAAAATCTAGAGGGAGAAGCATTCTCCACCCCTGGAATGCAAACCACCTGAAGAAATACTATCAGTAGAAAACTATGTTTTACTTTTGAAATCATTGTATGAAAAAGTTATGAATGAAAAGAAAGTATTCCCTCATATCTTCTATATATTGATTGAGTTGTTCGTTTCGAACCTCCTTAAAGCTATAAAACATCATTCGTGGTGAAATAATAATAACTCACACTAGGTGATACGATAATCAGGAAAGGGTCCGACCCCATCCATTGATTCTCCAAATACTAAGAGAGAGAAATAATGTGATAACACCATGTTCAATGGTGAAAAGCGCTAAATGCAATTATCAAACATCATTATTATCATGAGTAAACTCTCTCAACCGAGAAGACAGTGAATGGATGAGGCAACTCTTGTCCATACACTATCAAAATGATGAGAGAGGACTTGGATTGTAACATCATTAATTTGGTGAGAATTCAAATTGGAAAAAACTCTCTCGGCCGAGAAGATGGCGCATAGATGAGACTACTCTTGTCCATAGACTCTCAAAACGATGAGAGAGGACTTGGATTGTATCATCACTAATTTGGATAATCTCATCCCATCTAAAGACATGGCGAGATGAATCCTTATTTTCTAAAAACAGAGAAGGGATCAAAGCATACAATCGACTCAGATTATATAAACATCAGAGATAAATAATTATAGTTTCGACGATGTCACAAAAATCATAAGTACAGAATAAAGATCTCAAAAGTATAAGGGATGAATGTTCAAGTGTTACAAAAGAAAGGACATTAGGATACACTCGGTAGTTCATTGAAAGACCTAGTTCCCTAGGGTATCTTCATCTTGGTTACCCTTGGCTCTAGTTGCTCCCTTAGAGGCGTCGTCCTGCTCAGCTAAGATGTTTCCCTCTTCCGGGATAACGATTGTATCATCCTAGTCATTTGCAGTATATGAAATCGAATCGGGCTGAGCCATCCCTTCAACCTCATCGAGAGCGACAACGAATAGAGGTTCGTCGAGTCTAAACGCTTTTAGTTGCTCGACCAGAGGACCGACCTCAGGAAACTTTATAGTGTCCCATTGGCAGCCGGTATGAGCTCCCCTCATAAGGTACTAAAGATCGAACCCAAGGAACTCCTCAGACACTTTGTAATCTTCAATGGACTTTGATTTGGTAGCTTCAAGTGCCTTATTGATAGCAGCTTAAATTCTCTCTCGCTCCATAGAGGCGTGCTTCTCCTTCACAGAATTTAAAGCATTTTCATGCTCCATCTTCAAATTGTTAATGGCTGTCTTATGAGCACTCTGGACCTCAACAACCTTCTCCTTGAGGTTCAAAATGTTTGACCTCAGATCCCCCATGACCTTCTCGATCAAGAGGGCTTAGTGAACTAGGGGGATCTTTTCTTCAACCCATTGATGAATCTTTTGCAAAAAGATAGTAGACTGTAAAAAAAACAAAAGCAATTTAGTACTAGATAATACTATACTACGATATAGAAGAAAATAGAAACAAATTCTGAACATACCTGAATGGTATGATGATAACATAGGTCATTCAAGAGGGATATCTTAGTTGCCTCCAAGAAATGAACATCTGACACGGGGGTCATATCCTATACAGTCGTGGAATCTCTCCTATTATTCCCGAGAAAGGAGTCCAAATATATTTTTAAATTCGCGAGACGAGCCTCGAGTACATCCTCAAAAAATATAGGTATGGCCACTGTTGGCACGGTCATGTAAGGGCCTTCCTTATGGTTCTTCGGATGAGAAGACAGGGGATAATATTACCTGCCTGCTTTCATCTTCTTTGCCCCATCGGTGTCTAACTGAGGATAGTGGTAGACTTCATGGTTTGTGGCGCAGGGGACGCCTTGTTACCTTTTTTTTCAATAAGTTGCCTAAGAAAGGAGCCGCCATCATCCAAGACGCTTCAGATGTGTTTGGTGGTCTCTCTGTAATAGAAAAAGTGAAAATACAAGGTCAGATACATGAAATAGTCATAACAGTTGACATAAATAATGGCTAACACTTACATATCTCAGAGAGGGGGTCCACCCCTAAGCCTGATTTCTTTAAATAATGCGAGGTCAGCAACAACTCAAACTTCACAAGGATCCCATCCTTGCATTGACTCCTGACCTTAGCTAAGTTCTTGGTGACCTTAATACTCAACCTCGGGAACATCTTAACAGACTTTGAGGCCTTTGCCCACTTTTGAGGGACCCTCGGCTCAGAAGTACCGCTGGGGGTATTAGAGACATACTCCTATGCACCCGATACAAAGAAATAACATGACTTCCAGTTGTGGTTGGAATTCTAGGTGACGAGAAGAGATTTCTTTGTGGATTTTCTCGCTACAAAATATTAGCAGCCAGATTGTGATTTCGAAGATGAGACAGTATAAAAACCCCTAAAAATGTTAACTTGAAGCTCGACAATATAAACCAGCCTTTGTAGAGAAACAAACCCAAAGATAATCCTATGGGAATTGGGTGTGAGTTGAGAATGAGAAACACCTAAGATAGAATAAATGGCTCGTATGGTTGGATACAAAGGTAGCCTAATGCCAAACTTAAATATTTGTTCATAAACATAGAGCTCACCCGCCCGGCAGTCAAAGGCCCTCTCATCTGCAGAGGGTACCCTCATAGTGATGGAAGATGCTATCCCATATTGATGTCACCAAAAGAGAAGATCTACCTCAGTAATTATGCTTTCATATAAACTAGGAATAGATATGTCCAATGTACTCTCATTTGATGAACCATCCTCACAGTCCATAGTCGTAGTAACGTCTAGGTTTGTTGCCCCTCAACAGTCGATATGAGGATTACCATCAAGGGTGGATCCACCATAATATTGACCCTCGGCTCGGCAGATCCAGATAGGATATCAAGGGATGACCTATAGTTAATGGAAGAATAGGAATAATTCTCCACTAGAAGGCTCAGCTTTTCCGGAGGATGACACACCGTGAGAAAGATCCATAACCTCGTTGATGGAACCCGCGTCCTCAGCCGTATGAGAGACAGAGGGATTGTCACCCAGTGACTCAAATGATTCAGACATAGAGGCACTAATATCTACAATAGGTTAAGGGACTACAACTAGAGGAACTGAATAAATGGGTCGGAGTGGAAAGGATTCCCTTTGGCACCGAGCAACGTCCAAGGCCTCGTACTTCCTAATCTCAGTAAAATACCTCTCTTTGAGAGTTGGAAACTCCTTGGATAACTTATACAAGGGCCTTAACATCCAAGAGATGACCCAACACTTGACCAAAATAGCAAATAATTCTTCAAACACTTGAAACTTTGACTAAGGTTTGACCAAGGATCAAAGCAAGGAATTCCAACCATTTTAGGTCAAGAACGCATGAAGAATAAAATGAATACTCATCGAAAAAGATAACTGGAGTTGATTGGAAAACAAAACAAGGCCACTCAGTCTCTAGAAACCTCACAAACCTCTCAAAAACGCTACCAAACCCCAAAAACCTCTCCTCTCAACCCTAAAACCACCTCAAATCAGGCCACTCAATAGCCGAAAAAATGAAGAAAAAAAATGCAAAAATAAAGGTTGAAATGGAAATCCAATGAAAAACTTGGAAGAGGGAAAAAAGAGAGATACCTAGAAGTCTTTAATCTCTGGGAAATCACCAAGACTGCAGAAGAAGGGCTAGGGGAAACATGAACAGTGGGGAGGGAGAACGTCGATGCTTACAAAGAAAGAATGGAAATAAGCACGAGCAAGAAGAAAGGGTTAAAGATGTTTTCAAATGGGTTTAAATACCAAGGCAATGATTGAGGCGCGATTCCCCATGGGCCGTCATTAGGGTTCATTAACCTAAGCAATCTATAACCGCCACTTGGTTACCACGCTGACTCATGGCCTAAGTGATAAATGTCACCTATCTACGACCGTTCAACAAACTGATTTCATTACACCCATGTGAATCGGCATTTTTAGACTCGGATGTTCAACCCTCAGCCTCCTCATTAACTCAGAGACTAAGGGGTGGGGGGTAATTGATATACCAAAAATGTACCCTTGGCCCAACCTAGATTTGCTCGGCCTAGGCCGACCCAACAGAACCCACCTTGTAAGGAGGCCTGCCATCATACCATGTAGTCTCATACAGGACTTGGCCGAGATGGTAACAGTTTATCCTGGATGTCTACAAATTCTCGTACGAGGCAAGGAAGAGTCCACTGTATCGGGCACAACATCGTCTTGGCATATTTATATCAGTCGAAACTCGAGTCATTCGCTGCCAAATTGTTAGAAGTCGGCCTTTATCTCTTGTATATGACCCAACCAAGTCCTTTCTAGAAGGGACTCTCTACATGTGTAGCTCAGGACACATGCCTACCTGGTCCACACAGATAATTTAGTTATAACCAGATTATTCCCTCACGTGAGGAAATATTACATCATTATTAGTTACCTATGTTTGTGACAGTTGTCATCTTCCTACTGGAGACCTTTAGGACCATGCACCAATCACATGTTTGGGGGTGCATTACACCCCCTAAACACTATATATACACTTCATCTCCTCCATGATATGGGATCGCTTATTCAAAGCCCTAGCTAAACTTTGTGCAATTTTAGAGAGAGATCTTATTTATGTGTGTTGTATTCCTATGACATTAGAGCCTTATTAGTGGATTCATACTCATACCCCCCATAGTGGATGTAGGCCAAATTTGGCTGAACTAGTTATATATCTATGTGTTCATCCTCTTCTCCTCATCTTTTCTGATTATTCACTATTATATTATTGTTCTACTATTGTTATATTGGTTTGAGCTCATACACACAATATTGACTTGGTGGTGCTATTTATCGCGTCATCATTCCAATACCATAACTCACTATTTTGGTCAGATTTCAGTAAGGTAAGAAAGTTGGTCCATCCCCATCTATAACCTTCAAAATGACTTTGTGCAAGATGATCACCTACATTGATATGCCAAATATCACCTTGTCTAAGATCATAAGCCTTCGTCGCACAGACCCTTGCCATTCGTCCATAAATGAGAAATTGTAACTCGGCCTACACTAACTTGGATGACTCAACCTCGGCACTTAACAACCATCCAATACGAGTTATCTGCATTTGTTCTTGAAGATTGAGTATCCTCAGCCTCGGCCTCACCCAAGCTGATGAGGCCAGGCCGAGACTGGTCAGTATGACAGGTGTCATTCCACACTAATTCAAAGGTTGACGAGTTTAGCCTTGGCCACTAGTGTCTGCTAAGGTCACATTACTGATAGAGCATATGCATTGGGAGTCACATGGCGATGTGTGCATGTATGTGCAACCCATGTGAGCCAAAACCGTTATACCCAGATCATTCTCTCATGTGAGTGAATATTTGATCATCATGACCTACATATGATGAAGGCAGCAGGCTTCTCCCTATTGGCTGGGAACATTATGAATATTCTTATTGCATGCTTGGGGGTGTAATACACACCCAAGACACTATAAATACATATCATCTTCTTCATTGTAAAGGATGGCATTATTCAAACCCTAGTTAAAACTCTGCTCATTTGTATATAAAAGAGAGAGAGTGAGAATGCTTGTGTTGTAACAGGACATTAAAGATATATTTACTAGTGGATTTCACTCACACACACAGTGGACGTAGGCTCCGATCGAACCACTTATATTTTTGTTTTCATACTCTTCACCTCACCTCTTTCTCTGTTGATAGACTATGTTATTATTGCCATTGTTATATACCTATTCGAGCTTCTTATTTCTGTGACTTGGTGGTACCATTTCTGGTATCAACAGTCTGGCACCGTCTGTGGGAATGAAAAGTATCATCTCTTCCCTTATTTAGCTCGTCCTCATCGGAGTCTCTAGTGGTGAACTAGTCCTCCTCACTTATGGAGATGTTTCACCATTGAATGAGTTCTTGTTGAGTTACTAAGTTCTTACTCTCCAGTTATAGCTCACCCATCATGTTTCATATATGGCATCAGATTTTCCACCACCACCACCAGTTGGGGGTCCTAGTTCTAGTAATGCACCTCCTCAATCAGATATGGATGAAGTAGCGGTAACATTTAAGTCCTTGGTGTCCAACCAATAGGCAATGCAAGAACAGTTGGCTGCCTTCAGCCAAAATATGATAATTAGGCCAGCTGGGGTACAACCGGAGATGATTACTCTTATAGTTGTGGAGCACCCTAAGGATACCATAGGACCATCCCTTACACCACACAAAGACCTGACACTTCTTCAGTGATGGAGGGACGTTGCTGACCCTAGGTGTTTATGCCTGGGGAGGCAAGGCCAACCCTTCCTGGAGGACCTTTATGATAATTATGAGGTTGGAAATGCTCAGGCTAATTGTTAGGAGCCATATGAAGTATCTAGGAATACAATACACCCCATCCAAGGAAGTTGAGGCCATAATAGGAGGCTGAGTCATGATGCATAGCCAAGGGGATCTACATTTGATTAATTCAGTAGAGGGTCAGCCTTTGAGAGTCTCGGCCCCGTTGATGATTTAAGAGAAAGGTTATCTAGGTCAAGGAGAAAATTTGGATCAAAAAGAGAGGGGGCACATTACTGACCCCCATGTGGCCGAGACGAGGTCCAAAGAGAGGTAAAAAGATGACACATTTCGGTAGCTAGGGAACCATCTGTTCGATCAATTGAGGTGGCAGGGGATAATATCATTCAGGATGACAATGTGTAAGCGACCGAGAGTCCCTCTAATGATTCGATTCAGAGGTTGGAGAATATAATTTGGGACATTATTAAGAGCTGAGACCCCTTACAGAGGGGATATTCTGAAGGCTCTCCTTTTGGATATAAGATAGTCAGTTTTCTGACCCTTGCCAAGTTCAAGCCATTAGTGGTTACTCCAAAGTATAATGGGAGTACTAACCTTGTGCACTATGTAGAGATGTAGCAGTCGGCTGCAGACATACATCTACTCCATCTTAGATGAGATAAAATGTCGTGCATTTTCAATCCCTTTAACTGGGGATGCCCATATATAGTTCACTTCACTCCTGAAGAACCCCATTAAAAATTTTAAGCAACTCACAGAACGATTCATCCACAACTTCTGCTTTGTGGGAAGACCCAAGAAGAAGACTACTCACCTCTGTACGTTAAGCATGGGAAGAATGAGAGTCTCAGGGAGTATATTGTGAGGTTTAATAAGGAGAAGTTGGAAGTGGAGGATTATGAGGCAAGTATTACACTAATAGCACAATAGGAGGTCTGCAGAAAAGGGAAATTGCTTTGGAAGCTTACTTCCACCAAAGTCTATGGCCGAGATATTGGCGACGACCGATAAGGTCATGAACGCCATGGAAGCTATGGAAGCTAGGTATAAGGATGAGAAGGGGACTAGAAGTAGGAGCAAGTTTCAAAAGAAGAATAAAGATGGAAAGAGGAGATAAGTTGATGATACGTTTACCAGGTATAATCCACTCACAGTCAGTCACGAGCACATTTTGAATGAGATCCAGAATGACCGGTCCCTAAGATGGCTCGAAAAAATGAAAGCTCTCCCTCACAAGAGGAATAAAATCTTATGGTGTGGATTTCATTAAGACCACGGGCACTTAATCGACAAGTGTTTTGCTATGAATAACGAGATTGAGAAGATGCTTAAGGCTAGGAAGCTGAGAAAGTATGCGAGCAGTGGTAGCCCAAAGAGGGCTCAGGACGAACCTAGAAAAAGAAGGGTTGATAAGTGAAAAGAGGATGCTCCTGGGAAAAAATATAATGTCTCAGATGATGATGATGGGGACGACCCAAATCTACCACCAAAGAACGATGTTCCTAAAGGTCACCTTCATATGATTTCGTTCGATGTGAAGATGATTTGTGGGAGCCTAGCAGAAGGAGGCTTAGAGGTGTCCGACAGAAAGGCACATGTTGTAGAAGTCAAAGATCTTTTTAAAGTTGAAGCAATTAACTCAGCTGCAATAGGCGTTAAGTCATAAAAAAAGAAGAAGGTGGATATGGACACTTTGATTTTGGGTTTTTCTAGACTCGACTTCAAAGGTATCCGGGTTCCCGAAAATGACCCCTAGTGATTACAACCAAGGTTCATGGGTATCACGTGCCTAGAATACTCGTCGATGGAAAAAGTTCAACCGATGTTATGTTCTGGCCATGCTTTAAAGGCTTAGGACTCAGTAAGAAGAGGCTCGTACCTTATCATCACCCATTGATTAGATTCAGTGGTGAGAAAGTCCATCCACTGGGAATGTATGAGATGGACGTCAGGATGAGAGGTATTTGGCCGATAAGGCTCATAAATAAGGTCAATTTCTCTATAATGGATGAAAGTGTATACTCAGTTTAAGACATTAGTATGGGAAAAGTGTCCCCTCAAAGAGTTTGAGGCCATGCCCTCCACTGTAAACCAAATAGTGAAATTCAAGACTCCTTATGGCGTGGGGGAAGTCCAAGGTGATTAAGTTATGGTATAGGAATGCTACTTTAACTCAATCGCGGAGATGGAAGCTCATAAAAAAGCAACTATGACCTACAATATCGATACGCTAGACCTAAGAGATGAGAAGAAACTACAGAAGGGAGAAGCCGCTAAGGAGGTAGAATCCATCGTCCTCGATGAGGAAGAGCTGGAAAAAACCATTCAAATTGGTAAAACCCTAAAAAATGAGGTTAAGGAAGAATTGGTGAAGATGTTGAAGAAGAGGCAAAACTTCTTTGCATGGAGTTATGAAGACATGCCATATATTGACCCAGAAGTTATATGACATAAGCTCAACATAATCGATGATGCTAAGACGATATGGTAAAGAAGATGAGTCTACTCAATAAATATATATGATGTTATCAGAGAGAAGGTTAAGAATTTGGAGAAGGCTTACTTTATCCGAGAGGTCATTTATCCCGACTAGTTGGCAAATGCTGTCATCATCCCCAAGGCCAATCATAAATGGAGGATGTGTGTTGACTTCACAGATCTAAACAAAGCATGCCCAAAAGATAACTTCCATTTTCCTAGGATCGATCAGATGGTAGACACAACAGCTAGCCATGAATTGATGTGCTTCATTGATGCCTACTCAGGCTACAACGAGATATTCATGGACCCAAACGACGAAGAAAAATTGCCTTTATCACTGGCAAGGGGACCTATTTTTATAAGGTCATGCCCTTTGGGTTGAAGAATGCTGGGGAAACATATCAAAGGCTGGTCAACAAAATGTTTGAAGACCAGATCAGAAAAATAATGGAAGTTTATGTTGATGATATGCTGACTAAGAGCCTCAAGGTCGACACACATGTGACCAACCTTGAGCGCACTTTTGACACTACAGATAAGTATCAAATGAAGCTCAACCCCTCTAAGTGTGTCTTCGGCGTAGGAGAAGTACATTTTTTAGGGTTCATTATGAATTAGAGAGGGATCAAATCCAATCCCGAGAAGATCAGGGACTTGTTGGAGATGAAGAATCCTATGAAGATAAAGGATGTGGAGAGACTAATCAAAAGAGTGGCAGTGCTAAACAAGTTTGTCTCTAGAGCCATTGATAAATGCCTTCCTTTCTTTCGAGTATTGAGAAAATCTTTCGAATGGAATGAGGAGTGTGATAAAACCTTTAAGGATTTTAAGTCCTACCTCGGCTCTCCATCCCTACTATCAAGACCAGTTCAAGGGGAGAGACTGTATCTTTATTTAGCAGTATCTAAGTCGGCCATTAGTGACACTATTGTAAGAGAAGAGGATGGAATCCAAAAACCAGTGTATTTCAATAGTAAGGCACTCCAAGGGGCTGAGCAGAGGTACCCTAAGATGGAGAAGTTAGCTTATGCACTGATTCATGCCTCAAGGAAAATGAAGCCCTACTTTTAGGCACATACCATGGTGGTCCTCACAAACTCACCCCTCAGTCATGTAATTCATAAGCCCAAGAAGTCAGGAAGACTGATGGCTTGAGAAATAAAATTAGGATAGTTAGACATCATTTATCAGCTAAGAATGGCCTTCAAAGAGCAAGCCTTAGTGGACTTTGTGTCCGAGTTCACTTGGGACGAGGTCGACACTGAGGATTTTGAGGCTACTTCTGAATAAGAAAGCAGAGCATGTCCTCCCCCGGCCCAGGCTAAGACGAGTTCGGTAAGAATTAAAGTATATTTTTAAGAATGGAGCCCCAAATGAGGGTAGTTTTTCACCAAACAATACTATGTGGAGTCTCTTTATCGATGGGTCTTCATGTGAGAATGGAAGTGGGTAAGGATTGATAGTGTCAGCCCCAGATGGGACCGATATTGAGTAAGTGATGAGGTTTTACTTCAAAGCTTCAAATAACAAATCTAAGTATGAGGCTCTCCTAGTAGGCCTCTCCCTTGCCCGAGCACTGAATGGTGGCTAACTCCTTATCCATAGTGATTCCAGGTTGGTAGTCAAATTTTGGGGGCATACGAGGCTAAAGATGATAGAATGGCAAGGTACCTAGAAAAGGTCCGGACATCTTTGAAGCATTTTGCTGAAGTAAAATTAAAAAGGACACCTCGACTAGACAATGGTTGAGCCAATTCTCTGGCAAGGTTAGCCTTAACCACCAGAACTAAAATTAGAAGAATAATCTCAGTAGATATTCTTCATCAGCTAATAATTAAAGGAGAAGAAAATGATGATGAATTTTGTTTAAATATGAGTATGGGAGCCTCTTGGATGGATCCTATAGTCTGTTATATTAGAGATGGGGAACTTACTGAGACTAAGGCCTAGAATAAGAAACTTAGGTACAAAGCTGTTAAGTTATCCCTCATAGGAGACATTCTATACAAGAAAGGGTTCTTTCTTCCTTTCCCCAAATGTGTTCATCCATATGAGGTGGAGTTTGTTTTAAAAGATGTGCATGAAGGGTTGTGCTTCAGCCACATAGGAGGAAGACCAATGGATAAGAAGATCATTACGCAGGGTTATTGGTGACTGATATTGGCCAAGGACGCAGCCCCTTACGTAAAAAAGTGTGATAAGTTCCAGAGGTTTGCTACCATTCCTCACCAACCTCATCAACCTCTTACCTCCATCATATCTTCTTAGACCTTTTCCGTTTAGGGGATCGACCTGTTTGGACCACATCCTAGAGCTATGAACAATTATCACTACTTGATAGTGGCAATCGATTATTTGTCAAAATGGGTAGAGGCGAGACGATGATAACAATTAACAGATAAGAATATCTTTTAGTTTATCTGGAAAAACATCATATGTAGGTACGGCCTACCCAATACTCCGATCTATGATAATGGAACACAGTTGAAGAATGTCTCCCTGGAAAAATATTATGAGCGAGTAGGTATAAAGCAGTTCTTCTCTTCTTCTAGCCGACCCAAGGCTAATGGGCATACATAAATAACAAATAGGACGATCCTTGAGGGGATTAAGAAGAGGTTAAAAGATGCCAAAAGAAGGTGGGTCAAAGAAGTATATGTTGTCCTCTGGGAAAACAAAACAACGGAGAGGACTCCTACTGGGGAAACTCCATTTATGCTGGCTTACGGTTCAGAGGCAGTAGTGCCAACGGAGATAGGTCTACCTACTCATAGGATTCATACCTACGACCCGAAAAAGAACATTATTGAGAGGAGGCTTGACCTAGATCTTGTGGAAGATTAAGGAGAAGACGCTAAGGTTAGGTAAGCTGCATACCACCAAAGAACAGTAAGGTTCTACAACAAGCGAGTAAAGGCACGCCCGTTGAAGGTAGGGGACCCACAAATCATGAAACAAATGACACACATAAATTATTTAGCAAGTTTAATCACTTTCCTCAAAGTTGCAGAGGTTGAATCGTCCTCGAAATTGTGTATTGAATGGAATCCCCAAGCTTTTCTCCTCTTTCTTTTCTTCCTCTCTCTCTAGAGCTTTCTAACCTTCACAAATGAGATTGGCCCATCATGAGCCCTACTTAAGCCTCATCTCCCAATTACCTAACTTAAATGATAATACATACTTTAAATGACTCGTTTACTTAAATTCGAGTCAAACTAACTTAAAATATTTCAGGACCGAAATAAAACCCAAGTACAGTCATTTTAACTATCTCGACCCATCCGGGATCAACCGCACGCTCAGAATCATCATTCGTAATACTTTCTAACATCCTCAAATTTTGACCTCATTTGCCTAATTAAAATTCTTCAATTTAAATAAACATTATTTCTCCCAAATAAATTAAATTTGCAGTCCTAAAAATCACTGAGTATTACAATATTGAGGCGAAAGAGAAATAATTTTTTGAATAAATGCAGAGATTTTAACCCGATGAGATTTTATGTCATTCATTATTTTTGAGAGTTTTAAATCAATCCGAGTTAAAATAACTAAAACCTTCCTTCAGTGATAAATTCATCGATGATCTTAAATTCATTATTTTGTTCGATTATTGAAAATAAGAAGTCAAAATTGTAAATTTTAAGCACTAAATTTCTTAATAAGTCGTCTAGAGACACAAATCAACATAACGACGCATGAAAAATGAGATTAGGTTATCGCTTGACAACTCAAAAATTAAGCTTAAACTTAATTCTTACAATATTCCAGGGCAAGCACATTTGAGTCGAAATGAAAAACTAAGCTTTTATTTAAAATCCATTATCCTACTCACCACAAACTGGGAGTTGAAAACCCATAAAAAGATTTCATACCCGTTTTTTCTGAGAATACTAGGGTAAATTTACGGTAGGAAAAAAAAGCCAAAAGAAAAGGAGGTTGCATGAATAATGTGTGAAAATACAGGGAGAAAGAAAGAAAGACTGAGAAATAAAATGTAAAAGAAAAATGTGAGTTTGAAAAAGAAAAAGGGAAAGAAAAATAGAGCTTGAAAAAGTGCCAAAAAGTCAAAACACAAAAAAAAACCTCTATATCTCAGAAATTTTGAACTCCTAAAATATTCTTTCTAACTAGAATCTGAGCCTACAATACAACTGAAGCAAGTCCAAATCGATCCCAAGTAAAGTTATTTCTAGGGGAGAGAAGATGAATAAGATATGTGGCGTGATTAAATGTTTTCAAAAAGTAATCGATTTTTCGTTCGCGAGATCATATTCAACTATTATAAAAACTCCCTTTTTCTATTATGTAAATATGAAATTTGCTCATCTAAATTTACTTTTTTTATTCACATATACCGAGAGAAATTAATCTATTTTCGAGTGTCCGATTGTGAGTACACCCTGTGAGATTTAAAATCAAAACAAAGTTTCGGATAAGAAACATAACGATCAAATCTTTTGAAATAGATAATTATATTGGCTACGCATGTATACACGATAATTTGAGATTGAAAAATGAAGTTCTACTATATTTAGGAAGTCTGCATTCAAACTTCATTATATTATTTTTGCGTCTTTCATATTGAGTCATGTTTTTAAATTTTTTGGATATATTCACCGTAAACGATCATGAGAAAAACTCGTTCCTAGGGTGACCTAGGGGTTTATCGCTTGATGAACATTCTAAGTCCAATCATCATTCCTATGAAAGTGAGTTAGATTTTAAATTATAATTTTGCTCGAGGACTAGAATAGTTTAGTCTTAGGGGTATTTGATGAGTGCAATATTTTATATGAATTAATCCTAAATCGAGGCCTTATTAGGCACGTGGTATGATAAATAGTGAGCATTTAAAGATATTTTAGTAAATAAAAAATGCAAGTTTAAATAAATTCGAGTAAGAAAATCACTTTTAGTAATCTTAGGGGCTGAAACCATAATTTTAGATACTTTATGGGCCTAAAAATAATTTTTAAATCTTTAGCTAGGCAATATAAATTTTTCCCTAAAATTTGGTTCAATTCGGAGTTAAAACAAAAAAGTTATGACTTTCAAGGTCTAAAATCCAATTAAGGGTAATTTGAAAATTTCCTAAACTTTTAGGAGATGAATCTAAATTAATATTAGTTATTTTATAACTTTTTAGGAATCCCTGAAGTTTGGTGAATGTAAACGCAAAATAATTGCAAGGTCGTTTCAAATAAAAGTTGTAATACCAATTTTAATGTGGAAGCCAATTTTAAACATATTTTATCTTTTTATCCTAATCATGCATATATGGTGATAAAACATATTAATCAAACAAGCAACTATGACAAAGACAAGTTTGAGAGGAAAAAGGAAAACCCTTTATTCACTTAGAAATCTACAAGATAGTCGACTTACAAACTACTTGATAACCGCCACAAGTCTTAACGCCTCTTCTTCACTTTAATCATTCCTCCACAGTGCAACAAAAGAGTCCGCCTACGCTAGGCCCATAATAGACGTGTCCACGCATGGCTCAATATCCACCGATATAGCCAGCAACCGTCAATCAACAAGTACAGAGTCCACCGCACGAAATAGGTTCTTCTTGTAATGAAGAATGAAACCATTGTGCAAACACAAGATATCTTAAGGATATGGTACGTAAACTTGTATATTGTAAACACAAAGGCTGGTTTTTATCTTTGGAAAACTTTGGTAAACAAATGCAGAAAATGTATGGGCTTTGTGTAATTCTTTATTAACTACAAACTTATTTTTCTGAGAAAAATACGCCTTAGATAAAAAAACTTTGTGGCAACGCATAGTTAGAACGAAATCAGCATATCATTAGAATGAACAAGGCATATCATTAGAACGACAAAGACATGTCTTTAGAACAATAAGCCATTGTCGTTTGAGCGACTATTAAAGTCGTTTGAACCATCAAAACTCAAGGGAAAGTTCCATACGACTCTAAAACATTTCAAAATCATATTTAAATAAAATAACATCCTTAAAAAATATTTACCGGGTATCCATAAGCCAATATGTATCCATACTTAAGAGAATCTAGAAAAACCAAGTTAAGATGTGAAACGTGTACAAAAACTATGGCATGATTATGTTTGAAGCTTGACCGTAAAATCTTCAACACAACGTCATAGGCTTAATGGGAATTGTGACAAGTAAAATTTATCCTATGACTCAAAGTGTTTTTTGTTTAGAATAATTCCAATACATACAAATTGACAATATTTGGAAATTTATCCCTCCAAATCCCCCCCTTTGGCTATTCCGGGACAAACCCAAAATAGTGAAATCCCTAAGATGGGCCGCCAAGCTATATGACCTAAATTCTATCCCATAATGCCAAAAAGAAAATACAGGAGATGTACTATCAAATGTAGGATGACCGACACGCATGAACTATCTGAATGTGATGCAGTCATAAAATCTCAAATCATTGAAAAATCACTACACACACGAAACAAACAAACACTATGTGAAGTATGGAAGAACAAATTATATATAATCAATATGATACAAATATAAATACTAGCAAAAGTCTATCCCTATATCACATATCTATCTTTCCACATTTTTGTCTCGAAAGACAACTAGTGGGAAAAATAAGCATATACACGAATATCTAGGATGAGAATAATCATATGAAGCATATCTAGATGAACTAGATAAAAAGAATCAGAATATATAAAATTGTAGCTAGCAAACAATCACATGAATGGAATCATCAATATCTGGAATTGTGTGACTAAACAAAATCAATGCAATGTATAAATGAAGCATAAATAATCAAAATAGACTGCATATAAACTATCGAAAACAAATATTAGAATATAGATCAAGAATGTTTAATGATCATCTCAAAGGCAATCAACCAACTATTTTTGAGTTTTTTTAAAAAAAGTAAAACTTACAAAAATATCATAGAATACGATATACAAGATGTTCAATATATATTAACGCAAATCTGGCACACATATATAGGTATAAAAAACAACAAAACATGACACAAAACACATAAGCTTTACACACTAATATAGTATCGATATGTACAAACATGTGGTATGAAATGAATGGGTTTGAACTAGTGACAAAAGAATCATAATTCAAACACTCAATTATGTTCAAGAATTTCTAATTGACCACAAAACTTTATCAAACTAAGCTTTAGACTCAAGTGACAAATAAAGTTGAACTTAATTAACAAAACAAGCACAAACGGTGGCTTTCATGACGAGCTCACTTACCTCTCGCAGCCCTTTCCCATGCACACTCATCATTTTTTAATATGCAATTTCAATCCTCACGGGCAACGGTTCTTACATGCAAAACTCTTCCAAGTCAAACAAACATGTAGATGACAAAACTGATAGGAGAACATATCACCAAGCTCAAATATACATCATGAAATCAAAATCCAATAATCTCATGCATGTGTGTGTGGAGGCATAAACAAAGTCGAATCCATAAAGAAAGTCAAGTTCAAAATAGCTACATAAACACAATTAAGATTAATCTATGCATCTAAACTCATAACCAAATGTCCTAGCCACATGCAATCATGGAGTGAATTGGATTTAAACAAACCAATATGACACACTAAATGTGTAAAACTAAAATACACAAAATTGAAAATCTTTTTGAATTTTTCAAAATTTTCTTAAAAAACAAAATCTTTTTGGATTTTTCAAAATAATATATAAAACCAATTTTTTTTTTCCCAATGTGACTCAATCAATGAAAAATATAATAAAAAAGTACACATATCATAACACTAGCAAGAATATATCATGAAGCACAACTAGCGTATGACAAACAAAATCATGCAAGCAATCATCCTTAAGAAATAACACGTGAAGCATCACGTGCGAGCCTGTGAGAATCAACCAACCTAACATTTAGTGTCTCCAAAACTGATTTCCTAACCCAAACAGGTGTATACCTAACTCGAGGGGTTATTAGAACCGATAGGACACTATCCTTAAATTTCCTAGGACCTCTTCTAAGATCATTACAAAAACGCCTAAGGTGACCTTTCCTACCACAATGTGAACATGTGTAAATAGGAGGAATTTTACCTATGGATTAACCCTTTCTAATGTCCTTGAGTTTGGTTGACCCTACAAAATAAACAATAGTTTTGGCTTTAACACTCGAAGTATAAGAACAAGTTGAGCCATTACCATCACTACTCAAACTACTCGAGTGTTTTAAATCATTTTTCAACTTAAAAATATCAGATGCAAGCAAAAAATTAAACTCTTCCAATTTTATGGACTCCTTCTTCATATTTCCAATCACTCCTAGAAGGCAATCTTCTAGTAGGATACCTGTAGGCAAACATTAAAAAATAAAAATAAAAATCACTCTTGTCGTTCAAACGATATTAGCATGTCATTAGATTGGTTGTTTGATGACCCTATTCGAATTTGGATCAAACGAACCCATACTATTTTAAGTTTTAATGGGTCCTTTCTTAGGTGGTTCAAACAACATCTCAAAGTCGTTCAAACAACATTATGAACTCGTTCGAACGATGTTCCGCCGCCTTAAAATTTTTGTTAACCTATAAAAACCAGTTTCGTGAAGCTTTTTAATTAAGACTTTTCATTTATGCAAACAGAAGAACTTCTACAATTAATTCTTCACTTTTTAGGGCTAAAAGACCTTTTAGATTCACCAAAGCAATCCCATATAATTTTGTGAATCTTCTTTGGAACCCAAACAATTCTGTCACGAAGTCTGTAAGGACGAATTTCCAAATAGTGTCAATTTGTATGTATTGGCATTATTTCGGATGAAAATTACTTTGAGTCATAGGTTAGATTTTACTTGTCACGGTTCCCATTAATCCTATGACGTTGTGTTGAAGAGGTAGCCGCTAAGCTTTAAAGATAAATCACGTCGTAGTTTGGTGCACGTTTCACATCTTAACTTGATTTTTCAAGATTTTCTCAGGTATGGATACATATTGGTTTATGGATACTCGGTAAATATTTTTGAAGGATGTTATTTTTTTAAAATATTATTTTAAAATGTTTTTCTGAGATAATTATTGTTTAGAGTCATATGGAACTTTCCCTTGAATATTGTTCGTTCAAACAACTTTAACAATCGTTCAAATAACATTAGGTTATTATTTTAACGACATGCCTTGTTCGTTCTAACAATATGTTGATTTCGTTCTAACGAGGTGCCGCCTCAAAGTTCTTTTTATTTAAGGCGTATTTTGCTCAGACAAATAAGTGTGTAGAATATAGAGAATTACACAAAACCCATATGCTTTCTACATTTGTTTACCAAAGGTCTCCATAGCTAGAAACCATCCATTGTGTTTGCAAGATTCGAGTTTACGTACCATATGTTAGATATCTTGTGTTTGCACCACGTTTCATTCATCATCACAAGAAGAACCTGTTTCGTGCGGTGGACTCCGTACTTGCGGATTGAAGGTTCTATATTTGGTGGATACTGAGGCATGTGTGTACTCATGTGTTATGGACCAAGCGTAGGTGGAATCCTGTGTTTCACTATGGATGAGCGGCTGAAGAGAACAAGAGGCGTCAAGACTTGTGGAAGTTATCAAGTAGTTTGTAAGTCGACTATTTTGTAGATTTCTAAATGAATAAAGGTTTTTACCTTCGTTTTTTTCCTGAAACTTAGCTCTGTCATATTTTCTTGTTTGATTTATCTATTTTATCACCATATATGCATGATTAGTATAAAAAGATAAAATATGTTTAAAATTGGCTTTTGCATTTTAAATTGGATTATAATTTTTGTTTGAAACCACCTTGTAATTATTTTGCGTTTACAAATTAGTATCAGAGCAGGTTGCACTAAGTTACTATGTTTGATCTTGTTTACCTACTATTTTTGTGGTTGCAATTCATCTTTCTTGTGTTTGATTTTATTTCTTGATGGATTATTTGAATTTGAAGTTTCTCGAAAGAATTGAAAGTCTTCAAAATCTTTTGATTTTTTTTTCAAACTCTTGCAGACTGTTCAAAATCAAAGAGCTATCGTTCGTGAGCAGTTTGCTGCCTTGTTTCATGACTTTAATGCTTTAAAAGTTACCAAAAAGGAGAGTGATGATACAGTCTTTATTTTAGAAAAAGAATTAGCGGACTTGAAAAGTTCTAACATTTGTGTTTGTTCCGTTTAAGAAAATATTTTGATGAATGATTTTAAGGTGCATGAGAAGACTCATAGGGATAAGTTTACTTTTATTGAGCAGGATCGAGTCGTTGTGTAAGTATAATTTCTACTCTTTGTAAAACCATATCATAGTGATTGTCTAGCTGGGTCGTTCGATATTTTTTCCTTTTGTGGTTTCCTCGTACATCAGCGTGTTCTTGTGTATTTTATTTATTTAATTTCTCTACTATCACCTAGATGCATGTGTAGGGTAAACGATAAAATTTGGTAAATCAGTTTTCACAAGATAAATCGGTGCTAAGTTTAATTGGGTAAATTTACTTCAATTATTAAAATTGGAAAAACATAAAAATACTAAACTTGTCTGTGTTTAGAACCACCCTTGGATTATTTGCATTTCTAATGAAGATATAAGGTCATTTGGTGAACTTATAAAGTTATGGAGTTTAAATTGTGAAGATGGGTAATTAGACTCGGGGAAGAGTTTACTTATTATTGGATTCTTAATGTTAACTAAAGATATACCAAGCCCAGTGGCTAGGGGCGCACGCAAGGTATCTGAGGGCTTAAGGTTTGATTCCCCAACCCTTATATCTTTTAGTAAAATCTAAGCTTACGACCTTAAGGCCGAGCGAGCATGGACAAACACAGCCTTAAGCGTGTCACCAACCTACTCAATGTGTGTCCCAATCTTAACTCAAATGCGTCCCAACTCCAATTTAGCAGTGTCCAAGAAGCCAAAGAGTCCAAAGAAATTCCAATTTTTTTGGAAAAATTCTTTCTCCAAAAATCAAGGAAAAAATAACAAATTAGTATCGATTAAAGAGTTCATTTTTATCAAAAATAACGATTTCGTGGATAAACAAATAATATTTGGTTATTGGGATAATTTCCAACCCGAGTACAAACAATTAAATGGTGTTTCATCCCAAACAAAACACCTCGCTTATTAGCCTATAAATAGGACCCTTAGGCTTAATTTTTCTACACAGAGAATTTCAGAGAGCCAATTTAGAGACAATTTTTTGTAGTTATATTTTGAGAATTTTATTTTTATTTGAGGGCCAAGAATTATATCTTCGTGGGAGAAATTTTGTCAAGACACAACCTTTGTAAGTTTCTTTCATGAATGAAAGTTATAATTCATTATTGCAATTTTATTATGTCTTCAATCATCGTAGCTTAATTTCTTTACTAGGACTAGGTGAAGGTTATAATGATCAAATAATATTGAGTGTAATTTAAATTCATCTTTATTTCCTGACATCTACTAAAAGATTTAAAATTTTGATTTAAAACGACATGGGAGTGTGTTTTAAACTTGCAGATTTGTTTGAAAAATAATTTATTTATTTAATTTAAGTGTGAATACTTTTTGATGGGTTATACTTTTATTAAATTAATTCATATCTCACACTTAAGGACTAAAAGTGAACTTTTTGAGGGAATATGGATTGAAGTCATCTAATATTAGAGATGCTAAATTTGATTGTGAACTTAAATGTATTATTTTTCATATTAAACATGACGAGAGTGTGAATTTAATTTGAGTTATAAGATCGGGAGCATAGAATTTATATTAATACATGGTATTAATTAAATGTCATAAATGAATCCAACGTCCTAGTTTTCTCACATGCTTGACTTCAAATTTCATAGTTGCACGTTTTATTCGTGTTACGGTAATTTTATAATTTTTTTATATCTGTAAATAATTTATTTTAATTGGAAAGTTGTAATTATTTTAAACATTAAAATTGACAAATCTCTCTGGGTTCGACCCACATTTACACTCGTTATTCTATAATAGTCTGTGCACTTATCGTAATATTAATTTGAGAACAAGTTTTTGATATTGGGGCCTTTATTGTCTACTTTTAAATAATTGAAAAAAGTCATAAAACTAAAAAAAATCAAAAATCCAAAAGATTGTCAATATAATAATGTTTTGAAACGATTTCTTAATATAGAATGAATTTATGTATCTCTCATCTTATAAATTTTTTACACATTAGCCATATAATAAGATCAAAAATGGATATTGAGGCAAAAGTAAAATAAATTATAGAATAAATGTGGAGATTTTAACCCAGTGATATTTTGTGTCACTCATCATTTCTGAGTCATTTAAATTAATTCAGGCTAAAATAACTAAAACTTTTCTTTAGTGATAAATTCGTCCATGATATCAAATTCATTGTTTTATTCGATTACTGCAAACAAGAAGTCAAAATTACGAAAATAAGAACTAGAAGTCTTAGTAAGTTGTCTTGATACACAAATCAACTGACCGAAACTTGAGCTAAGAGAGTAGGTCATTGTTTGAAAACTCGAAATTAAGCCTAAACTCGCTTTTACATTATTTTGTTGCAAGCTCATTTGAGTAAAAAAAAATAGGCCTTTTATTGAAAACCCATTATCCTACCAACTCCAACTGGGAATTGAAAGCCCATAAAAAGATTCCATACACCTTTTTTTAGAATACTAAGGTAAAATTACGATAGGAAAAAAGTAAAAAAGGGGGAAGTTGGAAGAATAATGTATGAAAAAAACGGGGAGAAAGAAAGAAAGAATAAGGACATGAGATGAAAAAAAGATGTGAGTTTGAGAAAGAAAAATAAAAATAGAGGTTGAAAAAAGTACTTAAAAGTTAAAATATAAAAAAATATCTATATTCTTAGAATTTTAGAGTCCAAAAATCATTCTTTCTAACTAAAACCCGAGTTTATAATACAACTGAAGAAAATTCTAATCGACCTTAAGTAAAATTAGTTACAGTGAAGAGAAGAAATATAGGATATATAGTGTGATTCAATGTTTTCAAAAAGTAATCAATTTTTCGTTCATAAGATCATATTCATCTATTATAAAAATCCTTTTTCTATTATGCATATGTGAAATTTGCTCAGCTAAATTCACTTTTTTTATTCCCATATATCGAGAGATATTAACTGATTTTTGAGTTTTCGATAGTGAGTGCGTCCCATTAGGTTTTAAAATTATAACAAACTTTTGGATAAAAAATGTAACGATAAAATCTTTTTAAATGGATGGTTATATTGGATACGCACACCCACGACAAGTGGAGATTGAGGAATGAAGTTCTACTATATTTAAGAAGTTTTCATTCAAACTTTGTTATACTACTTTTCCGTCTAATTTATTGAGTCAAGTTTTTTAATTTTATGTGTATATTCACTGCAAATCTTCACGAGACAAAACTCATCCCCTAGGGTGACCTAGGGGTGTAATGTCTTGTTGTACATGCTAAGTGAAATCGTCATCCATACGAAAGTGATTTAAATTTCAAATTGTATTTTTTGATGAGTGCATTACTTTGTATGAATTATGCCCATATCTATGCCTTGTTAAGCCCGTGGTATGATAAATAACGAGCACTTATAATTATTTACTAAATAAAAAATGCATGTTTAACTGAACTTCGAGTAAAAAACTACAATTTTAGTAACTTTATGGAGTAAAACCATAAATCTAGAAATTTTATGTACCTAACAATAATTTTTAAATGTTTATCTAGGCAATATAAAGTTTTTTCTAAAATTTAGTTGAATTTGACGTTAAAACGAAAAAGTTGTGAATTCCAAGGTCTAAAGAACAACTAAAGTTAAACCTATATTTTTCTAAACTTTAAGGGAGTGAATTTAAATTAATATTATTTATTTTTTATTTTTACAGGTAATCCTGAAGTTTGGTGAAGATCTGAGGTCATTTGGAGAAGTTATACAGTTGTGGGGTTCAAATTACAAATATGCAGAATTAGACTTAAGGACGAGTTTACTTATTGTTGGATGCTCAATATTAATTGAAGGAATTCCTAGCCCAAATATTAGGCATGTCTCACTCTCCACGCAATAGGTTCATTGGTTATTACTATTACTATGAGATAATTTGAGGATTTAGGGGGGATTTCCTCTTCAAATTTTAGGGTTTTTAAATATGTTTATTGTTAGTAGGATGTGTAGGTCCCCAAAATATAACTTTTTCTTTTGCAAAACTAAGTTAAGGATGAATGCAACTCAACTTTCTCTATTTGAAAACCCTTTTTCAATTTTATCAAACCAAGTTGTGACACAAATTAACTTAACCAAATTTTATCTTGATTAATCTGAAACATGCATCTAGTGATCAAAGCAAGTAAAGTTAAGTAAAGATACTCACAATGCCGGATGTGTGAGGAAAAACCCAAAACGAGAAAAAAATCTCGGATGGCCCAAGCCAGACAATCACTATGAACAATGGTTTTACAAAGACAAATTAGCCTTACTCAATGACTCGATCCCCACGAGTTTTGATGCCCCTTCAGATCTTCTATCGTTCTTTAATAGTGCCCATGTAGAAATTCCGTCTTCCATGATGCTCGTCCATAACACTCGACTCCACGAATGTCTCGGTGTCTAGCGATACAGCTTGATACGTCTACGATGTTGAACACGATGTTCTTCGCTTCTCCACTACAAAACCAATAATCACAAGTTGTCCAAAGATGGTTGAACAAGTTCCACTTGATGAAAACATAAGATCTCTATCGCATATGAATATGAAAAATCATATCTTTAAACACAAAGGATGATTTTACTCTAAAAACCTTTGTAAGCTGTTGTGCAGAAAACGTAACAGTATTATGAAAATATTTAGCTTTGCACATCCTGAGAAAAGGACTGGGACCTAACTTAAATTAAAAAATCAAGTCGGTGCAATCTCGTTTGAGCGAGATGACACATCGTTCGAACGACAGTGAATCTCGTTCGAACGACATCGTTTGTCGTTTGAACGACATGTTGATTAAAGTCCAAACTGATTCAACTTTTAAACAAAGAGTTTTAATGAAAACCAACTATAATCCAACACTGATCCTTCCTTTATCTGATGTGCAAACAAATGAAACATACATTTGAAAAAAAATCATCATTAAACAATTTTCGATTTCCATAATCATTTAGCATTCATACCTTAGAGAAATTCGGAATGCATTATTCAATTTGATTGAAGACTTCAAACTTGCATCAATAACACGACAAGATAATACGTTGAAGCTTGGCTGCTACGTCTTCAAATCAGTATGTCACAGACTTGTGGGATCAGATAATAAAATACTATCTATGACTCAAACATGTTTTGTTCCAAGAATAAGTCAAAACTACATTACGACTCAATTGAAAATTTGGTCCTTACAATTCTCCCCTTTTGACTAGTCCAGGACAAAACCAACAGTGAAATTCCTAAGCCGGTCCGTCAAGCCGTATGACACCTAAATCCGATCCCATAAAACCCAAAATGAAAAATACATCATCAGTACAGGATACGATTCTTCAACAATGGACCGATAAGCATGAAACTGTCTCGAATGTCTGAATGTGATGTAAACTTGAAATATTGAATCTTCTTTAATCATACCTACACATATGAAACAGAAATATACCCAGTGAAGTATGGAGGAACAAATGATATAAATTAATATGAATAGCAATATGTAAACATGACATAAAACTCCCCCTACATCACGAACATCTCTCCCCCCTTTTTGTCTCGAATAGATAATTCGGTGAAAAGATAAACCAAACGAGCATGTGATATACCAATATGATTCTTGAACGTATATTATGCTATGAAACTACCGGCGAAATATGATCAAGTAGTGTCAAATAAATAGCTAGCAAACAATGAATCACACAAAAAATATACTAATTTAAGCATGTGTGATAAACGAACCAATGTAGAAAAATATAAAATCAATCAAAGTAAAATGCATAAACAGAAATCCAGTACCAAAATATAAATCAATATGAAACAGGGTACTGAAACAAAAATTAACCAGAAAAAGTCAACCTGGTCAAATATTTTGTCGTTCGAATGAGTTAGGGATGTCGTTTGAATGAGAAGCGACATTGCTCGAACGAAACAGGATGTCGTTAGAACGACATAGTCAAATTTTTCACAGTCTCCCTAGAAAATTAACCAGAGTTGCCCAGAAGAAAAATTATGTCCTCACACTTATTTTTAACTCATAAAAAAATTAAAAATATATATTATAATTAAATATAAACACACTAAAACTAATTAAGATTCTAACTGGAAGGGGCTCAAAACTGCGAAACAATAGCAAAACAGAGAAAACTAAAAACTAAACAACTATGAGTAACATGCTAACATAGTATCGATGTGCTCAAACATGAACATGGAATGAATTTGTGCGAACTACAACAAATGAATCACAATTCCAACACATCGAAATGATCAAGAAGCTCTAATCAATAGATATTTATCATCAAACTCTATTGTAGCCATATGTGACAATTAAAGTATGAGATTAATGAACTAAACAAACATTGTGCACACGAATTCGGAATTTTGATGTTTCTACAAACAATAACGTCATGACACGATTTTTCAACTATAGAATTCTTTGTGCAAACCCATTTAAATTTTTAATCCATCTAAACACCCTCATTAAAATTAATTTTGTTGCGAGCAGGCCAAAAGCCCAGACAAAGTAATAACGAGCGAGTAGACCCAAGGCATGAATAAAAGTGACAATGGGAAAATAGGACCAAAATAGGAGTAAATAATATCAGACGAGCAAGTCAAAATCGCATGAAAACCCAAATAGTTATCAAGATAAGACAAACATAACAATAGTGGATGAGCATTTCCAATACCGGAGCACAACAATATTAGACGAGCAAGTCCAAAATTGCAATAAGGGAAAATAAGGACAAGCCAACGAGGGGATGCCATACGAACAAATCCAAGTCAGTGAGGGTGTACTGTGCGAGCAGCACCAAGTCTTTTCCGGAGTTATGTTTACTTAAAAGAATATTTACTAACACTTTTATTATTTGAACACAAGAGTACTTATCAAGGGGCCTTAGTCGAGCAAGCGGGGCTCGAGGAGATGGCTAGTTGGGATCTCTTGAGAGTTTTGGTTTGGAGGCTGAGAGGCAAGTCTTGTTGAGAAAGATAAGGCTCAACCACTTCAGTACTCTACTCTAGGAAAGAGAGAATACTAAGATAAGGGACCCAAAAGGTCACGTATACACTCATAGACAGTTACACAAGTCACACATAGTAAAATGGGCAACAATCAAGGTACTTATCACAAATTCATTTTAAATTACAACATTGGTGAGTGTCCCTCAAGCACACTCGCAAGTTTTCAAAATTATTTACCAAGTAACCGTTTGAAATATTCACTAAATCGTACTTTTTGGTACTATGCCCGACATATTTTCTTTTTGACTTTGGTTGCACCAGATGTCACCTGATAGAATGGATAGCGACAAACAGCAAAATAGGACAAAAAGTGCCACTCAGATATTGTCGCAAGGGAATATCTATTTGGTGTGCACGTGCCATATAAGCCCTAATGTTTAGCTATAAATGGAGCACCTGGGCAAGGTCAAATCAGACCATAACTTGAGCAATATTACTCTGTACAAATTCACACATAAAACATTATTTTCCTACTCTCCCTTTGGTATATTAAATGCTTATTTCTTCACTATCAAAGAATCATTAATCTCAAGTTATTCCATTCTTTTTGTTCTTACTAAAAAGTTTATATTTAATCATTATCTTCATCATACTATAACCAGAAGGTCATCATTATATTATAAAAGTTAGATTTTGATTTACTTCCTGCTCTTAAAACTTTGAACATGTCAAATGTTGTTTCTATTGAAGCGGGTTAGGCCTTACCATTTCAGATTATGCATAGATATAGTACCAATACCCTCATACAACAACTTTTGGCTTGTTCTGGAATCTCGTTGGAAATGTCATTTGAAAGGTGTTCGAACGAGATGCATGGCTTTGTTTGAATGAGATATAACTTATTCAAACGAGCTGTTGAATTTTTAATAAAGAAAAGACTTCTAAAACTACTTTTCATCCTTATCTCATTATAACAAACCATATATAAATAGGGTTGCAAAACAACATTTATTTAGAGAAAAATTCTTATGTTTTGAGTTTCCAAACTCTGCCAAAAAGTTGTACGATTTTACTTAAACCTTTAGTTTACACCCAAATATTTTTAGATCCAAAAGTCATTGTATTATGCTTTGTGATTCAGTTTGGAGGCTCCATATTTATTCTCCACATCTTTATGGGAATTATTTCATAAGATGGAATCCGTATTTGCATTTACTCCGTAGTGTGGTGTTATAGTGACAAAGCAATGTATTTCGTGTTCCAATCCGTAGACGGTTGCGGAGCTATTTGGTGGATACTGGAAAGTGTGTGGACTCGCATATTATGATAGCTAATTTGGTGAATTCCTACGTTATCACTATAGAGGAGAGGTTTAATATCAAAGAAGAAGATGCGCCATGGGTTGCGAGGGCGTTACGTTGTTATGTAAGTCATTTTCTTGACTTTTATAAATACTTTATCATAGTGAATTTGTGTGGTTAGGCCATCTGAGGTTTTTCCTATTTGTGTTTTATCTTGTACATTAAGTGTTGTGGTTGATTTAGTTCATTTTATCTTTCAATCACCTAAATGCATGTTGAGGTTAATATGAAATTGGTTGATCTATTTAATCATAACTTATTTAAAATTTGTGTAACATTTTATTTTGGGTTAAATTGTTTAAGTTTAAAATTTAATTTAAAAAATATAAATTAGGCTTTTGTTTAGACCATTCCCTATTATCTATCCTTTTCACCACGATTGAGGTACCCACTGAGGTCGTGGATAGTGGTTCAAACCCCCCACTTGCTAAGGATGCCATGATAAATATAGCTAATGCGATCTTAACTTCTCCTAATACCGAGGAGAAAAATTAGGGGCCAATACACTCTTAGAACATCACCATGTGTGAGATGAAAACATAAAAAATCCAGGGTTTTCATCTTTCTATAGTGACCTCAGATAAGACCAAGAGAACTAAGTTCTCCATGGGACACTAAGATCACTGCCGTGACATCACGTAAAATTTGATAGTTGATTCATCGGGTCTAATATAAACTCACAAGAATCAAACAATTTAATATCATTCTAAGAATAACGAAAATAAAAACTAAATGCATAAAATAAATAACTGAAACATATTATAGGTGAACCACATAGTCTGATACAAAAACAGTCAACAATATTAGAACCATCATGTATTACAACTGTATAAGCATACATCAAACTACTTAAATTGTCTATTATATACATCTGACTCAATTGGGTACAAAGAGTAATAAAGAGAGTGAGCACACATGTTCAACATCTACATTCTAAAGAACAATAAGTGAGAAAAAGTCACGATTAAAGTAGGGGTGTGGTTGTACCTGTGCCCTATATCCTAAAAAATGTTAATATGACACACTAACAACATATTTAAGTAGTATAATAATATAATTGATTCCCAGGATACAATATAATAATATATCTTCTTCTTCTTCTATTTTAGTGACTTTTAGGTTATCCAAACTCAACAATCCTAGATATCACATAAGTCTAATCCCCGACCCAAGTGAACCCATGATTACGTATCATTCATCTTTCATTGAATATTCATAAATAGCTATTCTACACTTCATAAGTATATATAACACCTCTATGCGTAAATAAACATATGTGGTATTCATATCAATTATTATATAATTAACTATCGGAGTACCGAAGTGGCACTGCCGCCTAACCCAGGGTAATCCCATCTCTCTCTCTCGGGATTTCGAAGTTAGTGTCACTCGGACTAGGGTACTATAATACTTTAGTTCTCACCGTCGTATGTCCCAAGGTATAACCAATGTCTACCAGGGTACCGAAGTGGTACCATTGCACGGTCCCTAAGAATATCCCCTGCAGGATGCCTCTCACATGTAAACATAATCAATATATCCTATATAATGTGAAATATAGTTATTCATATTTAAGAAGGATATGAATGTTATTGCATATAAGATTAAAGGACTTAGATCAGTATTTGTAATGTCCAAGTCTCCCAATTCAATTCATTTTTTTTCAAATTAAGAAATAAAGCTCCAATTCAACCCTCGTTGTAAGCATGACCTTTAAATCTAGCCGTTTGCATAAACCATTCATACGGACCACAATTGTGGATGTTCAAAAGGGAAAACTATAAAACTCTCTTGATTTCAGTCTTTCTTCGACGTCTAGCCCCTGACACAACCCCTATATCTAGAACCACCATTAGCAACCTAATTCAAGGTTTTAATACCTCACATATACTCTAAATTATTTTACAAATTTCCCAAACCAAATCATATGCCATCTTTTTAAGTTTACTGGATTTATATGTGGATTTATAAGTGTTTTTCAGAACTAGAGCCCTAGGTTTAGATTTCATTCGAAAGTTCCAAATTTCTAATTTATTCATGTCATAATCAAGGGGCTTGACCAATTCATTAAGTATACACATTTCTAGTTACATATAACCCAAATTCATGACTATTACAATCGAATTATATTTATAGATTATAACCTAATTATTCTAATTAATTTTAAACCAACATTTGTTATTGAACTATCTAAATCTGATGTTTTATATTTTGATTTAGATTCTAATGAATAATCATATTATAGTGACAAAAGTAATTATATAAATATACTAAATCAACTTACCTAAAAATTTAATTAGGTTGGACTCCAAATGAAAATACCCAATTCTCCTTTTTTTCAATGCCCAATTGCCCTCTTTTCTTATTTTTCAAGTAGCCTCCATCTTTTCTCTCTAATGTTTCCTTTCTAAGATGCTAATAATTATAATAGGGTAGTGATACTAGAGTCTATGAATGTATTGTATCTGGTGAGGTGTGACCCACTCTAATAGAAGTTCCTTCAAGGTGTTCAATACTTCTAGAGTAGTAAGAGGTTGAAAACTAACTTTTGTGGTAAAATGGAGACTTTATAATTGTTGATTGAGGAATAATATGATTGACTATGATATTTTTAATAAGAACAAAAGAGAAAAGGGATCACTTGGATGATGATTCTTGGGAGCGAAGAGATAATCACTTCAAGTACCAAGGAGAGAATACTTTCTTTATAATTTTGTGCAGAGTAACAGTACTTAAATTATGTTATGCTTTGACCTTGTCCAAGTAATCTCTTTATAGGTATATACTAGGGTTGATGTGGCATGTACGTGCCAAAAGGATAATGTTTGCGATAATTTTTTACTTGTACTTTTTGTCCTATTTTACTGTTTATTATCTGTCCACTCTGATAGATGACATCTGGTGCAACCCAATTCAAAAGGAAAATATATCAGACATAGTGTCAAAAAGTACACTTTTGTAAATATTTTCAAACGGTTACTTGGTAAACAACTTTTTGAAAACTTGCGAGTGACCTTAAGGGCCCCTCTAGAATGTTTAAAACTCAAAATGGATTTATGAGTAGTGCCTTGATTGCTCACCTATGTGAAATGTTTAGGTGTGTGAGTGAACTTTTAGGTCTATCCTTTTAATATTCTCTCTTTTTGAAGGTACTGAAGTGGTTGGTCCTTTACTTTCTTAATAAGACTTACCTCTCATCCTCCAAAGCAAAACACCTAAAGACCCTAACTAGCCATATGCTCAAGCCCTTCTTGCTCGGCTAAGGATTTTTTTCTAAGCATTCTTATGTACAAAAATAAAAAAAATTTAGCAAATATTATCTATGTAAAAATCTTTCTAATATAGGCTTGGGGTTGCTTACAGCACCCCCTCGCTACCTTGGACCTTCTCTTAGAGTTCCTCCTTACTATTTTTTGGTTACTCAACTGACACCCCCTTATTGACTTGGACCCACACACATGGCACCCCCTC
Organism: Sambucus nigra; assembly: GCA_949130495.1. Lineage (NCBI taxonomy): Eukaryota > Viridiplantae > Streptophyta > Magnoliopsida > Dipsacales > Adoxaceae > Sambucus > Sambucus nigra. The sequence continues at coordinate 239,840,774 of OX422222.1, forward strand.
GATGACTTGGGTTTTCTTGCATGGCATCTCTTTATTGTCTTGGGGTTATTTGTATGGAACCCCCACTGACTTGGGGTTTCTCGTATGGAACCCCCTCCTTGACTTATGGTTGCTTGTATGGCACCCCCTCGATGACTTGGGGTTGCTCGTATGGCACCCCCTCGATGATTTAGGGTTGCTTGTATGGAACCTCTTCGCTGTAAGGCACCCCCTCACTGACTTAGGGTTGCTCATATGGCACCCCCAGCCCTACCCTGGTGACTTGGGGTTGCTCACACAGAACCCCATCATTGACTGTAGTTTCTTGTATGGCACCCACTCACTGACATTGGGTTACTCGTATGGCATCCCCTCACTGACTTGGGGTTGTATGCATGCCCCTCGTTTTGACTTCTGTTTTGGTAGCCCCTCGCTTGGCACCCACTCATTGACTTGGATCCATTAACATGTCACCCCATCACAAGCTTGGATACACTTAGTTATAACCCCCTCATTGGTTTGGGGTTGTTTGAACGCCCCTTGTTTTGACTTCTATTTTGGTAGCCCTTCACTTGGCACTCACTCGCTTGGTAATTACTCACTTGGCACCCCCTCACTTGGCATCAACTCGCTTGACACCCACTCTTGTTCAGATTTACTTTTAATATAAGTTTAGGAGGGCACCCATCTACATTATCCCTTTCATACAAAAGTCTCTTATTTTTTGAAAGATTTGTGTATACACAATCTGATTAATATGAATATGTTCATTTTTTTTTACTTCTGTTGAGCATAACAACCTTAATATTGTTTAACTTTCATCTTTATGTTTTTAGGTTCCAATATGTACCATATATTGCTTAGGGTAAAACTCACAACTTGTACTTTATTGTTTGGGGACCCCTCTACATATCCCTTTCGTGTAAAATTATCTAGTAGTGTCAAGAGACTTGCGCACGAAATATGTATTTTATCATTAGCATAATCAAAATTATACTCTTTATTCACTTGCTTGAGGACTTCTCAACATTATCCCCCTTATGCAAAATACATGTGCACAAATCAATTTGTTTTCTTTTAAAAGTTGGTGGATAAAAGTATTTCTAGGGGTTAACACTACTCTTTTCTTTAGAACTTCTTTCGTTCCACCTATTCTTTCGCGTTTCCCTTATATTGTGGTACTATATGCTCACGAAATTTTGTAAAGAGATATTTTGTAAGTAAATACTGATATTTATATTACTTTTCCCTTATGTTGAGGGACTATGTGCTTGCCATGTTTTTGTATGTTAAACATTTGTGAGAAAATATTATACTATTGTATTTCTCATATATCGTGGGTCTATCTGCTCGCAAAACATTTTGCGATCAAGTGTTGATGCGCTCTTATTTCTTTTCCCTTACACTGTGGAATTATCTATTACCAGGACATTGACTTGAAAGTATATCCCCTTGAAATTTAATGAGCAAAAAATAAACTTGTAGAGGCTTATGTCTTGGGTACTTGAATATTTGTGGAGTTCTAAGTACAATATTTACTTAAACATATACTTTTTGTTGCACATATACTTTTTGCCTTTAATTCGATCGCATTTCTTAACATGTTTTCTTATTATCGGATTGAAGTAAATGCAATAATTTTTTGTACTCGCATAACTGTGGAGTCCCTAGTACAATAATTACTTGCACTTATACTTTGTGTTGCATGCATACTTTGTAAATTTTGTTTATGTGATCAACTTATTTCTTTATTTTTAGACTTCAAATATTTTGAGTTCGAGTTCTCCAACTTAAATGAAGCCTCGGGCAGTAAACTATCTTACCTTTTTGTTTTGTTGCTTTTACATTACAAATACTTGCTCTCTTTATTTTCAGGTGATCACTACGAGCTCTTCTATACCGGTGGAGCCTTAGGTTCTAAACTTTCATACTTTTTATATGTTAATATTTATACTAGGCACTTGCTCATCTACATAACCTATTTCTTTGTTTTCAGGTAAATATTACGAGAGCTTAGGTTCCCTTAGAGTCTCAAGTATAAAACCATCATATAATTTTATTTATTCTTTGCGTCTGCTCGTCTACTTAACTTATTTCTTTGTTTTCAGAATAATATTATGAGCACTCTGGTGCCCTTGGAGCCTTAGGTACTAAACTATCATACCTTTTTATTTATTCTTGGCATTTGCTTGTCTGAACGACCTTTTTTTCATTTTTAATATTTCGAGCGTTCCTATGCCCTTGGAGCCTTAGTAACTAAACTATCATACCTTTTATATTCTTTTATATATACTTGGCACTTTGTCATCTACAAAACCCGTTTCTTTGTTTTCAGGTTTAATACTAGGAGCGCTCCTATACCCTTGGAGCTTTAGGTACTAAACTGTCGTACCTTTTAAATTCTTTTAATTATACTTCGCACTTGCTCGTTTGCATAACATGTTTCTTTATTTTTAGGTTTAATACTATGAGTGCTCCTATGCCCTTAGAGTCTCAGGTACTAGACTCTCATACCTTTTATATTTTTTATTCATACTTGGCAGTTGCTTATCTGCACAATCTGTTTATCTGTTTTTAGGTTTAACACTATGAGCGGTCCTATGCCCTTAGAGCCTCAAGTACTAAATTGTCGTACCTTTTATATTTTTTAATTCATACTTGGCACTTGCCAATACCGGTTCCGAGATTTTAGGGTCCGAGGCGAACTCTTGAATTGGGGGCCCCATATTTAGCAAGATATTTTTTATTAACTTATAAATTGTAATTTTTTTAAACCGAAAGGATGTCGACTTATTTTTCAAGAGTTGCAACAAGTTTAAATGTTTGTTCATTCAATTTTTAATAAATTATTTTTGTGATGTTTGGAAAATGTCGCTATAAATATATATACACATAAAAAAATTGGGAGCACCAAAAATGCATTGAAAATTGGGGGCCCAAGATGATTGGCTCTCTGGCCTCCATTCTAAACCGACCCAAGCTCTTGCTCGTCTGCACAACATGTTTATTTGTTTTCAGGTTTAATACTATGAGCGTTCCTATGCCCTTGGAGCCTCAGGTATTAAACTGTCGTACTATTTATATTCTTTTATTCATACTTGGTACTTGCTCATCTGCAGACCCCGTTTATTTATTTTCAGGTTTAATACTATGAGCGCTCTTATGCCCTTTGATCCTCAAGTACTAAATTACCGTACCTTTTATATTCTTCTATTCATACTTGGCACTTGCTCGTCTGAACAACATGTTTCTTTGTTTTCAGGTTTAATACTATGAGCGCTCTTATGCCCTTAGAACTTCGGGTGCTAAACCTTTTATATTCTTTTATTCATACTTGACAATTGCTCCTCTGCACAACCTGTTTCTTTGTTTTCAGGTTTAATACTACAAGTGCTCATATGCCCCTGGAGCTTTAGGAACTAAACTTTTGTACCGTTTTTTATTTATACTTTTATAAATACTTTTTGTTTTCTCACACTTATTGTCTTATTTTATTAGGTTGAGAAATACTAGCAAGTAAAAATGCACTGGGAGACTCCATGGCCTATATAAAATAACTTAACATTTCATAAGCATCCAACTTGCTAAGAAAGTATAGTTCATATCTCATATTTTTTGTTAATGGATTTTTCTTTCAATTTGAGTAAGAATGCTCAAGCATATTGGTGTCGAGCATACTTGGATAAAGTTAATCTAAAACTTGAACTTTTTATCAACGACTCATATACTTGATTCCTAGTCCTAATGCTTGAATCTAAACATGCGAGAAAATGAAGTTTCTATTAAAGCAACTATATTTTTTTTTCTATTTTAGGTGCACAACATAACTTTTTGAAATGCATATCAAATAGGGTGAACATCTTCAAACAATTAATATGACTAAAAATAATGCATGTGATATAGTAAAGAATATCTTTTGAAGTCATTTATACTTTAAATAAATGGGCCAAGCATGTGTAAGTGAAAGATTAAGAGACTTTCTCTTTCCTCGTATAACCAATTACTCTGGTTCAAAATAAAAATGAAATTTAAGTTAATCACACAAACTATCCAGAGTAAATAAATATTAGGATATTAAGATTATCAATCCATTTACTTGGGTATTTCTGAAAGAAGTTTTGCTAAAACACGCAATCATGCGAGTTATAAATTCGAGCGACTATTATTTTTGTGAATTTACACGTACAAAATTGGATTGTAAATTCGAGCAACCCCTAGTTACATAAATGCTCGGGTTATAAATTTGAGCAACAATAAATTTATTATAGCTTATGCAAATTGAAGTGCTATGTTGATCTTTATAACATTTCTCTATAATAATCAAATATGAATTATATAGAGGTCAATTTTTTTCGATCAATTAACTTATCTAGGTAAATATTTGTATCATCATCATGTTCCTCCAGATAGAATGTGGTCGAGTTATTAAGGTATCAAATTCTGTGAATACTATTAAAAAATAGGAATTTATAGTATGTTATAGACTGGTTGGCATATTTTAAATGACTTCAAAATGAGTGAAACTCTAAAGAACCATGGTATGCAACCGTATTAAAAGTATGCATACATAAACTTGAGCGTCCAAGCCAGGTGAGTCCTCGAGCAACCAAAGTAATTCATATTTTAAATGAGCAACTTCATTCTAGTAAGACAATACATATTAGTATTAAAACACTAAAATTAAATTGTCGCATAGTCATTTTATATTGTGGTATAGATTTATTTCCTTTTATCATATAATTTTGTGGGATAAAATAATGTTTGATACACATGGGTCAGATTTCTTGGTATATGAACAAATAGACAACTCACTTCCTCGTTTGATGAGCCACGCCCATCACCATCTTTGTGATTTGAACTTTTCTAAAGAAAAACAAAACACTTCTATCAAAACTTTGGGAATCCCATTAACCAGAAGAGTTTGGCCAAATTTGAGCCTTCACGCGAATGGTAATAGCGTGTCACTTGCTCGAAATTAAGCTCCCTCCCTCCCATGGCTGTTTCCATCGTGAAGGAAAAAATGCAAGGAGATGAGGGGTTTCGTTTCGTCCTCAAATGATGAAATTCGTATTTGTTAATGAATCAAGAGATTCAGTGCTTCATATTTTCGAGATTATTCTCGTTCTTAAGATTTGAGCGGTTTGGATTTGATTGGCCACTGGATCATATCTCTGCAAACAAAGCCCTTATTATAATAAGTCGAGAAGGTAGGCGAAGGGCTGTTTGGTTCTCTATTCAGAAAATTCGATTTAAACGCCGTTTTTAAATACAGTTTTAAAATTTAATTTTTTGTATTTATAATTATTGGTGTGCGTTTGGTAAAGTTGTTTTTAAATACAATTTTTTAAAAATTTGATAAAATTAACAAATATGTATATTTATATCATACATATACGTGTGTGTGTGTGTGTGTGTATATATATATGTATGTACATATAAATATACATAAAACTTTCATACATACATGATACATGAATGTATACATACATACATACATCATAAATTATATACATGTACATTTAATAACATGTATTTTTAGGTATATTTAATGAGATATGTTGTGGATTTATATATATATATATATATATATATATATATATATATATAAAACTTTCATACATACATGATACATGAATGTATACATATACATACATACATACATCATAAATTATATACACGTACATTTAATATCATGTATTTTTAGGTATATTTAATGAGGTATGTTAGGGAGTTTAACTCTCTCTCTCTCTCTATATATATATATATATATATATTTATAATGATGTCGCATATATAATTCACTATAAAATTATATACATACATGAATTGATAATATCTTTTAATACATATGTACTATATGTATATTTTATATTATTCCATACATTAATAATATATGTATAAAACTATATATAAGTATCATGTATCTATTGATAATATTATTTAACTTTATATTATTTCATACGTAATTTTGTGTATATGTACATATATATTTTTTATTTATAAGAATTACACACATTAATGTATTATGTATGTATATTATATATTAAGGTATAATTAGGGGTGGGCACGGTCCGGTCCGGTCCGGGTTTTGCCTATTTTTTGGACCGGACCGAATATTCGGTCCTCAATTTTTTTGGACCGAGACCGGACCGATTAATTCGGTTAACCTACTAATTCGGTCCAGGATTTTTTCGGTCCGGTTCGGGGTAAAATTCGGTCCTGACCCTATTTTATATATAAGTACATTTTATGAATTTTTTTATCTATTTTTCTCACAAATATATATACAAAAAAATAATACTCGAAACTCCAAGTGATATTTACATGATTTTTTTTAACCCAAATAAAAAAATGTTTATACATATATAAAATGTTCCAAATTAAATTCATAAGTTATATACATTAATTCAAAAACTATACATAAGAAACACAATAACATTATTTTTATTATATACATATTGGAATCGGTCCGGTTCGGTCCAAATCAATCTTTTAATATAGTGGACCGCGGACCGGACCGATTTAATCGGTTTTTAGGTTATGTGAACCGATTTTCGGACCGGTTTCAAAATAGCCTTAATTTTCGGTTCGGTCCGGTTCGGTCCAATCGGTCCATTCGGGTCGGTCTTTTTTTTGTCCACCCCTAGGTATAATTGCTTTAAAATATTAAGAATGAATAATTCTGAGTTGAAAAAAAAAAAAAAAACAGATGTTATAAAACACCCAAAATCTGTTTTCTGAAAAACTTGATTATAACACAGGAATATTATAATTCTGTGTTTAAAAACAGGTTGCCAAACGAAGATTTTTATCAGAATTGTATTTAAACACAGAAAACAGAATTATAATTGCAAACCAAACAGGCCCGAAGTTACTCGTCTTCCTTGATTTTTTTACGAACATGTACTTGTTCGTACATGTGTTAAGTGAGTACCAAACTGGGTCATATAGTTTAGTCACAGATGTACTATCTTGGAGTTAAAATTAAATAAGTGTGGATTCAGCTAGGTCGAGGAGTGCTGAATAGTTTTGAACAATGCTCCGTGGTTACTCCATGAATTTTTTAGCGAGCTTGATATGAAATCAATTCCTACTGTTGTATAAGCGAACGAAGAAGATATGATTGAATGATATTTTCTCTTATTTTTATTTCGGTATGTAGAGAATTTGGGGAACCCCCACAGGTTTGGTCCCTTGGCTAATTTTTTCAAAGAGATACGACCATTAATACATGTAGCTTCTTCGACGACACACAAAATTCTTTTTTGATTTCGTTTTCTGCTTACTTCAGAATTTGTTGAACTAAATTAGAGCGGACAATTTTTGACACGATAACCCGTATATGGTAATAATTCGAAATGACCCGAACTTGACACGATTAACTTGTATAGATTAAAGAGTACCCAAAACTTATACTCAAATAAAAATCAACGCGACCCGAAAATAACATGACTAATCTGAATTGCCACCCCTAAACTAAATGTGAAATTGGAAATTGCAAACCAACTGCTCGCGGAAAGTTCTAAGAAGAGGATCACGTTGCTGATTTGTAGGTTTCTCGCTAAATATCAGCCCGGTGATTTCTACGAAATTTTTTGAGACTTGAGCTATATATATAGAGTCTACTGTTCCCACCCCAACTAACATTCCCACCCCACTTTAACATAAAAAGATTTTAATACCCTTAAAATTCATTGACTTAATCCAAAACTCATAACTTTCCATCTTTTGATTAAAATAAAAAAAATCTTTTCATTTTTTTTATGGATCAAATACCAAAAAATCCCTAGTCCAAGTCTTTTATTTTGTACCAAAAAGTTTCTTATTCTCTTATCTTTAAAGGTTGGCGCCAGCAACATGGTAAAATCTTTTTGGCATGGTGAAGGACTTTTTGGTGCAAAATAAAAAGGTTTGGACTATACATGTATTAAAAGAAGTTCAAGGGACTATTTGGTGTATGCCCCTTTTTTTATTTGTCTAAAAATTATTTTTTAATAAAATTGTATTTTTACAAAAAAAAAAAACTATATTTTTACAAAAAATAAGGCAATTTAAAAAAAAAACTCTACAGTTTTTTCCTTTAAAAAAAATAGTTAAACAATTTTTTTTAATTATAAAAAAGAGTTGTATATATATATTTGAAAAAAAAGAAAACAGCTTTTTAAGGATAAAACCAGTTCATTTTAATAAAAAAAATAACATTACGTTTTTATATATATTATGTACAATTTCTTTTTTCCATAAAAAAATTATTTTTGTAAAATACAATCAAAATAATGTAGAGTTGTCTTTCAATACACTAATATATAAATATACTATTGTGCATTAATGTCTTTAGGGGTGTTGATGTAAAAACCTAGACTTGACCTAATTAATTAATCACAGAAAAATATGAATAAAGAAATAAGATAAAGGATTTTTAAAGTGGTTCAGCCTTATAAAAATGGCCTACGTCCATTGTTTTGTATTGCTGGGTGTTTTACCTTAATCTTGATGATGATCGCAAGTGATCCGTTACCTCGTTATGGAGGGTGTTACAATGTATTTATAGCCCTTGGGTTATTAGTATGAATAGACAATGTGCTGTTATTTAATAGACAGATACATCTGTACATAATAAAAATGTTCATTGAATATGTTCTTGTCGCTTGATCTTCTTAGCTAGATGCTATGTATGTTGAGTAGCTCGATACACTGAGTAGCGTTGAGTAAATCGGTTAATATATTTATTTTTGCCACGTAAATGACACGTATCTTCATATAATTGGTCCATGTCAACTCACTAATTTTTGTATCAATAAAAGCCCCCAATGTTTCACAGTTGAGGTTGAATATGAGATTGTGGACCATTATGCCCAGAAGTTGCTCGGGTACATTTACCATGTCTTGTTAGATCACAAATTTCCAACACTTGTGACATTTAATGACTTCGAGCGCGAAATAATAAACTCAAAAATATTTTGAATCGTCGACAGACGCTTGGGTATTCGCGTCTTTTTCATCATTCAGCCGCCGAAAATGCAATCGTATTTTCTAGTAAGCATTTCTTTTATCGCTTCCTAACATATGGCATTTAAAAGTTATAGAATCAAATCAGCTTCCACCTTTTTCTTTTTAGACTTCCAAACTCTTTGTCCTCTCACTTTGCCTTCCTACGATCGTTCTTTCTATCACCCGCCTTAGCAGATTTCTCAGTTTTCTGTAAGAAATTCTTCATTCTTCTTTCTTTGCTTTAGTCACCATGGTTTATCTTATCGAGTCATTGGATAAGTTCTGGGCTGATTTTGCAATTCCCTCTTGGGTTATTCTAGAGGAACCTCCTTGCCCTTCTTATTTATTTTCTTTAGCTGAGGGATACTGGTTTCCCTCCATTTTATAGCTGAATGTGGTTTTTCTTTCCCGCCAAATCCCCTGTGTTTAGACTTTTGCCAATATTTTGATATTGTTCCTGCAAGAGTAGCTCCAAATACATGGAGGGTAGTTAATGGCGTACATAGGTTGAACCAAACACATTAGAATCTTTTAGGAATTCCTGAAATTATGTATTGTTATAAATGGGTTACCAGTGACACTACTTTTTATTTAAAAACTAGGTTTTTAAATAGAGCTTTAGTGGTCAATCTCCCCGATGCTAATAGGGACTATTTTGATCATGAGGTTGTGATGAAAATTTGGCAACACCCCCCATTAAACGGAAAAGATGTGTATCAAGGTTCCAGATGTCCACTTTATGGCAATGGGATAGGTTGTTTTTAGTTTTTTCAATTTAGCTTTGTTTATGTTTGATGAAATGCGTCAGTGACATGTATTTTTTATTTATTGCAGTTGACAGTAAAAGGAAACCTCCAAAAGAGAGTGACATAAATATATAAAATTTGACACTTATCTGGGGTTTGCATAAGTCCTTAACGGGGAGCACATGAGGTCTGCTTCTTATTTGCTGAGATACAAGAACACCACTTCATCTTTTATTTCTCGTCCTCTTGCCCCTCCTGTGGTAATTGATCTTGATCAAGTACTAGCATTTCGAGCATGCGTGGAAGAATCTTCTTCTAATTTGGGTACCTCGATTGTTGATCTGATGACGAAGAAGAGGAGGGTACCTGAGTTCTTTATCAAATCTACTCCTGGTAATGAAGGGGCGAAGAAGAAAAAGCACGATGTTCCACCTCACGGAACTAAGAAGAAGGATGTTGTTCCTCCTGCTAAAGATATCAGCAAGAAGCCCCTTGTTGCCCCTAAAAAGGCAGCACCTTTGATTAAAGATGTTGTCCCAAAAGAGGCAGCACCTTTGATTAAAGAAGAGGCAGCACCTGTGATTGAAGATGCTCATTTGAGGAGGTTGAGGAGGGGTCTTGCTGAGAGACCTGTGGATACTGTTGCCCAAGCTGTTGGAGTTGGGATTCTTCCCTAAGGGCTAGTTCTCCAGCTATCCTTACCCCTGGCTTGGCTAAGAAATTGATTAGGTCAGGGAGTCTCCTTGACTGCCGAGCTGCTAACACTTCAACTCCTCAGGATAAGGTTATCGATGTGGCGGCTCAACTTCTTGCCTCAGTAAGTGATCATTATATTTATCTTTCTAATTCTTCATTGTCATGCTCATACTCTAATTCGTGCCTTTCTTATTCTTACAGTTTTGGATGTACTTCGACAATATTGTGGAGAAAGATGAGGCCATCAAAGCTTCAACCTCATCCTGTGGAGTAGAAGAAGCTCTTGTTGGGTTATCCAAATCTTTGGGAGAGTCTCGGCAGAAGTACGAGGAGGACAAAGATGCTTGGGAGTGCAAAATCAAATCTGCTGAGACAGCTCGACAACAAGTTGTTGAAGCGGCTAAAGATGCTGACACAACTCGGCAATAGGCTATAACAGCTCGGTAGGAGGTGATTATAGCTCGGCAGAAAGCTATAAATGCTTCCAAAGAGGTGGAGGAGAAAATTGAAAGTCACCGTTTCCAGTAAAGTGAAAGCTGATGGAAAACTTCAAGAGGCTGAACGGCGTAAGAAAGACCTTGAGGAGAAGGTGAAGTCTACTGAGGAGCTTTTAAGGGAAAAAACTTCCTCGGAGAGGGTGAAGATAAAAGATCCTGTGAATAAGTCCTTTAGCTCTGGCTGGGACAAAGGATGGAATAAAGCTTTAGCCACTGTTACTTCCCAGATGGAGTATGCAAGTTTAAAATACTTCAGAGATGGATGGGTTGTAGTGTTAAAGGAGTTGAGTGTTGCTGACGATTCTGAACTATTTCAGAAACACACTCATGGCCCTCCTCCTACTATTGAAGAAGAAAAAGAAGAAGAAGAAGATGAAGCTGCATCTGATGAATCTTCTATGGTAATAGTAGAGCAAACACATGTTGCTACCCTTCCTTAATCCTCCGAGCAAGTTCAGCAGGTTGTAACTTCTACCGAGCAATGCCAACTACCGTTCAAGAAACTAACTCCTTCATCCAAACTAGCTGAAGATGTTGTAGGAAATAAGGAGAAGGCGTAAAGTTGTTCGGCTCTTTAACTATATTATTTTTCCCTTTTTATTGTAACCTTGGTTGTACTTTCTCATCTTGTGATCAATAAAATGGACTTTGTTACTTATTCTGAGTTATCTCCTTTACTTGCTCAATCCATATACCCATTTTTACTTTTCCTTGCTAGTTTATTGCCAAGATGGAACTCTTGTCAGTTCATGATACAGAGATGATGAAGAAGTGTAATGATAATTTCAAAACTGGTCATGCAGACTTCACTGAGGCTGAAATAATTGATATCCTTGGATCTAATGCTTCTGAGAGGGAAATTGATGCCTACCAATATTTAATGTGTTTGCTTGATCGATCTGTGGCCAACAATGTGGCTTACTATTAAATGATTGAATATATTCAAGGAACAATTGAGTAACTTCAACTTCAACACAAGGAAACCATTGCCCTTCTGTATGAAGGTTATGAGAAGAAGTACCAACAGTTGAGTGATGATCGGGCCTATAACAAGTTCATTTCAGCCCATAAGAAAAAAGAGTGCGTTTAAACTTGAAGTTGAGGAGCACATAAACATTACCAAACTGTTGGAGGAGGAAATTGTTGCCTTGCGAGAAGAACTGAGACAACTAAAGTCTGCCTCTTCTTTTGGAGCTCTGGCCCCGATTAGTGATGAGGGTTTTTCATTTTTGGAAACTAAAAATGTTGCGTTGAGAGAAGAACTGGAGGCTCTGAAACAAGTCAAACCAATATCTTCCTCGTGAGGTAGAGCAAGAGTTGGTCAGAGAAAGATTGAAGAGACTAGGACTCAACAAGCCTTAGCAAATTAGGCTGTTCGACTGAAAGCAAAAAATCAAGCTCTGGTTGAGATGTCCCAGAATCTTCAAAGTCTTACCGAGCAACTTTCCAATTATAGTTCTGCGTTAGAGAGTAAAGAGAAGTTAGCGAAAAAACTTTGTCAACATGTGGAGAGATTGACGTATCAATTCCACAAACAGCCAAAAAGAGTTTTGGATAAGGGGATACAATGAATCTTTGTGCCATCTTGATGCTCGGTTGAAACAATCAAATAATGAAGGATATAAATAAGGATGGATGAACACCTTGACTGTGATGAAGCTTAAGGAAGGAAGTTCCTTATGGCATTGGTATGAGCCTAGAGTACTTGGTCTGCCCAATCCTCCCTTTAAGCTGGATGTCAGCTTGATTCCATCCTGTACCATTCCTCAGTGTTTGATCTCCAGGTATCTTGGTGATTACCATCTTCATGAAGGCTTTGAGATCTCTCAACCTCAACATATGTTGGATCGACCGAGTACGAGCAACGCTCGAATGTTGCGAGATTTGAATTTTATCAACTCTCCTTATGCTCTGGATGATCCTCCATCTAGAATGGAGCCTGCACCTAAATCAGAAGGAAAAAAGCCAATATAATAGGAAATTTGTAGTTGTTAGTAATTATTAAATGACTCATCATCTTTTGTACTTTTCCTTTAATTGGAAATGAATTCATTGTATGATATTTTTCTTATCATATTATCTTTTGATGAATGTATATAAAGGGACAATTTGTCCTGTTTTATTTTAATTGCCTAGATAATGGAACTTTCTCCCATTTGTTGCCTAGTTGTAGGGACTTGTCACCCATAAGTGCCTAAGCAATGGAATGATTTTCATCCCATGGTCCTACTTAGTTGTAGCAATCTTATCTAGGTTACCTGAGTGCCTAAGCAGTGGATGCCCCATGAGGTCACCCATCTTCTTGCCTAGTTTTGGATGCCCCTTGAGGTCACCCATAATCAAACAGGCCTTGCCTTGTATGATTATTATGCCAATATTGTTGGTTAGATTTATTAATGCCGACCAACCTTAGTTGGTGGTTGCTGATATGCCGACCAACTGTAGTTGGTGGTTATTAATATGCCGACCAGCCTTAGTTGGTGGTTGCTGATATGCTGACCAATCGTAGTTAGTGGCTGTTGATATGCTGACCAACCTTAATTGGTGGTGTAGTGTGTAGAACGAGTACTCCGAAAAAAATTTGAACAAAAAAGAATATAGGGAAAATATCATTTTTATTCATATTGAAATAAATAGGGTACATGTGAATCTGTATTACTGATAATATTTGTGCAGGTGCTCCACATTCCACGCATTTTTGAATTCTTCTCCCTCTAAGGTTTCTATTCGGTAGGTCCCAGGTCGAACAACCGTTGTAACACGATAAGGTCCATGCTAGTTGGCTTCCAACTTATTGTGCTTTTGAATTACTTTCTTGAGCACATAGTCTCCCTACTTAAGATCGCATTTCTTGACCCTTTTGTTGTAGAACATGGCAGTTCTTTGCTGGTAAGTTGCGTTCCTGATTTTCGCATCTTCTCTTACTTCCTTGAGCACGTCTAAGTCTAAACGTCTTATCAAATCGCTTATGAGAGAGTTAAAATTGAGCACCCTGTGAGTGGGTAGGCACAGTTCAGCTAGTATGACTGCTTCATTTCCAAAGGCTAGCATGTCAGGAGAATCCCCAGTTGCTATTCGGGGAGTTGTTCGGTAAGACCATAATAAAGAATGTAACTCGTTAATCCAATTCCCTTTCGCATCATCCAACCGTTTCTTCAACCCGTTAAGCAGTGTCCTGTTCGTCACTTTAGTTTGCCCATTTCTATGGGGATGTCCTGGTGTGAAATGGATCTTCTAGACGTCGGACTGGTGATAATATGCAGTTAACTCCTCATTATCAAATTAGGTACCATGGTCAGTGATGAAAGCATGCGGCAGACCATATCTGTAAATAATATTCTTCCAAATAATCTGGTAGACCTTTTCATAGGCCATGTCAATAAGAGGTTCAACTTCCACCCATTTGGTGAAATAATCAACAGCGACCACTAAGTACTTGAATCATCCTCTGGTAGTTGGCAGAGGCCCAACCAAGTCTATGCCCCATATGGAAAATGACCAAGGGGAAGTGATAGGTGTTAATAATGCCTGGGGAGTTCTTCGTATGGTAGAAAATCGTTGACATTTATCGCATTTCTTGGCGTAAGCTATACAATCAGCGCGCATCATTGGCCAATAATGTTCCTGCATTATCATGCTCTGTAGGAGAGTCCGACCTGCTACATGAGCACCACAAGGCCCTTCATGAATTTCTTCTATCAGATCTTTAACTTCTGATGGATGAACACATCTCTGTAGACCTGTTATTATATCCCTTCTATATAAAACTCCATTGTTCAATACATACTGAGCAACTTTAAACTTCAGTCTCTTGGCTGCAAGTTGGTCAGTTGGTAAAATTCCTTCTTTGATATACGACCTGATGGGGTCCAACCAGGAAGGTCCCATGTCTAAAGTAATGAATCTCACCATTAAATATTCATCAACGCTCCGATTTGCCAATATCTCGATAGGAATTGTTCTTCGTAGCTCGGTGCGAGTAGCTGAGGCTAATCGAGCTAGTGCGTCAGCTCTTGCATTCTCTAATCTTGGTATTCTGATCAATTGGACCGCTATAAAAGTGGACACAATCTCCATAGCTTTAGCGTGATACCTAGAAATGAAGTCTCCCTTCGCCGCATACAACCCAAGAATCTGATTTACGATTAACTGTGAATCACTAAATACCGTAACTTGCTATGCATTCAATGTTTTGGCTAAACTGAGGCCCACAATCATAGCTTCATATTCAGCTTCGTTGTTGGAAGCTTTGAATTGAAAGCGCAGAGCATATTCGATATCCATTCCATCTGGACTGTTAAGAATTATTCCAGCTCCACTGCCTGTGGCACACGAAGAGCCATCAACATATAAATTCCATATAAGTATACAATTATCAAACTCTTGGTCTGATAAAGTTCCCTGATGGAATATTTGGTACTTCCTTTTATCATCTCCTAATACTGGGTTGTTATCCGATGGATTCTTGTTGCTCAATGTCTGTCCCCTCCGATAAATCTGCTGATGGAAGTTGAATCGGGATAGTCTCTGATGATCCCCTAACATCCATGGGTTGTTCTACATTAGACCCTTGTTGGTCGGAGGTACCTGGGTAAGTGAACTCCGTAATGAAATATGCTACCGCCTGCCCTTTGAGTGAAGACCTTGCCGCATAAACAATATCATACTCACCCAGTTCGACTGCCCAATACATCAGTCTCCCCGACTTTTTTGTCTTATGCAAAGCCTGTCTGAGTGGCATAACAGTGTACACTACTATGGTATGGGATTGGAAGTACGGTTTCATCCTCCTACTCACCTCGATCAATGCTAATACCATCTTTTCCTACCTTGGATATCTAATCTCTGCTCCTCGAAATTCTTTACTTGTATAATACATCGAGTTTTGCACTCCGTCCTCTAATCCTATCGACGTTGAATTGACTAAGCTTTCTAAAATAACCAAGTACAAGTATAACCTTTCTCTAATCACCGGCCTGGACAACAATGGAGGTGTCCCCAAATATCTCTTCAACTCTTGAAACGCCTTCTCATATTCATCATTCCACTCAAAAGTTTTTCTGAGTGTCTTGAAGAATGGAAGATATTTGTCCATTGCTCGTGAGATAAACCTGTTGAGAGCTGTAATATGACCCGTGAGGCTTTGCACTTCCTTCTTTGTAGTTGGAGATTGTAGTTCCAGCAGAGCTTTAATCTTCTCAGGATTTACCTCAAGGCCTCGCTGATTCACGATATACCTAAGGAACATGACTTATTGTATGCCAAACACGCACTTAGTCGGGTTCAGTTTCATCTGATATTTATCAAGCTGGTCGAAAGTTTGGCTAAGGTCAACTATGTGGTCAGCGGATTTGTGGCTCTTAGTTAACATGTCATTGACGTAAACCTCCATGTTTTTGACGATTTTCTCTACAAACACCTTATTCATCAGCCGCTGGTACGTTGCACCTATATTTTTAAGACCAAACGTCATAACATTGTAGCAGTATGTTCCCCTTGGGGTAATAAAAGAGGTACTCTCCCTGTCTTCTATTTTCATCTTATTCTGGTTGTAGCCGGAGTAAGCGTTCATGAAGCTCAACAATTCGTGCCCAAGGTAGCATCTACCAGCTAGTCTATTCGGGGCAGAGGGAAGTGATCTTTTGGGCAAGCTTTATTGAGATCTGTGAAATCGATGCACATCCTCCATTTATTGTTCTTATTTTTTACCATGACTACGTTAGCTGACCAGTCAGGATATTTAACATCTTCAATAAAAGAGGCCTTTTGCAGCTTCTCGACTTCCTCCTGAATAGCTTGGTTCTTCTCTGGGCTGAAGACCCTTCTTCGTTGTTTCACTGGTTTGACCTCCTTATTAACATTGAGTTCGTGGCACAGGAAAACTGGGTCTATCCCCGACATATCTACATAATTCCATACAAAATCTTTCTTTCCGTGCCTAAAAAATGCCACTAACTCTTGCTTTGTCACCGGGTCCAATGAAGTGCCAATTTGAGTTGTTCATTTTGGTCGTTCGTCGTCCAGAATAATGCTCTCCGTTGCTTCCATGACCTTCCCCTTTATGATATTTGATTCATCTCTAGGGTCCAGTGTCTCAATCTATGGATCTTCAGACTCATCTACTTGGTAAGTGATGGTTTTCTTCCTGGTTTCCTCCAACTCTTATTGTTCGGAGATGAATAGTAGCATTCTCGAGCGACTTTATGATCACCCCTCACAAGTTCCACACCAAAGTTGGTCAGAAACTTCAAGCATTGATGTACTGTGGATGGCACTGTCTCAAAACTTTTTCAGGCCTACTCTTCCCATGATTATGTTGTAGGCTGATTGGACGTTTTTGTCCATAACAAAAAAACATACTTTTTATGTTCTGCAAGCAGGCCAGGTACCGATAAGCATGTCCAACTTGATCGTCCCAAGTGGAAATACTTTTTCGCCGGTGAAACCTAGGAGGGTCCTGTGATATGGCTCCAAGTGGGCTAGTTTCAAGTTTAAACTGTCAAAGCAAGGGTAGAACATGATGTCTGCTAAGCTACTATTGTCTACCAATACTCTTAAGATGACCACATCCTTCATCCTCATCTTAACCACCAACGGGTCGTCGTGAGGATATAAGACACCTTCCAGATCATTTTTGGAAAAATTGATGACCAGTTGGTCCTTGTTCACCTTCCTCGAGTGATCCTCTTCTGCCAGATTTATTCGCTGTATATAGGAACAGGCTTGGGCCTCACTGAGGTAAGCTTTTCGTTCACCAGTGTGATCCCCACCTCCTACATCTCCATCTGTAATCACATTACATTCGAATGAACCAAAATGGATTAAAAATACCTCACGCTCTAGTTTTTTTGGCTTTTTTGGGGAGGTCGGGGTCATCCTCCTGATCATCTTCATGGTCCATTTTCTTGTCATCTCTTGTTCGACGAGTAGATTTAGATATTTTCTTTGATCTGTCGTTGGTCTTCCCATCATTCCGGCGATCAAAAAACCTGCTCAATTTCCCTCGTCTAATGAGTGCCTCAATCTCATTCTGTAAAGCTATGCAATACTTGGTCGTGTGGCCATGATCTCTATGGAACTCACAATATTTGGACTTATCCCTCTTTTCAGGGGTTGTCCTCAATTTCTTCGGCCAATTCAGTTCTTCGCTGTTCTTGATCTCCTCCAGAATATGGTTTATATCCATCTTTAAGGGAGTATAATTACCATACTTCCTCAAGTGCTCTATCATCTCTTTGACTTTTGATTGCTTGTTGCCCCATTATGCTTTTGATCTTTCCTCTCCGACCTGCTCTCAGCTTTAGCCTCTGTTTTGGTCTCACCATGCTTCTTTGCGTCCATAGCTTCTTCGGCGTTCATAATTTTGGTAGCCTCAGCCATTAATTCCGCCATGGATTTGGGGGGATCTTTGGCCAAAGTATAATACATCTTGTTTAGTAAAAGACCGCTCATCAAATTCATAATACCTGTCTTTTCTTCATAATCGATTACCTCCAGTTTCTCGTTGTTAAAACGAGTGATGTAATCCCTGGAGCTTTCTCCTACTTTCTTCTTTACACTCAACAAATGTGCTACCCTCTTGACTTGCTTCACACCAAAATAAAAAAATTTGATAAAGAGCTCTGCCAGTTGATGGAAAGTAGCAATCTGTCCCCAAGGAAGGTTGTTGTATTATATTTGACCTGACCTTGTGATGGTTCCTGAGAATGCCCTGCACCTCATCTCGTCTGGAACTGCATAAATATCTGCAGCAGCTTGGTACTGCTCTATGTGGAGAACAAGATCAGTCTTTCCATCGTACTTTGGCGTAACTACAGGAGATTTGAACTTCGATGGTGTGGAAAAATCCATAATTGCTTGTATGAAGGGTGATCCTTTGACAGAGGTTCTTTGGAGAGGGTTTCTGGCCTTAGCCATTTCCCCTAACGTATCTTCCAACCTCTAAATGGATCCTTTCCAGGCGTCATTTGCAACCTCTAATCTATTCACCCGAGTAACAGGTCGCGCTGAATTCTCCTCTTGAGATCTTTCTGTATGAGCTGCAGGGCGTGATTGGGCAGAACCTTCCCTTAGATCATTTAGTCGTTGAGAATTTCCTGACGCAATTCGAGGAGGATTTTCGTTCCTCCCGGGGCCCAAACGATCAACGGGGGAGACTCTACTCAACCTTTCTAGTACACTTGTTCGTTTCGGTGTTAAAGTAACATTTTCTTGAGAGTCCATGACTCTTATGGGAGATGTCCGACCAGGCTCATAGGAGGGATCACTGGACCTCTCACTATGATGTGATTCAGTATGCCTGGATAAGGAAATATGAGGGAACATAGTACGTCTGGATCTCGAAGATGACAGGTGAGTGGTTCTATGAATGCTTCGCTAGCCTGAGTGGGTAGGCATTGCATTTTGAACAGTTTGAATGAGTTGTCGCATGGTATCCTCCATAGATGTTTATCCCCTGGCTAAGCTGACTACTATTCCAGTGAGTTCATTGACAATTGGAGGAATAGACGGGTTGGGAGGAACTCCGTCATTGTTCCTATTGCTAGATTCTTGGAGTTCAGCCACGTATAATGAATTTGTTAGTGAAAAACGCTACGTATAGTCGTTTTCCCCAGACGACGTCAATCTGTTAAAAAACTAGACTTGACCTAATTAATTAATCACAGATAAATATGAATAAAGAAATAAGATAAAGGATTTTTAAAATGGTTTAGCCTTATGAAAATGGCCTACGTCCACTGTTCTATATTGCTGGGTGTTTTGCCTTAATCTTGATGATGATCGCAAGTGATCCATTACCCCATTATGGAGGGTGTTACAATGTACTTATAGCCCTTGGGATGTTAGTATGTACTTATAGACCTTGGGATGTTAGTATGAATAGACAATATGTCATTATTTAATAGACATATACATTTGTACATAATAAGAATGTTCATTGAATCTGTTCTTGTCGCTTGATCTTCTTGGCTAGATGCTCTGTATGTTGAATAGCTCGGTACACGGAGTAGCTCGGTGAATATATATATTTTTGCCACGTAAGATGACACATATCTTCATATAATTGGTCCATGTCAACTGACTAATTTTTGTATCAACAAGGGGTTAAAAAAAAATAATAGTTTTTTATAAAAAAAAAACGCTACAGTTTTTTCTTTTTATAAAAAACAGTTAATTTTCAAAAACACTCAAAACCGTTTTGAAAAGTTTATATAAAACACTCAAAACCATTTTGAATATAAAAAATATTTATTTAAAAAAAATCTTTAAACAAAATTGTATAAAAAATTGTTTCAACTTTATATAATCGTTTTTAAAAGTAAAAAAATTATTTCCACTATGAAAAATAATGAACTGTTTTTTATAGAAAAAAAATTGTCCGCGTCAGCGGTATGTATAGGCGGTCAGACCACCTATACATATCGTTGTCGCAGACCAATATATACGAAAAAATGGTTCGTGCCAACGGTATGTATAGGTGGTCTGACTTCCTATATAATAGTGAAAATAATTTTTTTACTTTTTAAAACGGTTATATAAAGTTGCACAATTTTGCATACAACTTTTTTTTAAAATATATTTTTTAAATAAACATTTTTTATATTCAAAACGGTTTTGAGTGTTTTTGAAAATCAACTATTTTTTATAAAAAGAAAAAATTATAGCGTTTTTTTTTATAAAAACTATTTCCTTTTTTTTAACTCCTAAAGACATTAATGCACAATAGTATATGTATATATTAGTGTATTGAAAGAACACTCTACATTATTTTGATTGTATTTTACAAAAAATAATTGTTTTATGGAAAAAACAAATTGTACATAATATATATATAAAAACGTAATGTTATTTTAAAAAAAAATGAATGGAATGCTGGTTTTATCTTTAAAAACCCGTTTTCTTTTTTTTTTCAAATATATATACAACTCTTTTTTATAATTAAAAAACTTTATTTAACTATTTTTTATAAAGAGAAAAAACTATAGAGTTTTTTTTAAAATTGTCTTATTTTATTTTTGTAAAAATACAATTTTATACAAAAACAGTGTTTAGACAAATAAAAAAAAAAGATGAAAAGTTTTTTCCCCCCTTTTTGGATTAAAAGAGAGAAAGTTATGAGTTTTGGATTAAGTCAATAAATTTTGAGGTTATTAAAGTCTTTTCACGTTAAAGTGGAGTGGGGGAATGTTACTTTGGAGTGCGAATAGAGGGACTCTCCCTCTCTCTCTCTCTCTCTCTCTCTCTCTACAAGAGAGGGAGAAAGGACTTCTTAAAGAAAGGATTTAACGGACTTTGTTCTTTTCCCAACGTGGTTCCCTTCTGGTCCCAAAGTCAAATTCATCATCTTCCCATAGTGCTCCCCTCGTTTCCTATAATAAAACATTTGTTCAAGACTAAATATATCATATATTTATATTTTAGACCATGAAAATTTAAAAAAGTAGAGAGAACCCAAATCTGGAATCAAAGCCAAGACGTTCCTTTCAGACCCACATTAGCAAAAGACTTTAATGCCCTTGGGATTTATCCCACGTATTTACAAAGATATTTTTAGAACCCATCTAGACTACCAACCTATCCCTGCAACTGATTTAGACCCAGAAGGTTGCTTAACCTCACACATAGACAGTTGTTCAAACGTTCAACATGTCCCATCCAAACACGCAGACAATAGTCAAGTTACTACTAGTTCTATCAATAGAATACTAGACCAAAATAAGTTTATCCTCCTTATTTTAAGACAATTATCCATAGGATTCAAATCTTAGAAACGGAGTTAAAAAATATCTCAAAAGAAATACAAGAAATAAAAAACCAAATACCTATAGACCTTGTACAAGTATTACAAGATATAAATACCTAGACTAATCACATATAAGTCCTTCACAAAGAAATATTCGAACTTTTAACTCTGACAAAAAACCATGAAAGTGAGTTAGTTAAACTCATCAAAGAATAAGCTAAATTTGTTCCTAAATTTGAAAATTATCTTCCTAATGGAAATAATTAGATCGGACTGGAAAGAAGTACCTAAAAACCTCTCCATTCAGACTTCGGCCGATTTTTATTAAAGAATTATCGAAAAGATAAATGATGAAAGATTTTACTACCAAATAAATGAAAATGAGATTGCGAATGATGCTAAAGCATCAAGACTTATATTTGAGAGCTAATTTAATCTCAATAACTAAAACAACCGCATAAGACTACAATAGTGTCTTTGTTAAAGACTTACAATTAGATTTAAAAGCTAAGACGGAAGGGTTAACCACCTTCTATACAAACTTCACCTTCTATACAGACTTTGTTAAATTTCAACAGAATTTAGCCAGTTACCTTAACAATATGGGAAACCAGAACATATCTAGAATGGATACTATAGTTAATGAACCTAGACTTAATATATCTCAAGTAGAAACAAAACATGAAGAAATTATAAAGGTAATTAATTTTATATATGATAAACCTTCCCAAGCAGAATTAAACTCTCCCTTTATTCTAACACGTCTTGATAAAATAGCAAAATCCGTAGAATTTATAGAAGCAAGAATAACACAAGAATTTGTGCAAAACTAAGAAATAGATGATGAAGTAAATGACTATATTATAAATATTGCTAATTCTCTTGCTAATCATAATGAAGATATTGATGAAAATATAAGAACAAAAAATAAGCTCTTTAAAGAAGAAATCCTTAGTCAGATAAAAAATCAAAAGGATTATTCAGACTCTTTATAAAGAATTGAGAAAAGACTTGAACAAAATCAAGTAACCACATGTAAATTTACATATCTCCTTATGTAGAAAATAAGGAACGAAAAAACATAACTAGAAGAATTATAAACGATGGATTAGATAAGACTAGTAAAATAACTAACCATATCCCAAATATTGGACATCATAATTTTATGATCCAAAGACTTAAAGACTCATCCTCTAATGTTAAAACATGGTGGAAAGAAAGAAACTTCATCAAGGCTCTTCAATGGAAAGAATGGGGTTGAAATTAACTGAAAGATTATAGAAGATTCCATACATAATAGAAAACTTCGAGCAGTTAGATACATAGACTTATTTAAAGAAGGGGACACTCCAAGACTCCTAATTATAGCATGACTTATCATTGTAGAAATCATGTGTTATACAAGTCCTATATTCAGCTCAGAATTTCTAAGAGAAAAAGGAATATATAGAAAATTTCAGTTCCTAAACTTTGGACTCTTTCAAGCAAGAATCCAACGTTTATATAGACCTCAAAATAATATCAACATATTATGTTTCTTAATAGATACAAGATGGAAATATTTTGAGAAAAGACTTATTGGAATATCTCAAATAGAAATGTCAGATAATATAGGATACTTTAATGTCATTCCAGTATTTACACTAACCGTAGACATAACCAAACATTTTAAGTTAATCATATATGTAAGTGCCTATGAAGACTATATTATCCCAGATGCTAATATCATTATAGAATTCCAAAGTTATGTAAAATTTTCCCAATTCCCCTATGAAGGAATGCAATCGAGAATTCCTAATGGTAGACTTAATGAAGAAATATTAGTTATAACTAATAACTCAAACTACAAACATACTTACAGTATTAGAAATACTGGACTATTGAAAGCAAAAGACAAAACTCTTTGGCAATTGCCAGAATTTTAATAAACTAAGACTATACAAAATAAATCCTTATTTATTAATCAAGACGGTATCACTGGAAACGTTACTATCCAGTTTGGTTGTCCTAAGACTACTAGCAAAAGTATCCATACTAAAGAAATTAAATTTAGAAATACGGGAGACGCTATACTTAGTGACCCCTCAAAAATAGAATGTAGTAGTAAGGCTAGCTCAATCTTATTAAGATAAGCTCCAACAATTAGACCTAGAAAATTATTTGAAGAAAAATATTTAGTTAGAGAGAAAGCTAGAATCCGAAACTTTGGGCATGAACCCTCAGAATTGGACATGAAGACATTTAAAGAACATATTAACAGAAGTCATTTTGTTAGATTTCAAGACAAAGATAGGTTTAATATAATATCCCAAGACCATATATTAAAATTAAAAGAATTTAAGACTACCAAAAACCTTCTAAGAAACCTTAGATTAATGGAAGAATGAGAAGAAAGACCAATTCCAGCTACACAGGTAGCCCTAGAATCTTTAGTAAACCAATAAGAATAAATATTCTCATATATTCAAATACTTTGGTAAAGACCAAACCTGATTATGTAAAAGATTTTTCAACTAGTGATAAGAGTTTTGCTGCTGTTAAGACCATGGCAAGTCAAGCCATAAACTCAATAGGAATGTACCTTAATTTAGATAATTTTCAGATAGAAAGAAAGCCATAGATAAATGGCGTATCAAATGAATATGTATTTTGCATCTAATGAACAATGGGGTACAAATTCATGTAAACAATACATAGAGCAATCAATTAGAGGAATTATAAAATTTATTTAGACAGTCTAAGACAAGCTACAGATGCAGAATCCATAGCTAAAGTTAAGAAAATGAGATAACATCAAGATGAAATATTAATTGAAGAATATATTCAATTATTTATGATAGAGCTCAATAGAGCATGACATTTAGCTCAAATTAATGAACAAGACTTAACAAAAACTAAGCTAGCTCTTTTTAGTATTTGCAAATTAGATAATATCAATGAATATAACAATAATTACGAACAACTATATTACCAAATTAAAGAATTTAGTGAGACCTTAAAGGATGAGTATTTTTAGAAAAATACTAGCTATTGGACAAATCCTATTTACTGAATACAGGAATTCACCAGGAGTTGTTGGAATCAAGAATAACTCCCTTGGTGAAACAATTAATTTTGCAAAAGACTATATCATATCTAAAAGACGAGATATAATGCAAGGAAAGTTAATTAAAGAAACTTTCAAACAAGTTCCTCCAATTAAAGACGAAAAAGACATTTCTCCAATCCAATGGGGATGTGGTAATGAATTCAAAGAAATCAAATTCAAAAAGAATAAACCATATTAGAAATAAAAGTCTAGGCCTTTAGGTTTTCCAAAGAAATATAACCATCTACTACAATTAGAGAAAGGAATTTTAGAGCTAAGAAAAATAGATTTAACCAAAGATGGTATTTTAAGAAAAATACCAATAAATATACGAAAGTTCCTAATTACAGAAAAGAAAAAGAAGTAGCTAAATCTAAGACTTATACCAAAGAATGTTGGACTTGCGAAAAATTAGGAGACTTTGCTAAAGATTGTCCTAACAAGAAAGATAAAGAAAGTATTAAGATTATTAATACATTATTAGATTTAGCAGATCAAGAAGAATTAGTTATATTATATGCTATAGAAATAACAGACATAGAAAATGATGATAATACCAGTATCTATAGTGCATATACAAATAGTAATTCAAAAAACTCTATTAGTAATACTGATGAGTATGAAGACTCCCAAGATACTCTAGACTTATATATGATGCATACTGATCAAGAAGATGATTATATAGATTTTGCAGAAGCTTGGTATAAATGTATATTAAGAAGGGGTGTTCGCATTTCGGTCTAGTTCGATTTTTAGGATTTTTAAGGACAGGAGCGATTAAATCGATCCTTAAAAAAGGGACCAAGATCGGACCGATTATATCGGTCACCCGACCCTAGTTGGTCTTATTTTTTATAGGGTCGGTTCGGTCTATCTTGTCGGTCCTAATCTTATTAAATTAATATTTTAAAAATAAAAATCATCTTTAAAAATTGTCCAAAATCGTCCAAATTTAAACAAATTATTATGCTGACATTTTATATAAAATATTTAAAGCAAGACAGAAAAATAAAAAACTCACTGTTTGATTGGACCAAAAACTCAAAAAACTAAAATAATACACATGAGACATAAAATAAAAAATAAATCTGAGATATATATGATATTTTTAGTAACAGATGCATTATCCATTATACATTAAATTTTTTTAGTTTCATAATTTCATAGTTGTTTTTTTGAGTAATTGAGTAACAAATGTATTATGAGTAACATATCATGTATTTGAATCTGAGAAAAAAGAGTACCTCTGTGTGTGCTAGAGATGATAGGCGCAAAGCAAATGGTAGAGCGGATCAGATATCGCAATGTGAGCAGTGAAGAAAAGAATGGTTAGAAGAATGGTAGCGTGAGCAGCGAAGAGAAGAAATTCTCATAGTGGAGCACAAGTTTGTTTCTCAAAGAGAGCAGTGAACAGAAGATGAGATGATAAGGAATGGTGGGTTGGTTTGGTTATGAACCACCATTAGAAAGATAACGAAGAGAAGCAAATGTGATGTGTGCCTGTGTTTGTTTCTCATGAGTCAGATTAGATCTAGGGTTCCTTTTTTATTAAATGGATATTGATGAGCGTACCCACAATCCCATCCCTTATTTCTTTGAGTAATTTTTTTATATATAAATATAATTAAATACATATATATTAATATGTAACCGGTCCGGAACGGTCCAGACTGGTTATTTAATAAGGCGGATGGAGGACCGGACTGATTAGACTAGTCTGTAAAAAAAACTGGACTGGACCGATTAAAAACCCCCAGTAAAAATAGGGCGGTTCGGGTTAGTCCGGTTCGGTCCGATGGTCCAATCGATTTTTTGAACACCCTTAATATTAAGTCCCTTTTTAAAGAAAATATGGACAATTAGTAATCCTTCTCTATGTTACTACAATGAAGAACATTATTGCACGATCGAAATGGAATGTATCAAGAAAGACTTTAGTTTTGTAGAATGTGTTGAGACCATACAAACAAAACTATTTATGGTTTGTGTTATTCGGCAGTTACAGTACCATGAAGGTTATTGGAGAACTAGATTTCGATCAAACTATACTACCCAATATGATGCTCAAATAGATCAATATATTAAACTCTATTATTAAGATATTGATAAAAATAAAGCTAAAAGATTACAAGAAAAGGAACACTTAAAAGGAAAATGGAATTTCCTATGATCTAGAAGAAAGGTACTCATAAAGTAATATAGAAGAGTTAACACCAATAGATATTATAGATAAACCTAAAAAAGAAATATCTATTATAGAAAAGAATAATTTAGGAAATTCTACTAAACCTAATGCATGTTTTGTAGAATTATTTATACAACAAAAAGACTATACTAAAAGAATTTCAACTTTTATAGATATAGGATGCTTCCACAGTATTTGTAAGGCTAATGCCTTACCTGAAGAATATTTTGAAGAAATTAAGCATGATATCCATGGTAAGGTAGCTAATGTGTAACCATTTACCTTATATTTTCATACCATTCATATTTTCTTCAAAATAGGAAACCAAACAAACAAAACTATAAATCTTCAATTTTGGATTATGGATCCCCAACCTAGTTTCATAGGAAACATTATATTAGGCTAAGACTTTATTAGTAAATTTCATCCTTATAACTAATATAATGATAATATATTAATTAGGAATAAAGAGGAGTTTAATATTATCGCCCCTCTAATTGATCACAAGACTGCTTTCGACCTTAATCAGGTCAAGCCCAATTATAGACTAACAACCCATCATAGTTATTCAGCTGAGCATGGTGGACCTAGGCATACCAACCAACAATAAGCCCAAGAAAAAACTAAACCCTTACAAAAAAATGTAAGTGTCCAAACCAAAAGTGTTATAAGCAAATAGCGCGTATACAATAAGAAATTTTAGATCAAGCCCAACAAGCCTTACTAAAGTCCCAAGCTATATCCAAACAAAAGAAAATGGATATAGAAGCAAAAAAAGAAAAGATTAGGCAATTAGCAGAGCCTACTATTAGTGGTGAAAGTTACAAGAAAAGATATTCACAAGAAGATAGAGAAGAATAAAATAAATAAATGATATGCTTAAACTAGGCATTGTTAAAGAATGTAAAAGCAGACATAATAGCCTTGCCTTTTACGTTCAAAATGAGTCTGAACAAAAGAGAGGAAAAAGACATATGGTCGTAGACTATAGAGACCTTAATAAGAATTGTGAGTTTGAGTATTATAAATTACCAAACAAGAATAATCTAATCAATCTGATTGAAGATAAAATTATATTTAGTAAGTTTGATTGTAACTCCGGCTTTTGGCAAATTAAGATGCACCCAGACAATATTTCTTAGACGGCCTTTAGTGTTCCCCACGAAAAATATGAATAGTTAGTTATGCCATTTGGATAGTTGAATGCCCCTCAAGTATTTCAAAAATGAATGGATAATATTTTTAAACCTTACTTAGAATTTTGTCTTGTTTACATATATGATGTTCTTGTAGCTAGCAAGACTAAAGTAAAGCATGTATACAATCTTAAGTAGATTATTTTTGGATTAGATAAATATTAAATTATTATTTTTGAAAAGAAAATACATTTATTCTAGACCGAAATAGACTTTGTGGGAATGTATATTAATAAAGAAAAATTATCCTTAGCAAAACACATAACCAGGAAGATTTTTGAATTTCCAGACTAACTTAGAGATAGAAAATAATTACAATCATTTTTAGGATTACTTAATTGTGCTGCAGACTTTATTAAGAACCTTGCTTCAAAAAGACAAAGATTAACATCCAAATTAAAAGGAACAGATAAGACTAATCCTTTTAAATGTACAAAAGATGATTTGAAGTTATAAAAAACACATCAAAGAAGCGGTGAAGAGTATTACTCTACTTGAACTGCCTAATGCTGAAGAATAGTTTATAGTAGAAACAAATGCTTCTAACAAGCAATGGGGAGCAATGCACTTTGCCAATAATCATTAGACTAAAAAGAAGAAACTTTGTAGATACAATTCTGGAACTTTTACTAATTCAGAAACAAGATATACTACCCATGAAAAAGGGTTTTAGCTATAGTTTGCAGTATAGAGAAATATATGGACCTAAGCATTTTACTGTTTAGACTGATTCATCTTATGCTGTAAAATTTAGAGACTTAGACTTATAAAAACCGAGAACCAATAGATTAATTAGATGGCAACAATAACTTGGTGGATATGACTTCTCTATTATTCATATTAAAGGAAGTAAAACCACCATTACAGATATTATATCTAAAGAACGTGTAACACCCTGCCCATTCTGGCCTCGACCCCCACCAAAATACGCCAGATGCTACTAAATTAAATAACATTCTTAGCATGTGACAGATATATGAGACACTAAAATTTTTTCCATGAGAAATCCTTAAATTTTCAACAAATATAACCATTCATGAAATATTAAAATCCATCACCATGCTATCTCCAACATAAATGTAACTCAAATTTTATAAAATAATATCCAATAAATAATCCCGTTACAAGTCTCTAACTAAAATTCATAAACAACCGTGGAACCAAATGGCCCACCAAAAATACATAAATAATTGTCTCAAAATAAAACGATGGAATGGAAAGTAAATCTAAACTACTAAAGCAAATCAAGTAAATCTTGTGACACCCCACCTAATAAAATACCAAGTGATCAATCCTATACCAAATTAATACAGGAGTCTCATATGGTTCGTTCTCAGCATCACTGTCGAAAATCAATTTAATTACTAATAACTTATTAGGCAGGCGTCAAATTTTATTTAACTAATCTTTTTATCCAAACCAATCGAGTAAAACATTCACACAGTTTATATACACGAAACTGAAATGAAATAAAATAACCAAACACTCGAAAACATAATACAACCAGATCGAATGCCACACTAAAAGGAGGTAAAAGAATAAATGAATAGAATTGGGCTATCGTCCCGAGTGTTTCTATAGTACCTCCTATCTAGATTACAAGGATATAAGCTTCTATAGTAAACTTGCATGCATCTACACCTGCTGCAGCAAACGTCTGATCCGAAAGAATCATCATCCAGGCATCCCTGTGGCTGGACACCTATATATATACATATAGCAAGAGAGGAGAAAAATAGTGAAATGAGTCAGAGCTCGAGTTTGAAAATATTTAGCAAGTGCATAAATGCCATATTTTTAAAATATTAAATCTCTCATATTTAAACTGGTACCGCACTCTCATTAGATAGACCTCACCCCTCTTCTAATAGTGCACACCCATTGTATACCTTTAAAACAGCCTAGTTAAGCTACCCTGCCTAACAGATCTATTTCACCCATCTTCTAACGATCCTCGTAAACCTGAGTAATAAGGACTAAACTTCTCCCCATTCCCAATATTGCGCTACGTTTCATGCGTGGGGTATCTCGCGAAGAGAAATCAAAATAAGGAACTGCCCCGATACACTACTACCTGACAATGTTTCTCGTCGAGATACATTATATATATAGTTCTCACTAGAACCTATGATTCATATTTGTATTACTCTGGATAAAATACTACCGGATGAAAAATAACATCTCATTCATTTTACACTTTATACCATTTAAAAGTTATAGGATATATCCTTTCATATAAGCAATATACTATACGCAACAAGTATAATTATACCTAGTATAATCATAAGTATAATAGCTATGCCACCGAGCTATAACTCGAGGATGCAGTCTCATAGTGCCTATCCGCATCCGGGTTTACTCAATCAACCATGGTACCAAGACAGACTCACTCATGGTCATGGTAAAAATACACAACGGTGGAGCCTAGAGGCAGTCTATTCCCTCCTGAAAGTGTAATAACAATATCACACTCGTATACGGGACGATATGACCTAGGGATATACTCTCCCTGCTCCTCAAGACTGGGGATTCACCCACATCGCGTAACCTCCCTGGATCGCACTAGAGAAAATATATAATCAGGCTGTCCAACCCTATGCCCGGGGAAGCCTGTGGAACTAGTCCCTAAAGTACAAATATACCAGTCACACACAGATATATTTATTTTCGTATCATATCATATATATACTTTAATAACTCCCGTATATATAATATATATCACTTCTCAATATATATGGCTATAATTACCAACTCTCGTAGCGATAGCCAATATCCCGAATGTTCCCATCCGTAATAGTATATAAGTATTTACACACTTAAAATACTGAACCTAAAAGTAATCTCTTACTTAATATATAACTCGCACCTTAATCACTTTTAATGATTCATATATAATCCCGAATACACCAATTTGTGACAATTAGATAAGTATACTAACTACTTATCTCAATTCCATAGGTATCGCATCACCTATAATAATAGTTGTCAATAGACGTATCGGATAACCGCTCAATCCTCTTTAGCCTATATCCTAAATTCCATCCTAGTCGCCTCGTAGGATTTACACAAACATAATCGGCATATAATTACATTTCGCACAATTATATAAATATAATCGCCCGCCAAAATACCACCCTGAGTGTTACTCGTCCTAAACACCCCTAAATTAGTAAGCCCTAGATTTTACTTTCAACTAACCCAAGGTATGAAACTCATTCAAATAATAATTTAGAAGTCCCTACACTATTTTTAGGAACCCCAAATGTCTAACTTCTCAATTTATTTTCCTCAAAACTACACATTAAGTGCCACACAATTTTGTACCCTCTTTAGTCCTAATTAATTCCCATAAATGGCTAGGTATGAATTTCCCTTAGTTGGTTATTTATTTCCTCATATAAATAAGCTAGAAATAATTAATTTAGGAATTTATCCCATTTAAACTAAACAAGCCAAAACTATCAAAATTTCTGAAGGGTCGATCGATAGACCCCTTGCCGTCGATCGATCGATCGATCAGGTCAGCTTTTTCTCCGAGACTCTATTTTGGTCATTAACAAACCACCAAGCTTTTATCTTCTCTCCTATCATCATCCAACCTCAACTAACAATATATTCACATATAAAAAGGGTCCTAATCATCCTAGAACCAATACCCAACAAACGATTTCGAATAAATTCCTAAGTTTCTTAAATCGAATATTATTCGGGATTTATTCGTTAAACTTTTGAAAAATCCGTTTTGATTTACGAAAACCAAACCCAAAAATTTTTATAGTTTTATCACTACCAACTATAATATGAGATATATGCTCAAACGAATAAAGCAAGTAAACACTTTTCTCATGGATAAACTCCGACGACCTCGAGTCAAATCCCGCGGAGTTTGGCCCGGAATCCCCTTTCTTCCTTCCTCTCTTATCTTCTCCCTTTTCTCTCTTCCCTTTCTCTCTCCTAGGGCTAAAATATGAGAGAAATGAGGGTTATCCAAAAATCCTCGGAACCTAAACGTTACCCCCAGATACTCTATTCTGACTATCTTGGCCATTTCGAAACCAACCGTGCACTTGAAATCTCCATCCGAGTCACTTGACTAAAATTCACTAATTAAACCCAACACATCTCAATATGCGCGTTTTCTAAATAAAATACTATCCTTTGTCTCTTTACCCAATTGCGACATGTACTTAAAAATATTCTAACTCATTTACTTAGTCCTAAAAGTAAATGTAACACACATCGGTAATAATCTAACACTCATTAATCCCAAAATTACTATTCATAAAAATTCCTCCAATTTCCAAATTACACCCACTTATGCAATTTAAATCT
Organism: Sambucus nigra; assembly: GCA_949130495.1. NCBI lineage: Eukaryota > Viridiplantae > Streptophyta > Magnoliopsida > Dipsacales > Adoxaceae > Sambucus > Sambucus nigra. Next base: position 239,873,228 of record OX422222.1, read on the forward strand.
ATATAAAAGTACGGGGTATTACATACTCCCCCCCTCATAATGGAATTTCATCCTTAAAATTCAGATATAACCTGCACGTAGGATCGCTAATTACACTACGTCCTAGTACACCAAAGTTGAAAGATACTAACACAATGGTCCCCTACTATGTACCACATATCTCAAGGCTTATATTCTAACACACTTGCTTAACGATAAGCTTATCTAAATCTCCATATGCTACAACGCTGGCTCGGTCGTAAGGTTGACTCTAACAACGTCACATCGCACCTAGTGCTTCTATAATCGCATATAAAGAAAATGAGCCTATAACCGTCGCTCTAACTTATTGATCCCATTGAATATCCTCTACTCCCGGCGTCGACTCATCTACATCAGGAAACTACACTAGCTCTTGACTACTCCCATAAGTTTTCTCGCTTATCTTAGGTGTGCCAACTCTTGTTGCACCTACACAATTGGGTTATCGCGTGCCTCCTATGATGTTCAATCCAAACCATAACTTCTCAAAAGCATATTATTCATCTTTCTATAATATGCCTCTTCTATTTCGGATGATATATATAAAATCAACTTACCAAGGTGCGCACACACCCTATAATCCGTGGTTATCTGCACCACTACTGCAAATGTCACAGACGTAAAACTCTCTCTAAAAATGGGCCTCATCTTCTTAGCCTGGTAATAACACCTGGGTATTCCTAACCCGAATAATTCAAAATTTACTTCTTCCTATAATAGCGCAACTTGCCCTACTGGCCTTTGCCTCTTTGTAGTCCTAAGATCAGTGTGTTTCCTTCACACATAAAATAAGTATTATCCTACTTATATCCCTAGTGCCTAAGACCTCTCTCAACTTCCTACATTTTCTTGGTTTCATGCGTGGGACATGTCGCAAAGAAAAATCCAAACAAGGAACCCTCCCGTTACACTACTCCCTCACATTGTTGGTCATCTATATATAATGGCCTAAGGCACACCATCGAGATGTTATAAAATCCTATCTCGTAATCATACTAACGCCTTCTACCTTTATGTCCTTCCATTTCGGCAAAATGGAAAGTCTAACTAATCGGGGCATCTATACCCTACACAAATGTTACGATCATCATACACAAATGTGTTACCTCAACCAATAATATATTCACATATAAAAAGGGTCGTAATCATCCTAGAACCAATACCTAACAATCGATTTTGAATGAATTCCTAAGTTTCTCAAATCGAATATTATTCGGGATTTATTCGTTAAACTTCCAAAAAACCCGTTTTGATTCACGAAAACCCAAACCAAAAATCTTTATAGTTTTATCACTACCAACATTAATATGATATATATGCTCAAAATAATAAAGCAAGTAAACACTTGCCTCGTGGATAAACTCCGAAGACCTCGAGTCGAATCCCCCGGATTTTAGCCCGAAATCCCCTTTCTTCCTTCCTCTCTTCTCTTCTCCCTTTTCTTTCTTCCCTTTCTCTCTCCTAGGGCTGAAATATGAGAGAAATAAGGGTTATCCAAAAATCCCCGGAACCTAAACGTTACCCCCGGATACTCTATTCTGACTATCTTGGCCATTCCGAAACTAGCTGTGCACTCAAAATCTCCATTCGAGTCACTTAACTAAAATTCACTAATTAAACCCAACATATCTCAATATGCGCATTTTCCAAATAAAATACTATCATTTGTCTTTTTACCCAACTGCGACATGTACTTAAAAATATTCTGACTCATTTACTTAGTCCTAAAAGTAAATGTAACACACATCAGTAATAATCTAACACTCATTAATCCCAAAATTACTATTCACAAAAATTCCTCCAATTTCCAAGTTACACCCACTTATGCAATTTAAATCTCTATAAAAGTACGAAGTATTACAAATCTCCACTTGTGTTCCAATGATCTCCAATACATCCAATGAAGCTACTCCTACAATTATATCTGAAATGTTAGTCAACGCAATGGGTCAGAGCTCACAGCATGAATACTAACTATTCCTCCCAATTAGGGTCCGTAAACTCAGATAATTGCATTATGCATGATAAGCATCACAATAGAGTATTTTAAATTAAACGAGATATATTAACAATGCGAGTAAAGATAAACTACTACTATCTTCCCATATAACATATCCACCTCGATGTTCAAATCCAATTATGATATTTCAACATCTAGTTATGTTAAGGCTACTAAATCAATTTTCACGATTTATATAATTAATTCAACTCATTTATTTTATGCGATACCAGTATAACCAGTTCACCTTACTACGGGTCCTGCACATACTCCTAATCCGCTTAAGTTTTACACCACACAAATCCCCTGACTATAACTAGTTTGCCTAATTTCGTTAGCACTGCAGATACTCGTGAGGTTCCACCCATGACACATCACTATTACTAGTTTGCCCGTATTTAGTTAGTCCTCCACATACTTGTGACGCCACATACACACACGTCGCTATACCTACTCGGACCATATTTTGTCATCCCTTCACATACTTGAAACACAAATTCATTTTAATACCCGTTTATTATCTTAGACAATAATTCTCAATTCTTTTTCTCAAGTTCTCATTATTTTCTATTAGCCCCACCCTTTTATCGAGCATAAATCCTCAAATAACCCCTAGTCCCATACATAAAGGTCTCTAACATACAAGTATCACCTAACCTATCATTTAGAAATAGTACCTACCAATATCTACTAACTAGCATAAAATAGTACCTAGAATAATGATCCAATGGAAATGACATACAATTCAGCCCCACCCCCGTATTATCCATCCATAAAACCTACACTAACTAGTCCCCTACCTAGAAAGCGTTACCAATAACTAAGTCCTACCTACTAGTCTCATACCTAGAAAGAAAAATAAGGTCAGAGCAATAACCATCCCACTAATCCCGTCGTCCCCACGGTGTCAAATATTAATAAAATTAATAAATCACATAAGGCATATTTTCAATCTATAACAACAATTCATCCAATTAAATTCCAAGATTTTCAATTTAACCAATATACGCCCGTTTAATTTTAATTTTAATTGAACACTTACGATTTTCAACAACTTATAAAATTTTCATACACATGCATATTTCGGAGCATACAACATTAATTTTCTATTCTAGAATATACACATAAATAACATGATTTTACGAGTCAAATTTAATTTATAAAATTCAAACGATTTATTTTAACATGTGAACATCCATATAATCTAATGAAAGCCCAACCTCTAATCTAAACATACAAGGGTTTTGAGTCTTAATTCGTATTAAAGATTTGAATAAAAATAGTCCCAACTTTAAATTTCACTTTCCCCATTTAGTGTCTCTAATATATTTTAAGAAAACAATGATTATTAGTATTTAGGCAACATTTAAACACATAATACTAAAGGAAAACAATATAAGTATTCATGCCTATAAAGAAGTCATCTTGCAAATCGGATTACACGGTTACATTCCTCTCGCGAATATAGTAAAGACACCTTCTTGTTGTTCTTGAGAAAACTTGATTTAGATCTTCAAAACTTAGGTTGAAGGTTGTGTTTAATGTGGTTTAGGTTTTGTAGATGAGAGGAGATAATAATTTGGTAGGCAAGTATTTTTTCAAAAGGGTTAAAAGTGTTTTAAAAAGTTTAAAACTGTTCATTATATAAAAGATTTAAAGAGACTCCTAATCAAACACAAACACTAAAAAAACATTATGGACGATTGAACTGACAAAATTGGCTTAAATTTTGATATGTTATAGCTGATGGTGAGACGAAGCTTCTGTAAAAAAATTATCTCGATCGGATGGTCGGATTGATTGATCCGTCGAAATTAGCTGAAATTTGATATGTTGTAGTTGATGGCGTGACGAAGCTGCGGTAAAAAATTCAGCTCGTTCAGACGATCAATTTTTTTTCTTAGGTCAGATCCTCCCACGATTTTTTCTATATAAAAATTTATAATTTACAAATTTTAATCCCGACTTAAATTCCACTTAAGACCTTATTTTTATATATAAAAATTAACAATTTTACAAACCAAATGAAATAGATTCCAAAAAAATTATTTTTTCTAAATTTTTTAATTTAACAAAGATTTTTACAGCTCAAAATGACAGGGAGGGTTACATAGTCCCCCACTAATACAGGAACTAGATCCTCGAAATTTAACGAAGCGTAAATGTCAAACGTAAGGTCGCACAAATAAAATAAGGCTTACATATGCCTACATTTAGAATGCTATGATTGGGCGCCCATATACCCGATCCTACATGTACATACCTCACGAACAAAGATACAATATATATCCTAACTATATATATACACATAACTATGAAAATAAAGGCGTACCACACTCTCTCATGAATCACCACTCAATTCTATATCCAAATGACATCGCAAGCATAAATCTTCAAATCAAATCACATCACTGCATCGATACTAGATATAACTAAAATTTATACTAACGATCTGCCAAATAAATATCATTTTTAAAATCAACTCTAAGGATCCTCACATTAAGATTACTATTTCTAACCTCAATGCCTATAACGTCCTTAACAAAAAAGTCCTCCAAGAAACATAACTAACATGCATGCTAGGCCCAATATCTTAAAAAGTATGAATCAACAAGGGGAATCAAAGATCGGTAACGCGGAAGCTAAATTGACTCATAATCAATATGACCTAAGACCATGCTTTGATACCATCTGTAGCATCTCGAGAAATTTGAGGTGTCATTGTGCTTAAAATTAAACTAAAATCCTCAGCAATCCATATAGAGCATCCATATTCCACAAAAATAAACATAATAGGTCATCAAAATATAAAATGTCCAACCCCAAAATTTACACGTCAATATAAAATGTCTCATAACAACAAGGCTAGGTAAAATACACCTCCATATGTTTATAGTTTTAATTTTACTCAAAATAATGCTAAGATCCCAGATATTTACACTGCTAATTAGTAAAAAATGATATTCTCAAAATGTTATGCTCTTAACATCCTTCATAAATAGGAAACGTCCAAATCTATGGTTACCTGCTACTAAAAGAAGAACGAGGAAGTACACAATATGACAAGAATGGATGCTCAATACAATAATGGTGAATAAAATGCAACAATATGAAATTGTATAAGAGCTTAATACGACACCTGAGCATTGTATCAATTTATTTCTCAACAACACATCAAGAGGTCACCGGGCATCTCCTCACCTCAACTCACTTGGGCTTCTCTAAACCTTATTCCGTTTATTGGACTTTTGGCGGGTGACCACTCTTAGTGCCACATTAAAACTTCATGGTATCATGCCCAAATAAACAAATACATTATATCTCAATCAAATAACACATAGGATTCCAATGAATACCACAACATTTCAAGAAGAATACAAATAACTGAGAAACAAGAAAATATTCTTTAGAGATTTAGAGGAGCATATTGTGTAATTCTTGTAACTTAAAATAATCACTTGAAAACTCATAAAAAATTTCATCGAAAGTCTTATTACACTGTTGCGTTCCTCTTGCGAAAATAACAAAGACACCTTCTTCATTGTTCTTGAGAAAACTTGATTTATATCTTCAAAACTTAGGTTGGAAGTTGTGTTTAATGGGGCGTTAGGTTTTGCAGATGAGAGGAGATAATAATTTGGTAGGCTACTTCTTTTTAAGAAGGGTTAAAAGTGTTTTACAAAGTCTTAACCCGTTCATTACATAAAGGATTTAAAGAAAAAGTCCTAATAAAAAATAAACACTAAAAAAACATTACGGACGATGAAACCATTGAAATTAGATGAAATTTTGATATATTGTAGTTGATGGCGAGACGAAACTGCTGTAAAAAATTCGGGTCGATCGGACGGTCTGCCCCTCGATTTTTTTTATATAAAAAATTATAATTTCTAAATTTTAATCCCGATTTAAGTTCCACTTAAAACATTATTTTCATATATGAAAACCAATATTTTTACATACCAAAATTAAATAGATTCCAAAAAAATTATTTTTTCAAAATTTTTTAATTTAACAAAGATTTTTACAGCTCAAAAATCATGGGGTGTTACAGAACCCATATTTGCTAACACTAATATTATTTCTTGTTTTATGATGCAAACATAATTAGACAACAAGAATTCCTTTGGAAAAAGTAGACTGAATAAATAAGACATTGCATATTATCTTATACATGTAAAACCAAATGTAGGTATAATGCCAAAACAAACTCAGACTCATATCCAAGACACCCAAGAAATACTAAATCTATAAAACTTCGATGATATCCTTATTCCTCCTGGAAAATCAAAAAATAAAGTTGTTTCCCAAAATAGACTTTTTGGAAAAATGTATTTTTCCCAATATAGACCAAACCAAAATATTCAGACTTAATAAAATATAGACGATAATTTTCAGATGATGAAAATACTCTTATAGACACCATATGGTGGAATGTGAAAAATAAACTATGGGTAGAATTCATGTATAATTTAGTGGCTGTTGCTAGATTCATGAGAATCCAAAGACTTGCAGTTACTCAACTCAGTAGCGCTGCTATTCCTAGACCTCAAAATCAAACATATGCTCATATTCTTGGAGAAACCTCCAAAGCTAGGCCTATTGATAATTTTTATTATCAGCAAAAGACTTTTAAGACTACGATTATTATACCATTTGGTAATAATAATATTCCATTCTCAGAAGACTGTTAGAAGGAAGGTGATAGCATTATTGATCATTTTAATATATTACTATCTGAAATTAATGGAGATGTCTTAATAATTAGTGGTTTCTTCAAAGAAGTTCCAAAATTTTATCTGTTTGGAGAAGCAGAAATGATATATATAACTCTTGCAGACTATGGGTTCATTGCACTCATTCATATACAGACTGTAGAAGACGATATTTCTCTTGAAAAGACGGTCCATGAGTATGCCAAGAAAATAGAAGAATTTTTTTCCTTGTTTTCTAGAATTTATCAGATTTTTCTAAGTTCTTGCACGGGAAAAAGGGTTGAAGATTTTAGACTTGTTAGATTTTCCTTTTTTGCATTTGAAGACTTTAAAATCCTTTCTGAAGATGAAACTAAAGACTAATCTATCGACAAGTCCAAATTCCAGATTGCCCAATTCATGAAAACAATTGAGATTATGGAGCTATTAATAAGCTAAGAAAGATGGTATACAATATACCATAATGCAAACTTAATCATTCAAGTTGATGAGCCATTCAACGAAAGGCTCAAGAAAGAATCTAAAGAAGTGGTGGAGGTATCTTTGCCTGTTAGCATTAGAGTGGTGGGCCTTATTGATGAATACTTCTGTAATCATAATGGGTGGGAGGGTAGTGTGACTGGGGTCTGGTAAGATACAGAAACGGGTGAGGCGTGACCCACTTCGATGAACTCTATCTTCAAGGTTTTCAAGAACTTCTAGAGTATCACATGGTAAAACCTTCTCCTTTTGGTAAAAATGGAACCAAAGTAAGAACTACTCCCTATAAGAAGATGAACTTCACAACAATAATAGTAACTTTTCTCAAGAAGAACTCCTGAGAATAATGGTTGTTAGTGTGGAGTGAAGGAACAAATCACTTGGCACTAAAGAGAGAGAGCAGGGAGAGAATATAAGGTGTCTGGTGTGATTTTGACAGAGTAACTGTATGACTTGAGTTCTAATTGTGACTTGACCTTGCCCAGGGATCATATTTATTCTTGGGCACTAGAATTGAGTTGGCACTTTGGGCGCCAAAACTAAGGGGGTTGGTGAGGGACAAAGTCTGCAATGTACCATTTGACCTTACTTGTGTGCGGTTGCCTGTCCTCTCTGACAGGTGACACCTGGTGTAAACCAAAGTTAAAAAGCAAATATACCTGTGCTTGCAGACAAAATATCTAATTTGGTAAATATCTTTTGAAACGGTAACTTGTTGTACAAACTTTATAAGCTTGAGGTGGGTCTCAAGGACCACCTCTTCTAAAATATTTATTAAACTTGAGGGGAGGTCTCAAGGACCACCTCCTCTAAAATCATTTTATAAGTTATTCATTTCTTGTGAGCATCCTCCCAAATGCTCACTTCAGTTATGACTGGGTGTGACTGTGCAAGAATTAGGCGACTCCTAGGGCCTTATTACTAGTGTTCTCTCAATCATAAAATGATAAGTGGTTGAGCTTGATCAATAAACCTTGTTCTTCAGTCGCCAAGCCAAAAAATTCCAAGAGATTCCAACTTGCCATTTTGAGTCTTGAATGCTCAACCAGGCTACCTGTACAGGAAAGTAATATATTAATACTATATATTTAAGTAATAAATCTTGGGGAGGAGGTCACTCAAGGTGGACCTCCTCGCCCACTAGTTCTTTTTGTTAAATCATTTGGACTTTTGGGGACGAGGAGCTCCTCATGGTGGGACTCCTCGCCCAAACTTTATTTTTGTAATCTTTGAGCATTTGGGGATGAGGAGCCCCTTGTGGAGGGTCTCCTCTCCCAAATTCCATTTCTGTATTTTTTGAGCATTTTGGGACAAGGTGATCCTCATGGTGGGCCTCCTTGTCTAAATTTCCTTTATGTGATTTCTGAGCTATTTTAGATGAGGATCCCCTCACGGTGGTCCTCCTCGCCCAAGTTTCCTTTCCGTGGTTTTTGAGACTTTTGGGACGAGGAGCCCCTATGGTGGGCCTCCTCGCCCAAATTTTCTTTATGTGATTCTTGAGCATTTTGGGATGAGGAGATCCTCATGGTGGGACTCCTAGCCCAAATTTCCTTTTTTGTGATTCTTGAGCATTTTGGGATGAGGAGCCCTTCATGGTGGGCCTCCTCGCCCAAACTTCACTTATGTGAGTTATGAGCTTTTTGTGACGAGGAGACCTTCATGGTAGGCCTCCTCGCCGAAATTTCCTTTCTGTGATTCTTAAGCATTTTGTGACAAGGAGCTCCTCATTGTGAGCCTCCTCGTCCAAACTTCACTTCTGTGAGTTCTGAGCTTTTTGGGACAAGGAGCCTATCATGGTGGGCCTCCTCGTCCAAATTCTACTTATGTGACTTCTGATATTTGGAAATGAGGAAATACTTGTGGTGGGTCTCCTCATCCAGTTGAGTCTTCTTATTTCTTAGCCTGGTCACTCTTTAGGGGGGTTGCTAGTGGTGAGGTCCCCCTCACCATATGGGCATGCTTTCCCAAATGTTTGGGCAATTGAGTGTTCACCCCTCTACATTAGTCCCCTCGTACAAAGATTTATGTGTTGGGTACACAAAAGGTTTTTGTACGCAATGATTAATTATTTCTTGGCATACGAACAGTCTAGCTCAATCTCATGATGATACAGTCACATTAATTAGGCCTGCCACATCAGCCCATATTCATGGTCTCGAGGTGATACGTGTCAGATGGGGAACACACATCTCATCATTAGGGAAATCATATGCTCCCTTTTTAGTGTTAGGGTGCGTGTGGCTTAATAGTGTATAAAATCCCTTTTTAAAATTTGATTTCTTTTTTACCTTAGCCCTTGCTTTCAAACCCGAGTTCTGTAGAGAGAGAAAGGAAATAATTTCAGAGAGTTTCCATAGCCACCGTTATTTCTTCCCTCTTTTACCACTGCAAATGGCCTCTTCCTCCTCTCAAAACCTTATTTCCACGATCGCCACTGCCACTAGTGAGGTGCTAATGGGTGTGGTGCCCATCTCCTCACCATCTCGACGGTTTTGGCCACCGGATCCACCACTTTTACTTCTGTCATTTTGGATTATGCTTCTAGTCCTTTGGGCAATTCGTCTATTGGGATGCCCATAAGGAAGGGTTCCTCGTCTGTTGGGATGCCCACAAGGGGGGCTCCTCATCTGTTGCCTACTCGAAATCCCAAAAGTAATATTTAGCTACTCGCCAAGAAAGAGTTTTTAGCCTTTATCGTCTGGCGCCTTATTTTAGCAAGGAGAACACCTTTATGGCCTCCCTCACTAATTTCGAGTAAGAATTTGTAGCGAAGATAAACGAGCGACCCAAGTGGGTCTAGGTGAGTCTTCTGATTTTCCTATTGTGTTGCCTGATTCAATTCTTAATGTGTGAGTGGAAATAGGTGATTTTACCCATTCTAAAATTTGAGGTCAAGTCATGTGGGGGTGTCATAGAGGAATAGGGTCTTTAGGTTGATCGTGTCTTATCCACCCCCTCGTACAAGGCTGCCATCGAGGGGCTAGGTCTTCTGACTAGCAACCTCAAGTCCTGCTTCATTTCTAAGCAATCCCCTACCTTTACTTTGATAAATTCTCACTGGTGTAGATATTCACACACTTTTATTACTGGTTGGGGTGAATTTACTGTTATTTGGAAGGACATCTACGAGTTCCTCACCCTTCCTTACTTAGGAAGTCATGTTCTTACTGATGGATTTAAGGATGAGATCGAGGAGCATATGGTGGGATATATCCACTCTTCTTTAGGCAAATTCTCGAAATATGTTACTATCAATTTGACTTGGGCCAACAAACATTCTTTCACGAAGTGGTAAAGATATTGGTTCAAGGATTTTGAGCAGCTGCCCAAGAGTGAAAGCTTGAGCAAGGATATGAGAAGTCAAGAGGGCCCAAAAATTAATTCCCCCTCACACTTAGCAGCATTCATTATTACTTTTTTGAGTAGGTTCCTTCTTCCTGGGAGTCTAGATGATTCTCCTCATGAGATTCTTTTCAATTTTTTTGTGAGGCTTGCTCGAGGTAGGGCAGTCTCCCTCGCAGCTCTAACATTGGGATCTTTATACACTTGGTTAGATAGGGCTCATGTGGAGGTTGAGAAACTTATGGGCGATATGATGCCATCAACTTTGCCAAAACTTGTATCATTATGTCCTTTTTATACGAGAGATTTACTAACTTTTCCTTAGAGGCTAGGGCTTGTCATAGCAGGGCTGGTCGTGCTACAAGATGGCACAAAAAGACTCCTAAGACTTCTCTTGGGTCTTTAATAGATAACATTGATGAGTATTCCTTCAGGCCTTACTGCAAGACCGTTGGTGGTATTTTTACTTGGAACTCCTTCTCTGATCTCGGGGCACCTTCTACTGCCATGCTGATGCTGATTATGTTCCTACCTGCCCCCACATCTCTGTGACTGTTATGCTTTTACCATTCACCTTGCCTTCTCTTACTCACCTGGGCCAAAGTGTGGATTTATATCATTCTGAGAGAGTGAGGAGGTAGTTTGGCTATGATCAGGGGGTTCACACTCCTATTTATCCTTCGAGCACCTCCTTATTCGAGCTATACCTTGAGGTCTTTGCCAATTTCACTTTTGAGGGGGTGGTCAACAGAGTTAGACATCTGGGCAATCTGTGTGTTCCCTCTTGAGATTACTTGCCTTCTTTTACTCATTTGTGGTTTACCCTTTAGTAGAGGCAGGTACTCCTTATTCAAATTTATGTGAGGGATGTCCCTTATGAAACCATTTCCATAAAAATTCCCCAAAAATGATAGGTATTTGGGCAAGAGGACACATAAGTCATTGTGTCACTGGGGCACTATCCGTAAGTCTCCTCTTGAGTAGCTCACTCTAATCTTGGTGAGCCCCTGCTCAACGAGTCTATTTATTCTAAGAAACTTGAGCCTCAATCTACTGAGCCCAAGTCAAAAGGTAAGGCAAGAGCCCATACTGATTCAAAGAGGAAGCATCCTAATGTAGATATTTCCCACTTCATACCATTTACTACTTCCCCTATTACTACTATTACTACCACTGCTACTGCTACTACTACTTCCCCTACTCCCCCCACCAGTAAGAACTAAGGCGAGGAAGAAGTAAAAAAACACCAGTGCTGGGGTTGCTTCTCCCTCTCCTGCACTAGACCAAGGGTCTAACACTAATAACCTTGGGGTGGAGGAGACATACAGGACTATGAGAGAGCAGGGCCATGGAGCCCTAGGGTTATCTACTGAGGAGCCTGTTGTTATTTCTATTCCCATTGGTGAAGGTACTACACCTTACTCCTTTTTACTTAGTGAAACTGACTTTTATGGGGTTTCATTTGTTGGTTCCCCTTCTCTATCATTGGAAGAGGAACTAGCTGATTATAGAAGCAATCCCTCCTATGATGATGTCGTTATTATTTAAATGAGATGATTGTCACTAATCCTTTTGATGATCAACACCCTGATACTTCTTTTTTGTTACCAGTTTCGGGGGAGTCTTCTAGCGAAGGTGTCATGATAGATTCTCTGTCTGCCAGCAGCCCCACTACTAGGCATCTACCATATGGGTAGACTGCCCGCTCCACCACTGTGAGTCTCTTTTCTTAACCTCTTTTGTACTATTTATTCTCTTTTTACATATGCGTAGTTCAGATGTAAATTGTCTTTATCTTTGTGGCATTTGCAGGGTGTCTCCATTGTGGCGATTGATTCTCCTTCACCTCCTGCCCGGAGCCCTTTCCTAGAGCGAGGATCTCTATGTTAATCTCATCTTAGGGCTTATCTAGAGAGGTATGTCAACTTCTTCTGTGTCTTCCTCTTCGATCCAGGTAATCATTAGCTTTCCTAAGTCTTTTGCTCTTATTTATCATATTTTGAGGCATATCTTTTGAAATCTTCTTCTTTTGTATACACAGGTGATTGTTTCTCTTAGCCGCATTTTCTCACATCTCCCTTATTTGTGGTGAGAGGTTCTTCCATCGGGCTATCTGAGGTACTTTGAGTTTTTCACCTTTATTATCTTTCACTATAATGTTATATTTTTTTAATCCTATGATTTTATTGTCTTTGTCTATCTTTATTATAGGGATTATCTTCCGGCGGCCCTTCCTTTGCTGGGGGAATAACACATATCATTGCAGGTACTGCCCCAGGTCTTTCACCTTCGGGGAAGATTCCCATTTCCTGAATCTTCGTGCCTATAGATAATAGGCCTCACATTCAATGTATATCTTCCCAGCCAGTTATCACTATTGTATCTAATGAGCCTGTTACACTAGCTAGCTCTACCCCTCAGGTATCATTTACTCCTATTAGGATCCGTTTCTTTCTTTATCTATTGTTTGGTTCTTTAACAACTTTGTAATGATTATTCCATTACATTTGTTGCGACTATCCCGACCGTTGTCTTCCCTTCTTGTTCCTTAGAATGACTTCAAGTACTCCTGTTTTGAATCTTTTGTCTCCCGAGTCATTTTTTTTTGCCTTTGGGATTTCATTCTCATACTCTGTTTTTATTTATTTATATTTCAGTTGAATAGTGCTACCACTTCACCGATCGATTCTTCAGTTCCCTCTTCAGTAGACCCTAATACTTTCGGGGAAGCTCCTGCAATAGTTATCTCCGTGGGAGGCATTATTATAGCACCTCTCTCGATAGTTATTCTAACTTTTGAGTGATTTTCTTCTACATATTTTTCTTTATTACTACGAACAACTTATAATCATTCATATCTTTATTCCATTTGTAGGGTGGTGTCAGTGAGACCTCCTCATCCGTAGCAGAGATAACTTCTGAGGAAGCACCTGTGAGTCTCCCTTTATCCTCTGTAGGGGAACCTGCATTAGCTAGCCTGGATGAAGTCCCCTTATCTTATGGGCCCGTTCATAGTTCTGCAGAAGAAGCTTCAGTGGTATGTTAGTCTTTACACATCTACTTACTAGATTAATTACGTATCTGCACATTCTATAATTTCTTCTAACATATCTGTAGCCGTGGCCCCTTTACTTGTGGGACCTATTTTTGAACTCTTAGGTTAGTACTCTACCAATTTTTGTGTCTGAGGAGATTTTGTCCAGTGTCCCGGAGGAGACTTCTCCGGTATGTATAATGTCACATATTCTTCTTTTCATCGACTCGCGTTATCTATGTATGGGTCTATTGACACCCTCTAGCTTTGTCATTTTGTCGTATAGTATCACTCCTGCTCCTGTTGCTGAGGGGTCTCGGTGGGGAGCTTCCAGGTAAACACTTGGTCTACTTGAACCTTTTAAGCTTACATTTTCTATGTAAGTACTTGCTAACACTAAACTATTTCTCAGTTCTAAGGTTAGCGCCGCGATAGTTACCCTGACTATGGAATAATTGGGGGGAGTTGCTGCGAGTGAGGTATTATACTGTCATACCTTAATCTTTTCCTTATTCCCCCTTTTATTCTTACTTTTACTGTGCAAGTGGGATCACCTTCACATTCCTATTTCCTTATTTTCAGGTCAGTGAGGCGACTGCCCCTAGCTATGCTAAACCTACAGTGAGTGTTATACTGCTCACTTACCATGTATTAAACTATCATACCTGGGTTGCTTTTGTCTGTTAAAGTTATTACTTTTATCTTATTTTTTTCTTAGCAAAAGAAATGCCTCTTTCCTATTTTCAGTTAGGTTGGTGCTCAAGGTCACATGGGCCTCCTCGCTTTAGCAATAGCATTCTGACCCCCCTGGGCTATGGGGTAAGATTTTCATAATCTTCGTTTCAATTTGAGCATGGGTATTCCGCCACTTACTTCTTACCTTCTTTGTGACTTATCTGTTTTTACTTTTCTTTCTGTAAGATCCGGTTGGTGAGCCTGTTGAGACGACAGGTGAGGCCGACCAGAGTTCTGAGGCCACCGATAACGCCGATTCTGATGAGGATTTCTCTATTCATCTTTCGGAGCTTGAGTATCATAATAAAGGATATGATGATATAAAGGTAGAGTCTCCTAGAGCTTTTATGAGCGCGTTGTGGTTCTCAGAGTTGCCCTTTAGGTTCCGTACCAATGAGGGGTGGTGTTGGAGATGCTTTTAAAGCACCACCCTCGGACTTTTACTTCTCAAAACATCCTCAACATTGACAGCCTTACAGTATTCAACTTGAAGTCCCTGGAAAGACATCTCCATGATTTCTTATCAACCCCTCCTGCTGATATGACCACTCAGAGGGTGGCGCTATTCCTCTAGGCTCTTCATGATCTTCAGCGCTGCTATCACTTCCGACTGGACTGGCTTAACACTTCAGTTTTTCATTTATTTAGTGTCACCTTCAGGAAGATGATGAAGGTTCATACTTCCAGGCAGGCTAGGGTGCAATAACGCCAGGCTGAGGCAGCTCGAATCCAGGTTCAGATTCAGTCCCTCCAGGCCAAGATGACCAAGCTAGAGGTAAGTGATGATGAGGACGAGTTCTGAATGGATAGTTTAAAGGATAAGCTTGTTGAGGAGGCTGGTCCATCTTACATAAGCGTACGCTCCCGACAGTATTTATTTTTTATCTTGTCTAGAGGGTAGATAGTCTTGTTATTCAGATTTTCCTTTGTACACTTTTCATATTTAAAGAACTGTCGTCATTATTAATGAAAAGTACTCTGCTGATTTTTATCATGTTATTCATTCTATACTTCTGTTTGGAATTTAATATTTTTTTACTATGTCTGAAAAACGTCGCTAATGCCGTTTAATACAAGATTAAACTGTATAAGCAACTCCGAAATGTTTGTTGGAGAAACCCTTTTCTTTTGAAAAATAAAAATTATAAACAAGATGTGTTTACAAAGAAACTTATGTACGAGAGTAATTAAGATTGTGTAATCAGTTTTTAAAACTAAGGCAGTTTCAAAAATTCAGCACACTTATAGAATGAGATGAGTAGATGAAGATAATCAACACAATGATTTTAACGTGGTAAAACCTCTCCCAACAGAGGAAACATCCACGGTGATTTCTAAGTCACAAAAAACAAAAATCCACTAATAACAAAAATCAGTTACAAACAATACAACATGCAAACACACAAATCAACCTATTCTAAGTTTAGGAATATACCCCACTTGGTGTCCTTCTAACTTCTCATAGATCTGATTTGTTGATGATGTTCTTCAGTTTGCTAACTTCCTTTGCTTTAGCTTCTTTACGTCGACTCAATGATCTCTGATCTTATACACAACACTTCCAGTGTAGTAGTGTGTTAAGTGTTTTGTGAAGTGATCCCTATTCACATGCATGAACTCACACACACTTAGATTTACAGACAGTCCCATAAAAATTACATATAAAGTCTATATGTAGTGATTTTAGTTTATTTCTTTCTCACAGAACTCGAACCCTTTTTGACCTTTAAATATAACCCAGATTCCACAGAGATCTTGCTTCAGAAATCGGTCAAGACCTTAATCAATCTCTTTTGAAAATATTTATGAGATTGAAAACCCTCCAAGTGCGAATCCAACTAGGTCAGGTTAAGTTTTGTAAAAACAGAAACCATAAAACATTTTAAAACCAAATCAGAAATGATTTTCTTAAACCAAATAGAAAATATGCATATCTAGTGAAAAATGTAACATGCAGAGTATAGATCTAACGTTTCTATGGAAAAAGAAACAAGATCTTCACTCTAAAGTTTAAGTTGTGAACAAGATCAAAAGATCAAGAGGTTACAGCAACGATATGAACAAACCACTCTCTCAAACACTCAAGGTTGTGTTTGGGGTTGAATGTATACGAAGGTTTGTTTCTGAGTTGAAGTGTTTAGGGTTAGGGTTAGGGTTTGGCTAAGTGTTTCCCTTTCTCTCTCTTCTCTCTATTCTTTTCTCTCTTCTCTCACATCTCTCTTCTCTCTCACTTCTCTCTTATTTTTTTCTCTCAGAAAGACGAATGCCCAAAAGTCTTCTAAGGCTGAGAAGAGGAGGGTATTTATAGGGCTGAGGGAAGGTTCTGGACGTTCGAGGGAAATCAAGGGCTGTGATCAAGTCTTGTAAGGTTTGACTTGATCCAAAGGTTATAAAACAGCGGTGGTTTATAATGATTCTGATTGGATCATATGGATAGCACCGGGATTAACCAAGAACACATGCAGACCCTTGATTAGGAATGATCCAACGATCATCAAACATCCATCCAGCCCTCTCACATAACAAACACAAATACATTCACCCGGAGGATGACAAGTGTTGGCCTGTGAGTGGCTCTCACACGCGCGTCAAATTAATTACAAAACCTCACCCTGAAGTCTCTAGCGCTTTGAGATGCTACCCAACCAAACAATTCGAGTGAAAACAGAAGTTTCCAAAATAGAATATTAACCCCACAAATTATATAATCCCATTTTATTTATGAAAACATTTATTAAAAAATGTTTAAAAAATGTTTAAAAAATATCTAAAAATATTTAAAAATTCCCAAAAAATATTTAAAGCTCCAATTCAAGGGGAATTAAACACACACTCAATTTTAAGCAATATGAACACATGTATGCACTTCTAATTGTGTGTAGTGTGATTCAATTTTTACCTTCATAGATCATTGAAGAGAATTAGAGAGAAAAGTTCTGAGGCTTTTTGGTTTCTAGGATGAACTACCAATTTTGTCACTATTTCCAAACTAGTTGAACACTTATACAGTATAGACTTAAGCAAGTCAAAGGTATAAGGTGCTTCAATCTCCCCCTTTGGAAATATGAGACAAAATCTCCTTTGAGTTAGCTTAAAACTCGTAGGGAACCAAAAGAAATAAAACCTAGTCCTATACAGAAGTTACTATCTACACATTTCCTAGAAAGTCAAAAAATTACATAACTCAACTATTTACAAATTTTTACACTAGAAAAGGTAGACAACCAGTATAAGAGATTCCTGCAAATATGCACACTAAGATCAAGCAGTTTAGATGAAATGTGAACAAAAAATTGAACTCATGAAACTCAAATTTCTCCCCCATTTTGTCTCAAATGGACAAAGGGTAAAACTTAAAGTCTTAAGAGTTTAATCAGCGCATACCATGCCTATAGAATTTCGCAAATACAGAAATCTATTATAGTCTAAAGGTTTAGTGAACATGTCTGCAAGTTGCAGATCAGTAGGCAGGTAATGAATTTCTAATTCCTTAGTTTCAACAAGTTCGCGAATACAATGATGTCTTATTTTAATGTGTTTAGTTCGCGAGTGTTGAACCGGGTTTTTAGATATGTTAATGGCGCTTTGATTGTCACAATACAATTGTAATTAATCTTCTTTAATCCCATAATCACTTAACATTTGTTTGATCCATAACAATTGAGCACAGCAACTTCCTGCTGCTATATATTCGGACTCAGCCGTAGATAAAGATGTGCAATTCTGTTTTTTGCTACTCCAACCAACTAAATTATTGCCGACATAATAACAGGCACCTGATGTACTTTTACTATCATCAGTACACCCGGCCCAATCAGCATCAGTATACCCTATGATGGTGCTACAGGTATCCTTAGTGTACCTAAGTCCAAGATTAAGAATGCCTTTTATGTACTTTATTATACGTTTTACACTCAATAAATGGCTCTCTTTAGGGTTATTCTGGTAACGAGCACACAGACATACAGCATACATTATGTCTGGTCACGAGGCAGTTAGATAAAGTAGGCTACCAATCATACTACGATAGAGTGTGGAATCAACTGACTTTCCAGTTTCATCTTTACATAATTTAACAGTAGTACTCATAGGTGTTTTGGCGACTTTAGCATTATCTAAACCAAATTTCTTAACAAGATCTAAGGCATACTTGGTTTGAGAGACAAATAATCCATCAGAATTTTATTTCACTTGAAATCCTAAGAAAAGCTGTAGCTCCCCCATAAGGGACATGTGAAATTCCTTATGCATACTAGCAGAAAAGGATTTAACTTCGGATGTTGAAGTAGACCCAAAGATGACGTAGACTTGGGCTATAATAATGTTTTTATCAAAATGTTTGACAAAGAGAGTCTGGTCATTTCCTCCTCTCTTAAAACCCTTATCCAACAAAAAGTTGGAAAGGCGTTCATACCAAGCTCTAGGAGCTTGTTTTAAGCCATACAAAGCCTTTTTTAGACGAAATACATGGTTAGGGTATTTAGGGTCAATGAACCCTTTGGGTTGTTCTACATATGTTTTTTCGGACATAATTCCATTTAAGAAGGCAGATTTGACGTCCATTTGATAAAGTGTGAATTTTAAGTGACACGCAATGGCGAAAAGAAGTCGAACAGATTCAAGATGAGTGACAGGGGCAAAAGTCTCGCTAAAATCTATTCCTTCTATTTGAGAGTAGCCTTGAGCAACAAGTCTAGCTTTGTTTCTAAGAATCACCCCATTTTCATCAGATTTGTTCTTAAAGATCCAACGTGTTCCAATAACATTTTTGTTTTGAGGCCGAGGTACAAGATACCAGACATCGTGAATGACAAATTGTAAAAGTTCTTCCTGCATAGCAGAAATCCAGTGTGTGTCATTCAATGCTTCATTAATATTTTTCGGTTCCACAAGAGAGACGAAACATGCATAATTAGCATAATTTCTTAACTGGGATCTAGTACGAACTGGCTCATTAAGATTAACGACCACGTTGCCAATGGGATGATCTTTAGAGACCCAGCCAGGTACTTCTGGACTCTCAATAGGTAATGAGTCATCTATTTCTGGTGAATCAGTTTTGAAATCATTTTCAGATTCAACCACAATAGGTGATTCAGATGTCTTATTTTCGACAATAGTGTCGCTTACAATTACATTTATCGATTCCATAAGGGCCTTAGTACGCAGATTGTATATACGATAAGCACGATTGTTTGGAGAGTATCCTAAGAAGATGGCTTTATCACCACGAGTTTCGAATTTAGACAGATGTTCTCTATCTTTACAGACATAACACTGACTTCCAAAGGTTCTTAGGTATTTCAGATTAGGCTTCTTACCGCACCACAACTCATAAGGGGTTTGTTTAGAGTTTTTCCTAAGGTAAACCCTATTAATGATATGACATGCAGTTCTAATAGATTCTACCCAGAAGTACTTAGGTAGAGATTTGGCATGCAACATGATACGTGCCATCTCTTGAAGAGTTCGGTTTTTCCTTTCAGCAATACCATTCCGCTGAGGAGTCTTAGGGGCACTAAATTTATGTTTGTAACCGTTGTAGTCACAATATTCAACTATTCCTGTGTCTATGAACTCTCCCCCTCTATCACTACGAGTGCGATTGACTTGTGTGTCCTTCTCATTTTCAATTCTTAGAAGAATTTTCAAAAAATTCTGAAACGTGTCAGATTTATGTTTTAAGAAGGCAACCCAAGTGAATCGTGTGAAATCATCAACCATGATAAGGATATAACTGTGTCCACAAAGACTAACAGTTCTAGAAGGCCCAATAAGGTCCATATGGATGAGATCTAAAGGTCTAGAGGTGAGAATGTCTTTAACCTTTTTATGCAAAGTCTTAACTATTTTTCCTTCCTGGCAATGACCACAGACAACACTTGAAATAGGTTTAATTTTAGGAATACCTCTAACAATCTCTTGACTAGACAATCTACCAAGGATATCATAACTTAGGTGACCCATACGATTATGCCAGATCTCATTGTCATCCATTCTGACAATGTTACAGATTTCAGAACTAGTCTTGACAGTATAACAATTGTCAGGTGTTCTAAATCCTGTAATAATGCATTCACCTTTATCATTTAGAATTTTACAATTGTTCTTTGAAAAGGTGACTGTATGGTCAGAGTCACAAAATTGTGATATACTTAGGAGGTTGGCTTTAAGGCCTTTAACTAATAGAACATTTTCGAGAACAGGCATTCCTTCTTCTTTTAGGGTTCCTTTACCTATGATCTGAGATGAAACGCCATCACCAAAAACTACTTTCCCACCAGCAAATTTGGTTTTGTTTAAAAGTTTGGTTTCATCTCCTATCATATGTTTGGAACATCCAGAATCTAAATACCAACCAGATGAAGTGTGTTCAGCTTTTAAAGCAGTGATAACAATGTTACACTTCATTTGGGGTAAAAGATCATCTTTTCTAACCCAAATAGCTCTAGTTTTAATTTTGCGCAAGTTTGCCCTCATTTGATAAAATTTTCGAGACACAGCTTTTTGTCGAAAAACATTTGGAGCAGCAAACTGATTATTGTGAAAAATTTGAGCTTTTGGTTTAGGAAAGTTTCTGGGAGCCTTTCTCTTAAATGAACTTTTAGTTTTGGTCTTTCTATTTCTGTAGTTAGAGTTCTTATCAGGTTGTCTTGGAAGGACATAATTGTTACGACTTTGCCTAGAATAGTTAAAGTTCTTGTAGACAGAAGTGTTGTAAACAGGGGTGTTTAGACGCCTAGCATAACAACCTTCAAAGGAATGACCATAAATGTCACATTAAGAGCAATATTGATTGCTTGAGGGATGTATTTCCTTAGGAAAACTTCTAAAGATGGGTTTAACAGCATTCTGTTCAGTAGTGCTATTCCTAGGAGGGATGGTCTTAAAGGTAGAATCAGCCTTTCTGATCAAAGGACAGACGTATTTAGTCTTAAGTGCAGTCTCAGCCTTAGAGTTACTAGACTCTCCAATGTCTTTCTCTTGTTGCTTTTGATCAAATTCCTTTTTAATAAAATGAAAGTCTGGACATGTTTCAATTGGTCTTTTGCCCCCAGACACAAACTTAATAGGTTCAAGTTTTGTAGTTTGTAGTTTGTTCTTAGGGCAAAATCCAATACCGGTTCTATCATCAGAATTGGTCTTGGAGTCAACAACAAAGTCAGTAAAACAGTTTGAATTGTTTTCAAACTTAGAAAATTTTTTGAAAACAGTAGCTGTCTTTGTTTTTGCGTCCTCCAGTTCTAATAATGTTCCCTTGTATTTCATTTCCAGGGTTTCATTAGTTTTAGTCAACTCTTTTAATTTTTAATCAAAAGTTTCAATTTCAGATTGATGAGTCAGACACTGGTTAATGTACTCTTCAGCATTCAACTTCACAATAAGACTTAGATCATCTAATTTCTTAGTCAAGTCTCTAATAGTCTTCTCCAGTCTAGTGCCTTTTTTAAGAGTCTTAGCATACAAAGTATGGATATCAGGGAGGTCATCTGTGTCTGAGTCGCTAAGTGAAGTGTGTGTAGTGACCCCTAACGATTCAGTTTTAGTACTCACGCACCCATTTACATCGTCGTTATCGATATCACTTTGACTCACACACACGGAACTAGAACTAGTAACATTTTCAGACAATAAATCATCTAGGCCAATCAAAGGAGTATTCACACAAGCAAGAGTAGGAGCATCATTATCACACACAGGCATATTATCATTGTAAATGATCTTAGCATAAAAGGACATGCAAGGGTCAAGTACATTTGAAGACTCAAGTTCCTCTTCATCAGAGTCACTTGAATCATTCCAAGTTTTACAGACATTGGCTCTATTGTGTGTGTTGGCTTTATTCAGATTAACTCTGCAGTTGTGAGCAATGTGACCTAGTTTCCCACATCTAAAACATTCAATCTTTTTAAGGTCTCTAGTGGGTCTGGAATTGTTATCCTTAGGATGTTTGTCAAGTCCTCTCTCATGAGGTTTGGAATTAGACAGAGTAGGATAATTAGGCTTGCCTTGTTTAGATGCCTGTTTGTTTCGAAATTTGACAATTTTCTTAAATTGTTTAGACATTAAGGCAATCTGATTATCTAGTTTGTCTATATCACACTCCTCATCAGAGTCAGAGTTGGTCAAATTAGACTCAAGTTTGGGTATCTTAGAGGCAAAACTCAAGTTAGAGTTGGGCTGTTTTCTTTGAGAATGATTTAATTGTTTCTTAAAGTCTAATTCCATTTCCACAGTCCTAAGTTTGCTACTGAGTAACTCAGGGGTAAGGTTTTGATCATTCATTTCCTCAATAGCATACCTCTTACTGTCAAACTTTTGTGGTAATGACCTTAGAATTTTAGAGACAATTTCATTCCTATCATAAGTTATACCATTAGCATGCAACTTAGTAACTATATCAGTTAAGTTCATGTAAAAATCATCAAAAGACTCAGAATCAGTCATGATCAAAGAGTTGTACTGCTGGATAAGCATTTGAGTTTTAGCAGCTTTAACTCTTGAGTCTCCTTCATGGGCAGTGATTAATGTGTCCCAAGCTTCCTTAGAAGTGGCACAAGATGAGATTCGTTTGAACTCATACTCATTAATAGACATAAAAATGGCATTCTTGCCTTTATTGTTATTTCGAGAAATGGTTTTCTCTTCTTGGGTAAATTCACTTAAGATTTTCTTTACCCTCTCATCACTTCCTTCAGTGGCTGGTTTAGTAGGATAAGTGTATCCATTTTCAATAATGTCCCAGACATCATCTCCTAAAGTCCCTTGGATGAAGGCAACCATTCTTACTTTCCAGTAAGAAAAGTTGTTTCCATCAAAGAGTGGAGGTCTGGACAGATTACCAAACCTTTCATTCTTCTCGTCCATAGTTAAGTTTTTTAGAAAACGATTTCAGAAACACAAGATCTTTTGAAATAAAAGTTAACAGGGCTCTGATACCAATTGAAAAACGTCGCTAATGCCGTTTAATACAAGATTAAACTGTATAAGCAACTCCGAAATGTTTGTTGGAGAAACCCTTTTCTTTTGAAAAATAAAAATTATAAACAAGATGTGTTTACAAAGAAACTTATGTACGAGAGTAATTAAGATTGTGTAATCAGTTTTTAAAACTAAGGCAGTTTCAAAAATTCAGCACACTTATAGAATGAGATGAGTAGATGAAGATAATCAACACAATGATTTTAACGTGGTAAAACCTCTCCCAACAGAGGAAACATCCACGGTGACTTCTAAGTCACAAAAAACAAAAATCCACTAATAACAAAAATCAGTTACAAACAATACAACATGCAAACACACAAATCAACCTATTCTAAGTTTAGGAATATACCCCACTTGGTGTCCTTCTAACTTCTCATAGATCTGATTTGTTGATGATGTTCTTCAGTTTGCTAACTTCCTTTGCTTTAGCTTCTTTACGTCGACTCAATGATCTCTGATCTTATACACAACACTTCCAGTGTAGTAGTGTGTTAAGTGTTTTATGAAGTGATCCCTATTCACATGCATGAACTCACACACACTTAGATTTACAGACAGTCCCATAAAAATTACATATAAAGTCTATATGTAGTGATTTTAGTTTATTTCTTTCTCACAGAACTCGAATCCTTTTTGACCTTTAAATATAACCCAGATTCCACAGAGATCTTGCTTCAGAAATCGGTCAAGACCTTAATCAATCTCTTTTGAAAATATTTATGAGATTGAAAACCCTCCAAGTGCGAATCCAACTAGGTCAGGTTAAGTTTTGTAAAAACAGAAACCATAAAACATTTTAAAACCAAATCAGAAATGATTTTCTTAAACCAAATAGAAAATATGCATATCTAGTGAAAAATGTAACATGCAGAGTATAGATCTAACGTTTCTATGGAAAAAGAAACAAGATCTTCACTCTAAAGTTTAAGTTGTGAACAAGATCAAAAGATCAAGAGGTTACAGCAACGATATGAACAAACCACTCTCTCAAACACTCAAGGTTGTGTTTGGGGTTGAATGTATACGAAGGTTTGTTTCTGAGTTGAAGTGTTTAGGGTTAGGGTTAGGGTTTGGCTAAGTGTTTCCCTTTCTCTCTCTTCTCTCTATTCTTTTCTCTCTTCTCTCATATCTCTCTTCTCTCTCACTTCTCTCTTATTTTTTTCTCTCAGAAAGACGAATGCCCAAAAGTCTTCTAAGGCTGAGAAGAGGAGGGTATTTATAGGGCTGAGGGAAGGTTCTGGACGTTCGAGGGAAATCAAGGGCTGTGATCAAGTCTTGTAAGGTTTGACTTGATCCAAAGGTTATAAAACAGCGGTGGTTTATAATGATTCTGATTGGATCATATGGATAGCACCGGGATTAACCAAGAACACATGCAGACCCTTGATTAGGAATGATCCAACGATCATCAAACATCCATCCAGCCCTCTCACATAACAAACACAAATACATTCACCCGGAGGATGACAAGTGTTAGCCTGTGAGTGGCTCTCACACGCGCGTCAAATTAATTACAAAACCTCACCCTGAAGTCTCTAGCGCTTTGAGATGCTACCCAACCAAACAATTCGAGTGAAAACAGAAGTTTTCAAAATAGAATATTAACCCCACAAATTATATAATCCCATTTTATTTATGAAAACATTTATTAAAAAATGTTTAAAAAATGTTTAAAAAATATCTAAAAATATTTAAAAATTCCCAAAAAATATTTAAAGCTCCAATTCAAGGGGAATTAAACACACACTCAATTTTAAGCAATATGAACACATTTATGCACTTCTAATTGTGTGTAGTGTGATTCAATTTTTACCTTCATAGATCATTGAAGAGAATTAGAGAGAAAAGTTCTGAGGCTTTTTGGTTTCTAGGATGAACTACCAATTTTGTCACTATTTCCAAACTAGTTGAACACTTATACAGTATAGACTTAAGCAAGTCAAAGGTATAAGGTGCTTCAATCTCCCCATTTGGAAATATGAGACAAAATCTCCTTTGAGTTAGCTTAAAACTCGTAGGGAACCAAAAGAAATAAAACCTAGTCCTATACAGAAGTTACTATCTACCCATTTCCTAGAAAGTCAAAAAATTACATAACTCAACTATTTACAAATTTTTACACTAGAAAAGGTAGACAACCAGTAGAAGAGATTCCTGCAAATATGCACACTAAGATCAAGCAGTTTAGATGAAATGTGAACAAAAAATTGAACTCATAAAACTCAAATTCTCCCCCATTTTGTCTCAAATGGACAAAGGGTAAAACTTAAAGTCTTAAGAGTTTAATCAACGCATACCATGCCTATAGAATTTCGCAAATACAGAAATATATTATAGTCTAAAGGTTTAATGAACATGTCTGCAAGTTGCAGATCAGTAGGCAGGTAATGAATTTCTAATTCCTTAGTTTCAACAAGTTCGCGAATAAAATGATGTCTTATTTTAATGTGTTTAGTTCGCGAGTGTTGAACCGGGTTTTTAGATATGTTAATGGCGCTTTGATTGTCACAATACAATTGTAATTGATCTTTTTAGATATTTTAATGTGTTTAGTTCGCGAGTGTGGGTTATTTATTTTAAACAGTTTTTTAAGAACCCTTTTTCCCCATTTCTTAAAAAAGTTAGAGTGGGGGGCATAAGCCCCCTTTCTTCATAATTTATGTGAATTGGTCAGTAAAGCTTTTCTTTGAGAACGGAGATTTGAACTTATTCTTAAAGCAATCTTATTGTAAAAAAATATATTTATTATTATTTTTATTATTACTTGGAGGATGTTCTCCTACTGGTCTGGCGGTAAGACTAAATCCATTTGTCTACTATGTCCGGAGAAACTTTGCTCAATATACTTTTCTCTCAGGATGGATGTACCCACAAGTGTAATGAGCAAAGTTCTCTTTATCCTAGAACCTCTTATAGTCTAGTAGAGAGTGTTTATAAATAAAGATATTCTGATGGATCTACCTCATGCTCTAGATAAGCAAACAAAATAAGAATCTTCATGCAATGATAAAAAAAGAGTTATTATTCATTTCTTTTTATTTTATCTACTGTTTACAAGGTTGTCTTGCTCTATCATTTTTATGAAAAGGAACTTTTCTAGTGTTAGAACAAGCCGCTCAAATTCTTTGACAGTCTTGAATTTTCACAAAACTAGGCATAATACCTCTTCAGCTATTTACAGTTGATGGACTAGAGACGGTCACTCTCCGGATCCAAAATCTATCAGTAACATGACTTGCCTACCCCTCTTACCAAAAAGGGGCTTTCCCAGTTGGGTTTGAACTTTGATGCCACCATGATGCGGAGGTGGTGAGTGGATGCTCACAGGACCAAAACTCCCACCTAAAACTACCTCGGCTTGACTAAGTTTTCATAGGCTCTGGATAACTGCTTGGTGTAGACTTTAAAGTTCTCTTTTGCTATGTCTTTATGCTCGTCCAGTGCCTCCGCGTCACATGTCGCGAATTTTGGATGAGTCCATTTCTTTGAGAAACTCTAGTTGAGGGTACTTTTAAGTCCATTGGTGGGACAACTTCGGTTCCATATACCAACAAGAATGGGGTAAACTCGATCGACTTTCTCTTTGAAGTGCGATAAGCCCATAGCACCATAGGCTGCTTCTCATCCTATACTCCCGACATATCCTCTAGCATCTTCTTCAAGATATTGATCAGGGTCTTATTGGTGGCCTTAACTTGGCCATTGCCCTCAAGGTAGGATTTGGTTGAGTTGTTGAGCACAATCTTGTACTTGTCTTTGAGAAGGGCCATCTCTTTGCATACGAACTGTTTCCCATTATCTGTTAGAATTACCTTGGGTATGCCAAACCTGCATATGATATATTCCTTGATAAACTGGGTTATCACTTGGCCAGTCACCCTTCTTAGAGGAATGGCCTATGCCCATTTTGTGTACAATTCTATAGCCTTAATAATAAAAGCTTTGCCATGCAATGTTGGGCTGCTATTTCCAACCAGGTCAAACGCCCATGTGTGGAAAGGGTAGGGAGCTACTAGGCTTTAAACTGACTGAAGGGGCATGTATCATTCTTCCATGGACTTGAAAGGATTTGCATTTCATCACATAACTAATGGTGTCAGCCTCCGTAGTTGTCCAGTAGTACCAAGTGTCAGCAGTTGATCGTATAGTTTATCACCTCCAATGTGAGAGGGCTCATAAGTTTCCTTCAATACTCTCCCTGTATCTTCTATGGCTATATATTTAAGCTCCTTCTCATTATAGACTTTACTATAAAGCTCTTATTCTACTAAGTAGAATTGGGCTACTCTCGTTCGGAGATAAATTTCATCTGCTCTCTCCGTGGTTAACTCACTATATTTTAGATAGGCTATGTATGGTTTCCTCCAATCTTCGAAGGCCTCCACAAAATTAACTTTTGCTGGATGGTCAAAATGGGTTTGGCACTTTAAACAGACTTGTTGCAGATGAGAAGCCTCTGCGCTCATGGTGAGCTAATAGTAGCCCCTCGCTGCAACCGGCGATAAAGAGGAATATTAATGTCCTCACAATGCTTTTCATACATCTCTGCCAACCTCTCTATAGCTTATTTTTCTCCAATACACCTTGTTAAGAACCCTCTAGGGATATTTAAGTAAAGTTTTCCCTATAGGAGGTGGTAGTTATCTAATTCTAACGTCTTCATTATCCCCTCTCATATTTCCAACTACTTCACAACCAGGTGCCTCCAATCTTTCGACTCATTGCTTGGGAATAAGGACTTCACTGTGGTAGGCACTATTCTCTATTGTACTGTGATTGTTGCTTCTGACTCATCCATGTCTAACTTCTGGGCTACGGTAGCTAGCACGTCAGGGTGCCTATTCATTATTTGTGCATGTCGCTCAATGGTTACTTCCAGGAACTGTCCCAACAACTTCTGGATAATGTATCTGTAGGGTGCCAAGTTAGCATGTTTGAGGGAAAACTCCCCATTAACCATTTTCACAACAGTAAGAGTCCCCTCGTATGCACAATACCCCGATGCCTCTTCGGATCTCTTCCAATATTCCCAAAATAAGAGCCTCGTACTCAACCTCATTATTTGAGCATTTGAAGTCTAACTTGAAGGAGAGGGTGGACTTCTCCTTACTATTTGAAAGTATAATGCCCGCACCTCCCGTTCCTTGAGCATTAGAGACATCAAAATCCATGTCTCATTTCTCCATCTCTTCTGCCATGCATATTTGGAAACTCTCCACAGGTAACTCTTCAATGGGGGGCTCGAAATTCCCACTTAGTAAATGTGCCAACAGATATGCTATTGCTTGACTTTTGGTGGCTTTGGGCACTATGCACTTTAGATCGTACTCCAAAAAAATTAAGAACCATATGGATGCTCGCCTTACAAGGACCGTTCGTGCCAGGAAGTACTTTATAGGTTCACACTTAGTGACTACATGGACAGTGAAGGCTAGAAAGTACTGTCTCAACTTTTGAGCCACGAAGACTATGTCAAGGCAGTGTCTCTCCACATTGGTATATTTGGATTCTATACCTGAGATCACCCTTGATAAGTAATACATCGACTTCTCTACTCCTTCTTTCTCTTGAGCCAACAGTACTCTTATGGATCTTTTTATTTAAGTGAGGTAGAGCAGCAGTGGTGCCCCAACTTCTGATGGGATCATCGTGGATGGAGAGACTAAAATTTATTTGATCTTCTAAAAGTCTTTCTTCTGCTCATCTCCCCAAGTCCACTTAGCTTTGTCTTTTAACAGGGTGTGAATGGGTGGCTCACATTCACTAGCGCTGGTATGAACCTTATTAGGTAGGAAACCTTCCCTAAGAAGCTCTGGAGCTACCTTTAACTCTTTGGAGGTGGCATCATCATAACGACTTTCTTCTTTTCAGCATTAACTTTCACCCCTTCCTATTTATAAAAAACCCCAAAAACTTACCCGTAGTGACCCCTAAGGCACACTTCGAGGGGTCCATTCGCATCTTATACCTACGACATCTCTCAAACACTCTCCCGAGGTCTTGTATATAAGTGCTTTCTCTTTTGGACTTTACTACCAAATCGTCCACATCGAATTCCAGTATATCATAAAATAGATCATGGAATTTTCATCATGGTCCTTTGATACGTGTCCCCATCGTTCTTCAATCCAAATGGCATGGTTGTATAATGGAAGTTTCCCAATAGGGTGCGGAAGGCAGTCTTCTCTGCATCCGTCGGGTCCATCTTAATCTAATTATGACCGACATACCCATCCATAAAACTATACATCTCATGGCATGTGGTAGCATCAACTAAGTTGTCTATATTAGGTAGGGGAACCTCATCCTTAGGACATGCCCGATTTAAGTTACAAAAATCCACACAAATATGGATTTGGCTCTTGTCCTTTTTCACCATGGGTACAATGCTAGAGAGCCTCACATGATGCTGAATACGCTTAATGAACCCTGCCTCCAATAGTTTTTCTACTTATGCTTTTATCTTTAGGTCGAGGTCAGTTTTTTATGTACGCGTTGCTTGCCTGACTGGAAGAGCATTGGGAAGAATATTTAATCTGTGGGAGCTCACTGGATCTATCCCTGGCATCTCAGTGTATTTCCAGGCATATATGCCGGTGAACTCTTTGAGTAGGTTGATGAGCTCTCCCTTCTACTTTGGGTTCAGACTTTTGGAAATTAGAATGGGTCTACTTTCACCCCCTTCTACTCATAAGTTGACTTCCTCTAGCTCTTGCAGTTTCTCCCTGGGACCATCTTGCATTCACTTTAAAACCTCTTATAGTTCCTCAATATGTTCAATGATGTGGGATTCATCCACCGCAAAACAATCTGGTGTCGATTCGGCGCTCTCGTCCCAAAATGTCACCCGGGCAGAACGTTATAAATGATATATGATTTTCCCATCAGGTAGGACTGCCTTCTTGCAAGTCCAAGGAGGTTTGACTACCTCCTCCACCTTCCTCTTTCCTTTTACTATGTGGGGGATCACCCTCTCCCCCAAATGATCGTGGACATACTTCTTTGGCTGGGCACCTCCTCCAATCACTTGCCTTTCTTCTAACTTTGTTGCAGTACTCTTCCTTTCTTTGTTCAATTCAGTGTAAAATGCCTCATCCACTAGATGTGCCTCCTTAACGAAAAAGGGCTTCTGTGTTGCTTTGATTATAATCTTTGTTCCTCGAATGTTGGCTTTGGCACATTGGTGGTAGGTGGAGGATAATATTCCATGGGTATGCATCTATACCCTTCTAATGAGCAACTGGTAGCTTGTATTGGCAATGATGATGTGAAACTTGATGTGGGAAGTGAAATTCCCCAACTTGATTCCCACGTTTATTCGAGGGATTGCATGCCGACGATGTCAAATCCTAAAATTTCTAGCTGCACAGGTATTATATTCTCTTGATCAATCCCCATTCCATACAACATACTGATTGGCATAATATTAATAGATTCCCCTATATCCATTCATGCCCTAGGGAAGGAAATTCGTTGATCATATATGTAGCGTATAATGGGTGGTTGTGGAAGTAGGGTACCTTCCTGTCTGCCTCGGGAAAGACCCCACTTCAGAAGTGTATCTTTTGATCAAACTCCCAATTGGTCCCTTCTAATTTAGTGAGGGGTCTCCACGTTGTTGTACTGCTTCCAAAACCTTTCTAGTTATGACTACTCTGGTGTCATACTTTACTCCTATTTGGTAAAAAACCCACTTGAACTTGGGACTCCCCGCTATAGCTTCACATTCAGAGTTTAAGTCCACTTCATATGTTTGGGGATTACAAATGTACTCTATCTCAGATGCCCCACCCCCTCATCCAGAGAAAAGATGACATCCACTTTTACCTTCTAGGAGGTTCACTTGCTCGACTTCCTCACCTCCACCCTCTTCTTGGTCAGGAGTGAAGAAACACTTCTCGCGTTTCCTCTCTTGCTCAATTCTGTATTTACTATTCAACACTATCCTTTTTAGCTCTTCTCATATTTTCTCCCTACCTTCCTACTCCATAAAATCTTGAGTTGCTTCTTCATCATATGCTACTACTACATTGGCAGTGGGATAATGATGATCTGGAAGTGGGGTCTCATTAACATCCACATGAGGTATCTTCAAAGTACCACTGGCCACTTACTTTCTAATGATCCTCCTTAAGTAGTAATGGTCTTTGGTGGAGTGTTGCACCCTATGGTGTAACTCACAATACTTAGGATTAGATTTGTCAAATGTTGTTGGTATTTCCCTATTCAAGTGAGGGGGACCTGCTACCCCCTCTCGTACCAATGTACGATAATAATCTATAGCTTCCGTTACGCTGCAAGGTAGTGGTCATGGAGCATCCTCTTTGAAATTTCTCTTGTTACCTGGGCTATTGTTCTTAGATCCAAGGACTCCCTTATTTTCCTTTGGACTTACATCCACATAATTGACTGCTTGCCTCCTCAAGACGTGAAACCATCCAGAAGTCAGTGGCACTTATTCGGCTTGATTATCATGGAAATATTACTGGCAACCCTGGAAAACTCTCTAAAGGTTCCATCTCTGGTCTCATTAACCAAATAGAGCTTGTATTCCTCTAAGATCCCCTCAACACATATTTGAAGCAGCTTTGCCTCTGCTACCTCCTCATATACATCCAATGCCCCCTCACCAAATCATTTGATATATTGCATTAACTCCTCACCCGAATTTTGCACCTCCTATGCCAGGTGTCTCAACGTGAACTCATCCTCTATTACAAAGAACTTTTGGAGAAATTTCCTATGCATTTCTTTCCATATGGGGTTACTATTGGGTGACAATTGGGAATACCTCGTGTAGGCCTTTCCTCTAAGGGTCTTAGGTAACTCCCTCAACCTTAAATTTTTATCATTTCCATGCATTCCTAGGTACTCAACAAACCTCTTCACACGCTCTCTTGAGTTCTCCCCTTTTCCATTGAACTTGATAAATTTTGGTTGAATGTACCCCTTTTGGTATGGTTTATCATTCATAACCTGTGGGTAAGGGTCCTGCAACTATTCATATAGATGAGGTGATTTTCTCTGAGAGGAGGAAAGCAATTTCCTCACCTCCTCCATTAAAATAACTTTGGAGGGGAATTCCTCTAAACTGATGCCCTTTGCTGTTGGTGAACTTGATGGTACTAAAACTTTCTCTGGCACCACCTTCCGCGATAAAGATGCCTCTGCCCGAATCGTTGCTAGAGTGGTTGCCCCCCCCCCATAGGGGGCAACTGCTGGTGTTACACAACCTTGACCCAAACTTTCCAAGTCTACATTGTTTTATTTGAAAAAGTAAAAAAACATACTCATAAGGCTCATACCTATCATCAGAGCTGCTGTCGATGAGCTAGTTTGCCCTCTTTGAGGAGCAGGTGTCTTAGCTTCGGTCACCACCATATCCTCCTGAGTGATCTGATCACTTTGAGTTCCATTCCCAGGTGGAATGTCTTCAAAAACTAGATGCTTAGATATATTGAAACATTCTTTATCCATGAAAGTGAGGACACCTCTCCAACGGAGTCACCAAATGTAGGAGGGTAGTGTGACTGGGGTCTGGTAAGATACTAAAACGGGTGAGGCATGACCCACTTCGATGAACTCTACCTTTAAAGTTTTCAAGAACTTCTAAATCATCACTTGGTAAAACTTTCTCATTTTAGTAAAAATGGAACAAAAGTAATAACTACTCCTTGTAAGAATATGAACTTCACAACAATAATAGTAACTTTTCTCAAGAGGAACTCTTGAGAATGATGTTTGTTACTGTGGATTGAAGGAACAAAGCAGGTAGCACTAGAGAGAGAGAGAAGGGAAATAACATTAGGTGTGTGATTTTGACAGAGTAACGGTATGACTTGAGTTCTGATTATGGCTTAACCTTGCCCAGGAGTCCTATTTATACTAGGTACTAGGGCTGAGTTAGCACTTTTGGGTGCAAAAACTGAGGGGGTTGGTGAGGGATGAGGTCTGTAATGTACCATTTGTCCCTACTTATGTGCAGTTGTCTGTCCCCTCTAATAGGTGACACCTGGTGTAAATCAAAGTCAAAAAGTAAATATGTCTGCGCTCGCAGACAAAATATATGATTTGGTAAAAATCTTTTGAAACGGTAACTTATTGTACAAACTTTATAAGCTTGAGTAGGGTCTCAAGGACCGCCTCCTCTAAAATCTTTTGTAAACTTAAGGGGAGGTCTCAAGGACCACCTCCTTTAAAATCATTTTATAAATTGTTCATTTCTTATGATAAAACTCCTGGTTACTCACTTCAATTCTGATTGGGTGTAACTCTACAAGGACTGGGCAACTTCTAAGGTCATTCTACCAGTGTTCTCTCAATATTAAAGTGATAAGTGTTTGAGCTTTCTCAACAAACCTTGTTCCTCAACCGCCAAGACAAAACTCCTAAGAGATCCCAACTTACCTTTTTGAGACCTTCTTGCTCAACCAGGCTACCTGTATAGGAAAGTAACATATCAGTGCATTAATATATAGTTGAGTAACAAATCTTGGGGAGGATCACTCTAGGTGGACCTCCTCACCCACTAGTTCTTTTCAGTAAAACATTTGGACTTCTGGGGACGAGGAGCTCCTCGTGGTGGGACTCCTTGCCCAAATTTTGTTTATGTAATCTTTGAGCATTTAGGGACGAGGATCCCCTTGTGGAGGGTCACCTCGCCCAAATTTCATTTCTGTTTTTGTTTTTAGAATTTTGGGATAAGGAGCTCCTCATGGTGGGCCTCCTCGCCCAAAGTTCATTCATGTGGTTTCCGAGCTACTTGGGATGAGGATCCCCTCGTGGTGGGCCTCCTCTCCTAAGTTTTCTTTTTGTGGTTTTTGAGATTTTTGGGACAAGGAGCCCCTCATAGTGGGCCCCTCTCCCAAATTTTGTTTTCGTGATTCTTGAGCATTTTGGGACGAGGAGCTCCTCATGCTGGGCCTCCTCGCTCAAATTTCCATTATGTGATTCTTAAACATTTTGGGATGAGGAGTCCTTCATGGTGGGCTTCCTCGCCCATGTTTCCTATTTGTGGTTTTTGACCTTTTTGGGATGAGGAGCCCCTCATGGTGGGCCTCCTCGCCCAAATTTCCTTTCTGTGATTATTGAGCATTTTGGGACAAGGAGTTCCTCATTATGGGACTCCTCATCCAAACTTCACTTCTGTGAGTTCTGAGCTTTTCGGTACAAGGTGCCCCTCATGGTGGGCCTCCTCGTCCAAATTCTACTTCTGTGACTTCTGATATTTAGAAATGAGGAAATACTTGTGGTCGCCTCCTCATCCAGTTGAGTCTTATTTCTCTTGGCCAGGGAATTATTTTTTTTTTTTGGGGGGGGGGGGGAGGGGGGTTGCTATTTATTTGAAGAATTATTAAAGCAGGAAGATGCGTGACAAAATATACGAAATTATCAAAAGATACCCAAACTTCTTTTTGAAAAGCAAAAGTTCAAACTCAGACATTTTCAACGATGCCAAGCTACTTTATGAAAATGTAGACTTTAATAATTAAGTTTTCTTCCTCCGATTAGATTTTTGCATCCGGTTACCAGTCATTTGTAGTTCCCTTAAGTTATAAAAGGGAGCATTAGTCATTGGATTAAGGGCATAAGAAAGTGAGGAAAAAAGAGAGAAGTAGTAAGAGAGAGAGAGAGAGAGAGAGAGAGAGAGAGAGAGAGAGAGAGAGAGTAATATGTCAATTAGTGAGTAAAACCTCTTATAGTTTGGAGAGAGGTGAGAGCTATATTTACTTATTATATGCAATAAAAATATTTTCGTTTACAATAGCTCTCATGTTGCATTGTTATTATACTCCAAACACCTCCAATATTCTATTAATAGAGTACCCTTGTGTGGAGCCTCGAGTATAGCACGTATGTGTTATGCTGCTGAACCGTCGCCAGGTATCGATTTGCCATGAGCCGTTAGGCGTGGTGGTGTACAAGCAGGAAACGGGTCCAACGCTAACAGAGGATTGATGTACGATGCATAAAAAGAGAGTCGTAGGAGGTATCGACCGAAGAAGGATAGGAACAAACTGAAGAGACAAAGGGAAGAGGATAAAGTAATTATAGATCAGATGGAAGAAATAAACTCAAACCAAACCCCTATCTATTCCAAATATTATTGTAAAATTAAAAAAAAAATTGTATGAGCCTTCAAATAACTACAAACTTTTTAACATTTATTAATCAAACCAACCCAGATTTAACAAGAGAAATTCACGAATGAACTCTCTCAGACCCCTCAGAAAGACTACTTATAGAATTTGCATTAAGATACAGAGGAGATACCTTAAAATATATCGACCAAATTATTATGTGGTTAGCACGTGAAGTTCCTGAAATAGAAAATATTAGATTAGAGATTCGTGATCTCTTCAAGAAAGAATTAATAACTGAAGAATTTGCAGAAGAACTTTTAGAACTAGAAAAATATCAAGAATATACTAGGATACTTAGAGATACTGTAGACGCATTAAGATATATTAGAAGAAAAAGATTAACCGAAACAATGACTATCTTGATTAGCTCAGGAGGAGTTTGTCCACTCCTTAAATACGTAAAAATAGCTTCACCTAGAACTTATCGAAGATTTTTGTCATCTTACGGTGAAAGTGATTTAAAAGAATTCATAGAAGACAACCTAATCTATATTATTAACCAAAAATTTAAGACACTAGACAGAGAAAACCTCAATATCGCATAAAGTGTTCAAGACTAGATTATTTTCCTTCAAAACCACTTGAAATTTCTAGAGCTCCTAAGGAAAATATTTGGATAGATAATCCTCACTATTCTGAAATACAGGACAAAAGTGTATGAGAAAGCTTAAGAGGTAGCTTCCAACCTTCTACACTTAGGCTTCCAGATTAATTAGAATTTAAAATAAGCTTAGTTAGAATAAGCTTAATAGATTTTAGAATCTATTGGGGTAGAAATTTTTATTCCATAAACCTTAGAAAAAGACAAAGTGGTTTATAAACTTTATTGCATAAAAGACAAAGTGGACGATATTAGTCCCATTACAAAAAAAGTGAATATGACGACGTTTTTTTTTGCAACGCTTATAAAAATGTCGGGATATAGTGTATGTGCCGACATTTATGTAACAACGTGGGCTATTTATGGATATTTTCTAAAAGTGTTGAAATATTAGTGGCGTTTTATTAAAAACGTTGAGCCAAAATCTGACGTTTTTTAAAAAAAAAGTCGCATTTAGACCGCAAGGCAGGGACAATTACCGACGGTTAATAAACGTAGCTATAAGCATCAAGAAATGTGTACCCGATGTTTTTAACAAACGACGCTTATTTCCTAACTATAGATACGCCGACGTTTTTTAAAAACGTTGCCCAAACGTCGATATTTTTGTTACCGACATTTTTAGAGTTTATTCTGACGTTTAAAAAATGTCGCTAAAGCCAAATTTTCTTGTAGTCGGGGAGCCGGACCGTGTATATATATATATATATATATATATATATATATATATATATATTGGATAACTTTGCTTGATAAAAACTTTTAGATGAAAAAGAGTTTGGGGTGATTAGATATTTCTTATTCTAATAGTGAATATTGACGAGTAACGCTGAACGAGTAAGTCAGTGCTGGAACTTCTTCGAGTAGTTTTTGTTTTTATTTTCATCTCGCTTTTTTGAAAGTGTGTTCAAATTTACTTTTCTTTTGTATTTTTCCGAAGTTATGTGACCTTTCGGTTCTTAAGCATGAGCAAGGAAATATTGGATCGACTAAATCTCGAAATAATTTTTCTCGGAGTGTGTCTATATACATGTGAATGGAGTTTATCTTTTTTATTTATTAAATAGAAAACTTGACAAGCAAGAAGATTTATTTTTCCCTTTGCTTTTTTCCTTTTTTTAAAAATTTGAACTAGAGTAATTAATCAATACTAGGCCCGACAAATGGGTGGATTTGGGTGGTCGTGGGCAGTTCAATAATGGATTTTGTTCAATTTGTCTGGGTAAAAATTTGTTTGGGAAAGGGCTTTGGTCAGTTTCGGGTTGGAACCGAGGTGGGTCAAATTGGATGAATCATAGAGTTCTCTTGAAACCACAAAGCCTTGAAAAGTCAATTGGTCATGAAAATTGCAAATCGAATTCATCAAAGAAATCATCGAGCCTTGAAAAAAATAAAGATCGCCAACATTAAGGGACGATTAGTTACCATGAGGGATCGATTGGTTTATTGGCCAAATCCAGAGAGGATTTGCTGAAACTTCACTCGGTCAGTTTATCTTCAGACCCAATTCTGACCTGCGAATAAACTGACTTAGTGGGCCATTGAACCCATTTAAACCCGCCAGAAATTTTTCGTTTTACCCAAACAAACCGTTTTGGGTGGGTGATGGACAATTTTTTCCTCACCAACCCATATTGCCAGCCCTAATCAATACAATTAGTTTTGATTGTCTCGTGTATTTTTATGGGTCTTGTGAAAATGATGACCAAATGCTATTGGATTTAACATAAGAGTCACGCGAACATCAAAGATGTGTTCCTGGAAGTCAAGCATTAAATGTGCACTGTGGATTTAGAATAAGAGTCGCATGGACATCAAAGATATGTACCAAGAACACAGGCATTAAATGCGGGTTGTAAAAGTTTCAAAAGCTGATTTAGACATTTAATTTTTTTTATTGGTGTGACTAAACGTTTTTATACATTTTATGTGTATATGTTACACTATTTAAGGAATATAATAAATGCTATTATAAAACTACACATGATTACACCATTCCTTGCAAGTTACTATAATTTGTGGCAATAGTCAATTAATGATTTTGCATGAGCTGATCTTTGCCCTTTTATTTCATTTTATTTTTTTCATCATAATATAAAAAAAAGTTACATGCTCTGTCTCATCTAAGACTTAAAATATTTATAAGTGGACAAGTTGGACATGTTGTGGCTTTGAAAACTACAAACATTTATGTGAATTTTATCACTAAATTAATTATTGGTACTTTTTGAGTGTGCTATTCTAACGGAGAACTATTATGTACATTCTCATATTTTATCACTTGTCATCTCAAGAAATTATATGTGATTTATTTATCAACTAAAACAGCTAGCATATGTATGAAATACTCATAAGACATGGATCAAGACTTGTGAAATGAACGTATTCATCAAGTAATAAAACAAGGCAGTTTACTTAGCTGATCGAGAATAAGATATGTTCGAACATGGTTCCTGAATATTCCATTTTCTTCTTCCTCAGCATGTATATGCTACAAGTATGGAGAGTCTCCTGCGAGGTTCCTTTGAGGTGAATCCTCCACCTCCACTTTCTTTACTAGAGGGTTAATCGAAACTCATTTTGTTTTGTCGGTTCCACCTTTGGCTCCACTGCTCCACCCCACGATAATAGTCATTGGTGTTGCAGAAACTTGCTACATTTATGTTTTATTGCTTTAAAAAATCAAAAAATTGGCTTATAAGTTCATCCATGTCAGTTGTGGAGCAGTTGAGTTGATCGTTTGAACCTTAGATGGGACATGACCTCTCATTTTTTTTAACTTTAATATCGACATTAGTTCTATCACTTTGAACTCCATTACCTGCTGAAGTGTTTTTCAAAGACTAGCTTCTTAGAAACACTATGACATTTTTTCCACGATAATGAGAATATTGGGAACACACTATATGGTTGACTTACTTGAGTCTGTGCCATATAGTAATTCCAACTAGTTTTGATATTAAGACAAAATTGGATTAGAATTTTTATGACTCACTCTCTCTCAAAAAGGAATCCAAACTTCATTAAAAGAATCACAGTCTAAGAACTCCAATGCTCCAATGCACTTAAAAAAGGGAAGTACTGATCTATTGAACCCACACTAGGACACACACTGCATAAATATATTTTTATGTGTGCACAAATTCATAGGGTGGTTTAGTCTCTTCAAGCATTCTTTTAATTCATTAAAAAAAAAAATTAATAATTTTAAATAATTTTTTTGATTAATGGTTTTAAAGATGTTTGAGGTTAAAATCAATTTTTTTTGTGGATTAAAAGTTGTTTGGGTAGGAATTAAACCCTCTTGGAATTTTTTGGGGTTAGTTTTAATTTTTCAAAACCCATTAAACACCTCATGTTTGATTTATTTGTTATGGCCAAATGATTTTTACGTTTCTTTACAAATCTGAGCTGTGAGGAGAGTTGTGAACATTTAGATCGTCACCCTTCCTGATCTTATCAATGAATCAAATTGATCATCCTCAATATGCATCATCTCCCAAACACTAACCAACATCTGAGTTTCTCCGCTGATTTCAAACCCTTGGATTTATAGTTCCATTCAACGAAATCATTTCTTGACCATTGGATTGTAACCACCATTTTATTGCTGAGTATAAAAGATTTTTTAGGGTTTTGATCTTCAATGTTTTAAAAGGATAGAGAGAGAGAAGGTCGGCGCCTCAAGAGAGAAAACAGAGAGAGAGGAATGAGAGAATCAGAGAGAAAAGAGAGAGAAAGGAAAATCTTCCTTTAATTCCAAACCATACACGTTTTTCTCCAAAACAAAATATACTAAAAACTTCCATTGTCTAAAAACAGTAAACTTGTATTTGAGAGTTAAATACTTTGGGTCTATGTTAGTTGGTATATTGCTGGTTTGTTCGTATTGAAGACCTCTTCAATGATATGTCTCTCTAGGAACCATATTCTTCACATAGAATATTTTTAGTTTCTTTACATCTGTGTGGATTGGATCTTGTTGTTGATATTTATTTTGATCCAATTTTTTGATCTCAAA
Organism: Sambucus nigra; assembly: GCA_949130495.1. Classification (NCBI taxonomy): domain Eukaryota; kingdom Viridiplantae; phylum Streptophyta; class Magnoliopsida; order Dipsacales; family Adoxaceae; genus Sambucus; species Sambucus nigra. Next base: position 239,913,304 of record OX422222.1, read on the forward strand.
TATATTTTGAGAAATAAGACTTCTGGTTGTGTATATATTCAGATCTATAAATACTTTTTTGTTTCAAAATATAATTTCACATTTTGTGAAATCAGTTTGAACATAAATAAATTTTTGAAATAAATCTTGATTTAAAAAGATTTTATTTTAGATATGAAATTTGTTGATGTCTATTATTCAAATCAGATTTGAAATTACTTGCATATCATATAGATTGAATTGTAATTCGTAGGAATTTGTTGTATAATTGATTAAGAGATGTGAGATGCATTTATGCATTTAGATCACTTCACAAACACTTTCATTCTCACACGAACTCTAAGATAATTGTGGTTCTTAGAGAGCACTACAAAAAAACTGCTTTTGAGTCAGTGCTCTAGCCGCCTCATAAATTCCTATAACCATCTCAAAAGTCTTTTGTAACGCCATTTCAGATGGCAAAGGGGTGTCATATTAGACCCCCGTTTTAAAAGCTTTTTGAGACAGCAGCAGCCGTCTCAAAAAGTTTTTTTTAGACGGGAAATGCGCCGTCTCATAAGGTCATTGCTTATGTGAGCCTTTTAAGACGACAAAAAATCCATCTTTAAAAGTTGTTTTGGAGATGGTGTATGCCGTCTCATAAGGTCCTCGTTTGTGGAATTCTTTTGAGACGGCAAAGAAGCCATCTTTAATAATTTTTGCGCCAAAATTAAAATTTCATTTATTTTATTATATGATCAATATAGTTTTAAACAAACACTCTTAAAAATAATATATGACATATTTGGCATCCCATTCAACAAATATAACACACAAATTCCCATTAAATTAAAATAAGAGTCCATATAAAGATAAAATAGACAATTTCAACATTGTGCCCACCAAACTAAATATCTATACAAAATTTAAATTGTCCCATTAGAATACATACTCACAATCTTAAAGCAAATGATCTCCATCAAAACTTGTCTTGCCATGTCCACAAAAGATTTCGACCTGCAATAAAATTTATCCAGTGTCAGTTACCGTAAACAAAGAAGTAATCTTTTTTTTTAATAGTTCCTATTGATGACAATATTTAAAAACCTTATCAAATTTGTATCTCTTCATTTTATTTATTTTTAAACACTTCATATTTTTAAAAAAAATTAACAGAGTCTCCTTTGTTTATTCATGAAAACCAACTTGTTTAAACATAAAAATTAACTAAAAAACAACGATAGAAATAGCCAAAACATTATAAACAACTAAGTGCGGAATAGCCACAACATATATCCTACCTAATACTTCATCACATACATATATAAAAATAAAATAAAGATGTGTCATTACCTAGTCAGTATGGGCCGTTGAGGTAATGGAAGCATGATTAGGGATAATACTCTCAAACAAACTCTGTATTTCACTTCTCATGTCAGTTTTCATCTGTAGGAGTGCTTGTTGGTGGCTAAATTCTAATTCTTCAAGCTCGTGTCAATGTCTAGCCTCTCGATCTTCAGTGACTTGTCTAGCTCTACCCTATCGATCTTCAGCGTCTTTCTTAAGTTGATTAATATCCTCGAATAATGCAAGAGAGGAACTTGTTTTGTAGATGTTGGCCTAATAAATACCCCCTTTACTAAAGTATAACCATGGCCTCCTTGTCCTACCACATCCTTAAAAATCTCATTCGTCGCTTTCGGATCATTTCGCTTATCTTTTGGTAGGTCATTTAGTCGTCTCTTAAGCATTGCCTACCAATTAAACATATATTAGAAACTAATGAATTTAATTTAAACATATATTAAAAATTAATGAATGGCTTTAGTTAGCATATATACATACCGCTCTATCTGATGATCCATCTTCAACATTGAAAGGCTTATTATTCGGAGCCTGAGTGGCTTGCCACATGCTGATTTCGTCAACGGGCTCTCCTGCCTCTACCCTCTAACAAAAATAATGTATATATTAATATTTATTAAACTAAAAATTATAAGTGTTTATAATACAAGAATTCTAACCTCCTTAATATAAAATAATGCATTCTATTAAAGTACTACTTATTAATATGAAAAGTGTTCCATGGCTTTACCAATTTTCACGGAAAACAATTCTCACCCACCACCCAAAGAATTGATTTCCATGGAAAACTTCAAAAGTAAGACCAAATCACACTTATCTTTTCCACACAATTTCCTACCTCTAATAAAAATGAACTATTTCTCAACCATTTCCCAACTTTGTAATCAAACACAACCTTAGTGATTTTTATGTTAAAGATTTAGCATTTGATATGGTATTAGATGGAATAAAAAAATAGTATTGGATAACATTGGTGATTTTTTCAACGGTGATGCATGTTTGATTTAATATGGGGCCATCACATATATCACAAAATAAAATCATAACCGAATAGTAAATCAAATTAATAGCATGAACTACTTGCAAATGCTATGAATTAATTAACATAAACAAACATATCAATAATTCTAACTAAAATTCACATAAACATGTACACAAATATTTTCATAAATTAATCTTAAAAATATACTACAACAACCAATTCACAATTCGGGTTTTCAATTGTCTCACCCTCAATCTCCTATCACCACTACAAATCAACAAAAATAATTAGAAATCGTACCCTGCAAGCTAATTTTTATAATAAACTAACGATGTCAAGAATGTCAAAAAACTAATTTCAGAGTAGTGTGTCAAAGAACTAATTTTTTCAGAGTAGTGTCAAAAAACTAATTTTTTCAGAGTAGTGTCAAAAACTAATTTCAGAGTAGTGTCAATAAACAATGTCAAGTATGTTAATAAACTAATTTTTTCAATAAAAAAAATACATGCTTGCTTTTTACTGAGAGGAGGAGAATCGCTATGCTATGTTACTTTTTGATTGCTTTGCTTGGGATGGCGCTTGGAACTTGGGGTGCCGATGGAGAGGAGGAGAGGAGCTGCTCCGGAGGAGGGAGCTCGTTGTTGCAGCTGTGCTGGATTTGTGCGATGGAGAGAGGCGAGGGAGGTGAGGGATTCGTGCGTGAGGAAGGAGTGAGAGAGAGACGTTAGGTTAAAAGGTAAAAATGCGGGTGGGTTGTCTTTTTTACTTTCTTTTGTTTCTTGGGCTTACAAGAGAAGTGGGAAACTAAAATGTGAGGGGGGAACTGAAGTATTTTGTGGCTGTCTCATAAAGTATATCTTTTGAGACAGCTACTAATTTGCAGTCTTTTTAACTATTATTTTTTTAGACGGGGAATAAAAGTTGTCTTAAAAATTATAGTTTTTACGACGATTAATTTTATCTGTCTCAAAAGGTTAGTTTTAGAGACCCGTATTTTAACCGTCTCAAAAAGTTCCGTATTAAAAAGTACATTTTTTTGTAAAGGAGATATATTGTTTGTTGAGCTGCTATAATCAAGTGGACAAGGAAAAAGTAAGGAAGCCGCTGGAGGAAGGTCATGTCAAATCAGAAGCCTTTGAGAGTGGAGTAACTCGTGTAGGTAAATTTTTTGAACTTAGATTTAGTATCTTGTATTGCATGCTTAGTGCTATAACTTATGCCTTGTGATTTTGGTGGATTTTTTTTTTGCTCTATAGAGGGGGCTGTAGATGTTTCTCTTATTTTAGGGTTTTACCACGTTAAAAATTGTGTATCAAATTTGCTTGAATGTTCTTAATTGCTTTTGTGAAGAATATCTCATTTATGAATTAATTATAGGTTTTAGTTTTAAAAACCTAAGGTAATCAAACTAATAAATCTAGAGTACATATTAAAAAACATTTAACTCATCTTGTGTTGTATTTTGAAAAGAGTTTTGTTCAAAGAGTTTGTTATCGGAGTTTACTTAATCTATAATATTTTGTTATTAACTTAGTAAGAAGTTCTTCAAATAACTCCCTAGCGAAGTCTCCAAATGTAAGAGGGTAGTGATACTGGGGTCTATGAATATACTGAATCGGGTGAGGCATGACCCACTCCAATGGAAGTTACCTTCAAGCTGTTCAAAGATTCTAAAGCAGCAAGAGGTTGAAAACCAACTTTTGTGATAAAATGACGATTTTATGATTACTGATTGAAGAACACAATGATTGACCATAGGCTTTTCAATAAGAAGAAAAAGAGAAAAGGGACCACTTGGAAGTGATAATTCTTGGGAGTTAATATACTAATACTTTAAGTACCAAGAAGAGAGCAGGGAGAGTAATTTCTGTGTAAATTTGTGTAGAGCAACAATACTTCAATTATATTATACTTTGACCTTTCCCAAGTACTCTATTTATAGGTAAATAATAGGGTTGATTGGCACATGCACGCCAAAAGGATGTTCTTTGCGAAATTTATGAGTTGTACCTTTTGTCCTATTTCGCTGTTTGTCATCTGTCCACTCTAATAAATGACATCTGATGCAACCCAAGTCAAAAGGCAAATATGTCGGGCATAGTGCCAAAAATTATACGAGTTGATGTAAACGCCCATGCTTCTTGCCTTTGCCTGTATTTGTACGAGAATCACTCAGAAAGTCATCACCACCTACACAATTAGACGAACTAGGATTCGCTTCAGTCGTGAACAATTGACAAGAATCATTCACAAGGTCATCTAACATCGAAATATCAGAGACACCAGTGTTTTCTCCAATATTAATCAAAGTTGCGAATTGTAGTGGTCGTTGGACTAGATTAAGAATTGGCGTCTCACCATGAAAATGCCATAAGGTGCAGTTTATGTCCATACCATACTCCTTCAAATGGATGAAGATTTCATCTAAAGAAACATGTCTTTTCGAATTGCGACGATGCCTACACGGACATGACTATATAACATCGGGAATAATTTTGTGCACATACTGCAAAAATTCTAAGACCCCGTCTCTATACACATCGGTCTCAAATTTTTTTCTCCTTTATCCACACTTTATTGATCCTCGACGACATCCTGGTAAACATATGAATTCATAATGTGTTATTAAAATTATTTGTTTCTAAAAAATTCCCAAAGTCGGGATAAATAAAAATGAGTTCGGGTCTTCAACCACTTAGTTTCCTGATCGTCTAAATTAAAACATTATATAACAATGGTAGCTAGAGGGGTGGTGGGAAGGTGTCAATAAACAAATCGTCCCTTATGACAGTTGTCAATAATGTTCATCATATTTGTGCATAGATATACTGATAAGGTTATATATTTTAGATCATTATTATCAAGTCTCTCTTACCACCACAACAAAAATTCATTTTTATATAATGTAATATACATCATCCAAATAACTCATATAAACTGGTATTATAGCCTACTTTCATTATATTGAACATGCTCATGAGATATTAGGAATAACAATTCATGCATCGATGCTAAATCTTAGACTATAGCAGTACTATATATTGTTATACACTTACTCATCGAAATGATATAAAAATTACAGACTTGGATACCATATGACTATTGCTAGATACCATGACTCAAATACTTTGGGGATTGGTACAATATATATTATCCACGAACATAAAAATTTTGAACATGATGGATTGGTAAAATAAATAAACATAAATTATAAGAATGTGCCATAAATATTTACATTTTGCACCTAAAATTTTGAGAATTTACACAATGTACCCAGGTATGTATCAAGAATCTAAAAAATTTGTAATTTACACAATGTACCCTAGTATTTATGATAATTTACACATTACACCCTGGTACTTATTGAATATCTAAAACTGTGAAATTTTAGATGAGAAAATTATGGACTGTGTTTGGTTTTTGCACCTTAAATTTTGGGAATTTACATAGCGAACCATGGTTTTATCAAACATCTGAAAAAGTGGAACACCTCAAACATCAAATCCTAGATAATGACCCAATAGTAAAATTTGAAATGGTGGATCTAAGATGGTTTCATGTTTCAATTTTTGTTCAGATAATAATCGAAGCAATAATGGAGCTCAAGGTGTGAAATGTCTCAAGCCAATACGAGATCTAGAATCATAACAAATTGGGTTTGATTACCCAATAATAAAATAGAAAAACCTTTTTTGTTAGATTTTGGATTTGTGTTGTTCAATTTTGGAGCTGGAGAAAATGGTGAATAAATTGTGATAGAGGAGGAGTTTCATAGATGGAGGTTCGTGGATGGAGGCAAGTAGCAGAGATAGAGCATCGGTATGGAGGCGTTGGGTAGTGTGGATGAGTGGTAGGGGGAGAGAGAGAGAGGCTTAGGTTAGATTAATATTGGGTCCCGATTGAAATTTTGAGTTCTCATTTTTTTTTATGAAATGTACCCATATTTGGCACGATTTTAAATTGTGCCAGATTTTGGCAAGGTTTAAATCCGTGCCCGATTGCGAATAAACCATGTCAGATTCACCTTGTACAAGCATGCTAGATTAGCATTTTTGGTGTAGTGTCCCCGTTGAAATGATATTTGGTATCTCGTTTGTACGACCTTGATTTTCATTCAAAAAGGTTGCCAAAGTTGTTCGAACAAGTATAGTTTTCATTTAAACGACTTTCCTTGAAATATGTGACTCCACTTTTTCACTTTTTTTATAAATATAAGGTTTGTTATAGGTTTTTTAAGAACTAGGGTTTTTAAATAGTTTTCATAGAGTAAATCTAATGACCTCTTTAAACCCGTTTCACCTTAGTTTTGAGATCCAAGAATCAATATGATATTCTAGTTAGAGATCTCAAGTGTTAAGTACCAAAGTTTGTTTACTCTACATCATTCGAGTCTGTTTGGCATAGTGGATTTCATGTGACTGCGGTGACGTTTTCTAGTTAAGGGGTAGACATCGAGATGCGTGGGGAACATATTGTGAAGACAGATAGACGATTCCTATGATATTGTTGTGAAGAAGGTTCATGTAATAAAAACTACATCAGGATTGAAGGCATTGAGTCGTGTGAAGTAAATATGTTTGTCATTATTGTATAAACCTTTAATATACCAAAATATTTCCTCGGCCTGACCAAGGGTAGCCTCGTCTAGGACGAGGGCTCAGCTCGACTTTTACCCCCATGGGGTCCTACTGAAGATAGGGGTCTGCCAGGACGACCCCACCATTAGCAATACAAGTACGTTAGATGGCCCAAATCAGCCCAAGCCCATGCAGATTGAAGCCTCGGCTTGGGGATAGTTCAGACGACCATACGAACGGCCGACCCTATGTAGGCCGACAATACGAATTTTCTACGTTCAGTAATCAGGGCTTCCACAAGGTTAGCATTAGCCTCGGCCTATCACTATAGGTCGAGGGCGACACGATCAAGCGCGTGATTTGAGAGATGCATGGAACAGCGCGCGTGGGACTCATGTAGCACGTGGACTAAACCGTTATAATAAGATCATTCCCTCACGTGAGAGAATATTGTGTCATCATTACCTATAAGTGGCTCAGTCCGGTGTCAACAGGGGATTAGCTAGATCGTCATTCACATGCTCAATGCATGCTTGGGGGTACACTACACCCCCCAAGCCTTATATATACTTGTCTCCTTCAACCTTGTAAGGGGATTGATAATTATAACCCTGGCTGAAACTCCGTTTGTACACACAGTAGAGAGAGAAAGCTTGTGCATTGTATCCAAGGCCTTTAGTGCCCATATTTAGTGGATCACACACTCAAAGTGGATGTAGGCCTGATTGGCTGAACCACTATACATCATTGTCTTCATACCTCTTCAACTCACCTCCTTCTATATACATACATATATAACTTTATTTCTTCCATTGTTGCTATTGTTTGAGCTCTATCACCTCTTTATCTGGTGGTGTTGTTCTATGCATCATCACCTTATATCATTCTAAATTTGTGTAGGCTAGGTCGTTCGAGGTTTTTTTCATGGTGAATTTTTCTTGTACATCATGGCGTTGTGTGATTGGCTTATTTTATTCTTGATATTCACCTAGATGCCTGTTTTAGGCAAGATAAATTTGGACTAATAGATCACACGACAATAATTTAATGGGAGCTTGATTTAAAATTGATCGATTCCTCACTCGGTTAATTTAATTAAAATGTGGTATTTGGTCACCATAGCACAACCTATTCTGCGTGTCTCAAAAGTTATGCTTCCCCATCGGAGATCTGATTTTACATATTTTTTCTCATAGTTTGCACTAAAACATTAATACGGTTGATTTGTTTTCCAATTGAATATAAAATATACGAATTATAATCAATTCTATCAGTTGGGGCCTTTTATTTTGTAAATATAATTCAAAAAAGGTTGATTTGGGGGCATATACAAAAAAGACTCTCCTTAAATTTTCTTAAAAACCTGGAACTTCAGAATTATTTAATGATGCGATTAACAAGATGTGTTATGATATTACGTAATCTTTCACGAACTCAACATATTGTGATTTGATTCGAAAGAGATAGAATTTGGTTAATGATAAGTTTGATTCTTTTGTATCGCTATACAATCGTTTGCACATATCACATGTCTAAATGCTAGTAGGACTTAAATGTGAAATCCTCGAACAGGTTTGGTTTTGTCATAACACAAGACACATTTTTAAAAAATGGTTAATAGATAATTTTAATAAACTCAATATTTTTTAATTTCTCATAATTATTATTTATTTCAATATTGTGTGGAGTGTACTTATACAATCAATTAAATTTAGCAATTTTTTTTACTTAATCCCCACTTTTTAATGCAATATATGATTTACCTTTCTCTTTTCTAAATCTTTTTTATATACCCCCACATGAGAGGGTTATTTCAAAATATTATATAAAAATAGGAGATTAAGTTTAAAAATTTATTTGATTTTAAAATAAATTAATTATAAAAATGAAGGATTAAGTCAAATTATAAAGGGACATATACCGAATAGTCCCTCGAATATTTCTTAATACACGTTTAGTCTAAGTTTTTTTTATTTCGTTCCAAAAAGTCACTCACCATATAAAAACACACAAAAAGGGAGCTCTGACGGGGCAGGGGGTTGTGTGCGGCGGGGGGGGGGGGGGGGGGGGGACGGGAATGCCGCTAGTGCGGACCTTTGAAAATAAGAAAATATTGATTAAATGGGTGTTTGAGTGATTTTTTTTAAATAAAATAAAAAAATTCGACTACATGTGTATTAAAAAATATTTAAGAGACTTTTTGATAATTGATCCAATTATTATAAAGCCAAAATGATTCAAAAAATAAACAATCTACTATATATATATATATATATATATATATATATATATATATATATATATATATATATATATATATATATTGAGTCTCCTCATGTTTTTGTTCCATATATCCACATTAAATGCAAAGAGTGTTATTAAAAATGGTGTCTCCCCATATAAAAGTTTTTTTTATACGAAACATCTTTTCCCTCAATTAATAAATATTAATATTTATATCACAAATAATTTTTATATATATCTCAAAAATATTTTTTATAAAATTTTTTGTAGTTTTTTAAAACAGTTTATAAATTTTGAACGTTAACATTGCGTTATAAAAACATTTTTTTACTAAAAAAATTTGTATTTATATTTATAGAACAACCTTTCAAAAAACAATTTATAAAAGAAATGAAGTTAAAAACTAGAGTTTTTAGAAAACTACTTTATAAAATTATAATTTTTATATATAATAATATATTTTATATTTATATTTGTAAAATTAGGTTTTATTATAAAAATGGTATCTCCTCAAGTTATTATGCCACTTATACATACTAAATGCAAAGAGTTATGTAACAAATAGTGTCTCCCCATATAAAAGTTTTTTTTATATGAAACATCTTTTCTATCAATTAATAAATATTAATATTTATATAATAAATAATTTTTAATATATAACTCAAAGCAATGTTTTTTTATAAAAGAATATATAGTTTTCTAAAATAGTTTATAAATTCTGGACGTTAACATTTATTTATAAAAATATTTTTTTCTTAAAAAAATTTGTATTTATATTTATAGAACAACCTTTTAAAACAAAATTTATATAAATAAATGAAGTTAAAATTTTAGTTTTTAGAAAACTACTTTATTAAATACAGTTTTTCTGCATAATAAAATATTTTATACTTATTTTTATAAAATTAGGTTTTATTAAAAAAATATAAAAAGTGTTAAAACTATAGTTTTATAAAAAAAAAACAGTCATATATCTATATTTTTATAAAAACATTATTGTTTAAAGCCTTTTAAAACAACAATTCATATAAAAAAATGAAGTTGAAAACTACACTTTTTAAAAAACTACTATATAAAAATACAATTTTTATATATAATAAATTTTTTTATACTTATCTTTGTAAAATTAGGCTTTATTAAAAAAAATAGAAAAAAAGTGTTAACACTATATTTTTATAAAAAAATTAATATATATATATATATATATATATATATATACAGGTTGGTTCTCCGATGGATTAAGTTAACGGACTTAAATGGCAGATTAGCTACTTTGGGATCAGTTTTTGTCTTTTTAGGGACCACTTTTAAGGACCGCTTCGTCTTTTTATACTATTGTCTTTTTCTAAAGCTTTTGGAATTGAATTTTCTACCCCAATAATTTGTAGAGTCTTTAAGCTTATTTTAAAGTCTAATTAATCTGGAATGAGGAATGGTTCGGGCCTACCTCTTAAGCTTTCTTTGTCACTATTGTACTGTATTTTAGAATAACATGGATTATCTATATAAATATTTTTCTCAGGGTGTCTAGAGATTTCAAGAGGTTTTGAAGAAAAAATAATCTAACCTTAAACACCTCATGCGATTTTGGGGTTTTATCCGTCTAGTCTCTTTATATATCTGATTTACAATATAAATTATATCGTTTTGTATAAATTCGTCTAAATCATTGTCACTATAGGATGATAAAAATCTTCTATATGTTCTTATTGAAGATGCCTCTACGAATTTAAGGAGTGGATAAATTCCTCCTAATCTAATTAAAATGGCTCTAGTTTTAGCTAACCTTTTTCGTCTAATATATTTTAATACGTCTATAGTATCTTTAAGTATTCTAATATCTTCTTGGTATTTTTCTTATTCTGAAAGTTCTTCTGTAAATTCTGTAGTTCTTAAGTCTTTTCTGAAGAGATCATGAATCCATGTTCTAAGTATTTCTATTCTAGGTACTTCTCGTACTAGCCACTTAATTAATAGGTCTATATATTTGTAAGTATCACCTGCGTATATTAAAGCAGTCTCTATAAGTAGTTTATCTTTAGGGTCTATGAGAGTCCACTCTTGGATTTCTTTGGTTAAGTCTGGACTTGCTTAATTAACAAATGTTGAAAAGTCTGTAGTAATTTGGAGGCTCATACAAGTACTTTTGAAATTTAACAATTATTATTATTTTAAATAGCTAGGGGTTTGGTTTGAGTTTATACATTTCTTTTGGTCTGCAGTTCCTTTATCTTCTTAACTTCGTCTCTTAAGCTTGTTACTATTCTTCTTCGGTCCATGTCTCCTGCAACTCTCTCTTTATGTGTCGCACCTCAATTCACTAGTTTGGCATTGGACCCATTTCCTACATGTACGCCACCACACCTAAATCCCACCTGGCTAACGGCTCACGGAAAATCGGCACTTGATGGAGATTCAATAATATAACACCTACGTGATACACCAGAGGTTCCACATAATAGTCCTCTATGAACGAGAAGTTGGAGACATTTGGAGAATAATAACAACTTAACATAAGAGATTGATGGAAAAGAAAATAATCTTATTTCATAACATAAGTAAATACAACTCTCCACTCTCCCCTAACTACGAGAGGTCTACTCACTCATATACATATTATTTTTTACTGAGCTCTCTCTTTAAACTTTAGATATCTTTCTCAACTCAGATCTCTAGTGCCTTTTTATTCATATTGGAAACTCCCTTTTATAATCATAAGGGCACATACAAATGACTTGCAACTGGTTATGAAAAGAAAACTGGTGGAAAACATATAATAATTAAAGTCTTTAAATTAACTGTATCTTCCATCTTGTCTAATGAGTCTAAAAAGCTTTTAAAGTCTTGCGATAATTGTGAGGAATCTTTTTCTTTTTCAAAAAGCATATAGTCTTGTGTCTCGTCTGTCGTTGTCTTCTAGCAATAATTTTAAATGAATCATTTCTTTTTAAAAGGTAGTCTAACAGTCTAGATAATTGAATCTTCAGTTTTCAATAATTCGTTAAATAAGGTGGGACCCTTCTCTGTCCCATCTGTGTCTTCCTTTGTCTTTTTTTCTTTGTATGTTTTTGATGGATCATTATTGTTGCTGAAATATTCGTCAATGAGGCCCACCACTCTAATGCTAGCTGGAAAAACAGCCTTTAACATTTCTTTGGATTCCTTTTTTAGCCTTCCATTTAATGGCTTGGCATCTTGGATGATCAGGTCTTCTTTATCGTAAACACTATACCATCTTTCTTAACTTGTTAACAACTCCATAATTTCTATTATCTCCATGGGTTGGGCAATTTGGAGTTTGGACTTGTCAACAATAAGGTCTTTAGTTTCATCTTCAGATAGAATTTCAACATATTCGAATGAAAAAGTGGAGAATCTAATGAGTCTAAATCTTTCAACTCTCGTTCCTCTTCAGGAACTTAGAGCAATCTGATAAATTTTGGCAAATAGGGGAAGAAATTCTTCTACTTTCATGGCATAATCATGGACTATTTTTCCAAGAGAAATAGAGTCTTCTACAGCCTGTATCTGGATGAGTCCAATGAACCCATGGTCTGCCAAAGTTATTTGTGTTATGTTTGTTTTTCCAAAAAGATAAATATTTAGAACGTCTTTGAATAAACCTCTAATCATTAAGGCATCTCCATTAATATTAGATAATAATATTGCAATTTTCAATAGTGCTATCACCTTCTTTCTAACAGTCTTATGAAAATGGAAGATTATTATGACCAAATGGTATAACAATCTTAGTCTTAAAAGTCTTTTTCTGATAATAAAAATTATCAACTGGTATAGTTTTGAAGGATTCTCCAAGAGTCCGAGCATATGTTTAAGTCTGCGGTCTAGGAGTAGCAGTACTACGGAGTTGAGCTACTACAAGTCTTTGAAGTCTCATGAATCTGGCAACAACTACCAAATTTTGTTTGAATTCTACCCATAGTTTATTTTTAACATTCCACCATAGGACGTCTACAAAAGTATTTTCATCATTGGAAAATTTTTGCCTATATTTTATCAAGTCTGAATATCTTTGGTCAAGTCTATATTGGGTAAAATACATTTTCTCAATAAGTCTATTTTGGGTAATGATCTCATTCTTAGATTTTTCAGGAGGAACTAAAATGTCATCAAAATTTTCCAGAATTAGTCTTTCTTGAAAGTCTTGAATATGAGTTTGAGGCTGTCTATGCATTTTACCAGTATTTATTCTTACGCGTGTAAGATAGTCTGCAACATCTTCTTTGTTTAGTATATTTGTTCCAGAGGAACTTATGATGTCTAAGTCTTCTGTTTGCAACATAAAACAAGAGATAATATTAGTGTTAGCAAACATAGGTTCTTTAGATATAATATATGGAATTATATTTTTGCTTCCCTTAATGTGTATAATAGAGAAGTCATAACCATTAAACAATTGTTGCCATCTAATAAGTCTATTAGTTCTTAATTTGGATAAATCTAAGTCTATGAATTTTACTACATAAGAAGAATCAGTATAAATAGTAAAATTTTTAGGTCTAAGAAAAAGCATAAATTTTTCTATTGCCCTTATTATAGATAAAACTTCTTTTTCATGGGCCATGTATCTTGTTTCTGGATTTGTAAAGGTTCTTAAACTGTATCTATAAAGTTTTTTTCTTTTTTTCTGATGATTAATGGCAAAGTACACTGTTCCCTATTATTTATCAAATGCATCTGTTTCTGGTATAAATTGATCTTCAGCATTAGGCAGTTTAAGTAAAGAGATATTCTTGACTACTTATTTGATTTGTCTTATAACTTCAAAATCACATTTAGTCCAGTTAAAAGGATTAGTCTTATCTGTTCCTTTTAATTTGGAAGTTAGGCTTTGTCTTTTTGAAGCAACGTCTTTAATAAAATCTACAACACAATTTAGCAATCTTAAAAATTAAAAGTAATTGTTTTCTATCTTTGAGTTGGTCTTGGAATTCAAGAATCTTGTTGGTTATGTGTTTAGCTAAGGATATTTTTTCTATATTGATATGAATTCCCACAAAGTCTATTTCAGTCTGAAATAATTGCATTTTCGTCTCAGAAATAATAATTCCATGTTTATCTATTCTAAAATAATCTTCTTAAGATGGTCTACATGTTATATCTCTGTTTTGCTGGCTACAAGAATGTCATCTATGTAAACAAGACAAAATTCTGAATAAGGTCGAAAAATATTATCCATGCATCTTTGGAATATTTGAGGGGCATTCAGATATCCAAATAGCATTACTAACCATTCATATTTTCCTTGGGGCACACTAAAGGTTGTCCAAGTTATACTATTTGGATGCATCTTTATTTGCTAGAAGCCCGGTTTACAACCACACTTGTTGAATATAATTTTATCTTCAATCAAACTGATTAGATTATTCTTATATGGTATCTTATAAGAATCAAATTAACAATTCTTATTAAGGTGTCTATAGTCTATGATCATACGCCTTTTTCCTCTTTTTCGTTAAGACTCATTTTGAACATAAAAGGCAAAGCTATTATGTCTACTTTTGCTTTCTCTAACAATGCCTAGCTTAAGCATTTCATCTATGTCTTTTTTGAATTATTCTCTGTCTTCTTGTGAATGTCCTTTCTTATATGTTCCACCATTAATAGTGGCATCTGAGTTGATAGGAATAATCTCACAGTAACTTTGGTCTTTATCCCACTTAGCGATGGAATTTTCTCCTAAAGTAGGCTCTGTTAAGTGCCTAATCTTTTCTTTTTCTACTTCTATATCCATCTTCTGTTGTTTGTATATAGCTTGGAGCTTTAAGGTTTGTTGTTCATGATCTAAAATTTCTTATTGTATAATCACTATTTGCTTATTAAAAAAAATTCTGGACACTTACATTATTTTTCTAAGGGTTTAGATATTTCTTGAGATTCTATTTGGTTTGTAGGTCTAGGTCCACCATGCTCAGCTAAAGAACTCTGATGGGTTGTGAGTCTATAATTAGGTTTGACTGCCTAAGGTCAAAAGATGTCTTGTGACCAATTAGAGGAGCATTAATGTTAAAATCCTCTTTATCCTAAGTAATATCTCATCATTATACTGAGTATAAGGATGATATTTACTAACAAAGTCTTATCCTGAAATTATGTTTCCTATGAAACTAGGACGGGGGTCCATTATCCTTTATAGTTTTGTTAGTCTGATTTCCTAAATTAAAATAAATAGGAATAATCTGAAAATATAAGGTAAATGGTTCTCCATTAGCTACCTTACCGTGGATATCTTGACTACTGTCTAGAAAATATTCTTCAGGGAAGGCATTAACCTTACAAATACTCTGAGGGAATCCTCTATCTATAAAAGCTGAAAGTCTTTTAAGATAATCTTTATGTTGTATGAATAATTCTACAAAACAAACATGTGGTTTAGTAGATATTCCTAAGTTATTCTCTTCTAAAATAGATATTACCTTCTGGGGTTTATTTACAAAATCTAATGATGTTAAGTCTTTTGAACTACTACCAGAGCAATTTTCTTCTAAATCATATGAGATTCCCTTTCCTTTTAAGTCTTCATTTTCTTGTAATCTCCTAGCTATATTTCTATTAATGTCTTGATAATATGTTTTAATATCTTGGTTTATTTGAGCATCGTACTCGGTAGTATAAATTGCTCTGAATCTAGTTCTCCAACAGTTTTTATAGTAGTGTAATTGACAAATAACACAAATCATAAATAATCATGTTTGTATAGTATCAAAACATCCTACACATTTAAAGTCTTTCTTGCTACATTTCATTTCAAATGTGCAATAATGTTCTTCATCGTAGTAAAAACTATGTATATATGTTAGTAACTCAGGATTACTAAATGTTCATCTTTTCTTTAAAATGAGGTTTAATATACATTTATACCATGCTTCTTCAAAGTCTATATAATCATCTTCTTGATCAGTTTGCATCATATATAAATTTAGCGTGTCTTGAGAGTCGTCATACTCGTCAGTATTACTATTATAGTCTTCTGAATCACTACCTGTGTATGCATTGTAGATACTAGTATTATCATCATTTTCTATGTCTGATATTTCTATGGAATACAATATATCTAATTCTTCGTGATCTGTGAAGTCTAATTGAGTATTAATAATCTTTATATTTTCTTTATCTTTCTTATTAGGACGGTCTTTAGCAAAGTATCCTTCTTTTCCACAAACCCAACATTCTTTGGTAGAAATCTTAGTTTGAGCTACTTTTTTTTCTTTCCTATAACTAGGAACCTTCTTATGTCTATTGGTATTTTTCTTATAATATCTTCTTTGGTTAAATCTATTTTTCTTAGCTTTGAAATTCCTTTCTCCAAAGGTAGTAGATGGTCAGAATCTATATTTTTTTGAAAAACCTAAAGGCCTAGCCTTAAACTTATTTGGTTTCTAATTTATCTTATTCTTTTTGAATTTCTTATCTTTGGATTCGCTACCACTTCCCCATTGGATTGGTGCAATGTATTTTTTGTCTTTAATTGGAGGAATCTGTTTGAAAGTTTCTTCAATTAACTTTCTTTGAGTTATACCTCGTCTTTTAGATATGATATAATCTTTGGCAAAATTGATTCTTTCACTAAGAGAGTTATTCTTAACTGCAACAACTCATGGCTAATTCAATTATTCATGTATTCATTAATTAGGATTGTCTAATAGCTAGTATTTTAAAAAAATATTCATCTTTTAAGGTCTCACTAAATTCTTTAATTTGATAATATAGTTGTTCATAATTATTGCTATATTCATTAATCTTGTCTAGTTTGCAAATACTAAGAAGAGCTAACTTAGTTTTAGTTAAGTCTTGTTCATTGATTTGAGCTAAATGTCCAACTACAATGAATTTTGAAGTAAATAATTGGATATATTCTTGAATTGATCTTTCTTCTAGGTTTTCTTTCATTTTCTCAATATTAGTTAAGGATTTTGCATTTGTAGCTTCTCTTAGACTATCTAAATAATCATTTGCAATACCTCTAATGGATTGCTTAATATATTGTTTACATGAACTTGCATCCCATTGTTCATTAGATGCAAAACACATATTCATTTGATTACACCATTCATCTAAGGCTTTGTCTAAATTAAGTTATATCCCAACTGGATTTATGGCTTGATTGGCCATGGTCTTAACAGGAGTAAAACTCTTGTCACTAGTTGAAAAGTATTTTATATAGGCTGGTTTGGTATTTACCAATGTGTTTGAATATATAGGAATATTTATTCCTACTAGTTTACTAAAAATTCTAAGAGCATCGTTTAGCCTACTACTGGCCCCTATCTCTTGCTTATTGGGACCTACCTGTGTGGCTGGCAGTAATCTTTCTTCTCCTTCTTCCATTAGTCTTAAATTTCTAAGAAGTTATTTAGTATTCTTAGATTCTTTTAGTTTTAATATATGGTATTGGGATATCATATTAAATCTATCTTTATCTTGGAACCTAACATAATGACTTCTGTTAAAATGTTCTTTAAGTGTCTCCATGTCCAATTCTGAGGGTTCATGTCCAAAGTTTTGGATTTTAGCTTTTTCTCTAACTAAGTCTTTTTGTTCAAATGATATTCTAGGTCTAATTACTAGAGCTTGTCTTAACAAGCTAGAGCTGGCTTTGCTACTACATTCTCCTTCCGAAGGATCGTTGATTATGGCTTCTACCAAATTTTTAAATCTAATTTCTTCGGTGTGGATATTCTTACTAGTAATCTGAGGGGGACCAAACTAGACAGTAACATTTCCAGTGACATCGTCTTGATTAATAAATAAAGGTTTATTCTGTATAGTCTTAGTTTCTTGAAATTATGGCAATTGCCAAAGGGTCTCCTTTTCTTTCATAAGTCTAGTATTCCTAATACTGTAAGTATGATTGTAGTCTGAATTATTGGTTCTAACTAATATTTCTTCTTTGAGTCTACAGCTAGGAATTCTCTATTGCATTCCTTCATAGGGGAATTGGGAGAATTTCACATAGCTTTGAAATTCTATATTTATATTAGCATCTTGGATAATATAGTCTTCATAGCCACTAGCATATAAGATTAAGTTAAAATGTTTGGTTGTGTCTACGGTTACTGAAAATGTCGGAATGATATTAAAGTAATCTATATTGTCATATATTTCTAATTGGGCTATCCCAATAAGGCCTTTTCTCAAAATTCTTCCATCTTTTATCTATTAAACAACATAATATGTTGATATTATTTTGATGTCTATATAATCCTAGAATTCTTGCTTGAAATAGTCCAAAGGTTAGGAATTGGAATTTTCTATCAGTTCCTCTTACTCTTAGCCTTTCTGAGTCAAAAACTTGAAGCTCAGTACAAGACTTGTCTAACACATGATTTCTACAATGATAAATCATGTTATAATTAGGTGTTTTGGGAGTGTCTCCTTCTTTAAACAAGTCTATGTATCTAACTGCTGAAAGTTGTCCATTATGTATGGAATCTTCTACAATTTTCCAATCAACTTCCCCCTATTCTTTCCACTGAAGAGGATTGGTGAAATTTCTTTCCTTTCACCATGTTCTAACATTGGAGGATGAATCTTTAAGTTTTGGGGGGCATCAAATTATTATGTCCAATATTTAGAATATGGCTAGATGTCTTACTAATCCTATCTAATCCATCATTTATGATTCTTCTAGTTATGGTCTTTTCTCCCTTGGTTTCTATATAAGGATATTCTCTAAATTTACAAGTGGTTACCTATTTTTGTTCAAGCCTTTTTTCAATTCTTTCTAAAGAGTCTGAATAATCCTTTTGTCTTTTTATCTGACTAATGATTTCTTCTTTAAAAATCTTATTCTCTTTTCTTGTACATTCATTGATGTCTTCATTATGCTTAAGAGAAATACTATTTTTTGCAATATAGTCTTTTACTTCATTATCTTTTTCTTGTTGTTGCGAAAATTCTTGTGTTATTCTAGCTTCTATGACTTCTACGATTTTGCTTCTATTTTGTTTAAGCGAGTTAAAATAAAAGGAGAGTCTAGTTCTGTTTGGGAATGTTTATTATATATAAACATAATTTCTTCATATTTTTCTTTTTCTTGGCTCATGTTTAGTCTAAGTTCATTAACAATACTATCCATTCTTGATAGATTATTACTTTCCATATTGTTAAGATAATTGGTCAAATTCTGTTAGAATTTAACAAAGTCTGTATAGAAGGTAGTTAACCCTCTTAGCTATTAAATCTAATTATAGGTCTTTAACAAAGCTACTAATTATAAGGTTGACTAGCTGCTACTGATGTTGAGATTAAATTTAATCTCTCGAGTATAAGTCATTTATCTCATCATAAAATCTATCATCATTTATCTTTTCTAGAATTCTTTGGTAAAAATCTGCGAGGGTCTGAATGGAGAGGTTTCCAGGTACCTCATTCCAATCTGATCTAACTATTTTCATTAGGAAGATAATTGTCTAATCTTAGGATAATTTTAGGTTATTCTTTAATGAGTTTGACTAACTCACTTTTTTGGTTTCTAGTTAAAATATTAATGTTTGAAATTTCTTTATTAAAGAAATCTATGTGATTAGTCTTAGTATTTATAGCTTGTAATACTTGTATAAGGTCTATTGGATTTGACTATTTAATTCTTATATTCGTTTAGAAATATTTTTTATCTTTGTTTCTAGGGTTTGGATGTCTTTAAATAATTTTCTTAAAATAAGTATGATACACTTATTTTGGTCTAGTATATTATTAATAGCACTGACAGTTATTTGTCTGCTGTCTGTGTGGTTCCAAAATATCTTTGTAAATGCATGGGATAAATCGCAAGGCCATTAAAGTCTTTTACTGTAGGTCTGAAAGGAGCATTTGGCTCTGTTACCAGAATTGAGTTTGGGTCGGAATTTGTTAGTTTTCTAAGGCTCTTTAAAGTTCTGATACCAATTTTGGGTAAAAAATATAAATCTATTAAATGTAGTCTTGAAAAGACTTTGGACCACAGGGGACCACGCTGGGAAAAGAAGAAAAATGCGTTAATGTGTTATTTAAGAAATCCGTTCTAGATCACACACACACACACACACACACACATATATATATATATATATATATATATATATATATATATATATATATATATATATATACACTAATGCTCTTGTGCGGACTAGTCCGCATTTTAAGAATGCGGACCGAACATGTGTCGCCTGACGGTGCACCTAGAAATTATCCCCTAAATTATAGGCACTCTCTCTCTTTTCTGGGCTCACCGCATATATATATATATATGTGTGTGTGTGTGTGTGTGTGTGTGTGTTCTATTCTTTTTTTTTTTAATTTCCCTTACTTCATTAAATGTTCTTCTTTTTACATTTTAATTTTACATGTAAGTATTTGCTTGACATCAAATATTCAATTAATGAAATACATCTATTTATAATTCTTTTATAAATTTTTATGTATTAATAAAATGTAGCACACAAATGTGAAATAGATTTTTCAATATTACATATTTTACTTCTATTTTTATAAGGATCAAATACTAAAAAGTCCTTCAAACATTTTTTAATACACATTTAGTCCAAACCTTTCGTACCAAAAAGTTCCTTATTCTCTTATTTTAAAGGTCCGCACCAACGGCATAGTAAAATCTTTTTGGCATGTTGAAGGACTTTTTGGTGCAAAATAAAAAGACTTGAACTAAAGGTGTATTAAAAAAAATTCGAGGAACTATTTGTTAAATCCCCTTTTCTATAAATATGCCTGCATTGCGCGAAGCGCAATGGCACGAGGGGTGGCAATTCGGGTCAACGGGTCATGTTTCGGGCCGACACGACACAATAAGATTTTTTCGGACACGAACACGACACGACACGAATTCGTATTTTTTTTAGTTGACACGAATACGACCCGAATAAAAAATAACACGGCACGACACGACACGAATACCAAAATTTCCTAAACTTCAGGCCTAAAAAACACAATAACACGACATGACACGATTCATAATTAAGACACAAACACGACACGACTCCGTGTCAAAAAAATACAACACGAACACGATACGAACATGAAACATCATGTCAATTTCGAATCAATTTTGTTTCATTCTGTATCATTTCTTCGTATCATTTTTAAAAGGAAAATGCTATGTGTCCCAAACAACTTCCCCAAATCATCCCCAAATAGCTTTAAATGTTATACCTTATGGTATGAGTCCCGCCAGGGCACAATTCATCAATGCTATTTAAAAGAGATTTGGAGAAATTATTTGGTACCCATAACACCACTCTTTTTAAAATTATCACCCCTAAATGCCAAATCGAATAAATGGTAGTGCCGTGTGTAAAACGAGTTACTATAATATAAAATGACAAAGGAATGTCAAGGGACGCCATCCATTCTTTAAAATGGATATCAAGAGAGATTTGAACACCTCCTCTCAACCATTTATATATAACATGGCTGTCTGCTGAGCCAGTGAATCTTGACCAAATGGCAGAAAACACACAATCTCTGCTGCCCAAAATCCATGAAGACCTCCCATACTACGAAAACTGCCCTGGTTGCAAAATTGACCGCCTCAAACAATCAAACCCAAACATCCCTTACAAACACCTTTTCTACATATGGATCGTCACCCTTTGTGCTGCTTTACCCATATCTTCCCTCTTCCCTTTCCTTTATTTCATGATTAGAGACTTCCACGTGGCCCAAACTGAAGAAGATATTGGTTACTACGCCGGCTATGTAGGATCTGCTTTCATGTTCGGAAGAGCCATAACTGCTGTTTGGTGGGGTATGGTGGCCGATAAATACGGAAGAAAACCCGTTTTAATGAGTGGCGCTATTGTCGTAGCAGTTTTGAATACTTTATTCGGGCTCTCTAAAAATATATGGATGGCCATTCTCACTAGATTCCTTCTAGGAAGCTTATGTGGAATCCTAGGACCCATCAAAGCTTACGCCTCAGAAGTTTGCCGTGTTGAACACCAAGCTTTGGGGATGTCATTAATAAGCACATCGTGGGGGATTGGTTTAGTCATAGGTCCAGCATTAGGGGGATATTTAGCTCAACCTGCTGAAAAATACCCAAAGATATTCTCTAATGAATCTTTATTTGGTAGATTTCCTTATTTCTTACCTTGTCTTATAATATCTTTATTTGCGGTGGTAGTGTCCATAATTTGCATCTGGCTGCCCGAAACAATCCACGTACATAAAGACCAAGAACGTGACGTTGAGAATGAGATCAAAGGAGTTGGCAATTCGAAAGTGAGTCTTTTCAAGAACTGGGCGTTAATGTCGTCGGTGATTGTGTATTGTGTTTTTTCATTAGTTGATATGGCATATAGTGAGATATTCTCTTTATGGGCAGTGAGTCCAAAGAGATTGGGTGGGTTGAGTTATACGTCATCTGACGTGGGTGAGGTTCTGGCTCTATCCGGGTTGGGTTTATTACTGTTTCAGTTATTTTTGTATCCATTTGTTGAGAGATTAATTGGGCCTATAGTTATAGCTAGAATTTCAGCTGGGTTAACAATACCTTTATTGTGGAGTTACCCTTACATGGCTATGTTATCTGGGCTGGCGCTAACGCTGACGGTTGATATGGCCTCTATTTTGAAGAATGTGTTTAGCATAACAATTGTGACAGGATTGTTTTTGTTACAAAATAGAGCAGTGAGTGCGGATCAAAGAGGGGCGGCGAATGGGTTAGCGCTGGCGGGGCAGTCATTGTTTAAAGCGGTAGGGCCAGCGGCGGGTGGGTCGTTGTTTGCTTGGGCTCAAAAGCGACAGCAGGCTTCATTTTTCCCTGGTGATAAGATGATTTTCTTCATACTTAATGTGGTTGAAATTATTGGGTTGGTGATGACATTCAAACCCTTTTTAAGTGTACCGACAGAGGGCCTTTAGTTTGATTCTTAGTACTTATTATACATGTATTTGTTGTGTTGGAATGGAATGGTAATGGATTTGGTTACGTTAATCGTAAAGGATTAGAATTTCTTATTCAAATTTTTTGAGTCGCACACATTTTATCATGTTATTTGAGTTTGTACCTTACATTTTTTGGTTTGTGTTTGCATCATGTCATTAGTTATTCCAATTAGTTGTTAAAATCATTTAATTTGGCCATATTACCTTGAAATGATACATGAGTTATTCTGTGCAGTTAAAGCCCCATGCTTAAATGAAGGCTTGATAAATAAGTCATATTTTTTAATATATAAACTAGCAAGTACTCCGCGCGATGCGCGGACGCAAATGAATGCTACGAATATTATTAAAGGCAATATATCATTTCGATATATTTTCATTAATGTAATATTTCATTATATAAAAGTGACATGTATTGACATATTATTGATCTACCAAACATCATTGTGAAGAAGTTCATCCCCATATCTGTATTTTATTAAGGAATTTTTTTTACAATCAAGTGTAAACTCATACTCACACTTGGAAGGCATCAACTTATATTACTTTTACATACAATTATAAACTTAACATATGAAATACAAAGGAAAACACATAGTAAAAGAAATCTCTACACATTGCTTGAAATATATAGTAGTGGCATTTTTACTAACATTTTGAATGCAATAATTAATTCAAAAAAATAGGAATTACAAAGTTGTGACATTTTTTCAAATACTTTGAAGGCATCAACTTATATTATTTTACATACAATTATAAACTTAATGTACGAAATACAAAGAAAAATACAGGGTAAACTAAATTTTATGCAACAATCAATTAACAAAAATATTAATTACAAATTATTTACATAGTAAAGAATGTGATAATACCTTGTTTTCATGGAGGCTCATACTTGTCGTCATTTAAGGTTCCTTTTTTGCAATGATCCACCCATTCCCAGACTCCTCTCGGTCCGTTTTGAGAAACCCAAAACGTCAAATGATGATACCTAAACTTCATTACCCTCTTACGCCGTTGATTTCCTTACATTGTGCCATAACCTTAAGACCACAAAGGGATGAACCAATCATGGAATAAAGAATCCTGAATCAGTTGCTGGTCATATGTACCGCGTGGCGTTGATGGCTTTGATTTCTGGTGGCGCCCCCGACCTAAACATGGAAAGTTGTATTAAGATAACAATTGTGGATGATATTGGTGAAGCTATTGTTGGAGATATAACACCGTCTGATGGTGTACCTAAAGAAGAAAAGAGCAGACGAGAGCAAGCAACTTTAAATGAAATGTGTAAAGTTTTTGGTTGAGGAATAAGGGCTGAAGAGATCCAAATAAATAGAACTGGGATATGAAAAGTTAGGCTCATGCATCTCTTTGCTTTCCAATTCCAAGAATACACATCGCTGGTGTAAGTTTAATAATAAACAAAGAAAAGATGCATTAATTGCTATTAATACCTCTAATACTATTGTATTAGAGGTATAATATAAATAAGTCATGTTTTTATAAAGTATTTTTTAATTGGTCCTATTGAAATAAATTTATCTCAATAAGTCATATTTATATAAATAGTAAATATTTACTACAAGCTTTTTTATGGGACTTATTGGAACTTAAAAAATACTAATAGCATTTATTGTACAAAAAATGAAGGGTTCGACTTATTTGACTACTTATTGAGTAAACTAACTGATTAGCAAAAAAATCTATCAAACTACGCATAAAGTACTAAGTGTTGTTGCATAAACTTAAATAGGAATGAAATAACTGAACTGGCGAAAAACTGAACGAAATTGGCAATTGATCTTAGGATGAATCATGAACAATGTCGCTCTCTTTAAGACGTTTCGCGACTGTATCCAAATTTGTGCAAGCAGTGCAACCGTTGTCATGATATCCCTAGGATAAAATTGTTGGGGATTAATATACATGGAATAAAAAAAACAGCTATGAATCTTTGATTAATCAAACATAGGAAAGAGGTAAAACTAAAAACTGTGTTTGAAGAACAAACATGGGGGTTTATAACACAATACCTTAGTGGATCCAGTTGTGATTCGATTGGGAGAAACGTATTTGATTAGATCTCCAAAACCTTACTTAAACATTCTAAACGCTAGAATCTTTTAGTGTATGATCATCTCCAAAATCAAGTAGGTGGGTGGTGACCTTTTGAGATGAAAACCTTTGCTAAAACTTGAGAATTAGGCTAGAAATGAACAACCGTTGAGTGAAATTAGAATTACCCTATCTCAATTGACCACATCCATTAGTGCACCAGAGAAACGAAAATATCTGGCTCAACCTCAATCCAATTCCAAAGGTCAAATGGTGATAGTTTCCACTTATTCAAATGATACCCAATCGGCATATGCTTAATCTGTAACTACCTTGAGAAGTGGAAAATTATTAAAATGAATATTCCTTCGGTTCTAAAAAATCCCGAGGAACAATCTAATAATCAAGATAGTAATAAATTAGATGTGGTGGAAAATGAGTCGGTTGAGGTTGAGAAATGTTCCATTCTCGCACCTTTCTCACAAAGACTCGAGCCACCATAAATAGAAAGTCGAAATGTGGATATTTTGAAACTTTTCAAACAAGTGAAAATCAACATTCTTTTGCTTGAAGTCATTAAGCAAGTTCCTATTTATGCAATATTTTTGAAAGATTTGTGCACAACGAAAGGAAAAAAATTTGTTTGCAAAAATGCATTTCTAGTTGGTAAGTTCAATCATACAACACAAGATTCCTCCCAAGTATAAGGACCCTGGTTGCCCTACAATTTCTTATTACGTAGGGTACTACCACATCGAGCTTTGCTTGATATAGGAGCTAGCGCCAATTTTCTCCCCTTTTTGTCTATGAAAAACTTGGGTTAGGTGAGCTTAAGCCCACTCGCATCACTTTGTAACTAGCTGACCGTTTGATAAAAAATCCCTCGTGGTATTATTGAGGATGTCTTTATGTAAGTTAACAAATTCTATTTCCCCTTGACTTTTTCACGATGGATACCAAACCGGTAGTGAATGTTGAGTCACAAATTTCGGTCATTTAAGGTCGCTTATTTTTAGCTACCTCAGATGCCACTATTAGCTGTCAAAATGGGGTGATGCAGTTGTCGTTTAGAAAGATGAATCTTGAGTTGAACATTTTTAACATTTCTAAGCCACCACTTTGCGAGGATGATGATGATAATATAAACAAATGATCACACCTAGTTGAGGAGTTAAAATCATGTGTTGACTCTATGTGCCAATATGATGAACCTCCTATTTTTCAAAAGGAAATTGTATCTCCTTTTGTTGCTCCCCCTTCCTCTCACACCTTTCATAAGATACCTCTTGGTTTGGAGTTAAATGCATCGCCAACTCTTATGGACTATTTTTCTCGGCGAGAGAAAGGTAAGGGGGAGTGCTTTCATGAGAGCTTGCACCAATGTGGACCACCACCAATGTCCATTGTACCTCCATCAACAATTAAGGAGATCATTTGTTTTTCATCTCATATGGAGTCTAAAAAGAATGTCCATTTTTTAAAACAAATCCATTTGTTGAAGAAGTTATTATGAGACCTCGTCTAATTATATATCAGGTGATCAGTCCTTTATTAAATTAAATCAGGATTTACGAATTGGTTAATTCTAACCATCACTGTCGAAAACCAAATTAATTACTAATCACCTATTAGTTAATTAAACCGATGCCAATTTCTTACATTAAACAGATAACAATATTCGAAAAGTAATGTAAAATATGAAGTCTGATCCATCACAAGATATAGATAAATAATGACTTGTCGAATAAACCATCGGCTAAAATTCAAACAAAATAAAATCCAATAACCAAATCCAAACCATGTCTGAACTGAGATAATAAATCTGAAAGGGGCAATAAGCCCAATTAAAACTGTAACTGAAATAGATTCCTATACTAGGAATGAAGAATAAATGCGTCTAATCCAAAATTCTGCAAGCATCCACATGTTCCGCAGCTGTGTATCCCTGAAGCAGAATATCAAGTCTGGAGTCCCCATGGCTGGACACCTAAAAGGTCTTAAAATTATTTTTATAGAAAGAGTTAGTACTCAAAACATTTTGAAAATATTTAGCAAGAGTTTATCACAGTTCAAAATCGGTTATTAATTACACATGTTAGGTTCATGTACACTCTCTTGAGTTTCCTCACCCCTCAACTATTGTGCAAGCCTAACGTTCTCTACTTAGCCCACGTAACTATACTACCTAAGATAATTAGACATAAGTATCTATCTGGACTAATCTCATCTAAGTCCCCGTACTGCCAATACAATACGCTAATCGAATGAATATTTCTCATATGTTAAGCATTGAAATTATCATTCCATTTATCTTCTCTTTATTCAATTAATTAAGTTTCACGATTTAATTCCTCTTTAGATATACACAATCTATTAGTCTACTATCACACATAAGTAGAATAATCACGATCATATATATATATAT
Source organism: Sambucus nigra (assembly GCA_949130495.1). Classification (NCBI taxonomy): domain Eukaryota; kingdom Viridiplantae; phylum Streptophyta; class Magnoliopsida; order Dipsacales; family Adoxaceae; genus Sambucus; species Sambucus nigra. The sequence goes on from OX422222.1 coordinate 239,940,818, forward strand.
ATATATATATATATATAGCATACTTTGCTATCAGTCCAAGTGCCTCTCGTATTAAATGGGGATTATTGGTTCGGCATGTCTCCTCGAACCTAAATGACATGACGGTGTAGGCGGACATAGTTCTAAACCTTTGGGCTACGCACATACCTAATGTACCCAAATGACATGTCGGTCACGCTAATACATGTGACATAGCGAGCGGCCCTAAGTTTTATGTTCTGGGGAACCAATCCAGACCTCATTAGAATCATCACGGTAGGATCGCCCACTACGAGAGAACCTCCGATGATAACAAACAGCGTAGGTATGTTAACTCATAACATCAATCATATAGGTACACACACAACATATATATATATATATATATATATATATATATATATATATATATATATATATATATATTCAGTAGGTATTCACATAACCTAATTATCATCGTTCGTACGTAGTATAATTCACTCACATACTCCTCGTACTTATTACTTTACGATTTAACTCCCTATTGTATTATTCGAGTATTATCCTCTACTCTAAGGGTCCTAGTTACCCCTAACTTTATTTCAGTAGTTAATTCTTCCTTGTCCTACTGGTTCATGCCATAAGCTCACTCACGCTTTCCCGTAATTATATTCTCATTCTCGTAAATTAATTACTTTGTCGTTAAATACCGTTTAATCATCGTCTTAATTCTCTTGATACGACTAAACTCACATAACTCTATCATGGCCTACTGCAATATAAAAGACCCCTCATTGTATCCTAACAATCTCCCAAAAGTTTTTCCGACAATAATTTAGGAGTTCTAGGCAGAGAAGGAGATTTTACATTTTTCTGGAAACCGAACCGCTTTGCTTTGATCCGAACCGATTTGCCCCTCTAAACATCATCTTCTTCGTTTCGCAGATGCATTTTTTGTCATTAATACACTTATAACTTCCATGTTTCTCCACCAAACTCCAAACCAATCATCCCAATTCCTTCTCATATGTATTAGGACAACTTCTAACATATTTTTTTCATCAAAGCATTACGAATATCATTCAAGAATGAATTTAAACATCTAATCCTTTAGAACCCTAGGTTTTCATGTTCTTCTTCTATTATTCATTAAAACCCAGATTTAATTCGTGGCTAATCATACAAAATCCCTACTTTATTATCCTCTACAGACATCAAATCTTTCTACATGCAATTCCTACCTAAACATGCATTTAAATCAATCTTTTCTTCCAAAAATCATCAAAATAATCAATATAATTGAAACCCTAGTCACATGGCTATTATAACTTCATATTAATTGTAATAAACACTCGCCTCAGTATTTTAGAGTCTGATTTCGTGGTTTAGAAGGTAATTTGATTGCTTTTCTCCTCCAATCTTCCTTCCCAAATGTTTGTGGTGCAAGACTCCTTTGAATTTCTCAAGAACCCTTCCTCAAGCTCCAAGATTGGTCTCTAATGTTCTCTGTGTTTTCTAACCTCTAAACCCTAGCACCCAATACTTATAAGTTGATAAAGTGTTCTAAAACTCATGTGTTTCTACACCCCATAATGTAAAATGACCAAAATACCCTCGTATGGTCTCGATTTAGCTTAAAATCGACCCGTGACTTAATTGACATCCCTAGGTATACTATTTTGACTAATTCGAGCCATCTGGACTCATCCGTGATGTCGCAATCATCATCCGAGTCACTCTAATATCCCATCTCGACCCCAAGTTAGTCTACACGTGACTCCTGATTAAAATAAATTCCAATTATGCCTATATCACTCGCTATGACGTAATTTCTAATCATTAACCATTTACTATTCACTCAGTAATTATAATTCATAATATTAATCTTTATTTCACCCTTGATTAATATTTAATAATTACATCATTATTCAATTCAATTTAATTACTTCTCTCGCGTAATTTAAAATAAAGATCATTTAATTGCTCAATTAATTAAATCTCAAATATGCAGAAAATACGAGGTATTACAGTTATGATGATATAGTGCATTGATGAGTTAAACCATTGTAACTCAATACTTTCCCCTCCCCAAAACAAGTCATTCACATTTATGGAGAAGAATTACATTTGTGTGACTTATTTTGCATTGAGTGAGATGACACCTTTGTGGGTTGTTTAAATCAATTTGGGGCTCATTTCTTCAAAGACAATGATTTCATGTTATATTTTATCTCATGTATGTTCCGTAGAGTCTATCTCGTTACATCCTCAGATTTAGAGCCGGACATACATGTTATAAATTGGTATCCATGTGTCTGAATTTTGAAAAACTTGCCACCGGATCAACAATTTATCTCACCTTGTCATGTTAGTAAATTTTTACGGGTCATTTGTCTTGTGGCGGTGCTCATATTTTGGAAAGACCCTCAAGTTTTTTGGCTTTGGGTTTATGACGTTGTGGGCTTTTCAAAATTAGGGTGGATCTTTGTCTCCACCCGGAAGAAGGGGTGGATTAATTTCTTTACTCATGTATATTAGTGGATGTTAATTCCAAAAAAATTGAGCGCATCCTTCATTTTGTATATCATCTATGTATTACGTCATGGTGGTAAAATTTTCATTTTGTAGCCATCGAAGGATTTTGATTGAGTCTTATGAGCAATTTGGTGATTTTCCTCATGTTGGGGTCATTGTGATTGTTTTTAGAAATTTTGAAAATTTGGGATGACTGAAATTTATTAGAGGTCCCATTTTTTTTTCAAATTTGAGTTCAATAAAATTGTCTTGTGTTTAACTATTGGGGTAATTTTGGAAATTTTTTGCATGTTGTGGTGTTGGGTTGTTCATAATCAAGTGTTTTTTTTTATCTTTTGACGCACATTTTCAAAGTCGTGTGATGAAATTAAAAATTTTGAGGTACTAAAATTCTTTTGGGGTGATCAAACTCAATTTTTGATAACTTCCAATTTTTGAGTGTTTAAGGGTATTTGAATGTTTGAAATCCATTCAGTCTTCAAAGGTTTATATTTTAATTATAAATAATATTTGGGGGTTGATTACACTTTACACTCTCCCAAATAGTGAGGACCAAAATCTATTTTGATGGTCTCACCCTCTCGACACATATCGTCTCGGGAGCACCCTCACAAAAGACCATTTCATACCACCAATACTCACCCTACTACCCAACTTCCAGCATGCTGGATAATATGTATGCAAATATAGAAATGGAACTCTTTATATATCACAATAATGTAAACTTCAATACAATAATGTAACTTCTGAATAGATTCTAGAAAACTTCAAGGTGTGATGTCACTTTCTTAAATATAGTATTTTCCCCACACGAATAACTTCGGTATACAAACGGGAATCCACAAATCTGCACTCAAGATACAATGAAGTAAGTTGCACTGTCTGCAACTTGTATATTTGAAGATAGCCTTTGGATGCAGGAGCGAATAACAGTCAATCAAGTTCTTATTCTGTTTATGTGCACAAAACAGAATAAGGTAATTTATATCTCTTGAAAATTGTAAGAGAGTAATTGCAAGGGTTGAAAAATTCGGAACAGGGTTAATCTTAACTATGTGCAATTTCGAAAGAGGGTGACTTTATTTATTGGAAATGAAACGTTGTATCTCAAGGGTCATGATTGCTAAGTTTTAATAGTCATTACTTAATTTCGATATGATTGTTGATTACCAACAGTATTAAACCATTTCCGAATAGGTACAGTAATACCAAAACAATTTTACACGGACCCACCAAAAAGTTACCGCACCTGAGCTACCGCGATTTGACCCGGACCAATCCCGACAACCCGTGGCATGCGAAGTACAAAGTGCGCCACTAGCGCCTCTACAGCCCACTGCCCCGTGAGTGCGTGCACGTTCATGTGTGTACGGTGCTTCGCACCGTATTGGAGGTCTCTTGAATTAAATGCTAGATTAAGTAACTCTTCTTCTTCCATTTCTACTTATTAAGTGCACACTTTCTTAATATTTTTCCAATGTGGGACTCAAAGGTTGCCCATTCCTTTTATAGCTTAGTGGGTATCACTTAGCTTTATTCATTTTCCAATGTGGGACACTCTCCATTTTATATTGGGTTAGCTTCCCACTTTTCTTCACACACTTCCAACGTGGGACAAGCTTTTAAGATTTTACTCCCAAAGCTCTTACTCACTTATTTTAAAAATTCTCCAACATTCCTCCACCATTTTCAAAATAAGTTTTGTAAATCTTTGATTGTCTGTAAGACTGTGTATAAGCAACGATGTCTCACGACTTGAACCAATACTCTGTGAAGATTCGTCAAGGATAATCATGAAAGTATAGTAGACTTGTCTTTGAACTATCAATCTATATTGATCAGTCGGATTTGTCTACACACATAAATCTTTTAGTCACTGATTATCCATATAAGCCGACACATGTATTAGGCCTTGTGTTTGTACCTTGATTTCGTGAGTTCTTTAGAGTCAAGCCTAATTCTCATAGGAAGTGGCACCACTTTCACACTCATATAGGTAGATTATCATAGGTGTTCATGTAACCAAAACACCATAAATCTATTAAGGTTTGATGTGATGAATATAACACCCTGCCAGAGAAGTGGTGCAATGGCGTGTCGAGGCCTGGCCACTGCAGCCTATCACTTACAGGTTGTGGACTAACCTTATATACCTCACTTGTAAGCTGTCGCGGCCCCTACTTGCTACAGGGCGCGACCCTACTTACTACAGGGTGCGGCCCTAGTTAATATGATAAAACTGGGGCCGCACCATGTAGTAAGTAGGGACGATTTCTCGTATCACTCAGGTTAAACTCATCCTCTTTCATTATTCATTACATGTTCTAAGAACTTATCATTGGGATATTTAATTGTTAGTGAAGAACGTGTGTGCTCGCGTTCAAATGATCAAATTATATATAAAACCCTTTTAACACAAACAAACCCTAAACATGCAGCAGTATGTGATTGAATAAATTGATAATCTACGCAAGAACATTCAAACACATGCAATTAAGGAAAAATCCCCCTCAGGGGCAAAACCATTTATTTTTACTATAATTTGTAAGAAAACGGCTTACAATCGGATTACAATGAAAATACAAGTTGACTAAGAATTACCCTCAGGTATCGGATTCTATAGTCGCGGCTGGAATTATCCCTTTCCAGTAGGGCTACAATGAAGAAGAAGAACGGTCTCCTCCACAAGGGTTGAACAAACCAAAGTTGTGTTCTTGGGTTGCAAAAGGATTCACAAATATTTGACAAGGATGTGTGAATCAAAACATGAGTCTTGGGACTCAAAAATATGAAGACTAGATGTATTTGGACTCTCAAATTCGTCTCCTAAAGTCTTGCAAAACAACTCTCCCGAAGTTGGTATTTATAGGGAAATACATGAAGAGACCCATGATTTTAAACTGCTCAAATTCTATCCAGCGTACAGGTACCCCGAACCGGTTCGGGTACCCCTGCGAACCGGTTCGCCCCCCCGAACCAGTTTCGGGCTGGGTTCGGGAAAGTGTGCTGGGAACAGGTGCTTAAACACTTAGAAAAATTCCCAGAATTTTGAATGAACATATCTCCATTTTCAATGGGCCATAACTTGTTCACCGTAGCTCGGATTGAGGTGCCGTTTCTTCCAGTATCTTTGTTGCGGCAAGCTCTTCAACTTTCCAATTGACCGGTCCTCCGTACGGTGGCTGTAAAATTACCAATGTGCCCTTGAACATCCCTATCATGCCTTGTTTCACTTATTTGACTTCTCTTGCGTTCCACTTGCATTACGAGCCTACAATCAAGGAACGTGAAGTCGTTGATGCAGATGAGGAACATATTTAGTGGAGATAATGCATGCTTGATTCCCGAAATTCGGATAGAGGCCGTCATGTGAGATCGTGAGGTGACGTGCCAAATGTAGCGGCGTACGACATAAATAAATGAAACATTTCGTACATGAGAAAAATGTCCTTACAAATCTCCCCCTATGTCTATGCCGGTACATACATAAAAAAAATCCTAATTATTAGATATGAAATTGCCTATACAAATCTACCCTCCCATGAACCCAAAACTGGAAAAGGTACAAATGAATAGTCTTCATCGTTTGTTCTTCAATTTTTCAGGAATAACATATCTTTTCTCATCAGGGTGTGCAATTCAAAGATCATCAATGTAGTACCTACACACATGAGATAAAGAAAAATACCAAGTGACATATCGAGTTTGAAATGATGAGATAAACATATATATATCAATTTATGAGCAAACTCAAATTTCAAAAACTCCCCCATAATATGATAATTCTTTCTCCCCCTTTTTATGATGTCCCCAAATAGACAAATGAGAGAAATAAATCAAATAGCAAAATCGGGGTGTCACGGTACACAAAACAGCACAAACTATTTTTGAATTTTCAAATTTTTCATACAAAGATAGGATACCAATATGAACAAATATGATACAAAAATCACACCATGGCTTTAGACTCAAACAACCAAGTCATGAAAATGGAATGAATGGGTGTGAACACATTCGATAGGTAAATCAACTCAATCAATCATCTGTGCACGATGCATACGTGTACTCCTAACGAATGAACATCAAAAGTATCCTTAGGTGTAAAAAAAATTTGTTGAATTTAGATGACATCGTCTTATGCAAATCAACAAATCAAAGTCAAAGTGATTTCCACACCAATAACGTCCAAAACTATGTAGCGCATTTTCAAGCAATTCAAGGACGTGCAAACCCGTTTTAAATTCTCCAACCAAACTCCCTCATGTATATATTCTTTTAGAGGTAATCTAAATTCTCAAACTTTGGAGAATTGGTGCAAAAACCTAAATGGCCCATATTTTGGCATGAATATCTTTTTATTGCCTTTAATTTTTTTCGGGCTCTTTTAGCCTCTTTGGACCTCGGATAATAAAATTCCTCAATTTTTTAGGTCCTTTTTAACGGTGGCTTAGTATTCGCAAAGGCTAAAGAACCTTTCGCAGCCCTTCCCCGTTTTTCAAACAAAGCACACAAACTCACAAAACGGTTTTTATATGCACAATTTCCTTATAAAAATTTATCGCGCTTGGTTCGTTTTCAGGACAGGATTGAAGTGAAAACACCCAACCAAAATGTGAAAAGACAAGCACAATAATCAAACAAATCCGTGCATGTGTGCAATAAAGGAAATATGAGTCAAACATGTAGGAAGTAACACTTAATTACATCTTAATGACTCCAAACATTATAAAGCACATGGATGAATTGACCTATTGTCTCAAAACACTATCAAATAGTCACATGAAAATAATGGAATAATGTTGTGACTCGGTCATCCTAAGTGTTCATCCATAAACGGTGCAAACAAAATACAAAAATCTTTTTGGATTTTTCAAAAATTTTGTCAAAATAAAATCTTTTTGGATTTTTCAAAATTTTATAAAACAAGAATATATACAAAAATGATACATACTAGCAATAGGCAAACAATGACATCATGAAAATCACCCTATGCTAGTAAACAAGTCAAACCTCAATCATTAGGTGCGGAGGGGTTTTCCAAAGGTGGTGACAACTTATGAAAAACCTCCATCAATTCTTGTGAAGTATTGACTAAAAACTTAACTTGCTCACCTAAATGTGTAAACTCTCTCATGTAGTCTCCGGGAGCATGTAAAGTATCATGTGTGGGTGCATGTGTGCCAGAAACACGTGTAGAAGCAAAACGTGACACATACCCCAACTTAAAGCAAAATTCCCTAAGGTGTCCTCTCCTCTTGCAATGTGAGCAAACATAAATAGGCCTAGGAACACCTCTCTCAAAAACTCTAGGACGCACTTTCCTAATAGGAATGAGACGCCTAGGTGGGTTAGGGTGAGACACATGTGAAACTGTCACTAAAGTGGGAACCGGCTCGGGTGCTAATCGGGAAGCAGAAGCACCGTCATGACTTATTCCTAACTTCTCACCTTTACCCTTAAGAACCACCTTTTCAATCTTCTTAGGTGCGTTCTCAAACTTGACTTTGACCACCCTGGCACGTTCGAGATCACTCTCGAGTTGGGATACACGTGTCGTCAGACTAGACAACGTGTCGGTCAAATCACACTTCTCCTTTCTCAAAACCTCCTTCTCTTTCTCCAAATCTAAAACCCGATGACCTAAATCCCTATTATACTTCTTTGTTTTCAAGGTCTCGGTGTACAAATATCTAAAAGCTTTTTGGAGCTCACTTTCATCTCCACTTTCACTCTCACTTTCTTTCCTTTCTTTTTATTTTTCTCAAAAAAATTCTTTTTATTGGAAGAATTATTTTTGTTCATGTTGAGAAATTTTTTAAAATTTTTCGCAAACAAGGCCATATCATTAAAATCAAAATCTCCCTCAGAATCGAACTCACAAACTTTTTCTTTCTTTTTCTTAAAATGAGTCTTTAAAGAAATGCCATTATCCTTAGCCTTAATGGTTTTGGGAAACATGTCAATCTCATAGGTTTGAAGATCTCCTACAAGTTCTTCCAACTTAAGTGATTTCAAATTTCCCAAAGAGTTCAAAATAGTGACTTTAGGAATAAAGCGTTTTGGGAGAGATCTCAAAATCTTTTTAACTACACGCGTGTTATCAATTACCTCACCCAAATTAAAACTAGTGTTAACAATGTCCGACAAGCGTGCAAAAAACTCATCAAAGCATTCGGACTCAGACATGGTGATAGTCTCAAATTGGGTGGCCAAATTTTGTAATTTAGATTCTTTAACAGCGTTCGTACCCTCATGGGTAAGTTGCAAAACATCCCATGCCTCCTTTGACGTGGTGCACGTCATTATGCGTTTGAACTCATCAGGTGTGACAGACCCAGAAATAGCACTTAGACCCTTAGAATTAAAAGATGACCATTTAAATTCTTCATCAGTCCAAGAAGTGTCAGGTTTCAAGTTGGTCACATTATCAACAGTCACGGTGGGAGGAGTCCACCCTCGTTCAACCAAAATCCAGACACGTTCATCAATGGCTTTTAAAGCCGACCTCATACGGGCTTTCCAATAAGCATAATTTGTCCCGTCAAAAACAGGCATTTTATAATATGACTTCTCCATTTGAACACGCACTTTTTCAAAAATCAATTTTTTTCAGAAAATTGATATCTTAGAAAAATTTTGCGGAAAAAGGAATACGCGATAGATTAGCGTAACCTGCTCTGATACCAATTTGAAGAACGTGTGTGCTCGCGTTCAAATGATCAAATTATATATAAAACCCTTTTAACACAAACAAACCCTAAACATGCAGCAGTATGTGATTGAATAAATTGATAATCTACGCAAGAACATTCAAACACATGCAATTAAGGAAAAATCCCCCTCAGGAGCAAAATCATTTATTTTCACTATAATTTGTAAGAAACGGCTTACAATCGGATTACAATGAAAATACAAGTTGACTAATAATTACCCTCAGGTATCGGATTCTGTAGTCGCGGCTGGAATTATCCCTTTCCAGTAGGGCTGCAATGAAGAAGAAGAACGGTCTCCTCCACAAGGGTTGAACAAACCAAAGTTGTGTTCTTGGGTTGCAAAAGGATTCACAAATATTTGGCAAGGATGTGTGAATCAAAACATGAGTCTTGGGACTCAAAAATATGAAGACTAGATGTATTTGGACTCTCAAGTTCGTCTCCTAAAGTCTTGCAAAACAACTCTCCCGAAGTTGGTATTTATAGGGAAATACATGAAGAGACCCACGATTTTAAACTTCTCAAATTCTATCCAGTGTACAGGTACCCCGAACCGGTTCGGGTACCCCTGCGAACCGGTTCGCCTCCCCGAACCGGTTTTGGGCTGGGTTCGGGAAAGTGTGCTCGGAACAGGTGCTTAAACACTTAGAAAAATTCCCACAATTTTCAATGAACATATCTCCATTTTCAACGGGCCATAACTTGTTCACCGTAGCTCGGATTGAGGTGCCGTTTCTTCCAGTATAATGTCCTTACAGTTAGTTCTTATAACCACGCCATATGATGTGCTTTAATCATTTAATTTGAGACTTGAATATATCAAGTTTCAAGTTGAGTTTCCATCAAGAGTGATTATTGTTAATGAGCTTTAGTCCCATCCCTAATGATATCTTAGACACCATTCCTCTTGCAAGACCTTTCGTAAAAGGATCATCTAAATTTTGACTTGATTTTACATAATCCACTGTGATTACTCTATTTGTAATCATTTGTCTGACATAACTATATCTCAGGCCAATATGTCTAGATTTTCCATTGTACACTTTACTATAAGCTCTAGAAAGTGTAGATTCACTATCACAATGTATAGATATTAGAGGTATTGGTTTTGGCCAAACTGGAATTTCAATTAACAAATTCCTTAACCATTCTGCCTCTTTACTAGTTATAGTTGATGCTACAAACTCAGCTGCCATTGTAGAACAGCTATATAAGTCTGTTTCTTTGATCCCCGAGAAAAATCTCCTCCACCAAGAGTGAAAATCCATCCACTTTTTGAGGAATGATCCTCCCGCTCAGTTATCCAACTGTCATCAGAAAAACCCTATAATACTGAAGGATATCCACTATAGTATATACCATAGTCCATAGTTCCTTTTAAATATTTTAATATTCTATTGACAGCATGCCAATGCAATAAACTTAGATTACTAGTATATCTACTTAATTTACCAACATCATATGCGATATCAGGTCGAGTACATGTCACGGCATACATTAAACTACCAATTATTCGTGCATATTCCAATTGTGAAATAGCTCTACCAGTATAAGGGATCATCTTTAGTTGTGGTTGAAAAGGTGTACTAACGGGTGTACAATCAAACTGATTAAATTTCTTTAAAATTTTCTCAACATAATGAGATTGAGTGAGAATTATATTTTTATCTTTCCCTATTATTCTCATTCCTAATATGACATCAACTACACCGATATCTTTCATATCAAATTTAGAAGACAAAAAACTCTTTGTGTAATTGATGCTTTCTAAATCAGTACCAAGAATTAACATGTCATCTACATATAAACAAATGATCACACCTTTACCATTAGAAAATTTACTACAAACACACTTATCAGATTCATGAATTTTAAAACCATAAGAAATAATTACTTTATCAAATTTTTCATGCCATTGTTTAGGTGCTTGTTTTAGGCCATATAAGGACTTAATTAATTTACATACTTTATGTTCTTGTCCAGGCATAACAAACCGTTCATGTTGTTCCATGTAAATTTCTTCTTCTAAGTCACCATTTAAAAAGGCAGTTTTCACATCCATTTGATGAATCTCAAAATTATATATAGATGTTAATGCAATTAAAATCCTAATAGTAGATGTTCTAGCAACTGGTGCATAGGTATCAAAATAATGAATTCCTTCTTTTTGTGTAAAACCTTTAGCAACCAATCTAGCCTTGAATTTATTAATTGGTCCATCTATTTTCATTTTCTTTTTAAAAATCCATCTACACTTGATAGGTTTATACCCTAGAGGTAAATCTACTAACTTCCAAGTTTTATTTCCCATGATTGAATCCATTTCATCATTTATAGATTCTTTCCAAAATGCTGAATCTACAGACTTAATTGCCTCACTATAAGTTTGTGGGTATGTCTCAACACTAAGAGTCAAAGCAAATTGATTACAAGGTGTGTCTCTAGTTTCTTCAACAAGATAGACTACAAAGTCAGGACCAAAGCTCTTTTCTTTTCTAGGTCTTTTACTTTTTCTAATCTCTTCTTGTTCTACTGGTGGAGTTTCAGGTAATTGTGAAGGAGTGTTTACTTATTTTTCATTATTTATTCTAGGAATAGAAGAAAACCTGTTTTCATAAAATATTGCATCTCTCGATTCAATTATCGTATTTACCTCAACAGAATCATTAGGTTCACTAACCAAAAATCTATAGGCTTTACTATGTTATGCATAACCTATGAAATTACACTCAATACCTGTGCTTCCTCATTTCTTTCTCTTAGCTTCAGGTAGTCTTGCAATAGATCTACAACCCGAAACTTTAAGACGACCTAAATTAAGTTTTCTATTCTTTCATAATTCGTAAGGAGTTTTCTTATTATATTTAATAGGTATCCTATTTAGAATATGACATAAAGTTAAAAGTGTTTCTCCCCAAAACTCTTTACTTAAACCAGAATAAGAAAGCATAGTGTTAGCCATTTCAGTTAGTGTCCTATTTTTTCTTTCTACTACTCCATTTTTTTGTGGTGTATAAGGTGCAGTAACTTCATGTATAATACCCATATCTTCATAAAATTGAGGAAAGTGATATTCACCACCTCTATCAGATCTAAGACATTTTATTTTAGTATCACATTGATTTTAAACTTCATTTTTATATGTATTAAATCTTTTAAGCACATCATCCTTAGAGTTTAAAAGATATACGAAATAATATTTTGAAAAATCATCGATAAATGTAGCAAAATATTTACTACCACGTCTAGTAGGTGTTCCATAAAAATCACAAACATCATTGTGTACTAATTGCAACAAAGATGTAGTTTTTTCTATTTTTGGAAAAGGCAACCTTGTTATTTTTGTTTGCATGCATATTTTACACTTTTCATTCATATCATTCTCATATTTAGGAATTAAATTTAAATTAACCATGAAATGCATTTTCTTTGTATTAACATGTCATAAATGACTATGCTATAATGAAAGACAATCAACGATATAAGCAGAAGAATCTTTTTCATTGATATTGAGCTTAAACATGCCCTCATACAAATAGCCTTTGCCTATAAAGGTACCACTCTTAGTCAGAATAAATTTGTCTGACTCAAATACAAGCTTAAAGCCAAATTTGTTAAGAAGACTTCTAGAAACTAAATTTTTTCTAACATCATGAATATGAAAGACATTGGTGAGACTAAGGATTTTTTCGGAAGTGAATTCGAGATCCACTGTCCCTTTTCCTTTAACTGCATCAGAAGAAGAATTTCCCATATAGAGAACATCTCGTTCCACAGTTTCATAGTAGAGAACAAGCTCTTGTCCTTACAAACATCCCTTATGGCACCCTAATCAATCCACCAAGAGTTATCTTCTCCAAGCATATTAGCCTCCGATATGATAGAAGCTAATTTTTGCTTTATGTCTGATGATCCTCCTTTTTCTTTTAGTTTCTTGAACTCACGACAATCCTTTTTGAAGTGACCTAGTTTATTGCAATGAAAACAATTTCCTTTCTTGTTTTTGTTTGCTTTAGAATTATTTGAAAAATTCTCCCGCTTGTTATTTTTTCCATGATTGCCAAATTTTTACTCATTTCCTTCCTCCACCACATGGACCTTAGAAATAGAATTTTCCTGTTCCTCTTTACCATCTAGAATTCGAGACTCTTGTTCAATTCTTAAATAAGTTTCTAATTCTTCAAGTGAAGGATCTTCCTTTTTGTGTTTGAGTTCTTTCTTATAATCTTTCCATCAAGGACGAAGTTTTTCAATTATGGCAGAAACAATTACATAATCATCCATATTTAAAATTTTCAAGCTTGGAATGATTTAAGATGCGTTGGATGTCATGAAATTGTTCTAGCACAGGCCTATTATCATGCATTTTAAAGATTAAAAACTGATCGATAAGGAACTTCTTACTTGTAGCGTCTTTCGTAAGATATTTGGTCTCCAATGTGTCCCATAAAGTTTTTGCAGTCCCAATATTTTAGTACAAGTTGAACAAATTATCAATAAGTGCATTGAGAATGTGACCACGACACAGGTAATCACCGGTCTCCCATTTTGTGCGTTGCCTCGTTTGTTCCACGGTTTCATCTTCTTTTTCATTTGGTTTTGGTTGTGACAAGATGTACACAATCCTCAATGTTGTTAGAAGAAAGTGAACCTTTTTCTCCCAACGTAAAAAATTACCACCATCAAAACGGTCCAACCTGACAAAACCTTATGTTATTTGTCGATGTGATTTGGAAGAGTCTGCCATTTCTGGTGTTAGTGTATTTAGATTGTTGGATAATATGTATGCAAATACAGAAATGGAACTCTTTATATATCACAGTAATGTAAACTTCAATACAATAATGTAACTTCTGAATAGATTTTGGAAAACTTAAAGGCGTGATGTCACTTTACTAAATACAGTATTTGCCCCACACGAATAACTTCGGTATACAAACGAAAATCCGTACACAAGATACAATGAAGCAACTTGCACTGTCTGTAACTTGTATATTTGAAGTAAACCTTTGGATGCAGCAATGAAGAACAGTGAATCAAGTTCTTATTCTATTTATGTGCATAAAATAGAATAAGGTAATTTATATCTCCTAAAAATTGTAAGAGAGTAATTGTAAGGGTTGAAAAATTTGGAACTGGGTTGATATGCCCTGAATATACCCCCTCGGCTCAGAGACATCAACCTCGGCCAATGAGGATGGTCGAGGTTGGAGGGATCCCAGCTCATCAACGAGCGGTCTCATCCCAAGAAAGGTCGGCTATGGACCAGCCGACGTTCCTGCTACCTCTTCAAGTGAGGTCATCCATGATCCAGGTGAGGTTATCCACCAGGTCTTCCAAGGATTGCAACCTCGGCTCGAAAGATGAAGAGGTTACCCATCATCAGCATCAATCTCAACTAGGGATCGGCCGACGTTGCTGCTTTTCCACCACTACCTTGGCCCAGGCCGACGTCATAGCTCAACATGTCATACTTCGGCTCTCCTACTGAACCAAGGTCACCACCTCGTCCTCTTCCAGGCCGAGGTTGTGAGTAATCACAGATGGACGACCTCTTCTGCGCATATGTGGGGCTAGGAACACGTGTACAGAAATTAGTTATAACCAAATCATTCCCCCCACGTGAGGGAATATTGAGGTCATTATTATCTACATGAGATCAGCCAGGTGTCATTCTCATACTGGTTCGATCCTCATGCACATACTCACTGCATGCTTGGGGGGTACACTACACCCCCTAGGCACTATATATAGAGGTCATCCTCTACCTTGAAAAGGATCCGAAATTAGCAACCCTAGCTGAAACTCTGTCTAAATACACAATAGAGAGAGAAAGGTTGAGATTTTGTATCTATGGCTATTAGAGCCCTCATACAGTAATACTAATCCCACACTTGCACAGTGGACGTAGGCCGGATTGGCTGAACCACTTATATTCTGGTGTGATTCCACTTCTACTATATACCTTATACTGCCATTTTTAACACTGAATTGAGCTTACAAACACCTTTAAGGGTGGTGTTGTTTCCAGCATCATCATTTTGGCACCGTCTGTGGGAACGAGAAGTTGTCTCTTCCTCTTTATTCGCTTAACCTCACCGGAGACTATGGTGGTGAACCAGGCCTCCCCCCTTGCGCGGAGCTGTTTCACCATTGAAAGAGGTCCTGTAAGGTATTAAGCTCATTTACTACACCAACTCTTTTGTGTTAACACATGGCACCGGAATTACCACCACCTCTTTCGCCGCCTGGTGCGGGAGGACCCAGCTCCAGCCAGGCACCGCCCCAATCCAAAATGGCAGAGGTGATCACAGCCTTGAGATCTTTGGCTGCGATGCAACAAGCAATGCAGGAGCAATTTGCACAGCTCAGCCAAAATATGATGAGGCCACCTGGAGTCTCATCGAAGATGATCACCCCGGCGGCTGCTCAGCCCCATCCTGATGCTAGGGGACTACCCCAGGCACCGTGAAAAGACCAACCTACACTCCAGCGGAGGAGGGACATTGCTGACCCTAAGCGCTTGCGCCTGGGGAGGCAAGGAAACCCTTGCCCTGTGGACAGGTATGATGATTTAGAGGTGGAAGACGTCCCAGAAGAATGTTGGGAGCCATATGAAGTTTTGAACAACACAGTTCGTCCTACCAACCGGAGCTAAGGTTGTGGAGGCCGAAGGGGTGATGAAGCCCAACAACGAGGATCAGCTTTTGATCGACTGAGAAGAGGGTCAGCCTTCGAAAGGCTGGGCCTAGTAAACGACCTAAGATAAAGGTTCTCAAGGTCGAGAAGTGCAGCAGGCTCACAAAGGGAAGAGAGGCAACGTCTACCCCAACCGGGGCAAGGAAGAGACCAAGAAGAGGTCAACAGCAGGCGTTGTGCCATGGCTGGAGAACCCTCGATCCACCCCTTAGAGGTGGCAGGGGATAACCTCGGCCAAGATGACATTGCAAGACCATGGAATGACTCCATCCAACGTCTTGAGGACAAGATAAGAGACCTCATCAAAAGTCGGGATCCACTGCAAAGAGGTTTCTCAGAGGGCTCCCCGTTCGTGGCTAGGATAGTAAGCTTCCCTACCCCTACTAAGTTCAAGCCACCTACAGTGACTCCCAAGTATGACGGTAGCACCAACCCTGTACATCACATTGAGATGTATCAGTCGGCGATGAACAATTATTTGATACCAGATAAGATGAAGTGTCGTGCCTTCTCCGGGACTTTGATAGGAGCAGCGCACATCTGGTTTACTTCTCTTTCGAAGAATTCAATTGAGAACTTTAAGGGCTTGGCTGAACGGTTCATTCACAATTTCTGCTTTGGGGTAAGACCTCAAAAGAATACCACACATTTGTTGTACGTCAAACAAGGCAAGCATGAGATCTTAAGAGACTACATTGCTAGGTTCAACAAAGAAAAACTTGAGATTGAAGATTACGAAGAGAATATTTCCATGACCGCCCTCATAGGAGGTCTTCAGAAGGGAAATTTGTTAAGAAAACTTGCGGAAGACCCTCCAAAGTCAATAGCGGAGCTATTGGCAACTACAGGGAAGGTCATGAATGCTGAAGAGGCCATGGCCGCCAAGTATGGGGACGAGAATAGCGGTGGCAGCGAAAAGTTCCAAAGAAAGAAGGATGGACAGAAGAGATAAGTTGATGACAAGTTTACGTGTTAGACCCCTCTTACGGTTAGATGCGAACACATCCTCAATGAGATCAAGAATGATCGATCCCTAAGATGGCCAGAGAAGTTGAAAACTCCTCCACATAAGAGGAACCAGAACTTATGGTGTGAATTCCACCAAGACCATGGCCATATAACAGACAAGTGCTTCGCCTTGAAGGATGAGATCTAGAAGATGTTGAAGTCAGGAAAGTTGAGGAAATATGTTGATGGTAAAGCTCCCAAAAGGGGAAGGTAAGACCCCAAAAAGAAAAGACACGATAAATGTCGTGAGGACACCACAACAAGAAGAGACAATGGCATGGATGACGATGATGAGAATGATCCGGACCTCCCACCAAAAGATGATAACACCCCGGTGAATAGGGTTGGTATGATCTCCTTTGGCATTAGAACCATAT
Organism: Sambucus nigra; assembly: GCA_949130495.1. Lineage (NCBI taxonomy): Eukaryota > Viridiplantae > Streptophyta > Magnoliopsida > Dipsacales > Adoxaceae > Sambucus > Sambucus nigra. The sequence continues at coordinate 239,958,108 of OX422222.1, forward strand.
GCGGAGGACTTACGGGGGGTGGATCTGAGGTTGCTTACAGAAAAGCTCATGTGGCAGAGGCCAAATTAGTGGCCAAACTTGAAGTGGTAAACCTGACGTCTTCTGAGACTACGCAGAAGAGGAAAAAGGTGGACATGGACACTCTCGTAGTTGGGTTCTCCCGACTCGACTTCAAAGGCATCCTAGCTCCACATGATGACCCTTTGGTGATCACGACGAGAGTTTATGGATGTGAGGTGCAAAGAATTCTTGTAGACGGAGGAAGTTCCGCAGATGTGATGTTCTGGACCTACTTCAAAAGCCTAGGTCTGAGTAGAGATAGGTTGGTACCTTATCATCATCCGTTAATGGGTTTTAGCGGTGAAAAGGTCCATGTTCTGGGCATGTATGAGATGGATGTACGAATGGGCGATAAGTGGCCTATGAGGTTAACTCAGAAGATTAATTTTTTCGTTATGGATGAAAATGTCTTCTCAGCCTATAACCTCATCATAGGAAGAGTAGCCCTTAAAGAGTTTGAAGTCGTGCCATCAATGGTCCACCAGATGATAAAATTCCCGACCCCCTATGGGGTAGGGGAAGTGCAGGGTGACCAAACCATAGCACGAGAATGCTACTTTAACTCAGCTGAAGAGAGAGAGGCTCATAAGAGAGAAACTACCACTTATAACATCGACACGCTTGACCCTAGAGATGAAATAAAGTTGAAGAAAGGAGAGGCCACGGAAGAGGTAGAATCCATCGTCCTCAATGAGGATGAGCCGGAAAAAACCATCCAGGTTGGTAAAGCCTTAAAGGCAGAAATCAAGGAAGAGCTGGTAGACTTCCTAAGGAAGAGGCAGAGTGTCTTCGCATGGAGTCACGGGGGCATGCCAGGCCTCAGCCCTAAAGTTATGTGCCACAAGCTGAATGTGACTAAGGATGCTAAGACAATCAAATAGAGACGAAGAGTATACTCTAGGGAGAAGTATGACGTCATCCGAGAAGAAGTCCGAAAGTTGGAAGATGCTGAATTCATCAAGGAAGTGATATATTCGGAGTGGCTATCTAATGCAGTTATTATGCCCAAGGCCAATGGAAAGTGGAGAATGTGCGTAGATTTTACTAACCTGAACAAGTCTTGCCCAAAAGACAGTAATCCCCTACTCCGGATCGACCAAATGGTAGATGCAATAGCAGGACATGAGCTCATGAGCTTCATGGATGCGTATTCAGGCTACAATCAGATCTTCATGGATGCTGAAGACTCAAAAAAGACAGCCTTCATTACTAACAAAGAGACGTATTGCTACAAGGTGATGCCCTTCGGATTGAAAAATGCAGGGGTAACATATCAACGTCTGGTGAATAAGATGTTCGAAGACCAAATAAGCAAGACCATGGAGGTGTATGTAGACGATATGTTGACGAAGAGCTTAAAGGCCTGCACTCACGTGGCAGACTTAGAAAAGACCTTCAATACCATGGACATGTACAGGATGAAACTCAACCCGACAAAATGTGTCTTCGGGGTAGGAGCTAGTAAGTTTCTTGGATTCATCATCAATCAAAGAGGAATAGAGGTGAACCCTGAGAAAATCAAGGCTTTGCTCAACATGAAGACACCTAGGAGTATCAAGCATGTTCAGAGGCTCATTGTAAGAGTGATTACGCTCAATAGATTTGTTTCCAGGGCGACCAACAAGTGTCTTCCGTTCTTCAAGGTGCTTAGAAAGGCCTTCGAGTGGGACAAAAAGTGTGATGAGGCTTTTGATCAACTCAAGTCATACCTTGGGTCTCCCTTGCTCTTATCTTGGCCAATAGCGGGAGAGAGGCTATTTGTTTATCTACCGGTCTCTGAATCGGCTATAAGTGCGGCCATTGTACGAGAGGACGTTGGGGTTCAAAGGCCCGTATACTTTAACAGTAAGGCCCTTCAGGGATCTGAACAGAATTACCCTCGCATAGAAAAGTTAGCATACGCTTTGATACATGCCTCTAGGAAGATGAAGCCCTACTTTGAAGCCCATTCTATGGTCGTCCTTACGGACTCCCCACTAAGACAGGTCCTCCATAAACCTGAGAAGTCGAGAAGATTTATGGTGTAGGCCATTGAACTAGGGGAGTATGACCTTACCTATCAGCTTAGGGTAGCCATCAAAGGGCAAGCGCTTGCAGACTTTATCACAGAGTTCACATGGGAAGAGGACGAAGTTGAGAATAATCAAGAAACTGCAGAAAGGTCAATTGTGAACGTCTTTCGAGATTCGAAAGAGGTTGTATCCAGGGGGACAAGGAATAGAATGGCCGAGAATGAGGAATACCGGTACCTCTTCAGATAAGGAATAATGTTAGAAGGTGGCTTCCCATCAGATAGAGACATCTGGAACCTCTTTGTCGGCGGGATCTCTTACAAAAGTGGGAGCGGTGCGGGGTTGATACTCTCAGCCTCGGATGGTACTAACATCGAATATGCCATAAGGTTTAACTTCAAAGCGTCAAACAACGAATTAGAATACAAGACCAAGATAGCAGGCTATGACACCCCGACTAATTAAATACTGGGTAGCTACTCCTTTATTAAATTAATTCAAAATGCCAAGTTGGTTCAGTTCATAGCATCACTGTCGAAAACGTTTTAACAATTACTAGCCACCTAATATTTAAAAAGTGAGTTGTCAATTTTAATTAAATCCGATTAACATGCAATAATTAAATTATGAAATGCTAACATAACCACCACAACATAATGACAATGGAATAACCATAAAATAGTAATGAGTCTGGAGGGATAATCCTCACAACAATCCAAATACAGGAATAAACAAATACTAAGTCTGCATCACTAAATTAATTACAACCCAAAAATCTGATATAACTGGATAAATAAAGTTTCTAAAAGAAATGGGGCGACATGCCCAACAGATGAGGAAAATCTGGTAACATAGAGTCAAGATCGAAAGTGGAGGCGTCTACGGTCAAGGTCCTGTAACTTCCACAACAGCTACAGTACGTCACCTGAATGGAACTCCTATGCTTGGTGTCCTTGTGGCTGGGCACCTAAAAGGTTTTTACAAGAAAATATATTTGAAAGCAAACGGGTCAGAGCCCGATTGTGGAAAAACAGTTTAAAATATAGCAAGTGTTTTAATGACATTAAACAATGAATGCAAAATACATGTTAGGACGTGCTCTCACATGAGATACTCACCTCTCGACTATCTGTGCACTCGTAACGTATCCGCAATAAAATCTAGTTATGCACGTATCTATCTAGTCCAATATAAAATCGAACGCTATTATACGAACCACGATTTAATTCCCGACATCTTATTTTAAACAGAGTGTTTTACTCATCTAAACAGTTTCCCATTTTAGTACTACTAATCACTAGAGATCTTCCATTTTATCTTTTACAAAACGTTGATATTACAGATACTCACATTTATATATTACAGTTCATTTCAATTAACAATGTATTATTCTCATCATAAATATACAAAACTAGCACCTTGAGACTAAGCTACGGTGCACACATACTCTGCTATCCAATCCCGGTACATCACGTACATAAGGACCACGCATTCCAAATCTCTCAGGAATCGTTCTCAAATAACAACAATCACACAAAATGGAGGCGAACATAGTTCACATCACATGGGTCACGCACATACCTACGCTCCCATGATCAACAGACTTATTAACTTCTCAATAAGTCATTCTCTGACCTATCTCCTCGAGGTACCAATCTAAATCCCCCCGTAGGCACACAAAGATTAGATGTCCCTAATCGAATGCAGACCTCCCGTGATAGCAAGTATGGTAGGTATGTTTTACACATAAAACCACATATACTAAGCATTCGCACATCTTAGATATCTCGAATTATTAATATAGGTATGCTTCTCGTTCTTATACCGTCATTTAATGTTATACGTTTACAAGTCCCCGATTTGTATATTAACGTTGTCAACCCTTCTCACGTCGTAATTAAGTATTCGTTTCCTATTCCACAAATTTCATCCGGATTACTATAAGGTTCTAAGTTCTACTTCTCAACGTACCCCAATTCTCACAATTATACCCACTAGTCAATAAGGGAAGGTTAATTCTCAATTACTTAAGTCTACGGGACATTTGAAATAAAATCAGGCCAAAAAGGCCATTCTGTCAACTCGTTAGAAATCTCGTTCGAACGAGGTCGTTCGAACAACCTGGGCAGGTCTTTTAACGAGATGGCAGACTGCGCCCAGAATTTCCCCCAACTCGTTTATCTTCAGATTTCTCTCCTATAAATCCCCACTAAGATCATCCCAATTAAGTTTTAACGTTTTTAAACTACTCTTAGTCTTCCTAAGTCACCCTCTAACATATATTTGGGGTCAATGCCTCCTAAATTAACATGTAATCATCATAATTCCCAAACATTATCCCAAACCCTATAAACATGAAGCTATAATTTTAACGTCTGCAATTTCTCCTTATAAATCCGTTTTTAAATCATCAAAAGATACATTTTGGATATGGAATTCATTCATTACCATTCTACATGCAATCCCTATATAAGATTATGAGTTTTATCTCCAATTTCATGGGTTTTTCATCAAACTTTCAATACAAGACATATATTTAATCCTAAGCATGGAGGAAACATTCGCTTGAAATTATGTAATTAAACCACTTGCCTTAGATTTTCTGATTTGATGTTGAAGGATGAAGGTTGATTCTCCTCTCTCTCTACAGATTTCTCCCAAAGATGGTGATGGTGGCTAGGGGTTTCTTTTGGAAACTCTGAAGACTCTCCATATAACTCCCGTAGCCCACTACTTGTTAAATGCTGATATTGGACTTAGTGGGATTATTTCTAATATAAAATTAACCTCTAAAATTCGTGGGTTTTAATTCCCCTAATTTTAAAATTACCAAAATACCCATTTGGGTTGCCGGTAAGGCTTAAAAATGCCCGGGACCCAAACTAAACCCCCGGCTGATATTTTCTGACTATTTCGACCATTCCGGACACGTTGGCGCACTCAAAATGACCATTTGGTTGATAAAAATATAATTCACTTTTTAATTCAAATAATTACATTCCTGACGCGACTGACACGCATGTCCCAATTAAATTTCCAAATTGTCGTATTTCTGCCTCGTGACAATTTAAATATTATCAATACTCATGTATCACCATACATACTCGGATATAATAAATTTTTACATCATAATCAAATACCAACTCACATCTCGTTAGTATTTATACCCGGATTAATTTCCAATTAATTCTCATTTAATTTAATTAATCCCTTAAATAAAAATCAATAAAATTACGGGGTATTACATACTCCCCCCCTAATAACAGAATTTCGTCCCGAAATTCGGAACTAAAGAGTACCTGGTAAAAATAACTCCGAATAGCGTTCGCGCATCTCATCCTCGCGCTCCCATGTGGACTCCTCGGTATTATGATGCCGCCACTGAACACGTACTAACGGTACTATCTTCGACCTCAGTTTTCGCTCGCTTTGGTCCAAAATAGCAATCGGCCCCTCCTCGTAGGAACTATCAGGCTGAAGATCGATGTCCTCTAAAGCAATGTGGGTATGGGCCAAATCGTCCCTAAGATATTTCCTTAACGAGGAAATATGGAACACATCATGAATTCTATGCAAGTGCTCCGGTAACCCTAGTCTATACGTAACTGGCCCAATACGCTCGATGATAGGAAATGGCCCCATATACCTTGGTGCCAGTTTCCCCTTCTTCCCAAAATGCATGATCCCCTTCATTGGAGATACTCTGAGTAACACCTGGTCCCCCACCTTGAATTCTCTGAAGAACCTCTTGGCATCAGCATAGCTTTTCTGCCGGTCCTGAGCTACCCAAATACGGCTCCGTATCATCTCTATCCTTGCTGAAGTATCTTGAATCACTTTTGACCCAAGGAGTTTGTTATCCCCCACCTCTAACCAACATGCTGGGATTGACAAGGTCTACCGTACAACGCCTCAAATGGAGCCATGCCAATGGTAAACTGATAGGAGTTATTATAAGCAAACTCTACCAATGGAAGGTACTGCTCCCATCCACCTCCAAAGTCTAGGATGCACATACACAACATGTCCTCCAACATCTGATTTGTACACTTGGCTTGCCCATCCGTCTATGGGTGATAAGCCGTACTCAGCCGCAACTCCGTACCCATGGCCTCCTGGAAACTCTCCCAAAATCGTGAAATAAATATCTTGTCTCGGTCAGACACGATATTTAGAGGCACCCCGTGAAGTCTCACTATCTCTGCAATGAAGATCTGGTCATATTGTCCCGTAGTGTAATCTGTCCTTACGGGTAGAAAATGAGAAACTTTGGTCAATCGATCCACAATTACCCATATGGAGTCGTGACCCCTCTGTGACGTAGGTAACCCCGTGATAAATTCCATGGATATGCTCTCCCATATCCACGTCGGAACCTCTAATGGCTGTAGAAGTCCTGCCGATTTCTGATGGCCCACCTTTACTAGCTGACAAGTGGAATATTTAGAAACGAACACGGTGATATCTCTCTTCATCCCGCTCCACCAGTACTGTCGTCTCATGTCTTGGTACATCTTATCCCCACCAAGGTGTACCGCGAACTGTGAGTCGTGCGACTCCGTCATTACCTCGTGTCGCAAGTCCTCCCCTTCCGGAACGACCAGTCTCCCATTGAATCGTAATCCCCATCTGAGCCAACAGTATAGGACTCGGCTCCCTCTGCTAGTAATCGAACTATCTGCTCCTGACAGAACGAGTCATTTGCTTAGGCCTTTACCACTCTTGTAACAATCTGATGTGTAATAGTCATCACAGACATGAACGATCGGGCCACTGCATCCTGGTGTCCCAACTCCTTCCACTTAGCTTTCCACACCTCGGCCACCTCATCTACCGGCCTACGGCTTAACGCGTCTGCTACCACGTTAGCCTTCCCTGGGTGAAACTGGATATCGAACTGATAATCCTTCACAAACTCAAGCCACCGACGTTGACGCATATTCAACTCCTTCTGCATGAAGAGGTATTGTATAGACTTGCAGTCTGTGAACAACCAAAATTTCTCCCCCAGGAGATAGTGTCTCCAAATCCGAAGAGCGAATACGACTGCCGCTAACTCCAAGTCGTGGGTGTGGTAATTCCTCTCGTGAGGCTTAAGCTTACGGGAAGCATAAGCTATGGCCTGACTCTCCTATTGCAGCACACCTCCAAGTCCTTGTAAGGACGCATCGGTGTAAACTAAATACTCAACTTCCGGCCTGGGCAATGCTAACACAGGCATTGAGGTTAACTTGTCCTTCAACTCATCGAATGCCAACTGACAGGCATCTCTCCAGATGAATGGTACACCTTTACGAGTCAGATGTATCAAAGGACCCGCTATCTTTGAGAAACCCCGAATAAACCTCCTGTAGTATCCTGCTAGGCCCAAGAAACTACAGATCTCAGTCGGTGTCGTGGGTTGTCCCCACTCCCTCACCGCGGATACCTTCCCCGGATTAACAGAAATCCCCCGGTCTGAAATGATATGCCCTAAAAACTTAACCTCCTTCAACCAGAACCCACACTTCTCATACTTTGCATAAAGCTCGTTCTGATGTAACGTCTGCAAAACCTGTCTCAAATGCTCGGCGTGCTCCTCTTCTGTCTGGGAGTAAACCAGAATGTTATCGATAAAGACAATGATGAACTGGTCTAGGAACTCTCTGAACACCCTATTCATTAAGTCCATAAACACGACTAGAGCGTTGGTCAAGCCAAAAGGCATAACCCGGAACTCATAGGAACCATATCTCGTTAAGAAAGCAGTCTTCGAGACATCATGTTCCCTGATACGCAATTGATGGTATCCCGATCGCAAGTCAATCTTTGAGAAGAATGAAGCTCCTCTCAGCTGGTCGAATAAGTCATCGATTCGAGGAAACGAATACTTATTTCGTATAGTGACCTTATTCAACTCCCGATAATCTACACACAACCTCAACGATCCATCCCTCTTCTTTATGAACAACATATGGCCACCCCATAGCGAAGTACGCCTCCGGATAAACCCCTGACCCAATAACTACTCTATCTGATCCCTTAGCTCTCTCATCTCTGCTGGATCCATACGGTACCGTGCGTGGGCAATGGGCCGAGTGCCCGGCGTCAAATCAATAACAAAATCTATCTCTCTACTAGGAGGTAATCCAAGTATATCCTGGAATACATCATCGAACTCTCTAATGACTGGAATCGAATCAAGTGGTATCACCACTTCCTTAGAGGTCTCCTCTTGTATATAGTACAAATGAGTGGACGATCCTCCCTCAGGGTGAGGCATCGCCACTAAAAACATCTCCTGCCCGGGAATGGCAAAAATGATACTCCTACTGAAACAATCAATCATGGCTCGGTACGCGACTAGCCAATCCATACCAACAATCGCATTATACTCAGTCATCTCTAATACTAACATATCAGCGTGCAAGGTAAACCTCCCGATCTCTATACCCACACCTCTACAAATAAGGGAAATTACAGAACCCCTACTCAACGGTGAATCTACACAAGTAATCGTGCTCTCTACAGTGTTTAACAACCCAATAGTGCGTGCCAATCTCGTGGCAATGAAATAATGTGTGGCCCCCGTATCAAATAAAATACGCCCCATAGTCCCCTGAATAGAGAACATACCCTCAATAGCAGGTGGATCTTGTGGGACGGCGGCCTGCTAGAGCTGATACACTCTCCCATACTGAAGTTGTCCCTGCTGAACTGGGACCGCTGGAATGGGTGGTAATGCTGCCATCTGTGGTGGTGCTGGGAGGGCGACGGGAAACATAGGCCTCTGTGACTTGTGTCGAGCACCCTGCTGCTGCTGCTGTGGGACCCTGCCCCTATCAGGACAATCCTGGAATTTGTGGCCAATCTTGCCACACACGAAGCACTTCCCCGGGAAGTTTCCTCCTCGCTGTCCCTGCTGCCCTCGGCCCTGATGGTCGTTACCATTCCTACCTTGACCATGCTGGCCCTGCTGAAACTGTTTCTACCGACCCATCTGGCCCTGATGGCCGTTCTGACCCTGATGGCCATGTCTGAGACCTCCCTGACCATTCCTGAAACCCCCAGATCTGAATCTCTTAGGATCCCCTTGTTGGGAGCCCTGATCTCCCTGCCTGTGCTGACCCTGAGCAGATTGTGCCCCGCTGGAACCAATTCCCCCTGTCCTGCCCTGATGGTTGGACTCTCCTGATCTCTTACTCTCAGACATGTGAAAGCGGTGATCCTGGCAGTGAAGCAGTGCCGCGTTAACCACATCAGAGTAAGTGGCCAACGAAAGATTTCCCAACAAGTGCTGTCGGATCCTCCAAGTCAATCCGTCCATGAACTTCTGAATCTTCTTCTCCTCAGTTGGAATCTCATCGGGAACAATGTTCAAAAGATTAGTGAATTCGGCCTCATACTCGGCCACGGTCTTCCCCTCCTGCTTGAGGTTCATTAACTTCCTCCTCATTTCAGTGTGAACAACTGATGGAAAATATTTGCGATCGAACCGCACCCAGAACTCCTGAATAGAAAGGGCATCCCTCTCCTCTGCGGTGGTAATAGACTCCCACCACTACAATGCTGATCCTACTAGCTTAAAAGTAGCCAGTATCTTCTTCTGAACATCCGTGCACTCGTACATCCTTAAGTGCCTCTGAATGTCCTTCCTCTACTGACTGGACACTACAACGTCGGAGCTACCTGCAAACTCCGGAGGGTGTGCTTTCTGAAAAGCATCACGAATGCATTCCCAAGAAGACGGGAATGCATGAGCCTGAACTGGCGCGACTACCGGCGCCTGGGGTGGTGCTTGCTGAACAACTGCTAGGGCGGCATTTACCGCTTGGGCTACAATAGCTGCAACCTCTACGGTATTCATGGTGCCCGAAACTGGTGCAGGCCGTTGCTCTGGCTGAGCATCCCTAGGAACTCGCTGTGCACGTCGTGGAGGCATCTGAAATGAGAGTAAAGTCTTATAAGGTCACAGCTATTATCTCAAAATAGCTGAAGAGTGAAACATACATAAAAGAATACAACAGTCCTAAAATATAGGGCTCTACATCAAATAAAGCTCAGCGGAAACATAATAAGTCGTACAGATCCTAAGGACACTAGAACCTGATGCTCTGAGACCACATGTGACACCCCGACTAATTAAATACCGGGTAGCTACTCCTTTATTAATTTAATACAAAATGCCAAGTTAGTTCAGTTCATAGCATCACTGTCGAAAACGTTTTAACAATTACTAGCCACCTAATATTTAAAAAGTGAGTTGTCAATTTTAATTAAATCCGATTAACATGCAATAATTAAATTATGAAATGCTAACATAACCACCACAACATAATGACAATGGAATAACCATAAAATAGTAATGAGTCTGGAGGGATACTCCTCACAACAATCCAAATATAGGAATAAACAAATACTAAGTCTGCATCACTAAATTAATTACAACCCAAAAATCTGATATAACTGGATAAATAAAGTGTCTAAAAGAAATGGGGCGACATGCCCAACAGATGAGGAAAATCTGGTAACATAGAGTCAAGATTGAAAGTGGAGGCGTCTACGGTCAAGGTCCTGTAACTTCCACAGCAGCTACAGTACGTCACCTGAATGGAACTCCTATGCTTGGTGTCCTTGTGGCTGGGCACCTAAAAGGTTTTTACAAGAAAATATATTTGAAAGCAAACGGGTCAGAGCCCGATTGTTGAAAAACAGTTTAAAATATAGCAAGTGTTTTAATGACATTAAACAATGAATGCAAAATACATGTTAGGACGTGCTATCACATGAGATACTCACCTCTCGACTATCTGTGCACTCGTAACGTATCCGCAATAAAATCTAGTTATGCCCGTATCTATCTAGTCCAATATAAAATCTAACGCTATTATACGAACCACAATTTAATTCCCGACATCTTATTTTAAACAGAGTGTTTTACTCTTCTAAACAGTTTCCCATTTTAGTACTACTAATAACTAGAGATCTTCCATTTTATCTTTTACAAAACGTTGATATTATAGATACTCACATTTATACATAACAGTTCATTTTAATTAACAGTATATTATTCTCATCATAAATATACAATACTAGCACCCTGAGACTAAGCTGCGGTGCACACATACTCTGTTATCCAATCTCGGTACATCAGGTACATAAGGACCACGCATTCCAAATCTCTCAGGAATCGTTCTCAAATAACAACAATCACACAAAATGGAGGCGAACATAGTTCACATCACATGGGTCACGCACATACCTACGCTCCCATGATCAACAGACTTATTAACTTCTCAATAAGTCCTTCTCTGACCTATGTCCTCGAGGTACCAATCTAAATCCCCCCGTAGGCACACAAAGATTAGATGGCCCTAATCGAACGCAGACCTCCCGTGATAGCAAGTATGGTAGGTATGTTTTACACATAAAACCACATATACTAAGCATTCGCACATCTTAGATATCTCGAATTATTAATATAGGTATGCTTCTCGTTCTTATACCGTCATTTAATGTTATACGTTTACAAGTCCCCGATTTGTATATTAACGTTGTCAACCCTTCTCACGTCGTAATTAGGTATTCGTTTCCTATTCCACAAATGTCATCCGGATTACTATAAGGTTCTAAGTTCTACTCCTCAACGTACCCCAATTCTCACAATTATACCCACTAGTCAATAACGGAAGGTTAATTCTCAATTATTTAAGTCTACGGGACATTTGAAATAAAATCAGGCCAAAAAGGCCATTTTGTCAACTCGTTAGAATTCTCATTCGAACGAGGTCGTTCGAACGAAAGGCTTCGAACGAACTACCAACTCGTTAGAAGGGATACTGTCATCTCGTTAGAAGCTCGTTCGAACGACCTGGTCAGGTCTTCTAACGAGATGGCAGACTGCGCCCAGAATTTCCCCCAACTCGTTTTTGTTCAGATTTCTCTCCTACAATTCCCCACTAAGATCATCCCAATTAAGTTTTAACGTTTTTAAACTACTCTTAGTCCTCCTAAGTCACCCTATAACATATATTTGGGGTCAATGCCTCCTAAATTAACATGTAATCATCATAATTCCCAAACATTATCCCAAACCCTACAAACATGAAGCCAGAATTTTAACGTCTGCAATTTCTCCTTATAAATCCATTTTTAAATCATCAAAAGATACATTTTGGATATGGAATTTATTCATTACCATTCTACATTCAATCCCTATATAAGATTATGAGTTATATCTCCAATTTCATGGGTTTTTCATCAAACTTTCAATACAAGACATATATTTAATCCTAAGCATGGAGGAAGCATTCGCTTGAAATTATGTAATTAAACCACTTGCCTTAGATTTTCTGATTTGATATTGAAGGATGAAGGCTGATTCTCCTTTCTCTCTACAGATTTCTCCCAAAGATAGTGATGGTGGCTAGGGGTTTCTTTTGGAACCTCTTAAGACTCTCCCTATAACTCCCGTAGCCCACTACTTGTTAAATGCTGATATTGGACTTAGTGGGTTTATTTCTAATATAAAATTAACCTCTAAAATTCGTGGGTTTTAATTCCCCTATTTTTAAAATTACCAAAATACCCATTTGGGCTATCGGTAAGGCTTAAAAATGCCTCGGGACCCAAACTAAACCCCCGGCTAGTGTTTTCTGACTATTTTGACCCTTCCGGACACGTTGGTGCACTCAAAATAACGATTCGATTGATAAAAATATAATTCACTTTTTAATTCACATAATTACATTCCTGACGCGACTGACACGCGCATCCCAATTAAATTTCCAAATTATCGTATTTCTGCCTCATGACAATTTAAATATAATCAATACTCATGTATCACCATACATACTCGGATATAATAAATTTTTACATCATAATCAAATACAAACTCACATCTCGTTAGTATTTATACCCGGATTAATTTCCTATTAATTGTCATTTAATTTAATTAATCCTTTAAATAAAAATCAATAAAATTACGGGGTATTACACATGCCTCTCCTTGGCAAGGACCATTGGTACAAGACGACTCCTCCTTCATAGTGACTCAAAGTTGGTTGTTAATCAAGTATTGGGAGTTTATGAGGCCAAGGACGAAAGGATGGCCAAATTCCTAAAGAGTGTGAGAACGATACTGCAAGGCTTCGAAGCGGTAAAGATGAAGATAATACCTAGGCAAAATAACAGTCATGCAGATGCATTAGCAAGGCTAGCTTCGACAACGAAGACAGATATCAGAAGTACGGTCCTTATTGAGATCTTGCCCAGAGCAACCATCGAAGAAGAAGAGGTCAGTAACCCTTGCCTCAATTTAAACCTAGGGGACTCATGGATGGACCCCCTTATCAGATACATCAGAGAGGGAGTGCTACCGAGTCAAAGTTAGAGAGGAGGAAATTGAGGTACAGAGCTGCAAAGTTCTCAATAGTAGGAGATGTCCTGTATAGGAAGGGATTCTTATTACCTCTTCTCAGATGCGTTCATCCTACAGAAGTTCCCCACGTCCTACAGGAGGTACATGAGGGTTCTTTATCCAGTCACATCGGAGGGAGACCTTTGGCCAAGAGGATTCTCACGCAAGGATATTGGTGGCCGACCTTGGCAAAAGATGCTGCAGCTTACGTGAAGAGGTGTGACAAATGTCAAAGATTCTCCACAATCCCCCATGAACCTCATCAGCCTATGACGTCTATCAGCTCCCCTTGGCCATTCGTAGTATGGGGGATTGACTTAGTAGGTCCCCTTCCAAGGGCCGCAAATAATTACCAATTTTTAATAGTTGCCATTGATTACTTCTCCAAGTGGGTAAAGGCAGAGCCGATGATCATGATTATAGAGCAGAAGACCTTCCAATTTATTTGGAAGAACATCATATGCAGACTTGGCCTCCCAAATACCCTCATTTCAGACAACGAAACCCAGTTCAAGAATTCTTTTTTAAAAAAATACTGCGAAAGAGTTGGGATAAAGAAATTTTTCTCTTCTCCTGGCCGACCTCAGGCAAACGGTCAGACCGAAGTCACCAACATAACAATCCTCGACGGGATCAAGAAGATGTTAGAAGAGGCTAAGGGAAGATGTACTGAAGAGGTTTATGCTGTTCTGTGGGCCTATAGAACGATGGCTAGGACACCTACGGGGGAGACCCCATTTATGTTATCACATGGCTCAGAGTCCGTCATACCCACAGAGGTAAAACTCTCTACTCATAGGGTTCAGACCTACGACCCCGAGAAGAATGGAGAGGAAAGAAGACTCGACCTAGACTTGATTGAAGAAAAAAGGGAAGACACAGAAGTCAGGCAAGAAGCTTACCAGCACAGAATAATAAAGTTCTACAATCAAAGGGTAAAATTAAGGACCATAGCTATAGAGGACCTAGTGCTGAAGAAGACGTTGCAGAAGGCGAACAAGCTCCACCCAAATTGTCATAGTCCTTATAGAGTAATTGAGGAGGTTGTACCCGAAACCTACAGGCTAGAAAACCTCAAGGGGGAACCTTTTTCCAATCCCTAGAATGCTGATCATCTAAACAAGTATTACATATAATATTGCAAAAGAGTGTGTAAATGTATCATCTTAGGAAGTGATTATTTATGAGAAGATCAGTTTCCATGTCAATTCTTGGTTCATTGTGCTCTAGTGGTAGAATTTATGAGGATAACATCTTAGGTGATGACCTCAGACCTTATAACATCATGATTTGGTGACAAGGTCTGAGGTCATACATCATACTTGGATGACCTCAGACCCTTAACATCATTAATTTGGTGAAAATTTTATGGGGATAACATCCTAGGTGATGACCTTAGACCTTATAACATCATGATTTGGTGATAAGGTCTGAGGTCAGACATCATACTTGGACGACCTCAGACCCTTAACATCATTAATTTGGTGAAAATTTTATGGGGATAACATCCTAGGTGATGACCTCAGACCTTATAACATAATGATTTGGTGACAACGTCTGAGGTCAGACATCATACTTTGATGACCTCAGACCCTTAACATCATTAATTTAGTGAAAATTTTATGGGGATAACATCCTAGGTGATGACCTCAGACCTTATAACATCATGATTTGGTGACAAGGTCTGAGGTCATACATCATACTTGGATGACCTCAGACCCTTAACATCATTAATTTGGTGAAAATTTTATGGGGATAACATCCTAGGTGATGACCTCAGACCTTATAACATCATGGTTTGGTGACAAGGTCTGAGGTAAGACATCATACTTGGATCACCTCAGACCCTTAACATCATTAATTTGGTGAAAATTAAATAAGGATAACATCTTAGGTGATGACCTCAGACCTTATAACATCATGATTTGGTGACAAGGTCGGAGGTAAGACATCTTACTTGGATGACCTCAGACCATTAACATCATTTATTTGGTGAAAATTATTTATGAGGATAATATCTTAGGTGATGACCTCAGATCTTATAACATCATGATTTGGTGACAAGGTCCGAGGTAAGACATCTTACTTAGATGACCTCAGACCCTTAACATCATTAATTTGGTGAAAATTATTTAGGAGGATAACATCTTAGGTGATGACCTCGGACCTTATAACATCATAATTTGGTGACAAGGTCTGAGGTAAGACATCATACTTGGGTGATCTCAGACCTTAAAAACCATTCATTTGGCTCAACAAAGATATCATTGTATCGAGACCTGAGAACTGAACATACATTGCATGGAAAATAAAATCATGGAATAAACAATTCAGCAAGAGATAAAACAAAAGCCCTCCTCAGATGTTGACAGATTAAGTTACAAAATGCAAAGATATAAAGTAACAGTGTTTATCAGAGGTTACAATAAAGAGTTACAAAAGATTGCTTAAAGCTTCATAAAAATTTAAGTGTTTGCAGCCTCAGGGTTAGTGGTCACGTCTGCATTTCCTTAGTCGAGGGTGTCTACTTCTACCCCCATCGTCTTGAGCACCAACATCTTCAGTCATGGTGTCTCCTTGAGGGGTAGTCTCGGTGGGTGCAGCACCTCCCTCCTCTTCAACCTTCTGCAGGGCCTGAGCAAACTTGGGGTCGGCATAACCCAGGCCGATGAAGTCAGCGGCTGCAAGGCTTCCTAACTCCTTTGCCTTCATGGCATCCCATTTACCAGTGGCCTTGACCCCTCTCTCCAGATATTCAAAGCCAAAGCTGACAAACTCGTCAGAGACCTTGTACTCCTCCAAGATCTTCTCAGAGGCATCATCCAAGGCAGCCTTGATGGCCACATCGACTTTATGCGGAAGAGAGTCAGCCTGAGTCTTTATGGTAGTATTATGATCTTCCTTTTTCTTATCCATATCCTTTTGCAATCCCTTCACCTTATTCTCGGCCTTCTTTAGAGCAGCCTTCAGACGTTCCACTTCGGCGTTCAAGGTGGCTTCAGTCTTCTCGGCCTCTTGGCCCTTCTCAATCAAAGGAAGTTTTCCCAAGGTCCAGTTGACATAATGATGCATGGTGAGAAGACCCTGTAGAACATATGCAAAGCTATCAGTCTAAGGTCTAATATAGTCCAAATGACGATGTCACACATTCAGAAGCAAATAGTTAAAGGCCTTACCTGGATGGTATAGTGAAGAGAGAATTCAACCAGCAGGGGCCTATCCCGGGACCGGAAAAAGCGCTTGTCAGACTCGGTCATGACACCGCCGATAGCATCCAAGGCCTTAAAACTTTAGCCAATGATATTATCACCAATCTTTAATTACTCAAGACGAGCAATCAAGGAGTCCTCAGAAGAAATAGGGATGGCACGATCCCCCCCTTTCTTCTTCTGCCTCTGATCCTCAGGGGCAGGGTCGGCAACCTTCCTCTTTTTGGTGGCCTTAGCCCTCAAGGTAGAAGGAGAGGGGGAGGAGCATTCAAACCTGCCTTTTTGACGAGCTTCGTTAGACTTGGAGCTTCCATCTCACACAACTCGTCAAATATTCCTTTTGGGTGCTCTGCAGGATAGAAAGGTTTGAGTTATAGAATCAGATATACATAAATTCAGAGGTATAACTTGTTGTAATAAAAAGACACTTACGAAGATCTGTCAGAGGACTCCCCCCAAGCCCTATCTCAGAGAGGTAATAGGGGGCCATCAGGTGCTTGAATTTGACAAGCAGACCATGCTCCCCCTGGTCCTGAAGGTCTTTGACCTTTTGAAGATTGTTTTGGTTTAGCCCAGGGTCAGCCCTAGCAGTTATTGTAACCTTTCCCCATCTCAGGGGTATTCTCGACTCTAATGAGGAAGAGGGGGAATATGGACCAAATTCCCATGGCCCTGATGCAAAAAAGTAACATGGCTTCCAGTTATGGTTTGAGGTTTGGGTAATCTGAAGCATCTTTTTATTTGACTTTCGAGCTAAGAAATGATAATAGCTTGGATGGTTTCTGGCAGATGAAGGGACATAGCACCCTGTAAAGACTTGGACAGGAAGGTCTGAGTGATGGATATCCCTCCATAGGACAATGGCTCCAATTATCACCCTCTAAGCATTGGGTGACAACTGGGAAGGAGCCAAGTTGATGTAGGCCAATATAGCCCTGATGATGGGATAGATGGGAAGACAAAATCCCAACTTGAACATCTGCTCATATAGGCAGATCTCCCCATCTTGGTCGTCATAAGCCCTCTCTTCCTTCAGAGGTCTCCTGAGTTTTATAGAGGGACTTATGGAATATAGATATCTGAAAGCCAGAAGGTTGACCTCACTGACTTTACTCTCAATCTCGGTCGCCTCAGAGGTGTCAACATCACTCTCCACACCATCATCATCATCTAGCTCAACGTCGGCCCGAGAAGACGATGGGGCACCACCTGGAAACCTCTGAGCGAACTCAGCCCCTGTGACTGTCGATAGAGGAACGGCTTCAAGAATCGGTGGAATAGCCACACTTGGTCCAATAATTTTAACCTATGAGGAAGAGGTTGATGTGCTTGAACTTTTGTGAGACGAGGCCCGACTGGAAACCTCTGCCTGATCAGGGACCTGATCTTATTGATTTGAGAAGTCCATGGCCTCTTGGAAGGAGTCCACAGACATAGGGTCTGAGGTGGATGACTCAAAATCTGACATTAGAGAGGGTTCATCTGGGACCTCTACTTGGTTAACTAGTTCGGTTGGTTCAGGGTATATGACCTTTAGAGGTGGTGGAAAGATAGGTCTAAGGGGGAATTCCTCTGCCCTAAGAGCTTCCTCTTGCGCTGTTTCTATTTGCCTAATTTTCTCTAAGGTCTTCTCTCTAAGAGAGGGGAATTCCTCTAAGAGTTGGTAAAGGGGTCTGAGCATATAAGGCAGACCCTACACTTACAACTCTCCTAAATAACAAACAGGATTGGCAAATGGGATTAAAGATCAAACTGTCAAACTTTGAACAAAAACTACCAAGAATAATAAGAACAGTGTTTTCGAAAAAATAATAATCTCATCGAAAACCTCTTGAAGCTCACCGAAAAATGCAAAAATAAGAAGAAGGTAGGAAAAATGAAGAAGAAAGGATGGTAAAAGATACCTGAAGAAAAGTGGTAAGGAGGAAGGAAGAGATTATAAGGAATGACCACCCAATGCTACTTCAAAGCCAGAGCTCTTCTAGAGAGAGAGAGTTACAGAAATTCCAAACGAAGAAATGAAGAAGTGGGAAAAAAGAGAGAGGAAATGAGGGTTTAACCCTCAAACAGCCCCACACGCTTCCCAAGGCCCATCATTGCCTTGGGAGCCCAAGAGTCTACAACCATTACACCTGTCAGGCATGCTATCTACTTCAGCTGCTGACACTTGTCAAAAAGTATCAACACCTACAGAAATTCAACCTCGGACCAACATACCCCTTAGGGACCTGATCACATGGATAAATAAGGGCTAGGGTGATTGATATGCCCTTAATATACCCCTCGGCTCAGAGACATCAACCTCGGCCAATGAGGATGGCCGAGGTTGGAGGGATCCCAGCTCATCAACCAACGGTCTCGTACCAAGAAAGGTTGGCTATGGACTAGCCGACGTTCCTGCTAGCTCGGCAAGTGAGGTCATCCATGATCCATGGGAGGTTATCTACCTGGTCTTCCAAGGATTGCAACCTCGGCTCGAAAGATGAACAGGTTACCCATCATCAGCATCAATCTCGACTAGGGATCGGTCGATGTTGCTGCTTTGCCACCACTACCTCGGCCTAGGCCGACGTCATAGCTCAACATGTCATACTTTGTCTCTCCTACTGAACCAAGGTCACCACCTCGTCCTCTTACAGGCCGAGGTTGTGACCAATCACAGATGGCCGAGATCTTCTGCGCATATATGGGGCTAGGAACACGTGTACACAAATTAGTTATAACCGAATCATTCCCCTCACGTGAGGGAATATTGAGGTCATCATTATTTACATGATACCAGTCAGGTGTCATTCTCATACTGGTTCGATCCTCATGCACATACTCATTGCATGCTTGGGGGGTACACTACACCCCCCAAGCACTATATATAGAGGTCATCCTCTACCTTGAAAAGGATCCGAAATCATCAACCCTAGCTGAAACTCTGTCTAAATACACAGTAGAGAGAGAAAGCTTGAGAGTTTGTATATATGGCCATTAGAGCCCTAATACAGTAATACTAATCCCACACTTGCACAGTGGACATAGGCCTTATTGGCTGAACCACTTATATTCCGGTGTGATTCCTCTTCTCCTCACCTCCTTCTACTATATACCTTATACTGCCATTGTTAACACTGAATTGAGCTTACAAACACCTTTAAGGTTGGTGATGTTTCCAGCATCATCATGGGTTAATCTTAATTATGTGCAATTTTAATATAGGGTGCCTTTATTTATAGGAAATGAAAGGTTGTATCTCAGGGGTCTTGACTATTGAGTTTTAATAGTCTTTACTTAATTCTGATATAACTGTTAATTACCAATAGTCTTAAACCATTTTTGAACATGTACAGTAATATCGAAACGGTTTTATATGGACCCACCAAAAAGTGACCGGGATCGAGATACCACGATCCGACCCGGACGAATCCTGACAACCCTCTACCATTGCAGACACGCGGTATGCGAAGTGCAAAGTGTGCCACTAGTGCCTCTACAGCCCACTGCCCCGCGCGCGCGTGTGTGTGTGTGTGCTTGTGCGTGCGGTGCTTCGCACCGTATTGGAGGTCTCTTGAATATCCTCTTAAATGCTAGATGAAATAACTCTTCATCTTCCATTTCTACTTATTAAGTGCACACTTTCTTAATATTTTTTCAATGTGGGACTCAAAGGTTTCCCATTCCTTTTATATCTTAGTGGGTATCACTTAACTTTACTAATTATCCAATGTGGGGCACTCTCCCTTTTATATTGGGTTAGCTTCCCACTTTTCTCCACACACTTCCAATGTGGGACAAACATTTATGCTTTTACTCCCAAATCTCTTACTCACTTATTTTAAAAATTCTCCAACACAGCACACACCTACACACCAGTTGTCGTCGAGCTTAACCCAACTGTGCTCAAGCATAGACTACCCTCCCAGCCCTCCTTCAATCACCAACCTACACATCACAACCTTACCTGCTGCTAATCCCGCCACCATAACCCATATCCACTAACCCTCACCGCACCCAACACAGAACCCCCAACCCTGTGTCGGTGTTTGGGCGGTTAGATAAATGTATTTGGTGTTTGGGGAAAATTTTCATCATATTGGTGTTGGGTGGATTTTTTTAATATATTAAAGTTGGGCAGAATTTCAAGTGTGTTGGTGTTTGGGCATAATTCTTCTATTTTGGTGTTTGGAACAATTTTGTTGTAGACAAATTATTTACTTTCTTTCATAGCTAATTGTGTAAACATAATCATTTTTTAACTTTGCACATCAAATATTTGACAATATTTCCCACCCAACTTTTAAAATAATTTTTTGGCAACATTTACTTGCACCCATTTTCATCAAACTTTGGTCACATTGATTTTTTTTATACTTGATTGTTGTGATCCATTGCAAATGTTGAATTGTGTAGTTGAAAACCATTTTGGTCTTTATTCAAATCAAATGCACCCCCTTATCTCTTTTCTAACTGTGCACCTCAAGTGTTCGACGAAATGCCCGACTGACAATTTTTTGTGATCGTGAGGTTTTTCACTTTGTCATACCACCACTCATTCACTCTCTCATAACACCACTCATGCAAAAATTGACTTATATTCTTCAAGTAGTGTCATGTTACCTATTGCTATATGATTAGGCATAAATTCTTCCCATTTATCCCCTTAATTTAGAGACTATTATCGCTCCGTGTAGTGTAATTCAAGTGGATTTATATCATATCTTTGCTATTGACAAATTCTAATGAGTACATCGAGTTTTGTGTGTTCGTCATCTATTTTGTAGGTATCTAGTGTTGTAATCCGAGTTCCATACTAAAAGCTTCAAAGAAACACAAGAAAGCAAGATTTCTGCAAAAACTGAAAAAAGGGAACTGAACCCAAGAGAACTAAAACGAACCGAATCCATCATGAGAGAAGTTTCCGTAAAGGATGGCAAAACATAACTGAACCGAAGTGATGAAATAATGAACCGATCCTACTTCTGGAAAACTTCTTGTAAAGAGTTGAAAAGATGGAACCGAACCGAACCCTTTACCCGGATCGATTCTGTTCTCGATTTTCCGAACTTATCTATTTGTAAAAATCAGAATTTTACTTGGTTCAAACTCATTTATTTCGTAATTTATAAATTGTAACTCTTCCCAAACATGGGAGGAGGATTTTAGGTCATTAAGGAAGCTTTGTAATCCATTTTAGAAGAGAAGAACAACAAACCCTAGTTATTTTCAAGTTGCAATTCAAGTAAAATAATTCTAATTTCTGTTTCAATCTTTGTTCTAGTTGCTTTTTCATTACTAATTTCATCTTTCTTCATCTTCATTCAGTAGTAAAAATGGTTTCTTTCATTCCAAACGTGTTGTTTTCAAGTTTTCATATGTACGGCTAGATTTAAAAGGTCGGGATGCATGAACTCAACCTCATGTGTTAGTTGCATATGTATAAAATTAGTCCTCTAAATTTAATAGTTTAATTACGACCGTATTGCGTAGAAACGCAATAATTGTAGATCTTTGGATTTCATTTGCTTTAGAGTAACCGAGATGATTCAGAATGCAATTCGAATGTAACTATCGCAATACCGATTTACTCGTCCTCTGATTAAGTATGGTGTGGGCTTGAACCTCATATACGTAATGCTTGGGAGTACTAAATTATGGGGCTAATTAATCACTTAAATTTACGATTAGTTTTATACATGCAATACATTAGGGTTGAGGGATTGTATTCTCGTCCTGTTTCTTCATCATATATTTCAAGTTTTAAGTCAATTATTATCAGTATTTTAAGTAATTTAGAATAGTTGCATTCCATTCATACTGTAGCTCATTAGTTAACCATTTTCAAAATTGCATCTAGTTGCAGTTATTTCACCAATCACATCATTTTTTCTTTTTCTTTAGAGTCAGAGTTTGGATTCCTTCATCTGTCTTACAACTCTGTTGTCCTACTTCCCTGAGGATCGATACCCGACTTATCGGATTATTACTTGAGCGACAGGCTTGCACTTGAGCCTAGAGAGTATGCATTTCTAAGACACATTCTTAGTCGCGTTAAGTTTTTGGCACCATTGCCGGGGACTTAGGTAGACTTAGGATTAAATCAAGTCAATCTAAAGCTTTAACCAAAAATTTCAAAAAAATCCAGAAACATAAAAAAAAAAAATTAAAAGCACAAAAATATTTCTCATCATCTCTCATAAGCCTGTTAATGCAAAATTCTGAACTCACTCCAACTCCCCACAATACTCCAACCCACATTCACGAAAACTCGATTGTTGAGTACAACCCTGATAGCCCTCACACTCCTAACGCTCCACAGTTTTGGGTTCCACCTCCCACACCGTCACACTCAATCGCAAATAACACTCTGTTTTCCCTCTTAGGACACACTTCAGAGCACACCCCGAGCATACCAAGTGAGGATACCGAGTCGTTAAGAGAGAGAAACATGTCACAACACGGTAGTGCAGCCGTCGATGAAGAAGAGGCAACGTATCGCCCTTTGAGAAAAATCTTATATCCTGAGCGCACTGTCACTCCGGGATGCATTATACTCCCGTATAATGCAGGGCAATTTCATTTTAAAAATGGGATGATCCAGATGCTCCCCCACTACCATGGGATGGATTTTGAAGAGCCATATCTCCACATCATGGAATTTGAGGATGTGTGTGAAACCCTCAATGATCAAACTTGCACACAAGAGGTGATTCGCCTCAAACTCTTCCCATTCTCTCTAAAAGATAAAGCTAAGACTAGGCTATGGTCTTTACCTTCAAGCTCGATTGCATCCTGGAATGAGTTTCAATCTAAATTTCTTAAGAAATTCTTTCCTCCACATCGAACGAACTCCATCAAGGCTCTAATTCAAACGTTCCAGAAATTAGAAAATGAGTCGTTCGATCGATGCTATGAGTGCTTCAATGAGTTAATTACTTCATGCCCCCATCATGGATTTGATAAACTACAACTCATTTCCTTTATACATAATGGGCTGAACACTAATTCTAAATAACTCGTTGAAACCATGGGCAGTGGTCCATTTGTCAAATTAGATGCACACGATGTTGAGCTTCACCTGAGGTATGTCACCGAGACTACCCAATCCTGGGATACATCTGACCCTAATGCTCAAAATCGAACTCTCCAAGTGACCACCACTCCATCGGCGTCTGGCTTATTTCAAGTAGAGAAAAATTCTATAGTGGACGATTGACTCAATGTGCTTGAGAGAGGAATGCGACAATTGTTGGAAAAATGTGCAGGAAATCCACCTGGATCCACCCCGAATTACATTGAGAAGGTGTGTGCAATTTGTGAGGTGGGTCATTCAACTGGAGAATGCCCGACTATACCCACCTACAAAGTGATGCTTCAAGAGTAAGTCAGTGGTATAGGAGGATTCAAAGGTCATTTTGATGCACCGCACGGGAATTCTTACAACCCTTCGTGGAAAAAACATCCTAGTTTAGCTATGGGAAACAACATGCTGCGATGAATCCTAATTCACATGTTGCTCCTCCTCTACCACCAAACTTTCAACAAGCTCCACACATGCAAGGACATGTGTAAGAACCACCATCTCAAGGAGCATATATCCCTCCACCGCGGAGAAATATCGAGGATACGATAAATCAATTTATCAATAACCAGAATGCAGCCAATGCTAGATATGATCGCATGATCAGCGAAATAAATGCAAATATTTTGAAAATACAATCATCGTGGAGTATCCAAGAGAAGGGCAAGTTCCCTACCCAGGGCCAAAGACCGCCCCAAGGTCAAACTAGTGTTATCTCCACTTTAACAGGACATCAGGAGAAATTTCAAGCTGTGACCACTCTTCGTAGTGGGAGAGTTGTTGATTTATCACCTCCCCCACACAACGAAATCAAAGATAAGGGAATTTTGCCCGGAACGAAAGAGGCCAAAGATGTCTCCTTGAATGAGAGTGATAAAGAAGACACTAGTGGGCCCGAGGTAGTAGTGACACCACCCACCGCGGCACCGTTTCCTCAAAGGTTGGTTCCTTCCCATAAAGGGAACCACCGTGATGAAGTGCTAGACGTGCTGAAGCAAGTAAAGCTAAATTTACCTTTCCTCGATGCCATTAAGCAAATTCCAGCTTATGCGAAAGTCATCAAGGACTTGTCAACATTGAAGAGGAAGATGAAGGTAAAGAAAAATGTCTTTCTAGCACATAACTTGAGCTCCATCCTACTTAATGATCTCCCGCTAAAATTCAAAGATCTCGGTGCACCCACCATTTCCTGCATCATTGGAGACAATAAAATTAAAAAATCCTTACTTGACTTGGGATCAAGTGTCAATATCCTCCCTTATACCATCTATGGGCAACTTGATCTGGGCGACCTAAAACCCACAATGATCACTCTCCAATTAGCGGATCGAACCGTAAAGGTTCCAAGAGGTATAGTTGAGGATGTGATCATCCAAGTTGACACTTTCCACTTCCCGGTAGACTTTGTCATTTGGGATACAGAGCCCTCCTTCGCCTCGAGAAATCATGTTCCCATCATTCTTGGGCGCCCATTCTTAGCTATGGCTAACACAATTATCAATACTCAAAATGGGCAGATGCAACTCACTTTTAGGAACATGACCTTAGAGACTAACATCTTCCCTATAGCCCAACATACGGGGGAAGAAGATGATCTTCACGCAGTGAACCTAATCGACAAGATCGTAGAGGTGTATTTTGAGGAAAATTATTATGAGGATGCCCTAGGGTCCTATTTAGTATCGAACCACAAGAGTGAGGGAATGTACATCGAATTCGAAAGGGAAGTTGAGAAGTTGAGAGAATTACTCGATGAGAGAGCGTCGGGCGAGGATGAAAGTAAGTTGGGTTTCTCGATTCGAGGAATTACCGCCAAGGGAGTCATGCATGGTTCCCTCCAGCGACAAATTTTTGACCTCGAATTGAAGAAACTACCCTCCCATACTAAATATACATACCTAGGAGAGGACGAGACATTTCCTGTTGTTATCTCCTCTAGCCTAGACGAAGAGTAGGAGAGTAAACTGTTAAAGATTCTGCGGAAGCACCAAAGTGCTTTCGGTTGGTGTATTACTGATTTGAAGGGGATAATTCCTTTAATTTTCACCTACAAGATTCACCTCGAGGAGGATGCCAGGCCCTCGAGAGAAATGCAAAGAAAGCTAAATCCCAGCATGAAAGAAGTAGTGAGAACCGAAATAATTAAGCTATTAGATGCCGGGATTATCTACCCAATATCGGATAGCAAATGGGTGAGTCCCATTTAAGTTGTCCCAAATAAGTCGGGCATGATAGTGATCGAAAATGCTAAGGGAGAGTTAGTTCCCCAACGCACCACCACTGGGTGGCGCGTTTCCATTGATTACCAGAAACTCAACGTGGGAACTAGGAAAGACCAATTCCCCTTGCCATTTATTGATCAGATGCTTGAGAGAGTAGCGGGCCACCCTTATTATTGCTTCCTTGATGGTTATTCCAGATATAACCAAATTGAGTTAGATGTACTTGACCAGGAGAAAACGACATTCACTTTCCCCTTTGGTATGTTTGCCTACAAACGTATGCCATTTGGCTTGTATAATGCACCCGCAACCTTTCAAAGGTGTATGTTAAGTCTATTTAGCGACATGGTTGAGAGAGGACTCGAAGTGTTCATGGACGACTTTAGTGTTTTTATCACTTCTTTTGATCGTTGTCTAGAAAAGCTAGAAAAAGTACTTGCCCAGTGTGTGAAGAAGAACTTAGTGCTAAATTGGGAAAAATGCCATTTTATGGTCACTGAGGGAATAGTTATTGGCCACATAGTTTCATCCAAGGGGATAGAAGTTAATAGAGCTAAGATAGATGTCATAGCCGATATACCCCCACCAAAATTTCTCAAAGATGTGCGCTCCTACTTGGGCCACGCGGGGTTTTATCCACTGTTCATTAAAGACTTTAGCACCATCGCTAGACCTTTAAGCAACCTACTCATGAAGGACACCCCATTTGAGTGCACGGAAGCATGCCATAGCACTTTTGAAAAAATGAAAACCATGCTTATGTTCGCTCCCATCATGCAAGTTCTGAATTGGTCCTTACCATTTGAACTTATGTGTGATGCTAGCGACTATGCGATAGGGGCTATTTTGGGCCAAAGAAAAGACAAACAGGCTCATATCATCTACTATGCTAGCCGGACTCTTACCGGACCACAAATCAATTACTCTACCACAGAGAAGGAGTTGCTAGTGGTAGTGTTCGCTCTTGACAAATTTTAGTCCTACCTTATTGGTTCTCCCATCACTTGTTTCACCGACCACGCGGCATTGAAATACCTACTTGTGAATAAAGACGCAAAGCCGCGCCTCATAAGGTGGATCCTACTCCTACAAGAGTTTAATCTCTCTATTAAAGATAAGAAAGGAGTAGAAAATGTCGTTGTCGACCACTTATCATGGTTGTCGTCTGACGTACCTAGTGATCCAATACCCATAGACGAATACTTCCCGAATGAGCAACTTTTTTCTACCTCTTCTTTGCCCTAGTTTGCAGATATCGTGAACTATCTTGTCACAGGAGCCGTCCCTCCCGATTGGACACCGCAAGATAAGAAGAGATTTATTATATGGTCACGCATGTTTTTCTATGACGATCCTTTCTTGTTTAAATATTACGCTGACCAAATCATCCGACGTTGTGTACCGGATGACGAGGTCCCCAAAGTCATCCAATTCTGTCATTCGAAAGGTTGTAGAGGTCACTTTTTGGTGAAAAAGATGGACGCTATGATCCTTCAATGCGGCCTCTATTAGCCCACAATCGTCCGGGATGTGAATAACTGTTGCAAATCCTGCGATAGGTGTCAAAGGATGGGGGCGATCACCCGACAAGACATGATGTCATTAACCCCAATACTCATTATTAAGATCTTCGACTGCTGGGGTATTGATTTCAGGAGTCCTTTTCCCCCATCTTTTGGTTTCCTATATATCATTGTCGCGGTAGACTACGTTTCTAAATGGGTGGAAGCTATAACTACCAAGACTAATGATAATAAAGTGGTCATTAGTTTCCTACAGGAACACATACTTTTCACTTCGATGCTCCGAAAGCAATAATCATTGATAATGGCACGCACTTTTGCAACAGGCCATTCGAGAAGCTCATGAGAAAGTATAGCGTCGCTCATAAAGTTGGAACGACCTGATGATGTTGGAAACAGCACCACCCTTCAAGGTGTTTGTAAGCTCAATTCAGTACATGACAATGGAAGCACAAGTATAGTAAATATAAGAGAATGGGGTGGGGAGAAGAGGATAAACACAATCATATAAGTGGTTCAGCCAATCAGGCCTACGTCTACTGTGAAGGTGTGTGGTTAATATCACTGTATGAGGGATCTAATGGACATGGATATAATCTCTCAATCTTTCTCTCTCTACTGTATATTTAGACAGAGTTTCAACTAGGGTTGCTAATTTCGGACCTTTTACAGGGTAAAGGATGACCTCTATAAATAGTGCCTGGGGGTGTAATGTACCCCCCATGCATGCAATGAACATGTGCCTAAGGATCGAACCAGTATGAGAATGACACCTGGCTGATCTCATGCAGATAATGATGACCTCAATATTCCCTCACGTGAGGGGAATGATTCGGTTATAACTGATTGTGTACATGTGTTCCTAATAGTACATATGTTAATAAGGACTCAGCCATCTGTGAATGGTCCCAACCTCGGCCTGGAAGAGGACGAGGTGGTGACCTTGGCTCAGTGGGAGAGCTGAGGTAAGGAATGCTAAGCTGTGACGTCATCCTGGGCCGAGGTAGTGGTGGCAAAGCAGTAACGTCGGCTGATCCCTAGCCGAGATTGGTTGTGATGATGGGATGGAAACCTCGGCCTCTTCTAAGCCGAGGTTTCAAACCTTGGATGACTAAGTGGATAATCGCCCTTGGATTATGGTGACCTCCCCTTTCGAGGTAGTTAGTAATGGCCGACCTTGC
Organism: Sambucus nigra; assembly: GCA_949130495.1. NCBI lineage: Eukaryota > Viridiplantae > Streptophyta > Magnoliopsida > Dipsacales > Adoxaceae > Sambucus > Sambucus nigra. Next base: position 239,986,779 of record OX422222.1, read on the forward strand.
TTAGGACGAGACCGCTGGTTGTTGATCTAAGGCCCTTCCAACATCGACCATCTCCATGGCCGAGGTTGATGTCTATGAGCTTAGGGGTACATTTAGGGCATATCAATCACCCCCTAGCCCTTAGTTATATGTGGGAACAGGTGGCTATGGGGTCTACGACTCCGAGGCCCTTCTGCTTTGTACCAATGTTCCTTTTGACACTTATCAATTACTGAAGTGGGAGGCATGCCTAGCAAGCATGTGATGTCAGTCGTCCTTTGGGATCCGAAGGCAATGATGGGCCTTGGGACGCGTGCATTGGGTGTTGAGGGTTATACCTCCTTCTCTTCTCTTTCTTCTTCACTTCTTCATTCCCTCGCCTGAAACTCTCTCTCTCTCTACAAGAGCTTGTTTAAGGAACTGTTGGTGGCTTTTTCTTGCAACTTTCTCTCTTTCTTCTTTACGTATTCTCTCAGGTATCGTCAATCAACCCTTTTTTTTATTTGTTGTATTTTTCTATCTTGTTCCTCCATTCGTTGTATTTTTTTATGAGCTTAAGCATTTTCTGGTCAGCCTAAGAGTTTTTCGGTGAACCTAAGAGTTTTCTGGTGAACTGTTCATTCATTGTTCTTGTTTAAAACCCAGTTTTGATCCTTAGTCAAATTACCAACATTTTTTATTTATAAGAGTCACAAGTGTAGGGTCTGCCTCATATGCTCAGACCCCTTTACCAACTCTTAGAGGAATTCCCCTCTCTTAGGGAGAAGACCTTAGAAAAAATTAAGCAGATAGAAAGAGACCAAGAGGAAGCTCGTAGGGCAGAGGCATTCCCCCTCAGACCTATCTTTCCACCCCCTCTGAAGGTCATATACCCTGAGCCAGCCAAACCAGTTAATTCAGCAGAGGTCCCAGTTGAACCTACCCCCATGTCTGAGTCTGAGTCGTCCACCTCAGACCCTATGTCTGTGGATTCCTTTCAAGAGGCTATGGACTTTTCCACTTAGCAGGATCAGGTCCCTGATCAAGACGAGGTTTCTAGTCGGGCCTCATCCCACAAGAGTTCAAGCACATCACACTCTTCTTCCTACGTTGAGGTTGTAGGACCTAGCATTGCTATTCCACTAATTCTTGAAGACATTCCCCTATCGGCTGTCACAGGAGCTGAGTTTGCTCAGAGGTTCCCAAGTGGTTCCCCATCGTCTGCTCAGGCTGACGTTAAACCGGATGATGATGATGATGTTGAGAGCGATGTTGACACCTCTGAGGCGGACGAGATATAGAGAACTGTCACCGAGCTCGACCTTCTTTCCTTCAGGCATTTTTACTCCATCAGCCCCTCCATAAAACTCAGGAGACCTCTGAGGGAAGAGAGGGCTTTCGGTGGCCGAGATGGTGAGATTTGTCTGTATGAGAAGATGTTCAAGTTAGGATTTCATCTGCCCATTCATCCCATCATTAGGGCTATACTTTCCTACATCAACTTAGCTCCTTCTCAGTTATCCCCCAATGCCTGGAGGGTGATAATTGGAGCTATAGTTCTATGGAAGGCAGTCCACCATTCAAACCTTCCTGTCCAGGTCTTCACCGGGTGATATATCCCTTCCTCTGCCAGGAATCATTCAAGCTATTACCATTTCTTGCTCGAAAGTCAACTAAGAAGATGTTACAGGTGACCCAAACTAGTAACCATAATTGGAAGCCACGGTATTTTTTTGCCTCGGGGGCATGGGAATTTGGCCCTTGTGTCCCCTCTTCGAACTTAGAGCCGGGGATACCCCTGAGATGGGGTAAGGTGTCAATGACTGCTAGGGCCGACCCTAGGCTAAGCCAAAATAATCTTCAAAAAGTGAAAGACCTTCAAGATCAGGGGGAGCATGGTCTGTTGGTCAAGTTCAAACATCTGATGACCCCTTACTATCTCTCTGAGACTGGACTTGGGGGTAGTCCTCTAACAGAGCTCCGTAAGTACTTATTTTATTATTTCTGAAAGTTAAATCTCTGACTTTTTATGTCTCTGATCTTCTAACTCAGACTTTCCATTTGCAGAACTCCCTTAAGGCATCTCAGACGATATCTGGGAGATGTCTGCCCCAAGTCTCATAAAGCTGGTGAAGAAGGCAGGCTTGAGTGCACTCCATCCTCCTCCGTCGAAGAAGAGTGTCAGCACGTCCAAGGTCGATGCTACAAGAAAGAGGAAAACTACAACCACTTCCCCTGAGGATCAGAGGACGAGCAAGGCCCAAAAGGCCATCCCCATATCCTCTGAAGATGCATTGGCTGCCCGTCTGGAGCAGTTGAAAATTAATGATAGCATTATAGTCCATAGTTTGTAAGCGTTGGATGTTATCGGCTCTACTATGACCGCTGCTGATAGACGATTTTGTCTCTCCCTGGACACTCCTCTGCTGGTTGAGTTTGGCCTTCACAGGTCCATTCAGGTATATCTTTAGATTTCAGTTTAATTCTGAAGTGTAACCTCTGTTTTGAATTTGAACTTATACATTTGATTTCTTAATCTGCAGGGCCTCATTGCTATACACCATCTTGCCAACTGGACTCTGAAGAAGTTGCCCCTCATCAAGAAAGTCCAAGAGGCCGAGAAGGTGCAAAGTTCCCTGAATGTAGAGGTAGATCATCTGAAGTCTTCTTTTGAGGGATCTGATAAGAAGGTGAAGGAGTTAGAGAAAGAGATATCCAAGCTTAAAAAGGACCATGCCATTACTCTGAAGGCCAAGGGCGACGTTCTCCAACAGAAAGTTGATGCTGTAGTGAAGACAACCCTTGAGGATGCTTCTGAGGGGATCCTGGCCGATTACAAAGTCTCTGATAAATTCATCAGCTTTGGCTTTGAATACCTTGAAAGAGGTATTAAGGCCACTGGAAAATGGGCGGCTGCAAAGGAGAAGGAGTCAGGGAACTTGAAGTCCTCTGAATTCATTGGTCTGGGTTTTGGCAATCATTAATTTGCCCAGGCCCTTCAAGATGTTGAAGAGGAAGATGTTGCCCCTGCAGAGACTACACCTTTGGATGTTACTGAGACTGAAGGCGCCAACCTCCAAGATGATGGGGCCGAGGTGACCAACATCGGTCAGGGAAATGAGGCCGAGGATGCCAATACTATAGCTGCAAACCCTTAGGCATTTTTTGTGAAGCTTTATGTAATTCTCTGATTTTGACTTCAAGATGTAGATTCTGATTGTAAACTCAGTTACCTTGTATCTTGTAACTCTTAGTTTATATTAACTTATAATACATGCTTCACTTCCTTATGTGCTGAGTGTTCTTTGAATGATTTTTTTTGTCATGCAATGTGTATTTAGGTCTGAGGGCATCAACTAAGATGTTATCCCCATAAAATTTTTCACCAAATTAATAATGTCTAGGGTCTGAGGTCACCCAAGAATCATGTCTGACCTCAGACCTTGTTACCAAATCATGATGTTATAAGGTCTGAGGTCATCAACTAAGAGGTTATCCCCATAAAATTTTTCACCAAATTAATGATGTCTAGGGTCTGAGGTCATCCAAGCATGATGTCTGACCTCAGACCTTGTCACCAAATCATGATGTTATAAGGTCTGAGGTCATCAACTAAGATATCATCCCCATAAAAATTTTCACCAAATTAATGATGTCTAGGGTCTGAGGTCATCCAAGCATGATGTCTGACCTCAGACCTTGTCACCAAATCATGATCTTATAAGGTCTCAGGTCATCAACTAAGATGTTATCCTCATAAAATTTTTCACCAAATTAATGATGTCTAGGGTTTGAGGTCATCGAAGTATGATGTGTGACCTCAGGACTTGTCACCAAATAATGATGTTATAAGGTCTGAGGTCATCAACTAAGATGTTATCCCCATAAAATTTTTTATTCGAGTACAATGAACTAAGAATTGATATGGAAACCGATCTTCTCATTAATAATATCTTCGTAAGATGATACATTTATATGAAAGCCCTGGTAACATCATATGTAATACTTTCTTAAATGATCAGCAATCCAGGGGTTGGAGAAAGGTTCCCCTTTATAGGTTTTCTAGCTTGTAGGTCTCGGGTACAACCTCCTCAATCACTTTGCAAGGACCATGCCAATTTGGGTGAATCTTGTTCACCTTCTGCAACGTCTTCTTCAACACCAGGCCTCCTACAGCTATGGGTCTTGATTTTACCCTTTGATTGTAGAATTTTACTGTTCTCTGCTGGTAAGCTGCTTGCCTAACTTCTGCATCTTCCTTTCTCTCTTCAATCAAGTCTAGGTCGAGTCTTCTTTCCTCCCCATTTTCTCAGGGTCATAGGTCTGAACCCTATGAGTAGGGAGCCCTACCTCTTTCGGTATAACGGCCTCTGAGCCATGTGACAACATAAACGGGGTCTCCCCTGTTGGTGTCCTAGCCGTAGTTTTGTAGGCCCATAGCACAGCATAAACCTCTTCAATCCATCTACCTTTAGCTTCTTCTAACCTCTTCTTGATCCCGTCAAGGATCATTTTATTTGTGACTTCGGTTTGACCATTTGCTTGAGGTCGGCCAGGGGAAGAGAAAAATTGCTTTATCCCAACTCTTTCACAGTATTTTTCCAGGGAAGAGTTTTTGAGCTGGGTTCCGTTGTTCGAAATGAGGGTGTTTGGGAGGCTATGTCTGCATATGATGTTTTTCCAAATAAATTGGAAGGTCTTATTCTCTGTAATCGTGATCATCGGCTCCGCATCTACCCACTTGGAGAAGTAATCAATGGCAACTATCAGAAATCGATAATTATTTGCAGCCCTTGGCAGGGGACCCACTAAGTCAATTTCCCATACTGCGAATGGCCAAGGGGAATTAACAGACGTCATAAACTGATGAGGTTGATGGGGGATAGTGGAGAATCTCTGACATTTGTCACACCTCTTTATGTAGGCTGCAGCATCTTTGGCCAAGGTCGGCCACCAATATCCTTGCATGATAATCCTCTTCGCCAAAGGTCTCCCGCCTATGTGACTGGAGCAAGAAACCTCGTATACCTCCTGTAGGACGTGGGGAACTTATGTGGGATGAACGCATCTGAGGAGAGGTAATAGGAATCCCTTCCTATACAGGATATCTCCTACTATTGAGAACTTTGCAGCTCTGTACCTTAATTTCCTTCTCTCTAACTTTGACTCCGGTAGCACCCCCTCTCTGATATATCTGATAAGGGGGTCCATCCACGAGTTCCCCAGGTTCAAATTGAGGCAAGGGTTACTGACCTCTTCTTCTTCAATGGTTGCTCTGGGCAAGATCTCAACAAGGACTGTCCTTCTGATATCTGTCCTTGTTGTCGAAGCTATCCTTGCTAATGCGTCTGCGTGACTATTTTTTTGTCGAGGTATTCTCTTCGCCTTTACCTATTCGAAGCCTTCGAGTATCATTTTCACCCTCTTCAGGTATTTAGCCATCCTTTCGCCCTTGGCCTCATAAACCCCCAATACTTGATTAACAACCAACCTTGAGTCACTATGAAGGAGGAGGAGTCTTATACCAATGGTTCTTGCCAAAGAGAGGCCTGATATCATAGCCTCGTATTCTAACTCGTTGTTTGACGCCTTGAAGTTAAACCTTAGGGCATATTCGATGTTGGTACCATCCGGGGCTGAGAGTATCAGTCTCGCACCTCTTCCACTTTCGTAAGAAGACCCATCGATGAAGAGGTTCCAGATGTCTTTATCTAATAAAAAACCCTCTTCTAACATGATTCCCTACTTGAAGAGGTACCGGTCTTCCTCATTCTCGACTATTCCATCTCTGACCCTCTTGGGCATAACCTATTCCAGGTGTCGAAAGACGTTACTGTTTGACCCTTCTACAGTCTCTAGATTATTCTCAAGCTCGACCTCTTCCCATGTGAACTCTACGACAAAATTTGCCAGTGCCTACCCTTTGATGGTCATCCTAGGCTGATAAGTGAGGTCATATTCCCCCAACTCAATGGCCCATGTCATCAACCTACCTAACTTCTCGGGCTTATGGAGAACCTGTCTTAGTGGGGAGCCGGTGAGGATAACCATGGAATGGGATTGAAAGTAAGGCTTCATCTTCCTAGAGGCATGTATCAGGGCATAGGCTAACTTTTCCATCCGAGGATAATTCTACTCAGACCCCTGAAGGCCCTTACTGTTGAAGTACACAGGCCTTTGGACCCCAACATCTTCCCGTACTATGGCAGCACTTATAGCTGATTCAGAGACTGCTAGATAGATATATAACTTCTCTCCTGCTATGGGCCGAGATAAGAGTAAGGGGGATCTGAGGTAGTACTTGAGCTGGTTGAAAGCTTCATCACATTCTTTGTCCCACTCGAAGGCCTTTCTAATCACCTTAAAGAACGAAAGACACTTGTTCGTCGCTCTTGAAACAAATCTGTTGAGTGCAACTACTCTTCCAGTAAGCCTCTGAATGTCCTTGATACTCTTTGGTGTCTTCATGTCGAGAAAAGCCTTGATTTTCTCTGGGTTCTCCTCTATTCCCCTCTGATTAACCATCAATCTAAGAAATTTCCCTGCTCCTACCCCGAAGACACACTTCGCAGGGTTGAGTTTCATTCTGTATAAGTCCATGGTATCGAATGTCTTTTCCAGGTCTGCCATGTGGGTGCAGGCCTTTAAGCTCTTCGTTAACATATCGTCGACGTACACTTCTATAGTCTTGCCTATTTGGTCTTCAAACATCTTATTCACGAGATGTTGGTATGTTTCCCCCGCATTTCTCAATCCGAAGGGCATAACCTTGTAGCAATACGTCCCTTTTTTAGTGATGAAGGTTGTCTTCTCTGAGTCTTCGGCATCCATGAAAATCTGGTTAGAGCCTGAGTACGCATCCATAAAGCTCATGAGCTCATGTGTTGCAGTTTCATCTACTATATGGTCGATCCGAGGTAAGGGATAGCTGTCTTACGAGCAAGATTTTTTCAGGTCGATGAAGTCTATGCACACTCTCCATTTTCCGTTGGCTTTGGGCATAATGACTGCATTCGATAGCCACTCCGGATATATGACTTCTCTTATAAACTCAGCCTCTTCTAACTTTCTGATTTCTTCTCGGACAACGTCTTACTTCTCCCTAGAGTAGATTCTTCATCTTTGTTTGATTGGCCTAGCGTCCTTAGTCACATTCAGCTTGTGGCACATAACTTCAGGGTTGATGCCAGGCATGTCTGCATGACTCTAAGCGAAGACACTCTGCCTCTTCCTCAGGAAGCCTATCAGCTCTTCCTTGATTTTTGCCTTTAAGGTTTTACCGACCTGGATGGTTTGTTCCGGCTCATCCTCATTGAGGACGATGGATTCTACCTCTTCCGCGGCCTCTCCTTTCTTCAATCTCCTTTCTTCATATTCATTTCATCTATAGGGTCAAGTGTATCAATGTTATATATGGTAGTTTCTCTCTTATGAGCCTCTCTCTCTTCAGCCGAGTTGAAGTAGCATTCTCGTGCTATGGTGTGGTCACCCTGTACTTCCCCTACCCCATAGGGGGTCGGGAATTTTAGCATCTGGTGGACCATCGATGGCACGGCCTCAAACTCCTTAAGGGCTACTCTTCCTATGATGAGGTTATAGGCTGAGAAGACATTTTTGTCCATAATGAAAAAGTTGATCTTTCGGGTTAACCTCTTAGGCCACTCATCACCCATTTGCATGTCCATCTCATACATGCCCAACGGATGGACCTTTTCACCACTGAACCCCATTAACGGATGATGATAGGGTACCAGCCTAGCTCTGCTAAGGCCCAGGCTTTTGAAGTAGGTCCAGAACATCACATCTGCAGAACTTACTCCATATACAAGAATTCTCTGCACTTCACATCCATGAACTCTTGTTGTGATCACCAAAGGGTCATCGTGTGGAGCTAGGATGCCTTTGAAGTTGAGTCGGGAGAACCCAACTACGAGAGTGTCCATGTCCACCTTTTTCCTCTTCTGCATTGTCTCGAAAGACGTTAGATTTACCACTTCAAGTTTGGCCACTGACTTGGCCTCTTCCACATGAGCCTTCCTGTCAGCCACTTCAGAGCCACCCCTGTAAGTCCTCTGCATATGGTGTTAACACCAAAGGAGATCATACCAACCCTCTTCACGGGGGTGTTGTCATCTTTTGGTGGGAGGTCTGGATCATCCTCCTCATCGTCATCCATGCCATCATCTCTTCTTGTTATGGTATCATCGCGGCACCTATCTTTTCTCTTCTTTTTTGGGTCATCACTCCCCCTTTTAGGAGCCTTCTTATCAATGTACTTTCTCAACTTTCCTGATTTCAACATTTTCTCGATCTCATCCTTTAAGGCGAAGCACTTATCTGTGACATGACCATGGTCTTAGTGGAATTCACACCACAGGTTCTGGTTCCTCTTATATGGAGGATCCTTCAACTTCTCTGGATATCTTAGGGATCGCTCATTATTGATCTTATTAAGGATGTGTTCGCAGCTTACAGTAAGAGGGGTATAACATGCAAACTTGTCATCAGCTGACCTCTTATTTTCATCTTTCTTTCTTTGGAATTTCCCGCTGCTACCGCCGTTCTCGTCTTCATACTTAGTGGCCATGGCCTCTTCAGTGTTCATTACCTTCCCCGTAGTTGCTAATAGCTCCAATATGGACTTTGGAGGGTCTTCCACAAGTTTCCACAATAACTTCCCTTTCTGAAGACCTCCAATGAGGGCGGTCATGGCAATATTCTCTTCGTGATCTTCAACCTCAAGTTTTTCTTTGTTGAACCTAGCGATGTAGTCTCTTAGGCTCTCATGCTTGCCTTGCTTGACATACAACAGATTGGTGGTCTTCTTTTGAGGTCTTACCCCAAAGCAGAAATTGTGGATGAACCCTTCAGCCAAGCCCTTAAAGTTCTCAATTGAATTCTTCAGAAGAGAAGTAAACCATATGTGCACAGCTCCCGTCAATGTCCCAGAGAAGACCCGATATTTTATTTCATCTGGTATTGAGTAAATGTCCGTCGCTGATTGGTACATCTCAATATGATGTACAGGATTGGTGCTACCTTCATACTTGGGAGTCACCGTAGATGGCTTGAACTTGGTTGGGGTAGGGAAGCTTACTATCTTAGCCACGAACGGAGAGCCTTCTGAGAAACCCCTTTGTAGTGAATCCCGACTTTTGATGAGGTCTCATATCTTATCCTCAATACATTGGATGGAGTCATTCCATGGCTTTGCGACGTCGAATTGGCCGAGGTTGTCCCCAGCCACCTCCAAGGGGTGGACTGAGGGTTCCCCAGCTGCAGCACAACGTCTGCTATTGACCTCTTCTTAGTCTCTTCCTCATCCTTGATGAGGCCGGCGTTGCCTCTCTTCTCCTTATGAGCCGGCCGCACTCCTCGACCTTGACAACCTCTGTCTTAGGTCGTTTACGGGGTCGAGCCTTTCAAAGGCTGACCCTCTACTCAGTCGATCAAAAGTTAATCCTCGTTATTGGGCTTCTCCACCTCTTCTGCCTCCATAACCTTGGCTCCGTTGGATAGGAAGAACTGTATTGTTCGAAACTTCATACAACTCCTAATAATCTTCCGGTACATCTTCCACCTCTAGATCATCGTACCTGTCCTCGGGGCAAGGTTTTCCTTGCCTCCCCAGGCGCAAGCGCCTAGGGTCAGTAACGTCCCTCCTCCGCTGGGGCGTAGGGTGATCCTTTCGTGGTGCCTGGGGTGGTCCCCTGGCTTCTGGGTGCGCTTGGACAGCCGCCGGAGTAATCATCTCTGATGAGACTCCAGGTGGCCTCATCATATTTTGACTGAGCTATGTGAATTGCTCCTGCATGGCTTGCTGCGTTACAGCCAAAGACCTCAAGGCTGCGGCCACCTCCGCCATTTCAGACTGAGGCGGTGCCAGGCTGGAGCTAAGTCCACCAGCCCCAGGCGATGGAAGAGGTGGTGGTAATTCTGGTGCCATGTGTTAGCACTAAAGAGTTGGTGTAGTAGATGAGCTTAATACCTTATAGAACCTCTTTTAATGGTGAAACAGCTTCACGCAAGGGGTGAGGCCTGGTTCACCACCAGCGTCTCCGACGAGGATAAGCAATAGATGAGGAAGAGATAGCTTCTCGTTCCCATAGACGGCGCCAAAATGATGATGCTGGAAACAGCACCACCCTTCAAGGTGTTTGTAAGCTCATTTCAGTACATAACGATGGCAGTACAAGTATAGTAAATATAAGAGAATGAGGTGGGAGAAGAGGATGAACACAATCATATAAGTGGTTTAGCCAATCAGGCCTACGTCCACTGTGAAGGTGTGTGGTTAATATCACTGTATGAGGGCTCTAATGGCCATGGATATAATCTCTCAAGCTTTCTCTCTCTACTGTATACTTAGACAGAGTTTTAGTTAGGGTTGCTAATTTCGGACCTTTTACAGGGTAGAGGATGACCTCTATAAATAGTGCCTGGGGGGTGTAATGTACCCCCTAAGAATGCAATGAACATGTGCATAAGGATCGAATCAGTATGAGAATGACACCTAGTTGATCTCATGCAGATAATGATGACCTCAATATTCCCTCACGTGAGGGGAATGATTCGATTATAACTGATTGTGTACACGTGTTCCCAATAATAGATATGCTGATAAGGACTCGACCATCTGTGAATGGTCCCAACCTTGGTCTGGAAGAGGACGAGGTGGTGACCTTGGCTCAGTAGGAGAGCCGAGGTAAGGCATGCTGAGCTGTGACGTCGGCCTGGGCCGAGGTAGTGGTGGCAAAGCAGTAACGTCGGCTGATCCCTAGCCGAGATTTGTTGTGATGATGGGATGGCAACCTCGACCTCTTCCAAGCCGAGGTTGCAAACCTTGGATGACCAGGTGGATAACCTCCCTTGGATTATGGTGACCTCCCCTTCCGAGGTAGTTAGTAACGTCGGCCATGGCCGACCTTGCTTAGGACGAGACCACTGGTTGTTGATCTAAGGCCCCTCCAACATCGGTCATCTCCATGGCTGAGGTTGATGTCTCTGAGCCGAGGGGGTACATTTAGGGCATATCACGACCTATCACCCATAAATAAACGGGCAGGTCAATTTAGCGAATCGAAAAATCAAGAACATTCTCGAGAAGATCGTCAATCCCACCCGAAAAGATTGGTCACTTCGATTGAACGATTCACTATGGGCCTATCATACCGCATACAAAAATCTGATCGGTATGTCCCCATTCCGCTTTGTGTATGGAAAACCTTGCCATCTTTTCGTGGAATTAGAGCACAAGGTGTATTGGGCGATTAAGAAGCTGAATTATGACATGGATAAAGCCGATGAAGCTCGAAAGTTTCAATTAAATGAGTTAGAAGAGATGCGTAATGATGCGTACGAGAGTGCAAAATTTTCCAAAGAACGGATGAAACTCACTCACGATAACATCATTTGACGCAAAGAGTTTCTTCCCGAACAAAAAGTTTTTCTCTATAACTCTCGGCTTCATCTTTTTCCGAGTAAGTTGCGATCACGATGGTCTGGTCCATTCGTTGTAAAGAATGTATTCCCACACGGAGCTGTTGAGTTAGATGATTTGAAAGGCGGAAATACATTCAAAGTAAATGGACAACGCCTAAATCCATATCTAGAGGCATGTGTGGAAGAGGTCGACACCATTTGGTTGTCGGACCCCGTTTACGGGGTCGATTGATCTAGCAAGAGAGGTCGTCTCACCCCCGACGCATATGGGGTGAATTCTTGTGTATAGTAGTTATGCTTCGATAGATTATACTGAGTCCGTATGTAGGTTACGTAAGGTTAGGGTTAAGATCACTCATTTCTACACAAAATTCATGGGGGCATCGAGGAATTCAAGTGGGAGAATAAGTGCAAGTGTTTAGAAATTTGAGAGAATAAGATTCCAGAGCAGCAAACTGAGAAAAGGGGTTCTGTCACAGATGGAACCGAACCAAATCCCCAAGCCAGGTCGGTTCGGTTTGGAAAAATCGAAAAAATTAAAATCCCCAGAATCGAGCCAAATCTCCCCTGAACTGGATCGGTTCGGTTCCTGCGATTTTATTTCTTCCTGAGGAACCCATTCAACCCCCTATCCTCTCCCTTCCCTCCATTCTTCCCCCTTTCCCCCACAAATTACCCACCCCGTTTTCCCTCCCAAAACCCTCACCCAAACCACTCCCCACCACCTATAAATACCTTCTCTTCCCTCATCTTCCACTCACACATTCACATCTTTCCATCTCTACAAGCCCTAGACTTTCTTCCAAGATTTCCCAATGGCCAATCAACCTCTTCCCGTAAAATATATGTCAACCGAAGTTCTGCCTAATGGAAATAGGCAATACCGCTCCCACATGGAGCGTGTATAGTGTGAACGATTTTTCAATTTTTCCCGCCAATTTCAAATTGAGCGGGTTGTCAACAGCGACGAGATGTCGTGCCCCGTCACCACCCTATTCCTCCAGCGGGGGTGGACGCAATACCTGCAGGAATCTTACCATGTCGTTTGGGCGGACGAAGTCCGGTCCTTTTATGGCTCTCTCGTCCGCACGGGTGAATTTGAGTGCCAATCCTTTGTTGACGATCGCCCCATCAGATTATCCTTAGCCATCCTCACTCGCAAGCTTGCTTAAAAGGGTGTTCCCCACCCGGACATATATGACTACCCAACCAACGCCCCCACCATTCCTAAACAGCAATGCATTGACCGACTCGCGCCCGGTGACATTTGGGAACGAGGTACTTTCCCCGTGGGCCGTCTCAATGACAAGGGCCGCATCACGTTCCATGATAAGCACCCAAAAATGTACAATTTATACCCCAAATAGATATACTTTAGTTGCTAATTCTCGATAATATGGGTCTTATGTGCTTAAATATTCATTGTGCAGGTTTAATTGCAGTTGCGGTGCCAAAAGCTATATTTTCAGGCAATTTGCAGTTAAAATGGAGCTAAATACCCAATTCCCTAACCCTACCCGAGCCTAAGTCTGCCTAAACCTACCCTAAATCCTGTGTGTGTTTTGTTCGTGTCTTTTTATCATTTTTTTTAGATTTTTAGTTTGAGTCATTTTTATTTTTAGGATTTATTTTAGATTTATTAAGTATTTTCTAGGTATAATTTTACTATATTAGTTTTTAGTGTAGTCTTATTTTATTAGGATAAATTTTAGGAGTTTATTTTTAGTTTATTATATTTTATATTTTTTTAGGACTTTGGTTTTCATTTAGATTTTAAATATTATTTCTTTTGTTTAATTTTAGTTTTTATATAAGCTTAGGATTTTAATTTTTAATATTTTTTATTTTTATTGTTTTTAATTTGTTTTATTTTTAGTTAGATTTTATATTTTAGTTTTTAGTTTTAATTTTATTAATTTTATTTTGAGTCTTTTATTAAGGGTCACAAACTACACACACACACACACCATTCCATACACACTGTTACACCCTAAACTAATAACTCACCCTCACACCTACTTTTCCTACATCCTCACCACACTCTAACTCCCCTCACCCATCTTCAACCTCTCACTACTCTCTCTCCTCAACTTCCATAACCCCAAACCTCCAACAACAAAAGCTAAACTCCAACCCAACATACCCCCACTCTCTCACCTCCATCACCATACCATCTCACCCCTACCCCAAACCCGTCAGCGCTCCGGCCATGCACCTAGCCCCGTCGTCGCCTGAACACCTATCCACAACCCTCACCCAACCCGCCAGCCCCCTCCGGTCAGCCCCAGTACCCCCACCCGCAACCTCTTTCCATGAAACCCGTGACCCAACTCCGGTACCACCTAACCCAGCGCCCTTCCATCTCCAGCGCAGGCGGACAGCGTCGGCGCTGACCCAGCCCCGACCTCCTCCATTCCGGCGTTGACCCACCTGCCCTCTTCGGTGTCGCCCCACCTCGAACCCGAAATCCGATTCCAAATCTGTCAAACTCCAACCCTTGCCAACCCATACCCGAACCCGATTTGAATCAACACTCTATTCCACCTCAAACCCATCTTACCTTTAACCCAAACCCAAACCTCCCATAACCAAAATCGTGATCTTCCACCTGCCAACCAAAGCCAACCAAACCAAAGACCAAACTCATTAAAGCCCCATGTGCCACTTAAACCCTCTTTTACCCGTTTACCTAAATACCCCCAACTACCTACTTATCCCCTTTTTCCCAAAATACCCTTTTAACAAATCAGATTTTTATTCCTTCTACCACTTATCCTCACACCTCACCATTTCCATGCACACGCAACCCATTCCCAAAAATACCCCTAGCTCCATGGCACCTACTATTTAAAGAGAGTTGAAGACCATTTTAAAGGAGGATGGAATAAAGAGTAGAGAAACCCTAGAGAGAGAATTAGATAGAGAAACACCATTTTTATTTTTTAGTAGTTTAGTTTTTTTTTAGATTAGAAAAAAAAAAAAGAAATTCAATAAATTGAGTGTTGTAATTAATTGAGATGATGGAAGAATTGAAGAATTAATGCAATTGAAGGAAATTTTGGTTGATTACTCCTCTCTAATTTTCATTTTATGCTCTTATTTGATTCTAATTTTTATTGGATGATGATTATGGAGGGCTAATCACCCCACTCAAGGGATGAATTGAAACCCTCATGAATCCAATTTGATTTAATTGTCAATTCTAATTTTGTTAGTTTCCTTTGATTAGTAAATTTAATTCCTACTTATTTTCACATTGAGAAATGGAAAATCATCCTTGAGAAAGGAATGAAAATTGTACATTTGATCATTTGATTCAAACTAGAGATAGGCTTATCACTTGATTTAAATGTTAGTATACTTTTCATCTACTCTTGTTTTTACTTTGTCTAATTAAAATTAGTTTGGTAAATCGATCCTAGTGGGTGATTTATTTAATTGATTTTAATTCATTTAGAGTAGTTCTTGTGGGGATTAAACTTACTTTTCTAAAATAATATTCAATTAATTCATTAGTGTAATGAGAATTAGCTTTTGAATTATATGAATATTTTGGGAATTGATGAAATTAAAATAATGCAAGTTAGATAAATTTGTGTGAATTGAGGGTGGATTTTCCATCCTTTGAATATTTTTTCTCATTTAGTTACATCTCACTCACTAGTTTATATTTTTCATACTTTTATTTTAGTTTGATTACCCCCTTTTCATTTAAGTTATTAGTTAACTAATCATCACCTCACCCAATTGTTTAAATATTTGAAAAAGCTAAAAAAGGTAGAAAAAGTAAAAAGCCCAAAAAGAAAATAAAAAGTGAATTACAATTTTGTTCCCTTTGCTTTACAACCTTGAAAGTGGATTGATACCCTTACTTACCTCTACACTTGAGATTCTTATATTTGTATGTATTTGAGGTATTGATTAGAAGGACTTTTCAAGAAACGAAAAAAGACAAAGATATACGCAAAAGTCATTTCTATCATTCCATATAGTGTGCGCCAACTTGCTTCAAACCTCCAATAACTAGGCGATATGCCCCCGCCAAGAAAAGCTCATGTACCACCTGTTCGACCCAGATTTCACCCTAAATCTGGCCCGGATGCTTTACGCGGATATCACTTTCACAGCCTGGGAGCACAAAGGTGCGGTACCTTTCCCGTATGCCTGCCTCATCACATCCATCCTAGCTGACGCTGGTATCCTGCCACCGCAAGCTTTCCCACGCCTCCGAGAGCCCATTAGGAAGGTATCCCGCACGCGGAGTGCCCAGCAAAGGGCTGTCATTCAAGCAGCCGGAAGGCGATCAATTTAGAGGTGGACGAGGAAATTCTTGTTGAAGAGCCAGTGGCGAGGACGTTGAGATGGAAGGGACTGAAGAAGAAGAATACAATGAAGACGATGACTCGAATTTCGAGCCCCCGGAATCAAATTTTGATCGATGACTTTCGGTGGTTGAATCTCGCCTTGATGGGTTCATCAACTAATACAATCAAGATCAAGCGGATTATCGGAGTGACACAAGTATGATGCACCGACTCCAAGCCCACCTTCACGAGCTCAACTTCGACGGACCCCCACCATCTTTCTTTTATGATCCTTATAATCCACGCTCACCTGAGTCCTCAAATCATCCCCCCCAATGAATCCCATGACGGTTTTTGATGTGTTTATTGGTTGTGTGTGTCTGAAGTTGTTGTCTACTCAGAGTTGATTGTGTGTTTTCCCCTTATCCTATGTAACACAGTTTGTTCTTCATCTATCTAAATACTGCATTGATGTTCTAATTTGTTTGTTTTATTTTTCCTCACTTTTAATTGGCTTTGAGTCAGATTTTAGTCCTTTTTTGCTTGAGGACAATGCAAAAGTCTAAGTTGGGTGGTCACAAGTGCGTATTTCTAAAACTTCACAAATTTTCAAAAATGCCCAAAAATTTCAAAAAAATCATAAAACTTTGAAAAACCCAAAAATATTTTTTTATTCAAAATAAATAAAAATTGGAATTCAAAATTTTTGAAAATATCATTAAAAGTCGGTTTAAAGTCTCAAGTGGTAAAATTCAAAATATACAAAGCCGAAATTGACCAAAGATGGAAATTGAGCGAGCATGGACGACTTAACGAATAAATGTGGAGATTAACAACCCCGGTGAGATTCGAGCCTTTCATTTTTATGAAATTTATAAATCAATCCGAGTTAATTGTTAACTCAAAAATTCTTTTCAGCGTCAAATTAAGTCGTCGAGGATCTCAATCCTTTCACTTTAATCGGTTATGGAAAATGTGTGTGATATTGCCTTGAAAAACGTGCCAAAATTGATCTCTAAACTTAATTCATCTAGAAACGCATATGGTAACGAAATTAGTATTTTGGACAATGAAGTAGGCCCTAGTTTGTCACCCAAAAATAGTAGCCAGAAAAAGCAGCGAAAAATTATTCCTTTTGTAACCCAAATTGAGCCGAATAAATTTCTCCCTTTCATTTGGCAACCCGAAAAAACCCCAATTGGCCCGGAATTGTGAATTTGATAATCCTAGAAATTAAGTCCAAAAAGTGCATTAAAAGGGGCAAAAAAAATGGCTATGCAACAAAAATAGCAAGAAAAGAAAAGCGAAAAAATAAAGAAAGAAGAAAAAATGAGCAAAAGCCCGGAAACACAATAACGGATATCATAAGAAAACTTTCCGATTCCAGATTTCCCGTACCTCTCTCATTTTACCCAATACACCTTTAGCCTGAAAAAGTCCTAATCGAGTCCAAAATTGCGAAATTGGTTACCGCGTGGAGAGCAAAAACACAAAAAGATAATAAAAGAGATCAAAAAGACTAATTAGAGGCAATGTTCCCATTTTCTTATTTTTGTAATCCGATGATGAGGTCCGATTACCATATAATTCCGTCTTTCTATTTGTATGTGTGAACTTGGTTCCAATACATTTACTCTTAAATTCACGCATACCGAGAGAATAGCCACATTCCGAGTGATTCGTTTGTAAGAGCATTCCGTGAGATTTTGTAATCAAAACGAATTTTCTGATAAGTAACGTAATGGTCAATCGGTGGAAATTCACGGTTAAATTTTCAATTTCACACACGGGCACTATGATTTGAGACTCTTGAACATGAATTGATGATGACTACTTTTCAGGAAAAGTTTGACTTATACAATTTTTATGTATTTTGAGGTTTCTTTGAGTCGAATTTTTGGGTATATTCTCTGCAAACCCTCACGAGACAACTCGTCCTACTAGGGTAACCTAGGGGTTTAAAGGCTTGTTGCATACGCCAAATGCAATCGTGCGGCTGAGAAAGAGGTATCCTATCCCATTTACGAGTTAGACCATGCTTTGATTCTTTTACATTGCTCGGGATGATCAAAGTTCTAAGTTAGGGGGGTTTAATTAGGCATAAACTCTTCCCATTTATCCCCTTAATTTAGAGGCTATTATCGCTCCGCGTAGTGTAATTCAACTGGATTTATATCATATCTTTGCTATTGACAAATTCTAATGAGTACATCGAGTTTTGTGTGTTCGTCATCTATTTTGCAGGTACCTAGTGTTGTAATCCGAGTTCCGTACCAAAAGCTTCAAAGAAACACAAGAAAGTAAGATTTTTGCAAAAACTGACAAAAGGGAACCGAACCCAAGAGAACTAAAATGAACTGAATCCATCATGAGAGAAGTTTCTGTAAAGGATGGTAAAATAGAATCGAACCGAAGTGATGAAATAACGAACCGATCCTACTTCTCGAAAACTTTCGGTAAGGAGTTGAAAAGATGGAACCGAACCGAACCCTTTACCCGGATCGGTTCTGTTCTCAATTTTTTGAACTTATCCACTTGTAAAAATTAGAGTTTTACTTGGTTCAAACTCTTGTATTTCATAATTTATAAATTGTAACTCCTCCTAAACGTGGGAGGAGGCTTCTAAGTCATTAAGGAAGCTTTATAATCCATTTTAGAAGAGAAGAACAACAAACCCTAGTTACTTTCAAGTTGCAATTCAAGTAAAATAATTATAATTTATGTAATTATAATTTATGTTTCAATCTTTGTTCTAGTTGATTTTTCATTACTAATTTCATCTTTATTCATCTTCATTCAGTAGTAAAAATGGTTTCTTTCATTCCAAACGTGTTGTTTTCAAGTTTTCATATGTCCGGCTAGATTTAAAAGGTCGGGATGCATGAACTCAACCTGGTGTGTTAGTTGCATGTGTATAAAATTAGTCCTCTAAATTTAATAGTTTAATTACGACTGTATTGCAAAGAAATGCGATAATTGTAGATCTTTGGATCTCGTTTGCTTCAGGGTAACCAGGATGCTTCAGAATGCAATTCGAATGTAACTATCGTAATACCGATTTACTCGTCCTCTGATTAAGTATGGTGCAGGCTTGAACCTCATATACATAATGCTTGGGAGTACTAAATTTTGGGTCTAATTAATCACTTAAATTTATGATTAGTTTTATACCTGCAATACACTAGGGTTGAGAGATTGTATTCCCGTCCTGTTTCTTCATCATATAGTTCAAGTTTTAAGTCAATCATTATTAGTATTTTAAGTAATTTTGAATAGTTGCATTCCATTCATACTGTATTTCATTAATTAACCATTTTCAAAATTACATCTAGTTATAGTTATTTCACCAATCACATCATTTTTTCTTTTTCTTTAGAGTCAGAGTTTGGATTCCTTCGTTTGTCCAACGTCGTTACAACTCTGTTGCCCTACTTCCCTGAGGATCGATACCCAACTTATTAGATTATTACTTGAGCGACAGGCTTGCACTTGAGCTTAGAGAGTATGCATTTCTGAGAGGCATTCTTAGTCGCGTCACTATACTATGAATAGGATTATAGCAATTTTCATTTTTAGTATGGTGAAAAGACTTATCAACGCGTCGTGTCAGGTCGTGCACGGGTTGGGTTAACGGGTCCAAATATTTCTAACCCTTACACGACCCATTAAGACTAACGATTAATGACAATACCCAAATACGATCCGTTAATATTGACGGATACATGACCCAAACCATTACCACCCGCTAATTTTAATGAATCAGTTTGGGTCTAAACGTGTAATGGGTTAGGTGACCCTATAGTACCCGTTAGCCTTAAAGGATTTAAAAATAATGGGTTTTAATGATTATTCTGATTGGGTATGGGTTGGGTGACCCTATAGTACCCGTTAGTGTTAACGGGTAGAAACGGGTAAAGTAAATTTTCAAACCCGAACTGTTGGTGTTAAGGGTCTACCGTGTTAACCGGTTAATGATCAAAACCCAATAAAGATAAACCCATAACTTATAATTTTGTGTTGGGTCGTGTCGGTTGTGTTAACGGGTTCTCGTATTTTTTGATAGGTCTAGTGAAAGAGTTTGTTTATATTGCGCGTTGTCTAGATTGACATCCACACGCCACCATATCCATGTTTGCACATATGATTGTGATGCCTCATTTTGACATAATTATGCTTTATTGTCCACACTTTTATTTGTCACCATGTCCTATTTATTCTTATATATAGTTGATTTTTGATTTTCCTTTATTTTAGTGCTTTCTTCATGCAGGATGTTTCATTGTGCATTGTCTACGTTCTTATTTTTACCCAAAGCAAGATGATACCACTTCCCACTCTTTTTTCTCATTTATGTTTATATGGTTAGTCTTATGTCCTTTTTGTGATTTTGAGGACAATGTCAGGATTAGTTGGGGGAGTAGAAAGTCGTTGCTTGGCTTACATTTTGAAAGACCAATACAAAAAATATATCAAAATTAAAAAAACCCAAAAATAAAATAAAATTGATTTAAATAAAAATCCAAAAATAATTGAAAATATTAAAAATCCAAAAATAAATTCTTTTCTAGTTTATATTTAGTTTTCTTTCTCTTATTTCCTCTCTTTTCATTTATTAATAGCTTTACTCCAATGATTTATTATTTTCCCCAATTTCTCGTTGGTTGTTTGTGATACATGTCCAACAAAATCTGATTTTGTTAGTATGCTATATTACATGATAACCTAGTTCACCTAGCATCTTAATCATGAGTTTTTTTTATATATTTTTTAAACCTTGGGAAATTATGAGCACATTACATGTCCTAATTGTAAAATTGAGGTTACTTAGTGATTAAGCATATATATATTTTATATTTATCCCCTTAATTTCTGTATTTTTACTGTCCGAACATTGCAGTTAGGAGTAGCTCGTATTAATGATAAATTAGGAAAAAGTAGACTTAGATGGTATGGATATGTGTTGTGTAGACCAATAGATGCACCTACAACAAAAGTAAGATTATTGAAAAGAGAAGGTAAAAGAGAAAGGGGCCACCCTCAGCTATTGTGGGAGGAAATTATTAGGAGAGATCTTAAGGCATCAAACTTGCATCGTAATATTGCTTATAATAGATTAGATTGAAAAAGGAGAATTCATGTGGTCGACCCCATATGATGGGATTAAAGGAAAGGATGATGATGAACCTTTTTGAAAAGTATTTTGCGTTTTGTGTATTTCTCTTATGTTTTACAGGCAAATAGTGCAAGTGGATGGAAGAGAAAAGTCAAAACAGTGAAAGAATTGCGAGAAAGAAAATTAAAGGGCATTTTGGTAATATTTTAGCAAGTACCCAAAGAGAAGACAAAAGAAAAGTTGAAGAGATCGAAGTCACGAGAATACTAGAAGAAACGACACCACAATTCGAGCTCCGGTGAAGAAGTTATAAGCATTCAAAGTTGGGAAGAATTCAAGAGGGCGAAACTACAAATAAGAGGAAAGAGGAAAAATAGGTAAAGCTAGGTAGAGGTACTGACCAAACACTCTCGGTCATGCGACTCGGTTTGCTATATATGTTCGCTTGTGGGTTCGGTTCTGCTTATGGATTTGGTCCAAGACGAGATTTTGTAATTTTCTAGATTTTACGTAGAGTTATTTGAGTCTGTCTAAACCTCTTTACATGAATTTTTGCACTTGTATTAGCTCCTTAGGAGTCTTTTGAGCCTGGAAGCATTATTGTTAGTCAACCTATGATTGAGAACAAATTGGGGAATAACTTTCATACTTTTCATCATCAATTCAATTCAAGATCATGTATTTTTTCGATGTTTCTTTAATTGATGATTTCTCTTGTATTCTATTGTGTTCTTCAATCTTGGTAACATTAATTTATATCATAATTATTATTATTTCATCATGATTGCTTGCATTATAATTTTTATTTGCATAGAAATTAATTCTATGTCCGGCTAAACTCATCGCGAGTTAGGAACATAAACCCAACCTAGTTAGATATAAAATTCATAATAATTTTATGATTAATTCTTAGGTTTTGATATTTTTATTAGGATTAATATCATAAATCTCTTAGCTCCGTCTGTCGAAGGCAACCAGAGTGTTTGAGAATACAACATATGTGTCAATAATTTTATCACTCACGTTAAATAATTTGTTAACTAAATATTGTGCAGATTAATACCCACACATATTTAGTGCTTCGGATTAGTTTATGTTTTTCTTCTAATTAATTAAATGGTTTTTAAGAATATAATATTTAGCATAGAATTCTTACGATTCGAGGGATTGTATCCTAATTCTTTTTTTTCTAAATTATTTTCAAAACCAAAATTCTAATTTCTTACTTTTTAAAAAAGGTCGTAGGTCGTACCCAGTGCACAAGGTTGCCGCTTCACTACATGGTCTGAGAGAGGTAGATATCGGCTAGTATTACCCCCATATTATTTTATAATATGAAGAAACTGCTCCCAAGTCTCTAACCTGAGACCAACCGTAGCTTGCGCGAGTACACTTGCTTTTTATTAGTTTTTTATTATATAAATAATAGGGAGAGACCCTCAAACGTTATTAGCATTTGGAAGAATATCTTTACCAATGTGTCTTTTACCAAACTGAATAAGGAATACACCAAAGCTAGTGAAAAACTTGAAGCTGCAAAGAAAAACGTATACTAGGATAATCTAATAGAAGGGAGACCTTGCTTATCTAAATTGAAGCATCCTCTAGCTGGACTAGGAAAATCCTTGACTTGATTGAAGAAAGGACTTAAATGAGATGAAATCCCATAGTTTGCAAGACTGTTTGCGCTTTTTGTTAGTTTAAATTGCAATTGCTTACCTTAATTTTCGTAGTTAAACAAAAAAAATTCCGAAAAAAAAAATTCGAAAAAAAAATCATCTTTTCTTTTCTTTAGTGAGTCAATACCTAGATCTTAAAAGACACCCCTACTTTCGTCAAAAGATTTTACGTCCTATTCTATGAGGATTCGACCTTGACTTACCGAATATTACTTGAGCAACCAACTTACATTTGAGCCATAGGTACACACGTATCACACACATTCTGGATCACGTCAAGTTTTTGGCAACGTTGTCGGGGATTAGGTAGACTTGTAGGTTAGGTCGAATTGATCTAAAATTTGACTAT
Source organism: Sambucus nigra (assembly GCA_949130495.1). Classification (NCBI taxonomy): domain Eukaryota; kingdom Viridiplantae; phylum Streptophyta; class Magnoliopsida; order Dipsacales; family Adoxaceae; genus Sambucus; species Sambucus nigra. Next base: position 240,009,624 of record OX422222.1, read on the forward strand.
AAATCCTAAAAAGCCAAAAAAATCATAAATCCCAAAAATTCAAAAAACTTAAAAGAACCAAAATATCCAAAAACCATAAAAATAAAAATAAAAATATTCTCTCAAGTCCTTAAATGCAAAATACTCAGTCCAATCCATATCTCAGGCCAATAGTAAAACTCCCTCCCTCTAGCAATAACACTCCAAATACTTCAAAAATATGGATACTACCTCCTACACATAGTAGTCACACCATGAGTCGAACATTTAGAAGCTCTAGTGAGGCTAGTGATTCTTTAAGTGTGAGTGCGATGTAGGATAATGCTAGTTTTGGAATTGGAGAGGGTGTGATGCCGTACCACCCTATAAGAGACCTCTTATACATCGTGCATTATATTCTCGCACAATGTGGGGAAATTTCACCTTAGGAACGTGATGATTTAAATTCTCCCTACTTTTAATGGAATGGAGTCGGAGAAGCCTTATCTCCACATTAGAGAGTTCGATGAGGCATGTGAAACGTTTAACGATCAAGCTTGCACCCAAGATGTCGTACGTCTCAATATTTTCTCTTTCTCACTTACGCACAAGGCCAAGACTTGACTTTGGATTTTAGCACCGAACTCTATCAGTATATGGAGAGGCATGCAGGCTAAATTTCTCCCAAGTTTTTCCCGCTCACAGGACCAACTTTATTCGGGCTTAAATCCAAACTTTTAAGCAAAACGATAATGAACCCTTTGATAAGATTTGGGAAAGTTTCAATTAGTTAGTTAACATGTTCCCACATCATGGTTTTATGAAGTGGAGACTCATCTCCTACTTCCATCATGGGCTTAGTCTGTGCTCAAAGAAACACATTGAAATAATGTGTTCGGGAGAGTTCTTAGGGTTAGAGATGGATGTTGTGGAGGCCCACCTTAAGTATATTGTCGAGACTATTCAATCTAGGGACACATCGGATCTAAACACCCAACCTAAAGCTAGAATAACTTCCATGGCTCCTTCCTCATTCAGACTCTACCACTTGGACAAGGAAGACAAGTTGAAGTTCCAAATTAATCAATTAGACAAGCGCCTAAAAGATTTGGTAGAAGCTAGGGGGAGAGATATGTTCGCGTCATCTTGATCTATAAAATAGGAGATTTTGTGCGATTTGTGAGGCAAGAAATTTAATGAAGGAATGTCCGACTATACCCACCTATAAAATTATACTCCAAGAGCAAGTTGAGGTGGTGGGAGCTTATGAAGGGAATTTTAATGCCCCTTACATGAATTTTTTTAAACCCTCATGGCGAAACCATCCCAATTTTATCTATAAGAAATCGAATGTGGTGATGAACCCAAATCCACACGTTGCCTAACAGCCGCCACCACTCTCACCTTACCAATAAGTGCCACTGATGCAAGTGCATTCTATCGCGCCTTATATGATCCCACAATGGAAGAGTCTCGAGGACACTTTTTCCTCAATTTATGCAAAATCAGTCAGCGATATATGCCCAAATGCTCAAATTTTTGCCTACTTAAAGGCATCGCTTTATAAGTTGCAGTCTTCTTTAAGTATCGAAGAGAAGGGAAAGTTTTCTTCCCATGGAAAATGATCTATCCAAGGTCAAAATTGTGTGAGATGAAGAGCAACGTAGAGATGTAACCACTCTATATAGTGGAAGAGTTTTTAACTTGTCACCTCCTCCATAAGACGTGCAAAAAGACAGGGAGGTTTTTCCTCACACGTAAGAGGCCGAAGATGCCCCCTTGGAAGAGAGTGAAAAATAAGACATGTTGGCCTGAGGTGGTAGTGAAACCCCCTTTAGCCTCACCATACCCTCAATGGTTGGTCCCTACTCCTAAAAGGGACTCCCGTGATAACATTCTAAAGGCGCTAAAGCAACGAAATTTAAACCTACCTTTTCTTCTGGCTATAAATCAAATTCACGTGTTTGCTAAGTTCTTAAAAGACTTTCTCATGGTGAGACGTAAATTAAAGGTAAAGAAGACGTTTTTCTTTGCACAAAATATGAGCTCGGTACTATTGAGCGACCTCCCAGCCAATTATAACGATCTGTGTGCCCACACCATTTCATGAATTATTGGAGAGAATAAAATCGAGAGAGCTTTATTAGATTTAGGGGTGAGTGTTAACATTCTTCCCTATTCTATTTATATAAATCTTGATTTTGGAGATATTAAGCCCACCAAAATTACTCTCCAACTTGCGAATCGTTCCGTGAAGGTATTTAATGGGGTAATCGGGGATGTAATCGTCCAAGTCGACACTTTCTACTTATTGATAGATTTAGTCATTTGGAACATGGAGCCCTCCTCCCCTTTGAGTCATCATGTTCCCATTATTATTCCCCACCCTTTCCTAGCCACGACTAAAGCGTTGATTAATATGTGTAATGGGCAAATACAACTCACATTTGTGAATATAACACTTGGAACAAAGATGTTCGACATCACAAAGAAAACGGGCGATGAGGACGATTTACACGATACATATCTTATCGAGGAGGTAGTACACGAATAATTTGAGGGTAATAATTTTGAGGATCCATGTGATCCGTGCTTAGTGACGGCTATTGAGAGCAAAAGAGAGTATTCGGAGTTTAATCAAGAGATGCATATGATGAGAGATATGGTAGGTGAGAATTAATTCAAGTACATTCAAGAAGTCAATGATGTCACTATCCCACGGGATAGTGACACAACCTATCTATGTGCTTGACTGCCTGATTTGTTTAGACACAAGTATTAAAAATTATGAGAAAGAATTTATCCTGGTTGATGAGAACCTCACTATTGAAGTCCAATCATTATTGGACATATTTTGTCACTTAGATGAGAGCAACTGGAACGCTAGGATAGATGAATTCCTTCTTTGTGAATGTGCACGTGAGCCTTTTAAAAGTATGCTAAAAGATGAGATGTTATCTATTAGTGATGAGATGGTGGAAAAAAATCATTCTAGCATTTCCACCGGGTGAGGCATGTTTTATCATACTGTGTTGTCCTTTTCCATCACATCCACCCATGCCATTTGAGTATTTGGATAAGATCGAGGACATAACTAGAGTATCGTTCGGTTTGGAGCTTGATTTATCCATTCTCGAGTTTGAGGAAAATCTAAGCTTAGCGTGTTATTCAAAATTTCAGAATGATAGTATCTTCAATTCTGAAAATTTATGCTATAATGTGATGGCGCATGTCGATAATGTTACTCACCGTATTCATTACGTGCCTTCATATGTATATGTTTTTTATTGGGTTGACTCCCAAATGTTCAGACTTTTTATTTATGGTTTGGAGGATATGGAGACGATTCTATTATCGAACCCTGCATACAGGGATGCGTGAGTTTTCGGAGAGAGGTCATTACATCATGACGCGTATGGGGTAAGTTTTATTGTATTTTTGAGTCGTGTGAGTGCGTAGAGTGTTTAGGAGTGAGTCGAATGCGTTTTAGCAAGAGAGGAATTAATTCGGTTTTTATTATGTAGTTTCTTTATTTTCATCGTTGTATCTTTGAATTTTGTTTGTTTTATATTTCGCACTCTTTCTTGTCTTATTTAGATTTTATTCCTTTTCATTGAGGACGATGCAAAAGTCTAAGTTAGGGGGGGATACAATAGAGTTTTTTAAACTTCACAAATTTTAAAACGCCCAAGAAAATTTAAATTTTCAAAAACTTACAAAAATTCAAAATTTTTTAAAATAGTCAAAAATATATTTTCCTCAAAAAAAATAAAAATTCAAATTTAAAATCCCCAAAAATATCAATAAATTTTTGTTTGAGGTCTCAATTTGTAAAATCCATTGCACTATGCCTAAATTAATCAAAAATGAAAGTGAAAATTGGCAACATATACAAATAAGTGAGGAGATTTTAACCCAGTGAGATTTTTTTATGCCTATCCTCATTTTCGAGTAATTAAATCAATTCTGAGTTAAAAATAACTTAATGGTTCTTTCCGTGATAAATATTTTCGTTGTTGATCTCTAAATATTTGTTTGACCAGTTGCAAAAAACGAGTGGAAATATTGTCTTGAAAATGGGCTAAAAATTGTCTCAAAGATAAAAATAATCTCGAGACCCATATGGTAGTGTGATTAGTAATTCGAACACATGAAGTTAGTCCATCGTTTGTTTAACCAAAAATATTAGCCATAAAAATTAATGAAAATGTCCTTTTGAAAGACAATTTGAGCTTAAAAATAATATCCATTTTCGTCTATTAAATCGAAAAATCCATATTAGCCTTGAGTTATGAAAATCAAAAAATTCATTAATTACATCCAAAAGGTAAATAAAAGGGGGTATAAATATAGAAAAGTGCTCAAATAAAAATTGAATAAATAGAAAAAAATGAAAATAGAGAAAAATATGAAAAATAGAAGGGAAAAAAAGAAAAGAAAAAGAAAAATTGAGCAAATGCCTGAAAAAGTGCCAAGGATATTTACGAGAAAATTTTTTAACTCCAAAAACTTCCCAACGTTCCCATTATTACCCAAAACACCTTAACCCGTAAAAGTCCTAACCGAGTCCAAATGATGAAGTCAACTACCACGTGAAGAGTTCAAAATACAAAAGGATAATAAAGAGACGAAATGGTGCGAATAAAGAATGATGTTTTCCCATTTGTCAATGATCGTATTCCGTTCATGAGATCATATTCACCACAAAAAATTTTGTCTTTCAATTTGTGTGCGTGAACTTATGTACAATTATATTTACTCTTATTTTGCGCACACCAGGAGAAAAGCCACAATCCGAGTGATTCATTTGTGAGAGAATTCCGTGAGATATTGAATCAAAGTGAATTTTCAGAAAGTAATGTAACGATCAATCAGTGGAAGTTAGAGGTTAATTTTTGTCTTCGCGCACACATACTATGAATTGAGATTTATCGAATAAAAATTTGTTATGACTATTTTTAGGAAATTTTAATTTTACGATTTGAAATATTTTGATACTTTTTTTCGGTTGTACCATGTGGTACAAAATGAATTTTGTGAATATATTTACTGCAAACCCTCACGAGAAACCACTCATCCTACTAGAGTAATCTATGGGTTTAATAGCTTGTTGCATATGCTAAATTCAATTTCTTGCCCGCGAAAGAGGTATACTATCCTTTAGTCTTTTAGAGGTTTTGTTATATTCTTATTCATATTCTCTTACATTGCTCGGAATTTGCAACATTCCAAGTTAGGGGTTTTGATTAGGCATGAATATTCTATATTTATCCCTTTAATTTTGGTATTTTTACGATCACAATCATTGAATTTACCCCAAATTTATCTCATATTTTTTCTACTAACCTTTTTGACGAGTACTTCTTATTTTGTGTATTTCTCGTATGTTTTACATGTAAATAGTGCAAGTGGATAGAAAAGAAAAGTCAAAACAGTGATAGAATTACGATAAAGGAAGGTCAAGGGAATTTCGGTAATTTTCCAACCATAAAATGGAGGAGGAGCCAAAAAAAGTTGAAGATATCGAAGTCATATAAATGCTGGAAGAAACGGGACCTGAATATGAGCTACGGTGAAGAAGTTACAAGCATTCAAAGTTGAGATGAATTCAAGTGGGCAAAATTGCAAATAAGAGGAGAAAGGCGAAATAGGCAAAGCTAAGCATAGGTCCTGACTGAAACAGTTCAGTTAAGTGAATGGGTTCACTCTATGGGTTCACTTGTGGGTTTGATTCGGCTCAGGGGTTCATTATGAGACGATATTTTATATATTTTCCTAGATTTTTGGTAGAGTTATTTGAGTCTATCTAAACCTCTTTGCAGGAGTTTTTGCACTTGTATTAAGTCATTAGGAGTCTTTTGAACCTAAGAAGCATTATTATTATGAAACCTATGATTGATAACAAATTAGGGAATACTTTTCATCATCAATTCAATTCAAGATCAAGTATTTTTTCCGTTTTTCTTCAATTGGTGATTTCTCTTGCATGCTATTATGTTCTTCAATCTTGGTAACATTAATTCATCTCATAATTCTTATTATTTAATCATGATTGCTTGCACTACAATGTTTATTTGTGTAGAGATTAATTATATGTCTGGCTAAACTCATCGTGGGTTGGTGAGCATGAACCCAACCTAGGTTTTTGAAGTTAGATATAAAATTCGACATAATTATATGATTACTTCTTAGGGTTTCATATTGTTATTGGGATTAATAGCGTAGATCTCTTAACTTTTTCTGTCGAATGCTATCGGAGTGTTTGAGAATACAATATATGTGTCAATAATTTTATCATTCACGTTAATTAATTTGTTGACTAAATATTGTGCGGACCCACACATATTTAGTGCTTTGGATTAGTTAATGTTTTTGTTCTAATTAATTATATAGTTGTTGAGAATATTATATTTAGCAAATAATTCCTACGGTTCGTGGGATTGTATCCCAACTTCTTTTTCCCCAACTGTTTTCAAAACCCAAAATTTTAATTTCTTGCTTTTTATTAATTTAAATTGCAATTTCTTAGCTTAATTTTTGTAGTTAAATAGAAATTTTCCCTCCAAAACATCATTTCTTTTCTTTCATGAGTCTATACCTAGGTCTTAAAAGTCTCTCTTAGTGTCTTCAAAACTTTTTACTTTCTATTCCTGAGGATTCGGCCCCTACTTACCATTTATTACTTGAGCGACCGGCTTGTACTTGAGCCATTGGTACATAAATAGCACACACATTCTGTGTTGCATCACTTAGCTAAACTAACTTAAAAATCTAAAAAATAAAAAGTGGAGACTTTAACCCTAGCGAGTCTTAGTTCCATCTCATTGTGAGGGTTTATTTACATGTATTCTTCTTATCCTTTGAAAAGTGTTCCTTGTTGCATAGTATTACTTTCATTGTTTTGGCTGGTAGCTAGATAAGTTTATCACCCAAGCGTTAACTCAAGGAACAACCTTAACAAATTAATACCAACAAGTCATACGAAACTTAGGAGATGATCATAACCCATCATTCACTTAACTCTTAGCCTTAACCTACCCCTATTTATATATCTACCCATCGCTAACCCATTTGAGCCTTTAATTAGCCTTTCTTTCTTACACCCCAATATTCCTACCCCTCTCCATATTAGGAGAATAACTCATGTATATTATCCATACTGTAACACCCCGTAGATTTTAAATCAGACTTTAAATAAATTAGTTCGAAAAAATAAAATTTTGGGAATTTATTATTTTTAGTAATTAAATATATTGGTCTTTATTTTGGAAAGTTGGATTTTAATTGGAATTGAAATCAGGGTGAAAATTAAGTTTTTATTATTATATATAAACTTTTAGTCGTTCTTAGTCCATTCCCAGTACCGAATCGATTCGTCGAGGGTCAGTTTCGGTGCTGCTATGGTTTTAAAGAGTTTTGTTTTATTAAAATTCCTCCAACTATTTATATATTAATAATTCGGGGTTAGGACTTTAAACCTCGTCATTTGAGAACCCTAAGAGCATAAAAACCTCTATATTTTCATCATCTTCTACCTTCAAACCCTTGCCCCATTTAAACCAAGATTTCAGTCCAGGTTTTGAAGGTCAAAACCAGATTTTTTCAAGTTAGTTTTAAGAGAGGATTTTTTTCATCTCTTCGCGAGGAACACGTACATCCGGACAGATTTCTTCAAACTAATCTTAGGCATGGTTACCTCTATTTCATTCCCTTAGTATTATGCGTAGTAATCACGGCCCACACACTAAATACTTGTGTTTTCTTAAAATAAATTAGAGATATTAATTAGGGAAAATGGAAGATAAATCGGGGCTATTTTTATGAAAATTTCTAATATGAATGAAGACTCAAAACCTTGCATGTTAGGATAGAGATTTGGGTCCCGTAGACTTTATGACGCTCGCATGTAGATTTTTACGTAGAAATATCATGTCATTAATTTTTATCATGTTAATTCACATTGACCTTTTTGGATGTTGCATAGTAGATAAATTCTTATTGTATAAATTCAATAACATTTATGTGATTTATAATTGAATAATTTGATGAGAAAGTAATGTTAATTAATATTACGATTAAACGAACATTAATTGATTTATTTGTGATATGTTGATTAAATTGGTAAAATTATTATTGTGATAAATGGAAATTTAGTCTATGCCACTTAATTTTTTTAATCTGTTCGACACCGCGGGGACGACAGGGTTAGGGATAGATAGGTCCCTCACCTTTGTTTAGGTTACTTTTTAGGTTTGGGACTAGTTAATTGACCTTTGAGACGTTGTCGCTTTTTAGGTATGGGACTAGATAGTGGTGACGGTTTACAAATAGATATTCCGGGGTGGGGCTGATTTTTTACGTTGTTCTGTGGTTTAGTGAGCCTAGGATTGAGGCTAAGTGATGTTTATTAGTTAGTTTTCTCCTTAAGAGATAGGCTAGAAAGTATATATGAATTGGAGACCTTTAGGTATGGGACTAAGGGTATTTGAGGATTTTATGTTGATTAAAAAGGGTGGGCTAAATTGAGATAAATGAGAAAACTTGAGAAATTAAGAATTAATGCCTAAGATACTAAACAGGTATTAAAATATATTGGCGGGGCGAGTACGTGCAGGGCTAACAGCTAAACGGATCGACTGACTATAGCGACGTGGGTGTGTGTGACGTCACGAGTATGTGCAGGCAGGTTATAGTGACGTGTCGTGCGTTGAACCTCACGAGTGTGTGCAGAGATGACAGTGAACCGAGCTGACTAGCCATAGTGAGGGGAATGGGTGTGGGATAGAACTAACAGGAGTCCCGCAACTAATATGATCTAAGACTTTAGGCAGGAGTCCCGCAACGTATATTAAACTTGGATAAAAATAATCTTTTGAATTAATTTAAATAATTAGTTGTTGTTAATTGTAAATAATTGGACTTGGATCTCGTGGGTGACTTAAAAGTGGTTAGATGATAATTTATTTTTATTCGTCGATTATTATATCTCGTTTAATTTAAAATATTCTACTGTCGTGTTTATTGCGTATAATGCTATTGTCTGGGTTCAAAGACCCTATTTGAGAGGAGTAGCTGGTATCCATGCGGTGGGCTCTGACCCATTGCATTGACTAACATTTCAGGTTTGATACCGAAGTATCTGCAAAAGAGTTATTGGAGATTGATTTGGAGGTGCAGTTGGAGTTCATTTTATTTACTCGCTTTATTAATATAGGTTTACTTTTATTCTGTCGCTTTACATTATGAGACTTCATTATGGATTTTATTGGGCCAATTAGTTCCAAAGTTGTCTATGGTTTCAGTCAATTACTTTATTGGATTATTTCATTTAGAGTTTTATATAAATTATGGAGTTGGATTATTTTATTTGAGGTTAGCATGGTGATGGATTTTTATTGCATGGATGATTATTTATTGGATAAATATAATTATTCTCTTATGGATGAAATTTTTTATATGTCTCATATCTGTCACATGCTAAGAATGATATTTAATTTAGTGACGCCTAGCATAGTTTTTGTGGTGGCCGATGCCAGAATTACACGTGGAGTTACACATACCCTTATGTTTGGGAAAGCATATGGACATTTTGTGTGGTAAGTGTGAATGTTTGTAAATGGGCATTTCTAAGTTACACATAACCTTATTTTTGGGAATGCGTGAGGACATTTTATGTGGTAAGTGTGTATGTTTGTAAATGGGAATTTCTAAAGTAGACAAAATGAATGAAAAAAAGAGAGAAAAAATGAAAAGAAAACGTTGAAAGAAAAAAAATTAAAAAAAAAAGAAAAAAAATGAAGAAAATGATTGAAAAAGTGCAAGTTTGAATTCAATTCTTGAATGCCTTATGCCCTTTATGTAATATTCATTGTATCTCTCAACACATTCCCCAAACACCTTTAACCCCCACCCCCCCTTTACCCTTCGTTTCTTAGCCTTTAAACTATCCTAATTTGAACCCAAATAAAAGTCTTATGTGATCCTAGGTAGAAGATGATTTGAAGGTAGAAACAATTGAGAGGATAATTGAGTGCATTTTAGCTTAACTAGTGAATGGAATCTTTTCATGAGATTATTAATTCTTTAACATAAAGAATTTTTTTCTTATTTATATATGAGATCTCATTTTAGAATACATATAATCTTTTTTATGTCACATATCACACTAGTTAATCCATATCCGAGCATTTCATTCGTCAGTGTACTCCCGATGAGGATTGAGCTAAAGCATAACTTTGATAGAAATCTAGCGTGTTTAGTTTAGGGGACCTTGTTTTGACTCGATGGCCATAGTTCACTCATGTCTCTGGATTTCAACTATATAAAACGAATTCATGATTAATATAATTGTTAACTACGATTCTAAAATTAAGTTGTTTTCTAACTAGTTAAATTTGTTCTAGAAATTTTGTTGAGCGCTCATATAATGAGAATTTTGGGTAAAATATTGAGGACTTTTGAATTTTGTGGGTATATTTACTGCAAACCCTCATGAGACTTCACGAGTCCTCTAGGGTAACCTAGGGGTTTAAAAGGTTGTTGCATAGGTTAAATGCAATCGAGAGGCCTGCAAAAATGACACTTTTATTTTTAATTTTACTTTTTCTTGTAGTTAGGAATTAAGTCCGACCTCTGCTTGTTTTATGATCGCTTCATATGCTAGGGCCTAACATATGCTAGTTGGGGGGGTGATTAGAGCCCAATATTGCACATATATATATATATATATATGGGTAGTAAAACTCTCTTGTGGCCTTAATTTCTACCCTTTCAGCTATTTTTATGTGCATACATTTTATTTCAAGGTTATATGTTATTTGACTTTAAATGTATTCTTTTATAGGGTCATGGATGCATTTTACTTGTGAATCAAAGCTCCTTTCCCACAAAACGGCATGTCCCGAATTTAAAAGAGGATGCCCAACTTTTCAAAGAAGGAGTTGAGGCGTTTTGGATAATTTTTAGGCATTTTGGACAGCACATAGCAGGATGTATTTTCCCCCTCTCATAATGTATTTAGCCCCATCAGGATGTATTTTAATCTTGTCAGAATGTATTTTACTATAGCAGTATGTATTTTCCTTCACCAGGAAATTATAATAATGCCATTACGAGATTTTAATTTTAAGATATCATATTTTTAGCCTTTGGGAGGACTTTTTATATCATTCTTAGCTTAGGGATAATAGATATTTTGTACTTAAAGAGTTTTAGGGTGATAAAGAGGAAGAAACATAGGGTTTGTAGCAAATTTAAGGATAATTGGAGATTGAAGCTCTATTTTCATTCAAGATCTATGGCTTGCTTTCTCTACTTCATCTCTATTTCTATTTTTTTATATTCTCAACTATGAATTGCAAGATCTATGTTAAGGTAGTGAATTCAAATTGAATCATATTGATTGATTATATATTGTATTTATTGGTGAAGTTGAGTTCATATTGTGGGGAATTCTCTTCATCCATATTATCAAGTAACATGGATAGTTGGTGGATCTCCACCATTCTAATTCTAATAATTTTAACTGTTCATAAAATATCTTAATTAGGTGTTGTTGGTTAATACCTTCACAATTGAAATTTGATTTCACTTATTGATTTTCAAAATCAATACATCTCTATACTCAATCAATCATTTGTGTTAAGATTCATATTGAACTCATGATCTCTGACCTCCACTCTCATTTGAATTCTCAGTTACTTATTATTTTATGTTTACTTTGTAGTTACCTTCATTTAGTTCAACCAAATTCACATTCAGTTTGATACTCACACAACATGTTTGATAAAAGGCCTTTATAAGTGTAATTGATAAATAGTTTTACCAATCTCTGTGGAACCGACCCCATACTTATTGGGATTTGCTACTGGTCTTGTGGCTTGCACTTGGGCCATTGAAAAAAACTTTTTAACCACAAGCAAGTTTTTAACGAAGTTTTCGGGGATTAGTAATTTATGTATTTAATCAATTTACAATTCTAGAGTCTATTTTTTTTAAATAGAAAAAAAAAATCAAAAATAATTATATTTATAAATATTTTTTTTCATCTACTTTGTTTCACTATTTTTTGGTTGTAGATATTTGTTAATGTAAAGCTTCTGGAGATTTCTTGTGTATGAACCCTAAAGCCGGTAGGGATGATGTACAACTCTTAGTGAGACTTTCTAGTCCCGATTATGAGTCTAGTTCTATTGTTGGTTCAGAATTCACTTCCTTCACTAGCACCTATTCATATGCCAAAAGTACCATGGACGATAACCTATGTGAATACGGAGATAACGAGCCACCCTATGATCCTCTAATGGGGATAGTTGATGATTATCTCTAACCCCAGTAGAGCATTGGGACTTCATGCATAATCATACCGTAAAAGGAGGGTCATTTTAATTTTAGACACCGTATGATCCAACTCTTGCTCGGACTCCATGGGGTTGAGAGTGAACAACCATACCTTCACTTCAAGGAGTTTGAAGAAGTGTGCATAATACTTTTCAACCAAATGTGCACTAAAGAAGTGGTAAGGCTGAAGTTTTTCCCATTTTCACTTAAAGATAGAGCCAAAACTTGGCTCAACTCCTTGCCTCCACTTTTTATAGGCACTTAGAATTAAATGCAAGCTCAATTTAAAAAAAAAATATTTCTTGCACATTGAATCAATGCACTTAGATGATAAATCACAAATTTTGTCCAAAAAGAGAATAATAATTTCAATATGTGTTGGGAACGGTTTAAGGAGTTTTGCAATTCTTTCCCTTACCGTGGTTATGAACAATATAGAATATTGAATTTATTTATTGAGGGCTTGTCTCCCCTAACTAAGCAATTAGTTGAAACATGGTGTAATGGGGAGGTCATGAACATGAACCCCGATCAAGCCAAGCGATACCTTTATTGGTTGGTAGAGAAATCACAATTATGGGAGGTCACAAATCCCACAGACAGAGTACCACCGTTTAAGCCCAACACTAACACCTTGGGGAGTGGTTTTTCCCATATTAGGGAAGAGGATGCACTTAATGCAAAGATTGTATAACTCACTAAGAAGGTAGAAGCATTGGAGCTTAAAAAAATTGATGAGGTCACACCACGCTATGACTTGGAGTAGGTGTGTGCTATTTGTGATAAACTTAAGTATCGCAGACAAAAGCGACTGACCATTCCGACATTTAAAAAGTTTTTGCATGAGCAAGTGAATGAAATGAACAACTTCAAGAAGCTATTTACCTCACCTTACAATGAGAGCTATAATCCAGAGATGAAAACCACCCTAACTTGGGGTATAACAACAATTGTGGGCACACATAATCCCCATCATTCTAACAACCACATCCAACACATCCATTATATATATCCTAACCATAAAAACCATTTTTCCAATCACCATATCACCAAAATCAAGGATCTTCATCCACTACTCCCCATGTGACACCATATAAGAAAAGCTTTAAGGATACATTGAAAGAGTTAATACAAGGCCAACTTTTCATCAACACTCCAAACCAAGAGAATTGGGCTAGAATTAAACAATAATTGAGTGAAATTAGAATTACTCTATTTTAATTGATCACATCCATTAGTGCTCTAGAGAAAGGAATTTTTTTGGCTCAACCTCAAACCAACCCCAAAGGTTAAATTATGATAGGTTCCACTTATCCAAATAATAACCAATCGCATTACTACACTACCAGTACCATCACTTTCATTTGAGGGGAGAAAATAAGGCAGGATATTCGAGCCAACAGGGCAAGACTGGGGGAAGCAGTACCAGCGAGGCACCACCACAACAGGGTAGGCAACAAGAGCGAGGTTCCCAGTAGAGGAAATCGTCTAATAGGTTTAGACTCGGAGATAGAGAGTTCATGGAGGGCCATTAAGACCAACAGTTTGCTCCTCGGGGCTGGATGGGCCAGGGAACCAAATGAGAGGACACAAGGCTCGAGGACATAGGGGCGAACAAGGCCAGCAACAAGGGCAGCCTCATTAGGGGGGCTAAAGGCTCGCAGATTTTGTAGGAAGATATTTCATAGTTAGAGAGTAGGACCACATGAGACGTGTATGACTGAATACGACCAGGGGTTAGTAGTAGGATGCCCAGCAGGGGTAGCAGCTATTGCATCCTCCAACCAACCAGCAGTTCTAACATTGTGGCCTACACAGGGGCTGTTATAGTTTGGGTGTGTCTATAAATTTCATGGTCCAATTTTGCCACCAGTGTCGCCAGTAGTTAAGGGTATGTGAAGCAACCACAAATGTGTCAAGTGTGCGTGCTATGTAGGCTCAAGTGCAAGCCTATCGCTCAAGTAATATATCAAAAAGTCGGGTATCAATCCTCAGGGAAAAAGTACGAACGAATTCGTGACGACATTGGAAGGATGAATAATTCCTAGCTTTGACCCTGAAATAAATGAAAAGATGATTTGGGGGTGGAAACAACTACGACTAGATGCAAATTTTAGAGAAACTACTAATGAAACTAAGAACTAACAATATTCAACTATGCTAATTACACTAAATGCTGATGATAATTGGATCAAGGATTTAACTATAAAATGAGAACAAGAGCTCGTTATGATCAATTACTTAATTCTTCCCACGTTAAGGTCACAAATACCCATTAATAAAATAAATTAGTGATAATTTATTTGATTAATTTCTTCAAGTTCTTGAGCGGTCGAACTTAACTTATTTGTAGTGTCAGATGAACATAATCCACCTATAGGGTTTGACACATACAAAACTTATAAGCATCTCAAGGGGGTATCACTAGTCACTATACCGAGACGTGGATTCCATTCATAAAGACTTTCACCATACATTAATCACTGTTACCCAATTTATCAAGATTATTGATCCAATAATGAATCTCACCCAATAAGTTAAAGCAATAAATAACTATTGCGTGTGTCCATCAATCATATCCAGATTAAGAGCCTTAAGTAAACCTAATAATGACGAGGTGTACATTGTCTTATAAAATTAGTATAAAAATAATGACCTCAAATTAGTCCCATTTAATACACACAAAGTGTACTAGCATAATAAGTTGAAACTATATCATTTCCCGTAATCAAGATAGACCTAATAAAATATTGTGCTACAATCTTACTAATGGTGTGTCCAGTCCCATCTAAGATTGTGAATGAGAATACTTATATTTCACAAGAACTAATGATCTGATCCTCTGTGTGTAAGTCGTACTCTATACACCAGAACACCTACTGAGCATAATAAAAGACATCAACAATATATAAAATATTTCAAACATTATGTCCATATATAATTCTCATTACAACAGGAAACACTTGATTTCATTTTAATAATAAATCCATAACTAAAACTATTACATAAATCATGATTTTAGTCTAGTTCTCTAACAATAAGGAGGACCTTCTCGCAAGGGTCATGATTCTCAGTTCCTCTAGGAGGAGACAAGATGTATCGAGATATGAGGAGTTTATATTGGTGGGTTGATATGAAGCGAGACATAGTAGAGTTTGTCCCCATGTGCACCACTTGTCATATGGTGAAGGTTGATCATCAGAAATCAGCTTAAGTTTTGCAGCCATTGGAGATTTTAGAATGAAAATAGGAGGGTATATTATTGAACTTCATCACAGGGTTATCGACGTCCTAGATGGTTCATGATTCCATCTGGGTTATTATGGACCGTTTGACTAAGGTAGATCATTTTTTACCATTCCAGGTGGACAACGTGATAGAGAAGTATGCCCAACTTTTCATTGCAGAGATAGTGAGACTTCACAATATGTCATTTAATATTGTTTCAAACTAGGATAAGATCTTTGTGTCCCATTTCTAGTAGAGTTTTCAATAGGCGATGGGGATGGAGTTGCATTTAAGCATGGCGTATCACCCACAGATAGGTGGGAAGGAGAATAGGATGAATCAGATGTTGGAGGATATACTGAGGATGTGTATTCTGGATTTTAAGGGTAGTTGGGAGCAGTATTTACCATTGGTAGACTTTGCTTATAAAACCTCATATCAGTTTACTATTGGCATGACGCCTTTTGAGGCTCTGTACGCGAGACCTTATCATTCGCCCTCATGTTGGTTAGAGGTGGGGATAGTAAGTTTCTCGAGCCGAATGTGATTTGGTATATGTTGGTGAAGATGGAGTTAATCAGGAACCATATTTGGGCAGCTCAGGACCATCAAAGCATTTACGCCGATGCGAACCGGAGATTCTTGGAGTTAGATGTTAGTGATTAGGTGTTATTGAGAGTATCTCCCATGAAGTGAGTGATGTAATTTGGGAACAATGGGAAGTTGGATCCTAGGTATGTGGGCCCTTTTGCCCATCATTGAGAGGGTATGGTTGGTTACATATAGGCTTGCCAAAGCATTTGCAGTGGATTCATGATGTATTTCACATGTCATCGTTGAGGAGGTATCTCGAGGATAACTTGAATTATCGACATATATCATTGGTGGGGATAAATTTACAGTATAACATTACTTACAAATAGAGACATGTTGCCATTTTGGGCCGTAGCGAGCAGAAGCTTTAGTCAAAGGTGGTATTATTAGTGCATATACGATGGGGGCATCACAATGTCACTAAATCAATGTTGGAGCGTGAGGATGAGATACAGGAAAAGTATCCAAGGCTCTTTATGGCAGTACATTCAAATTTTGGGGATGAAATTCCATTAGTAGGGGGAGAATGTAATATCTTGTACTTTTATGAGTATTTTATTCCAACATGTGTATTTATTAAATTAATTAGGAAAATTATATTAGATTGGATAAATATTTATTAGCAAGTTCTGGATTAATATTTATGAGCACTATTATTTGCTTGCATGTAATAAGTCGATAGAGATGCGAATTGTTATATGTCATTTTATGAGTAAAAAGCGACGAATTATTATATTATGTCGTTAGAGAGTTAGAACGAAGGATTTAAATAGTTTGAGGGCCATGCATACGATATGCACGTATTGGACCCGATTAATGGTATGATAAAATATTTTTAGTTCGGTGACTTAGATGGCTGTTTTAAGAGTATCGATGATCCAAAATGGGTCTAAATAGTTCATAATGGGTACTCGGGAGTAATAGTTCAGCTTCAGGGGATTTAGACATAGTATGGATCGTATGGGGGTATGGTTATCTTTTTACCCTTAGGGCTAACCTAAAAATGATATTGGGGTATGATTAAGAGGTATTTAAGGTTAAGGGGGTGGATGGCAGCCTCATTCAAGCCTCTGTATATTGGAGATTAAGAGAGAGATCAAAGAAAAAAGAAAAGGGAAGAAAAGAGAGAAGGAAACCTTGAAGAAGAGAGGAAGAACATCTCTGAAAATCAATTTATTTTTGCGAGTCGAGACTTTTTTTTAATCCAACAAGGCAAGTGTTTACTTTCTTTAGATTTGTAATTTTCTGTGATTAATTACGTTCATGATTAATTAGGAACTGGTCTAGGAATTAAAACATGAAAACTTTTGGGAATTAATTGAAAGGATTTCGTTTGTATTTATCCTATGATCGTGACTGATAATTATCAAGTAAGAATTTGGTGACTAAATTTTGGGAATATGTATATGAACATGAAGAAAATTGATAGGTTGATAGATTAATGAATTTCAAAGGTTGATTAATTCTTAGTTGAATGAGTTTGATTAATGATTGGTAATCCTTGAGATTTGATGTTGGATTCAGAATTAATTCGGTGTTAAAATTCTTTTAGGTTGATTAGGTATTGATTTGGGATGTCAACTTATTATTTTGGGAGGATTGAGACCTCCATTGAAGGTTTTGGGAGGTTAAACCCTAATTTTGATGACGAAGGGCAAGCCAACAAACCAAACTATTTCCCTAGGGGGAGCGAATCGGTTCGCTGACCGAATCGGTTTGGTCTGCCAGCAAACCAACTCGATTTGTTGGCATATTATGATTTTTATTAAATGCTGTTTTGACCAACTAGTGTTTGATAAATAGGTGTATGGGTATTCAGGTAGATTGGGATTACTTGGGAACATTATCAGGGGTTAGTGCATGTTTTAGACCAATGGTTAGACGGTTTGAGTGAGATGAATCAAGCTATAAGTGAGTGAATACTTAATTTGGAAATCGGGAAGTTAGTTCAGACTTCAGGATTGGTTAACTAGTATGTTGTGGGATTTATGTACGTAGTTAGTACTCTCTCTAAGAGAGAGAGAGAAAGAGAGAGATAGGGGTTCTTAAGTGGACCAAAATAGTGAACTTTTTAATGAAAGTAATACGACATTAAAAAAATAACCCTTAATTCCTTATTGCAGTTGGTCTGCGCCAGCGGTGATGGACACGCGTGTGACGCGCATATTTTTTAATATAGATACACATGACCCCCCACTCATGTACTGAACATACCCATGCATGCCTCCCCAACCCTTTACCCCCTGCTTCCCCTACCCGTTGTTACCTACAACCAGCCCCGCCCTGCCCCAAATCCCATACCCCCTGTTTCCTCTCTCTCTCCCACATGCACCCCCTTTCCCTTGCTACCGGTGCCTCAACCACCCCAATGCTTCCAAAACCCATGCACCCGTTAACCCCACTAATAAGATATCTCCACCACCAGCTTGCTTTGAATGACTTGAGCTTGACTGCCAAACCCACGCAGGTCTAACTGATCAACTTTTACATTTGGCAGGTATTGGAGAGGGGGGAGGGGGTTAAGGTTTGTTCTGTGTGTGTGTGTGTGTGTGTGTATTAAAAAAAATATATGTCCGTTGCCGCTGGCGCAGACCAATTACAATAAGGAATCAATGATTATTTTTTAATGTCTTATTAGGTGTATTAAAAAGTTCATTATTTTGGTTCACTTAAGAACCTCTCTCTCTCTCTCTCTCTCTCTCTATATATATATATATATATATATATATATATATATATATATATATATATATATATATATGTGTGTGTGTGTGTGTGTGTGTGTGTGTGTGTGTGAGCGCGCACGCGCGCTCGTGCACGTGTGTGAGTGTGTGCATGCGTGTGCGATTGCTTATTTATTTACTTTAAACATACCTACTCGGTAGTGATATCGTTAGGAGGTTATGCATAGTGGACAGTCCACCTTGGCGTTGACTAGCAAGTATTGAATTGATAACTCAGGTCCTGGTACTGTTACATAGCCACTGTCTATGTGTGAGGATAGGTGTTGGTTTGGAGATCGGTTGGGTGCGATGTGGTATGGTTGCGACCCTCGGATATATATTTATGATTGCCTATGTTGTTTGTATATACGTTTAGGTTCGGTGGTGAGATTCCAACTCTGTGACCCAGTTGTGGTACATGGTACACCTGGATCCCAATAGCACATGAAGGATACATTTGCGAGGTGCATGCTCTGGGGATGCGTTATATACGTATGTAATGAGTGAAATATATATATATATATATATATATATATATATATATATATATATATATATATATATATATATATATATGTGTGTGTGTGTGTGTGTGTGTGTGTGTGTGTGTGTGTATGTGTGTGTGTGTGTGTACAAGATATTATGTGTATATCTATTTATAGCACCTGTGTATCTATGTTATTATTTATGAAAGTATACCTAGTGAGGGTAGTATATATTTATCTAATGGTGATTATTTGTCGGATGGCTATGATGTCGGTTATTGTCCTACTTAGACTGAACAGTATGAGTAGGATAATAAATTGAATGAGTTAGGTGCGAAATGTAGATAAGAGGTGAGAATTGATCTCACGTGAGCATGACTGGAGAAATTAATTATGAAAGTAATACACTATACGTTTTTATTTCAAGAATTTAAATACTTGCAAAATATTTGTAAATATTTTTAGACTTTGACCCACTAGAAAATAAATTTATTTTTCGAAACCCCAGGTATATAGCAGTAGGGACAGTAGGGTTAATCTCTCGTTCATTCAGTCATGTACGGTAGTTGTGGATGCCACGAGATTGATTGTAGCCACCTCAGTTCAAATATATCTGGATAGGATTCAGTTTCAGTTTCAATATTTATTTTTGGGCATATTGCCCATAGTTGGATAAAACTTTTTAATCCTGTCAGATATTTATTTACTTCTCGGTATTATGTTATGTTGGATTATTATTTGTGGTAACCGATAATTTATTTGGTTTACATTATCTATAATTATGTTTATCAGTTTATGTGTCATTTCATTTCGGTGTAAGGTTTTATTGGTTTTAGATTTATATTATTTATTGTGACAGTGATGCTTAGAATTAAATCATACTAGATTCCCATTTAATTTTAATAAAGGATTTATCACCCACTAATAGATTAGGCGGGGTTTCATAGGGTTCCTCATTGATTTTAGATCCAAGCACCCATAGTTCTCCTACTATAATAACATGCTCGTGTGCGAAAGAACCCTTAGGAATATTGGTGTTGACCATCCTTTTCATACCATCTAATATTGCAGGACAATACTGATCCTTAAACATATCCTCGAAGTTTCAAATCATGTCATAAGTGATGGATATTTGTTGATACTGGTGTTGCAAAACATTAGTTATAAAGTCCAATTTGTAGTACCTAGAAATTTGAGCTGCCTTTTGCAACCTCCGGTAGACTTGGACATCCTTTCGGGTGCTTTTTCTTTGGCTTGGTAGTATAGGCCTCCGTTAATAAAAGAAAAAAATTCCTCAATAGTTATGACAACGCCTAGGTTTCTTTTCTAATCTATACAATTCATTACAGTTAACTCATTGTCCTTTAATATTGAAGCAAGTGGGTTGAATGATGATGCCATTTTGAAATCTAAGAATCATAAAACTTTGAAAAATGAATTAATTTCAAAATGTATACGTGAGGATTTAAATTTGTTTTAATTTTAAAGTAAAACTCGTTAGACATCCTAGTTCCTTATGGAGTGAGATTCCCATGGGGAGCCTAAATGCACCCAACTTGAACTAGACATACGTACTTCTTTGAATTATGAACCCGGACAGTTCAGGAACCTCTGTCCTAAATAATGGAATAGTTATCGACTTTTGGCCCCATAATTAATTACAGTGAATCCGTGGGGGTGAATATCATTGATTATGTCCAGATGTATATCACCGATTCATTTTTTAAAATAGAACCCACTCATGATGAACTTTTTCGTGTGGGAGATCAAACTCACTCACATTCTAATTCTTACAATTATCACTTAAGAGTTTTAATGAGTTTGCGATGCCTTTATTAATTCCATCCGGGCGGGGGGGGGGGGGGGGGGGGTAGCCAACATCTTAATTCATGAAAATACTGATGGAGACCATGGAACTTATGTTGAAACTCCTCTCCCACTTAGTATAGTGAAAAACTAGAGGGTTTCAAAAAATCGTTTGTTCAATTCCAAAATACTGAATTTAAATCCTTGGTAATTTCCAAATTTACTTATATGAATTAAATATCTCGATATCACATTTTAATTTTTCTTAAAATACAATTTAAAATTTTTAAAAATGAAAATGTGGAGATCTTAATTTAAATTCATACCCTTGAACTTAATTACCCCAATTAAATAAGATTTAGAAAAGAATAAATTAGACATAATTTTTCGGAAAAAAATGATGATCTAGGCCGATATCAAAATAATAATCCATGTTGTCCATAAAATTGGGTATTCCTAATTATCCAATTAATTAGCACACGAATCATGCTACATAATATAAATTAATGAGACGTACAAGTAAATAAATAAAAAATTGCAATAATAATAAAGGACATAAAATCCCTTTCTATTATGGCCTAGAATTCTAAAAATCTTCATGCATAAGATTCCTTGTTGAAGAAGACTTTATTTTTTAACTTGAAGTATACTTCATCAAATGCAAGAGTTCTTAAGGGTCTTAAACACTAGAAAATGATCTTTCATGGTCTGGTAACATTCTGGGGAAAAACCACAACAAACAACCACCAGAAGACACCTAAATGGGCCAAAACTTCATTCTGCTAGCGACGGATCAGATTGATTCGAATTCTATTCAGATCAATTCGAAGGTCCAATCGATCAAAAATTCTTCTTGGATAGATCCAGGATAACTAGGACACTTTCTTTTTCCTCTCATTTTTTCCATGCAAGAACCTCCATAGCCTATCCAAGCTTCATGAATCTCTATTGAACTTTGCCAAACACTAAAACCAACCCTCTTACATGATTACAAGTTCTTAAAAACATGCCCACCCCTTTCCATCACCTTCATAAACATCGCTAATGAAATAATTATAAAACTTAATATTACTACCATATCGAATCAAGAGACGAAAAATAACTACATATAAACCATTGTAGGACCCATTCACACATAAAATAAATGCATGACCATGATGGAAGGGCTATATACGAAGAATATCCGCAAAACCGTGTTAGTATGGAAGCAAACACAAAGATGCACCATTCCCGCAACATGCAAAACTAGAATTTTATTGTTTGGATAACATAGACCTATTCCAAAGGATGGTTAATCTAAACCAAAGTCTCTGATAATAATTGTTGAGGATCGATATACATGAAATAAAATTTTCAGCCATGGATCTTTGATTAATCAAACACAGAAAAAGGTAAAAGCAAAAACAAGGTTTGAAGAACAAACCTATAGTTTTGAACACAATACATATGCGGATTCGATTACAATTCAATGGCGAGAAAAGTATTTGATGTAGATGTAAGGATGACTTATTTTGAATTTTCAAAACCTTGGTTACACCTTTTGAATTCCATAATCTTCTCTTGTTAATCCTCCTTAAAGTTAGGTAGGTGAGTGGTCACCTTTTAAGATGAAAACCTTTGCTAAAACTTGAGATATGGCGGTCTCTCTTTATTCCCTTCACTAAAAATGAGAATTCGTTTTCTTTCATCCCTATAAAATCCTAAATATGAATAATAATTTATTAAAATCCCTTCTCACACCTTTATATACAAGTACAAAAGGTGGGTTTGGGCTATATTAGAATTATTGAGAGTATGGGCCTGACTACTTGGGTATATGGACTACACTAGGGACCCAAGATAAATAATTAAATTAATTCTAAATAAATAGTCAAAAATACTAAATTAATTTTACCGTAATTTATTTCCTTTTTATTTCATGATAATTTATTCCACTAAATAATTATGACTGCAATTCAATTTAATTATCTCAGAAATCACTCAAATATAATTAGGTCTTATTGGCAAAGTCGATAATGGTACATAATGTGATTCCCCACGTTAAGCTTTTGGTACCCGTTTGGTTAAATCAATTTTCTGCAAATTGACTTCAACTAACATGTAGTCAATTCGTTGACTCTAAGATTTAACTTATTTTCTTACTCCACCAAATTATAAATAATCAACTGGTTAGGTTTACTGGTGAAAAGAAATCTTATAAGTCTATCAAGGGGGTATTGCAATACAAGGTATCCCCATAAACGAATTCCTACGAATTAAGATCTCAGACCTACTTATATAATTGTTACCTAATATTCGGAGATCATTTTATTCAATTCAAAATTAAATCGCACCCATATCAATCAAATTAATAATCACATAAGCATTGCAATCCTTATAATTCTAGAAATTTAGAATCTGTGCACACTTTGCAAATAATGTGAGATTGCCCAAGTCTAAATGAGATAGTCCTTAGACTCAAATATCACGGGTGATCATATACATTCTTGGGATGTATCGATCATAATCCCCCATTGAATTGTCGTACAAGTTCTCTAACCATCATACAGGTTCCTGTAATTTGAGATAAACCAATAGGATTTCATCGCAACCGTTATTATAGGATGTCAACATCCTATCAGGTTGTGAACTTTTCAATAGTGCTAGAACTGAAATTTGAATATCCTTGTGATCAACCCGAGACGACTCACTGGAATTTCTACTAATTTTTATCGATCAATATAATAATATGAAATAATCTATAATTAAAATATAAATCATTCTCACAAACTGAATTCTCATTTCAGAATGAATAAGTAAATATTTTATTAATCGATAATAAAATATTTTACACATAGTTTTACAAATAAACCCCAGAAAAAATAATTTAGATCTTAACCTTTGTCTTCGTTATGCATTTTGACAATTTGGTATACTTTTCAAACATATATTTCTCGGAATCATCATAATAGTGTTTGGGAAATTTTATTTGGGGGAAGAAAATTTTTGCAAAGAGGAAAATTTAAAGAGAAAAATTTTTCGAGGAAGAATTTTTTTTTAATTGATTAAAAAAGTTAGCACAATTCTTTATTTAATAAAGAATAATTTGAACAATAGATTCCTTATATCAAGAGATATTTTGGTCTTAACTCTTGGATAAAGACTTAGAATATCTCCAATGGCATAATTATATTAGAAATCCTAATCAAATTTAACAATATTACAATAAAAACCCTCTTCAATGGTATAATCATTTGTTAACAACCCTTTCGCCAATACTCAAATTTAACCAATCCATAATCAAATTTGGCAACCTTTTTTTAATAATCAAATGAGTGGACCCATGTTCTACTACTCTCATCCACCCCTAAGAAAAACTCCCATTTTTCTCTCTATCACTTTACCTATGCAACTAAAGGAAACGAAAGATGTGAAATTGTGAAATTAATGTAAATGTTTAATGAATATAGGTAGGTTTTCGTGAATAAGGAATTTGACGACCACAAATTGTTATTGTCAACTGCGCTAATTGGCAAATAGGATTGTTGATTATAACAATCATGTAGATGGATAATTAAAAAATGATGTGGCATCTTTTGATTATTAATTTTTAGTTAGGCTGACACTCTTACCTAATGTAAAGAGTTTAGTACGATAACTATGGTCTAAATAGGATTTAATAAGAAATCCTCAAATGGGTTTAGTTTTGTCATAACACGGACATATTTAAAAAAACTAGTTGTGCCCATGTGCGTTGTACGTGTGGCTGATTCCAAATATTTGATTTGACAGGTTCGCAATTTTAGAGAGGTGATTGACATATATAAACTAATTGATCTCGGTTTTAAGGCTATGAATTTAAATGGTACATAGGGTTGTATTAGAATGTTTGCAAATCAAGAATGGAGTTTTATCTATAAATATATTTTATAAAGAGTTGGTTGTGGTGATTACTGGAATTTAATTGTTTGATTCTCATAGTTTGAAGTATATTGTGACTAATCTTGATTATATAATTGTTCATCACTTTATTATTTCGTTTACTTTAGTTCATTTGTGATATTTAAAGACTATTTTATTTATGAATAAGGTGTATTGAAAGAAAGATCATAAATAAAATTATGATAATGTTGTATGTACATATGCTGTCATTAACCAAAATATGTGGAACTAAAATTACAATTTAATATTAATTATACATATTAAAGTAAATAAATGTAGTTACTCTATAAATATAAGACTTAAAATCTTTATTGTAGGCAGATTGATTAGGCAGATCGCTACCAATAATCTCATCATACTTAGCAGTATGTATATTTATCAAATGTGTTTGGGAGTCCCCCCCAAACACTTCAGCAGAGACTATTTCACCAAATCTTAATAATGAAATTGAGTCCCCAATGAAGTGGTCAAGGGAACTCTAGAGGACAACTTATGTTTCTTCAATATTCTTAATTGTTTTGTTTTTTTGTTTACTACTATTAGCATACCATACTATTCAAAGTATGTTGATTTATTTGTTTTAAGTTCTAAATATTAGCTTAAGAGAGGATACAAATGTAAACGAATAAAGGCATGGGCAGTGAACGTAGTCCCAAATGTGTATTATATGATAGGTGGAGAATATTTGTTAATATATTTGTTCCTAAATGTAGTAGTGACATCCACGAACCAAGCAGTAACATCTACAGCTACTGGTTGACATAATGGAGCCACTACAAATCCAAATTCAGTAGATGTTATCTCCATTTTAATAGAAGAAGGAAATTGTTTGCCTATATTGAGCATTGTCACCCTCAAACAGCTGGAGGCTAATGTTATAGACCAATGGAAATGAAGCAATCCACATTGACCCTATAAACCCAACTTTGAACACTCATAAACCAGTTGAGTATTCCAACACAATAAGTACAGATATGACCAATGGGAAACTACAGGTTACATTGATTTATATAAAACTATAATAGCATAGTTCATAAGTTAATTTAGTACAGTTATTATTAATTGCAACCAGAAATTGTAAACTGAATTCATACTAATCAATCTAGACTTCATGGAATTTTGGTTCGGATTTATTTCTTCATTTAAGGATTTTTTAAAACTAAGGTTAAGAAGATCAAGCTTTCATCTATTTCTTCATTTATCCATATAATAAATAAAAAGGTGGAGCATATAAGATTATAGATAGATCTCAAACCAGGGGAAAACTGATGCAGTATTGAATTTGTCCAAGGAATGCCCAGGCCCACGTCTAACAAAGCTTCATATGTTACGATTCGCCTCAAATAGGGTGAGGCTCCTTCATTAATGCCTATGCCTTGCGGGTGTAGGCGATAGGCTGAAGCATGGCTTAGGCTCACCTCATTATACATTTCGAATAAAGTACAAAATTTTAATGAATGTGATTCGTCACATTTACGTTACAATAGATGTTTATGACCTGTGATGGATTTTGTCTACTATCATCTAGTCAATGACACATAGTTTTATCGAATCCTATATAAGAAAAACTATCTCAATTTTTTGGCTTAGGACAAGGAGGTGAATGCCTATTCTAGCCCATAAAACAACACTGGCAGATGTTTCTTTTTCGTTTTTGGGAACATCAGACAATCTTATATAGATTAGTTTTTCGTCAACTGGTTTCCAATTGGTCCTAAATACTATTGGATAGGGAATGCAAGAAATTTGTACTTTGTTTCAGTCCCCTAATACCAGTAACATATCCTTGGAGTCAACTTCTATATTGATAGTTAACCTATAAGACTGAGATCCATCTTAAATTAGGACTCCAAGAAGAATTAATTGAATTTAGGGAAGGTCTATAATTTTATTCTGAAATTTTCAAGTAGATTAGTATCTTTATTCTTTTTCCTATCCCCTTGTACACATTTCAAAATCAATACAATAACAACAACAACAACAACAACAACAACAACAACAACAACAATAAAACCTAATTACACCTTGATGACATGTCAATTGAATGGAATTGAAGACATGAATACGTAAGTTTAAGTTAAAAAAATATAATGAAAATATTTTGAAAAAATTAGGTTAAAAAAACATATATTTGGCTAATATAAAAAAAATTATGTGTGAATACGTAAGTTCTTGCATCAAAGTCATTTTAAACTTAGTGGTCCCAAAATTCCACTCACTGAGTACCCAATTGCTCCAAAAAACCCCACCAAATAATGAATCATCACGGTCTTTGATTCTTTTGGTTCATAGGTTGTTTCATTCATCATGATATCAAAACGTTAAATATGTATATTGCAATCACTTAATTTTGTTTATCCAAACAATTATGTTATTCATTAGTTTATAAAGATTTAGGTATCTACTTGGTTCTACTCTATAATTTGCTATACATGTGTAGTTTGTGTTTCATATCATTCAATTGATATGATGTAATTTGTTTCCTAACTCTTTAATTTTTTTCTTTTCCATAACAAAGAAAAAAAAGGTACAAATTACAAATTGTAAAGCGTATGAATTTTTTTAGCTCATCTACATATTTCTTCAATTGGTTTCATAATTGCTGGTAAATTAAATAAAAAATGATAAGTAAATTCGCAATCATACATTAATCAATTGCAATTACCTCGTAAATAAAATTAAGATTCCTTCACTATGAGATTGAAAGTCCAAGATTCTATAAGGAATATTGACAATATCCTACAAAAATTCAAACGAAATATATTACCATCTCGAATATAAATTATACGAAATAGTTTCAATATGGTATTAAGTACTTCACATACCACGTAGACAAAAGTAAAATTCCTTCACTCTCAGATTCACAATTCGAGCTTGTACCACCAATGTTGACAATATCCTACAAGATTTCAATTAATAATTACTTACAAAAAAGTGAAATGATAATAATTTCTTATGAACTATCAAATTACATTCCTACTACGGTTAACATACTTGTAAAGAGTAAGAACATCGTATTATATAAGAATGATAATAAACCCCAAAAGTAAATAGTTGTCTTAGTGCCATCAACTAATGTATGTAATAATGAACTTCCACCTTATGAAAAAAAAATTGTTATCATGAGTGAAATTTCTGTAATTAGAAATTATATAAGAATGACAATATACCATAAATTTAAGTACTTGTCTTATCTGTAGTACCAAAATATTAAACTTCCACCTTGTGAAAATAATAAAAAAATTTATTACCATGAGTGAAATTTTCGTAATTAGAAATTATATAAGAATGACAATAAACCATAAATTAAGTACTTGTCTTCGTGCAATCAACTATTGTAGTAGTGAACTTCCAGCTTAAGAAAGTAATAATTTTTTTTATCATGAGTGAAATTTTCGTAAGTAGAAGAAAATCACAAAAAAATAAGCACAATCTTTAGTACTGAAAAAGTTTGTATTAGTATGCATAATTTTCAAATTATTAACATTTAAAACAGTAGACATATGTGAATGTATATAATTGTTTTAAAATTAACATTTAATTTAGAATATGTAATAAGTACACATATCTAAAATCATGAAAAAAATAAAAATGGGAAATACAAACTCTGATCACAAATGAGAGACAAAATTCTTCAATGAGATATATATAATTATAAAATTTATATAATTATCTTCATCTTCAAATTAACAAATGCATACTTAACTAACATAATAAAAAATTATAGATAGAATTAGGAGTATTGACCTTAATTTTGGCAGAAGAAATGATAGCAATGAAGCAAAGAAAAGCAAAGAAATGATGGGCTTTCAATTAAATAGTTGTTTGAGCTTCCATTTGTAAAGATGAATTTCTAGGGTTGGAAGATGAATGTATTTTGATGGTTGATATGTGTTAATGAATAGGAGAGAGATAGGATGCATAAATGTGAGTGAATTGGAGAACGAAATTTGAGGCAATAGAATTTGGATTTCTAGGGTTGGAACGTGAATGTATTTGGATGCTTGGTATGTGTGAATGAATATGAGAAAGATGGGATGAAATGAACCTGGTTCTTTCGTAGGAGCCAATGAATTAGGGAAAGATATGTTGACTATTATTAAGGGTATAATAGAAATTTTAAATTTAATGACGGTTGTTTAGTCTTCTAACCATTGAAGAGGAAGTTCCCTCTTTTTAAGTAGTAGAGATAGAGATAGAGATGGAGATGGTTTAAAAGATAATTTTAATAAACTTAATAATCTTTGAATTCTTCATAATTATTACTTATTTCAATGTTTGGTGGAGTGTACCTATCCCAATCAAATATTATAGTACATAACTAAAGTTGTCATCATAACACGACATCAACATTTGTCGCGCCTACACGATATTTATTAATTTTGTATTATCTAGATTAATGTAGATACATATGTATTTGGTCAATACATGCATTTAGTTGATTCGTGTATTAGGAGTTTCATGTATATAAGTCTAAATGGGATAGGTTTACATTTAATGTAATAGATACATGTATTTGGATAGATACATTTTAGAGATCCTTAAATACACATGTAATGTTGGAATTTAAAGCGAAGTCATAAAAGTGAAAAATATTGTGTGAGTAATAAAGAAAATTTCTCTTCTCATATTGAGTATTATCCCTCAAATATTGAGTGTGTTAGTGTATTTTATTATCTCTCAAATATTTTCAATTTTTAGCAGTCATATATTTGGATGAAGGAGTTTACGGAGGTATGATATCAACTTGAATGAATATTTTAGCTATTTGAATGAAGGATCTAATGAAAAAAAATTCTATTTAAATTTTTGGGGTGTGATGGTTTTAAATGCTTTAATGGGTTTCTTAATTTGTATGTTTGCTTCACTCATTAATAGTGCACTATATTTAAACATGCAATTTCTAACTATAGATACTAATATGTTGTGCTTATTAGGTATGTTAATGTTACATACTAAGATTTTGTAATCTATTTGATGAGTTCATCCCGGTTGTTATAGAATTATTTTATATTATTTTCTATGTACTTTTAAACATAACAGTGTCTCTCTTAACAGTTTTTATATATTGGTTTAATACTAATTTTAATTTATTTAAAATAATATTAAGATATTCAGGTATATTATTCACCATCAAAATATCGTTCTATTATAATAAATATTAAGGTGTGCTCGTGTCAATGGCATGGTAAAATAAAAAATGTATTTTCCATATTTCCATTATATTCTGTGAGAAACCTTGTGTATCATATTTGAGAAACAAAGTTTATGTGACAAAAAAAACCCAATCAAACTCCACTTATACACGTAGTGACAAAAAGTTAAATGCTAAATGGTAAAATGGTAATTATTTTTCCAAATAATAAAACGATTATTGATTTTTTTTTAGCGATTGAATAATTTAGACACAGCACAATAACACAAAATGATACAAAAATTTGTTCATATTCTAGTTTTTTTATGTGAAGATGTGTAGTGTTCTTATCATTTGGTACCATTTTATAGCCAAATAATTTGGATTCAATCACTATTTTATTATATAATGCTTTATCTGTTTGATGTTTTAATCAACAAATATAGCTAATTAAATAAAAAATGGAGATATATTTTTTTCCTTGATTGATGTTATTCACCCAATTATGTACTGAAATTTTGTAAACATACCCATGTATGATATAGATCCATACACAGATGATATACCCTTAAAGCAAACTTAAAAATAAAAGAAAACATAAATCACTAAATAAAAAGAACAAAAGTAGAGCTAAAAATATATTCTTTAAAAAGTAAAGCAATTTTTCCACATTAAGATAAAAAAAATTATTTGATTTAAAAGTATGTTAATAGTTGATGACCACCTTCGTGTATTGTACAAAATCTCTATATACTCTCTCCTCTTCACCTACCTTTGCAGAACAATGCCCTCCATTGGTTCACTTGAGGGACCTTTTCAGAGAAACAAGACCCTTGCTCTCCGTTTTATATTATATTCTGTAGGGATTAGTTGTTTCCTATTTTCTTGTTTCTTCAAGACGTTAACAATAAAATCAACCTATTGAACGATTCTATGCATCCACCACACATCTTATTCGACCGAAACAAAAAAAATATAATGCAATTAGCTAAATTAAAAAATTCCACAAATTTGAAAAATTCCCCGAGTCTTCTATTTACCACACATTTCTCCATAAACATGCTTAAAAGAGTGAGTAAATGTTCACTTCAAAAAATATAACCAAAAAATGTTAACGTTTTTTAGACCAAAGATAAGAAAAAAAACATACATTACGTGAGATTTAACTCCACCATCATATCTACCAAATAACACAATACCAAGAAAAAACAAAACCTCCACAAACACAGGAACATACATGCAAAGAAAAGAAAAGAAAAGAAAACATTAGAAAAACACACAGACACACACAATGAACTTTCTGCGAGAGATACAATGAAAGCTTCACAAAAATAAATAAATAAATAAATAAAGGAACACAATGAGAGTTTCATTGGAAAAACTTTCTTTCATAATCCTCACTGAGAGTTTTAGTAAAAAGTGAAACAAAAAAAAAATGAAAAAAAGCCTTTGACATTAATAAGTTCAGTTTAAATACTATTCACTAAAAATGTTTGTTTAAAAAACATTGATCCTTCTTAGGGACGAATTGGGTTTCCACCAAAACCAAAAACAACACAGGGCCAAACATGTAATCAAGAGAAATTTTCACTCCCAAACTAAGATGAGTAACTAGGTGCCAATAATCTACAAAGGAAAATGGGTTAAAACATAACACATACATAAGCAACACTATCTTTGGATGTCATGTTTTTAACTAAAAAAAATTAAGTAAACAAAAAAAACTCCAATTAGAGGAGGAGAAATGTACCTATGCTGAAATGTAATTGATAAAAAATGGAGAAATATAATTGACAAATAATGTATCAATAATAGCAAACATATAAGAAATCTTAATTTTGGATCGACATAACAAAAGTACACAACTAAACTATTATACATGGTGTTGATGTCTAAAAATGGAATAACCCAAAGTTTATAATCACAGATAAAAATAAGAGAAGTAACTCAAATCAAACACACAAGAGACAAGATTTTTAGAGTGGTTCAACTATAAAATTGTGTACGTCCACTGTTGTTGTTATTCGGTAGGGTTTACAATAGTTCAGTATGGTATGCATATGAGTGATTTGAGTTGTCCTTTGAGCTAAGGGAGAAGTTTATAACTATAGGGGTGCAAAACCCTAATAATGGAGCGCCTTTATATCGCCAGGGGTTTACATCTGTGTATAATAAGTAAAACTCTTGAAATTCAGTAATGGTTGGTATCCCTTCCGAGTAATTATTGATATTCCAGTTGGTTGGCCTTTTAAAGTAGGTCGGCATTTCAGCCGACTAAGTGTCCTTGAAGTCGATAAATTAGGTTGGTCGATCACATTGGATGATGGGTGTACACTCATCATTGGTCCACGTGGGAGTATAATTTTTACATACGACAAAAGTCGTTAATGTCCCATACTTGATGCTTGCATTAAAGTATGGAGTATTCGGCTCAGGAAGTTGCTTGGCATACTATTTGAATGTTTGGTCGATATCCGACCTCCTATACTTGTAAAAATTTCTACTGGCATGGTTTAATGATGGTATTTTCTGTAAATCATTTGAACTTTTTTAAACTGCCAAAGGACACAGTCATCTTTTGACGCTTTAGAAAGCGTGCTGCCGACGGTAGCTATATGGTTCATTCAGTTAATCATTTAATTCCTATTTATCGAGACAACCTATAAATAGGTATGAAGTTTTTCTCTTTTCTTTCTACCTCAAATCTTCTAAACTTTATCCACGTCTTTTCTTTCGAGTTTTTTCTCTGTGCGATTGTTTTTTGCCATTTCCTTTAGTTTTTGCCATCGTTTTTGATTCCCTGTAATCCTTCTTTTCCCTTTCCTTTATTTTATCATCTTTTTCTCTTTTTTGACATGGTTCATATCGTTGATGAGAACTCTTTAGATAAGTTTAGAGAAAAGAGAAAAATCCAATCTTGGGTAGACTTAGAGATACCTAGGGGCTATTGACATTTATTCGCTTTTTGAGGGTCACTGGATCCCAACCTTGTTTATATATGAGTGTGGTATCACCTTTCCACTAAATCCTCTTTTTCTTTAATTTTGCCAATATTTTGATGTAGTTCCTACTAGAGTAGCACCTAACATTTGGAGGGTTATGAATGGGATATATAGGTTGAACAAACTTTATGGGACCCATATTGGGGTTTGGGAGTTGATGTTCTGTTACAAGTGGGTCATTATTGGAGAGAGTAACTACTACTTGAAAACTAGGCAAGTCAATAGGGATTTAGTAGTAAATCTACCTAACTCAAATAAGAACTATTGAGAATATGGTATTATTGTCAAGAACTGACAATATGCTCCTCTCCTAACTGGTGTGGCTTATAATGGTTCCAGATGTCCTCAATTTGGACGTGGCATAGGTTATAACTCTGTTAATTATTTTTCCTCTTTTGATTTGCATTCCTGATATATGTCGACTAACTTTTGTTGTTTCTTCTAGATGCAGAGGAAAGTAAGAAAAGGTTCCCTAAAGGAAGGAGAAATCAACCTCAATGACCTTGAGTTTTAGTGGGGCTTGAACCAGGAGATTGGAGAAGAACATCCCAGGGATCCATCATTGCTTCATAATATAAAAGTTTTATCACTTCTTTGACCTACACTTGCTATGCCCCCCATTGCTGTCAATCTTGACGAGGATCCCGTGCCAACTTCTTCGGCCACTGAGTCTGTTGGTCCTCAAGTTATTCCATGAAGAACTTCTTCCTCATTTAAGTCTTTGGACATTTTTGAATTCTTATTTCTCCTTCTGTAGACATGACGAAGAGGAAGATGCCCAACCTTATGGGCCCTTATCTATTATCCCTAAGAAAATTATTGATACTGAAGCTAGCTGAAAAGAAGTCTCAGGTCGGCGATAAGAGGCCTATTGGTACTGATGGGACTCAGACGGTAGAGACTCAACTTAAGAGGTTGATAAAAGGTTTGCATGATCCTTTAAAATATTTCTAGAAAAATTTAGCTAAGAAGCAGGCCTTTATTGTAAAGAAGAACGCCGACCAACATGAGTTAGTGAGACAAATTCAGGTTGACCTTGACCTTGGGTCAACCTCTATTATTGTTAACCCTAGATTGGTTAGGGGTTTGATTCAGTATGGAACACTCCCTGTTAACATAGCTACATCAACCCCCATGTCTAGTCCCGACTGACTGAAAGAGCTTGCCATAACTTGGCATTAGTAAATTTCTTACTTTTCTTCTTTCACTTTCATGATAATGAAATTTTTCTGATGTCTAATTCTTTTGTCCTTCTTGCAGCTCCTGGTTAATTTTAACTAGATAATGGAGAAGGACGATCAACTGCGCTCTTCAATAGGTGAAGTTGAAGAGGCCTTTGAAGGTTTGAAAAAAATTTAGTAGATCACCGGTGAGCTTTATAGACAAAGAAAAATTCCTTGGAAAAGGAGTTAAAGAAGTCCAACGATAGGTCCAATGCTGCTAAAGGCCAGATAAAGGCTGTTGAGGAAAAAGCTGAAGCAATCGAGAAAAAATTAAATGATGTTGAAGGCAGGGCCAAAGCTACCGAGGATAAACTGTTATATGCCATGGATAGGGAACAAATTACGGAGGATAAGGTTATTGCTTTGAAGGCTAAAGGTAAACTGCCTTTGATAAGGTATGGGAGAAGGCCATCTTTGCTACCTCTGCTTAGGTTAAGTATGCTAAGAAATGTTCCTTCAAAGAAGGTTGGACTGAAGTTTTGAAGGTGGTCAGTAGAGAAGAAAGTTCTGAGTTGTTCACAAGGCATGACCCTGGTACTCCTTCTAACCTTGATGAGGAATTTGATGATGAGGAGGGGTTAGGAGAATCCTCGATACTACCCCTTGAGTCTTCAATGGTTCCCAACACCAATGCCGACCAACCATCTACTGGCTAAGACTAGTCCAAAGAGAAGAAGAAGGTCTAATAAGTTTATCTTTTTTGTTTATGTTTTTCTTTGTCTTTTATTTCTTTAATATGTATCCTCTTTTGTACTTCAATTATCAATTAATAAAAGAACAATTTTTGTCTTCAAATCTTGTCCATACCTCATAATGACTTGTAGTTTTTATTGAACTTTGTTGCTTTACTTCTTGTGTTTCTGATCCTTTAGATTTCCACAAACTCACGTATTTATAACTTTCTAGTTTGATGCTAGGAAAAAGGCTATAATATCAGTTGAATCTGACCTGCTCAGATGGAGTAAAAATCTTCTAGAAGATGATCATGTTCCTATGTCTGAAGAAGACTTAAATGGGTTGCTTGGCCCAGATGTATCCGACCAAGTGAAGGAATCATATATCCATCTTTATTTCTTGTTGGATATAGTTGTTGTTAATAATTTCGCATATTATGAAATGATTGGGAAGTTGCAATAAGATCACAAGCTGTCCTTAGCCTTATATCATTCTGACTATGAGGCCGTGTATAAAGCTTTAAGTGAAGGTTAGGGTTTTGACACCAAGCTGAGGGATATCACTTCTGCCCTGAACAAGAAGTAACTTTCGTTGGAATAAGATTTGGAGAATGTTAGGTCCATTGCTTCCCTATTAGAAAAAGATAATAATGCCTTCTGGGATGAACTGGAAATCTTAAAAAGATAAACTATTACTAGTACCGATGAAGGTGCTTCATTTTTGGAGATTGAAAATTCAAGTCCTTGCAAAAGAAGAAACCTAAACCTTGGAGGCAAAGGGTAGTTATTCGACCAACTGTTAAGGAAGAAAGAGCTAAAAAAAACCTTGTCGACCAAGCTACCCAGTTGAAAGCCAAGGATAATGCCATTGTCAACCAGGATGCTCAGCTAAAGGCCAAGGATAATGTTCTTGAGAAGCTTCAAAATTAGGTGGAGAGGTTAATATTTCAATTTCATAAATAGCCCAGGGAATTCTGGATGGAGGGATACAATAAGGCCTTAGACCATATGGATGATCATATCGCTCAGAGTAATCGTGAAGGCTATAAATAGGGATGGACCAACTTGCTAACTTTACTGAAGTATGATCAGAACAGTAACTTGTGGCATTGGAATGACCCAGGTTTCTTGGACTGTGATAAGTTTTTATTCAAATTGGACCCAACATGGATTCCTTCCAATGTCATTCCCCAATGCCTCAATACTAAGTATCTAGGAATTTATAGTCTCCATGATGAGCATGAAATAGTTTGACCTCCTCACTTGCTTGATAGGCTAAGTAGCAGTAATAAACAAATGCTGAGAGACTTTAACTCAATAAATTCTCCAGATACTTTGGATGATCCTCCTGCTAGGATGGACAACGCCCAAGGAAAATGCCCAGCAGAATAAATTTATATTTCTTGTACTGTATTTTTCTCACTTATTGATATTGTAATACATTTTTATCAATGAAATGAGGTCATTTTTATTGCATTCTTTATTCATGCTTATGATTGTTATTAATCTTTTTACCGACTAGGTAAACTGTATAAATATTACTTAATTGGCCTATAGACTAAATAACTTGCTCAAATATTTAATATATGATTCATGTTTGAATCATGTATGCGGATTTATATTCGACGAATGCACTTATATAAAACTGTAAATAACATTATTGTACTAAGTTGTAGCATTAGTTATCGGTGACGATCAAGTGTATTAGGAATGTAAAATTATTACAATATTTTAATGGTCAAGTAAAACATCTCATTTAGAAATTTTACAAACTTCTTATTCGTGATTTACCGAGGACAAATTATACATGTATGACTAATCTGAAGTTGGAAAAGTTTTAACCATGCACTTTTTGGCGAGCAACTTTTTTGAAGTCGGAAAGATTGAAAAATTTTGAACCATACCCTTCTCGGCAAGGAACTTTTTTGAAAACTTTGATTTAAAATTGCTCATATTAATTAGGTATAGCCACCATACTCTGAAAAACAAAGCACGAAAAGGATTTATAATAGACAAAAAAGGTTATTTCATTAACTTGAATCAATAATTACATTAAGGGCGGAATTCTCAAACTGAAGTACTAGTATTACTTGCGCACACTACACCAAATCCGGCGAATGGTCACCCCCATGGGGTCACGGCCCAAATCCATGACTAGCTGGTCACGGCCCAAAGTCGTGACCACATAAAATTTGGCACAACCATATACATGACCTAGTGTGGCCATGGATGCTCTTGGAAGTGGTCACGGACCAAATCCCTGACCAGTATGGGTCAGGTCCTTAGGTCATGATTATCATGGTGTCAAAGTTCCCTCCATGACTGGTCACGGTAGGGTCACGGACTTGAGCCGTGACCAATGACACAATACACACCTAATGGGTCACGGATTTGGGCCATGACCATACCAATTTGATCACGAGTGTGAATCACGGCTTAGAGCCGTGACCACACGGTTGCCTATGCGTTGATGTGAAAAAAATTTAAAGGTCATGGTTGTGGTAACGGTTCAAGGTTGTGACCAGGTTCCTTATAATAAAAAACCCCACCTTCATTTCATTTCTTCATGCGTCAATCTCTCTCTCTCTCTCTCTCGGCGATTTGCATTCTCAAACCCTAATTTTAGCGATTTTCATTCTCAATCTCAATCTCAATCTCTCTCTCAATCTCAAAGGTTAACCCTATTTTTTTTATTTTGGTTAAACTCTAATGTATATGTGTGTCCATGTGCGTGTATTTCTATTTATATATGTGTTTGTGTGTGTATATTTGTGTGAATATGTGTACGTGTGTATATCTGTGTATATGTGTGTATATATGTGCATCTGTTTGTGTATATTTGTGTGTGTATATCTTTATATGTAAGGACATATTTCTCATGTCCGATATCTTACATTTGTATATGTCGTACGCTGCTACAAAAGGCATGTCAATTCACGATCTCACATGATGGCCTCTATCCGAATTCCAGGAATTAAGTATTCAACATCTCCATCATATGTCCCAAATCTACCTCAATGACTTCACGTTCCACGATTTTAGGCACTTTATGCAAGTGGTACGCTAGAGAAGTCAAAATAATGAAAGAAGGCAAGATATGAAAGTTCAAAGGCATTTTAGTAATTTTACAGCCACTGTCCGGAGGTCTGGTCAACTGGAAAGTTGAAGATCTCGACGCCACGAAGATACTGAAAGAAACGGAACCTCAATCTGAGTTATGGTAAAGAAGTTATGGTCCTTTGAAAATAGAGAAAATTTCGAAAAAATCCTTGGAAGAATGCTGTGTGATTTTTGCCCCAAAACCAGCGAAGTTTTGCGAACCGAAGGGTGAATCGGTTCGGTGGGTGAACAGGTTCGAGGTACAATCTGAAGCGTTTCGGGGTACCTAACGCTGGCAAGAGTCCCAATGACTTAAAATTCTTTTTGGTTTCCTTATAAAATCCAACTTCAGGGGAGTTATTTTTCAAGACTTGGAGAGACGATTTTAAGAGTTCTATTAGCTCAAGTCTTCATATTTTTTAGTCCCAGAACTCATGTTTTGATTCACACATCATTCCCATACCTTTGTGAATCCTTTTTGAAACCCAAGCGCACTACTTTGGTTTTGTTCATACTTATGGAGAAGCCGTCTTTCTTCTTAATTGCTACTCACCTGGAGTTCCTGAGGGAGATTCGAGCTGACGACATCAGAATCGACGTCTGCGGGTATTTCTGTGTCACACTTATTTTTCATTGTAATCCGTGTAACCGTATCTTACAAAATTATAGTGAAAGATAAAAAGGTTTTGCCCCTTTGGGGGATTTTTCCTCATTTGTGTGTTTTGTGTGTGATTAATTATTCTTGCATGATCATATTGATTTCAATCACACCTAGATGCATGTTTTAGGATTTAATTGAAAAACTGAGACTTAGTTAAATAATTTCTTAATTTGAACGCATGTGCACTCCTTCAAATTGGTATCAGAGCGGGTTACACTAATTTATCGCGTGATCCTGATTTTTTAAGGATTTATTTCTTTTGATACAATTTGACTTCTCACGTCGTCAAATTGGTATCAGAACCGACGCCTACGGGTATTTCTGTGCCACGCTGTATTTGCATTGTAATCCTTGTATCCGTATATTTCAAAATTATAGTGAAAATAAAAGGGTTTTCCCCTTTGGGTAATTTTTCCTCACATGTGTGTGTTTGAATGTTCTTGCTTGATTTTATCATCTTCAATCACACCTAGATGCATGTTTAGGGCTTAATTGATAAAAATTGAGTTTAATTAAATAATTTATTTATTTGAATGCAAGCGCGCTCTTCATTATATGTGTGAATATATGAGTATATGTGTGTGTATGTGTATATCATTTTTCTCATGAAAAGTGTAATGTCATATTTTATTGCATTATTTATTGGGTATTATTAACATTGATTGGGAATTGTTATTTAGAGTTTGAAATTAATTGCATTATTTAAGGGTATTGTCATTATTAGTATTGACTGAATGTGTTACTTAGGGGTTAAAATAAATTACGACACATAAGGGTATTGTCACCTAGGGTTTGAAATTTATTTAGAGTTCGAAATTAATTGAGTATTATTAGTATTGAGTGAATGTGGTTATTTAGGGATTAAAATAAATTGCATTATTTATGGGTATTGTCATTTAGGGCTTGGTATTTATTTAGAGTTTGAAATTAATTGAGTACATTAGGTTCCACACCCAAATCAAACTAATATACTCAAAATCCTTTTCGTTCTCAAAACCTTAATCAAACTAATATACGCTAATATACCCTTATCCCTTAACTGTATGACTTATATTCACGCCCTCGTATATTTTTCTCAGAAAAATGAGGCATGGTGATAATCATTGGCAACAAGATTTGGAGAGGTTGCAATTGGACCTCACACATAACTCTTTTATTAGTGAGCATCATGTAGAGGGTACTCCTATTTATAGGTATAGAAATAAAAAGATCGAACAATTTAACTACCTTGTAAATCGTGGAGTTAATATCTAGTCAGATTACCTTTTCGATCGTATTCTATTTTCCCTACCAGGAAACTATACAAAATATATTCCACACACATAATCCCGACGTAGCCTGACCTTAGTTACGTTGTTGGAGAAGGTGGAAAAAAATCCACCCTTTATGGATACAACTGCGTACAGAGAGCATTGACATGGACTGTGATGTCTCGTGCCATATGCTCTAAATTGAATCTTGCTAATAATTTGAAAAGGATGGGATTCCAAGTGTAATACCCCGCAATTTTAAGTTTTTTATTATTGGGATTAATTTAATTAAAATGGCAAATTAATTAGT
Organism: Sambucus nigra; assembly: GCA_949130495.1. Taxonomy (NCBI): domain Eukaryota; kingdom Viridiplantae; phylum Streptophyta; class Magnoliopsida; order Dipsacales; family Adoxaceae; genus Sambucus; species Sambucus nigra. The sequence continues at coordinate 240,050,031 of OX422222.1, forward strand.
AATTAATTCGGATTAAAAATAAATATTAAGTAAGCGTGACAAGGGTTAATATTTATTTGTATAAGAGATATACTGAATATTACGTAGAGAACAAGTAATAAATTATTATTTATACATTATAATTGTCGTGAGTGAGAAATACTGCAGTTCCAGTAATTTATTCGGGAGACGCGTGTTAGTCGTGTCAGGACTTGAATTATGGGATAAAAAGGTAAATTATAAATAGCTCATCCAAATTGTCATTTTGAGCGCACAAAAGTGTCCGGAAGGATCAAAATAGTCAGAAAACTATATTCAGACATATGTATAGGGTCTCGGATCTTTTCTGGATCGACCTGACAAGTGAAAAGTCAATTTTTGACCTTTGTATTTACAACCTACGAAGAGATACGGGATTAGATACTTTAAAAACAAATCTTTGGCTAATCAAATGGGGAGTTAAAAATTCAAAGTGAGAGAAAACCAAAGGAGAGAAAGTGTGACAGCTTTTACCAGAAAGTAATGAGTTTCTTAAGAAGGTGAAAGGTCATAGAGGAGGAGTAACACCTAGAGCCACCTTGCAGCACCACCATACACCGCCGAAATTTAGGAAGAATGAGGAGGAGGAACTTACATCATCCTCTCCAAAGAAAATTCAGAATCATCCTAAGAGGCAAGTTGTTTAAACTTGCTTAATTATGAGTTTGCCGAAATACATGCTAAATTATAGGATTTTTGGATAAAATGTAGGTTTATAAGGTTTTGATTTGAGATAACATCATTTGAGATTATAGACCTCGTGATTAGGATTATATAGTTTATTGATGATTTTGAAATGTGAGAAAAGCATGTGATTAAATTGGAGATTCAACTATCTAATTAGAAATGAAGTGAACTCATACGAATTCGAAAGTCAAACGCATGTAAAATCGTTTTAGATAAAGGACGGACATTGTATGAAAATTTTAGGGCTGTTTTAAGGGCATTGGTAGTGTGCGCATGTGTTCTTGTATAAAATCATGTTCTGAACAACTTTGTAGTTTTAAGTTTTTTCAAAATCGGATAAAAAAAACCCTCAAATTGTTATTTTCTATTTCTGGGCAGAATGTAACTTTATCAAGAAAAGGGATTTTTGGGAATTAAAATATAACTCGAAACTGTTATAATGATTCCAAGTTTAGGACCAGTAAGTACGGGTTGAGGATAGATACATAAATAATTAATTAAATTATTTATATCCTTTCGGTTAACAAGAGATGTTAGGAATAATGGGAAATGGGAATAAAATGTGAATTATTAGTTTATGGGATGTTGAAGACAGAAAATGGCCGCAGATAATTGATGAGGATGAGATTGAAGATGAAGATAAACATTCACATCAAACATATAAGAGACAAAAGTTTTTTAAAGTGGTTCGGCTATGAATAAAGCCTACGTCCACTATTATTTTATTCCCAGGGGTGTACAATAGCACAATATGGTGTAGAGAGAAATAGTATGTATCTTGTGTATGGTCTCTTGGTTGTCCCTCCCTTTGGTTAAGGGAATACATGTATTTATAGCCTTGAGGTTGTCAATATGAAAAGCCAATGTGTTGTCATCTAGTAGACATCTATTAATACAGTAGAAATGTACATTAAGGCTTATTAAATGAGTTGTTATCTTCATTTAATGCACATTAAATGCATAGTTATCCTTTGATCTAGAGTTGCTCTGCACGCCTTGAGTTGCTCTGCACGCAAGGTTGCTCGTTGCTCTGCAAAGTTGCTCGTTGCTCTGCATACCTGCTCGTTGCTCTGCACAGTTGCTCATTGCTTTGCACACCTGCTCGTTGCTCTACATACCTGCTCATTGCTCTGCACACCTGCTCATTGCTCTGCACACCTTGAGTTGCTTGGTATGCCGACCAACTCTCCTCGGGTGTCGACTAACTCTCCTCGGGTGCCGACTAACTCTCCTCGGGTGCCGAACAAGTATAAATATTGCCACGTAGGATAACATGTGTCCTTTTCTGATTGGTGCTCGTAGATGAAGAATTTTTGCATCAACAGAAGCCCCTAATTCTCCATGCTTGATGGTTCACTGAAAGGATGGAGTATTTATTCTGCAATGTTGCTCAGTACTCGTGAAATTCTTGATCTTCCTTCTTGATTTGTTCAACATAAAGTGTATTATCTCTTGGATGGCATATGATGCAGGCTGATCGATGGTTACTAATCTCTCTTTTGAGGAACTCCGTGTGCTATGTATTACCCCTGGGAATTTGGATACAGCCATGCCATAGTATGAAGCTTGTAGCTTGTCATAATCTTCAAGTATGTTGGTTGGTTGGCTAGTCGACCAACTTCCTCCTGTGCCGAACAACTGAGTGTTAACTTCACGTGCTTGATTTTTCTGCTTTATGCTCTTCTGAATACTTTGTCGAGCAACATACTAGCTTTTGAACCCAACTCTTCAATCTGATTAGTACCAAGCTAGTGGTGGACTTTGAAACATTTTCATATAACTTCTTCTTCAATATTGGTCGGGACAGTAGTAGTAAAGATCTCAGTGATGTAGATGCTGAATCTGACTCCTGAATATGCCTCCTGAACTTCAATAGCATGTGCATAATAACTCCTGAATATGCGTCCTGAACTTCAATAGCGTGTGCATAATAACTCCTGAACTTCAATATGCCTCCTGAACTTCAATATCAAAACTAATTCCTGAGCCAAAGAAACAACTCCTGAATAATTATTGGTCGGGGCCCCGATCGTGTGAGTTTGTTGAGTTGAATTTGATGCTTGACTGTATGATGTTATGAGAATGTGCCACCGAATGAATAACTAGATCTGTAATAGAAGCCCCCAAGTGTGGAATATGAACTTTGAGTGCTTTTTTGGCCTTGAAGTACGTTGGTCTTGCTAGAAAAATAAGGCCGAGGAAATGTTCCTTGAAATAACTCCCTGAGATCTTTGCATGTTTGCATTTTCATTTTCTTGGAAAAACTTTGTAAGATTCCTTCCTTGTTGTATGCTGATGAATATATATATAAATTGCCTATTTTGCATAGACAGTGGAACTTGTTCCACCTGCTGTTTAATTATAGTGACTTGTCACTCTTTGGGCCTTAGCAATGGAATGATTTCCATCCCATATTCCTGCTTAGTTGTAGTAATCCCGTTAATATTACCTGGTTGCCTAGATAGTGGATGCCCCGGGAGGTCACCCATCTTCTTGCCTAGTTTGGTACCGACCAACCAGAGTTGGTGGTAATTGAGTTTTCGACCAACCGGAGTTGGTGGTAATTGAGTTTCCGACCAACCGGAGTTGGTGGTAATTGGTTTCCAACCAACTGGAGTTGGTGGTAATTGAGTTTTCGACCAACCGGAGTTGGTGGTAATTAGTTTTCGAACTAATCGGAGTTGGTGGTAATTGAGTTCCCGACCAACCGGAGTTAGTGGTAATTGATAATGAATGCTAGAGACTTCCTTGGAGCTGACCAACAGATTGTTGGGAATAAGATATAATAAATGCTGGAGACCTCCTCAACAGATTGTTGGGAATAAGATAATATAAATATTTTGCCGAGCTCCATGCTGAGATAAATATAGAATATGCATTCGAATAGATATAAAGAATGATTCAGAATAATAATAAACTGTCTTGCTGATCTGTCGAGGCAAAATTGCATAATGCCGAATAAGAATAATATTTTCCAGAATATAAGAAAATGGCTAAGTACTTTGCCAGGCCTGAATATAAATAAGAATTACCCCGACCAACTATTCGTTGGGGGTGAAATATAACAAATGTTGTAGTTCTCCTGGGAGCTGAATAAGTATCTTGTCGAGGCAAAATTTTGCATAATGCCGAGCAAGAATAATATTTTCCAGAACATAAGAATATGGTCGAGAACATTGTCGGGCCTGAATATAAATAAGTAGGGGTTTTCACAGGTCGGTCGGTTCGGTTTTGGCCGGGTTTTTTGAGCCAAACTAACCATGTCGATTTTTGGAGGAGAAAAACCGAACCGAACTGAATCTGTTGAAGAACCGAACCGAACCGAACAGGGTCGGTTTTTTACAGGGCCGGTTCGGTTTGCCCATCGATTTTTGACAGGGCCGATTTTTTACAGGGCCGGTTCAGTTTTTTCATTTATTTCAATAAAAAAATATTTTTGTAATACCTAATATAAATATAAAATTAAAAAATATAATATAATATGCCAACACTAATATAAATATAATATAAAATATAAAATTAAAAAGTATAAAAATAATTCGATTCGGTTCGGTTCAAAATCGATTTTTTTATGCCAAAACCGAAAACTAAACCGACCCTGTCGGTTTTATACCTGATCAAACCGAACCGAACCGAACCGAACCAACCCTTAAAAAAACCCGGCCCAAAAATTTTTGGTTTGGTCGGTTTTTTTGCACACCCCTATAAATAAGAATGACCCAGACCAATTGTCCGTTGGGGGTGAAATATAATAAATGTTGCAGATCTCTTTGGAACTGAATATGATAATAAGTATCTCGTCGAGCGCCGTGCTGAGATGAGTATAGGATATGAATTTGAATGGATATATAAAAGAATTTGTGCTTGAGCAGATATTTGAGCAATAATAAAGTCAATAGTGTTTTGCTGAGGTAAAATTTCATAATGCTGAGTAATGATAATAGTTTCCAGAAGCTTAATATTTGTGACCGAGGAGCTATTTGTTCTTAATCGAATATATATATCGGAGCATTAATAAGATTTCCAGGCAATCACGACCGAATACTTAGTCGAGACCGAAAATTGTACCTATAAAAAGTAATAACTTGCTCTACCATATGTGTAGGCTGAATTGATTAGTTATCATGAGAATAATCTAATCAATATATGATATGTATTTGTTCGGGAAACAAGGCAATAGAAATTTCAAAATAATATATGTCCGGCTGATCTGTCGAGGCAAAATTGCATGATGACGAGCAATAATAATAGTTTTCATAAGTTTAAGATTGTGGCCGAGCTTTCGTCAGGATTGAATCTTATACCTGTGAAATTTAATAAGTTGCCTGAACACCTGCTGAGACTAAATAAAATAATTATTCTCATTAGAATAATTATTCAGGCAAACAATATATGATGTGTATCAGCTCAGACATAAGGCGATAAAAATTTCAAAATATGAAATAATATATTTTGTGCCAAATGTGTGTCATGTGAGGAAAATTATTATCAAGTATGCATGACATGAGGTTTAATTTGGAATTTTTACAAAATAATTTCAATTTTAAACAAATGCCCAAATTTAAGTTGATTTCAAAAATATTTATAAATTAGTTTTGAAATATTTAAAATTTTTATTGTGTTAGAAAGGTATGAATTAATAAATGGTAGGGGTGAATTTGTATTTTAAAACCATTGTTGTGATTTTGAATTTGTCAAAATCAATAATCTGGGCAAACAAAATTGCCACTTCTTCATTCAAGTACTTGTCATCAACAAGTGATAACCACCGCCGACCAATATCCTTCGCCAACCATGGTCGGGAAGCCTTTGCTCTGATTCTATACATTTAGTCGACCAGCTACATGTGGTCGGAAAGTCCCCGTCCCGAAGAAATCATCATTTCAGATCATAATGATGTCGTCGAGCAGTGATTTATGGCCCCCTACTTGTGTAACATTGCGATCAACATAAATGGATAGTGCCTACAAGTTTAACTGGTGCCGACCTTTGTAAACCTAATCCATTTTTGTTCAGTGGTCACCGACCAACAAATAACGAGCCGACCAACAACTGTGTAGTCCACCGACCAGAAAAATTTGTTGACTGCGACCAGAAAATTTGGATGCCGACCAACTGAATATGGTTTGTTGTTCTTGGGTTTGTGAATGCATTGGTTGGGGAAGAAATCAACGAATGTTGACCAGAAATGGGTTCTGCCGATCAAAAATGGTTTGGTTATGTTGTCGACTTATGATAAGAGATCGGGTGATGCCAATACAGTGGTGCCGAGCAAGAAATAGTGGTCTCCGACCAACGTAGATTGTCCAGTGATGTTGTCGATCAATAAAAAGGTGATTCGGATCTGACGCCGACCAATAATAGATTGTCCGACCAATGAGTATCAATAGGTTCGTCGACCTGTGTTAGATATTGTCGACCAGAACTTCACCGACCAACAATGGTTGATCTTTGCTGTTGTAGTGGTGGTCGCCGACCACTAGACTGGATCTTGATGCCGACCAGCATTTAGGAGAACGGCCGACCTGTGCAACTTCTAGTATAGAAAAAATATTTTTGATAAACAAATAGGTCTCTGACCAACAATAGTACCTTACCGTTGATAAAAAATAGTAGCGCCCTGTTCAAATGTTAAACTCAGAAGACATGGGTATGATGCCGACCAATATACAAGAGCTTCCGACCAATAAGCTATTATCATCGAATAGCAAATCAATTTTGCCGACCAGTGTAATGCCCCCGATCAATGATTACCTGTCTTTGGTCGTGGTGAGTTGACCGAAGGTAAAGAAATAACAGGTATTCCATGGGACCGCAATAACAGATAGAACATCACCTCCGTGTTGATATGTCTTGTTGGTTCTTGGATGGGCAAGGGATTCTTCGGACTTTGGATTACGAATCAGATTGGTTCTTTTGTATATAATGAATTGATTTGATAAGGGCTTTAAATCAATATCTGCTAGTAGATGTAAATAAGAGTAAAATATAAATTTGTGCAGAAAATGTTCACGGTGAAAGAGAGAAAAATTGGCTGGTGTTTCTCTCTTTCGTATATCAAGAAAAATACATAATTAGATGCAAAGGCATCAGATTAGTAATTGACATCAATTAGATATGGATAATTTAGATCCGTAATTGATATCAAGAGGTTGACTTTCCATTCTAGACAATCAGTAATAAAACGTATCTAATATTGACACAGTTACACAGATTTGTAGATGAACAAACTTGAGTTTTGATAAATGAACGATATGGTTATCATCTGCGTATAGAGAGAATCGAATTTTTGAAGACAGTGAAAATGGATCTGTATCTTTGATTTTCAGATTGTAGATAGAATGATACGGCAAATCATTTATTGTATCCTAAATAATACAGCAAATATCTCGAAAAGAGAGAAAGAAAGGATTTATATCTCCCATAATACAGCAAATCATTTATTGCATTGAATTTAAATATTCTGAAAATCAAGAGTTGATCTGTTGAATTGATGACTTTTTAGAGAAATCTTCATCCCAAATTTGAGACAGTTTCTTAGAGAGATAATTAGGAGAGAGAAAACTATTTTTTTTTGGCTTCTCATTTTCCTATTATGGATAAAATAAATCAGGAGAGAGAAAGTAGTAAATTTATATCACTTTCTACTTTTCGTAAGCTGTTCCATCTCATTCATAGAAGACTTTTTGTCATAAAATTCAACACAAAATGAAAAACAAAAATGTGTATAACTAACCAAATAGATTGACGGATGAGTAAAATTTATACAATGGATGAAACGTTGTGGTTACCATCTCTTCAAACAGAGGACTGTTTTATTTTCTGTCAAAAATCTTAGATATGGGAATTTAAACTCTCCGATCTAATCCAGTATTTGGATTTTTACTCCTATGAACGGGTTTGTTCAAAACCTTGACGAATATTTTCTCAAACAAATTAAGTTTATGAGTACTTTTGAAGTAGATCTGGATTGATTATCAGGAGAGAGAAAATTGTTTTTGATTTGTGTTTTTCTATTCTCTGATTACAGATAGAAAAAAAATATATATATAAAGAAAATTTGATCAGCCATTAGAGATTTTTTTTTTAATTTTGTCTCAAAATCAATCATGAAAATTTCCAAAATTTGATGCGGTTGTCCAGATCTATAGGTGAAAAATTGAGTGTATAATTCACTAATATAAATAAAACGGTGTGGTTAACATATTCGAATTTCAGATTGTACATAATGTGGCAAATCATTATTCATAACAGTGTTATATGAATTCTAAGAATTTATGTAATCTCTGAATATGTGATTCATGATATAAAATTTAAACTTGAATATCAAGCCAAAAGTTTTGATTTATGAAATCCACCATTTTACAGATTTCTCAATAAGAATTAATCTAACAGCTATGATTTTAAAATCGTGATATGCCATATTTTGCAAATTTCATAAATAAAAATTGGATAACTAATTTATGTATATAAACATAAAAATCATGACTAAATCAAAACATGTATGTATAATTCATGATACGTAGAGAAAATAAAAACTTAGCTTTTGATGGAGAACAATGCTTATAACACGTTTCCCACAGACGGCGCCAATCTGTTGAAGACAGAAAATGGCCTCTGCCATTTTAGTGGCATCAACAGCAGATAAATGATGAGGATGAGATTGAAGATAAAGATAAACATTCACATCAAACATATAAGAGACAAAAGGTTTTTAAAGTGGTTCGGCTATGAATAAAGCCTACGTCCACTGTTATTTTATTCCCAGGGGTGTACAATAGCACAATATGGTATAGAGAGAGAAATAGTATGTATATTGTGTATGGTCTCTTGGTTGTCCCTCCCTTTAGTTAAGGGAATACATGTATTTATAGCCTTGAGGTTATCAATATGAAAAGGCGATGTGTTGTCATCTAGTAGACATATATTGATAAAGTTGAAATGTACATTAAGTCTCATTAAATGAGTTGTTATCTTCATTTAATGCACATTAAATGCATAGTTATCCTTTGATATAGAGTTGCTCTGCACGCCTTGAGTTGCTCTGCACGCAAGGTTGCTCGTTGCTCTGCACAGTTGCTCATTGCTCTGCATACCTGCTCGTTGCTCTGCACAGTTTCTCGTTGCTCTGCACACCTTGAGTTTCTTGGTATGCCGACCAACTCTCCTCGGGTGTCGACTAACTCTCCTCGGGTGCCGAATAAGTATAAATATTGCCACGTAGGATGACATGTGTCCTTTTCTGATTGGTCCTCGTAGATGAAGAATTTTTGCGTCAATATGGGATAAACTTGAAATATACTCTATCTATGTATAGGATGAGTGCATGCATATATTATGTCGATTGTGATATTATGTGTAATGAACGTACCAACATTGCTTGATATCATGGGAGGTTTCGCATCATGGGAGGTCTTATCCCGATGAGCCAATTTAGGGGATTTTAGACTCGTTCATTAGAAGATACAACTTAGGGTTGATCACTATTTGTGTGAATAATGGTTTGACCGGTCATTTGGTTGTGTTAGGTATGTACGTATTCCAAAGGCCTAGAACTATGTTCACCTCCAACTTGTGTGAATTTTAGTTATGGTTCAAGAGTGATTCTGAACCTATAGTCCTTTTATTTAGTACGTGATGTACCGGGACTTGATCGCAGAGTATGCATGCACCGCAACTCACCCTAGGGGTGTCGTATTAGTATATATATATATATATAATGATAATAATACGTATATATACTTATGAATTGTTCTACTGTGTGAGCTTTAGTAGATGAGAGAGATAGCGACATCTAAAATAACCTAAGTATGTTGAAACTTAATCTCTAATGGGAAAGTTATAATTGGTGAAATGATAAGGGTTGTACGATAATATATGATATGGGCAATGCGGGTGGCACAACGAGTTAGTTTGATTAGAGATAGATATGGTTCAGACTAGTTAGGCAGGGTAGTATAACTAGGATGGGTTAGAAAGAGTAGTTAGGTGTGCACATTAGTTGAGAGGTGAGTATCTCAAGTGAGGGCATATAAACCTAACATGTATTTAGTATCTGCTAATTTTGCATTTTAAACACTTGCTAAATTTTTCAAATGTTTTCTTGGGCTCTGACTAGTTTTCTCCAAACCTATATTTTGTAAACATATTTTAGGTTCCTAGTCACAAGGACGCCAGGCCTATGAGTTCCTATCATTTGACGTGCTGCAAATGCTATGAATGTTGAAGGATCTCAGTAGTAGACGCCTCCACGCTTATCATTTCCTTCTTATGAGACACTTATTTCAGTTGGGCATGTTGCCCTTTCTTATTCAAATATTATTCAGAGATAGTGTATTTACGTCTTTATTTTTCCATGGATTGGACTAGAATTTTATTTCGGATTACTGTATTAGGATTCAAGCTGGAAGTGTTTATTCCAATCATAGTTATTCATTCTGCCACTTTACTCTATGAGTTTGGTTATTAAATGGTGACTGTTTAAATATTTATCTATTTTTATTTTTATTGCATGTTAATTTTAAAAAAAATTGACATCAACTTTTTGAATACTAGGTGGTTAGTAAATATTAAAAAGTTTTCAATAGAGATGCTAAGAATGAACCAAATGAGATACCAGTTTTAATTTAACAAATGACTCATCACTCGGTATTTAATTAAGTATCAGAGCATCAGGTTCTAAAGTTGTAGAAGGGTACACACTTGATAGCTCAAAATCTTGGGAGAACAGGCCCAATTTGCAAGGAGAGACTCACCACGAGCACCACCTAGAATTAGAACCTGGGCGAGGTGGGTCCCGGGAAGGGCTCCCCGCCCCAATTTTCCCAAAATTCACAGAATTTGAACTTGGGCGAGGAGGGCTCATCGCCCCAATTTTCCCAAAGTTCACAGAAGTAGAACTCGTACGAGGAGGGTCCCGGAAATGGCTCCTCACCCCAATGGACACTAAGTTCACAGATATTGAACTTGGGTGAGGAAGCCCACCAAGAAGGACTCCTCGCCCTAAAATGCCCAAATGTCATAGACTTGGAATTTGGGCGAGGAGGCCCATTAGAAATAGCTCTTCGTCCCAAACAACTTAGAAAATAATATAAATGAAGTTTGGGTGAGGAGGCCTAGCGCAGGTGGCTCCTCGCCCCAAATATTCAAAAGTCACAAAAATAAAGTATGAAAGAGGAGTCCCGCTATGAGGAGCTCCTCATTCTCAGAAATCCTTCTCCTTACAAAATAAAAACAGAGGGCGAGGAGGTACACGTAGAGTGACCTCCTCCCCATGATTTGTTACCCACATGAATGTCAAAGCACTAACATGTTACTTTCTTGTTTGGGAGCCTAGTTAAGCAAGCAGGGCTCAAAAAGGAAAGTCGGGATCGCTTGGGGGTTTTGGATTGGTGGTTTAGGAACAAGGTTTGTTGAGCAAGCTCAATCACTTAGCACTTTAAGATTGAGATAACACAAGTAGATAGACCCTAAGGGTCACCAAGTCCTTACACAGTTCACATCCAGTCATAATTGAAGTGAGCAACCAAGGGATTGCTCACAAGAAATGAACAGTTTATAAAATAATTTTAGAGGAGGTGGTCCTTAAGCCCCTCCTCAAGTTTACAAGGTTTGTACATCAAGTTACCATTGTAAAAGATATTTACCAAATCCGATATTTTGTCTTCAAGCGCAGAAATATTTGCTTTTTGACTTTGGTTTACACCAAGTGTTACTTGCTAGAGGGGACAGGCGGTTGCACACAGATAGGGACAAAAGGTACATTGTAGACCTTGTCCTTCACCAAACCCCTCAATTTTGGTGCCCAAAAAGTGCCAACTCAGCCCTAGTGCCCAAGTATTAATAGGAACCTTGGGCAAAGTCAAGTCATAATCACTACTCAAGTCATTCCGTTACTTTTTCAAAATCACCCCAGATACTTAGTGTTTCTCTCTTTGCTCTCTCTCTCTAAGTGATGAGTGCTTAGTTCCTTCACTATACCCTCACAACCATCATTCTCAAGAGTTTTTCTTGAGAAAAGTTACTATTATTGTAGTGAAGATCATCTTCTTGTAGGGAGAAGTTCATACTTTGGTTACATTTTTACCAGAAGGAGAAGGTTTTACCAGGTGCTACTCTAGAAGATCTTTAAATACCTTGAAGGTAGAGTCTATTAGAGTGGGTCATGCCTCACCCTTTCCAGTTATTCATAGATCCCAGTACATCTACCCTCCTACAAAAGTCCTTAGGATTTATGCATCTTATTATGTTTGCAGCATGATGTTCTTTGATATAGAGACATATTATTAGGACTGTTGTATTCTTATGGCTCATTCACGTCTTCAGCTAATATTGAGATATATTAAATTGAGGACTTATGGAAATTCATTCTTATTTCAGATGCCTCCCAAATGTGAACAGCGAGTCCCTAGGAATGCATAGCCATAACCTCAGCCAGCTCCGGCTCAGGATACCATGAATGTTACAGGAGTTTTAGTTATATTTGCAGAGGCAGTTAATGCAGCATTGGCTACAGTAGCATAGCAGGCACCACCCCAGGCACCGATTGTGACACCAGCTCAGGCGCATACATTCCCTTCTCCTTAGGAGCGAGTTAGAGATGCCTTTTAGAAGGCACGCCCTACCGAGTTCTAGAGGAGTTCAGATTTCGTTGTTTCCAGTCAATGGAAAAAGGAAATCCAGAGTCACTTGATGATGTATGAGTGCACTGACGTTCATAGGCAGATTCTAGATACATTTAAGCTAGTCGGGGAGGCATTACAATGGTAGGAGTCTGTTACCACCGTGTAGGAGAGAGACTTTATGCCAATACAAGAGTTTTGGGAGCGATTTGACCGCAAGTGCGGAGTATGAGGAAAAATTCACGAGGTTGACAGTGGTGAAGAATGAAGAAAAATTCACGAGGTTGACTAATCTTGTGTCAGGAGAAGGTACTATGAAGGAAAAAAAAGATACAATTTTTCACGGATGGTCTTACTTGGCGGTTCAGGCATCATCTATTAGGAAATCTTTCTTTAAGGACGTACACAGATGTGTTGAATGCTGATCTATTACATTGAAAGGATCACAGCTTCCACATTAAGGGGAGCAAATAATAAGGGGAGTCTATCCAGGAGGGAAGGACCGAAAGTGGCAGTGCCAATGGGGCACAATCAGCTCAGATCTCATCTAGGCAGGGTGAGCAGAGTTCCCATAAGGGGGATCCTTCTAAGCGATTCAGATCTGCAGATTTTAGGTAGGGATAGGGAGGTTTTAAAATATCCATAATTAGGCTTGAAAACTTGTTGTTAGAGGGTGAAACCCCGAAACACCACCCAAATGGCCTCGTAACGGTGTCAACACCTCGCACAGGACCAATGTAACTCGTAGGAACTGACCGAGTTACCACGGGACCCCCGGTCTAGGAGCACGGACCAATAATTTGAGAATATTTTTGTGCTCTCAAATCGGAGGTCCTATGACCACGCGGGCTTTTATAATTTATTATTTAGCATTATAGTCGTGCAGGGTTTAAATTACACAGATTTTAGAATGATTAGAAAATAGAGGAAATCCTGCCCAATTTTTTTTAATATATTTAAAACTGGTCACGGTCCTAAGTCATGATCATTTCTAATAGTTATCACCCATAAACAGGGTCATGGGTCATAGCTGAGGAGCGTGACCAATCTCATGCATTAAGGGGTGGGTCACGGCTAAATATCGTGACCAGATCCATGACCAGTCTCATACATTAAGGGATGAGTCTATGACAACCCGCTTATTAAAATAAGAGGTGGCCAGCCCGATACTCCAATAATTACAGGAATCATATATAGTCCATTCTTAGCATCACAGTAGTATAAAAAGTATACGAGAAAACCACCAATTATTTTAGAAAATGAATTGTCAAATATTATTTTGTAAGTTAATGAAAAACATTTAAACAATCTAATTTAAAAGAAGGTGGATATAAATAAAGACAGATAATATATAGCAATCATATACAACAAAATAACCGAATAAGCTGTCGGTTAACAGACCTTTACAAATAGGTTACACCGAGTATTAAAATACAATATCAAATTACATAATACAAGTACAAAACTTGGGCAACACACCCGAATGTGTAACCGATCACAAAAAGATGGAAGCTTCTATATCAAATCTCCCATAACATCCGCAAGGTGTTACAGCTCTAGGACACTGGGATAGAAACTTCAATACGGGCGTCCTTACGGCGGAGCACCTGGGCGAATATAAGATTCATGCAAAATAAAGAGATATAAATGGGTCAGGCCCAGTTTAAAATGATCACTAAGTGAATAAAGTGCATGACAGTTATGAACAATTAATCATCATGACTAAGCTTGTCTCTCCCTCGACAAAAAATGATAAGAATTCTCACCTCTCAATTTAAAAGCATAACCTAGCTAAATATCAATGATAACGATATTTTAGAATATGAGACCCCCAATTTTGACAAAATTCTTTTTATACTTCAAACAAATAATTTCCTTTTAGATTATGCGGAAACGTGAGATGATGGTTCAATTAAAATGAATACACAAATTTCAATTTCTTTCCAAAATTAAAATTAAACCAAAGTGAAATAAAATTAAAGCACACACTTATGTTGATTTCACTTAAACCAATTTAATTGACCCAAGTCCTAGAAATTTGCCTAAGTCATATTTATCAATTTTACCAAATTAGGCCAAACTATTTTTTATCAAATTAAATTAATGACTTGAATTAACTACACATTACCCAATATTAATTTAGTACCAAATTAAACATAAGTAGTGATTAAATTAAATTTTATCTTGTTACCTAAGCATGCGTTCTAGGTGAGTATAGCAAGATAAAATAAACAATAAATCACTACGCCGCGAGTCTTTTAATTTATATATTCTAGCTTCTCTCGAAGAATGTTAGACTCTAATAACACATATTTCTCTTCAAACTCGAGAAGCTCCTTTTTCAAGGATTTCATTAAACCTCTAAGGCTATCTCTTTCCCCTTCTATATATTCAAGCTTCTCTCGAAGAGATCTCTCTATTTTCCTAAGGTCTTTCACTAACGCACTCTCATCAACGACCTTGACACGCTCTTTGAAACAAGCTTTCAACTTCAAATTAGCTCTTTTTAATTTAATAGATTCTTCATAAAGTTCTTGAAAAGCATTTTGAAGTTCACTCACATCAACCTCTTCTTCATTTTCACTATCTCTTTCTTCTCCACTCTCACTACCATCAAAGATTAGGGAATCATAAACTTTGACATTGGAAGTGTCATGTGTTAAAATTTCATCAATAGATGAGTTCTCACTATCACTCACATGACTAGCCATAAAATCCACAAAGTTGGGCTTAGTGGGGGAATCGGGTCCCTCTTCATTATCACTATCACTAAGGGTTGCATTAAAAGACATTGGTTTCTTACCCTCTCTCCTTAGTTTAGTGGGGCACTCAAATGCCCTATGTCCATACCCTTCACAACCAAAGCATTTTTTCGACTCGTCCCTATTTACATTTTCATTAGAAGTTTTAGGGATCTTCTCGGCTTTGTCATGCCTAGATTTTTAAAATCATTTTTAAATTTATCTTTGTAAAATTTAAGAAATTTTCGAAACTTCCTATCAAACATAGCCATATTTTCCGAGTTACTATCACTTTCACTCTCTACTACTTGTTTTTCCTATTTTCGGGCTTTTAAAGCAACGCCCTTTTCTATTGCCTTTTCATTTTTAGAGGGAAACATGTATAGTTCATAGGTCTGTAAATCACCTACGAGCTCTTCTGATTTCATAAAGGCTAAAGTTGGTAAATAATTTAAAACGGTCAATTTTGGAATAAATCTATCGGAAAGGGACCTTAAAATTTTCTTTACTACTCGGTTGTCGAGTATTTTCTCTCCCAGATTAAAAGATGAATTAACAATATCGGAAAGTCTAGCATAAAATTCATCAAAAGTTTCTTTATCGTTCATTTTGATGGTTTCAAATTGGGTGGTGAGGGTTTGGAGTTTTGAAGCTTTTACGACACTTACCTTCATGAGTGAGTTGTAAAATATCCCATGCTTCTTTAGCGGTCTCACACGTCATGATGCATCGGAATTCATCCGATGTGACAGCGCTAAACAAGGCGTTAAAACCTCGGGAATTAAAATTTGATAATTTAAAATCATTCTCACTCCACCTATCGGCCGGTTTGGGAACACGTTCATTATCTACTAAATGAGTTGGTGGAGATCACCCGTTAACTACAGATAATCAAACCCTCTCGTCGATAGATTTAACTGTCGATTTCATTCACGCTTTTCAGTACACATAATTAGAAGCATCGAAAATAGGAAATTTAGAAAATGGGGAAAATTTCATTTTAGTCAAAAATATTTAAAGGATCTTTAACGAAATAATTTACCGTGTTGGCTCTGATACCACTTGATATACCCGTTTATACCCTCAGCATGGATGAGGATTACCTCTAACTCGGACGACCCTACGAGGGGCCGACCCTTCACCAGGCCCCAGCCGACCCTACGAGGGGCCGACCCTTCACCAGGCCCCAGCCGACCCTACGAGGGGCAGACCCTTCCTCAGGCTCCGGACGACCCTACGAGGGTACGACAGTACGAGGCCAGAATCAAGCCAAGCTCCCTGCCGGAAGAAACTTTGCCCTCGGCCTCGGCTCATAGGCCGAGGGTGACATCATGACAGCACGTGGTCCGGGACACGCGTGGAACAGTGCGCGTCAGACTCATATGACACGTGGCAAACCGTTATAACCGAATCACACCCTCATGTGAGGGAATATTATGTCATCATTTGGCATCTACAGGTGTCAACAGGGTATTGGTTAGATCATCATTCACATGCACCATGCTTACTTGGGGGGGGGGGGGGTACACTACACCCCCCAAGACCTATATATACTTGTCACCTACAACCCTACAGGGGATCGATCCATGAACAGTAGCCCTAGCTAAAACTCTGCTTGTACACACACAGTAGGGAGAGAAAAAGGGCTTATGTGCATTGTATCCAAGGCCATTAGTGCCCATACTTAGAGGATCACACACTCACAGTGGATGTAGGCCTAATTGGCTGAACCACTATACATCATTGTCTTATTTCCTCTTATACTCATCCCCTTCTACATACACATGTTCATACACTTATACCTCTCCATGGCTGCCATGGATGCTACTGCTTGAGTTCACTATCACTTATCCGGTGGTGCTGATTTCCAGTATCATCAGTTTGGCGCCGTCTGTGGGAAAGAGAAGACATCTCTTCCTTTGTACAGCTTGACCTCACTGGGCACTCTGGTGGTGAACCAACACTCCCCCTGAGAGGAGGTGTTTCACCATTGAAAGAGACCCACTAAGGTTCCAAAGCTCACCAGTATTTTCTTCAGTTCAACTTTTCATAGCTCAAGCACATGGCACCTGAGATGCCACCACCACCTCTTCCCCCACCGGATGAGGGGGAAAGACCCAGTTCCAGTCAACCGCCGCCTCAGTCTGAGATGGCAGATGTGGCAGCAGCCCTAAAGTCTCTGGCAGCCAGCCAGCGGATGATGCAGGAGCAGTTCACAGCCCTAAGTCAGAACATACTGAGACCACCAGGGGTCTCACCTGAGATGATTACTCCGGCAGCAGCTCCAGGACAGCATGAGGCCAGGGGACCACCCCGGGCACCACGTAAAGACCTGCCACCCCCTCAGCGGCGTAGGGATGTTGCTGACCCCCGGCGTTTACGCCTGGGGAGGCAAGGAAACCCTTGCCCTGAGGACAGGTATGACGATCTGAAGGAAGAAGAGGCTCCAGTAGAATGCTGGGAGCCATATGAGGTCTCCAACAATACTGTACGACCCCTCCGGGACAGTAGAGGAAAGTGCGGGAGACCAAACCCTGATGATCGCCCAAGAGGCTCTGCTTTTGACCGTCTGAGCAGGGGGTCGGCCTTCGAGAGGCTGGGCCCAGTGAATGACCTGCGAGACAAGTTGTCCAAGTCAAGAAGCGCAGCGAGGTCTAGGAAAGAAGCAGAAGGCCGACCCCAAAGACGGGACGACGGCCAAAGGGAAGTAAATAGCCGACACAGGCCTGCCGTAGCGGAGCCCTCCATCCACCTCCGAGAGGCAGCAGGGGATAACATCGGCCAGGCCGACCCTGTGAGGCCCTGGAATGACTCAATCCAGCGGTTAGAGGATAAGATTGGCGACATACTGAAGAGCCGGGATCCTCTTCAGAGGGGGTACACCATAGGCTCACCCTTTGTGGCAAAGATAGTCAACTTCCCCACGCCATCGAAGTTCAAGCCTCCTGTGGTCACCCCAAGATACGATGGGAGCACCAACCCTGTCCACCATGTGGAGATGTATCAATCCACGGCAGACATATACTCTATCTCAGATGAGATGAGATGTCGTGCCTTCTCTGGTACCCTGACAGGGGCTTCGCATGTGTGGTACACGTCTCTTCCAAAAAATTATGTTGGAAACTTTAAGCAGTTGGCAGACCTGTTCATCCATAATTTCTGCTTTGGGGTGAGGCCACAGAAGAAGACCACACACCTGCTCTATGTTAAGCAGGGAAAGAATGAGACTCTGAGAGACTACATAGCCAGATTCAATAAAGAGAAGCTGGAGGTGGAAGACTATGAGGAGAGCATAGCTATGACAGCCCTGATTGGAGGGCTCCAGAAGGGGAAGCTATTATGGAAGCTTGCCGAAGACCCTCCGAGGACGATGGCTGAGCTGTTGTCAACAGCAGGGAAGGTGATGAACGCCGAAGAGGCGATGGCCGCAAAACATGAAGACGAAAAAGGAGGTGCAAGCGGGGGCAAGTACCCTAAGAAGAACAAAGAGGGGAAGAAGAGAACCATGGATGATAAGTTCGCGGGGTACACCCCTCTGACGGTCAGCTGTGAACAGATCCTCAACGAGATAAAGAGTGACCGGACGCTGAAGTGGCCTGAGAAGCTGAGGGCAGCTCCCGGCAAGAGAAATAGGAACCTGTGGTGCGAATTTCATCAAGACCACGGCCACGTGACGGATAAATGCTTTGCTCTGAAAGACGAGATCGAGAAGATGCTGAAGGAAGGGAAGCTCAGAAAGTACGTGGACAAAGCTGACTTCAAGAGGGGCCGAGGGGACGACCCCAGAAAGAAGCGAGTCGATGCCTGCAGAGAAGGTCCTCAAAGAAGAGGGGACGACCCTTCTGATGATGAGGACGACCCTGACCTCCCGCCGAGAGACGACCACGGTCCTGTCAAGAGGCTCAATATGATCTCGCTCGGTGTAGGAATGATCTCCGGGGCTTTAGCAGGAGGAGGATCTGAGGTCACCGACAGGAAGGCCCATGTCGCTGAGGCCAAGGCAGTGACGAAGACGGTGCACTCGACCTCCCTAGAGGTCAAGTCAGAAAAAAGGAAGAAGGTTGATATGGACACTTTAATTGTGGGATTTTCAAGAATGGACTTCAAGGGCCTATTGGCCCCGCATGATGACCCTCTCGTCATCACCACCAGGGTGCACGGGTGCGAAGTGCCGAGGATCCTGGTGGATGGGGGCTCATCCGCAGATGTGATGTTTTGGCCATGCTTCAAGGCCTTGGGCCTCAGTCGTGCCAGACTTGTCCCATACCATCATCCATTGATTAGGTTCAGTGGGGAGAAGGTTCACCCCCTGGGAATATATGAGGCTGATGTCAGGATGGGGGACGAATGGCCGAGATGGCTCACCAAGAGGGTCAGTTTCTTTGTGTTGGATGAGCATGTGTTTTCAGCATACAACATCATACTGGGACGTGTGGCCCTCAAGGGGTTTGAAGCTGTGTCGTCCACAGTCCACCAGATGGTTAAGTTCCCTACCCCTTATGGGGTGGGGGAAGTCCAGGGAGACCAGACGACGGCGAGAGAATGCTACTACAACTCCGCTGAAGAAAAGGAGGCACACAAGAGGGCTACAACCACTTACAACATTGATACCCTAGACCCCAGAGACGAGACGAAGCTCAAAAAAGGGGAGGCCGCTGAGGAGGTAGAACCCATCATCCTCGATGAGGATGACCCGGAAAAAACCGTCCAAGTTGGCAAGTCTCTGAAGCCCGATATCAAGGAAGACCTCATCAAACTGTTGAGAAGAAGGCGAAGCATCTTCGCGTGGAGTCATGTAGATATGCCTGGGATCGACCCTGAAATCATGTGCCACAAACTCAATGTGGTAGAGGGAGTGAAGCCGGTAAAGCAGAAGAGGAGGATTTACTCTAGAGAGAAGTACGAGGTCATCAGGGATGAGGTTAAAAAATTACAAGACGCTGAGTTTATCAGGGAGGTCGTCTACCCTGAATGGCTGTCCAACGCAGTCATTGTCCCAAAGGCCAACGGGAAGTGGCGGATGTGTGTGGACTTCACAGACCTCAACAAGCACTGCCCCAAAGACAGCTTCCCTCTCCCTCGCATTGACCAGATGGTAGACGCTACCGCAGGCCATGAGCTCATGAGTTTTATGGATGCCTACTCAGGGTATAACCAGATCTTCATGAACCCTGAAGACTCGGAGAGGACTGCCTTCATCACTGACAAGGGGACATACTGCTATAGGGTCATGCCCTTTGGTCTAAAAAATGCGGGGGCAACGTACCAGCGCCTCGTAAATTAAATGTTCGAAGACCAAATTGGGAAGTCTATGGAGGTCTACGTGGATGACATGCTGACCAAGAGTTTGAAAGCAGAGGACCATGTAGCAGACCTGGAGAGGACCTTTAACACGATGGACAAGTACCAGATGAAGCCATATCCGGCCAAGTGTGTCTTTGGGGTCGGAGTAGGGAAGTTCTTGGGGTTCATTGTCAATCAAAGAGGCATCGAGGCCAATCCTGAAAAGATAAGGGCCCTTATTGAGATGAAGACCCCCAAGTCCATTAAAGACGTTCAGAGGCTCACAGGGAGAGTGGCTGCCTTGAACAGATTTGTGTCAAGGGCCACAGACAGGTGTCTACCATTCTTCAAGATCCTTAGAAAAGCCTTTGAATGGAGTAAAGAATGCGATGAGGCTTTCAAAGAGCTAAAATCATACCTAGGGTCTCCCTTGCTGCTATCACGACCCGTGCAGGGTGAACAACTTTACGTGTACCTCGCCGTCTCAGAGTCTGCCATCAGTGCAGCCATTGTGAGAGACGAGGACGGTATACAGAAGCCCGTATATTTTAACAGCAAGGCACTCCAGGGGGCAGAGCAGAGATACCCGAGGATGGAGAAGTTGGCCTATGCCTTGATCCATGCCTCAAGGAAGATGAAACCGTACTTCCAGTCCCATAATATGGTTATCCTTACTGACTCTCCTCTTAGGCAGGTCCTACACAAGCCTAAAAAATCGGGAAGGCTAATGACCTGGGCTATAGAGCTGGGGGAGTTTGACATTGTGTATCAGCCTAAGACAGCCATTAAGGGGCAGGCATTGGCAGACTTCGTGGCTGAGTTCACTGGGGGAGATGATGAGGCCGAGGGTGAGACCCTCGGGAAGACGGATACAGAAGACAGACCCGCAGACACACCAGCAGATATGGTTGAGACGGGCACCGCTAGAAGGAAAGTGACTGAAAACGAAGAGGGAAGATACATCTTTAGACAGGGGTCCCTCTCTGAGGGAAATTTTTCTGAAGGAAAGACTCCGTGGAGCCTCTTCGTTGACGGGTCCTCCTGTGATAGCGGAAGTGGTGCTGGACTGATACTATCAGCACCCGATGGCACAGACGTCGAATACCCCCTGAGGTTCAACTTCAAAGCCTCCAACAATGAGGCTGAATATGAGGCCTTAGTAGCAGGCCTCTCCTTGGCCAAGTCTCTTAGTGTCGGCCAGATTTTGGTCCATAGTGATTCAAGGCTAGTCGTAAATCAGATACTAGGAGCCTACGAGGCTAAGGACGAAAGGATGGCTAGGTACCTCGAGAAGGCGAGATCATTACTGAAGGGCTTCAGAGAAGTGAAATTAAGGAGGGTACCTAGGCTTGATAATGGCCGCGCTGATGCCCTTGCTAGGCTGGCCTCGGCAACAAGAACAGACATCAGGAGGACGGTCCCAGTGGAAATTTTGTTTCAGCCAGCTATCGAAGACGTCGAGGGAACACTTGACATTTGCATGAATGTTTCTCAAGAACCGTCATGGATGGATCCTCTGATCAGATACATTAAAGGGGGAGAGATGCCAGAAGCAAGCCAAGAAAGGAAGAAGCTGAGATACAGGGCTGCTAAGTTCACTGTCATCAGAGACACGCTGTACAAAAAGGGGTTCCTGCTCCCCTTACTTAGGTGTGTGCATCCCTCAGAAGTCCCTTCCATCCTACAAGATCAAGCCACATTGGGGGTAGATCCTTAGCGAAGAGGGTGATCACCCAAGGCTACTGGTGGCCGACCTTAGGGAAAGATGTTGCCGCATATGTTAAAAAGTGTGATAAATGCCAAAGATTTGCTACCATCCCTCACCAACCTCATCAGCCCCTCACCTCCATTACATCCCCATGGCCGTTTGCAGTATGGGGGATTGACCTGGTAGGACCCTTACCGAGGGCAGTCAATAACTATCGGTTCCTCGTCGTGGCAATTGACTACTTTTCAAAGTGGGTAGGGGCCGAACCGATGGTCACGATTACAGAGCAGAAGACCTTCCAGTTCATCTGGAAGAATGTGATATGCAGATATGGTCTACCCAACACCCTCATCTCGGATAACGGAACCCAGTTCAAGAATGCCTCTCTGCAGAAGTACTGTGAGAGGGTAGGCATCAAACAATTTTTCTCCACCCCAGGCCGACCTCAGGCCAATGGGCAAACTGAAGTAACGAACAGGACAATCCTAGATGGGATTAAGAAGAGGCTTGAGGAGGTAAAAGGAAGATGGGTCGAGGAGTTATATGCAGTGTTGTGGGCGTACAGGACGACAGTAAGGACCTCTACTGGGAGACCCCATTCATGTTAGATTATGGATCAGAAGCGGTCATCCCCACCGAAGTCGAGTTTCCCACTCATAGGGTCCAAATGTACGACCCCCAGGGAAATACGAAAGAGAGGAGACTTGACCTAGACCTGATTGAGGAAAGAAGGGAGGATGCTGAGATAAGGCAATCTTCCTACCAGCAGAGGACCGCAAGGTTTTACAACCAAAGGGTGAAACAGAGGCCTATCGCAGTGGGAGACTTGGTTCTTAAAAAGATTTGGCAGAAACCCAACAAGCTCCATCATAATTGGCATGGCCCATATAGGGTCATCGATGAAGTTGTCCCAGGGACCTACAGGCTAGAAAACTTAGAGGGGGAACCTTTTTCAAACCCCTGGAATGCAGATCATTTGAAGAAATACTATCAGTAGTGTTGTAAGGTCTTGAAAGGCCATAATTGTAATTAGGGTTTCTCCAACAGAACACTTGGAAAATTAATGAGAAATATCAGTGTTTCCTTCATCCTGTTGTCAGTCCTAGCATGCATGGAAAGTTGATCCCTCGGCTATAATGGGGACCAGTGGAGGGGACGACCCCTCCACTCTCCTCAAAAAAGACGAGGGAAGACTAAATTAAAATCCATTAATTTGGTTAGTTGATCCCTCGGCTATAATGGGGACCAGTGGAGGGGACGACCCCTCCACTCTCCTCAAAAAAGACGAGGGAAGACTAAATTAAAATCCATTAATTTGGTTAGTTGATCCCTCGGCTATAATGGGGACCAGTGGAGGGTACGACCCCTCCACTCTCCTCAAAAAAGACGAGGGAAGACTAAATTAAAATACATTAATTTGGAAAGTTGATCCCTCGGCTATAATGGGGACCAGTGGAGGGGACGACCCCTCCACTCTCCTCAAAAAAGACGAGGGAAGACTAAATTAAAATCCATTAATTTGGTTAGTTGATCCCTCGGCTATAATGGGGACCAGCGGAGGGGACGACCCCTCCACTCTCCTCAAAAAAGACGAGGGAAGACATTACTTAAAAGTCATTTGGTTACTTGAACCCTCGGCTATAATGAGGCCACATTAGGGGACGACCCCACAATGGTCCTCAAAAAAGACGAAGGAAGGGTTAGTAGCATCAACAATGAGCAAGCCATAATGAAATGAAATAAGGAAGACAGCAAATATGGAAGAGACAGGTATTAATAAAATATAAGTATCAAGTGTTTTTACAAGGCCTTTGAACAAAAAGTACAAAAATAAGGGTATGGGCTACAGGCAGCCACCCTAGGGGACGACATCAGAGGGCAGGGCCTCAACATCAATGGGAATGGTCTCCTCAGTTACCAGAACCGGATGATCTTCAGATGTACCGACCCCTTCGATCTGGACTTGGGACTCCACTTGGTTGAGGGCCTCGGAAATTAGAGGTTCGTCTAATTGAACACCCTCCAGTGATGGGCGAACAGAGGAGACGACATCGCCAAACTTGAGGACGACCCATCGGCAGGCCGTCCTAATCCCCCTTTCCAGATATTCAAGGCCGAAGCCCTGAAATTCATCTGAAGTCTTGTATGCCTCAATGGCATCAGCCTCAGCTTTCTTGGTGGCTGCTTCCAGATCAGTCTTATGCTGGGCCTCCAGGTTGATCAGAGCCTCATCCCTATCCTTGATGATCAAGTCCTTGGCTTGCAGGTCGGCATCGTGCTGCCTCATCAGCTCATCTAGGGCCCTAGCATGCTCGGTCCTGGCACTCTCAAGCTCAGCCCTCGCAGTATCAAGCTCAATCTTTACTGTATCTAGCTCTGCCTGCAACTCAGCCTCATGGTGAATGGCCCTCTCAGCTTCGTGAAACTTTTGTTGATTCTCGGCCATCCACTTGGTGGCTGAGGTCAAGGCACAAACAGACTGCAAGAAAAATGAAAATATATCAAGAGGGGCCGAGAGAACAGTTTGTGAAAATGAAATTAAAGAAGGTCAAGACCAATACCTGAGCAAGGGAGTGCAGACCGTAGTCATACACTTTGATAGGGGGCATCTTTGCCAAGAACTCGTAGTCAGAGGCCGACGGTGCAGAGAACATCGAGGCCTTGGCCGCCCTCAAATTGGCAATAAGAGATGAGGGGTCGGCCCTCAGATGGGTCAGACTCTGAGACCAGAAGGCCCCCATGCTTGATGAAGAGGTTGCCCCCTCAGAGGCCTCGGCCCTGGCCCTCGTCTTAGGGTCAGGACGAGGCTCAACTGGAGCCTCAGGCTCCTTCCTTTTATGGCTAACAGCTGTGGGATCAACAACTGTCGGCCCTGAGGCCCTTGTCTTCTTAGGAGCTTGCTGAGGCTCCTTCCCCTTCTTCTTTGTCAGACCAGCAAGAAGGCTTGGAGCAGTCATATCCCAGAGATAATTTGACACGCCTGCAGGATGACCTGAAAAGGATACGATGAATCAGAAAAGTTCAGAGATAAAGAGAGAACACTTCAAAAATAAGTAAAGAAGGGAAAATGTTCAGTATAACTCACATAGTTCTGTCAGAGGGCCGACCCTCAGACCAGCTTCTTTAAGGAAGCGAGGGGTCATCAAATCTTCGAACTTTGGGATCTCACCCTCTCTCCCTCGTCCCCTCAGATACTCAACAATATCCCTCTCCTCCAAGCTAAGTCCGGGGTCTGACCTAGCCTTCATGGAGGGGTTAGACCATCTGTTAGGAACCGTCGGAGCATCGACAGAAGGGGACGCCTCGGTGGAGCTCTCCCATGCCCCAGATATGAAGAAGAACCTTTTTTTCCAATCATGATTGGAAGTTTGAGCCACGTGGAGCAGCTTCTTCTCAGACCTTCTCGCTCCCAGATGATAGTATCCGGGCTGTTTAGATGAAGAGGTGATATTGTAGCAGGCCAAGAACACGTCGGACGAGGGCTCATCAGTGAAAGAGTTTTTCCACAAAGAGATATAACCCAGAATCGTCCTCCATGAGTTGGGTGGAAGTTGAGAGGGGGAGACGCCCAGAGCCGACAGAATATCTACAATAGCAGGATGGAAGGGAAGTCTAACACCTACCTTGAACATTTGCTCGTAGACTGCAATCTCTCCCTCTTCTCCCTCAAAAACCCTCTCAGTATCAGAGGGAGCCCTCATAGTCACCCCAGATGGCACTCCGTAAATATGCCTCCATATCAGAAGGTCCCTATCCCTAACAGAGGAGATAAAAGACGAGGCATGGGAGGTATCAACCTCATCATCTGTATCGTCGTCCTCGTCCTCCTCGTCACCTGCAGGAGGACCCTGAGGAAAAGCCACTTGGAAGGCGTTCGGAGACAGGGTTATCACAGGGACAGCCTCATAGGGGATTGTACCCTCAGTCTCTCGTCCTGGGCTAAGGTCAGGTGAGTCCCTTCTACCAGAAGTTCCAGCACCAGTTGGAGAGGAGTTTTTCTCGTCCATTTCACTTGGTTTGGGAGTATCGGCCGGACGAGACGACGACCCACAAGACTCAGAGGGTTCAGATGGTCTTATGGTGGCAAGAGGAATGGGAAAGATGGGTCGTACCAAATTAGGGTCGGCCCCTCGTCTCCTCTCTTCCTCTTCCTCTATTCGTCTGATCTCGGTAAATAGTTTCTCTCTCAAGGACGGGAATTCAGACACCATGTTGTAAAGCCTCCTAAGCATTAAGGGGAAGACCCTACACTTAAAGAAATTATACTAGACTTGGCTAATTTAACCACAAACACTTGGGAGATTGACCAGGGTTGACCTTTGGATTAAATAAAGAACTCAAGGGTTTTCGTCAAGAACGTTCGAAGAACCAGTGACCGGAGAAGACACCGGAAAAAGCTATGGGGGAACTCTAAGAACCAGACGACCTACGACCCTAAAAAATAGACAGAAATGAAGACAAAAGAAGGCAAGAGGAGAAAAAGGTTACCTGATGAGGAGAAGGGCAAGAACGCTGCTAGGACCTGAAGGTTTGAAGGATGAAAATGGCGGTGGAAACTGGTTCTAGAGAGAGAATAATCTTGGGCGCGAAGAAGAAGAAGATGAAGAGAGAGAGTTTGAAAATCTCTTAAATACTTTGGTAATGAGTGGACCCATTTACCAAAGAAATATATAATTAGGGCACAAGGCCCCAAGCGTACTGCACAGCCGCCCTGCCTTGGAAACGGGAACAGCAATGAGTATCTGCACAGGTGTCACTCACCTAACTGATCACACGTGTCTCGAATTCAGCAAATATCCCTCAGCCATCTCAATGACACCTATGGCTAAGGGATGGGGGGTGATTGATATACCCGTTTATACCCTCAGCATGGATGAGGATTACCTCCAACTCGGACGACCCTACGAGGGGCCGACCCTTCACCAGGCCCCAGCCGACCCTACGAGAGGCCGACCCTTCACCAGGCCCCAGCCGACCCTACGAGGGGCCGACCCTTCACCAGGACCCAGCCGACCCTACGAGGGGCAGACCCTTCCTCAGGCTCCGGACGACCCTACGAGGGTACGACAGTACGAGGCCAGAATCAAGCCAAGCTCCCTGCCGGAAGAAACTTTGCCCTCGGCCTCGGCTCATAGGCCGAGGGTGACATCATGACAGCGCGTGGTCCGGGACACGCGTGGAACAGTGCGCGTCAGACTCATATGACACGTGGCAGACCGTTATAACCGAATCACACCCTCACGTGAGGGAATATTATGTCATCATTTGGCATCTACAGGTGTCAACAGGGTATTGGTTAGATCATCATTCACATGCACCATGCTTACTTGGGGGGGGGGGGGTACACTACACCCCCCAAGACCTATATATACTTGTCACCTACAACCCTACAGGGGATCGATCCATGAACAGTAGCCCTAGCAAAAACTCTGCTTGTACACACACAGTAGGGAGAGAAAAAGAGCTTATGTGCATTGTATCCAAGGCCATTAGTGCCCATACTTAGAGGATCACACACTCACAGTGGATGTAGGCCTAATTGGCTGAACCACTATACATCATTGTCTTATTTCCTCTTATACTCATCCCCTTCTACATACACATGTTCATACACTTATACCTCTCTATGGCTGCCATGGCTGCTACTGCTTGAGTTCACTATCACTTATCCGGTGGTGCTGATTTCCAGTATCATCACCACTTGTTGGAATATGAGACCCCCAATTTTGAAAAAATTCTTTTTATACTTCAAACAGATAATTTTCTTTTAGCTTATGCGGAAGCGTGAGATGATGGTTCAATTAAAATGAATACACAAATTTTAATTTCTTTCCAAAATTAAAATTAAACCAAAGTGAAATAAAATTAAAACACACACTTATGTTGATTTCACTTAAACCAATTTAATTAACCCAAGTCCTAGAAATTTGCCTAAGTCATATTTATCAATTTTACCAAATTAGGCCAAACCAATTTTTATCAAATTAAATTAATGACTTGAATTAACTACACATTACCCAATATTAATTTAGTACCAAATTAAACATAAGTAGTGATTAAACCAAATTTTATCTTGTTACCTAAGCATGCGTTCTAGGTGAGTATAGCAAGATAAAATAAACAATAAATCAGTTCGCCGCGATGTACGAGGAAAAACCCACAACGGAAAAAAACCTCGGACGGCCCTAGCCTCAAATCCACTAAGTATGGTTTTACAAATACAAGACACTAGACATACAACACTTGATTCCATCCCTCTCAAGCCCCGACGCTCCTTATTGTATACACCTCCGCCTAGCGAATAACTCCGGAGCTCCACCGCGATCTCGGTATCCACCGATCGAACTTTATATGGTCACTGTCACCTGAACTAGGAGACTTTCTCCAAGTGGGTAAATCAACGTAAACTTCTTCTTCTTTGTGGATTTTAGAAGCAAACCCAAACAATCTCTTCTTCAATATGTAGAGATAAATCGGTGCCAAACTCAAAGCAAAGTATATATATGGATGAACTTGGATTAAAACATATGGGTGAAACAAAGTGTTTAAGGATTTTTCTTGGAAAAATGAACACTTAAACTTTAACTTTTTCTTAGGAAAGATGAACTCTCAAAACTCTCTTTAGAGGATGTTGGATAGTGAAAAAGTTAATTAGAAAAAGTTCATTTCCGCACTTAAGAACTCCTGTCAAAAGATAGTGGGAAAAGAAGTGGGAAACATGGGAAAACCTGCTCAAAACTGCCAAAAAATTGTTCCTACCAAAACTCGTTCGAACGAGGCTTCTAACGAAGTTCTAGTGTGAAATCGTTAGAAATCTCGTTCGAACATCATGTTCATTCAAATGACACTTCGAACGACTTTCCAGTGGTCTTTGGGGAACTTGTTGGCAAACTCGTTCGAATGACATTATGGTTCGAACGACAAACTCGTTCGAATGACACTTCGAACGAACTTCCAGAAAGTTTAAAAAATTCTATTTTTATCCCAAAAATTTATGTACTTTATTTTAAAGTTTTAATAAAATATTTCTGAAAATAAACAACAGTATTAAATAAACATACACCCAATTTAAATTGTTCCAAGCTCCTATATATATATATCAAAATGCATTCATACCTTAGGAGAAATGGAACCAATGCTGTTGACGTAGAAACGAGGCACATTAAACTCGGCATTTGATGAAGCTTTAATATCTTGGCCACTACGTCTTCAATAAACACGTCATATGCTTGAAGGATGATCAATTAACTCTATCCTATGACTCAAATATTTTTGTCCGGAATTGAGCCAAAACTATAAAGGACTCAATTGGAAATTTTTGTCCTTACACGATCAATAATCATTTATGCAGGAGAATATAGATAAAAAATTAATTAATGAGGTTACAATTCCGTTTTACACAATTTCACTTCACCGTTCCTTTTCTCATTAGGAAACTTATTCAAAGCAATTTATTTCAGAAAGTGCTTTATCATCAATAAAATCCCTCTTTAATAAGAATAGTTATAATTCACATCATATAACAATTCTAAGATCATCCTTCCGGGTTCCCCCACTCGATGCGCCCCTAAATATCTATCATCTTCCAGGGCCTATCACCAAGACCACCTGGGCATCCTACATCGTGTGACGTCGGGAAGTGGCCATATACCTTCGACGGTGAGTCATAATCACACCCGGAATTACCTCACTTCGAACAATAATCACACAATATATAATAACCAGTCCTATGATCGAGGACTATATTCACCCTGCATTCACTAGCCAGGGGACTTCACCTCATGCGTGTAACTTCCCCTATGATAGCATTTTGAGAGGTGTGTATAAGCAAATTATCATTCATTAGTTATTCCCATTTTAAAATATGCATTACGTTTTTATCCGGACCCATAAGCATTTAATGTCATCATAATAAACTTTAACGTTTCATAAATCCCCAAATTAACCTTCGAGAAATAATAAAGTTACTATAAGCCATCTAGTATAGTATACCTCAATCACGTCTCTATATTCCCACAATTATATAATCCTACTCTTCCCAGTCTCAAACTAGTTTACTCAAGAAAGAACTACCCTAACATCTATTAAATAATCCCTGAGATAAGCCCAAGTATCCCATGTCAAATCTAGTGTGGTCACATACTTAATATAAGTCTCTAATACACTTTATTACTTCCTAAGAGAAAGTTCCTAGGTCCTAAACCTACAAGAAAATGGTTGCAAACTAAGTTAGAAAAATATCCTAAAACAGCAGGAATTTCGAATCGATTCGCCCCGGTCGAATCGATTCGGTCTTGAAAGCGAATCGATTCGATAAAGAGGACCCAACATTTTGTATAGTGCTAAATCGATTCGAATAATCTGAATCAATTCGCCCAACACAAACCTGTAGCCTACCCCTTTAGCGAACCGATTCGCTATTCACCTGGGCCAGAATGCCCAGTTTCGGCTATGGATGTTAATACCCAATTTTTCCCAAACTCATTTCTCTTCCATTTTTCCCACACTATACATCAATAATCCAACCAAAATAATTCTACATGAATACTAACTACCATAATCAACACAATACCTATCTAAAACAATGTTTAAGGGTTCAAACACTACAAATTCATAAAAACCCATAATTGTTCAAGTGTTCCCAATACACAACCATCACTGCATTTTATTCACCTTAAATCATATATTAGCAAGTAAGAAACTTGCCTTAAGATTGTATTCTCAGATTCTCTTCCGGTAGATGCAAGATCAAGCCCAATTTATTCAATTCTCCTCCTTTTTCCCCAAATTCTCTTACTCCCTCTTTCTCTCCAGGTTTATGAAGCATACACTTGAGAAATAAAAGGGTTACAAGACTTAATCGTGCCCCTTAGAATTAATTCCAACCTTTAAATGTTAATACACCATTAAAATGACTCGTAACTACATAATTAAGTCATAACCTATCAAAAGTGCCCGGAACCCAAAAAATATAATATGGACCTTATTTTAACTATCTCGACTATTTCGGGACTGACTGCGCCCTCTAAATTGGCATCCGGGATAATATAAATCATTTCAAGGTCCAACTTCATTTTAAACCATAAATGTCATTTAAAGCACAACGACATTATAAATCATAACATGATGCCATTTATATTCACTCAATAGTAAATATGCAAAATCTAGTAAAGATTATCTTTTAAATCAGTTAAAATAATATTTACTCCATTATCCAATATTTTATATAATTACCCCACATGGTAAATTAATATAAAATAAATTGCTCAAAAGTAAGGGTTATTATATACTCCCCCCCTTATAAGGGAATTTTTCCCTCAAAATTTAGGTGTACCTTGTAAAAAGAGATGTGGATACTTTTCTCGCATATCATCCTCACGATCC
The DNA here is from genome assembly GCA_949130495.1 of Sambucus nigra. NCBI lineage: Eukaryota > Viridiplantae > Streptophyta > Magnoliopsida > Dipsacales > Adoxaceae > Sambucus > Sambucus nigra. Next base: position 240,081,473 of record OX422222.1, read on the forward strand.
CACGTTGACTCCTCGACATTGTGATGTCCCCATTGGACCTGAACCAAGGGCACCACTTTAGATCTTAGCCTACGCTCCCCATTATCTAAGATTGCAACTGGTTGTTCCTCGTATGAAATATCGGGTTGCAATTCGATATCATATAAAGGAATGTGCCAGTGAGCTTCTTCACACCTCTTGTACTTTTTCATAGATGAAACATGAAACACATCATGAATCTGTTGTAAGTGTTTCGATAAGGCAAGTTGATAAGCTATTGGGCTTACCTTAGCAATAATGGTAAAAGGGCCTACATCGCGTGGCGCAAGCTTTCCTTTCTTCCCAAATCGTGTTATACCTTTCATTGGTGATACTCGTACCAAAACTTGATCTCCAACCTCCAATTCCACATGCCTTCTATTCGCATCAGCATAACTCTTTTGATGATCTTGAGCGATTCGAATGCGATTGCGAATAAGTTCAATCTTTGAAGAAGTATCTTGGATCATTTCAGGTCTAAGAAATTTATTATCCCCTACTTACAACCAACATGTAGGTGATCTACACGGTCGGCCATATAATTCTTCATAGGGTTCCATACCTATAGTGAATTGGTACGAATTATTATAAGCAAATTCGACCAAGGGAAGGTATTGTTCCCAACCTCCTTTGAAATTAAGCACACACATTCTGAGCATGTCCTCTAACATTTGGTTCACTCTTTTCGTCTGCTCATCTGTTTGAGGGTGATAGAAGGTACTCAACTTCAATTGGGTTCCCATAGCTTCTTAGAAACTTCACCAAAAATGGGAAATAAAAATTTTGTCTCTATCGGAGACTATATTAATGGGAACCCCGTGGAGTCTAACAATCTCGTCAATAAATAGTTGGTCACAACGAGCCGCATTGTAGTTTGTACGTACTGGTAGAAAATGTGTTGACTTAGTTAAGCGATCCATGATAACCCAAATAGAATCATGACCGCTTTGTGAAATTGTCAATCCCGTGATAAAATCCATCGAGATGTTTTCCCACTTCCACACCGTTATTTCCAAGGGTTGTAGCAATCCCTTCAATTGCTGATGATCTTCTTTCACCTACTGACAAGTAGTACATTGGGAGAGAAATTCAGAGATATCCCGTTTCATACCCGCCCACCAATATTGACGGCGCATGTCTTGGTATATTTTGTCTCCAACAGGATGTACTGCAAATTTGGACCCATAGGATTCTGTCATTACGGTCCGTCTCAAATCCCCCTCATCCGGGACAACAAATCTCCTGTGGAAATGAAACCCACCCTCAGAATTTATAGAGTAGGATTTCGCTCCCTCGATTAATAGGTGGCGTACACGGTCCTGACAATCTTTGTCCCTTCCTTGAACTTCCACAACCCTTGCCACTATCGTAGTCGTAACGGTTAATACTGACATAAATGCCCTTGCCACCGCATCCTCTTAGCTAAGTTCTTTCCATTTAGCCTTCCATACCAGTGCTAACTCCCCCTCGGGTTTCCGACTCAACGCATCTGCCACTACATTAGCCTTACCCGGGTGATAGTCAATATCAAATTGGTAGTCTTTCACAAATTCCAACCACCGATGTTGTCGCATATTCAAATATTTCTTCAAAAACAATTATTGCAACGATTTGTGGTCCGTGAAAAGACTAAACTTCTCTCCCAGGAGGTAATGTCTCCAAATCTTCAAGACAAAAACCACTGTAGCAAGTTCCAAATCATGTACCGGATAATTCTTCTCATGGGGCTTTAGCTTGCGAGAAGCATAAGCAATAGCCCGCTGCTCTTGTTGTAACACACCTCCCAACCCTTGCAGAGATGCATCAGTAAAGACCAAATATTCCACCCCCGGCCTCGGTAACGCAAGTACTGGAGCAGAAGTTAACTTATCTTTAAGCTCGTCAAAAGACAGTTGACAAGAATCATCCCATACAAACCTCACTCCCTTTCTAGTCAAATTTATCAAAGAGCTAGCAATCTTAGAAAAACCCGTAATAAATCGGCGGTAATAGCCAGCCAAACCTAGAAAACTATGAATCTTTGTAGGTGTCGTGGGCTGACCCTATTCCCTCACCACAACAACTTTACTCGGATCCACCGAAATACCTCGAGTTGTCACAATGTGACCCAGAAACTGCACTTCTTGTAGCCAAAAACCACACTTCTCAAATTTAACAACTAACTGATGATCCCGTAATGTTTGTAGGACCAACCGTAAATGCTTCGTATGATTGACTTTTGACTGCGAATAAATTAGGATGTCATCAATAAACACGATAACAAACTGGTCCAGGAAGTCTCGAAACACTCTATTCATAAGGTCCATATACACTACAGGAGCATTGGTTAGCCCAAAGATCATGACCAAAAATTCATAGGACCCATATCTAGTTAAGAACGCAGTTTTAGACATGTCATGCTCTCGTATCCGCAGTTGGTGATACCCCGTTCTCAAATCTATTTTAGAGAAGTACGATGCTCCCCTAAGTTGATCGAACGAATCATTAATCTGGGGTAGTGGGTATTTATTCCTGATGCTAAACATGTTCAATTCTCAGTAATCTACACACAACTGGAAGGAACCATCTCTCTTCTTCACAAACAATACAGGAGCTCCCCACGGTGACGTACTATGCCTAATAAACCCCTGCTCTAACAACTTATGAATCTGATCTCTTAACTCCCTCATCTCAACAGGAGCCATACGGTACGGAGCTCTAGCAATCGGTCGCGTTCCCGGTGCTAAATCAATTACAAACTCAATCTCCCTACTTGGAGGCAAAACTGGTATCTCCTGAAAAACATCCTCAAAATCTCTTACCACAAAAATTGAATCTAGATAAATGACTATGTTACGAGAAGTCTCCTCCACAATGCAATGCAATACAAATCAGTGCTAGAACCTCCCTCTGAATTAGGCATAGCCACTAAAAACATCTCTTGCCCCGGAATGGCAAAGACTATACTCTTCCCACACTACACCAAAAATGCTAATCTAGCATGCTGAGGTAAGGAGATTCTGGCATACTCTTCCCACACTACACCAAACCGTGCCAGAATCTGGCGCGGTTTAATCATAATTTGGCACGATTTAAAACAGTGCAAAAATCTGGCACGATTTTAAATCGTGCCAAATATGGGTACGTTTCATTAATAAAATAAAAAACCCAATTTTCAGTCGGGACCAATCTCATACAACAAGTCTCTCTCTCTCCTCAACCTCAAGCTAACCTAAGTCTCTCTCACTCTCCCTCGATCCATCATCTTTGGCGTCTCACCCACAAAACCACGGAGCCTCCATCATCCACAAAATAAGGGAGCCTCCATTATCCATGGCACCTCCATCATCCCCGCCTCCTCCATCGACCACGGTGCCTCCATCATCCATGACATGAGGTAATTAAAGCCATACGGGAAGATCTGATCAGTGACATTTGGATTTTGATGGTTTGCGCGTTTAAAATCTGTAATGGTTTCTCTTTATTCTTCATATTTTTAGGTAGGATGTTTTAGGGGTTTCAGTAGTTCGGATTTCAGTAGTTTAATGTTGATTTTTTCTTCTTTGTTGCAGTTAAGTTGTTGTTGTTGTTCATTAATTTATTCATTTTTTTAATTTCATATTTTTTGTGTTTATTGAAGTTCATGTTAAATTATTATTGCCCCAGAGGAGGATTCTATATCTGTAGCTATGTACATATGATACAGTAACATATTTTGGGTGTGGATAATCTATGATTCTTAATGAAGTAGAAATGAGGAGTTTAAGTTAATAGTTTCCATTATAATTCTTTCATAGTTATATTTATTCATAGACACTCATCTTTCCAAACCTCTGTGAAAAATTTGATGATAGAGTTGATTGTGTTTCTTGTTCACATCTTTGTTGATTGAAGGATGATTATGTACATATATAATTTAAGGATGCTTTCCTTTAATATTTCTCTACTGCTTTGGAATACTCATTTTGTTCCTACCTAACCTTCTAATTTATTGCATTTTTTTTTGTTATTATGTCATACATTTGGTTTCCAATCTTACATAGTAAGGATTGCAAGGCACCACACCATGTTGTAATTGTACATGCGTTATCTGTTGTAAATGTACATGAGTTCTGAGGTGAAAACAAAATTTTATTAATCTAATAGAACACGATTGGCTTAAAGTTGTTAATTTAGAGCACTTTGTGCACTCGATGGGTCTAGTAGTGGCCATGACATTAATTTTTGCTTTCGTATGAGATTGAAGATATATAAAAAGTGTTTAATTCAAAGTCTTACTTAAATTGTACTTTTCTCTACCTGCTATTATTCGCTATTGTTCTTCCCGGGCACCCTTTTTCATTGAGACCGTATAATTAACTCATTTTTTTCCAATCTATCACTTTCCGTCTATTTCTTTAGCAATTGACTTCATATGCGCTACTAACCAAGTTGCCCAGATAAAAAATTTCCGTTACTATAGATGTTACTCACCTTGCGCTACCTCAATTGGATATAGCGAAGACCAGCACCGGGCAAGGCAGCCCTCGCGGAGAGCGAGACATTATCCCACTCGAACTAATATCCTCTCACCCCGGGAATCCAAAATCTATCAAGGCAGGACCCATTGATTCGTGGCACATGGATCACATGCCCAGCAGCGAGCCTAACGATGTTAAATTCAAGCCACAAACAGGCCTAGAGGTGACATCAACATCAAAATCTATTTGTGTCGTTTAATATACTAAGTCAGATTTATGTTCTTTTTCAAGTGAATCGTTTCGCGGGCTATTTTCTTCTTTGTTTAAGTCGGTTCATAGCCTTAGTTAAATAAGGTGGATTGTAAATTTTCTAGAGAAGATCTCGATATTTTGAAGCATAAGTAACCACAAAAAGATAAAGGCAGTCGAAGAAACATAAATAATCTTTGAGAAAACTACAAACATAAACTCCTAATGAAAAAACTACAAAGTTAAACAAGAAGTCCTCGATAGGTGTTCCCTAGATTCTTCCCTTCATTTAATGCGTGGGAAAGGGAAGCGATTGATCTGGAGTTGGCATCAAGATTCGTCCTCAAACTATATTTTTATACTATTAGAAAATGTTGAATTATTTTAAGGAGTTCATCATTGAACTTCATAATGAAGAATAGCTATCTCTAATGAACAGGAATCTTTTCGGATGGATGAGTTTTTATAGTGTTTATGTTTAATGTTTTCTAAATTGCTTAAATATATATCTTGTTCAAATGTATTGTCTCTCTAATTGTGATTTTGTTGCTATAGGTGAATCCAAAAATGGTGAAAAGGATGAACAACATGCAGAAGATGTGATTGTGACCCCTCAATGTTCTGATAATTGATAAGCACCCAAAAGTGTATAATTTATGCCCCAAATATGTGCATTTACTCACTCGTTTTAATTAAAATTGGTCTTATGTTCGTATTTTATTATTTTCAGGTCAATATGCAGTTGCGGTACAAATAATGTTAAATCAGTGCAATTGCGACGCAGAAGCGGTCAAAAGCGTGCATCGAAGAAATCAAAGGAGACCGCAAAGTCTGGAGTCCTACTTGAGCTTTCCTTGATGTGATCCGATGTCCCAAACCAATTCCGTAACCAAACCTAAGCCTACACCGAGCGCTGACCATTTTTCAACCCGGTGTGTGTTGAGTTTGTACCTTTTTATATTTTCTAGATTATTATTTTTAGTCGTTTTAATTTTACGATTTATTTTTGATTTATTTTTATTTTTTATATTTCTTTATTTTGATTTTGATTTTTATTAGTCTTTAAATTTTTAATCTTTATTTTGTTAGGATAAATTTTTAGGAATTTATTTTTTTAGGTTTCATTTTAGTTTTATTTTATTAGAATTATTTTTTTAGGTTTAATAGAATTTTATTTTATTTTAGTTGAAATGTTAATTTTTTTTAGTTTTATTAGATTTTTTTATAGGTCTTTAATTTTAATTTTTATTTTTTTTTAATTTTTATTTTATTTTATTTCTTTTGTTTTATTTTATAGATTAGAATTTTTATTTTTAGTTTCATAGATTTTATATTTTTAGGATTTTAATTATTTTAATTTTCAAATTTTTTTTTAGTACAAACACTCACTACACACTCACCCTCACCACACACACCTGTACCCTCACCCACCAAATCACTCCCTCTCATCTTCTTCCCTCGACATCCACACACTCCTCTCCTCCATTACCAACCCACCGCCCATCTCTCTCTCTCACCTCTTGTAAACCTCCAAACAAAACTCAAACTCCATTAACAACCTTACCCGGTTTGCTAACCACCTGCTCCGGTCACAGCTCAGTAACCCACCTGACCCAACCGCGACCAACCCAAATCCAAACACCCTTAACCCCGCGTCCAAAAAATCGACCCAGCTGCCCGAGACCATACCGCGCTCGGAATAAACCCGATTCTGACCCTGGCTCCGAGTCAGCCTAAACCCGATTTTTCCCAGTAGCCCCGTCCGGCCTATCGCCGGACCTGCTGACCCAATACCCAAAGTCGGGTATACCAGCCACCGAAACCAAAACCTGATCTCATCCCCTGCCATACCCATACCCAGATCCACATCCAAATCCGAAAATCCATCTAGATCCAATCCTCCCACGGTCAAACCCAAATCCCATAAAAATCGGGACCAAGAATCATCTCCAAAAGAAATCCCAAATTTCTCTCCAAACAAAGCATCGTGGCTTTAAAAGAAGGGTATGGCATCTCACATAAAAAGGGCTCTCTCTCAGCAAATAAACAAATAGACAGATACAGAGAGAGACGAAGACACAGAAAAAAGAAAAAAAGAGGGTAGAAAAATTAGTCAGAAAAATAAAAAAATAGTTTTGGGTTTAGAAAAAATTGTAGGTTCTTTTCCTTGTTTTAGTTTTGTAATCCAGTCCAGTTTTTGTGACGAGTTTGGGACGCGTGTTCATGTCACAATTGACTCAAGAAATTATTCATATCGTATTTCTTTCTCTTCTATTTAATTTCTTGTTTGTTGATTGTTTGTGCTAAAATTTTAATCATGTCTGACTAAACACTCCATTCAAGGGGTGGGATGAAACACGTATGTTAATTTAATTAATTGAACAATTGATGTGTTTTAGGCAAATTAAATTGGAAAAAAATCACACATTAATTTATTTAACGAGAGTTAATAAATTAATGTTAAAAAATTGATATTTGATTTTTGGATTTAACTTAGAGATAGTTTTCATTCTTGATTTTAAATATTAATCTTGTGTGCTCAATTCAAAGATCCGTACAATTTTTTATGAATTCATCCTAGCGGGTAATTTGTAAAAAAGGGGTATGAATCTAAATTTTATATTTGTAGTGACACTTTCTGATTTAATTGCTAAAAAAATAATTTTGAATTTAAGATTGTAACGAGAGTTAAATTTTAAATTTCAATATTATTTTGAACATATCAAATGAATAATTGGAAAATTAAATTAAATTAATTACGTTGAGTAATCCCATCTCTTGTTTCTTCTCATAGATTCTCAACTAGATTATTTTCTGATTTTTCTCAGTCATTTTAGTCGCATTAATTATCATTTCCTCCCTTGAAAACTGTTTTTAAAATATAAAAAAAAGAATATTAAATAAAAAAAATTTAAAACACACAAAAAAAAGATTTCTTAATAAAATTTGGAATTGTAAATTTTCACGATTACCGTTTCAACGATAGAATTTGGATTGATACCCGAATTTACCGCGATACTGAATTTTTAATAAGTTTTGTAGGTGATTCCAGGAATTTTGATACTCGGAGTTTTGTCCGCAGCGACATTTCAAATCCATATTTGAAGGAATACAAATTATGAGTTATCAATAATTATCACGAGGACTTGGCAAGTTTTGTTTTCTACGGTGTTATGCCTGGAGACGGGTGGAGTGGTCAAAGGGAAGATAGTGTTTTGTAAGGGTGCATTCATGCGGTCATTTAGGTTGTGCTTTTACATTTGATTGATTTAGTAGATACTACTGGTATGTTATTTTGGTGCTCATGTTGAAGTTTCTAATCATTTTGCAGAGGGTGCTAGTTGGAAATTCAGTTCCAGATTTTGAGGCAGAGTTTATATTTAATCAAAAATTCATCAAGGTAACGTATAACATAATTATGAAATATTAATTTTCATGTCCTATGCATATAAATAGTACTTTTTATTTAGTTAAATAATGGTTTTGCACTTGGGGACCTAGTTATCATAGTAGACCCACGACATGCAAAAATAATCACGATCGTAATCTCTCAGATACTTTGTAATATGTTTAGAAAAACTGTTGATCAAATTAATAATTATTGACACTTGAAAACATGCCATTATAACAAATTTCAAAAACCAATAACCAATGTGACTCATAGGACCTTGATAATTTGGAAATCACAAGACTTAGTCTTGAAAACATGCATTTAAAGGGCAAAAGCCCAAGACAGCCCCTAAATGACTCCGTGAGAGGCACGAACACCTCTCACGGGACAAGTGTGACTCGCAAGAATTCACCACGTAGTCATGGGACTCCCAAATTGAGAATATGATAATAATTTGAACTGACCCCGTAAGAAGCGTGCACACCTCGCACGGTATATATGCAACTCGTAGGAACTAACCGCGAAGTCAAGGGTCTACCGGCTTATGAATATGACGATAATTTGAAAATATCTAGATGAGGCTTAAAAACAAGCCATTGAAGGGTGAAACCCCAAACCAGGCCCCAAACGGCACCGTAAGAGGCATGAACACCTCAAACGGAACCAATGTAACTCGTAGGAACTGATCGCGTAGTCACGGGACTCCCTGTTTGAGAATATAATGAGAATTTGCAAATCTGTAGACTTAGGTTTGAAAACAAACTGTTAAAGGGTGAAAACCCAAACCAACCCACAAACGGAACCGTAAGAGGCACTAACACCTCGTATGAGACTAACGTAATTCTTAGGAACTGATCGCGTAGTCACGGTTCTCCGAGTTTGAGAATATGATAATAATTTGAAAATATCTAGCTTAGGCTTAAAAACAAGCATTTAAAGGGTGAAATCCCCAACTAGGACCCAAACGGCCCCGTAAGATGCATGAACACCTCACACGGGACCAATGTAACTCTTAGGAACTGACCCCGTAGTCACGGGACTCCCTGTTTGAGAATATAACGATAATTTGCAAATCTGTAGACTTGGGCTTGAAAATAAGCTGTTAAAGGATGAAAACCCAAACCAACCCCCAAACGGCCCCGTAAGAGGCACTAACACCTCGTATGAGACTAACGTAACTCATAGGAACTGATCGCGTAGTCACGATTCTCCCGGTTTGAGAATATGACGATAATTTGAAAATATCTAGCTTAGGTTTAAAAACAAGCCATTAAAGGGTGAAAACCTAAACAACTTCCCAAACGACCCCGTAAGAGGCATGGACACCTCGCACGGTACATATGTAACTTGTAGGAACTGATCGCGTAGGCACGGGCCTACCGATTTATGAATATAATAATAATAATTTTAAAATATATAGATTAGGCTTAAAAATAAGTCGTTAAATGGAGAAAACCCAAACCAACCCCCAAACGTCCCCGTAAGAGGCATTAAGACCTCGCACGGGACCAACGTAACTCGTACAAAAAGATCGCGTAGTTACGGTTCTTCCAGTTTGAGAATATGACAATAATTTGAAAATATCTATCTTAGGCTTAAAAATAAGCCGTTAAAGGGTGAAATCTAAAACTAGGCCCCAAACTGCCCCGTAAGAGGCATGAACACCTCAGACGGGACCAATGTAACTCGTAGGAACTGATCGTGTAGTCACACGTCTCCCTGTTTGAGAATATAATGAGAATTTACAAATTTGTAGACTTGGGATTGAAAACAAGCTGTTAAAGGGTGAAAACCCAAGCCAACCCCCAAACGGCCACGAAAGACGCACTAACACCTCGTATAGGACTAACGTAACTCGTAGGAACTGATCGCGTAGTCACGGTTCTCTCGGTTTGAGAATATAACGATAATTTGAAAATATCTAGCTTAGGTTTAAAAATAAGTCGTTAAAGGGTGAAAACCTAAACCAATTCCTAAACGGCCCCGTAAGAGGCCTGGACACCTCGCACGGTACATATGTAACTCGTAGGAACTGATCGCATAGTCACGGGCCTACCGGTTTATGAATATGATAATAATTTGAAAATATCTAGATTAGGTTTAAAAATAAGTCGTTGAAGGGTGAAACCCCAAACTAGTCCTCAAACGGCCTCGTAAGAGGCATGAACACCTCAGTCGGGACCAATGTAACTCGTAGGAACTGACCGCATAGTCACGGAACTCCCTATTTGAGAATATAATGAGAATTTGCAAATCTGTAGACTTAGGCGTGAAAATAAGTTGTTAAAGGGTGAAAACCCAAACCAACCCCGAAACGGCCCCGTAAGTGGCACTTACACCTAGTATGAGACTAACGTAACTCATAGGAACTGATCGCGTAGTCACGGCTCTCCCAATTTGAGAATATGATGTTAATTTAAAAATATCTAGCTTAGGCTTAAAAATAAGCTGTTAAAGGGTGAAATCCCAAACCAGGCCCTAAACGGCCCCGTAAGAGGCATGAACACCTCACATGGGACCAATGTAACTCGTAGACCGCGTAGTCACGGGACTCCCTGTTTGAGAATATAACGAGAATTTGCAAATGTGTAGACTTATGCTTGAAAACAAGCTGTTAAATGGTGAAAACCCTAACCAACCCCCAAACGGTCTCGTAAGAGGCACTAACACCTCGTATGAGACTAACGTAACTCGTATGAACCGATCGCGTAGTCATGAATCTCCTGGTTTTGAGAATATGATGATAATTTGAAAATATCTAGCTTAGGCTTAAAAACAAGCCGTTAAAGGGTGAAATCCCAAATCAGGCCCCAAACGGCCCCGTAAGAGGCATGAACACCTCACACGGGACCAATGTAACTCGTAAGAACTGACCGCATAGTCACGAGACCCCCTGTTTGAGAATATAACGAGAATTAGCAAATCTATAGACTTAAGCTTGAAAGCAAGCTGTTAAATGGTGAAAAACTAAACTAACCCCCAAACGGTCTCGTAAGAGGCACTCACACCTCGTATGAGACTAACGTAACTCGTAGAAACTGATCGCGTAGTCACAATTTTCCCAGTTTGAGAATATGAGGATAATATGAAAATATCTAGCTTAGGCTTAAAAACAAGCCGTTGAAGGGTGAAACCCCAAACCAGTCCCCAAACGGCCTCGTAAGAGGCATGAACACCTCACACGGGACCAATGTAACTCATAGGAACTGACCTCATAGTCACGGGACTCCTGTTTGAGAATATAACGAGAATTTGCAAATCTGTAAACTTAAGCTTGAAAGCAAGCTGTTAAATGGTGAAAAACTAAACTAACCCCCAAACGGTCTCGTAAGTGGCACTAACACCTCGTATGATACTAACGTAACTCGTAAGAACCGATCGCGTAGTCACGGTTCTCTCAGTTTGAGAATATGATAATAATTTGAAAATATCTAGCTTAGGCTTAAAAATAAGCCGTTAAAGGGTGAAATCCCACACCAGGCCCCAAACGGCCCCATAAGAGGCATGAACACCTCATACGGGACCAATGTAACTCTTAGGAACTGACCGCGTAGTCACGAGACTCCCTGTTTGAGAATATAACGAGAATTAGCAAATCTACAGACTTAGGCTTGAAAACAAACTGTTAAATGGTGAAAACCCAAACCAACCCCCAAATGGTCTCGTAAGAGGCACTCACACCTTGTATGAGACTAACGTAACTCGTAGAAACTGATCGCGTAGTCACGGTTCTCCCGATTCGAGAATATGGTGATAATTTGAAAATGTCTAGCTTAGGCTTAAAAACAAGACGTTGAAGGGTGAAACCCCAAACCAGGCCCCAAACAGCCTCGTAAGAGGCATGAACACCTCACATGGGACCAATGTAACTCGTAGGAACTGATCGTGTAGTCACGGGACTCCCTGTTTGAGAATAAAATGAGAATTTGCAAATCTGTAGACTTAGGCTTGAAAACAAGCTGTTAAATGGTGAAAACCCAAATCAACCCCCAAACGGTCTCGTAAGAGGCACTAACACCTCGTATGACACTAACGTAACTCGTAGGAACTGATCGCGTAGTCATTGTTCTTCCGGTTTGAGAATATGATGATAATTTGAAAATATCTAGCTTAGGCTTAAAAATAAGCCATTGAAGGGTGAAAACCCAAACCAGTCCCCAAATGGCCCCGTAAGAGGCATGAACACTTTACACGGAACTAATGTAACTCGTAGGAACTGACCGCGTAGTCACTAGACTTCCTGTTTGAGAATATAACGAGAATTTGCAAATCTGTAGACTTAAGCTTGAAAACAAGCTGTTAAAGGGTGAAAACTCAAACCAACCTCCAAACGGCCCCGTAAGTGGCACTAACACCTTGTATGAGACGAATGTAACTCGTAGGAACTGATCACGTAGTCACGGTTCTCCCAGTTTGAGAATATGATGTTGATTTTAAAATATCTAGCTTAGGCTTAAAAATAAGCCGTTAAAGGGTGAAATCCCAAACCAGGCCCCAAACGGCCCCGTAAGAGGCATGAACACCTCACACGGGACCAATGTAACTCCTAGTAACTGTTGCGTAGTCACGGTACTCCCTGTTTGAGAATATAATGAGAATTTGCAAATTTGTAGACTTATGCTACAAAACAAGCTGTTAAAGGGTAAAAATCCAAACCAACCTCCAAACGGCCCCATAAGTGGCACTAACACCTCGTATGAGACTAACGTAACTCGTAGGAACTGATCGTGTAGTCACGGTTCTCCCAGTTTTAGAATATGATATTAATTTGAAAATATCTAGCTTAGGCTTAAAAACAAGCCGTTAAAGGGTGAATCCCAAACCAGGCCCCGTAAGAGGCATGAACACCTCACACGGGACCAATGTAACTCACAGCTAATGTTGCATAGTCACGGGACTCCCTGTTTGAGAATATAATGAGAATTTGCAAATCTGTAGACTTAGGTTTAAAAACAAGCCGCTAAAGGGTAAAAATCCAAACCAGCCCCCAAACAGTCTCGTAAGAGGAACTAACACCTCGTATGAGACTAACATAATTCGTTGGAACTGATCGCGTAGTCACGATTCTCCCTGTTTGAGAATATGACGATAATTTTAAAATATCTAGCTTAGGCTTAAAAACAAGCCGTTAAAGGGTGAAATCCCAAATCAGGACCCAAACGTTCCCGTAAGAGGCAAGAACACCTTACACGGGACCAATATAACTCGTAGGAACTGACCGCATAGTCACGAGACTCCATGTTTGAGAATATAATGAGAATTTACAAATCTGTAGACTTAGGCTTGAAAGCAAGCACTAACACCTCGTATGAGACTAACGTAACTCGTAGGAACTGATCGCGAAGTCACGACTCTCCTGATTTGAGAATATGACGACAATTTGAAAATATCTAGCTTAGGCTTAAAAATAAGTCGTTGAAGGGTGAAATCCCAAACGAGGTCCCAAACGGCCCCGTAAGAGGCATGTACACCTCACACGGGACCAAAGTAACTCGTAGGAACTGACCGTGTAGTCACGGGACTCCCTGTTTGAGAATATAATGAGAATTTGCAAATCTGTAGACTTAGGCTTGAAAATAAGCTGTTAAATGGTGAAAACCCTAACTAACCCCCAAACGGTCTCGTAAGAGGCATTAACACCTCGTATTAGACTAATGTAACTTGTAGGAACTAATCACGTAGTCACGGTTCTTTCGGTTTTAAAATATGACGATAATTTGAAAATATCTAGCTTAAGCTTAAAAACAAGTCGTTGAAGGGTGAAACCCCAAACCAGGCCCCAAACGGCCTGTTAAGAGGCATGAACACCTCACACGGGACCAATGTAACTCGTAAGAATTGACCACGTAGTCACGGGAATCCCTGTTTGAGAATATAATGATAATTTGCAAATCTGTAGACTTAGGCTTGAAAACAAGTTGTTAAATGGTGAAAACCCAAACCAACCCCCAAATGGTCTTGTAAGAGGCACTAACACCTCGTATGAGACTAACGTAACTCGTAGGAACTGATCGCGTAGTCCCGATTCTCCCGATTTGAGAATATGATGATAATTTGAAAATATCTAGCTTAGGCTTAAAAATAAGCCGTTGCAGGGTGAAACCCCAAACCAGTCCCCAAACGGCCCCATAAGAGGCATGAACATCTTACACGAAATCAATGTAACTCGTAGAACTGACCGCGTAGTCACGAAACTCCCTGTTTGAGAATATAATGAGTATTTGCAAATCTATAGACTTAGGCTTGAAAATAAGCTCTTAAAGGGTGAAAACCCAAACCAACCCCCAAACGGCCCCATAAGTGGCACTAACACCTCGTATGAGACTAACGTAACTAGTAGGAACTGATTGGGTAGTCACGATTCTCCCAATTTGAGAATATGATGTTAATTTGAAAATATCTAGCTTAGCCTTAAAAACAAACCTTTAAAGGGTGAAATCCCAAACCAGACCCCAAACGGCCCCATAAGAGGCATGAACACCTCACACGAGACTAATGTAACTCGTAGGAACTGACCGCGTAGTCACGGGACTCCCTATTTGAGAATATAATGAGAATTTGCAAATCTGTAGACTTAGGCTTAAAAACAAGCCGTTAAAGGGTGAAAATCACAACCAGCCTCCAAATGGTCTCGTAAGAGGCACTAACACCTCGTATGAGACTAACGTAACTCGTAGGGATTGATCGCATAGTCACGGTTCTCTCGATTTGAGAATATAATGATAATTTGAAAATATCTAGCTTAGGCTTAAAAATAAGCCATTGAAGGGTGAAATCCCAAACCAGGCCCCAAATGCCCCCGTAAGAGGCATGAACACCTCACACGGGACCAATGTAACTTGTAGGAACTGACCGCGTACTCACAGGACTCCCTGTTTGAGAATATAACGAGAATTTGCAAATCTGTAGACTTAGGCTTGAAAATAAGCTCTTAAATGGTGAAAATCTAAACCAACGCCCAAACGATCTCGTAAGAGGCACTAACACCTCGTATGAGACTAACGTAACTCCCAGGAACTAATCGCGTAGTCACGGTTCTCCCGACTTGAGAATATGGTGATAATTTGAAAATATCTAGCTTAGGCTTAAAAACATGCCGTTGAAGGGTGAAACCCCAAACCAGGCCTCAAACGGCCTAGTAAGAGGCATGAACACCTCACACGGGACCAATGTAACTCGTAGGAACTGACCGCGTAGTCACAGGACTCCCTGTTTGAGAAAATAATGAGAATTTGCAAATCTGTAGACTTAGGCTTGAAAATAAGTTGTTAAATGGTGAAAATCCAAACTAACCCCCAAACGGTCTCGTAAGAGGCACTAACACCTCATATGAGACTAACGTAACTCATAGGAATTGATCGCGTAGTCACGGTTCTCCCGGTTTAAGAATATGATAATAATTTGAAAATATCTAGCTTAGGCTTAAAAACAAGCCGTTGAAGGGTGAAACCCCAAACCAGTCCCCAAACGGTCCCGTAAGTGGCATGAACACCTGACACGAAACCAATGTAACTCGTAGGAATTGACCGCGTAGTCACGGGACTCCTTGTTTGTGAATATAACGATAATTTACAAATCTATAGAGTTAGGCTTGAAAATAAGCTGTTAAAGGGTGAAAATCCAAACCAACCCCCAAACGGCCCCGTAAGTGGCACTAACACCTCATATGAGACTAACGTAACTCGTAGGAACTGATCGCATAGTCAGGATTCTCTCAGTTTGAGAATATGATGTTAATTTGAAAATATCTAGCTTAGGCTTAAAAACAAGCCGTTAAAGGGTGAAATCCCAAACCAGTCCCCAAACGGTCCCGTAAGAGGCATGAACATCTCACACGGGACCAATGTAACTCGTAGGACCTAACCGCGTAGTCACGGGACTCCCTGTTTGAGAATATAACGAGAATTTTCAAATCTGTATACTTAGGCTTAAAAACAAGCCATTAAAGGGTGAAAATTCAAACCATCACTCAATCGGCCCCATAAGAGGTACTAACACATCGTATGAGATTAATGTAACCCGTATGAACTAACCACATAATCACGAGACTTTCAATTTGAGAATATTATAATAATTGTGACTCGTGTATGCAATTTTTCTGCTAGAATACGATTTTTTTTAAATGGCTTGGTTACTAATATCGTATCTTTTTCGTGTCCTGTTTTTTTTTGTAGAATGACATTCAATCGCTAGCTTTATCCACTTGGAACACACGAAGAAGTCAATGCTTTACAACAAGAGGATTATTTATTTAGTGTCTTTAATATACAGGATTCTATTTTTTGTGTTATGGCCGAGAAGGCTTTAGTAGTTTTATTGTTAACTTTTATCGTCGTGCTGGCTATAGTAGTTTTATTGTCGACTTTTATGGCCGTGCGGGCTTTATATTGACAGATTTTATGTTAGCAGGTTTTAGAATGCTCAAAAAATAGAGGAAACTCTGCCGAATTTTTTTTTATCTGGGAACTATTAACTCTTGTAATTTTTTGAAGTTATTGTTGACTTTTATGGCCATGTAGGCTTTATATTGGTATTAACTCTTGTAATTTTTTGAAGTTTGTATGCACATTAGTTTATCAACAACCTGCGATATTCATAATTTGTGAATTTTCTTGATTTGTTTTTGCAAATTAATAAATATTTTTCCTACCAGATTTGGAATTTGCAGATTTTCTAGATTTGTTTCCTATTATTTTTTTTATTAATTGAAAAATCTGGCACGGTTTTAAATTGTGCCAAAATCGTGCCAATTTATAAAAATGAGCACCCCTATAAAATAATCTGGCACGCTTTATAACTGTGCCAAAAGCGTGCCAGAAAATAGACAATTTGGCACTGTTTCAACATGTACCAATAGCGTGCTAGATTTAACATCTAGCACGGTTTAAAAGCGTGCCAAAATGTTGCCAGATAAAAAACTGGCACAGTTTAAAAGCGTGTCAAAAGCGTGCTAGTTTGGAAAATCTGACACGGTTTTAAATCGCGCCAGAAAATCTGGCACCCTTGATTCTGGCATGGTTTTTAACCGTTCCAGAATGCGTCTTACGCTGTTTTAAACCGTGCCAGTTTCATATTTATTGTGTAGTAACAATTTACTATCGCACGATATTCACTAGCTAATCCGTACCCAGGATTACATCATACTCGACCATATCTAGGACGAGTAAAACTTCTAGAAATAAATGAGTGTGTCGCACCCATATCAAACAATACACGACCCATATGCCCATGAATGGGAAACTTACCCTTGATAGCTGGCAGCGCCGGCGGGGATGGAGGAAGCATAGCATCCTGAATATGGTAGACAAGCCCATACTGTAATTGCCCCTGTTGTGGAGGGACAACTGGATTAGGCAATGGTGGCGGTGGTTGTGCCTGCTGATGCTGTGGAATTCTAGGAAACTGTTCCCCGATCAACTACGGACACAATTTCTAATAATGACCCGACTCCCCACATTGAAAACAGTGACCCGCCATATTTTCCTGATTACGGACTCTATTATTTCTGAACTACCCAAATCCTTGGCCCGGGTAGCCTCGACCCCCATTGTTACCCCGACCTGCCTGGCCTACCTGTTGCTGTTGCTGGGCTACCTGACCGTGCCTGAAACTACTACTACCGAAATTAAATCCTCGAAACACTATCTTTTGGACAAATCCCCTTGCTGGGTGTCCCTTTCCTTTTGCTTACCTCCCAATGATTGGGACGAGGGTAGTGCTCCTCCGACACCATTGCTTCCCGACTTACTCGATTGTCCAATAACTAAAACTTTCTTACTTCCTTGTACATGCAACCGATGATCCTGACAATGAAGTAATGTGGTGTTCATCACATCCCCGAATGTTTGTAAAGCTAGATTTCCCAATAAGTGTTGTCGTATCCTCCAATGTAAGCCCCATATAAACTTTGATATTCTCCTTTCCTCTAGAGTTACCTCATCCGACACAAAACTAGCCAAACGAGTGAATTCCTACTCATACGCTGCCACGAACGTTCACCTTGAAGTTTACTCCTCATCTCCTTTTGAACTGCGGGAGGAAAATGCTTTCGGTCAAATAAAACCCAAAAGTCAGTTATAGTCATGGTATCTCTTTGTTCTGGCATGGTCATCGACTCCCACCAATGTAAGACTGCTCCAACTAATTTAAAAGTATCAAGGATTTGCTTCCGTTCTTCACTACAGTCTATCAAGCGAAGATGACGTTGTATATCCTTCTTCCATTGGTTAGATACTATCACGTCGGAACCACCCTGAAATTCTGGGAGATGACCCTTCATGAAAGATTCTCTGACTCGTTCCCATGGATAAGGTCCCACAGGGGCTTGCACCTCATGAACCCTTGGTTATTGTGCTTGGGGAATTTGTTGAACCACAACCATCATCACCGCATTAACCTCCTGGGACACAATATTGGTAACCTCGCGGCATTTATAGTTCCTTATTGTGGCAGTGGGGGTTCTGGATTATCTTCTGCAACTCTATTTCTTCTCGCAGGATGACCTCTCTTAGGCAGCATCTGAGATGAAGAAACAACTGAATTAGAATACTATTTAAAACAATTTATATTTGCAGAAGATCGTCAATATAGATAAACAAAACAGTCCTAAGAATAAGTCTCTATATCAAAGAACGCTATGGTAGAACGTGACAAGTCCGCATAAATACTAAAGACTCTAGAACTTGATGCTCTGATACCATCTGTGACAACCCGCTTATTAAAATAAGAGGTGGCCAGCCCGATACTCCAATAATTATAGGAATCATAGATGGTCCATTCTTAGCATCACGGTAGTATAAAAAGTATACGAGATAACCACCAATTATTTTAGAAAACGGATTGTCAAAATTTATTTTGTAAGTTAATGAAAAACATTTAAACAATCCAATTTAAAAGAAGGTGGATATAAATAAAGACAAGCAATATATAGCAATCATATATAACAAAATAACCGAATAAGCTGTAGGTTAACATATCTGTACAATTAGGTTACACCGAGTATTAAAATACAATATCACATTATATAATACAAGTACAAAACTTGGTCAACACGCCCGAATGTTTAACCGATCATAACTAGAATAGAAAAAGATGGAAGCGTCTATATCAAATCTCCAATAACATCCGCAAGGGGTTACAGCTCCAGGACACTAGGATAGAAAATTCAATACGGTCGTCCTTGCGGAGAAGCAACTGGGCGAATATAAGATTCATGAAAAATAAAGAGATATAAACGGGTCAGGGCCCGGTTTAAAATGATCACTAAGTGAATAAAGTGCATGACAATTATGAACATTTAATCATTATGAATAAGCTTGTCTCGCCCTCAAAAAAATATGATAAGAATTCTCACCTCTCAATCTAAAAGCACAACCTAGCGAAATATCAATGATAACGATCAATAATCATTTATGCAGGAGAATATAGATTAAAACTTAATTAATGAGATTCCAATTCCGTTTTACAAAATTTCACTTCACCGTTCCTTTTCTCATTAGAAAACTTATTCAAAGCAATTTATTTCAGAAAGTGATTTATTATCAATAAAATCCCGCTTTAATAAGAATAGTTATAATTCACATCATATAACGATTCTAAGACCATCCTTCCGGGTTCCCCCACTGGATGCACCCCTAAATAGCTATCATCTTCCAGGGCCTATCACCAAGACCACCTGGGCATCCTATATCGTGTGACGTCGGGAAGTGGCTATATACCTTCGACAGTGAGTCATAACCACACCCGGAATTATCTCACTTCGAATAATATTCACACAATATATAATAACCGGCCCTATGGACGAGGACTATATTCACCCTACATTCACTAGCCACGGGATTTCACCTCATGCGCGTAACTTCCCCTTTGATAGCATTTAGAGAGGTGTGTATAAACAAATTATCATTCACAAGTTATTCCCATTTTAAAATATGCATTACGTTTTTATCTGAACCCATAAGCGTTTAATGTCATCATAATAAACTTCAACGTTTCATAAATCCCCAAATTAACCTCCGAGAAATAATGACGTTACTATAAGCCATCAAGTATAGTATACCTCAATCACATCTATATATTCCCACAATTATATAATCCTACTCTTCCCTAGTCTCAAACTAGTTTACTCAAGAAAGAACCACCCTAACGTCTATTAAATAATCCCCGAGATAAGCCCAAGTATCCCCTTTCAAATCTAGTGTGGTCACATACCAAATATAAGTCTCTAATACACTTAATTACTTCCTAAGAGAAAGTTCCTAGGTACTAAACCTATAAGAAAATGGTTACAAACTAAGTTAGAAAAATATCCTAAAACAGTAGGAATTTCGAATCGATTCACCGCGGCCGAATCGATTCGGTCTTGAAAGCGAATCGATTCGGATAGGCCGAATCGATTCGATCAAGAGGGCACAACATTCTGTATACTGTCGAATCAATTTAGATAATTCAAATCGATTCGTCCAACACAAACTGGTAGCCTACCCCTTTAGCGAATCGATTCGCTTGGGCCAGAATGCCCAGTTTCGGCTATGGATATTAATACCCCAATTTTTTCCAAACTTATTTCTCTTCCATTTTTCCCACACTATCCATCAATAATCCAACCAAAACAATTCTACATGAATACTAACTACCATAATCAACACAATACCTATCTAAAATAATGTTTAAGGATTCAAACACTACAAATTCATAAAAACCCATAATTGTTCAAGTGTTCCCAATACACAACCATCACTACATTTTATTCACCTTAAATCATATATTAGCAAGTAAGAAACTTTCCTTAAGGTTGTATTCTCAGATTCTCTTCTGGTAGATGCAAGATCAAGACCAATTTCTTCAATTCTCCTTCTTTTTCTTCAAATTCTCTTACTCTCTCTTCTCTCTAGGTTTAGGAAGCATACACTTGAGAAATTTTAAAACCTTAAGGAAAGTTTCTCTTCCGGTGCCCCTGTGACCCTCCATCTCTACTGGGAACCGACTGATTAGGAAGAACTATGAATTGAGTCCTTTAATTATAATAAATGAGTTTTAAAAGTTAAGAAAGTGGTTTATAGTAATCCTTTGAAACAAGCTATTATTAAAATACAATATGTAGACTGGACCTTGTTTAGAACGTATACTTAAACCTTTATCATATTTGTTAGATTAACGTGCGATCGAAGACTCATTATCTATAATTTCAACCTCTATTTTAGGTGAGTACTCTGTGACATTCCTTGTGTATCTTGATTATATGATATTATGCAAACTAAATATATATTTTGTGAAATGAATTTTATCTCAAATTCATCTGATACCGATGATTTCGTCGTTTGTTATATGTGTATATCTCTCGATATATACATCTTATTTGAATTCTAAAATTTTTTGTTCGTCCCATGGAAACTCTTTTACTATTTTGGCCTTGACTACCGGGTGGAAATATTTAGGTGGTACCTTCCCAGCTGGTTTATCGCTGGTATGCCTAAATAAGGCGTTGTTCCAGAGATCATGATTTTATGTCTGTGTTATTGCCGGGTGGGAACATTTGGTAACACTATCTATCTGGGTATTAGAGCTTACATGGCCGCTAGGACTGAATAATTGACATATTGCTCAATTGTTTTATCTGTTCTTTTCTAAACTGTTTATTCTGAAAATATATATACTGTCAATTACTTTTTATATATGAATGCAAGTTCCTATCCATATATGTATATGCCTTTTCTTTTGACTTGAATAGGTATCCATTTTTTGAAAACCTTGGAATATTTGGAGATTGAATCTCATTCGGCTTTTAGCTGATGTTTTATAATTAAACATTTTTTCAGGAAATAATTAGGCAAACGGATGGAACATAAGAGGACTATGATGAAGATTTAGCTTTTAGAGCTCTTTTTGTTACATTAAGTAGAATTTTGTTTTATTAGATAAAGGATGTTTGGCTCTTTAATTGAAAGGCTTTGAAATTTGTGTCAAGTTGTAACTCTTGCATATTTTAATATAAATGAAGTTTCTTTTAGAAAGATCTGATGATGTAATCCCTTCACTTTCAGTATTTTACGATTCATAACCATGTGATTTTATTTTCGCTACATATATTTTAAGAGAAAAATTATAAGGCCATAATATTGAATGCCTTGGTGGCATGTCAAGACACTCCTTCTATTTTTGGGTCGGGTTCGTGATAGAGGTGGTATCAGAGCATAAGTTATGAACCCGTAGATTACTGAGCATAGGTTTCGAACGTTATAGATTTTATGTTTCCATCCTTAGGAGATAGTATTAAAAATATAATTTATGTGATAACCCTCCCAATGTGTTATATTATTTATAATTGGTCATTTAGTTTTCAATCTTGATATAGTATAGTCGATCTTACGTTTGGCCATGACTGTAGAAAATGACCAGAGAAGATCATCTATAGGAACTAGTGATTCGAGTATAGAAGGACTGAAAGGTGCATACAAGGCGATTGAAAGTATAGCAAAGATTGTGGAGCAGCAGGTGAATAATGGAGTACCAAGGAATATTGAACTAAGTAGATGTACTATTGAATAGTTCAAGAAGTTGATCGCCATCTTCTAAAGGTACTCCTAACCCCACTGAAGCAGAAAGTTAGGTGATGCAGATGGAAAAGATACTTGATGTTCTTAAGTGCACACATGAACAAAAGGTTTTATTTGCAACATTTATGTTAGAAGGTGAAGCAGAACATTAGTGGAGAATGACTAAGAGAATACATGAGGAAAGGAATACTTACATAGGTTGGAATGATTTCTTAGTAATCATTTATGATAAATATTTTCCTGAAACGGTGAAAGACGAAATGGCAGCTGACTTCATGAGTCTAGTGTAAGGGAATATGACGGTTAGTCAATACGAGGCAAAGTTTACTGAGTTATCACATTTTGCACGTCATGTTGTTGTAACTGATATTTTAAGACCAAAGAAGTTTGAACGTGGGTTAAGGTTGAATATTCGTAGTCGAATTTCCATCCTAAAGTTGACATCATATATTGACGTCGTGACTAGGGCTACAATAGCTGAGAGGGATAGTGAGGAGTACAATCGAATTAGAGATGGTAAGAGGAAGTTTGGGGAATAAAAATGAAAGAACCCTAATAATGGAAATTTTTTTAGGAACACATCCAGCATTGGGAGATTTAGTGATAACAAACAGTATAATGACTAGACATATCAGCAATGTGGAAAGATGCATGGAGGACGACCTTGTTATAAGGATTCAGGTGCTTGTTATATATGTGGACAGAAAGGACATCAGATAAAATACTGCCCAAACCCAGCAAGGGTTTCGATAAAGCCTTCAAGTGCAAAGAAGGATCAAGACAAACAGGGTAGAGTTTTTGCAGTTTCTGATACCCAAGCTTCTAATGCGGTAGTGTCAGGTACACTTTCTATATGTGCACAGCCTTTTAAAGCTTTGATAGATCCTGGTTCTACCCATTCGCTCATATCCATACATGTATTAAATCGCTTTCATAAATTGCCTGAACCCTTGAATCATAACATACACGTTTCTACTCCTTTGGGTGAGTTATTGATGGGTAAATTAGTATACAAGTCTTGCCCCATAGATATTGATAGTCATAAACTATTTGTTGATTTGATAATTCTAGACATTAAATATTTTGAAGCAATTTTGGGGATGGATTGGTTAGCATTATATCATGCTAAGGTAAACTGTTTTGAGAAGAGTGTTACTTTCCAAATTCCTCACCAACCAAAATTTAGTTTTGAAGGAACTAGCATCATATCTCCGATGTGTATTATTTCTATAATGCAAGCCTATAGTTTTCTTAAGAAGGGATGTCAAGGATTTCTTGCAATTGTTACTAGTTTGGAGACAATAGAGCCTAGATTAGAAGATATTCCTATTGTTAAGAAATTTATGGATGTTTTTCCTGATAATTTACCTGGTCTACCTCCCAATAGAGAAATAGTTTTTACCATTGACACTACACCAAAACAAGCTTTTAGTAACAGACTGTTTTTTATATTACTAACAGTATTATACTGTTACTATTTCTCACAACACAATACCGTTACTAATATCTGATAAGTGTTACTAATATTATTTAAATATTTTAAAAGTAATTTAAAAAAAAAGTAATTAGCTAGCGATCTCACAACACAATACACTCTAGCGTGACCTAGGGTTTGCTCTTCCTTTTCTCCAAATCGCGATCTTCTTCCTCTTCTCCAAAATACGCAATCTTCTCCAATACGCGATCTTCTTCCTCTTCTCCAATACGCGATGCTCTAGCGCGACCTTGCGTGACCTAGATTTTGGAAGAAGTCTCAGTTAGCGTGACCTAGGGTTAGGAAGAAGTCTCAGTTAGCATTACCTAGGGTTTTGGAAGCATTCGGCGCTCACATCACAACCTAGGGTTTGGGAATTGCGATTTGCTTTCATAAGGTAATTATCTCATTCATACGAGATTTGTCTAAAACGTTCTACGCGATTTACTGTTCATAAGAGATTTGTTGTTGGGTTACAATTTTATTTTTTGGTAAAATGCAATGTATTTTTGTTATTGTTGTTGGTTACATACTTTTTGTATTTTTTAGTTCAAGTTTTTGATTATTTTGTATTAAATCCAAAGCTTAGAATGTTTTTTATATACTGATTTATAACATTACTAGACCTGGTATTTAATACACTGATTTATACACATAATTGTATACATTGATTTATACACTGATTTATACTATTAAAACACATAATTGTATATAACTAAGGAAATTGCACCCCTCCCCTGAACTTTAAGGTTTGTTCTAACAAAATTACATGTTGTAACTGTGATTTTTCTTATGTGTATCAATAATTCTATTTTTTGTATATAATCATATAACTTGTGTGTAAACCATATTTTTTTGGTAGTGCAGAATGTCACAAACATTGAACAAAGAGTGGATGAATGAGAGGAATAGAATAAGTGAGGTGTACACAAATGGAATTGCGTCTTTTATTAATTTTGCAATTGCAAACAATGGCCATCAATTCTCGACCTTTCCTTGTCCATGTGTTAAGTGCTGAAATAAGAATCGTTTTACTACGGTAGATATCAAGGGTCATTTGATAATGCACGGTATAGACAGGACATATACTAAGTAGGTTTTACATGGTGAAACACTATCATCGAACCTAACATGTCCCGTAGTAGATACTATTGATTGTGAAGGACATGATGAAGCTGATAACAATGACAATGAAAGGTTGCAAAACTTAGTTGACGCATGTTACGGAATGCACGAACAACATTGTGTAGAACCCGATCAGGAAGGATTCTCTTAAAAATCGTATGTCGACAATGGGAAGTATGATCAATATAATAAATTAGCGATCGAGAAATTGTACCCTTCATGTGAGGGTTCTGAGACTACTCTCTCTGCAATTGTTAAATTGCATAATTTGAAAAAGCAGTTTGGTTGGTCGAGAAATAGCGTGAGCTCTCTCTTGTCGGTTTTAAAGAGGTGGCTTCCAAAAGGAAACACATTACCAGAAAAATATCCGCACATGAAAAGAATGACAAAAGACCTAGGGATGAAAGCAAATTATATTCATGCTTGCGTTAACAACTGTATTTTATACTGGAAAGAGAATGAAGATTTGGAGGAATATCCTCAGTGTGGAGAACCGAGATATGCAGTGACCTTAAAGAAAGGGAAGAGGATATGCAAAGAACCGATGAAAGTGTTGAGACATTTACCTTTAATTCCAAGGCTAGTGAGATTGTACACTATACCTTGGATAGCGCATGAAATGACATGGCACCATCGGGAAACAAGTTCATGGGATTATCAGCGACATCCTTGTGATTCATCCCAATAGAGAATGCTAAAAAGTAGATGGCCCGATTTCACCGAGGAAGGGCGCAATATTTGGCTTGCAATAGCAACAAATGGGTTTAATCCCCATGGTATTCAGTCTAGTAGTTATAGTTGCTGGCCTGTCATGACCGCGCCTTATAATGTGGGACCTTCTTTATGCTTGAAGCGTGAGTTCCAAATTTTATCTTTGTTGATTCCTGGGCCAAAGGCACCGGGTCAAGACATTGATGTTTTTCTTCAACCATTAGTAGATGAGTTGAAACAACTATGGGAAGGAGTTCCAGCTATTGACATGCACAAAATGCAACCTTTTACGTTGAGAGCTATGTTGATGTGGGGGATTCATGATTTTCCCTCATATGGAAACTTATCTGGGTGTGTAACACATGGTTACAAAGCATGTCCTATTTATGGCGATGACACTCCATCCATTTGGCTATAACATAGCATGAAGATAGTTTACACAAACTATCGTATGTTTCTTAAAAGCGATCATCCTTTTAGGAGTGGTAGAGGTTTGGGACTTAGGACACAAGAAGTTGGACGTCCCCCGATTCGACTAAACGGAGATTCACTTGTGGAGAAGTTAAGAAATATAAAGTATGTACCTGGAAAAGTCTCAAAAGTTCCCGCTAAGAAGAGAAAGTCTAATAATGTTAATGGGAGTGCTAATGTTGAAGTTAAAGAAGATTGGTATAAAAAATCTATTTTCTTTGATTTGGAATATTGACCATATCATCAAGTTCGGCATGTCCTTGATGTGATGCACATCTAAAAGAATGTTGCAGAGCATTTGATAAACACAATTCTTGATGATAATAAAACAAAGGATACTGAAAAGGGTCGATTGGATATGAAGGGTATGGGCATACACAGCGGTCAATGGCTTCAAGTTGATGGACGCACCGAAAAAACGATAAAACCAACAGCACCATTTATCTGGGATAAAGAAGAAAAAAAACAATTCTGCCAAATTTTAAATGACTTAAAGCTTCCTACCAGTTTTTCCTCTAACTTGAGAAATATAGTAAGTCTTAGTCCCCCATCTTTGCACTCCTTAAAGTCGCATGATTATCATGTCATAATTGAACATCTGCTACCTGTGTTGCTCCAACATGCCTTTTCGAAATATCGAGATTTAAGAAGAGCAATCCAATAATTAAGTTTGTTCTTTAACATGTTGTGCTCTAAGGTCCTAATTCGAAAAGATATCCAAAGAGACAAATACATGGTTGCTGAAGCATTGTGCGTGTTGAAAAAATATTTTCCACCTACGTTTTTTGATATTAGCATTCACCTCACTGTGCATCTAGGAGATGAAGCCCTGGTTTGTGGACCCACCGATGCTCATTGGATGGATCAGTTCGAAAGGTGATTTTTTTTTTACCTTTTAATATAGTAAAATATGTCCCATTTAAGTTAATAATGATTGTTATTAATTTTTATTACCTAATACAAATAGGACGATGAAAGATTTCAAAGATATACCCAGCAATAAGCGGTATGTTGAAGGTTCAATTGCAGAATCCTAAGTTGTTGTTGAATCTGTTAGATATTGCATGGAGTACATGCCAAATCCATCTGATGGAAATCATAAACGCTCCCGTGAGGCCTTTTTAGAGTAAGGTGGGGAGTTCTCTGATGATGGGTCTTTGCTTGATGATAAGACTATAACGTTGGAACCCGTACAGTTTCAACAAATACGTCGATGGGTATTATTTCGACTAAATGTTGATGGATTTCAAGAGTACTATAGGTTTGAGTTCTTTCGTTCGTTTATAGTTAAGAATTAATTACCATTTTGAGTTATAATATCTTATATCAAACTACATATTGCAGTGAATATGAAGCATCACTGAAATCCGTGTCTCGTCCTAAAGGGAAGGGGATTAAAATGACAGAAGTGGAGAAATAAACTTCTTTTATCCCTTGGTTATCCGAGAAGGTGATTATATAAATACTAATATTTTTATTAATCTTTTCATTAAGTATGATGAGAATTGAAACATTGTAGTAATTATGATTTGTTTTCATCAAACAGTTGCTGAAATCAGGAGAGACGAAGACAAATGAAACATTATGGCGGTTAGTTCAAGGGCCGCAATTCAAAGCTAAAACATATAAAAAGTATCGTGTAAATGGTTTCATATTCTCTCCTAAGTATCACGATGATACTGTTGTCACACAGGATAGCGGCGTTTGCTTGAAGGCATGGACACAATTTCGAGCTAAAAAAAGTGATAAGAATCTCACAAATACTTGGACTATGTGGTATGGAGTTATCAAACAAATTATTGAGCTGGACTATACCTTGTTTAAGGAGGTGGTATTTTATTTTGATTGGGTGAGAGTGGAGGATAAGACTAATAGTTGTAAGCTTTGTACGGACTCCAACTTAGTGATGGTAAATTTTGATAAGTTTAAGAGCGTTGATAATGAGTATGATGAACCTGCCATTCTCGCATCCGAGGCTAGTCAAGTATTCTATTCAAAAGATCTTAAAAATCCCAATTGGTGGGTTGTTATACAATCACCTAAGAGATTGACGAGTCAAGTGGACGACTTAGAGACACCAATAATCTTCCAATCTATTCTTAAAGACCAACCGCACTTGGACAGTTTGCTCAAGCAATACGACTCGATTTAGTTGTTTTGAAATTTTCTTTTGGATCTTGTAATCGTTGAAAGTTGTTTTGTTTTACCAACATGACTGCATTTTATTTTACCCCGTTGCTAATATATAAATTTATTGGTGGTATGTTAACCGTTGAAAGTAGCGTCTTGTGGTATTGTTCAAATAGTTTGTATATAATTTTGTTTGAGATGAGGAGGCTGAAATGACAAATGGAGTTATTTGCTAATTGTTCTTGCCAAGCTCAAACTATTTATGCAAATAAAGAAGTTTTATATAAAGAGTGCAAGGAGTTGCACAGATCTATTACTTGATTCCCATCTGTTTTATAACTTTGATGTGAGATATTTGAACGTTGAGTTATTATTGACCAATTTTGTAGGAACAAACATTTTTTTGTTCATTTTAGGTGGTGATGCAATATTAATCAAATCAGGGCTTCATTTTTATGGTAAAGACAACTTATGGTGAGTCTTACAATGGATAGTTTTTACAACATATACTATGTTTTTTTGAGTACATCCCTAGAAATAGTCATCGTGGGTGAATATAATAGCTGACAGATGTAATACTTTGTAGGTCAGTTGAATATTGTAACGTTAAAGACCATCCATACTCTACAGTATACAATACACATGTAATATGGAAGAACTAATGTTTTGAATCTTTTGATGATTTCTTATAAGGACAGTTACGGATCTGTGAATGATTGGAATAATGGGTCGTAGAGGAAGAATGTAAAGCGCTCACCTCGCAGCAGGTAAAGTCCGAATATAAAGGACATTGTTTGATCTTGATTGGACGAGCGTGTGCGCATTTTATAACTATAAAAAATGTTGTGAATACCTGGATATTCAGCAAAAATATCTTCTAGGAACTGAAATGCAGTGATTCCCTGCTTTGACATAAACTGCAAAAATTATTTTATTTGGGGGTTGTTAGACTGCCATCGGCACAGGCATGCCAGTGTTAAATTGTTTGAGCATTTATAACTACGCACATACTCCGTGGATTGTGCATTTGGGATTTAAAATTAGGTTTTTATTAGTTAAACTAATAGTTCATGAATGGAACTGTTACCGCTATATGTGCAGGAGATAACAAGCGTGAATTTTTATCTTTCATGAAATGTGTGGAAGCTTCTGCTCTACAAGAGACGTGAAAATTTCCAGTGCTCCCGTCTGAACGTTTGATGGTTGTTGGCAAAGATAACGCAGTTAAATGTCCCACTGCCCTGATAGATGGAGAAACATGTCACAATGTAGCTGTCGGTCAATATAGCATGGAGAAGATGGTCACAATGATAGATGGAGAAACTGGTTGTTTACCATGGAGCTCGAACAGATATCTGATTCAAGCAAACTCCCTGTTAATATAGCTGTCGAATCCTTACGGTGGATATTTCATATTCTTTTTCCTTTATATCTTTGCGTTGCTTTGATTCCCCCACCGTTTTCCGAATTTTTTTTGTTTGTCTTCTCACGTTTTTTTTTAAAGAAGTGAGATGTTGTACTCCTAAACAATCATTTTTCATTTATAGCTTTTCTTTATTTTTAATTTTAGTTTTAATCCCCCCCCCCCCTTTATAGCTTTTCTTTATTTTTAATTTTAGTTTTTAAGCCCCCCCCCCCCCCAATTTCCCATTACAACAGGTCTTGGCTTTGAAAAACGTAATGCAGTAGGACTTAAAAAAATAGAGCAAGTCCAAAAAAATAATGCAGCAGGACTTATTATTTTTAAATTGGTTTACTAATTCAGTTTAACTGATCACATTTGCTTTGTTGCAGGTGGGATAATGGAGGGAGTGTTCTTGATCGTGCTAACGAAAACAAAAGGAACTGGTAATTGATTGATACACTAGAGTTGTGACAAAATTCAAACCCATGCCCCATTTTGTTTTATTTTGAATCTTTCAAGGTGGAATTTGTTTTCAGGATTCTTGTTTGGGAGGATGGATTTTTTTATTTTTATGAATGTGAAGGTGTTGGTAGTGGATACATAAAGGGGAGGTTTGGAGCTGATGTCTTCTTCAAAATGTGACACGAGGTCTACAATTATGGAGAGGGGTAAGATTTCATTATATGTTATAACTAAAAAGGTAGCGAAGAGAAGTTATCTAAGATAGATTGGTGAAATAAATATGTCGTTGGTTTGTATGGTATTATTGTTTGCAGATTGGTCGGTAAAGTTGCTGTAGATAATAGTCACAAATGGGTGTTTAGAGATAGCTCCAATGAGTAGACACTTCAATTATTAGTTGAATGAGAGAGTATTTTTTTATATATTGCAATTTTGAGATCAAGTCTTGTATTGAACTAAGTCTTGAAAGAGTTTCTATTATATATTGCAATGTTGAGATCAAGTCTTGTATCGATATTGCAATTTTGAGGATATAACTAATTAATTTTATATGACTAAATATTGATATTATAACTAATATGATAATTTTATCTTGTTTGACAGAATGTCATTTTAAGATCATCATCAAGTTTCCAGCGTTGCGGGTTGAGACATTGATGGCGATGATAATAGAACAAACAAGATATTAGGATGATATCAACAACAGTCTTCTTTTTTATATTTCATTTGATTGGTTATAATATCAAAATATCTCATTTGGAGATGATTGTATTAGGATGTTATATTGCATGCGTTTATTAAAATAATGTAACTTTCAGGGCGATTGTATTATGATGTTTCATTTGTAAATAAAGAGTGAAGGCTTATATAAATGTAAATGTTGAATATAATGCCCTTGTTTTTGTGGAATACTTTTATACATGTTCTTAGGATTTAAATAGTGTGATAAGAATAATTGAATTTGTTTAAATTCGGGATATTGGATCTTGAATAATATTTTTTTTAAATATGTATTAATATTAGTAACAGAATTTTACCGTTACTATTGGTAACAGAACTTTAATGTTACTAATTCTGCATTTTACCGTTACTATTAGTAACAAAACTTTACCGTTATTAATTTTGAATTACCGTTACTATTAGTAACAGAACTTTACCGTTACTAATTATAAATTTACCGTTGTAATTAGTAACATAATTTTACTGTTGCTAATTCTGAATTTACCGTTACTATTAGTAACATAATTTTACTGTTACTAATTTAAAATTTACCATTACTATTAGTAACAGAATTTTCCGTTACTAGCTTCGTGCCCCACGCCTTTTTTCTAACGGAAAAATTGTGTTACTAATATTTTTAGTAACGGTAAAATTGTGTTACTAATGGCGTGTTTTGGTGTAGTGTGACCTTATTCCTAGAACTATACCAATCTCAAAACCACCATATCGTATAGCACCTTTAGAATTAAGAGAGTTAAAAGTTCAATTAGAATACCTTTTAGACAAGGGTTTTATCAGACCAAGTATATCTCCTTGGGGTGCTCTAGTATTATTTGTTAAAAAGAAGGATGAGACGATGAGGTTATGTATAGATTATCGTGAACTGAACAAGGTTACTATTAAGAATAAATACCCCCTACCTTGTATAGATGATTTGTTTCACCAACTACAAGGTGCGCAAGTATTTTCTAAGATTGACCTTAGGTCAGGCTATCATCAAATTAAGATTAAGGAAGATGATATTTCAAAATCATCTTTTCGTACTAGATATGGTCACTATGAATTTCTTGTGATGCCATTTGGACTAACTAATGCACCAGCAGCTTTTATGGATATGATGAATAGAGTGTTTAGGAAATATTTAGATCAATGTGTGGCTATTTTTATTGATGACATCCTTATTTATTCTAAGAGTATTGAAGAACATGAGAAGCATTTGGAGATAATATTACAAATCCTAAGGAAAGAAAAATTATATGCGGAATTAAAGAAGTGTGAGTTTTGGTTGCCTAGTGTTTATTTTCTAGGACATGTCATTTCCAAGGAGGGACTGGCGGTTGACCCTCAAAAGATTGAGGCTATAATAGATTGGCCTAGACCAACTAATGTGAGTGAGATTCATAGTTTCCTTGGATTAGCAGGTTATTATCGAAGATTTGTTGAAGGATTTTCTAGTATTTCCAAACCTATATCTAGGTTAACACAAAAGAAGGTAAAATATGAATGGTCTGAGGAAGCAGAGAAAATTTTTCAAGAACTTAAGAATCGATTAGTGACTGCCCCAATTTTGACTATTCCTTCAGGTACGAAAGGGTTGGTGATTTATAGTGATGCTTCTAAAAATGGTTTAGGATGTGTGTTAATATAAAATAGAAAAGTAGTTACTTATGCCTCAAGACAGTTAAAACCATATGAGCAGAATTATCCAACCCATGACCTAGAATTAGCAGCTGTAATTTTTGCTCTTAAGATTTGGAGACACTATATATATGGTGAGACTTGTGAGATTTATACCGATCATAAGAGTTTGAAATATATATTTACTCAGAAAGAATTGAACATGAGACAAATGAGGTGGTTATAATTGATAAAGGATTATGATTTAAATATTCATTATCACCCAGGGAAAGCTAATGTAGTAGCTGATGCTTTAAGTAGGAAGTATACACCCAATTTAGCATGTCTTATTACAAACCGAGAGGCTCTATTGAAGGATTTAAGAAATATGGAAATAGATGTTGGTATTTATAATAAAGGTGGAATAATTGCAAACTTACAAGCACAGCCCCTATTGATGGAAAGGATCAAAATTGCACAAGTAAATGACTCACAACTGAAGAAGATTAGAGAAGAGATTATTGAAGGGAAGAGAATGGAATTTGCGATATGGGGTGATATATTGAGGTTTGGAAATAGAGTGTGTGTTCCACGTGATGACCAACTGAAGAGGCAAATTTTGGAGGAAAGTCATTACTCGAGCTTCACGTTTCATCCTGAAAATACCAAGATGTATAGAGATCTTCGAGAAGTGTTTTGGTGGAATAACATGAAAAGGGAGATAACGGAATTTGTATCTTACTGTTTGGTCTGTCAACAAGTAAAAGCTGAACATCAAAAACCATTAGGATTACTACAGCCCCTACCTATCCCAGAGTGGAAATGGGAACATATCAGTATGGATTTTGTGACAGGTTTACCAAGGAGTTCAAATGGTAATGATTCTATTTGGGTAATTATCGATAGGCTGACTAAATCTGCTCATTTTCTTGCCATCAATATTACCCATTCTTCAGAAAAGTTAGCTAAGTTGTATGTGAAGGAAATAATTAGGCTTCATGGAATCCCAATTTCAATTATTTCTGACCGTGACCCTAGATTTGTATCTCGCTTCTGGAAAAGCCTACAAGAAGCCATGGGAACAAAATTGAATTTTAGCACTGTTTTTCATCCTCAAACGGATGGACAATCAGAGAGAATTATTCAAACCTTAGAGGATATGCTTAGGGCATGTGCACGTGATTTAAAAAGGAATTGGGATGATCATTTACCGTTAGTGGAATTCGCGTATAATAATAGCTATCAAGCAAGTATTCAAATGGCTTTGTAGAAGGTGTCTCTCCCCTACATGTTGGGTAGAAGTTGGGGAAAGAAAATTGTTGGGACCAGAATTGATTCAGATCACAACAGAGAAGGTGAACTTGATCCAAGACCGACTTCGAATCGCTCAAAGCTGTCAAAAGAGTTATGTTGACAATCGACACCGACAGTTAGAATTTCAAAAAGGAGATTATGTGTTCTTGCAAGTATCGCCTACAAAGAGAGTAATACAATTTGTGAAGAAAGGGAAGTTGAGCCCAAGATACATAGGACCTTTTGAAATCCTTGAAAGGATAGGAGTTGTTGCCTATAAAATAGCCTTACCACCTGAACTCTCTACTGTACATAATGTGTTTCACGTATCAATGATAAAAAATATGTCCCAGATCCAAAACATATCTTAAGTCACGAGCCTCTTCAAGTTAGAGAAGATTTGTCGTATACTGAGCATCCAGTGGAAATCTTGGACCATAAAGATCAAATATTACGAACCAAGGTTATTCCACTAGTCAAAGTATTATGGTGGAATCATTATGTTGAAGAAGCAACATGGGAGCGGGAAGATGAAATAAAGGAGCGATATCCATAACTTTTTGGAAATTAATGTAAGTAAAGTTTGGGGACCAAACTTTTTATAAGGAGGGTAGGATGTAGTGACCCCACTTCTATATATATAGTTTGTTTTTACACTCTTGTGTTACTTATTATCTTATAAAATTTATATTATTAGATATGTGGTATTACTGGCTATCAATATAATGAACCCCATTTTTAATTACGAAGAATCAACTATAAATTGGATCAAATCAAAATCTTATGACATATCTTAACGTAAATAATAAGTTTTGGGGTAGAAAATATAATTTTATGAAACTTTAAGGACTAAAATAAAAATATATAATGGGCCATTTTGTAAATAAAATATTTCCAAGGACCTTTAAGAAATATTCAAAATATATAGTGTGAAATTACCAAAATACCCTTCACGTGTAAAATGACCCTTTATACCCTTATCGCCTTTCCACCATTTGCTAGTCACTTCCACCTACACATGTCGTCTTTAGAGAGAAAGCTAAAACACTTGTCATCATTTGGTGATATTAACACTGCAAGACCAATCCGAATCGTGACACATCGGTGTTGAATCACCACTCCAAAAAGCCTAGTCATTAGACACGTGTCAACACCGTAATACTTTTGAAAACCTATAAATAGGACCTTAAGGTTCATTTGAAACTCACACCAATTCCTTGAGAATTATAGTAAGAAAGAGTGATAGAAAGCTTGGGAAATATCTTAAGGAGTTCTATAATTTTGAAGAAAGAATTCATTTCGTAGGTATGATTTTATTTAAATGTTATAATATATTTTTATAGTTTTAATTTTGTGTTTTATAGCTTTATTAGTAGTTATGCTGGTAAAATACACTAAGGACTTCACTAATCAAAACTTAAAGTTTAGAAGATATCCAAGTTGATTTTATTTTCATGTAAACTTGTTTGAAATTATATATACACTTTTAAAATATAATTTTTTAAAAGTAATTGCTCGTTATTATGGAATCCCATTTAAGTAATTCCAAAGTCAGGCCCGGTGAAATTCTATCTAGATGAGATGGTATTTAAGTGGTGCCCCTGTGACCCTCCATCTCTACTAGGAATGAATCCGAAAATGCTATGTCTGGAGGAGATGGTATTTAAGCGGTGACCCTGTGACCCTCCATCTCTACTGGGAACCGACTGATTAGGAAGAACTATGAATTGAATCCTTTAATTACGATCATTGAGTTTTAAAAGTTAAGAATATGGTTTTTAGTAATCCTTTGAAACAAGTTATTATTAAAATACAATATGTAGACTGGACCTTGTTTAGAACGTATACTTAAACCTGTATCGTATTTGTTAGATTAACGTGCGATCGAAGACTCATTATTTATAATTTAGACCTCTATTTTAGGTGAGTACTCTGTGACATTACTTGAGTATCTTGATTATATGATATTATACAAACTACATATATTTTGTGAAATGATTTTATTCTCAAATTCATCTGATACCGATGATTTCGTCGTTTTTTTATATATGTATATCTCTCGATATAAACATCTGATTTGAATTCTGAAATTTTTGATTCGGCCTATGGAAACTCTTTTACTATTTTGGCCTTGACTACTGGGTGTAAATATTTGGGTGGTACCTTCCCAGCTGGTTTATCGCTGGTGTGCTCTAAATAAGGCGTTGCTCCAGAGATCATGATTTTCTGTCTGTGTTATTGCCGGGTGGGAACATTTGGTAACACTATATGTCTGTGTATTAGAGCTTACATGGCCGCTAAGACTGAATAATTGACATATTGCTCAATTGTTTTATCTGTTATGTTCTGAACTGTTTATTCTAAAAATATAAATACTGTCAATTACTTTATATATATGAATAAAAGTTCCTATCCATATATGTATATGCCTTTTCTTTTGACTTGAATAGGTATCTATTTTCTGAAAACCTTGGAATATTTGGAGATTGAATCTCAATCGACTTTTAGCTGATGTTTTATAAATAACCATTTTTTTCAGGTAATAATAAGTCAAGCGGATGAAACATAAGAGGACTATGTTGAAGATTTAGCTTTTAGAGCTCTTTTTTTTACATTAAGTAGAATTGTATTTTATTAGATAGAGGATGTTTGGCTCTTTAATTAAAAGGCTTTGAAATTTGTGTCAAGTTGTAACTCTTGGATATTTTAATATAAATGAAGTTTCCTTTAGAAAGCTCTGATGATGTAATTCCTTCACTTTCAGTATTTTACGATTCATAACCATGTGATTTTATTTACGCTACATATATTTTAAGAGAAAAATTTTAAGGCCAGAATATTGAATGCCTTGGTGGCATGTCAAGACACTCGTTCCCTACTATTTTTGGGTTGGTGTCTTGACAATAAGTGTATACTCCTTATATTAAGACACTTAATAAAATATACTCAAATCCTAGAAACAGAGATAAAAAATATCTCTAAAAGACTTTTAGAAATAGATAATCAAATCCCAATAGGCCTTGTACAAGTTCTACAAGAAATAAATATTAAGAATAATCATATAGAAGTCCTTAACAAAGACGTATTAGAAATTAAAACCTTAACTGAAAATCAAGACAGTGAGTTAATTAAACTTACTAAAGAACAAGATAAGCTTATCCCTAGATTAGATAGTTATCTTCCTAATGGTGATAGTTAGATCAGACTGGAATGAGGTACCAAGAGAGCTCTCCATTCAGAATTTATCAGACTTTTATCAAAGAATTTTAGAAAAGATAAATGATGATAGATTTTATTATAAGATAAATGAAAATGAGATTGCCAATGCGACTAAAGCAACTAGACTTATATTATAAAGATTAAATTTAATTTCTACATCCATAACAGCCACCCAAGACTATAACAGTAGCTTTGTTAAAGACTTGCATTTAGATTTAAAAGCTAAGACAAAAGGATTAACCACCTTCTATACAGACTTTGTTAAATTCCAACAAAATTTAGCAAATTATCTTAATAATATGGAAAACCATAACCTATCCAAAATGGATAGTATTATTAATGAACTTAGATTAGACATGGCCCAAGTAGAAGAAAAATACAAAGAAATTATAAATGGAATTAAGGTTGTATATAATAAGCCTTCCCAAGCACAAATAGACTCGCCTATTATTCTAACTCATTTAGATAATATAGAAAAAACTGGAGAATCTATAGAATTAGAACTATGCAACAACAAGAAAAGGATAATGAAATAAAAGACTATATTACAAATGTTGCAAAATCCCTAGTTAATTCTCTAGCTAGACATGGTGAAGAAACTTCTGAGAAGACTAGAAAAGAGAATAAGAATTTTAAAGAAGAAATCCTTAGTCAACTAAAAAGACAAAAAATTATTCAGACTTTTTAGAAAGAATTGAAAAAAGACTTGAACAAAAACAAGTAACCACCTGTAAATTTAGAGAAACCCCTCCATAGAAACTAGAGAAAGGAATACCATAGGTAGACGAGTCATAAATGACAGATTAGATAAGACTAGTAAGATAGTTAGCTCTATCCCAAATATTGGACAGAGTAATCGTATGCTCCAAAGACTTAAGGATTCA
This sequence comes from Sambucus nigra, assembly GCA_949130495.1. Classification (NCBI taxonomy): domain Eukaryota; kingdom Viridiplantae; phylum Streptophyta; class Magnoliopsida; order Dipsacales; family Adoxaceae; genus Sambucus; species Sambucus nigra. Next base: position 240,119,636 of record OX422222.1, read on the forward strand.
TCCTCCAATGTTAGGACATGGTGGAAAGAAAGAAATTTCACCAATCCTCTCCAATGGAAAGAATGGGGTGAAGTTGACTGGAAGATTGTTGAAGATTCCATTCATAATGGACAACTTCCAGCCGTTAGATACATAGACTTATTTAAAGAAGGTGCCACTCCTAAGACTCCTAATTATAACATGCCTTACCATTGTAGGAATCATGTGTTAGAAAAATCCTATATTGAGCTCCAAGTGTTTGACTCAGAATGGCTTAGATCTAGAGGAACTGATAGGAAGTTCCAATTCCTAACATTTGGACTCTTTCAAGCAAGAATCCAAGGATTATATAAACCTCAGAATAATATCAACATATTATGTTGTTTAGTAGATAAAAGATGGAAAGATTTTGAGAAGAGCCTTATTGGGATAGCCCAACTAGAAATGTCAGATAATATAGGATACTTTAATGTCATTCCGGCATTTACAGTAACCGTAGACACAGCCAAACATTTTAAGTTAATCTTATATGCTAGTGGCTATGAAAACTATATTAGGCCAGGCGCTAATATAAATATAGAATTCCAAAGCTATGTGAAGTTCTCCCAATTTCCTTATGAAGGAATGCAATCAGGAATTCCTAGCGGTAGACTCAATGAAGAAATCTTAGTTAGAACCAATATTTCAGACTACAATCATACTTTCAGTATTAGGAATACTGGACATATGAAAGAAAAAGCTAAGACCCTATGGCAATTGCCAGAATTTCAAGAAACTAGGATTATACAAAATAAACCTCTGTTTATTAATCAAGACGATGTCACTGGAAATATTACTTTCTAGTTTGGACCCCCTAAGATTGTCAATAAGAATATTCAGATCGAAAAAATTAGATTTAGGAATATGAGAGAAACCATAATCAATGATCCCTCAGAAGGAGAATGCAGTAGTAAGACTAGTGCTAGTTTACAAAGACAAGCCTCGGTAATTAGACCTAGAAGATCATTTGAACAAAAAGATTTAATTAAAGAAAAAGCTAGGATCCAAAACTTTGGACATGAACCCTCAGAATTAGATATGAATACATTTAAAGATCACCTTAAGAAAAGTCATTCTGTTAGATTTCAAGAAGGAGAAAGATTTAATATGATAGCCCAAGACCGCATATTAAAATTAAAAGAATTTAAGAATACAAAGGAACTTCTTAGAAACTTAAGAATAATAGAAGAAGGAGAAGAAAGATTAATGCTAGCTACACAAGTAGAACCCAATAAACAAGAGATAGGAAGTAGTAGTAGGCTAAAAGATGCTCCTAGACTTTTTAGTAAACCAATAGGAATAAACATTCCTATATATTCAAGCACCATAGTAAAGACTAAATCGGATTATATAAAAGATTTTCCAACTAGTGACAAGAGTTTCACTCCTGTTAAGACCATGGGCCATGGCAAGTCAAGTCATAAATCCAATAGGTGTATACCTTAACCTAGACAATGTTCAAGATAGGAAGAAGGCCTTAGATGAATGGCGTAATCAGATGAACATGTGTTTTGCATCCAATGAACAATGGGACGCAAGATCATGTAAACAATACGCTGAGCATTCCATTAGGGGTATTGCAAAAGATTATTTATATAGTTTAAGAAAAGCTACTGATGAAGACTCCTTAGCTAAGGTTGAGAAGATGAAAGAAAATTTAGAAGAAAGATCAACTGAAGAATATATTCAATTATTCACATCTGAATTTATTGGAGCTGGACATCTAGCTCAAATCAATGAACATGACCTAGCAAAAACTAAGTTAGCCCTCCTTAGTATTTGTAAATTAGATAATATAAATGAATATGGCAATAATTATGAGCAGCTATATTACAAAATTAAAGAATTTGGAGAGACCCTAAAAGATAAATACTTTAGAAAGATACCAGCCATAGGACAAATCCTAATTAATGAATATAGGAATTGTCCAGGATTAGCTGGAGTTAAGAATAACTCCCTTGGTGAAAGAATCAATTTCGCCAAAGACTATATCATAGTGAAGAGACGTGATATAACTCAAGGAAAGTTAATAGAAGAAACTTTCAAGCAGATCCCTCTAATCAAAGACGAAAGAGACGTTGCTCCAATCCAATGGGGGTGTGGTAATGAATCTAAGAAATTTAAAAAGAAATTAGAATGGAAACATGGGAAGTTTAAGACTAGACTTTTAGTATTTCCAAAGATATATAAATTTAGACAATCTACTACCTTTAGAGAACAGAATCCTAAGACTAAGAAAAAGAAATTTAATCAAAGAAGATATTTTAAGAAGAACACTAGTAAGTATAAGAAGGTTCCTAATTATAGGAAAGAAAAAGACATAGCTCAATCTAAGACCTCTATCAAAGAATGTTGGACTTGAGGCAAAGAAGGACACTTTGCTAAAGACTTCCCTAATAAGAAAGATAAAAAAGGCATTAAGATTATTAATACAATGTTGGACTATGCAGATCAAGAAGAATTAGATGTCCTATATGCTATAGAAATATCAGACATAAAAGATGATGATAATACTAGTATCTATAGCGCATATACAGATAGTGATTCAGAAGACTATAGTGATACTGATGAGTATGAAGACTCTCAGGATACTCTAGATTTGTATATGATGCAAACTAATCAAGACGATTTAGATAATGAATATATAGACTTTGAAGAAGCTTGGTATAAGTGTATATTAAGCCCTTTTTTAAAGAAAAGATGGACAGTTAGTAATCCTGAGTTACTAACATATATACCTAGATGTTACTTTGATGAAAGATATTATTGCACATTTGAAATAAAATGTAGCAAGAAAGACTTTAGATGCGTAGAATGCTCTGAGATTATACAAATAGAATTGTTTATGGTTTGTATTATTTGCCAATTACACTACCATGAAGACTGTTGGAGAACTAGATTTAGAACAATTTATACTAGCCAGTGTTACGCTCAAATAAACTTAGATATTAAAACATATTATCAAGACATTGATAGAAATATAGCTAAAAGATTGCAAGAAAATGAAGACTTCAAAAGAAAGGGATTTTCCTATGATTTAGAAGAATATCATTCTGATAGTAGTTCAGAAGACCAAATACCCTTAGATTTTATATATAAACCTCATAAAGGAATATCCATTTTAGAAAAGGACAATTTAGGAATTTCTACTAAACCATATGCTTATTTTGTAGAATTATTTGTTCAATACAAAGACTATCCTAAAAGACTTTTAGCTTTTATAGATACAGGATGCTCTCAGAGTATTTGCAAGGCTAATGCCTTCCCTGAATACTATTTTTTAGAAAGTACTCAAGAAATCTATGGTAAAGTGGCTAATGGAGATCCATTTACCTTATATTTCCAAACTATTCCTATTTATTTTAAATTGGGAAATCAGACCAACAAAATCGTTAATCATCGGTTTTGGATCCTCGCCCTAGTTTCAGAGGAAATATTATTTTAGGATAAGACTTTATTAGTAAATATCATCCTTATACTCAGTATAATGATAAGATATTAATTAGTGATAAAGAGGAATTTAATATTAAAGCCCCTCTAATAGATCACAAGACTGCCTTTGACCTTATGCAGGTCAAACTAAATTATAGACCCATAAAACATCAGAGTTCTTCAGCTGAGCATGGTGGACCTAGACCTACAACCCAACAAGAAGCCTTAGAAATAACCAAACCCTTATAAAAAGAGTGTAAGTGTCCAGACCAAAAGTGTTATAAGCAAATAGCGCTTATACAACAAGACATTTTAGATCAAAGCCCAGCATACCTTATTACAGGTTCAAGCTATATCCAAACAGAAGAAAATGGAAATAGAAGTTGAAAAGGAAAAGATTAGGCAACTAGCAGAGCCTACTTTAGGAGAAAATCCCATCACTAAATGGGATAAAGACCAAAGCTATTGTGAAATCATCCCTATTAACCCACGCCACTATTAATGGTGGATCTTATAAGAAAGGATATTCACAAGAAGATAGGGAAGAATTTAAAAAAGACATAGACGAAATGCTTAAGTTAGGTATTATTAGAGAAAGTAAAAGTAGACATAATAGCCTTGCCTTCTATGTTCAAAATGAATTTGAACGTAAAAGAGGAAAAAGACGTATGGTTATAGATTATAGACAATTAAATAAGAATTGTGAATTTGATTCTTATAAGATACCAGACAAGAATAATTTAATCAATTTTATTGAAGATAGAATTATATTCAGTAAGTTTGATTGCAAATCAGGCTTCTGGAAAATCAAGATGCATCCAGACAGTATTACTTGGACAGCCTTTAGTGTGCCCCAAGGAAAATACGAATGGCTAGTAATGCCATTTAGATACTTGAATGCTCCTCAAGTATTCCAAAGAAGAATGGATAATATATTTAGACCTTATTCAAAATTTTGTCTTGTTTACATAGATAACATTCTTATGGCCAGTAAGACTGAGACAGAGCATGTAGACCATCTTAAAAAGATTATTTTAGAATTAGACAAATATTGTATTGTTATTTTCGAAAGAAAAATGCAATTATTTCAGACTGAGATAGATTTTGTGGGAATTCATATTAATAAAGAAAAATTATCCTTGGCAGAACACATAACTAAAAAGATTCTTGAGTTTTCAGACCAACTTAAGGATAGAAAACAATTACAATCATTTTTAGGATTGCTTAATTGTGCTGCAGACTTTATTAAAGACCTTGCTTCAAAAAGACAAAGCATAACATCCAAATTAAAAAAAACAGACAAAACTAATCCTTTTTATTGGACCAAAGATGATTTTGAAGTCATAAGATAGATTAAAGATGCGGTCAAGAACATACCTTTACTTGAACTGCCTAATGCAGAAGACCAGTTTATAGTAGAAACAGATGCCTCTGATAAACAATGGGGAGTAATATACTTTGCCATTGATCATCAGACAGAAAAGAAGAAACTTTGTAGATATAGTTCTGAAACCTTTACAGACCCAGAAACAAGATACATTGCCCATGAAAAAGAAGTTTTAGCTATAGTAAGGGCAATAGAAAAATATATGCTTTTTCTTAGACCTAAACATTTTACTGTTTATACTGACTCTTCTTATGAAGTAAAATTCATAGACTTAGACTTGTCCAAATCAAGGACTAATAGACTTATTAGATGGCAATAATTTCTTACTGGTTATGACTTCTCTGTTATACATATTAAGGGAAGTAAAAATACCATTCCATACATTATATCAAGAGAACCAATGTTTGCTAACACTAATATGATTTCATATTTTATGTTGCAAACAGAAGATCTTGACAGTATGAGTTCCTCTGGAACGAATAGACTGAACAAAGAAGACGTTACAGACTATCTTAAACGCGTAAGGCCAAATGCTGGTATCACGCAAAGACAAACTCATATTCAAGACTCTTAAGAAAGACCAATCCTTGATAACTTTGATGATATCCTAGTTCCTCCTAAAAAATATAGACATGAGATTGTTTCTCAAAATAGACTCATTGAAAAAATGTATTTTCCCCAGTATAGACCTCATCAAAGATATCCAGACTTAATAAAATTTAGACGAGAATTTTCAAATGACAAAAATACTCCCATAGACGCTATATGGTGGAACGTAAAGAATATACTATGGATTGAGTTCAAATAAAATTTGGTAGCCATTGCCAAATTCATGAGGACTCAAAGACTTGCAGTCACCCAACTTAGTGGTACTGCTATGCCTAGACCTCAGACTCAGACTTATGCTCAGACTATTGGAGAATCCTCCAAAACTAGACCTGTTGATTTTTGTTATCAGAAAAAGAGTTTTAAGACTAAGATTATTATTCCATTTGGTTATAATATTCTCCTATTAGCAGAAGACTTTCAAAAAGAAACTAATAACATTATTGATCATTTTAATATATTTTTATCAGAAATAAATGGAGATGCCTTAATAATTAAAGGTCTCTTCAAAGACGTTCCAAAAATATATCTTTTTGAAAAATCAGACATGGCTCATATAACTCTTGCAGACCACGAGTTCATTGGAATCGTTCAGATAAAGGATATTGAAGACTCTATTTCTCTTGAAAAAATAGTCCATGAGTATGTTAAGAAGGTAGAAGACTTCCTTCCTTTATTTTCTAGAATATATCAGATTGCTCCAAGTTCCCGTAGAGAAATGAGAGTTGAAGGATTTAGACTTATTAGATTTTTCAATTATATATTTAAAGATGTTGAGATTTTATCAGAAGATGAGACTAAAGATTTAATTATTGATAAGACCAAGCTCCGGATTGCTCAAGCCATGGAGATAATTGAAATCATGGAGTTATTGCCAGGAGAAGACAGGTGGTACGCTGCCTACCACAAAGAAGACCTGATAATCCAAGTTGATGATCCATTCAACGAAAGGCTCAAGAAAGAATCCAAGGAAATGGTAGAGATAGATTTGCCAGCTAGCCTTAGAACTGTGGGACTCATTGATGAATTTTTCAACAAATCCCTACCAAACTAAGACAAGGAAGAAGAAGACACATATGGAACAAAGACGGGCCCCTCGTTAGCTGAAGAATTATTAAAGACAGAAGATGCCATGTGTTAGATCTATTCATTATTACAAGACGACAAGACTCCATTGTAGTATAAAGGATAAAGATAGCTCATACCTGCCCCATATGGGCCCCAGACAACCTCATTTCGCAAAGATAAAGGGGACAGCTAAAGACGTTAGGTGCGGAATAATTGCAAGACGACAAGACTTCTTTTGAAAAAGAAAGACTCAAAAGATTACCAAACTTTAGATTTCTTTATTGTAATTCTCTTTAATAATTGCATGCTTTCAACCGGATCACTTTTTGTAACCGGTTACCAGTCATCTGTATGCCTCCTTATGCTATAAAAGGAGAGGTAGGGCGTAGTTAGAGATATCAGTTGTTAGACTTCCAGTATTTGATATTAGAGAGAGACTATGCTTGTAGTGAGTAATATGTACATGAGTGAGTAAACCTCTCATAGTTAGGGGAGAGGGGAGAGTTGTATTTACCTATGAAATGTAATAAAAGTATTTTCTTTTCCAGAAATATCTTATGCTAAGTTGTTATTATTTTCTAAATTGTCTCCAACTTTCTGTTCATAGAGGACTATTGTGTGGAACCTCTGGTGTAGCACACAAGGTGTTATACTGGTGAACCGTCGTCAGGTGTCGATTTTTCGTGAGCCGTTAGCCAGGTGGGCGTTAGGCGTGAGGCGTACAGGCAGGAAACGGGTTCAATGCCAAAATAGTGGATTGAGATGCGACACATAAAGAGAAAGTTGTAGGAGGCCGAGACCGAAGAAGAATAGTAGCAAGGCTGAAGAGAAGAAGGAAGGAAGATAAAGATATTGCAGACCAGAAGGAAGGTATAACTCGAACCAAACCCTTAACTATTTCTACATATTATTGTTTTAAAAAGAATCTTGTATGAACCTACAAATCACTAAAGACTTCTTAGAATTTGTCAATCAAACAAATTTAGACTTAACTAGAGAAATCCAAGATTGGACTCTTACAGACCCTAAAGATAAAGAACTTATAGAATCTGCTTTAATATACGCAGGTGGTACGTTCATATATATAGACCAGATTATTGAGTGGTTAGGAAGAGAAGTACCTAAAATAGAAATAATTAGAACTGGGATCCGAGATCTCTTAAGACAAAAGATAAGAACTGTAGAATTTGCAGAAGAACTTTAAAGACAAGAAAAATATCAAGAATACTCTAGAATACTTAAAGATAGTATAGACGTATTAAAATATATTAGACGAAAAAGGTTAGCAGTAGCCCTGAAACTCTTACACTTAGACTTTCAGATTAATTAAGAGTTAAAATAAGCTTAAAAGACCTTAGAAATCATTAGGGTAAAAATTTATATTCCCTAAAACTTAGAATAAGTTAAAAGACATTGCGGTCCCAAAAGGTGGTCCTAAAAAGACAAAACGATCCCTAGATAATTCTTGGACGGTAGTGGCCCGTAAACTAGGTTCGTATGAGAGCCGATCTCATATATATATATATATATAAGGGCCTTAATGAGGTATCACACCATTATAAGTTAATCACTTGATTCTTTTATGCAAGAACATATTCTGAGCTTTTATTTGAGATATATTGTTGTTGAAATTGATGTTATCATGTGGACAGTAGGAGTAGTACGGGATAATATGTATTGGTTGTTAGTTTGGTTGTTAAATGGTGGTGTTGGAATTAGTTGGGTTGATTATACATGTAGACATTTAAATGTATTGTCTCTCTCAAAATAAACTCTAATTAAATTTGTCTTAACAACTACCTTATCTAAACGAAAGTGTATGGGGGGTGCTTGTTTGGATTTCTTATGTGAGACGTCCCACACTTTAAGAAATCCAAACACTTTCGTGTGGGACGTCTCACATAAGAAATCCAAACAAGTAGGATTTCATGTTTGGGACTTAAACCTATAGGAGTTTAGAGACGAGTAGGAATGATGATTTAAACCTATAATAAAATCAACTAACCTCCACTTTAAGGTTTTATTTTATGAGAAGTCCCTTGTAGTACTATCCTCTTAGCTCCTTATAAAATGGACTAAAATGTATTAAAGCCTCTAAATGATTATAACCCGAGGATGGAATAAATGGGGTGTAAAGATTTTAGCACGGAGTAATAAATGACGTGTCAAAGTTCTTATTGTCATTGATAATGAACATGTTATATGTGATTGGGTGAGTGCCGAGGAGGAACACCCTTATGTTGAGATATGTGAAACGAAAATGAATGGGTGGGAGCCGAAAAGGGACACCCCTATGTAGTTATATTTGATAAGCATGATTAAGTACGATGTGTTATTATGGCGCTGTGTAGCGGGGTGACTACGGGTTTACCAGCGGTGCGAAACATGCGACCGAGGTTTATTTGACAGTTTGATTTGAGATACCGATTTCTGTATCATACATGTTGGAATATCCTACCATGCGAATATCCGGTGGCGACAGGATGTGTAATGTGATGTTTACGAATTACACGTGTTGAGGAGTTCGGCTTTGTGAGTAGGGTGACTACGGGCTTTGTGACGATTTAATTTGGCGTATCACATGTTTTTTAGATGGCCGAGAAAAAAGGGCACATGTTCGTTACGTGTTGATTAATTAATGAGAATAATTAATTAATGAAGTGACTTGAGGCAATTCTAATACATTGCGAGGATACATTTTGTGTGATGGGCCGTCCATTCAAATTATATAAAATATGATTTTATCTGCTCATATAACTGCTTTGAGTGGTGTAACTAAGTTATATGCTAAGGTTTTAACCCATCTCTTTTACATGGACCTCAGGTGCTAGAGTTAGACCTCCCGCTTAGCCTCCTTGTTCCAGTTAGCACTTGCCACTCATCTCTCTCATTCCTGATTCTAGTGGAATATGTGGATTGCTATTTCATTCAGTTTGTCATTTTTACATTTCACCCTAGATCATTTGAGATATTCTAAGTTATATGTTGACACTTGGTTGGCTTGTATTATTTAAAGACTTATTTGAGGACTATATTAGGGAATCATGTTGAGATATTTTTGTACCTTTCTTATAGACTATGGACATTTTATATTGAGATCATATTGAGGACTTTCATTTCGTTTCTATATCTTTTATTTATTCCCTCCATACTGAGAATGGTATTATGTTGTTTTAATATTCTGTATAATTTTATATTTAGATTTGATGAACCTAAGTGTTAACTACACGGGATATCACACAAAGTATATTTTAAAAATCGAAATAAGACAATTCTAATCAAGCAGGTCACATGAGTTACATATACTTTTATAAGATATGATTCTTCATCAAAGATGAATACCAAAATACCAAAATAAAGTAACACCTCTCTCACGCTTGCCATCCCTAAGGGGATTCTTTTTGCACATTATTCTCTCTTTTAAAAAATGTTCGCCTTGAACTCAAAAATATAAACATCAACAAGTTTTCATTATTCTGTCTCCCATCTTGAAAAATAAGTAAACCAGAACATATGTTGGCATATCGACTAGCAAAAATATACACATTTTCGAAGTCGAACCAAAGTTCGAAAACACAGAAACCCTATTTAGTTGTGGAAAACATGATTGATTTCTAGAAAACAATTTCTGAGAAAATTAGAAAACACGTTCAAATGTCCATTTTTCCAGTTTCCCACTTTTCCCGAAAATTGGGAAAACACAATTCAAATGTTTTTTAAAAAAATTCCTTTAGAATTTTTTTTTTTTAACTCACTACCACAACCTCCACCACCACTACTGCCGGCATAACCATACCATTGCCTCCGCCACCTACCCCACAACCGTGGTGACAACCATGCTAAGGTTGCGATGAGGATAGTTTGTGTGGAAAAAAGAGATAAAATGGGATTTAGTTTCCATACTTGAACAAGTATTCTAATTTTCTACAATTCTCCATGGTAAATAAAACTAGAAATGGAGATGAAAAATGTTTTCCCCAACTAAACATGCCCATATTCTTCCATATAACTTCGTTATTTCATATGTGACTACAGGTACAAGCCGAACCAAAACAAAATATTTTTTTCTTGGTAGGTGTAATCTGTCTGACATGGATCCATTTTTTTGGATTTTTTTATTAATTAAAATTTGTTTTTCTCGCTCAAGTGGTATCAAGACGGTACTATGTCAGGATATCTTCTCTCTCTCTCTCCAAAAATGGACATCTCTAGAGAGGGCCTAGAGAAAAAATACAGGCCATACCATATTTTTCTTGAAACACAATACACAAACTTCATCAATTCAAGATGTCGATTACCAATGCAACAAGCAACTCAAACTCGTCCCAAACTGGATCCACACAAGCACGACTCATCACAACCGAAAGGGACTTCTCCTTTATCTGTTAAGCTGGGATGGAGTCAAAATGGTGGAGACTGTGATAGGGAGGGGGCGTGGAGGTGGACCATCGAATCATTAGATTGACTAGTGGTGTGGTGTGCGGATGTTGGTCACTGCCAATGACATCAATAGTGGCTGCAACGGAAGATTTGGAAGCCACAAAAGCAAGAGTAAGGGTAATGACCAACCAATACCTGGATCTGGGTCAAGAGTTGGTTAATACCTGCCTCCACACTATACACTATGCAAAATTAGGAATAAAAGGAATAAAGATGAAAATTAGGAAACCAATAACTGTTACCGAAACTAATTAGGATACAAATCATTTATTAAATATTAAGACTAGAAACAAAAAAAAAATATAATTCCTCTCAAGTTAGTCGGCCCTGGTGGGAGTCCGTGTGCAAATCACTATACACTATACGAACCTATCATTTGCAGTCGGCGGCAAGTTATGCCGAGAGACATGTTTACGGACCTGGACATGAGCCTCAGCCTCATGCTGGAACATCTTGACTAATTCTTGCAGCTCCATCGTCCTCACTTCAACCTGCTCTTCGGTGATGGGGTTTTTCAGGCCAAGGTAGATAGACCCCACTGCAATTAGCATGATTCCTATTACAAAGAGGATGGCTGAGAACAGGCCAAATGCATATGGGGTGCTCGTCGATCCAGGGATCCCATCAACATTGATTCCAAACAGCCCGGTAATGATGGAAAGAACGAGCCCACATCCACCAAAGACGGCCAAATTATGGGTTACTCTTAGGCTTCTGTCCTGAAATTCAGGAAAGAGTGAACTTATTACATTAAACTTATTTCGGACTAGTAAACCAAACAAATGGTAAAAAGACAAACCACAACACTGCTTGAGAGAGAGAGAGAGAGAGTCCCCAATATGGAAATGGAGTCCAATTGTTTAATCCTTTTGCCCTAAAGTTGCTGACTAAATTTAGCAGTCAGTTCTGATTTTAAAAAAAATGACATCCATAAGCCACAAAAGGCTCTCATACTTTGACAAAGAAAGAACATTCAAATATAAAACCAGAAAGAATATCAAATATATTGCCCTAAATAAACATTACCATGGGGCCAGATCATTTTGAATAGTCACTAACTAATCTTACCATTTTATGAATGAAGTTATATGTTACATCAATATTCCAATATTAAATTATTTGTTGAAGACTATGAAAGTCTTTGCTTGAGAAAAATAAGATTATGAAAGTCCAGGGAATGATCAGCCATATACAAGTACTTTAGTATTTCTAGAGGTGTTGATTTGTGTGTGATACAAACGAACCTGCAACCATGCACGTAAAGTACTCTGCATGGCATCTTGAATCGTAAATAAGCGACCGCGAACTGCTTCTTGCTCCTCAATCATTTCCCTTGTACTCTTTCGTATTCCATCCAGCAAACTTCTGGTTGCATTTCCCCTTAAATGCTGTAGAAGCTCAAAAATAATCTCCTCCCTAGCATGGAGTGACCATTTCACTCTGATAACCTGCAATTGTCAATGTGCAAGAGATGGAAATGCCAAGTTCAAATATTAAGCCATATGACCTACTGACTATATACATGATCTTATATACTGTTTTGCAAGGCTTTAGTGTCCTGATGTTGGGCTTTATATGCTCAATAGACTTCATTCTAATGAGCAAAGTAGCCTTACATTCTCAATATACTCCATTCTAATGAGTAGAGTAGCCCTATTTTAAACATCTAAACCATGAACAATGGGAATCTGGGACTTAGAATATATGAGTTGAATGCTATCATCTAAATCAAATTTAAAAGATCTGCATATTCCTACATACTGTTATGTATTTAAAAGCATGAACACGCTGTACTACAGGAAAACTACACTTGCGTGTGAAAACAAAAAATAAAAGTAAATCTTAACATTGTTTTTGTGTGAGCCTAAATCTAATGGCATTACCATGAAAGTAGCAAGAGCAAGCTAAACCACTTAGTTACTTTCTTGCGAACTAGCTGAGTATTTTAAATAGCCACAAGGATAGCTCTTAGGAGGGTTATCCGCCACCATAATCATAATGCTTTCCTTGTCGCTTCAATTTCTCGCTGCCAATTATCATGGGGTACATTGCAAGAACCCCCCTGAATTTTCACACTAGTTCCAAATATGACCATAAATTACAAATTTTGCAAAACAAAGAACTCCTTAAACTATTTCATTCGCTTCACAATATCCGCCATACATTGCTACTTGCTAATAAAAACATTTCAGCAGTACAAAAGGAGGATTTTGCGAACTTTTCATAGTTTAGGGGGTTCTTTGCAACAATAGGGTATTTGCTTTTGTCCATTATTATATAAGGCATATTAGTTTAAGAAGTATTACGAATCTCAATTTCTCAAAATAAGTTTTGTTTTACCTCCTAAGGAGTCGAGGTTTCACCCTCGCCGACTTTTAAATGAGACATGGTTTGATCCAAGCTTTGTTCAATATGGCATCCATAGAATGACTTTAAGTTCAAAGTGTATCCAAATAACATACACAGAAAACAAAGGTAGTTTTACGCATTGTGGAAGTTACAAATTTGATTTTTATTTTATTATTTCAACTCTAAAATTTAGTATCTTATTTTATTATTTGTCACATTGGTAGAAGCTTTTTTCTGCATATATTTTAATTCCGCTTGCAGCTGGAAGCACGTAACAGTTACCTGTCTTGATAGCCTTCTGAGCTCTTGGTTCAGGATTATGCTGAAAAGATTCAGGTCTTCATGGTTCCTCCTATTCATATGTACGGGTATTTGTTATAAAAGGTAATATGTAATAAAAAAAATTAAACAAAAAAATAAAAAAAAAATAAAAAAAAAATAAATAATAATAATAATAATAATAATAATAATAATAATAATAATAATAATAATAATAAAAAAAGATAGACTCTTAAGAGAAATGTCTGATTGTAGACCAATCTACCTCTCTACAAAAATCAACTCCACTTCGTCAGCTGCTCCAAATATAGATTTCCGGAATAATCTTACAATATGAAAAACACAAAATGGTAGATAAATTTTATAATATTAATGATTGATAAAACCATAGCATACGGTAATATTCATATACATAGATAAGAATTAAAGCTTGAATGGGTCATGTCTAGTGCTGACATAAGCGTATATTCATAGGGCTGCTTGCTATATAAAATTCAATAGCATACTCTGCAGAAACGAAGAATAATGATTAAAATTTAGGTTCAATTAGAATTTAAAATTTAAAAAGTAGCATGGTACCCTGGTATACTATCAACTTTTTGATTAGTTAATTCATCTGAATTTTAATCATCAAAAACCACTGTCTAGATATCAGCCGTTATATAATAACTTTCACTCTTATATTAGTATTCTTCCATTCTGAAGATCATTAATCTTTATGTAACCAACATTTGATTTGTGTTTCAATTTTTGCTAACCAACTCGTAGGTTATATTGACCAAAAAAGAAGGGTGAATATTCAGGAATATAAATAAGGATACAACAAGGCACAACCCACTATAGGTCTTTAGTTGTCAAATTCTTTCATTCTGTCATTGGCGTGCTGAGGTCAATAAGGTTTCTACCTTCTTGTTAAACGTCCAGAGATATCGTCACAAATCATTTCTTTATTTGGATAGTAGCCCAGAAAAAAAAAAAGGCAAAAAATGGTGACAATCGTGGACTAATATACATTTACCAGTTACAGACTTGTAGTATAGTGGCTCAATTTCGGCTTGTTTTTGTGTTTGTTTGCGTGCGTGCAAGTGACGGGGTGGGCGAGGGATGGGTTCTCTTGTGCCACGCTAGTTATTGATGCATATAAAAGGGGTTGGAGCAAAAATGAGGGAAAATATGGAAGATTGATGCCAGGACATTTTCAGAAGAACAGATTTGAATTTAAGAATCAGGTTCAAGTGGAACCAAGTAGGGAACTACCGTGCATCACAATAATGGAATTTGAGGTTGATCCTACAAGGTCTATGTCCATAATAGAGTCCTGATCCTTTTCGGATATTCAGATTATGCCCCTGAGCTGATAATGGAGAAACGCACTACTTTGAAAAAGTCGTTATCCACAGGCCACAATTTTACATCAAGCAGCAACAAGGAAAAACATCATTATTTACCTCTTATCTGATACTGACTGAAATCACAGTTCTGTGTCAACACAAGTGTAACTATGCTCCGGTATGAATACAGAACCCAACAACATTACAAGAGGACTCATTCAGAGGGTAACTCAGAATAGTAGATGTTTTATGTACCACATAAGATTGGTTCATCGATATGAGTTATTTTTTTGGCGGGTTTTACGAATAAAGAGTCCCCTTTCCTTTTTAGTCGAACATCAATGGATCAAATGACATGATAACTAATGTCTTGATTTTCGTAATTGATTAGTGGTACTCTTAATAAAAGCAAAATTCAAATAGGGATTCTTAAATTGGGACTGAGGGAGTGTTAAGAAACTTTAGATGTAGTGGGTCTTTTGATATTTGAACCCACACCAGTGGTGTCGAGGGTGAGTGATGTGAATTAGGATTTATTTTAAAAATTTCTTGTATTTTTTATTTCATTGTATTTTTTCCTTTTTATTAGTTGTTTAGTATTTTTGTTACATTTTTTAGTTGTAGCAAGGGTTGAGATGAAAGTTTCTAGAAGGTTCCATTAGTTAGTGTTGTCATGGATGAGTTGTCATGACATGACAACTCATACTTGACTAACAACTACTACAAGCATCTCCCATTCCCTATAAATACTCTCCATGTAGCCTCATTTGAGGCATTCCTATATTTTGAGATTTTGAGAGAAAGTTGAGACGAGAGTTAAATCTTCTTATTTCCATTTGATGCTCATTTACGTCAATTGGTATCAGAGCCTCGTTGGCTCCACCCGTTGTTATTGTTGTTGTATAACAAATCGTAGACGATGGCAAATGTAAGAAGAGGTTTCCTCCCGTTGATTCATGCACCGATAGGCTCGAGGAGGTTTTAAACCGCCTCGTAGCGCGATTTGACGCTCTCGATGCTCAACTTTTTCCACCCGACGCATCCACGAGCCGCTCTCACTCCGCCCCCACCGCCGCACAAAACCCTAATCTTACCACCACCAAATCTACCCACCTCAGCCCCGTCCCACATGCTCACATGAGGTCTGCCACTGCCCCTCCACAGCTAGAAAAACAAATAAAAAAATTCAGATCCAACCATTTTTAATCTTGTCGCACAGTCCCACTGCCTAACCACCTCCGACGAGCCTTGCCAGAGTCGACAGACGGTGAGCGACCCTCCGGTGAGCCTCGGCTACCCCCCACATGCTCAGATCTGGCCGGAGGCAGACGCCTTTCATGACAGAACACAAACCTCAGCTAGGTTTTTTCAAACTCAAGAGGTAAACTAAATGCTAAGGTTTTCAAATTTACCCCTGTTGTGTCTCAAAACCTTCTACCCATCCCTTTGGTTTTAAAACTCATATTTCTAACTCCAAATCATCACCAATAATTTTTGGAAATCCCAATTCTGCCATTAGAATTTTCAGAAATCGCACTCCTACCCCCAACTTTCCAAAAAAACTACTCAACACACCCCTCTACATCTGAAAATTATTTGGAAACTCTCCCAATACCTAAAAATTATATTTCAGACCCTACCTAAAAATTACATTTCAGACCCTGAGGTTTTTGACAATCTCAAAACTTCCTCAGAATTTTCTAAAAATTATTTTTCAGCCCCCAAACTTAAAAAAATTACGTTTCCACCCCGATTGACTCCTGAGGCTCCATCCATGATTATCGAAAGCAAGTCCAAAATTGGTTGCTCCACCCAATCATTCTCGCTCTCTCACACACCCAATCGGATCAATTCGAGGATAAAAGATCCTCTCCCAAGCCAATTGATTGCAAGAAAGATAGAAACGACGAAATTGGTTGGTGTATTAGGGATTTTTTTGACATTTTTGTTGAGGATGTTTGGATGACTGGCACTCATTTTCGCGATAGAGACATTTGATTTGGGAGTTTTTTTCCAATATTTGGGAATGGTGATGATGATTCTGATGGGGTTAGATTGGCGATTCTCTCTCCCGGGATTGACGTGGTGATCGTGGGTGATGTATTTGATGGTGGGTATGTGGACCCATTTTTGGTGACGTGACATGCGCTCGGATGAAGTTTTCCGTGGCTTAGCATTGAGTAGGTTCATCACGTGACTCCGGGATCGAGCTTTTGTGGACCGGCCATGGTTGGGTTGTGCACCTATTCTCCGTGAACCTTTCGGAAGCCGGTACGTGGGACGTTTTCGAGGACGACTCCCCTTTCAAGTGGGGGGGGGGGGGGGGGGGCGCCATTGATGGTTGCCTTGCCTTGTTGGCGTTTACCTCCTACGCTCGGGACGAGCTTTTTCAAGTGGGGGCGAATGATGTGAATTAGGGTTTATTTTCGTATTTTCTTGTATTTTTTATTTCATTGTATTTTTCCTTTTATTAGTTGTTTAGTATTTTTGTTACATTTTTTAGTTGTAAGGGTTGAGATGGAAGTTTCTAGAAGGTTCCATTGGTTAGTGTTGGCATGGATGAGTTGTCATGACAACTCATATTTAGCTAGCAACTTCTAGAAGCATCTCCCATTCCCTATAAATACTCCGCATGTAGCCTCATTTGAGGCATTCCTACAATTTGAGATTTTGAGCAAAAATTGAGACGAGAGTTAAATCTTCATCTTATTTTCCATTTGACGCTCATTTACGTCCGTGAGCCTTGAGCGACCCACACATAAGCTCTTTCTCATTTTTCTCTTAACTTTTTTTACTATCAATAGAATATTCTACTATAACAATAAAAAGGCAAATTTTTCTCAGCAGCTGGAAAAAACTTGCCCGCAACTTCAGATGCTACAATCTGCATTGGTTAGGCAATATAATAGAAGCACGATAAAGACATGGAATACAGACATGGCACAATGTGGATACGTTGATACAGACTTTTAAAAAAGAAATATTGGCACGATGGGAATATTTTAAATATTATATTATTTTCCATGTATAGAGGAATAACATACATTATTATCATTGTTCCAATTAAACATGAAAAAAGTTCACAAATGATTAATTGTTCACCATATGATACCTTGACATAAACAAATATTGAAATATTAACATAACTTTAATCTTACGAGCAATGAAATAGGAAAATATTGACCTCACCTATCATCCCATCGAGCGAGGCGACTAGCTAGCTGTGCTATAACCTCATGTACTGATCTTGGTGTATTATTACCACCAGCAAAAAGAAGTTCCTAGACCATAGAAGAACCCCAATAATTTTGAATCAACCTAACACAATGAATCAATATTATCAATATAATTAATTTCGAGTTATGGGATTCTTGTACGGTATTACAGACCTGAACTTCTGTGATACCCAACACATTTAAGATGGATGTAGATCCTTTCATGTGCAACACAGTTACAAGGAAGTTTTGTGCTTGCCAAGAACGAAGCACAACAGGGATGTCATCTTCATCAACATATGGATCACCAGCAGATTGCCCCAAGAGCTCAAACAATAACCCTCCAGCAACCCTAACTGGGACCTGCATAAATTATGTATTCATATTATCATGTTTGGTGTTCATTCCAAGATCATCTCTAACAATCATGAGAAGTGTTATCTTTGTAGCATTCGATGAACAGTCTAAATCATTTGACTCCTATTATTTCATGATCTTTAATCTATCAATAATATTAATAACAAAAGTGAAATCCCCAGAAGTTATCCTATTTTCATTCTTTTGAGTCCATTATTCCCAAATAAAAGGAACAGCTAGGGGTTTGTAGATGAGCCCCAGATCCTCAACGAATCCATCCAAACCCCCGACACTCTTGGAAAAAGAGGTATCCTAATTAAGCTCCGACTTATAAAAACAAATATTAAGAAACCAAAATAAACCGAGTGATGCAGGAGCATAGTAGGGACATGCTTGTTAAATTGGTAATTAGTTGTTTCTTAGTATGGTAGGGACATGCTTGTCTTTTTGCCACCCTTAGGAAAGGGCTGTCCTCTCTTGTATTGTACTCGCAACTACACTCTTGGGAATGAAATGAGGATTGTGAGTTGAAACCCTAAACTCTAATGTTGTTATTGTTGTGGTGGTTTTGCTTCTGCTGGACATACTAAATTGCTATCAGAGCGGTGGTGTTGTTTCTTGGGGGATTGGACAACAATTAGGATTCAGAACTCGGGTAGTTTCATTTGAGCAGTTACATGTCGATCAGCAGCCGTGAATCGCTACCTGCCGCCGCAATGCTGCAGCCATCAACAACTGAGACATTGCAACCTGCAACCGGATCCATGAGCTCTCTTGTTCCAGCCGACTTCCAAGCCCTACTCAGGGGCTCCCCAACCCTAGGCATCACACTTCTACCAGCAAGCACAGAAGCCTCTGACACCGGGGGATCTAAGGCAGGTGTTAGCCCCATCCCAGCAAAGCATGAAACGCACAGCCGTGGTTGCTGGACCCAGCCCAGCCAACTCCAGTCGCCAAGCCGCAAGCGAAACCCACAGATACAATTCTCTCCAATATCCCCAATGCCCGGACCAAACCGTGCATAACCAAACCCTTGTCAAGCGCTGCCTCAACCCCTCCACCACGAACGAATTTCAATGAGTAGCTCACCTGTGTTATGTCTTGAGTTCGTGCCCCTGCTGAACCAACCAGTAGGTTCCCAGTGGCTGTGCAACACCCTCTTTTATACGCTCCTGCACCTCCAAAGGCCTCCTTTGTAAAGGTGATTATTGACGGTGGCTCTAGCGACAATTTGGTAGCCCACTGAGATGGTGGACAAGTTAGGGATATTAGTGGAGCCGCAAGCAAAGCCGCGTCATTTTTTATGGCAAGGTGGTGGAGATCCCTTTATACTGATTAATCTGTGTCGTCTTCCTTTCTCTATTGGATCCTATTCAGATAAAGTTCTTTGCACTGTAGTTAGCAGGACACGTGTCATTTGTTGTCCATGGGACCACACCAGTGTCGCGATAACACCTAAACTTCTCAGCACTGAGGAGAGCAGTTTGAGTTATTGCCCATATGCGATCTCCAGTCCCAACGGCCATGTGCCCTTCAATTTTCCATCTTCACGAGGCCCAAGAAATTGATACGTGCTTCGCTCAAGTCCGTCCTCCAGACCTCCTTACCTTGTGTGATACTCAACACGCTATCGACTTCATACTCATGGCCCAACTACCCAATATCTCTCACTACAGTATGTCCCTGGCAACACGATGAGTTGCATCACTAGGTTGTCGAGTTATGTGAGCTCCGTTTTCTTGATGTATGTGAGCGGATAGTCATGCGATTAACAAAACCACAATGAAGTATCGGTTCCCTATACCTTATTTGGAGGATATGTTGGGTCACTTACATTGCTCCCAAGTTTTCTCCTGAGTTTTCTCAAAGTTAGTTTTGAAGAGTACGGTACCGCCAGATTTGCATGTGCCTTGAAAATGAATGAAAGATTGCCTTCAAGATGAAGGACTAATTATATGAGTGAACAAATCATATCATTTTGGTTGTCAAACACCACTCCCACTTTCATGTGGTTCATGGTGCATATCCTTTGTCCCTTTGGGTAAGTTTGTTGTGCTTTATCTTGATGACATTCTGATATAGAGTATGTTGGAGGAAGAGCATATATCTTATGTTACTCGCGTTTTGCCAGTTTTCCAATTGGAGCGCTTCTATTTGCACTTGAAGAAGTGATCATTGATGGTGTCATCTTTCACTTTTCTGGATCATGTGGTTTAAGATCTTGATCCTCAAATATCATTCATCAATGTTTAAGTTGAATACAAATGAGGGCGTACAATCATATATGGGAACCATGGAAAGGACCTAAATCCTAAATATACTATACTCCGAACTAATTGGGAATTTTTCTTATTTTAATACAAATAAAGCATTAAATTGGCTTAACAAATTAAAATTATCTTGGACTTTATTTTTTGAACCATCCATATGCTACGCATCATCCTCTAACATAAGACGCAAGAGCATCTCATAAGGCACACGTCTGCATAGCCCGTGGCCCACATATCTTCATTATCTATGGAGGTATCATTGCATTTTAAGCGCCTCTAGTATATAAAGACGAATGCAGTTTTCTCAAGAATGTTCAACATGATATCGATGTGATACAATTGGGACGTCGAATGGAAGAAGACGAAGGAACCACTTCCTGACACCATGACATGGGAGGGACGATTGTCCCTCATCACACCACCGAGCAGTGGCACCGCAGCAGCACCATTGCCTCCAACCGGAAACCCACCCCCTAACAAACTTACACCACCATGTAACCTAACGTAACACCTCGATCTGTTCAATATTTCCCTATCAAACACGACCCCACCCACTCATGGCTCCAATCCGACCTCCACAATTAACTTGCTTCGTCCCCCAATCTGCCCAGTCCAAACCGAGTCCTTATTACTCAATGAAACCCTTTGTGTTTCACTCAAGCTTGTCCCTTGGGTTTGAAATGTTCCCCCTGGGTTGACCCGTTGATATTCAGCGCACTGTGTGGCGGCAGAGGCAGAGAACAAAGGGGTAACACAACAACATTTAGGGTCCATTTGGATCGTGTTGAAATATATTTCACCGTGTTAAAAAAAAAATCACCTAAGTAAAATATATGTTTGGTTGGTCATTCACCATGATGAAATAAATGAATATGGTGAAAAGTGGAATGAAACTTTACCCACTTTAAACTATGGATAAAGTGAATTTTTTAACTGGTAAAAATAATTATATGTGTCTTCTGACCAAACTAACCTTACATATTACCATTTACCAATAGCAATCACGTCATTTACCAAACAATAAACTCCAGACACATCTCAACAACCCTCCCGACCTTTTAACAAATTCTCCCTCTCTCGTTGAACTCCAGTTCGTGATCATGGCGATCTCTGTTCGTGATTGTGTTTATCTCTGTTCAAAATCAAATAGGTTTGTGATTGCGTGTTCAAAGTCAGATCTATGTTCGTGATCTTGTCGATCCGATTTCTGTTCTCAAAACCAGATTTCTCTTCTAAAAATAACTCAATCAGATCCTTATTAGTGATTTGTGTCAATCCGATTTTGAAGGTACGGACATCTAATTCGAAATATGTTGATTTAGTGCCCTAGTTTGGATCAATTGATACATGTCGATTTGGTGCCCTAATTTGGATTCATCAATATAAGTAAAATTATTGCCCTAATTTGGATCTAAATCATATTTTATCGATCAATGAAGACATGTTAATATGACTTTGCAGATATGATTTTGTTGCAATTGATACATGTTGATTTAGTAACTGCTTTGGATGTGATTTTAGATTTGCATAGTTTTTTATTTAGTTAGTTGTTTGAATATTTATTTTGTTGATCACTTAAGATATGTTGATCAATTAAGACACGTTTATTTAATGCCCTGCTTTGGATGTAATCTAAATTTATATAAAAAAATTATTTAGTTAGTTGTTTGATTTTTTTATTAGAAACATTCACCAATTTAGTCAGTTGTTTGAATCTGAATTTCCAATCTTTACACACATACAGACAAACACACACATTCGTAGTTTGTACATGATTTGTCTTTGTTCATTAAAAGAAATGGTCCCTGGTCTGTTTTTCTTCATTCATACTTTGTGCAAATTATGGGTTGATATTTAACTTTGATGTACAGAAATGGCACGGTTTATCTTGTCGAGTAAGAGGAGGATTTTACTATTACACGAAAATGTTAGGACTTTTTAAAGTGTTATAACCAACTTTTATATTTTACTCCTCCGAAGAATTCACCATTATGAGACCCGAATGCTAAAATCGGCGTCTCTTTGGTTCTCCTTTTTCCATAAGATCCATTTGTTTAAATTGACTCGAGAGAGTGACTTGGCATGTAAGGAACAAAGTCGTATGGATAGGCGAGCATTCAACAAGTTGTGTCAAATGCTTCGTAGTATTAGCAAGTTAAAGGATTCTAGGAGTGTAAGTGTTGAAGAGATGGTAGCGATATTTGTGTATGCACTTGCACATCATTTTAAAAATAGGGACATTGAGAACAAGTTTATGCGTTCGGGAGAAACAATTAGCAGACATTTTGAGGACGTGTTATCCGCTGTGATGAGGTTGCAAAGCCACTAGCTTAAGAAACCATTGGCAGTTGGTGAGACTTGCATGGACTATAAATGGAAATAGTTTAAGGTACAAATGTGCATTTACGTATAACTTTTAAAAGTAAATTGTAGGTTTTATATTTTAGTTTTGACTTTTTATTTTGTATGTGTTTTCAAAATTGTTTGGGAGCCTTAGATGGGACACACATTGAGGTACACGTAAAACTTAAGGATCAAGGGCATAGTTGTCAAAATCGTATGATTCGCGATTCAAACCGTACGATTCGATTCTCAAATAAAACGATTCGAACCGAATTGAGAATCGTATAGGGTTAAAAAATCAGACTGAATCGGCGATTCACGATTCAAATCATACGATTTGGTTCCGATTCGGGTCCGATTCACGATTCAAGCCCGATTCATTTTTTTTCATTCTTTTTTTTTCCGTGATTTTTTTACCTTGTAACCATGCGTGTGTTTTTAATAAAACAAATAAAAAAGAAGCGAACAACAAAGGATCCCATTAAGAAACTGAGCTTTAGAGAAAAACAGGTTCTCTTGGCTCGATTATTTTCAGCTGACTTTTCTTGTCTATTCTCTTGGTTGAGTGTCTTCTATCTTTTGCTTTTTTTTTTGTTATAAAACCTTTGTATTTGTTATAAAATCTTTGAAGGTATATTTGTTTTGTTGTTTTAAATTAATATTGTTTTATAGTTAATCTTAGTATTTGTTTTATTGTTTTAAATTAATATGGTTTACTGTTTTAGATTAATACTGTTGTAATTTTGTAGGCTGTTTTAAATTAATATTTTTAATCTTAGTAGGTAGGTTGTTTAAAACTTTTGGAAGTATTTGTTTTACAGTTTTACTATTTTAAAATAATCTTAGTATTTATTTTATTGTTATAAATTAATATGTAAGATGTTTTAAACTAATATGTAGGATGTTTTAAATTAATATTGTTTTAAATTAATATGCAATCTGTTTTATGATATATTTTTGTTTTTTACATTTTTAAGCTTAAAATGAATGAGAACATGTGCTACGGTTAATTTTTGTGATATATTTTGGTATATTATCATGTGCTACGATTAGTTTTTTGTCATATTATGCTTAATTACCAATTCAATAGTGTTGAATCCCATTTACGTATATTTTACTACATTTTTATCATTTAGTTCTATTTCGACTAATCCGATTCACGATTCGCGATTCGGGGGGTAAACAATTCACGATACGATTCGCAATTTGACAACTATGATCAGGGGAGATATCGTACAAGGAAGAGCAACATTGCCATAAATGTCCTCATTGTATGTTCCCAAGGCCTCAAGTTTATTTACGTTCTTCCTGGTGGGAGGGTTCAGTGCAAGACTTGGGAATTCTTGGAAATGCTATTTATAAGAGATGGTTTGAAGATCCCCCAGGGTGTATTTTTAACATAAAAAATAATAGATGTTTTATCTTTCCAACGTGCTAACCTAGCTTTTTAAATATGCAAGGGCATTACTATCTTGCCGATATTGACTATCCAAATGGTAGTGGCGTTCTTACACCTTATGGAGGACAACGATATCATCTAAATGATTGGGGAGTGGGACAAGAGGCAGAGAAAAAAGAGGAGTTTTTCAATGAAAAGCATTATGAGGCTAGGAATGTAACCGAGAGGTGTTTCGGGGTGTTCAAGTAAAAATGGGGTATTCTACGGAGCCCATCATTCTTTCCCATAGAAATTCAAAATCGCATCATCATAGCGTGTGCACTTCTACACAACCATATACGAAATGAAATGCCCACCTTGATGAACAATATCAAGTGACTGCACCTCAAAGCTTTATCGAACCACATGAAGAACCTTATGCACACATAGACACGTCAAAACAATGGGCCGAATGGAGGGACAATCTAGCAATAGAAATGTGGATGTTTGAGAATAATTATATGTTATGCGTTTAAGTGTCTCTAGCATACTAATTTGTGAATGTTTGAATGCAATGGATTTACTGCGTTTAAGGGTCTCTAGTATATTCATTTGATATAGTTTTTTTTTGCTTTTTATTGCACTTTGTAATTTGTGTACTCTGTTATTAGTGCACTCTGTTTTGTAATGTTTAGATGGTGAGGAATATTAGTGAAATTAAATATTTGTGTTTGTAGGAAGCTATGATGACATTTGAAACAAATTTTGATGTTGTTAAATAAAACTACAATCAGTGATCGTATTAGTACTCTGTTATTCAATTTTTATATTGTGCAAATTGTACATTTGTATAATGGTTACAAGTGTTTGTTACTTTTATTTTGGTTCCTATTTTGTTTCCTTTTTTCCCGAAGTTGAGAACTGTTTTTTTTGTGGGGACTTTTTTAAATTGGGAACTGTTTTTCTTAGTTGGGACTGTATTGTTTTAATTGGGAACAATTTTTTTCATAGTTGGGAACTGTTTTTTTTATTTGCGACTTTTTTTTTAATTAGACTGTTTTTTACAGTTGGAAACTATTATTAAATTAGTTATAACTGCTTTTTTTAAATAGAAAATTGTTCTTCTTTAATTGGGAAATGTTTTTTACCAAATGAAAACTATTTTTAGAGCTGGGAATTGTTATTTTATTAGTTGGGAACCGTTTTTTATTGATTGGAAATTTTTTTCTCAATAATCAATTAAACTTTTTGTACTTATTTGTTTGCAGAGCCACCCAAATGCAAAAGGGCTATTCGACAAGAGGTTTCCACATTTCAATGCATTAGTCGATATTTTTCAAGGTAATAAAGCCACCGGAAATGACGCAATATCTGCAACAGATGCCGAAGAACATGTTAATGAAGAGGAGGTTGCGGAGGAGGTAAAAGGTGTCAACTTGGACGGTGACACGGAGATAGAATCTATAGAGGTCTCCTCGGCTATGGGTAGTATTAATAATGGTGGTGGATCAAAATAGATAAGTAAATGGCAACACGGTAGCACTTCTTCAAATTTTAGTGCAAGGAATCATCTCTTATTTGAAAATCTATCCATGATTTGTGAAGTGACTTTCCCTTACTTGTCTACCCTCATCAAAGTTCTTTTCAAGGAGGCCGATGACATGGACAAGACTGTGCAAGAGGTTCTAAAGATTAAGGGTTTGACTCACACTGAGAGGTTGGTGGCGGTGGACACCCTTACGGCTAATCCACATTGGACAATCTTCTTTATGAATGTACCCGATGAGGAGAAGGTAAATTTCTTAGCCGTAATATTTCGTTTTGTAAGGTGATTATGATGGAAATGGGGCCTATTTTAGGGTTTTATTAGTCATTTTATTTTATTTTATTATTTGTATTTTTATTTGTTTTGTCTTAATATTTAGAGGGTAATGAGTACTAATGGCCTTTTTGTAATTAAGTCCTTAGCTTGGAGCCTAAGCTATTCCTCCCCTTTAAATACCCCCATGTAAGCCTCATTTGAGGTAGACTTCAATTTTGAATAGAAAAGAGTATTTCTCTTTCTAAAAGTGTGTTAGATATTTTTGGAACCTTTTGACGGGTGGTTTACGTCACATTGGTATCAGAGCGGGTGAAAGCTCCACATTGGTGTTAGTGTATCGGTGTATTTTTTTTTTATCAAAATCATTCACTACCCCTTAATGGCCCCAAAAAATCCAAACAACAACATGATGAAATTGAAGAGTTGAGGCAAGAGCTAGGGCACAAGATTGAACAATAAACCCTAGAATTCAACAAGAAGTTTGATCTTTTTTCCAACTCATCTCTTCCAAAATTCAAAACACTAACCCTTTAAACCCCCAAGTAGCCCCACCCCTGCCCCGTCCCCTTTCCCCCACCCCTGCTGCCCCTGCCTACACCCCACCTCCCTTTAATCTACTCCCCGACCCCTAAAACCCGCACCCCTAGACCCTAGACCCCCTGCCACCTCTGCCCTGCCTAGGGCGGCAGCCCGCCACCCAAATCCTAGGCCACCACCACCTCTGCCCTAACCCCACACCCCCCCTCCGCTATCCAAATGACCACGCCACAAACTCTAATCCTTAACCCACCAAACCGGAGCCACTACTGCCCGAACCAGAAGCCCCGCCCCTCTGACCCACACTTTCAACCCAAAACGAGCCCGAAAACCTAGGTTTTTACCCTAGGTCTGCTCGGAAACCCCTTGGACTGCCTTACCCCACCTCAAACCCTTTCAACCCCAAGATTTGTGGGATGAACACCCCTCAATTTTCAGAAATTAATTTTTGGTCCCCACAAGTTTTTGGCACCTTTTTTGGGAGGAATTTCCACATGAATCCATGAATTTTTTGAACGCTCGAGAACGAGCTTAGTCTTAAGAGGGGGAGAGCGATGGAAATGAGCCATATTTTAGGATTTTATTAATCATTTTAGTCTTTTGTATTTTCTTTTGAACATTTGTATTTTCATTTGTTTTGTCTTAGTATTTAGAGGGTAAGGAGTAGTAATGGCATTTGTGTAATTAGGACCTTAGATTGGAGACTAAGTTATTCCTCCCCTTTAAATACCCACATGTAAGTCCCATTTGAGATAGACTTGAATTTTGAATAGAAAGGAGTATTTCTCTCTCTAAAAGTGTGTGCTAGATATTTTAAGAACCTTTTGACGGGCGATTTACGTCAGATACATAGATCCTTGCTGGGATAGTGAAGATGGGTAGTGGATATATTTGACAACCGTATCTTGAGCAATTTATTCGTTTGTTTAGATTTACAAGACAAAAAAATACATGTGGAGATTTTGTTAATTTTTAATTTACTTCTTTTCCGTTATATTTGGACAATATTATGCTTAATTGATGACTATTTAAATGCGTTCAACGTTATTGTATTGCGTTACACATCTTAGGAAATGAAATGTGCAAACATAGTTAAATGTGTTCAACGTGATTGTACTGTGTTACACATTTTAAGAAATGCAATGTGCAAACATGATAAATGTACTTTTTTTGTGCGTGAGTGCGTATTGGGGGGGGGTGCCAAATTTGAGTCTATGAGGTCTTTTATGGACGAGACACTTATGTGAATTAAATTAAATAGTTAAATATAACCATTTTTGGCTCGCATTCGAATTATGGGGGTAATATGGTCATTTTGTTTTTTCACCATATTGCTTTTGACCATCCAAACAACAAATGGTGAAAAAAGTTGACATTTTCACATAATGAAAAGTGGTCCATCCAAATGGAGATGGTGAAAACAACATCACCAAGCTAATCATTTATCTTTTATTTTTAACTCAGTGAAATATATTTCAACACGAATCAATCAGACCATTACGGGAGCGCGTGTCGAGGTTGTGGATCAATCGAGGATTCTGATGATTGTGTGCTCATTAAAGTCAAGTCTAGACCTAGAATAGCCAGTTTGTCAAGAGGGATAAGCCTAGGGTCTATAAGGTGTTGTTTGTTAATCGGCAAGTTAGGATTTATGAAGGAAGTCGTGAAAGCTAGTCTTTTATTTGAAACTTTCCCTGATGACTAAATGATAAAAAGGCATATCGTGCACTATCGCATATAATGCAACTCGATTATAAGGTAAAAGGTTAATTGTGAGTCGAGTTCAAAAAGTGAACCGATGGGTTTTTAAATCAATAGAGGCTAATTGAATAAACTGTTGAGCCTAAACAAAGTTACATAAATTATCTATGGCATCGAAGTGTATATGTTAAGGTTAACATGTCAATGAGACTGGAGGAATCAAAGGTAATGTACAGATAGGGGTTTGATCCATGCGCTTAGGTATGGGCTTAAAAAAATGGTAAAGACTAAATCTTCTTGGATAATGTTTTGATTTCAGGGACGAAAATTCCCATAGTGGATGGGTTGTAATGCTCGAATTTTTGTTGAATTAACAAAGTCACGTTATATCTTCGAACTCGCGTGATTTGTAAATTATATGAACTTGGATTTACGAGAATTTAATGGGATTAATTAAATATGTTATTTTTTGAAATTAAGGTTAATGAAAAAAATTCAAAAATATCACGTATATAAATGTATTATAATATAATAAGGATAAAAGAAGGAAATTCAAAGATGATGATGATAATAATAATAATAATAATAATAATAATAATAATAATAATATATATACAATAATGGGTTTTTCATTTAAAAAAAGTAATAGATACGTCATTATGGCCCATCCCTGGTGATTTGGAGCTGCGGAGATAATGCTTGTGATTATGGCCGACTTTCGGCAGTTTGGTCAGTAAATTGAGCATACCAATACCAAACCAATTTCAATATACTAAAACCGAAGTTATCATTTGTATCGCTCTATACAACCAATTGTAAACCATACCAATACCAAACCAATTTCAATATACTAAAACCGAAGTTACCATTTGTATCACTTTATACAACCTAACGTAAACCAAAACCAAACCGTACAGTTTACGATAAAATCGATTTTTTCGATAAATTCATAAATAACAAAAATTTTAAAAATTTCAACTTTAGGCCTACTCATTACCCTAGTGCTCTAATTTATCAACTAATAGTGACGAACCCGCACTGAAGTCACGAATTGGGCAAGCCATTGAGAATTCGAGGACAAAACGCGAACTCAAGAAGTCAATTTCGCGAACTTGACTAAAAGAAATTTGCTAAAACACTATTACCAATGTTTGGCTTACCAAACGAGCCGAGAACCAGAATTTTAAAATAATTTTATATTTTCCATGCACAGCATCACACACTTGGCAATGCTAATGATGGTCAATATATAACACATGAAGAAAAAGCATCTTCAACCCATTCCTTTATAACCTACAACTCTTTGAAACCATTTAGTAAATGTGGGACAAAACATTGCACTGGGTAGTTAAAAAGTGATCCCCATCTTTTATAGCATATTAGCTACACTCCTTTGGCTTTTAGGTCGATGTGGGACATGAATTAATTATTAGAATTTACATTTCTTACTATCAAGATATTCATGTGTGTTAATATTTTATTGCTTTAGTAAAATGTATAATTTATATACTCCCTTCGTCCCAAATTAAGAGTTAATGTCTTTATTTTGTACAAATTAAGGATACACTCTATCATCAAT
The DNA here is from genome assembly GCA_949130495.1 of Sambucus nigra. Lineage (NCBI taxonomy): Eukaryota > Viridiplantae > Streptophyta > Magnoliopsida > Dipsacales > Adoxaceae > Sambucus > Sambucus nigra. The sequence continues at coordinate 240,149,748 of OX422222.1, forward strand.
CAAGATTAAATGACGATTTGGTAGCCAGCTAAGATTGGAGTTGTTTGGTCAAATTGTCTTGTTTTCGTTTGGTTAATTATTATCACAACATTTCCATTTTACCCAACTAGTATATTAGGACATTATTTTCTATCTTTTTTTCACCCAATTAATAATAGAAATCAACAACCATAATACAAAAATATTTGGTATCTCTAGCATACTAATCGGTATTTTGAAACGGTAGTTTCGGTATCTAGTTTTGGTACGGTAATTTCAATAAATCAGTTTTTTTAGATGTGTAAACCAAAACCAACCACAAAAAAATTCAGTAATTTCGATTTCGATTTTCAGTAATTACCACTTTTTTCGATACAAAATGGTACAGTATGGGTTTTTACCGTACCACAAACACCCCCCTACTTGTGATATTGACCTTTCACTCGAGTTAAAGTTACATTGCACATTTAATGTGGGAGACCGCGCACCTTTTATGGTCCAACATTCCACTCATTCCATTGCCTTCAACCTGATATACCAGATCTCGAAAGACAAGCATTGAGGGGTTCTTAAAGCAAAGGAGGTTCAAACACCGTTTGGACCAAGTAGGTGTACTTGATTGGATGGGTAAGTTATCTTATAGAGAAAACACTTGAATTCCCGACACTGCACTCTAGCCTATTGAAATACCCCGTATTTTCGTGGACTACATTTATTATTTATCAAGTGAGAATAAATTAATAAATGGGACTAATTATTACTTGTGTGGCTTAGTAATAATAATTTAGTATTATTTAGATGATAATTGAGTATCGCATGCAGTATGATTTTTATAACGTGTGTTAGTAATAATTAATTAGTGATATTAATTATACAGTGTGGGCTACGTGTACACGTGGAATAATTAAGTGAATAAATTATTGACACAGTGAGATATTACCGTGAGTTGTGGGAAATATCGTTTAGACTGGATTCTGGAGTGACACAGATATCCGTTTATGTGTTTTTATCGCTTTAAATTGATCCTAAGGGGTAGGTATACCCTTGGGAGAGATTCTAAACTATTATGGGTAGCATTCTTGGCTCTTTTAAGGGCCCGAAATTAGGCCTCATTAAGAGATGTGGGATTAGGGTTTTAAAAAGAGGTCAGACCACATCATTTAGGTATTTTCCATCCACACAACTTAACCCTGGCAGTCTTAAACACTTGGGAGAAGTTGGGCAAGCTTGGAGAGGAGAAATTAAGGGGAATTCAAAAATGGTTGTTCAATCTTCCAATTTTAGGCAAGAATTTTCTTGCAAAACCTGTAATATTATCTTTCTTAATTTATAGGAATGCTTTATCATACAATTCCAGGGTTTGTAAATATGTTGGGACCAATTTATAAATGGATTTAGGATTGGGACTGTTTAGGATTAATTGTTGATTAATCTTGCTTTGAAAGTGAAGACTTTAGTGATAAAACCCAAAATTGACATTGAATAACTGATGGGAATGTTGTTAAAATCCATGTGTTAGGATCCAATTTCGTTTCTGAATTGAACCCATGAATCATTTAGAAGTTTCTCTGAGAATTGTGATAGAAATTATAACCCATTGTTAGTTTAGACAAAGATATGATTTTTATTAATAAATCCTTGAATTGGAGGAATGATTTTTGTTTAGATTGATTATGAATCTATGTAGATGTATCCCTTTGATTAGGATGAACTCTTAGCTTGATAATTTGAGATTTAAAAGCTTTAGAAGTCGTTAATGGAGGTTGGGAAGATGACACATTCGATTGTAGGCAAAACTGGGCTCACTATCCGGAGGGAATCGATTCGCCTTGGAGAGGGAATCAATTTGGCTCCAAGGGAGAATCGATTCAGTTCCTGAGTCGGGGGGCGGTTAAGGCTGGAAAATGGATCGTAAGGTTATCCCGAGTTGATTCGAGTATGTGGGAGGTTATTCCTTTGAGTGATGGTTGGCAGAAATGGAAATGGAAAGTGTAAACAAATAGGAAAAGTGGGTATTTTTAACTAAGGAAGAAGTGTGGTTAAAATTCTAATCAATTGTACTATTTGACGTTGGCGTTTGGGTTAGATTGGGTAGACACATGAGAGAGCGGTTTCTTATGGTCGTGTGTACGCATTGGGCGTAGGGAGGATGTGTGACTTATTTAGTGGGTAAATGAGAAAATATACAGGTACATTACGAGATGCCTTGTATGTAGGAAAGAATAGATGTGCTCATTGTTTAGGACGAAATAAACTAGGAGCCGAACTTATTAAGGTTTAGAGTTGATAAACCTAAAAATAATCCGGTGTTTAGGGATTTAAAATAATTTGGGGTACGCTTGAGGGTATGCGGGGTATCCTACTTGTTTATATATGTTTAACCTAGTTTTGAGAGATTGTAAACATAACTCATATTAAGATCAAAACGATTTGGGGACCTAGATGGTAGGGTACGCTTGAGTGTATGCATTTTCCTATGACTATATATATTGTGTTCATATATATATTGTGTGATTATGTGGACATACCCGTATTCGTGGTGAATCTATTGGTTGGGGGTTGCGTTCGATATTGGACCATGTACCATACGCCGGTTGAGAGGTGTTGCCATAGTGGAGGTTGTTATTTTAGATCGTACGTTCAGGGTCACCGCTTCGTGATGAAAAAACCATGATGACCGGATACATTTACATAGCCTGAGTATGGACGGTAGTTGGTGTTACTGTGAAGTGATCACTCTAATTATGTGTTTTATTTAAGCCTATTAGGTGAAGAACTCCTCCGGATTTGCAGATAGAGGCACGATATATATATATATATATATATATATATATATATATATATATATAAGTGCTTTAGGTAATTTACTTGTATGTCCCTTGCAAAGATGGGTATGTGGGTTGTATTTCTACAAGTGTGACTAGTTACATTCCCCTTTGTCCAGGATATGTAGTTGCGACCCATCCCTTATGGTAGTTAGATAATAATGCGTTTAATTAAAAGATATTTAAACAGGCAAAGCATTACGTTTATGAGGGTATGAATATGTTAATAAAAATATATGTGTGGACCTTGGGGTGAAATCCTATTAAGGTTATTAGTAGCGTTCCATAGTAGTTGTTCGTTATGCGATAGTGCCCTATGGTCTAGATATAGAGAATTCTAGCATAGTTACGCCTTGGGTTGGGACATGCGCGTAGTATTGCACTTAGGTGAGAGGTGAGATACTTATTGCATGTGAGAGCCGATGGGAGGCATATATTGCGAATTAACTGGACTATTATTTATTGGTATTGAAAGTTAATTCTTGCAACTTTAGAACGCTGACCCAAATTATAAAATGTTTTCCCCCAGGTATTATTATTATTGTATAAACATGTTAAGAGAACTGAGAGGTCAGACTTGCAATTGTGGCGATCCAACTTGGTATTCGCAGAGTTGAAGTCGCTGGTTCATTATACTCAGAGTTACGTGGAAGGATTACTTTTGTACTCTATTTATATTTCAGTTGGGATTTGGTAATTAAAGGAAATTTCAGTTGTACTCTTTTATTCAGTTGAACAATTGTAATCAAATATGTTTATATAGTAGATTCAGTTTTCACAGTTTAGTATTTCTATTCATCATTTCTTATTGAATCCTTTATTGTATTGGTTTTATTTTTTAGTTTACGTTTATGCTGAGAATGATATAAATTGTTTAGACATCCCCGATATTTCATGTGCGGCCTAATCAACCAGGTGTGAGCATCATATGGAGGCTATTCTTGTGTGTGTGTTGGGGGGGCGCATCTCACAAGGAACACGTCCCATTGCATGTACATAGTTATCATTTAAATTGGTTGTCGAGTCTTAGTTTATTTGAGGTATTATTCTGTTTTAGGCGATTCTAGTATATAAAGGCGTTAGCCTCCTTTGTTATTTATTAGATTACTTTGAGAGAGAGATGATTTAAGAGATAAATCCTAATTTCATTTGTATTTTATATGTAAGTACTCAATCTGCTGCGAATTAGCATCAATAACTCTCTCTTCTTTCGTGAAGCTCGACCTTGAGCTTAAGGGTTCCAAATTGAAAAAGACAGTACCACCAAAACAAGTATTTCAAAAAATAAAATCTGATTTTAAGTTGGACCGAATCGATTTCACCTGCATTCCTTGGTCCTAAAATTACATCTGAAAACAATTCAGAGTTTAGGGCCATGTCATAATTTTTGGACCCTAGAATAGAACCAATTCATCCCCATATATTGTTGGGCACAATCCTACAAAGCGAACCCAAATCAATTTTAAGCCTTGGCCTAAAGCTCCTTTTAAGCCTCCATGGTCTGCAAAACAGCGGATTATGACTCGCTAAACCCGGCTGAAATTGATTTGCTGTTTGGGAACAATCGCCTATGCAACTCGACTCACCATCTCACCTCTAGCAACGTCTTCGTCATTGTCATCACCACTAGCTTCTCATCCAATGACCCGATGGTTGTGATCCTGCCTTCCATCAGTGCCGGAACTGGCCAGTGAGCCCCATCACGTTAATGGCGTTGCCTTGTCCATCTGCATCCACAGTTTTCTCCTCTTTCTTCGATTATTTCTGCCACTAGACTTCAAGTAGTCTTTGTCGTTGCTGACGTAACAAGACAAAATGGCCAAAGAAGTTCACAAGACACGGTCTCTCTTTCTCGCTCAACTAAAACATATCTTTTTAATGAAGCAAGTACAATCTATTTATAGATGAAGTTAGCTTACTAATCAAGCTAAGCATATAAGATGTCTAAACTACCCTTCATTAATCTACTAGATGTGTAGGAATACTAGAAATGATAAAAATACTAGAAATGATAAAAATACCCTTTTATAGGCTAAGGCTTTTACGTCATTAAGAAAACAGAAAAAGACATATGTATCCCTAACCCACAAAGGACTATTAACAAGTAAAAATAACAAATGTAAAGAAAACTTGAAGTCTAGGGTTCCAACTCCATCAATGATAGCCGAAGAGCCACTCATGTGGGTTTATCAGACCATCTTCGTTCCCCCCACTTGACTATAGAAATGAAATCTGAATAAAACTCTTTAACTTCTTGCATCTATATTGTAATTATGTAAAAGACCAGGGATGGGGGGAATGGTAATACATTATAAGGAAATATTACTGGCTTGAGTATTGTTCATGTTCAAATTAGCCTTGCATGATGTATGTGATACTTTTGAAGTATTATAAAGGGTTTGGACGCTGATAAATTACATACAAACAGTTTGAATATGCAGAAACTAAAACTAGGAGGGGGGAGGACTTTAAAATTCCTACTTTCCGAAAACTGCTTCCAAGAGTATCAGCCACATATATTGAATTGCTTCAAGAGCTTATTTCAAATTATATGCTTTATAATACTGAAGTAAAATTCAACTTAACTTAATCCTACTTGATTTGCAATACACTTTTGCCCTTTTAAAACACTACATGATTGGAATCTAGGGAGAATAATGAGATCACTTAATAGTCTACGGATGACATGTGCTGTGTCTGCTACTATGCATCTGCATACCTCCAACTGTAAACTATCTGATCATACACGAGAACAATCAACCTATCAAACAAGAAAGTTCATGCTAAGCAGGCAATGGTAAAGATATTACCGCAGTCAAGTAGTCTACAGAAAAGACTCAAATACCCTGAGTTATCAAAATAAATAGATAAATGAGCGTATTCAACCCATTTAGAAAGGAAGTTCAGATGCTAAGTAGGCTACCTCATATAGCAGGTGCTTCATCTTCTCACTTATCAGTCGACTTTCATCTCTCAAAGCAATTCTGACGGCAGGATGCAACCACTGAGCACTGTTGAGCCATGTATCTATGAAATGATTACCTGCCATTACGTGGCACCACCATGTGGGCCCAGCTGGTCGTTCCCAATAAGGAGCAGCTAAATCTGCAACTGTACGATCATCTTCGTCATCCAATACATCAATCTGTTGTGAGGCCCAACCTTCATCAACTTCCACCTTTTGGACAAGTTCAGAAATCCTAGCCCATCCAATTGGAACCCAATGGCCACCTTCAAATTTTTCTGTGGTATGTATATGGTCCGAATGAGAGTCCCTGCTATCTACGTTATTATCCAAAGAGCCAATCTCATGAGTCCCAAAATCGATAAGAGAAGGGGATACGGATACAGTATTCCCATTTGTTTTTTGGGAAGAAGCCTCCACCCGTCCATGAGTAGGCACTTGCTTCTTTATATTATGACCATCTATTTCATGATCTGACTGAATCTTCATATAAGACCTTGGCCTAATAGGTTTCTTACGTCCTCTAACAAATTCAAAAGCACATATAAGTCCATTTGTCCAAAGATCACTCCCTGCCATGACATCCTTGCTGTGATGGTCTTTATGGTTTTCTGGCATCTTCATTCTATTACCCTGGGATATAGAGGAGCTTCCCAAATAAAGAACCTGTAAATTATCCCTAATGGTACATTAATTTTTTTTCCAGGCTTGTGCAGAAAATTGGTGGAGTGTTGCATTTGTTCTTCTCATGTTCATGAAGCAAGTTGGGTAACACAAATTAAAAAAATAGTACCAGATATTAACCAGTGCATGCACCATACGAAGTAAAGAAGAATTCATTAATCCCTTTTTTTGGACAAATAGTTCATTAATCCCTGGGTAAGGCAACATTAAATTTTCAACCAGTGCAACTTGCAAATGAAACAGATGTAAGAGAACACACAGAAAATAATAATTATCACTAATGCTATGGGGTACAAATTCACATTGCACAGAAGTTGAAAATGTCTACAACGTAATCTACAAAAAAAAGAACTGGAGGAGTTTAGATTAGGGATATGTGTTTCCTCATTTACTGTTTACAGACAGTGAGAATGTGCTGGATGGAGTCCGAGGGACCAAATATCTTGCCACTTACAATGTGGCTGAAAATGTTAAGAAGGCCTCCTCAGAGTTTAAGGTAGATCTATTGCAGGAACGTAGTGTTGAGGCTCTTTTCATTATTATTTTTCGTTTCTTCGGTATGAGCATTATAGTATTTACGTCCCCTTAACTCATATGAAGGATCTTTCTTATTTGCTTATTATTAAAACTTGATAGTATGAAATATGGCTGAGAATGAAACCGTAACCTAGCGTGGTTGTTATTGTTGTTTTTTTATGCTTATCAGAGCGGCGTTTGTTCGTGGGTAAGAAGTTCCAGTTGCGGTTTATGCAAGAGCTTTTACCCCAACGAACCATAAACCCTCAACCAGTATCAAACTCGGTTTTGACATCATAAGCCACGAAGTATGACATGTGCTATACAGTTGTGAGTGCCATGTCTATGCCTGAGACGGGCCTGGTTTGCAGCCTTTACTAGATCCATTTGTGGTGTTTGTAGCCCGCCCCTCGGACATCAAACACGTGATTGACCTTATCCCCAAAGGTAGGAGCTTCATTGTCGAACCTCCCTCATAACCATATGTCCACGACCCAGCACGAGGATGTATAGGATACTGAGTCGTGTGATTGCAGGTTAATGTGGGAGAGCATGTCTCCTTGTGTTATGCCAATCTTCCTTACTCCTATGGAGGATAGGAGTTGGCATATATGAGTTGACAATCATACGATCAACAACATGACCAGCTGCACCCAGGTGTTTTACCAAGAGAAGCTACCACCAGATTCGTACAAGACCGTGAAAGTTTGCTTTTAAAACGAAAGATGGACTCTACGAGTGGACGGTCTGCAGCCATACCTTTTGATCTTTCCAATGCCCCTTTTACATTTCTGCGGATTATAACCCAGATGCTCCATCCTTTCTTGGTAAAAGTTTATCGCGTCAACTTTAATGATAAACTCAGAGGACCCAGTCCCACGTTCTGCAGGTATTGTCAATCCTCCTCTCCGAGCGCCTCTATTCTTCACTTGAATAGGTGTACCTTTATGGTATCTTCAAGGGTCATTTTGACTTGACGCCCTAATATTAATGCCTAATTTGACTTAATCCTTGTTTTCATAATTCTTCGACTTTGCCCCCAACGCGAGGCAACTTGCATTCAAAAACTCGATAGTTCACGGGATTATGCAATTCACACCAAGTATCGCATTTCGCTACGTTTATCATCGATGGGAGAGCCGAGATATCAATTGTCGAGAGTCGTTTGTGTTTCAAAGCACATGTTTGTCGTGCACACCGAGGACGGGGCAACGGCAGACATGCTCTTTAGTAAAAATTCCTTGGCGCATATAGTGCCGGAGTTTGTTGTTGTGTCAGGCCACCGAGAGCGCCCTGACCGAATGTCATCGGTCGGGTGTTAAGTCTAATTTTGCATTATAAACAAGGGGCAAAGTCAAAGAAATCCTTAGACTTAACCCCTACTCTTATACAATATTTTGAGATAACCCCCTCATGCAAGGGGGGTTGTCAAAAAGATTAGAAAAGTGGGGATTAAGACGAATATTTCAATAAAAAGTAAGTTAAGTAAAAACAATCCCTATCTTTAATTACGTTCCTCGAGTATGTGATTCAATTACGTTCCTTGAGTATCCAATTCAACTACATTATTTGAGTATGCGGTTTCTAGCGACGGGGTCAGTCCAACGCATTGTTGACTAGCCCCTCCTACCTCAGGTTCCCCGGTTTGCAGTTTTCATGGGTTCGTACGATATTACAGTCACTGTAGGGTTCCAACTAATTTATAACTTTGTTCGTTGATTTGATGAGTTCTCTATAGCCCGAGTTTAGTGGACTGATGCAGCTGAGGAGGCATTCAAGTGACGATATCCACCCCCATTTTAGTTGTCTAAAACTTCAATAAGTTGTTTGAGTTGGGGTTGGGGTTGGGGTTGGGGTTGGGGTTGTTTTGAGCCAGTCGCTTTTTAGCCGGACAATTTCTGGCTAAGCTCATAATTGCCTCACTTATTATTTAGAGTTTTATGCCATTGTACAAGTTATGTTATTTCTAGAAAATGTGATTCACCACGAGTTTGCGGTTATGGACGATCACGAGGCTTTATGGTTCTTAACCATTTAGAAGTGAGTGGTACCCTTTTCATGTCCAGGACAAATCTAACACGGAGAACGTCACCCTTGTACTTATCCGTAGTTCTGTGTTTGGCTATGTTAATTTTCTAGTATGGTTATTTCGAGACCGTACTCATGAGTTGCCCACATGGGTGGTGGATCCCAACCCAATAAGGTTGGTTAAGAGTTTGGATATGATTAAGTTTCCTTAGTGCTGTAGACTTCTACTAATATACCATATCCTAGTAAATTTGAATAACTATCTCCTAAATCCACATGAATTGGATGTCTTCATTTTTTATTTAAGATGACTTTCATAAACACACATTAATTCTCTACAAGAAACTACTATCTCTATAGGAGTAACTCTTGTAGCCAACTCTTCACAATGTTGGAAACATACTCGGATACAAAGTCAGCTCGAGGCAAAGGCCAACTAGGTCGTCGCCTAGAGCGCCCAATTAATCGTGGCACCGAAATTTTAAAAAAAGTATAAAAAATGTAGTTATGAAAAAAATTAGAGTTTACCACTTAAAAAGCCCCCCCCCCTACACACACACACAAAAAAAATAATAATAAATAAATAAATAAACCTACTCTAATACTAAACATTTTTACCACTTAAAAAGAGTACATAAAAAAGTCCAAACCCACTCTAATATCAAACTCACAAAACTTAACCCACTTTTAACAGACTCGCCCACCCACTTTCAACACACCCACTCACAAAATTTGTTGATTTCTATTATTAATTGGGTGAAAAAAAAGCTTGAAAATAATGTTTAAGTTGAATTAGATTAGAAAAAACTGTCAGCTTATAAAGGGTTATAACTGACAGTTTTTTAACCTAGTTTTTTAAAATAGCAAAACAATTCATTTTGAGCTAAAAAAAAGTGAGGGGTACACTGAAATGTTAAGAACCCATAAAAAAATTCAACTGAAAATTATTATTTTTTACTATTTTAAAAAAAAATCGTCTATTAATCCATTTTAGTTAAGGACCAAATGATGAAAAAAAAATGATCTTCCAGTACTTTGGTAAAGTCCCACATCGGTTGAATGTGGGTATTTCCTCCCAACCCCTACTTATAAATAACCTTACTTGCCCTCTTTAAACTTAAGTTGGCCAACCTTTAAATAGTTGACAAACTTTGAATTTAAAGTTTGGTATGCATTAATTTTAATCAAAAAAAAAAAAATTGACTAATAAAATGATGTTAATCCTACTTTTTTTTAATAATTTTTTTGGAAAAATTAAATCATTTTTGTCATTTGGTAAACATCATTATTTTGGTCAAAGAATTGACTAAATTTAAATGATGTAGTCTTCTGATATATTTTCTTAAAATCTTTTTTTGTTAAGTTTCTGTTACATTCAAACAGTAGTTGGCCAAGCTCTAATGTACATACAGGTCTCAACTCAACTCAACAAAGCCTTTTCCCAATTATTTGAGATCGGCTACATGAATCCTATTTTTCCATTTCATTCTGTCCAGCGCAATATTTTTGGTTAAACCACATTATATCAAGTCATTTTTTATAATATCCCACCAAGTCAATTGAGGCCTACTTCTACCCCTTGTGTTACCATCTATGAAGCACGGATACTCTCGGAAGGTCGTGATTTTTTTTTACACGTATGGGATACGCTCGGATACGTTAGGATATGATGGGATACGTTTTTGGATACGTTTTAGGATACCCTGGGATACGTTGGGGATATGTTTTTTGATACTTTTTGGAGCTTTTTTTTCTCTTCTCTAATTTCGATTAGATTTTTCAGTTCTGACCTTAATTATGTTGTTCATTTTATGCCTTAACTAAGTTGTTCTTTTTTTTCCTTAACTTACTGTTCTTTTTATATTCATTCTTTTTTTGTCCAAGTTAAAATCAACTTTTTTTAAATGGGATTTCATTCTACTATTTTTTGAAATGGCAATTCAATTTACTGTTTGAATCCCTTTTTTCTTCATAAAAATTATCGGATATTTTTTTCTACTTGTGTTTGCAGATTTTATTTAAAATGGCATCTGGAGCTACTGCATCTATTAGTACAAGCCATTGATATTTTGTCTACTTAGTGATTGAGATACTATGAAGCATGGATGCTCTCGAGAGGCTTCTCTCTATCTTATTTTTATGCTACGGATATTATCTTTACTTTTGTCTTATGCTACGGATATTATCTTTACAGAGAGGCTTCTCTCTGTCTTATTTTTATGTTAAGTATTAAGTATGTTTTATTGTAATAGTGTTCGTTAGGTGACAACAATCATCATATTTGACCACTTTCATATAATGTTGTTTGATGTTTTACTTTCTTTTTTATTCAAGTTTATCATTAATATATATAAAATAAATAATGAATATTTGATGTATCCTAGCGTATCCGTATCCTATATTTTGAAAAAATCCCGCATCCCAAAGCGAGTCGTATCGCGTATTACGTGTCGAGTCTGTGCTTCCTAGGTTACCATCAATACTTACTAAATCACTCTTTCTTACGGAATCATCTATTGGTCTACGCTTGACGTGTTCAAACCATCTAAGTCGATTTTCTCACAATTTATCTTCTATAGGAGCTACTTTTACCGTTTCGTGAATTTGTTCATTTCTAATTTTATTCTTTCGAGTTTTACCACAAATCCGGCACGGATGACAATCTCATTCTTGAAGTATTAGGTGTGGGGAACTTTGGCCTCTATTAACAAGTGGGTATTCAATTCTCAAGCTACTTCACAAAAGAGAGGGTTACTCTTATTTTCGTAACACCAGGTTTCTAGTGATTTTCTGGTCACGATGGACTCTAATTTTGGAAAAGAGCTTTGTGCAGTACAATAAAATTCACACTATTTACATCTAATTTTATTTCATTTTTTTTTTAAATTCATCATCTTTAGTGTTAAATTTTATAATTTCTACACACCCACACAATGCAAACATGAAGAGAAACACTAACAAGTAAGAGGGTATAAACACTGAGTACAAACATATTATAAAATATATGAAAGTAAAAAAAAAATATACCAAACATCTAAAATAACTAATCTCTAACTTCACTGACAAGTAAGAAGGTATGAAGACTTAGTGCAATTAAACTTATTAGTTACAATTGAGAAAGTTGGCGTTAAAAATGGAATGAAAATATGAAATCCTTTCGGTTAGTGAGAAAATGTAAGAAAGAGAATTACCCGAAGCTGCTAAGCTGTGTTGATATTGTGGAGAGAGTATTAACGTTAGGAGGTGTGTTTTCTTAAAGGAGCTTGTTTTTATATAAAGTGGCCAGATCGTGCCACCGTATTTTAAGACTCCTTTGTACCACTCTATCCAAATTTAATCTCTCATCACCTACATACCAGGGTGTACTCACTTATGGTACTTGTATTTACGCCAAAAAAATTCACTCTAAAATACTTCATAAAAATTAAATATAAATTTTATTAGGAGCGTATATCAAATAGTCCTTTGAACTTTTTTTAATACATGTATAGTTCAATTTTTTTTATTTTGCACCAAAAAGTCCTTCACCATGCCAAAAAAATTTTACCAAGCCGCTGGCCCCTTTAAAGATAAGAGAATAAGAGACTTTTTTGTACAAAATAAAAAGGTTGGACTAAATGTGTATTAAAAAATATTTGAGGAATTTTTTGGTATTTGATCCATTTTATTAACTACACCCAAAAATTTTGTACCTTTTTTCTTTCAAAATATCTAATATACTCCCAAATAAATAAAAAATTACACGCATACTAACACCACATAATATAAAATCTCAAAACTCTTCAACTCCAAAATAACCTAACTATTTCACCTTGTTCATTTACCCCTCTCCCCCAAAAAAAATCCCAAAAATACATTACAATAGTCATCAAAACACCTCTACAAAGTATATAATGTCTAAAACTAATTATAGAACAAAAATCAGATCAAAAAAACTGAATTTTCTATACTTACGGCTCCCTGTCGCCGTAAATGATGAGTAGTTTCGGTGAAATATAACTGTAACCTATTTTTTCATGGTTGGAAGTGGCCGTGAAAACAGTTGTTACGGTGGCAAGTGACCGTGGTAAGTGGATTACGATGGAAAGCAACCGAAACAAATAAAACTACGATGGGATGCAATCGAAATGAACCCACATACAATGAACTTGGACCGAGTTAGACCAACACCTACGGCAACATGCAACCGTAGGTTCAGGATTCGCATAATTTTTTTTGTTTATTTGTTTTAAAACCCTAGTTTGTTCATCTCCTTTTTATTCGATATATTACCATAGTAGGATTTGTTAAATGGGTATATATTTGGGTTTGTAAGGTTGAGAGAGAGGTTTGGCTAGGAAGTTAGAGAAAGAGAAAGGAAAAATAAATAAAAAAAAATTGAGGTTTAAAAATTTTGAGTTTTTATATAGGACAACATTAATGTGGTGTTGTGTTTGTTTGGTGTTTTATATAATTATTATGTACTTATGTGGAGTTTTATAGAAAATGCTGTTTTGGAGTAAATTTTTTGGCATAAATATCAGGACCCCTCACTAATAATTTCACTAGCATAATATCTTCAAAACACCACATATAAATTAAATATATACTTCATTAATAATATTCAAAAAATTTGTACCTTTTTAATTAATTAAAATATCTAAATATCTCTAAATAATCTAAAAATTACACACTAATCAAACACCACAAACAACAACACAGTCCCAAACACCACATATCCTCACATTTCAAATTCTTCACATCCCGCCAAAAGAGCTCCTAATACGGTTTAACCTAGTAAATTTTCACCTTGTTCATCTGTCCCCAGAGCTCTGTTTTTTGTTGTTTCTTTGTGTTGTTGTGGTGTTGTTTTTATACATAAAACAAGGTTTAAATACGCTACATTGCAATGGGTGAAGAAAAGAAAATAAATGTTGAAGTTTCCCAAAAGTTGAACATCTAGTACTCCTTTGATGATTTTGAGGTATTAAAACACATCTACATAGTTTATAATGTCTAAAACTATTTGAAAAATGAAGCAAAAGTAAAAAATAAAATAAATAAACAAACGAACATACTGTACTTACGGCCTCCTATAACCGTAAGTGATGAGTACTTTCAGTGCCAACTAGCCGTAGGTTACTTGATAATTGAAAATTAACCCACAATTTAATAAAACTATAATATAAGTGTATACGGTTGGATGATACCGTGTGTGAGGCAGTCATAGTTGGATGACACGGTGAGTGTGAACATAACGGTTGCTTGCAGCCATTTGTTCACCTAGTATGGCTTTATAGTGTCGTGTGTTCACACTTCCGGTCGTGTTCAACCGTGATTGTGTCACTTACGGTTTGTTCTAACTGTGTTTTAATTCTTATTATATTCTCAATTCATATTGTATTACCAATTGTTGTTGTATTTTAGATAGATGAATCGGTCATCGATGATTCATTTTGGCAATATATAAACAACGTTATCGTATTGAGTGTTTTTACTAAACCAGCTTCACTCGAGAAATCGAATATGCGTGAATAATGCACGGTTGAGGAACTAACGGCATCAACCTCGGCAAATGTTTACATAACTTGTTCCCAAATTTGACACTGTCTACGTTAAAAAAAATCATTAATTTAGGTTATGAATGTACAACATAATTGGATGACATTAACATTTGATTGTATACTTTGATACGATGGAGTAGATGAAGGATTGGATGTTAATGCAATTACGCAAGACCATACAGTCGAATCCACTATTGACGAGGTACGTTTATTTTCTTATATATGTAACATGAACATGTTTTAGTTTCTTTATATGTGACATGAACATGTTATACTTGTTCATATATAATTGTAATTTTAATATATGATTAATTTCAATTAACAATGTTATACTTGTGCAGATTTTCGATGATCGTGACAAGATGATTGATTGGTGTCAACAAATTGGTCGCAAACTCCATGTTGTTGTCATCATTTTGAAATCCAACAAGGCCAGTTTAGTAAAAAAAATAAAGGGTCGTACTGGGTTGTAAGCGCAGTCAGCTTCACAGAAATAGCAAAGATGAGGGAGTGGACAAGAAGAGGAAGCGATATTCCGATACGAGAAAGTGTGATTGTCCATTTCGATTGAAAGGAGCTCCAGTAGAGGATGGTCGTTGGGGTGGAAGTTGTTTGTGGGATACACAACTATGACGTATTTAAAACACTCGTTGGACACCCTTATGTCGCGCGACTTTCACAAGAAAGATGGAATATTGACAGCGAGATGATTAACAGTGGGGTGGGGACAAAGGAAGTACTCCATACGTTGAAACAATGGTCGGAATATAACTATTCATCCATTAGAACAATTTATAACGCAAAGCACAAGATGAAAAATATTGAGATGCAAGTGCGCACAAAGATGCAACAGTTGATACATTTGCGAACGGAGAAGAGCTATGTTCACTAGCATAGGATAAATGGCAAGACGGATGTTGTGGATGGTATCTTTCACTACACCAAAATGATCAAATTGACACCCTTCAAACGGTCAGCCTTGTCACGATCAATGATCGTGACAAAAAAATACCCATTTTTTATCACGGTCATTGACCGTGACAAGGCCATGACAATACATTGTCACGGTCAATAACCGTGACAAGTCCATAACAACACAAGTCCGTGACAAGTAGAGTTGTCACGGACTTGTCACGGTCATTGACCGTGGCAATCATATAAAGTTGTCACGGTCAATGACCGTGACATGTCCGTGACAATTCTGTCAGTAAAAAACCCTCCTTCTTCTTTTTTCCCACCAATTCTCGTTCCCTCCATTTCTCTCTCTCTCTCTTTAGCGAATGCACGCACACTCTCTCTACAACTTTGGTATGTTTTATCTCTCTATTTCTCCTCCATTTATGTATATGTGCGTGTGTATATATATGTGTATGTAAATGTGCATGTGTGTGTGGTGTATATATGGGGGGGGGGGGGAGGGGAGGGGGGTGTATGTGTGTGTGTGTGTGTGTGTTTGTGTGTCTATATATGCATGTGTGTGTATATGTGTGTGTGTGTGTATGTGCATGTGTATATGTGTGTATATGTGCGTGTGTGTGTATGTGCGTGTGTGTGTGTGCGCGCATGTGGTGGGCAGCGACAGTGGAGGGGAGGGGGCAGGGCTGGGGGGTCACACCCTCTCTCTCTACAACTTTGGTACGATTTCTCTCTCTATTTCTCCTCCATTTATGTATATGTGCATGTGTGTATATATGTGTGTGTAAATGTGCGTGTGTGTGTGGTGTATATATGCGCGGGGGGGAGGGGAGGGGGTGTATGTGCGTATGTGTGTGTGTATATATATGCGCGTGTGTGTGTATATGTGCGTGCGTGTGTATGTGCGTGTGTATATGTGTGTGTGCGCGCGTGTGGTGGGCAGTGACAGTGGGGGGGAAGGAGCAAAGCTGGGGGGTCGGGGGGGCAGGGGGAGAGGTTGTGTGTGTATATATGCGCGTGTGTATTTTTTTAATTAAATTTTTATTGGTTTATTAGATATTGCCCCTCATATTGCAGTCTCCATTGTAAAAGAATTGATTGATTTAATATTGATTGGTTGTTAATTTTTTTTGTAAATTAATAATTAGTGCCCCTTTCATATGCAAGTAGGATTGACCCTCATTGTAAATTAGTAAATTAATAATTGTATACTTTAATTGTTAGTTTAATTGATGAAAATAATTAATTGAGTAGATGAATTAGAAGGAGTACGGGATACACATTTGTTGTTGCCATTGCGGTTGGATTATAGTGGATCGATGTTGGGTTGGTTAATTTTAAAAGTGGCATGACCACTGGATCATTGTCCATATGGGGGTGGAATTTTTCAACTTTTTTCAAAAATTAGTTTGTATGACGAACAATATATATATAGTAGGAAAATTAAATGAAGCATACTTCAAACTACATATAGTGTGCATAGATACTAGCCTTCTAGTTCTTATGCGTACGCATTCAATAGACCTTAGACCCGTTCGAAAGTCATTACCCCTGTAATGAGATCTCTCGAATTGTTCCATTTGGACAGTTTGGGACTGCATAATTTCTATATAATAATATTCATAGTGGCTTAAAATTGTTACTTTTGGAGGAAGTTCTGCAGTTGTATTCTAATGTTCTCTGGGTATATACTAGATTGATAAGTGTGACTATTATTTCAATTGATCAATTGAAATAACACTCACACTTACCAATCTACATCGTGTACTTGGAGAACTACGGGGATATGCTGTCGAATTTTTCTCAAATCGTAACAACGTGCATGAGCTGTTAAGTATATTACAGAAATATGCGGTCTTGAATGGGATAGGACCACTCACCCTTTAGAGGAGATGGAAAAAATAGGAATTTCTATTATAAATTGAATTTGAATTTGAAATTTAAAAATCGAATATAAATAAGACATAATTAAATGAAACATACTATAAATCTAAGTTTTGTTTATACTAATCCATGAATATACGCTTCTTACCCTTAATAGGTGATTAGTTGTGGTAGCTGTGATGAAATTTCTGAAATACAAAGAGTGGATGGGTGAGACAAATAGAATGGAGGATGTGTTTCACAGAGGTGCTAATGAATTTGTGAAATACACAAAGAGATGTCATGATGAAGAGTTTCTGTGTTTGTGTGCTAGGTGTAAGAATGGTAAGGTGTTTGAGTGGAAAACAGTTAAACTATATTTGTTAAGATCGGGTATGCAAAATATTTATCGATTTTGGAGTTTTTACGGTGAATTGAAAGTTCCTTTTATCCCCGAACAATCTTCACAACAACCTACAAAAAGTAGGATAGATGTAGAAGGGGATGACGTAGATCATAATATGTTAGAGGATTTAGTTGATGATACGTATGAAGTTTATGAAGCAGAGGAGAATGAGGTTACTGATGATGTACAAGGTTCAAGTGCTCGTGAAGGTATCACGATTAACCTTGACGATGACTACCAAAGTTTAAAATTTAAGGCGACCCAACCGTTATACTATGGGTGTGAGAAAGATCAAACAACTTTACATGCCATGGTTGGTTTGCACAGTTTGAAGACGCAATACGATTTGTCTGGTAATAGCGTGACAAGAATTCTGAAATGGGTGAAGGGCTTACTACCCAAGGAGAATACGCTTCCAAATATCTATCATATTATGATGAACAGTTTGAAACGTTTGGGGATGAAGTATAAATCGATTCATGCTTGTGTGTATGACTGCATACTATACCGAAAGGAGTATGAAAATCTCAATCGTTGTCCGGTATGCGATGAACCTAGACATGTCCAATCTACTAGTAAGGAAGGCACAAGCTCAAAAGTGCCTCGAAAAATGTTGAAATATTTTCCCATTAGGCCTAGATTAAAGCGATTTTTCACAGTACCATGGATAGCGGAGGCAATGACTTGGCATGCTAGGGTAGAAGTAGGGGTAATCTCATGCGTCATCCTATTGATTCTACAGCTTGGAGGATGATGAATTATGAGTATCCCAATTTTGCTCGAGAACAGCGCAACATTCATTTGGCTATATCAACAGATGGTATCAATCCATTTAGAAATCTAAGCACCAATCAGAGCGTATAGCTAGTGATCCTAGCCCCACTCAACCTCCCTCATTCACAGTGTTTGAGACCTGAATTTTCGATGATGTCTTTGTTGATATCTGGGCCAAAGGCACCAAGTGATGACATCGACGTCTACCTGGCTCCTTTGGTAGAAGAATTAATGAGTTGTGGGAAGAGGGTCTGTAATCATTTGACTCTTTTAGAAAAGAAAAGTTTACGCTTAAAGCTATGTTGATGTGGGTAATTCATGATTTTCCAGCTTATGGGATATTATTCGGTTGTGTAGTACATGGTTATTTGGGGTGTCCTATTTATGGAGAGGAGACTGAATCTCTTCGTCTATCCATTAGCTCAAAAAATGTATACCATTACCATAGGAAGTTTTTACCCCCGGCTCGTAGTTTCAGATTTGAGAAAGGTTCCAATTTTTTATTGGGCGAGGTTAAACATAGGCTACCGCCGAGACAACTTTCAGTTTCAGAAATTGAAAGTAAATCTTCTGAATGTGGCATTAATATGCCAGGTAGGAATCCCAAATTTAAGAATGTCAAGCATAAGAAGACCCCAATTGGGAATAAAATTGAGACAAGAAAGGCATGGTCTAGGAGGTCAGTTTTATTTGACTTGCCTTATTGGAAGAATAACCCGGTGCGCCATATATTGGATGTGATGCATGCAGAGAAGAACTTCGCAGAACATATTGTGGCCACTTGCCTTGGGGGGAGTCAATCGAAGGATGGAGAAAATGCACGAAAAGACCTTAAATCGTTGAAACTTAAGCCACAACTATGGTTGAAAGAAGATAGTAGGGGAAGGACAATAATTCCCCTTGGTGCGTTTACTTTGACGAGTGGGAAAAGAAAGGTGCTTTTAGACACAATATATATATTGAAGGGCCCATCTAATTTTTCGTCCAACTTGCAAATGATTATGAATTATGCTACTCGTGATTTACATAAGTATAAATCCCACGATTGGCATGTGATCATGCAATTGGTTCCTCTATTGTTTAAGCATTGTTTCTCCAAGCACAAGGATTTATGGAGGGATATTATGCAAATTAGTATTACCTTTTCACTCTTGTGTGAGAATGTAGTCAATCGAGAACACATAGTGGCCGCAAAATTGGCGGTGATCGAAGCGATTTGTGTGTTGGAGAAGTAGTTTCCCCCAGCATTCTTTGACATAAGTGTTCACTTGTTGGTACACCTATGCGACGATGCACTTCTTTGTGGTCCATTTAGATATCAGTGGATGTATCCGTTTGAAAGATTGATGAAAGTTTTTAAAGATCACATCAAGAATACGTAATACATTACAGGATTAATTGCAGAGGAATACATCGTCGTGGAGTCATCAATATATACTTGGGAATATATGCCTGACTCGACCAGCATTGATGACACTGATGAGTTCGTTGATGATGGTGGTCATGTGATGGGAAAACGAGTTAAATTAATAAGTTTGCAACATGAACAAGTAGCTCGTTATCTATTTGACACACATGAAGATGTCAAAAAATGGAAAAAGTAAGTTTAAATTATTTTAATGTTTAACATTATTTTAGATTAGTTTATACAAGATTAATTTTGTAATATACAGAAAATATGAAGCCTGTGAGAACAATAAAAGACGTAAAACAATGGTACAACCAGACATGGAATTTAGGCTATGGTTGTCACAAGAGGTAATTATAATGAAAATGGTCGTTATATAACGTTACATTACACTCAAACTTTACAACTAATCTAATTAATTTATCTATATTCTCAACTCTTAAAGATGGGTGATGCGACATCAAGGCTTGCTCGTCTAGCCACTGGGCCCTTGTTCGTGGCACAAGAGTACAAAAAGTATCGATTGAACGATTACGTATTCGGCGCAAAAGTTTACGAGGAAAGTACAAATGTACAGAACTCGGGTATTTCATATATGGCTCTTACTTTCTTTCGAGCGAGCGCAAAAGATAAAAACCTCGTTGAAGCTGAAATGACTTACTATGGTGTAATTCGAAATATATTTGAATTGGATTATATAAGCTTCAAAGAGGTTCTATTTTACTGTGACTGGGTAAGAGTTGAGGATAAAAATGCTTGTAAATTTTATCCTGTCACCAATTTGATCATGGTTGACTTGTCCAAGTTGAAGAGCAACGACCACGTGAGCGAGGAGCCGTTTGTTTGTGCATTTTAAAAGGTTAACCAAGTGTTTTACTCGGAGTATATCAACAACGAGCCATGGTAAATTATCCTACATGCACCAAAGCGTCTAAATAGTAGTGTGGATGACTTGGTTGCTCCTACCGAATATCAATCCATTTTTTATGATAACCCGAATTTGAAATAATTTTTTAATTTGTAATAAATATTCTAATTTGTAATTTTTAATGCTTTTAATTGATTTGCACATTATCATTTTCACTCTTGTGTAGTGTCCGTGTGTGTGGGCAGTAGGGGTGGGGGTGGGGATGTTTCGGATTTTTAGTAATTGTACATTATATGAGCTAGATGCTATTGTTTTGGAATTCAGAATTAAGGTGTTATATAGTAACAATTCATTTGTATTTGTAATAATTGTACATATTTGCATGTCTTATTCTATAATTCATTTTGATTTGTACTAATAACAACATTTTTTTTACAGAAAATGTCTCCTTCAGGTATTATGGCGGGGATGATGATGTTGATTATGATTATGTCGTCTGGGCTCGGTGGTAGCGGAGGCGAAGAGGGCTCCTCGCCCCCTAGGCTCCCCAAATATGGCAAATTGGGGATGGCCATCGAGAACAAGACGGGGCTATTAGCGATATCCCTCGAGCTGGTAAAGATGATCATCGGCTCGGGGTACACTAGTTAGAGGGAGATGCCAAATGAGCTCAAGTTAGCTATTTGGGTGACACTACAGGTAATGTATTTATATTTATATTTATATGAATATTTCAATTTCTATTTCGATTTCAATTTCAATTTTATTTTATATTTATATTTATATTTATATTTATATTTATTCGTAACTAACATTGTATTTGTTGGACAGGAACAATTCAACCTGGATCCAAAGCTACGTGATTCCGTCTTGGAGTAGTTGAGGGAGCAACACAAGACGTGGAAGAAAAATATGCAGACCCGGTACTTTGGAAAGACCCGAGAGTCCGTTATCCGAATGCGTGAATTTGTCCCGCCGAAGGAGCCGATCTCATTGGCACAATGATCATTGACAATGAGATCGGAGAGCGACAATTAACATCTCATCAATTGGGGAGGGAAAATAGGTAAAAAAGACGAACGTGCATTACTCCGGCCGGACGTCTGACGCCGAGGTGGATCATGGGATGATGGTAAGATTTAATTTTTCTATAACTACAGAAATATATTATTCTGCATTATTTTACTTTGCGGGGTCGATACTAATTTTTTTTTATTTTATTTCAGGGGACAGGGAGTGGCCCTGAGGGTAGGCCACATAGGCTCGATACTTATGTGGCTATTCGAAAGAAGAAGGGGAAGGATAAGGAAGTGTCCCCGAGCGTCGCGGCCACGATTGTCAGTATTCCGATAGTTTACTTTTTGTTAATTACGCTATAATTTTTTTATTTACTTATTTTACTAATCATGTGCTTTGTCGTTTCAGGCAAAGCTTAAGGAAGTGCATGGGTCGCAGTCTGATGCCGACAAGAAAACTTTGTCCACAGACGCACTCAGCTAAGTTCTTGGAGCTGATCGCAAGGGGAGTACATGGGGAGTGAGCTCGTGGGTAACCAAATCTAGGATCATCGAATTGGAGACGAGTGACACCGGGTTGGTTCAAATAGTGGACTCGCATGACACGAAGTTGTCCCGTTTGGAGGCGACGGTCCAAGATATGTTCTCATTCATAAAGCATTCGTTGGGCGAAAACCGTAAGGGGAAAGGGAAGGAGAAGGTGGTGGAGGAGGAGGTGCAGGAGGATGAGGTGTGGGATGGCGAGGATGTGGACCTCGCTGCTTCATCGTCGACACATGCGAACTTTGATGATCCACTCCCCTATTTGGCTCCCTTCGACCGACCGATGTCGACACTTAGTTGGCCGAGCGTGTTTTTACTGGACACATTTGATGGCCAGCGGATAGGACGAGGGTTGAGGGACCCGAATACCGTCTAGGGTATGCCAGTTCATGGATGTTCGCTTCAAGACCTCGAGTCCAAGGTGCTCGTCACGCATGTGATACCCGGGAAGGAGAACTCCCATTATGGTTGCGCGAACAATGCGGCACGATGTATATTGCTGGGTGTGTCAATTCGTATATCGTGTGACCTACTCGCCTTCTCAGAGCTAACCTTACCCCAGACATGTAGTGACATTATTTAAATTGAATTATTTTAAGTTGTTACATTTGAATTATATTTGGATTATATCGTGATGCATATTATTTTGAATGTATATTTGCATTATCTCTATTTTATTTGGATATATGATGTTTGAACATGTACAACGTTGCTATAACAGGTACAAATATACAGCTGGCCAGTGGCAGTGGCCACACTGCCCAGCAGATTTTTTTTCAATTTTGCCCAGAATTGTCATGGTCATTAATCGTGATAATTTTTTATTAAATGTCACGGTTTATGACCGTGATAAAACTTGTCAAGGTCATAGACTGTGGCAATTCTAATGAACTTGTCACGGTCATTGATCGTGACACGTCCGTGACAACAAAAGTTGTCACCCCCAGAATTGTCACGGCCATTGACCTTGACGAGTTCAACTTGTTAAGGTCAATGACTGTGACAATTCGACAGATTTGGTGTAGTGTTTTTTGCACGTCCTACATCTTCTTTGTTGGTGAATTGCTTCCCGACCGCACAGGTGATAGATTGCACCTACAAGACAAATCGGTATAATATGCCATTATTCGAGATGATTGTAGTCACATCGACCGGGCAATCATTTTGCATTGCCTTTACTATTTTTCAAGGTTCTAAAAATGCGGGGCGTGACCTAGGCGTGGAGGCTAAGCCTTAAGCCTTGGAAGCCTAGGCGGGACTTAGGCATAAAAAGGCGTGAAAAGGCGTTTAGGACTTTTTTAATATATTTTAATATTTTTTAACTATGACAAGGCTATTTAATATACCAAAATGGTACATAACTTAAAAATATGTCTAAATATTTGTAAATTAAAATAATATTTTTTTTAAATACTAAAAAAAATAAAAAATAAACTCGCATTTTTTCACGCCTTACTTCTAAAAAACTCACATTTTTTCACGCCTTACCCCTAAAAAATGCGAGTTTTTTCACGTCTTATCGCAAAAAACTTTGATCATCGTTGACCACGCTTAGAGCCAAAACTTCACGT
The DNA here is from genome assembly GCA_949130495.1 of Sambucus nigra. Taxonomy (NCBI): domain Eukaryota; kingdom Viridiplantae; phylum Streptophyta; class Magnoliopsida; order Dipsacales; family Adoxaceae; genus Sambucus; species Sambucus nigra. Next base: position 240,173,652 of record OX422222.1, read on the forward strand.
ATCTAAAAAGCCTCGCGCCTAGGCGCGTTTTTTAGAACACTGTTATTTTTTAAGAATGAGAACGAGGAGAATTTTTTGGGGGCATTGCAACATTTACGATCACTGTATGAGCCGAAAGCTTTGCCACGAGATGTTGTTCCCGACAAACAACTATCTTACCTAAATGCGTTGTAAAAGGTTTTTCCACTTGCCACCCTTCTATTATGTTTATTCCGTGTTCAAAAAAACATAGAACGTTCATGTTTGAAACACAACATCAAAGACCAAAATACTAAGTTGTTTATTCATGGTTGGATTGGGGTGGTGGAGTCTGAGACGGCGAATGATTTTGAGAATTCGAAGGCGGCTTTCGATCAAAATTGGCATAATTACCCTAACATGATTGGTTGCCTACACAAGAATTGGATGCCCCTACGATATCTGTTCGCATATGCTTGAACTAATCAGGTACCTCACCGTGGCAACCGCATAACTAATAGAGCAGAGGGGGGCTATGCTCAACTTAAAAAACACCTAACAAAATAGCACTAGTTCTTTCGCTATCACGTGGAAGGGAATGGATGCATTACTTGGCTACTAAGTGACTCAAATACAGAACGGAGTTTCAAAAATCACTCCAAATAACCAAGCACAACCACCATGACTCATTTTTGCATGAGATTCATGGTAGGGCATCGCACTATGCCTTAGACTTAATGGTTCTGGAGATCGATTGCATGAGATTGGTGTTGAACGAATTTATCGCCAACACCCAATATAGAGAATTACAATGCTCACACAAACTCCGTACAATTTACAGACTTCCATGTTTTCACGAGTTGGCCCAATGGGAGGAGTTGACCCAATTTGAAATGCACCCGCTTTTGAAATACACTCGCTTATAAATTTTTCAATATATATGTTTGAAAAGACATTGCGACGAAAGATGAACCATTCTTGAATTCGTCAGATGAAGATGAGGACTTGACTGTGCCTTGAATTTAACTTTTTGTGACTTTTTGTAACATTATGTGAATTTATGGAATTTGGTGATAGCATTAATTGAAATTTTTTGGGGGCAATAAAACCTCCCTTTAGGGGTCAAATATGGTTTTTAATAGAATTGCCTGCTCTAAAAAGTGGGCAGCGGAAGTTCCTTTAAAAAGGGCAACAGCGGTTCCGGTGCTACAGTTCATTAAAGAATAAATCATTTATTAGTTTGGCATTCTCAAGGTTATTCTATCAAATAATGTAACTTCATTTATCAATAATGAGGTGTTAATGCTAACTGACAAGTATCTAATTATCCACTACACCTCAATAATGGCTTACTCTCATGGCAATGACCACACTGAGGCCACAAATAAGACTTTAGTTAACATTTTAGCCAAGATGATGGAAGATTTTCTTGGTGCGTTCGCCTACGGTTTTTTGGCATTATCAAACTACTAAGAGGAAACTAATAGGCTACACACCATTTTCCTTAGTCGATGGATCTTTCAGTGAAGTTAAAAGTACCTTCTACCAAATATGCCTTTTGAAGTAGCATGCTTCCAATGAGGAGGCGTGTTCAACTAGACGCACTAGATGAACATAGAGATAATACGAGGAGGCATTCCAGATCAACACAAAAAAACTTTTCAGAGCTTATGATAATTTGTTAAAATTAAGAAAATTTATGGAGGGTGACTTAGTTTTGAAACTTATTATCAACCATATTAGAGGACTCACTTTACCAAAATTTATAAAAAAAAATGGGAGGGATCATATGTTGTTAAGGAGGTACATGATTCAGGAAATTGTTTGACCTCAAAGATTGAGGACAGTAGACCTTTCAAAGTTAACAAGAAGTGGTTAAAGGTTCATCATATATAGAGAGTACATGTAAAAATTTTATTCTAACTTTTGTGCTTACAGATTACGAATAAATACATGTAAATTTCGATTATAGTTTATTATAAAAAGATAAGTGTTAAAGCAGGGAAAAATGGGTTATGTACACACATTGTTCAAGAACAAACATCTTATATATTTCACTAGTAAAATAGAAATTATTTATAATTTGGACTATTGCCTAGAAATACAACAAAAAAGAATCTACCCTAAGAGAAATCATAAGTCCGGAGAAGTGAAGAAACCATCCCTAATCGAACCTGCTACATACGAAGCAACTGATAGCTCATACATTTAAGAGATGATTGTATTAAATTATGCCTTCAACTTCAGTCTGGCTTCGCTCTTCCTTTGGGCATTAGCCAAAGCTTCTTTAATTCCTGTCACTTCTTGTTCACATTCTTCAATTTAGGTGAAATCTCCCTTAGTTTTCCTTCTTCAATTTTTAAATCCTCCACATTCTTAAAGTACCTCAAGTTATTGATGATCCAAAAGAAATTAAACCGTCCTTCCTTTGGTCTTTAAGGGTGCTCAAGTGTTGATTAAGGTTTAATTTTTCTAAAGAAAAAATTATTGTGTTCATAATTTTAGACAGAACAATCACCATGCCTTGAAGTCTATAACCCATAATCATACTATTAGGCCCTGTCAACAGTGAAGGCCTCAGGGTGAGTTTTAATTATTCGACCCAATATAGTGTGTCGAGGTACTTGAATGAAAGTGTAATTTCAAAGTACCTGTCGACAAAACTTAGCAGGTGCAATATTTGGCAGTGGATCACAGCAACTAGACTCACTCTCCTCCATATTCACACCAGTCACTCGGCTATGATCACTGTGACTCGAAGACTCAGATTGTGGAGGAGCATCTATAACGAGATCAACCTCCATCGATTTCACAGGAACATGAACTTAAGGATGTGATGCCTGGGGTACCTCGGGATGGATATTTTCTAACACATGCTGTAAGTTATAGAAAGAAAAAAGGCCAAACTTTTAGAATTTTTTTTTTACCAAACAAGTAAACCGAGAAAATCTTAGCAAGAGTTGAGCTAAGTCACCAAGAATGTGTATTTTTACAGTAATCGTACCCAATTAGGATACATCACCAAGAAAGTAACAAATTAAATTCTTTGTGAACATTACTTAATTAAAAGATTAAATCACTATGCAGGTAATGTTTTTCACTAAGTTATATTGAAACAAGGTATAGCACCAACGAAAAAAAATCATTCATACACAAAAAGAGTTAGGAAAAATCATAAGTTGAACAAAATATGATGAATTGAAGAAACCTACCTCATTATTAGTTGTAACAATGGTTGAGGATGGGGAAATGGTCACATCCCCAGAGCCAACTTGAAGTTGAGTTGATAGGGTGTCCTCAAGAGCTAAAATAATAGGCTTATTAGAACCAAGAACAACCTCCATAGATGAAGGAGAAACTTCCACTCATGTTAGATCAACCTTAGTGGGAGGAATTATTTACTCCCTGTCTTCAGTGCCAACAGGTTGAAACACCACAAATAGAGTAAGATTATAATAACCTTACAAATGAGAAAGCAAAGTAAAAGTAAGAAAATTTTGCAAGGCATATACCTCAATGGTAGCTGGACGAACATGGTAAAAGATATCCAGAGATATTATAGAGTCACGTATCAGAACTGGAAGGTCCAAATTGATAATTGGACTCAAAAGCCTACGAGGAAGGATTTCCTCATTGATAGATCTCACAAAGGGACCAAAGTGTGGAAGGATTTTATTCACCTATATATGAAAAAAACACTCAAGTTTTGAAATTAACAAATTTTAAGAACAAATAAGTGATCAAGCCAAAGTCCAGTGCAAATTACCTCAGCTGGAGGAGATGGAGGAACAACGTTTAGTGGTAATTCAGGTAAAACTAGGGGAGTAATTTGACTTTGAATCTCAACAATTCCACTTGAGTCCCCAATTGTTTCTTCATGAATGGATAATTTTCGTGCCACTTTTGGATGAGGCGGACCTATACGAAGCATATCTGGAGGAAGCTCGTCCAATTATTGAAAAGGGAGACAAAGTAGGATCTAGAAGAATATCTTCTTCAATAAACTGACTTGAAGATCCTATCATGGAATGACATAGATAACACTTCCACAGGTAGAGGAATGGAATCCTAAAGAATGAGTAGCATTATTAGAGAAAGCTAAGCACTTTGAGAAATTTCAAATATAAAAGAGGAATAGACAGTTACTTGTTGGGTTTTAAGAGAAGTCGTGGGTGGAATTAAATGGAGATAAAACATCTATCATTTCACCAGTTGCTCGTGTATATTGGATTCGCTCCGAAGAAGCTGAAGGCGTGGGAGATGGAGCAACATATTTTCCAGTATGTTTTTTAGTTAACATCATTTTATGTGAAGGAGTAACAGTAGTTAGAGGGACATACTCCAGTTAACCCACTTAGGCAACCTTCTTGTTAACAAATTGAGGTGGTGTAAAACTATGAATTAGATGGTGCCTCTCCCGGCCAACCAAAATCTCCTCAGGAGTGACATAAATAGACTCCATCCGAGACAGAACATTAGACATTAAGGTAGTTTCTTCTTATGTTAACTTTGGATCTGGAGGGACACTGACAGGTTTAGATGAACCTTTGGTGGCCTTAGACCTTTTAGGGTGTTTAGGGTCACTTTCCCCAACATAATGAATCGGTAGCCGAAGAAACTTTTCCCTTCATTCTAGTTTTTTCTTCTCTTTTGTTTCCACATAAACAACCTCAACAGTTGGAGCTAGGGTATGAAACTCCTCGAGGTTTGATGTCTCTATAATGCTAAGGGGAAACTCCATATCTTTGGGGGAAGAGATTATTTAGCCCAAGTTTAAGAGGACCAAAATCTCTTTATAAGAGGGTACTTGGGCTCAATCTTTTCAAAATAATTGAAGACTTTTAGTTAAGTCGGCCAATGATGGCAATGCTAATCCAGAGAATCATCTCCTATATGCTCGGGAAGAACCAAGTTTTGATGTTGGGAAGGCCAAACAACCGCAGTCCTCCTAGTGAAGTCAAAATTGGAAATAAAAAATGTGCAATCTACATTATCTTATTCACAAATGGATTTGGCTATACTTTGGTCATAATCAAACTTATGGGCACACTTATGAGGATTATATGCTTCACTTTCAACCTCCATCTCGCCATGATAGGGAAGATGATTGGGAAAATCTAAAGAACCACGATAAGAGATGGATCATCTTTAATATATTTTTCTCCCTCAAGAAGAAGATTTAACATTGAAGATTTAGGTTTGAAAAATGGCCAAGTTTTAGCAATTGGCATGTATAGCATATAGACGAAATTTAAAAAAGTTAATATCATCAATCAGAGGTAAGAATGACTTCTTGCTCTGTTTTTCGCTCCACTAAGTTATAAGTGGACGCTTCAGAGGAAGCACGCTAATCTTCACAGCTTTGGGGGAAAGAACAGGGAACCTCGCGTAGAGGAACCCCATTAAAAAAATGGTGTTGAACAAATTAGACACGTCAAAACAATCAACTGAGCGCACCATATCGAGGTAACACGTGTCCAAAAATGTGTACAAGGAGCCAAGATTTATAGTGGCTAGAGGAATATTGACTTCACGAGCCAACTTGATGGAATTATTTACCATGTCCCTACATGGTTGATTATTAGGCTTGCCAAGGATAAAAAAAATCATAAAAGCGCACAGAGGATGTATGTAGCTAGTTCAGAATCACTTCTATAACCTTCACCAATTTACAATATGGCCCAAACCCTTGGCTCTTCTGCTCCTGAGTGAGCTTGATATATGGTTTGAACAAATACTTAATGTATTGGCCAAAATTAGCCTTCGTGGAATGACCTACTCACTCACAAACAAGTTGGTATAGTAGAGCACATTCTTTCTCTTCATTAACATCAATTGGCATGGAATCATAAGGTAAATGACCACATGGATCTAAACCAAACAACTCACACACATCCTTAAGTATAATGGTGAACTCTACCCAAGCTTCTATGAACGTGTGAGAGTTAACACTCTAGCGTGAGACTAGGAGATGGAGGGTAAGGTTATTCTTGAACAGCGTAAAATCTCCAAAGAATCATTTTGTGCATCCAAGACTAGCATTTTTAAGCACATACTTATATTTTTTGTATATATAGATTGACCACGCTAAAAATACATTAACGGAACCACTTAGTGCTTTGAAGTCAATATGATTCTAAGAGAAATCCCCTCGATCAAGCCTAAATAAAAAAAGGAAAAAGAAATGACATATCCTCTTTTAGTATGGTCCTTAGGTTCCTTCACCACCTAGACAGGATCATCCATGTCCTCAATAGTGTTTTTCAATTATTTGGCCTCGTGGAAAAATTTATCACCCTTATGAAAGTGAGGATCATGGCGGTAAAGAGTGTACGAATCTTGGTGCTCATCCAACTTAGAAGAGAAATCCTTGCTGGAAACCTGACGGGTTTTTCTTGAAGAGTCCATTATAGTTTAGAGAATTTTTTATGGTAGAAATGTGATGAAACTGATATATAAAGGATACCGTAAACAAAAGACTGGTGAAATAAAGAACAGAATGAACTTTGTAAGAGATTTAGGGCAATAGGGAACATTTTATCTCTCTTGAAAATAAAAGTTTTGAGTTTTAATGGAAGAAATGTTAAGAAGTTTTGAAACAACGAAATGAGAGGCTAATTAAAGGGTTGGAAAAGATAGTCATTTTGACTTATTGACGGCTTGTTATCGCACATGAATTTTAAGAATTTGGGGTAAAATGATGGTTGCATAAGTCAATGTGTTTCAGAGTTAACCCCGTGCATCCATGTGTTAAAAAGTCACAGGGTCGTTAAGTAATTGGATTATATTTTTTAATGATAGAGATATTTAAATATTTGGGATTAACGTGCGCAGAATCATGTGGCATCAAAGTGAGTTGCATTGGCCAAAGGTGTTTTGGAATATGGTTTGTAGGATCAAGGTGTTTCGTACATGAACTTCTTTTTTGCGCAATAACTTTCTCTATGAGGGGGGAAATGTAAGAGGAGCTTATAGATAAAACTCATTACTTAGAGATAAACCTCATCATTAAGAGACTAATAATAGATCAAGAAAAAAAAGAGCTTAATCAAATATTGAGGAATACTTCTTGAACATTCTAGTTGATCTATCATGTATATTGTTTATGTTTTTTATGTAATTATGAGTTATGTTATAAAAGTGATAAGGTTACTCGGTATCAGTGATGGACCAGGTTTGACAGGACCTAGAAGAAACTTCATGCTCTATCGAACAACCTCACTTGGGAACCTCTGAGGAAACTAGTTAGAGGATAGAGAGAGGCGTCGCTAAAACATGATTTAACCATTTTAGATACACCAAGTAAAAACATCCAGATTTGTTCAATTGAGCACACTCGAGCAACCTTGAGCTATCAACCATTTTAGACACACCAAGTAAAAACCATAGTGTTTTGGAGCCAAAAATAGTATCTATCTATAAAATATTTCAGTGATGTCACATAATACCTACACATGTCAGTTCAAACCTATCTTAGTACAGTGCCGAGTTCGTGAGTTGTTGGTCAAAAAAGTACTGACGCATCTGTGGCACCACCTGATACAACGGTTGGTCACTCGAGAATTTTCATAAGAATTTAATGCTAATGACATGCTGGGTATGGTAGTCTAACTCAACATTTAATGTGCATGAGGTTCCATGAGTGTGAGTTGAGCTTATATATACCCCATTTATCCTTTGATAAATGACGAGACTTTTTATCCAAAAGACCTATTTGAGATATTTATTGAAAATTAGACCTTTTACCTTCCTCCATTAATATGCTTGACCAAGTTGTTATCAAGAACACAAGCATTTATTGAGCCTTAAACATCATCCCTTCATACTTTGGTGTTTACCTGCCTACCTAGGGTGTACTTAGAGTGCTTGCTTCTCTTTTCCTCTAACTAACTTCCAATAGAGGTTCATTTATTCACTACACCAAAAATGGCAATTTGGCACACCTTGATATTAAAAATCTGGTACAGTTTAAGACTGTGCCAAATTTCAGCACGGTTTAATGATAATCTGACACACTTTAAAACCGTGCCAAAATTTGGCACTGTTTAAAAGTGTGCCAAAATTGAACACACTTCGCTAAAATATAAATACCCTAAAAAATGCATTCTTTAAACTTTTTTTGTCTCCCGCTCTTTCACTCGCTATTTCCCTCGTCAAAGAAATCGCACCAAAAATTTTCCCACCTTCAATCCAAAAACCATGCATGACACGCTCAAAACCTTGTTGTTAATATCATTTTCTGGGCTCTATTATTCTCAATCGAGTAAATCTAATTATTTTTTATTGTGCTTTTTAGTTAGGAAACAAAGTTTTGATTGTGTGTTTGTTCAGATTTGTTTAATACAGAGGATGAGTCTCGGCTTGAGTTTATGTATCCGTTCTGTGCAGAGGTTTTCGATGTGTTGGGACTCTGCTATCATATTGGGTTTGTATTAATTAACCGAATCTTAATTAAATATGTTGTTTTTATCTGTTTTGCTAAACCAAGCCCCATTTAGGGCTTATTTGTGTTAGTACTACCTAATTTGAAATTTAGGGTTTGTTTATATTTTCAATGTTGCTTTTAAAATGACTTAAGAACACGTCATTATTTTAGCTTATTGTTGAAGAGAATACGTTTCTTTTTTTGGTAGTTTTGGTTTTAGAGTTTATGTTAATTATATGCTTTCCTTTACTTGTTTTAGGATTGATTTACCTTTATATAATTCACTTATTTTCCCTTCTTTTTCATCATACAAGCTTGAATGGAGTTGAAAGTTGTGGTAACCACAATATGTAGTCCACATACATGTAAGTTTTAGATAAAATCTTTTCCTAATTAGTCATTCTAATTTTTTACTTCGGTATCCTTTTTTTCTTTCCGTATTAGTGATAAATAGAAATTAGTTATTCACATTCTTTATTTTTGTTTATAGTTTAGTTGGAGTAATAGTTCATAGAAAATACCTACCTCCAATCTGACACACTATCAAATTCCACACGACGAGCATGGCGAGATGGAAATTTTGGACTTGAAGAGTAATCATCATGTCCAACTGAGTGCCTTAAATACAAATGATGGATTATCATTTGCGTTGCCCCCCATGTCCCCTCCATCTTTATATATCGAATATGAGACTATTTTTTGGTAAGTTTGTGGTTGCTTATTTCAACTATATTCTCATTTATATTCAATCGGAGCTGAATCATTTGCGTCATGTCAAACCGATGTGATGGTTTTTCATTTTAAGAAATTTTATTCGTAACTGGAAAAGTGTTCTTTTATAGTTCCACCGTTGAATATTCTAATGTATGTGGTCCCATGGGACATAGTTTGGACTGTTGAGACCCGGGTTCAAGATATTCTTGAGTGACCTATCCCAAGAATAGTGGCACATTAAGTAGATTACATTAGTTGGCTCTAAATACTATTTTGGTAGGGGATCAACGGCAGAGTTCCATCGTACATGATTGAAACTCACGTGTTAGCCCCAGTGCTCGGGCAAAATGGAATGAATATCACATTCTTCATTGTTTCTAGTGATAATCTTGCTTACTCAACCTATAATAAGAAGTTTTATGTGATTGGATATAAGCACGAGTACTTCGTACAATGAGAGTTTTTAATGAAGTCCAACCATAAGGCGTTGCGATTCTTGAAAAGCCAAAACAAAATTAGTGATTGGCACACCGAATGATCTAACTCCATGAAGTGCTATACCTTTCACTTAAAGTATAATAAATGCAAGGAGAATTAGGTTGCAGACAATAAGCGAGATCATACATTGTAATGATGCATACTTTACTTTTTGGTTCGATGAGGTACGTGGCTTGTATGCATCTGGCGCATACTTTGCTGATTGTTAAGGAGTGAGACCCACAACAATACATCACAAGGGTTTTCATCAGGTTCCTCTTATAGGATGGGTTCCTTTTTGTGGTTCTGCTCTGTGCATTTGAGTATCCTATGTTTTGAGCATCCAGACTATATGTGTCGTAATTTGGTGATCGGCTCACTTTTATTTCCTCCATTCATAACCGTCTTCATATTTAGATGCATCCACACTGTATCTCTTTTATTTCCACACTGCTACAATACATCACAAATTATTTTTGTATGATTGTGCATGTCAAGTTTAATGTTAAACTTGATTAACTGTAAAAATAATTACAAAGGCTTACAATCCACTTAGAAAATGGAAACTAGACAAAAGCAAACTTTTCAATCTGTTTGTTGTTGGGGTGTAAAGTCTTTTAGTTTAGATCGGTGTAAGTGGAACCCTCTCCATATGTACATATAATACATACTGCATATAATACATACTATATATAATACACACTGCATATAATACATACTGCTATATGTTTGCCCACTAACTTATATAGTTATACCTTTCACTACCAGATTGTTTAAAGTCGATGGGCAACCAGTGTTTATCTGTGTACCATAGATAAGGCGGGGCATTTTGTTCAAAGTCTGGTAGAGTCTTGATGGTGTATAAAGATGGTTTTCAAGATCATAGATGATAATCCAATTTGACTACATTCACCCTTACTTTTGAACCTAGGGGTACCCTAATTTCAATTATAACGTTGAAATTGATTGTCTTCATATGACATAGTTTTAACTTTACACTTCACATACACGAAGAATAAGCTATTTCTTTTCATGCTTACAGAAGGTTGTGTTGTCATGCATTTTTTAAAGCCAATTTGTATGGAAATTTCGGAGATATTGGGATGAGTATAAAGTGAAAGGTGGATGATTTTCAGCAAGTTACTAAAAGTAACCAGAATATCCAGACAATAGGTTTGTGTTTCAGAGACCTCTACTTTTGTTTCTATTAATCCTCAATAGCTGACGAATGTTAAAATCATTAACTTGCTTTAAACTTTGAAGTAGACATGGCTAAGTTTGTTGATAACTATCCCGCGTGCAAAAAAATGCAGGGCAACATTTCTAAACATATGACACTGGTTCCAGAAATAAGCAAAATAGTTGAGTAACGAAAACTAATGTTAGTGTCGCATATAGAACAAGAATTGGCTTGCAATGGTGGACAAGGGGCAACATTTGAGGTGATTTGGTGCTTCATAATATATTTTAACCTCTTTTCTATTATCCTTGTTGAATTCACACTGATATCATCCATATTTCATGAATTTTGAATGCGGATCTTCGTTTGGACTAATCCCCAACATATGTGTTGACCTTCAATCTGGAACTCCATGACTTAACTTAAGATAGGTGACCACGGGGGATTAAACTTGTCGCCTTCATGATGCACTTATCACTTCTAGGCCTTGTTTGGTTTGGAGAAAATACACAGACTTCCCGTATGTGGAGAAAATACATGGGTATTTTAATTTGGAAAACTCAAAATCCTTGGACAGGTCTTAGAGGCCAGTTCTATGATCATATCCATGACTAAACAACGGGGTTTTACGGTTGTCGCTCTGCTTCGAAACCTGTCCATATCCAGCTGAATCTTGTAACATATTTTATAGAGGTAAGACCAGTACTACTTCGCAATGTTAGTGGTGAATTTGGGTGGTCTCTCAGCAATGCTAGTTTTCTAGTATATTTTTAGGACCATGGAATTTGTTACTACAAAACCATTTCAATTACATCTTATTAACAACCGAACTTAAATGGATTTCTGTATCGTTAGTTCTAATATTTAACTACTGTAATATGCAGTGTAATATGCACATTATAGTGAGTGTTACAACTGTATTATGCATATTAGAATTAATTGATGTAATATGCACATTACAGTGCATATTACAAGTTGTAATATGCATATTTTCATCAAAATAATTCGTTTATCTCCTTTTATCTCTCTAGTCTTCATCTCGCTTGGCAATATGGTCCTCATCTCGCTTGGTAATACGGTCCTCCATCATTAACTGCAGATCATCCTATGATAGCTCTTTTGTTGTTATGGGAGACTTTAATATTGTTTTGGGTTGTCATGAGTTCAAAGGGCCAAATATGTCTTCTAGAATATCATATGATGAATTCAAATCTTCCACTGACCGATGTGATCTTATCTATGTGTCCACCCAAGGAATGCCCTACACATGTACCAAATCCACTTATTTACCTAGTAGATTTGTCAATATAGAGTCATTAGTTGGAATTATATTTGATGGAATGAATTTAAATCTTTCACTGACCAATGTGATCTTATCTATAATTCTTAGTAGCGTCTTTGCATCTGTTAACAATGTGTGGAGGCAATGATCGTTTGTGATTGTTCAAAGCTAATATGCATGAAGAAGGGAGCTTTAGCGAGGCTGTAAAATGTGTGTTTCATGTTCCTACATCAATGGAGCTTTAATGAGGTTATATATATATATATATATATAACAGTTGTTATATATATATAACATCCCTGTTAAAGCTCTAAATTTTATCAAACTCTGCCAAACTCTAAACTTTATTCTCACATTACATAATTCACTATTGAACTACACACATAATCAGCTCAAACTTGAACATCATTCCACATTCTATACATGCACATGCTCATTTTAATTTTCAATTTCATACTAGGTACTAAAACCAAACATCCCGTGTAACCAAGATTCGCAAAACAAAACCCCCTTAAGCTGTTGAAGGGGGAAAATCCAAACCAACCCCTAAATGACCCCGTAAGAGGCACTAACACCTCGAACAGGACCAACGTAACTCGTGGGAATTGATCGAGTAGTCACGGGCCTCTCGATTTGAGAATATGACGATAATTTTAAAATATATAGATTTGTCATAGAAATGAGGTGTTGAAGGGTGAAAACCCAAATCGGCCCCTAAATGGCCCCATAAGAAGCACTAACACCTCGGGCGGGACCAACGTAACTCACAGAAACTAACCGCGAGTTATTGGCCTCTCGGTTTGAGAATATGACGATAACTTGAAAATATATAGATTAGGATTAGAAACAAGTCGTTAAAAAGTGAAAACCCAACCCCAAACGGCCCCGTAAGAGGCATGAACAGCTCGCACAGGACCAATATAACTCATGGCAACTGACCGCGTAATCAAGGGCCTCTCAATTTGAGAATATGATGATAATTTGAAAATATTAAAATTAGGCGTAAAAACAAGTCATTGAAGGGTGAAAACCCAAACCATCTCCCAAACGGCCCCGCAAGAGGCACTAACACCTCGCACGGGACCAATGTGACTCGTAGGAACTGATCGCGTAGTCACGGGCCTCTCGGTTTGAGAATATGACGATAAGTTGAAAATATATAGATTAAGCTTAGAAACAAGTCGTTAAAGGGTGAAAACTCAAACCAACTCCAAAATGGCCCCGTAAGAGGCACTAACACCTCACACGGGACCAATATAACTCGTAGGAACGGACCGCATAATCACGAGTTTTTCGATTTGAGAATATGATGATAATTTGAAAATGTTTAAATTAGGATTAGACACAAGTCGTTGAAGGGTGAAAACCTAAACCATCGTCCAAGCGAGCCTTTAAGAGGCACCAACACCTTGTACAGGATCAATGTAATTCGTAGGAACTGAATTCGTATTCACGGGCCTCTCAGTTTGAGAATATGATGATAAGTTAAAAATATATAGATTAAGCTTAGAAGCAAGCCGTTAAAGGGTGAAAACCCAAACCAACCCAAAAACGAAACCGTAAGAGGCACTAACACCACGCACGGGACCAACGTAACTTGTAGGAACTAATCACGTAATCCCTGGACTCTCGGTTTGAGAATATGATGATAATTTAAAAATATATAAATCAGACTTAGAAATAAGTCGTTAAAGGGTGAAACCCAAACCATCCCCTTAAGAGGAACTAACACCTCGCATGGGACCAATGTTACTCGTAGAACTGATCGCGTAGTCATGGGCCTCTCGGATTGAGAATATGACGATAATTTGGAAATATATAGATTAGTCCTAGAAATAAGCCGTTAAAGGGTGAAAATCCAAATCAGCCCTAAACGGCCCCCCAAGAGGCATGAATACCTCGCACGAAACTAATATAACTCGTAGGAACTGACCGTGTAATCACAAGTTTTCCGATTTGAGAATATGATGATAATTTAAAAATATTTAAATTTGGCTTAGAAATAAGTCGTTGAATGGTGAAAAGTCAAACCATCCCCTAAACCGACATGTAAGAGGTACTAATACATCGTACGGGATCAATGTAACTCATAGGAACTGACCACGTAGTCACGGGCCTCTCGGTTTGAGAATCTGATGATAAGTTGAAAATATATAGACTAAGCTTAGAAACAAGCCGTTAAAGGATGAAAACCTAAACTAACCCCCAAACGGCACTGTAAGAAGCACTAACACCTGGAACGGGACCAACGTAACTAGTAGGAACTGTCCGCGTAGTCACTGGTCTCTCGGTTTGAAAATATGATGATAATTTGAAAATATATAGATTAGGCTTAGAAACAAGCCGTTAAGGGGTGAAAACCCAAACCAGTCCCCAAAAGGCCCCTTAAGAGGCACTAAAATCTCGCATGTGACCATTGTAACTCATAGGAACTGACCGCGTAGTCACGGGTCTCTCGATTTGAGAATATGATAAAAATTTGAAAATATATAGATTAGTCTTAGAAACAAGTCGTTGACGGGTGAAAACCCAAATTAGTCCCCAAACGGCCTCGTAAGAGGCACTAACACCTCGTATTGGACTAATGTAACTCATAGGACCTGACCACGTAGTCATAAATTGTGTAAGATTTTTTATTTGATAATTTAATAATGTTTGTGACTCGTATGTGCAATTTTTTAGCTTGAGTAAGCTTTTTTTTTATAAATTACTTGGTTACTAATATCATCTTTTTTTTGTATGCCATTTTTTTTTTGCAGGATAACATTTTATCGTTAGCTTTTATTCATGTGGAACACCCAGAGACGTCAATGGTTTACAATAAGGGGATTATTTATTTAATGTCGTTAGTATTCAGAATTCTATTTTTTTGTGTTATGGCCGTGCGGAAGTTTGTAGTTTTATTGTTAACTTTTATGGCCGTGCGGGATTTTATAATTTTATTTTTATATTTTATAGCCCTGCGGGCTTTATATTACACAGATTTTATATTAGTAGGTTTTAGAATGTCCAGAAAATAGGGAAAATTCTGCGCAATTTTTTTTTTGTCCGTGAACTGCCGAGACTTGTAATATTTTGAAGTTTGTATATACATTAGTTTATCAACAACATTGGGAGATTAGCAATTCGTTAATTTTCTTGTTTTCAAATAATTTTTTTTTTTCTTTGATCCAAAAATTTGGCACAATTCAAAATCGTGCCAAAAGTGTATCAAATTTTGGCACGATTTTGAACTGTGCCAAAAGTTTATCAAAATGTATTCAATCTCGCACAGTTCATAACTGTGCCAAAAGTGCGCCAGAAATATCAAACTCTGGCACGGTTTAAAAGTGTCAGAAGTGTTCCTGTGTGGCCAAATTGGACACAGTTTTAAATCGTTCCAGAAAAAAATGACCATTTCGGAACACCTGATTCTGGCACAGTTCAAAACCGTGCCAGATTTGATCTGGCACAGTTTTAAACCGTGCTTGATTTCTTATTTTGGTATAGTGTATTACCGAAATGGTTTTTTTATTACCTTGTCATATGATATATACTTGAGTTAATCATTTATCATTAAGAGTAAATTTACTATTGCGTCGTCATCATTAATACAGGTCTCAGTTTATCTATACACACAGTAGCAAAGAGAACTACTCTCTTACGAATTTGAAGCTCAGTTTATGCTTCATGGTTGATAGAATAGTAACTCAGTTTTACTTACTCGATTACAATTTATTCCTCGGTTCAATCCACATGGATTGTACGCGATTATTTGATCTCACCCTTAAAAGATCATGGTAATGGAACTCAAGCGGACGCGGTCTCCTTCAATAGTAGACGTAGGCTCACTATTTTTTATCCACGCCAATGTAAAGCATGTGCAATAATACTCTTTATTTATTATCATTACATATATTATTTCAATACATGCACCAACTAGTTTTACATGAAAAAATTAATTAATGAAATTTGCTTATAAACCCAATTCACCCCCTACACCTCTCTTGGGTATATTTCTGGGCAACAATGTCCTTTGATCAACCAGATTAAAAGACATTGACTCTTGGTATTAAGAATACCCTTTCATGATGAAAACTTAACTCTTAGTATTCCTAAATTATTCTAACAATTTGTGCTCAGACCCTTCATCTTCTTTTACGACAGGTACCCGAGCAATGTGAGGAGTGTGATCGGAGCATTAATTGCAAGATAATTTAACAAGTTTTCTCAAGTCACTTAGAGTGGCACTTATGGGTCCATGCATTGTTACTATTATTTTTTGAATAAGTATTTAATGGATTTGTATATTCACTTGCTTATATTAGTAAATAACATAAAATTGACTGGAAACTTAATTAGGATCCATGGACTCTGCACTTTACATCCTAACATGGTTGGATCAGACAAGATTGACCCAAGGGTCCAATAACAAAGGGGGAGGAGTGTTATATTTTAGTATTAGATAATTAGGTTCATGTTTCATTTAGGAGTGAGCAAGAGTGACAGTGAGTCCTTAAATAGGATCAAATTAACGATTGGACATTGAACACCGTGATCGAAGTTTTACGAACAAAGAAGTACAAAGTGACTTAAACGGCTAAATGGAGGAATGAACGCGGAGATCCGTAGTTTCTTGGGCCTAGCAGGATACTACATGAGGTTTATTCGGGGTTTCTCCACGATAGCGGGTCCCATGACACATCTAACACGTAAAGGTGTGCCGTTCAGTTGGAGTGATGCCTGTCAGTTGGCATTTGATGAGTTGAAGGACAAGTTAACCTCAGCACCTGTGTTAGCATTGCCGAGACCGGGAGTTGAGTATCTTGTTTACACCGATGCGTCCTTACAAGGACTTAGAGGTGTACTGCAGCAGGAGAGTCAGGCCATAGCTTATGCTTCCCGTAAGCTTAAGCCTCACGAGAAGAATTACCGTACCCATGACTTAGAGTTAGCGACAGTGGTATTTGCCCTTCGTATTTGGAGACATTACCTTTTGGGGGAGAAGTTTCGATTGTTCACGGATCACAAGTCCCTACAGTACCTATTCACGCAGAAGGAGTTGAATATGCGGCAACGAAGGTGGCTTGAATTCATGAAAGATTATCAGTTCGATATCCAGTATCACCCGGGGAAGGCTAACGTAGTAGCAGACGTGTTGAGCCGTAGACCTGTAGATGAGGTGGCGGAAGTGTGGAAGGCAAAGTGGAAGGAATTGGGACACCAGGATGCAGTGGCTCGATCATTCATGTCTGTGATGACTATTACACCGCAGATTGTCACGAAGGTAGTGAGGGCACAGGCAAACGACTCGTTCTGTCAGGAGCAGATAGTTCGATTATTGGCAGAGGGATCCGAATCCTATACCGTTAGCTCAGACGGGGGATTACGCTTCAATGGGAGATTGGTGGTTCCAGAAGGGGAGGAATTGCGGCATGAGGTGATGGCAGAGTCGCACGGCTCACGGTTCGCGGTACATCCCGGAGGGGACAAAATGTACCAAGACATGAGACGTCAGTATTGGTGGAGCGGTATGAAGAGAGATATTGCCGAGTTTGTTTCTAAATGCGCCACTTGTCAGCTAGTAAAAGTGGATCATCAGAGACCGGCAGGACTACTACAGCCGTTGGAGGTCCCGATGTGGATGTGGGAGAGCATATCCATGGACTTTATCACGGGGTTGCCTACGTCACAGAGAGGTCACGACTCCATTTGGGTAATAGTGGATAGGTTGACCAAAGTCGCTCATTTTCTACCCGTGAGGACAGACTACACTGCAGGACAGTATGCCCAGCTATTTATTTCTGAGATAGTAAGACTTCACGGTGTGCCCCTAAATATCCTGTCTGACCGAGACAAGATATTTGTTTCACGGTTTTGGGAGAGTTTTCAGCAGGCCATGGGCATGGAGTTGCGGTTGAGTACGGCGTACCACCCGCAGACCGATGGCAGACCGAGTGCACAAATCAGATGTTGGAGGACATGCTACGTATGTGCACCATTGATTTTGAGGGTGGATGGGAGCAGTACCTTCCACTAGTGGAGTTTGCTTACAACAACTCCTACCAGTTCACCATTAGCATGGCTCCATTTGAGGCGTTGTACGGTAGACCTTGTCGTTCCCCAGCATGTTGGTTGGAGGTGGGGGACAACAAACTACTTGGGCCGGAAGTGATTCAGGATACTTCGGCAAGGATAGAATTGATTCGGAGTCGCATTCGGGTAGCTCGGGATAGGCAGAAGAGCTATGCTGATGCGAAGAGATTCTTTAGAGAGTTCCAAGTGGGGGACCAGGTTTTGCTCAGAGTATCTCCTATGAAGGGGATTATACGTTTCGGGAAGAAAGGGAAGTTGGCACCGAGATATGTGGGACCATTTCCTATTATTGAGCGGATTGGACCGGTTGCGTATAGGCTTGGATTACCGGAGCATTTGCATCGGATTCACGATGTATTTCATATTTCCTCGCTTAGGAAATACCTTAGAGATAATTTGGCTCACTCTCTCATTGCTGTAGAGGACATTGATCTCCAGCCAGATAGCTCCTACGAGGAGGGGCCGATTTCTATTCTGGACCGAAGTGAGCGGAAGGTGCGGTCAAAGATAGTTCCGTTAGTGCGTGTTCAGTGGCGACATCATAATGTCGAGGAGTCCACATGGGAGCGCGAGGATGAGATGCGCGAACGTTATTCAGAGTTATTCTTACCAGGTACTTTCTAGTTCCGAATTTCGGGACGAAATTCAGTTATTAGGGGGGAAGTATGTAATACCCCGTATTTTCTATGATATTTATTTTTGGGGATTAATTGAATTAAATGTTTATTAATTGGAAATTAATCTGGATAATAATATTAACGAGATGTGAGTTAGTATTTTATTATAATGTGTATACTTGGCATTATATGAATATTGGAAAATATTGAATATTGAAATTGTCACGAGATTGAAATACGGCAATTTGGGAAACTTTGTTGGGACGCGCGTGACAGTCGCGTCAAGAATATAATTATTTGAATTAAAAAGTAAATTTTATTTTTATCACCCGTATGTTCATTTTGAGTGCGCCAACGCGTCCGGAAGGGTCGAGATAGTCAGAAAACACTAGCTGGGAGTTTAGTTTGGGTCCCGGGGTATTTTTAGGCCATACCGGCATCATAAAGGGTATTTCTGTAATTTTGTATTTTTGGGAATTAAAAGTGACGAAAATTAGAATAGAAATCTGACTTCTTCTTTAACCCACTAAACCCACTAACTACACTAAGAGACTTAATGGGCTACGGGAGAAGTTGAAATATAGTCCCAACTTACCAAAAACCAAACACACCTCCATTGTCATCATCCTTGGGAAGAACTTGTAAAGAGAGAGAGAAAGGAAAGAATTCTGCAGAAAGAGAGATAGAGGACAGATTCAACCTTCAAATTCAACATCAAATTCAGAGAAAGATTAAGGCAAGTGGTTTAAATTCATTTGATTCAAGCTATGCTTTTCCATGTTTAGGAATTTTCGAAATTGATCTTGGAAGATGATTTAGACCCATATATTGGAAGTTAAAAGTTATGAATTATGTTAGGGATTGCATGTAGTAATATTCTGGACGAATTATATGTTCTAAACAGAACCATTGATGATCTAAAAATGGAGTTTAGAAGTAGTTTATTGATGTTCTTGAATGGGGAAGAAATCTGGAAATTTTTGATGTCGTTTTGATCTAAACAAAGCCTTTGAATGATGAATTATGGGTTTTAGAATGTTAATACTGTTGTAGAATGATAGTATGATGATATTGTAACCTTGTCTTAGAGTTTCATGCTTGAAAATGGTGTTTTGGGACGAATTGGTAACTGCAAAACGAAGCAGTCCGTAACCATACCTGGTGCGTTCGATCGATCGATGTTCTTCAGTCGATCGATCGACCACCATCGATCGATCGAAGGTAAAGGTCGATCGATCGACCTTCCCAGAATGAGTAAAGTTTTTCCCTAATTAAATTTTAATGGTGTTAATCCTTGAATGATATTGTTGGAGACCTTATGAATACCCTTAACCTTAAGGAAGACCAGTAGGCATGATTATGAGATTGGACCTTAATTGGAATTCAATTTGAGGAATTATTCTAAATTAATGAAATTCGATAATTGAGATAATATTTGGGTTAATAGGGTAAATTTGAATAATTTGATGAAATAAGATTTGGGGCAGAAGTAAAGACCTTAGGTGTAAAGATGTTATATGGGGGAATAAGAGGAACTTAATAGTCTATTCGAGATAGGTTTTAAGTTTAAGAAACTACGACGTGAGACGTGTCGACAATTTAATTTCTATATTATCGGGATACTTGAAATATATGAATTTGGAATAATGGTATAAAGATGTAGAGTATACCTTTATTAATATCGAGATATCTAAAATGTGTGAATGCTTAGTATATAATTGTATGTGTATGACATACCTACCATACTTGCTATCACGGGAGGTTTACGTTCGCTTAGGGCCTTCTTATCCTTGTGTTGCCCGGATTTAGATTGGTTACCTCGATGAACATAGGTCATAGAAGGACTTATTGGGATATTAATAAGTTTGCTGATCGTGGGAGCGTAGGTATGTGCGTGACCCATGTGATGTGACTGTGTTCACCTCCACTATTTGTGATGTTGTTATCTGAACGATTCCTGAGAGATTCGGAATGCGTGATCCTTATGTACGTGATGTACCGGGATGGATAGCAGAGTATGTGTGCACCGCAGCTTAGCCTTTGGGTGCTTGTATTGTATATTTATGATGTGAAAATATACGGTTAAACGAGAAGGAATTTACTATGTTAAATTGTGAGTATAGTTATGGTAATGTTATGTAGATAAAAAGGGAACTTATACCTATAAGTGGTTTTGTTAATAATTGGGAATCCGAGAATTAAAGTAGAACTCTCTATTTAATTGTTAAGGTTGGAAATTAAACGTGAACCGAGTAGTAGTGTTAGAAACTCTTCAGAATTAGATAGTTATGAGATAACACATGAATGGGTACAGGAACGTTAGGAGTGCACAGTTAGACGAGAGGTGAGTATATCATGTGAGAGCACGTCCTAACATGTATTTTGCATATACTGTTTTAAATGTTTTTAAAGCACTTGCAGGTTTTTATAATATCTCCACATTCGGGCTCTGACCCGTTTGCTTCCAAATCTATTTTTTTTTTGGTAAAACTATTTTTAGGTGCCCAGCCACAAGGACACCATGCATAGGATTCTCACTCAGATGACGAGCTGTAGCTGCTTGTGGAAGCTACAGGGATTTGCTTTTAGACGCTTATATCATTTGGATTCCATACTCAGTACTCCTCAGTTGTAGGGCATGTTGCCCAATTTCTATTAGAGACATTTCCATTTCAGTTTTTCAGACTTTGGCATGTATTGATTCAGTATTCAGTATTTCATTACTTACTTCAGTTGCGGGATTTTATTGTGAGGAGTTTTTCCTCCAGATTTATTTATATCATGTGTTGGTTATTCTATTATTTCGTTATGGTGAATGGTGATATTATTCTTGCTTTAAATCTTTTACTGCATGTTAATCAAGCTTTAATTAAAATTTGGCAACTTACTTTTTAAATACTAGGTGGTTAGTAATAATAAAAAATATTTTCGACAGTGATGCTATTAACTGAGCCAACTTGGCATTTTGATTTAATTTAATAAAGGAGTAACTACCCGATATTTAATTAGTCGGGGTGTCACAGGCCCATGCCCGGGTCCGGGGCTTGGGCTCATTAAGAAATAATTTTTTGGACAAATAAATTGATGTGTTTTGGGCTTTAAAAATTATTTTCTTTAACGGTAATTTTAATTATTGATAAAGTCTTTCAACAGCTCAGTCTTCGAGTTTTTTCTCCCACGTTTTTTGCCCACTAACATCAATTTCTTTTCTGCATAAAAGGAAAGTCAGGCCTCCGTTTTTAATATAGTTTTTTCTGCAAGTTTTCTACACAAAAAAATTCCTTCTCTCAAAACTGCTAATGTCCCCCCAAGAAAAATATTTGTTAATCACAAATAATTATTATAAGAAATGATTAATATCGTTCCAGATTAATTATACCACACAGAATGGAGCAATATATATATTTCAGAATGGGTGTTTTTTAAACGAATCAGACTCGTGATGCTGGTTCGTATTGAGTTTTTTCGAGGTTGTTTTATCCTGAGGGTAGCGAGGCTGTTATCTGTCAGCACTAATTGAAGAGGCAGAGCCGCGAAACACCTTAAAGAGAGCGACATTGTCCTCGACTTAGCGAGCATTCTTAGGGGTGTGAAAAAAAACTGATCGGCTCGAAAATCGAATCGACCCGACCCAAAATGAATCGAAATCGATGGTTTTTTAGACCGATTAGGCCTACAGTTTACGGATATAAAAAATCGACCATGTCGGTTCGGTTGGTGGTTTAGACATGGGAAAACCCGATTCAAACCAAACTGACCGACCCCAATATTTATATTAAAAAAACCCTAAATAACTTATATTTTTATATCCAAAAACCATTAACCACCTTCAAAAATTTCCCCAAACCGAAAACCGACATTAAATAAATCGTCCAAAACAAAAAACCATCGAAAACTGACCCGAAACCAAACCCAATGTGAATCGAAATCGACGGTTTTTTTCATAGTCGGTTCAGTTTTGGTCTCACTTTTTCCAAAACCGAACCGATCGGTTCGATTTGAATTACGATCGAAAATTGTCCCGTGAACACCCCTAATCATTCTAGTCTGCCCAGTTTCGGCTTTCTTATATTTTTCTGTCTCGATTTATCAGCTCCTAATTGGGTAATTTTATTCCTTATTTAATTCTGCATTTAAATTGCTACTATAACAATTTAAGGTGTCTGCTATTCTGTCATGGACGAAATTAACTCAACCAACCTTAACAAGCCTTTCAAGTATGAAGGCCAACATTTTAAACGTTAGAGCCAAAAACGGTTATTTTATTTAACTAGGAAAAAAGTCGCAACTTGTGTTCAATTTGACAAACCCGTAGTTAATAATCCACCAACTATTGAGGAAAGTAAAACTATTAGGACTTGGGAGGAAAATGATTTTATGTGCAAGAACTATATTTTGAATGCTTTGAGTGACGAACTTTATGACTATTATGCCAATTATTAAACTGCAAAAGATGTTTGGTATGCTCTTTTTAAAAAATATGACACGGAGGAGGCTAGTGCTAAAAAAATATGCCGTCAGGCATTATTTGAAATATCAAATGACGGATGATAAATTTATTGTTGCTTAAACCCATGATTTGCAAATGATTGCCCATGAAATTATTTCTAGGGTATGGCTTTAGATGAACAATTTCAGGTGGCTGTGATTATTGATAAATTGCATCCACTGTTCAAATAGTACAAAAATATTTTGAGGCATAAGTCTAAGGAATTTTCACTAGAGTCACTCATTACTTAATTGAGAATTGAGGAGGAATCCTAAATGCAGGACTACAAAGATGAAATTCTTGCTGTGTCTAACAACAAAAATTCGAAAAAGAATCACACTCCATTTGTTTTAAAGGCAAAAGGGAAAAATATGAAATTTCAGAAAAAGAGCCACAACCAGAATGTTAAAAATCAGACTCAGAATAAGAATAAGAACCCTGAAAATGACAGTCTAGCAACTTGGGACAGTTTCTCTATTTCAAGTGTGGCAAGCCTGGCCATATGGCTCGCAAAGGTCGCAATGTGCCACATGCACAAGCGAATTTGACCAAAGAGGACCTATATGATATGATTTATGAAATCAACATGGTTAGCGGGGTCGAAGGGTGGTGGGTGGATACTGGCGCTTCCCGCTATATCTGTTATGGCCGTGCTCTTTTTAAGAATTAGTCTGAGACTGCATACAAGAAGGTTTGTTGGGTGATTCTCACTCCACTGAGGTTGCTGGTACTAGAAATGTAGAATTAAAGTTCACTTTGGGAAAGATTGTGATCCTCAAAGATGTTCTTCACACTCGTGAGATAAGAAAAAATTTAGTTTCGGATTATCTTCTTAACAAACCTGGCTTTACTCAAACTATTGGTGTTAATTTATTTACTTTGACCAAAAATAAAAAATTTGTAGGCAAGGGTTATGCCACTGATGGGATGTTTAAATTGAATGTTGATGCTATGAATAAAATTTCACCTTCTTCTTATTTCGTTTAATATTTGGCATGCTAGACTTTGTCATGTTTATAAACGACTTATTAAAAATATGAGCACTTTAGGATTAATTCCAGAATTATCATTAAATGATTTTAAAATTTTTGAATGGGGTAGTCAATCAAAAATTACTAAGACACCACATAAATCGGTTTTTAGAGAATCTGAACCACTTGATTTAATTCATTTGGATATTTGTGAATTGGATTGCGTCAGCACTAGAAATGGCAAACGTTATTTATTACCTTTATTGATGATTGTTCTGATTATTCATTTGCGTATTTAAAGAAAAATAAAAGTGAAGCGTTTGACATGTTTAAAAAAAATAAATGAAATTGAAAGTCAATTTAATCAGAAAATTAAAAGGTTACATAGTGATAGAGGCACCGAATATGATTCTGCACCATTTATTGAACTTTATAAAACCCACAACATTATTCACGAAAAAAATGCCCCTTATTCGCCCGAAATGAACGGTAAAGCCGAAAGAAAAAATACGACATTAACTGAATTAGTTGATGCTATTTTATTAAATTCAGGGGCTGACTCACATTTGTGGGGGGAATCATTTTGACTATGTGTCACGTACTTAATAGAATTCCTAAGAATAAAACGAAAATATCTCCTTATGAAATTTGGAAAAATATTAAGCCTAACGTGTCATACTTTAGAACGTGGGGGTGCTTAGCCTATATAGGTATACCCGACACTAAAAGGTCTAAATTGGCTAGTAGATCTTATGAGTGCATTTTTATAGGCTATGTTATTAATAGCAAAGCATACCGATATTATGACTTGAAAAATCAAGAAATTATTTAATCAAATGACGCCGATTTTTATGAAGATAAATTTTAATTTAAATTGAGAAATTCTAGGGGCGTATCATCCACTAATATTTCTTTAAATAAAAATAAAGAAAATAATGAATCCGTTTTAGAACTTCGAAAAAGTAAAAGGGCTCATCTGGAAAAAGATTTTGGTCTTGACTTTTATGATTACACTTTAGAGGAGGATCCTAACACTATTAAAGAAGCTTTATCTTCTTTAGATGTCGATTTATGGCAATAGGCTAGTAATGATAAAATGGATTATTTGGAAATAAATAAAACTTGGCATTTTGTGGACCTTCCTCCTGGGTGTAAAACAATTAGGTGTAAATGGATTCTTAAAAAGAAATTAAAACCTGATGGCACTATTGGAAAATACAAGGCACGTCTTGTTGCCAAAGGTTTTAGACAACGAGAAAATATAAACTTTTTTTATACCTTTTCACCCGTGACTAGAATAACGTCTATAGTATACGTGTACTTTTTGCCATAGATTCCTTAAATGATTTAATTGTACACCAAATGGATGTTAAAACTGCATTTTTAAATGGAGAATTAGAAGAAGAGATTTATATGGATCAACTTGAAGGTTTTATTGTACACGGTCAAAAAAATAAAGTTTGTAAATTTGATAAATCTCTTTATGGACTCAAACATGCACCTAAACAATGGCATGATAAATTTGATAGCCTAGTCATCTCCAATGGGTTTAAAATAAATGAAAGTGACAAATGCATTTATTATAAATACGTACGGAATATTTGCACTATCATATGTCTTTATGTTGATGACTTGCTTATATTTGATATGAAGAATTTGGGTGAAGCTAGTGTAATATTGGGAATTAATATTACTAGGTCAGAAAAGGAACTTTCTTTGGATCAATCTCATTACATTGAGAAAGTTCTAAAGAAATATAATTACTTTGACTGTAAACCTGGTAGTACTCCATTTAGTCCTAGTGTAAAGTTATTTAAGAACACTGGCGACAGTGTAAACCAAAATGCTTATCCAAGCATCATTGGTAGCTTACGTTATGTTGTTGATTGCACTAGACCTGACATAGCTCATGATGTGGGAGTACTATGTAGATTTACCAGTTGAACTAGTATGGAGCATTGGCATGTTATTGAGAGCGTCATGCAGTACCTTAAAATGATGATGAACCTCGGATTACACTATAATAAGCATCCCGTTGTCCTTGAAGGATTTAGTGATGCTGATTGGAACACCCTATCTGATGATTCTAAGGCTACTAGTGGATACATATTTAGCATCGCTGGTGGTGTTGTTTCTTGGAAATCTAAGAAATAAACTATTTTGGCTCAATCCACTATGGAGTTTGAGATGATAGCGCTAGCTACTGCTAGTGAAGAGGCAAGTAGGTTAAGAAACCTCATGTCAGATATCCCGTTATTGGAAAGACCAATAACAATTGTTTTGATTCATTGTAATAGTACCGCCGCTATTGCAATAGTAGATAACCGTCATTATAACGGTAAGAGACGACAAATACGTTATAAACATAGTACTATTAGAGAATTCATCTCTACGGGAGCTGTGAGGGTGGATCATACACGGTCTAAACTGAACTTAGCTAATCATTTGACGAAAGGACTAGCTAAGGAGAAGGTGTGGAACACCTCGAAAGGGATAGGACTAAAGCCCTTGGATACATGAGTCATTTGTGATGGTAACCCAACATATAGACTGGAGATCGCAAGAAATATGTTCAAAGGGTAATAACAAGTCATAAATGATATGGGTTGAATCATGCTATAATTAAATAATATTGAACGGGGTCTTACTCCGAGTCCATCCCTATGGAGCATGATATCCTTAAGCGAGTAAAGGATGAATTATTATAACTCTTAATGAGATCTATAGCTCAATTTTGAGTGGGGTACCCATCTACAGAAGTTTTCTTGATAGACTCACCTATATGAATGTGGAAGTGTGGCCGCTTCCTATGGATATTCTAGGCAAATTACAAGAGCATTCACTATACTGGAATTGAAGCATATAGTTGTAACGTGCTGGCAATTAGAACTACACCCAAGTAGGGTTCTGTGTGGGATGTTGTCAGAGATAGAGTTCAAAACTACGGTTACTCTAGTATATTCTGAATCATATTTACTACGTAAAGGTTCAAGTCGAAAGACACCTTTGCTTATGCACAATTCTATAGATGATTGCTCGATAATTTTTTTTTTCAAATTTTCCAAGTGGGGGATTGCTGTGATACAGCCTTCAAACTTGTTATATATGCAAACTTTGAAAATGTCCTTTGCTGTTTGTCCCACATCGGTAAGGAGCCAACTTTTGTAATGGTATATTTATAATTTTTGTGGAACCAATAGGCAAGCCCTTTGGACATTAGATGTTTTGTGTGTATGGGTAGGGGACTTATTGGGCCAAGTCACACGCACACGCCACCGGCTGTCCGGCCCGGCCCGTTGTAACAACCCGCACTTTTGGGGGGATAATTAAATTCCGTAATTGGGTGTAAATTGGAATTTGGAGGAATTTTTCAGAATAGTAATTTTTGGAATTTCTCAGGATTGGATGATTGTCGATGGGTGATATATTTACTTTTGGGATTAAGTAAATATGTCGGAGTATTTTACTTATATGTCGCCGTTGAGTGAAGTGACAAAAGTTAAGATTTTAATTGGAAAACCCGCATTAAAAGATATTGGGTTAAAATAGGGGGTTGCAATCAAGTACCTCAAATGGAAATTTCAACTGTGCCGTGAGTTTCGGAATGGCCAAGATTGTCGAAAAAGAGTGTCTGATGGTCGAAATTGAGTTTCGAGAAATTTTAGAGTTAAAAGGGCTCGTAATTGAGTAAACGAGTCATTTTTGGGTTTTAAGGGGTCTAAACCCTTTTCTCCCTATATAAGGAGGGAGAGGGAGAGAGAAGAGAAAGAAAAGAGAGAGGAGAGAGAGGAAGGAAGAAAGAGGAGAGAAAAGGGAGACTTCGGGCCAAACTCCGTCGGACTCGACACGGGATCGTCGGATTTTATCCACGAGGGAAGTGTTTACTTGCTTTATTTACTTTTGAGAATAAATCTCATATCGCAGTTTGGTATTAATAAACCCTAAAGATTTTGGATTGGGTTTTCGTGGATAAAACGGGTTTTTGGGAGTTAAAATGAATAAACCCCAATAATTTTTCTAATCGAAGAAACTTAGTATTTATTCAAAATTAATTATTGGTTTCAAGTTCTAGGATGTTTAGAACCCTTATTATATGTGTAGATGTTGTTAGTTGAGGTTGTAGGGTGTTGGGTGAAGAGACAGAAGCTTAGGAGGAGCTTTAATGGCCGAAATCGCTTCTCGGAGAAGAAGCTGTCCGTCATGATCGATCGATCGAGCGTGGGGTATCGATCGATCGAGGGCCATGGGTCGATCGATCGACCCTTCAGGAATTTGGAAAAAAAATTCCTAGGATGAATTGGATGGGATGAATTCCAATTCTAATTGATTAGAGGTTATTTATGTGAGGGAATAAGAAATCCTTTAGGAGTAAACGATCCTCCAATTGAGGAAATTTATGAGGGCTAAGTGAGGGCTTTAAGTGTGTAACCCTAAGATGTTATTTTTTTTAGAAAATTAAATAAGTTAAGGAATTAGAATGTTGGGGTCCCTAAAATAGGGTGGGGATCCCAAAATGATTAATTGGACGAGATGCAGTCCTTGGGTTCGTGGAAATGGAAACCACAACTGTAACACCCCGCCCGCCCGGAGAGTGCGAACGGAGCGCTACTATCCATAAAACTAAACTAATCCACAAATAATAAGGTATAAAGCATCTAAATCCCACAATAAAACAAGAAATCACTATTATCATCTTCAAATTAAATACAACAATTCTCTCGAAATAATTACAACAATCTAACTATCTCGAAAATAAATAAACCTCCAAATGCTCTATACATCAAAATAAATGTAATTCTTCTCATCTCTTGCATTAAAAATCTTCCCAAAATAATCCACGCTAAACTCCATCTCCAATAAATCTCAAGCACCCAAAATCCGCACTAACCTGCCACTAAAAGAAAATATGGGGAAGTACACAATACGACAGGAAAGATGCTCAACAAATATTAGCGGTGAATAAAGCGTAACAATACGAGTACGAATACTCAAATCAAATAATGCAAATCTCAATATCATTTTATCAATAAATTTCTCAACAACACATTAACCGGAGTCACCAGGCCTCACCATACCGCGCCATACTTTATCAAGTAGCTGGAAAAGGAATCTTAGCGGGTGCCCAACATCAGTGCCATATTAAAATCTCATGACAGCGTGCTCAAAACAACATGAATAATACCTCATGAATGAAAATAATTCCAACAATTATTTTTCCAGATTTCCAAGAATTTAACAATTCAAAATATAAGTTCAATTAACAAGAATTCAACGGAATAAACACTCGCGAGATTTCAGGAGCATATTGTGTAAAACCCCATACCTCAAAATCATCACATAATTCAGCCTCAAAATCTAATCACACCATCACGTTCTTCTCGCAAAAATAATCAAATCTCGTTCTAGCCCAAACTCGAGAAAACACAAAATAAGCCTTATAATTTAAGGTTGAAATCTTGAATAAGTTTGGGGCTGTGGTTTGTAGATAAAAGGGAGTAATTTTGGAGAGGTCTTCTGGTTGAAAAGTTTGAGAAAAAGAGATTTGAAAAGCCAAGCCACGAATTAGTTGATATATAAAGGGTTAAGAGTTTGATTAAGAAAAGAGTTCTAATTAGATACAAACACTAAAAATTTTATTCCGGATGATCGGACCATTGGAATCACTTAAAATTTTAGTATGTTGTAGCGAACGGCGAGACAGGACTGCTGACAAAAATTCAGCTTGATCAGACGGTCGGATTTCTAAAAATATTATTTTTACTATAGAGTTTTATGTTTTGAGGACTCTTAGAGAGTTTTATATTTTGAGGACTCTTCTAAATAATAAAAATTTAATTAAAACTCCATTTTAATTCCGATTTCGAAATCGTTTGAAATTCTCGCCTTAAAAAATAATAACCAACATATTTGAGTAATAAAAATAAGTTTCTCTCAAAAATTTATTTTTCCTCTTATTTTCGAAAATACCACAAAAATTACGCAGGTTGTTACACTTCCCCACTAACAATGGAATTTCGCCCTCGAAATTCGCCGAATGCCTTACTCTAAAAAATCAGGCCAACAGTATCCAAAAATAATCTCGTCTCCAAAATAATTTCCTCACATCTAATCTAGATGCCTAACGCGAAACGATTCTCTAAAAATTTCTATCTCCAAATTCGCGCCACAAAAATGCAACAGACCCAAAATCCAAGCACCGAGGGTGGTCGTATACCTAAGCTCTGATACCATTCTGTAACACCCCGCCCGCCCGGGGTGAGTGAACGGAGCGCTACTATCGATAAAACTAAACTAATCCACAAATAATAAGGTATAGAGCATCTAAATCCCACAATAAAACAAGAAACCACTATTATCATCTTCAAATTAAATACAACAATTCTCTCGAAATAATTACAACAATCTAACTATCTCGAAAATAAATAAACCTCCAAATGCTCTATACATCAAAATAAATGCAATTCTTCTCATCTCTTGCATTAAAAATCTTCCCAAAATAATCCACGCTAAAATCCATCTCCAATAAATCTCAAGCTCCCAAAATCCGCGCTAACCTGCCACTAAAAGAAAATATGGGGAAGTACACAATACGACAGGAAAGATGCTCAACAAATATTCGCGGTGAATAAAGCGTAACAATACGAGTACGAATACTCAAATCAAATAATGCAAATCTCAATAGCATTTTATCAATAAATTTCTCAACAACACATTAACCGGAGTCACCAGGCCTCACCATACCGCACCATACTTTATCAAGTAGCCGAAAAAAGAGTCTTGGCGGGTGCCCAACATCAGTGCCATATTAAAATCTCATGACAGCGTGCTCAAAACAACATGAATAATACCTCATGAATGAAAATAATTCCAACAATTATTTTTCCAGATTTCCAAGAATTAACAATTCAAAATATGAGTTCAATTAACAAGAATTCAACGGAATAAACACTCGCGAGATTTCAGGAGCATATTGTGTAAAACCCCATACCTCAAAATCATCACATAATTCAGCCTCAAAATCTAATCACACCATCACGTTCTTCTCGCAAAAATAATCAAATCTCGTTCTAGCCCAAACTCGAGAAAACACAAAATAAGCCTTATAATTTAAGGTTGAAATCTTGAATAAGTTTGGGGCTGTGGTTTGTAGATAAAAGGGAGTAATTTTGGAGAGGTCTTCTGGTTGAAAAGTTTGAGAAAAAGAGATTTGAAAAGCCAAGCCACGAATTAGTTGATATATAAAGGGTTAAGAGCTTGATTAAGAAAAGAGTTCTAATTAGATACAAACACTAAAAATTTTATTCCGGATGATCGGACCATTGGAATCACTTAAAATTTTAGTATGTTGTAGCGAACGGCGAGACGGGACTGCTGACAAAAATTCAGCTTGATCAGACGGTCGGATTTCTAAAAATATTATTTTTACTATAGAGTTTTATGTTTTGAGGACGCTTAGAGAGTTTTATATTTTGAGGACTCTTCTAAATAATAAAAATTTAATTAAAACTCCATTTTAATTCCGATTTCAAAATCGTTTGAAATTCTCGCCTTAAAAAATAATAACCAACATATTTGAGTAATAAATATAAGTTTCTCTCAAAAATTTATTTTTCCTCTTATTTTCGAAAATACCACAAAAATTACGCAGGTTGTT
Source organism: Sambucus nigra (assembly GCA_949130495.1). NCBI lineage: Eukaryota > Viridiplantae > Streptophyta > Magnoliopsida > Dipsacales > Adoxaceae > Sambucus > Sambucus nigra. The sequence goes on from OX422222.1 coordinate 240,205,494, forward strand.
ACACTTCCCCACTAACAATGGAATTTCGCCCTCGAAATTCGCCGAATGCCTTACTCTAAAAAATCAGGCCAACAGTATCCAAAAATAATCTCGTCTCCAAAATAATTTCCTCACATCTAATCTAGATGCCTAACGCGAAACGATTCTCTAAAAATTTCTATCTCCAAATTCGCGCCACAAAAATGCAACAGACCCAAAATCCAAGCACCGAGGGTGGTCGTATACCTAAGCTCTGATACCATTCTGTAACACCCCGCCCGCCCGGGGTGAGTGAACGGAGCGCTACTATCGATAAAACTAAACTAATCCACAAATAATAAGGTATAGAGCATCTAAATCCCACAATAAAACAAGAAACCACTATTATCATCTTCAAATTAAATACAACAATTCTCTCGAAATAATTACAACAATCTAACTATCTCGAAAATAAATAAACCTCCAAATGCTCTATACATCAAAATAAATGCAATTCTTCTCATCTCTTGCATTAAAAATCTTCCCAAAATAATCCACGCTAAAATCCATCTCCAATAAATCTCAAGCTCCCAAAATCCGCGCTAACCTGCCACTAAAAGAAAATATGGGGAAGTACACAATACGACAGGAAAGATGCTCAACAAATATTCGCGGTGAATAAAGCGTAACAATACGAGTACGAATACTCAAATCAAATAATGCAAATCTCAATAGCATTTTATCAATAAATTTCTCAACAACACATTGACCGGAGTCACCAGGCCTCACCATACCGCACCATACTTTATCAAGTAGCCGGAAAAGGAGTCTTGGCGGGTGCCCAACATCAGTGCCATATTAAAATCTCATGACAGCGTGCTCAAAACAACATGAATAATACCTCATGAATGAAAATAATTCCAACAATTATTTTTCCAGATTTCCAAGAATTAACAATTCAAAATATGAGTTCAATTAACAAGAATTCAACGGAATAAACACCCGCGAGATTTCAGGAGCATATTGTGTAAAACCCCATACCTCAAAATCATCACATAATTCAGCCTCAAAATCTAATCACACCATCACGTTCTTCTCGCAAAAATAATCAAATCTCGTTCTAGCCCAAACTCGAGAAAACACCAAATAAGCCTTATAATCTAAGGTTGAAATCTTGAATAAGTTTGGGGTTGTGGTTTGTAGATAAAAGGGAGTAATTTTGGAGAGGTCTTCTGGTTGAAAAGTTTGAGAAAAAAGAGATTTGAAAAGCCAAGCCACGAATTAGTTGATATATAAAGGGTTAAGAGTTTGATTAAGAAAAGAGTTCTAATTAGATACAAACACTAAAAATTTTATTCCGGATGATCGGACCATTGGAATCACTTAAAATTTTAGTATGTTGTAGCGAACGGCGAGACGGGACTGCTGACAAAAATTCAGCTTGATCAGACGGTCGGATTTCTAAAAATATTATTTTTACTAGAGAGTTTTATGTTTTGAGGACTCTTAGAGAGTTTTATATTTTGAGGACTCTTCTAAATAATAAAAATTTAATTAAAACTCCATTTTAATTCCGATTTCGAAATCGTTTGAAATTCTCGCCTTAAAAAATAATAACCAACATAAAAATTTATTTTTCCTCTTAATTTCGAAAATACCACAAAAATTACGCGGGTTGTTACCTCCTTAATTTAAGAGTGTTAGAGGAAGAATAATCCCCAGGATATTTCTGTGGGATTTTAGGCCTATATAATTTTGCGTATAGGAAAGCATAATTATATTGATATTGATTGAGTAAATCCTATGAGGTTATTAGGATGCAAATTTGGAGATTTCCACTAAATCCTTAGAGGGGAATAACGTATTTATTATTTATTAAGTGAGGGAATACTTACGGTATAGTACTATGAGTTGTGAATGCATGAATATAATTTTGAAAATGTAAAATATGAATGTTTTCAAATTGGAAAAAGAAATAATTTTCGTAAATGATAATTTATGTAAACACACCTCTCTAAATCACTATCATAAGGGAAGTTCGCGCGTGTGGTGAAGTCCCTTGGCTTATGAATGCCGGGGAATACAGTCCTAGGCCATATGAGCTATTATTATATGTTTTTCTGTGATGGTGAGGTAATTCTGGGTGTGGTTATGACTCTCCCGCAGGCATATGGCCGCTTCCCGACGTCTTGCGTTGTAGGATCCCAGGTTGTCTTAATTGATAGGCCCTGCAAGATGATAGCCATTTAGAGGCGCGCAAAGTGGGGAAACCCAAATGGGCGGTCTTAGAAGCGTTATATGATATGTAATATAACTATTTTCAATAATATGGGACATTATTGATGTTAAAGCAATTCATGATAATGAATTGGCTTTAAAAATATTTCCTGGATGGAAGAAGGTAAATGGGAGCATATAAGATAAAAAATAAAATAAAAATTATGATAATAAAATTTTCTTTTAAATACATTTCATGGATAGAAGAAAGGAAATGGAAAGTTTTGAGATAAAAATGAAAATAAAGTAAACCTCAGTCCGGGAGATATATCCGGATGTGCATTATAAAGATGACTATCGAGTAAATGAATTCTCATTTCGGGAGATATATCCGGAAGTGTAACCTGATATGTACTTAAAAGATAAGTATGATATGTATATTATTATCTAGTATGTATATACGTTGTGTACTGAGGGTCTAATGGATCTCGACGATCAGCCTTGCCACATAGTAGTGTATCGGGGGGGTTCCTTGTTTGGATTTCGCTCTGCGAGACACCCCACGCACGAACATGGCATAGTGTTGAGACTGGGGAGAAGTCTAGCCCTTAGTACTTGGAATAATTAGGGTTGTTAGCAAATTAGGTAACAGACTAGTTAGGCAGGGTAGCTTGACTAGGGTATTTTGTTAGGATACGATAGGATTGCACTATTACAAGAGAGGTGAGGGGCATCTCATGGGAGTGCGATACCAAATTTAAATACGAGACAAATCTATTTTTCTAAAAATAAATTATTTATGCACTTGCTAAATATTTTCACAACTCGGGCTCTGACCCGTTTATCTACTTTTCCCTCTCTTGTTTTATATATATATATATATATACATATTATATAGGTGTCCAGACACAGGGACGCCTGGATGACACTTCATTCGAGTTAGACGTCTGCTGCAGCAGCTGTGGATGCATGCAGGTTCTCGATAGACGCTTCTATCATTATACTCTAGATAGGAGGTACTGTATAAACATTCGGGCTAATGGCCCAATTGCATTTATTTATTCTTTTCCGCCTTTTAGTGCGGCGTTCGATATTGTTGTATCATATTTGAACCGATTGTTCGGTTATTTTATTTCATTTTAGTTTCATTTATATAAACTGTGTGGATGTTTTAATTTAGTAGTTGTTTAAAAAGAGTAGTTAAGTAAAATTTTGACACCAGCCTAATAGGTTATTAGTAATTAAATTGATTTTCGACAGTGATGCTAAGAATGATCCATATGCAACTCCTATTTTAATTTGATATAGGAGTGATCGCCCGGTATTTTATTAGGTGGTGTGTCACACCCGTGCCCGGGTCCGGGTCTTCGGGCTTGGGCTCATGAAGAAATAATTTTTTGGACAAATAAATTGACGTGTTTTGGGATTTAAAAATTATTTTCTTTAACGACAATTTTAATTAATTAAAAAATGATGGTTGATAATGTCTTTCAACAACCTAGTCTTCCAATTTTTTCTCCCACGTTTTTTGCCCACAAACGTTAATTTCTTTTCTTCATAAAAGGAGAGTCAGGCCTCAGTTTTTAATATAGTTTTTTCTGCAAGTTCTCTACATAGAAAAAAAATTCCTTTTCTCAAAATTACTACTGTCCTCACCAGAATTATATTTGTTCATCACAAATAATTATTATACGAAATGATTAATCTCGTTCCAGATTAATTATACCACACAAAATCGAGCAATATATATATTTTAGAATGGGTGTTTGTTGAACGAATCAGACTCGTGTTGCTGGTTCGTATTGGGTTTTTCCGAGGTTGTTTTATCCTAGGGTGGCGAGGTTGTTATCTGTCAGCACTAATTGAAGAGGCAGGGCCACGAAACACTTTAAAGAGAGCGACATTGTCTGCGACTCAGCCATCATTCTAGTCTGCCTAGTTTCGAATTTCTTATATTTTTCTATCTCGGTTTATCAGCTCCTAATTGGGTAATTTCGTTCCTTATTTAATTTTGCATTTAAATTACTGCTACAAGAGAGTGATGTCACCATAAGGAAAAAAATGACGACATAAACGATTGGTTTTAAGAAAATGCATTTGGTATATACATCAACATCATAATAGTCATTTACATTTCGGTTTAAGGAGATTGTTGATCATAAATATAAGGTATTAATATTGCAAAAAACAACGACAACTTTTGTGCATTGCCCTATCCTCTTCTTATAAGGTCAATACATCTTTCATTTTCAGATGGTGACTACTGCAGGGCAGAGTGTGTAGGGTTTGATCGGGTGGGAGCCCTATGAAGGAAGGGCATATCGTATGAATACTCAAACACCCCGGATTTTTATAATTAAATAAGTGCTTTATTAAATAATTCAAGTGGAATATTAAATGGAAAATGCCCCATATTTTTTTTCTTTAAAAAAAGAAATTTCAAATATTAATCGTGAGATGTTAAGATTTGATTTTTCAATTTGTTGCATATAATTAAAGTCATTTAAATTGATTTGTTATAAATTTAATATGGGCTTTTTTGAGTAATAGGGCTTAGTTGCTTTAATGGGATTGTCCTTGTTGAGCTAGAATATTCTTAAAAGGTTATAAGGGGGAATAAATGAGTTAATCCCCGAGGGTATAATAGTCAATAGTACATTTCTTGGGGAGCAAGATTAAGACTTAAAGGATTTAATCACATGGGCAAAATATTGAATAAAATTTGAAGTTTGGTGGAGAAACATGGAAGTTATAGGTGTGTTAATAGTGAAAAATGCATCTGCAAAACGAAGAAGATGAAGTGCTGTGAAGGGAACCGGTCTGGGGCAAACCGGTCCGGATAAAAAGAACCAGTCTGGGACATACTGATCCGGGGAAAACCAATCCAGGTCCCAGAAAATATAAAATTTTCCATTTTGGCCCTTCCGGATAAAAAGAATCGGTCTGGGGCAAACCAGTCTAGGTCCCAGAAAATATAAAAAATTCCCTTTTTGGCCTAGACTTTCAAATCGATTATCGTGGAAAACTCTTGGAACAATATAATAAGGGATTTATTATATTACAGTAGGCTTATATTGGGTTTATGAGTTAGTCTTATTGAGAGGATTAAGACGAGAATAAATTGGGATGAATTATGTCTTAATTTATCGGAGTGAAAGATAACGAATTACTGAAACTTCAAACGAATTAATAAGTAGATCAGTGGTGTGAATATTGATTTAACTACTAAAATTTACAAAATGGGTAACTAGGACCCTTAGGATTGTGTGAATGCTCAATAAATTATGAGAGTGTAATAAATCATAATAGAATAAGTATGGTGAGTATGTGAGAGAGATATACTACGTACGACAATATGATAGTTAGGTTGTGTGTATACCTACTATGTTTCTAATAGGTGGAGTGACTACCTATACTGAACTTGCATGAGATATGATTGACTAGCTCGATGAGACATTCTGAGCCAGGTTCGATGAGGCATTTCGAACTATGTTCGATGAGACATTCCAAATTATGCTCGATGAGACAGTCCGAGTCAGGTTCGAGCAGACATTCCAAACCATGTTCGATGAGACATTTTGAATCATGTTCGATGGGACATTCCGAACTAATAGCCCTTAATGTGTGATGTGGGGACATTTCTGTGAAGTATGTATGTGTATATATATATATATTGTGTGCGAAATATATATGTACCGTACGAATAAGCTACTTATATGAGATAGCAGACTATAAAGTTAATTAACCCTACTTGTGTGAAATAGTAGGTATTAGATCGTGGATATCTAATAAGTTGAATTAAGTAGAGAGACGTAATTAACGAAATAAAGATAGATGGTAATATCTAAAGTAAATTGAGTGGCGAGACTTAATTATGAAGATTGATGCGACACCCTGACTAATTAAATACCGGGTAGCTACTCCTTTATTGAATTAATACAGAACAGCAAGTTGGTTCAGTCTTAGCATCACAGTCAAAAATATTTAATTAATTACTAGCCACCTATTATTTAAAATAAAGAGATCCCAAATTTTATTAATTAAGTTAACAATTAACCAAGTAATTAAATTATTATCCATCAATCGCATAAACAATCTCATATGAATAACCAACGAAATGAAATAAACTGAGTCTGGAGTAAACACTCCAATAATAATAACAGAATAAATAAAATCCCAACACAAGAGTTTGAATAAATATAACAATATCTGAAATAATGAAAGTCGGCATCTACAATCTCTAAATAAGAATGGGCAACATGCCCTAACTGATATGAATGACTCTGAAGGAACCAAGGATACGTGTGGCGGCGTCTAATATCGAGATCCTGTAGTTTTCACAACAACTACAGCACGTCACCAGAATGGAACTCCTATGCTTGGCGTCCCTATGGCTGCACACCTAAAAGGTTTTTTTTTACAAAACAAAATAGATTTAGAGAAAAACGGGTCAGAGCCCGAGATGAAAACAGTTTAAAACAGCAAGTGGTTAATTGCATTAAACAGTAAATTGTAATACCCCGTATTTTTGTGATATTTATTTATGGGATTAATTGAATTAAATGCGTATTAATTGGAAATTAATCCGGATTAAAATACTAGCAAGATGCGAGTTGGTATTTGATTATAATGTGCATATATGATTATATATGAATACTAAATTATGAAATTGGTCGTGAGATTGAAATACGGCAATTTGGAAATTTTGTTGAGACGCGTGTGACAGTCGCGTCCGGAATATATTTATTTTAATTAAAAAGTGAATTTTATTACTATTAACCGTATGGTCGTTTTGAGTGCGCCAACGCGTCCGGAAGGGTCGAGATAGTCATAAAACACTAGCCGGGGGTTTGGTTTGGGTCCCGGGGCATTTTTAGGCCACACCGGCAACGTATAAGGGTAGTTTGGTAATTTTGGATTTTTGGGAATTAAAACCTACGAAAATTGGGAATTAAAAAGCTGACTTGGTAATTGCCCACTAAACCCACTAACCACATCTTAGGACTGAATGGGCTACGGGGGTTATTAGAATTGTTCCAAAATTTCCTAAGGCAAACCCTAGCCACCATTAGCACCTTGGTGAAGAAAGCTTGGAGAGAGAGAGAGAAGGAATTCTGCAGAGAGAGAGAGAGAACACTCCATCAATTCGTCATCAAAATTAGAGATACACATAAGGCAAGTGGTTTAATTACATATTTTGCAAAGAATGCTTCTTCCATGCGTAGAAAATTTTAGGAAATTTACAGAATTTCATTGTTCTTGGAGAATGATAAAAACCCATTGAATTGGATGTAGAGATTTATAATTTTATGAGGAAATTGCATGTAGAACAATGTTAGGATGATTAGTCAGTGAAAAATACATCTTTTATATCATAAAAACGGATTTATTTATGTCTATGGATGAATTAAATTTTTAGGGTTCATGTTCTTGAGATTGGGGAAGAAGATGTGGAGATTTAATATTTGGATGAGATTTAGGATGAATTAATCCCACAAAATACGTTAATATATGACCTAAGTATATTTAGGATTGATTAGAACCCAAGTACAATTGTTGGTTTGATGTTTAGAGGAGATTAGAGGTGTAGAAAAATTGGAAAATCGAGTTAAGGAATTTTTGGGCTCGAAACTGGTCCCTCGTTAGAAGACCTACCCAGGTCGTTCGAACGAGCTTCTAACGAGTGGACAATTTTCCTTCTAACGAGTTGAATGTTCGTTCGATGACTTTCGTTCGAACGAGATCTCGTTAGACACCCAGTTCGTTCGAACGAACTCTCGTTCGAACAGCCTCGTTCGAACGAGACTTCTAACGAGCTGACAGTTTAGGCTTTTTAGCCTGTTTTGATCCCGAGTGTTCCGTAACCTTATTTAATGGTAGAGATAACCTTCCCTTGATGATAAATTGATATAGTAGGGACATTTGGGATATATAGAGGAGTAAAACCTAGAAGTGTGATTCGAACCAAATGGAAATTATGGATTAGGACGTAAGTGTCTATTATAACGTGAGAACAATTAAAGGCTTGTATAATTGTATCATCCGGGAATATGTAAATTGTGTAAAATTATACGTAGGTACGAGAATGAGAAGTGTACCACATATAAATTATGGTGATTACTAAGATGTGTGCTTACTTAGTATATGTATTGAATTTACGTGTATGACATACCTACCATACTTGCTATCACGGGAGGTTTACATTCGCTTAGGGCCCTCTAATCCTTGTGTTGCCCGAATTTAGACTGGTACCTCGATGAACATAGGTCAGAGAAGGACTTATTGGGATGTTAATAAGTCTGCTGATCGTGGGAGCGCAGGTATGTGCGTGACCCATGTGATGTGACTGTGTTCGCCTCCATTGTTTGTGATTGTTGTTATCTGAGAACGATTCCTGAGAGATTCGGAATGCGTGATCCTTATGTACGTGATGTACCGGGATGGATAGCAGAGTATGTGTGCACCGCAGCTTAGTCTCGGGGTGCTTGTATTGTATATTTATGACGTGAATAATATACACTTAATTAATGGGAATTTTCATGTTAATATTGTGAATATAATTATGGTAATGTTTTGAGAAAACATAACGGGTTAACCGATAGTGAATTGTATTACTAATTGAGAATCTGAGTTTAAGTAGAGCCCTCTATTTAATTGATAACACTAGAATGTAATATGGGAATCAAGTCGTAAGCTGCAGAACTTATTACAGTTTGGTTAGATATGTATGTTATTTAGATGGGTACGGTACGTTAGGAGTGCACATGTAGTCGAGAGGTGAGAATTTCATGTGAGTGCACGTCCTAACATGTATTTTGCATTTAATGTTTTAATGTTATTAAAATACTTGTTGTTTTTAAAATGATTTCCACTTTCGGGCTCTGACCCATTTGCTCTCAAATCTATTTTTGTAAAAAACATTTTAGGTGCCCAGCCACAAGGACACCATGCTTAGGATCCTCATTCAGGTGACGAGCTGTAGCTGTTTGTGGAAGTTACAGGACTTTGCTTGTAGACGCTTCATCTATCTTGACTCTATATTCAGCATTTATCAGCTGTAGGGCATGTCGCCCATTTCTTTTAGAGGCATTCCATTTATTTCAGTTATTCAGACTTCGGGCATGTAATTAATTCAGGATTCAGACTTGTCTTCTTATTTTCAGTTGTTGGATTGTTGTGAGGAGTTTTCCTCCGGACTCTTATTATTATTTGTTGTTTATTTCATTACTTCGTTATGGTGAATGGATTATGTTGTTCTTCCATTATTCTTTTATTGCATGATATTCAGACTTAAATTAAAATTTGGCAACTTACTTTTTAAATACTAGGTGGTTAGTAATTATTAAAATGTTTTCGACAGTGATGCTATTAACTGAACCAACTTGGCATTTTGTATTGATTTAATAAAGGAGTAGCTACCCGGTATTTAATTAGTCGGGGTGTCACAGGTGGTATCAGAGCATCAGGTTCTAGTGTCCTTTAGAATCTGTTCGGCTTATTATGTTTTCCGCTGAGCTTTCTTTGATGTAGAGCCCTATATTTTAGGACTGTTGTATTCTCTTGTATATGCTACGTTCTTCAGCTATTTTGAGTTTATAACTGTGAACTTATAAACTTCATTCTTATTTCAGATGCCTCCACGACGTGCACAACGGGTTCCCAGGGATGCTACGCCAGAACCATAGCCCGCACCAGTTCACGGCACGATGAATGCCGCCGAGGTTGCAGCCATTGTGGCCCAGGCGCTAAATGCCGCCCTAGCAGTGATTCAGCAGGCACCACCTCAGGCTCCGATAGCCGCGCCAGTTCAGGCACATGCATTCTTGTCTGCTTGGGAACGTGTACGTGATGCTTTTCAGAAAGCACACCCTCCAGAGTTCGCAGGTAGCTCCGATGTGGTGGTTTCGAGTCAGTGGAGGAAGGACATTCAGCGGCACTTGAGGATGTACGAGTGCACAGAGGTTCAGAAGCAGATACTAGCTACCTTTAAGCTAGTGGGGTCTGCACTGCAGTGGTGGGAGTCTATTACCACTGTGGAGGAGAGAGACACTCTCACTATTCAGGAGTTCTGGGTGCGGTTCGACCGCAAGTACTTTCCGTCAGTTGTTCATACGGAAATGAGGAGGAAGATAATGAGCCTTCGACAGGAGGGTAAGACTGTGGCCCAGTATGAGGCCAAATTCATAAATCTGTTAAACATTGTACCGGATGAGATACCGACAGAGGAGAAGAAGATACAGAAATTTACAGACGGGTTGACTTGGAGGATCCGTCAGCATTTGTTGGGGAACCTATCGTTGGCCACTTATTCTGATGTGGTTAACGCTGCATTGCTCCATTGTCAGGATCACCGCTTTCACATGGCTGAGGGCAAGCGATCGGAAGAGTCCAGCCATCAGGGCAGGACTGGGGGAAATGGTGCCAGCGGGGCACAATCTGTTCAGGGGCAGAGGCAGAGTGATCAGGGTTCCCAGCAGGGGGATAACAAGAGGTTCAGGTCGGGAAATTTTAGGCACGGACAGGGAGATTTCCGGCAGGGCCATCAGGATCTGAACGGCCATCAGAACCAGCAGGGTCAAAATGGTCAACAGCAGTTTCAGCAGGGCCAGTGGAGGAACGGTAACGGCCACCAGGGCCGGGGACAGCAGGGACAGAGAGGGGGGAACTTCCCGGGGAAGTGTTTCGTTTGTGGAAAGACTGGCCATAAACGCCAGGACTGTCCTGATAGGGGCAGGGCCCCGCAGCAGCAGCAGGGTGCTCGACATGAGCCACAGAGGCCACTTTTTCCACCTGCCCTCCCAGCTCCAGCCCAGGTGCCAGCACTACCAGCCATTCCAGCAGTTCCTGTGCAGCAGGGGCAGTTGCAGTATGTACGTGTCTATAACGTCCACCAGGCAGCAGCTCCACAGGCACCACCCGCGATTGAGGGTATGTTTCCTATCCATGGTACTATGGGTCGAGTTTTGTTTGATACGGGGGCAACGCACTGTTTTATAGCTACACATTTTGCGAAAGCCTTAGGATTATTAGCCACAGCAGAGAGAACAGTGACGTGTGTAGACTCACCATTGGGGAGTGGGTCACTTATTTTCTTTATATGCCGGGGAGTGGGGGTAGAGATTGGTAGTCTGGTATTACCTACAGACATGTTGGTATTAGATATGCATGTGCACGATGTGATTATCGACATGGATTGGCTCGCTGATTATAGAGCCATAATTGATTGCTTCGGTGGGAGCATTGTTTTTGCCATTCCGGGGCAAGAGATGTTTGTAGTGGCGATGCCTCGCCCAGAGGGAGGTTCGACCGCTCATTTGTACTACATAGAGGAGGATACCTCTAAGGAGGTTGTGATTCCTTTAGATTCGATCCCAGTTGTCAGGGAGTATTTCGATGTGTTTCAGGAGATACCAGGCCTACCCCCCAGTCGAGAGATAGACTTTGTCAAAGACTTATTGCCTGATACGAGACCTATAGCACGTGCACCGTACCGTATGGCTCCGGCAGAGATGCGAGAGCTACGAGATCAGATTGACCAGTTGTTGGGTCAAGGGTTTATACGGAGGAGTACTTCGCCGTGGGGTGCCCCTGTGTTGTTCGTGAAGAAGAGAGATGGTTCACTGAGATTGTGTGTGGATTACCGAGAGTTGAATAAGGTCACGATACGGAATAAGTATCCGTTGCCTCGAATCGATGACCTATTCGACCAGTTGAGAGGAGCTTATTTCTTCTCGAAGATTGATTTACGATCGGGATACCATCAGTTGCGTATCAGGGAAGAGGATGTCTCGAAGACTGCGTTCTTAACGAGATATGGTTCTTACGAGTTTCGGGTTATGCCTTTTGGTTTGACCAATGCTCCAGCTGTGTTTATGGACTTGATGAATAGGGTGTTCAGAGATTTCCTTGATCAGTTCGTCATTGTCTTCATCGATGATATTCTGGTTTACTCCCAGACTGAGGAGGAGCACGCAGAGCATTTGAGGCAGGTTTTGCAAACGCTACGTCAGAACGAGCTGTATGCAAAATATGAGAAGTGCGGGTTTTGGCTGAAGGAGGTCCAGTTTTTGGGACACATTATTTCCGACCGGGGGATATCTGTTGATCCGGGGAAAGTATCCGCGGTGAGGGAGTGGGGACAACCCACGACACCGACAGAAATCCGTAGTTTCTTGGGCCTAGCAGGATACTACAGGAGGTTCATTCGGGGATTTTCGAAGATAGCGGGTCCTCTGACACATCTGACTCGTAAGGGTGTGCCATTCATCTGGAGTGATGCCTGTCAGTTGGCATTTGATGAGTTGAAGGATAAGTTGACCTCAGCACCTGTGTTAGCATTGCCGAGACCGGGAGTTGAGTATCTAGTCTACACTGATGCGTCCTTGCAAGGACTTGGAGGTGTATTACAACAGGAGAGTCAGGCCATTGCTTATGTATCCCGTAAGCTAAAGCCTCACGAGAAGAATTACCCCACTCATGACTTGGAGTTGGCGGCAGTTGTATTTTCCCTTCGTATTTGGAGACATTACCTTTTGGGGGAGAAGTTTCGATTGTTCACGGACCACAAGTCCCAACAATACCTATTAACGCAGAAGGAGTTGAATATGCGGCAACGGAGGTGGCTTGAATTCGTGAAAGATTATCAGTTTGATATCCAATACCACCCGGGGAAGGCTAACGTGGTAGCAAACGCGTTGAGCCGCAGACCTGTTGATGAGGTGGCAGGGGTGTGGAAGGCAAAGTGGAAAGAATTGGGACACCAGGATGCAGTGGCCCGATCATTTATGTCTGTGATGACTGTTACGCCGCAGATTGTCACGAGAGTGGTAAAGGCACAAGCAGATGACTCGTTCTGTCAAGAGCTGATAGTTCGATTACTAGCAGAGGGAGCCGAATCCTATACCGTTAGCTCAGACGGGGGATTACGCTTCAATAGGAGATTAGTAGTTCCGGAAGGGGAGGAATTGCGACACGAGGTGATGGCAGAGTCGCACGGCTCACGATTCGCGGTACATCCCGGTGGGGACAAAATGTACCAAGACATGAGACGACAGTATTGGTGGAGAGGGATGAAGAGAGATATTGTCGTGTTTGTTTCTAAATGCGCCACTTGTCAGCTTGTAAAAGTGGATCATCAGAGACCGGCAGGACTTTTACAGCCATTGGAGGTCCCGATGTGGATGTGGGAGAGCATCTCCATGGACTTTATCACGGGGTTGCCTACGTCACAGAGAGGTCACGACTCCATTTGGGTAATTGTGGACAAGTTGACCAAAGTCACTCATTTCCTACCCGTAACGACAGACTACACTACGGGACAGTATGCCCAGCTCTTTATTGCAGAGATAGTGAGACTTCACGGTGTGCCCCTAAATATCGTGTCTGACAGAGACAAGATATTTGTTTCACGGTTTCGGGAAAGTTTTCAGGAGGCCATGGGCACGGAATTGCGGTTGAGTAAGGCGTATCACCCGCAGACCGATGGGCAGACCGAGCGTACAAACCAGATGTTGGAGGACATGTTGCGTATGTGCATCATTGATTTTGGGGGTGGATGGGAGCAGTACCTTCCACTGGTGGAGTTTGCTTACAACAACTCCTACCAGTTCACCATTGGCATGGCTCTATTTGAGGCATTGTACGGTAGACCTTGTCGTTCCCCAGTATGTTGGTTGGAGGTGGGGGACAACAAACTACTTGGGCCGTAAGTAATTCAGGATACTTCGGCGAGGATAGAATTGATTCGGAGTCGCATTCGGGTAGCTCAGGATCGGCAGAAGAGCTATGCTGATGCGAAGAGGTTCTTCAGAGAGTTCCAAGTGGGGGACCAAGTTTTTCTCAGAGTATCTCCTATGAAGGGGATTATGCGTTACGGGAAGAAAGGAAAGTTGGCACCGAGATATGTGGGACCATTTCCTATTATTGAGCGGATTGGACCGGTTGCGTATAGGCTTGGGTTACCGGAACATTTGCATCGGATTCACGATGTATTTCATATTTCCTCGCTAAGGAAATATCTTAGAGACGATTTGGCTCATTCTCAGATTGCCTTGGAGGACATCGATCTCCAGCCTGATAGCTCCTACGAGGAGGGGCCGATTGCTATTTAGGACCGAAGTGAGCGGAAGCTGCGGTCAAAGATAGTTCCGTTAGTGCGTGTTCAGTGGCGACATCATAATGTCGAGGAGTCCACATGGGAGCGCGAGGATGAGATGCGCGAACGTTATCCAGAGTTGTTCTTACCAGGTACTTTCTATTTCCGAATTTCGAGACGAAATTCAGTTATTAGGGGGGAAGTATGTAATACCCCGTATTTTTGTGATATTTATTTATGGGATTAATTGAATTAAATGCGTATTAATTGGAAATTAATCCGGATTAAAATACTAGCAAGATGCGAGTTGGTATTTGATTATAATGTGCGTATATGATTATATATGAATACTAAATTATGAAATTGGTCGTGAGATTGAAATACGGCAATTTGGAAATTTTGTTGAGACGCGTGTGACAGTCGCGTCCGGAATATATTTATTTTAATTAAAAAGTGAATTTTATTTCTATTAACCGTATGGTCATTTTGAGTGTTCCAACGCGTCCGGAAGGGTCGAGATAGTCAGAAAACACTAGCCGGGGGTTTGGTTTGGGTCCCGGGGCATTTTTAGGCCACACCAGCAACGTATAAGGGTAATTTGGTAATTTTGGATTTTGGGGAATTAAAACCTACGAAAATTGGGAATTAAAAAGCTGACTTGGTGATTGCCCACTAAACCCACTAACCACATCTTAGGACTGAATGGGCTACGGGGGTTATTAGAATTGTTCCAAAATTTCCTAAGGCAAACCCTAGCCACCATTAGCACATTGGTGAAGAAAGCTTGGAGAGAGAGAGAGAGAAGGAATTATGCAGAGAGAGAGAGAGAGAGAACACTCCATCAATTCGTCATCAAAATCAGAGATACACATAAGGCAAGTGGTTTAATTACATATTTTGCAAAGAATGCTTCTTCCATGCGTAGGAAATTTTAGGAAATTTACAGAATTTCATTGTTCTTGGAGAATGATAAAAACCCATTGAATTGGATGTAGAGATTTATAATTTTATGAGGAAATTGCATGTAGAAGTTAGGATGATTAGTCAGTGAAAAATACATCTTTTATACCATAAAAACGGATTTATTTATGTCTATGGATGAATTAAATTTTTAGGGTTCATGTTCTTGAGATTAGGGAAGAAGATGTGGAGATTTAATATTTGGATGAGATTTAGGATGAATTAATCCCACAAAATACGTTAATATATTACCTAAGTATATTTAGGATGATTAGAACCCAAGTACAATTGTTGGTTTGATGTTTAGAGGAGATTAGAGGTGTAGAAAAATTGGAAAATCGAGTTAAGGAATTTCTGGGCTCGAAACTGGTCCCTCGTTAGAAGACCTACCCAGGTCGTTCGAACGAGCTTCTAACGAGTGGACAGTTTGCCTTCTAACGAGTTGAATGTTCGTTCGAACGAGATCTCGTTAGATACCCAGTTCGTTCGAACGAACTCTAGTTCGAACAGCCTCGTTCGAACGAGACTTCTAACGAGCTGACATTTTAGGCTTTTTAGCCTGTTTTAATCCCGAGTGTTCCGTAACCTTATTTAATGGTACAGATAACCTTCCCTTGATGATAAATTGATATAGTAGGGACATTTGGGATATATAGAGGAGTAAAACCTAGAAGTGTGATTCGAACCAAATGGAAATTATGGATTAGGACGTGAGTGTCTATTACAACGTGAGAACAATTAAAGGCTTGTATAATTGTATCATCCGGGAATATGTAAATTGTGTAACATTATACATAGGTACGAGAATGAGAAGTGTACCACATATAAATTATGGTGATTACTAAGATGTGTGCTTACTTAGTATATGTATTGAATTTACGTGTATGACATACCTACCATAATTGCTATCACTGGAGGTTTACGTTCGCTTAGGGCCCTTGAATCCTTGTGTTGCCCGAATTTAGACTGGTACCTCGATGAACATAGGTCAGAGAAGGACTTATTGGGATGTTAATAAGTCTGCTGATCGTGGGTGCGCAGGTATGTGCGTGACCCATGTGATGTGACTGTGTTCGCCTCCATTGTTTGTGATTGTTGTTATCTGAGAACGATTCCTGAGAGATTCGGAATGCGTGATCCTTATGTACGTGATGTACCGGGATGGATAGCAGAGTATGTGTGCACCGCAGCTTAGTCTCGGGGTGCTTTTATTGTATATTTATGACGTGAATAATATACACTTAATTAATGGGAACTTTCATGTTAATATTGTGAATATAATTATGGTAATGTTTTGAGAAAACATAACGGGTTAACCGATAGTGAATTGTATTACTAATTGAGAATATGAGTTTAAGTAGAGCCCTCTATTTAATTGATAACGCTAGAATGTAATATGGGAATCGAGTAGTAAGGGGCAGAACTTATTACGGTTTGGTTAGATATGTATGTTATTTAGATGGGTACGGTACGTTAGGAGTGCACATGTAGTCGAGAGGTGAGAATTTCATGTGAGTGCACGTCCTAACATGTATTTTGCATTTATTGTTTTAATGTTATTAAAACACTTGCTGTTTTTAAAATGATTTCCACTTTCGGGCTCTGACCCATTTGCTTTCAAATCTATTTTTGTAAAAACCATTTTAGGTGCCCAGCCACAAGGACACCATGCTTAGGATCCTCATTCAGGTGACGAGTTGTAGCTGTTTGTGGAAGTTACAGAACTTTGCTTGTAGACGCTTCATCTATCTTGACTCTATATTCAGCATTTATCATCTGTAGGGCATGTCGCCCATTTCTTTTAGAGGCATTCCATTTATTTCAGTTATTCAGACGTCGGGCATGTAATTAATTCATGATTCAGACTTGTCTTCTTATTTTCAGTTGTTGGATTGTTGTGAGGAGTTTTCCTCCGGACTCTTATTATTATTTGTTGGTTATTTCATTACTTCGTTATGGTGAATGGATTATGTTGTTCTTCCATTATTCTTTTATTGCATGATATTCAGACTTAAATTAAAATTTGGCAACTTACTTTTTAAATACTAGGTGGTTAGTAATTATTAAAATGTTTTCGACAGTGATGCTATAAACTGAACCAACTTGGCATTTTGTATTGATTTAATAAAGGAGTAGCTACCCGGTATTTAATTAGTCGGGGTGTCACATAAATACTATATACATGTTAGTTACGTACTCTCACATAAGTCTCTCACCCCTCAACTAAAGTTCACGCCTAACGTATACCCTTAACCCATCCTAGTTATGCCACTAACTAACTAGTCTGTACTAAATCCTTCTTTCACATTCTAATATAGGGTGCCTACTCGTATTAACCAAACAAGTCATATTTATATCCCATATTCACATTCATTAAATTACTTATCTCAAGTGTTATTTAAATTCTCACATTCTTAGCCCATTCAAATATCTTGGTTATTCACATCTACTAAGCAACAGTGAACCAGTCATAAGTACATATATAAATCACTCTTAGTACATATATACATATATGGCACCCATAGGCTAAGTTGCGGTGCACGCATACTCTGCTATCAAATCCAAGTACATCACATACGTAAGGATCACGCGTTCTGAATCACTCGGGAACCGTCTCAATACAAATTACACATACCTATGCTCCCATGGTTAGCTGACTTATCAACTCACAAGTAATTCATTCACAGTTTTATGTTCTTGAGGTACCAATCTAAATCCCCCCGAAGGCACACAAACATAAGATGGTCATTTTTCGAAAACTAACCTCCCATGATAGCAAGTATGGTAGGTAAGCCATACACACAATAATCAAGATACTAAGTAATCACACAACTTAGGTAGTCATCACATTAATATAGGTATACACTAGCCCTATATCTTAAGTCTCGTACGTATCATAGTTTCATCCCGAATATTCCACGTGATATGTTTAGCGCAACAACTCTCGTCATATAAGTCTGAATACTTAAACCTACCTCATAAGGTTACTAAGTCGCCCACTAGTCTCTATGGTTATCTCAGTAATTCCAAGTCCCTCTTCTACTGGTCCTAACCTTAAATTAACATTCGTCCACTTTAAATCGGAATTATACGAAACTTATAACTGTACCTCACTTGGCAACCACTCATAATTATTCCATTAAACCCCATAATGTATAACATATTTTGGACACTAATTACGATCCTACTGCCCTCAATCAAGTCCCACAATCTTTTATAAGTCACACTATAATTTCTTACAAGTTTGGGATTCGGCTAACCTTAAAGGGGACAATTTTACAAAAATCACAAGGGGTTGATCGATCGATGGAAAGGGGTCGATCGATCGATCGATCGAACAGGTATCTGCCCAGAATTTCCATTAACAATTACGGGTTCTCTGTAATTTACACCCAAATCCTCCATTACAACGTCCTAAACTCCCAACCAAGTATTCTAATCATCAAACCAACATGTATACATAAACTTTAACGTATTAGAATCATTAACTCAACAAGGATTAACAGTTTTGGGGATCAAATCACATATTTTCATAAAAAAAATCCTATTACTCTTATTTTCTTCAAGATCTTCACATAACACAATATAAATTCGTGATTTTTTACACATGGATCATAATTTCATGGTTGCTATATTCTCAGAAGATAGACTACATGCACAACCTACCCAGATTACGATTTTAAATTCCTCAAATCCATTCATTCATTATTTTTCAAGGTTATTCTTCAATTCTAAACTCACATGGATGATATATGCACTGAATTATCGCAAGTTAAATCACTTGCCTCGTAATGAAGATTCTGATCCTTTGAAGTAGATGGTATGGGAATAATTTTCTCTTTCCGATCTATCCAGTTGTGGTGACGGTGGTGCAAATGCCTCTAAATGGTGGTTTCTCCTTTGGGAACTACCCTCTCTTCCTCTCAAACTGCCGTTGGTGATTTTTGGTTGTGATAACCCTAAGAGTCCTAAGTTTTGGCTGATATATTAAGCTAAAATTCTTAGGTTATAATTCCTCAAAAAGTCAAAATGACTAAAAAAGCCTCTCGGACTGCCGGCTGGGCCTAAAATCCTCCGGGACCCAAACTAAACCCTCGGCTAGTGTTTTCTAACTATCTCAACCCTTCCGGACACGTTGGCTCACTCAAAATGATCATACTGATGACATAAAAATAAATTATCTTTAAATCCATTAAATTGGGTCCTGATAGGACTGACACACGCGTCACAACTTAATTATCGAAACTGTCGTATTTTCAACTTACGACAATTTTAATAAATTCAATAATCATATATTACCTTAATAACTCAGTAATATTAAACATTATCATCATAATCAAATCCTAACTCTCATCTCCTTAGTAATTTAAGTCCGAATTAATTTCCAATTAATTATCCCAAATTAATTTAATTAATCCCATAATTAAAAGTAATTTCATTTAATTAATCTCATAATTAAAAGCCATAAAAATACAAGGTATTACAATTGAGAGATAACAGTTGAGATTTGTTGTATAAATTAAGTTGTGGGACTTAATTATAGGTGTGAATGAATAGCATATGACAATGGTGCATGATAATAAATTAACATATGCGTGATGTTAATAAAATGATGTACTCTATGGGTGCTACGGGAAACTTAGAAGTGTAGAGAAGTTCAAATTGTTACTTTAGTCTGGTTAGCTTGGGTAGTTTAGCTAGGTCGGCTAAGTATAGAACGTTAGGTGTGCACTGTAAATGAGGAGTGAGGATAAACTCAAGAGAGAGTGTACGTGATCCTAACATGTTTAATCAATAACCGATTTTTATTGCGATAAATTGCTTGCTAAATATTTTCAAAATGTTTTGTGTACTAACACTTATTATAAAAATATTTTCAAAATCTTTTAGGTGTCTAGCCACAGGGACGCCAAACTTGATATCTATTCCAGGGACACGCAACTGCGGTACATGTGGATGCTAGCAGGAGTTTGTATTAGACGCTTTATCCCTTTGTTCCTAGATTAGGGATTTATTCTCAATTTCAGTTACAGTGATGTAGGGCATGTTGCCTAGTTACTTTCAAATTCAGTTCTCATATTATTCTATTCATTGTTGGCTATTTAATTGGATTGGAATTTTAGCCGAGGGTTTATTCGGCAAGTCTTTTATTAATTACTTTTTCTGGTGGGTTCTCATATATATATATATATATATATATATATATATTATTAGACACAAATTTAACCTACTTTTCTCACCATATTTCGTACCCATTTGTCTTTCTCTAAGAACCCTAATATCCTCTCTACATGTATTAATAACCTAGATTCAAAAACACAATGATGAAGAAGATGAATCAAGGGAAGAGTTGAAGTAATCAAAGGGGGAATTCAAGGTTGGTTTGCGAGTCAAGCAATTAATTTCTGATTAATTCAAGTCAGGATATTGATATAGTATCCTCCTTTCATATATATAAATACTAAATTCACATAAACTAAAGATTTAGACTTAAATTCAGTAAAGAAAACTAAGTTTTTCACAATTTTGCATTTATATCTCTCATAAATTTAAATTGATTTAAGATTTGCATAATTAGCATAGATTAGCCTATAATTGATAAAATTATTAATTTGATTAGTGTTTATAATTAATAACCTCGTATTAGGTTTATGTAATACAAAGGTTTGTATGATATGTAATTAAATTTATAATAATTGCTAATTATCCCCATGTTAGAACCAGAAAATTTGGAAATTCATATCAAATGCACGCTAGACTTGTACTCTTAGCTTCATATATTGTGCATCCATGAATTTATCATCATTTATTAGTTAGTTAATGATTTGATAAGTAAATAAACTCACATTTATATGATATGTATTAATTAATGAAAATCATTAAAAATAACCAAAGGGGCTTGCCCCAATGGTTACCACCAATCCTTGCTTTGCAAGAGGTTGCGGGTTCAAGTCTCACCCCCTTCCCCTCCCCCCCTCCCCAAGACTTGAGCCAGAAAAAAAAATCATTAAAATTGGGCAATCTAAAGTACGAATTTTAAATAATCAACATGTTAGATTTGCGTTACGTATTGATTAGGGACTTATATAAATGTATTCATGTTAATGCGATTAATATCATAATTGAAACGATATGATTTAAGAGCCTTAGAGTTTTCTTACAAATTATTGGGATTTGTAATTAGTAATTGGATTAATTATGTATTTTCGAGTTGTACTTAGCATTTGAATTAATTATGTATTGGTGAGTTCTACTTAGCAGTTGGATTAGTTATGGAATGGTGAGTTGAGTTTATATCTTGAATTGTTATTGATCACTGAATTGTACTTAGTAGTTATTGTCAATTTATAAAATATCGTAAGTGCACGGGCTATTATAGAATAGCGAGTGTAAGTATGGGTCGAACCCACGGAGATTTGTCAATTTTAACTTTTAAAAGAATTGCAACTGTCCAACTAGATAAAATGGGGTAAGGAATAATTATGAACTACACTAAATAAAAGTAACTACGAATAACGAGAGCAACACGGGAGAGTTGTAAACAATATGAAAGAATTAGGATTCGGGGTCCATTTATCACGTAAGTAATATTGAATAATAATTAAATTTTGTCATTCTCTTTTTGTAACTCAAATTAAACAGACTATCATCGCGTTTAATTTGAAAGATATGAAAGTTATGTTCCAAATATTTTTAACGTCTTTAATAGACAGCTAAAATCTCTATTCCCTTAGACAATACATGTTTTAAATTTTGCAAATGTATTTAAGCATGGACTATCAAAACAATCAAAGTGCAAGCACAATCCATCAAAAATTACTATTTTTAAATTTTAAAACTTGATTGACAGAACAATTTTGTTGGTTTTAAAACACACTCTCGTGTCGTTTTAAAATGAATACCGAACATTTTATAACAATTAAAATAAGTAGGGAATAAACAATAATCAAATTAACGTGACAATATTAACTAACTATGATAAACTTCACCCTACTCCTAATAGAAGAATAAAGCTACCATAATGAAAGAGAAATTGGAAGAATAAGTGGAGACTTTCATTAATAAATCAAACTTACAATAAGTTCTCTCACAATAATCTTCAATCCCCAAAAAAAAATGATAAAACTTGGCCCGCAAATTAATTACAACCTCTCAAAAATTGCTCTCCGAAATTCTCCTTAAATTGTGAGCCCAAGGGTCCTTTTATAAGACAAATGGAGAGGTATTTCATCTATGGTGGGACTCTCCCTGACTGGCTGAATAGTGTTGGAAGCTATCTCTCCACCTCTTTAATATTTGGATCGGGATATGTAACCGAATTTTCCCCCACTCGAAAAGTCTTAGAATTTCTTGCTGAACACACATGCCAAATTTCATCCAAATCAGAGAATAAAGATTACCGACAGTGTAATAGTAGCTTTTTTCGAACGATCGTAAAAATTAACTTTTTTTTGCTCCTTTTTCGAGTTGATAATCAATTTGCACCAAATTTCATCATTACCTACAAAAATTTTACTAGGCAACTTTTTTTACAAATTAGCACAAGAATATTATGATATTGTCAAAGTGCCCATTTTTTTAATTAAAATTGCCATTTTCAATCCAAATTCAACCATTCTAGCTTTTTTTTCCCTTTTTAATAAAATGATCTTAAGAATTTATTAAATAAAATAAAATAGGACTAACAAAGTATAAATTTAGGTATAAAATATTGGTGAGTTCTACTTAGCAGTTGGATTAGTTAAGGATTAGTGAGTTGACTTTATATCTTGGATTGTTATGGATTATTGAGTTGTACTTAGTAGTTATATTAGTTATGATTGTAGAGTTGAAATGATTATGGATTAGAGGGTTCCACTTAGTAGTTAGATTGGTTATGGAATTATACCTAGTAGTTTGATTGGTTATGGGTCAATATGTTGACTTGGAAACTCGGTTAAGTGGTTTATCTCTAGTTACACAGCGTTTGAATAGAAATGGACTAATTAATTAA
Source organism: Sambucus nigra (assembly GCA_949130495.1). Classification (NCBI taxonomy): domain Eukaryota; kingdom Viridiplantae; phylum Streptophyta; class Magnoliopsida; order Dipsacales; family Adoxaceae; genus Sambucus; species Sambucus nigra. Next base: position 240,228,716 of record OX422222.1, read on the forward strand.
TAGAGGACGAACTTGTCCCCTTTTCCCATAAATATGCTAATTTAGGATTTACCCTAGCTTATGATATGTAGATTAGTGTGGGATGTATCAAATACCTACTAGAATAATATATGTTAATAGAAGAAGTGAGACTCATAAGATGTACTTGAGACTTAATTTTAGTAATACCTGTCGGGTAAGGTAAGTTAACATTATTGTGATGGTAACTTAGGTAATGAAGTTTAATACAAACATTGTAATGAGTTAATAATCGGGAACCTTGTAAGAGATAACGCTTAAAAGAAGAATAAGTAATTTGGATTACGACACACGAATAGGGATATACTGCTTTATTATTGGAAAGTCGATAAGCTCTTATTAATATGATAGGGTAAATTTACCATTTTTGGTATGTAGTATAGAACGATTTCAATACACTTATTTCAATGACTCTGCATTGGAAGTGGTGCATTTCAAAAGGATAAAGGGGATAAAATAAAGTACTTTGAAATGCTATTAATGCTCCTATTAGTTTGTGACTAAATCAAAATAAAGGGAAATAATCATGCTTCGTGGGTAATGCATTTTTCTGAATATAAGTGGAAAGGTTTGGAATGTAAATTGTGAATAGTTTTAAGTATGAGAAATTATGGATATGGTAATTGTAACGTGATGTAATGAACCTATATTAAGGAAATGCTTAAGAGAGAGAATAATCAACTTTGGACAGTGTGCTAACGTAACTCAATTTAATGAGTTATTATTGTGGAATCGTATAAAGACAATGTTTAAAAGAGAATACGTAAATAAAAAATTTATGTAGGTGTGTACCGAGAGAGAACACTGTAACACTCCGTATAATTAAATACCGGGTAGCTACTCCTTTATTAAATTAATACAGAATATCAAGTTGGTTCAATCTTAGCATCACTGATGAAAAACATTGAATTAATTACTAGTCACCTAATATTTAAAAAGAGAGATGTCAAATTTTATTAATTAAGTTATCCAATAACCAAGAATTAAATCATTAACCATAAATCGCATAAACAATTTCATATGAATAACCAACGAAATGAAATCAACTGAGTCTGGAGTAAACACTCCAATAATAATAATGCCAGAGTAAATAAAGTCCCAATACAAGAGTCTGAATAAGTAAACCAATAACCGAAATAATGATAGTTTGTAACTACAACCTCTAAATAAGAATGGGCGACATGCCCTAACTGCTACAATTGACTCTCAAGGAACCAAGGATAAATATGAAAGCGTCTAATACGAAGATCCTGTAGCTTCCACAGCAGCTATAGCACGTAATCAGAATGGAACTCCTATGCTTGGCGTCCCTGTGGCTGGGCACCTAAAAATGTTTTTACAAAACAAAATAAATTTGGAGGAAAATGGGTCAGAGCCCGAGGTGAAACATTTTAAAAGTTTAGCAAGTGTTTAAATTACAATTAAACAACACATATTATAAACACGTTAGTTGCGTACTCTCACATGAGTTTCTCACCTCTCAACTAATGTTCACGCCTAACGTATGCCCTTAACCCATCCTAGTTATGTCGCTAACTAACTAGTCTGTACCACTTCCTCTTTCGCATTCTACCATAGGATGTCTACTCATAATATCCAAATAAGTTATATTCATAACACATATTCGCATTCATTAAATTACTTATCTCAAGTGTTAATTAAATTCTCATTTTTAACCCATTCAAATATCATAGTTACTCACATTTACTAAACAACAATGAACCAGTCACAAGTACATAAGTATAACACTCTCAGTACATAATTACATATATGGCACCCCTAGGCTAAGTTGCGGTGCTTGCATACTCTGTTATCAAATCCATGTACATCACGTATGTAAGGATGACGTGTTCCGAATCATTTAGGAACCATCTAAATAGAAATCACACATATTGGAGGCGAACATAGTTCACAAGCCCATGGGTCACGCACATACCTACGTTCCCATGGTTAGCTGACTTATCAACTCACAAATAAGTCATTCACAGTCCTATGTCCTTAAGGTAGCTATCTAAATCCCCCCGAAGGCACACAAAGATAAGATGGCCCTTTTTCGAAAACTAACCTCCTGTGATAGCAAGTATGGTAGGTATGTCATACACATAAGAAATTCATACACTAGGCATTCACACAACCTAAGTAATCATATTTCAATATAGGTATTCACACATTCCATCTAGTAAGTTTCGTACGTAGAAAGTTTATCCCGAACATCATACGTAATATATATTTAGCTTGATAACTCTCTCATCGTATCAATTTGAGTACTTAAACCTATCTCAAAAGGTTACTAGGTCTCCTATTAGTTTCTAATGTTATCTCAGTAACTTAAAGTCCATCCGTTATTGTTCTTATCCTTACATCATCATTAATTCTCATTATAGTTTCAATTCGAACGATTTCTAATCGTACCTCACTCGGTAGACCCTCGTAAATAATAACATTCGATTCCATAAGGTAAACCATTTTTTCCCAGCATAAACTAAGACCCTACTGACCTTAACTAAGTCCCAAAATATCAATTTAAGCATCCTAAGAATCATCGGCCTTGGGATTTTCTTGAGGCGATCGATCGATGAAGCAAGTATCCGCCCAGATTTCTCTTAAACAGTTACGGATTTCTTCCTTTTTACACCTCTAATTCTTCATTAAAACGTCCCAAACTCCCAATAAAGTTCACTAATCATCCTATTAACATATCAACATCATATTCAACGTATTAGAATCATTAAACCCTTATGAATCATGAGTTTCTTGGATTAAAACACCCAATTTTCATAAAAACCCTATTTCTCCTAATTTCCTCGAGAACACTATATAATTCAATACAAATTTATTATTCTCTACCCATAAATCATAATTTTGTGGCTGCTATTATCTCCAACATTAAACTACATGCAAGACCTACCCAGATTACGATTTCAATTCTTTAAATCCATTCAATTTTCATTATTCAAGGTTATTTTCCAATTCTAACCTAACATGGATGATATATGCGCTAAATAATTGCAAGTTAAATCACTTTAATGGTAATAAAGATTCTGATCCAATTAAGTAGACGGTATGGGGATGATCCTTGGTTTTCGATATATCCGGTGGTGGTGACGGTGTCGCAAAAGTCTCTAAGTGGTGGTTCTCCATTGGAAACTTCCTTCTCTTCCACTCTAAGGGCCGTTTATGATTTTTGGTTGAGAAACCCTAAGGGTCTCAAGTGTTGGATGATATTAACTGTCTAAAATTCGTGGGTCACTATTCACCCAAAAATAGGAATGACTAAAATACCCCCCCGGGTTGCCGGTTATACCTAAAAATGCCCCGGGACCCAAATTAAACCCCCGGCTAGAGTTTTCAGACAATCTCGAACCTTTCGAACACATTGGCGCACTCAAAATGATCATACGGATGACATAAAAAATAAAAATACTTTTAAATCCATTAAATTGGGTCCTGACACGACTCGCGCACGTCCTAACTTAATTATCGAAACTGTCGTATTTTCAACTCACGATAATTTTAATAAATTCAATAATCACATATTACCATAATCACTCAGTAATGTTCAACAACATTATAAATAATAATCAAATACTAACTCTCGTCTCACTAGCATTTTAATCCAGATTAATTTTCCAATTAATTATCCCAAATTAATTTAATAAATCTCGTAATTAAAAGCCATAAAAATACGGGGTATTATAAACACCTTATTTGTGCATACCCCATGATGGTAGTCTTGATTCGTATAAAAGAATGGAGAGGATGGGGTGGCTTATGCGTTGCACCTATGTGAGTAGTGGGCCCATGCTAGTGAATAGTGGCTCTAGATGTAGTGATGGTTTCTTATTTGTGCATCAATCGTGCTTGGTGGGACCATTCTAGTGAATGGTGATGCATGGATGATGTAACGGTTATCATATATGCATACCGCGTGATTAGTGGTCGGAGTCAAGTGATTGGATGCGATTATGGTCTAATTAATTAAGCCCATGATAGTGAACAGTGGATATGGATATGGGTACGATTTAAATTAATTGGGAGATTAATTAATTGTGAAACTCAAGAAGAATTATAATGGACTGTGAGGTTCCATTTCATATTGCGTATATCTTATTATATGTTAGACAATTATGGAAATATCATGTATATATATGACTGGTTTGAGTTGCGTAGCTTTGATATCTTCTTAAGCTCTGGCCCAATTATTTTCGTGGAACATTTCAGGTGCTCGAGCTGGCCCGAAGAGTAGTTTTCCTTCCAACTAGCACAAGATTATCCTTTCCTTTCTGAGTCACTTCCTACAGGAGTAACCAATATAGGTGTTTTTAGTAATTGTATAGTTTATATTTCAATTATGTGAGTTGGGTATGTACTTCTCAGTCTGGCATGTATTAGATAAGTATTAGTAAAGGCATATATACTTTTAAATTTATGGTGTTGGATTTTAAGATATCATTATTATGTTTAGACTTTAATTATTCATCTTATTGTATCTTTATAAATGGTAGTGTTTGAATTGATTCATTTGAGGATATTTTCTTGTCGAATTATTTACTTTAATGCATCATATTATATTGTTTCTTTACATGTTGAGAATAGGCTTGATCATCTTTAATAATATTATAATATACAGGTTGTCATATATACGATAGCATGAGGATGTGAGAAAAAACTAAACAGCGATCTCACGGAAGTGATTATGCGCGAAATAAATGTAATAAGGGGTTCATGTTATGACTCTAAAAAACAAGCAAGGTTTAAAAAATGCTACAATCTTGACAATGGGATCGCCGATAAAAAAAAGTACATCAGTTTTGTGGAAACCCATAAATGACTTTAAAACTCACGATAGCCTTTAGGAAGCATCACGTCACTACACCAAAATGGAAAAATTGGAACCCTTTCAGCGGCCAGCCTTGTCACGGCCATTGATCGTGACAAAAGAACACGTGTTTTTTGTCACGGTCATTGACCGTGACATGACCGTGACAAATTTTTCAGCAAAAACCCTTTCCCCTCCTTTTTTCCTCACCGATTTCATTCCCTCTAATTTCTCTCTCTCTCTCTCTATGCGCTCCTCTCACTCTATCTCTCTTTACTTTCGGGTTGGTTTCTCTCTCTCTCTCTCTCTCTCTCTTCCATTTATATATATGTGTGTGTGTATATATATATATATATATATGTGTGTGTGTGTGTGTGTGTGTGTGCGTGTGTGGGAGGGGGAAGGGGGGAGGGGGGCATGGTGTGTGTGTGTGGTGGGGCAGGGGGTGTGTGTGTGTGGTGGGGGAAGGGGGTGGGGCAGGGTGGTGGGGGCGAGGGGGCAGGGATGGGGGATGGGGGTGGGGTAAGGGATGGGGTTGTGTGTGTGTGTGTGTATGTGCGCGTGTGTGTATATGTGTGCGTGTTTGTGCGTATGTGCGAGAGAGGGAAATGATGCGCGGGGGAGGGGGGGTGACGGGGGGGTTGTATTCGCGTGTGTGTGTGTGCGCGCGTGTGCGTGGGTTAATTTTAGTAAGTAGTGTCCCTTGTAAACGAATTGATTGATTATTAATTTTTTTAGTAAATTAATATATGAAAGAAGGATTGCCTCTCATTGTAAATTAGTAAATTAATAATTGTATACTTTAATTGTTAGTTTAATTGATGAAAATGATTAATTGAGTAGATGAATATTAGAAGGAGTACGGGATACACATTTGTTGTTGATATTGCGGTTGGATTATAATGGATTGATGTTAGGTTGGTTAATTTTAAAAGTGGCATGACCACTGGATTATTGTCCATATGGGGATGGGAGTTTTCAACTTTTTTTTAAAATTATTTTGTATAACGAACAATATATATATAGTATGATAATTAAATGAAACATACTTGAAACTACATATAGTGCGCATAGATACTAGCCTTCTAGTTCTTATGCGTACGCATTCAATAGCCCTTAGACCCATTCGAGAGTCATTACCCCTGTAATGAGATCTTTCGAATTGTCCCGTTTGGACAGTTTGGGACTGCATAATTTCTGTATAATAATATTCTTAGTGGCTTAAAGTAGTTACTTTTGGAGGAAGTTCTGCAGTCGTATCCTAATGTTCTCTGGGTACATACTAGATTGACAAGTGTGACTGTTATTTCAATTGGTCAATTGAAATAACACTCACACTTGCCAATCTACGTTGTGTACTTAGAGAACTACGAGGATATGCTGTCGAATTTTTCTCAAATTCTAACAATGTGCATGAGCTGTTAAGTATATTACAGAAAAATGCGGTCTTGAATGGGATAGGACCACTCACCCTTTAGAGGAGATGGAGGAAATCGAAATTTCTATTATAAATTGAATTTGAATTTAAAATTTAAAAATCAAATATAAATAAGACATAATTAAATGAAACATACTATAACTCTAAGTTTTGTTTATACTACTCCATGAATATACGCTTCTTACCTTTAAAATGTGATTAGTTGTGGTAGTTGTAATGGGATATCTGAAATACAAAGAGTGGATGGGTGACACAAATAGAATGGGGGATGTGTTTCGTAGAGGTGCTAATGAATTTGTGAAATACGCAAAGAGATGTCATAATGATGAAGAGTTTTCGTGTCCGTGTGCTAGGTGTAAGAATGGTAAGGTGTTTGAGTGGAAAACAATTGAACTACATTTGTTAAAATCGAGTATGCAAGATAGTTATCGATTTTGGAGTTTTCACGATGAATAAAAAGTTCCTTTATTCCCCGACCAACCTTCACAACAACCTTCAACAAGTATGATAGATGTAGAAGGGGACGACGTAGATCATAATATGTTAGAGGATTTAGTTGATGATGCGTACGAGATTTATGAAGCAGAGGAGAATGAGGTTACTAATGATGTACACGGTGCTCGTGAAGATATCACGACAAACCTTGACGATGACTACCAAAGTTTAAAATTTAAGGCGACCCAACCGTTATACTCTGGCTGTGAGAAAGATCAAACAACTTTACATGCCATGGTTGGTTTTCACAGTTTGAAGACGCAGTACAGTTTGTTTGGCAATAGCGTGATAGGAATTCTGAAATGGGTGAAGGGCTTACTACCCAAGGAGAATATGCTTCCAAATAGCTATCATGTTATGAAGAACAGTTTGAAAGGTTTGGGCATGAAATATAAATCGATCCATGCTTGTGTGTATGACTGCATACTACAGCGAAAGGAGTATGAAAATCTCGATCGTTGTCCGGTATGCGATGAACCTAGATATGTCCAATCTACTAGTAAGGAAGGCACAAGCTCAAAAGTGCCTCAAAAAGTGTTGAACTATTTTCCCGTTGGGCCTAGATTAAAGAGATTTTTCACGATACCATGGATAGGAGAGGTAATGACTTGGCATGCTAGGGCAGAAGTAGGGGGTAATATCATGCGTCATCCTATTGATTCTACAGTCTGGAGGAGGAGAAATTATGAGTATCCCGATTTTGCTCGAGAACAGCGTAACATTCGTTTGGCTATATCAATAGATGGTTTCAATCCATTTGGAAATCTAAGCACCAATCAGAGTGTATGGTCAGTGATCCTAGCCCCACTCAACCTCCCTCCTTCACATTTTATGAGACGTGAATTTTCGATGATGGATTTGTTGATACTTGGGCCAAAGGCACCAAGTGATGACATCGACGTCTACCTGGCTCCTTTGGTAAAGAATTAAATGAGTTGTGGGAAGATGGTGTGCAATCATTTGACACTTTTAGAAAAGAAGAGTTTATGATGAAAGCTATGTTGATGTCGGCAATTCATGATTTTCCAACTTATGGGACATTATTCGGTTGTGTAGTACATGGTTATTTGGGGTGTCCTATTTCTGGAGAGGAGACTGAATCTCTTCGTCTATCCTTTAGCTCAAAAAATGTATACCATTTCCATAGGAGGTTTTTACCCCCGGCTCATAGTTTCAGATTTGAGAAAGGTTCTAATTTTTTTATTGGGCGGGGTTGAACATAGGCTACCGCCGAGACAACTTTCAGGTTCAGAAATTGAAAGTAAATCTTCTGAATGTGTCCCTAATATGCCAGGTAAGAATCCCAAATTTGAGAATGTCAAAGCATAAGAAGACCCCAACTGGGAATGAAACTGAGACAAGAAAGGCATGGTCTAGGAGGTTAATTTTAATTGACTTGCCTTATTGGAAGAATAACCCGGTGCGCCATGTATTGGATGTGATGCATGCAGAGAAGAACTTCGTTGAACAAGTTGTGGGAACTTGCCTTGGGGGGAGTCATTCGAAGGATGGAGAAAATGCACGAAAAGACCTTAAATCGTTGAAACTTAAGCCACAACTATGGTTGAAAGAAGATAGTAGGGCAAGGACAATAATTCCCCCGGTGCATTTACTTATACAAGATTAATTATGTAATATGCAGAAAATACGAAGCCTATGAGAACAATAAAAGATGAAAAACAACGGTACAATCAGACAACGAATTTAGGCTGTAGTTGACACAAGAGGTAATTATAATGAAAATGACCGTTATATAACGTTACATTACACTCAAATTTTACAGCTATTATAATTAATTTATCTATATTCTCAGCTCTTAAAGACGGGTGATGCGACATCAAGGCTTGCTTGTCTAGCCACTGGACCCTTGTTCGTGGCACAAGAGTAGAAAAAGTATTGATTGAAGGGTTACGTTTTCGGCTCTAAAGTGTACGATGAAAGTACAAATGTACAAAACTCGGGCATTTCATACAAGGCTCTTACTTTCTTTCAAGCGAGCGCAAAAGATAAAAACCTCGTTGAAGCTGAAATGACTTACTATGGTGTAATCCGAAATATATTTGAATTGGATTATATAAGCTTCAAAGAGGTTGTATTTTACTGTGATTGGGTAAGAGTTGAGGATAAAAATGCTTGTAAAGTTGATCCTGTCACCAATCTGATCATGGTTGACTTGTCCAAGTTGAAGAGCAACGACCACGTGAGCGATGAGCCATTTATTTGTGCATTTCAAAAGGTTAACCAAGTGTTTTACTCGGAGTATATCAAAAACGAGTCGTGGTCAATTGTTCAACACGCGCCAAAGCTTCTAAATAGTACTGTGGATGACTTGGCTGCTCCTACCAAATATCAATCCATTTTTTATGATAACCCAAATTTTATATAATTTTTCAATTTGTAACAAATATTTCAATTTGTACCGAAACATCCATTTTTAATGCTTTTAATTGATTTGCACTTTATCATTTTCACTCTTGTGTAGTGTGTGTGTGTGGGCAGTAGGGGAGGGGGTGGGGATGTGTAGTGTGCGTGTGTGTGTAGTAATTGTACATATTTGTAGTGACAATTCATTTTGATTTGTACATATATGTGTGCGCGCGCGCGCGCGTGTGTGTATGAGTGTGTGTGTGGTGGGGGAAGGGTGGGGTGGGGAGGGGGTGGGGCTGTTTGTGCTTGTGTGTGGTGGGGGAAGGGGGTGGGGCAGGGTGGGGGGGAGGGATGGGGGGGATGTTTAACAGTAACAACTCATTTTTATTTGTAGTAATTGTACATATTTGCATGTCTCTTCTAATTCATTTTGATTTGCACTAATAACATTTTGTTACAACAAATGTCTCCTTCAGGTATTAAGGCGAGGATGATGATGTTGGTTATGATGAGGTCGTCTGGGCTCGGTGGTAGCGGAGGCGACGAGGGCTCCTCGGCCCCTAGGCTCCCCAAACATGGCAAATTGGGGATGGCCATCGAAAACAAGTCGGGGCTATTAGCGAGATCCCTCGAGCTGGTAAAGATGATCATCGGCCCGGGGTACATTAGTTGGAAGGAGGTGTCATATGAGCTCAAGTTAGTTGTTTGGGTGGCACTACAGGTAAAGTATTTATATTTATATGAATATTTCAATTTCGATTTCGATTTCGATTTCGATTTCAATTTCATTTTATATTTTTATTTATTCGCAACTAACATTGTATTTGTTGGACAAGAATAATTCAGCTTGGATCCAAAGCTACGCGATTCCGTCTTGGAGCAGTTGAGGGAGCAACACAAGACGTGAAAGAAAAATATGCGAACCCGGTACTTTAGGAAGACACGAGAGTCCATTATCCGAATGCGTGAATCCGTCCCGCCGAAGGAGCCCATCTCATTGGCACAATGGCAAAGTTTCATTGACAATGAGCTCGGGGAGCAACTATTGGTATATCGCTAATCAGGGAGGGAAATTGGGCAAAAAAGACGAACGTGCACTACTCCGGTCGAACGTCTTACGCCGAGGTGGAGCATAGGTTGATGGTAAGATTTAATTTTTCTATAACTACAAAAATATATTATTCTGCATTATTTTACTTTGCGGGGCCGATACTAATTTTACTTTATTTTATTTCAGGGAACAGGGAGTGGCCCTGGGGGTAGGCCACATAGGCTCGATACTTATATGGGTCTTCGGACGAAGAAGGGGAAGGATAAGGAGGTGTCCCCGAGCGTCGCAGTCACGATTGTAAGTAATCCGACAGTTTACTTTTTATTAATTACGTTATAATTTTTTAATTTACTTATTTTACTAATCACGTGTTTTACTTATTTTACTTATTTTGTCGTTTCAGGCAAAGATTAAGGAAGTGCATAAGTCGCAGTCTGATGCCGACAAGGCATCTTTGTCCAGTGACGCACTCAGCCAAGTGCTTGGCGCTGATCGCAAGGGGAGGACAAGGGGGTGAGCTCGCGGGTGACCAAATCTAGGATCATCGGATTGGAGACGAGCGACACCGGGTTGGCTCGAACGGTGGACTCGCATAACGAGAAGTTGTCCCGTTTGGAGGCGACGGTCCAAGATATGTTCTCATTCATGAAGCGTTAGTTGGGCGGAGACCGTAAGGGGAAAGGGAAGGAGAAAGCGTAGGTTGTGGAGGAGGAGGTGCAGGAGGATGAGGATGTAGACCTCGTTGCTTCATCGCCGACATGTTTGAGCTCTTATTTTGATGATCCATTTCCCTATTTGGCTCCCTTCGACCGACCGATGTCGACACTTGGTTGGTCAAGCGTGTATATACTCGACATATTTGATGGTCAGCGGATAGGGCGAGGGTTGAGGGACCCGAATATCGTCCATGGTGCACTAGTTCATGGACGTGAGCTTCAAGACATCGAGTCCAAGGTGCTCGTCACGCATGTGATGCCCGGGAAGGAGAACTCCCTGTTGTGGTTGCGCAAACAATGCGGTACGATGTATATTAGTGGGTGTGTCAATTCATATATCGTGTGGCCTACTCACCTCCTCAAAGCTAACCTTACCCAAGACATGTAGTGACATTATTTGAATTGAATTGTTTTTAAGTTGGTACATTTGGAATTATATTTGGATTATATCGTGATGCATATTGTCTCTATTTTGAATGTATATTTTCATTACTTTTATTTTATTTGAATATATGATGCTTGAACAGGTACAACGTTGCTATAACATGTACAAATATACTGCTGGGCAGTGGCAGTGGCCAAACTACCGAGCAGATTTTTTTCAATTCTGTCCAGAATTGTCACGGTCATTGATCGTGACAATTTTTAACCGTTGTCAAGGGCTTGTCACGGTCCTTAACTGTGACAAACTTGTCAAGGTCAAGGACCGTGGCATGACCGTGACAATTCTAACGAACTTGTCACGATCATTGACCGTGACAAGTCCGTGACAAAAAAAGTTGTCACCCCAGGAATTGTCACAGTCATTGACCTTGACAAGTTGAACTTGTCGAGGTCAATCGTGACAATTCGACAGATTTGGTGTAGTGCGTCAAGATATGTTGCAATCATCCCACGGTGGCATTATCCATCTAAGCAGGGGAAAATGGAATAATTTCTCCTCAAAAGAGTAAAGTATCATGACACGTGAAATTAAGAAAATTAATAGGATTCTAAAGCCATGATCAATCGAGGGAGGGTTATCATAGAATTCCAGACTGTTGGTGATGCCTGGTTTTGTTATCGACTATGTTGGATGTGTTACTCCACCTTCTTCATTAGGTTCGTTATGCTAGTGGACTTTTGGAGAGGGAGTAGATAATGATCTTGTTGTGCAACACTCACAGGAAGGCAGAAATGGACACCTTCTCGTCCATGTGATCCATTTTCAGTGACTAGTCATCAAATTAGTTGACAAATTCACGTAAGGATTTGACTTTTTCCGCAATACATTGAATAAGTAGTCATTAGTTTTCTTGTGAACGTGACTATCAATGAAGTGGTGAACAAACAAGTTCGTCTACATGCAAAAACACATTACAAAATTAATAGGATAATTGTTAAACCATGTTCTTGTCGAGCCATCAAGAGTGGTATCAAAGGCACGACATCTTATCTTATCAAAGCTTCTTGTTAAATCCACGTAAGCCTCGTAGTTGTCAAGATGGACCCTCGGATTTGAACGGTCGTTGTAGGCATCCATACTCGACAATTTAGGTCATCGGCAACGGGAAATCAAGAATATCCATTATGAAATAGTATGACTTAATGGCATAGTCCCCTTTCGGGGGACTAGCTAGAGGGTTCATACGTTGAACACATTGGCTTTGACGGTGGAGGAAATGGTCGCCAGAGGCAACGGCGGAGGAGGCAAGTTCTCTTTTACAGAATTAGGTGGGGGAGCGAGAGCATCCTGACCCACCTTTTGTTCAATTACATTCTGGTAAAAAATGTGAAATGGGGTCTACTACAATTGCATCAGAATTTGAGAAAGCTGCTCACGCACGGATGGTATGAGTGAACTGTTCGTGGCTTAAAATTATGTTGGTTCCCATATGCATAAGTGAATTATTAACACTTGAAACGCATGGTTATGCAATAATAATTAAGTACAGAGGAAGGAAATTAGATATATGTTATAAGGTCTTGATTGACATACGTCCATAAGGGGAAGGGGGGAGATGGTTGTATTGATTGCTTGAGAGAGATTAAAAGTGTGAAGAATAAAGCAATAATTGCATTCCAACTACTACATCCCTAAGTGTCTTTATATTGTAGCCTTACAACCTCCTACATTACACTTAAGATCCATATGAGTAGAGTTCAGCAAGTATGTTATGTTGTCGGACATGCGTCAGTCGGAGGTGTCGAGTAATGGGCCAAGAGATGGCAAGTAGGTTGAGGAGTGGCCCTGCATTTTGACTACTTGTTGAGAACTTGTTTAATGGGAGTAACGACATTCTCTTGTCATTTCGTGATCCTTGACCTTATCCAAGACTGGGCCAATCACTCACACTTGCTCAACCGAACGTTGGTTATATCTCCTGAGGCATCTCCTAAGTAGGGGGGACCCACCAAGTTCGAACCGTCTGACCCGCTATTTGATAAGGCTTGATCAAGTAAAGTAGGCCCATATATCGGGCTTGACAAATGTTTTCAAGCTCGATAAAAAATTTGGGATGGCTTTGGGCACATACTTTCAAGCACGACTAAGTCCGACTGGACCAGAGACCCGAATATAAAAATAGATATTTCTTAGCACACACACACACACACACACATATATATATAATATTTTTTTTAATATATTTAATTTAAATATCTAGGTGGACTTGGGTTTTATGATTTTACAAGCATGCGGGCTTACGCAAACATTTTCAGCCCGACGCGAGTTGGGTGGACTTGGGCAAGCATATGACAACTTAATATATAGCGCCGACTGGTAGCCACCTAATGGGTATGATCATCACATGCAACCACCCTTAACTTTCAATTGGGCAGTCGATCGAAGAGTGGTAGGAACTCCCTTCATTTGTACTTTTGTCGTTCTATATTATTATCTTATTCTATTACAAACAATTAATATTAGGTCTCTAAACAATACCATATAAATATTTAGTGCGCGCTGTAACCACAGATTATAAAACATCATCACGAATTATATACCACTCCCTCCTTCCCAAATTAAGAATTCATATTCATTTGTTGCATAAATTAAGGTTTGGCTCGATCAATGTCCAGGATCAACCGCTTTTCACTATCGTGGAATTTGGTCCGTCGATATTGTCTAAAAAATGGATAGTGAACACTTAATTTGGAACAAGCTGAAATAGAATAGTGGACTCTTAATTTGTAACGAATAAAATATTAGCTGCCATCCGTACACGAGATCTAAGCCTAGATAGTAGATTTTTTTTAATATAATATGATTTATGTAGGTGTTGCATACTATTAGTGTTATATATATATACAAGAAACAAAGGGCCCGCAAAAACTTGGGCCGGGTTCATTTTCAAATTTCAATATAGCCCATATATTTCCTCGGCAACTATAGAAAGTAGATTAACATTGTTATAGTAGAATAAATCAAAACAAGAGGAGATCCACATAATGAAAATCTTGAGAGCCATCACAGTTCCAATCTAGGCTAACATGCCACGAAGACTTAACTTATGGAATAGTGGTATAGTAACTTTCATTCAATGTTCCTAAACAAGAGCACATACATGATCACCAACCAGACAAGCCACGACACGAAGGCACCTATGAATCTAATAACACCAGAATTTAGTAAAACGAGAATGAATCCAAAGTTTACATCGAAGAATCATGTTGACCTTCGTAGTGGAGGTCTATGAAAACCCTGTCGAACACCGATGGTACTTGTCAGACTTCATTAATGAATTGATTCATTAATTATCCCATTTTATGTGTAAAATCTGAAATTGAATCGTTTCAGAAAAAACGTGAAATGCATTCATTTGAGATAAGAGTCACATAAAAAGCAAGTTTCTCTCTCCCCCCCCTCCCCTTCTTAATTTGTTTTTATCTTTTTTTCCCTCATAAAACCTTAACATCAATTTCAAATTACCAAACAAATTCACTTATTCACAATGAATCAATTTACATAATCAAACAATTTGTACAACCAAACAGGACCTTAGATTTTTATTAAATAAGTTCATATATAATTAATAAATATATATATAACAAATACGCACTCAAACAAAACCCACATGTCCGGACCTATCACACTAACGAGAGAGAGAGAGAGAGAGAGAGAGAGAGAGAGAGAGAGAAATGTGCAAAAGGCATGAACCTTTAAACAAAGCAAGCAAATCTTGTACGAATTCAAGAACACCATCGAATTTGTACAAGGTAAGCTAAAGGCATTTCCACAGTCACGTTAAGAAGAAACAGCTGAAAAAGTTGTCAACACAATTGGAAAGAAACGTGCAACTTGATTGCTTTCAGTAAACGAGCACGGAGAAACTATGAGAAATTTAAAAGGAAAGGGAGAGTTACGCAAATCACATCAAACATCAAAACTACGAAGGATTTGCTTGTGTTAACGTTATGTCAATACTACACGGAACAGGTATATAAAACCAAAAGAAAAATGGAGAATGAAAAAAAGAAAAAGGTTGCCTAACAGAAAATTAGCACGCACTTCCTACGTTACATCAACCGACAATAAATACGTAAAATACAACCTCAAGGAACAGGGCAGCGGCCAGGCAAGTCCTCTTAATGATATTTATAAATTTGCATTATTCAACCGCAAGAGTGCCTTTGTTTGGCCACTTTTGAACTCATAACAAGACCCTGAAAAACCAGGAGGTGATATGGTTAGTAGCTGTTTTGCCATATCTGTTGGGACTGCTTTGGTTGGGCTTGAGAGCCAGAGAGGGAACCGTCTCTAGGGTTTTGCGGTTGATGTTCGTGTGAGACCCCGGTCTGAGAATGGTAGAAATTTGGGTAGCCAAGAGCTCCTCCATAGTTCTGTGTAGGCTGCTGCTGAGCTTGCCGGAATCCACCAGGCTGCTGCTGAGCTTGCCCCTGGTAACTGTAATATGTGCTGGCTGGTACAGCTGACATTGTTCTAGAACCAGGCCCATGAAGCCACATAGCTGAGTTTTCAGGCTGATAACAAAATCACAGGAAAACAAGGACAAAGCATGAGCTTTGGATGACTCTAAAACAGGAAGACTTTCTTAAAAAATTGAAAGTTCAATAGTTCAAAGATTTTACAACTTTTATATGCTGTTTACCCTTTTAAAATTATAACTATATTTTTCTCCACTTTTTTCCAAGCAATATAAGTTTTTAAAATAACTGAAGAAACTCCTTCATTTCTGAAAATGCTATAAACAAAATCGCAAATTGCAATTAACCCCCTGAACCATAACAAGAGATATGGCAAAAACAAGTTAAACCTCGCATTTGATCATTCAATAATTAGTAATTCTAGGCGACACAAAACTGACAAATTAATTAAAAATAAATTATATGTGGCAGCAGCGCAGTGGTGAACATGAAGTTCCGCGTGGGCCCTTATTTCACTGCTCCTCGCACCAACTAAACATTGGTGACACATCACCGTGTCACTTTAGGTAAGTGTGTCAGTTTTTATGGCGTCCACGTAAATTTTTTGTTCAATAATTCATAAATTGACAGGAAATTAAAGGTGTTTTTTAAGCTGAACGAAAGAGCAACCAAATCTGCCTAAATGGGTACCTGCTGAAGAGAGATCAGATGATTGCTGTCCTTGTACTGAGAGCTCATGACATCATCATAGCCTATGTTTGTGCCGGCCGGACCTGCAGGTGGATTCATCGGGTAGTTCGAAGGAACAGCGGTTGAGCTACCAAAAGCACCGTACCCAGAGGGCACAGCAGCAGATTGAGGCAAGCTGCTAACAGAAACACTGTTCTTATATTGAGGTAAAACTGCTGCCAGAGATTGGTGGTATGTGCTGTTACCAGCGAAGGCTTGCTGGAAACCAGAGGGCATATATGTATAGCTCTGAGGCAAGAAAGGGTAGCCGATCATGTTGGCAAAAGGACCCAATGGAAGTGTTGGTTGAGAATATGGGTGCAGAGCAGCAAGGTGTTGAGGAAGAGCGGGTCCCGTGGCAACATTGGTTCCAGGCAAAGTCTGCGGTGCAGGCTGAGCTGACGAAAAGCCAGCCGTTTTTAATGCCTGCGTGCATGCAGAATATAATCAGAAAAAGGACACAAACACACACATGGGTAGGGATGGAGGGAGAGAGAGAAGGGGATTGGATCTCGAACACAGATAGGTGTTTTCTTTTCATTTTGATCCTGAGGGGCCTGTTTAGGTTGGGTCAAATATTTTTCATCCGGGTAAAAGGTATATTCATCTGTTAAGGGATAATAATTTTATTTTGAACAAAATAGAGAACAATTTAACTCCTGGTAGAAAATTTAAATAAACTACACTATTTTAATTTTCAAATAAGTGAAAAAAATGTCTCCACACCAAACGAAATCTAAATGCAGATGCATTCAAATGTCTTTTCTTCTGGCGATAAAACCTTGTGTGCGTATTATAATTATCATATGGTATTTATTCATCAAAGTGGGGACTTGGGCCATCAAGTACAATTGTTCTTCTGTCAAGAAATTTAAATGTTGGACCTGCAAAATAGAATAATAAATTTCTTTTTCCAAAGTTAAAACATATTTGGTATTTAAAAAAATCATTAACAGGCTGCCTAGATTGAGGAAATGGGAAGAAAGTGAGATGTAAGGATTAGTTCTGTTTGGAATGACACGTGGAAGGGAAGTAATTGGCATATTTTTATAAAGAAATCAAAATCACCTGAAATCATACTCAATATCAAATTAAAAGTGCTTACAATTGAGTCTCCTAACCATTGGTTAACAAGTAAACTAGATAATAAAAGGTAACTAATGATCCTAATATATAACTCCTAATATACAGCTAATACCGATAGTTAAGGAACGAGTAATAATAATAATAATAATAATAATAATAATATCCCTCAACATATATATTCCTCTCTTCAAAATCAATCCAGACGCCCCAAGGGGTGGACATGCCACCCCCAGATGCATCACTCTCCCCATCTTAGGAAAAGCTTTGGAAAATTTTGGTATCAACAGTCCCAAAGAATTAAAAAATGTGAATATTTTGGGCTTTGTAATCGGGACCCAACATAATTCTGTTCCAGCTCTTCGACCCCAATTAAAGATCATGCATCACATTAGTGTTTGGGATGGCGTCGAGGGACCCTATTTTATTTTAATTTTTTGATATCTTCGGATATCCAGACCTCTCAGAGCAATGATACGCGATTAGACACTCCAACCCGAACACACCAAGACACACTATAGAAGATAGCCCCAAGAGAATTGAACTATTGACCTCTGAGTTGAGAGGTTCACATGCCACTGGCTACCTCCTTGTAGCAAAGAACAAGGGAAATAAATGTAGGCCTGAAACAGGAAATAAATCCAGTGGGCTTTGCTTTGGCTCTGTCCCTTCAAATCTCCAGCCAACCTTTTCATGACTACTTAACCCAATGTTAGCCATATCCCCACGTCCAAACGAGGTATTATCATCCCTAAAGGAAACCCTAGCCGCCCAAACTATATAATGGCCTCTTCCTGCTTGACGCTGGTAATGAACTCTACAAACTCTGCCTGGCCCCGTCGCACCCCGTCGGTGTTATCGTCTCTGCCAGTCGCCAACAGAATGGCGACGAAGCCTCCGTTGTTTCATTCATACATGCTTCTTCATGGTCTTCTACTTCTAATTCTAGTCAGAGAAAAAGAAACGAAGAGGTCAAGAAGATAGAGGCTCTCATCCGATTTCCAGTGTTATTCGGCCTTTTCTTTTTTCCTCAGGTAGCTTGCATCCCAGCCTTCCCTTGTATGATAGAATTGTATATATTTTCCGATCAGAGTAGTTCTTGTATTTTGTTGTCTGATAAAAGTAAAATGGGGCCATTAAATGCTTTCCAACCAATTCTCCTCCAAATTCAAAGCCTTGTCAGAGTCAATCCCATACTGTTGTGAGAAAACCACACCCCTTCGACTAATAAAAACATTTGATCCATCATGACCCATTCAATGTGATCGAGAATGAGGAGGAAGACAGGTTTTCCTTCCCCGTTAATCGATTTCTCATCGCCATGACCCATTCGATGTATTCTGTAATCCTCCCGGCAGTGTCAATTCAAGCAACCTGGTGGCACAAATCACCAGCACTCTATAAACTAATGCCTCCACTGACATCTTACAAGTGTGGTACACAAGGTGATGCGACCAAGTGATGGATCAAAGAGTGCAAGGTGTGG
The DNA here is from genome assembly GCA_949130495.1 of Sambucus nigra. Taxonomy (NCBI): domain Eukaryota; kingdom Viridiplantae; phylum Streptophyta; class Magnoliopsida; order Dipsacales; family Adoxaceae; genus Sambucus; species Sambucus nigra. The sequence continues at coordinate 240,247,784 of OX422222.1, forward strand.
CCCCGTAGATCTGTATCTTTCCAAAGCTATGGTTCGTTGGTGTAATATTTCCATCGTTCTATCCATGTGTTCGCATCTTTGTTATGACTCCGACTGTGATGTTAAATCTGAAAATCGAGAGGCGAATGATAATTCATGAAATGACTGCCAACTTGTTTCGAAATGTTCATTGTTTATGACTTCACTCCGTCGATCAAAAGGTTGTTCCAAGTTCTAGCCCTACCTCATAAATCTAATATAACCACTCACTCGACAAAACTCAACCAAAAGCGATCCCCGTTCCAATGCCACTTTTATGTAAATTGGTGGAAGCGTATTCACACAACTCAAGATTCAGCTCATATTCCATATCAAATTAGAAGTGCTTACGATAGGGAGCATTGGCTCTTATTTATAGATAAAACTAACATAATTCTAAGTTAGCAAGGAATTTAAAATAAGAAAACTAGATAACAAAAGTTAATTACTATTACTTATATAACTCCGTATGAAAGAATATAATTCCTAAAAAATTCCCTAAACTTCGAATCCTTTCCTCCTCCCATGACACCACCGGATGCATTGTAAACGGAAGGAACCCCAGCAAAAAAAGAAGGGAGAAAAACTGCCTACCGGTCCAGAAACCAAGGCCTGAAACCAAAACAAATATACTACACCCAAAGAAAGAGTTCCCCGCAAAAAACAGAGAAAGCTATTGGTGTAGGATATAGAAGATTGAAAAGAAGGGGGAAGAAAAAGATGCCTACATGCAAAACTCACGAGCTTAACTCCTACCATAATCCAGTTCTTTGAATAATTTTCAGATTACATTATTATTTACAAGCTAAGAAATACTAATTCAATATAAAGATACTAAGAATATCATAATCCTAATACGACAATGCTAACCTAATCATAATTCAAATCTCTAACTACTAATGAGATTACACCATTATTCATAAGCTAAGATATCCTACTTCTGTATAAAGACTACTGAGATATCTTAATCCTACTATGAAATTACTAACCTTACTGAATATGCAAGGTTAGTAATTTCGTAGTAGGATTAAGATATCTCAGTAGTCTTTATACAGAAGTAGGATATCTTAGCTTATGAATAATGGTGTAATCTCATTAATAGTTAGAGATTTGAATTATGATTAGGTTAGCATTGTCGAATTACGATTATGATATTCTTAGTATCTTTATATATATATACAGAGTCAAGTTCTCCAACATACCTCCTAGCAACATACCTATGAATATACCCATTTTTTAAAATAGTAAAAAATAATAATTTTGAGATGATATTTTTTATATGGGTTCATGATATTTCAGTGTGATCCTGTAAAAATAATCACCTCAAAATAAAATGTTTTGTTATTTTTAAAAAATAGGTAAAAAAACTGACAGTTGTAAAGGGCAATACTGAAATAGGTAAAAACTGTCCGATTTTTGACCTATTTTTTAAAAATAACAAAAAACATTATTTTCAGTTATTTTTTTACAAGGGCATACTGAAATATCATGAACCCATACTAACTCAAAATTATTTTTTTTACTATTTTTAAAAAATTGGTATGTTCAATGAGGTATGTTGGTGAGCCTGACTATATATATATATATATATATATAATCCTTACGTCCTAAAATAAATATAAATCAACTACTACATATTTATCCACTATAATCTTATATACAAAAATAAAATTCTTGAGGTGTTCCACCATCAACTACACCCAAAAAGAGCCCCAACAAAAAACAAAGTTACACTTGAAATGGAGGACAAAAAATTAACTAGATCATACTCCCACAAAGCAAACTCTCCTCCAAAAAATCAACAAAAAGGAACTATAAATGGAAAACAACGTAGGGAACCAAAGCTTTGGCTGTGTGGGAGCTCCTCTTTTAACAGAATCTTGTCAAACAATAAATTGATGACAATGCACAATGCTGCATAGCACTGTCTTCATCTAGACAGTAGAGTGCTGCACAGCACTTTGTGTGTGTGCGCGCGCGCGTTTTGGGTGTTTTTTTTGTGGGGGTGGGGGGTGTGGGGGAGGGGGCTCCCTCCATCTGCACAGTGCATAGTGTCAGCGTGCTGCACCGAACTTTTTTGTTGTTGTTGGGGTGGGGGAACTAGTTCATACAAAATAATGTCTTAATTAATTGTGAATACAAGTATTCAACGTAGAGGTCATTGTTATACATTTTTACCACCATGTAAATTCTCCATCGGCATACAAAATAAATATGTAAGACAATAGGGAGCCATATATAGAACAAGAAAAAAAATGTGAATGTAAAAAGTACGAGTCAACTCAAACAGAAAACAGCATATGCAAATTATATCTGAAATTCTTAAGTAACAAGCAATAAAAATTAAAATTACATCGGTACTACAATGATGTTTCAAGTGAAGACATGATTACATGGGCATAACGATTACTAGACAAGAAATCAGCTAATTCAATTAACAGAAGATAAAGTTTTATATTCAGATAGAAAGCAAAACTGTACTAGAATTCAATAATAAGCATAATTAGTAAGTTGAATATAGTTATTCTGCTCCAAATAATAGAGGTGATTCAAAATTAGTATGCATACAGCATACCATGTAGAAATTCTTTTTTCAGAACTGTAGATCAACTCTACAGACTAAATGTATGCTTATTCTCTCGGTAAATCTTAGTGGCGATACCAGCTTGGGCATTTTACATCCAGCTATGATATATAGGAAGAGATAGCAGCGGCTGCCTACTAGCTTTGCTTTTGCTATTAGCTCTTGCTAGTATTTTTGGAGTTAGGGAGGTATTTTACAAATAAAAAATTGGATCCAAAATATCCTTGGAACTAATAAGTTGGATTTATCGTGCATGCAAGAGCCTATAGATTCATTTACGAAATTGAAATATAGAGAACAAATACCAGCAAGTTAGGGCAGGTGGGGGGTTACCTCAGCCATGGAAATAGATGAACCATTAATGGAAGATGCTGCATTGCCATATTTTGTAGGCATTGATTGTGGGAAAGGTGAGTACGGGATATCGGACTCCCTCACAGGATTAGCATTTGCTGCTAACAAAGTGCTTGGTAATGAATTTGTATACGTCGGCTGTTAGAAATAAATATGAAATGAGGAACAGCAAAAAGATATTGTTCTGGTTCTTTGAAGTTCGGTGAATAGAAAAGTAATAGGGCCCAACCACCAAAGGTCCACAGGTACTTGAACAATATTATTGCAACAATAATGAGTAAGTTTGAACAATATTATTGCAACAATAATGAGTAAGTTAGAAATCAGGCTTAAAAGAGTTATGATTATTATATTACCCAATCTATGTGAAAGTCAAATTTGTATTACATACATTGAAGATGCCACAAGATGGAATAAGTGTAAATAAAATAACTAATAACAACGAAGCAGTACTTTACAAATTGCAGATTTGCTAAATGTGATCGAATACCTATGCATTTACCGGGTTCGATTCATATACTTGATGTACATTCTCCTAAATTCATAACAAAATCTGTGTCAACTAGAGTAGAGAGTGCGTAAAAACACTAACGGGTACAGCTGAAGGTAGGGATGACAAACATAAACCAATGTGTTTCAGTCTACCACTAAAGCTAGACCCCTCAAAGAATATCCATTTGTTTTTGTATCTTATACGAAGTGTGCAATCCGATAACTCGAGCATGATCTGAATCCAAAGGGATCCTTATAGTTAATTAATCAGGTGTGGATTCGTCCTGGTCATCTGATAATGATCGGACTTACTACAATAGCAACTATAATAATGCATGCGCGGCGAGACTCATCTTAACCGTCAGGTTGTTTACCTTCAAAGTCCCTCTCAATACTGACAAACACACACACACACACACACACACACACACGTAAAAAAACAGTCTGCAAGTCAAAATTGAAGATTTCTCCAAACAAAAGTTATAAATTGAATATTGTATTAATGTAGGCATTATATATAATATACACATGCACCGATTCAAACATATATATTAACAACATTATTTTCTTCGTGACAAATAGATAGATAGATAGATAGATATTCTCTTAAACGGACTTCCTTAAAGAACGGATTAACGGACTTTTGTCCTTATCCGGATGTGGTCCCCTCGTGGTCCCTAAGACATTTTGTTATTTTCTTTAGATGGTCCCCCTCTTGTCTTATATTAAAACCTTAATTTAAGACTATATATTTAAAAGATTTATAATTTAGACCCAAATTGATATCAAGACCTTAAGAGCTTTAGAAACTCACCAAATTTCGATCTCGCCTTTAAGAGGAACCAGACTCATAGGGGGTTCTCGCCTCATGACAGTTCCTCACGACTGGTGGCGAAGTGATGACTCTTACCCCTAGAGTGACCCGTCGGTTAAGGCCCGGTGTGGGTGGTAGTTGTCGAGTGGCAACATGCGTAAAAAGTAGTTCTGAGGGACCTTTGCATGCCACACGCACGCTTCGCGCTGTGTACCCTGGTGCAAAATGGTATCGGAGCCATAAGACACTCCTTTTAGACTTATAGTAAAAGACTTTAATGCCCTTGGGTTTTATCCCTCGCATTTACAAAGATATTTTTGGAACCAACCCAGACTACCAACCTATACCCATAACTGATTTGGACTCAAAAGGTTGCTTAACCTCACACATAGACGGTTGTTCACACACTGAACACATCCCGGTCAAGCACGCAGATAGTTGACAAGTTACTGTCAGTGCTATAAATAGTATAATAGACCACAATAAGTATATTCTCCTTATTTTAAGACAATTGATAAAAGACACCCTTGAAACAGAGATCAAAAAAAACTTTGACAAAGAATCAAGACAGTGAGTTAATTAAACTCACTCTAAACTCACCAAAGAACAAGCAAAACTTATTCCTAGGCTAGACAATTATTTACCCAATGGAAATAGTTAGATCAGACTGGAATGAGGTTACTGGAAACCTCTCCATTCAGACCCTAGCAGACTTTTATCAAAGAATTTTAGAAAAGATAAATGATGAAAGATTTTATTACCAGATAAATGAAAATGAGATTGTCAACGCTGCTAAAGCAACTAGACTCATATTAGAAAGATTAAATTTAATTTCTACATCTATAGCAGCTACCCAAAACTATAACAGTAGCTTTGTTAAAGACTTACACTTAGATTTAAAAGCTAAGACAAAAGGATTAACCACCTTCTACACATACTTTGTTAAATTCCAACAAAATTTAGCAAATTATCTTAATAACATGGAAAGCCATAACCTATCCAAAATGGATAGTATTATTAATGAACTTAGACTAGACATGGCTCAAATAGAAGAAAAATACGAAGAAATGGGATTTAAATTTATATATAATAAACCTTCCCAAGCCGAATTATACTCTCCGTTTATTTTAACTCGTTTAGATAAAATAGAAAAAACTGTAGAAACCATAGAAGCTAGGATGGCACACGATGCATAAACAAGAAAAAGAACATGAGGTAAAAGACTATTAATAAGGTCGTTAATTCTCTTGTTAATACTCTTGTTAAAAATAATGAAGATATTAACAATAATGCAAGGAAAGAGAATAAGATATTTAATGAAGAAATCCTTAGGCAGATAAAAAAGACAAAATGATTATTCAGACTCTTTAGAAAGGATTGAAAAAAGACTTGAACAAAAACAGGTAACCACCTGTAAATTTAGAGAATCTCCTTATGTAGGGACTACGGAAGGGAAGACCATAGGTAAACGAGTCATAAATGACGGATTAGATAAGACTAGTAAGAAAGTTAGCTCTATCCCAAATATTGGACAGAGTAATCGTATGCTCCAAAGACTTAAGGATTCATCCTCCAATGTTAGGACATGGTGGAAAGAAAGAAATTTCACCAATCCTCTCCAATGGAAAGAATGGGGTGAAGTTGACTGGAAGATTGTTGAAGATTCCATTCATAATGGACAACTTCCAGCCGTTAGATACATAGACTTGTTTAAAGAAGGTGCCCCTCCTAAGACTTCTAATTATAACATGCCTTACCATTGTAGGAATCATGTGTTAGACAAATCCTATACTGAGCTCCAAGTGTTTGACTCAGAATGGCTTAGATCTAGAGGAACTGATTGGAAGTTCCAATTCCTAACATTTGGACTCTTTCAAGCAAGAATCCAAGGATTATATAGACCTCAGAATAATATCAACATATTATGTTGTTTAGCAGATAAAAGATGGAAAGATTTTGAGAAAAGTCTTATTGGGAAAGCCCAATTAGAAATGTCAGACAGCATAGGATACTTTAATGTCATTCCGGCATTTACAGTAACTGTAGACACAGCCAAACATAAGTTAATCTTATATGCTAGTGGCCATGAAGACTATAATATCCCAGACGCTAATATAAATATAGAATTCCAAAGCTACGTGAAGTTCTCCCAATTTTCTTATGAAGGAATGCAATCGGGAATTCCTAACAGTAGACTTAATGAAGAAATTTTAGTTCGAACCAATGTTTCGGACTACAATCATACTTACAGTATTAGGAATACTGGACCTATGAAAGAAAAGGCTAAGACTCTCTGGCAATTGCCAAAATTTCAAGAAACTAAGACTATACAAAATAAACATTTGTTTATTAATCAAGACGATGTCACTGGAAATGTTACTATCCAGTTTGGCCCTCCTAAGATTATCAATAAGAATATCCAAAGAAGTTAGATTTAGGAATATGGGAGAAGCCATAATCAATGATCCTTCAGAAGGAGAATGTAGTAGTAAGACTAGTTCTAGTTTACTAAGACAAGCCCCGGTAATTAGCCTAGAAGATCATTTGAACAAAAAGACTTAATTAAAAAAAAAAGGTTAGGATCCAAAACTTTGGACATGAACCTTCAGAATTGGACATGAAGACAATTAAAGATGACCTTAAGAAAAGTCATTATGTTAGATTTCAAGAAAGAAAAAGATTTAATATGATAGCTCAAGACCATATATTAAAATTAAAAGAATCTAAGAATACTGAACTTCTTAGAAACCTTAGATTAATAGAAGAAGGAGAAGAAAGACTAATGTCAGCTACACCAATAGAACCTAATAAGAAAGAGATAGGAAGTAGTAGTAGGCTAGAGGATGCTCCTAGACTTTTTAGTAAACCGATAGGAATAAATATTCCTATATACTCAAGCACCGTGGTAAAGACCAAACCTGATTATATAAAAGACTTTCCAACTAGTGACAAGAGTTTTACTCCCGTTAAGACTATGGCAAGTCAAGCCATAAACCCAGTTGGGATATACCTTAACTTAAACAATGTTCAAGATAGGAAGAAGGCCTTAGATGAATAGTGTATTCAGATGAACATGTGTTTTGCATCTAATGAACAATGGGAAGCGAGTTCATGTAAACAATACGCTGAGCAATCCATTAGAGATATTGCAAAAGACTATCTAGATAGTTTGAGAAAGGCTACAGACGAAGACTCCTTAGCTAAGATTGAAAAAATGAAGGAAAACCTAAAAGAAAGATCAATTGAAGAATATATTCAATTGTTCACATCAGAATTCATTGGAGCTGGACATTTAGCTCAAATCAATAAACAAGACCTAACAAAAACTAAGTTAGCCCTCCTTAGCATTTGTAAACTAGATAAGATCAATGAATATAGCAATAATTATGAGCAGCTATATTACCAAATTAAAGAATTTAGAGAGACAATAAAAGATGAATACTTTAGGAAGATACCAGCCATAGGACAAATCCTAATAAATGAATATAGGAATTGGCCAGGAGTAGCTGGAGTTAAGAACAACTCCATTGGTGAAAGAATCAACTTCGCCAAAGACTATATCATATCTGATAGACGTGATATAACTCAAGGAAAGTTGATAGAAGAGACTTTCAAACAGATCCCTCCAATCAAAGACGAAAGAGACATCGCTCCAATCCAATGGGGATGTGGAAGTGAATCTAAGAAATTCAAAAAGAAATTAGAATGGAAACATAGGAAGTTTAAGACTAGACCTTTAGGATTTCCAAAGAAGTATAGATTTAGACCTTCTACTACCTTTAGAGAAAGGAACCCTAAGGCTAAGAAAAATAGATTTAACCAAAGAAGATACTTTAAGAACACTAGTAAGTATAAGAAGGTTCCTAATTATAGAAAAGAAAAAGATGTAGCTCAATCCAAGACTACCATCAAAGAATGTTGGACTTGCGGCAAAGGACACTTTGCTAAAGACGGCCCCAATAAAAAAGACAAAGAAGGTATTAAGATTATTAATACAATATTAGACTATGCAGATCAAGAAGAGTTAGATATCCTATATGCTATAGAAATATCAGACATAGAAGGTGATGACAATACTAGTATCTATAGTGCATATACAGATAGTGACTCGGAAGACTATAATAGTGATATTGATGAGTATGAAGACTCTCAGGATACTCTAGACTTATATATGATGCAAACTAATCAAGACGATTTAGAAAATGAATATATAGACTTTGAAGAAGCTTGGTATAAGTGTATATTAAGCCCCTTTTTAAAAAAAAAGATGGACAGTTAGTAATCCTGAGTTACTAACATATATACCTAGATGTTACTTTGATGAAAGACATTATTGCACATTTGAAATGAAATGTAGTAAGAAAGCCTTTAGATGTGTAGAATGCTTTGAGACTATACAAACAGAATTATTTATGGTTTGTGTCATTTGTCAATTACACTACCATGAAAACTGTTGGAGAACTAGATTTAGAGCAATTTATACTAGCCAGTATGACGCTCAAATAGACTTAGATATTAAAACATATTATCAAGACATTGATAAAAATATAGCCAAAAGATTACAAGAAAATGAAAACTTAAAGGAAAAGGAATTTCCTATGATTTAGAAGGATACCGCTCTGATAGTAGTTCAGAAGACCAAACATCCCTAGATTTTATAGATAAACCCCGGAAGGGAATATCTATTTTTGAAAAGAATAATTTAGGAATTTCTACTAAACCACATGCTTGTTTTGTAGAAATGTTTATACAACATAAAGATTATCCTAAAAGACTTTCAACTTTTATAGATACAGGATACTCTCAAAGTATTTGTAAGGCTAATGCCTTTCCTAAAGATTATTTTTTAAACAATTTTTTAGACTGTAAACAAGAGATCTATGGTAAAGTAGCCAATGGAGATCCATTTACCTTATATTTCCAGACTATTCCTATTTATTTTAAATTAGGAAATTAGACCAACAAAACCGTTAATCGGTTTTGGATAATGGATCCTCTACCTAGTTTCACAAAAAACATTATTTTAGGACAAGACTTTATTAGTAAATATCATCCTTATACTCAGTATAACGATAAGATATTAATTAGTGATAAAGAAGAATTTAATATTAAAGCCCCTCTAATAGATCACAAGACTGCGTTTGAACTTATGCAGGTCAAACCCAATTATAGACTCATAAAACATCAGAATTCTTCAGCTGAGCATGGTGGACCTGTAACATCAGAAATTACCAAACCCTTACAAAAAAATGTAAGTGTCCAGACCAAAAATGTTATAAGCAAATAGCGCTTATACAACAAGACATTTTAGATCAAGCGCAGCACACCTTATTACAGGTTCAAGCTATATCCAAACAGAAGAAAATGGATATTGAAGTAGAAAAAGAAAAGATTAGGCAATTAGCAGAACCTACTCTAGGAGAAAATCCCATTGCTAAGTGGGATAAAGACCAAAATTATTGTGAAATTATCCCTATTAACCCAGACACCACTATTAATGGTAGAACCTATAAGAAAGGATATTCACAAGAAGATAGAGAAGAATTTAAAAACGACATGGATGAAATGCTTAAGCTAGGCATTATTAGGGAAAGTAAAAGCAGATATAGTAGCCTTGCCTTCTATGTTCAAAATGAATCTGAACGTAAAAGAGGAAAAGACGTATGGTTATAGATTATAGACAATTAAATAAGAATTATGAATTTGATTCTTCTAAGATACCAGACAAGAATAATTTAATCAATCTGATTGAAGATAGAATTATATTCATTAAGTTTGATTGCAAATCAGGCTTCTAGCAAATTAAGATGCATCCAGACAGTATTACTTGTACAGCCTTTAGTGTGCCCCAAGGAAAATACGAATGGCTAGTAATGTCATTTGGATACTTGAATGCTCCTCAAATATTCCAAAGAAGAATGGATAATATATTTAGACCTTATTCAGAATTTTGTCTTGTTTACATAGATGACATTCTTGTAACCAGTAAGACTGAGATAGAGCATGTAGACCATCTTAAAAAAATTATTTAAGAATTAGATAAACACGGTATTGTTATTTCCGAGAGGAAAATGCAATTGTTTCAGACTGAAATAGATTTTGTGGGAATGCATATTAATACGGGAAAAAAATCCTTAGCTGAACACATAACCAAAAAGATCCTTGAGTTTCCAGACCAACTCAAAGATAGAAAACAATTGCAATCATTTTTAGGATTGCTTAATTGTGCTGCAGACTTTGTTCAAGACCTTGCTTCAAAAAGACAAAGCTTAACTTCCAAATTAAAGGGATGTTTTTGACTGCTTCTTTAATCTGTCTTATAACTTCAAAATCATCTTTAGTCTTGCATCTGATAAATAATGGGGAGCAGTATACTTTGCCATTGATCATCAAACAAAAAAGAAGAAACTTTGTAGATATAGTTCTGGAACCTTTACTGATCCAGAAACAAGATACACTGCCCATGAAAAAGAAGTTTTAACCATAGTAAGGGCAATAGAAAAATATATATATTTTCTTAGACTTAAACATTTTACTGTGTATACTGACTCTTCTTATGCAGTTAAATTCAGAGATTTAGACTTGTCCAAATTAGGGCTGGCAATTTTTGACACGATAACCCGTTTATGGTAATAACCCGAACATGACCCGAACATGACACGATTAGCTTGTGTGGATTTAAAAGTACCCAAAACTTATTCTTAAATTAGTAGCCATTACTAGATTCATGAGGACTCAAAGACTTGCAGTCACCCAGCTCAGTGGTACTGCTATTCCTAGATCGCGGACTCAAGACTTGTGCTCAGACTCTTGGAGAATCCTCCAAAACTAGACCCTCTGATAATTTATGTTATCAGAAAAAGACTTTTTTAAGACTAAGATTGTTATACCTTTTGGTCATAATAATCTTCCAATATCAGACGACTATCAAAAAGAAGTTAATAACATTATTGAACATTTTAATATGTTATTATCCGAAATTAATGGAGATGCCTTAATGTTTAAAGGTTTCTTCAAAGATGTTCCAAAAATTTATCTTTTTGGAAAGGCAGACATATCTCAGATCACCTTAGCAGACAATGGGTTCATTGGACTCGCCCAGATAAAGACTGTAGAAGACTATTGCTCTTGAAAAAATAGTGCATGAGTATGTTAAAAAGGTAGAAGACTTCATTCCCCTGTTTGCCAGGATCTCCCAGATTGCTCCAAGTCCTTGCAAAGGAATGAGAGTTGAGGGGTTTAGACTTGTTAGATTTTCCAATTATTAGTTTGAAGACGTGGAGATTCTATCCGAAGACGAGACTAAAGACTTAATTGTTAATAATTCCAAACTCCATATTGCCCAAGCTATGGAGACGATGGAAATCATGGAACTGTTAACAGGTGAAGACCGAATCTAATGGAAGACTCAAGAAAGAATCTAAAGAAATGGTGGAGATTGCTTTGCCAGCCAACCTTAGAGTGGTAGGCCTCATTGATGAATTCTTCAACAATAGTGCTCTACCAGACGGAGACAAAGACGAAGCAGAAGAAGACGAAGATAAAACAGAGAAGGGTCCCACCCTACTCAACGAATTATTAAAAACTAAAGACTCCATTATTTAAATTGATGATTCCCTTGCAGTATGAAGAAGAAGACAGCTCAGACCTGCCCCATATGGGCCCCAGACAACTTCTTTTGATAAAGAAGAAAGAGACGGCCACAAAGACGTTAGGTGCTCAATCACAAGAAGCCAAGACTGCTTTTGGAAAAAGCAAAAACGTGAAGACTCAAAGATGCCAAAGTTGTAGACCTTTACTTATTGTATTTTGCTTTAATTATTGTTTGTTTTCAACAGGATCACTTTTTGTAACCAGTTATCAGTCATCTGTGAGCCTCCTTATGCTATAAAAGGAGAGGTAGGGAGCAGAGAAGAGATATGGAAGATTAGAAGTTAGAAAGAGTGTGAAAGCTTGTAGAGAGTAATATGTATGTGAGTGAGCAATTCCCATATAGTTAAGGGAATGGTGAGAGTTGTAATTACTAATGCAATGCAATAAAAGTATTTTCTTTTTCAAAAATCTCTCAAACTTTCTGTTCATAGAGGACTATTGTGTGGAGCCTCTGGTGTGTTGTACTGTTGAACCGCCGTCAGGTGCCGATTTGCCGTGAGCCAGGTGGGGGTTAGGCGTGGAGGCGTAAAGGCAGGAAACAGGTACAACACCAAAATAGTGGATTGAGGTGCGACACATAAAGAGAAAGTTGCAGGAGGCCAAGACCGGAGAAGAATAGTAACAAGGCTGAAGAGACGAAGGAAAGAAGATAAAGATATTGCATACCAGAAGGAAGGTATAACTCGAACCAAACCCTTAACTATTTTACATATTATTGTTATAATCCAAAGAAATTTGTATGAGCCTACAAATCACTTCAGACTTTTTAGCATTTGTTAACCAAACAAATTCGGACTTAACAAGAGAAATCCAAGATTAGACTCTTACAGACCCTAAAGATAAAGAACTTATAGAAACTGCTTTAATATACGCGAGTGGTACTTTCAAATATATAGTCCAGGTTATTGAGTGGCTAGTAAGAGAAGTACCTAGAATAGAAATAATTAGAACAGGGATCCGTGATCTCTTTAGACAAAAATTAAGAACTGAAGATTTTGCAGTAGAACAGTCAAGAACTGAAAAATATAAAATATCAAGAATATACTAGAATACTTGAAGACAGTATAGACGTATTAAAATTTATTAGACGAAAAAGGCTAGCAGAAACTAAAGCTATTTTAATAAGAGCCGGAGGAATCCGTCCTCTCCCTAAAAACGTAGAAACAGCTACCCCTAGAACATATCGTAGATTTTTGTCATCCTATGGTGATAATAATTTAGACGAATTTATAAATAACGATATAATTGATATTGTTAATCAGATATATAAAGAAACTAGACTGATAAAACCACAATACCGTATAAGGTATTTAAGACTAGAATATTTCCCTTCAAAACCGCTTGCAATAGGAAAATATTTACATAGATAATCCCCACTATTCAGAATTTCAGTACGATAGTGACGGAAAAAGTCGGAGACTCAGATTAATTTAGACGTTAAAAATAAGCTTAAGACTATGGAAATTATTGGGGGTAGAAATTTATATTCCTATAACATTAAGAAAAAAGACAAAGCAGTCCCAAAAGGTGGTCCAAAAGATAAAAGCAGTCCCAAAATCGTGTGGACAATATTAAGCCCATTAAATTAGCCTATACATTTTAGAACAATCTCGACTTTAGATTATAGATTGACTCATTTTTTATCTATGTACATATATTCATGCAAATGGATGCAAACATATTTATTTACCACAACATTCATTTTCCTCAATTCTTTCACTAATCAGATTAACTTTGTAAAGCAAGATGAACCTTTTAGGATGAAACCAAATTTTTGGACAGGATATCTTATGAATAGTGGATTATGATTCATAATATATCTATAAGTGGCCGGGAATCTGAATCAGAATCGCCGTTGATATGGATGTCAAATCAGATCCCTCCCTTTTAAGCCCCAACTGAAGCAAACAACATATTTCCTTCATGCATCAATTCATTTATCTAATACCCTGCGGTTCAAAAAATTCAAACACAAGCCAAACATAATTCATTATGAAAAGTGCCTATACGATTAATGTTTTGAGGTAATTAATTAAGTTCCTGAAATTCTTTCCACCTCGAGTCCTATGTTTTGTATTTTATCGCTGATTAATATAACTTGTACGGTTGCAGAATGAAGCACACCACTGTGGCACAAAGGATCCAATTCTTTTACAGTTTTGTACTCAGTTTAGATGTGGGTAAATTGAGGGGACTGAAAGAAATCATGTTGCTATTATGGTGATCTCAGCTACTAATCAATTTCCTTCAATTTTCAAAGAATACCACATCATACCAACATAACACGCTTCACAATCATACCAATAATGTTCGGATCCAACATTGCAAGTTGAAGATGAACTTCTAAGCTCATTAAATTGCAAGTAAAGAGCATTTTTTAAGTTTTAACAATTGACATTACATATTGCCTCAAAATTTGAGATATGTAGAAACACACCCTATAAGGGTGCACAAAAGGGAGAGGAAAGAGTTGAAATCAACTCCGAACAGAAAAGATTCATAGCAACTATCAATACTCCATCCACATGCCAAGACGTTTGTTCCGCAAGAAAATTGCCCAAACATGTATCGTAATGATTTTGATATCAGTACCTAAGTTAGGTTTTATAAGAACTACTACATCCTTCAATAAGACCAAAGTTCATTCAAACTATCCAACAACTTTAATCTTTCAACAAACTTTTAGTTTCAACGAAGTAATATTCAAATACATTTTATGGATGGATAATGGGTCAGAAAATTTTGCATCAATATTTTAGCATTGTTCAATAGGACTGGATCTTTCACAAAAATTATTATCTTCAAGTATGTATCACCAGGAGTTTTCAAATACATTTTATTCCAACTATCCAACAACTTTAATCTTTCAACAAATTTTCAGTTTCAACGAAGTAATATTCAAATACATTTTATGGATGGATAATGGGTCAGAAAATTTTGCATCAATATTTTAGCATTGTTCAATAGGACTGGATCTTTCACAAAAATTATTTATCTTCAAGTATGTATCACCAGGAGTTTTCAAATACATTTTATTCCAACTATCCAACAACTTTAATCTTTCAACAAATTTTCAGTTTCAACGAAGTAATTCAAATAAATACATTTTATGGATGGATAATGGGTCAGAAAATTTTGTACCAATATTTTAGCATTGTTCAATAGGACTGGATCTTTCACAAAAATTATTTATCTTCGAGTATGTATCACCAAGAGTTTTGTCCCAAATCAAACATGTGTTTTAAAAATGGCAAACAGGTATAATTTCCAAGATTGAGAGAAATAAAGAGGTAATGAAAGTCATTACCATTACATTTGAGAAGGGAGCAAGATTTTGCATCTGAGAGCTCATTTGAGAATGAGTAAATGCAGTGTTAGACTCTTGAGCATTTTCAAATGTATAACCAGGTGTAGCCAAAGGAAATATGTATTGATTCCCATGTGCCACTTCAGGATTTTCCTGTTTCAACGCCTCTGGTTGAGAGGCAGAATGTGAGTCATAGTTTCCAGCAGTTGCACCAGATCTGTGAACCAAGTTTCCATCTGATGCAGTTCTGAGGGACTCATCTCCATAATACTCAGGATTCCTGTGAGGGGGAAGCAAAATTAAGGATATAACAAGAAAAAATAAAATTAAAAAGGAATTATTTGGACTTTGACCCCCACCACTTTTAGATCCGGTTTTGAGATACCCAAAAAAATACTTTCCTTTTTCAGAAGTGTCACGAAAGTTCACAAGGTCTCAAAAAAAAACGCGCTAAAACCCCGAGGAGGGTTAACTAAAATATTTTCCGCCTTTGGGTGTGCTTCAAACTACGTAAAAATAAGTCCACATCTGATTGTAGAAGGATGAGAGATACCTGTGGACCGAGTGCCCAACTGATGAAGCATCTGCCTCTGTAGGTGCCTCCAAGTTACTTCTCACAGTCCTAGGTGCAACGGGCCCAGAAAAAGCAGTACTAATACCAGATCCAAAGCTACCAAAACTCAAGTGTGAACAGTCAGCGGTTTGGACTTGCAGGTGATTTGGAATTACTACAGAAGGGACCTCCTCTTGAGGTGGGGCCCCACGTTCCTCCTCCGATATGCTTAGCTCTTGCAAGTTTGCAGCTGCTGATGAAACTGAGGCACCACCATCTTCAGCTGAAAAGAATTGATATATAAATGTGGTGCTAGAAATTCTATTGAAATAAATACAAAAATAGCATACAATAAGCAATGTACCCTTGCATAAACAAACTATTATTGAAGACGACGGGGACTTCTGATTAGTTTGCAAAATGGTGACTTTTAAACCCTCAGTGACACTATAAAACTGTTTTATAAGAATATATTGACATGGAAATGAGGAGTGAAAACCAATGGACTATAGGCTTTTAGCATTTATTATATATCATTCAGTGTCTGATGCATTATGACCCGGGCCAAGAAAAAAAACTCAAATTCCACAAAGAAATAAGTAAACAATCACCCATTCCACCCTGGCTTGGTCCAATGGTAAGGAGGGTTTCGCTCTAGACCATAGGTCGTGAGTTCGATCCCTCCCCACGGATACCTACCCTGAGGGTAAGGACGGGCTCAGAGCCATGCAGGTATGCCGTAAGGTGTCCGGGTTCGATTCCCCCTCGGGTGCCAGATTTAAATTGGGGTGTGTGTAAGGGTGGCTCTGGCACTTGCATCCCCCCTGGTTAACAAACACGAGGGAGTCCAAAGGGCTCATTCGTGTGGAGGTTCAGGGCTTCAAAAAAAAAAAAAAAATCCAAGTGCAACCTCATTTAGAAGACAATACCTTGTTTTCTTTACAGAGTACCTATTATTTCTAAATTAGGCATCAGTGAAAACCATCCTGGTCTAGTCCTCTCAGCTTGCAAACCCAATACATTTACAACTCAACAATTGACCTAAACATAACATACATATATATCTGTCAGAAATTAACCACCCATATTGGTCTGTCAAGTCATCAGAAAAGACCAATGCCATTTTCAACATTTTGAACTTCCAAACACAATATACATCTCAGCTAACAATTAATAATTAGAACACTCCTCAAATACCTTCTGCCCAAAAAAGAAAGTAAAAATAGTTTTATAAATAAATTAGTAACAATTGCTATAAGGGGGCATTTGGATTTTTCCCCCAAAGTGTAGGCTGATACTAGCTTTAGCCCCCAAATATTTTCATGGTTGGAATTGAGACTGCAAATATAACACTCACAGAACATAACAAATGACCAGAATATCCAGAGTCGACATCTAACTATATAAATGACACAATGGGGCTAAACTGTGGATATTTGACAATGGCGAAAAAACGTCAAAAATGGGGGGCAAAGTCTGATAACTTATAGACCCAAATATCTAAATGGAATGTTTATCTCAATTATTTTTTTTTAAAAACTAAGAGATGCATATTTCAAATTAATAACCGTACGATATAGAAAATATAGTCACCTTCCTGATGCTCAAACGCGTGATCGTGTTGCTGGTAGGAACCCATGTTTGTGTACAACTCGTTTTCAAAGAGAGATGCACCTCCAGAACTATCCCCCTGCATCTTTCTACTGTGGAGAGAAGCAGATTCAGCATGGTTTGCACTAGGGCTTTCGATACCATCGTCCTCTTCTGCCTGAACCTCATCTGTCTGAGACTCTGAATGCTTATTAATTCTATCAAACGGCACGTTAGATGCATCTGGATGAAGCTCAGATTCTGCGTGAGAGTCCCAACCAGCAGACACACTAGCAGCTTGTGACGGCTCCATTAAGGGCCACTCTTCAGCCCCTGGCTCAGTATAAATCTCTGAAACCTTAGAGCCATGATCCTCAGAGGAAGGCCAATCGTGATGGGACCCAGTGGATGGAGGAGCCTGAACATTGTGGTGAGATGAATTCTGTGGGGCCGGAGTCTTGCCCTGGGGCCTACCCTTCTTAACAATGTCAGCCATCGAGATTTGACCAGGGACCCCTACCCAGGCAGGTTGATGCCCAGAAGAAGGCTGTAAGGCTGATGGCATAACATCGACAGCACTTGCTGATACTTTATTCTCAGTGATACCAGAATCTCTACAGCAGACATAGTAAAATAGCAATGAAGACAAATGATTGGTAGCAGTTTGCATACATGCTTGAAAATTGAAGGAACTGCTGCATATTCTATTGGCAGGTTGACAACGGTATAAAAAAAATATGCTGAAACTCTTTATTTCTATTTATAATTATCATTTTTAACATTTTATATTCCAATTTAGAGATAATCAAAATGGCATAACAATAAGGGATACAGATACAGACACACAAACGCAGGCATCATATCATAGTCACAAACAAGTAGGATTAATGCAAAACAACTATAATTCATGTGAAAAACTAAAATCTATTACAATACCATTAAATTTTAGTACAATCATATATAGGCTAAATTATGTTTTTTATCCTTGTAGCATTGGGTTGGTTTCAATTTGAACATTTTCTACCTTAAACTGAACTGAATGTACACACACACACACACACACAGAAACAATAACTTTGTTAATAATAGAGGCAATACATCCAATATACCTAACACAGTACAAGGCTTGGATAACAGTTGTCAACAATCAAGATAAATTCTCAAATCTCTCACATTTCATATTCAAGTAACTACAATTTTAGCAGGGACCCGCTTATACCCCAATACTAATTCTTTGTTAAATATGTACATATCATGAGGATTGTCCGTCGAGTCGTCGAATTGTCCTCCTCTCATACTTTTAACATATATATTTATACACATCTGTTTCTTATATATATCAAAACAAATTGGCTACCAACACCAATACAAAAATTTGCCTCTTCAAGAAAAAGCAACGTGAGAACCCAAAACCTTTTCATAAAGAACCTCTCAATCTTAATGACGATAGTCATTATTTGCAAATTATATAATGTTTCCTGCATATTTTCCTGTATATTCTCAATCTAAATGACGATAGTCATTATCATAGGGCTCTTAATTGATCCTTCAAATTTATAAAATGCTGGCATAAAATATTCCTCTTTCTTCCCAGATTTGTTTATCAAAGGAAAGATGTATGAGAAGAAAGGTAAGAAAGGTTCTCTTCTGTCCAATATGTTGCCAATAAAAAATTAATAAAAATTACTTATGTAGCCCTCCTCTTCTAGGGCTCTTCTAATTTTTAAAAAAAAATGGAACAAATATATAAATATAGACTATTGTCATGAGGATATCTATATGAACGGTGTCATAACAAATAAAGTACTTCTTTGACATCTAACTAACATACATGAACAATACCATTTACTAATTCTCGTAGTCCCATGGCCTCCGTCTCACATTTATTTAGCGTGTGCAACAGAACACATTCATCTAACATAAAGTACTGCACAAACTGATAACTTAAGCGATTAATTACGAAGCGGGAGACCTCTATTTATAGGCTCTTAAAAGTCTTAGATGAACACTATCTCTAAATAAGAGTTTAAAATAAAACCAATACCTATTTATCCTACTAAGAGGCAATAAAAAGATAATAACTACAAATAAATATAAGACCATTATTAAAGGAATTTTCCTCTATTATTGCGCCACATCACAATCAGAGTGGCCAATAGATGATCTCATTATGCTACTCGGGACATATGTACCTCATTCTGAGCCAGAGCTACGATAATGAATAATACGTGTATGATGCGGGAAATAGCTAAAAAAAAGGAACTTGGAAATTTTGTCTGGGTTGTATTTGAGAACTTATTTACACATAATTAGGTTCAGGGAGCGATTGATGTAATTTAGGACATTCAAGAGTTTAGGGTTAACTAATCTGGTATCCAACACGCCTATCATAGTAGGACCCCCGTCTCCTTGTCCCCTGCGGGCCCCTTATCCCTCTTCTTTGTTTGTATTACTTTATATCTATATCTGGTTTCGCTCAACTCTCCCTTCAGAGCTACCCTTGCCTGAAAGCGGAAAAGGGGGGTTACTAACCAACTGGAGCAAGTAGTCTTGTCCGAAAGCCTCAGGCGAAAGGGCAGCTCAAAAGTCATATTAGGGTACTTCTGGTGTTTTAATTGGTTTCGATTCAGACTTAAGAGGCAAAAACAAATGACCCAAAGAAATCAGTGGCAAAAGATATGAAATAAAAGAAAAAGAAGCAATTCCAACTGAATTCTTGACACTGTATTAAACCCTTTCAAGGATAATACACTATGAGGATTACATCTAAATAAAAACTCTTATTCCATTCAGGCTTAAGAGGTACTAAATACTATTTGTTTTAAAGAAAATATAAAGTTAACGGCTACATTCAGCTTTGAATGGTTAAGAGGTAAAAGTTCATGTCAAATCTGACTATATAGATCCATTGGAGAGATAAAAACAAACATATTATTATTCAGACTTCAGAATCAGATTTCAGTCTTCAAATTCAAATTTCAGATATAAAAACAAACGCAGCCTTAATCTTTTCTTTTAGTTCTTAGTCCCACATCACTACTTATTTCGATGCATGTCTGTAGATCAGAAAAATATAACTGCTCTAAGAACCTTTTCAACCAGATTCTATCAGGAGTGCAAGTATAAGGAGGTGTTTCACTCACATGCACGAACAAATAAAGATATAAAGTCATCCACCAATTTGAGGTTAAAACGGACTAACCTGAGGGCCAATTGTTGCCGATTTGTGTTATTTCCTGACATTCCAGATGCTGAATATGAAGAACTTGAATAAAGGTTTGTTCCATTTTCCTTTTTGTGCGCAGGTTTGCCATAATTAACACCGGAGTCTAATACAAGAAAGCGATGAATAAGAATATGTTTGTCAAGGTCTAACAGTTACTTGCGTCAAAGTTGAACTGCCAAAAAAGTGAATTTCAAGGTGTACATACCAGAAGAATTGAATTGGGTAGAAGTACCGCGTCCAACGTAGCGATCTGCACCACTCCTGGTGCCACGGCTTGAAGTGCTACTAGCACCACGAGGCCTGGATTCTGTTGAATCCTTAATCTGAAGGTGAACACAAGGAAAAATTATAACAAAAAAGGATAACAAAAAAAATATAAACAAGCATGGCAAGCCACAACAGTCGGAAGCCTGATGGACATGTGACACGCCAGGCAATGTCAGAAAATGAGAACACTGGCACATTGGGACACGCTGAATATCATGTATTTATGATATTGATGAAAATTTAATATTATTCCAATTCTAATAAGAACTGAAAAGATTAACAAGTTACAAATGGAGGAACATAAGAAGCCCCATATATATAATTCCAATATGTATAAACAGAAATCATATACAAAGAAATATATACAATACATATATGTCTTTAAGAACTACGTAAAGCAAAAGCAAAACCTTGGTTTATTGTGATACCTTAGAAGAAAATGTGTCCAAAACATGTCCCCTATGTGTGTGGAATGAAAAGGAAGGGGGGGTGGGGGAGGGGGCACTCTTTGCCACATGTACGACACTTGCTCCCACATAGGAAACCCCCGAAGATTGTTTGTGCTTTCTAGTCAACCAGTAAATCAAAAGCTTAGCAAACTTCAAAAGAGTAGCAAGAGTCTCGCCCACAAAAATTAAAAAAAAATAAGAACTGTGGATGGATGGGGATCAACATATATCTAAGACTACAAGAATTTTTTTCAAATTAAATATAACAGCCAAGTACTAATTAGATAAATACATATGTGCATATTCCTCTGCAACCTTATACCAAATACAATAGATTGCAACCAGAAAGATGTCAAGCAATGAGTTGGACTTTATTAACCTCATGCTGGTCACTTACGAAGCAAGTGATCAGCATGAAGTTAAGAAAGGAGAACGATGCAATTTAGAAAGGTTGTCATTTTAAACATCCACGCACCTCTTTTTTCTTTTCGCGTTTCTTCTTCACCTCGTGAAAAGGATCTAGACAATTGATAAACTTCGTATTAGAAATGAATTTAAATAATAACAGAAATATGAAAGAAAAATTCTAGCCTTGTATCTTCCCAAAGTGGGGCAGTGCTGGTTAATATGATAACAATTGCACTAAAAAACAGATCTAGCAGCAACAAGAGCATGAAAGTTCAAAAATATAAATAATTAGTCAAACTAGTAAGGAAAAAACAGAATTTCATAGTTAAAGCAACACCATAGTTAGAATCTTTACGTAGATGTTACAAAGTTTAGGCTACGTATTCCTATTTATCATAGATGATACTCATGTCAACATGTCATGTCCCCAAAACATGGACACTTGAAATTGATAAAATTCCTGTTTACTTCGAACTTTTTACTATGGGATTATGGGTTGTGCAATTTTTTAATACAATCAGGCGGCAGAATATGATATCAAGGCTTACGCCACGTTGGTCTCTAGAAGAATCTTACATCCGACCCTCAACTAGAAAAAGGCAAAACATGAGCCTTTGGCATGTGCATCTGTCTAATATGGAGGGGTGGACTATTTTATTAGTTGGATTAGTATGTAATTGTCATATCTGTTGTAATGAATTGTTATTAATTTGTTTAATATATATTAGTAGTTAATGACACAATATTTTGGTACTGATTTGACAATGATAATCCATTTTTGGACAGTGACTGAATATAGACGTTTTGTGTGATGATGTCATGATACTACACTACTTATTTATTTTTGTAAGAAACGAAACTATATTAAATAAACAACAGACTACGGCTCAGAGGGGAAGTAAAGCATATACAACTTAAAAGGAAATACATCAACACAAAGCTACATAGAGAGAGATGTTGAACATCAGAACTCAAGAAATGCTAGTACAGTAGCCAACATGAATTCCAAACCAATCCATCCTGTTAGAGATTATATTGCACCCAGAAACAGCAACCCTTTCAGCTCCACGTCACACTACTTGGTATGTTGGTGATATCAATGGTGGATCTATTTCATGATGATAGGCACAATGTTCGAAATTGCATTTGAGGCTAAAGCCGCCAAGGCTATTTTTAACACCATAGCTTCAAATTGATATAGCCGTAGCCTCAAGGCGAACAACCTTGAGACCATTCAAGGCGTAAGCCTCGAATATATGTTGCAGCCCTAATTTTTTTGCATTAAAATAACAAAGTTACCTCAATTTTTATAAACCACTCTATCTATCTCATGCAAACTTTGCGGATCTTATTTCCTCCAATTTTATAAAGCATCACTTCAATTTGTTCACTTTCAGCCTTCGATTTATTCACACACACACACATATCATACTCAAATATTATATTGAAGGTCAGTAAATAAAGGCTAATGTGTAAATAAATCGAAGGCTTGTTCAGTCTCATGCAAACTTTGCAATTTTATAAAGCATCACTTCAATTTGTTCACTTTCAGCCTTCTGCTTCACTGAACAAGCCTTCTATGTATTTACACATTGACCTTTATTTACTGACCTTTAATATAATATTTACATTGAGTATGATATATGTGTGTGTGTGTGTGTGTGTGTGTGATAAAGCCATGTAACGTGCATATATAAACCAATAAAGAAGTTTAGGTTAGATTGAAATGATGGTGGACGAAATAATTAATTTCGTAATAACTTATGATGATACATTGTTAGAATTATTATGACTGAGATGAAGATAAACTATTTATATATCTTCCTTGAAATTTATTGTGTTTTTGTATAATGGTTGTGATGATAGTTTGTTTTTATGGTTTTTGACATAAACTACACGTCAAATGCCCAAAACAAAACAAAACAAACACCAACTCTAGAGAGAGATACTAAGAATTTCTTATATTCAAAAATGAAGTAATGTCCTCAAATGTGGAGTACATGGAGTATTTATATGGGGAGAATTACTTGCTAACCAAGTAATTACCTAAATGACTAAAAAAAACAATCATTAAGAAAAATATACCTAATTAGTCTCAAACATTAGTCTCAAACATGCTTGGAGACCAATTAAAAGGCATAAAAGGAAATAAAAGAACTAAAATAAAAAGAAAGCTAATAAGAAATACTAAAATCACAAATATGTCCTAATATAAACTCATTCACATCATTCACCCTGGCTTCAAAAAGGTTCTCCCTCGAACTTGAAAGGTAAGTGGCAACGCGATTAGGCCTCCTTCCATGAATTCTTTAATTTGAAGCACTACGCGACTCACGGTACCTACTTGCAAGAATCCCAAAAAATGTAGGCAAGATATGCAAAGGGTTAGATTTTCTTGATTTTCTTTTGTTGCCGAGGAGTTTGGCCTTGCTCTTTTCAAGAACCTGTTTAGATTTCTGCCCTAAGAAGCCGGAATTACCATTTTTGCCAAAGATTTTAACTCTTCTGCAGAAGGTGGGAAGGTCAAGATTATTCAACGATGTGGGCAGGCCGGATATTTCTGTTCTACCAAGAATGCCGAAGCTGTCGGGTTTGCAAGTTAGTCTGCAAGGGTCGTAGGGCTCATGATCAGATCAGGGTTCCGACGCTTTCAGAACTTCATAGCAGATCAGGAAGGGTGGAATTTCCGCTCAAGGATTGCTTTCCAGTAGACTGTCCGACAGTTTCGATTTGTTTCCCGGTGATAATCTCTCTTCTTGGGCAGGGATTTGGATCGTCCACAGTGGCAGGTGGTGAAATTTTGGATAAGAGGAGTTGGTTGTTGCTTTAATTCTTGAATGTTATCTCTCAATTCTTGATTGCTTTCCTTCAATTCTTGAATCCCCTCTTATCGTTGTTTGGATTTCTTCAAAGCCATTGATAATGTAGCATACGATTTGTTTGATAGTCTACACACCAATACACCAATAAACCAGTGCTCATGGTTCAAAGTCTCGGTATCGGTCCCGGTATCGGACACCTGATTTTCAACTCGGTCGCGGTATCGGTCGCGGTATCGGGCGATACGCAAAGATACGTTATTTAGAGAGCGCAAAAAATTCCGAAAAAAATATAGAAAATTTAAAAAAAATAAGATTAACAATGTGGACCAATGAGATACATTCAAACCCATCATTCAATATGCATTGCATTGTAGAATTGGTTATACTGAAGCGCGGCAGAGTTGTCAGATTTAATATTGCATAGTAAACCAATAACAATATTGAAAAACAAAAATATACATTTTGTTTTAACAACAATGTATATTTTTTTACATTTTTACAAAAACGTACAAAAGAACGTTGTTACAAAAATGTACATTTTTTAACAACAATGTACATTTTTTTACATTTTTACAAAAACGTACAAAAGAACATTTTTACAAAAATGTACATTTTTTTAACAAATATGTATATTGTTTTTTACATTTTTATAAAAACGTACAAAAGAACATTTTTTACAAAAATTTTCAAAAATGTACATTTTTACAAAAACGTACAAAAGGACATTTTTACAAAAATGTACATTTTTTTTAACAAAAATATATATTTTTTTACAAATATGTACACTTTTTTTACAAATATTTACAAATATATATTTTTTTACAAATATGTATATTTTTAACAAAAATGTACATTTTTTTACATTTTTACAAAAAACGTACAAAATAATATTTGTACAGAAATGTACATTTTTTACAAACATAAATGTACATTATATATTTTTTGTAAAAGATTTGAATATTTTTTGTAAAAAAATAACATTTCTTTGAAAAAAGAGTTTTATTAGTCATTTTTTTTAAAAAAAGAGTACTACTTTTTAAAAGATTTATATATTTTTTTTAGTAGAGTCATTTAAAAAAAAAAGAGTTTTATGTTTTAAAAAATTAATGTTAATACTTTTGAAAAAGTAATACCATTCTGTAAATGTTACAATATATTTTCAACAACGAAGAAATATGGTAAAAGATAAAAGTTCTATCAAAAAATAAAACAAAATATGACAATATCGTTTGAATCGGTTGTCTCGGCCGATATCGCGGCTGTCTCGGCCGATATCGCGGCGAGGCGTCTCGGAATCGGTTGTCTCGGGCGATATCGCGGCTGTCTCGGCCGATTCAGTGTTTTTTTTGAAACGTCTCTCGGTATCGGATCGGTGCCCTCCGATTCCGAGTTGACTCGGCCGATACCGAGTCAACTCGGCCGATACTTTGAACCATGCCAGTGCTAAAGCGACACCCGCTCTGATACCAACCAATTTAACGTAAACTACACATCAAAGGAACAAAACAAAAAAACACCAAATCTAGAGAGAGAAACTAAGAATTTCTTCCTTATATTCAAAAATGAAGGAATGTCCTCAAATGAGGGGTACATGGAGTATTTATGTGGAGAGAATTACTTGCTAACCAAGTAATTCCCTAAATGACTAAAAAGGATAATCATTAACAAAAATATACCTAATTAGTCCCAAAACTTGGAGACCAATTAAAAGATATAAAAGGAAATAAAAGAACTAAAATAAAAGAAAAACTAATAAGAAATACTAAAATGACAAATATGTCTTAATATGAACTCATTCCCATCTGTTTTATTAGTATTTTTTCAAAATTCAACTTTTTATTTCTCAAAACAAGTTTTTCTTAGGCTCCTCTCCCATGTATTTTTTAAATTGTATTTAGCCCCATAACTACTCAAAACGTCCATCAACCGCCTTGTAACCGCCGCTCTGTCTCTCCGCATAGAATGACACGTGTCCTACAGTTGTTAGAATGGGACCAACGACTAAAAAAATAAAAACATGGGAATGGATACAAATGAATCTTTAGAAGTGGGACTAAATACATGTGATCCCATATAATGCTTGTGATTTTCTTAGGTTGAGGCTTACGTCTCGTAACATTGCTCCTCCTAAAACTTTAGTACTTACTTAATAACAGTTGACTGAAGAATTGAAATTTGGAGGAGAGAAGCGGATAGAATGTTGGCTTCTGAAATATGTATATCAAAAGAAATCACAAGCTAACGACTTTGTGAGACATCCAAGAAAATTAAGAGAACACAACACATTCCTCAACATAAAGTACTGTACAACGCATCAAGTTAGATGTAAGAGAAACGAAACAATACAATGCTTGTTAAAGGCGCCCTTAGGCTATAGGCTCACCTAGGCACAACATTGTCGCCTTACCTCACTCAAGCAAGGGTCCTTCAATAAAGCGTGTGCCTTTTGCTCCTGAATTCCAAGCTCAAGCTCAAGGCACGCCTCATTTATTATTTTTTTGGATAATCCTCCAATACAAGAATTGACCAAAGTGATATGATAATTTTACATATTTTCCAATAGAATATGGAAGATTAGACGATTCCTAACCCCAAACTAGCCAAACTACGTCCTTAATTCCTAGTGAAACTTTATCGTTCTCACTAGTCCCTACACTTGAGCAAAAAAAAAAAAAAAATCCAAGACTGTTCCACCATAGAACAATCTTTTATATTGATTTATTTTTTTCTTGTCACACATTATAGTGTATTTTTTAGATACATCAATATCTTTCTTTTGTTGATTATTGGATAATTAAATAAATTTGATATTTAAATATATTTTTTTTCATGTGTGTGTATAAGCTCTATCTATTTGTCTCTTCATAACGATGTATAATAACAATAATAATAATATATGCTATACATTTCAAATTTTAAATCATATATGGTCCTATTATTATAAATATACAACTTTTGCATGGTTTATAAATTTTGCGTCTCACTTCGATCAGGTGCAGGCTCCACCAATGTTGTTAAAGGCGCGCCTGAGCATGTGCCTAGACTCCAGACTCACCTAGACTCAGCATCGGTGTCTTGCCTCACACAAACAAGGCTCCTTGAATAAGGCGAGCGCCTTTTGCGCCTAGGCTCCAAGTTCCAGGCTCAAGGTGTGCCTCGTTAAATTTTTTTAAATAACGCTTACAATACAAAAATATACCAATTGATATGTTGATTATACATATTTTCCAATATAATATGGAAGATTAAACGATTCTCCACCCCAAAACCAACCAAAGTAAGTCCTTGATTCGTTATGAGATTTTATCTTTCTCACGAGTCCCTACTTACGCAAAAAAAAAAAAATTCAAGAGTCTTGAATCATAGAACAATTCATATATTGATTTTGAATTTTATTTTCACACATTGGAGTATCTTTTTCCCATATATATCAATATCTTTTCTTTTTTTATTACTGGATAATTAAATTTGATATTTAAATATATATTTCTTCATACATATGGTGGTATAAGCGCTATCTTCTTATGATGCGTCTCTTCGTATCGGTGTATAATAGTAATATATGTTATGCCATATATATTCCAAATTTTAAATCATAAATAATCTTATTATTATAAATATACAACTTTTGCATGCTTTACAAACTTTGCGCCTTGCTTTGATAAGGCGCGCCGCCTTGCAGCTAGGCTCCATGGGGACATTGGAGGGCCTTTCGCCCCCGACAACTATGGGTTCCGGCCTTGGTGCAGCTTTCGCCACTAACAATTATGGGTGAGGGTAACGGTGAAGGTTCGCTAAAATAATTCCTAACTTTAATTCGCAAGTGTTTGTAGAGAATCTCAACCTAAGAACTTCAAGATGATCAAGCCATAAGGTGAAATCTTGAGTGAAGCAGTCATTTGATGGAGAACTGGTGGGAAGCTTACAACAAAGATTTCATACGGATGTCTAAGACGAAGTCAATTGAAAGAAAAGGAAGTCAATGGTGAGTCACTTGAAGTAGTATTGAATATGATGGTAAACATTGATGGCAATTTATCCAAGAAGACTTACAATGGTTCGATAGACATCCGACAAGCAACAAGACGTGCGACATGTAGCGAAAGAGAAATTCAATTTAAGAGTTCGCCAAAAGCATGTTTTGATACCGAGTTAAATTTAAAAGTTGTAGTTTGTAGAAACATAAAGAGAGAATATACAACAAGTTGTTCGATATATAAAACAACTAGTATAACAAGTTGTTCAATGTACTCATTATACATTCTTCCTCTCCGTTTCCAATTAGGATTAGGGTAATTAAGCTATTCAACCACCGCACCAATTCGCCTCTGTATCTAGCCACTATCTTTTACATTGAAATTTGCATGACCCAGCCCTCACAAAAAAATAATAATAGTACAAATAGACAAAGTACACACTCTGCCTATACTCTGCAGAGTTATGTTGCTTTATATCCGGTAAACAAATTGGAGAAAGATGTGAACAGTACAAGAAAACAAGAAACAAATAGGAGATCATTACATCAAAGAAACTTACAAAAAGAATGAGAAAGTAGGGATGGAAAAAAAGGATTTGTTTTTCTATTCAATGTCTTGTTTCTCATAATCAAACCATCTCTTCAATTAACATGCCATGCAATATCATACTTTGAAAAAACTAAACAGACGAAGTGAAATGTTCGCGTATATATAACCAGTCTACAAGAGATCATGCAAGAAAAGATTTAGGGGTAATAGTTATCAAGTCCCGTTGCAAGTGATCCTTTGACTGAGTCAATGGTGTCAAAGGTCTTATTTTGCCAACTCAACATATTAAAATGACAACTACACCCTCAAAATATTTTTCACAACTGTTACGTCTTTTTATTCAAAAAAAAACATTTAAAAGTCCACAACTTCATATCTATAAATCAAAAATTCACAAAATTTATATTTTTGAAATCTACTCGTCAAAATCTATCAAACAACACCCATATTCGATATTTTTTTACCAAAAAATCGAAACAAGTAAATTTACTATTTTTGTAAAACCTTCATTTTTTTGGAGCAAAAACTCATTTTTTCCCGGCAAAAGCTCTTCTTCTCCAGATTGAGAGATGGTGTCGCTGGCGCGGATCAGAAAAAACAGAGAAATAGACGACGAGAGAGCGAGAGAGAAACGAGGAGAAAAAAACACTTCGGAGAGAATTATGGCAACCTCCAGTTGGCTATTTCCGGCGAGTTTTGTATGGGGGTGGGGTGGGGCTGCTAGAGAGAGAGAGTATGTAATCATGTGTTTGTTTTTAGAAAGAGAGCAATTGAGTTTAAAATAAATATAAGGGTGCATTAAAAAAAAGTCATTGGAATTTGATGCATCTTTGACTCAATAAATGGAACTAGCCTTGAATTATCCCAAAGATTTACAAATCGGAAGGAAATTTCCAGAATAATACAATGACTTCCTATAGTTTAAACAAGTGTGAAGTACACTGATAGCCTTATCCTTAAACAAAATCATTCAGTTCATCAAGGACGTGCTATCTTGAAACAATTTTATAGCTTAAAATCGTCGGTTTTATTAATGCATATTCTTTTTGCTATGAATAGAACTTTGCAAGTGAAAGCAAATCTTGGAAGAATAGCAACCCTGAAGAAAATATTCACACAACGATGCCTAAATAACATGCAACAATTACAAAATCATATTATTATTTTTTTTAGGTTTAGAAAAAGGAAAACCTTGAGAGAGAAGCTTGTTGACGGCTTCGTTAGGGTCCATGTTACAGTCTTTAAGAGTAGCGTAGATCTCTGATTCAGAACAGCTGACAATCTCTTTCAAGCTTTGTACCATCTTTCTTGAGGCCGATGGGATTGATTGAACACCACCGCCGCCGCCGCCATTGGTGGTTCCGCCTCTGCTACTCATACTGTGTGTGTGTATCTATATATTTCTCTCTCTGTGATCACAGATCTGAGGGAGAGAGGGAGATGTGTGTGTTTTGATTTCGGAGTTTGGGGGTATTGGAATGATATGTGTATGAATGAGTCTGGTGCGGCTAGGAGATATGGGAGCTCTCTCTCTCTCTAAGCCTTTTGATAACCCTCGCTCTTTTCCTCTATTTAAATCTCTCTCTGACTGCGTGTTTATTATTATCTCCCATAATTTTGATTTGATTTATTTTGGTTTGTTCTTATTTAATGGGTCGTATATCATAAAAGAGACCACTTTATCTATATACCTATCATTCTGATGGAGTTTCATTTTTCAAGGGCTTTTTTTACTTTTGACTTATTCCTTTAATGTGTATCATTTTGCAACATTATCTTGACGAAAAGTTAAAAATTTGTTTTGTTTTTACTTTTTATCGAGGATCATTTATTTGTTTAGTTTAAATGTTTAATCAAACTCTCGATAGGTCTCAAATAAATTGTGTCCCAAACATTTTTACATTCACCTCTTTAATATTCCCTATTCCATCTTTGTTTTCTCTCTTCTTGTCATGTGCTTGTAATACCCCGTAATTTTACTGATTTTATTTAATGGGATTAATTAAATTAAATGATAATTAATTGAAAATTAATCTAGATTTAAATACTAGGGAGACGTGAGTTGGTATTTGATTATGATGATAATATTGAGTATTACTTAGTATATATGGTAATATATGACTATGGAAATTATTAAAATTGTCACGAGTCATAAATACGACGGTTGAAAAAAAATTAAGTTGGAACGCGGGTGTCAGTCGCGTCAGAAATCAATTTAATTATAATAAAAAGTAAATTATAATTTTTATCAACAGTGTGGTCATTTTGAGTGCGTCAACGTGTTCGGAGGGGTCGAGATATTCAGAAAACACTAGCTGGCGGTTTAGCTTGGGTCCCGGAGCATTTTTAGGTAAAACCGACAAACCGGGGAGGGTATTTTAGTCAATTTAAAATTTAAGGAAATAAAACCCACGAATTTTAGGGTTTATTTAATTATTATTGGGAAGGCCATTAGGGCCATGATCAGCCAAAAAACAAATAGTGGGCTACGTGAGATAGAGGAGAAGTTACAGAAGGTCTTCAAACCATAACCACCACCCACCACCACCACTTTCGAAGGAATTGTGACCGGAAAGAAGGAAAGAACCATCCCTTGGACATCATCAACAGATATGAACATCAACCTTAAGGCAAGTGATCTGATTCCATTATTTTTCAGCGAATACTTCTTCCATGTTAGGGTGGGAATTGTTAATAGCCTTTAAAGATGATGAAAACTGATGAATTTTGGTGTAGAACTCTAAATCTTGGATAGGAATTGCATGTAGGTTAGTTCTGGATGAAATTCAGTAATCAAAACATAACCCTTGATGAATTAAAAACAGATTAAAGAAGAGAAATATCATGGTTCTTAAAGAAAATAGAAAACTAGGGTTTTTATGAAGATTTGATCTATAAAAGGCTCGTTATTAATGATTTAATGGTTTTGGAACGTTAAAAGTAATGTATTTAGGTTGTATAATGACCCTATATACTTAGATTAGAATTTCACATCATATAATGAAGCTTTGGGACAAATCTGGGACTGAAAAACGAAGCAGCCCGTAGCCTCACCTGGTGTGATCGATCGATCAACATTCATAAGTCGATCGATCGACACTCCAGGTCGATCGATCGACCTTCCCATAAATTGTTATATTTTTCCCCTTGTTGAATTTTAGCAATTTCGACCCTATAGAGTTATTGGTGGGGACCTTGTGAACATTTTTAGATTTAAGGAAGACCAGTAGGCGTGTATATGAGACCCGAATTATTATTGTAATTAAATTTGTGATTTATGTTAAGACCTAATAAGGTTCGACGAGTGAGGTACTATTAAAGACTGCGATTAAATGAGTTAAATTTATATAGTAGTTCTAAAAAAAAAAAAAAAAAAAAATAAATAAATAAATAAATAAATTTATATAGTTGATAATATAAGGTTAGTGGCAGAAATATGGACCTTAAGAGTATTGGATTAAAGTGTGGGAATAATAGGAGACATAGTAATATTTTGGGTTAGATTTTAAGTACTTGAAACTACGACGTGAGATGTGTCGGTGGACTATGTTATATCTTATCCAGAGGTACTAAAATGTACTAATTGGAATGATGATATAGTGATTGAGAACATACCTTTAATAATATTATAAATTATCTAAGTTGCGTGAATGTTTGGCATATGGATTTATATGTGTATGACATACCTACCATACTTGCTATCACGGGAGGTCAGCTTTCGGAACAGGGTCATCTAATATTTGTGTGCCTACGGGGGGATTTAGATTGGTACCTTAAGGTCATACTGTTGTGAATGACTTATTTGTGAGTTAATAAGTCAGCTGACCATGGGAGTGTAGGTATGTGCGTGACCCATGGATATGTGAACTATGTTCGCCTCCAATATGTGTGATTTTGCTTGTTAAAACGGTTCTTGAGAGATTCGGAACTCGTAGTCCTTATGTACGTGATGTAACGGGATTCGATAGCAGAGTATGTGTGCACCTCAACTTAGCTTAGGGGTGCCCTAATTGTATATTTATGTTAAGATTAATATACTTGTAATTATAAGAGACTCTTTGTTAAAGTGTGAATGTGAATACTTTATACGTTTGGAGTAAGGTTAAAAATGAGAATTTCCTATGATAATTATTATAAATTGATCTGAGAAATAAAAAGGTGAAATACACTCAGGTTATATTAGAATGTCTTGAATAAACCCCTATATTATAATGTGAGGACAGGAAGTGATACAGAGTAGTTAGTTAACGGCATAATTAATAAGGGTTAGATTTATACGTTAGACGTGCACATTAGCTGAGATGTGAGAAACTCATGTGAGAGCACGTAACTAACATGTATTTAATATTCATTGTTTAATGCAATTAAACACTTGTTATATTTTAAACTGTTTTCACATCAGGATTAGACCCGTTTGCTTTCAAATCTACTTTCTTGTAAAAAAACTTTTAAGTGCCCAGCCACAGAGACGCCAAGCTTAGGAGTTTCATTCATTTGACGTGCTGTAGCTGCTGTGGAAGTTACAGGACCTCGATAGTAGACGCCTCCACATTCTACATAGATTATATTTCAGATTTATTCATCAGTTATGGCATGTCGCCCCTTTTCTTTAGAGACAATTTTATTGTACTTTCAGTTTTGGAGTTAATTAATTAATTTTTCAGACTTTGTATTTGGTTTTATTCAGTATTTGGATTATTCAGAGGAGTGTTACTCCAGACTCATTTACTATTCCATTTATATTCTGTTGTGACTGTGATGTGATTGTGGTATCATTAGTTCATTTTATTTAATTGGTTGCATGTTAATCTCATTTAAATAAAATTTGACAACTCACTTTTTAAATATTAGGTGGATAGTAATTGTTTAAAAATATTTTCGACAGTGATGCTATGAACTGAACCAACTTGACATTTTGTATTAATTTGAATAAAGGAGTGGAAACCCGGTATTTAATACCCCGTAATTTTACTGATTTTATTTAATGAAATTAATTAAATTAAATGATAATTAATTGAAAATTAATCTGAATTTAAATACTAGCGAGACGTGAGTGGGTATTTGATTATGATGATAATATTGAGTATTACTGAGTTTATATGGTAATATATGACTATGAAAATTATTAAAATTGTCGCGAGTCATAAATACGACATCTAAAAAAAAATTAAGTTGGGACGCGTGTGTTAGTCGCGTCGGAAATCAATTAAATTAGATTAAAAAGTAAATTATAATTTTTATCAAACGTATGGTTATTTTGAGTGCGCCAACGTGTTCGAAGGGGTCGAAATATTCAGAAAACACTAGCTGGCGGTTTAGCTTGGGTCCCGGAGCATTTTTAGGTCAAACCGACAAACCGGGGGTGTATTTTAGTCACTTTAAAATTAAAGGAAATAAGACCCCACGAATTCTAGTGTTTATTTAATTATTATTGGGAAGTCCATTAGGGCCATGATCAGCTAAAAAGCAAATAGTGGGCTACGTGAGATAGAGGAGAAGTTACAGAAGGTCTTCAAACCATAACCACCACCCACCACCACCGCTTTCGACGGAATTGTGACCGAAAATAAGGAAAGAACCAGCCCTTGGACATCATCAACAGATCTGAACATCAACCTTAAGGCAAGTGATCTGATTCCATTATTTTTCAGTGAATACTTCTTCCATGTTAGGGTAGGAATTGTTAATAGCCTTGAAAGATGATGAAAACTCATGAATTTTGGTGTAGAACTCTAAATCTTTGATAGGAATTGCACGTAGGTTAGTTCTGGACGAAATTCAGTAATCAAAACATAACCCTTGATGAATTAAAAACGGATTAAAGAAGATAAATATCATGGTTCTTGAAGAAAATAGAAAACTAGGGTTTTTATGAAGATTTGATCTATATAAGGCTCATTATAGATGATTTAATGGTTTTGGAACGTTAAAAGTAATGTATTTAGGTTGTATAATGACCCTATTTACCTAAATTAGAATTTCACATCATATAATGAAGTTTTGGGACAACTATGGGACTGAAAAACGAAGCAGACCGTAGACTCACCTGGTGTGATCGATCGACCGACATTCATAAGTCGATCGATCGACCACCATCGATCGATCGGCCTTCCCATAAATTGTTATATTTTTCCCCTTGTTGAATTTTAGCAATTTCGACCCTAGAGAGTTATTAATGGGGACCGTGTGAACACTTTTAGATTTAAGAAAGACCGGTAGGCGTGTATATGAGACCTGGATTATTATTATAATTAAATTTGGGATTTATGTTAAGACATAATAAGGTTCGACGAGTGAGGTACTATTAAAGACTGAGATTAAATGAGTTAAATTTATATAGTTAATAATATAAGGCTAGTGGCAGAAATATGGACCTTAAGAGTATTGGATTAAAGTGTGGGAATAATAGGAGACATAGTAATATTTTGGGTTAGATTTTAAGTACTTGAAACTACGACGTGAGATGTGTCGGTGGACTATATTATATCTTATCCGAAGGTATTAAAATATACAAATTGGAATGATAGTATAGTGATTGAGAACACAACTTTAATAATATTATAAATTATCTAAGTTGTGTGAATGCTTGGTATATGGATTTATATGTGTATGACATACCTGCCATACTTGTTATCACGGGAGGTCGGCTTTCGGAACAGGGCCATCTAATCTTTGTGTGCCTATGGGGTAATTTGGATTGGTACCTCAAGGACATAGGATTGTGAATGACTTATTTGTGAGTTAATAAGTCAGCTGACCATGGGAGCGTAGGTATGTGCGTGACCAATGGGTATGTGAACTATTTTCGCCTCCAATTTGTGTGATTTTTCTTATTGAAACGGTTATTGAGAGATTCGGAACTCGTAGTCCTTATATACGTGATATACCGAGATTCGATAGCAGAGTATGTGTGCACCGCAGCTTAGCCTAGGGGTGCCCTAATTGTATATTTATGTTGAGATTAATATACTTGTAATTATAAGAGACTCTTTATTAAAGTGTGAATGTGAACACTTGAGACGTTTGGAATAAGGTTAAAAATGAGAATCTCCTATGATAATTATTATAAATTGATCTGAGAAATAAAAAGGTGAGATACACGCAGGTTATATTAGAATGTCTTGAATAAACCCATATATTATAATGTGAGGACAGGAAGTGGTACAGACTAGTTTGTTAACGGCATAATTAGTAAGGGTTAGATTTATACGTTAGACGTGCACTTCAGCTGAGAGGTGAGAAACTCAAGTGAGAGCACGTAACTAACATGTATTTAATATTCATTGTTTAATGCAATTAAAAATTTGCTATATTTTAAACTGTTTTCACATCGGGCTCTGGCCCGTTTGCTTTCAAATCTATTTTCTTGTAAAAAACCTTTTAGGTCCCCAGCCACCGGGACGCCAAGCTTAGGAGTTCCATTCCTTTGACGTGTTGTAGCTGCTGTGGAAGTTACAGGACCTCGATAGTAGACGCCTCAACATTCTACATTGATTCAATTTCAGATTTATTCATTAGTTAGGGCATGTCGCGCCTTTTCTTTAGAGACAACTTTATTGTACTTTCAGTTTTCATTTCAGTTTTGGAGTTAATTAATTAATTTTTCAGACTTTGTATTTTGTTTTATTCAGTATTTGGATTATTCAGAGGAGTGTTACTCCAGACTCATTTATTATTCCATTTATATTCTATTGTGACTGTGATGTGATTGTGGTATCATTAGTTAATTTTATTTAATTGGTTGCATGTTAATCTTATTTAAATAAAATTTGACAACTCGCATTTTAAATATTAGGTGGATAGTAATTGTTTAAAAATATTTTCGACAGTGATGCTATGAACTGAATCAACTTGACATTTTGTATTAATTTGAATAAAGGAGTAGCTACCCGATATTTAATTAGTCGGGGTGTCACTGGTGGTATCAGAGCATCAGTGTGACACCCCGCCTAATTAAACCTTGGGTGATCAAGCCTTAATTTAATTTAAACAGGTTTCTTAAATGGTTCATTCTTAACATCACTGTCGAACTTTTTAAATTACTATCCACTTAAGTGAAATTAAGCTAGTGCCAAATTTTATCTTCCTTAAGCAGAATAAACAACTTATGCGGAACAATACAATTCACGCGGTACTAAAACGATTCACATAAAGCTGAATAAAAATAAAGTCTTGCCGAAAACCACAACCAAGAAAAACTAACTCAAAATCCAAGATCAGAATAACTGTAAAAGTAAAGGTTGGACAACATGTCCCAACTGAGAGTACTAAAACTGAGATCCTGCACTAGATCTGAAAAAGAGAAGCGTCTAAGCAATCCCTGCAACATCCACACGTGATGCAGCTCCCAAATCACTATAATGAAATCATGCTGGGTGTCCCTGTGGCTGGGCACCTAAAAGGTTTTTAAAATATTTTTACATAGCAAGAGTTAGTACTAAAAAACATTTAAAAATATTTTGCAAACAGTTATCACAATTGAGTTATTTATTACACATATTAAGACTCCGCACACTCATTTGAGTTTCCTCACCTCTCTTCTATAGTGCACGCCTAACGATGGTACTTAGTTCACCTAGTTACACTACCCTAGTTAACTAGATCACTATACCCCATTTCACGTACCCCCTCGCTAAGTCACCATAACATACTTGCAGTATTTTAATAGTCCATATCTCATATACTATAAACGTAGATAACTTACTTACTTCTTGTTATCAGTATTCTTATAATAATTACACCACGCTTCTTAATTATTACTAAGATATTTTCAATCCATCTTATTATCTACTATCTTAAGTCGGTAGATTATGCATATGGAATACTTTTTATCACATAACATGTATTAAATATTATTCATCACTAATATATCCTTTTGACACGCATAAAGGATTCTTGGTTCGGAATGATTCGTCGACCCCAAGTGAGAGTTGGTTCGGAATGATCCATCGACCCCAACTATTTATATATATATATGTATGTATATACACATATTATGGTTCGGGACTCTTTCATCACGACACTAGTTTTAAGGTTTGGTTCGGCATTTTACATCGACCCCAAACATATAATAACTTTATGTTAGTTCGGAATATCTCATCGACCCTAACATAATTAATTTAGGTATAATTCTCTTAACCCAAAAATTTATACAATTTAGTACCTACACACCCGGCGTATCAAATCATGCACGTGCAAAATATATTTTCCTTATTTTCACCGTACTTATTAATTTACGAATTATTTCACTATCGCGTTTATTCGAGTATTCACGCAACTCTAAGGGTCCTAGTTACCCCTCCCTTAATTCAGTAGTTAAGCTATCTTTAACCTACTGGTATATTTTCGGATTTTACTCTCATTCTTTACGTAACTAAATTTTCAAATCCCCGATACACGACTCCATCGGCTTCTTCCCGTCGGTCAATTTCTCCAAATTCTACACTCAATCATTTATGAAGAAATCTCCCGGTACCCCTATTGGTATTCATTAAGTCCCTACATAGGTAAAATTAACATCACTAAGATTCCCATTAAGTGACGGTAATTGAAAAGACATCTATCCACAAAATTCTCTAAAATACAGCATGGATTGATCGATCGATGGGATATGGTAGATCGATCGACATTCAAGGGTCGATCGATCGATCGAGTAGTGACAAACCCAGATCGTCTTCTTCATGCGGGTTACACCAATTTTGTTTATCCATCCCCCATGATAATTCACCATGCTTGTAACTAACGATTTTCAATCATTCCTACATACCCTGGGATGATTACTTACGATCTAAAACAACATAATCGTCACAAATTTCGTCCAGATTAACTCAAAATCTTCTTATTATTCAAGAACCCTAAAAATACAATCTTTCCATATTTTCATCATAAGTCAAGATTTTTTGTTCAATTTAATCATCAAGTATTATATGATATCAGATTATTTGGAGATAAAAAACGTTCTACATGTAATCCCTATCAATCATGGATCATGTTCAAGTATTTGCTTCCAAAAATATCACAAAAATCATGTTCTTCATAAGGGTTATATAAGGGTATTATAACTCAATTTATTTTGCAATTAACCACTTGCCTTATGTTTAATAGGGTCTGATTTCGCAGTTGTTGCTGATGATTGATGATCTTTATCCTTCAATCCCTATTCTCAATAAGTTGGTGGTGAAAATCTCCTTTGAATTCTTCATATTTCTTTCTTTTGCCTTAGGAAATTGTTTCTCGCTTCTCTCTAATGGATATGGTGTATTTTTATTTTCTCTAACCCTAGCCTCCAATTCTTATAATCTGACTTAGGGTTCCAAAATTCATAGGTCTCCTCACCCTTAAATGTAAAGAGACCAAAATTCCCTCGTATGGTCCCGATTTAGCCCAAAAATGACCCGACACTCAACTAGTACCCCCCGGTACACTATTTTGACTAATTCGACCCTTTCGGAATCATTTGTGGACTCTAAATTAACTTTTGAGTCTCTTATAAATATATTTCTCATCTCACCTTCAATTTTGTCTACGCACGATACTCGGTCGAGATAAACTCAGGCACGTACATATAAGTCGCTAGGTCGTACATATAAATTTTTAATATTTACTATTCACACTTAGTAAATTTTAATCGTCATATTAATCAGTATCTAACCCTCAATAAATGTCTAATAGTCATAATGATTAAATTACTCTACTCACGTAATTTAATTAAGACATATTGTATTACATTAAATTACTCTACTCACGTAATTTAATTTAAAACGTATTTTCCTTCTTAATTTTAACTATGCAGAATTACGGGGTATTACAATCAGGTTCTAGCGTCCTTAGGATCTGTACGACTTGTTATGTTTTCGCGTTCTTTTGATATAGAGCCTTATTATTAGGACTGTTGTACTTCTTGATTATATTTTGTAGACTACGTTCTTCTGCTACAATGTTATGTATGGTCAATGGACTTATATAATTCATTTGAAATTTCAGATGTCGCTCACGAGGGAGGTACAAACCAACACTACTGAGGAAACAAGTGTGGGTTAAGACCAACGAGTACCTCAGGTACACCAATAAAGAACGGAAATCACTGAGATAGTGAATATCGTGGCACAAGCAGTGACTACCGCAATATTGCAGTACCAAAGTAGCAGTGTGCATCTTGCAGGCGGCAAAAGAACGAGAGAAGTTAATCAACATGACGTTGATAAAGTTAACAATAAAGGGAAAACACCGCCACATCAACAAGTGCCTCAGAGTCGTAAAGGATATAAGGGAAATGGAAATGGCAGGAAGAGTCAAACCCGCCAGAGCCAACAAAGCCAAGGGAAGAGGGATACCACCAAGAGGTGTTTTAAATGTGGACGGAATGCCCATACACGTCTGGCCTGCCAAGATTCGGCTGGTGACAAGCCTTGTCCCAATCGGCAAGGACAATAAGGCATAAAAAGGGAAGGGTTTCGGGGTCAGTGTCATAAGTGCAAACAGCAAGGTCACAAGTGGAGGGACTGCCCGCAACCAGATAAAGTGCCAGGGCAGGATGCCCAGCATAAGGAAGCCTGGATAGTTACCCCAACATCGCAGGCACCACAACAACATCAAGGAGTACAATATGGATATGTCTATAATGATCGATATGCGGTTATGCCATTGATACCGCAACTACCACATGCGTTTCGAGGTACGATACTTCATTATTAATTATATCCTTTAAGATAAAAGGAAAATCTCGAATAACTTAGATGTGTTATAGTTTATTCCCATGCATTGATAAACGTGAGTGTAAAATGCATTCTTATCCTGTTATGTTTTGAATTAGCTACAATGGTTTGAGTGTTAGTAGACCATTATAGTGATATTATGGCGTTCATTAGAAATTATACTAAGTGTCACTTTAGTGGAGGCAAGGCCATATTTATATTTATATATTTTCTTATGGTGGCATATAAAGACTTCGTAAAGACATCATCTGGTTATATTTAATTCCGGTGGGTAGGGATGTCTATTAAGGAAATTCAAGACTTGTTAAAATGTTTCTGAGCGTGGGGATTATCTCGTAGTTATATTAGAGTCTAACGCCAAGATAATATGAGGAATGTGTTGAGTGTAGCCTCACGTGTCATGAGAGGAGGTAAGTTAACTTCTTAGCAACAAGTAATGATAAGGGACACAAGTTAGATACCGGAGGCCCCAAATCTCATTAACCAATAATACTAGTTAGTAGTGTATCGGGGGGGGGGGGGGGGTTCCTTATTTGGATTTCACTTTGTGAGACATCCCACACATGAAACCTAGTGAACGTCGGGAGATGAGAATAATTGGTCTTTAGTACACGAATTAGTACACTAGTTGTCATTCGCAAAGAAAACGATAACTTAAGTGTTGTCGAATGTCTTACCTCGTGAGTGAATCGAAGCGACAAGGAGGATTATAGCTATAATTATTAGGCTGAATGAGCCTAACCCTATCAAACCTTCAGAGTTACAAGTCCAGACTAGGCAGCGTTTGGGTCAAATCTCCATCTGAAGGAGCACCTCGCCTTAGGGTGCTCCCGTGTTATTTATTAGGAGAAAAGGGATAGACATTTATGGTTGTGTGGCAATTATCGGGAGTTGGATAAAGTCACGATACGAAATAAGTATCCGTTGTCGAGATCGATGACTTATTCGACCAGTTGAGAGGAGCTTCCTTCTTCTCAAAGATTGACTTGAGATCGGGATACCATCAGTTACGAATCAGGGAGCAAGATGTCTCGAAGACTGCCTTCTTGATGAGATATGGTTTCTACGAGTTAAGGGTTATGTCTTTTGGCCTAACCAACTCCCCAGCCATGTTTATGGACTTGATGAATAAGGTGTTCAGAGAGTTCCTAGACCAGTTCGTCATCGTCTTCATTGATGACATTCTGGTTTACTCCCAAACACAGGAGGAACATGTCGAGCCCTTGAGGCAGGTTTTGCAGACACTGCGTCAGAACGAGTTATATACAAAGTATGAGAAATGTGGATTATGGCTGAAGGAGGTTCAGTTTTTGGGGCTTATCATTTCCGACAGGGGAATATCTGTTGATTCGGGGAGGGTATCAGCGGTGAGGGAGTGGGGACAGTCCATGACACCGACTGAGATACACAGTTTCTTGGGCCTAGCAGGATACTACAGGAGGTTTATTCGGGGGTTCTCAAAGATAGCGGGTCCTTTGACACATCTGACTCGCAAGGGTGTGCTATTTATTTGAAGCGATGCCTGCTAGTTGGCATTCGACGAGTTGAAGGACAAGTTGACCTCAGCAGTCAGCACCAGTGTTAGCATTACCCAGACCAGGAGTTGAGTATCTTGTCTACACCGATGCATCCTTACTAGGCCTTGGGAGTGTACTATAACAAGAGAATCAGGCTATAGCTTATGCTTCCCGTAAGCTTAAGCCTCACGAGAAGAATTACCCCACCCACGACTTGTAGTTAACGACAGTCGTGTTTTCTCTTATTTTTGGAGACATTATCTCCTGGGAGAGAAATTTCGTTTATTCACGGACCACAAGTCCCTATAGTACCTCTTCACGCAGAAAGAACTAAATATGCGTCAACGTAGGTGGCTTGAGTTCGTGAAGGATTATCAGTTCGATACCCAATACCACCTATGGAAGGCTAACGTGGTAGCAGACGCGTTGAGCCGTAGGACAGTAGGTGAGGTGGACGAAGTGTGGAAAGCAAAGTGAAAGGAGTTGGGACACTAGGACGCAGTGTCCCGATCATTCATGTCTGTGATGACAGTTACGCCCCAGATCGTTACGAGAGTGATACAGGCCCAGGCAGCAGACTCGTTCTGTCAAGATCAGATAGTACGATTACTAGCAAAGGGGGCCGAGTCTTATATCGTTAGTTCAAAAGGGGGCTTACGCTTCAATAGAAGACTAGTTGTTCCTGAGGGAGAAGACTTGTGACATGAAGTAATGATAGAGTCGCACAGTTCGCGGTTCGCGGTTCGCGGTACATCCTGGTGGGGATAATATGTACCAGGATATGGACGACAATACTGGTGGAGCGGGTTGAAGAGAGACATTGTCGAGTTCATTTCTAAATATGCCACTTGTCAGCTGGTAAAAGTGGACCATCAGAGATCGACAGGACTTCTACAGCCATTAGAGGTTCCTATGTGGAAATGGGAGAGCCTTTCCATGGACTTCATCACGGGGTTACCTACATCGTAGAGGGGTCACGACTCCATATGGGTAATCGTGGATATGTTGACCAAAGTTGCTCATTTTTTGCCAGCCCGGACAGACTACACTACGGGACAGTATGCCCATATTTTCATAGCGGAGATAGTGAGACTCCACGGGGTGCCTCTCGATATCGTGTCTGACAGAGACAAGATATTTGTTTCACGATTTTGGGAGAGCTTCCAGGAAGTAATGGGTACGGAGTTGCGACTGAGTACAATATATCATCCACAGACAAATAGATAGACCGAGTGGACGAATCAGATGTTGGAAGATAGGGGTGCACACGGATCGGATTGGTTCGGTTTTATTACTAAACCAGAACCAGAACCGAGGTGGTTCGGTTCTAGGATTTTGGAACCGGAACCGATTTTTTTTGGAACCGAACCAAACCGAACCAACGGTTCTTGGTTTGGTTCGGATCGGTTCCCTGTTCTATTCTCTTTTTGAAATAAAATATTCAATTAACTTTCAAAAATAGTTTTTAATTGTAAAAACAATATTTGTCCTTCCATAATGCTCTATGATATTATTCAAATATAGTTTTCAAATAAATCCCTATTCTTTTATCATATTTTAATATTTAACCATTCATTTTCTACATTAAAAAACAACAATGATGATATATACTCACATCCCACTTAAAAACAACATAAAGATCACATTACACTTGAAAAAACAATATAAATGGTTCACATTACACTTGAAAAAAAATCATTAAAACAGCACTAAAAGTCATAAAATAGCATCCAAATAGGTCATTACATAACAGCACTTAAAGTCCTTAGAAAACAACACAAAACAACTAAAAAACAGCACCCAAA
Source organism: Sambucus nigra (assembly GCA_949130495.1). Lineage (NCBI taxonomy): Eukaryota > Viridiplantae > Streptophyta > Magnoliopsida > Dipsacales > Adoxaceae > Sambucus > Sambucus nigra. Next base: position 240,291,883 of record OX422222.1, read on the forward strand.
CAACACCCAATCAGCTTTCAAACAGCACCCAAGACAGCTTCCAAACAGCACCCAAACAACTTCCAAACAGCACCCAAACAACACCATTTTCCTACAAATAAAATTAACATAAAATAAGCACACCTAAATATAAATATTTAATGAAAGAAGAAGTTAAAAATAACGACATTTACCTTAATATGGAGGATTTGAGAACACATTAACAAGATCAGGATCTTTCGTAATGACTGAAATAAAGCACAAATATATAATGAGAACATTTAATAACAAAACAAATATTTAATGAGAATGTTTAATAACAAATAATGTCAACTTACCGGACTCCAGATCACTCATTTCATCCAATCTCATCTCAACATTTATAGGAATTGGTGATGAACGTAACCGATCTTGGGCACATATTAAGCACTCCGCAATTCTAGGAGTTAATGAACTTCGAAATTGATCAAGTACACGTCCGCCAGTGCTAAAAGTCGATTCCGAAGCAACTGTGGATACCAGAATAGCCAAAACATCTCTTGCAATTAAAGAGAGAACCGGATACCTAGTCGAATTGAGTTTCCACCAACTTAAAATATCAAAGTTAGACACATCTTTTTCCACATCTTCTAAATATCTATCAACCTCAGATTTTGCATCAACATTTTCTTCTTTTTCTAATTGTTGAAAAAATTTCGATTGAAGAGATTTCATTTCATCGTCTTCCACAACTTCACCAAATTGATCAACCTCCATTTCATTTGAACTTTGAGTTTGTCTTATTGAGTGGGAACCCATACTTTCAAGCATTTGATAATGAACGAACATTCTAGTCAAAAGGTCTCTAATTCGCATATCCAAATCATTAACCTTTTCAAAGTGATACATTTTTTAGTAACAAAATTTCACATCTTTCAACTTGTAACGAGGATCTAACACCACCGCAATCAATAACATCATATTAATTTTATCAATGTTCCCCCAATACTTGTCAAATTTTTCCTTCATCTTGATTGCCATTATACTCAATGTCAAATCACTATTCTTGCTCCATTGGGACAAAAGTGCTTCAATTGCACATATATCATGAAAATAATGATTGGCAGTAACATACAAAGACCCCGAAAAACGTTTAGTAATGTCATAAAAAACTTTCAAAAACTTTGCTAAAACCCTTGCATTTTCCCAATCTTTATCAATAGGAGCACCTTCCTTAAGATCGGAAGCAAAAGTTGTTTCATGATCATCCACCATCCTTTCAAATGCCCTTTGAAACTTAATTGATGTTTCCAACATGAGGTAAGTAGAGTTCCACCGCGTAGGAATATCTTGGCAAAGTGTGGTATTTGAGGGCAACTTTTCTTGAATACAACTAGCTTGAAATTGTGTTGCCCTTTGGGGTGAACTCCTAATGTACCTCACGGCTACACGAATTCTAGCGATGGATGATTCCACCTCTTTCATCCCATCGCTCACAATCAAGTTTAAAATGTGGGCACAACACCTCATATGAAAAAACTCTCCATTTAAAATAAAAGCATTTTTTTTAAAGTTTCCTTTTCAAGTGACCAATTGCGGTATCGTTTGAAGAAGCATTATCAACGGTCAATGTAAAAACTTTTTCTATGCCCCATTGAAGTAAACACGACTCAATGGCTTGCCCTATTGCAATACCCTTATGACTATGAATGAGGGTAAAGTTCAGAATTTTTTTATGCAATTTCCAATTGAAATCAATAAAATGGGTCGTAAGTACCATATAACTCATGTTTTGCAAAGATGTCCATGTGTCGGTGGTGAGACAAATTCGATTTGTTGCAATGCTCAAAGATTTTTTCATATCCTTTTTCAAACCAACATACAAATCCAAATAATCCCTAGCTATTGTAGTGCGTGACACATTTTGAAACTTTGGTTGATAAACGATCATAAAAATCCGAAAACCCTCATGCTCAACAAACTTAAATGCTAGCTCATCTATGATAATCATTTTAGCAAGTGCATCACGACATAATTGTTGGTCAAATTTCCAAGAAATGAGTTTGCTTTCTTCTTCTTGCCCTTCATTCTTATCTTTTTGAAAAGCCAAGATCTTTTGTTTCTTATCATTTAAGGGATACTGGTTACATTTTGACAAGTGCTTCCACAAAGTGCTAGTTCCATTTTGACTAGAATATGCATATTCGGTTGAACAATAAGAACACATAACCTTATTAGGTTTACTTCCATCTTCATTTTCAACCTTATTGAAATGGTCCCAAACATCAGATTTATAAGGTTTTTTAGAAGTTACCTGAGCTGATGATGGTGCTTGGGATATAACAGGAGGTGATGCATTTGTTTGGTCAGTTGAAGCAGGTGCATTATGAGATGGATTTGTATTATCACCCATACTTGACACCTGAAAAAAATAATGAACAGGTCCGAAATCAGGTAAAAAAATATTTTCTCGAAATCATGTCAAAAAAATGAAATCAGGTCACAAATCATGTAAAAAAAAAGTGAAATGAGGTCCGAAATCAAGTAAAAAAAAAAAGAAATCAATATTGTACATACCGATTATCATATTCGTTAAAAAAATGAAACATACCGATTATCATATAAAATCAAATTAGGTAAAAAAAAAAGAAATCAGGTCCTTCTTTATAAAAAAACGAAATCAGGTCCTTCTTTAAAAAAAAATGAAACATATTCGTTAACAGGCAGGTCCATTCCGATTATTAGATTGGGTACAAAAAAATAAAATCAGGTACATACCGATTATCAGATTGGGTAAAAAAAACGAAATTAGGTATAACCGATTATCATATTCGTTAAAAAAATGAAACATACCGATTATCATATAAAATCAAATCAGGTAAAAAAAACGAAATCAGGTCCTTCTTTATAAAAAAAACGAAATCAAGTCCTTCTTTAAAAAAAATGAAACATATTCGTTAACAGGTCCATACCGATTATCAGATTGGGTAAAAAAAAACGAAATCAGGTACATACCGATTATCAAATTGGGTAAAAAAAAAAATGAGATCAGGTATAACCGATTATCATATTCGTTAAAAAAAACGAAATCAGGTATACCGTATAACCGATTATCATATTCGTTAAAAAAAAATGAAACATACCGATTTCATTTTGAGAGAGAGCTCCTTCTTTCCGTGTTGAAAATGGTAGCTCCTTCCTTCTTTCCGTGTTAGAGAGCCTTGAGAGGGAGAGCAAAGTGAGAGAGAGAGAAGAGCGGCGGCTGTAAATAAAAGGCATAGAGCCTTAAGCCTTTATATATCCTATGGTTTTTTTGTTTAAAAGGTCGGTCGTCCCCTACATAAGGCCTTACTTTGCTTTTTATTTTTTATTTTTTATATATATATATATATATATATATATATATATATATTATATTATATATAGTCGGTTCAGATTGGGTTTTGGACTCGGTTCTGGGTTCGGTTCCGGTTCGGATCGGTTTTCGGATCGGATTGGATTTTTTACTTCTGGAACCGAGAACCGAACCGAACCGAAGAATCGTTTTTTTTTAGAACTAGAACCAAACCATTGATTAAAAAAACCGAACCAAACCGAACCAATGCCATCGGTTTGCGGATTTTCGGTTTCGCTGTGCACCCCTATTGGAAGATATGTTGCGTATGTGCATCCTAGACTTTGGAGGTGATTGTGAGCAGTATCTTCCACTGGTGGAATTTGTCTATAATAACTCCTACCGGTTCACTATTGGCATGGCTCCATTCGAGGCGTTGTACGGTCGACCTTATCGTTCCCCAGCATATTGGCTAGAGGTGGGGGATAACAAACTCCTTAGACCGGAGGTGATTCAGGATACTTCGGCGAGGATAGAGTTGATACGGAGTAGTATTCGAGTAGCTCAGGACCGACAGAAGAGTTATGCCGATGCCAAGATATTCTTCAAAGAATTCAAGGTAGGGGACCAGGTGCTACTCAGAGTGTCTCCTATGAAGGGAATTATGCATTTCGGGAAGAAGGGGAAATTGGCACCTAGATATGTGGGGCCATTTCCTATTATCGAGAGAATTGGACCAGTTGCGTATAGACTTGGGTTACCGGAACACCTGCATAGGATCCATGACGTGTTCCATATTTTCTCACTAAGGAGATATCTTATGGACGATTTGGCCCATACCCACATTGCTTTAGAGGACATCGATCTTCAACCTGATAGTTCATATGAGGAGGGGCCGAATGCTATTCTGGACCATAGTGAGAGGAAGCTGGGGTCGAAGATAGTACCGTTAGTACGTATTCAGTGGCGATATCATAATGCCGAGAAGTCCACCTGGGAGCGCGAGGATGAGATGCGAGAGCATTATCCAGAGTTATTCTTGCTAGGTATACCTTATTTTTTGAATTTCGGGACGAAATTCTGTTATTAGGGGGGGAATATGTAATACCCCGTAATTTTACTCATTTTATTTAATGGGATAAATTAAATTAAATGAGAATTAATTAGAAATTAATCTGAATTTAAATACTAGCGAGACGTGAGTTGGTATTTGATTATGATGATAATATTGAGTATTACTGAGTATATATGGTGATATATGACTATGAAAATTATTAAAATTATCGTGAGTCATAAATACGACAGTTGGAAAAAAATTAAGTTGGGACGCGCGTGTTAGTCGCGTCGGAAATCAATTTAATTAGATTAAAAAGTAAATTATAATTTTTATTAACCGTATGATCATTTTGAGTGCGCTAACGTGTTCGGAGGGATCGAGGTATTCAAAAAACACTAGCTGGGGGTTTAGTTTGGGTCCCATGACATTTTTAGACCAAACCGGGAGTATATTTTAGTCACTTTAAAATTAAAGGAAATAAGACCCACGAATTTTAGTGCTTATTTAATTATTATTGGGAAGTCCATTAGGACCATGATCAGCTAAAAAGCAAATAGTGGGCTACGTGAGATAGAGGAGAAGTTACAGAAGGTCTTCAAACCATAACAACCACCCACCACCACCACTTTCGACGGAATTGTGACCGAAAAGAAGGAAAGAACCAGCCCTTGGACATCATCAACAGATCTGAACATCAACCTTAAGGCAAGTGATCTGATTCCATTATTTTTCAGCGAATACTTCTTCCATGTTAGGGTAGGAATTGTTAATAGCCTTGAAAGATGATGAAAACTCATGAATTTTGTTGTAGAACTCTAAATCTTGGATAGGAATTGCATGTAGGTTAGTTCTGGACGAAATTCAATAATCAAAACATAACCCTTGAAGAATTAAAAATGAATTAAAGAAGAGAAATATCATGGTTCTTGAAGAAAATAGAAAACTAGGGTTTTTATGAAGATTTGATATATATAAGGCTCATTATTAATGATTTAATGGTTTTGGAACGTTAAAAGTAATGTATTTAGTTTTTAAAATGACCCTATTTACTTAGATTAGAATTTCACAACATATAATGAAGTTTTTGGGACAAATATGGGACTGGAAAACGAAGCAACCCGTAGCCTCACCTGGTGTGATCGATCGGTCGACATTCATAAGTCGATCGATCGACCACCATCGATCGATCGACCTTCCCAGAAATTGTTATATTTTCCCCTTGTTGAATTTTAGGAATTTCAACCTTAGAGAGTTATTAGTGGGGACCTTGTGAACACTTTTAGATTTAAGAAAGATCGGTAGGCGTGTATATGAGACCCGGATTATTATTATAATTAAATTTGGGATTTATGTTAAGACCTATTAAGGTTCGACGAGTGAGGTACTATTAAAGACTGCGATTAAATGAGTTAAATTTATATAATTGATAATATAAGGTTAGTGGCAGAAATATAGACCTTAAGAGTATTGGATTAAAGTGTGGGAATAATAGGAGACATAGTAATATTTGGGTTAGATTTTAAGTACTTGAAACTACGACGTGAGATGTGTCGGTGGACTATATTATATCTTATCCAGAGGTACTAAAATGTACTAATTGGAATAATGGTATAGTGATTGAGAACATAGCTTTAATAATATTATAAATTATCTAAGTTGTGTGAATGCTTGGTACATGGATTTATATGTGTATGACATACCTACCATACTTGCTATCACAGGAGGTCAGCTTTCAGAACAGGATCATCTAATCTTTGTGTGCCTACGGGGGGATTTAGATTGGTACCTTAAGGACATAGGTTTGTGAATGACTTATTTGTGAGTTAATAAGTCAGCTGACCACGGGAGTGTAGGTATGTCTGTGACCCATGGATATGTGAATTATGTTCGCCTCCAATATGTGTGATTTTGCTTATTGAAACGGTTCTTGAGAGATTCAGAACTCGTAGTCCTTATATACGTGATATACCGAGATTCGATAGCAGAGTATGTGTGCACCGCAACTTAGCCTAGGGGGTGCCCTAATTGTATATTTATGTTGAGATTAATATACTTGTAATTATAAGAGACTCTTTATTAAAGTGTGAATGTGAATACTTTAGACGTTTGGAGTAAGGTTAAAAATGAGAATTTCCTATGATAATTATTATAAATTGATGTGAGAAATAAAAAGGTGAGAAACACGCAGGTTATTTTAGAATTTCTTGAATAAACCCCTATATTATAATGTGAGGACAGGAAGTGGTACAGACTAGTTAGTTGACAGCATAATTAGTAAGGGTTAGATTTATACGTTAGACGTGCACATTAGTTGAGAGGTGAGAAACTCATGTGAGAGCACATAACTAACATGTATTTAATATTCATTGTTTAATGCAATTAAATAGTTGTTATATTTTAAACTATTTTCACATCGGGATCAGACCCGCTTGCTTTCAAATCTATTTTCTTGTAAAAAAACTTTTAAGTGTCCAGCCACAGGGACGCCAAGCTTAGGAGTTCCATTCCTTTGACGTGATGTAGCTGCTGTTGAAGTGACAGGACTTCGATGGTAGACGCCTCCACATTCTACATTGATTCTATTTCAGATTTATTCATCAGTTAGGGCATATCGCCCCTTTTCTTTAGAGACAACTTTATTGTACTTGCAGTTTTCATTTCAGTTTTGGAGTTAATTAATTAATTTTTCAGACTTTGTATTTTGTTTTATTCAGTATTTGGATTATTCAGAGGAGTGTTACTCCAGACTCATTTATTATTCCATTTATATTCTGTTGTGACTGTGATGTGATTGTGGTATCATTAGTTAATTTTATTTAATTGGTTAAATGTTAATCTCATTTAAATAAAATTTGACAACTCACTTTTTAAATATTAGGTGGCTAGTAATTGTTTAAAAATATTTTCGACAGTGATGTTATGCACTAAACCAACTTGACATTTTGTATTAATTTGAATAAAGGAGTAGCTACCCGGTATTTAATTAGTCGGGGTGTCACAGTGCCTTCATCTTTTATTTTTACCTTATAACTCTCTGTCACGCTTCACTATATCATCTTAAAAATCGAAGGACATTTCCCACTAACATCATTGGTATACTAGTTAACTCTCGAATGTTGAATTAGGATGTCAAAAATGAAAATTGTATAATTTAATTGTATTTAACGGGTCATATCCTAAAATGGTGGAATTGTCTAACATATTAAGTAATTAATAGATTTCATGTATATTCTTGAAACTCATTCGTAACTCGTTATACTCGCTTAAATTATGAATTGTGTGACTTGTTATTGTGTATAACTCGTCACCCTTTTACGACTCGTTTACAATTTGTTATTAATACATCTCATTCGAATTATTAAGAAATAATGATATTTTTCCTTATGTATAAGTTTTCTCTTTAGTATTATAAAATATTTTGTTAATCAAATTTTATTATTTAGTCGAGTTTAGCGGGTAACCCAATTAAATGGTTAAATTCTTATACAAATTAAAGCCATTCATTTATCTAATGATTTATGTCGTGTAACCCATAAGTAAACGAATCATATATGGATTTAATTTTTTCATTTGTATAGTAAACGAATCGTGTTTGGGTGGATGAATTTTTGACATGATTCATTTATCATGTGACACGAACCCAGTTAGACTTGGCCCGTTGTCACCTTTATATGGGATGCTAAAAATTGTGTTTCTTTTTTATGTAAATGAACTTCTAAATCTATATTATTTCCTTAAATTTAATTGAATGTGGTCCTTGAATGTCAATAATTTAGTTATTTTATCATTATTATTATCTACTTATTGTTTTGTATTAGTGTATGTTATCACTAAAAATTGGTATACGGTTTATCTTAGAAAAATATATTAATTATCAGCAGATAAACAGATAAGATATTGAATTACTGAATTATTAACACAGAAATAAGTTAAAGAGTAAACAGAGAAAAGAGAATAACTAAATTTACATGGTTCGACCCAACCTAGTGCCTAAATGTTTATTCGATGAAACAAATATGTTAAGAAGATAGAGGCTCTCATCCTAATTCTAATGTTTATTTGGCCTTTTTCTTTTTTCCTCGAGTAGCTTGCATCCCAGCATTGCCTTGTATGATAGAATTGCATATATTTCCGATCAGAGTAGTTCTTGTATTTTGTTGTTTGATAAAAGTAAAGTGGGACCATTAAATGCTTTCCAAGCAGTTGTCCTCTAAACTCAAAGCCTAGTGAGAGTCAATCTCATACTATTGTGAGAAAACCACACCCTTTCGACTGATAAAACTATTTGATCCATCATGATCCATTCGATGTGATCGGGAATGAGGAAGAAGATAGGTTTTCCTTTCCCATTAATCGATTTTTCATCGGCATGCCCCATTAGATGTATTATTTAATCCTCGTTGACAGTGTCAATTCAAGTATCTTGGTGGCCTTAACGGGTGAGATCATAAAAGGGTGAAATTCTCAAACAAATCTAGTATCGAATATATTCATGTGTATTCTTGAAATTCATTTGCAACTTGTTATACCCATTTAAATTATGAATGGTGTGACTTGTTATCATGTATAACCTGCCACCCTTTTATAATTCATGCAATCTGCCATTCATACATATCATATCGATTTGTGAAGAAATAATTATATTTTTACCTATGTATAAGTGAGTTGGTTTCTCTTTAGTATTATTGAGTATTTTGTTAATTGAGTTTTATGGGTTAGTCAAGTTTAATGGGTAACCCAGTTAAATGGGTTAAATTTGTATACAAATTAAAACCATATGTTTTATCTAATGATTTATGTCGTGTAGCCCATAAGTAAACGAATCATATATGGATTTAATTTTTTCATTTGTTTAGTAAACGAATCATGTTTGATGGGTGAATTTTTGACATAATTTGTTTATCATGTGACATGAACCCAGTTAGACACGGCCCGTTGCTACCATTATATTGGATGCTAAAAGTTCTGGTTCTCTTTTATGTAAATAAACTTCTAAATCTATATAATTTCCTTAAATTTAATTGATTATGATCGTTGAAAGTAAATAATCTAGTTATTTTTTCATTATTGTCATTTACTTAATGTTTTGTTTATATGTTATCACTATAAATTGGTATACGGTTTATCTTAGCTAAACATATTAATTATCAGCAGATAAATAGATAAAGATATTAAATTACTGAAATACTAACATAGGAATAAACTAGAGTAGTAAAGAGAAAAATAAGAAAACTAGATTTACGTGGTTCGACCCAACTTGATGCTTTAAGTCCACATATGTTGTTTTTCTATTAATTATTAGGAAAATGCCATTGATGAGTACACAATACAAGATCTCAAGTTCTCTCTATAATTGGGCAATATAACAGTATAGTTAAGTCTCATGAGATATCCACGTGATATGGGTGTATGTTATTTATAGGTTGTTAAAAGGAAAGATAAGATAGTAGAATATGTGGCTCACCTTTATGTATGAGGTGAGTACACGATTTACATCTTTAGTGAGAGAATAATTACAAGTTATTTATTGGTACATAGGGGAGAATATTTGCATATCTTCTTTATGTGAAAGTGTATTAAAGTTGTTGACTTCATTCATTCACGGAGTACATTTTACTTTAATAATGTTAATTAGTAGTGTCAACTTAACTAAGTCAAGTCATCATGTTAAGTATGGTCGAGAGGACCACCTAACGAACCGAACATACTATTAGCTCTATCCGACTACATTCCTGGAATATGCGAGACTAAGTGTCATCTTCTGATCGGTCCATTGGTCGCTTCATATATATGGTATAATAGAGTCGTTTACCAAACACAACAAGGGCAAAACAGTAATAAATTTCACTAGAATAAAAATCAATATTTAGCATTAAGCATTCAGTATGGACTTGCCTCTTGATGTTGATTGGTGAATTTTAACTATTTTTTAGCTAAAAACAAACCTCGACAATCACCTTTTAATGCTAAGTGGAACCCAATTCAGCATTAGGTGGTAAAAACAAACACCCCATTATACATATTTTTTTCATTTAAGAACCTGCTATTACTAATATTTTTCATCATATTATCAAATCATTCCCTAACTAACACGATATTTTCACTTTAACTTGCTTATATATATATATATATATATATATATATATATATATATATATATATATATAGGTCCCTCGTCCTCATTGTATATGTTAAATGTTATTGTGCGTAGAAATTTAACGCGTATACATTATAAAATTTCACGCATACGTAAAAAAATTGCATATACATTAGGAAAATTCATGTATAATTACATAAAAAATCACATACACTAATACAGTGACTGCGTTAAAAAGACATTTAGCATAATTGGGCCTTATATTTAAATCCTTCCACTGTGTCCTAATCAATCCGAAAAATCTATATGGGATCAAAATTATCTTTTCATTTTTTAAATGCATAGCAACAACTAAGTGATGTCCACATTACCAATTATTTATAATACTCTGTAATTTTAAATAATTAAATAATCGAGATTTAATGTGAATAAGTGCGTGTTTATATTATAAGCTAAATTTAAACTAAACAGTTTTGGTATTTCTGGATGTGTACTTTTAGACTGGGCTTAAGAGAAGCCTAAAGACCTGAAATTTATTGTAGAAATGTGTTAAATTGGGCTCTATTGTTAGGCAACCCTCTGAACTAATTTTTTAAAGCATGGGAATGGTTTTTTGGGCTCATTTTGAAGCTTCTAGTTTTTCCCCAAAAGTACCTCCAAAATTAAAGAATTAAAGATGGTCATTAATTCATTTTATGAACATGTTAACAAAAAGATAACCAATGGAGAGAACTCTAGTTGTGGGAAGGAGGAGGTGGAGCAAGGAATCTCCAGCAATGGAGATTCATCAGTGGAGATTCAACACCAAAGATCATGCAAGAAATACTTACCATTTTTGCTTGTAATCTATAATTTATTTATGGTTGATTGATTGTTGGTTTGGAAACCTTAGTTAGGTTTTATCATTTGATTAAGACTAAATCACTATGTTGTTCGTGGAGGATTCGTTTAATACTTGACTTTATAAATATATTACACAAACCATATAAATATACAAATCATATGCTTAGATTGTGGATTATTGAATGAACATGCAATTTAAACGGTTAAAGGTGGATTTATAAAGGAACCCGATCGAAAAACCTAGTGTATTATAGAATAATCAGTGGCGGAGGTTATAATTGTCCCTTTTAATGAACTTATGATGTCAGGTTTGCTTATAATCCATTAAAGCCCATTTTAGGATGTGTTTTATTAGATTAGATGTTGGGAAAACCTCTTATGGAAGTATAGGATGGAGAAAAAAGAAGATATTATATTTTTAGCAAAATTTATAAAATCACATCATTTTGTAGGTGACCAAATCGATCTATAGTCATTAGGGGTCGATCGATGGGTGTTATGAGAGGTCAATATATCAGTTTCCCTTGAGTCCGATCAATCGAGTAGACATGGAGGCTGATCGATTAAGTCTCGAGAAGGTCGATCAATCAAGTATGTTCAGAGGGAATTGGAGTGGGTTGTTTTTCTTATGCTTTGGTACGGATATTAAGTCATGTGTGGGGGATAAAATCGACCGTAACGGGGTCCCCCACAATCATGGCAAATAGCATATAAATAAATATGTGAGACGGAGATTTATATGGTTCAACCAAGATCAACCTATGTCCACGACGGCGGTAAGGGTGTTATCGTTATAATATGGAGAGAATTTACAAGAGAGTGTTCGCTAGACACTAAGCCCCCTTACATAATAAGGGATCTTCCTTTTATATAGAGTTAGGGGTTACAACTGGACAAGGAACATTTTTTTAGAGTTTACATCATACTAAAACACTACTTATTTGACATAGTTGGCCTTGTATTTAACTATAACTCTTGTCATCCTTATTGTTCTATCCTGATAAGGTAGTATGTTCTGGATTGTAGTCTGTCGAGACTGGCATGGTCAGTTACATATGGCGTCTTAGCAGATGATCAGCCGCCTACCTGAAGAACAATCCTGAAGCATCCCCCTGCCACGTGTCGTTACATTATTGGAGGAATAATTTTCATCCCCCGAGATATGGATCATGTGGGTTCATCATGATATTTATATTTGATTTATGAGATATACTTATACATAAATAAATTAAACATAATATAAGGGTCCGCGGTTATCTCGAGGAATGATTAGCCCGACCTATACAATTCAAGTTGTATGTCTCAATCTTACACATATATTTTATATTATATGTTTGCGTGTTATGTGTGTCGATATACTAGGTATGTGAGTAAACTCGTAAGGAATATATCAGTGGGGATTTAATGGTATTATTTTTTATGCTGGTGTTACTCCTGTAGCATGTGATCAGCCGACCTCCCCCGAGGATGGTTCCAGCCCCCCCTCCCCCCCGGGCCGCCAGACGTCATTGTATTATTTGAGGCATATTTGTCATCCTCCCACATGGCCCCCCAGATCTCAGTTTAGCCAAGTTGATCTTCTGATGAGCTAGGAGTTAGAGTATGCATGTAATACTGCACTGATCCAGCGAGTCTAAATCGGTCGGTCTATGAATCTTCTTCAATTAACTCGCACGACTTTCCAAAATGCTGAATAAATCCTCAACTCATCTTTAAGGACATTTAATCAACACATGGGACGATCTCGAGGGCATGGAAATGACTACGTACCCTCGAGAAATAAAGTTATTATGGGTCAATGAAGTCGCCCGAGACCAATTAGGCCGTGAGAGGCCCAATTGTTGGCATTCTTATCCATTTTATAATGTTAGTAGTTGGTTACACCATATTATCACCGTCCAATGAGGTACTGTCGCTAGGGCTGGTAATTTTTGACACAATTACCCATTTACGATAATAGCTCAAAATAATCCGAACATTACACGATTAACTTGTGTATATTTAAGAGTGCCCCAAACTAATACTCAAATTAAAATCAATGTGACTCGAAAATGACACGACTAACCCGAATTGTCACCCCTAATTATCGCGTAGAATTACAAACAAGTAATCACAACATAAATATAGTGGGCCAGCTTAATATAAATGGTTGTTCAAATGATTGACACGTGATAAAAATTCTAAGCACTAATTAAAGGTTATTGGGAAGTTTAAGCACCTAAGTGAGAAAATCTAATTGCGTGACAACCCAGTAGTTACAAGGCAGTTACAAGGTAGTTACATGGCAAGGAACTCTATAAATAAGCAACTAGAGCGCTCCCTCAATAAAAAACAAACAAACTATATTTACTCGTTTTTACCTCTTTTTCCTTTATTTCATTTTCTTTTCTTTTCATTTATTTAAAACTTTTCTTTTACTCGAAGCAGTTTGTAGGGTAGATTGTGTGGTGACAATTATTATGCAACACAAATAAATACAAGAGAGGCAATTACCAAGGAAGAACAAGGAATGTAAAATGACAATCACACAACAAAGGATGTACGTGGTTCAACAAAGATGTGCCTACGTCCACGGTGGTGCAGTCGGTATTATTTCCATATATTCCGGAGAGTGGTTACAGAGAACACAACTTGTTCTTTTGCCCCGGACCTAGGGTTCAATATATACATGTAAGTTTAGGTGAGTGGGGGTGTTGGATTCCCCCACGTCTTCCATCTCTCCTTTTAACCTCCCTTAATGGGAATCGTGGGAAGAGATCGGATAATCAAAATAACAGATGGGGGGCCTGGACTTTGGGCCTCTAGAATTGGGCTACTCATCCAGGCCCATGATCTTAATTTTGGGTACCCACAGATTGTAATTCTTTTTACACTTTATGAAAAGTTCGTTTGCCTTTACGTTTAAACTTTTTTTACTTTCATTAGTGTAATCTTGTTTTATATTCCATAGTGTAGTTGCATTTCTTTTTCTTTACTGTTTTCAAATATTTATTTTAATTCTTGTTTATGTAAATTACATTTTCTTCTTTAGTTATAGTTCGTTTACAATTATTTAACACTCACATTAAAGTCTTCCTGAAATGAAGCACAAATCTTCTTAATTGAAGCACCAAATGGTAAACAATCGCTTTATTGTCATAAGGTTAAGATAATCAATTGGTTATCAAGACCTTGACCTTGTTCAGAACGATCGCAATTAACCAAAATATACAAACTAAAGCAGTGATATAAATATATTTTTGCCACTCCCGATGGGATTCAAGTGCTACATTATTATTTACCGTGGCTAGGACAAGAATAAGCAACGATTGTATAGAGAAAGTTGGTGTGATTGGTTCAACTAGACAACATATCACCACGACGGAGCAAGTAGTTGTTGAAAGTGCCCAATAGCTGAGACCAAAAGCTCAATCATAAGAACAAAACATGAAAATGGCCCCAAGGTCCGAGATCCAAAATGCAACACCTATTGTAGGTATGTTATCAAATGCACAAGATCAATTGATAAACCTGGTTTTTGTTCATCTTGGGAACATATTGAAAAATATTAGCACAATGATCACAACACTAACTTGTAGGTTGTCCATGCCTACTGATGTAGGGTCCAGTGGTCAAGGATATGCACCACAAGTTCGTGTAAATGCGACTAATCAACCCAATCCTTATCATCTTGTGTATTATAAGCCTAATACCGGTGAAATCAATTTTGAAACCAACATGAGGACGGGAAACTTCTTAAATACCACTGGTCTCGGTGTGAGTAACCCTTTAGAGGGTTTAAGAACATCTAACACTTACCAATAATTGGGTTGTAATAACCCAATAGAAATAATACCCTCTCATAATTGGGAATAATTAGACCATATCATAATGAAACCAATTTAGGCTTCACAAGCACTTCTAACTATGGGGTAATCAACAATCCTGTGTTCGAACAAGAACTCGTGGGGGTGGGAAATAATAAAAGGTTAGACAATCAAAATCCTTAAGTGTCTCAACTAATTCCTTTTCAAACATAACAATATTTTCCTCCCCAAATTCCACCACTATTGGTATAACTAACACTCATAATGAAATAAATCATTGCCCCATCAAACAGACAGTTGTCTGAGGGAGTTGGGAGAAACGTAATTGCGGATCTCATATATGAGATATGTGGAAAATGGACCAGGGATGTAGACTTCAGTGTATAGGAAACCATAACTTGAATGGATAGATAAGATTGAACTTCCAAATGGCTTTAAGTTCTTAATTTTCTCTCTCTTTTCAAAGGATAGGAGTCAAACCATTGTGGAACGTAGTGCTAGGTTCACTAGTCAATGTGCTCATGACACCCTGCCTATTTTAATCACGGGTGACTAGTCATTTATAAAAATAAACAGGAATTTCATTTGGTTCATTTTTAACATCACTATCAAAAATCTTTTTAATTACTAATCACGTATGTCAAATTAAGTTGATGCCAAATTTATCTTTCGTTTATTTAATAACATGAAGAACTAAAATAAATTAACTAAACCATCCACACAATAATATTCTCAACAATCACATGACATATATATAAATAAATAAGACCGAATAAACCATCGATTACTAATACAAATAATTAAACTACAATTTGAAGTAAAATAAAATAGAATCCCAATAAAGTCTGATAAATAAACTATAGTACTGAATAGTCCGAAGGGGTGCCATGTCCAAATGAATGAAAGAACTCCTAGCTAGGAATGAATAAACCAAAGCGTCTAAAGCAACTCCTGTAAGCCTCCACAAGTGCTGCAACTACGCATTCCTGGAAAGAATCCTCAAGCTTGGCGTCCATATGGAAGGACACCTAAAAGGTTTTGGAAAATATATTTCATACGAGTTAGAGCTCGAGAAAACCGTTTGAAAATATTTTGCAAGTATTTAAATCAGTCATTAGATACATACGTTAGTTCAACATACACTCCCTTAAGTTCTTCATCTCTCAACTAATATGCACACCTGACGTATCCTACCTAACTATGCTACCCAGACCAACTAGTTGACGTACCTAACTATCCACAAAAGGTCTAACTCCCTTATATTACAAATACGACACGCTACCACAATATCAATAATTAATATTACCCACGTATTATTATTGAGTCAATTATTTAAGTCTCTCTACTTAAATTACGTTTAGATATATATAATCTATCAATTTTACAATCACGCTAATTAGATAAGTCACACTTGTATATATTTATCACACGTATAATATATACAACTATAGCATCCCCGGAATGTCCCCTCGCGATGCTGTCATACTCTGTTACCAAGTCCATGTACCTCTCGTTCCAAATAAAGGACTGTTGGTTCAGCATGTCTCCTTGAACTCAAAATCAATCAACACACAATGGAGGCGAACATGGTTATAATACTTTGGGAAACGCACATACCTAACGTACCCAAATGACACGTCGGTCCCACTAATACACTGCACATAGTGAGCCACCCTAATTTTCTTGTTCTGGGACACACATCCGACCTCACTATAATCGTCAAGGTTAAATCACCCTCTGCGCGAAAACCTCCGGATAGCAAGCAACGTAGGTGTTCACACACATAATCAAAACACAATAATAGGTATTCAGTCAACATATATATACACATATTATTCAGTAGGTATACACACAACCCAATCATATAAGTCCGTACGTAGTGTATCTCTCTCGCATACTCAATGTACTATCAATTTCAATTATAACCTCTTATTGTATATTCTTGAGCGTCGTTCGCTACTCGAAGGGTCCTAGTTACCCCTTAATAAATATCAGTAGCTAGTACACTTTTACCCAACTGGTCGGAATCATAGGTTCATTTATCTCTCCGTGACCTATTTTAAATCTCGTGAATTCATTAACTATGAATATATGCCTGATAATCCCTAGCCTTAATTCCCCTCAATTAGGTAAACCTCACCCCCCATAGGCCTATTGGAATTCACTATATTCCTCTCTATAGTTTAAATATACCCCCAAAGTCTCAACATAATTTTTTTTATGAATTTAGGGCATAAAATAAAGAAGTTGGCCAAATTTGGGCAACCGAATAGATTCGGTCATCAAGCTGAATCGATTCGCACCTAACAGTTTTGTCTTCTCCATAACGCTGTTACGAGTTTTCCATCACTTTTAACCCATAAATATTCATACAACATACCCAAACTCCAACATGATTTATCCCAACAATAATTTTGAGTATATAGGCAATTTCCAACGTCACTAACACATTAAATCCAAACAAATCCTACTCGAGAACGGGTTAAAACCCAAATTTCTACCTCAAACCCTAGTTCATGTGTTATTCATGTTTAATCATTCATATTTACAGAATTCTCTTATATTTATCGTCATACGCGTTCTGATTTTATACTTCCAACATACATGGATTCATTCTACATGCAATCTTATCCCAAAACACGAGTTACATTCATTTAATCCGAGGAACACCATTAATTATCATCAATTTGAGAACCCTACTATACATGTGTATTATAACTCACTAAAAACATGCAAGATAAACGCTTGACTTATCAATTATAGGTTCGATTTAGTGTTATGAGTGATGATGATGCCTTCCTTCCACCCCGATTGCACTCCGGTGGTAGAGATGATGCAAGAAAGGTGTTGGATCTTCCAAGAAACCTCTTTTCTTATTCTCTAATGGCCTCTCCTCTCTCCTCTTTTGATTTCTTACGGTAGGAAAGTTTTTTGCTGCTGCCACTACTAGTTAACCTTAGGTTTATAATTCCAATTCCAGAAATTAGTCTAACGAGTCATGCCTAAATGACCCAAACACCCTTGTATAAGCTCGATTATGACTAAAAATGCCCCGGAATCCAATTACTACCCCCGGATATACTATTCTGACTATTTCGACCCTTCTGGAATCAACTGTGACCTCGAGATCTCCATCAGAGTCACTCTAAAATAATTTCCTATCTCCACCTCATATAGTTTACACTCGACAGATATACCAGTATCACGCCACTGTCACTCACTGTGACATATGAACAATTATTTACTATTAACTTAGTAATTATATTCAATAAACATGAATCATTTTCTCTCCGATTAATATTTTAATCAACACGTAATATATAATTCCATTAAATTACATCACGCGTGTAATTTTGAGATTTAGCAAATTAATTCAATCTTAATTACTCGGAAATACGGGTTGTTACATACTTCCCCCTACAGAGGAATTTCGCCCTTGAAATTGCGATGTACCTGCGGTGAATAACTATGGATATTACTTTCGCATGTCATTCTCCTGCTCCCATGTTGACTCGTTAACATTGTGGTTCCCCCACTGAACTCTAATAAAAGGTACCACCTTAGACCGCAGCTTATGCACACAACGATTAAGTATCGCCATTGGTCTCTCCTCATACGAGATATCTGACTGCATGTCAATCTCCTTTAATGGAATATGCCAGAAGTCCCTTTCACTCCTCTGATATTTCTTTAGCGATGACACGTGGAACATATCATGGATTCACTATAGGTGCTCCGGTAGTCTCAACCTATATGCCACTAGTCCTACCCTCTTCATCATCGAAAATGGTCCCCATATATCTTGGCGCTAGTTTCCCCTTCTTGCCGAACCTCATAACCCCCTTCATAGGAGACACCCGTACCAATACCCAGTCACTAACCTCAAGCTCTATGTGTCTCTTATTTCCATCAGAATAACTCTTCTGCCTATCTTGAGCTATACAGATGCGCCCTCGAACCAGCTCAATTTCGACAGTGGTATCCTGAATCATCTCTGGACCTAATAACTTGTTATCCCCCACCTCTAACCAGCAGGCGGATGAACGACAAGGCCATCCGTATAGCGTCTAAAAATGGTGCCGTAACGATGGTGAATTGATAGGAGTTGTTATACGCAAACTCCACAAAATGAATATATTACTCTCATCCTCCTCTGAAGTCAAGTATGCACATCCAAAATATATTGTCAAACATATGATTAACTCTCTATGTCTGCCCATCTATTTGTGGGTGATACGTTGTACTCAAACGTAAAATTTGTGTCCATCGCCTCCTAAAAACTCTATAATAAATGAGACACGAAAATCTTATCCCGATCAGACATAATTTTAATTAGAACCCTGTGTAGTCATATTGTCTTCGAAATGAATAACTGTAAATACTGTCTCGTCTCAAAATATACACGAACTGGTAGAATGAGGGCCACCTTAATCAATTGATCCACTGTCACCCAAATGGAGTCATGACCTCGTCGTGATAACTATAACTCGGTGATAAATTACATAGAGATACTCTCCCAAATCTATACTCGGATCTCGAGTGGATATAATATCCCTGTCGGCCTCTGGCGATCTACCTTCACTAGCTGGCGCATAGTACACTTCGAGATAAACTCCACTATATCTCACTTCATCCCCAATCACCAGTATTGTCTGCGCATATCCTGATATATCTTATCCCCACCGGGATATACCATAAATTTAGACCCGTGAGACTTTGACATCACTGTATTTCTTAAATCCTCATCCTGTGAAATCACTAGTCTCCCATTAAAGCACAAACCTCCCTCTGAATTGATAGAGTAAGACTCTGCCTCATCATCTAATAATTGGAAAATTTTGTACTGGCATTACTGATGCCTTGCCTAGGCTTTCACCATCCCCATAACTATCTCAGGTATGATAGTTAATACGGACATACAGGTCCTGGCAACCTCATCATCGTATCGAAGTTCTCTCTACTTTGCCTTTCAAACCCCCGCTATCTCCCCAATAGGTCATCGGCTTAATGCGTCTGCCACCACGTAAGCCTTCCCATAATGATACTGAATTTCAAACTGGCAATCCTTCATGAACTTTAACCATCTCCTTTGCCTCATGTTCATATGCTTTTGCGTGAACTAATATTGAAGTGATTTGTGGTCCTTGAACAAGGTAAACTATTCCCCCAACAGATATTGCCTCCAAATCCTTAAGGCAAATACAACCGCGACCAACTCCAAGTCATGCGTGGGGTAATTCCTCTCGTGGGGCTTAAGCTTGCGAGATACATAAGCTATAGCCCTCTCCTCCTGCTGTAGTAGACCCCCAATTCCTTATAAGGATTCATCAGTGTAGACACCGTACTTCACTCCTCTTCCAAGTAGTGCAAGTACAAGTGCTGAGGTTAATTTGTTATTTAGTTAATCGAAAGCTAACTGACAATGGTCATCCCAAATAAATGGCACCCCCTTGCGAGTCAGATTCGTCAACGGACCCACAATCTTCGAGAAACTCGAATAAATCGTCTATAGTATTCAGCCAACCCTGGAAAACTGTAAACTTCCGTCGGTATCATTGGGCTATCCCCACTCCCTCACTGCCAATACCTTACTCGGATCAACCGCTATACCCCTGTTTGACACAATGTGGCCTAATAATTGTACCTCCTGAAGACAAAACCCACACTTCTAAAATATATCATACAATTGATGATCCCATAGTTTTTATAAAACCATCCGCAGATGCTCGGTGTCCTCATCCTCGGGGCGAGAGTAAACTAGAATATCATCGATGAACACAATTACGAACTGGTCAAGGAACTCTCTAAAACTCAGTTTATCAAATTCGTGATTACTATTGGCGCGTTGGTGAGCCCAAATGGCATCAGCTAAACTCGTATGATCCATATCATGTCAGAAAAGGAGATTTACGAACTCCCTCATCTCTGACCCGTCACTGGTGATAATCGATCCCCAGATCTTTATAGAGAAAGTAAGTTGCTCCCCTCAGCTGGTCGAATGGATTATCAATTCGAGGTAACGAGTACTTATTCTGGATCATGACCTTGTTCAACTCTATTTAGTCGACACATAGCTGAAGTGATTCATCCATCTTCTTGATAAATAAAATCGGTGCACCCTACGGTGATGTACTCCGTCTGTAGAAGCCCTGCCCCAGGAGCTACTAAATTTGATCCCTTAACTCTTTCATCTCAAGTGGGGCCATGCGATAAGGCGCTCGAGTGATAAGCCTCGTACCCGGTGTTATGTCGATAACGAACTCAATTTCCTGGCTAGGCGGTAACTCGGGTATATCCTGAAATACGTCCTCAAACTCCGTAACCACTGGGATCAAGTCTAATGAAACAACCACCTCATGTGAGGTATCCTACCTAATGTAATACAGATATATTCTCGACCCTCCCTCTAGCAGATACATCACCACTAACAACATCTCCTACCCCGAAATTGAGAACACAATAGTCCTCCTAAAACAATCCACCATCGCCCGGTATCTAGATAGCCAATCCATGCCCAAAATAACGTCACACCCCTTCATATCTAACACAATAAGGTCGACGGCTAAACATAATCTACCCATATCGATATCCACACCCCTACAAATCGAGTGTATAAGTGACCCACTACTCAACGGTGACCCCACACACATAAGGAGACTATCGGTTGTTTCTAATAAATCGACAGCTCGTGCAAATCTGGTCAGTATGAAAGAGTGTGATGCCCCCGTATCGAATAAAATTCTACCCTTGTGCCCATGAATAAGAAACATACCTTCAAAAATTGGCAACGCCTGCGGTAACTCGTGGCATGACTGCATACCGAACATTATAAGCACATCCATACCGCAGTTGTCCCTGTTGTTGTGGGGCTGGTGGAGTTGATGTTGTAAGGGCCAAGTACTCCTGCTTCCCCTGTTGGACTCCCTGCTGCGGTAATCTACCCTGCTATGAGCAATCCTTCTTTTGATGGCTCGCCTGCCCATAAATAAAGCACCGACTAGTGAAGTTTTTCTTCTCTCGACCCTGTTGATCTAGTCGAGGCTTATCCTCGTCTTACTGTAGATAAAGTCGACGCTTGTGGCCATGCTCTCCACATTTAAAACATATCCTTTTGAAGTCTCCCTACTTCTGGCTTTGTTGT
This sequence comes from Sambucus nigra, assembly GCA_949130495.1. NCBI lineage: Eukaryota > Viridiplantae > Streptophyta > Magnoliopsida > Dipsacales > Adoxaceae > Sambucus > Sambucus nigra. Next base: position 240,314,119 of record OX422222.1, read on the forward strand.
CCTATTGCCTTGACTCTGTTGACCATTTCCATTATTCTCTTGGCCCTAACGACCCCGAGTACCCTATCGATATTGCTTCGGCGTTACACTACTACTGTTGCTTCCTGACCTGCTTGACTGGATAAATCCCCTTGTTCTTTTACTCCCTATCAATTAGAAATGATGCTCTTGGTAGTGTAACAATGCGGGAGTAACTGCTTGGGCTACAATACCAACCTTCTATGTGGCTGTGACCATACCCTGTGGTACTTGAGGTATTTGTTGTTCCTGTCCAGCATTACCTCTTTCGGCGATCCTAGCCTGTCGTTCCCTCCTAAGTGACATCTGTAACCACGTCGCATTATATGAGTTCACAGTCAAAACAAATATTATAACAAAATAACATAATCTCAAATACGTAATCATGAATGCAACAGTCCTAAAAATTGGTCTTTATGTCAAATAACGTTACGCTAAAATCATAGGAAGTCGTACAAATCCTATGAACACTAGAACCTGATGCTTTGATACCATTTGTGACACCCCGCCTATTTTAATCACAGGTGATCAGTCCTTTATCAAAATAAACAGGAATCTCATTTGGTCTATTCTTAGCATCACTGTCGAAAATATTTTAATTACTAATCATTTATGTCAAATTAAGTCGGTACCAAATTTTATCTTTCGTTTATTTAACAACATGCGGAACTAAAATAAATTAACCAAACCATCCACACAATAATATTCTAAACAATCACCCGCCAGATATATAAATAAATAAAACTGAATAACCCATCGGTTTCCAATACAAATAATCCAACTACAATCTGAAGTAAATTAGAATGGAATCTCAACAAAGTCTGCTAAATAAACTAAAGTACTGAATAGTCTGAATGGGATACATGCCAAAATGAAATACTGAAAGAACTACTAGTTATGAATGAATAAACTGAAGCGTTTAAAGCAACTCTTGCAAGCCACCACAAGTGCTGCAGCTATGCATCCCTAGAAAGAATCCTCAAGCTTGGCGTCTCTGTGGCTGGACACCTAAAAGGTTTTGAAAAATATATTTGATACCAGTTAGAGCCCAGGAAACCATTTGAAAATATTTTGCAAGTATTTAAATCACAGTTTAAATCTGTTATTAGATACACACGTAAGTTCAATATACACTCCCTTGAGTTCCTCACCTCTCGACTAATGTGCACACCTAACGTATCCTGCCTAACTATGCTCCCCAGCCCAACTAGATAACATACCTAACTATCCACAAAAGGTCTAACTCCCTCGTATCACACATGCGACATGCTACCACAATATCAATAATTATTATTACCCACATATGATTATTGAGTTAATTATTTAAGTCCCTCTACTTAAATTACGTTTAGATATACATAATTTATTTTATCTACTATCACGCATAAGTAGATAAGTCGCATTTGTATATATTTATCACGCATATAATATCTACAAATATAGTATCCCCGGGATGGCCCCTCGTGATGCTGGCATACTCTGTTATCAAGTCTATAGACCTCTCGCACCAAATCAAGGAATGTTGGTTTGGCATGCCTCCTCGAATCCAAAATCAATCGATTAATAATGGAGGCGAATATGGTTCTAAGCCTTTGGGATATGTACATACCTAACGTACCCAAATGACACGTCGGTCCCACTAATACACTGTACAAAGTGAGATGCCCTAAGTTCCATGTTCTAGGGCACATATCCAGACCTCACTAGAATCGTCAAGGTGGGATCGCCTTTTGCACAGAAACCTCGTAATAACAGGCAACGTAGGCATGTTTACACGCATAATCAAATCACAACAATTGGTATTCACTCAACCTATATATACACATATTATTCAGTAGGTTTACACACAACCCAATCATATAAGTCCGTACATAGTATATATCACTCGCATGATCAATGTACTATCAATTTCAATTATTACCTCTTATTGTATATTCCGAGTATCGCTCACTACCCGAAGGGTACTAGTTACTCCTTAATAAATATCACTAGTTAGTACACTCTTACCCTACTGGTCGGAATCATAGGTTCACTTATCTCTCTGTGACCTATTCTAAATCTCGCGAATTCATTAACTATGAACATATGTCCAATAATACCTAGCCTTAATTATTCTCAATCAGGTAAACCTCAACCCCCCACATGCCTATTAGAATTTACTATATCCCTCTTTATAGTTTAACAATACCCCAAAAATCTCACCACAATTTATTTATGAATTTATGGCATAAAATAAAGAAGTTGGCAAAATCTGGGCAGCTGAATAGATTCGATCTAGAACCCGAATCGATTCGCTTGTCAAATCAATTCGGTCATCAAGCTGAATGGATTCGCACTTGATAGTGTCGTTTTCTTCGTTACGGTGTTACGAGTTTTCCACCATTTTTAACCCATAAATCTTCATACAACATACCCAAACTCCAACATGATTTATCCCAACATCAATTTTAAGTATATAGGCAATTTCCAGCGTCACTAACACATTAAATCCCCACAAATCCTACTCAAGAATGGATTAAAACCCAAATTTCTACCCCAAACCCTAGTTCATGTGTTCTTAATGTTCAATAATTCATATTTCCAGATTTCTCTTATATTTATCATCATACATGTTCTGATTTTATACTACCAACATACATGGATTCATTCTATATGCAATTCTATCCCAAAACACGAGTTTTGTTCATTTAATCCCAAGAACACCATCAACTATCATCAATTTGAGAACCCTACTACACATTGGTATTATAACTCATTAAAAACATGCAAGATAAACACTTGACTTATCAATCGTAGGTTTGATTTCGTGTTGTGAGTGATGAGGATGCCTTCCTTACCTTTCGATTGCACTCAGGTGGTAGAAAGGATGAAAGAAAGGTGTTGGATCTTCCAAAAAACCTCTCTTCTTCTTCTTCTTCTTCTTCTTCTTCTTCTTCTTCTTCTTCTTCTTCTCTAATGGCCTTTCTTCTCTCCTCTTTTGATTTCTTAGGGTTAGAAAGTGTTTTGCTGCTGCCCCAACTAGTTAACCTTAGGTTTATATTCCCAATTCCCAAAATTAGGCTAATGGGCCAAGCCCAAATGACCTGAATACCCCATATAAGCTCGATTATGACTAAAAAGGCCCCGGAACCCAAATACTACCCCTACGGGTATACTATTCTGACTGTTTCGACCCTTCCAGAATCAACCGTGGCCTCGAGATCACCATCCGAGTCATTTTAAAATATTTTTTTATCTCGACCTCATATAGTCTACACTCAACACCCGATTGAGATATGCTACCATCACGACACGGTCACTCCCTATGACGTAAGAATAATTATTTACTATTCACTTAGTATTGATATTTAATAAACATCAATTATTCTCTCTCCAATTCATATTTTAATCAACACATAATATTTAATTCTATTAAATTACGTCATGCGTGTAATTTACGATTAACCGAATTAGTTCAATTTTAATTACTCAGACATACGAGGTGTTACAGTGCTCATGTTGGAATAAATGAATATATCAAATTATGTTTATTTTCCAGTTCCCCCACTAATTTTACTTTTTCCTGGTTCATAAGCTTGTTTTCTAATACTGTCTCAACTTCGCAACAAATGGAAGATATGTTCCATGCACAATTATTATAAATAAAATTAGAATTATCCACGAATTGTTTGGCTAGATCGAGTTAAAAAAATAGATAAATAAGCACCTACCTTCATAAATTGTTTCAAAAGGGCTAAGAATAAGTGTAAAATAATATTACTTGAGTTTGAATTTGCCAAATTTTCCCCAAATGGGTTGGAATTTAGGTTTTAAAAGAAGTTTTATTGTATTGAAATTAGAAATTTTGTGGAATTACTACCAAAGTATCCAACTGTGAAGCTCTTTTAGAGGTTGAACGTGAAAGAACTCAACAACGAAATCTCATGCCCAAAAATCAAAGTGGATGATTAAAAAATATTCCTTTAATATCTCTAAGGTAAATGAAATTTTTTATTACCTCTTAAAAGTCAAAATGCTAAAATTGTTTGGTGATGAAAAAACGCCAAATGAAGTTAAAGGAAAAAAGTTACTCTAACTAGCACAATGTTTTCTCTCACTCGACTTATGCTTATCCTATTTTTCGCGACAAGATCAAAAAGTTGATTAGGAGAGGGAAACTCAAGTAATTTCATGGGAAAAAGGAAAATAACATGGGGGTTGATGAAGACATATTTTCCAACGTGAAAAAGGTGGGAACAAACATGCAATCTGTTCAACTGTCTCGAAATATAAGGCATGTTGAGATCAGAATGAAGACAAAGATTGAGTTTAAAGTTTCAAAGCCTAAAGGAGGTACTAACCTATACCAGAAAGTCATGAAGAACTTGTGCATTAGGTGTGGATAAATATATACTGAAATGTGTGCATTTGTTGCCACAAGGGGGAAACAACAGTCGAAGATCAAGAGGAGTTGTAATAGTGGTTATGTTGCCAAAACCCAAGGGTTCCAATGTGAAGACGATCTCCAATGTAATGTCTTTGGAAAAATGAGACCATTTTACGGACCTTAACACCCTTAAGGAAAATGTCAAAACACTAAGCAATTACCAATACACCAGGCCTAGTTTTAATGAAGCCAAATCATGTGAGTTTTTGGATGTTTCGGGGCCCTTGAAAATCCTAAGGCCAGTTCCAATGGTGAAGAGAGTACTTGATTGATTTGTATCTCTAAACCCAAAGGTTGCCAAATAATTTAATGAGATGCCTAGGAGGCCAAAAACAGTGAACCCTCATCAGGTAGCTCCTCGGATATGGTATTTGGTGCAACCATCAAAAAAAAAAAAATAGAGCTAGATATTATGATCTTTCACACTTAAGAAAGGCGAATTCGAAGAAAATATTGGCCCTAACAAGAGGCTTTAAACATTGTGCACCAAGGGGATCAGAAAGAATTATTTCTTCATCATCAAAGCCAAATCAAATGTTCCATATAAACCCCAAAGGCAACCCATTTTCTTCAGTCAAGCTAGTTGAAAAAAATTAAAAGATAAAAAAGGCCGCGAGTGCAGATGGAGCTAGTATATTTGGGGATTGCTCTTTTGGTGAAAAAGAATAAAAAATGACGGTTGTGGATACAATGGAACATGATCAAGGAATTGTTCAACAATAATTCAACAACAAGTGATTATTAATATGATTGTGATTCTCCCAAAGAGGTTCTAAGTTAAAGAAGGATAAAAAATTCTTGAAATTGAATTGGATGAAGATAATACATCAAAGGTGGACAAGCTTGACTTATTTATATTTTCTCTAGATTTAATATATGGGTTCGAAGAGCCTACTAAGAACATGACTAATCACTGTAATCCCTTATTTATAAAGTCATGGTAAATAACGGTGTTGCTGTTAACATAATTTGATACTCTATACTTTGTGGAATAAACAAACAAAATGCTACATTGGTCCAGACTCAAATCATAATCTTTAGTTTTGCTGGAGATAAAAAGTCGACTAAAGGTGTACTATAAATAGATATTGAAGTAGGAGATAAGAATTCTAAAAATACTTTCTTTATTATCGATGGCAAACCAAGATTTAATGCTTTACTTGATAGAGATTAGATTCACTCTATTAAATATATTTCTTCTTCCATGCATAAAAAAATATTATTGATAAAGGAGAATGGGAATATGGAGGAGGTGGAAGCAAATCCTTTACCTTTTCACACCAGCTCGAATTGTGTAGAGGATTGACTTTACCAAGAGAATGTGAGACTTGTAAAGGTCGATGTTGTGGTATTAGAGGCATAAGAAGGAGAAGTCTTATATGATGAGGTTTGGGAAGAGTTAGCTTTCGATCTAGTGGGACTAATCCAAAGATAACATTGTCGGTTAATGGATAACACACACATTGATGTTGAAAAACCCAATAAAAGTTTAGTCATGGTGTTGTATAAATTCAGATAACTAAATTCGATTATAAAGATTAGTGAAGAAAGAACCATGAATTGGGCTGATTATATATTCAAAGAAGATAGAGATGATGAAACATCTCAAGACAATGGTGATCTAACAAGTTCACCGATAGAGTATGAAGAGCTCACGGTAAGACAACATGATCCTTTGTTATAAGTGAATTTGGGAACCAAACAAAATAAAAAATGTTACATATTTCAGTGCAAAACTTAGCTAGGAAGACCAACGATTGGTTTTGTACCCATTACATCAGTACAAGGACTGCTTTGTTTGGGAATATGATAAGTTTTCTAACTTAGACAATAAAGTTATGGAACTTAAATTGCCAATAGAATAAGGATACAAGCCTCTTAAATGACTTCCATGATAAATTACTCTAATGGATACATAAAAAATAAAATAAGAGATTGAGAGGCTGTTGAAGGCTAGATTCATTAGAACAATGAGGTGTGTTGAATGGAACTTTAACATAGTACCAGGTATTAAGAAAAATAGCAACTTAAGAGTGTGCATTCATTTTAGAAATTTAAATGTTGCCACTCCAAAAGATGAATGTCTAATATCCGTGATAGACCTATCGGTTGATAGATCTGTTGGTCATGTTATCACGTCTATGTTGGATGTCGATTCAAGTTACAACTAAATATGCATAGCTGAAGAAGATGTGCATAAGATTGCTTTTAGGTGCCCTCATAATTTAGGAACCTTCAAATGGATAAAAATACCATTTATTAGATCAATGAATGTAGGAACCACTTAACAAATGGTAATGAATACCATTTTTTATGATATGGTTGACACCTTTTTAGAATGCTATATTGATGATATAATTGTCAACTAAAAATAATAACTGGCCATAAAACACACCTGAAATATTCCTTCGAAAGATTGAGACTTTACCAAGTTAAATTGAATCCTTAAAATGCGCCTTTGGAGTTTCTACAGGGAATTTCCTGGATACTTGGTACACAAAAAGGGGATTCAGGTTTATGTAAACAAGGCTAATGCTATAATTGAAAGTACAACCCCCAAGAACAATTTTAGGGACAATTTTATTTCCATTGTAGATCTATATCTAATGCAATAAGAAAAACTAAAGTATTTTCTCCTTTCTTAAATTAAAAATATCAAAAGGATCTGGGTTGGAAGGATGAGCATGAGCTAGATTTCCAAACACTCGAGAGATACTAAGTTAAGCCACCAATTTTGGCACCTCCAAAGGAAGATAGACCACTAAAGTTGTATGTATCAACCTTTAATGCCTCAATTTGAGTTCTTTTGGCTCAAGACTCGAGAGCCACAAGGAGCGAGTTGTGTATTATCTAGTAGAATTTGAAATAATTGTGAATGTAGATATTTTATAATTGAAAAACTATGTTTAACTTTACAATTCGCTGTTATGAAATTGAGATATTACTTATTGCCTAAAGACGTATATGTAATCTCAAAGTTTGATTTAATCAAATATATGTTAACCAAACCTCTTTTGCGTAATAGAATTAATAAATGGGTGTTAGCTCTTTCGGAGTTTTGCCTACATTATGTACCTTATAAAGCAGTATAAGGCCAAGCTTGGGATGACTTTTTGGCAGATCATCTATGTGAGGATGAGCCGAAAGGATAATATAAAATAAAATATCCATCTTTAGCTCGGTGGAAGCTATGGTTTGATGGTTCAAAGACTGAAATAATGTAAAAAATAAGGATAATTATTGATTCGCCGAACGTATTAAAACTAGGCGTGGATATAGATTAGAAAAACACGTGTTTTAACAATCAAGTGGAATATGAGGCTATTATAATTGGCCTATAAATACTTTAAAGTTGTAATGCTTTTGTAATATAAATATATGAAGATTCTCATTTGGTCATAAGATAATTAACTGATGAATATAGAAGTGTCGATGATGCTTAACTTTATACAACCAAGTGGCCTTAAATTTACTGTCGAAATTTAATGCGGTCACATTAAATTATGTTCCTAAATTTTTAAATGAAGAGGTAAATGAAGTAGCACAAAATGTTTCAGGTTTTAAGCTTGATGATAGCTTCGAAGCAAAGTTAAAGCTCAATTCCATTGATGGATTTTTCCCACTGCTACGCAATAGATGGCCTTGGTTTGAAATTGAAAATATTGATGTTTATGGAAGTGAAGAAATCCATTAATTGAATATTTAACCGGCCCAAACATCAAGAGTGATATGATTTTTTATATTTAGAATAACCAATTATGTTATATATGCTCTAAAATTATTCAAAATAGGTGTTAGTGGAATGATTATAGAGTGCCTACGTAAAGATGATGGTCTAACACCCATAGCTTGGCCTGTTAACTAAGTCGAGCAAACCTGAAGCTCGCTCACTCGACCTGTTAAATTTGGACCGAACGTTACTTGAGTTTGAGCTGGGCTGAGTTTGAGCCAAAATATTAAGCCCGAAGTTGGCTCATCCTGAAATTATATATATATATATATATATATATATATATATATATATATATATATATATATATATATATATAAGGGTTGCCATTTGCAAGCAAACTATTGGGTGGGGTATTTTTATAATTTACGCTAGGCTTGGTGGTGGTTTGGTTAATAACCAAACCCATAACACATTTACTGAAGGTTTGTTATTCTCTTCTCTAATTTTCTCTTTACACGCACACATACAACTCCAAGGCTGGCAAGTGGCCGAACCAAGCACAAACCAATTTTCTATTCTTCACCTCCTCCAATTCAACACGAACTCATTCATGAATAAACCTCCTTCACCCCCACCTCCAACCTTTGACACACGTGCCACTCCACAGATCCAAATACACTCTAGCTTAACATCGAAATCAAAAACATAAATTAGACTCGAGTTTTTAGTTCAGTTATAAAATCAACTTCGAAATCGGTGGTTTTTTGGGTTTCTTCATTTTTTACAGTTTCATTTACCTTTTTTTGAGTTTTCGACTTATTCTATTTTTTTAATTTAATTACTAATCACATGCTTGAGGAATTTGTTATGATTTTCATATCTCATTTATCTTTCTATTTGCTAGAAGATGAATATAATTTAATTTAATATAACTGATTTTATGCTTTATTAGTAATTATAGGGTACATTAATGTGCCATTTTAATTAATTAATTTTATATTTTATTGACATAATGCATAACATTTCAAATTTGGGCCTGCTCATATCGGGCTTGATGTCCTTTATACTTTGTGAGCTGAGTTGAACTGGAGCTAAGAGCTTTCAAGCTCCTACGAGTCGAGCTTGAGCTCGAGCTGTGTAAATCTAAATCGAGTTGAGCCTATACAACCCCAAGATCGGTTCATTGAGCTAGATTAAGAGGCCTAACAATAGCACATGTCCATGAGGGATTTTGGGGTGATCATCAAGATGGTCCTAAGATAAGGTGGTTGTTAATAAGGCATGGTTTCTGTTAGCCTTTTATATTAGAAGATTGCATTGATTTTGCAAAAAGATGTAAAAAATGCCAACAATATAGTCCTCTAAAATATGTTCCTCCAATTAACTTGCACTATGTGATGGAACTTTGGCCATTCAAAGGGTGGGCAATTGATATTATTGGTAAAATCTATCCTCCATCTTCGAGGATGCACAAATTGACGCTTATGGCAACAAACTATTTTACCAAGTAGGTGGAGGCAAGAGCTTTAAAATCAGTTATCCAAAATTAGTTGGTAGATTTCTTGCAAAATATTATATATAAGTTTAGGATTCTATAAACCACAACATCAAACAATGTAAGCATCTTTAAATAAAAAATGATGCTAGAATTTACTTTAAGCTTTGGAATAACTTTGACAAAAGTATCACCTTACCACGCTCAACAAAATGGTAGAATAGAGGCTACAAGTAAAGTAATCAAAATAATATGAGCAAACTTCTAAGGACACATATTTCCAATTGAGTCCTTTATAGTTTTGACTCAATTCCGAACTAAAATGTTTGAGTCATAGGATAGAGTTATTGACCATCCTTCAAGCCTATGAAGTACTAAAGTTGAAGACGTAGCGACTAAGTTTAAAGCTTCATCAAAATGCCGAGTTTATTGTTCCTCGTTTCTACGTCATCAATAATGTTCTGTTTACTCCTAAGTTATGAATGCATTTTGAATATATATATAGGAGCTTGGAACATTTTATACTGGGTGTAGTTTATTTAAAACTGTTGTTTATTTTCAGGAAGATTTTATTAAAACGTTAAAATAAAGTATATAAAGTTTCTGGGCTAAAAATTAATTTTTCAAACTTTTTGGAAGTTCGTTCGAAATGTCGTTCGAACGAGTTTGTCGTTCGAACAACAATGTCGTTCGAACGAGTTTGCCAACGAGTTTCCCAAAAGGCCACTGGAATGTCGTTCGAAGTATCGTTCGAACGAGAATGATGGTTCGAACAAAATATCTAACGAGATTTCTAATAAGTTCACACTGGAACTTCGTTAGAAGGCTCGTTCGAACGAAAAATCTCGTTCGAACGAGTTTTGACGGGAACAGTTTTTGGCAGTTTTGAGCAGTTTTTTTCCCACTTTCCCACTTCTTTTCCCACTATCTTTTGACATAACTTCTTAAGTGTGGAAACCAAGTTTTTGAACTTAACTTTTTCATATACTACAACCTCCAAGAGAGAGTTTGAGAGCAAAACTCAAAGAAGAAAAAGTCCATGTTTAAAGTGTTAATTATTTCAAGAAAATCCTTAAGACACGTTTGTTTACACCCAAAGTTTGTTTATCTAAGTTCCTCTTTATATATACATCTTGCTTGGAGTTTGGCACCGGTTTGATCTCATCCGTTCAAAGAGAAGTTTGAGTTTTCTTCTAAATCCCATAAAGAAGAAGAAGTTGTTTTTACTGCGGTATTCTCATATGGTGAAAGGCACCATATGTTGTTGACGATTGCTTCCTAGTTCCTCATTGGTGAATTCTAAGGTTCCGATGGAGTCCGATATTGTCAACTAAGCGAAGGTTGGTACAAGAAGGAGCATCGGGGCTTGAAAGGAGTCAAGTCGAGTGTTGTAAGTCTTTCGTGTCTTGTACTTGTAAAATACCATACTTAGTGGACTTATGCCTAGGGCCGTCCGAGGTTATTTCCCGTTTGTGGATTTTTCCTCGTACATCGCGGTGTAGTGATTTATCGTTTAATTTTATCTTGCTATATCACCTAGAACGCATGCTTAGGTAAGAAGATACATTTGGTTTTAATCACTACTTAGTTGATTTGGTGCTAAATTAAATTTGGGTTATGTGTAGTGAATTTTAGTCATTAATTTAATGTGTTAAAATTTAGTTTGGCCTAATTTAATAAAATGAATTAAATATCTTGTTAGGCAAATTTTTAGGACTTGAGTTAATTAAATTCGTTTAAGTGAAATTAACATAAGTGTGTGTTCCATCATATTTCACTTGGTTTAATTTTAATTTGAAAGAAAAACTAAAATTTGTGTATTTGTTTAAAGTTGAACCATCATCTCACGCTTCCGCATCTTTTAGAAAGAAAATTATCTTTTTGAAGTATAAGTACTTTAAAATTGGGGGCTATGAATTTCAAATTGGTAACAGAGCCAAAACGACAATTTATTTCGTTAAAGATTCTTTAAATATTTTTGGCTAAAATGGAATTCTCCCCATTTTCAAAATTTTCTATTTTCGATGGTTCTAATTACGCGTACTAGAAAGCGCGAATAAAATTGGCACTTAAATCTATCGACGAGCGGGTTTGGGTGTCTGTAGTTAACGGGTGGTCTCCACCAACACATTTAGTAGATAATGAACGTGTTCCCAAACCGGCCGATAGGTGGAGTGGGAATGAATTTAAACTTTCAAATTTTAATTTTCATGATTTAAATGCCTTGTTTAGCGCTGTCACACCGGATGAATTTCGACGCATTATGATTGGTGAGACCGCTAAAGAAACGTGGGATATTTTACAACTCACTCATGAAGGTACAAGTGTCGTAAAAGCTTCAAAACTCCAAAACATCACCACTCAATTTGAAACCATCAAAATGAACGATAAAGAAACTTTTGATGAATTTTATGCAAAACTTTTCGATATTGTTAATTCATCTTTTAATTTGGGAGAGAAAATACCCGACAACCGAGTAGTAAAGAAAATTTTAAGGTCCCTTCCCGATAGATTTTTTCCAAAAGTGACCGTTTTAAATTGTTTACCAACTTTAGCCTCTACGAAATTAGAAGAGCTCGTAGATGATTTACAAACCTATGAACTGGACATGTTTTCCTCTAAAATCGAAAAGAAAATTGAAAAGGGCATTGCTTTAAAAGCTCGAAAAGAGGAAAAACAAGTAGTAGAGTGCTAGATTGATAGTGACTCGGAAGATATGGCATTGTTTGCTAGAAAGTTTCGAAAATTTCTTAAATTAAACAAAGATAAATTTAAAAATAATTTTAAGAAATTTGAAAAATCTACGCATGACAAAGTCGAGAAGATCCCTAAAACTATTAATGAAAATTTAAATAGGGACGAGTCAAATAGGTGTTTTGGTTGTGAAGGGTATGGCCATAAGTCTTTTGGGTGCCCCACTAAACTAAGGAGAGAGGGTAAGCAACCAAAGTCTTTTAATGTAACCTTTAGTGATAGTGATAATAAAGAGAGACCCGGTTCCTCTTCTAAGCCCAACATTGTGGCTCTTATGGCTAGTCATGTGAGTGATAGTGAGCATTCTTCTATTGATGAAATTTCAACAAGAGAGAGTGAAAATGAAGTAGAGGTTGATGTGAGTGAATTTTAAAATGCTTTTTAAGAACTTTATGAAGAATCTATTAAATTAAATAGAGCTAATTTGAAGTTAGAAGCGAGTTTAAGAGAGCGTGTCAAGGTCGTTGATGAGAGTGCGTTAGTGGAAGACCTTAGAACACGAGAGAGATCTCTTCAAGAGAAGCTAGTATATATAGAAGGCGAGAGAGATAACCTTAGAGATTTAATGGAATCCTTGAAAAAGGAGATTCTCGAGTTTGAAGAGAGAAATGTGTTACTAGAGTCTAACATTCTAGAATTAGAAAATAAATTACAAGACTCTAGTAAGGTCAAATTTGATTTGGAGTGTCGTTCGAAAAAATTAGATAAAATATTAGGAATGGTCCAAATTAAAAATGACACTTGTGGTTTAGGCTTCGATACTCGTAATGAATCTACTCAAAAATCCAAAACCAATGTTTTAGGAGAATCGCCTAGGAGAGCCTTTAGAGATCACTCCTTAAGTAAATCTTTTCGCCGTGATTTTCAGTGTTCACATTGTGGCCGACAAGGTCATCCTAGAAAATTTTGTTTTGATCTTAAACGAGTTCCTAGAAAATCCAAAGGTAAGGCAATCGAGGTAGCCAAAATTCCTACACCCCGAGATTGTCATTCGTTATTAGTTTGGGTTAGGAGATCCGACTTGGTAGCTTTACAAGATAGGGTATTTGATTCTCATTTACTTTCACATGCTTCCTCCTTTGCAAAATCTAAAGGTTGAATGTGTTAGTTTTGATTACATACTTTAGCTTTTGTACTTCATGCTATATTCTCATGCTAAATGTATGCTTGTTTAGTCATGTTCTAGTCTATGCTCCATGCTTAATCACATGCTAGAATAATGATTTTTGTTTATCTTTTGTATTATATTTCTTTCATTTTTGTTTGCATTAAATGAAAAATACAAAAAGATTTTTGTTTATCATTTTTGTTTTATCTTTTAGTAATTTAGGCTTAATGAAAAATACAAATGATTTTTGTTTGAATTTTGAGTATATATTTTTAATTTGGGTTAAAACAATTTCAAAAACTCAAAAAGATTTTTTTGTGTATATTTTAGTTTGACACACTTTATGTGGCATATACTTGTGTTAGAATTCATCTTTTACGCTCCCATGTGGCTAGAACTTTTGGCTTAGATTATCAATTCTTAATGTGTTCTTTACCATTCTTACATGGAGTAGTTGGATTTTGTGTTGATATAATGGATTCTATTTTTACATGCCTCAATTCACACATGCACGAGCTCTTTTGAAATTTAACTCCATATGTATATTTGAGTTTTGTGAGGTGTTCTCCTACCAATCTTGTCATCTACATACTTATGATCTAGGAGGACTAGTGCATGTCAAAATCCGTTGCACGTGAGAATTGTGCGAAATAAAAATGTTATATATAAATGTGCACGGGGATGGGCTCCGAAAGGATTTATTATCCTTTGCGAATAGTAAGCCACCGTTTGCTTGGACCTAAAAGAAATACGTGATCCAAAGGCCTAAAAGAACATATGGCATGAAAAGAAAATATTTGCCAAGGCCTATGTTTGATTGATATATTCATTCGAAATTAATATATGCTTATTGAGGGAGATTGGATGGTATATCAACGGTTTGCACAATGTCCATTTATCCTAGTTGCATTTTCAAGATCATGACTGTATTGATTTATAGAATCATCAACATGCTAGGCTTGTATGCATTGTGTATGTTTGTTCATTGAGTTCATTTTATATTGTCACATGAGGTTATATTCAAATGTGATGAAGTTTGCAATCAATTGAGAACTCCGTGAACATGTTTTAAGTGATTGGGTCTAAATTTAATCATTACTAGTTCACACCCCAATACTTCCGTTCCCATATGACACATTTTTGCCATACGTGTGTGAAAAGCTTATCTTATTTTGTGTCATTTGTGTGTTTATATCTATATATGTGTACTTGAGTCTATTAGGAATATATTATGTATACATATATTTGATATTTTTTATTTGTCCTTGCCTTGCTTTCTAGTCCATCTAAGTTTTAATTCATAATTGGTATCTATCGTGTTGCATTCTTGGTTGATATCACATGCTTAATACATTATGTATCATATCGGTATCATTTTCTTGCATCCTGGTTGGTATCTATAATTATTTGTTGGATTAGTTGTGATTTTTTTCCCCATGTGCTTTAATGTTCTCATCACTTTATGCACAATTGCATGTTTTAGCTTGTTATCCCATTCTATTTATTCCTTGCTTGGTTTAGAGGGTGTATATGCTTTAATTGGGGAAGATAAGTTAATTTATAGTTATTTAACCTTTGTCTATTCCATAACACAAAGGGGGAGAATGATAGGGGGGAGAAATGATATCTAATCTTATTATAATCGTATCTTAGTCTGAAAGATTTATCTTAGGGGGAGACGTCTTTCTAAGTTGATCATTGTTGATAAAGGTGAGAATTAATTTAGGGGGAGTACTTACTTTAATTGCATTAAATCTTTTGATATTCCCTATGCGTGTAATGTGTTTGCTTAAGTGTGCAGGAATTATATTATAAGTGACAACTTTCACCGAGAAAGATTTTGATCCTTGGGTCTTGTGCCAAGTATTGGGTGGGATGTTTTTGACTAGTGCTTTAGAATTTTTGTTGGTTTTTGTCCCGAAATAGCCAAAGGGGAAGATTTGTAAGGACACAAATTTCCAATTGAGTCCTTTATAGTTTTGGCTCAATTCCGGACAAAAACGTCTGAGTCATAGGATAGAGTTATTGACCATCCTTCAAGCCTATGACGTACTAAATTTGAAGACGTAACAGTCAAGTTTAAAGCTTCATCAAAATTCCGAGTTTATTGTGCCTCGTTTCTACGTCATCAACAATGTTCCGTTTACTCCTAAGATATGAACGCATTTTGAATATATATATATATATAGGAGGTTGGAACATTTTATATTGGGTGTAGTTTATTTAAAACTGTTGTTTATTTTCAGGAAGATTTTATTAAAACTTTAAAATAAAGTATATGAAGTTTCTGGGCTAAAAACAGATTTTTCAAACTTTCTGGAAGTTCGTTCGAAAAATCGTTCGAACGAGTTTGTCGTTCGAACAACAATGTCGTTCGAACGAGTTTGCCAACGAGTTTCCCAAAAGGCCACTGGAATGTCGTTCGAAGTATCGTTCGAACGAGAATGATGGTTCGAACGAAATATCTAATGAGATTTCTAACGAGTTCACACTGGAACTTCGTTAGAAGGCTCGTTCGAACAAAAAATCTCGTTTGAACGAGTTTTGGTGGGAACAGTTTTTGGCAGTTTTGAGCAGTTTTGTCCCCACTTTCCCACTTCTTTTCCCACTATCTTTTGACATAACTTCTTAAGTGCGGAAACCAAGTTTTTGAACTTAACCTTTTCATATCCTACAACCTCCAAGAGAGAGTTTGAGAGCAAAAATCAAAATAGAAAAAGTTCATGTTTAAAGTGTCAATTCTTTTAAGAAAATCCTTAAGACACTTTTATTTACACCTAAAGTTTGTTTATCCAAGTTCCTCTCTATATATACATCTTGCTTGGAGTTTGACACCGGTTTAATCTCATCCGTTCAAAGAGAAGTTTAGGTTTTCTTCTAAATCCCACAAAGAAGAAGAAACTGTTTTTGCTGCGGCATTCTCATATGGTGAAAAGCACCATATGTGGTCGACGGTTGCTTCCTAGTTCCTCATTGGTGAATTCCAAGGTTCCGGTGGAGTTCGGGATTATCAACTAAGAGAAGGTCGGTACAAGAAGGAGCATCGGGGCTTGAAAGGAGTCGAGTCGAGTGTTGTAAGTCTTTCGTGTCTTGTACTATTAAAATACCATACTTAGTGGACTTATGGCTAGTGTCATCCGAGGTTGTTTCCCGTTTGTGGGTTTTTCCTCGTGCATCGCGGCCTAGTGATTTATTGTTTAATTTTATCTTTCTATATCACCTATAATACATGATTAGGTAAGAAGATAAAATTAGTTTTAATCACTACTTAATTAATTTGGTGCTAAATTAAATTTGGGTTATGTGTAGTTAATTCAAGTCATTACTTTAATGTGTTAAAATTTAGTTTGGCCTAATTTACTAAAGTGAACCATGATAGAATACACACTTATGTTAATTTCACTTAAACCAATTTAATTAACTTGGCGTTCGAACAACAATGTCGTTCGAACGAGTTTGCCAATGAGTTTCCCAAAAGGCCACTGGAATGTCGTTCGAAGTATCGTTCGAACGAGATATCCAATGAGATTTCTAACTAGTTCACACTGGAACTTCGTTAGAAATCTCGTTCGAACGAAAAATCTCGTTGAAACGAGTTTTAACGGGAACAATTTTTGACAGTTTTGAGCAGTTTTTTCCTCACTTTCCCACTTCTTTTCCCACTATCTTTTGACAGAACTTCTTAAGTGCGAAAACCGAGTTTTTGAACTTAACCTTTTCATATCCTACAACCTCCAAGAGAGAGCTTGAGAGCAAAAATCAAAGTAGAAAAAGTTCATGTGTTAAAGTGTTAATTCTTTCAAGAACATCCTTAAGACACTTTTGTTGACACCCAAAGTTTGTTTATCCAAGTTCCTCTCTATATATACATCTTGCTTGGAGTTTGGCACCGGTTCGATCTCATCTGTTCAAAGAGAAGTTTAGGCTTTCTTCTAAATTCCACAAAGAAGAAGAAGCTGTTTTTGCTGAGTCATTCTCCTATGGTGAAAGGCACCGTATGTGGTTGATGGTTGCTTCCTAATTCTTCATTGGTGAATTCCAAGGTTCCGGTGGAGTCCGGTATTGTCAACTAAGCGGAGGTCAGTACAAGAAGGAGCATCGAGGGTTAAAAGGATTCGAGTCGAGTCGAGTGTTGTAAGTATTTAGTGTCTTGTACTTGTAAAATACCATACCTAGTGGACTTATGGCTAGGGCCATCCGAGGTTGTTTCCCGTTTGTGGGTTTTTCCTCGTACATCGCGGTGTACTAATTTATTATTTAATTTTATCTTGTTATATCACCTAGAACGCATGCTTAGGTATTGATTTGGCACTAAATTAAATTTGGGTTATGTGTAGTTAATTCAAGTCATTAATTTAATGTGTTAAAATTTAGTTTGGCCTAATATACTAAAATGAATTAAATATCTTGTTAGACAAATTTCTAGGACTTGAGTTAATTAAATTGGTTTAATTGAAATTAACATAAGTGTGTGTTCCATCATATTTCACTTGGTTTAATTTTAATTTGAAAGAAAAATTAAAATTTGTTTATTTGTTTAAAGTTGAAACATCATCTCACGCTTCCGCATCTCTTAGAAAGGAAATTATCTTTTTGAAGTATAAGTACTTTAAAATTGGGGCCTACGAATTTCAAAACTAATTGAAAAAAATCCAAGGGATTGACACAACTTGTTGCCAGAAGTATTACGAGCTTATAGGACCTCTAAAAGGTAACTCTGTATGCCTTGACTTATGGGCATGATGTTGTCCTAGTAGTAGAATTCATTATAAATTCACTAAGAGAGTGGCAACCCAAAATGAACTGACAATATAAGGCTATGATCAATCTATGTTCATGCAGCTAGAAACATAAATGAAGATAGAGACAGGGCCTCGAATAATATATTGGTTCAAAAGAATAAAAGCGCTGACAACCACAACAAATAAGTAAGAAAGATAACCTTTATTGAAGGGGGATTGGTTTAGAAAACCATTTTACCCCTAAGATAAAAAGATCCATCCTATGGAAAGTGGTCCATAAAGTGGGAAGGGCTATTCCAAATATACAGGGAATTCAAAGGTGGATCACACCGTTTAAGAGATATTAATGATCACATTCACACGAGGAAAACAAATGTCAAGTTTTTAAAGATATTTTACCAAACCATTTGGGAAGCAAGACAATAAGAAAAAAAAAGGCGCAGTCATAAATAAACAATTAAATATTGTTGAAATATCTAAACACAAGAGACTTAAATTTGGTCCAAAATTTTTTACACATGCCTTTATTGGTTTTGATCTAAACCAGCCTTTGCTCCAACAAGGTTGCATTACTAGTTGATACTTATATGACCATTACCAATTGGTTTAACAACAATTATTAGTCATTCTCCTCTATAACAATCACCTCCAACACAACATTGATTTGATCTAGCCTTCTCTTTAACTCCTCATTCTTATAAAAAAGGGAAGTCCTTTTTACGTGAATAACTTTTAAGTCTTATAGGGCTTTGTATTCCTCAGCCTCTTGGTATGAAAAATGGGCTTGATCCATAGATAAATCACTTTCCTTAGCATCCACTTGAGCCGTAGTGTCTAGGAAGAATGGATGTGCTAAGACATCAATTGTCCAATCCTTCAGAACACTTGCTTCCAAACCCTCGAGTTGGTAAATGCAAGAACAAGTTACTTTTATTATACCAAGGAAAGATAAGTCAGGAAGAGCCTTAATTGGAACCCTGGAAAATCTTTGAAGAAGATTTAATGCTTGAGAGGGCATCAATTGCCAATAAGAAGAATTGGGTTGAGCTTGGAGAAGCTGCTGGAGTTGTTGCTCAACACTGGAGGTTGAAACTTCTAAAGTTTGAACATGAGCCTGAGACATCGCTTGTCGAAGTTCTTTTTAAAAGTTTGCACCATCCATTAGTGTCATCAACTCAGGAAGACTCATAAATGTAGGTACAACTTCAGTTGGTGGACAATTACCTTTCATAGGATAAGTCATTGGTTCTGGAACGTCGTCAGGAATACTGGGAATAACAAGTGATCCAAGGATGCTCTCAGTAGAATGTATCTTTATTGGGATCTTCTTCAATAGGAATTGGAGTACTAGTAAACATAAATTAAATAGAGGTATGGGAGTTAGTAATGATTGGGGTTGATTCCACTCCAGGAATTGGGTTCGAAGTGGGATTCGATGTTTGAGCATGAATTCCAACTAAATCATTGATTGGAGATGCTGGAGGAGGTGTCATAAGATTCACAATTGGTAAAGGTTTCCACAATGACTGAATTGTGAGCTCATTTTATGATAAGTGAAAAATAATTCGAAGTCAAGATTATCGATATAATGACGCCAAAGTGTCAAAAGTTGCTCTAATAGGAGAAGACATTGGTATACCTACCAACTGGACCTTGTTTATAGGTTTCTTGGCCAGTGTTTTCCCATGTTTCCTCTTTGGGAGATTGAAATTGTCTAATATGGGAGTGTAACACCCCGTAATTTTTAGTATTTTTTGGTATTTATAATTTAGCATTTAAATTACACATGTGCACGTAATTTAAATAAATTAAGAAGTAATGATAATTTAAATATATATTAATTAACAAGAAATGGATCAATATTTATGTGATTATATATTTATTAGTGTAATGAAGTAAATAAAATAATGTCAAACGGTATTACGTCGTAAGTGGGTAAAAGCGACGAGATTTGATCACATCTCATTCGGGACACGTATGTGGGTTACATTAGGTTGAGATGGGGTATTTATGATTGTTGACTCAGATGATGATTTCGAGTGCATGTTTGATCCGGAATGGATCCAAATAGTCAAAGTTAAGTACTCGAGGGTAATAATTGGGTTCCAGGGGATTTTTAGACTAGTCGGGACTCGCATAGCAGTATAAAAATTTATTTTACAAGTGTGTTATAATCTAATTTCGAGTTAGGGTTATAAAGTGACAGGGTGGATGATAGTGAACAACCACATCATTAATCCAAAAGACTACGAGAGAAAGAAACAAGAAAAGAGAAGGAAAATCATAGGGGGAGCTTTAGAGGATGCCAATTGGGAGGAATTGGGGGACTTCTAGGATTGATTCGTCATACACAAGAAGGATTCAGACTCAATTATCAAGGAAAGTGATTAACTTGCTTAATATTTTATGCATGTAGTTTAATTCATATTATAATTGGTGGCAAATATATTTAGGGTAGGATTCATATGAAAAATAGGTTTAGGACTTGATTACATTATATTTGAATGAGAATTATATAATATGAAATCTGAAAATATGAATCCAAGTAGAAAGATATAGTCTTGAATGAAATAATTTAGAAATTGTGAATTTTTGTGATTTTATTGAGAAACTATACAATTATTGATTAAAATAATGAATTCCATAAAATTGATGTTGTGTAAGTGAAATTAAATATGAAAAGTGATTAGATTCATATATAAGATTGATGAAGAATGAGAAAGTTTGGTTATATTAGATTTACATAATGAATTAGATGATGAATATATTTGAAATTCCGTTTTGGTAACAAAAACTGGGATACTGCTCAGAATCGAATCGATTCGACCCTCAAAGGCGAATCGATTCGGCGGGCGAATCGATTCGGGCCGGAAGTCGAATCGATTTGGACTTGCTGTGGGAAATAGTTTGGGTGGTTAAGTTAACGAGGGGACTGTTTGGGGTTTTGATATGTGTAGAAGGTCCGTAAATGAATGATTGAACTTCTAAAAATTTTGTAAGTCATTAAAATGCCTTGGGATTAATCGGGAATAAATCCGGGGTGGAATTGAGGATGTTTAAGACGAGTAACACCCGAAAAATAAAGTAACAAATTTTGGATTGAAAATTGGTTAGACTAGGATACGGGCTGTTGGGAATGGCTTAGTGTCTAGAATCATTATTATACGGGTGAATTGATTAAAGAAGCGATTATTTAAATATTCGGGAGTCGAAATTAGACTTGGGGATTATAGGCTAGTGCTACAAGCGACATGCACGATTATAGATTTGTGCAAGACCACCCTATGTGAGTTTGGAATACAAGTGGATTAATATGGTATGGTTATGACCCACTGACTTAAGACTATGACCACCTCCGATTTTACGTTTATATCTTGGGTTCGGTGGTGTCACCACACCAAAACTGTCAACTTGTCATGGTCAAAAACCTTAATAAGTCAAACTTGTCACAGTCTTTGGCCGTGACAAGTTTGGGGGTGACAAAGCAAATTATCACGGACGTGTTATGGTCAAAGTCTGTGATAAGAATTGAACTTGTCACAGACTTTGACCGTGACAAGTCCATGACAAAGGAAAACTTAACACGGTCAAATTCCGTGACAAATAAAAACTTGTCACGGACTTTGACCGTGACAAGTTCGTGCCAATTTCACTTGTCTCAGTCAAAGTCTGTGACAAATCTGGGCAATATTAAAAAAAAGGTTGCCAATATGGCCACTGCCACTGCCACTGCCACTGCCACTGCCCAACAGTATATTTGTACCTATTACAGCATATTAAACATGTCCAAACAACATATATATCAAGCAACATTCAATATTCAATAACCAAATCAAATAAATACAAATATCCATAACCATAACTAACCAATAAATATCCATAACCAAACCAAAAAAATACAAATAATATCCAATATTCAATATTGAAAATAAATAAATACAAATAATGTCACAGACTAGGATCTTAAGGATATGATAGGAGGAAGGTAGGCCACACTACATATAAATTGACACATCCGTCAATTCGTCGAACACCGCATTGTTGTTCTAACCACAAATGTGCGTTCTCTCTTCTGGGCATAATATGGGTGATGAGAACCTTTGCCTCTATATCTTGCATGGCACGTCTATGAACCACACTATCCGTGTGTGTGTTTGGGTTTCTTTAACCCCCTTGCTATCGGCGTGCCACCAAAGATGTCTATTAAATACACGCTCAGCTAACTAATTGTATACAGAGGTCGTTCGATGGGGTTTGTGATGGGAAATGTATCATATGCAAGCGACGACTGGGTGCGTATTGGCAATGAGGGTGAGAAAAATGGAGCAGTAGCGTCCTCGTCTACCCCCTTCCCTTTACCCTTTCCCTTATATGAGGTGGACCCCGACTAACGCTTCATGAACTCGAACATATCGAGGACAATCACCTCCAACCTTTTTAACTTATCGCCATAGGTGTCCACCTTACGAGCCAACCCGGTATTGCTCGTCTCAATCCTAGTGAGCTTCAACTTACCCACCCGGGGTTCACCCCTAGTCCTCCCATTATGATCCACCCCAAGCACTTATCTTAGTGCATCCGTAGCCAAAGATGCCTTGTCGGCATTAGAATTCTTGTCATGCACTTCCTTAAGCTCTTCCCAAAATGACAAAAAGTACACAATTACTTTAAGTTAATAAAAAAATTATGACGTAATTAAAAAATAAAACAATTGTAAGATATTTTTATAACTTACAATCGTGGCCGCCACACTCGGGGACGCCTCCTTATCCTTGCCCCTCTTTGTCTGAATTGTCACATAGGCATCGAGCCTATGTGGCCTACCCCCAGGGCCACTCCCCGTATCCTAAAATAAAATAATGCAGGATTAGTAAGTAATGCAATGTAATGCAAAATTAAAATAACTTAAAACTAAAATTAAAGAAAAATAAAAACTTACCATCCCGTGCTCTACCTCGGCGTAAGACGTCTGCCTGGAGTAGTGCACGTCCACCTTTTTACCCGGTTGTCCCTCCTCGATTGATGAGATGTCAACTACCGCTCCTCAATCTCATTGTCGACAAATTGCTGCCACTGTGCTAATGAGATTGGCTCCTTCGACAGTATGGTGTCACGAATCCTCAATATGGACTCCCGATCCTGCCTAAAGTACCGTGCTCGCATGTTTTTGTTCCACGTCTTATATTGATCTCTCAATTGTTCTAACATGGAATCGCGAATATATGGGGGCATGTCGAATTTTTCTTGTTAAACAAATACAAACAAAAAAGAAAGTAAGTGTCAGTTGTATTTAAGTTATAAAATATAAATATAAATATAAATAAAAAAATATAAACATAAATATAAGTACAAAATAAAAATAAAGTGAGTAACTACCTGTTGTGTCCCCCATATGGCCATCTTGAGTTCCCGTGGCATCTTCTTCCAGTTCGTGTACCTCGAGTCGACGATCGACTTGAGCAACTCCAGGCCAGTAAGACATCATTTTTCTCGACGACGGACCCCAGTTTTCCCAATTTTAGAGGCCTAGTGGAAGACTAGCCTTCCTCGCCTCCACTATCATGATGCCCTGATGAAGCCATTTCCTGTAAAAAAATGTTATTATTAGTACAAACATGTATATGAGAAAATGATCAAATCCAAGTGAATAAAAGCATTAAATTGACTAAAATCTAAATGAATTAAGGCATTATAAGAATACTTATTACAAATATAAAAATTGTTTCAAATTCGGGTAATGTCATGGACTAAGAATTAATGGTTGAGTAAGATCCAAATTAACATATTCAATAACTAACCCACTAATTTTGATTCAAATCCACCAGAACTGATCAAATCCAAATGAATAAAGGCATTAAACCGTCGTCTGATATTAATAAATCACTAGAAGATTACAAGTTAACGACATTATAAGAATACAAATCCATATTATAAACCAAAGCGAAGCATTATTTCAAGTAATTGGAATACTCATTACAAATCTAAAAATTATTTCAAATTGGGGGTATCATCTAAAATGGATTGATATTCTGTAGAAGCAGCCAAGTCATCCACACTACTGGTTAGATGCTTTGGAACGTGTAGGATGATTGACCATGGCTCGTTGTTGATATACCCCGAGTAAAACACTTGCTAAACATTTTGACAAGCACAATCAAACGGCTCATCGCTCACGTGCTCGTTACTTTTCAACTTGGACAAGTAAGCTATATTCAAATTGGTGTCAGGATCAACTTTATAAGCATTTTTATCCTATTCTCTTACCCAATCACAATAAAACACAACCTATTTGAAGATTATATAGTCCAATTCAAATATAGTTCGAACAACACCATAGTAAGTCATTTCAGCTTCAACGAGGTTTTTATCTTTCGTGCTCGCTCAAAAATAAGTACGAGCCTTGTATGAAATGCCCGAGTTCTGTACATTTGTAGTTTTCCCGTACACATTTTCACTGAATATGCAACCGTTCAATCGATACTTTTGTATTCGTATGCTATGAACAAGGGTCTAGTGGCTAGACGAGCAAGTATTGATGCCGCATCACCCGTCTTTAAGAGCTGAGATTATAGATAAATTAAATAGGTTAGTTTTAATGTTTTCTTGTAATGTGACATTTAACAAGAGACATTTTCATTATAATTACATCGGGTTACATCCATAACCTAAATTCGATGTCCGATTGTGGCATCGTTCTTCGTCTTTTATTGTTCCCATGCGCATCATATTTTCTGCATTGATCGTGACGCACGTAATATAAAATTGATCATGTATAAAAATTAAAATAATGTAAAAGTTAAAATAGTATAAACTTACTTTTTCCATTCTTCGACGACTTCATGTGCGTCAAATAGAAAACGAGCTACTTGTTCATGTTGTAAACTATTTAATTTCACTCGCTTTCCCATCACCTGACCACCCTCATCGACGAACTCGTCACTGTTATCCATATTGCTTTAGTTAGGAGTATATTATCAACTGTAGATTGATGACTCCACGGTGACGTATTCCTCTTCAATTGATCCTTCAATGTATCGTGTATTCTTGACGTAATATTTGAAAACTTTCATCAATATTTTAACGATAGTTGTGGTTGAAAACTTCCCCTACCATATTTTCTTAACCATAGTCTCGGCTTAAGTTTCAACGATTTGAGGTCTTTTCGTGCATTTTCTTCATCCTTATAATGCCTCCCCCTAAGGCATGTGCCCGCAATATGTTCAGTGATGTTCTTTTCCGCATGCATCACATCCAATACATGGTGCACCGAGTTATTCTTCTAACAAGGCAAGTCAAGTAAAATTGACCTCCTAAACCATGCCTTTCTTGTCTCAGTTTCATTCCCAGCTGGGGTCTTCTTATGCTTGAAATTCTTAAATTTAGGATTCTTACCTGGTATACTAGGGCCACAATTAGAAGATTTTCTTTCATTTTCTGAACTTGAAAGTTTTCTCCGAGGTAGCTTATGTTCAACCCTGCCCGATAAAAAATTAGAACATTTCTCAAATCTAAAACTATGATTAGGGGATAAAAACCTCCTATGGCAATGGTATATATTTTTTCCGCTATCGATGAGATGCAGAGATTTAGTCTCCTCTCCAAAAATAGAACACCCTAAATAACCACGTACCACAATCGAATAATGTCCCATAAACTGAAAAATCATGAATTACCCATATTAACATAGCTTTCAGCGTAAACTCTTCTTTTTTTAAAATAGTCAAATGCTTGCACACCCTCTTCCCATGACTCGTTTAATTCTCCTACCAACGGTGCCAAGTAGACATCGATGTCCTCACTTTGTGCCTTTGGCCCAGGTATCAATAAAGACGGCATCAAAAATTTATGTCTCATACACTGTGAGGAGGGAGGTTTAGTGGTGCTAGGATCA
Organism: Sambucus nigra; assembly: GCA_949130495.1. NCBI lineage: Eukaryota > Viridiplantae > Streptophyta > Magnoliopsida > Dipsacales > Adoxaceae > Sambucus > Sambucus nigra. The sequence goes on from OX422222.1 coordinate 240,340,226, forward strand.
CTGGCCATACACTTTGAGTAGTGCTTAGATTTCCAAATGTATTGAAACTATCCATTGATATTTCCAAGCGAATGTTACGTTGTTCTTGAGCAAAATTGGGATACTCATAATTCATCCTCTTCCAAGCTGTAGAATCAATAGGATGACGCATGAGATTATCCCCTACTTCTGCCCTAGCATGCCAAGTCATTACTTTCGCTATCCATGGAACTGTGAAAAATCATTTCAATTTAGGCCCAATGGGAAAATAATTTAACACTTTTTGATGCACTTTTGAGCTTGTGCCTTCCTGCCAGTAGATTGCACATATCTTGGTTCATCTCATACCGAACACCGATCGAGATTTTCATACTCCTTTCGGTATAGTATGCAGTCATACACACAAGCATGGAATGATTTATACTTCATTCCTAAACCTTTCAAAATGTTCTTCATATTAGGATAGCTATTTATAAGCGCCCAATTCAAAAATTCCTATCACGTTATTCCAAGATAAACCATATGGGGTCTTCAAACTATGAAAACTAACCATGGCATGTAAAGTTGTTTGATCTTTGTCACAACCAGAGTACAACGGCTGGGTCGCCTTAAATTTTAAACTTTGGTAGTCATCGTCAAGATTTATCCCGATATCTTCATGAGCACCTAAACCTTGTATATCGTAAGTGACCTCATTTTCTTCCACGTTATGAACTCCATACGCATCATCAACTAAATCCTCTAGCATATTATGATCTACATTGTCCTCATCCCTTGTATATCTATCCTGATTGTTGAATGTTGTTGTAAAGGTTGCTCGGGGATAAAAGGAACTTTTGATTCCCCATGAAAAATTCAGAATCGATAACGATCTTGCATACCCCATCTTAACAAATGTAGTTCAATTGTTTTTCGCTTAAACACCTTATCATTCGTACACAAGCACATGAACACGACAACTCTTCATCATTACGACATCTCTTTGCGTATTTCACAAATTCATTAACACCTCTGCGAAACACATCTCCTAATCTATTTGTCTCACCCATCCACTTTTTGTATTAAGGATATCCCATAACAGCTACTACAAACAATCACCTATTATGGGTAAGAAGCGCATGTTTGTGGATTAGTATAAACACAAGCGTATATTCATTTATTCGGTTGTAATGTTTATAGTGATGATTTATACATAGTTATGTTTCATTCCGCATTATTAATTGTTTAACAACAAGCTTTTAAAATTTGTAGTATGTTTCATTTATGTCTTATTTATATCCGGTAGAATCACAACTCTAAATATTATAAATGTTTAAGGCCAATCAACTCAATGGACATTTAAATGTTTTAATCCACTAGTCAACAATAATTTAATAATTCTAAACAATAATTCAAATAATAATACGAAGTATTAGAATTGCCTAGGGTCAACCAACTCAATGGCCATCTAAATGTTCAAATCCATCAGTCAATGATAATTCAAGAACCCAAAACAACAATTCAAATAATAGTGAGAAATATTAGAAATGCCTAGGGCCAACCAACTCAATGGCTATCAAAATGTTCAAATCCACCAATCAGCAACTTACGAAATGAACATGAGAAAATACAAAACATTATATCATGTTATAATACTGTTATGTCACACATTCATATGAGAATACATACATGCACCCCCCAAAGCAAGTGTTATATAACAAGTAACGAGGGTGTAAATTACACTAAATCAACTTTTATATGATTACTTATTACCTTCACCCTCGTTTCTTATTATATAATACTTGCTTTGGGGTGCATGCATGTTTTCTATAATTATATATATATATATATATATATATATATATATATATATATATATATATATATATATATATATATATATAGACACACACACACACACACACACACACACAGAGACAGAGAGTTATCGAAATGTGTGGAGAGAGAGAGAGAGATGGTCGTCGAAATATGTGAGGAAGAGGAAAGGGGGTCGCCGCTACTGCAATTAGAGAGAGAAAGAGAGTTGTAAGGGCAAACCCACTACAAATGAATTTATACCAATTACTGCAATATATCAATTTATACCAAATACCAATTTCAATATACAGATTTTAATTTCAGAATACCAATTTCAGTATACAAATTTTAATTTCAGAATACCAATTTCAGAATACACACATTGAAGATTGCATATTTCATCCATCTCCTCTGAAGGGCGAGTGGCCCTATCACATTCAAGACCACATATTTCTGTAACATACTTAGCAGCGCATGCATGTTGTTTTCATTTGAGGAAAATTCGGCAGCATATCCTCATAGTTCTCCAAGTACACGACATAAATTCGCAAATGTAAGTGTTATTTCAATTTGTCAATTGAAATGACACTTAACACCGCATCATCTAATATGTACCCAGAGAACATTAAGAGACGGCGACAGAAATCCCCCCCAAAGTAACAAGTTTAAGCCATTAAGAATATTATTATACATAAACTATGTCGTCCCAAACTGTCCAAATGGGATAATTAGAGAGATCTCATTACAGGGGTAATGACTCTTGAACTGGTCTAAGGGCTATTGAATGCGTACACATAAGAACTAGAAGGCTAGTATCTATACGCACTATTATTAATTGTTTAACAACAAATTTTAAAATTTATAGTATGGTATAAGGGCCAACCAACTCAATGGACATCTAAATGTTCAAATTCACCAATCAACAACAATTTGAGAATCCCAGACATTTCAACAATCTCTCTCTCTCTCTCTCTCTCTCTCTCTCTCTCTCTGTACCGAAAAGGGGTCGTCGCTGTTGCAATTAGAGAGGGAAACCAAATATAAAATACCAAATACCAAATACCAAATACTAAATACCAATTTTAAATTATAATAACATATTCAATTTTAATTTCAATACCAATTTCAATTTCAGTACCAATTTCAATTTCAGTACCAATTTCAATTCAATCACACCCGCACAAATCCCCGAACACACACTGACCCCCCCTCCCCCACATTGAAATATTTCCCCCCACCATGCACATAGTAACCCCAAAACACCCACACCCACTGATACACACATACATACACATGCTGACCCCAAAACATGCACACACACTGACCCCAAAACACACACACACTGACCCAGACATACACACGCACACAAAGGAAAGAGAGATATGGGAAAAAATGTACCAAAACGGGGGGGGGGGGGGGGGGGAGAGAAAGGCTAAAATGCATGAGAGAGAGAGAGAAATATATAGAGAGAAACGAGGGAAAAGAAAAAACAGCGGCTATGATTTTTAAGTTAAAAAAGTTGTCACGAATATATCACAGTCAAAGACAACTTTATTAGGATGTCACGGTCTTTGATCGTGACACGTCCGTGGCAACTCTACTTGTCATATTCAAATACAAAAGACAATGCATTTTTTTCTGTCATGCTCTTTGACCGTGATAAGGGTGGTCGGGTGAAGAGTGATATTTTGGCCATTTTGGTGTAGTGTGCGATTCCGACCCGATGGCCGAGGTTGATGTGCTTATTCCCTAGATCCTGATAGCATACTAGAAATTCGCATCCAATGAGGTAATACTCGGGAGGATTGTCGTTAAACACACACACGCATCCAGTGAGTGTGCGTGCGTGCGTGCGCGTGTGTACTTGATGTGATATGAATATACGTATATAAATGTGAAGGAAAATATATATGGGCACAAGACACTAAACTGTGAATACTACATAAATAACTAGTGAAAGTTATGTGAAATGAATTGATAAATTATAATAGAGAATTATAATTATACAGCGAATGTGAAAGTTAATTATATAAAATACGAGTGACACGAGATAGCATATGGGAATGAGGTTTACATTGAGACTAGTTAAGCAGGGTAGCGTAACTAGGATGTTAAATGCACACGCTAGGGGCACACTATAGTTGAGGGGTGAGGATTATCTCATGAGAGTGCGACACCAGTTTAAATATGAAATAGTGCACTACATATTTATTAATACATTTTAATTACTTGCAAAATATTTTCAGAAGGATTTGGGCTCTGGCACGTATCAAAATGGTTTAAAAAACTTCTGGGTGTCCAGCCGCAGGCACGCCATGCATGAGTATCCTTTCCATGTCATCGGAGCTGCAGCCGTTGCGGAGTGTTGCAGGGATTTATTTAGTCGCCTATATTTTTGAGACTCTAAATAGGACTCTTTCATTTATTATTCGGTCATGTAGCCGATTGTCAGACTTTTATTTAGTTTATTTAGTTCAGTGTGATGAATACTTGTATTTGGATTTATACCGATGGTTTATTCGGTTATTTGAATTTTATTTTCTTCCGACATTCAGATGTTAATTATGGTGATTGTATAGTTATCTGGTAGGTTTGTGATAAATGAATTTATTTATGACAATTTAAATAAGGTTTAAAATTGACACCAGACTTGATTAATAGGTTATTATTAATTAATTGAATTTTCGATCGTGGTGTCACAGGAAGGTTCAACATGTTTAGGGTAAATTGAAAAAATACTAGTTGGAACATCAGAATAGGATTTATCTCTTACTCGTTGAACAAGAGGAATAACATCTTACTCCTCTCATTTATTCCTCAAAGCCTCTAATTACTCATGAGCTAATTTTTTTCTTGTGAGAAGAAACATAAGGTTGAACTTCTACAACAAAAACTCTCTAAGTAAAGAAAAAAAAAATATATAGAAAGATAAAATTATAAGAGGTGATGGAAGGCTGACCAGAAAAAGAGGGCATCGGAGGATATATAGATGTAAAAATGTTTCGAACTTTAAGATAGTTGACAATCCCCGCCAAAACAGTCGCTTTTGGGATTTGGGATGACCTGGAAAACAAGGAAGGGTTGAAAAGACTCCGCTCAGGGATTGAAATGGATTTGTAAATACCAAATTGCCTAGATAACTTAGTGGACGAGTAAACTTCTCGAAAAGATTTGGAATTAGGGGAGCAATGATCTATTTGCTTAACGGAGGAAGACTTTTTCAAAATCGAAGCAAGCCAATAAAGGGCTTCAGTAGTTTCCAATAAAGGTTGTAAAAGAATCCTTCGTTTACGAGGCTTTAATCCACTGAACATACTAATAAGAGCTTTAAAGCCATTGCTACCACATGCAGAGTAATAAAAGGCATGGAGATCGGTAAATTCCGAGCTACATTAGACATGTCCAATCTCAGGAAAATAGACATGTATCCATATTTAAATGACCCACAATGAACCACCTTGATTGGCATTAAAAGGATTATCTTGAAGCTCAGAACAACTTTTATATAGAGATCCTGAAAGATAAGGAGCAAGATCCACTGCCTTATATTTCATAGGAATGGCAAAATATTCCAGCATCACTTGTTAAGATTGAACACATAAAATATGCCTCGGTAACCAGAGAAAAAGAAAACAATAACATTCCTTCTCACTCATAACTTTTGTGTTTTTCATATGTTTATTCATGAACGTGGAGTAAGATAGGATGATGTTTTCATCCTTTAATTTCAAACGGATTTTAGCTGGTGGCATACGAGGATAAACACCTGCCCCCATACACATGAAACCAGTCAATTGGCAAATGTCCAATACAGTTGAACCTGCTATCCAAAAATTAAATAAAAGCAATTGAATGTTGAGTTCCAAAATTGAATAGCACTGGAAATAACGAAAGATAATTTTCATCGAACTGAGTTTAATGGCGTCGTAGATGCCAGCTACCTCCATTTTCCTAATCGTAGCTATAAGCATCTGGTTCACCCGATTAGGCCATGCAGTGTTGTCCAATCTTTTGGAGCAGAACCTAATCCCGAAGGAGGAGGGGGATTTGAGGTAAGTGGAATCTTGTATAAGTAGGGTTTGATTCCTAAACCTAGGACAAAAGACATATAGTTGCAAAAGAAGCTTTTCCGTGAAAAAGGGCCAGCACCAAATTGAATGGCTCCATAGGAGGGTTGGATGGGGCAAACGATATTCCCAATAACAACAACATTGTTAGCCATAAACTTGTTAGCAGTTTTATCAAATTTGGAGTAGACATCAGATTTTACAAAGGTAGACACAATTGATGGTGAAATGTTGAAGAAAGAGAAACTTGTATAGAGAGCTGAAAATATCCGAGAAAGTAAATGGTAAAAAATAATAAGAAACAAAGAAATAAGCTTAAATAGCTTGATAGTGCCGTTTGAAATATAGAAAATGGCAAACAAATGCTAATACGTGTCTCCGAGAACGTTCTTTTCAGAAAGTGGAATCATAGGAAACTGGGGACATAAAAAAGTGCCTTGGGTGTCTCCGTTAATCAAAAGAAAAATGATACAGTCCCCGAATGGGACTTACCGAATCCATCCCATCAATTCCAGCCATCCATCCCATTAAATGACAAAATAATCTGGACCCTTCATTTATTTTTAAAAAATAATGCATTGTATTTCTAAAGTTATGATTTATTTTAAATTAAAACTAAAAGATATTTTTTTAATTTTAAAAAAATTATTTTAGATTGATAAATAACTAGAGTTATGATTTATTTTAAAATTATATAAATTTTATATTAATTAATATTTAATGGATCAATTAATAAAAAGTCCTCAAACATTTTTTAATACACATTTAGTTTTCTTTTTTGTTCCAAAAAGTCCTTAAACACAAATTTTACTAATATTCTCTCATTTTTAAAGGCATGCGCCAGCGGCATACATTGGGTGTTTTTATGTTGTGAAAAACTTTTTGGAACATAGTTTTTTTATTTATGCGGTGTTAAATAAATTTTACATGAAACTAATATTTAATAGATCAATTACCAAAAAGTTTGTCAAATATTTTTTAATAGACATTTAGTCCAATCTTTTTTATTTTGTTCCTAAAAGTCCTCAAACACTAATTTAACCAATAATATCTTATTTTTAAAGGTTCACACCAGCGGCACACTTTTGGTGTTTTTATTTTGTTCCAAAAAGTACTCAAACACTAATTTAACTAATATTCTCTTATTTTTAAAGGTTCGCGCTAGCGGCACACATTGAGTGTTTTTATGTGGTGAGTGACTTTTTGGAACATAGTTTTTTTATTTTTGCCGCGAGGGACTTTTTTTTAGTAAACATAGGTTTTTTATTTAAAAAAATATATTTACTTTAATTTTAATAAATAAAAAACTGTTTAATTTAATGTTTTAGATTCACGACTGATTAGTGCCGCTCGCGCGAACCTACATTCCCAGACCAACATCGTTTATTAAATGTGGGTCCGCGCCAGCGGCACTAATCAATCGCGAATCTAAAACATCAAATTAGCAGGTTATTTTTTTTTAATTAAAATTGATTTTATAAAAAAAAAAAAAAACTCGTATCGTGCCTTAGCTATAATTTAATTGACATTAGATAGAACATAAAACTTATTTTATCAACAAAAAAAAAACACCCAAAAAATGTGTTAAAACTGTTTTTTACAAAATAAAATATTACCTAAATTATTACTACCGAAATAATTTATGTTGCGGCATGTCGTGTTTTAATTAATTTATGGTCGTATTTGGTAAAAAAAAAAATCGTTTTTGTCACATTTAATTGGATCCGATCCGATTTGAGTTATTTTAATTTAGTCTTGTTCGTGTTCTTTTTTTTTTATTTACAAAAACACAATTTTTTTTTTTTATAAAAGCACAACTTTTTTTTATATAAAAATACAGTTTTTTTTTTATAGAAAAACATTATTAATTAAACAAATGAGGTGCCAGGTGAGATGGGGCTTTCGGTTTGGAATGGAGAAAAATCTTTCGGGGAGTATAGCACTACTCAAAACTTTTTGGAACATAGTTTTTTTATTTATGCGGTGTTAAATAAATTTTACATGAAACTAATATTTAATAGATCAATTACCAAAAAGTCTGTCAAATATTTTTTAATAGACATTTAGTCCAATCTTTTTTATTTTGTTCCTAAAAGTCCTCAAACACTAATTTAACCAATATTATCTTATTTTTAAAGGTTCGCGCCAGCGGCACACTTTTGGTGTTTTTATTTTGTTTCAAAAAGTACTCAAACACTAATTTAACTAATATTCTCTTATTTTTAAAGGTCCGCGCCAGCGGCACACATTGAGTGTTTTTATGTGGTGAGTGACTTTTTGGAACATAGTTTTTTTTTATTTTTGCCGTGAGGAACTTTTTAATAGTAAACATAGGTTTTTTATTTAAAAAAATATATTTACTTTAATTTTAATAAATAAAAAACTGTTTAATTTAATGTTTTAGATTCACGACTGATTAGTGCCGCTCGCGCGAACCTACATTCCCAGACCAACATCGTTTATTAAATGTGGGTCCGCGCCAGCGGCACTAATCAATCGCGAATCTAAAACATCAAATTAGCAGGTTAATTTTTTTTTAATTAAAACTGATTTTATAAAAAAAAAAAAAAAAACTCGTATCGTGCCTTAGCTATAATTTAATTGACATTAGATAGAACATAAAATTTATTTTATCAACAAAAAAAACACACCCAAAAAATGTGTTAAAACTGTTTTTTACAAAATAAAATATTACCTAAATTATTACTCCCGAAATAATTTATGTTGCGGCATGTCGTGTTTTAATTAAGTTATGTTCGTATTTGGTAAAAAAAAATCATTTTTGTCACATTTAATTGGATCCGATTAGAGTTATTTTAATTTAATCTTGTTCGTGTTCTTTTTTTTTTATTTACAAAAACACAATTTTTTTTTATAAAAGCACAACTTTTTTTTTATATAAAAATACAGTTTTTTTTTTTATAGAAAAACATTATTAATTAAACAAATGAGGTGCCAGGTGAGATGGGGCTTTCGGTTTGAAATGGGGAAAAATCTTTCGGGGAGTATAGCACTACTCTAATCAAAATACCCTCAAGTATTGAGAGTCCCAAGACAAGAAAATGTATTGGTTAAATTAACTATTTCAATTGGTAACAAAAAGTTATCATCGGGACACTTTTGCACGTGCAATGGGATTTGGTGGGAACACGATCAATAATAAAATATGCTTGCAAAATAGATCAAAATTAAAATATTTTTAAGTGTAAATATACAAAAATAGTTATAAGTATATGCAACATGCCAAATTTGATTAAAGTATAAAATATTCATCAAATGGCTAAAATAAACATTATGTCAGGATGGCAAAATTAGTTAAATTCATAAATTAAATACTAAATAAATTAGATAATGTACCAAAAATCCACAATATATTGACTAAACTACAAGCGTTCAAGAGTGATTCAAAATAGAATAATATTTTTCAATTTATGAGTAAAAATCTGGAAATTACAAAAATATGAATTACAACATCGCCCTCTTTAGAATGAGTAGTAATAGGAAAAGGCATAAGTAATAAACTTATGGAACCTATTCCATATGAAAATGATGTTTTTTTGTTTTAAATACAAATAGACATAATCCTGAGACATTTTTAATAAAAGGCCCCATGATGCTGGAAACTTCTAATCGCCTCTTAGGCTTCCTCTCGCAGTTGCCTAGATTTAAAAGTAATTTCTTAAGGTCAGAGAGTATCAAACCCATAGTCCTCATGAATAACTTGTTAATGAACAAAAAATAGGTAAACATCCTTCCAATCCTTCGAAATATGACTGCATTAGTAAAAATTTCAACATGAGAAACTATTTATTTATTGTAATCTTCGAACTCAGCATCATATTTCCTTAACCGTATAATAAAAGAATGATAACTTTTAAAGAAGAGGGATATTTGAGCCTTGGGAGTTGGAGGAGTGTCTTCGAAGTCCGAAGCAACCAAAATGGCCCAAATCAAGTTGTTTAGGCCACTCCCTTTCAAAAGCACCCATGGGGAAAGACAGGAAAAGGTATGGAGAAGTTTTAGAGGTTTGCCACTAGAGGAGTGAGTTAAGGTATGATAACAAATATCTAGATCATCTTTGACACGTTTATCTAAATCTTGAATTGGATTCACAAACGATATGTGTGGGAAGACTCCTATATCAGAAAGGGGAATCTTAGATAATCTTGTCTTATTCATCGACTCTTTAAAGGCGTTAATGTCAAAACTAAACCCAACTGAGAAATATGAGGTATTAAGGCCATTGGCGATGAAATATAAGGTGTGATGCACAAAAGTATGGTATGACACAGTTGGCATCAATAGAACCATATCAATGTTAGGCATCCAAGAGGCTCAAGTATACACTATTGCAAGTGTTACAAAGGGAGTTTGATCAGGTTTAAACCAAGCATAAGCTCTACTAGAATAACAGGTGAAAATAAGGTAGGTTACTAGCATCTGAAACCCAAGTGGGAAGGAGGAGTGAGAGTTTTTTTTATCATAACTAAAGCCTGGAGTATCATGAGCTTGCAGAATAGGTTCTTCCCACATAAGTCCAAAATGAAGAATTAGCAGGGGGTATTACGAACTATAACATGGTGATCATCAGATGAATTACAAAGCTTATAATTGGGTTTGTCCACAAAATGTGTGCCTTATAGACACCATCACCCTCAACGTCCATGGCATCCTTATAACTTTCTTCGTCAGCAAAGTTATGTATTGGTATTGCAATAGTTGGCCTACTAGTATCATAGGATGTTCTACCAATAGTGTGAGGAGCAGGGATTTCCTAATCACTAAACCAAAACATGTGATTTGTAAGTGTTTCAAATACTTACAAATGCCATTTTCAAGTGTTTAAAAAAAATTATTATAAAAAAATTAATCCTCCGATGAGTAGTCGTACTCCGAACACCAACAAGATACAATTTATTGTAACAAAATTAATCCAGGGAGATGACAACAACCCCCTTATGGGTTTACACCATTTACGGTTGAGTTTCAGGTGGAACCAAACTCATGAAGCTTTTGGATTTAACACCATTGTTCTCTTGAGAAACCATTATTGAATGCAGAAAAGAGGGAAGAAGAAGCGACAAGAAGTTTTAGTGAAAGTGCAAGAGACTGATGGATTGAGATAAAGACTCTCTCACTGCCAAAAGACGCTTATTTACGAAACATTTACTTAGACTGATAATGACTAAATGTGGAGTGATGATGTTGGAAACAGCTGGCCTTTATTGGCAGCTGTAAGTTGCAAAACAAAGTTCAAAATTTGACTTTCTCTCCGTGTCCCACATCGGTGGGATAGTTCAAAAGTGTTGTGTATATTTACAATTTTTTGGGAATAAAGGTTCGCCGCCGCCGTCCGTCCGGCCCGCGGCTTGGGCTCATTAAGAATTAATTTTTTGGACAAATAAATTAACGTTTTTGGGCTTTAAAAATTATTTTTTTAACGGTAATTAATTCCGAAAAAACGTGGGCCTTTAACTGATTGAATTGTTCCACCGACGTTTCCAGATTTCTCGCCACGTTTTAGCCCACTAACGGTAATTTCTTTTTGCATAAAAAGAGGTTGATACCTCCGTTTTCAACACAGTTTTTGACACAGTTCTGAAAAAAAAAAATTCTTCTCCCAGAATAACTTCTTCCTTTCTCCCAGAATATTTTTTTTTCCCAGAATAATTAATCTCGTTCGTTATACAGATTAATTATATTATTTAGAATCGAGCAATTAATACAGAATGGGTGTATACAGACCGGATTGATTCTTGTGCTGTCAATCCGTAATTTAATTGGAGGCTGTTTTATCCTGGGGGTGACGGGCTGTACACTGTCGGCACAATTGGAGGCAGAGCCGCGAAACACCTTAAAGAGAGCGACCTAGTCCGCGACTCAGCCGTGTTCTTCGCTGTCCAGTTTCCGGAATTCTTATATAATTTTTCTGCCCCAGAATTATTTGCTCCAATTGGGTAATTTCGTTCCTGAATTTAATTCTGCATTTAATTATTTAAATTGCTGCTACAACAATTTTAAGGTGTTCTTATTCTGCCATGGACGAAATTAATTCCAGTAACCTAAATAAGCCTTTCAAATATGAAGGCACTCATTTTAAACGTTGGAGCAAAAAATTGCTATTTTATTTAACTACGAAAAAGGTCGCATCATGTGTTCAATTTGACAAACCCGTAGTTAATAATCCACCTACTGTTGAGGAAAGCAAAACAATTAGAACTTGGGAGGAAAATGATTTTTTGTGCAAGAACTATATTCTGAATGCTCTAAGTGACGAACTTTATGACTATTATGCCAATTATAAAACTGCGAAAGATGTTTGGGACGCACTTTTTAAAAAATATGACACGGAGGAGGCGGGTGCTAAAAAATATGCCGTCAGCCGTTATTTGAAATTTCAAATGACGGATGACAAATCTGTTGTTGCTCAAACCCATGATTTGCAAATGATTGCCCATGAAATTATTTCCGAGGGCATGGCTTTAGATGAGCAATTTCAGGTGGCTGTAATTATTGATAAATTGCCTCCACTGTTCAAAGAGTTTAAAAATATTTTGAGGCATAAGTCTAAAGAATTCTCACTAGAGTCATTAATTACTAAATTGAGAATTGAGGAGGAATCCCGAAAACAGGACTATAAAGATGAAATTCTTGTTGTGTCTAACAACAAAAATCAGAAAAAGAACCACACTCCAGTTGTTTTAAAGGCAAACGGGAAAAATATGAAAAATCAGAAAAAAAGCCACAACCAGAATTTTAAAAATCAGACTCAGACTCAGAATAAGTATAAGAACCCTGGAAATGGACAGTCTAGCAACTCGGGACAGTTTCTCTGTTTCAAGTGTGGCAAGCCTGGCCATATGGCTCGCAAATGTCGCAATGTGCCACAAGCACAAGCGAATTTGACCGAAGAGGACCTATGTGCTATGATTTCAGAAATCAACATGGTTAGCGGTGCCGAAGGGTGGTGGTTGGATACTGGCGCTTCCCGCCATATCTGTTATGACCGTAGTCTGTTTAAGACTTATTCTGAGACTGCAGATAAGAAGGTGTTGTTGGGTGATTCTCACTCCACCGAGGTTGCTGGTACTGGAAATGTGGAATTGAAGTTCACTTCGGGAAAAACTATTATCCTCAAAGATGTTCTTCACACTCCCGAGATAAGGAAAAATTTGGTTTCGGGTTATCTTCTCAACAAAGCTGGCTTTACTCAAACTATTGGTGCTGATTTATTTACTTTGACCAAAAATGGAATTTTTGTAGGCAAGGGTTATGCCACTGATGGGATGTTTAAATTGAATGTTGATGCAATGAATAAAATTTCTCCTTCTGCTTATATTGCTTGTTCATTTAATATTTGGCATGCTAGGCTTTGTCATGTGAATAAACGACTTGTTAAAAATATGAGCACTTTAGGATTAATTCCCGAATTATCATTAAATGATTTTGAAAAATGTGAATGGTGTAGTCAAGCAAAAATCACTAAGACACCACATAAATCTGTTTTTAGAGAATCTGAACCACTTGATTTAATTCATTCGGATATTTGTGAATTGGATGGTGTCACAACTAGAAATGGCAAACGTTATTTTATAACTTTTATTGATGATTGTTCCGATTATTCATTTGTGTATTTAATGAAAAATAAAAGTGAAGCGTTTGACATGTTTAAAATTTTCCTTAATGAAATTGAAAATCAATTTAATCGGAAAATAAAAAGGTTACGTAGTGATAGAGGCACCGAATATGATTCTGGACCATTTATTGAATTTTATAAAACCCACGGTATTATTCACGAAAAAACTGCCCCTTATTCGCCCGAAATGAACGGTAAAGCCGAAAGAAAAAATAGGACATTAACTGAATTAGTTGTGGCTATTTTATTAAATTCCGGGGCTGCCTCACATTGGTGGGGTGAAATTATTTTGACTGTGTGTCACGTGCTTAATAGAATTCCTAAGACTAAAATGAAAATATCTCCTTATGAAATTTGGAAAAATATTAGGCCCAACGTGTCATACTTTAGAACGTGGGGGTGCTTAGCCTATGTACGTATACCCGACCCTAAAAGGTCTAAATTGGCAAGTAGAGCATATGAGTGTGTTTTTATAGGCTATGCTATTAATAGCAAAGCATACCGATTTTATGACTTGAAAAGTCAAGTAATTATTGAATCAAATGACGCCGATTTTTATGAAGATAAATTTCCTTTTAAATTGAGGAATAGTGGGGGCGAGTCATCCACTAATATTTCTTTAAATAAAAATAAAGAAAATAATGAATCCATTTTAGAAATTCGAAAAAGTAAAAGGGCTCGTGTAGAAAAAGATTTTGGTCCCGACTTTTATGCTTACACCTTAGAGGAGGATCCTAACACTATTCAAGAAGCCTTATCTTCTTTAGATGCCGATTTATGGCAAGAGGCTATTAATGATGAAATGGATTCTTTGGAAACAAATAAAACTTGGCATTTAGTGGACCTTCCTCCTGGATGTAAAACAATTGGGTGTAAATGGATTCTTAAAAAGAAATTAAAACCTGATGGCACTGTTGAAAAATATAAGGCACGTCTTGTTGCTAAAGGTTTTAGACAAAGAGAAAATGTAGACTTTTTTGACACATTTTCACCCGTGACTAGAATAACGTCTATACGTGTACTATTTGCTATAGCTGCCTTAAATGATTTAATTGTACACCAAATGGATGTTAAAACTGCATTTTTAAATGGAGAATTAGAAGAAGAGATTTATATGGATCAACCTGAAGGTTTTATTGTACACGGTCAAGAAAATAAAGTATGTAAATTAGATAAATCTCTTTATGGACTCAAACAGGCACCTAAACAATGGCATGATAAATTTGATAGCTTAGTCATCTCTAATGGGTTTAAAATTAATGAAAGTGACAAATGTATTTATTATAAATATGTTGAGAACATTTGCACTATCATATGTCTTTATGTTGATGACTTGCTTATATTTGGTTCTAATATTCATGCCGTAGAAAATGTTAAATCATTATTATGTGCCAACTTTGATATGAAGGATTTGGGTGAAGCTAGTGTAATATTAGGAATTAATATTACTAGGTCAGAAAAGGGACTTTCTTTGGATCAATCTCATTACATTGAGAAAGTTCTAAAGAAATATAATTACTTTGACTGTAAACCTGCTAGTACTCCATTTGACCCTAGTGTAAAGTTATTTAAGAACACTGGCGACAGTGTAAACCAAAATGCTTATGCAAGCATTATTGGTAGCTTACGTTATGCTACAGATTGCACTAGACCTGACATAGCTTATGCTGTGGGAGTACTATGTAGATTTACTAGTAGACCTAGTATGGAGCATTGGCATGCTATTGAGAGGGTCATGCGGTACCTTAAAAGGACGATGAACCTCGGATTACACTATAATAAGCATCCCGCTGTCCTTGAAGGATTTAGTGATGCAGATTGGAACACCCTATCTGATGATTCTAAGGCTACTAGTGGATATATATTTAGCATCGCTGGTGGTGCAGTTTCTTGGAAATCTAAGAAACAAACTATTTTGGCTCAATCCACTATGGAGTCTGAGATGATAGCGCTAGCTGCTGCTAGTGAAGAGGCAGGTTGGTTAAGAAACCTCCTGTCAGATATCCCATTATGGGAAAGACCGATTCCAGCCGTTTTGATTCATTGTGATAGTACCGCGGCTATTGCAAAAGTTGAGAACCGTTATTATAATGGTAAGAAACGACAAATACGTCGTAAGCACAGTACTGTTAGAGAATTTATCTCTACGGGTGCTGTGAGGGTGGATCATATACGGTCTGAACAGAACTTAGCTGATCCTTTGACGAAAGGACTAGCTAGGGAGAAGGTGTGGAACACCACGAAAGGGATGGGACTAAAGCCCTTGGATAAATGAGTCATTTGTGATGGTAACCCAACATATAGACTGGAGATCCCAAGAAATATGTTCAAAGGGTAATAACAAGTCACAAGTGATATGGGTTGAATCATGCGATTATTAATTAATATAGAACGGGGTTTTACTCCGAGTCCATCCCTATGGAGCATGATATCCTGAAGCGAGTTGAGGATGAGTTATTATAACTCTTAATGAGATCTATAGCTTTATTTTGAGTGGGGTACTTAGCTACAGGAGTATTCTTGATAGACTCACCTATGTGAATGTGGAAGTGTGGCCGCTTCCTATGGATAGTTTGGGCAAATTCCTAAAGCGTTCACTATACTGGGATAGAAGCACATGGCCGTAACGTGCTAGCTATTTAGACTTACACCCAAGTAGGGTTGTGTGTGGGATGTTGTCAGAAATAGAGTTCAAAACTACGGTTACTCTAGTATATTCTGAATCATCTTTACTACGTATAGGTTCAAGTCGAAAGACACCTTTGCTTAAGCACAATTCTATAGATTAATGCTCGATAAAATGTTTTCAAGTTTTGCAAGTGGGGGATTGTTGGAAACAGCTGGCCTTTATTGGCAGCTGTAAGTTGCAAAACAAAGTTCAAAATTTGGCTTTCTCTCCGTGTCCCACATCGGTGGGATAGTTCAAAAGTGTTGTGTATATTTACAATTTTTTGGGAACAAAGGTTCAGCCCTTTGGGCATTCAAGTTTTTGTGGGTATGTGGGGCAGACCCAATGGGCCAAGTCACACACGCGCGCGCGCGCCGCCGCCGTCCGTCCGGCCCGGCCCGTGCCCGTGTCCGGGTCCGGGTCCTGGGTCTTGGGCCTTGGGCTCATTAAGAATTAATTTTTTGGACAAATAAATTAACGTTTTTGGGCTTTAAAAATTATTTTTTTAACGGTAATTAATTCCGAAAAAACGTGGGCCTTTAACTGATTGAATTGTTCCACCCACGTTTCCAGATTTCTCTCCACGTTTTAGCCCACTAACGGTAATTTCTTTTTGCATAAAAAGAGGTTGATACCTCCGTTTTCAACACAGTTTTTGACACAGTTCTGAAAAAAAAAAATTCTTCTCCCAGAATAACTTCTTCCTTTCTCCCAGAATATTTTTTTTTTCCCAGAATAATTAATCTCGTTCGTTATACAGATTAATTATATTATTTAGAATCGAGCAATTAATACAGAATGGGTGTATACAGACCGGATTGATTCTTGTGCTGTCAATCCGTAATTTAATTGGAGGCTGTTTTATCCTGGGGGTGACGGGCTGTACACTGTCGGCACAATTGGAGGCAGAGCCGCGAAACACCTTAAAGAGAGCGACCTAGTCCGCGACTCAGCCGTGTTCTTCGCTGTCCAGTTTCCGGAATTCTTATATAATTTTTCTGCCCCAGAATTATTTGCTCCAATTGGGTAATTTCGTTCCTGAATTTAATTCTGCATTTAATTATTTAAATTGCTGCTACAACAATTTTAAGGTGTTCTTATTCTGCCATGGACGAAATTAATTCCAGTAACCTAAATAAGCCTTTCAAATATGAAGGCACTCATTTTAAACGTTGGAGCAAAAAATTGCTATTTTATTTAACTACGAAAAAGGTCGCATCATGTGTTCAATTTGACAAACCCGTAGTTAATAATCCACCTACTGTTGAGGAAAGCAAAACAATTAGAACTTGGGAGGAAAATGATTTTTTGTGCAAGAACTATATTCTGAATGCTCTAAGTGACGAACTTTATGACTATTATGCCAATTATAAAACTGCGAAAGATGTTTGGGACGCACTTTTTAAAAAATATGACACGGAGGAGGCGGGTGCTAAAAAATATGCCGTCAGCCGTTATTTGAAATTTCAAATGACGGATGACAAATCTGTTGTTGCTCAAACCCATGATTTGCAAATGATTGCCCATGAAATTATTTCCGAGGGCATGGCTTTAGATGAGCAATTTCAGGTGGCTGTAATTATTGATAAATTGCCTCCACTGTTCAAAGAGTTTAAAAATATTTTGAGGCATAAGTCTAAAGAATTCTCACTAGAGTCATTAATTACTAAATTGAGAATTGAGGAGGAATCCCGAAAACAGGACTATAAAGATGAAATTCTTGTTGTGTCTAACAACAAAAATCAGAAAAAGAACCACACTCCAGTTGTTTTAAAGGCAAACGGGAAAAATATGAAAAATCAGAAAAAAAGCCACAACCAGAATTTTAAAAATCAGACTCAGACTCAGAATAAGTATAAGAACCCTGGAAATGGACAGTCTAGCAACTCGGGACAGTTTCTCTGTTTCAAGTGTGGCAAGCCTGGCCATATGGCTCGCAAATGTCGCAATGTGCCACAAGCACAAGCGAATTTGACCGAAGAGGACCTATGTGCTATGATTTCAGAAATCAACATGGTTAGCGGTGCCGAAGGGTGGTGGTTGGATACTGGCGCTTCCCGCCATATCTGTTATGACCGTAGTCTGTTTAAGACTTATTCTGAGACTGCAGATAAGAAGGTGTTGTTGGGTGATTCTCACTCCACCGAGGTTGCTGGTACTGGAAATGTGGAATTGAAGTTCACTTCGGGAAAAACTATTATCCTCAAAGATGTTCTTCACACTCCCGAGATAAGGAAAAATTTGGTTTCGGGTTATCTTCTCAACAAAGCTGGCTTTACTCAAACTATTGGTGCTGATTTATTTACTTTGACCAAAAATGGAATTTTTGTAGGCAAGGGTTATGCCACTGATGGGATGTTTAAATTGAATGTTGATGCAATGAATAAAATTTCTCCTTCTGCTTATATTGCTTGTTCATTTAATATTTGGCATGCTAGGCTTTGTCATGTGAATAAACGACTTGTTAAAAATATGAGCACTTTAGGATTAATTCCCGAATTATCATTAAATGATTTTGAAAAATGTGAATGGTGTAGTCAAGCAAAAATCACTAAGACACCACATAAATCTGTTTTTAGAGAATCTGAACCACTTGATTTAATTCATTCGGATATTTGTGAATTGGATGGTGTCACAACTAGAAATGGCAAACGTTATTTTATAACTTTTATTGATGATTGTTCCGATTATTCATTTGTGTATTTAATGAAAAATAAAAGTGAAGCGTTTGACATGTTTAAAATTTTCCTTAATGAAATTGAAAATCAATTTAATCGGAAAATAAAAAGGTTACGTAGTGATAGAGGCACCGAATATGATTCTGGACCATTTATTGAATTTTATAAAACCCACGGTATTATTCACGAAAAAACTGCCCCTTATTCGCCCGAAATGAACGGTAAAGCCGAAAGAAAAAATAGGACATTAACTGAATTAGTTGTGGCTATTTTATTAAATTCCGGGGCTGCCTCACATTGGTGGGGTGAAATTATTTTGACTGTGTGTCACGTGCTTAATAGAATTCCTAAGACTAAAATGAAAATATCTCCTTATGAAATTTGGAAAAATATTAAGCCCAACGTGTCATACTTTAGAACGTGGGGGTGCTTAGCCTATGTACGTATACCCGACCCTAAAAGGTCTAAATTGGCAAGTAGAGCATATGAGTGTGTTTTTATAGGCTATGCTATTAATAGCAAAGCATACCGATTTTATGACTTGAAAAGTCAAGTAATTATTGAATCAAATGACGCCGATTTTTATGAAGATAAATTTCCTTTTAAATTGAGGAATAGTGAGGGCGAGTCATCCACTAATATTTCTTTAAATAAAAATAAAGAAAATAATGAATCCATTTTAGAAATTCGAAAAAGTAAAAGGGCTCGTGTAGAAAAAGATTTTGGTCCCGACTTTTATGCTTACACCTTAGAGGAGGATCCTAACACTATTCAAGAAGCCTTATCTTCTTTAGATGCCGATTTATGGCAAGAGGCTATTAATGATGAAATGGATTCTTTGGAAACAAATAAAACTTGGCATTTAGTGGACCTTCCTCCTGGATGTAAAACAATTGGGTGTAAATGGATTCTTAAAAAGAAATTAAAACCTGATGGCACTGTTGAAAAATATAAGGCACGTCTTGTTGCTAAAGGTTTTAGACAAAGAGAAAATGTAGACTTTTTTGACACATTTTCACCCGTGACTAGAATAACGTCTATACGTGTACTATTTGCTATAGCTGCCTTAAATGATTTAATTGTACACCAAATGGATGTTAAAACTGCATTTTTAAATGGAGAATTAGAAGAAGAGATTTATATGGATCAACCTGAAGGTTTTATTGTACACGGTCAAGAAAATAAAGTATGTAAATTAGATAAATCTCTTTATGGACTCAAACAGGCACCTAAACAATGGCATGATAAATTTGATAGCTTAGTCATCTCTAATGGGTTTAAAATTAATGAAAGTGACAAATGTATTTATTATAAATATGTTGAGAACATTTGCACTATCATATGTCTTTATGTTGATGACTTGCTTATATTTGGTTCTAATATTCATGCCGTAGAAAATGTTAAATCATTATTATGTGCCAACTTTGATATGAAGGATTTGGGTGAAGCTAGTGTAATATTAGGAATTAATATTACTAGGTCAGAAAAGGGACTTTCTTTGGATCAATCTCATTACATTGAGAAAGTTCTAAAGAAATATAATTACTTTGACTGTAAACCTGCTAGTACTCCATTTGACCCTAGTGTAAAGTTATTTAAGAACACTGGCGACAGTGTAAACCAAAATGCTTATGCAAGCATTATTGGTAGCTTACGTTATGCTACAGATTGCACTAGACCTGACATAGCTTATGCTGTGGGAGTACTATGTAGATTTACTAGTAGACCTAGTATGGAGCATTGGCATGCTATTGAGAGGGTCATGCGGTACCTTAAAAGGACGATGAACCTCGGATTACACTATAATAAGCATCCCGCTGTCCTTGAAGGATTTAGTGATGCAGATTGGAACACCCTATCTGATGATTCTAAGGCTACTAGTGGATATATATTTAGCATCGCTGGTGGTGCAGTTTCTTGGAAATCTAAGAAACAAACTATTTTGGCTCAATCCACTATGGAGTCTGAGATGATAGCGCTAGCTGCTGCTAGTGAAGAGGCAGGTTGGTTAAGAAACCTCCTGTCAGATATCCCATTATGGGAAAGACCGATTCCAGCCGTTTTGATTCATTGTGATAGTACCGCGGCTATTGCAAAAGTTGAGAACCGTTATTATAACGGTAAGAAACGACAAATACGTCGTAAGCACAGTACTGTTAGAGAATTTATCTCTACGGGTGCTGTGAGGGTGGATCATATACGGTCTGAACAGAACTTAGCTGATCCTTTGACGAAAGGACTAGCTAGGGAGAAGGTGTGGAACACCACAAAAGGGATGGGACTAAAGCCCTTGGATAAATGAGTCATTTGTGATGGTAACCCAACATATAGACTGGAGATCCCAAGAAATATGTTCAAAGGGTAATAACAAGTCACAAGTGATATGGATTGAATCATGCGATTATTAATTAATATAGAACGGGGTTTTACTCCGAGTCCATCCCTATGGAGCATGATATCCTGAAGCGAGTTGAGGATGAGTTATTATAACTCTTAATGAGATCTATAGCTTTATTTTGAGTGGGGTACTTAGCTACAGGAGTATTCTTGATAGACTCACCTATGTGAATGTGGAAGTGTGGCCGCTTCCTATGGATAGTTTGGGCAAATTCCTAAAGCGTTCACTATACTGGGATAGAAGCACATGGCCGTAACGTGCTAGCTATTTAGACTTACACCCAAGTAGGGTTGTGTGTGGGATGTTGTCAGAAATAGAGTTCAAAACTACGGTTACTCTAGTATATTCTGAATCATCTTTACTACGTATAGGTTCAAGTCGAAAGACACCTTTGCTTAAGCACAATTCTATAGATTAATGCTCGATAAAATGTTTTCAAGTTTTGCAAGTGGGGGATTGTTGGAAACAGCTGGCCTTTATTGGCAGCTGTAAGTTGCAAAACAAAGTTCAAAATTTGGCTTTCTCTCCGTGTCCCACATCGGTGGGATAGTTCAAAAGTGTTGTGTATATTTACAATTTTTTGGGAACAAAGGTTCAGCCCTTTGGGCATTCAAGTTTTTGTGGGTATGTGGGGCAGACCCAATGGGCCAAGTCACACACGCGCGCGCGCGCCGCCGCCGTCCGTCCGGCCCGGCCCGTGCCCGTGTCCGGGTCCGGGTCCTGGGTCTTGGGCCTTGGGCTCATTAAGAATTAATTTTTTGGACAAATAAATTAACGTTTTTGGGCTTTAAAAATTATTTTTTTAACGGTAATTAATTCCGAAAAAACGTGGGCCTTTAACTGATTGAATTGTTCCACCCACGTTTCCAGATTTCTCTCCACGTTTTAGCCCACTAACGGTAATTTCTTTTTGCATAAAAAGAGGTTGATACCTCCGTTTTCAACACAGTTTTTGACACAGTTCTGAAAAAAAAAAATTCTTCTCCCAGAATAACTTCTTCCTTTCTCCCAGAATATTTTTTTTTTCCCAGAATAATTAATCTCGTTCGTTATACAGATTAATTATATTATTTAGAATCGAGCAATTAATACAGAATGGGTGTATACAGACCGGATTGATTCTTGTGCTGTCAATCCGTAATTTAATTGGAGGCTGTTTTATCCTGGGGGTGACGGGCTGTACACTGTCGGCACAATTGGAGGCAGAGCCGCGAAACACCTTAAAGAGAGCGACCTAGTCCGCGACTCAGCCGTGTTCTTCGCTGTCCAGTTTCCGGAATTCTTATATAATTTTTCTGCCCCAGAATTATTTGCTCCAATTGGGTAATTTCGTTCCTGAATTTAATTCTGCATTTAATTATTTAAATTGCTGCTACAACAGATGACATATGAGATTTAAAAGACCATTAATTAATTTTTTTCTCAAAAAATCAATTAGTCGAGGGGTTGTGTTTAAACCATATTATCATTGCCCAATATGGTATTAGCACGTGGAATTACAAATCAGTAATCACAACCGAAATATAATCGGCCAAATCAATATAAACGGTTGTTCAAATGATTGACACGCGCCAATTCCATTGCGGACTAAGCACTAAGTGAGAGTTATTAGGGTATTTATGTACCTAAGTGGGAAAATCTAATCGGGTAACCACCCAATAGTTACAAGGCAGTTTCATGACAAGGCACTTTAAAAATAAGCAATTACAAGACAAAGGAAGAAAATACTCCCTCAATAAAAACTGCATTTATTCACCTCTTTTTTTCTTTTATTCCCCTTTCTTTTCATTTATTTACAACTGTCACTTTATTGTAAGTAGTTTGTAAGGCAAATTGTAATTCTCTTTACACTTTATGAAAAATTCATTTGCCTTTACATTAAACTATTTTTACTCTTATTAGTGTAATCATGCTTTACATTCCATAGTGTAGTTATTTCTTTTATTGCATTTATCTTTTTAACCTTTTTGAAACTTTATTTCAATTTCAGTTTACACAAATACATTTTCTTATTTAGTTATAGTTTGCTTATAATTATTTAGTACTCACAGTAAAGTCTTCCTTAAGGGAAGCATAAGTTTTCTTAATGCAAGCATCGGACAACACACAATAACTTGATTACCACAAGGCTAAGATAATCAATTGGTTGGAAAGTCCATAACCATGCCATGCACGCTCACAATTAACCAAAATACACAAACCAAGCCAGTGACATAAACAGTAGCAAGATTAACAAGTTGGTCAATAGTAGAAGGAACTTTGGAACTTTTCTCGTTTATTATGTTTTACCCCTTGTTTGGTTCCCCATTGCTTGGAATATTTTATTATGATTATTTCCACTCACAATATCCATGGCTTGGACTCTCAACTAGCAACCTTAGTAATAGAGGGTGGAAACCGCGATGCTTGTGTTACCTGTGCCCGTCGTTTCTTTCAGCTCCAACCTCTATAGGACAAATGTAAACTATTACTACACTATTTACTGGAGTATAACGGTCAGCCCGTGTATCGAATCCACGGGGAATGTTGCGAGACGTTAGTTGATTTATTATTTCATGAATAAAAGTGTAGATGATGCTAAAAAATAGCCCACTGCCTTCATTCGTAGGCATAAATTGAATAGACGGTCGACCAAAGATCTATTTTATGAGGAAATTTGGTCGTCACAAGGGAGAGAACTTGCATTACGAAAATGACCATAACTTCATAATCCGGACTCAAAAAGATGTATCGGTCATGACAACGCGAAGATAACTCAACAAATTATGCTTCCATAGATATCCATTGGTCGAGACATGAAGTGTGAAAAGTCTAAAATGCCCTTAAAGTTGTGTCTGACAACATAACTTCCTCAAAATGCAACCACTTTCCCCATTAAGCGATCCAATACCTACAAAAGCTCACATAAACCACACACACACACACACACAAACACACACACAAATATATATATATATATATATATATATATATATATATATATATATATATATATATATATATATATATATATATATATAGAGAGAGAGAGAGAGAGAGAGAGAGAGAGAGAGAGAGAGAGAGAGAGAGAGAGAGAGAGAGCGGTTCTCATGCATACCCCAGTTTGCATTTCGCTGGCGCGGACCATTTTTGATAAAATAGTAAACAAATATTTTTGAGCTAATTTTTTTTATGATTTTTAAACATTTCAGTAAGGCCATAAAAAAAATTCAACTCAAAATGATTTTTTTTGCTATTTTAAAAAAATAGGTCAAACTTTGTCAGTTTTTAACAACTTAAAAACACACAAAGTTTGACCGATTTTTTTAAAATAGCAAAACAATTCATTTGGAGTTGAATTTTTTTATGGTCCTACTGAAATGTTTAAAAACTATAAAAAAACAACCCAATTTTTTTTTTATTATTTTAAAAAAATGGTCCGCACGGAGGGTATGCATGAGATCCTTTCTGTATATATATATATATATATATATATCCAAAACTGAGATTATCCAGTATATGAGCATTAATTAGGATATAATGGACACAAAAGTGCAAGAATGCATAAAGATAACGGGTGCAAATATGCAATGTTCATGACGTATGACACCCCATAACATAGACCTTGCTATTCCCTAGTGATGAGAAAAAACCCAGATAGGGATACCAAACGTATATAAGCATAAAATATATAAATGTCACTTTTACGGGCGAACGATTGCATTTAACATATGCAATAAGCCATTAAACCCCTAGGTTAACCTAGTGGACGATTGTTGTCTCATGAGGGTTTTCAGGATAACATCCACAAACATTAATTTTCCTCAAAAGATACGTGATTCGTCCGTAATCTTACACATATATACCCACTATACTTATGCATTTTAGCCCCCCTCGGGAACTTTAATTCATATAATTATGCTCGATAACAAGACAACCTCCGTTTTATTTGCTAAACATGTTATTTGAGGTGTTATTGAGTTTTTGTGGGTATTAAGGTGCTTAGTATGACGTTTGGTTGCATTTCGATAAAGTTCCGTTGGCATTCGCACGTTTAAGGGCAGATAAATCATTTCACACTTCAGGATTTTTGCCCAAAGTCTTCACGGAAGTTGAGGCCCTAAGAATATGCTTTGTGTGGACATAAACGGTGTGCGAATCTGAGTCCAAACGAAGATTGTACGGGACTTTTATCGGGGAAGAAATAAAAGGGAATTCTCAAACAAACAATTAAATAAATGACCAATTGGTCCTGGACAAAATTGCAACAGCAGGTCTAAGGGATGATTGGAGCGGGTCTTTACACCACACACACGTAAAGATCGGGTCATGGGTTACCTAATGGGTCATCGGTTTTGGTAGCTAAATCGCAAGCATGTCGTGAGATTTGGCACCGGCGGTCAACCGGTCCTCAACCCCTGATTGACCGGCCTTTCTATTTTTGGCCTTCGACGATTTCAATAGGCTTAAATTGCATCAACGATCAATCGAACACCACCCTACGGTCGATCGGTCCTTCCCTTTTTTTGCCTTGTATCGATGCATTAGGTTGTCGCGTGTTTTCCCTCACCAGCAATCAACCGCTTATTAGTTACCGGTCGACCGGGCCTGTGTAATATCCGACGCTGATTTCTTTCTTTTGCCTGAGATTTGTTGTTTCTTTCTTCTTCTTTTTTTTTTCCTTTTGATTTATGTTATTTATAACTTAGTATAAATAGAAACCTTTGTTTTGTTTTGGAAATGTCTTATTTTTATCTCTTTCTCTTTTATGTTAGAACCTAGGGTTAGAAAAACGTTTGGAGATTTTGTGGAGCTCACACCTCTCCTCCATTTTCTTTGGAGTTTTCGCCCATTAATGTAAGAGCTTTACTATTCATCTTCTTCCCTTTTATTTAAGTTGTTTATTTCTTCATTTCTAGATTTGTGCATTAATTTACTTTATTTATAATTTAGGTTTACTTGCTTTATTTGTTGCTTCCACTTATTCCTTGTATTTATTACATGTCATTTACCATGCTTTCTAGATAATTTAGATTAGGTTGTGATTAATGGAACTCACTTTGATTTCAATGGGTTGCTTTGCTATGGTGATGTAGTTTATGCATTTAATTCGGTTGGGTAATTCTTGTTATTACGCCTAAGAGATTTAGCGAGGTATATCATGTATGCTTCGTATTTACGACCTCGCGTGTGTAATTTTTGGGGAATTTGTTGACGTTAAAATCATATTAATCTTTTATGCGAATTTAGGGGGTGACAACTTTAGATTTAATTAGTTGTTGAAATGAGATTCAATCTTACTAAATTCGTAGTCCCGTGTAACCATTTATGCGTATTAAACCATGGTGAGGGATATTAGTCGCAACCTATAGTTTTTATTCCGCTTTTATTTAATCTTAGTTTAAATACCCACGCCTAAATTATCTTTTATTTTTGTTAACAATTATATTTTACACTTTTATTGAGAAGTAATAAATCAATATAATTCTAGAAACTAGTCTCTGTGGATTTTCGATACCAGAACTGGCCACTATACTCCCTTAAAATAATGTAGTCATAGTTTAGGGTTTAGTATTGAGTTGGTGAGCTGAATATAATATACGATCGATGTCGGTGAAGCGACCCCGCGAAAAAATCCTCTTGATCAATATGGCCAAAAATAATGTAACAAGCCCAACAATAACAAAATGGATTTTAACATATGATTTGCCTAATGAATGAATTCACACAAAAGTCCTTAGTTATTAACAATATAGAATAAACCTCATGAATTGTAACCTTAAGATAGGAGGAAGAGCGATCACATGCAAAATATAATTTGGCAATTGTTTTATAAATCAGATAAGCATTATAGCGTGCATATAGTATTCCTCACTGGTGTATACACTCAACAAATGATATCACTATGAATGAGAGGTAATACACGAGATATAGGGGAATAAAAAGTAAATGTAAACGGGATCAAGGCCGCGCACATGTAATCAATGAAGAACGCTATATGTAATATAAAAAATTGTAATCCCAATGAAAGGACATCGTTATTATAGAAGTGAAATGCATTTGCACAGATTATCGCAACTATTTATACTTTTGAATTACATTCACTTTAGGATCACATAGTACTTTTAGAGGGTTGTAATATAAGTTTGGGATTAAGGTTCTGAAAAGAAGGAAATATGTACATATTCAAAGTTGTTTGAGGATGAAAAACTTGGGATAATGGAAAATTGTGGGCAATTTCAAAATTGGAAAATAATTTTCATAACAAGCATTGGATATGAAATTGGAGAATGACAAAACTTATTGAACACTTTATACAATATGGCATACTTTCCCTTTTTTTTCTTCTTCTTTTTTGTCTGTTTTCCTTTTTCTTCCGTTTTCTTATGTTTCACACTCTCATTTGCTTAATTGAAACCACATAACATGAACATTATTCAGTCCCAAGCATCATTCCATACAAATGTGTGGAAGGTGATATATATGGTTTATAACTCCAATGTGGATTTATTTATTGGATTTTGGGTTATGAAACGAAAGGCTATATTTAGGCTCAAAGGGTTTGACGAGAAAAAAACATTTAAGGTGAGGTCAAGGTTAATATGGGTGATATAAGAAAGAGGGCCTGTGATTCTTTCCTAAATTTTATACACTTCTCGAGTCAAAATAACTTTAAAAATCATGCTCGAATAACACATTTTAATATATAAACTCAATTAATGAACGATCAATGAAAGAATAGTGAGATAAACAACGAATTTAACGTTTTGAAAGAAGAAAGGGTAATATATAACACTCACAAATGAAGAAAAGCCCAAAGCTCACTTATTGTAAGTATATAGAATGTAACAAAAGATTATCGAGTTATATACATCTGAAACCAAATCATTAAAAATATAATTTTTTGGTAATTTTTAATTTAATATTTTTATATAACTCAAATCGTGTATGAATAATGGCGTTAATATACAATTTAGAGTAAATTTTACGAATGGTGTTATAATAACTAATTTGGGTGTGATGTGAAGTTTTTGGTATGCATTTGGGGGTATGTGTAATACCCCGTTCCAGCAATTCAATTAAATTACATATGAAAGGGAGTTAAGATGATTAAGAGAGAATTATGGGCCAATAATTGAATAAATAAAATTATGGGACTAGGGTCATTCAAACGACTATGAGGGGTCATTATAATGACATCTCTACGTCGTTAGAAGCGAGATGAATGTCGCGAGAATCATGGATTCGAACGACATGCCACTGCTTTACAGTTGCAGGTAGTGTGAACCAAACTTCGAATGGGATAAAGAAGTCATTTAAAAGACATGGACATATCGTTAGAACGACGTAAATCAAAATTATTAAATTTGACTTGGCCTTGTGCATTGTCACGTTTCTGGCCCTTGGATCATTGAGTTGTCAAAATTTGGAAGGATTGGGTGTGTTTTATAAGGGGTGTTTGACTCATTTGGGTTTATTTTAGGGTGAAAAGAAGGAAAGAGAGGGGTGAGTCTTGCACTATTTTTGTGCATCCCTCCACCTCTTCCCACCATAAACCACCATGCTACCACCACCCCTCCATAATGTAACATCATATTTGCTACATATTCCACTATATTTGAACAACGTACACCCATTTCCACCATGGATGAGGAAAGTTACAAATTTTGGAGAAGTTTTTGGGGATTTTTAAATAAGATGAAGATGGATTTTAATGAAGTTTGAAGTGGGTCTTGCTTGGAATCTTGGATGTAGCACATTTTGGAGCATTTTTGGAGGGCGCATTTGGTAACCATTTGAGATCACCTTTCGAGGTGGAGGTTGCTCCTCCTACGCCAACATTTCTACCACCATCGGAGCTATTAGAGGTGAAAATTTTATCTTTAGTATTAAGGCTCTATTTTGCATTATTTATAGTCTTATAGTTAGATTACATGGGTAGTATGCATATAATTAGATGATGAAATTATGTCTAATCAATAAGAAACATTTTTATGAAATAAAAATGTTGAAAAAATGATATTTTGTTGAAAATAGTGAATGAGTAAATATTTCAAAGTTTTGAAGTATAAAAATTGGAATTTTATGAAAATGGTGTATTTTCTAGAAAGATTGATTTTAAATATTTTTAAAACAAAATGTCTGGAAATAATGATTTATTTTGATAAACATTGGTGGAATAATGTTTCTTGCAAAATGAAGATTTCATGAAAAATAGATATTTGCTGAGTTTGAAGAAATTAAATGTCTTTTTATGCCTTGAAAAAATCTTTTTGCAAGTATGATGAATTTCTAGAATGAAAAATGTGTTTAACCCATTTAATTGGATTTTTAGGTTTGAAGTCCATCTCCTCACGCATATAAATTTGTAGTATTTTGGCACTAAGTGTATAAACAAGTTTAAATAAGATTTTGTTGGGTTTAAACATGAAATAAGAAAAGTAGAAATTCTTGTTTTTAAAGTGTGTGAAAAAGAGGTTAAAAGTATGATAATCACAAAGTTGTAAGACCACATGTAAAATAAAGGACATGGTATTTTCTTATAAAAGTAGTCTTGAGTATAAATGGATTCTTTGAATAAAGAAAGTAAAGAAATGGTGGTTTGAGAAATTATAATAAATGTGTTGAATAAGTGTTAATGAGTAAATATGGGAATGTGAGTGTGTAGAATTTAGAAATGTTGTAAAAGATTAACACTTATGGAATTGAAAATGAATTAAAGAGGTAAAAGTGTTTTCAATTAATAAGAATATTACTCCAAGGTTAAAAAGTGTGTTAAGGTGATAAAACACTTAAGAAGTTAGGGTGGGTAACTTAATAGTGTTTTGTAAGAATTAACACTTGTGGAAATGGAGTAAAAGGTAATGTTTGGAAACAAATGGGTAAAATGATAATTTTACTTAAAGTGGAACATTTTTATGAAATAAAAATATTAAAAATTTATTACTCAAAGTGGTCCTAAATAAATATGATTTTGGAATGAAATCAAGGTTAAAGTGTAAAGGACATGAAATGATAAAATTTCAAACTGTAACACAAGTCGAGGTGTAACCCCAAATTTTTTTGCTTCGATCGGGTAAAAAGGAAAATGGGGTAATGTGGACATTTGAAAAATGTTAAAACACATAAAAAAAACTCGGATGGCACCGAAATAATTAAGAAGGGCCCAGAGTCCTACGGTGAAAAACTTAAAATCACTGACCGGAGCATGTGGTGCGCATAGCCGGCGGTGTGGAGCCCGTTAAATTATGCGATGTTTGGAAGATTTCGAGAAAAGATAAAGGAATAAGGAACATGAAGAAATGGGTTGTGTAGTGAAATGTGTTAAAACAACCTAACTTGAATGAGCTAATAAATGTTCCGGTAAAGGTTAAAATGGATAAGTAAAAGTATAATTGATTAATGTCCATGAAGTAAGGAAAAAGGTAAAGTGTGTATATATATATATAGTTGCATGAGCACGTAAACATAACGTGTTAAAGTCTCCTTTTTGTCGTTCGATTCTATATTG
This sequence comes from Sambucus nigra, assembly GCA_949130495.1. Taxonomy (NCBI): domain Eukaryota; kingdom Viridiplantae; phylum Streptophyta; class Magnoliopsida; order Dipsacales; family Adoxaceae; genus Sambucus; species Sambucus nigra. The sequence goes on from OX422222.1 coordinate 240,370,939, forward strand.
CATTTGTATATTTTCTTCTGAGCATCGACTCACACCCTCACTTTGTTACGACAGGTTGGGAGCAGTTTCGTATTTTGAGAGCGTTATACGGATACGTTATTTATTTATTTTACGTTAGTAGCTCTATATGCTTAGACTTCGAAGGTGCTCCCCACGGATCCCTCACGTAGTTTATTTTGAAACTAGAATCGCATGCTAAATAAGTGAAACGTTAATTAAAATAAAAATTGGACTAACAATATTATATAGGATGTTTCATTGCACTTCACACCTAAAGCTCAGGTCAGACCGGGTTGACTATGGGTAACCCATAAATCCGGGTTGGGGTGTTACAGTATGGGTATGTGTTGATAAAAGACTTATTACCCCTTATTTACTAACGAGAATATTAAGGTAAGAGCCACCATTGCGTACTTAATTGATCGATATTAGAGAGGGATTTCTCCCTTAATGGTAATAAATGATATTTTAATCAATTAGTCCATCTTTTGCATAAGACCATATGCAAGGCAATAAATACATTTTCACCATTAAAATTCTTCAATGTTATTCCCCCCCCCCCCCCCCCCTAAAGTTAGTTTGCTCCAAGGCACAGTTTATACGTTTCCATCCCATGGTAGACCAAATGTCACGAGATTTCAACTAGACCTGGCAAAATGAGACACGATACGATAACACGACATCACACGACACGAAATTATAAGTTAATGGGTTTAGTATTATCGGGTTTGGGTCATTAACGGGTCAACACGATAAATCCTTTATCATAACGAATCGGGTTTATGTTTGTAATCTTACACGATTAAACCCGTTTATACCCATGATTACCCGTAAGTGGTACCGGGTTTTATTGGATCGTGTGACCCGATCTAATATTACACCCATTATAACCCGTTAGTAGGTAAACATTATATATATATATATATATATAAGTTAATCTCAACCGTTAGATAAAAAAGTAGACATCAAATCCACCCATTTAAAATTTGATTTGAAAAAAATAATATAAATTATTTTTTTTTAATTTTTGGAATACAATTTTCTTAACGGGTAATGTTTTACATAACGGGTTAATTATGACATGACCCAAATCCACCCAATTACTAACGGGTATTAACGGTTCAGTTCGTGTCACCCGTTAATATCATTGGGTCGTGTTCGGATCTAAATTTTTATAACCGTTAAGCTAACGGGTCGTTTTCGGGTTATGGTGATTTTACACGAAATCGTTAAAACACAACACGAACACGACCCAACACGATTCGTTTTCAGGCCTAATTTCAACAACCACCCACTCTTATTTATATCAATTTCTCTTATTTTCTCACTCAAATACCCCTATAAATTGGTATTTCACGATGAACCAAATTAAGAGGTTTGTAGGCCAACAACTTATATACTCGAATGGTGAGCCATCCTCACTTGCGGCTTAGCGTGCGATCGAGGATTTGGGATTTCTAAATATTGCTCCCCCCATTGCACCATTTTGAAAGCGCAATTGCATAGAGCATTGGACAACGAGGTACACTCATCGTTTGATTTTATTTATTTATTCAGGTTATAATTTACATTGGTTATTTTAATTATTTAATTACTTAATATCTTATGAAATGTTTAAAATTAGTAAAGATATTGTTTACTAATTTAATAAATTGGTGGGTCAGTAAGATAATGTAAAATATTAATTTATTTAATAAATTGATAAATTAGTAAATTTATAGTGGAATAATTTCTTGAATTACTAAATTAGCACTATTTAAATTATTAATAATCAATTATATAAAACTTCATTATGAGATAATATTTGTTCATTCATGTGGCATGCTATGCTACAATGAGGTGTGGGTTATGATTTAATTATCCCTAGATTCAAGGTATTGTTTTCATCCAAATCATTACTACACCCGTAGTGATCCGACGCTTATTTCAGCACTCTTGAGCAATGGTGGGATACTGTAATACCCATATTTTTGGAACTGAGTTTAATTGATTAAATGATTTAATTGATTATAATGAATTATTAAATTGAAATTTGAATTAAATGAGAAAATATTTAATTTATATTAATTTTTTGGCTAATAAGATGAATAAATTGATCATTTAATTAATTATTTTATAATTTGTGGTTTTGGTACAAAACTTGGGGGAATTTGACTTTTTTGGGACTTTTTTGGACTCCAAGTTAGAATTTCAAAAATGTTGCACGTGTTTTAAAAGATTGTAAACCAGTATGAGTCCTAAAAGAATTAAAATCCTAAATAAATTAGGAAAACAAAGATAATAGGAGAGAATGAGGGAAGGAGAGACATGCCCGCTATAACAACATAGAACCATCATAGTGGCCCGAATCACGAATCTTCTTGTGGGGTGGTTTTCTCCAGAGTGTAAAAATACATATATTTTACCACTAAGGGTGATCACGGCACAATGTCAACTTATGTCGGACGTTAAAATTAAAGTACAATTCTTAGCACGTCACTCGCAACAACCTATAATATTTGAATCGTCACCTTTCTTATAATTAAACTAAAACTTCAATAATATGTGGATCTTCTGAATTCCCACAAATATCAAATAACTAACTCCAACGGTGAAATAAAATAATTTTGACTCCATATTTAATAACGTGTCTCAATAATACGACATTACATTTTTTCCTCCAACTACCAGTTACATCAATTTCAACTAATAAAATATCAACAAAACTAAATTTTGAATAATACAAAATTTTTAAGTTTAACGGTTCTATGTTGCGTGTCACTAAAAAATCTTGGTAAATTAATATTATAAAAAAATCACGCTTACCTACCCCTAAAAATAAAAAAATGAGGGGATTTACATAACATGCTCTATAAATATCTTTAGAGTATTTTGTTGTGTCACATATTAGTTGAATTATTTTTGAATATGTTATGATATATATTGGAATCCTATGTGATATTCGGTTGAAATATTATATATATTTTTTATTTCGACAAAGTGCCATGATTTTTTTGTATGAAATTGAGAATTGGCACCGACCAAGAGTCCAATATCCACAATAAGGATTTGAGATACCTCGATTAGGTGAGGTGTTGCTCGGTGACCCATTGACGTGTTATTAAAAAAATAGATGTGTTGCTTGTAATTGTTTCGTTTGTTGCATTTAACTCGTATACATTAGTTGAATATTAAATAAAAGAATATAATGTTGGCATAGGGAATGTAAAAAAATTATAGAATTGGCATACAGTAAAAATAGTGACATCATTGGGATTATAAGGTCACGTACTTTAGTTTGTGCTTTAATTTATATTAATTATAGTTGATGCTCTCTATCTATGGGACTATGGATTGGTCACTTTCATGATTGGTTGTTTTCTAGGTATGGGACTAGGTAACATTTATAGCTTTAGGTATTTACTAGGTATGATACTAGAAGATACGCAATATTTTGATTATATCCTAGGTTAGGGACTAGGTCGTGGTTGTGGTTTTGGGTATTTCCTAGGTACGGGATTGAGAAATACGTGTGATTTTTGTAATCTCTATGTTTGACACTAGAGATAGCTTGGTCTGTAATGCCCGAGTATCGTGGGGGTAAGTGATAAGATAATGACAACATAATAAATTAATGAAAATATAATTAATACCTTGGATAATAACGGGTGTTAGAGATTTATGGATTGTGGCATCATTGTACGCGCGGGTGTACGTTACTGACTACACTACACATGCGGGACCTACACTGACTTAGCTATTTTGATAGGATTTATGTGGGTGTTACAGTATGAGCACGGTCTAGTGTTAACTGGACATGATAATGTGCACAAGACCTAGGAAAACTGGTTATATTAATGATTTTATGTGTGCGTCATGGTGTGCGAGGTGTCCAGTATTTAGTGACTACAAAAAGTTAGTGCACGACCTAGGCAAATTCAGCCACAGTGATAGTTATTATGTGGAGATAAATCACGATATGTGCTGGTGACAACATAGGTCGTAGAGCTATAGTGATGTATGGATTATTATTGCGATTAGTTAGGTGGCACACAATGGTTTGTGCAGGGTCGTATAGAAAATAAACTAAATATTATGGCATTGCATTTGATACATATACATACAGAATAGATAATATATGTTGAAAGAAACATTATTGGAATACTTATTGTCGATTTAGTTTACATTACTCGAATTATTATTTAAATTATATATCGTTAATTAGAATAATCTATTATGATATTTATCTCATCTAATTCTTATGACTGTATTCATGAAACCCTATTTGGGAAGAGTAACTAATATTATTGCAGTAGGCTCTGACCCATTGTTGTAGACTAATATTTTAGGTTTGGTCGTTGTTAGTTGCATTATTTGAAGAGTCGTAAGATGTGCAACTGGATATTTATTTCATGATTAGTTTAGTTTCTATTCCAGTCATTTAAATTATGAGATAATTGTATTTGGATTTTATGGGTCCATAGACTCCACAGTGGTTTATGATTTTTTAGAGCGATTAGTGCTGATGGCTTAATATCATTTGAGTTTTAGCATGGTTATTGATCTTATTATGGTGGATGGTTTATCTCAAATTATATTTTGTCGAACAAAGTTTTAAATGTCTCTTATTTCTATTACATGCTAATAATAGTATTTTAATTATAATAATTAACAAACCTTGGTATCAAGGCATGATCACCCTTAATAGCAACATATACGGGCCATTTTAGTTGGTATTAGATCATGATCTTAGGTCTCGAAGATTATGAGATCATTATAGTTTTTTGTGTTACCGGTATTTAATACGTTCTATTGATTTGTACTATTTAGGCCGAGTCTAACGTATGTTTCTTCCTATATTTTCAGATCGCGAACACTAAAAGAGATGGAGCTAATATAACTAGTTCAATTACTGGTTCCACGGGTTTGGAGAGGCAAGGATAATTTCTTTTGGGAAACAACGAGTTAGCAACCATTATTCGTGAGGCCACTGCGGAGGGTATTGGGTTATGTAGACAAGGGTGGGTATCCTAAGGGAATAAAAAAAAGGAGTGCCCACATCAACACGGGGTGGGGCGAGGGTCAACTTCAGTAAGGGTAATTCCCCGACTTTTACCTCGGGATCCAACCTAACGGTGGCTCACTGGTGAAGGAGAGATATGGAGAGTCACCTGAGGATGGTGGACTGCATTGATGTACAAAAACATATGTTATTTACTTTTAAGTTATTAAAAGTTTATTTACAATGGTGGGAAAGTGTGATCACACCCGAGGATATGGATTTTCGAATTACAATGACTTTACGGTAAATTTAAATGATAAATGCTTTGCTTATGCTATTACGAGATCGAAGAAGAAGGATTTTCTTAATCTGGCGCAGGGTTTGAGGACTGTTACCGAGTGTGAGCATGAGTTCACCAACTTATCTATGCTTACACCATATGAGATAAACACAAGGGGATAATGAATAATTATTTCACTAATGGTTTGACTTAGTTTATAAAGCAAGTTGTGACGGTGAATCCAGCATACCCCAGTTATACTCAAGTAGTGGATGTTGCTCTCATGCTTTGGCAAGAGAAAGTGAATTACGAGAAGAAGCTGGAAAAGAGGAATGAGATGAGTGGTTCGGATGGTGATAAGACAGGTGGAGAACATAAGGGTCTTAATGACTATTAGGGGCATCAACCATGGAATAATCCTTGAGTGGGGCAAAATCAGCAGGGTAGTGGAGTCCTCCATGTTCCCTAAGGACAGAGACATGGACAATAGGGAGATCATGTGATGGGTAAGAAATTTGGTAATTTCAGAGGTGTTTATTATTCAATTAAGAGATCAAGATGCACGTGTCCTAAGGGATAAATTCAGCAGGCCTAGGGATTCCCAACATCGAGTAATATTCAACACCTACAAAACACGTGGGGCAACCTTAGGATAAGTTGTAAGATATTGTAAGGAACGATTCAATACCTAGTGATCATATGGGTTAAGTTTGGCATGTTTGTTTACTCTTCACAACTGGTAATAGTGACATCAAATTAAATTAGTTGGCCCCACATATTGACTTGGTCCTTTTGGATAACTCTGATTGGTGAGAAAGCGGGATGTGATACCAATTTGATATTTCACAATATTTCAATAAATTAACTTATTTAACTAGATGTCAATCTCAAACAAACCAAATTCCAATTTTAATAAATCGTAGACATACATCTATGTGATTGAAAGCATTAAGTCAACAAGCATGCAAATCTCAAGATCCCTGGAGGGCAAAACCTTTTATTCCACTAATAAAATGTAAATCGCAAATTACAAACTTCCAAGTGAAATACAACAATGACTTTCGACAAAGACCGCAGCCCTGAACCAACAATGACTCCCTCGAGAATCATACGAACCGCAAATCCTCCTTCATTAATGAATTACCTTGAGTATCCCCAAGTCCAGCAGTAGAGAGATGACTCCACAAGAATAGACTTCATGACAGAAGTGTTTGGGTTCCAAAGAAGATTCACAAAAGTAATTGGGATATGTTTGTGTGAATCAAAAAGGTTTTTAGTCCTAAAATTAGAAGACTTAAGTATAGCAGGTCTAGAGTTGGCATAAATGAAAAGTATTAATTGAAAATCTTCACGAAACCGGTATTTATAGGATAATAAAAAAAATTGAGGCGAGGCATGTCATTTGAACGACATTCAGATGTAATTTGAACAATCATGAAAATGACCTATCAAAAATAAAAACAGCGTGTTGTCGTTTGATCCAAAATTGACCAGGGCATCTAACGACGTATCTAACGATATTGCTATGTCGTTGGAATGATATTGCTATGTCGTTTGAAAGATAAGAGAGAAAAAAAATATTTTTAAAAAAAAATCCGCTTACAAGTATTTCAAAAACCATTTTTCAAAAAACACCTCATTTGGATTAAAAAACATTTTCTAAAGTTATCCCAATACTTAGTAAAAAATCTAAGTAACTCTAGACAAAATCTATACCAAAGTATACCTCATGTCACGTAGATTTTTAAGATGCTTGATATTCGGATTCATATTCTTAAACGTGTGAAAGTGAACTTCCTTTGACGGTTGTAACGAAATATGACTACTTAATGTAAACTAGGGACTATGGAAAATATGTCCTTACAATTAGCAATGCCATCCTAACATTTTTGTATACCGGGTTAGATGTGGCATGCTGATAGAATATCCCATGTTCCGTTCCACATTTTTCATTACAGTTGAAAAAATTCACCTTAATCCTTTAAGTATATTGCAATGAGTTAATTTCGCTTAGTTAATATCCATCATTATTTGTAGCCCTATCAATTTCATTAAAGTCAATCACGGTAATGTTTTAATTGTTTGCCCAATTGTAAGTTTGGTGGTTCGATTACGTACGATGCATGAAAACTTTAATGGACGAGGAGCATGCCAATAATTATGTGTACCCATGCATTCTAAGACGGAGGTGAGATAACAGTCATGTTATTATGGATGTGGTTCATCAAAACCTTGTTATGACCCATAATCAGCTAAAGATGAGGACGGACAAAACGGAGGTATGGAGATCATGGGTTATAAGCCAGCACTTAATGATGAACGAGGTGGTGTGGTCCCAAATAATTATTTCATAAAGGTATATTTTATTTGTCAAGCACGATATCCATATTTGGCATTTTGCAGATTGGTGCTAGCGGCATATCATGCCAAAATGTGTAGCCAAAGAAGATCACATAACATCGAGACCCCAAATGACTGCCTAATGCCATCACTTAAATAAATATACAGTTTGACTATGACACATAGTACGTGATTACGTTCGGGAATCATTGGTATCGAGCGACTAATGCCGACACCAAGTGCATCGATGCTACATGGTCGAAGCTATATATGTCATACCTTACCAACCTCATTATTGATAGGAATAAATATTATAAAAAGCTTTAAATTTTGATTGATTATGTTTTAGAATGTGAACAAAAATAACTAGATTCAAATAATAGATGTAACCGTATCACGATACATTTTCGGATCTTGAAGGTGATCCGATGTATGTAAGGAGAAATTTCCAATATAGTCAATTTGTATATATATTGTCTTAATTTTATTAGGACAAAGCCATTTGAGTTATAGGTTATGACTTGCGTTAGTTGTCCTCTAAGCCCATGACGTGTGATTAAAGACCGAAGCGGCCAAGTTAAAGCATCTATATCATCATGCCATGTTTCGTGCCAATGTTTGTCTTCAACGTCCGAGGGATCTCAAGAGGTATGGATGGCTTTTAGTTTGATCTTTGGAAATTCATTTCGCCGCTATTAATTTGTGGCCATTTTCGCAAAAGAGTTTTTAAAGAAAAATTTAGTGTGAACAATTATTCGAATGAGATTTTTTCTCTATTCAAACTAATTTCTTAAAGTCATTATAACAACACTTTGACTGGTTCAAGCAGGTTATATATTTTCGTTCAAACGAACATTGAAGGATGATCAAATGAGATTTCTCTGACTTACATGAGATTTTCGTTCAAATGTCATTTGAAGTATGTTCAAATGAGTTATGGTATGTTGTTCGAACGAGGTTTTTTTTAGTTTGAACAAAATGTGAAGCCTCGTTCGAATGACCCCGTGTTTCTCATTCGGATGAGATTCCTTATTTTTTATATTGTCTTTTTTAAAAAAAATATAAATTGGAGTTCTTGCAATTTTCTTTAAGAACGAGTTTTGTAAAAATTCTTCTTCTTAAAATATCTAAGAGCTTCCAAACCCTAGTTTTAACCAAGAGTTTTGAGATACAAGTTCATCTAAATATTCTTGTTTGAGCACCCAAGTTAGTTTACTCTTCATCTTTGATGCGTATTGTTTACATAAGGCAGACTCCATGAGTGTGACGATGTGAAGTGGTAGACTCTATGTTCGATCCATTAACGATTTGCTGTGTCAAGATCGGTGGATATTGAGGCATGTGAGGAGCACTCCTTATGACAGTGCAAAATTGGACTCTTACGTGTCGGTGTGAAGAAGTTCAAAGGAACTAAGACGTATAAAGGATTGAAGAAATCAAGTCAATTGTGTAAGTCATTTGTCATCCTCATGTAATTCCTAGATCACAGTAAATTTGCAGGGTTGGGTCGTCTGAGGTTTTTCTCATTGTTGGTTTTCCTCTTTAATTGACTTACTATGCAATTGTTTTATTTTACTCTTGCTATATTCACCTAGATGCATATTTTAGGGCAAGATAAAATTTTGTAAATTGTTTATACAATAGTTGGTTTAATTGGTGCATAATTAATTTAGTCAATTAAAATTTGAAAATTAAAAATTGGTGTGTGTTTGACAATCCATATAGTTCCCTTATGTCACTAATTTCACTTTCAAATTGGTATTCAAGTGGGTTACATTAGATCATTATATTAAATACTTGTCTAGTGTTATTTTAGGATAGTTAGTGATATGCCGATTTTGATATTCGAGAGTAGTTTAATGAGATTTAAAGTTGTGCAGATAAGTTAACTCGTTTGAATTTGAAGTTTACAAAAAGAGTTAAATTTCTTGAAAAAGAAAATGTGTGTTTAAAAGATGAAATTGAATTTTTGTGAACTATTCAAACTCAAAGAGATATCTTTCGAGAGAAGCTCATCAACACGGATCGTGATTTCAAAATTTAGAAGTGTCCAAGAAAGAGAGTGAGAATAGAGTATGTGTCTTAGAAAGTGAGCTATGGAGCTCTAAGGAGTTTGAGGATAGGGTGATAGAACGTGTCGTTGAAGATAATAAGAAAATATTTAAGAAATAGGGGTAACATGAAATGACTCTTCGGGATATGTTCGCTTATATTGAGGAAGGGGGGAGTGAGATAACCATCTTGGTATTGTTGAAAATATAAAGAAGGAGTCCCTAAAGGTTTTAGGGTCTAAGTTTTTAGTTGAGTCTAAGATTTTGAAATTAGAAGATGAATTAAGAAACTGGAGTCACATTGGTATTGGGTTCAATAATTCAAATGCTTCCACTCTTAAAGCCAAGCCCAAGTGTTTAAGTGTGTCAACCCTTGCCAAGGACATTAGAAAAGATCAACCGAATGGTAACATTCCTCGTGTTTACACATGCTTGCATTGTGGTAGGATAGATCACCTTAGTTTTTTTTTATGATCTTATAAGATGTTTTATGATGTCTAGATCCCATGTCACCATGGTTCCCAAAACCAGAGGTGTTAAGTATTCATCTATTTGTGTTATGAAATAGATTTTGAAGACATTGAATATTAGACTTCTTGACTCTCTCATGCTTTCACATGATTTATCCCATGCTATATCTTATGGTTGATTATGTCTGCATGTTTTTCATATACTAGATTTTTCATTTAATATTCCATACTATTGCAAGTTGTATGTTGTTTGAGTCTTTTATATTATAATTTTCCTTTTATTGGGTATTATTTTGAAAAATACGGAAAAAAAGTGTTTGTCTTTTGAGTCATTTGACAAATGTTTAAAAACACAAAAAAATATTTTATTTTTATTTGTACAGTTTGTTTTAAATATTTTGTGCGGTATATCTGTGTGTTTGAATACCATTCGTTCAATGTTTTCATGTGGTTGGTCATTTAATTTGGTTTATAATGCATTTGGTTTATAATGCTTATGATTGTTCTTAATTATGCTTGCATGAAGGTGTTCGACTTTGATTTTCTCAATGGATCCACTTTTCATATGCCTTTACACAAACTTTCACGATCTCTTTTGGATTATAACTTACCTATGATGCATGAGCTAAGTGAGGCGTTTCACCTATTAATCTTGTCATATACATATTTATTTGATCGGGCGATTTTTGCATGTAAGAACCATTGCTCTAGAGTTTATTTTTATTTAAAAAATACGAGGGTAAAATATAAAAGGCTACAAAGGGAGTAAATCTCCTTTATATGAAAGGCCACCATTGGAAAGAGCCTAAAAGAAAAGAGAGGAAAAAGAAAAGAAAAATTGCCAAGGCCATGTTTAGAAATTGATGCTTCAAAATTGATATCTTCAAAAAGAAAAAGAGCGAAAAAATTGTATATGTTTGTTTTTTAGGGTGTTAATGTTGAATATCAATGGGTTTTCACAACGAGTCCTAGTTATGCTTAAATGTTTGATGTTATTGATTTGAGAATCATCAATATTTTTTAGGCTAGTGTGCATTGTATATGCATGTCCTTTATGAGTTCATTATTTTCCACTTGAAGCAAAACTGAAGTTTGATAAGTTAATGCAGTCAAACATAGCTCCTTGTACATATTTGGAGTGATTGGATCATATTTCTTTCGTTTTTAGGTCATGTCCCTTCACTCCGTATGACATTTTATTTTGACACATTTATACCATACAAGTGTGGAAAATTTATTTGTTTTGTGTCTTTTGTGGTATTCATACCTATATATTAATGTGTATCATTGGTATATGAGTGGTTATATATATGAGTTATTTTGTTTTGAGTCTTTGCATTGCATTTAATCCATATTTTCCATATGCTTAATCTTCAATTCAACATTGGCGTGTTATACGATCATATCAGTACTATATGTTTCATTGTTTACATAAGTATCATTTTGTTCATTGTTTGGATTATATGTGCTTGTGCTACCGAGTTTGTTTGGAATTGTGTTTCACTTCAAATCATGGCACGATATACTCGTTTCCTTTATGTTAACATGTATTACATTATAGGGGAGAAGTTTTTTTATATTGTGCGCCTTTATCTTTCTCTATTCTCGAACAAAAAGGGGGAGAAATGGTATCTAACTCTTTAACTCAGGGGGATAAATTTTTACTTTAGGGGGAGACGTTTTACCTTAGGTTGAGATTGTTAGACAAAGGGGTAGGGTTTTGCATATGAGGATTTTTATTTGTTATATATTCTCCTTGCATTTTAAAGGTGTGTTTAAGTGCGCAGGTTTGTAATGATGCGATATGTTTATCACAATAGTCACGCTACTCAAAGTTTCCATGTATTAACCGTCTGTAATTTTTCCTTTTAGGTTAGGGATTGATTCTTTAATGAGATTGACAACCCATAGGTTTATATTTTTGTGTTTTGTCCTAGAATAGACACAGGAGTAGATTTATAAGGATAAATTTCCAATAGAGTCAATTCATATATATATTGAATTAATTTTGTTTAGAAAAAAATGTTTAAGTCATATGTTTGGACTCGAGTTATTTATCCTTCAATCCTATGATGTATGACTGAAGACCGAAGTGGCCAAGTTAAAGCGTCTACATCATCGTGTCGTGTTTCATGCCAAATTTCATCTTCAACGTATAAAGGATCTCAAGAGGTATGGTTACATTTAAATTTGAACCTTGGATATTCAATTGGGTGTCAGTTTTTAATTTGAGGCCATTTTTGTAAAAGAAAATTTAAAGAAAAATTTAGTTTTTGTGAGTCATTCAAATGAAATTTTTTCCTATTCAACCGAATTTCTTAAAGTCTTTGGAATGACATTTTGTATGATTCAAATGAGTTGTACATTTTCGTTCAAACAAACATCGAATGGGTATCAAACGAGATTTCTCTGACTTACTCGATATTTGCATTCAAAGGTCGTTTGAAGTCTGTTCACACGAGCTATGGTAGGTTCAAACGGGATCTTTTTTATTTCAAATGACATGTGCAGACACGTTCGAACAACCCTATGTTTCTCTTTCGAACGGACTTCCTCATTTTTTAACGGCCTCGATTTTTGTATTTTTTTACAAACATGAGTACTCGCAACTTATTTTAAGAATAGGTTTTGCAAAAATTATTTTCCAAGAAATATCTATGAACCTCCAAACCTTAGTTTCACCCAATAGGTTTAAGATCCATGTTTTATCTAAGTATGCTTGTTTGATATCTCATATTTGAGCACCAAAGTTCATTTACTCTTTATCTTTACTGATGTGTTTGGCTGTTTGAAGCGAAGGACTCCGTGTTTGATCTGTTAACGATTTGCTAATCTAATAACGATTTGCTAATCCAATATCGGTGTTAAGCGACGGAGTCCGTGTTTGAGGATCATATATTGTGGCAGTGTGTAGATGGACTCTTACATGTTACTATAAATAAGGTCGAAGGAATAAAGTCGTGATAAGTCTTGAAGGAGTCGAGTCAGTTGTGTAAGTCATTTGTCATCCTTGTGTAATTCCTAAATCATAGTGAATTTGCGTGGCTGGGCCGTTCGAGGTTTTTTATATTGTGGGTTTTCCTTATACATGAGCGTGTTGTATGATTGCTTTATTTTACTCTTGTTTTACTCACCTAGATACATGTTTTAGACCACGATAAAATTTGGTAAATTGTTCACACAACAATCGATTTAACTGGTGCATAATTAGTTGGTTTATTTAAAATTTGAAAAAGTTAAAAAAATGGTGTGAGTTTGACTTTCATTATATTTCCCTTAAGGAACTAGTTGCACATTCAGTGTGGGATAAACTTTTAATGATGAAGATGATACTTTTACTCTTCTTCGTGCTTTATTCCTTCCTTAGATGCGTAGTGCCCTTAAATTTTCTAGTCTATAATCCACCCATAGCAAGTTATGTTTGTGGGCATTTTCAGAGAATAAAACTTGCTGAATTGTGACTTCTTCGTGCTTCAAATCTTCCTTGAGAATGCGGGATGTGATACCAAATTACTTAATTCGCAATTTTCAATTGATTAAACTTACTTAATTAGAGTCATTCTTCAAACTGATTTTAATTAACCCTAAACATGCAACAAGGTGATTGAAAGCATTAAATCAACAAGCATGCAATCCAAACAATTTAGGAAAAATCCCCACGGGGCAAAAACCTTTTATTTCACTATTAAATCTGAATCGTAACATACGCACTTAAAAGTGAAACACTACAATGAATTTTCGTAGAAACCGATAATGATTGAAGCCTTTAAATCATCAATGAATCCCTCAAGAATTACAAGAACCGCAACTCCTCCTTCAGCAGTGAATACCCTCAAGTATCCCCAAGTCAACAGTAAATATAACATTCCATAACCATAAAATTCAACAAAGAAGTGTTTGGGTTCCAAATATTATTCACAAAAGTAATTGGGATGTGTTTGTGTTAATCCAAAAGGTTTTTAGCCCTAAAAAATGAAGACTTAATTATAACTGTTTTGCAGTTTGCGTAAAGTAAAAGTATTAATTTGAAAGCATCACGAAACAGATATTTATAGGCTAACAAATTTTTTAAGGCAGTGCAGGTTGTTAAAAAGACTTACCTATATCGTTCGAATGACAATGGGATGTCGTTTTAAAGACCCTTCAAACGAACTTTTAAAAAACAAATAGTATGTGGTTATTTGATGCACAGAAGAAACGAGGCATCTCACAACGTTCGAACGACATATCCATGTTATTTGAACGACTGGAGCGAGAAAAAATTATTTTTAAAAGTCTGCCTACACATCTTTCAGAAACATTTTAAGTTCGAAAAATGCCTCGGTTTGGTAAAAAAGATTTTATAAAAAGTATCCCAATACTTAGTAAAAAATCTAAGCAACTCAAAACAAAATCTATATCAAAGTATACCTCATGTCGCGTAGATATTGAAGATTATTGATATTCGAATTCGTTTTCTTGAACATGTGAATGTGAACTTCCTTGACGGTTGTAACGGGATACGACATACTTAATGTAAACTAGGGACTATGAGAAATATGTCCTTATAAATCTCCCCCTCTGTCTATTTCGGTACATAATAAAAAATTCGAATTATCATCAAATATACTATACAAATATAATACCCTCCCATGAACCCAAAAGAGGAAAGATACTAAATATGCAAGTCTTAAAAAATCTTTAACTTTCAACTTTCAATCTTCAAATCTCTTTATTTTTCTTGCTCTTATTTTGCATTCTTTTCAAATGCTCATCAATGTCCTACACATAATTAACAAAGAAAATACCTTTGTGACGTATCGAGTTTGGAACGAGATAAACATAAATCTAACATAAAATCAAATTAACTCTACCCTATAATTCAAACTCTCACTCCACCATAATTCATAATTCGTCTAAAAATATATATCAATTAAGAATAGAACATATGCTTTCAAAAATATATATCAATTAAACTCATGCAAAATAAACTCGTGCAAGGATAAACTCAAAGGCATAGAAAATATATATTTCAAATATATATCAATTAAGCTCATGCAAGGATAAACTCAAAGGCTTCCATAAACCATATCAAATACATATTAAGGAAAAGAAATAAAACAATAATAAATCGGAGCGTCACGATAAGAATAACAAATATATATCAATTAAGCTCATGCATGGATAAACTCAAAGGCTTCCATAAACCATTTTTTATTATTCAAATATTTTTCAGGAAAAATAATTTTACAAAAACAACACACACCATGAACTAACACTAAGAGAACCAAATCGTGGAAACATAATGAATGGGTGTGAACAAAGTCGTTAGGAAAATCAACTCAAACATTCATAACATATGTTCACGATGAATATGGATACTCCTAACGAATGAACTCAAAATCATCCTTACGTGTAAAAATGTTGAATTAAAATGATATCAACATAATGTAATCAACAAGTTAAAGTATAAAATGATTTTCACACCAATAATGTCTAAAATTATGTAAAAAAATTTCAAGACTTTGTTAGGACGTGTAAATCCGTTGATTTCCAACCAAACTCCGTTATAAATAATAATTTTTAATTTTCTAATGAGGTTCTAAATTCTCTTTTTAAGAGACTTCCTATTGGCCCAAATTTGGTATATATTTCTTTTTATTGCCTTAATTTTTCCTTGGGCTTTTTTCAAGCGGTGGCTTTCATGACGAGTTCACATGCCTCTTGCAGCCCTTTCCTGTGTTCACTCATCATTTTTTCAATATTAAACAAACTCTCACGTCAACGGTTCTTATATGCAATACTTTCATTGTCTAATTTTATTGCATTTGTTTCCTTTTAAAGACAGGATTAGGATGAAAACACTTCGACTAACATGTGATAGACATGTAAAATAATCAAATACATTTGTTCACGTGTGCTTTAAATGAGACTAAGAGTCAAACATATAGAAAGTAATCGCTAATCACATCGTAATGACTCAAAACATTACAAAGCACATGGATGAAATTATGTTGTGCCTCAAAACACTATTAAATAATCACATGGATAATGGAATGATATTGTGACTTGGTCATCCTAAATGTCCATCCATATATGGTGTAAAATAACTACAAAAATCTTTTTGCGTTTTCCAAAAAAATTATCAAAATAAAATATTTTTGGCTTTTTCAATTTTTTTCTTCAAAAAAATAGAAAATCTTCTTGTATTTTTCCAAAAATTTTCAAAAATAAAAATCTTTTTGGATTGTTTCAAAAAATATATCAAAATGGAAAAAGTTAAAATAAAATGGTAGTATACACGAGCAATAGGCATAATATATCATCATGAAAATCATCCTATGCTAGTAAACAAGTATAAACCTCAATCATTAGGTCTGGAGGAGCTTTTCAAAGGCAGTGACATCGTATGAAAAACATCCATCAAATCGTGTGAAGTCTTGACTAACTACTGAACTTGCTCTCTAAAATGCTCAAAATCTCTCATGTGATGTGCAGGATTATGCAAAGTATCATGTGTGGGTGCGCGTGTCGAAACACGTGTAGTAGCATAACGAGGTAAATACCTATGAGACACACTACCCAACTTAAAGTAAAATTCCCTAAGGTGTCCTCTTCTCTTGTAACGGGAATAAATATAAACAAGACTAGGAACACCTCTCTTAAAACGACTAGGACGCGCTCTCCTACGGGGAGAAGGATGCCTAGGTCAGTTTGGTTGAAAGCCATATCGATCTATCGAAAATTCAAGAATCGATTCGGTTGCAACATAGGAAGTAGATGTACTGTCATAACCTATTCCTAGTCTCTCAAAATTACCCAAAGCAGGACCAAGGAGAATCTTTCCAAACTTCTTAGATGTGTCCTCAATAGTGACCTTGACTTCCCGAACATGTTCTATATCTCTCTCGAGGTGGAATACACGGACTTCAAGTCACTCTTTTCCCGACCTAAGACGATCAACTGTTCACATAAAGAAATTCTCACCATCTCGAGTTCACTCGCCGATGCTTCACATTCCCTCCAAACTTCTATATCTTTCTACGAATCTTACACCTTAAGACCTAACTCCTCATTTAACTTATCTGTCTTTAAAGTCTTGGTGTCTAAATCTCTAAACGCCTTTTGGAGACCAGCTTCACCCTCACTTCTAATCTCACTCTCACACTCACTATCCCTCTAATGGCTCAAAACAACATCGAGGCTCTCACGTTTACAATTGTCCTCATCCTCCTGGGAAAAACTAGGTGTGCTCAAGTGACTTGCCACGAAAGAAACGCACTTTTCATATGGTGACTCATTCCTGAAATCATCTAACTCTATGTCACTATCGCTAAGATTGGACGTGTTAGCAATCTTCTTGCCCTTTCTCTTAGCATGGTGGGACACTCAAAAGCTTTGTGCCCTTTGTCCTCGCACTCATAACACCTTATATCTTCATCTTTCTCACCGCTATCCTTGCCTCATCTTTCTTTTTATTTTTCTCAAAAATCGTTTTATTGGAAGAATTTTCTTTGGAAAATTTGAGAAACTTTTTAAATTTTTTTGCAAATAAGGCCAAGTCATGTAAATCAACCTCACCCTCAGAATCAGACTCACAAACTATTTTTTTTCTTTCTTAACCCGAGTATTTAAAGCTATCCCTCCATCCTTAGGCTTAATGGTTTCGGGAAACATCTTGGTCTCCTATGAGTTCTTCTAACCTAAGTGCATCTAATATCCCCAATGAATTTTAAACAATGACTTTCGAAATAAAATACTTCGGGAGTGATCTCAAAATCTTTTTCATGATTCTCGAATCCTCAATTTTCTCACCTAAATTAAAAATCATGTTAACTATGTTCGACAAACTAGCATAAAACTCGTCAAAACACTTGAACTCTAACATAGTGATAGTCTTAAACTGAGTGGTCAAATTTTGCAATTTCGATGCCTTAACCGCGTTGGTGCCCTCATGTGTTAACTGGAGGGTATCCCATGCCTCTTTGACATGGTGCACATAATAATACGGTGGAACTCGTCAGGGTTGACGGTTGCAGAAATGGCACTAAGGCCTCGGGAGTTATAGGTACTTCATTTATAATCATCCTTAGTCCAATCAAACACAGGTTTTGGATTGGTGACATTTTCAAGGGGTGATTGTGGGAGGAGTCCACCCTCTTTCACATATGAGCCAAACTATTTCATCAATTGCTTTTAAACATGATCTTATGCTGGCTTTTCAATAGGCGTATTTTGTGATATCAAAGACGGGCATTCGATTATATAAGTTATCCATCAGAAAAGTTGCGATTTTTCAAAAATCAAAATTTTCAAAACGATTGATATCACACAAAAATTTTATGAATTAAGGATCACACGTTTGCTAAAACCTACTATGACACCAATTTGACAATGAGATAAGCCAAAAGGTATCAGATGAAAAAACTTAAAAAAATTAGGATCACTTGATAACTTAGAGCAACCTGCTGTGATACCATTTTGAGAATGCGGAATGTGATACCAATTTATGAATTAATATATTAAACTTATTTGATTGAAGCCAATCTTCAAACCAATTTTAATTAATCATAAACATGCAATTAGGTGATTGAAAGCATTAAATCACCAAGCATGCAATCCAAACAATTAAGAAAAAATCTCCACAGGGCAAAACCTTTTATTTCACTAATAAAATGTAAATTGCAACTTACAAACTTACAAGTGAAACACTACAATGGTTTTTTGCGAAAACCCATAAAGACCGCAGCCTTCAGATCAATAATGACTCCCTCGAGAATCACAAGAATCGCAACTCCTCCTTCAGTAGTGAATACCCTTAAGTATCCCCAAGTCAGTAATAGAGACATCACTCCACAAGAATAAACTTCAACAAATAAGTGTTTTGAGTTCCAGAGATGATTCACAAAAGTAATTAGGATGTGTTTGTGTTAATCAAAAAGGTTTTTAGCCCTAAAAAGTGAAGACTTAATTGCAGCAGTTATGTAGTTTGCGTAAAGTAAAAGTCTTAATTTGAAAGTTTCACGAAACAGGAATAACAAAATTTTTATGGTGGAACAGGTCGTTTGAATGCCTTCTGTGACACCCCGCCTAATTAATCCCGGGTGATCATTCCTAAATCAAGTTAGAACAGGATTCTCATTTGGTCCATTCTTAGCATCACTGTCATCTTATTTAATTACTAACCACCTAAGTGAGAAACTAGACTGGTGCCAATTTTAATCTTTCATTATTTAAACAAAAACCCATGCAGGTAATAAAACAATATAACAATCACAGATAACTGAAATAATCATCCACAAGTAAAAGTAATTAACCGAATAAACCATCGGTCCGAATAATAAATCCCGTAAAGACAAGAATGAACTCCCAACAAGTCTACTACAAATAAATGGAACGTGAGCAACATGCTCGAATAACTAATCATGAATTTCTACATTAAGAATGAAGAATGAGGCGTCTATCAAAGCCCCGCAACATCCACATATGCTGCAGCAACGGATCCCTGGAATTGAGTCAAGGCTGGCGTCCCTGTGGCTGGACACCTAAAAGGGTTTTTAAAAGTTTTTATAGCAAGGGTTAGTACCCAAAAACATTTGAAAAACATTTAACAAATGATTAACTTGCAGTAATAAATAAATATGCATGCTCTTCATATTTTAATTAGTATCGCACTCTCTTGAGGACTTCCTTACCCCTCCTCTAATGTACGCTACTAACGCTTTTATTAAATTACCTAGTTATTCATCTCATGACTAGATAATTAACAAAGTTCCTTTATACCCACCCTACTCTAACTGAGTATGTAGTGATTAAGATTTTTGAGTTATTAGTAACATCAACTTAACTAAATCATTTAAATTCATATAACTTCTACACTTGTTATACTTGTGAATTAACTCATTTTTTTTCATTAATAACCCGTATATAATTAATTATCCAATTATATACTTATAATCATATTTCAGCATTCACAATCATACTGTAATATATTTAACAACTTGCATCCACCCGAGTAAAATACTCACAGAAGGTAAATTCTATAAAGTGCTATCTTACTAGGTACAATCACATAGCCTAGTTATCCCAAGTCAGAAAGTCACACCAACTTGATAAAAATAAATAATTGGAGGCGGTCATATTCCTTCCCTGAAAGTGAGATGTCCCTCACCCATATAATGGACGCTATGACCTCAGGAATATACTCACCCTACTCCTCAAGCTAGGGGATTCATCCACTACGCGCAACCTCCCCCTATAGCACTATAGTATAAAATATCTAATCACAAATATTTATGTATACACCATATATATATACTATCACATCCGTATATAAATATAAAAGTCCCGGCTATATCGTGCGCTAAGTCCGTAACATAAGCCTATAAAAATCATTAAGAGTTTATGGTCTAACTCCAAGTATTAATTAAATTGCACCTTAATTAATTAAGTTACTTTTGGTGTCGCCCCCACCATAAATTTACCCGAGTCAAAATCCCCGACTCTAATTTATTAGCCTCAAACCTTAATTAATTTATCTACAATTAATTAGATTTAAACTCATGTATTTAATTTATCAATAATTAATTACATAAGAATTTTTATATGAATTTCCCCTTTTATATAACTAACTGGCGAAACTGTCAAATTCTGGCGACCGTCGATCGATCGACCCCAGACCGTCGATCGAACAGGTCTTCGTCTTCTTCCCGAAGACAGGGCAGCCATGGGACGGATTTTCTTAAACCCTAATCTCTTCTAACATGAATTTCAAGTCTTCTTAACACCAGTACATAATAGAAACCTTATTAGGATCCCCCAGAAAGTCCACAACAATCTTCAATTCGTCCATAAACTATTGATTCATAATTTTGGGGAAAAATCTATCTTTATCCTTAAACACATTTACACCCCAAATTTCTTCATCAAACTCGTTCTAATTTACCCGAATGTCATTCTAACAGATACACATCAATATTCCAATATCAGATTTTTACCTAACTCCTCATAAATTCTGGTAAATCAGATTAATATATTCTTTTGTTTATCAAAACCCCATGTTTATGTCATGAAACCCCAAAACGAATTTTAATTCATTACATCACACAAATATGAATTGAAAGACAAATTTAATGCTATTGCAAGTTATTCACTTGCCTTAGGTTTCGTAGTGTCTGAATTTGAGATGGACTCCAAGGTTGAAGATGACCTTAGTTGGTTCTTTTGAGATCCCCAAATGGCTTTGGCTGCTGTTAGGGTTTTCTAACCCTTAATTTCTTTTCTCTAATTAAACTCAGCGATGCCCTTACTTCTTTTTATCAGGTCAATTACCCAATTCCCGTTTTTTGACTAATGGGCCAAGCCCAAGTGACCTAAATGCCCCCGAGTGGGCCCGACTATGTCTAAAAACGTCCCGTGACCCGTTTACTACCCCCGGGTACACTTTTCCGACTATCTCGGCCCATCCGAACTCAACTGTACACTCAGAATTTGCATCCGAATCAATTTATAAAAATACTTATCCCCCACCCAATATAGTCTATACCGACTTCCGGATGTGATAAGTACATGCCTCGTCATTAATACTCGAAACGACGTAATTACATTATTACTATGCACTTAGTAAATAAATTTTCCTAAATATTAACCATTCAATCCCAAATTAATATTTATATATTATTTTACCATAATTAATTCATTAAATTACAACACACTAGTAATTTAGAATTCCCGAATTAATTAAATTTTAAATGTACCAAAAAATACGGGGTGTTACAACTTCCATTGTCGTTTGAACGACAGTGGGATGTCTTGTGAACGACCTTCTAAAAAATAAAATATTACGTGGTCATTTGATGCACACAAGAAATGAGGCATCTCGCGACGTTCGAACTATATGTCCATGTCATTTAAAGTACATGTCCAAGTCGTTTGAATGACTGGAGCGAAAAAAAAATTATTTTTACAAAATGTGCCTCTGGTCTTTCATAAATATTTTAAGTTCAAAAAACGCCTCAGTTTGATAAAAAATCATTTTATAAAAAGTATCCCAATACTTAGTAAAAAATCTACGCAACTAAAAATAAAATATGTATCAAAGTATACCTCATGTTGCATAAATGTTGAAGATGCTTGATATACGAATCCATCTTCTTGAACGTGTAAATGTGAACTTCCTTGACAGTTGTAATGAGATACGACATACTCAATTTAAACTCGGAACTATGAGAAATGTGTCCTTACATTCCTTAGATGCGTAGTATCCCTTAAATTTTCAAGTCTGTAGTCCACCCAAAGCAAGTTATGTGTGTGGGAATTTTCGGAGAATAAAACTTCATAAAATGTGTGATAAATCACTTTATCTCTCTTCACCTATTCACAAAACATGAATGTTATTTCTCTCTATCACTCTTTAACCCTTATGCGTGATAATACAACCTGTACCCCTTCTATGGACCCATATATATACGCACTTGAAGTAGGTTTAGGCCAATTTGTGTTCTAGAGAGTTTGGGCTTACTACTTGTAAATTGGAATATATGGGAGACGCAATTCTAACAACTAAATTGACTTCCAAACAAAATTATGAAAACTCCATACTGCACCTTGCAATGTATTTTTTTCTATGTATAATTGTAATGAATTTAACTAAATATTTACAATTTCACTCAAATTTATTTATCTCATAATTACTTGAATAACCTTATTTACAAAGTTGGATAGCAGATAGTATGATTATTCGCGTAAATCATACTATATACACCCTATCTTGCTACCCTTACACTCTTCCGTAGGGTCTAAACTATGTCCATTTAATCATGGATTACCAGTTATCCTTCAAACCCTAAATCGAAGAACAATAACACTCTCCCTAGCCCCGTTTGACTTTGTTTGACTCTCCAACCCGATGATTTTTTTTGTAGAAAATGATAGATCTCTGAATCCACTTTCCAATGGTCATAACTATGCACAAACTGTACTTTTGGATAATAATTTATGGCAAAAAAACACAACAAAACCCTACAAGACTATAGGCATGATACATCACCTTCCTATTGGTGGATAGGGTTTACTCAGCAGATAAGTCTAGCCAGCCTGCCTATAGGCATGCTAGGAAACCTTTTGATCAATAGGTCCCTTAAAGAAGACTTTTCCTTTTCCATTTTTAGAGTTTTCTTATTTAAGGAAACCCTAACATCACTTGCACGGGACCTTGATTTCACTTCAACAACAATTTTAAATTTAGCATACATCATTTTCTCACACATTTTCTAATATATTACCTTACATCATCCTACTATACCATTAACCATAACTCCACCACCATCATCCATCCATAAAAAATCTGCAAACCAAGTGTTCAAAAAATAATTTGAAAGGGCTTAAAGGTCCAAGACCCTTTTACATTTACTATTCTCATAAATGCAACTTTGCATATTTTAGTGTTTTCTTTTTATTTATAGTTTCTATATTAGTATATTCGATCACTCGCCTTAATAATTCTACATTTTTTAATCATATATACTTTGAAATCTATATTTAAAAATAAAACAAAAACAAATGGGGTTTAATCCACACTCCTAATTTGGAGTGTTCTTATCAAATTTTCCACCATTTCACCCTCTTTTCACAAAACAAAAGAGGCACTCTAAATTTAGGTTATGATATAGACCCATCTGTTGATGTAAAAAATTAGACTATCTCTAATTTGTTTAATCACAGATAAAAATAAATAAGACAAGAGATTTTAAAGTGGTTCAGCCTTGAACGAATGGCCTACGTCCACTATTTGTGTTATTATTGACTGTTTAGAAATTCTCGAAGTAGGATTATTCTCAAGAAATTCCGGTCCCTTTACAATGAGGATGATACATAGCTGTCCAATAAGCGTATACATGACAATGTATTTATAGCCCTGAGGCTGTACATGAGAAAGGATCATACATAGCTGTCCAATAAGCGTATATATCTGTATGATAATTATCAGCATTTAATGCGCATTTAATCCTCTTAATTGTCTGATAATAAATGCTCTGATCGAGGTGCAGCTCGGACCGCCTAAGCTGCTCAGACCGCCTAAGTATCTCGGTATCCATGAGTTGCTCGGTGCGGTAAAGTTCCTCGGAGAGCACATACTGCTCGGAGTTTCTGAGTTGGTCGGGGTAATTGAGGTCCTCGAAGTCAAGGTATTGTTCAAAAGTGTTTGTTAGTGCCACGCAGATTGCCATGTGTCTCCACTTAATTGAGCCAAGTCAGCAGACTAAATTTTGTATCAACAGAAGCCCCCAATGTTTCACAGTTCGAGACTGAGGAATGTGGAACATTCTTCTCAAAATATGGCGGGATTAAATGGTCATCCTGAATTTTAGGAACGTTTTCTTTGCATTTATTTTTTCTTTCCAAATTCATAGAATCTGACTTTTTGAATTTTCTTAACTGATTCGATCTCCGCGCCCTTTTTGTCCTTTTAGTCGCCGGTAGCGTAAATGTCTCCCTTTATAATCATTATTTTTACGTTTTCCCAAGGTAAGGTATTTAAGCGTTGTTAAAAATCATATCGTCTTCTACTTTTTCAAATCAGTATCTTTGAGTTTACCATTTTCTCTCTTTCTTGTGCGTTCATCCCTTTCATCGTTCGTTGTCAACAGATCCATCCTTTTTCTGTAAGATCTTCTTCCTTCTCTTTCATTTCCTTTATTCACCATGGTTTACCTTGTTGAGTCGCTTGATAAGTTTCGCTCTGATTTCTCTATTCCTTCATGGGTTGTTCTGGAGGAACTTTCTGAACCTTCAGATTATTTTCGTTTGGCTGAAGGACATTGGTTCCCCAGCCTCTTTGTGGCTGAATGTGGCTTTTCTTTTCCCCCAAACCCCTTGTGTCTGGAATTCTGTCAATATTTTGACATGGTTCCTGCAAAAATAGCCCCCAATACATGGAGAATAGTTAATGGAGTTCATAGATTAAATCAAATTAATGGAACTCGTATAGGAATTCCAGAAATTATGTTCTGGTATAGATGGGCTGTTGGTGACAATACTTTTTATTTAAAAACTAGGTTTTTAAATAGGGCTTCAGTGGTCAATCTCCCAGATGCCAATAGGGATTACTTCGAGCACGGTGTTGTTATGAAAAATTGGCAACACCCTCCACTAACTGAAAATGATGTGTACCAGGGTCCTAGATGCCATCCCTATGGCAATGGGATAGGTTGTTTTTATTTTATTTTACTTTTGAAATTATGCTTTCTTTGTGTTTGATAAAATGTGTCACTGATATTTTAATTTTGATTTATTTGCAGTTGACAGCAAAAGATGGTCTCCAAAAGAGACAGATTTCAACTTAAAACATCTGAAACTTATTTGGGGTTTGCATCAAACTGTTGCCGACGAGCATATCAGATCAGCTTCATATTTGCTGCTGTATAAGAGGTACACCTCGTCTTTTACTGCTCGTATGGTGATAAGTGACGTAGAACCAATACCAGCTTCTTCAAGTTCTTCACCCGAGTCATATATTCCTCTGAGTGAAAGAATGAAGAGAAGAAGAGCTCCTGTCCTCTTCGAGAAATCTGCCTCTGTTGCTGGAGAGGCAAAGAAAAGCAAACATTATGTCCCAGAAGAAGGGACAAGAAAAATCGATGCCCCTCCTCTAGCTACTCATGTGAAGGTTACAGAGAATCCCCCAGTGGCTCCGAGCAAGGTCGCTGCTCCAAGTGAGGTAATAGTCATATCCCCAACTAAGAATACATCCTTGGTCGAGACCGTTGATGCTCCTCTAAGGAGGATGAAGAAGAGCTCCTCGATTAATTTGGCTGAATCCATCAATCAGCCCACGACTACTGGAAGTGGTGTTCCCACTTTTTTTCCCTGAGCTCTGCCATGAGCTCGGTGAAGTCTTGTATCATTCTCGAGATCCATGGAATTGAAGAAAATCTTTCTAGGGATATGGTTACCACATTAGTTGCTCGTCATATAGCTTCTGTAAGTATTATTGTCCTAAAATTTTATTTTTCCCTTATTATATCTTTGCACTGACTTGCTATTATTTTCTTTTCCCAGTTGGTAACCTGTTTTAATACAATTTGGAAAAAAGATGAAGCTATTAAAGCTTCAAGCTCCTCGTCAGGTGTAGAGTAAGCTTTGGTAGGTCTGACGCAGTTTTTGAAGGATTCTCGTCAGAAGTATGTTGATGATAAAACTGTTTGGGAGAAAAAACTTAATTCCACCGAGCAGGAGAGGAATCAAGCTGTTGAAGTCTCCAAGGGGTTGGAGAAAAAAATAAAAGACTTGGAGGGGAAGAATAAAGAGCTCGAAGGAAAGCTCCAAAATGTTGGGGAGCTTGAAGGTAAGCTCAAAGTTGCTGAGGAAGAGTTGGGCAAACTTCGTGAAGTAAGTCGTCAGAAGGAGGAAGTGGAGAATAAATTGAAGGCTACCGAGGAACTTCTATCCGAGAAGCTTTCCTCAGAGAAGGTGAAAAGAAAGTTAGCTGTGAAAAAGTCCTTCGGTGCTGGTTGGGACAAAGGATGGAGTAAGGGTCCTACTGCCATGATGTCGCAGGTGGAATATGGTAGCCTTAAGTACTTTAGGGATGGCTGGGTCGCTGCTCTGAAAGAGATGAATATTGATGAAAATTCTGACCTGTTTCAGCGACACATCCCTGGCCCCCCTCCAACTCCTGAAGAAGAAGAGGACAAAGATGCCTCTGGGGAATCCTCCATGGTGATGGGGATCAAATTTCTTATCCCCTAATTGTCCAGTCCTCCTGCGAGCAACTCCAACCATCCATTATTTCAACCGAGCAACTTCCAGCTCCCACCGAGCAGCCATCTGTGCCACCTGAGCAACCTACTTCCTCGTCCCAGCCTTCCGAGAAAGTTTTGGGAGATAAGGAGAAGGTGTAGAGTTGTTTGGATTTTTCTCTCTGTTTATTTTTGCCAATTGTAACTCTGACCTATGTACTTATCTTTTATGATGTAATAAAATTTGAAATTTTGACTATTCATTGATTCTCTTCCTCTTGCTCCTTATTGATTCTTGCTATCTTTTCTTTTTACTAGTTTATGGACACGATGGAATTACTATCTGCTCATGATACAAAATTATTGAGGCAATGCAATGATTACTTCAGAGCTGCTCATACAGATATGACTGAAGCTCAAATTATTGATATCCTTGGTCAAGATGCTTCAAAGCAGGCAGTTGAAGCCTGCCAGTATTTAAAGTGTCTGCTCGACCGGGCAGTGGCTAATAATGTAGCTTATTATGACATGATTGAAGACCTCCAAGGCACTCTCGAGGAGCTTCAACAGAAATCCAAGGAGTCTTCAGCCCTCTTGCACCAAGGATATGAGAAGAAGTATCAGTAACTGAATGCTGATAAGGGATACGATAATTGTTTGCTGCTTATGAAGTGAGGGAGAGAACTTTGAAAACCGAGGTCGAGGAGCACAGGCAGATAGCCAAGTTATTGGAGCAAGAAAATAATAACTTGCGAGGAGAACTATCCCAGGTGAGATCTGCTGCCTCTACCTCAAACGCTTTGGTCCCTGTAAACGACGAGGGATTCTCCTTCTTGGGGGTCAAAAATGCCAATCTGAGAGATGAATTAGAAACCTTGAAGAGGATTGGGCCTTCTACCTCTACTCGGGGATAAGCACGATCTTATCGGGGACGAGCAAGAGCTGCTCAGATTCTTGTCGAGGAACAAAGAACTCAATCGGCACTGGAGAATCAAGCCTTCCAATTGATTGAAAAAAACCAAGCATTAGTCGAGATGTCTAAGAAAATCCAAACTTTAGACGAGAAACTGTCTGCCCAAAATTCTACCTTGGAGGATAAAACTAATTTGGTGAAGAATCTCTATGAGCAGTTAGAAAGATTAACCTACCAGTTCCATAAAAAACCTAGGGAGTTCTGGATGGCTGGTTACAATAAAGCACTCTACCATTTAGATGATCGGCTCCAGAATGCAAATAATGTGGGTTATAAACAAGGATGGTTAAATGCTTTGGGCGTGCTGAAGTTGGAACACGGTAATTATTTGTGGGATTACCACAATCCTGGGTTGCTCGACCTACCAGTGCCTCCTTTCAAGCTTGATATGAGCTGGATTCCTGCTCGGGCCATTCCACAATGCCCAATTTCAAAGTATCTCGACGACTACAATCTTTACTCCAACTTTGAGATATCTTCCCCCGAGCACCTCCTTGATCGGCCGTCAGTTATTAACATCAGGATGCTTAAGGATTTGAATTTCATTAACTCCCCTTATGCCTTAGACGATCCTCCTGCTGGTGAAGAACCCGTTTCAAAGGCAGAGGGGAAGAAACCAATAGAATTGGAATCTTGATGTAATAATTAATATGTATTTCATTCTCGATGTATTTTGCTCTAGATTTAATGAAAGAATTTTATTTTTCTTTGCAATCTTGATTGCCATTGTCTTGTAGATATTTTGTAAAACACTTTACATATGTATATCTGTTAAAAAGATAACAACATTGTGTTATTTGTCGATCAACTAAAGCTGGTTAAAACTTATTGTCGACTATCCTGAATTTGTGGTAATCATTTGATGACTAACCAAAATTGATGATATTTTGTTTCTCGACCAGCTTGGTGGTAATTTAAAATGTTACGAGTATAAAAAATTTTGCTTAATCACTTTTTAATTCTAAGCCATTAGCTAACTTTTATCACATACTCATACTTTGTTTAATAAAAATGTTCCCGACCAACTGTAGTTGGCAGCTTCTTATTCCCGACCAACCTGAGTTGGTGGATTTTTAGAAATATTTTTCCTTCCCAACCAACCTTAGTTGGTATTTCTGGGAAATATATATTATTATTTTTTTTATTTCCGACCAACCGGAGTTGGCACTTTTGGGAAATATTTTTTATTCCCGACCAACCGGAGTTGGTGGATTTTCTTCCTAACCAACCGGAGTTGGCACTTTTGGGAAATATTTTTTATTTCCGACCAACCGGAGTTGACACTTTTGGGAAATATCTTTTATTCTCGACCAACCGGAGTTGGCACTTTTGGGAAATATTTTTTATTTTCGACCAACCGGAGTTGGTGGATTTTCTTCCCAACCAACCGGAGTTGGCACTTTTGGGAAATATTTTTTATTCCCGACCAACTGGAGTTGGTGGATTTTCTTCCCAACCAACCGGAGTTGGTACTTTTGGGAAATATTTTTTATTCCCGACCAACCAGAGTTGGTGGATTTTTTTCCCAACCAACCAGAGTTGGCACTTTTGGGAAATATTTTTTATTCCCGACCAACTGGAGTTGGTGGATTTTCTTCCCAACCAGCCGGAGTTGGCACTTTTAGGAAATATTTTTTATTCCCGACCAACTGGAGTTGGTATTTCTGGGAAATATTTTTATGAGTAGTGTGTAGCACTAGTATTCCGCGAAAAAATTTCAACCAAAGGAGAGAATTGGGTAGAGTATTCATATTTTATTCATACTGATGAAACTACATTACATGAGGGTTTACATTACTGATAATATTTGCGCAGGTGCTCTGCATTCCATGCATTCTTAGACTCCTCCCCCTCTAAAGTTTCTATTCTGTAGGTTCCTGGTCGAACAACTTCTGTAACTCGGTAAGGTCCATGCCAGTTTTCTTCCAGTTTGTTGTGCTTTTGAATCACCTTCTTTAGCATATAGTCTCCTTCTTTCAGGTCGCACTTCTTCACTCTCTTGTTGTAGAACAAAGATGTTCGTTGCTGGTAAGCAGCATTCTTTTTACGGCTTCTTCTCTAACTTTCTTGAGCATGTCCAAGTCTAACCTTCTCATTAAATCGCTGACAGGGGAGGTGAAGTTCAACACTCGGTGTGTTGGGAGGCCCAACTCAGTAGGTATAACAACTTCACTTCTAAATGCCAACATATATGGAGATTCTCCAGTTACTGCTCGGGGAGTAGTACAATATGCCCATAGTACTGAATGTAGCTCGTTGATCCAGTTTGCTTTCGCGTCATTCGGTCTTTTCTTCAAGACATTTAACAACATTCTGTTTGTCACTTCAGTTTGTCCATTGCTTTGAGGATGGCCTGGTGCCGAGTGGATTTTCAAGATATTTGACTGATGACAATAGGCAACGAACTTCTCGTTATCAAATTATGTTCCATGGTCGGTGATGAATGCATGGGAAAGCCCATATCTATAAATGATATTTTTCCAAACAAATTGGTACACCTTTTCGTACGTCATATCGACAAGAGGCTCGGCCTCTACCCACTTAGTAAAGTAATCGACCGCGACGACGAGGTATTTAAATCTTCCTCTGGTCATTGGAAGTGGCCCGACCAAGTCAATCCCCCACATGGCAAATGGCCAAGGGGAAATAATGGGTGTCAACAATGCTTGGGGAGTTCTTCGGATAGTGGAGAAACATTGACATTTGTCATATTTCTTGGCATAGGCTATACAATCAGCCCTCATCGTTGGCCAGTAGTATCCTTGCATCATCATTCTTTACAAAAGTGTTCGACCTGCCACATGGGCTCCATAAGACCCTTCATGGACTTCTTCAATCAAATCCTTCACCTCGGCGGGATGTACACACCTCTGCAAGCTAGCTATGATTCCTCGTCTGTATAGAATACGATTAGTTAGTACATAGCGAGAAACTTTAAACTTTAATTTCTTGGCTGCGAGTTTGTCGATCGATAATTCTCCTTCCTCAATATATGCCCTGATGGGATCCATCCAAGATGGCCCTAAATCAAGGGTAATAAAATTCATCGTCAGATCTTCATCTATGCTCCGACCAGCTAGAACTTCAATTGGGATTATTCTTCGTAGCTCGGTACGAGTAGCCGATGCTAATCGAGCTAAAGCGTCTGCTCTTACATTCTCCATTCTTGGTATTTTGAACAGTTGAACAGTAATAAATTCCGATATCAATTCCTTTGCCTTTGCATGGTACTTAATCATCAACTCTCCTTTTGCTGTATATATACCAAGCAATTGGTTTACAATCAACTGTGAGTCACTGCATACGATTACCTGCTCTGCCTTCATGATTTTTACAAGACTAAGACCTACAATCATCGCTTCATATTCGGCCTCATTATTAAAAGCTTGAAATTAAAAGCGCAGAGCATATTCTATATCGATCTCGTCTGGACTTTTCAATATAATCCCAGCTCCACTACCCGAGGTGCATGATGAGCCATCCATATATAGATTCCATACAGGTATTTCATCCTCAAACTTCTTATTGGACAAAGTTCCTCGATGGAATATTTGTTGTTCCTTTATCTCCATTTCTACCACACTTCCCTGCTCGCCTAACTTCTCCTCTTGCTCTCCGACCAACTTAAGTTGATCGGGGTTTAAATTTGATGATCCTATAACATCCACAGGTTGGTCGGTGTTCAGCTTTTGTTCCTCGGGGGTATCAGGATAAGTGAATTCTGCTATAAAATCTGCTACTCTTGCCCTTTCAGTGACGATCTAGGCTCATAAATTATATCATATTCAGCGAGTTCTATTGCCCAATACATCAATCTCCCTAATTTTTCTGGTTTATGAAGAGCTTGCCTCAACGGAATATCGGTATATACGACTATGGTATGAGCCTGGAAATATGGCTTCATTCTTCTACTCGCTTCGATCAGCGCCAGTGCCAACTTTTCCAGCTTTGGATATCTGATATCTGCTCCTCGGAAGGCCTTACTAGTGTAATAAATTGGTTTTTGTACTCCATCCTCTACTCTTATTAATGTCGAGCTAACTGCATTTTCTGAAACTGCCAGATACAAGTACAACCTTTCTCCCATCACTGGTCTGGACAATAGTGGAGGTACTCCCAAATATTTCTTCAATTCTTGAAAAGATTTCTCATATTCTTCATTCCATTCAAAAGTCTTTCGGAGCATTTTGAAGAATGGGAGGCATCTAACAGTTGCTCGCGATACAAACCTGTTAAGTGCTGCTACTCGCCCTGTAAGACTTTGCACTTCTTTCTTCGTCGTTGGAGATCGCAGCCCTAACAGAGCTTTGATATTTTCAGGGATTGCTTCTATTCCTCGTTGATTGACAATGTACCCGAGAAACATGCCTTCTCGTACTCCAAATATGCACTTGGTCGGGTTCGACTTCATTTGGTATTTATCTAGTTGATCAAAGGTCTGGCCTAAGTCAACTAGATGGTCAACAACTCTTTTGCTCTTTGTCAGCATATCATCAACATAAAGTTCCATATTGCAACTGATTTGTTCTTCAAATACCTTGTTTATCAGCCGCTGGTATGTCGCACCTGCATTTTTCAAACGAAAAGGCATAACATTATAACAATAAGTTCCCCTAGGGGTAATGGAAGAGGTACTTTCCCTGTCTTCAGGTTTCATTTTAATCTGCTTGTAACCAGAATAAGCATCCATGATGCTCAGCAACTTGGTCCCGAGGTAGCATCCACTAGTTGATCAATTTAGGGCAAGATAAAATGATCCTTTAGACATGCCTTGTTGAGGTCTGTGAAGTCTACACACATCCTCCATTTGTTGTTCTTCTTTTTCACCATCACTACATTTGCTAGCCAGTCTGAATATTTAATATCTTCAATAAATCCAGCTTTCTGGAGCTTCTCGACCTCCTCCTGTATAGCTTGGTTCTTCTCGGGGCTGAATACTCTTCTTCTTTGCTTCACTGGCCTGATCTCCTTATTCACACTGAGCTCGTAACATAAGAAATTTGGGTCTATTCCGGGCATATCCTCATGACTCCAAGCAAAAGTTTGTTTTCTGCTTTTTAAGAAACTTATCAATTCCTGTTTTAGTGAG
This sequence comes from Sambucus nigra, assembly GCA_949130495.1. Taxonomy (NCBI): domain Eukaryota; kingdom Viridiplantae; phylum Streptophyta; class Magnoliopsida; order Dipsacales; family Adoxaceae; genus Sambucus; species Sambucus nigra. The sequence continues at coordinate 240,403,841 of OX422222.1, forward strand.
GCATCTAACGACGAACCTATCTGATTTATTCGTTCAGGGTGCTCGTCGTCCAGAATGATGTTTTCAGTAGCTTCCACCACTTGACCTTTCACGAGTTGCGACTCATCTCTAGGATCCAATGTTTCAATTTCTGCACCTTCATCCACCTGATATGTTGTAGTCTTTTTCCTAGATTCCTCCAGTTCCTCCTGTTCGGCAGATGAATAGTAGCATTCTTGAGCTACTTTTTGATCACCCTTTACAACTCCTACTTCAAAATTAGCTGGAAATTTTAGGCATTGATGTACCGTAGATGGTACTGCTTCAAACTTCTTCAATTCTACCCTTCCCATGATGATATTGTAGGCTGATTGAACATTCTTATCCATCACGAAGAAGCGTACTCTCTGTGTTCGACAAGCAGGCCATGTACCAATGAACATATCCGACTTGATCGTCCCAAGTGGAAAAACTTTCTCGCCAGCAAAATCGAGGAGGGGCCTATGATAAGGCTCTAACTGAGACAACTTTAGATTTAAGCTGTTGAAGCACGAGTAGAACATAATATCAGCCGAGCTACCATTGTTAACTAGTACTCTCGAGATCATCACTTCCTTCATTCTCATTTTGATAACCAATGGGTCATCATGAGGATACAGCACACCTGCGAGGTCATTTTTTGAGAAACCGATGACCATTTTTTCTTTGTTGACCTTCCTCGGACGACCATCTTCAGCCAAATTTATTTGTTGAATATATGAATAGTCTTGAGCCTCATTGAGGTAAGATTTTCTTTCTGCAGTAAGGTCTCCACCTCCTGCATCTCCACCCGTAATAACATTACGATCAAAAGATCCAAAACGTATTAAAAATACCTCACGTTTTGTCTGCCTTGGTCTTTTGGGAAGATCGGGGTCATTTTCTGGATCATCTTCATGGTCTCTTTTCTTGTTCTCCTCTGTTCGACGAGGAGATCTAGACCTCTCTCTTGCTCGGTCGCTGTTTCTTCTTTCATTTCTACGATCAACATACTTTGACAGTTTTCCTCGTCTAATGAGTGCTTTGATCTTGTTCTGAAGAACTATGCAATTTTTGGTCGTGTGGCCATGATCCTTGTGGAACTCACAATATTTGGCCTTATTCCTTTTGTCAGGGCCTGACTTCATTTTCTCTGGCCAGTTTAACTCCTCGTTGTTCTTGATTTCTTCTAGAATATGGTTGATGTCTACCTTCAAAGGAGTATGATTTTCAAATTTCTTTAATACCTCCCATGATGGCTTTGTTTTTGAGTGCTTGTCACCACCATTGTTCTTATGCTCTTTCTTTTGGGCTTATCAACCTCCACCTTGGTCTCTTTGGTATCCATATTCTTCTTTGCAGCCATTGCCTCCTCGGCATTCATGATCTTGGCCGCTTTTGCCATCAGTTCTGACATGGTTCTAGGTGGATCTTTAGCCAAAGTGTAGTACAACTTGTTGGGAAACAACCCACTCATTAGAGCAGTAATCGCTGTTTTTTCCTCATAATCGATAACTTCGAGTTTCTCATTATTAAAACGAGTTATATAATCCCTGGTGCTCTCACCTGCCTTTTGTCTAACACTTAATAAGTGTGCTACTCGTTTAACCGATTTTGCTCTAAAATAGAAGTTTCCAATGAAGAGCTCGTCCAGTTGAAAGAAAGTTGAAATCTTTCCCCGAGGAAGATTATTGTACCATATTTGAGCAGATCCTGTAAAAGTTCCCGAGAATTCCCTGCATTTCATCTCATTTGGCACAGCATAGATGTCGACAACAGCTTGGTATTGCTCTATATGAAGGACAGGGTCAGTTTTTCCATCATATTTAGGAGTCACAACAGGTGCTTTGAACTTTGATGGTGTGGGAAAATCCACAATTGCTTGGACAAAAGGTGTCCATTGGACAAAAGGTGTCTCTTGGACAAAAGTTCTTTGTAGAGGATTCTTGGCCTTGGCCATTTCCCTAATCAATCCTCCAGCCTCTGAATAGAGCCTTTCCACGCATCATTTCCTTCATCGGGCCTGTTGGTTCGAGCAACTGATCGCGTGGATGTGGCTTCTTGAGATCTATCTTGTCGAGCAGCTGGTTGTGATTGGGCAGAAACCTCTCTTAAATCAAATGGTCGTCGAAAGTTTCTCGACACAGCCTTAGGAGGATTTTTATTCTTCCTAGGGCCCAATCGATCAAAAGGAGAGACCCTACTCAATCTTTCCAGTGCACTGGTCCTTTTCGGAGAGAGAGTGATGTGTTGTTCAGTATCTGTGGCTCGTACTGACGAATTTCAACCCGATTGATAAGAATAATCTTCAGATTTATCAGTGCGATATGAATCTGTTGCCCAGAAAGATACTCAAGAGGGGGGGTGAATTGAGTTTTTACAAACTTTTTGGTCAAATTAATATTCTAGAAAAATAGTAAATTTAAATCACTTAAACAAATTTCAGATTAATAAAACTTTAAAGAATAAATCCAATAATATCAAATAAATGCAACTAACTAATTTAAACAACTAGAGATGCAGATTTTAACACTTTAGAAATATTAAATTAATTTTCGTATTTAATTTAAAGTGATATTCGGAAATTAATTATTTAATTCAAAAATAATTATTTTAACCTTAAAATAAATTTAGTCAAATTTCAGAATTAATTATTTGCAAGATAGTGTGCTGAAAATATTAACTCAAGCAAGCATGTGCAAATAAATAAATAAAAGTGCGGAAAATAAATGACACCGAAATTTAACGTGGTTCGGTCAAATCCCGGCCTACGTCCACGCGCCTAGAGCCCCTGTCTCCTTTGCGCTTCACTAAACCTCATCCACTTGCGGGTAGGATCAAACCACCGCGTACAACTGTTTGCAAGCTAACTCCGAGCTTCAAATCCCGTGGCCCACTTGCGGGTAGGAACCAATCACCGGTACAAACCGAAGCTTCAACAAAGCTTCACAACAAATCTGAAATTTTGTAGTACAAGATACAATACTGAAACTCCTTAAAATACAATTTGTAATCTGAGTTTCTGAGACTTCAATAAATGATGTTGAAGTAGGCACAAGTCTTCTTCTTCAATGATTGAGAAGATGATAAAATTAATTGCTCTCTTGAATGTGTAGCTGAGTAGTAAAATAAATGCTCTCAATAATATTTCAAGTCTTGCTCATATTCTCATTCAAGTCTTGTTCTTCAATGCAACTCTCACAGCTTTAAATGTGTCTCTAAATAACTAGCCTGAAAAATGGGTGACTGAAAGAAGCATTTCAAATATCTAACATGGCTCTGCAGGAAGTTGTTAGTCCAAGAGATAATATCCAACAGATATACAAGAGTTAATGGACAGATATTAAAAGATAATTTCGGACAAAGGATATATAAAATAAGTAGAAAAAAAACTTTAATCAAATCTAAACCGAGTACAATAAATGTGGTAGGTCAAGTAAATATAAACTGGATACAACCTCTGAAAAAGACACGGACCTACTGCATGGTTAAATCTTTATGACAAAGGTACAAAGCTATGTTAGACTAGGTTTAAACACAAATCTCTCCTTTCAAAGAGAAATATAGGACGGTCAGCTACGGTTCTAACATCTGACAAATCTCATACAACCTTAAGGCTGAACCAGTGGCTCCCGATACATGAAACTGGATTGCTTCCAAAAAAATTGACGGGACAAGAGATGATGTAAAATCGCTTTGGCAGTGATCTTTGGTAAGGGCAAAAAGGCAACGAAGTCAGATATTAGAGAGAGAGGAAGTAAGTGGCTGTCAGTTCAATCGGCCAGACATGATGGACAAAAAATATAGCGTGTAGCAGTGGTAAAACTCACATACGTGTAATATATATATATATATATATATGTGTGTGTGTGTGTGTGTGTGTGTGTGTGTGTTATCATCCGTAATGAAGGAGACGTTTGATATATATATAAAAAACGTTGAAAACCAATATAGACTTTCGGCTACTGCTTCCGTACGCAGTCCTAGCTAAACTATTAGTAGTGTCTTGGAACACACTTTCGGCAAAAAAAAAAAGCTTGTAAGAATGATGTCATGCACAAACTTTTAGAGGCTAAAGAGATCAGTATGTATAAGTCTATGACAAATTTGTAACAGACATTGAGTATCCCATAAGGCTACTCAAGAGACTAAACATCCATAAATATATATTATATCGTACGAATCATACGGCCAAAAATATTGTTTCAAAGGTTCTATTCAGTAAAAAAAATAATTCCGAAAATTATTTTAGAGTAAGACATTTAATTTTTTTTAAACAAAGATACACCAGTTTTATAAAGCAATATTTTAACAAAAATTTCTTTTTGAAAGTGTTTTGTCCCATAATTAATTAGTCACACCATATAAAATATATATCAAGATATATGCACGTGTGTCTAATGTGTCAAGTGCAAATGTGCAACATACGAGAATATCTTTTCTCAGATATGTCATTGAGTAGAGTCGAGGCAAGATTATACAATGATGAAAAAATGTTTGGAATCATCAAAATCAATATATTAAGTTAAACTAAAATGTATATTAATTAAACTAATTTAATTGGGGATAAAATACATTTTTGTTAACAATCTCCCCCTTTTTGATGATGACAAACAATGATTCACATGTATACATAAAATGAAATATTCAGCACAAATAGTGAATCATAAATATTTCTCCCCCTTTGACATTATCAAAAAGATATTTCATATAAATTCTGTGTCTCGGGTAAGAAGGGCGAAGCTCCCCCTATCAAAAATAATTCATGCATGGGATATAACCATAAATCGCAAAGGGCATGAAATTTTCAATACGCACATGTGTCAACATAGATTCATCATAAATATTCATAGCATGTATTTGAATTTATAAATCGACAATAATGCTATTAAACAATGCACTAGTCAGCAAAATAAATAATAAAAGATAAATGATCAACTTTTCAAAATGCATCAATGATAAATAATACCAATAGTTGTCTGATACCAATTGTTGTAGTCACACAAATCGTGCGTTGCACACAATGATTTCTCGGAACAACTTTTTACGCATAAATAGGAATCACAACTCAATGTTCTCAAATAGTGTAATTATGAGAGATATATCAATGTGCATAAATTAATTCTCAAAAAAAATTGCAACATAAATTTTCAATAGGCGCATATCAATTGATGTGTAAATCCTCATGATAGAATAAACTTTTAAGCACACAACGTGAAACATTTCATAACTCGATGTTTTCAAATAATTTGAATTAAGCACATAACATGAGTTAGAAATAACAAAAATATATAGCATTTGCTCAAGCTTTGCCGATTTCAAGATACGAGCTAAAATTCTCAAAATGATCAAAATTCATAATAATATATCAAGGTTATGATCAAGCATTTTTCGAACAAATAATCAAACAAATTTTCAATAAACTTTTATCTCCCCTAAAGGATACCAATTAAGACAAATATGCATATAAAGAATTAAAGTGCATCTTTTCATGAAATAAAATAATTTCAGCATTTATTTCCATAAGATCAAAAAGTCTCACAAATGATATCAATTATTGATCATGTGGTTTCTCAATTAAAAAAAAATTCATTGTGAATAAATATTCCAACAATGACATTAATCATGTAGTATGCAATAAGACTAACTCATAGAGATTAATATGTTCATATCATCAAAATCAACAAGTGAATGTTACAATATTAACATGTATCACATATAACTAATATACTGAAGTGTACTCAAATGACATTTTCGTTTCAGATTTATATTCAATAAAATCATGAATTTATCCAATCTTATTATTCATAAAAAATATATCAAGATGTAAATAAAAAATTATGAATATTTACCAACGAAAAATTTATCATCAAACTCAAGTGCAAGTTTCATATAACATAAAATCATCAAAAATAATGAATATACAAATTCATATGTGAATACTAAATAATCAATCAACACGCTCATATGATAAAACAAATATTCTTATGCATGGAAATATATCAATTATGAAATAAATCATTAATAAACATATGATATTAAATTCAAGAAAGGTGTTACTTACCACCTTACCAATACCAAATATATATTCAAGCAACTTCTTCCAAGTGTGGCATTTCCAACATTAGGCAATGATACTTGAAATTTGTAATATGACCAAATCATATGCCTTGAAAATCCACATTCCATCTCAAAATGCAACCTACACAACTTTAAAGATTTTTTCTTTTCCATCCAAGAATGTGTTAGGTCCATAAAGCAATATTAAATAGAAAATGTAACTAATCATGAAGCATGGACTTATTAAATCAATGTCAATTTTATCACGTATAAGAATAAATTTATCATTAATCCATATACAAAGAAATTTATCATCCATAGTAATTTTTGACATAATAAAAATATTCACATTTTCAACCATTTGAGATTAATATGAAATAAATCAAATTATAAGTCATTAATCATACAAAAATATTTTCAAGTAATGAATGGTGTCTATTTCAAATAAGCATAAAGACATTACAATAATCACATAGAAAAAAAAATCAGATTATTAATCATTAATGAGCATATAAGATATGAAAATAATATATCACAATATTCAACAAAAGAAACTAATACTAATTTTATTTTAAAAAAAAAATTGTGTTCATGTTCCAATACCGGTTTTGCACTTAGAAACTTTATCTTTTGGAACCCAATATGTGTGGGGTTGATAAGGGTTAACATACATAGTTGTTTCCTTTGGAATCCAAGCTAATTTTGTATTCTTGTACTTTCTTTTTCTAAAATGACAAAATTTGGAATAGTGTGTATGTCTACCACAATATGTGCATAAGGAGTTAGGATGGCTAGATGAGGCTCCGTTTTTAAATACACTAGAATAAATCTTTTTCTCATTTTTTTATCATATCCTATACCATTATTATTAAAACGAATTCTTTGATTTTCTACAATTTTATAAAAATATTCATTTCCTTTAGTAAAGGTATCTACAGATTTTTTTAAATAATCAATCTCTCTTTTTAAATCATTATTTTCAATTTCAAGAGGGTGAGTAACATTTACATATTTATCCTTTTTAAAAGTTTTAATCTCATTTTTCAATGATTCATTTTCTAATTTCAAATCATCAAAATCATTTGACATAGAATCATAGTTAGTTGAAAGTAATGAATGAGACTTCTTAAGATCAATATATTTCTTTTTAAGTTCTTCAAAACTTTCACATAATTCATCAAAAACATTTTGTAATACCTCATAATCATCAACACTATCATCATCACTATCACTAGAGTTAGGATTAGAGTCTACCTCCTCATTATCATTTGCCATGAGACAAGTAGCATTTGTCTCCTCACTGCTTGATTCATCAATATTAGCATATAGGCAAGGATTGAATTCTTCCTTTAAAACAAAGCTTGAAATGCAAGGTTGAGTATGTGTCCATTTTCTTCTCACATAATGAAACAATGAATAACTACAAGATATCAAACATTTTAGCATACAAATAATAAAAATGTAGAGTGCAGCATTTAAAATAAATACAGAAAAGTTTGCCATGATCTTTAAATTTAAGATTGTTAGATCTAAAAAGTAAGAAGAGCACTAGCTCTGATACCAATTGTTGCCCAGAAAGATACTCAAGAGGGGGGGGGGGGGGGGGGGTGAATTGAGTTTTTACAAACTTTTTGGTCAAATTAATATTCTAGAAAAATAGTAAATTTAAATCACTTAAACAAATTTCAGATTAATAAAACTTTAAAGAATAAATCCAATAATATCAAATAAATGCAACTTGTTAACGAAAATGTTATTTATCCCTAATTAATTAAATTAGTTTAATTAATATACATTTTAGTTTAACTTAATATATTGATTTTGATGATTCCAAACATATTTTTATTAAGTTATTCAATAGATATTCCTTATTGTATAATATTTGTTCATATACCATTATATACATATATTTATTATGTTATATAATATTTGCATTTATGTCAAGTTTTATTTTCACGACTCAACATGCCTCGACTCTACTCAATGACATATTTGAGAAAAGGTATTCACGTGTGGTGCACATTTGCACTTGACACTTTTGGCACACATGCATATTTCTTGATCTATGATTTTTAATTGTGTAACTAATTAATTATGAGCCGAAACATTATTTATAAAAGTTACAGATTATTTTTTATATAAGTATACACATGCATATGTATGGCATGATTATTATATATGTTATATGACATGTTTTCTTGAATGAATATTATATATACTTGTTGTGTGTTATATTATATATATGCATAAACTCTTATACTATATATATGTTGGCTATATATATGTTGGCATGAGTGCATATATTATATTATATATATTTATATCCTAGCTTGTGCCTTACCAGATAATTGCCTAAAGCCTTGTTTCCTTTGGTTTCTCAAAAATGGCGCCACATGTCCCTTTGACAAGACTTTAGATTCTAAAGCTTTTGCATAAGATATCTATTACATAATTATCTGTTAAAGCTTTTGCATAAGATATCTAACGGAGTTGACACCCTCTTTTTTTATGCATATCTGTGCTGTCAGGTTTATAACAGTCGGTAAGGTCACAAGTCAGTTTCATAATTATGGCAGTCCATATCAGTTCAAAATGTTTTATTCGTCAGAAATCCTATTTACATATATCTGTTCGTCAAATTATTTTTTTTATATCAGTTCGAGATATATTTTTTTTTGACGTCGCGTAGTCACATTTTTCCAACGATAATCTCACAGCTTTGGGCGAAAAATAAGTTCGGATTTTTTTATGATTTCGAGAAAGTTTATTATATATCTGTCAGTCAAAAATTATTTCTTATTTATATCAGTTCGGAAAGTGTTTTATAAATCCATATCAGTTCGGATATTTTTTTTATATTTGTTCCGAAATCGCTTAGATATATATATTTCAGTCCGTTTTTTTTACGAGAAAAATCTGTTCGGAATTTTTTTTTATATATATTCACATCCATTTATTTTACAGAGATTTATATATATATATATATACACATCATACTTTGTGAGAGAAGCACAATATTTTTTTTTGCCTTCTGCCGTTTGGTCTGTACCGAGCTGACAACTTCATATTTTTTTTAAAAACATGCATATCTGTTTTGGCAGACTTTGAGCCACGAATCTTCAAACTATTTCGGACAGTTGTTGTTCTATTCCAACTCTATGGGGTTACTCCCATGCGTATACCAGCTACAACCCTTTAGTTACTTTTGGCCATAGACTTGACCTTGTGTCAATGGTCTTTCATCAAGTACCTGCTATATATATAGCCTTACTTGCTGTGTCCGTTGGATAGATTGACTGTACGAGTAATCAGGATATGTCTTCTCCAAATCAGAAGCCTTACTTGCTTGCGTCGCCACCTAGATTGATCTGACAGAAAGCCACTTACTTCTCTATTGATTTACTGTTAATCTAACTGTGCGTCGCAGTTCTCTATTTTTTTATATACAGAATCCAATGTTTTACATCTGTCCCAAATTCTTTTTATAATAACCGTTCCAAATATATTTTGTTTTGTCCAAAATATTTTATAAATATCTGTTCGAAAATCCCCATATACATATCTATCAGATTTATTCTTATATCTGTTTTGAAACTTTTTATATCAGTGTGGGAAATATTTTTTATTTACTTTGTCCCATTTATTTACTTGACAGAAAAATATTCTTAACACATCAGATATATTCTTTACCCAATGGTTCCACATTTACATATCATATTTGTATTACCTCTTGGACTAACATATTTTTGCAGAGGCATTTTAGAAATGTTAAGTACTACTTTCAGTCACACATTGTCAGATTACCATTCTTATGCTACAACAGCCATATTTTTATTGAGAAGCAAAATGAAGATTTGCATATTAGTCTTGGAGATTATTTTCAGACCACTTTCATCTCAGCAATATCAGGAGCATTTAATGCTCAAATTGCATGTGTCTAACAGCTAGTTTTTGGGAGACACATTTAAAGATTTCAAGTGCTGCATTGAAGAAAAACCAACCAGAAAGAATATGAGCAAGACTTGAAATATTATTGAGAGCATTTATTTTTTCTACTCAGCTACACATTCAAGAGAGCAATTAATTTTTATCATCTGCTCAATCATTGAAGAAGAAGACTTGTGCCTACTTCACCATCATTTATTGAAGTCTGATTCAAGAAGGAGAAACTCAGATTATAAATTGTATTTTAAGGAGTTTCAGTATTTTATTCTGTACTACAAAAATTCAGATTTATTGTGAAGCTTTGTTGAAGCTTCGGTTTGTACCGGTAATTGGTTCCTACCCGTAAGTGGGACACGAGGTTTGAAGCTCGGAGTTAGCTTGCAAACATTTGTACGCGGTGGTTTGATCCTACCCACAAGTGGATCAGGTTTAGTGAAGCGCGGGAGACGGAAGCTTGCTCTTGGCGCGTGGACGTAGGCCGGGTTTTGGGCGAACCACGTTAAAAATACGGTGTCATTTATTTTTCAGTACTTATATTTATTTACTTGCTTGTGTGTGATTGATTATTTTTATTTTAAGCTCTTTCACTTGCTATTTAATTAACTCTGAAAATTTGGTAATTTTATTTTAAGACTGAAAAATTTATTTTCGTAATATTTAATTAATTTCAGAATATTATTTTTTATTAATTACGAAAATTGTTTATAACTTCTTTTGGATCTCATAATCTTAAAATATAACTTGTTTAATTTATTGAGAGTATTTATTTGATATTCTTGTGTGAATCACCTTATATTAAATCCAGAATATAAAATACGAAAATTGATTATTTATTTATTGTTTGTTATAATCTCGGATTTATATTGTTTAAATTAACTACATTTATTTAATCATTATTGGTTTAATCATTTAAGACTTATTTACTCTGAAATTTGTATTAAGTGTTTTAAATTAAATATTTTCTGAAATATAAATTTAACCCGAAAAGTTTGTAAAAACTCAATTCACCCCCCTCTTGAGTATTTTTTTGGGCAACAATTGGTATCAGAGCTAGTGCTCTTCTTATTTATTTTTAGATTTAACAATCTTAGAGTTAAAGATCCATGAAAAACTTTACTGTTTCATCTCTTGGTGAGGGTCAATCTATAAATAGACCTCCTTTATTTTCAGCAAATAATTATAGCTATTGGAAAAATAGAATGAAAAATTTTATTCAATCAAATGATTATGCTGTTTGGAGAGTTATTATAAATGGTCCTAATGTCCCCATGAAAGTTGTTAATGATGAAAATGTTCCTAAAGAAGAAAATGAATGGAATGATGCTGATATTAGAAAAATTCAAATAAATGCTAAAGCTATGAATATTCTGCATTGTGCACTTGATGTAAATGAGTATAACAGAATTTGTTGTTGTGAATCTGCTAAAGAAATTTGGGATAGACTAGAAGTTACTTATGAAGGAACTAGTCAAGTTAAAGAAGATAAAATTAGTATGCTTGTTCATAATTATGAGTTATTTAAGATGATGTTTGATGAATCTATTTCTGATATGTTTACTAGATTTTCAAATATTATAAATGGATTGAAATCTCTTGGTAAATCCTATACTGATTCTGAATTAGTGAGCAAGATTCTCAGGTCACTACCATCTGTTTATATGACAAAGAAACTGGCTATCAAGGAAGCGATTAGAGAAAGACCTATTTCTCTTGATGAGCTATTGGGTTCCTTAATTACTCATGAAATGTAGCTTAAGGAATTTGTTGAAGTTGAGAAACCAAAAGCAAACAAAATTATTGCTCTCAAATCTTCAAGCAAAAATATAGAAAGTGAAGATGACGATGATGATGAAATTTCCCTATTGGCTAAAAATTTCAAAACATATCTCAATTCTAAAAAGAAAGCCAAGGAAAGGAGAAAGAAACATTTTTCAAAAGAGTTCAATGATGATCATCAATCCAAATCTGAACCAAGATGCTATCTGTTGATACCAAAATTAATATGCTGATGTGGACGAATCATACGAAGACACTTGTCAATCTACGTGGTGCAATAACGACGAGGAAGTTCATTTCCCGACCAACTCATGATTCTCTCCGAGAAACGAGGATACACCGAGGAACTCTAGCGCTCCGAGGTACTCTAGTGCTCCGAGGAACTCCTGAGCAACGAGCAACTATGGCGGTCCGAGCTGCATCTCGGTCGTATCATTAATTGCCAGATAATCAACAGTTCAAATATTCATTGAATGTTCATCATCTTGACGCACACGCTGCATTAAATGTATTACCCTTTCATATGTATATCATTTAATGTATCAACCCATTCATGTACAGCCTAAAGGCTATAAATACCTTGTATCATCCTCATTTAAAGGGGACCAGAACTCCTTGAGAGAACTTGTAATCAAGAATTCTGCAAACACTCAGCAATAACATAACAGTGGACGTAGGCTTTATTCCTAGCCGAACCACTTTAAAAATCTTTGTATTTTTTATTTATCTGTGATTGAATAATTAGAGCAATCTAGTTTTTTACATCAACAGATTGGCGCCGTCTGTGGGAAACGACTGTTACTATCGTTTTTCATAAAAAAATCATTTATCATCAATGGCAGATAATCCAGAATCCAGTAATCGAAATGCTGGAAATATTGGAAATCTCCAAATCCATCTGCACCTCCAGATCTGACTAGAATTATGACAAATCTGGCTCAAGGACAAATCGCTATGCAAGAATCTATGAGGCAACTCATTCAAACCCTTCAAGGCGGTGCACCTACCTATTCAGGGCAAAGGAGTGATCGGAGGCCATCGCGATCCAGACGTACTGGGTCATATCGCAATGGGGAGTCTAATGATTCTACATATCAACCTGGGCGAACCTCATCGATACGGGCTACGGATACAGATCAACATATTACTCTCTCTCCGGAGAGAATTAGCGCTTTGGAAAGATTAAGCAGGGTGTCTCCTTTCAATCGGTTAGGACCAAGGAGAAATATGAATCCACCTAGAGCCCCATCGAAAAGCTTTCGACCATCAACGGGTTTGAGAGAAGGATCAGCACAATCACGACCGGCTACTCGTCGAGATAAATCTCAGGAAGCTACGTCAGAGTAATCAATTGCTCGGACTAAGCGGCTTGAGGAAGGAAATAAAGCATGGAAAGGTTCCATTCAGCGGTTGGAGGATAGACTGGGAGAAATGGCTAAGGCAAGAAACCCCTTACAGAGAACTTTTGTTCAAGGGACACCTTTTGTGCAAGCCATTGTGGATTTTCCTACACCGTCGAAATTCAAAGCACCTGTAGTGACCCCCAAGTACGATGGAAAGACAGATCCTGTTCTTCATATAGAACAATACCAAGCTGCTGCCGATATCTATGCCATCCCCGACGAAATGAGGTGTAGAGCATTCTCGGGAACTCTTACCGGATCTGCACAGATATGGTACAACAATCTTCCTTGGGGTAAGATTTCAACTTTTGTTCAATTAGTCGAGTTTTTCATTGGCAATTTTTGTTTTGGGGCGAAGCCGGTAAAGCGAGTAGCACACTTGCTAAGTGTTAGACAAAAATCAGGTGAAAGTACTAGAGATTACATAACTCGTTTTAATAACGAGAAGTTGGAAGTCATAGATTATGAAGAAAAGACAACAATCACTGCTTTGATGAGTGGTTTGCTGCCTAACAAGCTGTACTACACCTTATCCAAAGATCCACCTAAAACTATGTCCGAGTTGATGGTGAAAGCGGCCAAAATTATGAATGCCGAGGAGGCTATGGCTGCGAAGAAGAATATGGATAAAGAAATTAAAGTGGAGGTCGACAAGTCTAAGAAGAAAGATCAGAAAGGTAATGGTGGTGACAAGCACTCCAACAATAATAGGACATTATGGGAAGTCTTAAAGAAGTACGATAATTATACTCCATTGAAAATGGGTATTAATCATGTTTTGGAAGAAATCAAGAATAGCGAGGAAATCAAGTGGCCAGATAAACTGAGGACGAATCCTGATATAAGGAATAAGGCCAAATACTGCGAATTTCACAAAGATCATGGCCATACAACCAAAAATTGCATAGCCCTTCAGAATGAGATTGAAACACTCATCCGAAGGGGAAAGTTGTCAAAGTATGTAGACCGCAGAGATGAGAGGAAGAATAATGATAGAACTAGAGAAAGATCTAGATCTCCTCGTCGTGCAGAGGAGAAAAAGAAGAGGGACCACGAAGATGATCCAGATGATGACCCCAATCTTCCCAAGAAGCCAAGGCAGCCTGAACGAGAGGTATTTTCCATACGTTTTGGGTCATTTGATTGTAATGTTATTACAGGAGGAGATGCAGGAGGAGGAGACCTTACTGCAGAGAGAAAAGCTTACCTCGGAGAGGCTCAAGCTTGTTCATATATTCAGCGAATAAATCTGGCCGAGGATGATCGTCCGAGGAAGGTAAACAAAGAGAAGCTAGTCATTGGTTTTTCAAAACACGACCTGGCAGGCGTTCTTTACCCTCATGACGATCCTTTGGTGATCAAAATGAGGATGAAGGATGTGGTCATTTCAAGGGTGTTGGTCGACAACGGTAGTTCGACAGACATCATGTACTATTCATGCTTTGATAGTTTGAATTTGAAATTATCTCAATTGGAACCTTATCACAGACCCCTTCTGGGTTTTGCTGGCGAGAAAGTTTTTCCACTTGGGATGATCAAGTTGGATATACTCATTGAAACTTGGCCTGCTTGTCGAACAGAAAGAATACGCTTCTTTGTGATGGATAAGAATGTGCAGTCAGCCTACAACATCATCATGGAAAGAGTTGGATTGAAAAAGTTCGAAGCAGTTCCATCTACAGTACATCAGTGTTTGAAATTCCCAACAAATTTTGGAGTCGGAGTTGTGAAAGGTGATCAAAAAGTAGCTCGGGAATGTTATTATTCATCTACTGAGCAAGAGGAACTTAAAGAATCAAGGAAAAAGACTACTACTTACCAAGTGGAGGAAGGTACAGAAATTGAAACTCTTGACCCTAGGGATGAATCTCAACTTGTAAAAGGACAGGTGGTGGAATCTACAGAAAATGTTATTCTGGACGACGAGCATCCGGAACGAGTAACCCAGATAGGATCGTCGTTGGATGTTTCAATAAAACAGGAGTTGATAACTTTCTTGAGAAACAGGAAGAATACTTTTGCTTGGAGTCATGAAGACATGCCAGGAATAGATCCAAACTTCTTATGTCATGAGCTCAATGTGAATAAGGAGATTAAGCCTGTGAAGCAGAGAAGAAGAGTGTTTAGCCCCAAGAAGAACCAGGCCATACAAGAGGAGGTTGAGAAGCTCCAGAAATCCCAATTCATTGAAGATGTGAAATATCCAGATTGGTTGGCAAATGTGGTGATGGTAAAGAAGAAGAATAATAAATGGAGAATGTGTGTTGATTTCACTGATCTTAACAAGGCATGCCCAAAAGATCATTTTCCATTACCCAGAATCGATCAGTTAGTGGATGCTACCTCGGGACATGAGCTACTCAGCTTCATGGATGCATATTCTGGCTACAATCAGATCAAAATGAAGCCTGAAGACAGGGAAAGTACTTCTTTTATTACCCCACGGGGAACTTATTGTTATAATGTTATGCCTTTTGGTTTAAAAAATACAGGTGCAACATATCAGCGGCTGATGAACAAGGTTTTTGCCGAACAAATCATCTGCAACATGGAGGTGTATGTCGACGACATGCTCACCAAAAGCAAGAGAGCTACTGATCATCTAGTTGACTTAGGCCAAACCTTTGATCAACTGGATAAATACCAAATAAAGCTCAACCCGACGAAGTGTACCTTTGGAGTACGAGAAGGATCCTCGGATACATCGTCAACCAACGAGGTATTGAGGCAAATCCAGAAAAGATCAAAGCTCTTTTAAGGCTGCGATCCCCAACGACGAGGAAAGAAGTACAGAGTCTTACAGGACGAGTTGCAGCGCTCAACAGATTTGTATCCCGAGCAACTGATAAATGTCTCCCATTCTTCAAAACACTGCGAAAAAGTTTTGAGTGGACTGATGAATGTGAGAAGGCCTTTCAAGATTTGAAGAAGTATTTGGGAGCCCCACCATTGTTGTCTAGGCCAATAACAGGAGAAAAGTTGTACTTGTATCTGGCAGTATCAGAGAATGCAGTCAGCTCGGCGTTGATCAGATTGGAGAATGGAGTCCAGAAGCCAATTTATTACACAAGTAAAGCTTTCCGAGGTGACGAAATCAGATACCCAAAGCTAGAAAAATTGGCATTGGCATTAATTGAGGCAAGTAGAAGAATGAAGCCATATTTCCAGGCCCATACCATCATCGTGTACACTGACATGCCATTAAGGCAAGCCCTTCATAAGCCAAAAAAATCAGGAAGATTGATGTATTGGGCAATAGAACTCGGTGAATATGATATTGTGTATGAACCCAGATCATCATTAAAGGGGCAAGCTGTAGCAGATTTTATAGCAGAGTTCACATACCCTGATACCCCCGAGGAGCAAAAGGTGCTTGCTGATCAACCTGTGGACGATACAGGATCAACAGACACAGGTTCAGGCCAACTAAGGTTGGTAAAAGGACTTGTGGATGTAGAAAAATCATCATATTCAAACCCAGAACAACTTCGGTTGGTAAAAGGGTACGAACAGATGGTCGACGAGGAGTGAAAAATACCAGGGGATGATGAAAGAAAACAACAGATATTTTATCGAGGAACTCTGTCAGATAAGAAATTTGAAGACGAGTTACCTACATGGCGATTATACGTGGATGGGTCATCTTGCACAGCTGGTTGTGGAGCAGGGATTGTTTTAAACACCCTAGATGATATTGATATGGAGTATGCCTTGCGATTCCAATTCAAAGCTTCCAATAATGAAGCTGAGTATGAGGCCATGATAGCAGGTTTAAGTTTGGCGAAATTTATAGAAGCACGACAAGTAATTGTTTTCAGTGATTCTCAATTTATTGTGAATCAGATGATGGGAATATATGCAGTTAAGGGAGAATTAATGGTGAAATACCATGCAAAGGTGATGGAGTTATTGACAGAATTTGATGCTATTCAATTGGTAAGAATACCGAGGATGGAGAATGCTAGAGCAGACGCATTGGCCCGATTAGCGTCAGCTACGCGCACCGAGCTGCGAAGAACGATACCAATTGAAGTATTAGAAAGTCGGAGCATAGAAGAAGATCTGACGGTGAAGATAATTACCCTTGATTTAGGACCATCTTGGATGGATCCTATCAGGGCATACATTGAAGAAGGAGAATTACCAGAGGACAAGCTAGCTGCCAAGAAATTGAAGTATAAAGTTGCTCGATATGTGTTAACTAATGGTGTTTTGTATAGACGAGGAATTATGGCAGGTTTGTAGAGATGTGTGCATCCATCAGAAGTCAAAGAATTGGTTGAAGAAATCCATGAAGGATCTTGTGGAGCTCATGTAGCAGGTCGGACACTTTTGCAAAGGGTGATGACACAGGGATACTACTGGCCGACGATGAGGGCTGATTGTATAGCCTATGCCAAGAAGTGTGACAAGTGCCAACGCTTTTCCTCCATCCTAAGAACTCCACAAGCATTGTTGACACCCATAACTTCACCTTGGCCATTTGCCATGTGGGGGATTGATTTAGTTGGACCATTGCCGACGACCCGAGGAAGGTTCAAGTACCTCGTCGTGGCAGTGGATTATTTTACAAAGTGGGTGGAAGCTGAACAACTAATTGATATGACGTACGAGAAGGTATATCAGTTCATTTGGAAGAACATCATTTTTCGATATGGTCTCCCTCATGATTTTATCACATACCATGGAACACAATTCGATAATGAAGAGTTTGCTGCCTATTGTCATCAGTCGAACATTTTGAAGTTTCATTCAGCACCAGGCCATCCCCAAAGCAATGGACAGACTGAGGTGACGAACAGAACATTACTAAATGGTTTGAAGAAGAGGTTAAGTGAGGCTAAAGCAAATTGGATTAATGAGCTCTAGTCAGTATTATGGGCCTATCGAACAACTCCCCGAGCAGCAACTGGAGAATCACCATATATGCTAGCATTTGGAAGTGAGGCTGTGATACCTGCCGAGTTGGGTCTCCCAACCCATAGAGTGCTTAATTTCAATTCCCCAGTCAGCGATTTGATGAGAAGGCTGGATTTGGATATGCTCGAGGAGGTTAGAGAGGAGGCAGCTATTAGGAATGCTGCTTACCAACAACGTACAGCTCTGTTCTACAACAAAAGGGTGAAGAAATGTGACTTGAAAGAAGGGGATTATGTGCTAAAGAAAGTCGTTCAGAAGCATAATAAGCTGGAAGCAAACTGGCATGGACCTTACCGAGTTACAGAAGTTGTTCGACCAGGAACTTACAAGATAGCCACTCTAGAGGGAGAGGAATTTAAGAATGCATGGAATGCTGAACACCTGCGCCAGTATTATCAGTAATGTAAAATGTAAAGCATTTCCTTCATTATGAATAAAACGAGGATGTTTCACCATTTTCTTTCTGTTGAAAGTTTTTCGGGGAATACTAGTGTAATACAATACGCTCAAAAAATACTCCTTTGGTTAGGAGGCGACACTAGCGTAATCAACTACGGTTGGTAAGATAACTAGTGGACAGTTCGAAAGAACCAAAAAATACTCCTTTGGTTAGGAGGCGACACTAGCGTGATCAACTACGGTTGGTAAGATAACTAGTGGACAGTTCGAAAGAACCAAAAAATACTCCTTTGGTTAGGAGGCGACACTAGCGTGATCAACTACGGTTGGTAAGATAACTAGTGGACAGTTCGAAAGAACAAAAAAATACTCCTTTGGTTAGGAGGCGACACTAGCGTGATCAACTACGGTTGGTAAGATAACTAGTGGACAGTTCGAAAGAACCAAAAAATATTCCTTTGGTTAGTAGGCGACACTAGCGTGATCAACTACGGTTGGTAAGATAACTAGTGGACAGTTCGAAAGAACCAGAACCAAAAAGTACTCCTTTGATTGGATTTGAAAAATATAATCTCACATTCCAACTTATGTTGGACGGGAGGTAAGATTATTACAAAAAAGTTCTTTGAAGAACAAAATATTCCAAAATACACCAACTATAGTTGGTCGATAAGAAGAATTTATTGACCTCGGTTGGTCGGGTATATTGTATAAAGTCAAAAATTTACCAAGTGTAGTTAGTCAGGGATAAACTATCACTAATTATACTTGGTCGACGATCGCAATTTAACAACCTTGGTTGGTTGGAAAATTTGTAAACATTTTTATACTCTTTACTTTATTATTAAGTGATCGAGCAACATTTCTAATACTTGTAATGTTTTATTACTAAGATGGTCGATGAACAACACAATATTGTTATCTTTTTAACAGATACATATGCATAAATTGTTTGATATTTACAAGACAATAGCAATACAGATTTACAAACAAAAATGAAAGTCTTTCATTAAAAATTCAAAATAAGTTACAGGTTACATGAATGTACTAACTATTACATTGATATTCCTATTCTATTGGTTTCTTGCCCTTTGCTTTAGAGATAGGCTCTTCGCCAGCAGGAGGATCTTCCAAGCAAAGGGGAGAATTAATGAAGTTCAAGTCCTTCAACATTCTGATATTCATTATTGAAGGTGTCTCCATTAGATGCTCTGGACAAGATACTTCGATTTGGGAATGAAGGCTATAATCACCGAGGTATTTTGAAATCAAGCTACGAGGAATGGAACGAGCTGGGATCCAGGCCATGTCCAATTTGAAAGGTGGCACAGGCAAGTCTAATAACCCTGGAGCATGATAATCCCATAAATAATGCCCTTGCTCCAATTTTAACACACCCAATGCGTTCAACCACCCCTGCTTATAACCTTCATTGTTGGCATGTTCAATACGAGCATCCAAATGAACAAGAGCTTCATTATATCCTGCCATCCAGAATTCCCTGGGTTGCTTATGAAATTGAAAGGTTAATCTATCCAATTGTTCGAGAAGATTTTTTGCAAAAAGATCCTTAGAATGTAGAGTAGACTTCGTTGCCGTAAGTTGATCTTCCAAGGATAGATTTTTCTTGGACATTTCGGATAGAGCCCGATCTTTGACGTTTAATTGGAATGATTGAGTTTCCAAAGTAGATTGGGTACGAGCCTCTTCGACATTACGACTAAGAACTCTTGATCGACTCCGAGCAGCGATTGGAGAACTTTGCTCCTCGGTAACATTTTGAATAGCTCTTCCTCGCCCCCGAGAACCTCTTCCTCGTCCCCGAGCAGTCCCAGAAATAGCAGATCTTCTTAAGTCATCCAGTTCTTGCCTTAATTTGGCATTTTCGACCTCTAAGAACGAGAAACCTTCATCAGTAACTGGTACTAAAGCAGTGGAAGATGATGCTGCAGATTCATACTGAGCCAACTTTTTCTGCAAATTATTGTTCTCCTGTTCCAACAACTTAGCAATCTGCCTGCAGGCCTCAACCTCACCTTTTAGAGTTCTTTCCCTAACATCATATCCAACGAGGATCTTTTTATGGCCTGTTTCAGAAGAAAGCTGCTGATATCTATTTTCATATTCCTTGTGCAGCAAAGCAGTTGATTCTGAAGATCTTCTAAGCTACAATGAAGTTCCTCGATCAATTCGTAGTATGCCACATTATTGGCCACAGATCTATCAAGTAAATCCTTCAGGTACCGGTAAGCCTCAACTGCTTGCTCTGAGGCATCGTGACCAAGGATGTCGATAATCTCTGATACACTTAGGTCTGTATGACCAGCTTTATAATATCCAGTGCATTGTCGCATCAACTCAGTATCAGGAGCAGATATCAATTCCATTCTGGCCAAAAACTAATAAAGAAGAGAAAGCAGGAGTTAATAAATAAAAGCAGACAAAGGATCAACAATGAAGAGGAACGAAGATGTGTTTTATTAGATCATCAAAAGATTACATTGTTCGATTACAAGTAATGAAAGAAAGAAATGATACCGAACAACTTCACACCTTTTCCTTGTCCCCCAAGACTTTCTCGGGAGGCTGGGACGAGGAGCTTGGTTGCTCGGTAGTAACAGCGGCTTGATCAGCAGGAATCTTCTCAGGAGGAGGAGGCATGGAAGAAATGTCCTCGGTGGAAGAGGGTTAAGAGGCAGAGACTTGATCACCTATGGCCATAGAAGATTCATCAGAGACAGGCTCATCTTCTTCTTCTTCCACAATTGGTGGAGGAGGACCAGGGAGGTGTAGTTGGAATAGCTCAGAATCGCCCTTAATCTTCAATTCCTGCAGAGCAGCTACCCAACCATCGTGGAAGTATTTCAACTTCCCATATTGAACTTGGGATGTCATCACAGCAATCCCCTTATCCCATCCTTTATCCCAGCCAGCGCTGAAGGATTTTTTGACTGCGACCTTTCTTCTCAATTTCTCTGAGGAGAGCTTCACGTCCAATTCTTCTTTTTTATTTTTAATATCTCGCAAGGCGGACAATTCTTCCTCTGCCTTCTTCAGTTTATCCTCAAGCTCTCCAAAATTCTTGAGCTTGTCGTCATATTTTTTATGCTCAACCTCCAAACTTTTTACTTTATTCTCCAAACCTTTGGAGATCTCAGCCAACTTCATTTTCTCGGCTTCAACTATTGACAACTTTTTCTCCCAAACAGTCTTGTCCTCATTGTACTGTTGGCGAGATTCCTTCAAGGATTGGGTCAAACCCAACAGAGCATCCTCTACACCAGACGAGGAACAAGAGGCTTTAATAGCTTCATCCTTCTTCACGATGTTATTAAAACAGTTCACCAGCTGAAAGATGGGAAAAACAGTAAAGTCAATACAAAAATGCAAGCATTCAGAAATAGAAAGGAAATTCAGAGTGTGAGAAATTTACCGAAGCAAGATGACGAGTAGCTAGAGATGTCAGCATATCCCTAGCAATTTTTTCATCAATTCCTTGGACCTCGGGTATGATCCAAGTTTTCACCGAGCTCATTGCAGAGCTCGGAGGAATGATAGTGGGAACACCAACACCACCAGCTGGTAGTATGGAGGCAGTTTCAGCCAAATTGACTGAGGATGATTTCCTCAATCTCCTCAAAGGAGTTTCAACAGCTTCAACCAAGGAAGAACTCTTGGTCGGGGAGATAGTAATCACTTCCACAGGAGCAATTTTCTTGCTCGGAGCCACTAGGGGCTTCTCGGTAGCTTTGGAAGGTGCAGCATCCACCTTCTTAGTCCCCTCAGGGACATCAGTTTTGCTCTTCTTGGCTCCAGCAGCAGAAGTAGTGTCATCAAATAGAGAAGGAGGAGCTCTTTTCTTGCCCATTCTCTAACTTAAAGGAATATGAGAATCTGAAGAAGAGTCCTCTGGAGCTGAAGCTGGTTCAACAGGGCGAGCAGTATAAGAGGTTGTATAACTCTTATACTGTAGCAAATATGATTCAGATCTGATGTGCTCGTCTGCAACGTTCTTATGCAAACCCCAGATAAGTTTCAGATGCTTGATATTAACCTCTGATTCTTTTGGAGTTATTCTTTTGCTATCAACTGCAAATAAATACATAATGAGATATCAGTCATACATTTTGTCAAACATGATAAAAGCATAATTTCATAAGTAAAATAAAATGAAAAATAGACCTATCCCATTGCCATATGAGGGGCATCTGGGACCGTTGTATACTCCATCTCCAACTAAAGGGGCATATTGCCAATTTTTAATAACCAACCCATGTTCAAAATAATCTCTATTTGAATCAGGGAGGTTAACTACAAGAGCTCTATTCAGAAACCTAGTTTTTAAGTAATAAATATTATCTAGAGTGGCCCACTTATAGCAGTACATAATTTCCGGGATCCCTATACGAGTCCCATGAGTTAGATTTAATTTGTACACCCCATTAATTATTCTCCATGAATTGGGGGCTATTTTTCCAAGGACAAGATCGAAATACTGACAAAATTCAAGACACAATGGGTTTGGTGGAAAAGAAAACCCACATTCAGCAACAAATAGACTGGGGAACCAATGTCCCTCAGCTAATCGAAAGTAATCTGAAGGCTCAGAAAGAACCTCTAGAGTTACCCACGAAGGAATGGAAAAATCAGAACGAAATTTTTCAACAGACTCCACAATATAAACCATACTGAATAAAAGAGAAGAAAGGAAGAAGGTCTTACAGGAAGAAAGGAGGTATGTTGACAACGAACGAAAACAAGGATGAACGCACAAGAGAGAAGGAGAGAATAGAAAGCTTGAATGCAAGAAATTAGGAAAAGAAGAAGACGGTATGGTTACCTAAGAAGTTTAAATACTTTGCCTTGGGAAGCGGCGAAGGAAATGATTACAAAAAAGAAACTATTGAACTTCCGGCGGCTAAAAGGACAAAAAGGTCACTAAGATCGAAGCGCTCTTAAAAGTTCGAAAAAAGGCAGATTCTTCGAATTTGGAAATAAATTCAAATACGATGCTCCTAAAACCCAGGAAAGACCAATTCAATATGGCCAAATACCGAGAAAGAATGTTTCATACTCCTCAAAGTTCGAAATATAAAACATTGGGGGCTTCTGTTGATACCAAAATTAATATGCTGATGTGGACGAATCATACGAAGACACTTGTCAATCTACGTGGTGCAATAACGACGAGGAAGTTCATTTCCCGACCAACTCATGATTCTCTCCGAGCAACGAGGATACACCGAGGAACTCTAGCGCTCCGAGGTACTCTAGCGCTCCGAGGAACTCCTGAGCAACGAGCAACTATGGCGGTCCGAGCTGCATCTCGGTCGTATCATTAATTGCCAGATAATCAACAGTTCAAATATTCATTGAATGTTCATCATCTTGATGCACACGCTGCATTAAATGTATTACCCTTTCATATGTATATCATTTAATGTATCAACCCATTCATGTACAGCCTAAGGGCTATAAATACCTTGTATCATCCTCATTCAAAGGGGACCAGAACTCCTTGAGAGAACTTGTAATCAAGAATTCTGCAAACACTCAGCAATAACATAACAGTGGACGTAGGCTTTATTCCTAGCCGAACCACTTTAAAAATCTTTGTCTTTTTTATTTATCTGTGATTGAATAATTAGAGCAATCTAGTTTTTTACATCAACACTATCATTGTGATGAAGTTGGACACATTAAGCCTAATTGTCCAAAATACAAGAAAGGGAAGAAGGCATTTAAAGCTACAACATGGAGTGACTCCGACACAAGCACTTCCGATGAAGATTCAAATGAAAATGAAGTTTCTCATCTATGTTACATGGCTATGGAAAAAGGGGTACATTCTAACCCTAACTCTAGTGATAGTGATAATGATGAAGTTGATGATTATGAAGTTTTACAAAATGTTTTTGATGAATTATGTGAAAGTTTTGAAGTACTTAAAAATAAATATATTAAACTTAAGAAGTCTCATTCATTAATTTCAACTAAACATGATTATATGTCAAATGATTTTGATAAGGTGAAATTAGAAAATGAATCGTTGAAAAATGAAATTAAAACTTTGAAAAAAGAAAAATCTGTTATTGTCACTTCTCCTCTTGAAATTGAAAATATTGAGTTAAAAAGGGAGATTGAATATTTAAAGAAATCATTAGATATTATTACAAAAGGAAATGAATATTTTCATAAAATTGTTGAGACACAAAGGATTCGATTTAATAACAATGGTATTGGATATGATGAAGGAAATGAGAAAAAGACTTATTCAAATTTATTGAAATTTGATGCTTCATCTAGTCTACCTAATTATTTATGCTCTTATTGTGGTAGACACACACATTTTTCAGATTTGTGTCCATATAAATTTAGAAAAAGAAATTTGGCATGGATTCCTAAAGGAACCAAGATGTATACTAACCCCTATGGACCTCACACATTTTGGGTACCAAAAGAGAAAATTTTCAAAGTTGTGTAGGTTGCATTTTGAGATGGAATGTGGATTTTCAAGGCATATGATTTGGTCATATTACAAATTTCAAGTATCATTGCCTAATGTTGGAAATGCCACACTTGGTAGAAGTTGCTTGTATATATCTTTGGTATTGGTAAGGTGGTAAGGAGCACCTTTCTTGAATTTAAATATCATATGTTTATTAATGATTTATTTCGTAATTGATATATTTCCATGCATAGAATATTTGTTATAACACATGAGCTTGTTGATTGATTTCACATTTAAATTTGTATATTTATTATTCTTGATGATTTTATGTTATACACACTTGATTTTGATGATATATTTTTAATGAAAATTCATAATCTTTTGAATTACATCTTGACATATATTTGTGAATAATATTGGATTATCTCATAAATTTACTGTATAATAATTTGAAACGAAAATGTCATTTGAAGTACATTCTAGTATATTAGTCATATGAGCTACATGTTAATATTGTAACATTCACTTATTAATTTTTGATGATATGGTCATATTAATCTCCATGAGTTAGTCTTATTGCATACTACATGATTAATGTCATTGTTCAAATATTTGTGACATTCACGATGAATATTTTTTAAGATAGTAACATTTGTGTGATGTATGTTTTAATTGAGAAACCACATGATCAACAATTGGTATCATTTGTGAGACCTTTCAAAAATGATTTTATGAAGCCAATTTTTAATAATATTTTATCTCTTGAAATAGATGCACCAAATTTGTTATATGCACATATGCCTTCATTGGTATCCCTTAGGGGAAGATAAATGTTTATTGAAAATTATTTTATAGAAAAATGCTTTATAATTTTTTTGTGCAATATGATTGAATAATTCGAGAATTTTTGCTCGTATCTTGAAAATGGCAAAGCTTGAGCAAAATGTTTTTTTTGCTAATTCTAACTCATGTTATGTGCTTAATTCAAATTATTTGAAAAGCTCGAGTTATGAAATGTTTATTTGTTGTGCACTTGAAAGTTTATATCATGATGATTTATACACAATTGATATGCGCCTATTGAAAATTTTTGTTGCAATTTTTTTGAGAATTAATTTATGCACATTGATAATTCACTCATAATTACACTATTTGAGAACATTGAGTTGTGATTCCTATTTATGCGTAAAATTTTGTTCCGAGAAATCATTGTGTGCAACGCACGGTTTGTGTGACTAAAATAATTGGTATCAAACAACTATTGGTATCATTTATCATTTATCATTTCGGTGACTTATGCATTATTTGATGATATTATTGTCAATTTATAAATTCAAATACGTGCTATGAAAAATTTATGTTGACACATGTGCGTATTGAAAATTCTATGCCATTTGCGATTTATGGTTATATCCCATGCACAAATTATTTTTGCTAGGGGGAGCTTCGCTTTTTACCCGTGACACTGAATTTATATGAAATATCTTTTTGATAATGTCAAAGGGGGAGAAATATTTATGATTCACTATTTGTGCTTAATATTTCATTTTATGAATATATGTGAATCATTGTTTGTCATCATCAAAAAGGGGGAGATTGTTAACGAAAATGTTATTTATCCCTAATTAATTAAATTAGTTTAATTAATATACATTTTAGTTTAACTTAATATATTGATTTTGATGATTCCAAACATATTTTTATTAAGTTATTCAATAGATATTCCTTATTGTATAATATTTGTTCATATACCATTATATACATATATTTATTATGTTATATAATATTTGCATTTATGTCAAGTTTTATTTTCACGACTCAACATGCCTCGACTCTACTCAATGACATATTTGAGAAAAGGTATTCACGTGTGGTGCACATTTGCACTTGACACTTTAGGCACACATGCATATTTCTTGATCTATGATTTTTAATTGTGTAACTAATTAATTATGAGCCGAAACATTATTTATAAAAGTTACAGATTATTTTTTATATAAGTATACACATGCATATGTATGGCATGATTATTATATATGTTATATGACATGTTTGCTTGAATGAATATTATATATACTTGTTGTGTGTTATATTATATATCTGCATAAACTCTTATACTATATATATGTTGGCATGAGTGCATATATTATATTATATATATTTATATCCTAGCTTGTGCCTTACCAGATAATTACCTAAAGCCTTGTTTCCTTTGGTTTCTCAAAAATGGCGCCACATGTCCCTTTGACATGACTTTAGATTCTAAAGCTTTTGCATAAGATATATATTACATAATTATCTGTTAAAGCTTTTTCATAAGATATCTAACGGAGTTGACACCCTCTTTTTTTATGCATATCTGTGCTGTCAGGTTTATAACAGTCGGTAAGGTCACAAGTCAGTTTCATAATTATGGCAGTCCATATCAGTTCAAAATGTTTTATCCGTCAGAAATCCTATTTACATATATCTGTTCATCAAATTGTTTTTTTATATCAGTTCGAGATATATTTTTATTTGACGTCGCGTAGTCACATTTTTCCAACGATAATCTCACAGCTTTGGGCGAAAAATAAATTCGGATTTTTTTATGATTTCGAGAAAGTTTATTATATATCTGCCAGTCAAAAATTATTTCTTATTTATATCAGTTCGGAAAGTGTTTTATAAATCCATATCAGTTCGGATATTTTTTTTATATTTGTTCCGAAATCGCTTAGATATATATATTTCAGTCCGTTTTTTTTACGAAAAAAATATGTTCGGATTTTTTTTTATATATATTCACATCCATTTATTTTACAGAGATTTATATATATATAAATACACATCATACTTTGTGAGAGAAGCACAATATTTTTTTTTGCCTTCTGCCGTTTGGTCTGTACCGAGCTGACAACTTCATATTTTTTTTAAAAACATGCATATCTGTTTTGGCAGACTTTGAGCCACGAATCTTCAAACTATTTCGGACAGTTGTTGTTCTATTCCAACTCTATGGGGTTACTCCCATGCGTATACCAGCTACAACCCTTTAGTTACTTTTGGCCATAGACTTGACCTTGTGTCAATGGTCTTTCATCAAGTACCTGCTATATATATAGCCTTACTTGCTGTGTCCGTTGGATAGATTGACTGTACGAGTAATCAGGATATGTCTTCTCCAAATCAGAAGCCTTACTTGCTTGCGTCACCACCTAGATTGATCTGACAGAAAGCCACTTACTTCTCTATTGATTTACTGTTAACCTTTATATACGGAATCCAATGTTTTACATCTGTCCGAAATTCTTTTTATAATAACCGTTCCAAATATATTTTTTTTTGTCCAAAATATTTTATAAATATCTGTTCGAAAATCCCCATATACATATCTATCAGATTTATTCTTATATCTGTTCTGAAACTTTTTATATCAATGTGGGAAATATTTTTTATTTACTTTGTCCCATTTATTTACTTGACAGAAAAATATTCTTAACACATCAGATATATTCTTTACCCAATGGTTCCACATTTACATATCATATTTGTATTACCTCTTGGACTAACATATTTTGCAGAGGCATTTTAGAAATGTTAAGTACTACTTTCAGTCACACATTGTCAGATTACCATTCTTATGCTACAACAACCATATTTTTATTGAGAAGCAAAATGAAGATTTGCATATCAGTGTTGGAGATTATTTTCAGACCACTTTCATCTCAGCAATATCAGGAGCATTTAATGCTCAAATTGCATGTGTCTAACAGCTAGTTTTGGGGAGACACATTTAAAGATTTCAAGTGCTGCATTGAAGAAAAACCAACCAGAAAGAATATGAGCAAGACTTGAAATATTATTGAGAGAATTTATTTTTTCTACTCAGCTACACATTCAAGAGAGCAATTAATTTTTATCATCTGCTCAATCATTGAAGAAGAAGACTTGTGCCTACTTCACCATCATTTATTGAAGTCTGATTCAAGAAGGAGAAACTCAGATTACAAATTGTATTTTAAGGAGTTTCAGTATTTTATTCTGTACTACAAAAATTCAGATTTATTGTGAAGCTTTGTTGAAGCTTCGGTTTGTACCGGTAATTGGTTCCTACCCGTAAGTGGGCCACGAGGTTTGAAGCTCGGAGTTAGCTTGCAAACATTTGTACGCGGTGGTTTGATCCTACCCACAAGTGGATCAGGTTTAGTGAAGCGCGGGAGACGGAAGCTTGCTCTTGGCGCGTGGACGTAGGCCGGGTTTTGGGCGAACCACGTTAAAAATACGGTGTCATTTATTTTTCAGTACTTATATTTATTTACTTGCTTGTGTGTGATTGATTATTTTTATTTTAAGCTCTTTCACTTGCTATTTAATTAACTCTGAAAATTTGGTAATTTTATTTTAAGACTGAAAAATTTATTTTCGTAATATTTAATTAATTTCAGAATATTATTTTTTATTAATTACGAAAATTGTTTATAACTTCTTTTGGATCTCATAATCTTAAAATATAACTTGTTTAATTTATTGAGAGTATTTATTTGATATTCTTGTGTGAATCACCTTAGATTAAATCCAGAATATAAAATACGAAAATTGATTATTTATTTATTGTTTGTTATAATCTCGGATTTATATTGTTTAAATTAACTACATTTATTTAATCATTATTGGTTTAATCATTTAAGACTTATTTACTCTGAAATTTGTATTAAGTGTTTTAAATTAAATATTTTCTGAAATATAAATTTAACCCGAAAAGTTTGTAAAAACTCAATTCACCCCCCTCTTGAGTATTTTTCTGGGCAACACAACTAACTAATTTAAACAACTAGAGATGCAGATTTTAACACTTTAGAAATATGAAATTAATTTTCGTATTTAATTTGAAGTGATATTCTGAAATTAATTATTTAATTCAAAAATAATTATTTTAACCTTAAAATAAATTTAGTCAAATTTCGGAATTAATTATTTGCAAGATAGTGTGCTGAAAATATTAACTCAAGCAAGCATGTGCAAATAAATAAATAAAAGTGCGAAAAATAAGTGACACCGAAATTTAACGTGGTTCGGCCAAATCCCGGCCTACGTCCACGCGCCTAGAGCCCCTGTCTCCTTTGCGCTTCACTAAACCTGATCCACTTGCGGGTAGGATCAAACCACCGCGTACAACTGTTTGCAAGCTAACTTCGAGCTTCAAACCCCGTGGCCCACTTACGGGTAGGAACCAATCACCGGTACAAACCGAAGCTTCAACAAAGCTTCACAAGAAATCTAAATTTTTGTAGTACAAGATACAATATTGAAACTCCTTAAAATACAATTTGTAATCTGAGTTTCTAAGACTTCAATAAATGATGTTGAAGTAGGCACAAGTCTTCTTCTTCAATGATTGAGCATATGATAAAATTAATTGCTCTCTTGAATGTGTAGCTGAGTAGTAAAATAAATGCTCTCAATAATATTTCAAGTCTTGCTCATATTCTCATTCAAGTCTTGTTCTTCAATGCAGCTCTCACAGCTTTAAATGTGTCTCTAAATAACTAGCTGTTAGACACAGCATATTGAGCATTAAATGCTCCAGATTTTGCTGAGGTGGAGTTGCTAGAAATAATCTCCAAATCTGATATACAAATCTCTAGTTTGATCTTCCCCATAAAATATAGCTGTTGTAACACAAAAGTGGTATGCTGAAAAATGGGTGACTGAAAGAAGCATTTCAAATATCTAACATGGCTCTGCAGGAAGTTGTTAGTCCAAGAGATAATATCCAACAGATATACAAGAGTTAATGGACAAATATTAAAAGATAATTTCGGACAAAGGATATATAAAATAAGTAGAAAAAAAAAACTTTAATCAAATCTAAACCGAGTACAATAAATGTGGTAGGTCAAGTAAATCTAAACCGGATACAACCTCTGAAAAAGACACGGACCTACTGCATGGTTAAATCTTTATGACAAAGGTACAAAGCTATGTTAGACTAGGTTTAAACACAAATCTCGCTTTTCAAAGCGAAATATAGGACGGTCAGCTACGGTTCTAACATCTGACAAATCTCATACAGCCTTAAGGCTGAACCAGTGGCTCCCGATACGTGAAACTGGATTGCCTCCAAAAAAATTGACAGGACAAGAGATGATGTAAAATCGCTTTGGCAGTGATCTTTGGTAAGGGCAAAAAGGCAACGAAGTCAGATATTAGAGAGAGAGGAAGTAAGTGGCTGTCAGTTCAATCGGCCAGACATGATGGACAAGAAATATAGCGTGTAGCAGTGGTAAAACTCACATACATGTAATATATATATATGTGTGTGTTATCATCCGTAATGAAGGAGACGTTTGATATATATATAAAAAACGTTAAAAACCAATATAGACTTTCGGCTACTGCTTCCGTACGCAGTCCTAGCTAAACTATTAGCAGTCTCTTGGAACATACTTTCGGCCAAAAAAAAAATGCTTGTAAGAATGATGTCATGCATAAACTTTTAGAGGCTAAAGAGATCAGTATGTATAAGTCTATGACAAATTTGTGACAGACATTGAGTATCCCATAAGGCTACTCAAGAGACTAAACATCCATAAATATATATTATATCGTACGAATCATACGGCCAAAAATATTGTTTCAAAGGTTATATTCAGTAAAAAAAATAATTCCGAAAATTATTTTAGAGTAAGACATTTAATTTTTTTTTAAACAAAGATACACCAGTTTTATAAAGCAATATTTTAACAAAAATTTCTTTTTGAAAATGTTTTGGCCCATAATTAATTAGTCACACCATATAAAATATATATCAAGATATATGCATGTGTGTCTAATGTGTCAAGTGCAAATGTGCAACATACGAGAATATCTTTTCTCAGATATGTCATTGAGTAGAGTCGAGGCAAGATTATACAATGATGAAAAAATGTTTGGAATCATCAAAATCAATATATTAAGTTAAACTAAAATGTATATTAATTAAACTAATTTAATTGGGGATAAAATACATTTTTGTTAACAGAATCGATTTGCCTAATGCATGAAGAAAGTAAATGAGTATTTCTTTGACCACTTCGTTGTCCTGAATAAGTTGATGCTCCACCTGGGATAGTTTGCATGAGTTGTCGCATTGTTTCCTGCTTGACTGTCTGGCCTTGAGCCAAACAGGCCATGATTCCAGCCAGATCTTGGATATTTGGAGGAGCGGATGGATTTGGGGGGTTTCCAGCGTTTCGATTGCTGGATTCAGGATTGTCAGCCATTGGTGATGATTTGTTTTTGGTGAAAAACGAAAATTATAGTCGTTTCCCACGGACGACGCCAATCTGTGATTAAACAAATTAGAGATAGTCTAATTTTTTGATGTAAAAAATTAGACTATCTCTAATTTGTTTAATCACAGATAAAAATAAATAAGCCAAGAGATTTTAAAGTGGTTCAGCCTTGAACGAATGGCCTATGTCCACTATTTGTGTTATTATTGACTGTTTAGGAATTCTCGAAGTAGGATTATTCTCAAGAAATTATGTTCCCCTTACAGTGAGGATGATACAATGTATTTATAGCCCTGAGGATGTACATGAGAAAGAATCATACATAGCTGTCCAATAAGCGTATACATCTGTATAATAATAATCAGCATTTAATGCGCATTTAATACTCTTAATTATCTGATAATAAATGCTCTGATCGAGGTGCAGCTTGGACCGCCTAAGTATCTCGGTATCCATGAGTTGCTCGGTGCGGTAAAGTTCCTCACAGAGCACATACTGCTCGAAGTGTCTGAGTTGTTCGGGGTAATTGAGTTCCTCGAAGTCAAGGTGTTGTTTAGAAGTGTTTGTTATTGCCACGCAGATTGCCATGTGTCTCCACTTAATTGAGCCATGTCAGCAGACTAAATTTTGTATCAACACCATACTTATTTATTATGCGAAGTACGTGGACTTTGATGCCTTTTTTTGTCTATATAGTCCTCCCAAAATTATTTTTGGGATACAAGTCTATTTTGTTCACTTCGTTTATTCCATTCCATGTTTTATAATTTCATTCATACATTTATTGCATTTTATTCATGTACTTAATTTTCTTACTCCCATTACTCTTTTAGATACCTTAGTTATGTATGCTTACTTTCTCGTAATAAGATAACGATTTCAGGGCGTGACTCACATTTATAGTCATTTTATATATTTTTTCACTATCATATTACTCATGTTTAGTAAGTTTCACTTTCTTATAATGATCCTATCTATGTGTACTCATTCCATGTTCCATTCTCTTATCATTCATATATATCATGTATATTTTTCTTCATCTCATGCATATATCTTTTTACCACTTGTATATATTCATATCTCTATTTTCCCTTTGCACGTATTTACCTTTTTATCACAAGTGTATTCCCATTTTTTATCATATGCTTCACTCCACTTGTACATATCAACTTTCTTCATTCCAACTGTATATACTTACATGCTTCACTTCACTCGTGCATATTCACATTCTTTACTTCACCTATTTGTTCACGTGTTTTTACCGCACTTGTGTATTATCTTTATAGCACATTATAACCCGTATGTACGTCTAGCACATTATAACTCGTATGTAATTCTCCTTTTACTTCATGCTTAATAGTTGTGAATATATCTCTTAATATACATAAAGCTTTGCATAAAAATGCTAAGAAGACTCGTGCAATTTGACACTACATTACACAAGCATTGAGTTTTAACCCTATATTTATCCCATACTGGGGATTCGTATTGTGATAGGTTTTCAGTTCTACGAGGTAGGATTACCTAAGTAATAGGATCCCACCTTCCATTTGTCAAGTAACAGCAATGTGAAAAAAAGCGTTACTAAAGCCGTTTATGAAAATAAACTATTTAAGTAACTCCGAGTTGTTTTTTGAAGAAACTCTTTTCTTAAATAAAAAAGGATTAATCACAAGATGTGTTTAATAAAATAGTATGTACGAGATCTATTCAAGATTTAAGCAACAAGTTTAAAAAATAATTTAAACCAGTTTTAAACACAGCACAACCAAGAATGAGATGAGAAAATGTAGAAGGCTTCTGTTCACAATTTTTACGTGGTAAAACCTCAACATTTGAGGAAACATCCACGACTTCCTCTACGGAGTAAAATGAAAAATCCACTAAAACAAATATATGAGTTACAGACTATATAACTAACATGCAACCAACTCATACCTATATAAGTTTAGGAATGTACCCTCTGGTATCCTCAAACTTCTCTGCAGTTCTGATTGTAGATGTAGTTCTCCCAGTTTGTCAACTTTTGATTTGTTCCAGCACTTTACGTCGACTTATGTTCTCAAGATCTTATCACCAACACTTTTCATGTTGTAGGGTGTAAGTGTTTGTGAAGGTGCTTTCTAACACATGCATGCACACACACACACACACTTATTAAGTACAAACAGTCCTAACAAATTACAGTTTACACTATATGCAGTGAACTTTTCTTTTTCTTTCTTCTTAGAAAACTTTGAACCTTTTTGACCTTTCAAACTATCCCAGAATCCACATATACATTGTTAGGAAGATAGACAAGGTCTTAATCAATCTCAGAATTTAAAACAAAAACTTTTTGAGATTGAAAACCTCCAAGTGAGATTCCAAACTAGGTCAAAGGTTTAGTTTACAAGAACAAGAAACAGAAAGCATTTTATTGTTGATTTCAAAGTAAGAAAACGTTTTAAAGAAAACAATCAACAATATATTTCTCAAGATGAGAAATAAAATGAAACTAAGTGTAATGTAACATGAATAACTCAAATCTGAGATTTCTATGGAAACAGAAACTAGATCTAAGTAAAAGTCTAAGTTGGAAACAAGATCTCACGAACACAAGGTTACAACAACCAAAATAACTCAACTCAAACTCTCAAACACTCAAAAACACTCAGGATGGTGTTTTTGGCTATGGTGTTTTGAAGAAGTGTTTTGGTTAGGTTTGAAGAGGATTTGGACGAAGTTAGGGTTTCTAACTTTCTTCTCTCTCTGGTTTCTCTCTTCTCTCTTCTCTCTCTACTCTCTCAACACTTTGAGGAAATGAAATGGCAAAAATCTTCGAAGTCTGAGAGAAGGCCCCTTTTTATAGGGTGAGAGGAAGGTTCGAGATATCTGATCCAAACCAAGGGCTGAGATTGAGTCAATTTAGATTGACTTGAATCTAATGGCTCACACAAGGCGGTGCTTAAACGAGCGCTGATCGTCTTAAAAAGGTTACACGGGGATTCATCAAGGCAACATGGAGACCATTGATAAGAAATGATCCAAGGGCTGATAATACACACGTCTGTTGCCTCTGTAAAGAAACACAAATCAAACCAATCAGAGGCAGACAGGTGTTGGCCAGTTAAGGGATGTTAAACGCGCATCAAAACTAATTACAAAGCACACCCTGAAGTCTCTGTCGCGTTCGGATTCTACCCAAGGTAACTTTAGACCATAAAATACAACAAGTCATATTAAGAGATTGTCCCCAAAACTTTTTTAAAACAAGTTTTAAATGTTAAAAACATGATTTAAAATGTTTAAAAAAATCTCAAAAAAATTATTAAAAAGCAAACTTAGGGATTTAAACACACACAACACATGTACATACATACTTATGCAATATGATGTGAAAAAGATGAATTCTAAGTGTGTGAGTGTTGGCAATAGTCTCTTGATCATAACAAGAAAGAGAGATGAATAGGCAATTCAACTTCTGAGGCTCTTTGGTTTCTAGGTAGACACAATTTTGTCACAATTTCTAAACTAGATGAGCACTTATACAATATAGACTCAAGTGAGTCAAAGGTATAAGGGTTTCAATCTCCCCCTTTGGAAATATGAGACAAAATCTACTTTGAGTCATCTTGGACTCGTAGGGCAACAAAAAAAATAAAAACTTATTCCTATCAAAATTCTATCTACCCAAATCCTAGAAATTAAAAAGTACATAACTCAACTAAGTACATTTGAATACCCTATTGCAACTGTAAAGAGTAACTGTACAAAAAGAACCTGCAATAATTCACTAAGATCAAGCTGTTTAGAATATGCAAGAGTTGAATAGACTCAAATTTCTCCCCCATTTTGTCTCAAATGGACAAAGGGAAAAACTTGGATAAACAACAAAAAGATTAATCTGCATAAACCATACCAATAGATTTACGTAATGAAATGAATCTATTATAATCTAGAGGTTTGGTAAACATATCTGCGAGTTGTAGATCAGTAGGAAGATAATTGATTTCTAACTCCTTAGATTCGACCAATTCACGTATAAAATGATGTCTTATTTTAATATGCTTTGTTCGCGAGTGTTGAACATGATTTTTAGAAATATTAATCGCACTTTGATTATCACAATAGAGATGTAATTGGTTTTCTTGAATACCATAATCACTTAGCATTTGTTTAAGCCACATTTATTGAGCACAACAGCTGCCAGCGGCTATGTATTCAGATTCAGCTGTAGAGAGTGATGTGCAGTTTTGTTTTTTACTACTCCATCCTACCAAGTTATTACCTATATAATAACATGCTCCTGAAGTGCTTTTACTATCATCAGTACACCCAGCCTAGTCAGCATCAGTGTACCCAATTATAGTGCTTGGTGTGTCATTAGTGTACCAAAGACCTAGATTTAGAGTGCCATTTACATATTTAATGATACGTTTAACAGCATTCAAGTGGTTCTCTTTAGGGTTACTTTGATATCGAGCACATACACACACAGCATACATAATATCAGGATGCGAGGCAGTAAGATATAGTAAAGTGCCTATCATACTACGATTTAGAGTAGGATCTACAGATGTTCCATTGTCATCTTTAAAAAGTTTTAGAGTACTACTCATGGGCGTTTTGGCATTTTTAGCACTCTCAAGGCCGAATTTCTTAACGATCTCTAAAGCGTACTTAGATTGCAAAACAAATAATCCTTCTGGATTTTGTTTGACTTGGAGACCTAGAAAGAACTGTAACTCCCCCATAAGGGACATCTGAAATTCCTTACTCATAATTTCAGAAAAGGATTTTACTTCTGAGGTAGAAGTTGATCCAAATATAATATCGTTTACTTAAACTTGAGCAATCGTAATGTGTTTGTCAAAATGTTTGACAAATAAAGTTTGGTCATTTCCAGCTCTTTTGAACCCTTTATCTAAAAGAAAATTGGAAAGTCGATCATACCAAGCTCTAGGAGCTTGTTTAAGGCCATATAAAGCCTTTTTTAGACGAAATACATGATTTGGATGCTTAGGGTCAATGAACCCTTTAGGTTGTTCTACATAGGTTTCCTCCGCCAGTATTCCATTTAGGACGCGGATTTGACATCCATTTGATATAATGTAAAACGCATATGACAAGCTATAGCGAAAAGCAGACGAACTGATTCTAAAAGAGTAACAGGAGCAAAGGTCTCGTTAAAATCAATTCCTTCTATTTGGGAGTATCCTTGAGCAACTAATCTAGCTTTATTTCTAATTATTATCCCATTTTCATCAGTTTTATTTTTGAAAATCCAACGAGTGCCAACAACATTTTTGTGATGAGGACGTGGAACAAGATACCATACATCATGAATGAAAAATTGTAAAAGTTCATCTTGCATAGCAGAAATCCAGTGAGAGTCATTCAATGCCTCATTTACATTCTTTGGTTCCACAAGGGAAACAAAACATGCATAATGTGCAAAATTTCTAAGTTGGGATCTTGTACGCACTGGCTCACTAGGTTTGCCAACTACGTTGTTTATGGGATGATCTTTAGAAACCCAGTTAGGTACTTCAGGTGTCTCAATAGGTAATGAATTATCAATTTCAGAAGGGTCATTTTCTAAAATATTTGAGGACTCTTCCTCAATAGGTAATTCACTAGTCTTAATTTCTACAGTAGTGTCACTAACAATTACATTTGTGGATTCCATCATGGTTTTAGTACAAAGATTATACACTCGATAAGCTCTACTGTTAGGTGAGTATCCTAGAAATATGGCTTTATCTCCCCGGCTCTCAAATTTAGATAAGTGTTCCCTATCTTTGCATACATAACAAGTACTGCCAAAGGTTCTAAGATATTTGAGATTAGGCTTCTTATTGTACCAAAGTTCATATGGGGTTTGTTTGGAATTCTTTCTAAGATAGACCCTATTAATGATGTGACACGCATTACGAATAGATTCTACCCAAAAATATTTAGGTAAGTTCTTGGCATGTAACATGACACGTGCCATCTCTTGCAAGGTACGATTCTTTCTCTCGGCGATTCCATTTTGTTGAGGAGTCTTAGGAGCACTGAACTCGTGTTTGTAACCATTATAGTCACAGTATTCTACAATACCGGTGTCTTTTAATTCACCACCTCTATCACTACGGATTCGATTTACTTGAATGTCCTTTTCATTTTCAATCCTAAGAATAATTTTTAGGAAGGTTTGAAAAGTGTCAGACTTTTGTTTTAGAAAGGCTACCCAAGTAAATCTAGTGAAGTCATCAACCATAACTAGGATGTAACTGTGTCCACAAAGACTAACAGTTTGGGAGGGACCCATTAGGTCCATATGGATGAGTTCTAAGGGATTAGAGGTGGGAATGTCTTTGACTTTCTTATGAGGCGCCTTAACAATTTTACCTTCTTGATAGGAACCACAAAAAATATTATGAATGGGTTTAATTTTTGGAATTCCTTTTACTATGTCTTGAGTAGACAATTTACTAAGATTATCGTAATTTATGTGACCCATTCTATTATGCCATATCTCGTTGTCATCCATTCTGGCAACATTACAAGTTTCAGAATTGTTCTTGACAGTGTAACAGTTGTCAGGAGTTCTGAATCCAGTAATTATGCATTCAACTTTTTCATTTAAAATCTTGCAATTGTTCTTTGAAAAAGTAACAGTATGGTCTGAGTCACAAAATTGTGAAATGTTAAGTAAGTTGGCCTTCAGGCCTTTAACTAGAAGAACATCTTTAAGAATAGGAAGCCCATCTTCTTGGAGAGTTCCTTTGCCTATGATTTGAGATGAATCTCCATCACCAAAAATGACTTTTCCACCAACATATCTGGTTTTGTTTAAAAGTTTAGTTTCATCTCCTGTCATATGCTTAGAACATCCAGAGTCTAAATACCAACCAGATGATGTGTGTTCGGCTTTTAAAGCAGTAACAACAATATTACACTTCATCTGAGGTAATAGATCATCTTTTCTAATCCAAATTGCTCTAGTTTTCAACTTGCGCTTATTAGCTCTCAACTCATAGAATTTGCGAGCATTAGATTTTTGCTGAAAATTGTTTTGCGCATGATTTTGAATTTTGTGAAAGACTTGAGCCTTTGGTTTAGGAGAATGCTTAGGATTCCTTCTAGGAAATGTTCTTTTAGGTTTGGTCTTTCTCTTTCTATAGTTAGAGTTTTTATCTGGCTGTCGAGGAAGTATATAATTATTTCGACTCCTCCTAGAATAATTATAGTTCTGGTAAGTAAGAGGATTATAGATAGGTTTGAGAAGTCTCCTAGCATAGCAACCATCGAAAGAATGACCATATATGTCACAGTAGGAGCAATAAAGATTGCTCAAGATGGGGGTTTCCTTAGGAAAGTCTCTAAACAAAGGTTTAATAGAGTTTTGAGGCTGAACTCTATTTCTAGGTGGTACAGGTTTGAATGCAGACTCACTCTTCCTAATAGAAGGACAAACGTATTTAGCCTTAGGTGAGCTCTTAAGCTTAGAGCAACTTGATTCCCCATTGTTAAAACTTTGATTTTTCGAATCAAACTCAGTTTTTATGGAATGAAAATCTGGGCATGTTTCAATAGGTCTTTTGCCTCCTGGCACAAACATGATAGGTTCAAAATGTTTTGTTTGTGTTTTCAAATTGGGACAAAACCCTATACCAGTTCGTTCATCAGAATTGGTTTTAGATTCAGCAACAAATTCATCAAAACAGTTAGAATTATTTTCAAATTTTGTAATTTTTTTGAAAACAGTTGCTGTCTTTTCTTTGGTTTGTTCCAATTCTAACAATGTCCCTTTGTATTTTTTCTCCAGAATTTCATTAGTTTCAGTCAAATTTTTCAATTTTTCATCAAAAACTTTAATTTCACTTTCATGAGTTAAACATTGGGTAGTGTACTCTTCAGCATTCAGTTTAACCATCAGGCTTAAATCTTCCAATTTCTTGGTAAGATTTTTAACAGTCTTCTCTAGTCTAGCGCTTTTCTTGAGAGTCTTAGTGTAAAGTGTGTGAATGTCTGGGAGGTCTTCATTTTCCGAATCACTAAGTGTGGTAACGATTCATTTATTAAACTCACACACCCATTGACATCGTCACTATCGCCATCCCTTTTACTCACACACCCCGAGGTAGTACATGCAACATTCTCAGTAATCAAAGCATCTAAACCAGTAATAACCACATTCGAAGTATCAGTCATAGAATTATTTGGTTCATCCTCATTAACAAACATGGGGATGTCATCATTATAAATAATCTTAGCAAAGAAGGACATGTAAGGATCAAAAGCATCTGATGACTAAGGTTCCTCATTTTCAGAGTCACTCAAATCATCCCATGTTTTGCAGATGTTAGCTCTAGTATGTTTGTTTTGAGTGTTCAAATTAACTCTACAATCTTGTGCAATGTGTCCCAGTTTACCACATCTATAGCATTCAGTTTTCTTAAGGTCTCTATTAGGTCTAGCGTGAGAGTCCTTGTGATTTTTGTCATTATTTTTCTCATGAGGTCTGTGACTAGAGGGAGTTGGATAATTTGACTTGCCTTGTTTATTTGCCACTTTGTTTCTAAACTTAATGATTTTCTTGAACTGTTTAGTCATTAAGGCAATCTGATTGTCCAAGCTCTCTATATCGCAGTCCTCATCAAATTCAACAATGGAAGTATTAAACTCAGGTTTAATCAATTTAGAAGAGAAGCTAAGATTGGAACTAGTCTGTTTCCTATGGGATTGGGTTAATTGTTTCTTAAATTCCAGTTCCATTTCCACAGTTCTTAATTTACTACTGAGTAATTCATGAGTGATATTTATATCACACATTTCCTCAATAGCATATCTTTTATTATCAAACTTCTGTGGTAGTGATCTCAGAATTTTAGATACAATTTCTTGTCTATCATAGGTTATCCCATTAGCCTGCAGTTTGGTCACAATATCAGTCAGGTTCATATAGAAGTCATCAAATGATTCAGTTTCAGACATAATTAAGGAGTTATACTGCTGGATAAGCATTTGGGTTTTAGCAGCCTTAACTCTAGTGCCTCCTTCATGAGCAGTGACTAAGGTGTCCCAAGCTTCCTTAGAAGTGGTACAGGATGAGATTCTTTTGAACTCATGTTCATTTATAGACATGAATATAGCATTCTTTCCTTTATTGTTATTTCGAGAAACTTGTTTCTCTTCTTGAGTGAACTCACTTAGAGCTTTCTTAACCCTCTCATTACTTCCTTCGTTGGTTGGTTTAGTAGGAAAAGTATAACCATTTTCAACAATGTCCCAGACATCATCTCCCAAAGTTCCTTGAATGAAAGCAATCATCCTTACTTTCCAGTAAGCAAAATTGGTTCCATCAAAGATTGGAGGTCT
This sequence comes from Sambucus nigra, assembly GCA_949130495.1. Lineage (NCBI taxonomy): Eukaryota > Viridiplantae > Streptophyta > Magnoliopsida > Dipsacales > Adoxaceae > Sambucus > Sambucus nigra. The sequence goes on from OX422222.1 coordinate 240,445,396, forward strand.
GGTCAAGTTACCAAATCTTTCATTTTTCTCGTCCATATTTGATTTTCAGAAAACAATTTCAGAAACACAGGATCTTTTTAAAAGCAGTTTTACCAAGCTCCGATACCAATTGAAAAAAATGTTACTAAAGCCGTTTATGAAAATAAACTATTTAAGTAACTCCGAGTTGTTTTTTGAAGAAACTCTTTTCTTAAATAAAAAAGGATTAATCACAAGATGTGTTTAATAAAATAGTATATACGAGATCTATTCAAGATTTAAGCAACAAGTTTAAAAAATAATTTAAACCAGTTTTAAACACAGCACAACCAAGAATGAGATGAGAAAATGTAGAAGGCTTCTGTTCACAATTTTTACGTGGTAAAACCTCAATAATTGAGGAAACATCCACGACTCCCTCTACGGAGTAAAATGAAAAATCCACTAAAACAAATATATGAGTTACAGACTATATAACTAACATGCAACCAACTCAGACCTATATAAGTTTAGGAATGTACCCTCTGGTGTCCTCAAACTTCTCTGCAGTTCTGATTGTAGATGTAGTTCTCCCAGTTTGTCAACTTTTGATTTGTTCCAGCACTTTACGTCGACTTATGTTCTCAAGATCTTATCACCAACACTTTTCGTGTTGTAGGGTGTAAGTGTTTGTGAAGGTGCTTTCTAACACATGCATGCACACACACACACACTTATTAAGTACAAACAGTCCTAACAAATTACAGTTTACACTATATGCAGTGAACTTTTCTTTTTCTTTCTTCTTAGAAAACTTTGAACCTTTTTGACCTTTCAAACTATCCCAGAATCCACATATACCTTGCTAGGAAGATAGACAAGGTCTTAATCAATCTCAGAATTTAAAATAAAAACTTTTTGAGATTGAAAACCTCCAAGTGAGATTCCAAACTAGGTCAAAGGTTTAGTTTACAAGAACAAGAAACAGAAAGCATTTTATTGTTGATTTCAAAGTAAGAAAACGTTTTAGAGAAAACAATCAACAATATATTTCTCAAGATGAGAAATAAAATGAAACTAAGTGTAATGTAACATGAATAACTCAGATATGAGATTTCTATGGAAACAGAAACTAGATCTAAGTAAAAGTCTAAGTTGGAAACAAGATCTCACGAACACAAGGTTACAACAACCAAAATAACTCAACTCAAACTCTCAAACACTCAAGAACACTCAGGATGGTGTTTTTGGCTACGATCTTTTGAAGAAGTGTTTGGGTTAGGTTTGAAGAGGATTTGGATGAAGTTAGGGTTTTTAACTTTCTTCTCTCTATGGTTTATCTCTTCTCTCTTCTCTCTTCTCTCTTCTCTCTTCTCTCTTCTCTCTCTACTCTCTCAACACTTTGAGGAAATGAAATGGCAAAAATCTTCGAAGTCTGAGAGAAGGCCCCTTTTTATAGGGTGAGAGGAAGGTTCGAGATATCTGATCCAAACCAAGGGCTGAGATTGAGTCAATTTAGATTGACTTGAATCTAATGGCTCACACAAGGCGGTGCTTAAACAAGCGCTGATTGGCTTAAAAATGTTACACGAGGATTCATCAAGGAAATATGGAGACCATTGATAAGAAATGATCCAAGGGCTGATAACACACACGTCTGTTGTCTCTGTAAAGAAACACAAATGTAACCAATCAGAGGAAGACAGGTGTTGGCCAGTTAAGGGATGTTAAACGCGCGTCAAAACTAATTACAAAGCACACCCTGAAGTCTCTGCCGCTTTCGGATTCTACCCAAGGTAACTTTAGGCCATAAAATACAACAAGTCATATTAAGAGATTGACCCCAAAACTTTTTTAAAACAAGTTTTAAATGTTAAAAACATGATTTAAAAATGTTTAAAAAAATTATTAAAAGGCAAACTTAGGGATTTAAACACACACAACATATGTACACACATACTTATGCAATATGATGTGCAAAAGATGAATTCTAAGTGTGTGAGTGTTGGAAATAGTCTCTTAATCATAACAAGAAAGAGAGATGAATAGGCAATCCAACTTCTGAGGCTCTTTGGTTTCTAGGTAGACACAATTTTGTCATAATTTCCAAACTAGATGAGCACTTATACAATATAGACTCAAGTGAGTCAAAGGTATAAGGGCTTCACAATGCAAATCAAATGGTTGCTCTACATTGTCCTGCTATAACAGGAACTCATTCATTTACGCCGATTATATCAAATTTGCTGTCACATATACCGTCATCATGAGGTATATAATGAGTCATTTCATGTACACTTGTGTATATTAAATTTCTTTTCCACTTGTAGTGATGAATGATTTCCCCTATAGGCAAGAGGTAAATCGTGGAAGCACACCAAACGAGGGAACCCAAACCTTAACCTACCTTGTATATCCCTCATACAAATATCTGCGCTAGGACACTGATATCTAGATTGTCGATTACGATGAGAAACTCTTATGAAATTAAGGGTCGCCTTACCACCCAATTTTAAACCAGGATCCTGTCCGTGATTATGAAATAAGTTTAAACTGTTTCTTATATTACATACCCTCTTTTCTCCCAGACTTGGGTCTTATCCGACATTTTACTTTCATCCTAAGAGGATTATAGTACAAGTCCAACATAATAATAATAATAAATTCACCGAGAAAACTTTTTTTTCTCCTTCACCATTTCTCCATATTTCAAAAATGCCAAAAACATGATAAAATAACATAATTTAAAAAAAATAATAATAAATAACTTTTTTTTAAATAAACTATTTCCCTATGAGGAGTGATTTTATTCCATTAATCTTGGCTTGTCACCCTACTGATCACGATATGCTATCCAACTTCCTCGGAATTCTGCTTCATCCTTGATTTTGCCTTCCTTAAAAGAAACAAAAAGTTAATGCCTCAACTATTTCATGGAAAACCTCAATCAGGAAGCCAACCTTCAACCAAATTTGATGACCATGCTAGCTCACCTCAGTATTAAGATCAACAGTCTGCAATAAGATGTCGCCAAATTAAAGAGGACTAAAGTTCAAATGCCAGGGGTTTCCGATTAATGAGTGTCTGAACCTATGTGGGGTCTCAAAATTTATTATGCCTTAGGGAATAAGGCTCAACCCATCTGAATGCCTCTATATGTCCCATTCCACCTGTTAATTAGGCTCTACCTGCTCATTTATCTATGACTAAGCTATCTCAATTGGGGGATAACTTTCTTGTGCCTATACTAGTGGATCCTAAATAGGATGTTTTCTCACTAATTCAATCAAACGAAACTATGTGAAGTGCGCCCATATGTCCCCTTATCCCAAAGCTCGTCTCCTTGAGAAGTTTAAAATGATAGATTTTGAGAAATTTAGAGGAAGTGGACCTCACATAATACATTTATGAAACTACCATAGATAATTGAGCTTGCTAGGTGCTACCAAAGATATTATGGCTCTGATGTTCCAACAGACCCTCGAAGAAAGTACTCTTTGCTAGTTCTTATCCATAGGTGAATCCCACATCCAGAGTTGGGAAGATGTTACTTGAGAATTCATGGCTCAATATATGTACAATGATGAACTGAAGGTACTCGTCGTGATCTCGAATTTCTCCAATAAGACCTTAGGGATTCTGTAAATAGTTTCATTGTCAGATGGAGAGAGAAACCTGCAAACATGACTAACCGCTCGTCAAAATAGTAAAATGTCATTATTGTGCAGAAGAATTTATAGCCTTACAAAATGGGTAGTCAATACTATCATCACTTCATATTCTTATAGAACCCAATGTAGAAATAAAAGAGAATATTACCATTCAGGGTGTGAAGACATAATAAAAAATAAAGAATTCAATTAGTCAGTTTACTCCCAAGAAGTTTGAGAAACCGACCACTATTATCCATAATATATCATAAAATTCAAAAAAAATTATCGCATAAGAAGTTTGTTCTACTCCCATAAAAAGAGATTATACCAAGCTTCATGCTTCCCTTTTCGAAGTTTAACAAGCACTACTCTCTCACAAGCTCATTAAGACTTTGAACCCTCGTCCATTACTTGATCCACTTCCCTGGTATTTCAATCACGATTCTCACTATGAATACACTGATTTATTGATTGTACCACTGATCAATGTCACTATTTTTAAAATATTGTACAAGGACCACTGGAAAAGACATTATTTCCCCTCCAATCATACCAAAGTCAAACACCACCCTAAACCCTTTATTCTCACACCAAGATAGTGTAAATTCCATATTGATTGATGAAGATTCGGACTTTGACCCTTGAACAAAGATCAATCCTACAAAAACCTCACATTTCCCACTTCCTCATATAATTCGCCAACTCCCTTACAAATATGCCTGACTAACCTAATCCATCCAGAAACCTCTTATGATCGGGCTCTCACTCTGATGACTTGAGCTTGTATATTAGTCCACACAAAATATGACATATAAAGCATAAACCTTCCAGTTGTTCTGGAATAGTTGAAAGAATTTGGAATGAAATATCTATCTAGCCTAACACTTGAGGAATAAGATTATGGAAAAATAAGCAACCTCTACAAAGAAGCCTGTAAGTGGAATCGTAATCCCACGTTTAGTTTATATCTCCGAATGAGTTCAATATAGACACTAATGTCCAGATTCTAAAAGAAAAGTGTCTTAAGATGGAATAATTTGTGAAGCATTCGATCTTTGTATCACCATGAGACTCCGAAGGTATTAACTTCCATTTAAGATTCACTTCTTCTCAGCATGGGAAGACCCGTACCTTGAAGATATTGAGGTTGTAAAATATATAGACTTTTCCTCTATATGGTGGAATGTTAGCTTCGACCCCTCAGATAAATTAGATGGTGAATACGACAATAAAGATACTAACACTCCCACCTTCTTTTTTGGGATGTGAGAGTGCTACAGCGGAATAAAGAGACTTCTCAAATAAAACCAACTTTAATTGTGTGTCAATCAAATCAATTTTTATGAAACCCAAGTTTTAAATTAATCCTAACACATGCATATAAGTGATATGAAATCATAAAGCAATAAGCATGGAAAGGAACCCAATTTTCAGGAAAAATTCCCCACGGGGGAATAACCGTTTATTTAACTATAATTGTAAATCACAACTTACACGGTTATAATAAAATACAGTTTTGACAATCGAATATCCGTAAATGTCGGTCGATGTTGTCAGCAATGTATCCACACGCAGTTAACCCACAAGAACCACAGTCCTATCGTCAGCCCAGGAATAACGCAATACTCCCTATGAATCTCAGTCCAAATCAGCAAGGAACTTTCACGCAACAAGATCCTCAATGACATGCATCCTTATGATGTAGATTTACCCTCTCTATAAGAGCAAGATCAGCAAGACCGTATTTTGGGTTCCCAAACAATTCACTAAAGGATTGGGATATTTTATTAATTGAAAAAACAAGTTTTTAAACCCTAAAATTGAAGAAGATGAAGTGTTTTGCTGTTAGCAGATTATTGGTATCGAAAATCGTCAGGTCTCCTTAACGAAAACGGAATGATTTAACGCACTTTGTATAAAAAAATTGAGTCGGGACGTCGTTCGAACCATATCCCATGTCGTTCGAACCAGAAAATTTGCGAAAAATAAATTTAATTTTTATTTTAAAAACTCTTCTTTTAATCTTGGAAAATTTATTTTGACGAAAAACAACGCCTCAACACTTAGAAAATATGTTAGAAAAATATTCAAACCTCTTTTAAAATTATACCAACACTTTTAAGTGAACTGTAAAGGGACTTAAATACTTTCTCACTGAAATTAACCCTGCAGAGGCTTGAATGTTGAAAAATATTGATATTCAGATCCGTCTCGATGCTTTTATGATCTTGAACAATCTTCGACGGTTGTAGCGGTATACGACATATTTAATTGATAACGAACATTTATAAAATCATGTCCTTACAAATATTCCCCTATGTCTGTGCCTGTACAAAATAAAAACATCTGAATTATCAAATGTTAAATGCCTATACAAATATAATAGCCTCCCATGAACCCAAAAGTGAAAAGGTACTCGAAATGCAACTCTTCTATCTTCTCTTCAAAAATCTCCATCAATCTTCAAAACTTTAAGCTTTTCTCATCAGGGTGTGCAACATAATTATCTTCAATTGTACATACACGCATGAAACAAAGAAAATACCTCATAATGCATCGAGTTTGAAATGATATAAAAATACTTCAATCAATATAATCAAATCTCCCCCATAATACAAAACTCCCCATAATTCGTTCTCCCCATTTTATTTGTTAAAAATAGACAAAGAAAAGAATAAACCAAATAAATCCAAACGGGGTGTCACGGTGAACAACATAACTGTGAATCAAACTACGTGCATGTAGAGGAAATACTCAAAAGACCCACAAACTATTTTTTATTTTTTAAAATTTTCATACAAAAATGCAAAAACGATGTTACAAAAATCACACACCATGAATTTACACTAAGATAACCAAATCGTGGAAATGGAATGAATGCGTGTGAACAAATTCAATAGGCAAATCAACTCAATCAAGCATATGTACACGATGCATAAGTGTACTCCTATCGAATGAACATAAAAATATCCTTAGATGTAAAATTGTTAAATTTAGATGACATCGACTAAATCAAATCAAAAAATCAAAGCCTAAGTTATTTTGACACCAATAAATTCCAAAACTATTTAGTGTCGTTTCGAGATTTTTTCAAAGGACGTGCAAACCCATTGATAACATTCCAACCAAACTCCCTCATATATAATAATATAATTTTATCTAAAGAGGTACTAAATTCTCAACTTAGAGAAAACCTATTGGATCAAAATAGGCATAATATTATTTTTATTGCCATTCAATTTTTTTGGGATCTTTTCAAACCTTATTGGACCCCGGATAATTTTTAATTCCTCACTTTTTTAGATCCTAAATAAATTTCTCACGGACAATGATTTTGACATGCACTACTTTTATTACTCTCGTATTATTCACTCGGTTTGTTTTAAGGACAATATTAAGATGAAAACACTTGACCAACATATGATAAGACAAGCACAATAATCAAACAAATTCATGCACGCGCGAAATAAAGGACATAATGAGTCAAACATGTAGGAAGTAATAACTAATTATATTTCAATGACTACAAACATTGTAAATCACATAAATGACAAGATATATAATCTCAACACACTATTAAATTGTCACATGGATAAATGGAATGGAATGGAATTATGACTTGATCATCCTAAGTGTCCATTCATATATGGTGCAAACAAAATACAAAACTCTTTTTGTCTTTTTCCAAAAGTTTTATGAAAATAAAATCTTTTTGGCTTTTTCAAAATTTCCCAAAACAAATGAAAATCTTTTTGCATTTATTTGAAAAAATATATCACAAATGTATTACAACCAGCAATAGGCGTAGTATCGTCTTGAAAGTCATCATATGCTAGCAAACAAAAATCACACAAATAGATCAATCAATAAAAAAAGGTGTGACTAAACGAACAATGCAATATTAGCAATTAAGCATGAAAACTAAGAATAACTGCATATAAACTATCAGAAGCAACCTAGAAATACCAAACAATGTAACTAATGAACACATGGTACTGCAAACAGCATGGTCTAAGTCAACCAGATTGCTCTAACGAGACAGCATGTCGTTCAAACGACATAGCATCTCGCGAGAAGGCTTCACACAAGATCGAGTTTCGCTCAAACGAGAAAAGCAGAATTCCCAAACAGTACTGCCCAGTGAAAAATTTCCAGAAAAGAATACTTGGAAGGTGCTGACATATCCAAAACAGTGCTAAAACAGTAACATACATAATAAGACAATGTAAACTACAGTAAGTGAGTCATAACACTAATAAGAATATATCATTGAGCACAACTAGCGTATGACATATATCAACACAATCAACCAAACGATCTCACATGGGGTGAATCACATTCAAGCAAATGAAAGTCATGAACAAAAAAACCATAAGCCTCTAAATCCAATTTCCCAACCCAAATCGATTTGTGAGGACAAATGGGGTTGAGGAATCGAATTTATTCTTTTATTAACCTTTTTTGGTCCTTTTAAAATCTTGTAATAGAAACGCCTAAGATGTCCTTGCTTACCGCAATGTGTGCAAGTGTAAATCAGGTGGTGAGTGTTACCTAAAGGTAGTCCTCTCCTCAAATTCCTAGGCGGTGCTCTCCTCAAATTCCCAGGTGTCTCTATCTGAATTTGTCTAGGTAGATCTCTCTTAACAACACCATGGGCCTCTCTCACATGTGTGGGGATGGATGCAACATGTTTTTCAAAACTAATCCTACCCCTATCCTTTTTTATCTCGATAATACCTAAAATCTTATCTAGCTTTTCTGAACGAGACTCCAAATCAAATTTTACCTTACTAGATTCTCTCAAACTCCTCAAGCTCAACTATCCTGACTCAAGCACATGTCTAGAATCTTAAAACTCTAAAAGTTCATTTTTCATAACTTCCATCACACCTCGAAGATCATCACTCTCACCCTCAACATATCCAAGCCTCTCTCTCAAAATTTTCTCTCGTGCCCTAAGTTCTCCAATTAAAATATCATTATCATTTTTAAGGCACACTCTTGGAATTGGGCTTTCAATTTCAAATTTTATTTCTTTATTTTCAAAGCTTCAGCATAAAGTTCATTGAAAGCCGTTTACAAGTCACGCTCATCTACACTTCTATCCTCACTCTCATCACCCTCACTATCATCACTAATCACATGGGTGGGAAACTCTCTCCTAAAAGCATAAAAAGCTTCTTCTTCCGAATCATTATCACTAAGAGTAGAAACATGAGCTGTCGGTTAATTCAATTTCTTCCTTAAGTTTGTGGGACACTCTTTTATCGTGTGACCAACACCCTCACAACTCGAACACCTATCAGAATCGTTTTCAATGGAAGATTTATAACAATGGTTCGTGTGAATTTTCCAATCAAAATTTTCAAAAAGTTGACATCGAAAATCATCAAAACCACCAAAAGCCATTTTTGAGAAAAAAAATAGGATCAAACACAATAACTTAGTGCAACAGGATCTGATACCAATTTGACAACGTGAATAGTCAAATTGTATCAGCAAAAAAACGTGAAAAATTAGGATCATGCGATAAATTAGCGTAACCCGCTCTGATACTAATTTAAGAGTGCTACAACGGAATAAAGTGATTCTCAAATAGAACCAACTTTAAATATGTGTCAATCAAATAATTTTTAATGAAACCCAAGTTTTAAATTAATCCTAACACATGCATCTAAGTGATATGAAATCATAAAGCAATAAGCATGCAAAGGAAACTAAATTTTAGGAAAAATTTCCACAGGGGCAAAACCTTTTATTTCACTATAATTGTAAATCACAGCTTACACGGATATAATGAAACACAATTTTAACAATCGAATATCTGCAGATATCGGTCGATGTCCTCCGTAATGGATCTACACGCAACAAACCCACAAGAACTGCAGTCCTATCGTCAGCTCAGGAATACCGCAACGCTCCATATAAACCTCAGTCCAAATCAGCAAAGAACCTTCATGCATCAAGATCCTCAATGACATGCAGTCATATGATGTAGATTTATCCTCTCTACAAGAGCAAGATTATCAAGACCGTATTTTGGGTTCCAAAACATTTAACTAAAGGATTGGGATATTTTGTGAATTGAAAAAATAAAGTTTTGAACCCTAAAATTGAAGAAGACGAAGTGTTTTGCTGTTAGCACATTATTGGTATCAAAAATCTTAGGGTCTCCTTAATGAAAACGGAATGATTTAACGTGCTTTATATAAAAAAATAAGTCGGTGCATCATTCGAATGAGATCCCATGTCATTCGAACGAGATCTGATGTCGTTCGAACCATATCTCATGTCGTTCGAACCAAAAAATTCGTGAAAAATAAATTTAATTTTTTATTTAAAAAATTCTTCTTTTAATCTTGGAAAATTAATTTTGACAAAAAACAATGCCTCAACACTTATAAAATATTTTAGAAAAATATTCAAGCCGCTTTTAAAATTAACCCAGCACTTTTAAGTGAACTGTAAAGGGATTTAAATACTTTCTCACCGAAATTAACCTTATAGAGGCTTGAATGTTGAAGAAGCTTGATACTCAAATCCGTCTCGATGATTGTATGATCTTGAACAATCTTCGACGGTTGTAGCGGTATACGACATACTTAATTGATAATGGACATTTATAAAATGAAGTCCTTATAGGATGATTTCCTTTCAAACACTCTTGTTCAAAATCAATGAGGTTTTTTATTTCCCCGAGGTTAATGAAGAAATAAAACTCCTTTTCTACCCATTGTCAGTGAATCACACGACCCACTCAGGACGAAATTACACGGATCCTATTCCTATTGCAAACAATGTTCCCATCAACAAGAAGAAGTGAGATGATGAAGAATATCCGATGCCAAAAATGATGGTAGAGTAAAGAAATATCCTTGATCATTTAAAGAAAACCCATGAGAAAATTACCCTATGGGAACTATTCACATCCTTATAGAAATTCCCTTATCAAGTTGCTTACAGAAGCCCAGTTTCCTCCCGCTACATCTTCTGATGAAGCCATTCAATATAATTGGTACTTTGGCTACTAAGAGGCTTATTACTTTTGTTGGCGAAGGGATCCTGTAACAACCCCCTATTTTCTCACATATTGGTTGGCCATTCCAATACGCCGAAGATAAGTCATCTTAATCAATTTAGATCATTCTCAGCGCTAAACAAAATAATAATAGCCGAAATGATTTTAAATCCATATACAAATGCGACAGCGAAATAATAATTATAAAATTGAAATAAATAAACGTCTAATAAACTGAACTAGTCTCAACTCTCACATTAGATACAACTGAATGAATAACAGGACCACACGATCCGTACAAATCTATGATTAAATAACTAAATTGGAATATGAAAATAAATAACAAAATAAATTAAGAATTAACGAAAATGACTGGATAGACAATGAAGTGGCAAGTCTGAATCTTCTCAGCCACCTCTATGAATGCTTGGAATTTTTTTTTATATTATTTGGATCAGTACCCTAAAGTTGCAAGAAATAACTTATAGTATTGAACAGTAATAATCACGCGATTCATTTACGATAAACATGTTACCCCGTCGACACTCATATACTAGAAAAATACCGTATACCTCATCATAAGTGAAATACTAAACGAGTGTCCCAATCCAAGGCATAAATGATACTAAAAGTCTCTATCACTAGATTACTAAATGAATAACATGAAATAAGATGTAATAGGGATTTAATTTATTATAAAATTAAGAACACAACCCGATACCCTCCCCCCCCCCCACCCCACATATTTCACCCGTATAGTTAGATACACACGATCTCATAATATAATACCTAATGTGACATATGGTTCATTTTATTATATGTCCATTGTGGGACTAAAACATCTCTTCGTAAATGTTTCATAAAAAGCATAAGAAGGCAAATACCACGGGTGACTTTCTATTGCTTTCATCAGTAAACTCGTTGGAGTCACACGCATAAAGTATTTAAACATACACATATATAAGAAGGGGGTCACTATGCAGTAACACCATTGATATACCAAAATAAAACCTCGGCCAAGACGAGGGTATCCTCGTCCAGGATGAGGACCCAACCCTATAACAGGCCGACCCCATCAACTGAGGCCTAACGACTATGCGACAGGCCGACCCCATCAACCGAGGCCGAACGACCATGCGATAAGCCGACCCCATCCACCGAGGCCGGACGACCCTGTAACCGAATGAGGCTAATTGTCAGCACGACTGGACGACCCTATGAGGGGACGAAAGTACGAGGCCTACATCCAGCAGTCAAGACCCAGTGCTAGCATGAACCTTAGCCTTGGCCTGACATCATAAGTCGAAGGTGACATCACCATAGCGCGTGATTTGGGAGACGCGTGGCACAGTGCGCGTGGAACTCATATAGCATGTGGACCAGACAGTTATAACAATATCATCCCCTCACGTGAGGGAATATTATGCCATTATTAACCATAAGTGGCACAACCAGGTGTCAACGGGGAATTGGCTAGATCATCGTTCACATGCTCAACGCATGCTTGGGGGGTACACTACTCCACCAAGCCCTATATATACTTGTCATCTTAAACCTTGTAAAGGGATCGGTATAAAACCCTAGTAAAAACTCTGCTTATATACATAGTAGATAGAGAGTGAGCTTATGAGCACTGTATCCAAGGCTATTTGTGCCCATATTTAGTGGATCACACACTCACAATGGATGTAGGCCTGATTGGCTGAACCACTATACATCATTCTTATTTCCTCTTATCCTCATCCCCTTTTATATACTTATACACATACATAACAATATTATTGACATTGTTATTACTGTTTGAGCCCATCATCTCTTATTTGGTGGTGCTGAATCTTAGCATAATCAGTTGCCGCCGTCTGTGGGGACGAGAAGCTATCTCTTCCTTTATACAGCTTGAACTCACCGGAGACTCTGGTGGTGAACCAGTTATACCCTTCGTGTGGAGATATTTCACCATTGAAAGAGATCCATTAAGGTTCTCAAGCTCATCAGTCTTTTTATCATTCTGCTCTTCATAGCTCAAACATATGGCACCGGAGTTACCACCTCCTCGTCATCCACCAGCTAGTGGAGTGGGACCTAGTTCCAACCAGGTACCACCCCAGTCTGAGATGGTCGCCACCCTAAAATCTTTGGCAGGAAGCCAAAAAGTTATGAAAGAGCAATTTACAGCTTTTAGTCAAAACATACTGAGACCCCCCGGAGTCTCACCAAAAATGATTACTCCGGCAGCTGCACTAGGACAACATGATGCTAGGGGACCACCCAAGGTGCCACGCAAAGACTTGCCACCTCCACAATGGCGAAGGGATGTTGCTGACCCCCAGTGACTACGCCTGGGGAGGCACGGGAACCCTTGCCCGGAGGATAGATATGATGATGTGGAAGTGAAAGAGGCCCCCATAGAATGCTGGGAGCCGTATGAGGTCTCCAATAATACGGTATGACCTATCCAGGAAAGCAAAGGAAAGTGTGGGAGGTAAAATCTCGACGATCGCTCGAGAGGCTCAGCTTTTGATCATCTGTGTAGGGGGTCGGCCTTAGAGAGGCTAGGCCCAGTAAATGACCGAAGGGAAAGATTATCCAGATCGAGGAGTATTACGAGGTCCAGAAGAGAGGAAGTAGATGGCCGACCCCACGGGGGCTGACCCCACGGACGGGACGACGATCAGGGGGAAGTGAACAGCCGACACAGACCTACCGTAACAGAACCCTCAGTTCACTACAAAGTGGCGGTAGGGGATAACATCGGCCAAGTCGACCCTACGAGGCCCTGGATCGACTCAATCCAAAGGCTGGAGGATAAAATTGGTGATATCCTAAAAAGTTGGGACCCTCTTCAAAGAGGATAATCCATAGGTACACCCTTTGTGGTGAAGATAGTTAACTTCCTAACGCTATTCAAGTTTAAGCCACCTGTATTCACCTCAAGGTATGACGGGAGTACCAACCCTGTCCATCATATTAAGATGTGCCAATCAGCGGTAAACATATACTCCATCTCAGACAAGATGAGGTGTCATGATTTTTCTAGCACTTTGACCGGGCCTGCACATATCTGGTATACCTCTCTTTCAAAGAACTCCATTGAAAGATTGAAGCAGCTGGAAAACCAGTTCACCTATGACTTTTACTTCAGAGTGAGGCCACAGAAGAAGACCACACACCTGATCTATGTTAAGTAGGGGAGGAATAAGAGTTTGATAGACTAAATAACAAAGAGAAGTTAGAGGTCGAAGACTATGAAGAAAGTATAGCCATGACATCCCTCATCGAAGGACTCCAAAAGGGAAAGCTATTATGGAAGCTTGTTGAAGACCCCCCGAAGACGATGGCTGAGTTGCTAGCAATAGCGGGAAAGGTAATGAACGCCGAAGAGGCGATGACCACCAAATACGAAGATGAAAAAGGAGGCACTAGTGGGGTTAAATACCAAAAAATGAATAAGGAGGGGAAGAAATGGCTAGCAGATGACAAATTCGTTGATTATACCCCTCTGACGGTCCGCTGTGAACATATTCTGAATGAGATAAAGAGCGACCGATCCTTAAAATGGCCCGAGAAGTTAAGGGCACCTCCTCACAAGAGGAACAAAAACCTGTGGTGTGAGTTTCACCAAGACCATGGCCACTTGACCGATAAGTATTTTGCCTTGAAAGATGAAATTGAAAAAATGCTAAAAGAAGGGAAGTTAAGAAAATACGTGGACAAGGGTTCCCTCAAGAGGGGACAAGGAGACGACCCTAGTAAGAAGAGAAGCAATGCATATAGGGAAGATCCACCCAACAGAAGAGACGGCCCTTTAAAGGACGATGATGATCCTGACATCCCACCAAAAGATGACCACGACCCTGTGAAAAGACTAAATATGATCTCTTTCGATGTTAGAATGATCTCTGGGGGCCTGGCAGGAGGAGGGTCAGAAGTCGCAGATAGGAAGGCCCATGTAGCTGAGGCCAAGGTAGTGACAAAAGCTGTGCAAACTGTGCATTCAACCTCTATCGAAGTAAAGCCAGAAAAAAGAAAGAAGATTGGCATTGACACCCTGGTCGTGGGTTTCTCAAGGGTGGACTTCAAGGGCCTATTATCCCCGCATGATGACCCTCTTATCATCACCACCAGGGTATACGGATGTGAGGTGCCAAGGATCTTGGTGGATGGGGGTAGTTCTGTAGATGTGATGTTTTGGATGTGTTTTAAAGCTTTAGGACTCAGTCGTGCTAGACTGGTCCCATACCATTATCCCCTGATTGGGTTCAGTGGGTAAAGAGTTCATCCCCTAGGAGTGTATGAGGCGGATGTAAAAATGGGAGACGAGTGGCCAAGATGGCTTACCAAGAGGGTCAACTTTTTTATGATGGATGAACACGTCTTCTCAGCCTATAATATCATACTAGGACGAGTAACTCTCAAGTAATTTGAGGTCGTGTCCTCCACAGTCCACCAGATGGTAAAATTCCCGACCCCGTATGGGCTAGGGGAAGTTCAGGGAGACCAGACGATGGTAAGAGAATGCTACTTTAACTCTTTCGAGGAAAGAGAGGCACACAGAAAGGCAACTACTACTTACAATATTGATACCCTGAACCCCAAGGCTGAAATAACGCTAAAGAAAGGGGAGGCCGCGGAAGAGGTAGAATCCATCATCCTCAATAAGGATGAGCTGGAAAAAACCGTCTAAGTTGGAAAAGCTCTGAAGACAGATAAAAAAGAAGACCTCATAAAGATGCTAAGGAGAAGGTAGAATGTCTTTGCATGGAGTCATGCAGATATGCCGGGAATTGACCCTGAGATCATGTGTCACAATCTTAACGTGGTGGAGGAAGTGAAGCCCATAAAGTTAAAGAGGAGAATTTATTCTCGAGAAAAATATGAGGTCATAAGGGATGAGATCAAGAAGCTAGAAGAGGTGAAGTTTATCAGGGAGGTCATCCATCCCGAATGGCTATCTAACGCGGTTATAGTCCCCAAAGACAACGGGAAATGGAGGATGTGTGTAGACTTCACTGACCTCAACAAATATTGCCCCAAAGACAGTTTCTCTCTTCCCCATTTTGATCAGATGGTGGATGCTACCGCAGGCCATGAGATAATGAGCTTCATGGAAGCGTATTCGGGCTACAACCATATCTTCATAAACCCTGAGGAATAAAAAAAATGGCTTTCATTACCGACAATGGGACATACTATTACAGGGTCATGCCCTTTGGCCTAAAAAATACGAGGGCAACGTATCAGCGCCTTGTGCATACAATGTTCGAAGACCAAATTAGGAAGTCTATGGAGGTTTATGTGTATGACATGTTGACCAAGAGTTTGAAGGCCAAGGATCATGTATTCGACTTAAAAAAGACCTTCGACACGATGGACAGGTACCGAATGAAGCTCAACCCAGCCAAGTGTGTCTTTGGGGTAGGAGCAGAAAAGTTCTTGGGGTTCATCGTCAATCAAAGCGGCATCGAGGCCAATCTTGAGAAGATAAAGGCTCTATTAAAAATGATGACCCCTAAGACCATTAAAGATGTTCAGAGGCTCACAGGACGAGTGGATGCTTCGAATAGGTTCGTATTCAGAGCCACAAATAAGTGTTTACCGTTCTTTAAAGTTATCAGAAAAGCTTTTGAATGGAGCGAAGAGTGTGACAAGGCTTTCCAAGAGCTAAAGTCCTACCTGAGGTCCCCCTTTCTCTTATCACGTCTAGTTCAAGGCAAAAGATTGTATGTGTACTTAGCTATTTTAGAGTCAGCTATCAGTGCTGCAATCGTAAGAGAAGAAGACGGGGTGCTGAAGCCGATGTATTTTAATAGTAAGTCACTCCAAGGGGCAAAGAAAAGGTACCCCAGGATGGATAAGTTGGCCTATTATTTGATTCACACCTCAAGAAAGATGAAATCGTACTTCCAGTCCCATAAAATAAAATGGTCATCCTCATCGATTCCCCTCTTAGGCAGGTCATAAACAAGCTAAAAAAAATCAGAAAGGCTAATGGCCTGGGCTATAGAGCTGGGAGAGTTTAATGTAGTGTATCAACCTAGGGTGGCCATCAAGGGTCAGGCATTAGCAGATTTCGTGGCTGAATTTACTTGGGGAGAGGATGATACTGAAAATGAGAAAAACGAGAAGGATACCCAGCAAGGCAGAATTACTAACCCGTCCAAAGATAAGACTGAGACAAGCACCGCTAGAGGTAAAGTTATCGAGAACGAGGAAGGAAGATACCTATTTAGATAGGGATCCCACATTGAGGGAAATTTTTTAGAGGAACACGCCGTGTGGAATCTCGTCATCGATGGGTCCTCTTACGAGAGCGGAAGTGGAGCTGGACTAATAGTATCAGCACCTGATGGCACGGACATTAAGTATGCCCTGAGGTTCAACTTTAAAGACTCCAACAATGAGTCTGAATATGAGGCCTTAATAGCAGGCCTCTCCTTAGCTAGGTCTCTGAGTGTTGGCCAGATCTTGGTCCATAGTGATTCAAGACTGGTGGTGAATCAGATAGTAGGAGCATACGAGGCTAAAGACGAGAGAATGACCAAATATCTGGAGAAAGTAAAGTTACTATTGAAGAGCTTCAGAGAAGTAAAGTTGAAGAGGGTACCTAGGATAGATAATGGTCGAGCCGATGCACTTTCTAGGTTAGCCTCACCAACTAGGACAGATATCTGGAGAACAGTTCCAGTGGAAATTTCGCTTCGACCAACGATTAAAGATGCAGATGGAACACTCAGCCACTGCTTAAATATAAGTAGGGAACCCTCATGGATGGATCCTCTAGTCAGATACATTAAAGATGGGGAGATGCCAGAAGCAAAACAAGAAAGAAAAAAGTTAAGGTACAGAGCTGCGAAATTCACTATCATCGAAGACACTTTATACAAAAAGGGATTCTTGTTCCCTTTGCTCAGATGTGTGCACCCGTAGGATGTCCCATGTATCTTGAAGGATGTGCACGAAGGGTCTTGCTAAAGCCATATTGGGGGTGGGTCGTTAGCAAAGAGTGTAATCACCTGGGGATACTGGTAGCCGACCTTAGAAAATGATGCTATGGTATACGTGAATAAGTGTGATAAATGTCAGAGGTTCGCCGCCTTCCCTCATTATCCCCATCATCCTCTTACCTCCATCACATCCCCATGGACATTTGTAGTATGGGGAATTTATTTGGTAGGCCCCCTGCCTAGGGCTGTCATTAACTACCGATACTTGATCGTAGCAATTGATTATTTTTCAAAGTGGGTAGAGACGGAGCCAAAGGTCACAATCATCGAGCATAAGACCTTCCAATTCATCTTAAAGAACATCATATGCAAGTATGGTCTCCCCAACACCCTCATCTTAAATAACGGGACTCCGTTCAAGAATGTCTTCCTTGAGAATTACTGCGAAAGAGTGGGAATTAAACAATTTTTCTCTACCCCAGGCCGACCTCAGGCTAATGGACAAACTGAGGTTACAAACAGAATAATCCTAGACGGGATCAAGAAAAAACTTGAGGAGGCAAAAGAAAGATGGGTTGAATAAGTACACGCTGTGCTATGAGCCTATAGGACAACAACAAAAATTCCTACCGGAGAAGCCCCCTTTATGTTGGCATACAACTCAGAAGTCGTTATCCCCACCGAAATTGGGTTTCCTACTCACAGAGTCCAAATGTATGACCCCCAGAGAAATATGGAAGAAAGGAGGCTTGATGTAGAATTGATCGAGGAGAGAAGAAAAGACGCTGAGATAAGACAAGCGACCTACCAGCAGAGGACTGCCAGTTTTTACAATTAGAGGGTAAAGCAAAGGCCAATCGCTGTGGGGAACCTAGTCCTAAAAAAGACATGGCAGAAACCTAACAAGCTCCACCCAAATTAGCATGGAAAATATAGGGTCATTGATGAAGTTATCCCTGGAACCTATAGACTAAAGAACCTTAAAGGGCAACCCTTTTCGAACCCCTGGAACGTAGATCATTTGAAGAAATACTATCAATAATGTTGTAGTTAATGTCCTATCGGATCACAGTTATAATGAATGTGTTGCTTCATAGAACACTTGTTAATGAGAATATTCCGTTTGCCCCTCATCTTATGTTTCTCAATTTATATCTGTTGGGATAGTTCATGTTAAGTCACAAAACATCATTAATTTGGTGTATAACCACTCTCGGCTAGGATGAGGGTGAATGGTAGGGACGACCCTCCATTCACTCTCAAGAAAGACGAGGGTGGACTTGCTATTTAAAAACACCATTAATTTGGTGGATAACCACCCTCGGCTAAGATGAGGGTAATGGTAGGGACGACCCTCCATTCACTCTCAAGAAAGACGAGGGTGGACTTGCTATTTAAAAACATCATTAATTTGGTGGATAACCACCCTCGGCTAGAATGAGGGTGAATGGTAGGGACGACCCCCCCATTCACTCTCAAGAAAGATGAGGGAGGACTTATATTTAAAAACACCATTAATTTGGTGGATAACCACCCTCGGCTAAGGTGAGGGTGATGGTAGGGACGACCCTCCATTCACTCTCAAGAAAGACAAGGGTGGACTTATATTTAAAAACACCATTAATTTGGTGGATAACCACCTTCGGTTAAGATGAGGGTGATGGTAGGGACGACCCTCCATTCACTCTCAAGAAAGACGAGGATGGAGTTATATTTAAAAACATCATTAATTTGGGGGATAACTACCCTCGACTAGGATGAGGGTGAATGGTAGGGACAACCTTCCATTCACTCTCAAGAAAGACGAGGGTGGACTTGCTATTTGAAAACACTATTAATTTGGTGGATAACCACCCTCGGCTAAGATGAGGGTGATGGTAGGGACAACCCTCCATTCACTCTCAAGAAAGATGAGGCTGAACTTATATTTAAAAACATCATTAATTTGGGGGATAACTACCCTCGGCTAGGATGAGGGTGAATGGTAGGGACGACCCTCCATTCACTCTCAAGAAAGATGAGGGTGGACTTTCTATTTAAAAACATCATTAATTTGGTGGATAACCACCCTTGGCTAAGAAGAGGGTGATGGTAGGGACGACCCTCCATTCACTCTCAAGAAAGATGAGGGTGGACTTGCTATTTAAAAAAGTTCATAGCCAAGGCACATCAGCACAAATCATAAAAGAGGCAAATATAGAAGACTAAAGGAAGAGGAGAGCACTTCCATTACAAAAATTAAGAGTTATAGTATACGTCTAAAAGACAGATAATGACAAAAGCTTTACAAGTAGAGGGTACAGGCCACAGATGGCCACCCTATTGAGCAACATCAAAAGGCATAGGCTTAACATCATCAGGAAGCGTCCCTTCGACAACCACAACAGAAGGCCAATCCTCAGACGTGCCGGTGCCTTAGATATGTACTTGAGACTCAACATGGACTAGAGCCTCAGATATCAAGGGGTCATCAAGCTCCACTGCCTCAAGGGAGGGGCGAATAAATGTCACAACATCAGTAAATTTCAATATGACCCACCGACAGGCCGTCTTGATTCCCCTCTCCAAGTACTCAAGACCGAAGCCTTAGAATTCGTTGGAGAGTTTATAGGCCTCCACAGCATCAGCCTCAGCCTTTTATACAGCTTCAGTAAGATCATTTTTGAACTGGACCCCCTGGTTGGTCAAAGCCTCGTCCTTGGCTATTATGAGATCATCCTTTAATTTCAGCTGAGCAGCATGATCCTTTATAATCTCATCCAGAACCCTTACATGCTCAGCTTTCACATTCTCCAACTCGGTCTTCATAGTATCCAACTCAGTCTTCAAGTCGACCTTATATTGAATAGCTCTCTAGGCCTCATGAAACTTTTGTTGGTTCTCAGCCATCCACTTGGTGGCAGAGGTGAAAGAGCAGACATACTGTAAAAGATGAGAGAAAGCTCATATTAAAGGGCCGAGGGAACCGTTTGTAAAATATTGGTAAATCAAAATTAAAGAGATGAACGAAATACCCGAGCCAGAGTATGAAGCCCATAGTCATAAACCATGGCGGGAGGCATTTTGGCTAAAAATTTATAGTCGGCAGCTGATGGTGCCGAGAACATGAAGGCCTTGGAAGCTCTTAAGTTGGCTATTAGAGGCGAAGGATCGGCCTTTAAAAAGGTCAGATTAGATGACCAATAGGAGCCAATGCATGAGGAAGAACTAGTCCCCTCGGTATTTATCTGAGGGACCTCTACCCTTGCTCGAGGGCCAACAGGGACTTCTTGCTCCTTCCGCTTGCGGGTATCAACTGTCAGCTCTACGTGGGTCGGCCCTACGCTATTTGTCTTCTTATGGGTCTGCTGTGGCTCCTTGGCTTTCTTCTTATTTAGGCCTGACATCAAGCTAGGGCAGTAATTTCCCAAAGATGATCATATATGTTGGGAGGCCGACCTGAAAAAATAAGATGACATTAGAAATAAGTAACAATAACGAGGAAACACTTGGAAATAAATAAAATAAAAAACAACTCACATAATTCTGTCAATGGGCCGACCCTCAAACCAGCTTCTTTGAGGAAACGAGGGGTCATTAAATCTTCAAACTTGGCAAGTACACCCTCTTTCCCTTGTTTCCTCAGGTAGTCGACTATATACCTTTCATCTAAGCTAAGTCCAGGGTCTGACCTTGCTTTTATGGAGGGGTTAGGCCATTCCCTTGGGACCCTTGGACTGTCTTCTAGAGGCTCAACCCTGGTGGGGAATTCCCAGTCCACAGAGACAAAGAAGAACCTCTTCTTCTAATCATGGTTGAAAGTTTGTGCTACGGGGAGAAGTTTTTTGTCGAACTTCCTAGCCCCTAGATGGAAATATCCAGGTTGTTTAGACGAGGAGGTTATGTTGTAGCAGGCCAAGAATAAGTCAACTGAGGGCTCGTCAGTAAATGTGTTCTTCCAGAGGGAGATATAGCCGAGGATGGTCCTTAAGGAGTAAAGAGGAAGTTGGGAAGGAGAAACCTCAAGGACATAAAGTATGTCAACTATCGAAGAGTGAAGAGGGAACCTAACGCCGACCCTAAGCATCTACTTATAAACAACAACTTCTACTTATTCCCCCTGGAAGACTCTATTATCTTCATTAGGGACCCTCATATTTACATTGGGTTGTATACCAAAAAGGTGCCTCTATAGTAAGAGGTCACGATCCTTAACAGACGAGACGTAAGCCGAGGCCCCTGAGGTATCAACCTGATCATTGTGAGAATCCTCACTATCATCCTCGGCCCCTTTATCCCCAGACCTCTCGGCCTCGTCACCTATTGGAGGGCCGTCTGGAAAAGCATCTTGGAAAGCAAGAGGGGATAGGGCTGTCATAGGGACAACCTCAGAATGAAATGTTCCTTCGGCCTGTCGGCTTGGGCTAAGTGTTGGTGAGTCATTTCTCCCAAAAGTTCCAACATCCATAGAAGACGACACTTTGGCATCCATCCCTCCCTCTTGACTTTGACACTCGGTTGGAAGATGGGAAGACCCAAAGGGCTCAGAGGGTAAAACTGTGGCAAATGGAATGAAGAAAATGGGGTGTACCCAAACAGGGTTGGCCCTACGTCTACACTCGTTCTCTTCCTCTATTCGCCTAATCTCTGTAAAGAACCTCTCTCTCAAAGTTGGAAACTCCTCGGCTAAATCATAAATCCATTTGAGCTTTAAGAGGGAGACCCTACACTTAAGGAATTTGCCTAAACTACCTACAAACAAATTAAATAGTTCACCAAGTTGACTTTTTTATTAAACCTAGAGAAATGAAAGTTTTTTATGGATGAATGCCCAAGAACAGTAAGAATAAGGAACGCCGAAGAGTCATCGAAAAAACTAAGAAGTGTCACGAATCGACACTAAACCACCACAAAAAGGTGGGGGAAGAACCCATGGAGGCCTATCGCTCAAGTTCTTGCCCTAAAACCACTAAAAAAGGGTCGAAACACGCTGGAAAGAAAGGCGAACCGGCCAGAGGAATTTTTGCATAAAGTATTTGAGAAATAAAAAGAAAACTTAAAGAAAGATAGAGAAAATAAAGAGATTGATAAAGAAGTTACCTGGAAGAGAAGACTTAAGTTGGAAGAGAACTAGAAGCTTTCACGAAGATGCAGAAATGGAGGTTTAATTGCCAAGGCTACAGAGAGAGCGTGCACGCGAAGAAGAAACAATAAGATAGAGAATTATTTGAAAAAGGGTTTAAATACTTTGTCATTAGTGGGCCCGCTAACCAAAGCAGTGCACAACCCATGAGGAGAATCATTATTAGGGCACAAAGTCCCAACCAGTGTGCAGCCGTCACAGCTGGGAAATGCAAATGACGATTGACATCTGACAAGACATCAATCAACTTGACAAATATCACTCATTAAATTGACCACCCATTTGGAAATCAAAGGAAACATTACCCCTCATCCATCTCAACAACATCGACGACTAAGGGATAGGGGTGATTGATATACTAAAATACACCCTCGGCCAGGTCGAGGAACCAACCCTACAACAGGTCGACGCCATCAACTGAGGCCGAACGACCATGCGATAAACCAACTCAATCAACCGAGGTCAGACGACCATGTGACAGACCGACCCCATCAATCGAGGTCGGACGACCATGCGATATGCCGAACACATCAACCGAGGTCGGATGACCCTGCGACCGGATGAGGCTAACTCTCAGTACGATCGGATGACCCTATGAGGGGACAATAATACGAGGCCTATATCCAACAGTCAAGACCCAGTGCCATCATGAACCTTAGCCTCGACCTGACATCATAAGTCGAGGGTGACATCACCATAACATGTGATTTGGGAGACGCGTGGCACTGTGCGCGTGGGACTCATATAGCACGTGGACCAGACCGTTATAATAATATCATCCCCTCACATGAGGGAATATTATGTCATCATTAACCATAAGTGGCACAGATAAGTGTCAACATAGAATTGGCTAGATCATCATTCACATGCTCAACGCATGCTAGGGGGTACACTACTCCCCCCAAGCCCTATATATGCTTGTCTACTTCAACCTTGTAAAGGGATTGATATAAAACCCTAGTAAAAACTCTGCTTGTACACATAGTGGATAGAGTGTGAGCTTATGAGCATTGTATCCAAGGCCATTAGTGTCCATATTTAGTGGATCGCACACTCACAGTGGATGTAGGCTTGATTGGCTGAACCACTATACATCATTCTTATTTCCTCCTATCCTCATCCCCTTTTATATACTTATACACATACATAACATTATTACTGCCATTACTATTACTGGTTGAGCCCATCATCTCCGATCTGGTGGTGCTGAATCTTAGCATCATTAACCATCAACTAGTCCCATACCCAAAAACGTGCTCGATGGATTGAGTCAATTCGTGTCTTAATTTATGAGGCGGTGATGATCCTAAATGTATGATCTAAAAATATCACCATAAAGTAACACCATAGACGGTACCAAACTCGCCTGATGGAAAGAGTCATCCATGTTTCACAACACAAGACAATGACCATTCTTTACATGTGAGATAATACGCATTGACCTCCAAAAAGTCCTGCATCATCACCCAGGGTTGCAGTACGTGGTCCAAACCATCAAATCCCGGCCGATAGATTCCCCACGAATGTATAAAGGTATATTCACATCAATCGTAGTTTATATTTATACAACACGAATTATATATATAACCATAGCATATCGCATAAACTCTCTGAGTGTACCACAAATCATTCCAATCCTTAAACAATTGGTTTTAAAATTAAAGTCTTATTAATTCTCAAAACCATAATTAAATCCATTCATGTATTCTTTTAGCTCAATATCATATAAACTATATAAGTCTGGTCATACAAAATAACCCGCAATTAACAATGCCCCCCAAACCAAATATAACTCTTATTTTCCCAAACTCGCAACCATCCCGGGGACGGATCAATCTGGCCTAGACCCGTATGTATGCAATGTGTCTGGGGTCTTCTTCTTCTTACAGATTTTATGTGTGACGAACCAACCTCCATGGAACCCAAAACCAAGCTTCAATACCACACTCAAAGCTTATCCTTTAACCCATAAATTTACACAATAATGACACTAATTCATTTTTAAAGGTTTAACATCAATTAAACATGAATAAATGTTCAATGATAAAAATCTCCAAATTAAACCTAGTTTCATCTTTCACATCCAATGGAGTCAAATAAGCATGTGATTTCAGATCTAAACATCAAATTAATATAGGGTTTTGATCAATAAACGAAAATCGGATCTAAGCATGAGTTCAAACAACAACATTATGATCCAAGCCAAATCAATTTAAGTTTTTTTCCTCAAAAGCTTCAATCTTTGAAAACATATTTGAAGAAAAGCTTTAATGCTAAAAGCTTATTTACAAGGTTAATAACAAATTATTGTAAATTGTGTAAACTCCGAACAAACTTTTTGGGCAAAACTCTTTTCGAAAAGAACACAAGATGTGTTATAAAAACTTTTCTGAATGTATGGATTAGATTCCATAGTTGATTACCATTTTTTAAAATTTTAAGAAACATCTACTAAAGTTACCATACAGTCCCAATCACAACAAGAGTTCAGAACATTCAAATAAATATACACAAGAATTTTTAACGTGGTAAAACAATTAATCAAAGGAAACATCCACGGTGCCCGCTACGACACAAAACAAAAATTCACTAGAATAAAGAATCAAGTTACTGCACTTAAGCAAACACACAAGGATCCTAAATCTAAGTTCAGAATTATACCTACATTAGCTACACCACTCCAAAGGTTTCTGACTAGAACTGATCTCTTCTTTGTTGCTCCTTTGTCTTTTCCTTGACCTCCTTCTCTTTGATTTCAGATTCCAGCAACTCTTTCAACTCTTAAGTCTCAAACAAACCACTGTGTCTAAGTGTTTGTGTGAGAAGTGTTTGTGATGTGCAGATATGCAACTCACCCTCTCAGATTTATATATATAGACAATCCTAGCAAATTACAAACAGATATAAGATGAATAGGATATTTCCAAGTCTGTATTTTACAAATCAAGACTTCTTGATCTTTCTATTAATCCACATATCTCAAGGATACCTTGATCAGAAGACGATCAGGGTCTTAAATAATTTCAGTATTTTGAAAATATTTTTGATATTGTAAACCTCCATGTTGATGTAAAAAATTAGATTATATCTAATTATTTAATTACAGATAAATAAAATGAGACTAAGAAATTTTAAAGTGGTTCAGCCTTATAAGAATGGCCTACGTCCACTGTTTCTGTTATTGCTGACTGTTTGAGAATTCTTGATTACAAGTTTTCTCAAGAATTTCGGTCCCTCTACAATGAGGATAATACAATGTATTTATAGCCTTAAGGCTATAATGTGAAAGGGTAATACATTCAATGCCCCTTAAGCGTATACATCTATATGATAATAATAAGAATTTAATACGCAGTCAATCTGTTGGTTATCCGATTATTAATAATTTTTCTGAGGTGCAGCTCGGACCGCCTAAGTTCCTCGGTAGTCAAAAGTTCCTCGGAGACTTCTTGTAGGTCGGAGCGTCTGAGTTGATCGGGGAAGCAGAGTTCCTCGGAGTCAAGGTGTTGTTCGTAAGTGTTTGTCCTTGCCACATAGATTGCCACGTGTCTTCACTCAATTGAGACATGTCAGCAGACTAAATTTGGTATCAACACACCAATTGAGATCCAAACTATACTAGAAGTCTATATCGTAAAAATAGAATCAGAAATAACATGCAAAAATTGATTTAAACGATTTTGTAAAAGAAACTTCTAAATCAAGAATAGATCTAGAAGAACAACCATGATTTCAAAAAATAGCCAAGGCCCTATGTGTCTCTTTTTATTTTTGAACACTTTTATTTCACAACATGTGAAATAAAACCAAGAAACACAAACGCTCTTAAGGATCTGGTTTTTCTTGAAACCCTAGAAGTTTATTTTTCAAAAACTTTGGAATCAAGTGGATCTAAGGACAGAGATCCAAAAAGAGAATAGAAAAAAATAGGCGTGAGATGTTATCTTTATAAAATCTCCAGTTTCGATACATGAAACTTCCTATTTACTCAGAGAGTGATTTGAGAAAGACTTCAAAGGAAAGAGGTCATCAACAAGATGTCAACCTAACTACCAAACCCACAGAAACCCTAGATTAATTCTAACTCTCGTGAATTTTATTTCTGGTAAAAGTGTATGAGGTTTAAAACTATTTGGTTTGAAGGGATTCACTCATAAGTGATGAAAGACGAAGATAGATGGTTCTTCTTCCTTTCTCTCTCTATTTCCTCTCTGGTTTCTTCCCTTTCTCTCTCTTTTCTCTTTTATTTTATCTTTGGGAAGATTTTATTAAAAGTCTCAAAATGCTGAGGGTAAGTATGGTTTTATAGTATGTGAAGGAAGGATCTCGAAGATTGATTGCAATCAAGGGATGAGATTAAGTCATACATATTGACTAACGATCTAATCGTTTATAACAAAGCGGTGAAATGAACGTATCTCATTGGATGAGACTTAAGCACTGGGATTGTAACTTAACACATGTAGGTCGTTGATCAAAATAAGCCAAGGGTTGAGATTGGTGTACGAAGTTGTGTCTATGAGAAAGCACAAATCCACCCGTCTATCTATCAACACGTGTATGGCTATGATGAAAGTAAAACGCGTGTTTGTAAAATAATTACAAAGACACCTTATAGTCTCTAGCGCTTTTATATCCTACCCAGGCTAACTTTCAGTGAGTAAAATAACTGCTAGAAATATAAATTTCAACCACAACACTTTTAAAACAAGTTTTAATTAATTCAAAAATTATTTTAAAATTGTATAAAATGTTTTGAATTGAATTAATTGATTTTGAAAATTCTTAAAGTGTTGTAAAACCATAAATGCAAATAAGAGATATAAATGATGCAGTGAGTGTGTCCTATTTGTGATTTTAAGGTTAGAAATAACTTCCCTTTTTGGATTGCATTGAATTTGATTGCTTCTTCTTCCTTCTTCTTGAACCATTGGGAATGGAGTAACTCATAAAACTAATCCTACTTTGTCTCAATATCCGAACTATTTGAAACTCCTATATAATGTAGACTCAAGTAAGTCAATTATATATTGTGTTCTCAATTTCCCCTTCGGATATTAAAGACAAAATTCCCTCGAGTATTCAGAACTCGTGGGTGAAAATTGAAAAATCCTAGTCGTCCTATACAAAGGTTCTAACTACCCTTTCCCATCTTAGAACCGAAAATAAGGTGAAAAAAAATACATCACTCAACTATATACAAACCAATACCCTACGAAAGAGTAGAAAACTATACAACGGATCTGAGATGCCTGTGACAAAATAAACACTAAATGGCATATTAGTTGAGTTAGAATCAGGAAATAAGTAGAAAAATCTCTTAGTAATTCTCCAGATCTTCTCCCCTAAATTTTCTCAAATATACAAGGGTAAAAATCACAAAAAATAGAGATTAATTGAGAGTTATCATGCATATTGTTGCTCGCAAATACTCAAAACATATGTTTTCCAATGGTTTGGTAAAGAGATCTGTGAGCTGCTTTTGGGTGTTCAGATATTAAATAATGAAATCTTTGGATTCGACAAGGTCACGGATAAAATGATGTCTAATCTTAATGTGCTTAGTTCGGGAGTGCATTACAGGATTTTTGGAAATATTAATAGCACTTTGGTTATCACAAAATATGGTTAATTATTTTCGGTGAGACCAAAATCACTAAGCATCTATCTAATCTATAGTAATTGTGAACTACAACTACCAGCTGCTATATATTTAGATTCGACGCTAGATAAGGAAATACAATTATGTTTCTCACACGACCAACCTACAGGATTATTTCCTATATAGTAGCAAGCACAAGAAGTGCTTTTACTATCGTCAGAACAACCAGCCCAATCGGCATCGGTGTATCCTACAATAAAACTACTCGTGTCATTTGTGTACCAAATACCAAATTTTAGAGTACCCATAATATATTTAATAATTCTTTTCACACTTAATAAGTGGGATTCTTTCGGGTTACTTTGATATCTAGCACTGATATAGAAAACGAAGGATATATCGGGTCGAGACTCGGTAAGATACATCAAACTCCCTATCATACTTCTATAAAGAGTGGGATCAACACTTTTCCCATTATCATCCTTAAAAAGTTTAGTTGAAGTACTCATGGGGGTTCTAAAAGTTTTAGCATTCTTTAAGACGAATTTTTTAACTAAATATGCAACATACTTGGATTGAGAAATAAAAAGACCATCGCTGCATTATTTTACTCGTAAACCCAAAAAATATTGTAGTTCACCCATAAGTGACATCTGAAATTCAGTATTCATAATATCAAAAAAATTCTCGACTTGCTTGGGACAGGTGGAACCAAAAATAATATCGTCCACATATACTTATGCGATTAAAACATATTGATTTTCCTTTCTAACAAATAATGTTTGATCATTTCCACCACGAAAAAATTTGTGAGACACTAAAAAAGTGGACAGGTGCTCATACCAAGCTCTAGTAGCTTATTTCAATCCATATAAGGTTTCTTAAGCCTAAAGACGTAGTCCGGGTGTACAGGATCAAAAAATCCTTTGGGTTGTTCTACGTATACTTATTCAGATAAAATTCCATTTAAAAAGGCGAATTTAACATCCATTTGGAATAATTTGAATTGCATATGACAAGAGATAGCAAGAAGGAGACGAACTGATTCTAGACGAGTAACAGGTGCAAAACTTTCGTCAAAATCAATTCCCTCAATCTGGGAGTATCCCTGTGCAACCAACCTAGCTTTATTTCTAATGACCTCCCCATTTTCATCAGTTTTGTTCTTAAAAATCCATCTTGTGCCAATAACCATTAAATCTTTTGTTCTAGGAATAAGATTCCACACATCGTGACTCTTAAATTGGACTACCTCTTCTTGCATAGCATTTATCCAAAATGAGTCAATAAGGGCTTCATTAACATTTTTAGGTTCCTCAAGAGAAATAAAACAAGAAAATTGTGCCACTTGTCGAAGTTGGGATCTAGTTTGAATAGGTTTCGAAGGATTACCGACAATGGTTTCAGTAGGATGATCTTTAGAAACCCAAGTGGGTACCGAAGGACTCTCAGGTGGTAGTTGTTGATGTAAAAAATTAGATCGCTCTAATTATTCAATCACAGATAAATAAAATGAGACAAAGATTTTTAAAGTGGTTCAGCCTTATAAGAATGGCCTACGTCCACTGTTATGTTATTGCTGAGTGTTTAAGAATTCTTGATTACAAATTCTACCAAGAAATTCCCGTCCCTTTGAATGAGGGTGATACAAGGTATTTATAGCCTTTAGGCTGTACATGAATGGGTTGATACATTAAATGATATACATATGAAAGGGTAATACATTTAATGCAGCGTGTGCATCAAGATGATAAACATTCAATGAATAGTTGAATTGTTGATATTCTGACAATTAATACTACGGTCGAGATGCAGCTCGGACCGCCTTAGCTGCTCGTTGCTCAGGAGTTCCTCGGAGCGCTAGAGTACCTCAGAGTGCTGAAGTTCCTCGGTATATCCTCGTCGCTCGGAGAGAACATGAGTTGGTCGGGGAAATGAACTTCCTCGTTGTTATTGTACCACGTAGATTGACAAGTGTCTTCGTATGATTCGTCCACATCAGCATATTAATTTTGGTATCAACAGAAGCCCCCAGTGTTTCATATTTCGAACTTTGAGGAGTATGTAACATTCTTTCTTGGTATATGGTAATATTGAATGATCTTCCTGGGTTTTAGGAGCATCGTATATGAATTTATTTCCAAATTCAAAGAATCCGCCTTTTTTCGAACTTTTAAGAGCGCTTCGATCTTTGTGCCCTTTTTGTCCTTTTAGCCGCCGGAAGTTCAATAGTTTCTTTTGTGTAATCATTTCCTTCGCCGCTTCCCAAGGCAAAGTATTTAAACTTCTTAGGTAACCATACCGTCTTCTTCTTTTTCCAATTTTCTGCATTCAAGCTTTCTATTCTCTCTTTCTCTCGTGTGCGTTCATCTTTTCCCTCGCTAGTTGTCAGCTCTTCCTTTTTCCTGTAAGATTCTCTTCTTTTCTTCTGTATTTCTTTTACTCGGTATGGTTTATATTGTGGAGTCTGTTGAGAAATTTCGTTCCGATTTTTCCATTCCTTCCTGGGTAACTCTGGAGGTTCTTTCTGAGACTTTAGATTATTTTCGATTGGCTGAGGGACATTGGTTCCCCAGTGTATTCATTGCTGAATGTGGATTTTCTTTTCCGCCAAATCCCTTATGCTTAGAGTTCTGTCAATACTTTGACGTTGTTCCTGCAAAAATAGCCCCCAATTCATGGAGAATAATTAATGGGGTGTATAAATTAAATCTAACTCATGGAACTCGTATAGGGATTCCTGAAATTATGTTTTGCTATAGATGGGCTATTTTAGATAATGTTTACTACTTAAAAACTAGGTTTTTAAATAGGGCTCTTGTAGTTAACCTCCTTGATGCAAATAGAGATTATTTTGAACATGGGTTAATTTTTAAAAATTGGCAACATGCTCCTTTAGTCGGAGACAAAGTGTATGAAGGTCCCAAATGCCCCCCCATATGGAAATGGGATAGGTTTATTCTCATTTTCCTTTACTTATGAAATTATGCTTTTATCATGTTTGACAAAATGTATGACTGATATCTTATCATGTGTTTGTTTGCAGTTGACAGTAAAAGAAAAACTCCGAAAGAATCAGAGGTTAATATTAAGCATCTGAAACTTATCTGGGGTTTGCATAAGAACGTTGCAGACGAGCACATCAGGTCTGCATTATATTTGCTACAGTATAAGAGTTATACAACTTCTTATACTGCTCGTTCTGTTGAGCCAGCTTCAACTCCAGAGGATTCTTCTTCAGATTCTCACATCCCTTTAAGTCAAAGAATGGGCAGGAAAAGAGCTCCCCCTGCTCTATTTGATGACACTACTTCTGCTACTGAAGACAAGAAAAGCAAAGTTGATGTCCCAGAAGGGACTAAGAAGGTGGATGCTGCACCTTCCAAAGCTACCGAGAAGCCCCCAGTGGCTCCGAGCAAGAAGGTTGCTCCTGCGGAGATAATTGCTATCTCTCCAACCAAGAGCTCTTCCTTGGTTGAAACTGCCGAAGTCCCTTTGAGGAGATTGAGGAAATCATCCTCAGTCAATTTGGCTGAAAATATCTCTTCTCCACCATCTGGTGTTGTTGGTGTTCCAACCATCATTCCTCCGAGCTCTGCAATGAGCTCGGTAAAAACTTGGATCATACCCGAGGTCCAAGGAATTGATGAAAATATTTCTAGGGATATGCTGACATCCCTAGCTACTCGTCACCTTGCTTCGGTAAATTTCTCACATTCTGAATTTCCTTTCTGTCTTTGAATACTTGTATTTTTGCACTGATTTGTCACTTTTTCCTTTGTTTAGCTGGTGAATTGTTTTAATAACATTGTGAAGAAAGACGAAGCTATTAAAGCTTCCAGCTCCTCGTCAGGTGTAGAGGATGCTCTGCTGGGTTTAACCCAATCTTTGAAGGATTCTCGTCAGCAGTATAGTGAGGACAAAGCTGTTTGGGAGAAAAAGTTGTCAATAGTTGAGGCCGAGAAGGTGAAGATGGCTGAGATCTCCAAGAGTTTGGAGAACAAGGTGAAAAGTTTGGAGATTGAGCATAAAAAATATGACGACAAGCTCAAGAACTTTGGAGAGCTTGAAGATAAGATGAAGAAGGCAGAGGAAGAGTTGTCCTCCCTGCGAGATATCAAAGGCCAAAAAGAAGAATTGGATGCGAAGCTCTCCTCGGGGAAACTGAGAAGAAAGCTCGCAGTTAAAAAATCCTTCAGCGCTGGCTGGGATAAAGGATGGGACAAGGGAATTGCTGCGATGACATCCTAAGTTCAATATGGGAAGTTGAAATACTTCCGAGATGGCTGGGTAGCTGCCCTGTAGGAATTGAAGATCAAGGACGACTCTGGGCTATTCCAACTACACCTCCCTGGTCCTCCTCCACCAATTGTGGAAGAAGAAGAAGATGAGCTTGTCTCTGATGAATCTTCCATGGCCATAGGTGATCAAGTCCCTGTATCTCTATCTTCTGCCAACGAGGACATTTCTTCCATGCCTCCTCCTCCTGAAAAATTTCCAACTCCTGCTGATCAAGTCGCTGTGACCACCGAGAACCCAAGCTCCTCATCCCAGTCTCCCAAGAAAGTCTTGGGAGACAAGGAAAAGGTGTGAAGTTGTTCGATATCATTTCTATCTTTCATTATTTGTAATCAAACAATGTAATCCTTTTGTGATCTAATAAAATGCATCTTTGTTCATCTCTGTTGTTGATGATTTGTTTTTGTTGATTGTTGTCTTTTTCTCATCCTTAGTTTGTTGCTAGAATGGAACTGATATCTTCACATGATACAAAGCTGATGTAACAATGTCGTGAGTATTATAGAGCTGGTCATACAAATTTGAGTGGATCAGAAATTACTGACATCCTTGGCTATGATGCCTCAGAACAAGCAATTGAGGCTTATCGGTACTTGAAAGATTTACTCGACCGAGCTGTGGCCAATAGTGTGGCCTATTATGAATTGATCGAGGAACTTCATTGTACCTTAGAAGATCTACAACATCAGCATAATGAAACAACTGCTTTGCTGCACAAGGAGTATGAGAATAGGTATCAACAGCTTTCCTCTGAGACAGGTCACAAAAAGATCATCGTTGGGTACGATGTTAGGGAAAGAACCCTAAAAGGTGAAGTTGAGGCCTGCAGACAGATCGCCGAGATATTAGAACAAGAGAATAACAATTTGCAGAAAAAGTTGGCGCAATACGAGTCTGCAGCCTCATCCTCTACTGCCTTGGTACCGGTCACTGATGAAGGAGTCTCATTCTTGGAGGTTGAAAACGCCAAATTAAGGCAAGAATTGGATACTTTAAGAAAGTCTGGTGTTTCTGCTATTGCTCGGGGACGAGGAAGAGGTTCTCGTGGGCGAGGAAGAGCTGTTCAAAATGTTATCGAGGAGCAAAGTTCTCCAGTCGCTGCTCGGAGTCGATCAAGAGTTTTCAGTCGTAATGTTGAAGAGGCTCGTACTCAATCTACTTTGGAAAATCAAGCGTTCCAACTGAATACAAAAGATCGTGCTCTGTCTGAGATGTCCAAGAAAAACCTATCTTTGGAAGATCAACTTATTGCAACGAAGTCTGCTTTACATACCAAGGACCTTTTTGCCAAGAACCTTCATGAACAATTGGATAGATTAACCTTCCAATTCCATAAACAACCTCGTGAGTTTTGGATGGGAGGTTATAATGAGGCCCTCTGTCATTTGGATGCTCGTATTGAACACACCAATAATGAAGGTTATAAGCAGGGGTGGTTGAACGCCCTGGGTGTATTAAAATTGGAGCAAGGGCATTATTTATGGGATTATCATGCTCCTGGGTTATTAGACTTGCTTGTACCACCTTATAAATTGGACATGGAATGGATCCCAGCTCGTTCCATTCCTCGGAGCTTAATTTCAAAATACCTTGGTGACTACAGTCTTCATTCCCAAATCGAAGTATCTCGTCCAGAGCATCTAATGGACACACCTTCAATAATGAATGTCAGAATGCTGAAGGACTTGAACTTTATTAATTCTCCCCTTTGCCTGGAAGATCCTCCTGCTGGCGAAGAGCCTGTCTCAAAAGCAAAGGGCAAGAAACCAATAGAATAGGAATCTCAATGTAATAGTTAGTACATCCATGTAACCTGTAATTTATTTTGAATTTTAATGAAAGACTTTCATTTATATTTGGAAATTTTGCTATTGTCTTGTGTTTATCAAACACCTTTATATTTGTGCATATGTATCTGTTAAAAGATAACAATAGTGTTGTTCATCGAGCAACTTAATAAAAAGTTACAAGTATCAAGGTTGTTCAATCACTTAATAATAAAGTAAAGAGTATAAAATGTTCAAAATGTTTCCAACCAACCAGGGTTGTTAAATTGTGTTTGTCGACCAACTATAGTTGATGGGTTTTTATCCCCGACCAGCCATACTTGGTTCAATTTGAAATATTTTCATAAAATGTGTCCGACCAACCAAGTTCAATAATTTATCCTCGTCGACCAACTACAGTTAGTGGGTTTTTATCCCCGACCAACCATACTTGGTTCAGTTTAGAATATTTTGTTCTTTGAGGAATTTTTGTAATAATATTAGCTCCCGACCAACATAAGTTGGCATTTGAGAGTATAAACCAATCGAGATTGGCGTTGTAAGAATGTTGTTCTTGCCATTTTACCAACCAAAGTTGGTCGTGGGTTTGAACTATCAGGTTCTTTCGAACTATCTTGTCCACAAGCTATTTTACCAACCGAAGTTGATCACGCAAGTGTACGACTCCTAACCAAAGAAGTATATTTTGTTCTCGCCCTTTTACCAACCGGAGTTGGTCGTGGGTCTGAACTATCTTGTTCTTTCGAACTATCTTGTCCACTAGTTATTTTACCAACCGAAGTTGATCACGCCAGTGTACGCCTCCTAACCAAAGGAGTATATCAGTTGTTCTCGCCCTTTTACCAACCGGAGTTGGTCGTGGGTCTGAACTATCTTTTTCTTTCGAACTATCTTATCCACTAGTTATTTTACCAACCGAAGTTGATCACGCCAGTGATCGCCTCCTAACCAAAGGAGTATATCAGTTGTTCTCGCCCTTTTACCAACCAGAGTTGGTCGTGAGTCTGAACTATCGTCTTCTTCTTGCTATCAAGCAGCGTAGTGTACAACACTAGTATTCCCCGAAAAATTTTCAAACAAAGGAGAGAAAAATAGTGAAAAACATCATCGTTTTATTCATATTGATGGACCCGTTGTACATTTTACATCATTGATAATACTTATGAAGGTGTTCAGCATTCCAAGCATTCTTGAATTCATCTCCTTCTAGAGTTGCTATTCGGTAAGTTCCTGGTCGAACAACTTCTGTAACTCGGTAGGGTCCATGCCAATTTGCTTCCAATTTATTGTGCTTCTGAATGACCTTCTTCAGCACATAATCTCCTTCTTTTAAATCGCATTTCTTCACCCTTTTGTTGTAGAACAGAGCTGTTCGTTGTTGATAAGCAGCATTCCTAATGGCTGCCTCTTCTCTGACTTCTTCGAGCATATCCAAATCCAGTCTTCTCATCAAGTCACTGATCGGAGAATTGAAATTCAGCACTCTGTGTGTTGGTAGGCCCAACTCGGTAGGTATTACAGCCTCACTTCCAAATGCCAGTATATATGGTGATTCTCCAGTCGCTGCTCGGGGAGTTGTTCGATAAGCCCACAACACTGATTGTAGCTCATTAATCCAGTTAGCTTTAGCTTTACTTAGCCTTTTCTTCAAACTATTTAGCAGCGTTCTGTTCGTCACCTCAGTCTGCCCATTTCTTTGAGGATGACCTGGTGCTGAATGGGTCTTCAGGATGTTTGATTGTTGGCAATAGGCGGCAAACTCCTCGTTGTCAAATTGTGTTCCATGATCTGTGATGAAGGCATGAGGGAGACCATATCGACATATGATATTCTTCCAAACAAACTGGTATACCTTCTCGTACGTCATATCGATAAGCGGCTCAGCTTCTACCCACTTAGTAAAATAGTCCACTGCAACGACGAGGTACTTGAATCTTCCTCGGGTGGTCGGCAGTGGTCCAACCAAATCAATTCCCCACATGGAAAATGGCCAAGGGGAAGTTATTGGTGTCAGTAATGATTGTGGAGTTCGTCGGATGGAGGAAAAACGTTGGCACTTGTCACATTTCTTAGCATAGGCTATACAATCAGCCCTCATTGTCGGCCAATAGTATGCTTGAGTCATTACCCTTTGCAAAAGTGCTCGACCTGCTACATGAGCTCCACAAGACCCTTCATGGATCTCTTCGATCAATTCTTTCACTTCGGAGGGATGTACACATCTCTGCAAACCTGCCATAATTCCTCGTCTATATAAAATACCATTAGTTAATACATACCGAACAGCTTTATACTTCAATTTCTTGGCAGCAAGCTTATCCTCTGGCAATTCTCCCTCTTCAATATATACCCTGATGGGATCCATCCAAGATGGTCCTAAATCAAGGGCAATAACATTCATCGTCAAGTCTTCATCTATGCTCCGACTTTCCAGTACTTCAATTGGTATTGTTCTTCGCAGCTCGGTACGAGTAGCTGATGCTAGTCGGGCCAGTGCGTCTGCTTATGCATTTTCTATTCTGGGTATTCTGATCAATTCAATCGCATCAAATTCTGCCAATAACTCCATTACCTTGGCATGATATTTGACCATTAATTCTCCTTTAACTGCATACGTTCCCATCATCTGATTCACAATCAATTGAGAATCACTGAATACCATCACTTGTTGCGCTTCCAAAATATTTGATAAATTAAGACCTGCTATCATGGCCTCATACTCAGCTTCATTATTGGAGGCTTTGAATTGGAATCGCAAAGCATATTCCATGTCAATCTCGTCTGGGGTGTTCAAAATAATTCCTGCCCCACAACCTGCTGTGCAAGATGAGCCATCTACATATAATCTCCATATGGGCAATCTGTCTTCAAATTTCTTATCTGATAGAGTTCCTCGGTGAAATATTTGTTGCTCCTTTTTATCCTCCCCTGACACTTTTCGCTCCTCGTTGACCATCTCTTCTCGTTCTTTTACCAACCGGAACTGGTCTGAGTTTGAAGTTGATGATCCTTCTACATCCACAAGCCCTTTTTCCAACCGGAGTTGGTCTGGACTTATGTCTGTTGATCCTGTAACATCCACAGGTTGGTCAGCGAGCAGTTTTTGCTCCTCGGGGGTGTTAGGATATGTAAACTCTGCTATAAAATCTGCTACAGCTTGCCCTTTGAATGATGATCTGGGCTCATACACAATATCATATTCACCGAGCTCTATTGCCCAGTACATCAATCTCCCTGACTTTTCTGGCTTATGAAGGGCTTGCCTCAGTGGCATGTCGGTATAAACGACGATGGTATGGGCCTGGAAATATGGCCTCATTCTTCTACTTGCTTCAATTAACGCCAATGCCAATTTTTCCAGCTTTGGGTACCTAATTTCTGCACCTCGGAAAAGCCTTAATTGTGTAATAGATTGGCTTCTGGACTCCATTCTCCAATCTGATCAATGCTGAACTGACTGCATTCTCTGATAC
The DNA here is from genome assembly GCA_949130495.1 of Sambucus nigra. Lineage (NCBI taxonomy): Eukaryota > Viridiplantae > Streptophyta > Magnoliopsida > Dipsacales > Adoxaceae > Sambucus > Sambucus nigra. The sequence continues at coordinate 240,483,252 of OX422222.1, forward strand.
TGCCAGATACAAATACAACTTCTCTCCTGTTATTGGCCTGGACAACAATGGAGGTGCTCCCAAATACTTTTTCAAGTCTTGAAAGGCCTTCTCACACTCATCAGTCCACTCAAAATTTTTTCGAAGTGTTTTGAAGAATGGGAGGCATTTGTCAGTTGCTCGGGACATAAATCTGTTGAGCGCTGCAATTCGTCCTGTAAGACTCTGCACTTTTTTCTTTGTTGTTGGAGATCGCAACCCTAAAAGAGCTTTGATCTTATCTGGATTTGCTTCAATGCCTCGCTGGTTGACAATGTATCCGAGAAACATTCCTTCTCGTACTCCAAATGTGCACTTCGTCGGGTTGAGCTTCATCTGGTATTTATCCAGTTGATCAAATGTCTGAGCTAAGTCAACTAGATGATCTGCAGCTTTCTTGCTTTTTGTCATCATATCATCGACATAGACTTCCATGTTGCAACTGATTTGTTCGGTGAAAACCTTGTTCATCAGCCGCTGGTATGTCGCTCCTGCATTTTTCAAACCAAAAGGCATAACATTATAGCAATAAGTTCCCCTAGGGGTAATAAAAGAAGTACTTTCCCTGTCTTCAGGTTTCGTTTTGATCTGGTTGTAACCAGAATACGCATCCATGAAACTGAGCAGTTCGTGCCCAGAGGTAGCATCTACTAGTTGGTCAATTCTGGGCAATGGAAAATGATCCTTTGGGCAGGCTTTGTTAAGATCAGTGAAATCAACACACATTCTCCATTTGTTGTTTTTCTTCTTTACCATCACCACATTTGCCAACCAGTCCGAGTACTTCACATCTTCAATGAATTGAGCTTTCTGGAGCTTGTCGACCTCCTCTTGAATAGCTTGATTCTTCTCGGGGCTAAATACCCTTCTTCTCTGCTTTACAGGCTTGATCTCCTTATTCACATTGAGTTCGTGACATAAGAAGTTTGGATCTATTCCTGGCATGTCCTCATGACTCCAAGCAAAATTTTTCTTCCTGTTTCTCAAGAAAATTATCAACTCATGTTTTATTGAAGCATCCAACGTTGAACCTATCTGGGTTACTCGTTCAGGGTGCTCATCGTCTAGAATAACATTTTCTGTAGATTCCACCACCTGTCCTTTTACAAGTTGGGATTCATCTCTGGGATCGAGAGTTTCAATCTCTGTATTTTCTTCCACCTGGTAGGTAGTAGTCTTTTTCCTTGATTCCTCAAACTCCTCTTTCTCGGCAGATGAATAATAGCATTCTCGAGCTACTTTTTGATCACCTTTTACAACTCCTACCCCAAAGTTTTTTGGGAATTTTAAGCACTGATGTATTGTAGATGGAACTGATTCGAACTTCTTCAAACCAACTCTTCCCATGATGATGTTGTAGGTTGACTGTACATTCTTATCCATCACGAAGAAGTGTATTCTTTATGTTCGACAAGTAGGCCAGGTTCCAATGAATATATCCAACTTGATCGTCCCAAGTGGAAAAACTTTCTCACCAGCAAAACCTAGGAGGGGTCTGTGATACGGTTCCAACTGAGATAATTTCAGGTTCAAGCTGTCAAAGCATGAATAGTACATGATGTCTGTCGAACTTCCATTTTCTACCAACACCCTTGAAATCATTACTTCCTTCATCCTCATTTTAATCACCAGAGGATCATCGTGAGGATAAAGAACACCTGCCAAGTCATTTTTTGAAAAGCCAATGACCAGCTTCTCTTTGTTTACCTTCCTCGAACGATCGTCCTCAGCCAGATTTATTCGCTGAATATATGAACAAGCTTGAGCCTCTCCGAGGTAAGCCTTTCTTTCTACAGTAAGGTCTCCTTCTCCTGCATCTCCTCCTGTAATGACATTACAATCAAATGACCCAAAACGTATAGAAAATGCCTCTCTTTCTGGCTGCCTTGGCTTCTTGGGAAGATCGGGGTCATCTTCTGGATCATCTTCATGGTTTCTCTTCTTTTTCTCCTCTGCCCGACGAGGAGATCTAGGCCTTTCTCTAGCTCGGTCATTATCCTTTCTTTCACTTCTCCGATCAACATATTTTGCTAGCTTTCCTCTTCGGATGAGTGTTTCAATCTCGTTCTGAAGAGCTATGCAGTTTTTGGTCATATGACCATGATCTTTATGAAATTCGCAATATTTATCCCTACTCCTCGAATCAGGGTCTGACTTCAGTTTCTTTGGCCAGTTTACTTCCTCGTTGTTCTTGATTTCCTCCAAGACATGATTAATACCCATTTTCAAAGGAGTATAATTATCATACTTCTTCATGACTTCCCATTTATTCTTGGAATGTTTATCTCCACCATTGCTTTTATGCTCTTTCTTCTTAGATTTGTCGACTTCCACCTTGGTTTCTTTATCCATATTCTTCTTTGCAGCCATAGCCTCCTCGGCATTCATGATTTTGGCCGCCTTTGCCATCAATTCTGATATAGTTCTAGGTGGATCTTTCGCCAAGGTGTAATACAATTTATTAGGCAACAACCCACTCATCAAGGCGGTGATTGCTGTCTTCTCTTCGTAATCTATGACTTCTAGCTTCTCGTTATTGAAACGAGTTATGTAATCTCTAGTACTCTCACCAGATTTCTGTCTAACACTTAACAAGTGTGCTACTCGTTTTACTGGCTTTGCTCCAAAACAGAAATTGCCAATAAACAACTCGGCTAACTGAAAGAAAGTTGAAATCTTACCCCGAGGAAGATTGTTGTACCATATCTGGGCAGATCCAGTAAGAGTTCCTGAGAAGGCCCTGCATCTCATCTCGTCGGGCACAACATAGATATCGGCAGCAGCTTGATATTGTTCTATGTGAAGAACAGGATCTGTCTTCCCATCATATTTGGGAGTTACCATGTGTGCTTTAAATTTCGATGGTGTAGGAAAATCCACAATGTCCTGTACAAAAGGTGTTCCTCGAATAAAAGTTCATTGTAGGGGGTTCTTTGCTTTGGCCATTTCTCCCAATTTGTCCTCCAACCGTTGGAGAGATCCTTTCCACGCTTCATTTCCTTCCTCGGGACTATTGGTTCGAGCAATTGATCGTTCTGAGGTAGCTTCTTGAGATCTATCTTGACGAACGACTGTCGTGACTGTGCTGATCCTTCTCTTAGATCTGATGGTTGTCGAAAACTCCTTGACATGGTCTTAGGTGGACTCCTATTCCTCCTAGGGCCTAATCGACTGAAAGGAGACACCCTACTCAATCTTTCTAAAGCACTGGGTCTTTCCGGAGAGAGGGTGATGTGTTGATCAGTATCTGTAGCCCTTATTGACGACGTTCGCCCAGGTTGATAAGAGAAATCATCGGATTCCTCATTGCGACGCGGCTCAGTATGCCTGGGTCGTGAAGAAAGTAAATAAGTTTGCCTCTGACCACTTTGTTGTCCTGATCGTGCGGGTGCACCACCATGAAGGGTTTGTATGAGTTGCCTCATTATTTCTTGCATGGCGGTTTGTCCTTGAGCCAGATTTGTCATGATCCCGGCCAGATCCGGAGGTGCAGAGGGATTTGGAGGGTTTCCAGCATTTCCAGCGTTTCGATTGCTAGATTCTGGGTTATCCGCCATTGATGATGAATGAATTGTGGTGAAAAACGATAGTAACAATCGTTCCCACAGACGGCGCCAATATGTTGATGTAAAAAATTAGATCGCTTTAATTATTCAATCACAGATAAATAAAATGAGACAAAGATTTTTAAAGTGGTTCAGCCTTATAAGAATGGCCTACGTCCACTGTTATGTTATTGTTGAGTGTTTAAGAATTCTTGATTACAAATTCTACCAAGAAATTCCCGTCCCTTTGAATGAGGGTGATACAAGGTATTTATAGCCTTTAGGATGTACATGAATGGGTTGATACATTAAATGATATACATATGAAAGGGTAATACATTTAATGTAGCGTGTGCGTCAAGATGATAAACATTCAATAAATAGTTGAATTGTTGATATTCTGACAATTAATACTACGGCCGAGATCCAGCTCGGACCGCCTTAGTTGCTCGTTGCTCAGGAGTTCCTCGGAGCGCTAGAGTACCTCGGAGTGCTGAAGTTCCTCGGTATATCCTCGTCGCTCGGAGAGAACATGAGTTGGTCGGGGAAATGAACTTCCTCGCTGTTATTGTACCACGTAGATTGACAAGTGTCTTCGTATGATTCGTCCACATCAGCATATTAATTTTGGTATCAACAGTAGTGAATCAGTATCATATTGAGGATTAGTGGATAAATTTGGTTCGTCGTCATCAAATGCTACTGGTTTAATGTCACTTCTCCTTACATTAGTGTCATATATAATTACATTACATGACTCCATAATGGTTTTGGTTCTATAGTTAAAAACATGCAAAGCCCTACTATTTTGGGAATGACCAAGAAAAATTCCCTTTTCTCCTCGAGTATTAAATTTTGAAAGTTGCTCTCTATCTTTGTAGATGTATCAAAATACTCCCGAAGGTTTTAAAGTATTTTAAGTTCGGCTTTTTATGGAACCATAACTCATAAGAGGTTTCTTTGGAATTTTTTCTGAGGTAGATACGATTAATAATGTGACACGCAGTTTGGACAGCTTCTACCCAAAAGTATCTAGGGAGATTCTTAGCATGTAACATAACCCTAGCCATTTCTTGTAGAGTCCAATTCTAACATTCAACTATAGCATTTTGTGTCGGGGTTTTAGGAGTGCTAAACTCATGTTTATAGCCATTAGCTACACAATACTCAGAAATATTAGAGTCCTTAAACTATCCACCTCTATCAGTCCTAATTCGACACACCTGGGTATCCTTCTCATTCTCGATTTTCAAGATGATTCTTAATAATTCATTAAAGGTATCTGATTTTCGTTTCATAAAAGCTACCCATGTATATCTCGTATAGTCATCAACTATAACTAGGATGTAAGAGTTTCGACAGAAACTAACAGTTCTTAAAGGACCCATAAGGTTCATGTGGATAAGTTCTAGAGGCTTTATGGTCAGGACATCTTTAACTTTCTTGTGAGGGGATTTACTTATTTTTTCATCCTGACAAGGTCCACATACAGGATTAAAAGAATTTTTAATTTTAGGTAAACCTCTAACTATTTTTTGGGAACTCAATCTTCTAAGATTATCATAATTTATGTGTCCCAATCTATTGTGCCATAGATAAAAATCCTATAATATGTCAATATGGAAAAATTCAGAATTTAGGATTACTGTGTAACAGTTTTTCGGGGTTATGTTTCCTGTTAAGATACAATTACCTTTTTTCATCAATAATTTTGTAATCATTTTTTGAAAAGGTAATTGAGTGATTGGAGTCACAAAATTGTGATATACTTAAGTGATTGGCTTTAAGGCCTTTAACTAAAAGAACACCATTCAGTTCAGGAAGCCCGTGCTCACTCAATGTTCCCTTACCTATGATCTGAGATGAAAAACCATCTCCAAACATGACACTACCTCCGAGTAAGTATGTCTTGTTTTTAAATTTAGTTTTATCCCCAATCATATGTTTAGAACATCAGGAGTCTAAGTACCATCTAGTTGAAGTGCTTTGTGCCTTTAAAGCAGAAATGACAATGTTGCACTTGAGCTGGGGTACTAGATCATATTTTTTTAATCCAAATAGGCCTTGTTTTAAAATATTTAATGCCTTTTGACTTAGAAAAGGTTTGAGGGGTCTTCTGCATGATTTTTTCTTGGTCGTGGACCCTCCTTTTTTCTTTTTAGAGTTAGAGTTATTTGTGGCCTGCCTAGGAAGTACATAAGTATTTCTTGATTTTCTAGAATAGTTAAAGTTTAAGTAGGTTGGGGTGTATTACCTTTTCTAGAAACATTCATCAAGAGTATGATCGAAAATATCGCAGTAAGAATAGTACTGATGGGTATAGGACTTGAGTTTCTTGCTAAGGTTTTTGAAAATTAGCTTGGATCTATTGGGTACGGTAGTCCAATTGTCATTAGATTTAGGTTTCTGTCTTTGGTCACTGGTAGAAGGAGAACCATATTTGGTTTGACTATTTGGATTCAACTGTTGATTGTATTGATTATGTGTTGCTTAAGAGACATTGAGACTAGATTCACCTTTTTGAACATTTTGACAAGTTTGGCCTTGTTTTACAAAATTAACATTTTCAGGAGAAACTTTGGACTTACTTGTGTGCACTATTTCTCCAAAGCCTAGGCCAGACTTATCTTCAGAGTCAAATTTGCTTCCAGTAATAATTTTTTCATAAGACTTAGTTTGTGTTTTAAAATGTTGGCATTTTTAAACATATTTGAAACCATTTGCTTTGACTCTTCAAGTTCAACAAGGGTTGCCTTGTATTTTTTTTCAATTTCATGGTTCTTTTGAGTCAGATCTTTTATTTTCAAGGCATAGTCTTCACTCTCAGTTTTATGATCAACACATTGGGCAGTATAATCTTCAGTATTTTTTCTAATGGCCTGGTTAAGAAAATAGATACGCTCACTTAAAGTTTTTATCATTTTTTCTAGTCGAGCACTCTTAACCGTTTTAGTGTATAACTCATGTAAATCAGGCAGATAATCATCGGACTCGCTATGTACATCGTGTGAAGTGTCCCCTATGTTTTTTATAAGTTCTTTACTGATGCACACGTTCAATTGGTCATCAACATTATCACTTTGACTCACACACAATCTTTCAGCAGTAATAGGAACAAAATTATCAGCAATGTCATTAACAACATCAACAGGCATAACAGGTTCATAAGCAGGCAAACATGCATCATCATTATATATTTTCTTAGCAAAGAGAGACATGCAGTACTCATTTATCTGGGTTGACTCTATTTCATCCTCATCAGAATCACTAGATTCGTCCCATGTCTTACACATATTGGCCTTGTTATTGTTATTAAGACTAGTTGGACATTTACTAGCATAGTGACCTAGTTTACATCAACAGTGACACTTAACATCTTTTATGTCAGGTTTAGGTTTGTTGGGGTCATAATTCTTCCTATTGTCATAAGTGTGTTTGGTATTGTCTCTGTCATTAGGTCTGTGAAATTGATTACCTTGACAATTTGATTTGCCTTGTTTATAGGCTACAACATTTCTAAATTTCAAAATCTTTTTGAAATGATTACTCATAAGAGCTATTTCATTGTCAAGATTTTCCAAATCATAATTTTCAAGACAGTCAGTGTCAAAATCTAGAGTGTTCAATTTAGGCGCTGGTAATTTAAAAGAAAACACAACATTTGAACTAGAGGCTTTATTAGTCTGTTTGGTCAATTATTTTTGAAGTCTAGTTCCAATTCTACAGTCCTCAGTTTACTATTAAGTAATTCAGGAATCATATTGGGGTCATTCATTTCTTCAATGCCATATCTCTTGTTGTCAAATTTGGATGGCAATGGCCTAAGAATCTTTGAAATAATTTCCTTTCTACTGTAGGTTATGCAATTAGCACGAAGTTTTGAAAAGATATCAGTTAACCTTATGTAGAAGTCATCAAAGGATTCACTCTCATTCATAATCAGTATGTTATATTGCTGGATGAGCATTTGAGTTTTTTCAGTCTTGACACGTACATTATTCTCTTCAGCAATGACTAACGCGTCCCATACCTCTTTTGAAGTATAACATACGGATATTATTTTGAATTCATGTTCGTTAATAGACATAAAAATGGCATTCTTTCCTTTGTTATTATCTAGAGATGTTTTTTTCTCTTCCTTAGTAAATTCACTGAGAAGTTTCTTAGTACATGTTGGATCAGTGGCAGAAGTAGGTTTAGTAGGATGTTCAAACCCCGTTTCAATCATTTCCTAGACTTCATCACCAAGGGTTCCTTGAATGAAAGCAGTCATTCGTACTTTTCAGTATGAAAAATTGTTTCCATAAAAAAGTGGCGGTCTGGATAAGTTACCTAACTTCTCAAATATTTCTTCCATATTTAAAAATTTTCAGGATGAAGTTTCGAAAATAATTTCTCAAGTTTCAGGATCACAAAAGGTGTTCCAGCTCTGATACCAGTTGAAGAAAAGCTTTAATGCTAAAATATTATTTACAAGGTTAATAACAAACTGTTATAAATTGTGTAAACTCTGAACAAACTTTTTGGGCAAAACTCTTTTCGAAAAGAACACAAGATGTGTTATAAAAGATTTTCGGAATGTATGGATTAGATTCGATAGTTGATTACGTTTCTTTTAAATTTTAAGAAACATCTACTAAAGTTACCATGCAATCCCAATCACAACAACAGTTCAGAACATTCAAAGAAATAGACACAGGAATTTTTAATGTGATAAAACCGTTTATAAAGGGAAACATCCACGGTGCCCTCTACGACACAAAATAAAAATTCACTAGAATAAAGAATCAAGTTACAGCACTAAGCAAATACACAAGGATCCTAAATCTAAGTTCAGAATTATACCTACATGAGCTACTCCACTCCAAAGGTTTCTGACTAAAACTGATATCTTCTTTGTTGCTCATTTCCCTTTTCCTTGACCTCTTTCTTTTTGAATTAAGATTACTCTTAAGTCTCAAACAAACCACTGTGTCTAAGTGTTTGTGTGAGAAATGTTTGTGATGTATAGATATGCAAATATGCAACTCACCCTCTCAGATTTATATATACAGACGATCCTATCAAATTATAAATAGATCTAAGATGAATAGGATATTTCCAAGTCTGTATTTTACAAATCAAGACTTCTTAATCTTTCTATTAATCCAGAGATCTCAAGGATACCTTGATCAGAATACGGCCTAGGTATTAAACAATTTCAGTATTTTGAAAATATTTTTGAAATTGTAAACCTCCAATTGAGATCCAAATTAGACTGGAAGTCTATATCGTAAAAACAGAATCATAAATAACATGTAGAAATTGATTCAAATGATTTTGTAAAAGAAACTTCTAAATCAAGAATAGATCTAGAAGAACAACCTTGCTTTAAAAAATATCCAAGGTCCTATGTGTCTCCTTTTATTTTTTAACACATTTATTTCACAAAATGTGAAATAAAACCAAGAAACATAAACGCTCCTAAGGATCTGGTTTTTCTTGAAGCCCTGGAAGTTTATTTTTCAAAAACTTTGGAACCAAGTGGATCTAAAGACATAGATCCAAAAAGAGAACAAAAAAAAAATAGGCGTGAGATGTTCTCTTTAGAAAATCTCAAGTTTCAATATATGAAACTTGTTATTTTTGGAGAGAAGTGATTTGAGAAAGACTTAAAATGAAAGAGGTCTTCAACAAGACGTCAACCCAACTACCAAACCCACAGATCCCTAGATTGATTCTAACTCTCGTGTTTTTTGGTTTCTGGTAAAAGTGTTTGAGGTTTAAAATTATTTGGGTTGAAGGGATTCACTCAGAGGTGATGAAGGACGAAGATGGATGGTTCTCCTTCCTTTCTCTCCCTATTTTCTCTCTGGTTTCTTACCTTTCTCTCTCTTCTCTCTTTTATTTTATCTCCGGGGTGATTTTATCAAAAGTCTTAAAATGCTGAGGGTAAGTGTGATTTTATAGTATGTGAAAGAAGGATTTAGAAGATAGATCACAATCGAGAGCTGAGATTAAGTTATACATATTGACTAAAAATCCAATGGTTTATAACGAAGCGGTGAAATGAACGTATCTCATTGGATGAGAGTTAAGCACTAAGATTGAAACTTAACATATGCGGGCCGTTGATAAAACTAATCCAAGGGTTGAGATTGGTGTACGAAGTTGTGTCTATGAGGAAGCACAAATGTACCCCTATAGCTATCAATAGGTGTATGGTTATGATAAAAGTAATATCCGTGTTTGTAAAATAATTATGAAGATATCTTATAGTCTTTGGCGCTTTTATATCCTACCCATGCTAACTTTCAGCGAGGAAAATAACTTCCAGAAATACAAATTTCAACTACAACACTTTTAAAAACAAGTTTTAATTAATTCAAAAATTATTTTAAAATTATATAAAATGTTTTGAATTGAATTAATTGATTTTGAAAAGTCTTAAATTTTTGTAAAACCATAAATGCAAATAGGAGATATAAATGATGCAGTGATTGTGTCCTATTTGTGGTTTTAAGGTTAGAAATAACTTTCCTTTTTATATTGCAGTGAATTTGATTGCCTTTTCTTCTTCATTCTTCTTGAACCTTTGGGAATGGAGTATCTCATAAAACTAATCCTACTTTGTCTCAATATCCAAACTAGTTGGAACTCCTATGTAATGTAGACTCAATTAAGTCAATTATATAGTGTGTTCTCAATATTTAAACCTATGAATAGTTCGAAGTCTAAACCCAATTAATCTCAATAAAAATGTGATTATGATAAAATATTAATCCCTAAGCATGATTCTAATCCCAAAATAAACTATGTAACATGAAACCGTAAATAAATTACAGATTATAGGGTGATAAATCAATATATTTCCTTCCTAAATGATATGAGTGGTTGAATTATAAACATTGATCCTTAATCTTATCCTACATTTTTTTCTTTAAACACTTCAAAAGTCTAAGACTACTTGGGTTTGTGTTTTGTGCGTAAAGTGTTAAACTAATGAAGGTTAACACTCTTCAATAATCTTTAAACTCGACGGTCTTTAGTAGACCAAATTTTAGGCCTTTAAATGAGCTCAAAATAATTCTCAAACTAGTCCAAAACTTAGCCCAAAGGTGTAACAAACCCCTAGGCCCAAATTAAAGCTATAAAACTTCATGTTCGGATCTCTGTATCACTCTATCCGATCGATATGGTAGTACCTCATAACTCACGGTAGTTACTCACAACAAAAAATACGAGCTTACATATTCCACTTGTAACCACATATAATCAAAACATAATTTAATTACCCCGATTAATTAAATAACACATGGGACACAAATAAATCACATAACATGCAAAATTTAATCATCTAAATTATGAGTTTTATTATTACCAATTCACACAAGTAGTAATTGTTTCCCCTTTTTTAATTTATTTAACCACTAAAAAATAATAAACAAAAAAATAAAAAATATGGGGTATCTAAAAGTATACATTTTACCCATGTGCCCTAGTAGGACCAGACTGTCTTATTCCATTGACCAAAAAATACATTGAGTCTTCTCCTTATAGTTCGTCCGACAAAACTTCTTGCAAATCATTTAATGAACATCATCACCTTCATACGTATCTTTTTCATACAACTATTAGGAAGGTAACCGAACACATAGACTCATGCACATTTTTTCTCACACAAAATATTTTTCATAGAAAATATTTTTAGTTTGTATTTATGTGTTGGTCTGGATCTTGGACTTGTTTATAAAATGAAAATAAAACTGTTTTAAAAATCTTAGCCTTTGCATTTTGTAAAGTGGTTGTTGAGGCCTATCGCAGGACCTTCGTCACACCGAGACTTTTCCTCACTCCAGCGAAAGTATCTCGCTGGCCATGCTATGCTCCAAAGTCTTTTCTTTGGCTTGCCTTGTATCGTCATTGTAGGGTTGCCACAACAACGCAAATGCTCGCTGCAGCGAAACACCGACGATATGTGTTAGTTTGGTGCTAAAGTCACTTTTTCCACTAGATTGTGAACGTCTTTCTAGATACTTGTGCAAACTAAAGATATAATCATATAAACTTTTTCACCATTTCGCTTCATGTAAGACTACTCCTAACCTATTTGTCCCCCCCCCCCCCCCCCCCCCTCCCCCCCAAGCTTCTCTCACAATGGTTGTGTGTATAAGTAAGTGTTTTGGGCTTCAACTTGGTGAAATAGTGCAAGTGTGATTTCTTTGTGGACAAAATATTTTTTCTAAATCTTTCTTGCTATAAGAATCATTTTAGGTGAGAAAAACCTTTTAAAGATAAAATTTATTTTTGTTAAATCTTGTATTCTTACAAGTTTAAATCTTATTTTTCTTTTCAATACGTTTTTTAGATATTTTAAGTTTAATTACTTGTGAAATATAATGGGCGAGTTTTGTCTCATAAGGGTTTGTAGTGAATATACCGACAAAATTAAAAAACTTGACTCAATACAAAAAGCACAAAAGTAATATAACCAAGTTTGAATGCAAACTTCATAAATGTAGTAGAATTCCACTTCTCAATCTCAACTTATCGTGTGTGCACATAGCCAATATAACCGTCCATTTCATTATATTTGATCGTTACATTTCTTATCTGAAAGTTCATTTTGATTCAAAATCTCATAGGTTGCGCTCATAATAAAAAACTCAAAAGCCGGCTTTCTTCTCTCGGTATATGTGAATAAAAGAGTAAATTTAATTGAACAAATTTCGCACAGACATAATAGAAAATATACTTTTCTTTAATGGATGAATGTGATCTCACAAACGAAAAATCGATTACTTTTTGAAAACATTAAATCACACCATAGATCATATTCATCCTTTCTCCACATTATTTTTTTCTTTCTTCTCCCTTTTTTCATTTTAATCTTTTTCCCTCATTATTCTTGCAACCTCCTTTTCTTTTGACTTTTTTCTTACTATAATTTTACCTTAGTATTCTATGAAAAATGGGTATGGCTTATTTCCATTGACTTTTAACTTTGAGTTAAAGTTATATAGGAATTTCAATTTTCAAGAAAAGGCTTATTTTCTATTTGGCTCAAATAGCATTTAAACCACTAGAGTTAAACTTACTCAATTAAAAACCCTCTTAAGTCCAAATTGCGAATGGCTTGAGACTAAAGACATTTTCCTTAGTCATAATAAGAGTCGGCCCCCTTTCAAAAGCAAGCCAGATGCGCTGGTCAATCTATTATAGAGACGATCTCATTTGAGCTTTACAATATACATAATTGGTGCTATAAAATAAAGGTGTACTATTGTACGAATTCTCCATATAACCACTAGAATGTATCCTAATAACTTATAGAAATAAGCTCTGATACCAAATTTTAAAACAAGTTTTATAAGGTGGTCCTGTTATATGTAGAAATCATAGATTAGGCCACACACAAGACAAATTCAATTAAGTTCAATTTTATCTTGATTAACTTTGTGAACCTAAACATGCAAGATATTGAATCTAAAATGAAACGAATAAATCACAAGTTAAGATATGAGAAAAAAATCCCTTTCGAGAAAAAACCTTTTGTTTCTCAGCACTGTTACAACTAGGTACTAAAGAATGACACAGATAAACTTACAGACTTAGACACAACTAAGAATTTTATTCATTTCTTCATTCCTTGTTGTTGATCGAAAGCGATGTATATCCCACAATGCCCAACACAATAAGATCCACTTACCTCAGTGTCCACTTATCAACCTCAAGAAACTCCTTTCTTATCTTTAGCAGTAAGGAATTAACTCCACAGGGATTATAACACATGTTACGTTCTCTAGGGTTTGATAAAGTTATGAAAAACATGTAAGGAGTTTTCAATCGACCAAAATCAAAACAAAGATAGGGAAGAAGAAATTACCTTGTGTTGTGTGACTGGAGGAACTTCGTGTGGGTATTGCTGATTTGTGAGATAATAGAAAAAAATATGGTTTTGTGCTTTTATAATAAGTGAAATGAATGGACGAGATGAGTTTAAAACGAAGGATCTTGATAATTTGGTATTTTTTTTAAATACAATTTTCATTTGGTAATAGGTAGGTAATATATGGTAAGTTTGGTATGGTATTTCGGTACGACAAATCGGTACTGTAAATTCGATAAATCAGTTTATTATATCTTAAAATCAAAACTAACCAAATTTTTAGTGGTATTTTCAGTTTCGATAAAATCGATTTTCCGTATTTCATAACATGAAATCAAAACTATTTTTTTCCAGATCAAAACGGTACAGTACGATAAAAGCCCGTACCGATTGCACCCCTAAGATAAACATTAATTAAAGCAGGTATTTCTCAACCACACACGTGGACCAATAATATAGGGCATAACTCTCACTTGCTTATTTATTTAGTTAGCTCAACCCCTATTTTCACATACATACGAGCGATACAAAAGGTAGAGACACTCGCCCAGAAGTAAAAAAATGTTACTATTAGTCAAATAGTTGAGGGGCAGTGCTCGTCTAAAAGAAAGTTATCTCACTATTAAAAAAAACAGGCAAATGCGGTTTCTAGGCGGTCGCTAGGCGGGACATATATAATTGCTCATAATGCTAGGAGCAATTCTATACGTCCCGCCTGGCGACCGCCTAGGAACCGCATTTGCTTTTTTTTATTAACAATTGATATAAAAATTATTATTTATTTAAAAAAATCAATTTTTTTATATTAAAAAAATAGTTTTTCTATTAATAAAAAAACTTTTTTAATTAAAATCAAAACAGTTTTTTTAATTAAAAGTAAACCATTTTTTTTATTAAAATTAAAATTTAAAAATATTTTTTCGTAACTAAAAAAAACTATGTTTATTGTCTTTATATCGTGATTGATCAGTGGGTACGCACCAGTGGCACAAATCAAAAAAAATATTTTTTTCATAAATAAAAAATATTTATTATATTAATTGTTAAAAATAAAGGAGTAAGACATTTAAAATTATGCAGCTTTTTCTGTTAAAATTAAACAGCGTTTTACTAATAAAAAAGCTATAAAACAGTTTTTTTTTTAATTCAAAACAATATCTAAATATTTTTTTTATTTAATTTGATGTCTTAGGTTCACGATTAATTAGTGTCGCTGGCGCGGATCCGCATTCAACAAAAGATGTGGGTCCGCTCCAGCGACAATAATCAATTGCGATATTATGTCAATAAAATATCACGATTGATCAGTGTCGTTGGCGTGGACCCACGACACTGATCAATCACGATATCATGTCAATAAAATATCGTGATTAATTAGTGTCGCTCATGCGGACCCACATTCCCGGACCCACATCATTTGTTGAATGTGAGTCCGCGTCAGCGACACTAATCATAGTTTCAATAAAAAAATATTTTTTATTGGTACTTGTGGGGGCAAAAAATATGCCTACATAATAGCATGACACGTGGCAAGCACCCCGATCAAGATTGCGAGCAACAGACACTCCAATAAGATTGGAATGACTAGAGTCCTTGATAAACTAGAAGACCGATGAGCAGTATCTGATTGGAATCAAACTCCACGAAGATAGGACTCATCCATTTTTGTAACCCTAATATAACCCCTAACTCTATATAAAGGAGATACCCCCCCCCCCCCCCCTTAATTGTGAAAGGGGGCTTAGAATCTAGAGAAACACTCTCATGTAAAACTCTCTCATGATTCTAATGGAACACAGCAACTGCCCAGTGAACGTAGGCCATTCATGGTCGAACCACGTAAATCTTTATCTCTTTTTTATTTATTATCGTACATGCATCGTGGTACATGGGCACCCCCCATATCCTAGATTTTTTTACACCACAATTGGTGCCGTCTTTTGGAATAGGCACAAAAAGTCTTTCCTTCTTATTGACGAAACGAAGATCTATGTTGCGATACCGTGGTTTACACGCACAATAATCAAAAGCTAAGTTTTTTTCTCTAATTTAGCATGAACAGTTATACGTTTTTGTTTTTATCGAAACACAATTTTGATATGTTTACATTCATATACCTCTGTCCAAGTCTTATTTAGAATCTGCATAACACTCGATTTCACAATCTCTGAGTTTTGTATGAGTTCTTGTAAATAGGGACTGTTGCGAATGATCCATATGAAAAAATATATATTTCATTATTACATTGATGCATGATTTTCATACATTTTTATTTATAAATCTTGTACTCAATCTCTATTTGTTTGCAAATCTTCGCAACATCATTGATTCTAGACAATTTTCATTGTTTGTTCACTATAGGAGATGTCTATGAAGACTCTCCAAATATTTAGGCCCTGTTTGGTTCGCTACTCAGAAAACTCGATTTAAACGATGTTTTTAAAACAGTTTTAAAATTCAGTTTTTTATGTTTATAATTATTAGTATGCGTTTGGTAACCTTGTTTTTAAATACAGTTTTTTAAAAATTTGAAAAAATTGGCAATCATTTATATTTATATTGTACATAGATTTATGTGTGTGTGTGTGTGTGTGTATATATATATATATATATATATATATATATATATAAACATACATAAAACTTTCATACATACATACGTACATACTTTCATACATACATGATACATGTAGGTATACATACATACATACATACATACATACATACATACATACATACATCATAAATTATTTACATGTACATTTAAATTCCCCACCATACCTCACTAAATATATATATATTTATGATACATGTAGGAATTTAAATATACATGTAAATAATTTATGATGTATGTATGTATGTATGTATGTATGTATACCTACATGTATCATGTATGTATGAAAGTTTTATATATGTTTATATATATATATATATATATATATATAATGATATTGCATGTACAATTCACTATAAAATTATATGCATTCATGAATTGATAATATTTTTTAATACATATGTACAATATGTATATTTTATATTATTCCATACATTAATAATACATGTATAAAACTATATATAAGTATCATGTATCTATTGATAATATTATTTAACTTTATATTATTCCATACGTAATTTTGTGTACATTTACATATATATTTTTTATTTATAAGAATTACACACATTAATGTATTATGTATGTATATTATATATTAAGGTATAACGCCATTAAAATATTAAGAATGAATAATTTTGAGTTGAAAAATAAAAAAACAGAAGTTATAAAACACCCTAAATCTGTTTTCTGAAAAACTTGATTATAACACAGAAAAATTATAATTCTGTGTTTAAAGACAGGTTGCCAAACACAAATTTTTATCAGAATTGTATTTAAACACAAAAAACGAAATTATAGTTGCAAACCAAACAGGCGCTTAAACTCTCTCTCCCAGCCAAAGATATTTATTTACTGGGATACATCGTATCTTGATTCCCATATCCCTATGTTTCTTCGGCAAGAGATAACCACCTACAATGTTTCTCTCTCATCAGGGATCATCTCTAAATCTTTACAAAATTTCTAAGGATATTATTTTGACTGATATGTTTTCACATATTCTGGCACACAATCAAGAGGGAAAAAATGTCAAAAATTAAGTTTCTCTCTTGGGATCCCAATTACCCGACTCCACAGAAGAACGAAAAAGAACCGGCATGACCGTTGACCTTGAATCCACGTCAATTTATGGCTCCAATAAATTTTTTGATCTCTCTGACCTGCAACATTCCTCGCCGAGAAACTCTAATCCGCTCCACCCCCACTGGTCGACATCCCCGTGTGACGAACAGAGCACCTCGGCTGCTGAACAACAACAGATCCGCCCCTACTGGTCAGCAGTAATAATACGATGCCTGAAATGTACCAGCAACATCGACGATCACTGGGTAACCAATTTTGCTGGTCGGAGACAAAAGAAAGAAACCCAAGTTTTATTCCAGCTAACAATCTTCGACAGACTTCAGTATTAGTGGACGACGACCTCTTTCTGAGGTTGTCTCTTTAACCCAATCAATGCTCGACTGCGAGCACGCCCATGTGCAAAGGTTACAACACGGAAGAAAATCTTTTTGGGGCATGTTTCTTCGACAACAACAATCTGGTCGGCGACCATTACTATGCTACAGCGACGACCTAGGAGGCAGCAATTCTTGTGGGTCGTCTACTTAAATTACGACTACCGAACCGTAAGTACTGGTCGGCGGCATACATAAGGAACCGAACCATGATTGCTGGTCGGTGGAACCAGCTCAACACCCTCCATCCATTTTAATAAACACATTTAAAATTCATTTGGGGCACAAGCCCAGCTGCGGTTTAAAACTTTTTTAAAAACTCTTTAAAGTTATTTCAAATAATATTTGTTATTTATTCTCCTACTTCGCAACATTATGAAGCTTTACGAGGAAATAATTTTGAAAACCAACTTATAACTCATTATTTCACTGGGCTTTGAACAATCTTTGCGAAAATTCTAAATATATCCTATGTCTTACATTTGAGATATATTTGACTAATTGTTGCACTACTCGGTTCTCTCTAAAAAAAAAATTTTAGGGACCATATGACTTTATTACAATTATTACAACGATTTTATTTGACACTTTTTATGCGACCTTATTACAAATTATTATGTTGACATAAATAGTGGGGAGCACTTATAGAGCACTCGTGGGATTTATTCGATCATTCTATTTTCCAATATTGTCATCCGACTTAATTTCGACAAAAGGAGATTGCCTCGATGGATGCTCGGGCACGGTTGTCTCAGTGAATTTTTATGATGAAGGTCATTGGATCATTCATTATATTCATACACTACTATGAAGTCTTTTCCTCGACAAGTGGCCGAGCGGATGCATATCATATATACTTTGCTGAACAAATCATTCTCCTGATGATTTCTATTTGATTTAGCCTCAACAGATGGTCGGGCAATTTATTAACTTCCACCGGTATAAGATCCAGTCTCAATGGATGCTCAACAACAATCTTAAGCTCTTGAAAATCTCTTCGATATTTTGACAGATGCTCGAGCACAAATTGCTTGCTATATTTACTCGGCATTGTACAACTTTTCCCCGACGGACTATCCAGGCACCATTTATTTTATTAATGCTCCGACAGATAGTCGATCACACTATAGCACTTTAGACCCAAAAAATGCGCAGGCAAAATTATTATTACTCCGACTGATGCTCGAGTTCTATGATTCTTAACTTAAAGGATGGTCAGGCGCATTCAAGATTCATCTCGGTAGATGATTGGCAAAGTATTTTCATGAATTTAGTCTCGAAGATATCTACCGCACAAGTCTCATTTTATCCCCAATGGACAGTTGGTCAGGATAATTCTTATATTTAGCATAACCCCAATTGATTGATACGCACATTTATTTGTGCATTGTTCATTTATGTCTCATAATATTGTATTTGCTCACAAATTATGCTCACGATTTTTATCATCATAAATTTGTTAGCAGGGGGCTATCTATATGTTATACTTTACAATTGTCACTACACAATTTTCTGTGAAAATAATTTTTTTTCGAAACCAATTTACAATTGAGTATTTGCTTAGAGATTTTTGCAGAAATTCCAAATTAACTCCTATGTCATACATTTGGATATATTTGAAAATTTTTGCATTTTTTATTCGACTTTATTACAATTATTCTATTCACATAAATATTGGGGCGCACTTATAGAGCACTCATATCATTTATTCGATCATTTAATTTTCAATATTGTCGTCTAGCTATTATTGGTTATACCAATGGATGGTCGGTGTAATATCTTTACTAATACTTAGCGTAGTCCTTAGGCAAAAAGCCAACTCAAGTTGGTCGCCAACTATATTGGTCGGTTAAAATCCTGAACGGGTGGATGGACCTTAAACCAGGTGCATTTTTGCCATCGTCTTTTAGGCCTAAGGAAGTGTGACGACATAACCTAAAAGGAAAAATAGACGGAAATTTACATCCGAGGCATTACAAAATGGAAAAATGCGAACAAAATTGGTATTACATTGACTTATGGGACTATTAGGTACATGCTCAGCACATAGGCTTTTGGTCGGCCTCTCCAATTAGGGCTAACAATTTTTGACACGATAACCCGTTTACGGTAATAACCCGAAACTGACCCGAACATGACACGATTAGCTTGTATAGATTTAAGAGTACTTAAAATTTATACTCAAATCAAAATCAATGCGACCCGAAAATGACACGACTAACCCGAATTGCCACCCCTATCTCCAATTGTACCATATGAAAACCTAATGCAGGGTCTTACCCCTACTAAGCACATGCTCGAGCAAGGCTCGGCACATAGGCTTTTGGTCGGCGTCTCCAATTGAACCATATGAAAAACCTAATGCAGGGTCTTACCCCTACTAGGTACATGCTCGAGCAATGCTTGACACATAGGCTTTTGGTCATCCTCTCCAATTGGACCATATGAAAAACCTAATGCAGGGTCTTACACCTACTAGGTACATGCTCGAGCAAGGCTCGGCACATAGGATTTTGATCGGCCTCTCCAATTGGACCATATCAAGAAACTAATGTAGGGTCTTACCCCTACTAGGAACATGCTCGAGAAAAGCTCGACACATAGGCTTTTGATCGGCCTCTCCTATTGGATCATATGAAAAACCTAATGCGGGGTCTTACCCCTACTAGGTACATGCTCGAGCAAGGCTCAGGACATAGGCTTTTGGTAGGCCTTTCCAATTGAAACATATAAAAAACCTAATGCAGAGTCTTACCCCTATTAGGCACATGCTCGAGCAAGGCTCGGCACATAGGCTTTTGGTCGGCCTCTCCAATTGGACCATATGAAAAACCTAATGCATAGTCTTACCCCTACTAGGCACATGCTCGAGTAAGGCTCGGTACATAAGCTTTTGGTCGGCCTCTCCAATTGGACCATATGAAAAACCTAATACAGGGTCTTACCCCGACTAGGTACATGCCCGAGCAAGGCTCGACACGTAGGAATGTGGTCGGCCTCTCCAATTGGACCATATGAAAAACCTAATTCAGGGTTTTACCCCGACAAAGTACATGCTCGAGCAAGGATCGGCACATAGGCCTGTGGTCGGCCTCACCAAATGGACCATACAAGATCAAAATACAGGGAGATGCCCTAAACTTGATGCATATTCGAGAAAGACACAACAAACGAATTCTAAACAGGTGTGTGGTCAGCCTCTTGAATTGGGCCATGCAATAAAATAGAACAATGAACTATGTTCGACCTGATCCCAAGAGGGTACTTAGGCAACTCGACACTCTCGAGTCCGGTACCCATATCAATTGAACATATCTTAACTCAAGCCAAGAATTCATCTAAAAATATATAAAGGCAAGAAGATCAACCAAAGAAGGCTTAAAAGTTTAACGACCACTCAAAGAACGCCAGTCCAGTTCATATCGACAACTGCACACATTTAAAGAGATTATGGACCAGCTCCCAGCTCATCTCGGAATCAACTCAGCTGAACTGCGACCTGTGGGGCTATTATGGGGGCAAAAAATATGCCTACATAATAGCATAACACGTGGCGAGCACCCCGATCAAGATGGCGAGCAACAGACGCTCCAACAAGATAGCGACGACTAGAGTCCTTGATAAACTAGAAGATCGAGGAGCAGTATCTGATTGGAATCAAACTCCACGAAGATAGGACTCATCCATTTTTGTAACCCCTAACTCTATATAAAGGGGATGCCCCCCATTGTGAAAGGGGGATTAGAAGCTAGAGAAACATTCTCATGTAAAACT
Organism: Sambucus nigra; assembly: GCA_949130495.1. Lineage (NCBI taxonomy): Eukaryota > Viridiplantae > Streptophyta > Magnoliopsida > Dipsacales > Adoxaceae > Sambucus > Sambucus nigra. The sequence continues at coordinate 240,504,528 of OX422222.1, forward strand.
CTCTTATGATTCTAATGGAACACAACAGCAGCTCCGTGGACGTAAGTCATTCACGGTCAAACCACGCAAATATTTGTCTCTCTTTTATTTATTATTGTACATGCATCGTGGTACATGGGCATCCCCCATATCCCAAAATTTTTTGACACCACAATACTGTTTAATTTGATGTCTTAGATTTTTTTATTGCTACCATTTCAATAAACATAATTTTTTTATTTATGAAAAAAATATTTTTTTATTTTAATTTTAATAAAAAAATAAAACTCTTTAATTTGATATCTTAGATTCCCGATTGATTACTGACGTTGTACCCACATTCAGCAAATGATGTGGGTCCAGAAATGTGGGTACGCACCAGCGATACCCATCAATCGCAATATCATGTCAATAAGCATAGTTTTTTTAGTTATGAAAAAATATTTCTTAATTTTGATTTTAATAAAAAAATTACTTTTAATTAAAAAACAGTTTTGATTTTAATTAAAAAAAGTATTTTTTTTATTAAAAGAAAACTGTTTTTTTAATATATATAATAAAAATAGTTTTTAAATCAATTGTTAAAAACAAAAAAAAAAAGAAGCCGAATGTTGTCCCTAGGCGGTACAAATCAGCGGGACATATATAATTTCTCTAATGCTAGCGACAACCTTATTGAATATTCAGTAGTAGTACATCTAGTCTGTTATAGTGGCCGCTCAAAAAGAATAAAAAGTACAGACTCGAGTAACTAGGTTTGGTTTATTCATGCGAACACACACACACTATTATCCTAACAGGTTGCTCGCACATGTACAAGTATATTTACTTATGTGGTAATGTTTTTATTTAAAAGCAAGGCATATTGTTAATAAAAGAGAGACCAACTGACATAAAGTATTAATTACTTTCTCAATAGAATTGATCAATTTGGGAATTTTTAAAATTGTATATTTGGTGTGATTAAACTATTGGACATAAAATAATGTTTGTCTCAGTATATACTCCATACTTTCTTAGTATAAAATTATTCGAAGAATAAGAGTGTCCTTTTATAAGAAAGTACCCTATACGCAATAATTGGGCTGCTCGAATTTAAAACCCACATGTTTATGCTTTTAAGTTAAAAAAATTGGGGTCGCTCGAATTTATGACCTGAGCGTTTGTATGACCAGAGGTTGCTCGAATTTACAAACCAAGTTTGCATGTTTAAGTTCACAAGAAAAAGGGTTGCTTGAATTTATAACTCATATGTTTGCATGTTTTAATAAAGTTTCTTTCAGGAATACCCAAATAAATTGATTGATAATCTTAAGACCCTCACATTTGTTTACTCATATTAGTCTGTGTTATTAACTTCATATTTTATTTAATATTTTGAACCAGGGTAGTTTGTTATGTGAAGAAAGAGAATAAAGTTTGCCCAAATCATTTAATATAAATAACTTAGAAAGATATTGATTACTATACCATGAGCATTATTTTTAGTCATATTAATTATTTAAAGATGTTCACTCTATTAATATGAATTTTAAAAAGTTGTGTTGTGCAGATAAAATATTATAGTTTCTTTAATGGAAACTTCATCCTCTCGCATGCTTGGATTCGAACAACGGGACTAGAAAGCAGATATACGAGTCTTTAATAAAAAAATTAGGTTTCAGATTAAATTTATTGAAGTATGACCGACACCAAATGCTTGAGCATTCTTATTCAGATTGAAAGATAAAATCTAGTAACAAAAAGTATGAGTTATCAACTATATTTTTTTTAGCAAGTTTAATGCTTATGAAATGTTAAGTTTTATATAGGCCATGATGCCTCCCAGTGCATTTTTTACTTGCTAGTATTTCTTCACTTCATAAAAAAATATGATAGGTGTGAGAACACAAAAAAGTATTTAAAAAAGTATAAATAGGAAAAATATAAAATGTACGACAATTTAGTACCTAAGGCTTTAAGGGCACCGGAGCGCTCGTAGTATTTTCCTGAAAACAAAGAAACGGTTTGTGCAGATGAGCAAGAGCCAAGAATAAATAAGAATTAATAAAAGGGTTTGACATTTTAGTACCCGAGGCTTCAAGGGCACCGGAGCATTTGTAGTATTAACCTAAAAATAAAGAAATCATTTGTGCAGATGAGCAAGTGCCAAGCATAAAAGTATAAATAAAAAATAGTAATAATAATAATAAAAAGTTATGATAATTTAACACCTGAGGCTTCAATGGCACCAGAACGCCTATAGTATTAACATGAAAATAAAGAAACATATTGAGTAGACAAGTAAGTGTCAAGTATGAATAAAAGAATAAAAAGGTACAAAAGTTAAGTTCGTGAGGCTCTAAGGGCACAAGAGTGCTTGTGATGCAAACCTAAAAACAAAGAAAAAGGTTTAGTAGACGAGCAAATGCCAATTAATTATGAAATAATAGATCTTACTAGAGCAAAACTTAAAATCACATTTTTACTAGATTAAACTCACGTTTTTACATGATCAAACTACACAAAATTTTATTTTGGTACTTATTTATTTAGGTTTTAGAGCAAGAGTCCAATTGTGACTTCGATTCTAAATTAAAATATTTCAAAGTCAAAAGGAAGGCCACATAACCCATTTAGGTTGCTCGACTTTGCAAAACAAACCCAGTTTAGTATAGACTTACTCGCGCCGATCAAAATGAAATGAATTATGTGAATTATAAAATTCTAGATGTACTCGCTATACACGAGGACTTCCTAATCATGCACAGTTTTTGATAAAGTAATTGTGTTTTTCAATCGACCAAAATCAAAACAAAATCAACAGGTCCATCCACATTTTGATCGACAGACGATCAACCCGGACAAAATCGATTCAGGTCACTCGACTAGTTCTACATAACTAATATATCTGGAGAAGTACGCGTCTTGTACAATACTTACTCATGTCCGGTATATTCTCAAACGTGAACCCTTTGAGTTGGTGAGATTCAAGAACATTTTAGTATTTCTATGAGCGTAAGAGGTATTTAAGATTTAATAACATACAAGGCCTAGATTGAGAAACTGGTTTGTGTGAATTGCCTTCACAGTTTATCTAAACAATTAATTTATCTCACTCTCTCGTATTTGGTAACTGGGATTCAAAGAAGTATATAAGGCGAGCAAGTAAAGAATATAAAATAACAAGAAACAACGAGATAAACTAGGGGTGCAACCGGTACGGTATGGTTGGTAATAGCCCTTTAACAATATCAAAACCATAATCTAAATGGTAAAATCGTACCGTACCAATTTACCGATCAGTACATAAAAACAAAAACCAAAACCAAAACCAAACCGACTGGTTTTTCATTTTTTTGGTATTTTCGGGGTTTTTTTTGTTTCGATAATTTCGGTTTCAATTCGATTTTTCCCCGATAAATACCAAAATTTCAAATCGGTTTATGCATTCGCTTGATCTGGTATATTTTTCGATATTGTGATATCGGTAAAATTTTGTACAAGTTTCGTTACCAAAATTTTAAACTCATTTAATTGATTAAAGGCATTACTTAAAACTAAAATATAATATAAATTTCACTGAAAAATAAAATGAAAATTATGAAGCATAAACAAACTTAATTGTATTAAAAAACCTTAAAATAGTTGTGTATAAATTGAAAGATCAATATATGTAGTTGTGTATAAACATATATGCAGATCTATATAAAAAAAATTAGATACATAGGTATATATGTTTTTGAAGTAAAAAAACACACTGACTAAAAAAACACTGAAAGAGCAGATCAAGATTCGAGCATATCAACAATGTTTTCTAAATAAAAACACATTATAATAAATAAACACATCTCAGATGTATAAAAATTACCAACATACTGAAACCCACAAGTTTGTGGCGTAGCAGATCTTGACATATACACATAAAGAAACAAACACTTGGTCAAAACCCACAAGTTTGAGACGTAGAAGATCTAGACATACACACATCAACAATACCGTCGTATCATTTTGAGGTCGGAGAAGGCTGCCGAAGGGAGAAACCTGTACCGATTTGAGGTCGGGAAAGAAAAAGATAGGGAAGAAGAAATTACCTTGTGTTGTGTGACTGGAGGAACTTCGTGTGGGTATTGCTGATTTGTGAGAGAATAGAAAAAAATATGGTTTTGTGCTTTTATAATAAGTGAAATGAATGGACGAGATGAGTTTAAAACGAAGGATCTTGATAATTTGGTAATTTTATTTAAATACAATTTTCATTTGGTAATAGGTAGGTAATATATGGTAAGTTTGGTATGGTATTTCGGTACGACAAATCGGTACGGTAAATTCGATAAATCAGTTTATTATATCTTAAAATCAAAACTAACCAAATTTTTAGTGGTATTTTCAGTTTCGATAAAATCGATTTTCCGTATTTCATAACATGAAATCAAAACTATTTTTTTCCAGACCAAAACGGTACAGTACGATAAAAGCCCGTACCGGTTGCACCCCTAAGATAAACATTAATTAAAGCAGGTATTTCTCAACCACACACGTGGACCAATAATATAGGGCATAACTCTCACTTGCTTATTTATTTAGTTAGCTCAACCCCTATTTTCACATACATACGAGCGATACAAAAGGTAGAGACACTCGCCCAGAAGTAAAAAAAAGTTACTATTAGTCAAATAGTTGAGGGGCAGTGCTCGTCTAAAAGAAAGTTATCTCACTATTAAAAAAAGCAAGCAAATGCGGTTTCTAGGCGGTCGCTAGGCGGGACATATATAATTGCTCATAATGCTAGGAGCAATTCTATACGTCCCGCCTGGCGACCCCCTAGGAACCGCATTTGCTTTTTTTATTAACAATTGATATAAAAATTATTATTTATTTAAAAAAATCAATTTTTTTATATTAAAAAAATAGTTTTTCTATTAATAAAAAAACATTTTTAATTAAAATCAAAACAGTTTTTTTAATTAAAAGTAAACCATTTTTTTATTAAAATTAAAATTTAAAAATATTTTTTCGTAACTAAAAAAAACTATGTTTATTGTCTTTATATCGTGATTGATCAGTGGGTACGCACCAGTGGCACAAATCAAAAAAAATATTTTTTTCATAAATAAAAAATATTTATTATATTAATTGTTAAAAATAAAGGAGTAAGACATTTAAAATTATGCAGCTTTTTCTGTTAAAATTAAACAGCGTTTTACTAATAAAAAAGCTATAAAACAGTTTTTTTTTTTAATTCAAAACAATATCTAAATATTTTTTTATTTAATTTGATGTCTTAGGTTCACGATTAATTAGTGTCGCTGGCGCGGATCCGCATTCAACAAAAGATGTGGATCCGCTCCAGCGACAATAATCAATTGCGATATTATGTCAATAAAATATCACGATTGATCAGTGTCGTTGGCGTGGACCCACGACACTGATCAATCACGATATCATGTCAATAAAATATCGTGATTAATTAGTGTCGCTCATGCGGACCCACATTCCCGGACCCACATCATTTGTTGAATGTGAGTCCGTGTCAGCGACACTAATCATAGTTTCAATAAAAAAAATATTTTTTATTGGTACTTGTGGGGGCAAAAAATATGCCTACATAATAGCATGACACGTGGCAAGCACCCCGATCAAGATGGCGAGCAACAGACACTCCAATAAGATAGGAATGACTAGAGTCCTTGATAAACTAGAAGACCGATGAGCAGTATCTGATTGGAATCAAACTCCACGAAGATAGGACTCATCCATTTTTGTAACCCTAATGTAACCCCTAACTCTATATAAAGGAGATACCCCCCCCCCCCCCTAATTGTGAAAGGGGGCTTAGAATCTAGAGAAACACTCTCATGTAAAACTCTCTCATGATTCTAATGGAACACAGCAACTGCCCAGTGGACGTAGGCCATTCATGGTCGAACCACGTAAATCTTTGTCTCTTTTTTATTTATTATCGTACATGCATCGTGGTACATGGGCACCCCCCATATCCTAGATTTTTTTACACCACAATTGGTGCCGTCTTTTGGAATAGACACAAAAAGTCTTTCCTTCTTATTGACGAAACGAAGATCTATGTTGTGATACCGTGGTTTACACGCACAATAATCAAAAGCTAAGTTTTTTTCTCTAATCTAGCATGAACAGTTATACGTTTTTGTTTTTATCGAAACACAATTTTGATATGTTTACATTCATATACCTCTGTCCAAGTCTTATTTAGAATCTGCATAACACTCGATTTCACAATCTCTGAGTTTTGTATGAGTTCTTGTAAATAGGGACTGTTGCGAACGATCCATATGAAAAAATATATATTTCATCATTACATTGATGCATGATTTTCATACATTTTTATTTACAAATCTTGTACTCAATCTCTATTTGTTTGCAAATCTTCACAACATCATTGATTCTAGACAATTTTCATTGTTTGTTCACTATAGGAGATGTCTATGAAGACTCTCCAAATATTTAAACTCTCTTGAGAAACTCCCAGCCAAAGATATTTATTTACTGGGATACATCGTATCTTGATTCCCATATCCCATATTCTTCGGCAAGAGATAACCACCTACAATGTTTCTCTCTCATCAGGGATCATCTCTAAATCTTTACAAAATTTCTAAGGATATTATTTTGACTGATATGTTTTCACACATTCTGGCACACAATCAAGAGGGAAAAAATGTCAAAAATTAAGTTTCTCTCTCTTGGGATCCCAATTACCCGACTCCACAGAAGAACGAAAAAGAACCGGCATGACCGTTGACCTTGAATCCACATCAATTTATGGCTCCGGGCATAAATTTGAGATTGGAATTTTTTGAAAACCAGTCGTTCAACGATAGTTGTATTGGACAGGGTATCAAAACACAATTAAATTTTCAGAGTTATTTTTCGATGGATTTACAATGATACTGGGTGTCCCAAATCCTCGGCGTTCATCATTCGTGCTCCCAAACAAGCACCAACAGATCTTTGGCCAGCGACTTGCCATCTCTAACCTACGACGACGACCTCTTTCTGAGGTTGTCTCTTTAACCCAATCAATGCTCGACTGTGAGCACGCCCATGTGCAAAGGTTACAACACGGAAGAAAATCTTTTTGGGGCATGTTTCTTCGACAACAACAATCTGGTCGGCGACCATTACTATGCTACAGCGACGACCTAGGAGGCAGCAATTCTTGTGGGTCATCTACTTAAATTACGACTACCGAACCGTAAGTACTGGTCGGCGGCATACATAAGGAACCGAACCATGATTGCTGGTCGGTGGAACCAGCTCAACACCCTCCATCCATTTTAATAAACACATTTAAAATTCATTTGGGGCACAAGCCCAGCTGCGGTTTAAAACTTTTTAAAAAACTCTTTAAAGTTATTTCAAATAATATTTGTTATTTATTCTCCTACTTCGCAACATTATGAAGCTTTACGAGGAAATAATTTTGAAAACTAACTTATAACTCATTATTTGACTGGGCTTTGAACAATCTTTGCGAAAATTCTAAATATATCCTATGTCTTACATTTGAGATATATTTGACTAATTGTTTCACTACTCGGTTCTCTCTAAAAAAAAAAATTTAGGGACCATATGACTTTATTACAATTATTACAACGATTTTATTTGGCACTTTTTATGCGACCTTATTACAAATTATTATGTTGACATAAATAGTGGGGAGCACTTATAGAGCACTCGTGGGATTTATTCGATCATTCTATTTTCCAATATTGTCATCCGACTTAATTTCGACAAAAGGAGATTGCCTCGATGGATGCTCGGGCACGGTTGTCTCAGTGGATTTTTATGATGAAGGTCATTGGATCATTCATTATATTCATACACTACTATGAAGTCTTTTCCTCGACAAGTGGCCGAGCGGATGCATATCATATATACTTTGCTGAACAAATCATTCTCCTGATGATTTCTATTTGATTTAGCCTCAACAGATGGTCGGGCAATTTATTAACTTCCACCGGTATAAGATCCAGTCTCAATGGATGCTCAACAACAATCTTAAGCTCTTGGAAATCTCTTCGATATTTTGACAGATGCTCGAGCACAAATTGCTTGCTATATTTACTCGGCATTGTACAACTTTTCCCCGACGGATTATCCAGGCACCATTTATTTTATTAATGCTCCGACAGATAGTCGATCACACTATAGCACTTTAGACCCAAAAAATGCGCAGGCAAAATTATTATTACTCCGACTGATGCTCGAGTTCTATGATTCTTAACTTAAAGGATGGTCAGGCGCATTCAAGATTCATCTCGGTAGATGATTGGCAAAGTATTTTCATGAATTTAGTCTCGAAGATATCTACCGCACAAGTCTCATTTTATCCCCAATGGACAGTTGGTCAGGATAATTCTTATATTTAGCATAACCCCAATTGATTGATACGCACATTTATTTGTGCATTGTTCATTTATGTCTCATAATATTGTATTTGCTCACAAATTATGCTCACGATTTTTATCATCATAAATTTGTTAGCAGGGGGCTATCTATATGTTATACTTTACAATTGTCACTACACAATTTTCTGTGAAAATAATTTTTTTTCGAAACCAATTTACAATTGAGTATTTGCTTAGAGATTTTTGCAGAAATTCCAAATTAACTCCTATGTCATACATTTGGATATATTTGAAAATTTTTGCATTTTTTATTCGACTTTATTACAATTATTCTATTCACATAAATATTGGGGCGCACTTATAGAGCACTCATATCATTTATTCGATCATTTAATTTTCAATATTGTCGTCTAGCTATTATTGGTTATACCAATGGATGGTCGGTGTAATATCTTTACTAATACTTAGCGTAGTCCTTAGGCAAAAAGCCAACTCAAGTTGGTCGCCAACTATATTGGTCGGTTAAAATCCTGAACGGGTGGATGGACCTTAAACCAGGTGCATTTTTGCCATCGTCTTTTAGGCCTAAGGAAGTGTGACGACATAACCTAAAAGGAAAAATATACGGAAATTTACATGCGAGGCATTACAAAATGGAAAAATGCGAACAAAATTTATATTACATTGACTTATGGGACTATTAGGTACATGCTCAGCACATTGGCTTTTGGTCGGCCTCTCCAATTGTACCATATGAAAACCTAATGCAGGGTCTTACCCCTACTATTGCAGGGTCTTACCCCTCCCAGTGCATTTTTTACTTGCTAGTATTTCTTCACTTCATAAAAAAATATGATTGTTGATACCAAAATTAATATGCTGATGTGGACGAATAATACGAAGACACGTGTCAATCTACGTGGCACGATAGCAGCGAGGAAGTTCATTTCCCGACCAACCATGCTTCTTTCCGAGCAACGAGGATACACCGAGGAACTATAGCACACCGAGGAACTCCAGCGCACCGAGGTACTCTAGCGCACCGAGGTACTCTAGTTCTCCGAGGAACTCCTGATCAGCTAGCAGCTATGGCGGTCCGAGCTGCACCTCGGTCGTACCATTAATTGCCAGATAATCAACAGTTCAGATTTTCATTGAATGCTTATATTCTTGACGCACACGCTGCATTAAATGTATTACCCTTTCATATGTATATCATTTAATGTATCGAACCTTTCATGTACAGCCTCAAGGCTATAAATACCTTGTATCAAACCCATTCAAGGGGACCGGAATTTCTTGAGAGAACTTGTAATCAAGAATTCTGCAAACACGCAGCAATAACATAACAGTGGATGTAGGCTTTATTCCTAGCCGAACCACTTTAAAAATCTTTGTCTTATTTATTTATCTGTGATTGAATAATTAGATCAATCTAGTGTTTTACATCAACAGATTGGCGCCGTCTGTGGGAAGCGACTGTTGCTATCGTTTTTCGCAAAAATCATTTGTTATCAATGGCAGATAATCCAGAATCCAGTAATCGAAATGCTGGAAATGCTGGAAATCCTCCAAATCCATCTGCAACTTCAGATCTGGCTGGAATCATGACAAATCTGGCTCAAGGACAAACCGCCATGCAAGAATCTATGAGGCAACTCATTCAAACTCTTCAAGGCGGTGCACCTACCTATTCAGGACAACGGAGTGATCATGGGCAATCACGATCCAGACGTACTGGGTCATATCGCAATGAAGAGTCTAATGATTATTCTTATCAACCTGGGCGAACTTCATCGATACGGGTACGGATACAAATCAACCTATATCTCTCTCTCCGGAGAGAACCAGCGCTTTGGAAAGATTAAGCAGGGCATCTCCTTTCAGTCGATTAGGACCAAGGAGGAATATGAGTCCACCTAGAGCTCCATCAAGAAGTTTTCGGCCACCATCAGGTTTGAGAGAAGGATCAGCACAATCACGACCAGTTACTCGTCGAGATAAATCTCAGGAAGCTACGTCAGGGCAATCAATTACTCAGACTAAGCGGCCTGAATAAGGAAATGAAGCATGGAAAGGTTCTATTCAACGGTTAGAGGATAGATTGGGAGAAATGTCTAAGGCGAGGAATCCCTTACAGAGAACTTTTGTTCAAGGGACACCCTTTGTGTAAGCCATTGTGGATTTTCCTACACCATCGAAATTCAAAGCACCAGTAGTGACCCCTAAGTATGACGGAAAGACAGATCCTGTACTTCATATAGAACAATACCAAGCTGCTGCTGACATCTATGCCGTACCCGACGAGATGAGGTGTAGGGCATTCTCGGGAACTCTTACCGGATCTGCACAGATATGGTATAACAATCTTCCTCGGGGTAAGATTTCAACTTTTATTCAATTAGCCGAGTTGTTCATTGGCAATTTTTGCTTTGGGGCGAAGCCGGTAAAACGAGTAGCACACTTGTGAAGTGTTAGACAAAAATCAGGTGAAAGTACTAGAGATTACATAACTCGTTTTAATAACGAGAAGTTGGAAGTCATAGACTATGAAGAAAAGACAGCGATCACTGCTTTGATGAGTGGTTTACTGCCTAATAAGCTGTACTATACTTTGGCCAAAGATCCACCTAAAACTATGTCGGAGTTAATGGCTAAAGCGGCCAAAATCATGAATGCCGAGGAGGCTATGGCTGCGAAGAAGAATATGGATAAAGAAATCAAGGTGGAGGTCGACAAGTCTAAGAAAAAAGATCAGAAAGGTAATGGTGGTGACAAGCATTACAGGAATAACAGGATGGCATTGGAAGTCCTAAAGAAGTATGATAATTATACTCCATTGAAAATGGGTATTAATCATGTGTTGGAAGAAATCAGGAATAGCGAGGAAATCAAGTGGCCAGAGAAACTGAAGACAAATCCCGATCTGAGGAATAAGGCCAAATATTGCGAGTTTCACAAAGATCATGGCCATATGACAAAAAATTGCATAGCCCTTCAGAACGAGATTGAAACACTCATCCGAAGAGGAAAGTTGTCAAAGTATGTAGATCGCCGAGGTGAAAGGAAGAATGACGACAGAACAAGAGAGAGATCTAGATCTCCTCGTCGTGCAGAGGAGAAAAAGAAGAGGGACCATGAATATGATCTAGATGATGACCCTGATCTTCCCAAGAAGCCAAGGAAGCCTGAACGAGAGGTATTTTCCATACGTTTTGGGTCATTTGATTGTAATGTTATTACAGGAGGAGATGCAGGAGGAGGAGATCTTACTGCAGAAAGAAAAGCTTACCTCGGAGAGGCTCAAGCTTGTTCATACATTCAGCGAATAAACCTGGCCGAGGATGATCGTCCGAGGAAGGTAAATAAAGAGAAGCTAGTGATTGGTTTTTCAAAAAACGACCTGGCAGGTGTTCTTTACCCTCATGATGATCCTTTGGTGATCAAAATGAGGATGAATGATGTGGTCATTTCAAGGGTGTTAGTAGACAATGGTAGTTTGGCAGACATCATGTACTATTCATGCTTTGATAGCTTGAATTTAAAATTATCTCAATTGGAACCTTATCACAGACCCCTTCTGGGTTTTGCTGGCGAGAAAGTTTTTCCACTTGGGACGATCAAGTTGGATATACTCATTGGAACTTGGCCTGCTTGTCGAACCGAAAGAATACGCTTCTTTGTGATGGATAAGAATGTGCAGTCAGCCTACAACATCATCATGGGAAGAGTTGGATTGAAGAAGTTCGAGGCAGTTCCATCTACAGTACATCAGTGTTTGAAATTCCCAACGAATTTTGGAGTTGGAATTATGAAAGGTGATCAAAAAGTAGCTCGAGAATGCTATTATTCGTCTGCCGAGCAAGAGGAACTTGAAGAGTCAAGGAAAAAGACTACTACTTACCAAGTGGAGGAAGGTACAGAAATTGAAACTCTTGACCCTAGGGATGAATCTCAACTCGTAAAAGGGCAGGTGGTGGAATCTACAGAAATTGTTATCCTGGACGACGAGCATCCTGAACGAGTAACTCAGATAGGATCGTCGTTGGATGTTTCAATAAAACAGGAGTTGATAACTTTCTTGAGAAACAGGAAGAATACTTTTGCTTGGAGTCATGAAGACATGCCAGGAATAGATCCAAACTTCTTATGTCACGAACTCAATGTGAATAAGGAGATCAAGCCTGTGAAGCAAAGAAGAAGAGTGTTTAGTCCCGAGAAGAACCAGGCCATACAAGAGGAGGTCGAGAAACTTCAGAAATCCCAATTCATTGAAGATGTGAAATATCCAGATTGGTTGGCAAATGTGGTGATGGTAAAGAAGAAGAACAACAAATGGAGAATGTGTGTTGATTTCACTGATCTCAACAAGGCATGCCCAAAAGATCATTTTCCATTGCCCAGAATTGATCAACTAGTGGATGCTACCTCGGGACATGAGCTACTCAGCTTTATGGATGCATATTCTGGCTACAATCAGATCAAAATGAAGCCTGAAGACAGGGAAAGTACTTCTTTTATCACCCCAAGGGGAACTTACTGTTATAATGTTATGCCTTTTGGTCTAAAAAATACAGGTGCAACGTACCAGCGGCTGATGAACAAGGTTTTTTCCGAACAAATCAGTTGCAATATGGAAGTCTATGTCGACGACATGCTCACCAAAAGCAAGAAAGCTACTGATCATCTAGTTGACTTAGGCCAAACCTTTGATCAACTGGACAAATACCAAATGAAGCTCAACCCGACGAAGTGTACCTTTGGAGTACGAGAAGGAATGTTCCTCGGATACATCGTCAATCAACGAGGTATTGAGGCAAATCCAGAAAAGATCAAAGCTCTTTTAGGGCTGCGATCCCCAACGACGAGGAAAGAAGTGTAGAGTCTTACCGGACGAGTTGCAGCGCTCAACAGATTTGTATCCCGAGCAACTGATAAATGCCTCCCGTTCTTCAAAACACTGCGAAAAAGTTTTGAGTGGACTGATGAATGTGAGAAGGCCTTTCAAGATTTGAAGAAGTATTTAGGAGCCCCACCGTTGTTGTCTAGGCCAATAACTGGAGAGAAGCTGTATTTGTATTTGGCAGTATCAGAAAATGCAGTTAGCTCAGCGTTGATCAGATTGGAGAATGGAGTCCAGAAGCCAATTTATTACACAAGCAAGGCCTTCCGAGGTGCAGAAATCAGATACCCAAAGTTAGAAAAATTGGCACTGGCATTAATTGAAGCAAGTAGAAGAATGAGGCCATACTTCCAGGCCCATACCATCATAGTGTATACCGACATGCCATTAAGACAAGCCCTTCACTAGCCAGAAAAATCAGGAAGATTGATGTACTGGGCAATAGAGCTCGGTGAATATGATATTGTGTACGAACCCAGATCATCATTAAAGGGGCAAGCTGTAGCAGATTTTATAGCGGAATTCACATACCCTGATACCCCCGAGGAACAAAAGGTACTTGTTGACCTACCTGTGGACGATACAGGATCAACAGGCACAGATCCAGACCAACCAAGGTTGGTAAAAGGACTTGTGGATGTAGAAAAATCATCATATTCAAACCCAGACCAACTCCGGTTGGTAAAAGGGCGCGAACAAATGACCGACGAGGAACGAAGGATACCCGGGGATGATGAAAGAAAACAGATGATATTTTACCGAGGAACTCTAACAGATAAGAAATTTGAAGACGAGTTACCTACATGGAGATTATATGTAGATGGATCATCTTGCACAGCTGGTTGTGGAGCTGGGATTGTTTTAAACACGCCAGATGATATTGACATGGAGTATGCCTTGAGATTTCAATTCAAAGCTTCCAATAATGAGGCTGAGTATGAGGCTATGATAGCAGGTTTTCATTTGGTGAAAGTTATGGAAGCACGGCAAGTAATTGTTTACAGTGATTCTCAATTAATTGTGAATCAAATGATGGGAATATATGCAGTTAAAGGGGAATTAATGATGAAGTACCATGCAAAGGTGATGGAATTATTGGCAGACTTTGAGGCCATTCAATTGGTGAGAATACCAAGGATGGAGAATGCTAGAGCAGATGCATTGGCCCGATTAGCATCAGCTACGCGCACCGAGATGCGAAGGACAATACCAATTGAAGTACTGGAAAGTCGGAGCATAGAAGAAGACCTGATGGTGAAAATTATTACCCTTGATTTAGGACCATCTTGGATGGATTCTATCAGGGCATACATTGAAGAAGGAGTGCTACCGGAGGATAAGCTCACTGCCAAAAAGCTGAAGTATAAAGCTGCTCGGTATGTACTAACTAATGGTGTTTTGTATAGACGAGGAATTATGGCAGGTTTGCAGAGGTGTGTGCATCCATCAGAAGTCAAAAATTTGATTGAAGAAATCCATGAAGGATCATGTGGAGCTCATGTAGCAGGTCGGACTCTTCTGCAAAGGGTGATGACACAAGGATATTATTGGCTGACGATGAGGGCTGATTGTATAGCATATGCTAAGAAGTGTGACAAGTGCCAACGTTTTTCCTCCATCCGACGAACGCCACAAGCATTGCTAACACCAATAACTTCCCCTTGGCCATTTGCCATGTGGGGAATTGATTTGGTTGGACCAATGCCGACCACCCGAGGAAGATTCAAGTACCTCGTCGTTGCAGTGGATTATTTTACTAAGTGGGTAGAGGCTGAACCATTAATTGATATGACGTACGAGAAGGTATATCAGTTCATTTGGAAGAATATCATTTGTCGATATGGTCTCCCACATGCTTTTATCACAGACCATGGAACACAATTCGATAATGAAGAATTTGCTGCTTACTGTCATCAGTCGAACATTTTGAAGTTTCATTCAGCACCAGGCCATCCCCAAAGCAATGGACAGACTGAGGTGACGAACAGAACATTATTAAATGGATTGAAGAAGAGGCTAAGTGAGGCCAAAGCAAATTGGATTAATGAGCTACAGTCAGTTTTGTGGGCTTACTGAACAACTCCCCGAGGAGCAACTGGAGAATCACCATACATGCTGGCATTTGGAAGTGAGGCTGTAATACCTGCCGAGTTGGGCCTACCGACACACAGGGTGTTGAATTTCAACTCTCCGATCAGTTATTTGATGAGAAGATTGGATTTGAATATGCTCGAGGAGGTTAGAAAAGAGGCAGCTATTAGGAATGCCGCTTATCAACAACGAACAGCTTTGTTTTACAACAAAAGGGTGAAGAAATGCGATCTAAAAGAAGGAGATTATGTACTGAAGAAAGTCATTCAGAAGCACAATAAATTAGAAGCAAACTGGCATGGACCTTACCGGGTTACAGAAGTTGTTCGTCCAGGAACTTACAGAATAGCAACTCTAGAGGGAGAAGAATTTAAGAATGCGTGGAATGTTGAACACCTACGCAAGTATTATCAGTAATGTCAAATGTAAAGCATTTCTTTCATTATGAATAAAGCAAGGATGTTTCGCCATTTTCTTTCTGGTTGAAAGTTTTTCGGGAATACTAGTGTAATACACTACACAAAAAAGTGCTCTAAGGAGCCAAAAAGTGCTATAAGTAGCCAAAAGTGCTCTAAGGAGCCAACCTCCTTTGGTTAGGAGGACAGCTCTAAGGAGCCAAAAAGTGCTCTAAGGAGCCAAAAAGTGCTATAAGTAGCCAAAAGTGCTCTAAGGAGCCAACCTCCTTTGGTTAGGAGGACAGCTCTAAGGAGCCAAAAAGTGCTCTAAGGAGCCAAAAAGTGCTATAAGTAGCCAAAAGTGCTCTAAGGAGCCAACCTCCTTTGGTTAGGAGGACAGCTCTAAGGAGCCAAAAAGTTCTCTAAGGAGCCAACCTCCTTTGGTTAGGAGGACAGCTATAAGTAGCCAAAAGCTCTAAGGAGCCAAAAAATATTCCTTTGGTTAAAAGGTGTACAGGTGTACACCAGCATGATCAATTACGGTTGGTAAGATAAAAATATACTCTCATATTACAACTTATGATTGGTCAGGAGGTAATATTATTACAAAAAGTTCTTTGAAGAACAAAATATTCAAAAATACATCAAGTATATTTGGTCGGGGATAAAGACCCAATAACTGTAGTTGGTCGACGAGGACAAATTATTGATCTTAGTTGGTCGGACGCATTTTTTATATTCGAAATTGAACCAAGTAAAGCTGGTCGGGGATAAAAACTCATCAACTGTAGTTGGTCGACAAACATTATTTATCCACCTTGGTTGGTTGGAAACAGTTTGAACAATTTATATTCATTACTTTATTATTATTAAGTGATTGATCAACCTTGATACTTGTAAATTTTTATTATTAAGTTGGTTGATGAACAACGCAATATTGTTATCTTTTTAACAAATACATAGATACATATGCACAAATATAAAGGTGTTTGATAAACACAAGACAATAGCAAAATTGGCAAACAGAAAATGAAAGTCTTTTCATTAAAAATCTAGAATAAATTACAAGTTACATAAATGTACTAACTGTTACATTAAAAACCTATTCTATTGGTTTCTTTCCTTTATTTTTTAAAACAGGCTCCTCGCCAGCAGGAGGATCCTCTAGGCAAAGAGGAGAATTAATGAAATTAACATCCCTGAGCATTCTAACGTTCATCACAGAAGGTGTATCCAAGAGATGCTCAGGACGAGACAATTCAACTTGAGAATGAAGGCTGTAATCACCAAGGTACTTTGAAATCAAGCTACGAGGAATGGAACGAGCTGGGATCCATGCCATGTCCAATTTGAAAGGTGGTACAGGCAAGTCTAATAATGATGGAGCATGATAATCCCATAAATAATGCCCTTGCTCCAATTTTAACACACCCAGTGCGTTCAACCATCCTTGCTTGTAACCCTCATTGTTGGCATGTTCAATACGAGCATCCAGGTGAACAAGGGCTTCATTGTATCCTGCCATCCAGAATTCCCTTGGTTGTTTATGGAATTGGAAGGTTAATCTATCCAATTGTTCATAAAGGCTTTTGGCAAAAAGATCCTTATTATGCAGAGCAGATTTCATCGTTGTAAGTTGATCTTCCAAGGATAGATTCTTCTTGGACATTTCTGATAGGGCCCGATCTTTGACGTTTAACTGGAATGCTTGAGTTTCCAAAGTAGATTGGGTACGAGCCTCTTCAACGTTGCGACTAATAACTCTTGATCGGCTCCGAGAAGCAACTGGAGAACTTTGCTCCTCGGCAATTCTTCCCCGTCCCCGAGAACCTCTTCCTCGTCCACGAGCGTTCCCAGAAACAGCAGATCTTCTTAAATCATCCAGCTCTTGCCTTAATTTGGCATTTTCGACCTCTAAGAAAGAGAAACCTTCATCAGTAACGGGCACTAGAGCAGTGGAAGATGATGCTGCAGATTCATATTGAGCCAACTTTTTCTGTAAATTGTTATTTTCTTGTTCCAGGATCTCGGCAATCTGCCTGCAAGCTTCAACTTCACCTTTTAAGGTCCTTTCCCTAATATCGTATCCAGCAATGATCTTCTTATGGCCTGTTTCAGAAGAGAGTTGCTGATATCTATTTTCATAATCCTCGTGCAATGAGGCCATTGTTACATTGTGTTGATTTTGAAGATCCTCTATGGAACCATGAAGTTCCTCGATCAGTTCGTAATACGCCACATTATTGGCCACAGATCTATCAAGCAAATCCTTCAGATACCGGTAAGCCTCAACTGCTTGTTCTGAAGCATCGTGACCAAGGATGTCGACAATCTCTGATACACTTAGGTCTGTATGACCAGCTTTATAATATACATTGCATTGTCGCATCAACTCAGTATCAGGAGCAGATATCAATTCCATTCTGGCCAAAAACTAATAAAGAAGAGGAAGCAGGAATTAATAAATAAGAGCAGACAGAGTATCAACAAAGAAGATAAACGAAGATGTATTTTATTAGATCATCAAAAAGTTACATTGTTCGATTACAAGTAAGGAAATATAGAAATGATACCGAACAACTTCACACCTTTTCCTTGTCCCCCAAGACTTTCTCGGGAGGCTGGGACGAGGAGCTCGGTTGCTCGGTGGTAACAACGGTTTGATCAGCAAGAATCTTCTCGGGAGGAGGAGGCATGGAAGAAACGTCCTCGTTGATAGAGGGTTGAGAAGTAGAGACTGGGTCACCCATAGCCATAAAAGACTCATCTGAGGCAGGCTCATCTTCTTCTTCTTCCACAATTGGTGGAGGAGGACCAGGGAGATGTTGTTGGAATAGCTCAGAATCGTCTTGGACCTTCAGCTCTTGCAGAGCAGCTACCCAGCCATCGTGGAAGTATTTCAACTTCCCATATTGGACTTGGGATGTCATTGCAGCTATCCCTCTCTCCCATCCTTTCTCCCAACCAGCACTGAAATGTTTCTTGATTGCGACTTTTCTCCTCAACTTCTCCGAGGAGAGCTTCACCTCCAATTCCTCTTTTTTGATCTTGATATCTCGCAGGGTAGATAACTCTTCCTCTGCCTTTTTCAGCTGGCCATCATATTCCTGATGTTTAACCTCTAAACCTTTTACTTTCTCCTCCAAATTCTTGGAGGTTTCAGCCATTTTCACCTTCTCAGCTTCAGCCACAGCTAATTTCTTCTCCCAAACAGCTTTTTCGTCAACATACTGTTGACGAGATTCCTTTAAAGACTGGGTCAAACCCAACAGAGCATCCTCTACGCCTGACGAGGAGCTTGAAGCTTTGATAGCTTCATCCTTCTTCACAATATTATTAAAACAGTTCACCAACTGAAAGATGAGAAAAATAGCAAAGTCAACACAAAATGCAAGCTTTCAGAGAAAGAAAGAAAAATCAGAAGTATAAGAAATTTACTGAAGCAAGGTGACGAGCAGCTAAGGATGTCAGCATATCCCTAGGAATTCTCTCATCAATACCATGGACCTCGGGTACGACCGAGCTCATTGCAGAACTTGGAAGAGTGATGTTTGGAACATCAGTACCACCAGCAGGTAAGGAGGAGGCAGTTTCAGCCGGAGTAACTGAGGATGATTTCCTCAATCTCTTCAACGGGCGATCAGAGCCTTCAACCAAAGAGGTCTTGGTCGGGGAAATTGTAATTACATCTACAGGAGCAGTTTTCTTGCTCGGAACCACTGGGGGCTTCTCGGCAGCTTTAGAAGACCCAGCATCCACTTTTTTAGTCCCCTCTGGGGCATCAGTTTTACTTTTCTTGGCCCCAGCAACAGAAGTAACATCATCAAAGAGAGCGGGAGGAGCTCTTTCCTTACCCATCTTTTGACTTAAAGGAAGATGAGAATCTGAAGATGAACCTTCCGGAGTTGAAGCTGGTTCAACAGGGCGAGCAGTATAAGAGGTTGTGTAACTCTTATACTGTAACAGATATGAGGCAGACCTGATGTGTTCGTCTGAAATATTCTTGTGCAAACCCCAGATAAGTTTCAGATGCTTGATATTAACCTCTGATTCTTTTGGAGTTCTTCTTTTACTATCAACTGCAAATAAATACATATTGAGATATCAGTCATACATTTTGTCAAACATGATGAAAGCATAATTTCATAAGTAAAATAAAATGAAAAATAAACCTATCCCATTGCCATATGGGGGACATCTGGGACCGTTGTATACTTCATTTCCAGCTAAAGGGGCATATTGCCAATTTTTTATAACCAACCCATGTTCAAAATAATCTCTATTTGAGTCAGGGAGGTTAACTACAAGAGCCCTATTCAGAAACCTAGTTTTTAAATAATAAATATTATCTAGAGTGGCCCACTTATAGCAATACATAATCTCAGGGATCCCAATACGAGTCCCATGAGTTAGATTTAATTTGTGTACCCCATTAATTATTCTCCAGGAATTGGGGGCTATTTTTGCAGGGACAAGGTCAAAATATTGACAAAACTCAAGACACAATGGATTTGGTGGAAAGGAAAAACCACATTCAGCAATAAAAAGACTGGGGAACCAATGTCCCTCAGGCAATCGGAAGTAATCTAAAGGCTCAGAAAGAATCTCTAGAGTTACCCATGAAGGAATGGAAAAATCAGAACGAAATTTCTCAACAGACTCCACAATATAAACCATACTGAATAAAAGAGAAGAAAGGAAAAAGATCTTACAGGAAGAAAGGAGATCTGCTGACAACTAACGAAGGAAAAGATGAACGCACAAGAGAGAAGGAGAGAATAGAAAGCTTGAAGGCAGAAAATTGGAAAACGTAGAAGACGGTATGGTTACCTAAGAAGTTTAAATACTTTGCATTGGGAAGCAGCGAAAGAAATGATTACCAAAAAGAAACTACTGAACTTCCGGCGGCTAAAAGGACCAAAATTGCACGGAGACCGAAGCGCTTATAAAAAATTCAAAAGAAAGGCGGAAGCCGCGAAATGAGAAGGAGATTTGAACACAATGTTCCTGAAACCCAGGAAAGTCATTTAATATTGCCATATACCGAGAAAGAATGTTCCATACTCCTCAAAGTTCGAAATATGAAACATTGGGGGCTTCTGTTGATACCAAAATTAATATGCTGATGTGGACGAATAATACGAAGACACGTGTCAATCTACGTGGCACGATAGCAGCGAGGAAGTTCATTTCCCGACCAACCATGCTTCTTTCCGAGCAACGAGGATACACCGAGGAACTATAGCACACCGAGGAACTCCAGCGCACCGAGGTACTCTAGCGCACCGAGGTACTCTAGTTCTCCGAGGAACTCCTGATCAGCTAGCAGCTATGGCGGTCCGAGCTGCACCTCGGTCGTACCATTAATTGCCAGATAATCAACAGTTCAGATATTCATTGAATGCTTATATTCTTAACGCACACGCTGCATTAAATGTATTACCCTTTCATATGTATATCATTTAATGTATCGAACCTTTCATGTACAGCCTCAAGGCTATAAATACCTTGTATCAAACCCATTCAAGGGGACCGGAATTTCTTGAGAGAACTTGTAATCAAGAATTCTGCAAACACTCAGCAATAACATAACAGTGGATGTAGGCTTTATTCCTAGCCGAACCACTTTAAAAATCTTTGTCTTATTTATTTATCTGTGATTGAATAATTAGAGCAATCTAGTGTTTTACATCAACAATGATAGGTGTGAGAACACAAAAAAGTATTTAAAAAAGTATAAATAGAAAAAATATAAAATGTACGACAATTTAGTACCTAAGGCTTTAAGGGCACCGGAGCGCTCGTAGTATTTTCCTGAAAACAAAGAAACGGTTTGTGCAGATGAGCAAGAGCCAAGAATAAATAAGAATTAATAAAAGGGTTTGACATTTTAGTACCCGAGGCTTCAAGGGCACCGGAGCATTTGTAGTATTAACCTAAAAATAAAGAAATCATTTGTGCAGATGAGCAAGTGCCAAGCATAAAAGTATAAATAAAAAATAGTAATAATAATAATAAAAAGTTATGATAATTTAACACCTGAGGCTTCAATGGCACCAGAACGCCTATAGTATTAACATGAAAATAAAGAAACATATTGAGTAGACAAGTAAGTGTCAAGTATGAATAAAAGAATAACAAGGTACAAAAGTTAAGTTCGTGAGGCTCTAAGGGCACAAGAGTGCTTGTGATGCAAACCTAAAAACAAAGAAAAAGGTTTAGTAGACGAGCAAATGCCAATTATAAATAAAAGAATAAAAAATGTACAGAAGTTAAGGAGCCGAGGCTCCAAGGGCATAAGATTGCGCGTGAAGTTAACATGAAAACAAAGAAATAGGGTGATCATACAAGCAAGTGTCAAGAATAAATAAAAGAATAAAAGATGTATGAAAGTTTAGTACCTGAGTCTCGACATTTATAAAAGCGCTCGTGGTTCTCACCTTAAAGAAAAGAAACAAGTTGAGTAATCGAGCAAGTATTTTCAAAGCATAAGCAAAAAAACGAAGAAAAATGATTGTTTGGAACTCGAGGCTCCACATGAGTAGGAGCACTTGAACTCAATATATTTGTATCCTAAAGACAAAGAAGCTAGTTAATCACATAGTACAAAAAAATACGACATATGAGTGAAACAAAAAGTATAAGTGCAAGTAAATATTGTACCCAGGACTCCATAGATACGCGAGTACCCGAGACAAAAGTTTTAGCATTTGATTCAATATAATAATAAAGAAACATGTTGAGAAATGCGACCAAGTTCAAAGCACAAAGTATGCGTGTAGCAAAAAGTATAAGTGTAAGTAAATATTGTACCTGGGATTCCACTACTATATGAGTACCTAAGACAACAGTTTTACCATTTGCCTTATTCTAAAAACAAGGAAACATGTTGATAAACATGACCAAATTAAAAGCACAATGTGAGAGTGCTAGTATGTGATGTATCTGGGACTCCACAAGTACGTGAGTACCCAGGACATAAGCTTAAACATTATCTTCAACCCGATAAAAAAGGTTGAGTAATGTGAGCAAAATATTGAAAGCATAAAGAACGTGTGCTAGTATGTGATATACCCAGGACTCTACAGGCGCGCCAATACCTAGAAAAAGGTTTCAACATTTTCTTCAAAGAATATATGGGTTGAGTAATGCGAGCAAGTATTGAAATTTAAAGCACAAAGTACGAGAGCTTGTATGTTATGTAACTAGGACTCCACAGGAGCGCATGTAACCATTATATAAACTTTAACATTAGCTTCAATTCGATAAAAAGGTTGAGTAATGCGAGAAAGTATTAAAATTCAAAAGCGTGCAATTATTATTATACTTGGGACTCCACAAATATTCGAATACCCAAGACATAAGCCTCAACATTTGCTTTAACCAGAGAAAATAGGTTGAGCAATGAGTATTGCAAAGTAAATGCATGAACAAAATACCAAAAATTAATGTACGGGGCTTTAAAAGTATGCGAGCACCGAAGTCAAAATTTTGCTGCGTATATAACAATTAATAAACAAGTTGAGCAATATGAGAAAGTGTCAATAGTTATTAACACATGTACAAAAAGTTTTATATATATATATATATATATATATGTGTGTGTGTGTGTGTGTGTGTGTGTGTGTGTGTGTGTGTGTGTGTGTGTGTGTGTGTGCGTGCGCGCGCGTGTGCGCTCCATAGACGAGTGAGTACCCAAGATAAAAGCTCTCACATCACCTACAACTTGAAAATTAATATGTTACAATTAACGGGAGAAATTGTTTAAAAGAAACAATCACAAAAGGATTGACACAAAAAGACAGTGTCTGGGACTCCAAAGACAAAGGAGCACTCGAAACATATGCCTCCATATTTTCCTTAACCTAAAAATAAAATAAATAGGTTGAATAATGTGAACAATACTAATAATGATAAGTGGAGTAAAAATGGAAGCATATGTTTTTACTCCACTTATCATCGTTAGTATTGTTCACATTATTCAACTTATTTAGGTGTTTTATATGTTCCATACCGGAATATAAAAACAAATTTAGGAGAATTAACGAGTAATTTTAAAAAAATAAGGTAATGGTAAGAAAAGTGACCTAGGGGTCGCTCGTGGAGGTGAAAAAAACCTCCTACCCAAGAAAATGTGGATGAAGTATTAGTCTACAACTTAAGGTACCATGTTTACAACAAATAGTCAAAAGGTGTCAATAATTAACACCATATGATAATAAAAGTACCTGAAGCATTCGACTTGAGGAAATATCAATGGGTCTTACTATAGGTGTGAAAACACAATGGTAGAAATAAAAAGGAAAATATAGTCAACTAATAAAAGAAAATGAATGACTTAACAACGTAAATTACGTATGTTTATATCACGTGACGAACTCAATAAAGCAAAAAACATTAAGCTCTTCGCTAAACGAAAAGGAGTACTGACAGTCGAAAAGAAAAAGTGGCACACAGAGAGGTAGTGCTAACCCTTCGAAAGACCTTTACCCGCAAACTTTTAAATTGGTTTATGCACATTTATATTGCACAAGGGGCTAATTTAAATAATTCCTCAAGAAAATGAACAAAGAAAGTATAAGTCTAATTATGCTAATGATAAAGCAGTTTTATATTTTATGCACAAGTCTCTCGACACTACGTACACGATACTTCAGCATGTGGGGCTAATGTAAAGGGGGTCCTTAAACAACAAGGTACAAGTTGTGAGTGAACATATCACACATGTGGGAATCTAAAACATAAAGATGAAAGTGTAAGTGTTGTTGTAAAAAACTAGACTAGGCTCATTAATTGATCACAGATAATATAAATAAAAGAGACAAAAGATTTTTAAAGTGGTTCGGCTTAAAGGAAGAGCTTACGTCCACTGTTTTGTATTGTTTTGGGCTTGTTCAATTACCTTTTTTCTCGTCCCTTTAGATGTAGAGTTTACAATGTATTTATAGCCCCAGGGGGTGTACAAGTGTTGGAATATCAAAGGATGGAATGTCTTTATAACGTAGACATTTACATATGTACTATGATTTATGTATACAACTGTTAGCATTTTACTGCCATTATTGGTCGATCTTCGTGGTGTTGGTTGGGCTTCAATGACAAGTTGGTCGGTATCCCTCTGTAGGTAGGCATTTTTTCCTTGTTGACTAGGATTAACCTTCCACTATATAGCACGTGTCAGTATCTGATTAGTCCACGTAGCAGGATAATTTTTGGTATCAACAGAAGCCCCTAATGCTTCGTGCTTGAAGTTTTTATAAGAGTATGGAATATTTAGCTCTTAAAGTTTCTCGAGCAACAATTTTAGGCTTGGTCAGCTGTTGACTTCCCATACTTGTAAAAATTATGACTTATATGTGGACATATAAGGTGCATTGCAATTTTGTAATTATCCATCACTTTAATGAATTATTTTTGGGCAAATTATTATTTTCGGCCTTTAGCCGCCACCAGTTCAATCGATGCTGCCTTTTAATAATTATTTTTCCAGTTTTCGAGACAACCTATAAAGAGAGAAAAAATCCATGATCTTTTCTTATCTCAAATTTTCTGAGTGTTTTTGGTTGTTGCGTCTTCAAGCTTTCTTTTTCTCTCTTGTGCGATCGTTTTCTGTCCTTCAGTTCTTACTGAATCCTTAATCTCTGTAAGCACTCTTTCTCCTTTCTTCTATTCTTTATCATAATTTACTCTATTAATTCTCTTAACGAATTCAGAAATGAATTTAACATTTCTTTTTAGGTTGATCTGGAACACCCTACTTTACCTGCTGATTTTTTTCACTTCTCGAGGGTCACTGGTTTCCCTCTATCTTTATAGCTGAGTGTGTATTTACCTTTCCTCCAAACTCATTTTGCCTTGAGTTTTGTCAATATTTTGACGTTGTCCTAGCTAGGGTATCCCCCAACACCTGGACGGGTAGTAAATGGAGTATATAGGTTGAATCAAATCCATGGAACTCATATAGGGATTCCATAAATTATGTTTTGTTATAAGTGTGTGACAAGTGACACCACTTTTTATTTAAAGACTAGGGGTGCAAACAAAGCGTTAGTAGTCAATCTTCCAGACTACAACAGAGATTATTTTGAGCATGGAGTTGTTTTAAAAAATTGGCAATACTCCCCTTTGACCGGGAATGTTGAGTATCAAGGGCCTAGATGCCCTCCTTTTGGCAATGGGATAGGTTATTCCTCATTTAATTGTCTTGTCCTGTATATGCTTATTTAAATGGAATACTAATTATTGCTCTATAAATTTTAATTACAGTTGATTAGAAGAGAAGGTGCCCAAAGGAGAGTGAAGTGAGCCTTAGGGAGTGAAAATTTATTTGGGAACTTCATCAGAAGATTGTCAAGGAACACATTAGGTATGCATCCCATTTGCTGCAGTACAAGAATACGATTTCTTCCTTTGTTGCTCATCCCATAATAGCCACTATTTCCCCTGTAATTGACCTTGAACATGAAACTGTTGCTACTTCATCAGCTGTTGCATCGGGTAGTGGTGATCTTGTTACCCACTCCCATTTTTCCTTGGATTCAAACTTACCTCTTGTCACTGCTATGGGAAAAAGGAAATTTCCCAATATTTTAGGAGACATGGTTGCCAATTCCCTTTCCAAACAAGCCGATGAGGGGATGAAAAATAAAGATGAAGCTGGGAAGAAACCCCCAGCCAAGAAAACTGAAGAGAGCCCCTTGAAAAGAGTAAATAAAGGGCTTCCTTTTAAGTTAACAGAAGGTTCTTCTTCCCTTTTCTACCAACAAGAGTTGGTCGATCTATATTTTTCTACCTTGCTAGTAGTCATTGGCCATGGATTGTCAAGATCACTAATAAAGTCTGGGAATTTACCAGACCACAAGGGTGCTGCCGCTCAATTTCCTCATTCTAAAAGTTCTGACAGGAATGCTCAAAGCCTTGCACTGGTATATTCTTTTACCTTTTTTATTTTTCTCTCTTTGTTTGTTCTTCATAATATTGACTTTCTTTATTGTCTTTGTGCAGTTCCTTGTTGACTTCAATAATATATTGAAGAAAGATGAAGTTTTGAGTGCTTCTTCTGGGGAAGTTGAAGAGGCTTTTGATGAGTTGAAAAAGTCAGTGCTCGACTCCCAACAAGCACTGAGAAGCTGAAAGCTGCTGAAAGATCTGTTGAAACTGCTCAGGGTCTAGCTGATAAGTTGCAAAAATACTTAGATGTTGAGAAAGCCAAGACTGACATGCTACAAAAGGATTTAGATATTAAGAAAAGAAAAAGAACTAAGGTCAGGGACGATGGCTTCAAAAAAGGCTGGGATAAGGCCATTGGAGAAGCTTCTTCGTAAATTAAGTTTGCGAAGAAGAAATGCTTCAAGGATGGTTGGTCAGCTGCCCTGGTGGCGGTCGGTACTCCACAAGATTCTGAGTTATTCTAGCGATATAATCCTGGTGACCCTCTAAATAAGGATGAGGAAATTGATGATGATGATGGGTGTTCCAGTGAATCTATTATGATGATAGAGTTTGTCGATCAACACCAGGATATTAATTCTTCTAGCCCCTCTACAGTTAATCCTCCTCCTCCTTTTGTCCCTGCTTCTACTTCAGCTGATCTTGAGGCAGATAAGAAGAGGGTGTAGATTCGAGCATCTTTTTATTATCCTTTTTTAGTAGTTGTACTTTTCCTTTTTCTTCTTGAAGATGTACCTGTACTTTCCCCTTTTATTAATGGAAAGATAAATGTTTTTATTCCACTGCTTGTATTTTTTTATGCTCTGCACCTTGTTAATTGATGATTTTATTCTTCTTAATAGTTTATGGATGAATTGGAAAACTTCTCATCTACTGGCTCCGGGATACTCCAGAGGTGTAATGAGCTTTTCAAATCTGGTCACTTATCTGTGACTGAGGCCGACCCACTGAAGTTTCTCGAGGAAGGGGTATTTGAGTAAGCCAAAGAGGCCTATGTTCATCTGAAGTGTCTTCTTAATAGGGTAGTGGCCAATAATGTTGCCTACTATAAAATGATTGAAGAGCTAAAGGAGGACCATAAGGAAACTAATGCACATTTGTATAAGGATTATGAGAAGAAGTTCCAGTCCCCGAGTGAAGATTGGGGCTGTGAACAAAAGTTGGATAAATTTACCTCCCATTTTCAAATGTAGGAATTCATGCTTAGTCATGAAGTGGAGGAAGCAAGGGCCATTGCCAAGATTCTGGAAAAAGAGAACAACAATTTGAGAGATGAAATTGATGCCTTAAAGTCATCCACTTCTATCATTACTACTACGGATGAGGGTCATTCATTCTTAGAGGCTGAGAATACAAGGCTGGATGAGGAGTTAGGGGCCTTGAAGAAATCAAAACCTATTTCTTCATCTTCTCGAGCTAGAGTCAGATTTGGCCGAGGTACTATAGAGGATATTAGGATCCCTTAACAATCAAGTTGCACATTTAAAAGACAAAAATCAAGCCATTACTGAGATGTCCCAGAAGCAACAGGCCTTATTCGAGCAACTATCCACTCAATCTTCTCAGTTATAAGCTAAGTATGGAGTGTTTAAAAAACTGCATCACTAGGTTAACATATTGACCTTCCAATTCCACAAACAACTAAGGGAGATCTGGATGGAAAGGTACAATAAAGCACTAGGGAATCTTGAGGACCAGCTTCAACAATCTAATAATGAGAGCTATAAATGGGGTTGGATGAATGCTTTGACAGTGATGGAGGTGGATCAAAATAGCCAGCTGTGGGACTGGTATGACGCGGGATTACTTGACCTTGACGATCCCCCTTTCAAATTATATGTCAATTGGATTCATGTATGAAGTATTCCTCAATGCTTGATTTCAAAGTACTTGGGAGATTATGAGCTTCATGATGAATTAGAGATCGTCTGACCTCCTCACCTGCTTGATCATTCAAGTAGCAGCAATGCCACGATGCTTCTGGATTTTAACTTCATTAATTTTCCTTATACTTTAGATGTCCTCCTATTGGAATGGATCCTGTTTCCGAAGCTGAAGGGAAACGTCATGCAGAATGAAGCTTTGTACTTTGTTTTGTTAACACAATTATGTAATTATTTGATTTAATAAAATGGAAATTTCATCAACTTATCTTGTGTTGAATGTGTAAGATTAATCCTTTCTTTGTCATTAGTTATATTTATACACTTAGATTAAAATCTAAATTGAGTATCAATTACCAATGAATGCATATGTTCTAAATGCATACTTAGATTAAAATTTAAATTTAGAGCTAGTTAGATGAATACATAGGTTCTGCTAGCATACTTAGATTAAAATCTAAATTTGGACCTAGTTTTCCATGTGTCTCCAAAGGTTTTACTAATGCGCCTAATTGTTAGGTTTTTGCATTAGATACCAGTGGTTTGACCAGGCATATGTGGAATATGTGCGTATATTCCTCTTGAGGAATCTTTTCAACGTTTTTCCTGCACTTTGGCCAGTGTGATAAAGATCTTATTTTATCCTTATGTTTGTGGACCAAGTTTCTTGAGGACTTAGCATCCTGTTGACTTGGACTTTGCGTATCAGCGATCAAGTGTGTGGCTTTTTCGAGAAACTTATTGCTTGTGCTGAACAACTCTCTTATCTTCTTGTGTTCTGCTGAACATCTTTCAGGGAAAGATTTTCTTAAGCGAGCAAAATGCATATGTTTTACTAGCATACTTAGATTAAAATTTAAATTTAAAGCTAGTTAGATGAATACATAGGTTCTACTAGCATACTTAGATTAAAATCTAAATTTGGAGCTAGTTACCCATGTGTCTCCAAAGGTTTTACTAATGCACCCAAGTATTAGGTTTTTGCATTAGATACTAGTGGTGTGACAAGACGTATGTGGCATATGTGCTTACATTACTCTTAAGGAATCTTTTCAACGTTCTTCATTCACTTTGGCTAGTAGGGTAAAGATCTCGTTTTATCCTTATATTTGTGGACCAAGTTTCTTGAGGACTTAGCGTCCTATTGACTTGGACTTTGCATATCAGTGATCAAGTTTGTGGCTATTCCGAGCAACTTGTTACTTGTGTCGAGCAACTCTCTTATCATTTTTTGTTTTGGCGAGCATCTTTTAGGGAAAAATATTCTTAAACGAGCAACAATTTGAAGTTTCTATGGCAATAACTAGAGGTGTTCGTGGTCCGGTTCGGTTTTGGGGTGTTTTTAGGACCGGACCGCATTAATCGGTCCTAAAAAATTATAGATCGAGACCGAATCGGAATAATCGGTTTCGGTCCTATTCGGTTTTCAATCGGTCCATGTTTGATCTCGGTTCGATTCGGTCCATATCCCTATAAAACAACACATATTTTTTTTTAAAATATCACATTATTTTAAATTAAAAAACACATTTTTTTAAAAACAACATTTCTCCTTTAAAAAAAAAACACTGGTAAAAAAATAGCACACTATAAAAAACAACACTGATAAAAAAAATAACAGGACTGATAAAAAAAAGATATCCGATCCATACATGTGATTTTGAGTGTGGTTCCTCCATAAAAAGGCTACCCGGATACTTGTGAGGTGAGATTCAACCTACAATCAAAGTAACTAAATAATTACAAAAAAAAAAACATTACAAAATCAATGCATAGTCTTCTTTTCATTCAAAATCAAGGATTTTCTTGTCTTAAACTAGATCGAAACTTTATTTGTTGAGTTTTGGCTAAATAAATGTTATCCATGTGAATAAAAACAAACCTGTAAAGCAAGATATTTGATCTCTTGTTCGTCCTCATGTATTCAGATGAAGCAGCAGACCAGAGTGAGGGAACTTGGAAGGGAGGGGCGGGCGACTGGTGCTCTTCGTAGAGAGAGAGAGAAAATAAAATATGAAATTAGGTTAGGTTATGTTTGGGCATTGGGTTGAAAGCAAAGTTGTCAGCGTGTGTGTGTGTGTGCGATAAGGGTGTGCGTGCATGTGTTAGTTTTAGGAAATAAAAAAAATTATATATATATATATATATATATATATATATATATATAATGTAAGCGGTCCGGTCCGGTCCAAAACCGTTTTTTACAATTAAAGATTGAGACCGACCCGATTTATGCGGTCCTATACATTTTTAGACCGAATTACAAAAAACCCACAAAAGCGTGTTCGGTTCGGTTCGATTTTTTCGGTCCATTCAGTCTATTCGGGTTCGTGCACACCCCTAGCAATAAACTATAACTTAGTGCATAGCACTAGTACTACCAAAAAAAATTCAACAATAAAAAATAAAAGAACTGATTATTTTATTGATACTGAAATTTGATTTCAAACTGATTATAACTGATAACATCATTGCTAATATTTTCAAAGATGCTCGGCATGCCATGGGTTTTTGAATTCTTCGCCTTCCAAAATTTCAATTCGATAAGTTCCAGGTCGGATGACTGCTGAAATACGGTATGGCCCATGCCAATTGGCTTCAAGCTTGTTATTTTTTTGCAGCACTTTCTTCAGCACATAATCTCCTTCCTTCAAGTTGGTCAGTTTCATCCTTTTATTGTAAAAATGGATTGTTCTCTATTGGTAGGATGCATTTTTCAGGGCTACATCTTCTCTTACTTCTTCCATTATATATAGATCCAACCTTCTCATTAGGTAACTAACCCTATGGGATGTTAAACCTAACTCAGCTGGTATGACAACCTTTGTCCCAAATGCTAACATATATGGGGATTCTCCAGTTGCTGTTCTCAGAGTTGTTCGGTATACCCACAAGACAGAGTGTAGTTCGTTTATCTAGTTTCCTTTGCATCATTAAGCCTTTTCTTCAACCCCGGAGCAAAATTATGTTCGTAACTTCAGTTTGGCCATTATTCTGAGGATGTCCTGGAGCTGAATGCAGTATTTGAATATTGGATTGAGCACAGTAAGATGCAAATTCATTATTATCAAATTATGTTCCACGATCGGTAATGAAAGCATAGGGAAAACCATACCTATATATGATGTTTTTCCATATGAACTGATACACCTTTTCATAAGGCATGTCTATCAAGGGATCTGCCTTAACCCATTTTGTAAAATAATCCACTGCGACAACCAAGCACTTAAATATTCCTCGGGTGGTCGGCAGTGATCCGACCAAGTCTATACCCCACATGGAAAATGGCCATGGTGAAGTTATTGGAGTAAGAGATGTCGTGGAGTTTTTCGAATAGTGGAGAATCTTTGGCATTTATCACACTTCTTGGCAAAAGTTGTACAGCTTGCTCGCATTGTGGACTAGTAATATCCTTGCGCACTGATTCTCTGTAGAAGTGTTCTCCCTCCTATGTGAGCTCCACATGATCCTTCATGCACCTCCTGAATTAGGTTTTGAACCTTCGTTGGAGGCAGATAACATTACAAATTTACTGTTAGTCCTCTCCTGTACAAAACACCTTGTCTAGTACATACCGAGCTGCTTTATACTTCAGCTTATTAGCTTTAACCATATCTTCTGGTATAGTTACCTCTTCAATTTATGCTCGAATGGGGTTCATCCATGATGTCCCCAGGTCTATGGTAATAAAATTGATCATCCAATCTTCATCTATGCTTCTATTGGCCAAAATCTCAATCGGGATAGTTCGTCGAAGTTCAATCCTAGTAGCTGAGGCTAGTCGAGTTAGAGTATCATCTAGGGCATTCTCTAACATTGGGATTCTATTCATCCGAACAACTGGTAATTTTTCAATTACTTTTATTTCCTTGGATAGATAACTGGCTGTTAATTCTCCATTAGCTCCGTATAAACCCAGTACTTGGTTCACCACCAGCTAAGAGTCACTGCGTGCCATAACTTGCTCGACACTCAGTGATTGGGATAAACTTAAGCCCACAATAAGGGCTTCGTACTCTGCTTCATTATTTGAGTCCTAGAATTGAAAACGCGGGGCATACTCAATATTAATACCATCAGGACTGTTAAGTATTATACATGCTCCACTGTCGGTTGCACAAGATGACTCGTCAATATATAAATTTCATGTTGGGGCGTTGTTATCAAACACTTGGTCTGTTAAACTCCCATAGTGGAATATTTTTCCTTTTTCTTCTTCATACTTCCTGGTCATCTCCTGTGTTGGAGAAGAGGAATCTGGTAGGTCAGTAACTGCTTCTTTCGATAAAGGTTCCTCGAGAGCTTTCTTATTAACATCACTTCCTCCAAATTCTTGTTTGGCCTTTTCATTTTGTTGCTCAGGGACCTCAGAGTAAGTGAACTCAGCTATGAAATCTTTCACGGCTTGGCCTTTCAAAGAAAACCTTGGTTCATATATGATATCATACTCCCCTAATTCCACAACTCAGAACATTAATCTACTAGATTTCTTCAGTTTATGCAAAGCCTACCTTAAAGGCATATCATTGTAAACTACGATTGTATGAGCTTGGAAATAAGATTTCATACGTCTGGATGCTTCAATCAGTGCTAATGACAATTTCTCCAAATGAGGTTACCTGATTTATGCTCCTTGAAAAGCCTTACTGATATAGTAGACAGGTTTTTGAACCCCATTCTCTTCTTGGATTAATGCAGAACTCACGGATGATTCAGACAATTAAGTACAGGTATAATTTCTCACCTGTGATCGGTCAAAAGAGCAATGGAGGTGACCCCAAATACTTTTGTAACTCCACAAAAGCTTTTTCACATTCGTTCTATTCACAACTCTTTCTGAGTACCTTGAAGAACGACATGCACCTATCTGTAGCTCGGGAAACGAATCCGATCAGTGTGGCTACTCGTCCAGTTAGCCTTTGCACATCCATCTTGTAAGTTGGGGATTGCATTTCAATTAATTCCTTAATTTTATCTGGATTTGCCTCAATTCCCCTTTGATTTACTCTATACTCGAGGAACATTCCTTCTTGTAATCCAAAAACGTACTTGGTCGGGTTCAACCTCATCTGGTGTTTCTCAAGTTAATCAAAAGTCTGGCTGAGGTCGGCAATGTGATCAGATGCCTTTTTGCTCTTTATAAGCATATCATTCAAGTAGACTTCCATATGCTTTCCTATTTGTTCCTCGAACACCTTATTGACTAGCCTTTGATATGTAGCGCCTGCATTTTTTAAACCAAAAGACATAACATTATAACAATATGTTCCACGGGGAGTGATGATAGAAATGCTTTCCCTGTCTTCATTGTGTTATTTTAGTCCCCTTTGTTAGTATATGGGTTGGACTAATTTTTAGGCCGTTTGGAGCTTATTTTGGACCTTTTTAGTTGAGGCTATTTTAGGACCTAAGCTTAAGTTCGGGATTAGTGATTATAATATAACCTATTAGCTTAACTTAATTATCATAACACATTTGGGAGATCCCTAAATACTAAGGAAAAGGCAGAGGAAACCTTTGCTTGAACAATTGAGGATTTGGGTATGAGAATTGGGGGAAATTGGGGACTGATTTTACAATCAATACAAGGCAAGTTTACTTTCACGGCACCAAAATGGTCATTTTAGAACTTTTAATAAAATTTAATTTACTAGTGTTACTAACACTTAAAAATTAGTTATGATCATAAATACTTATAAATCTTGTAAGTCTAAATAACCATTACAATTTTAGTAAAAAAACATATAGCTTATCGCGCTTTTAATTATCACATTATACTAGGGTTACAACAATTGTTGAAAAAAAAGGGTTATAACAACTTTCACTATTGTATTCCCTTGCGTGCCTCCACATAATGGTGATGATCGCTGAGGACCTTGCTCTTACCTTGCAGTGCTTTTTCCATCGGGTTATGATTTCCAAAGCCACCCTCTCATCAATTCCATCATGTCATTATCTCTCTCTCTCCTTCCCTCCCTCCCTCCGTCTCGCCCTTATAATTTATGTGCATCACAATTCAGATCAGTTACGACTATCTCTCATAATTTATGTTAGGCATTGTCGGTCTTAGCTCAAAGTTACTGGTAGAGATCCAATTTTTCCATTATGGGATAAGAGTAAAACTTTCTTGCCCTTTTTTGTTCATCACTGATTTTGTGTTATTTTCTTGAAATCAATGGTTTTCATGATTGGGTTCATTTAATTCTGAACTAAATTAAATTATTCATCAAGCTTATATTTCTATGCGAGCTATGGATATAGTTATTGGAGTTGTGTTATTGTTTGTGATAGTTTATTTTTTTTCAAATATATATATATATATATATATATATATAATTAGGATCTATAACGGACTCATTTGACGGACCTTTGTCCTTTTCCCGAAAAGTGGTCCACATATGGTCCCAAAGTCAACATTATCATACTCCCTTATGGTCCCCTCTTATCTTATAGAAAACCCTTTAAAGACCATACCTTTAAAAGATTTATAATTTAGACCCAAAATTGGTATCAAACCTTTAAGACTTTAGAATCTCACCAAATTCCGACCAAACCCTAATATTGGTATCAGAGCCATAAGACGCTCCTTTTAGACTTTTAGTAAAAATACTTTAATGCCTTTGGGATTTATCCCTCGCATTTACAAAGATATTTTTGGAACCAACCCAAACTACTAACCTATCCCCATAACTGATTTAGACTCAGAAGGTTGTTTAACCGCTCACATAGACGGTTGTTCACATGCTGAACACATCCTATCCAAACACGCAGATAGTAAACAAATTACTGCTAGTGCTATTAACAGCATAATAGACCAAAATAAGTATATACTCCTTATATTAAGACAATTAATAAAAGACACTCAAACCCTAGAAACAGGAATAAAAAATATCTCTAAAATACAACTAGAAATAGATAACCAAATCCCAATAGTCCTAGTACATGTTCTATAAGAAATAAATATTAAGACCAATCATATAGAAGTCCTAAATAAAGACATTTTAGAAATTAAAACTTTAACTAAAAATCAATATAGTGAGTTAATTAAACTTACTAAAGAACAAGCGAAGCTTATCCCTAGATTAGATAATTATCTTCCTCATGGAGATAGTTAAATCAGACTGGAATGAGGTACCAAGAGACCTCTCCATTCAGACCTTATCAGACTTTTATAAAAAAAATTAGAAAAGAAAAACGATGATAGATTTTATTATAAGATACATGAAAATGAGATTGTCAACGCTGCTAAAGCAACTAGACTCATATTAGAAAGATTAAATTTAATTTCTACATCCATATCAGCTACCCAAGACTATAACAACATCTTTGTTAAAGACTTACATTTAGATTTAAAAGCTAAGACAGAAGGATTAACCACCTTCTACACAGACTTTTTTTAAATTCCAACAAAATTTAGCAAATTATCTTAACAACATAGAAGGCCATAACCAATCAAGAATGGATGGTATTATTAATGAACTTAGACTAAACATGGCCCAAGCAAAAGATAAATATGAAGAAATTATTCAGGGAATAAAGGTTGTATATAACAAACCTTCCCAAGCAGAATAGACTTTCCTTTTATTTTAACTCGTTTAGATGAAATAGAAAAAACTGTAAAATCTATAGAAATTAGATCTATGCAACAACAAGAAAAAGATAATGACGTAAAAGGATATATTAAAAATGCTACTAAATCCCTTGTTAATTCACTAGCCAGACATAGTGAAGAAATTTCTGATAAGACAAGAAAAGAGAATACGATTTTTAAAGAAGAAATACTTAGTGAGATAAAAAGACAAAAAGATAATTCAGACTTCTTAGAAAGAATTGAAAAAAGACTTGAACAAAAATAGGTAATCACCTGTAAATTTAGAGAACCCTTTTCCTATAGAAACTAGAGAAAGGAAGACCATAGGAAGAATAATAATAAATGATGGATTAGATAAGACTAATAAGATAGTTAACTCTATCGAAAATATTGGACATAGTAATTTTATGCTCCAAAGCTTTAGGAGTCATCATCCAATATTAGGACATGGTGGAAGGAGAAATTTTTTACCAATCCTCTCCATGGAAAGAATGGGGTGAAGTTGACTGGAAGATTATTGAAGATTCCATTCATAATGGATAACTTCCAGCCGTTAGATACATAGACTTGTTTAAAGAAGGTGCCACTCCCAAGATTCCTAATTATAACATGACTTACCATTGTAGGAATCATGTGTTAGATAAATCATATACTGAGCTCCAAGTGTTTGACTCATAATGGCTTAGATCTAGGGGAACTGATAGAAAGTTATAATTCCTAACCTTTGGACTCTTTCAAGTAAGAATCAAAGGATTACGTTGACCTCAGAATAATATCAACATATAATGTTATTTAGTAAATAAAAGATGGAAAGATTTTGAGAAAAGCCTTATTGGGATAGCCCAATTAGAAATGTCAGACAACATAGGATACTTTAATGTCATTCCGACATTTACAGTAACCGCAGACACAACTAAACATTTTAAGTTAATCTTATATGCTAGTGGCTATGAAGACTATATTATTCGAGGCGCTAACATAAATATAGAATTCCAAAGCTATGTCAAGTTCTCCTAATTTCCTTATGAAGGAATGCAATGGGGAATTCTTAGCAGTAGACTTAATAAAGAAATCTTAGTTAGAACTAATGTTTTAGACTACAATCATACTTACAGTAATAGGAATACTGGACCAATGAAAGAAAAAGCTAAGACCCTTTGTCAATTGCCAGAATTTCAAGAAACTAAGACTATACAAAATAAACCTTTGTTTTTTAATCAAGACGATGTCACTGAAAATGTTACTATCCAGTTTGGCCCCCCTAAGATTGTCAATAAGAATATCCAGACTGAAGAAGTTAGATTTAGGAATATGGGAGAAGCCATAATCAATGATCCTTCAGAAGGAGAATGTAGTAGTAAGACCAGTTCTAGTTTACGAAGAGAAGCCCATGTAATTAGACCTAAAAGATCATTTAAAAACAAAGACTTAGTTAAAGAAAAAGTTAGGATCCAAAACTTTGGACATGAACCCTCAGAATTGGACATAAAGACATTGAAAGATCACCTTAAGAAAAGTCGTTCTGTTAGATTTCAAGAAAGAGAAAGATTTAATATGATAACTCAAGACCGTATATTAAAACTAAAATAATCTAAGAATACTAAAGAACACCTTAGAAACTTAAGACAAATTGAAGAAGGAGAAAAAAGACTAATGCCAGCTACACAAGTAGAAGCTAATAAATAATAGATAGGAAGAAGTCGTAGGCTAGAAGATGCACCTAGACTTTTTATTAAACCAATAGGAATAAATATTCCTATATACTCTAGCACTTTACTTAAGACTAAACCTGATTATATAAAAGACTTTCCAACTAGTGAAAAGAGTTTTACTCCTATTAAGACCATGGCAAGTCATGCCATAAATCTAGTAGGGATATACCTTAACTTAGACAATGTCCAAGATAGGAAGAAGGCCTTAAACGAATGGCGAAATCAGATGAACACGTGTTTTACATCTAATGAACAATGTGATTCAAGTTCATGTAAACAATACGCTAAGCAATCCATTAGAAGTATTGCAAAAGATTATTTAGATAATTTAAGAAAAGCTACAGATGAAGACTCTTTAGCTAAATTGAGAAGATGAAAGAGAACCTAGAAGAAAGATCAATTGAAGAATACATTCAATTGTTAACATCAGAATTCATTAAAGCTGGAAGCTGGACATCAGAATTAAATTGTTAGCTCAAATCAGTGAACAAAACCTAACAAAAACTAAGTTAGCCCTCCTTAGCATTTGCAAACTAGATAAGATAAATGAATATAGCAATAATTGTGAGCAGCTATATTACCAAATTAAAGAATTTAGAGAGACCTTAAAAGATGAACACTTTAGGAAAATATCAGCCATAGGATAAATCCTAATTAATGAATATAGGAATTGGCCAGGAGTAGATGGAGTTTAGAACAACTCCCTTGGTGAAAGAATTAATTTTGCCAAAGACTATATCATATCTAAGAGACGTGATATAACTCAAAGAAAATTGATAATAAAGACTTTCAAACAAATCCCTCAAATCAAAGGCGAGACAGACATCGCTCCAATCCAATGGGGATATGGAAGTGAAGCTAAGAAATTCGAAAAGAAAATAGAATGGAAACATAAGAAGTTTAAGACTAGACCTTTAGGATTTCTAAAGAAATATAGATTTAGACCATATACTACCTTTACGGAAAGGACCACTAAAACTAAGAAAAATAGATTTAACCAAAGAAGATATTTTAAGAAGAACACTAGTAAATATAAGAAAGTTTCTAATTATAGAAAAGAAAAAGATGTAGCTCAATCTAAGACTGCCATCAAAGAATGTTGAACTTGCGGTAAATAAGGACACTTTGCTAAAGACTGCCCTAATAAGAAACATAAAGAAGGTATTAAGATTATTAATACATTATTAGACTATGCAGATCAAGAAGAATTGGATATCCTATATGCTATAGAAATATCAGACATAGAAGAAGATGACAATACTAGTATCTATAGTGCACACACAAATAGTGATACTGATGAATATGAAGACTCTCGGGATACTTTAGACTTGTATATGATGCAAACTAATCAAGACTATTTGGATAGTAAATATATAGACTTTGTAGAAGCTGGATATAAGTGTATATTAAGCCCCTTTTTAAAGAAAAGATGGACAGTTAGTAATCGTGAGTTACTAACATATATACCTAGATGTTACTTTGATGAAAGACATTATTGCACATTTGAAATGAAATGTAGCAAGAAAGACTTTAGATGTGTGGAACGCTTTGAGACTATACAAACAGAATTATTTATGGTTTGTGTTATTTGTCAATTAGACTACCATGAAAACTGTTGGTGTAAGAGGATACTTTAGATAAGATAAGATGGAGGCGTAACCCCTATTTGAGTATGGTAATGATGGTCTAACTTGGACAAAGCTTTGGATTAATGATAGGACACACCAACACAAACCCAATGAAGATAAACT
The DNA here is from genome assembly GCA_949130495.1 of Sambucus nigra. Taxonomy (NCBI): domain Eukaryota; kingdom Viridiplantae; phylum Streptophyta; class Magnoliopsida; order Dipsacales; family Adoxaceae; genus Sambucus; species Sambucus nigra. The sequence continues at coordinate 240,544,152 of OX422222.1, forward strand.
TAGTTTAAACTCATAAAACTCTCGTGTATAACTCAGGAAATAGTAATGAACCCTAGAAGTAACTTAGCTAAAGGGAGAGAGAAGTAATCACCCTAGATACACCTTGGTAGGCAGGTAGAAACGCACCTAATACTCTCAAGAATCTCTATCAAGTATTAAAAGATTCGTAATAAGTAACAATGGTGGGTGGGTAAACCCTCAGTTTTGCAATAACTCTCTCTCTGATGTGTATCTCTAGTAATAACTCCAGAGTTATCCTAAAAGATCATATGTCTCTCCTCAGGGGTGGTTGAGGTCCTTAAATACCCCCCCACACCATTCCCGAGGCAACTCAGTCATTAAAACTATGAAAGACATCCCTCATACTTTATGTCACAACATTAAATACTTAATGCACTAGTTATCTCCACGTTACAAACATTAACTTCCAAGACATGCCTTTTGCCTAACCACTATGTGTCAGGGGGCTGTTGTCGCAGAGGTGGCTCACCAACTGCCTGACAGCCCCAAATACCACGGTGGTTTACTCAAGTACATGTCTGACCTTGTTTAGATATCTAGTGACATCACCTACAGAAGATGTGACAATAAGTATAGGGTTGTTTGGTTCGTAACTTAACGCCCGATGGAACTCCAAGCTGCTCCACCCGAGGTTCCACGATCAGGGTCTTTCGGTGTTTTACCAGGTGTATCTAAGATGGTTGGGGTGAGCCCCAACGGTGCCTTACTTCTTAATCCTCCAAACCAAGTCCCTCTAAAGTTCCCACGGTGAGGTCATTCGATAGAGCATGAAAGCTCTCCCAGGCCCTGCCAAGCCTGGTCTCTCGTGAGTACCGTTTGACCTCACACAAACTCGTTATCATTCTCGTTACAACATTACAACCGTTATAACTTACAGTCAACAAGCACAAAAATACAATATGACTAATACAACAAGCTATAGTATGAGTTGCCACGCCAAGCTACCTCGCTGAGTTACCACGCTTGAGTTGCCACGCTCGAGCTGCCTTGGTTGCTTAATCTCAAACACTATTGCCAATTAGGGAACTATCCCTAATCTCAGGATTACCGTCAAGCCCCTTCTACATTTTCCCCTTCGTGGAGAGATTTATTGGAATAAGAAATGTCTGCACAAAACTTATCAATCTGATGAACCTTCTCTGCGTGTACCTGAGCCGAAGCGTCATGACTGACTGGGGCTTGGGCAAAGGGGGCATCGCCACTATCTCCTCATGCTGAGCCCAATCGTTCTAGCTTTATTATATGAAATTATCCCTTGTTATGCTTCGCTATGTTCGAAAAAATAAAAATTCTCCCCGATGTAACTGAGTCACAAATTAAACAACGTTTGGACTTGTTGGGAGGGGACATTTTGAATCGTTGGAATGTCTTTTTCATTGGGAGTTATTGGATATGTCTTACACCAATTTGGCACCAAAACAAAAACTTTGTTAAGAAGGCAACCTCGTCTATTTCCCAGACGTCGCTTCGTATTCGACGTAATGTTGTCCTTTCATCTGTCGAGGCCCTTCCCAATGTGCCACGTGCTCTTTTGAAATGATTAGATGCCGCCCTTGCACGTGCGCTCATGGGAAGCGTCAAGCGTCGAGTTTGAAACCCTTCAAACGTCTCTTTTTTTATTTTAAAACTCTACTATATCTTCGTCTTCTTCATCTCTTTCAACACTCCCGCTTCTTTTTAGAGAGGCAAAGCTTGCGCGACCTCCATTGTTGCCCTCTTCTTTGCTTAGCCTCCTCTTTCTCTCGTCTTTTTTTTTGCACCACCACCTGCGGTTGTGCTCTTCTCTTCTTGTTCTTAGCCCTGTTCACCCATCTATGTTATTTTCTCATGGCTTCTTCCAGTATTTCCAAGGTTGCTGCCCCTACCCAATCTGGTTCCCCCTACCGCTACTGGCGCTGCCACCACCCTTAGCGGCGTTGCCCTGGTCGCTGCTCATCAAGAACAACTACGCTTTTATCGTCGCGCACACATTTTTGAAGAAGAAGATGATAAGTTTTATGAGGCGTGCAAGACCTGCCACTTCTCATCCAAGTTTGATCCATTACTGTTGGGTGATGAAGAAGTGGATTCGTCGAAGTGGGGCTATCTTCCACCCGAGGGGACTATGCGCTTCCGTCCGGATCGTGGTGACTTTCCCTATTCCCAGATTGACTTCGAAGCACCTGGGGGATCACCAGCCCATTTTATTGTGTGGCACACACATATGCATAGCTCCCACGCTGCTTCTCTTACGAAGGTTGGGATGCATTGAGCCTACTGGTTTGGCGAGTTTACTTTCTCGAAGCACAACGCGACACTTCAAGTGCTAGTCTCCCGATGGAACATCACAACCCACACCTTCTTTGCTACGTGGGGGGAATTTACTGTTATATTGGAGGACGTCTACGAACTCCTTGGGTTCGAGCCCATGGGCGATTATACTTATCACGATGAGCCTCTGGACGCCGAAGAGGCTGCTGATCGGGTTAAGCTGGATCGGATCTGCCGCAGCTGCACCGGTCCCTCAAACAAAGCTACCTTTGCCCCTCTTATCAATTATTTTTTTAAGGCTCCGACGTCGAAGGATGCTAGTGATCTAACGGGCCGTGGTAGAGGTACCTCCTTGGAACTACCGACCTATATACTCGTATTACTTTTACGCTTTTTTCTTACTGGAAAGCCCAACGATCATCCCAGCCGGGACCTGATAAACATCTCCATTCGTTTGGCCAGAGGATTCAACCTACCTCTGGCCGCCAGTGCCTTGGGGTCCCTCTACACTCGGTTGGATCGAACCCATATTGATATGAAACGGTGACTGGGCCACTATAATTTGGCCAATTTTTCCAACACCATCATCTTGATGGGCTTCCTCTATACCCACTTTCCTGCGATTTTCGCGAAGTCAGTTTTTCTGCCTGCAAACAGGGTATCAAGCCCCCACGCCTCCTATGTTTCCATAAGAAGCAGAGCCGAAAGGAGATAATGGACGTTTTTTACCATTCGGACCCCTTCATAATGAGGCCATACAGTGAGCCCACCTTCACCCATACTTGGGACTTCTTTCCTACTGCAGCCACTACGGTTAGATTTAATCCAGTTGTAGAGGATCCCTCGCAGGCCATAGTGCTTCTTTTTACCCCGGGGTTCCTCCCCTCGTACACTGAATGGGGATATGCATCTGAGCCTTACAACCCTGATAGATGCAGCAGACAATTTGGGTTCGACTAGGGGGCTCCTCGAACCGTATTCCAGAACAATCATTCCAGGGCCACCTTACTGAGGCATGTACCTTCTATACTGCCCCTGCGGTGCTTAGCGTGACATCCACCATTGATGGGCGTGCCACCCTCCCGAGTGCCACGAGGAAAGGAGACGTATCCACATCCTTTGCCACGAAGTTCAATCTGGAGCAGTTGGCCATGATTCGTGAGTATATCCAGTCCCCTCCTTGCTATCCCCCAGTCCTTTCCTTTTCTTCTTCTGAGATGGGTCTAAAGGGAAACTCCATGCTCTGGGTTGAGTTTTCCTGAAGCAAGACTGTTAAGGAGTCTCCTCATGAACTACCTCCTCATTGCCCCATGGTCCCAACCGCCACTCCAAAACCCAAGGTCGCTGCGACCCTCAAACAGTTTGTTCCCACGACCGAAGCTGCCACGCGAGAAGGGCCTTCTGAGCCACCTGCCAAGAGGGCAAAAAATCCAAGTCTAAAAAAGCCAAAGTCAAAGGTCAAACGGGGACTCCACTAGAGGTATTACCAATTGCCTCCGTTCCCTCTTTTATGTCCCCGGAACTAGCTGAAGAGCTGAGGAGGTGGGTATAGGCCGAGGTTGCCCGATTAAACGCTGAGTTCGAACGGTGTACAGTTGTCGTTCCTCCTTCGTGTGCATTCCTAAAATAGTGGCGGATTCTAGTGAGCCCCCCGCAAAGAGAAGAAGAAGGTCGAAGGTATCTGAAATTAGGGGGCCACGGGATCAAGAAGGAAGACGCTGGGTACCAAGCGCCAAAAGAAATAAACATCTGAGCATGCTTTATCACCAGCTCCTTTTGTCCCTTCCTCTATGCCATCTTCACCAGTAGTTGTATCGTCTCATTCTCCCTCCGGATATGAGGTATATGTGCATTCTTTATCTCTCATTCTTCTCTTAACATGGCATTTTTTTTACTTATTGCCTGATATCTTTGGTGCAGGGAGTTGAAGAAATGATGGGCAGTCCTCCCAGTCCCCCCAGCCCTTCAGTGAGTCGTTTCGTGGGGGGACGTTATGGTGCTCCTCCAGCCACTGCCTCCCTTCCCCGTTCTCCTTTAATAAGCCTCACCTATTCATGTTGTTCCTCCTCCCATCAGGCCAGACATGCCGCCGTGGGTGCTGTTGGGTTGTTTGGCCAGCCCGAGGCACCTGTTCCAGCCTCCTCTGAGTTACCTGTGGAGCGGGAGGTCTCTCTACCCCTAGTTGTGGTCGAAGAGAGTGTGTCATAGGTAAGTATCTTTTCGAGCTTTGTATCTTTTATTTTTCCCATTTATTCCCTAATTGTAACATGTTGGGATATTTTAGGTGGATGTGGCGTCGCTGGTAGCCAATATTCTCCTTCCTCCTGTACTGTCAAGACCCCTTGCTGCAGTTCCTCTCTTTAGTGCCATAACGGGGGTAAGCTAAGTGCATTTATGTCTCTTGTCCCTTTGCAACTACTCCTTTTATCTAACCTTTGTTTTTTTTTATCTTTGTAGCTCTCTCCAAGCCTTTGTCCGCCTTTCGCGTTAAGTGGCCTTACCCTTTCTCAGGCCCAGGTTAGAGTAGCTGCTCCAGTTGGGACATCTCTCGAAGGGACAACATCTCCTTCTGACGATGCGCCCGTGCTTGCCATAATGCCCTATACTGGTGAGGGAGGTGTTCCCTCTTTTGAGGCTTCTATACCCAAGGGCTCCGTTGAGGCTGCCGAGGTAATGAGCCCGCCTCCCACAGTTTCTGGCGTTATGACCCCTATGGTGATTACCCTTGCTCCTGCTGCTGCTGCTGAGGTGCTTTTCTAATTTTTCTATATTTCTTAATTTCTCGAAATCCACCTTTATGGGTGACTTAATCGAAGAAAACATTTTAAGTTATTTTTCATAAACTCCGCCTATTGGTGACTTAACAACGAAAACACTTGTTAAGAATTCTGACCAAGTCCACCTATAACGGTGACTTAACAACGAAAACACCTGTTAAGAATTTTAATAAACTCCACCTATAACGGTGACTTAACAACGAAAACGCTTGTTAAGATTTTTAATAAACTCCACCTATAACGGTGACTTAACAAGGAAAACACTTGTTAAGATTTTTTTTAATAAACTCCACCTATAACGGTGACTTAACAACGAAAGCACTTGTTAAAAATCTTAACAAGCGTTTGTTAAAAATCTTAACAATGAAAGCACTTTTTAATAAACTCTTATTATTTCGCCTCCGTTTCCAGGTTGGTCGGGAGGATTCGTCGCCAGTTCCTTCGCCTGTTGCCTTGTGAACTTTTATCCTTCGAAGAATCGAGTCATAATGGTTAAGGTTCCACGACAGGTGCTGCCACGGATAGAGAATCTGGGTGCGAGCTTCCTCTGCCCGACTTGGCTCCTCCCGCCTTCTACCTGATGGTACTCCAACATTCTCCCCAAATGCCTGCCAACCATCATTTGGCCATTGAGCGACTCATGAGCCATCATCCTGAGACCTTTACTGTGGACTGCCTTCGTTCCAACATCGGAGTTATGAGTCATAGGCTCCAAGGTATGGCCACCATTGTTGCTGATATCATAGACACTCCGACTGTGAATGTGACCAGGCCCCTCCTTAATCAGTTCTTGGGCTATTTGAGGGAGTTAGGTAGTGACGGGTTCCATTTTGATTGGCTCATTGCACACTTGAAGACTCTAAAGAGCCAGCAGTTGGACAGGTAATGAGAACTTTTTCAAAAACATCAGGAGGATCATAGGGCCGAGGAAGCTAAGTTCGTCGAGCTAGTACCTCTCCTCGAAGCTGTTGACAAGGAGGTGGAGAATCTCGAGGAAGCTCTGCGTTTGACGAAGTCAAAACCAGAGAAACTCCTAATCGAGCGTACACAGTCGCAGATAAGGTTAGAGGTTTCTATCAGCGCCCAACGGTCCTGTCAAGCAGCCTCTGCGGGTCTCCCTGGAGATTTCTTTTCTTCCCCTGATTTGTGGTTCCTCCTGGGTTAATGAGCTTCTTGTATATGTATTTTTTTTCTTTTCTCCTATGTAATCCATAAGCTATTGTTCCTATTTTTGTAATGCCTCAAAGTATATGAATGGAAAAGAAAACTTATTCCCATGTTATTTCTTTGCGTTATAGTCATTTAAATAAATCATGATACAAAGTTCTGTAGTTATTTTAACTCTAGAAAGCAAAAAAATAAAATAAAGTGGACCTTCATAAACAAAAGGAACTCATATATTCATATTAGTTAAGTACATTGGTGACTCCAAATGTAATGGCCTACACGTGATAGACCTTCAACCACTTGTTGTTAATCTTAAATGGTCTGTCTTCTTCTATCTTAGAAATTAAACAATAACATGAGTTATGAGCCTCCTTTACGACGAAAGGTCCCTCCCAATTTGCTGTAAACTTAGGTAGAGGAAGCCCCCTAATATGTTTAACTACTGCCTTTAACACGAGATCTCCTTCCACGAATTTCTTTGGTCTCAACGCTTCCAACTGTAAGTGTCTATTCTTAGGGAGCATATTGCTTCGCAGAGCATATCGAGCTGAAGGAACCTCTAACTCTACTGGGATAATTGCCTCAGCCCCATAAATAAGAGAGAACGGCGTATACCCCGTAGGCTTTCTCTTAGTCGTCTGATAGGCCCATAAAACGGCTGGTATCTTGTCGTCCCACGATCCTGGGTAGTTCTTCATTACCTTAGCCAGAATATTAACCAGTGTTTTGTTAGTTGCTTCGGCTTGACCATTTCCCTTTGGGTATGCCACCGTTGAAGTATGATGAATGATGGAGTACTTGTCTGTGAGCATTGTTATTTCTGAATTGACGAAGGGTGTCCCGTTATTCGAGAGAATAACCTTTGGGATCCCAAAATGATAAATGATGTATTCTCTGATGAAGTTTCTTATCGCCCCAGCCGTTTCCCTTCTGAGTGGTATCGCTTTGGCCCACTTTGTAAAGCATTCCGTTACGACTAATATTGATATCTTCCCCTTTGAAGAAGGATGTATTTCCCCCACCAGGTCAAACGCCCAAGTGTGAAAAGGGTAAGGCGTTTCCCGAGAGTGTAAGTCTATCGATGGGGCATGGATTATGTTTCCATGTATCTGGAAAGCCTTGCACTTTCGAACAAACTCAGTAGAGTCCTTCTCCATCGTTGGCCAATAGTACCCCAACGTCATCAGTTGATTATACAACTTGGCCCCTCCTATATGAGCTGGGTCGTGTGCCTGTTTGAGGACCTCAGCTGCTTCTTCCTTTGTAATGCAACGTAATGGCCGGTTGAAGTATCCCCTTTGGTAGAGCTTCCCCTCCTGGATATAGAACCTTGGGTCCCTTCGCTTTAGTCTCATTGCATCAATTTTTCTGTCGGGGCAACTCCATCTTTAATGAAGTCAATATAGGGTTGCCTCCAATCAGTCTGAGTTTCAATAAAATGACATTCAACCGCTTCAAAGAAAAGCTGACACTTATCGCACCTCCGTTGTAGCTCCGTCGTGTCCTGCTTCATTCTAGGCCAGAAGTATCCCTCTCGTTGAATTCTCCTATAAAGAGGTACCTCAGTTGTTTCGCAGTGCTCCTCATGTGTTTTTTTAACCTTCGCCCTGCTTCTTCTGAGCCAATGCATCTTAATAACCATCCACCTGCATTTCTGAAGTAGAGATTTCCGTTGTCTGTGAAATATTGGGCCAACTCTCTTAGCCCCATTGCCCCCTTTCCAGACTCCAGTTTCTTCCTAATCTCTCCCCTCCAATCCGCGTCCACCTCCATCGATAGAATTGATTTCACCACCAAAGGGGCTGTTCTTCGTTGGATCATGATGATAGTTGTATCGTTCCGCATGACCATTTTCTGGGCAATAGTTGCGTACGCATCTGGGTGGAGATTTATCGTTCTGGGATGTCTCTTGATCTTAGTCCGATGGAACTGGTTGAGGAGTCTCTGGATGATCGTTCTGTATGGTGCCACGTTCATGTGCTTCAATGCGTATTCTCCGTTTACTTGCTGGATTACTAAGTTCAAATCGCCCTTAATGCAGAGTGAACGAATTCCCCTTCGAAGAGATTCTATCAACCCTAGCACCAATGCCTCGTACTCTGCTTCGTTATTATTACAAGGGAAATCTAACTTGTAGGAAAGGCAAATTTTTTTCGTTCCCTTTGAAAGAATAACCCCTGCCCCTCTTTTCTTTTCTGCCGAAGATCCATCGAACTGCATCGTCCACTCCACCTCAGTTTCACCCATATAATTAGCTTGTAGGTCATCTCCCTGAATGTCTTCTTTAGGTGGTTCAAATGTTCCTGATGGGAATATTGCCAATAGATCGGCATACGTCTGGCTCTTGATCGCGCGAGAAACTACACACTTCAAGTCATATTCTGAAAGGATGAGGAACCACCTAGTCGCCCTGCCCATTAATATAGTTTTTGCCAATAAATACTTAATGGGATCACATTTAGTCACAATGTGAATCGTGAAAGATATCATATAATGCCTAAGTTTTTGTGCTACAAAGACCAAGGCCAAACAATGCCTTTCTAGGTTGCTATATCTAATTTCCGGCCCATGTATGATTCTACTGAGGTAGTAAACTGGTCGTTCTTGCCCATCGACTTCTTATGCCAGCAAAGATCCAACAAACCTCGTGGTAGATGTAAGGTATAACTGCAACCATGATCTGTGGTGAAACCAGCAGCTTCTTCAGCCCAGCGAAAGACTCTTAGTGAACCTCCTTCCAGTTGAACTTCGTGCTCTTTCGCAATAGCTGCATCAGCGGGTGTGTTACTTAGGCCAACCCAGGTACAAATCTCCTAAGGTAGGAGACCTTACCGAGGAAGTTCTTTAACTCCCACGCTGTCCTAGGGCTTGGCATTTCTAAGATCGCACACCGTTTGTCCTGGTCCATTTGCACCCCTTGCCGATCAACCACAAAGCCTAAGAATTTTCCACTTGTTACTCCAAAAACACACTTCAATGGATTCATTCTCAACTTGTACCTCCTTCAACGAGAAAACACCTTCCTCAAATCGCTCAGGTGGGACCCCTCCTCCCTCGATTTGATGACCAAGTCATCCACATAAAATTCTACAAATTTATGGAGGAAGTCATGGAAAATGGCCATCATCCTTCTCTGGTAAGTCGCCCCAGCGTTCTTGAGGCCGAACGGCATCACCTTGTACATGAAATTACTTAACGGTGTTTTGAATGACGTTTTCATTGCATCCGAGGGGTCCATCTTGATCTGATTATACCCCACATACCCATCCATAAAGTTATACATCTCATGGCCAGTTGTTGCATCTATCAGGCTATCGATGGAGGGTTGAGGGAACTCATCTTTAGGACAAGCTCTATTCAAATCTCTAAAGTCCACACAGATCCTTATCTGTTTTTTATCCTTCTTTCCCACTAGGACAATACTGGATAACCAGAGTGGGTGTTATATAGGCACGATGAATCCTGCCATTAGTAGGCGCTGCACCTCTTCTTTAATCTTCAGATCCAGCTTGAGTTTGTACGTTCTTGTTGCCTGCTTCACTGGAATGGCTGAAGGCATTACGTTTGACCTGTCGCAACTTACTTCCTCATCCAACCCTTCCATTTCCTTGTATTTCAACGAGAAAATTTCTATGAACTCCCGAATCAATTCGACAAAGGCCTCTCGTTTCTGAGCGCTGAGATCCTTCGAGATGAAGATGGGTCTTGGGTCCTCTCCCTCCTTTTCCAGGTTCAACCGCTCCAATTCTTGCGCCTGTGGCCTTGGTTTATCTGTCATGCAATCAGGCTCTTCAGCCACATCTCCCACAAACTCTTGTATATTGGAGTTGTCTATCACCATACATAGCCCTTTTTATCTACCAGAAAGCATTCATATACCGGGTCAGCCTCATCATTGGTTCCTTCGGTCGCCCGTTCACACCATCACAAACGATAGACCACCTTTCCTCCTTCGGTGATGACCTTCTTGCATTGTCTGTCAGTCGTTACGATTGGTTTCCTTTTCCTTTCTCTGGAAGCCTCAGCAACCCTTCCTCCTGAAAATCGACTCAGCACGCTCTGTCGCCGGGCCTCGTGCTGCATTGGGTCCATTCTCTACATCATCCTATCTTTAAGCTGCTTCGAGATCACTACACCAAAAACAACAATTTGGCACACCTTGATATTAAAAATCTGGCACAGTTTAAAATTGTGCCAAATTCTGGCACGATTTAATGACAATCTGGCACACTTTAAAACAGTGCCAAAATTTGGGACTGTTTTAAAGTGTGCCAAAATTGAGTACAGTTAACTAAAATATAAAAGCCCTCAAAAAAATACCCCTCACTTATTTTGCTCTCCCTCTCTCCTCTCCTGCTTGTTCCACTCTCTCTTTTCACAGGTACCCAGCTCTCACTCATTGGTCGGCCTCCCCTCTCTCTCAACAACCATCTTCGTTTTTCTTTACTCAGAAACTCGACCTGCTCCATACCTCTGATCGCCGACCGCCCAGCGTAAGGTAAACAACTTCATTTTTCATTTCATTTTTAGATTTTGTTGACACTGTTGGATTTTACTGGTATATATGTATAGTTTGAAATCGATGGAGTTAGGTTTTCAAAACAATTCGAGTTATGTTTGAAAATTTATTTGAAATGGAATTGGGTTGGTTTGTAATCAAATTGATTTAGGTTTTGAAATCAATTTGAGTGGGGTTTTAAAATTTATTACGAGTTGGGTTTGAAGAGTTAGATTTCCGTTGGGGTTTGCAGAGTTGGATTTTCAATCAGGTTTGAAGAATTAGATTTCCGTTGGGTGATCCACGGTTCACCCCACCATCGACAAGAGGGTCCGGCGATCGAAAATTTCAAATATCTTTTAAGTTCTGTGGGCATGGAGGAGAAGGGTTCCACCTTCTGTTGCTGAGAGGATAAAACGCCAAAAAAATTACTATTCAGCAGCTTGCGAATAAGCCAAAAAATGGAACTATAGTCGGATGAGTAAAAGAAGGATGGTAATTGCGTTTTTATAATTTATTTTTAGTTTGTAAATAAATAAAATCAACTTTATTGGAAAATAAATTTATTTCTTTTTCAATGTGATATAGGGTTATGGGTTCAAGCAGCAGTCGGTATGTTTCCCCTCCGCCGCACGGTATGTTTCAATCACATTCATTTCAATTGGGTTTTATTTTCACTACATGTATTTTGCTATTTGGCTTCGGATTATTCTGAGATTGAACCTACATATGGCTTGAATGGCTCACTGCATACATTGGAATGTGCATACATTACATACACGATCTAATACGTTGATGTGCATACATTATATACATTGAAATGCATACCTTCGAATCTATACCGAATCTCATTTTTGGGTGTGATTCACTGACATGTCGTATTCATATTGACTCGTATTTTGACCACTCACCAATGGGGTACAATGGAATCTGAACACGATCCAAAACGGGTGCGACACGTTAGCGAGTCGCACCCATTGAGTCGGAAATATGAGTCGGCATAGACAGTCTTATTATTATTTTATTTTTTTATATTAATTATCAAAAAAAAAATATTTTATTTTTCTATATGATATGCACCTGTGTTTTGCTTCACATAGACCATTATGTAGAAAATCCAAGAGAATTATATCTTATGTATGGATACTACTATATTAGACCACCCTACACCTACTCCAACATCTCCCATCACTTAATTGGTAAGAATAAACCAGTAAAAGTTGATAATCTTGCTGGACTTATTGTCTATCTGATGCTAGCACTTCTATTAATCTTCCTGGAAGTGTTGTCTAAAATTTCGTTATTTTATGCTGCAGGTCATGAAATTTGATGATATGAAGGAACTTGATTCTAAATCTGCTGTGAAGGTATTCTAAATCTGATATGAATTATTGTGTTTTTTTATTTAATATGTTGGATTATACGTGTGTGTGTGTGTGTGTGTGTGTGTATACTATAACAGATATTGAAATGATCATATATGGTATGCTGCAATATTGAAAAATGTGAAACAAGCTTGGATCTTCTGTGTGTATAATCATATATGGGTATTGTAATACTAAAGAGTTTGATCCAGTGCTGGGTGGGAATTGAATGTAGGTATTGGGGAGGTTTGGAGATCAAAAGGCCAGCATAGGCTGCCAGTGATTTGTTTGGTTTTGTTTTACAAATGTTCAACTCACGCCAGTTCCATCCAATCTTAATCAAGTTACTACAGGTAACTATTATTTCGTACCCATTTATTAACCTTTTAAAATGCAATGAATTATTTCTACTCAAGATTTATAGTTTGTCTTTTTCATTCTATATCTGATCATTCATTTTAAAGTTTGAAAATCACTTCATGGCTTACTTTATGAGCTTATTTAGTTAAATTGGTGGAAGGGACTTGCTGGTGGTTTCGTTTTGGAATCTGCTGTTGATGTTGAGTTTATTTTAAATGTAAAAACATGTTGGATTTAATGAATAAACAAATGAAACTATGTAAAAACTTTCTAAAATCCATAAACATTCTAAATTGATTAAAAACATACCGTTAGAGAATATGACGATATAGGAGGCACGCACACCTCGCACGGGACCAATGTAACTTATTGGAACTGACCGCGTAGTCTAAGGTCTTCCGGTTTAAGAGTATGATGATAATTTGCAAAAATCACACTTTGAATTAAAAACAGGCCGTTAAAGGGTGAAAACCCAAACCGGCCCCCAATCGACCCCGTAGGAGGCACGAACACCTCGCACAGGACCAATGTAACTTGTAGGAACTGATAGCGTACTCTCGGGTCTCCCGATTTGTGAATCGGGTGATAATTTACAAAAATCAACACTTAAACTTAAAAACATGCCGTTAAAGGGTGAAAACCCAAACCAACCCCCAAACAACCCCGTAGGAGGCAAGAACACCTCGCACGGAAATGTAACTTGTAGGAACTGACTGCGTAGTCCCGGGGCTCTCGGTTAGTGAATAGGAGGATAATTTGCAAAAATCAACACTTAAACTTAAAAATATGCCGTTAGGTGAAAATCTAAAACAGCCCCCAAACGACCCCGTAGGAGGCACGAACACCTCGCATGGGACCAATGTAACTTGTAGGAACTGACTGCGTAGTTTCGGGTCTCCCGGTTTGAGAGTATGACGATAATTTGTAAAAATCACACTTAGTTAAAAACATGCCGTTAAAGGGTGAAAACCCAAATCGGCCCCCAATCGACCCCGTAGGAGGCACGAGCACCTCGCACGGGACCAATGTAACTTATAGGAACTGACAGTGTAGTCCCGGGTCTCCCGGTTTGAGAGTATGACGATAATTTGCAAAAATCACACTTAGAGTTAAAAACAGGCCGTTAAAGGGTGAAAACCCAAATCGGCCCCCAATCGACCCCGTAGGAGGCACGAACACCTCATACGGGACTAATGTAACTTGTAGGAACTGATCGCGTAGTCCCGGGGCTCTCGGCTTGTGAATAGGACGATAATTTGCAAAAATTAACACTTAAAACTTAAAAACATGCCGTTAAAGGGTGAAAACCCAAACCAGCCCCCAAACGACCCCGTAGGAGGCACGAACACCTCGCACGGGACCAATATAACTTGTAGGAACTGACCGCGTAGTCTCGGGTCTCCCGTTTTGAGAGTATGACGATAATTTGTAAAAATCACACTTAGTGAAAAACATGCCGTTAAAGGGGGAAAACCCAAAATGACCCCCAAACGACCCCGTAGGAGGCACGAACACCTCGTACGGGACCAATGTAACTTATAGGAACTGACCGCGTAGTCCCGGGGATCCCGGTTTGTGAATAGGATGATAATTTGCAAAAATCAACACTTAAACTTAAAAACATGCCGTTAAAGGGTGAAAACCCAAACCAGCCCCCAAACGACCCCATAGGAGGCACGAACACCTCGCACATGACGAATGTAACTTGTAGAAATTGATCTCGTAGTCCGGGTCTCCCGGTTTGAGAGTGTGACGATAATTTGCAAAAATCACACTTAGAGTTAAAAATAGGCCGTTAAAGGGTAAAAATCCAAACCGGCACCTAATCGACCCCGTAGGAAGCACGAACACCTCGTACGGGACCAATGTAACTTGTAGGAACTGACCGCATAGTCTCGGGTCTCCTGGTTTGAGAGTATGACGATAATTTGCAAAAATCACACTTAAAGTTAAAAACAGGCCGTTAAAGGGTGAAAACCCAAACCGGCCCCCAATCGACCCCGTAGGAGGCACGAACACCTCGCACGGGACCAATGTAACTTGTAGGAATTGACCGCGTAGTCCCGGGTCTTCCGATTTGAGAGTATGACGATAATTTGCAAAAATCACACTTAGAGTTAAAAACAGGTCGAGGGTGAAAACCCAAATCGGCCCCCAATCGACCCCGTAGCAGGCACGAACACCTCACACGGGACCAATGTAACTTGTAGGAACTGACCGCGTAGTCCCGGGTCTCCCGGTTTGAGAGTATGGTTATAATTTGCAAAAATCACACTTAGTTAAAAACAAGCCGTCAAAGGGTGAAAACCCAAACCAACCCCCAAACGACCCCGTAGGAGGTACGGAGACCTCGCACGGGACTAATGTAACTTGTAGGAACTGATCGCGTAGTCCCGGATCTCTCGATTTGAGAGTATGACGATATTTTGCAAAAATCACACTTAAAATTAAAAATAGGCCGAGGGTGAAAACCCAAACCGGCCCCCAATCGAACTCGTAGGAGGCACGAACACCTCGCACGGGACCAATCTAACTTGTAGGAACTGATCGCGTAATCTCGGGTCTCCCGATTTTAGAGTATAACGATAATATGCAAAAATCACACTTAGAGTTAAAAACAGGCCGTTAAAGGGTGAAAACCCAAACCGGCCCCCAATCGACCCCGTAGGAGTACACAAACACCTCGCATGGGACCAATGTAACTTGTAGGAACTGACTGTTTAGTCCCGAATCTCCCGGTTTGAGAATATGACGATAATTTACAAAAATCAACACTTAAACGTAAAAACAAGTCGTTAAAGGGTGAAAACCCAAATCGGCCCCCTAACGACCCCGTAGGAGGCACGAACTCATCGCACGGGACCAATGTAACTTATAGGAACTGATCACATAGTCCCGGGTCTCCCGATTTAAGAGTATGACGATAATTTGCAAAAATCACACTTAGAGTTAAAAATAGGCCGTTAAAGGGTGAAAACCCAAATCGGCCCCCAATCGACCTTGTAGGAGGCACGAACACCTCGCACGGGACCAATGTAACTTGTAGGAACTAACCGCGTAGTCCCGAGTCTCCCAGTTTGAGAGTATGACGATAATATGCAAAAATCACACTTAGAGTTAAAAACAGGCCGTTAAAGGGTGAAAACCCAAACCGGCCCCCATCGACCCCGTAGGAGGTACGAACACCTCGCACGGGACCAATGTAACTTGTCGGAACTGACTGCGTAGTCCCGGATCTTCCAATTTGATAATATGACAATAATTTGTAAAAATCAACACTTAAACTTAAAAACAAGTCGTTAAAGGGTGAAAACCCAAACTGGCCCCCAAACGACCCCGTAGGAGGCACGAACACCTCGCACGGGACCAATGTAACTTGTAGGAACTGACCGCATAGTCCCGGGTCTCCCAGTTTGAGAGTATAATTATAATTTGCAAAAATCACACTTAGAGTTAAAAAGAGGCCGTTAAAGAGTGAAAACCCAAACCAGCCCCCAATCAACCCCGTAGGAGGTACGAACACCTGGCACGGGACCAATGTAACTTGTAGGAACTGACCGCGTAGTCCCGAGTCTCCCGATTTGAGAGTATGATGATAATTTGCAAAAATCACACTTAGAGTTAAAAACAGGACGTTAAAGGATACAAACCCAAACTGGCCCCCAATCGACCCCGTAGGAGGCACGAATACCTCGCACGGGACCAATGTAATTTTTAGGAACTGACTCGGTAGTCCCGGATCTCTCGATTTGAGAATATGACGATAATTTGTAAAAATCAACACTTAAACTTAAAAATAAGCCGTTAAAGTGTGAAAACCCAAATCGGCCCCCAAATGACCCTGTAGGAGGCACGAACACCTCGCACGGGACCAATGTAACTTGTAGGAACTGACCGCATAGTCCCGGGTCTCTCGGTTTGAGAGTATGATGATAATTTGCAAAGATCACACTTAGAGTTAAAAACAGGCCGTTAAAGGGTGAAAACCCAAACCGTCCCCCAATCGACCCCGTAGGAGGCACGAACACCTCGCACGGGACCAATGTAACTTGTAGGAACTGATCGCGTAGTCCCGAGTCTCTCGGTTTGAGAGTATGATGATAATTTGGAAAAATCACACTTAGAGTTTAAAACATGTCGTTAAAGGGTGAAAACCAAAATCGGCCACCAAACGACCCCGTAGGAGGCACGAACACCTCGCACGGCACCAATGTAACTTGTAGGAACTGACCGCATAGTCCCGGGTCTCCCGATTTGAGAGTATGATGATAATTTACAAAAATCACACTTAGAGTTAAAAACAGGCCGTTAAAGGGTGAAAACCCAAACTGTCCCCCAATCGACCCCATAGGAGGCACGAACACCTCGCACGGGACCAATGTAACTTGTAGGAACTGACCGCGTAGTCCCGGGTCTCCCGTTTTGAGAGTATGAGGATAATTTGCAAAAATCACACTTAGTTAAAAACAAGCCGTCAAAGAGTAAAAACCCAAACCAACCCCCAAACGACCCCGTAGGAGGCACGAACACCTCGCACGGGACCAATGTAACTTGTAGGAACTAACCGCATAGTCACGGGTCTCCGGGTTTGAGAGTATGACGATAATTTGCAAAAATCACATAGAGTTTAAAACAGGTTGTTAAAGGGTGAAAATCCAAACAGGCCCCCAATCGTCCCCGTAGGAGGCACGAACACCTCCCACGGGACCAATGTAACTTGTAGGTTCTGACCGCGTAGTCCCGGATCTCCCGGTTTGTGAGTATGACGATAATTTCCACTCATATATGTAATTTTTTTGTTTTGAGTATTTTTTTTGGTAAATTATTGGGTTACTAACATCGTATCTTTTTTGTATTCTATTTTTTTTGCAGGATAACAGTTTATCGTTGGCTTTTATTCACGTGGAACACACAAAGAACTCAATGGTTGACAACAAGGGGTTTATTAATGATTCCATTTTTTATGTCATGATCGTACGGTCTTTTGTTGTTTTATTATTGACTTTTATGGCCATGAGGGGATTTTGTAAGTTAATTGTTATATTTTGTGGTCGTGCGGGCTTTATGTTAGGCAGGTTTTGTATTAACAGGTTTTGAAATGTCCAGAAAATAGAGGAAACTCTGCCCAATTTTTTTTGGGCCTGTGTGTTGTTAAAGACTTGTAATATTTTGAAATTTGTATGTACATTAGTTTATTAATAACGCGCAATATTATTAATTTGTGAATTTTGTGCTTTCAAATAATTTTTTTTTAATAAAAAAATTGGCACAGTTCAAAACCGTGGCAAAAGTGTATCATATCTTGGCACGGTTTTGAACTGTGCCAAATTTTTTAAACTATGCTGAATCTGGCACAGTTAAAAATTGTGCTGCCAAAAATACTAAATTCTGGCACGGTTTAAAAGTGTGCCAAAAGTGTTCCTGTTTGGCTGAATCTGGCACAGTAAAAATTGTGCCAAAAGTGTGCCAGAAATATCAAATTCTGGCACGGTTTAAAAGTGTGCCGGAAGTGTTCCTGTTTGGCTTAATCTGGCACACTTTTGAGACGTGCCAGGAAAAAATTCCCATTTTGGATTACATGATTCTGGCACAGTTCAAAATCGTGCCAGATTTGATCTGGCACAATTTTAAACCGTGCCAAAATCCTATTTTTGGTGTAGTGGATGCCCTGGGGCCGAGGGATCACCTGCTGAGATTCCTCGGGTGTTTCCCCTAGGTCGCTCTGCGTCTTCTGTTCATTTAAGGGCCCCATCCTTTCTTTGATCGAGGGAAACCATGCTCCCTCTATTCTTCTTGCTAAGATCCGGGCATCTTCCTCTAGCTCCGTGTAAAATGTTGCATCCACCAGGTGAGCTTCTTCAACCGCGAAGGGCCTCTTTGTGGCCCTAATGGTTACCTCTGTTCCCTTGACATTTGCCTTAGCACATTGGTGGTATGTGGAAGGAACCAGGCCTTGGTTGTGCATCCACACCCTTCCTATTAATAGATGATAGGAAGTGCCACTCTCTATCACGTGGAACTTTATATGGGAACTCAAATTTCCCATCACAATCCCCACATTAACATACCCGATAGATTTGGAGGATTGGTTATCATACCCCGAAATTACCAAAGGCATGGGGACCAGCCTTTCTTTTGGAATATTTATCGCGTGAAAGGAGTTGATTGGCATAATATTGATGGAAGCTCCTCCATCCATAAGAGTCCTTGCGAAGCTAACTCTGTTGACCCTAGCAGTCACATACAATGGCATGTTATGAGGGAACCTTACAGCCCTATCTGCATCACTGAAGGTTACCTCTGACAGAAACCTTCTCACCAACCTAGCCATGGGTCCCTTCCATCTCAGCGAAGGGACCGCGTTCTTTTTTGAAATATCAAATATCGCTTGGGTTATCTCCAGCCTACTCTCCTTTGGAATCCCCACTTATTCGAAGAACCAAGTGAACTTCGGGGATTTTAAAACTACCCCATATTCTAAGGTTGGGTCTACCTCTTCGCTTTCGGCATCATGTGTTTCCTCCACATCCTTGGCACTTGCTTCATCGTAAGCTAACACGACGTTAGCCATTCCCCTGGTGCAAATCACTAAGGCTTCCTCGTACTCCTTTCCTTCTCTCTCCGCCTCTTCATCATAGGCCACCACGAGATTGGCCCCATGCGCTGGTAGTGGGTTGTTATTTACATTTTGTGGGGAGATCTGCAACGTTCCCGCCTTCATGTACTTATCAGTGATTCTTCTTAGCATGAAACAGCTCTCCGTTGGATGCTGGATCTTCCGATGAATCTGATAATATTTAGGATATGCCTTCGTTGCAGCATCGGGTTCTTCTATCGGAATGCCTTTTGGTTTATAAATTGTTCCCCCTTGGACCATCGCGTTATAATAACTCACAGCCTCTTCTATCGTGCAAGGCAACGGTGGTGGGTCTTCTCTGTCTCTTCCAAACTTCCTCTTGTTGTCCCTCTTCGATGCCTTGCCCCTATCTTCCCCCTCGTTGTACCCTACCCGTGGGTGCTGATACCTCCCCCCCGCGGGTTGCATCGGTTGCCTAAACATCATGGGTGCTACCATCGGATTGGGTCGCACCACCAAAGAGATGTTTCTTACCGCTTTCAAGAATGCCTCAAAAGTCCCCTCGCGCGTCTCGTTGATAAGATGGCAGATGTATTCAGGAAGCAGTCCCTTAGCGCAAATTTGTAATAACTTGGACTCTGTGGCCTCCTCCCTGACATCGAGGGACCCCTTACTGAACCTTCGAATATAGGACACCACCTCCTCCCCAGGTCTCTGCTTCTCCTTACAGAGTTGGGTCAAGGTGAACTCATCTTCTGCCAGAAAGAACTTTTGGACAAATAATACATGCATCTCCTCCCACGTAGAAACCCTGTTGGGAGTTAAGTGGGAGTACCGGGTGTATGACTTATCGGTTAGGGATTTGGAAAACTCCTTCAATCTAAGCTTCTTATCATTGCAATGCGCCCCCAAGTGTTCAACAAACCGCTTCATGTGATCCTTCGGGTTCCCACCTTTCCCTGTATATTTTTTGAAGATAGGGGGAATATAGTCCTTTGGGTAAGGCTCATCGTTGTACGCTTGAGGATAGGGTGTTCGAAAGTCATCATAAACTGCAGCCACTTTGCCAGCTGATTACGAGGAAACTCGCATGAACTTCAACATCTCTTTCTGCATCTCTTTTCTCATTTCTTCCATAAACGAGGCCACCGGGGCAACCAGCAGTGGGGCCAAGGGCCGAGCGCTCGTTTCAACTGAAATGAACGTTACCGGTGGTGCCGTTGAAACTCCTGAGGTTCCCACTGCTGGATTTTCCACAGAGGGTACGCTTGTTGGGATCGTTCCTGCAATACCTGTACCTGGTGGAGCTACTCCTGGTGTTACAAAAGTATTATCCTCTAATCCACCCAGTATGGTTGAAGCTACTGGAGTTTGCAAAAACTCGTGAAACTTGCTCATGAGGAGCTCGATCTGGGCGGGTCCCAACCCCACGCTCGTGGAAGGTTGCATCGCCCCTGGAACATCTCACGTCGTCGGAACCGGAGGTACCTCCACTCGAGGAGCCCCAGCCCTCAGGGCCTCTTGCTCCTTCGCGACTTGTTCTTCATTATGCTGGATATCATCAAAGTTGAGTCTTCGAGTGGAATTATCTTGCGACATACTCCTTACCTAGGAGAATGTCTCCCCAACAGAGTCGCCAAATGTAAGAGGGTACTTTAGATAAGATAAGATGGAGGCGTAACCCCTATTTGAGTATGGTAATGATGGGATAACTTGGCCAAAGCTTTGGATTAATGGTAGGACACACCAACACAAACCCAATGAAGGTAAAAGCAGTTTTTAACTTAGTTAGAGGGAGAAATAAGTAAGCACCCTAGATACACCTTGGTAGGCAGTTAGAAACACACCTAATACTCTCAAGAATCTCTGTCAAGTATTAAAAGCTTCGTAAAAAGTAACAATGGTGGGTGGGTAAACCCTCTGTTTCGCAATAACTCTCTCTCTGATGTGTACCTCTATTAATAACTCCAGAGTTCACCTAAAAGATCATATGTCTCTCCTCAGGGGTGGTTGGGGGTCCTTAAATAGCCCCCCACACCATCCCCGAGGCAACTCAGTCATTAAAACTATGAAAGACATCCCTCATACTTTACGTCACAACATTAAATGCCTGATGCACTAGTTGTCTCCACGTCACAAACATTAAATGCCAAGACATGACTTTTGCCTAACCACTGTGTGTCAGGGGGCTGTTGTCGCAGAGGTGGCTCACCAACTTCCTGACAGCCCCAAATACCACGGTGATTTACTCAAGTGCATGTCCGACCTTGTTTAGTTGGCTAGTGACATCACATACAGTAGATGTGACATTAAGTAGAGGGTTGTTTGGTTCGCAACTTAACGCCCGATAGAACTCCAAGCTGATCCACCCGAGGTTCCACGATCAGGGTCTTTCGATGTTTTACCAGGTGTATCTAAGATGGTTAGGTTGAGCCCCAACGGTGCCTTACTTCTCAATCCTCCAAACCAAGTCCCTCTAAACTTCTCACAGTGAGGTCATTCGATAGAGCATGAAAGCTCTCCCAGGCCCTTCCAAGCCTGGTCTCTCGCGAGTACCGTTTGACCTCACACAAACTCGTTATCATTCTCGTTACAGCATTACAACCGTTATAGATTACAGTCAACAAGCACAAAAATACAATATGACTAATACAACAAGCTATAGTATGAGTTGGCGCGCCAAGCTGTCTCGCTGAGTTGCCACGCTTGATTTGCCACGCTCGAGCTGCCTTGGTTTCTTAATCTCAAACACAATTGCCAATTAGGGAACTATCCTTAATCTCAGGATTACCGTCAAGCCCCTTCTACCGTTGGATAACTAGATTTAGAGCAATTTATACTAGCCAGTATGACGCTGAAATAGACTTAGATATTAAAACATATTATCAATACATTGATAGAAATATAGCCAAAAGATTACAAGAAAATGAAGACTAAAATGGAAAAGAAATTTCCTATGATTCCGCGGATACCATTCTGATATTAGTTCAGAAGACCTAACACCCATATAAATTATAAATAAACTCAAGAAAGGAATATCTACTTTAGAAAAGAATAATTTAGGAATTTCTACTACACCACATGCTTGTTTTGTAGAAATGTTTATATAGCCTAAAGATTATCCTAAAAGACTTTCAGCTTTTATAGATACAGGATACTCTCATAGTATTTGCAAGGCTAATGCCTTCCCTGAAGACTATTTTTAGAAAGTACTCAGGAAATCTATGGTAAAGTAGCTAATGGAGACCCATTTACCTTATATTTCCAGACTTTTCCAATTTATTTTAAATTAGGAAATCAAACCAACAAAACCGTTCATCATCAGTTTTGGATTATGGATCCTCGTCTTAGTTTCACAGGAAACATTATTTTAGGACAAGACTTTATTAGTAAATATCATCCTTATACTCAGTATAAGGATAAGATATTAATTAGTGATAAAGAGGAATTTAATATTAAAGCCCCTCTAATAGATCACAAGACCGCCTTTGCCCTTATGTAGGTCAAACCCAATTATCGACCCATAAAACATCAAAGTTCTTCAGCTGAGCATGGTGGACCTAGACCTACAAACCAACAAGAAGGCCTAGAAATTATTAAACCCTTACAAAAAGAATGTAAGTGTCCAGACAATAACGCTTATACAACAAGACATTTCAGATCAAGCCCAGCACACCTTATTACAGGTTCAAGCTATATCCAAACA
This sequence comes from Sambucus nigra, assembly GCA_949130495.1. Classification (NCBI taxonomy): domain Eukaryota; kingdom Viridiplantae; phylum Streptophyta; class Magnoliopsida; order Dipsacales; family Adoxaceae; genus Sambucus; species Sambucus nigra. The sequence goes on from OX422222.1 coordinate 240,566,872, forward strand.
GAAGAAAATGTATATAGAAGTAGAAAAGGAAAAGATTAGGCAATTAGCAAAGCCTACTTTAGGAGAAAATCACATCGCTAAGTGGGATAAAGTCAAAACTATTGTAAAATTATCCCTATTAACTCAAACACCACTATTAATGGTGGAAGTTATAAGAAAGGATATTCACAAGAAGACAGGGAGAAATTTAAAAAAGGCATAGATGAAATGATTAAGTTAGGCATTATTGGAGAAAGTAAAAGTAGACATAACAGCCTTGCCTTCTATATTCAAAATGAATCTGAACATAAAAGATGAAAAAGACGTATGGTTATAGATTATAGACAATTAAATAAGAATTGTGAATTTGATTCTTATAAGATTCCAAACAAGAATAATTTAATCAATTTGATTGAAGATAGACTTATATTCAGTAAGTTTGATTGCAAATCAGGCTTCGGAAAAATTAATATGCACCCAGAAAGTATTACTTGGACAACCTTTAGTGTGCCCTAAGGAAAATACGAATGGCTAGTAATGCCATTTGGATACTTGAATTCTCCTCAAGTATTCCAAATAAGAATGGATAATATATTTAGACCTTATTCTGAATACATAGATGATATTCTTATAGCCAGTAAGACTGAGATAGAGCATGTAGACCATCTTAAAAAGATTATTTTAGAATTAGATAAACATGGTATTGTTATTTCTGAAAGGAAAATACAATTATTTCAGACTGAGATAGACTTTGTGAAAATGCATATTAATAAAGGAAAATTACCCTTAGAAGAACACATAACTAAAAAGATTCTTGAATTCTTAGACCAACTTAAAGATAGAAAACAATTACAATCATTTTTAGGATTGCTTAATTGTGCTGCAGACTTCATTAAAGTCCTTGCTTCAAAAAGACAAAGCTTCATTGCCAAATTAAAAGGAACAAACAACACTAATCCTTTTTATTGGACCAAAGATGATTTTAAAGTCATAAGACAGATTAAAGATGCAGTCAAGAACATACATTTACTTGAACTTCCTAATGTAGAAGACCAGTTTATAGTAGAAACAGATGCCTCTAATAAACAATGGGGAGCAGTATACTTTGGCATTGATCATCCGATTAAAAAGAAGAAACTTTGTAGATATAGCTCTGGAACCTTTACAGAACTAGAAACAAGATACACTGCCCATGAAAAAGAAGTTTTAGCCATAGTAAGGGCAATAGAAAACTATATGCTTTTTATTAGACCTAAACATTTTAGTGTATATACCGAATCTTCTTATGCAGTAAAATTCAGAGATTTAGACTTGTCCAAATCAAGTACTAATAGACTTATCAGATGAAAAAAATTACTTAATGGTTATGACTTCTCTGTTATACATATTAAGGGAAGTAAAAATATCATTCCTGACATTATATCAAGAGAGACAATGTTTGCTAATACTAATATGATTTCATATTTTATGTTGCAAACAGAAGATCTAGACAGCCTGAGTTCATTTGGAACAAATAATCTGAACAGAGAAGACATTGCAGACTATCTTAGACGCATAAGACCAAATGTTGGTGTAATGCAAAGACAAACTCATATTCAAGACTCTCAAGAAAGACCAATCCTAGAGAACTTTGATGATATCTTAGTTCCTCCTGAAAAATCTAGATATGAGATTGTTTCATAAAATATACTCATCGAAAAAATGTATTTCCCCCTATATAAACCTGATCAAAGATATCCAGACTTGATCAAATTTAGATGAGAATTTTTAGAAGATGAAAATACTCTCATAGACGCCCTTTGGTGGAATGTCAAAAATAGACTTTGGATAGAATTCAAGAAGAATCTCGTAGTTGTTGCTAAATTCATGAGACTCCAAAGACTTACAGTAACCCAGTTTAGTGGGGCTGCTATTCCTAGACTACAAACGCAGACTTAAGCTCAGATCCCTCGAGAATCCTCCAAAATTAGACCAATTAATAATTTTTGTTATCAGAAAAGGACGTTTAAGACCAAAATTGTTATACCGTTTGGTCATAATAATCTCCCACTAGCAGAAGACTTTCAAAAAGAAACTAATAACATTATTGATCATTTTAATATGTTGTTATCATAAATAAATCAAGATGCTTTAATTATTAAAGGTTTCTTCAAAGACGTTCCAAAGATATATCTTTTTAGAAAATCAGACATGGGTCATATAACTCTTGCAGACCACGGGTTCAATGGACTTGTTCAGATAAAGGATATTGAAGACTCTATTGCTCTTAGAAAAATATTCCATGAGTATATTAAAAAGGTAGTAGACTTTCTTCCCCTGTTTTCCAGGATATGTCAGATTGCTCCAAGTTCCTGTAGAGGAATGAGAGTTGAGGGATTCAGACTCGTTAGATTTTCCAATTATTCATTCGAAGACGTGAAAATTATATCCGAAGATGAAACTAAAGACCTAACTGTTGATAAGTCCAAGTTCCAGATTGCTCAAGCCATGAAGACAATAGAAATTATGGAATTATTGACAGGCGAATATAGATGGCACACTGCCTACCATAAAGAAGACCTAATAATCCAAGATGATGAGCTATTCGATGGAAGGCTAAAAAAGAAGCTAAAGAAATGGTAGAGATAGCTTTGCCAGCTAGCCTTAGAATTGTGGTCCTCATTGATGATTTTTTCAATAATAATTCCCTCCCAGACCAAGACAAGGTAGAAGAAGACACGAACGGGACAAAGACGGGCCCCTTGTTAGCTGAAGAATTATTTAGGACATAAGATGCCTTACTCTATACCTATGAATTATTACAAGATGACAAGACTCATTTCGAAGACTTGACATGCTCCATCAGATGGCCTTTCTTTTCAAAAAGAAAAAGGTTCCCCATTTATCACAAGACGTCAAAGGCCTGTAGACCCATCAAATAAGATTCTTAAAGACAAAGTTGCTTTAAAGACTTTAATAATTTTTATCTTTCCACCGGATTGCTTTTGGTAGCCGATTACCAGTTGTTTGTAGTGCCCTGAAGCTTATAAAAGGGAGCGTTTAATATGTGTGAAAGACATCGGTAGTAAGACTGGCAGTATTAGATATTAGAGAGAGAGTGTGCTTATAGTGAGTAATATGTACATGAGTGAGTAAACCTCTCATAGTTAGGAAAGAGGGTAGAGTTTTATTTACTTATGATATGTAATAAAAGTATTTTCCATTCCAAAAATCTCTTATGTAGAGATGTTATTACATTCCAAATTATCTCCAACTTTCCATTCATAGAGAACTATTGTGTGGAACCTCTGGTGTAGCACACAAGGTGTTATACTGGTGAACCTCCGTCAGGTGCCGATTTTTCGTGAGCCGTTAGCCAGGTGGGCGTTGGGCGTGAAGGCGTACAGGCAGGAAACGGGTTCAATGCCAAAATAGTGGATTGAAATGCAACACATAAAGAGAGAGTTGTAGGAGGCCGAGATCGGTGAATAATAGTAGCAAAGCTGAAGAGAAGAAGGAAGGAAGATAAAGATATTGCAAACCAGAAGGAAGGTATAACTCAAACCAAACCCTTAACTATTTTACATATTATTATTTTAAAGAAACTTTTATGAGCCTACAAATCACTGAAGACTTTTTAGCATTTGTTAATAAAAAAAATTTAGACTTAACTAAAAAAATCCAAGATTAGACTCTTACAGACCCTAAAGACAAGGAACTTATAGAATCTGCTTTAACATACGCAGGTGGTACTTTCAAATATATAAACTAAGTTATTGAGTGGTTAGTAAGAGAAGTACATAGAATATAAATAATTAGAACAAGGATCCGTGATCTCTTTACACAAAAATTAAGAACTGGAGATTTTGCAGAAAGACTGTCAAGACCTGAAAAATATCAAGAATGTACTAGAATACTTGAAGACAGTATATACATATTAAAATTTATTAGACGAAAAAGGTTAGCAGAAACTACAGCTATTTTAATCAGAGCCGGAGGAATTCGTCCTCTCCTTAAAAACGTAGAAACAGCTGCCCCTAGAACATATCGTAGATTTTTATCATCCTATGGTGATAATAATTTAGATGAATTTATAAATAACGATGTTGATGCAAAAAACTAGATTGCTCTAATTATTCGATCACAGATAAATAAATAAGACAAAGATTTTTAAAGTGGTTCGGCTAGGAATAAAGCCTACGTCCACTGTTATGTTATTGCTGAGTGTTTGTGGAATTCTTGATTACAAGTTCTCTCAAGAAATTCCGTTTCCCTTGAATGAGGATGATACAAGGTATTTATAGCCTTGAGGCTGTACATGAAAGGTCCAATACATTAAATGATATACATATGAAAGGGTAATACATTTAATGCAGCGTGTGCGTCAAGAATATAATGAATAGTTGAACAGTTGTCCGTCTGGTAATTAATGATACGGCCGAGATGCAGTTCGGACCGCCTTAGTTGCTCGTTGATCAAGAGTTCCTCGGAGTGCTTAGAGTATCTCGGGATGATGTAGTTCCTCGGGGTGTTGTAGTTCCTCGGGGTATTGTAGTTCCTCGGGGGTATTGTGCCATGTAGATTGCCACGTGTCTTGTTATTATTGGTCCACGTCAGTAGATTAAATTTGGTATCAACAGAAGCCCCCAATGCTTCATGCTTGATGGGTTACTTGAAAGGATGGAGTATTTATTCTGCCGTGTTGCTCGGTGCTCGTGAAATTCTTGATCTACCTTCTTGATTTGTTGGACATAAAGGGCATTATCTCCTGGATGACATATGATGCCGCTTGTAGCTTATCATAATCTTCAAGTATATTGATTGGTTTGTTAGCCGACCTACTGCATTCTGCGAGCTAGTGGTGGACTTTGAAACATTTTCTTGCAACTTCTTCTTCGATGTTAGTCGAGACAGTAGTAGCAAAGATCTCAGTGATGTAGATGCTGATTTTAACTTCTACCTCTGCTCGGGGACGAGCAAGAGGTTCTCGGGGACGAGCAAGAGCTGCTCGGGGACGAACAAGAATTGCTCGGACAGACCATCTGTGATGAACATCAGAATGCTGAAATATCTTAACTTCATAAAATTCCCATTATGCTTTGGATGATCTTCCTGCTGGCGAGGAACCTGTTTCAAAATCAGAGGGAGAGAAACCAATAGAGTAGGAATCTCAATGTAATAGTTAGTACACAATTTAATATCAATGTAATAAATTTGCATAATTCATTTTGAATTCAGTGAAAGAATTTCATTTTTGTTCACAAATTTGAATTTGCTATTGTTTTGTAAATATCAAACACATTATTATTTGTGCTTGCATAACAATATTGTATGGTTCATCGACCAAAAAAGTTACAAGTATTAGTAATGTTGCTCGATCACTTAATAATAAAGTAATGAGTATAATTTATTCAAAGTGTTTCCAACCAACCAAGGTGGATAAATAATGTTTGTCGACCAACTACAGTTGATGGGTTTTTATCCCCGACCAACCATACTTGGTATAGTTTGGAATATTTTGTTTTAAAGAACTTTTTGTAATAATGTTACCTCCCGACCAACATAAGTTGTAATGCGAGAATATATAAAGTCTTACCATCCGTAGTTGATCATGCTGGTCTACACCTCCTAATCAAAGGAGTAGTAGGGTTCTTTCGAACTTTTTGGCTCCTTGGAGCATGTCCTCCTAACCAAAGGAGGTTGGCTACTTATAGCACTTTTGCTCCGTAGAGCGCTCCGGAGAGCTTATCCTCCTAACCAAAGGAGGTTGGCTACTTATAGCACTTTTGCTCCGTAGAGCGCTCCGGAGAGCATATCCTCCTAACCAAAGGAGGTTGGCTACTTATAGCACTTTTGCTCCGTAGAGCGCTCCGGAGAGCTTATCCTCCTAACCAAAGGAGGTTGGCTACTTATAGCACTTTTGCTCCGTAGAGCGCTCCGGAGAGCTTGACTCCGTAGAGCATGGCTCCGTAGAGCATGGCTCCTTAGAGCAGTCTTCTTGGTTGATCCTGTAACATCCATAGGTTGATTAGCGAGCAATGTTTGTTTCTCGGGAGTATTAGGAATCCTCCCAACCATTTCTGCATTGCATCCTGTAACATCCACAGGTTGAACAGCAAGCAACTTTTGTTCCTCGAGAGTATTAAGATCAGTAAACTCCGCTATAGCTTGTATTAATGGCATGTCGGCATGCATGGTATGGGCCTGGAAACACAGCCTCCTTCTTCTACTTGCTTTAATTAATGCCACTGCCAATTTTTCCAGCTTTGGGTATCTGATCTCTGCACCTCTTCTTTCGTTTTTGGGGATCGCAACCTTAAAAGGGCTTTGATCTTGTCTGGATTTGCTTCAACGTCTCGCTGGTTGATGATGTACCCGAGGAACATTCCTTCCCGTACTCCAAATGTGCACTTCGTCGGGTTGAGTTTCATTTGATATTTATCCAGTTGATCAAAAGTTTGACTCAAGTCAACCAAATGATCAGCAGCTTTCTTGCATGTCGTCAACATAGACTTCCATACTGCAACTGATTTGCTCGGCAAAAACCTTGTTCATTAGCCGCTGTTATGTCGTTCCCTGTCTTCAGGTTTCATTTTGATCTGGTGTTAGCCAGAGTAAGTATCCATGAGCAACTCGTGTCCCGAGGTAGCATCCACTGCTTTGTTGAGATCGGTGAAATCAACACACATTCTCCATTTATTGTTTTTCTTCTACCCGGCAAGGAGATCTAGATCTCTCTTTGGCTCGGTCTTCATTTCCTCTTGTGTAGCTTGATTCTTCTCGGGGCTGGATGCTCTTCTTCTCGTATGTCATGTTAATAAGTGGCTCAGCTTCTATCCACTTAGTAAAATAATCTACTGTGATGACGAGGTATTTGAATCTTCCTCGAGTCGTCGGCAATGGTCCAACCAAATCAATCCCCACATGGAAAATGGCCAAGGATAAATGATGGATGTCAATAATGTTTGTGAAGTTCTTCTGATGGAGGAAAAGCGTTGGTACTTATCACATTTCTTGGCATAAGCTATACAATCAACTCTCATCGTCGGCCAGTAGTATCCCTGCGTCATCACCTTTTGCAAAAGTTTTCGACTTGCTACACGGGCTCCACAGGACCCTTCATGGATCTCTTTAACCAATTCTTTCACCTCGGAGGAATGTACACATCTTTGCAAACCTGCCATAATTCCTCGTCTATACAAAATACCATTAATTAATACATACCGAGCAGCTTTAAACTTCCATTTCTAGGCAGCGAGATTATCCTCCGGTAATTGTTCCTCCTCAATATATGCTCCGACTTTCTAATACTTCAATTGGTATCGTTCTTCGCAGCTCGGTACAAGTAGCTGATGCTAATCGGGCCAATGCGTCTGCTCTAGCATTCTCCATCCTCGGTGTCCTCACCAATTGAATAGCATCAAATTCTGTCAATAACTCCATTACCTTTGCATGGTACTTGACCATCGACTCTCCATTCACTGCATATATTCCCATCATTTGATTCAATTAATCACTGAAAACAATTACTTGCCGTGCCTCCATGACTTTTGCCAAATGAAAACCTGCTATCATAGCATCATACTCAGCCTCATTATTGGAAGCTTTGAATTGGAATCTCAAGGCATACTCCATGTCAATATCATCTGGGGTGTTTAAAACAATCCCTGCTCCACAACCAGCTGTGCAAGATGATCCATCTACATATAATCTCCATGTAGGTACCTCGTCTTCAAATTTTTGGTCTGACAGAGTTCCTCGGGGGAATACTTGTCGCTTTCTTTCATCATGTCGTGATACTTCTGAATACACCTCTTGAATTTCAATATACTTCCTGAACTTCAATATTCCTCCTGAACTTCAATATATCTCCTGAACTTCAATATTCCTCCTGAACTTCAATATACCTCCTGAACTTCAATATTCCTCCTGAACTTCAATATATCTCCTGAACTTCAATATTCCTCCCGAACTTCAATATATCTCCTGAACTTCAATATTCCTCCTGATTAGTCGGGGTTGAATTTGATGCTCGACTGCATGATGATATAAGAATGTGCCACCAAATGAACAAATATATCTGTAATATAAGCCCCCAACTGTGGAATGTGAACTTTGAATGAGATTTATCGACCAATACCAACCGGAGTTGGATTTTATCTACCAACCGGAGTTGGATTTTTTCTACCAACCGAAGTTGGATTTTATTTACCAACCGGAGTTGGATTTTGTCTACCAACCGGAGTTGGATTTTTTCTACCAACCGAAGTTGGATTTTATCTACCAACCGAAGTTGGATTTTGTCTACCAACCGGAGTTGGATTTTATCTACCGATCAGAGTTGGTGGTAATTGATAATAAATGATGAAGACTTCCTCGGAGCTGACCAACAGATTGTTGGGAATAAGATAATATAAATACTGGAGACCTCCTCGGCGCTGACCAACAGATTTGTTGGGAATAAGATAATACAAATGCTAGAGACCTCCTCGGCGCTGACCAACAGATTGTTGGGAATAAGATATAATAAATGCAGGATACCTCCTCGACGATGACCAACAGATTTGTTGGGAATAAGATAATATAAATGCTGAAGACCTCCTCGGCGCTAACCAACAGATTTGTTGGGAATAAGATATAATAAATGCAGGATACCTCCTCGACGATGACCAACAGATTCGTTGGGAATAAGATAATATAAATGCTGAAGACATCCTTGGAGCTGAATAAGATACAATAAATGTTGGAGACATCCTTGGAGCTGAATAAGATATAATAAATGTTGGAGACATCCTTGGAGCTGAATAAGATATAATAAATATTTGTCGAGCTCCATGCTGAAATGAGAATAGAATATGCATCCAAATAGATATAAAGAATAATTAAAAATAATAAAGTGCCTCGCCGATCAGTCGAGGTAGAATCATATAATGCCGAACAAGAATAAGATCTTTCAGAACATAATAATATGGCCGAGAATGTTGTCAGGCCTGCATATAAATAAGAATTATCCGAACGAATGTTGTAATTCTCCTTAAAGCTGAATAAGTATCTTGTCGAGGCATAATTGCGGAATGCCGAATAAGAATAATATTTTCCAGAACATAAGAATATGGCCGAGAACTTTGCTGGGCCTGCATATAAATAAGAATTACCCCGACCAACAATTCGTTGGGAGTGAAATATAATAAATGTTATAGTTCTCCTCAGAGCTGAATATGATAATAAGTATCTCGCCGAGCTCCATATTGAGATGAATATAGAATATGAATCCCAAGGGATATATAGAATAATTTGTGCTTAAGCCAATATATATGGGCCTGAATATAAATAAGAATGACCCCGACCAACTATCCGTTGGGGGTGAAATATAATAAATATTGTAGCTTTTCCTTCAGAACTGAATAAGTATCTCGTTGAGCTCCATGATGAGATGAATATATAATATGCATCCGAATGGATGTGCTTCAGCATTCGTCGGCATTGAATCTTGTGCCTGTAAAAATTAATATTTTGCTCTACCATATGTGTAGGCTGAATTGATTAGTCATGAGAATAATTTACTCATCCAATCAATATATGATATGTATCATCATAAAAATTTCAAAATATGAAATAATATTTTTGTGCCACACGTGTGTGAGATGTACAAATTTTTATCAGATATGCATCATAAATAAGATGTAAAGTTTTTAATCTCCAACAACTAATCAGGTATTAGTTGCTGTTTAAAAATATTTTTGGGGTGATCATAAGTTAAAAAGACTTAAGCCCCCTGCTTGTCCCCAAGCCGAACTCGTGTTTAAAGAAATATCAAGGGTGCTTCGCATTTTTTAATACCCCAAGATTCTACTGCTGCCGACAAACGACATGGATGTTGCCGAACAACATTTAAGGATATCTCAAATTATAGAATATATGGTTGGATGACCAGAATATATCGAATCTTTAGATAAAAAATAACATTCAATGTAAAATTTAAGCCTTGAGACTGTTAATTAAATGAATAAATATATAACCCACTAGATCGTGTGATTTCGTCAAAGAAACCTTGTGATGTGATGAACGAGGGGCCAACATATCAAATTTATGCCCAAAGTCTTGATATGGTCATGATTGTTTTACTGATCCTCTTTTACAAGAGGTGGGTAATGATTTTTCAGGTGAGAGAAAATTATTTTTCATATTGATCCCTTCCTATTCCCAATTTGGAGAGATAAAAATATGGTGAATGATCGAAATTATTACCAAATTTATATCAAAAATCAATCAATTTGACTTTATTGACATAGATGGAAGATGAACCAAATTAAGTATATAGTTCATAAAAATGAATACAAAGAGACTTAAACTTGTGAATGCAAAGAGACTCAAACTTAAAGAGAGAGAGAATATATATGGGTCATGATTTCCATGAAAAGACTTTTCATTGTCTTTAACCTTTTCCCATTCTTTTATTAAAAATATGATGGGAATTTGAATAGACATCAAATATCTTACAAAATTTATTTCAAAATCAACAATGAAAATGATTAAATCTCATCATCGTCGTATATATTGGTATATGTAATCATTTAAAATATTTATTCCATGATATAAAATTAAAACTTGAGAATCAAGCAAAGAATTATGATTTATGAAATCTACTATTTTTAAGATTTCTAAATAAGGATGAATCTAACAGTTATGATTTAAAAATCATGAGATGCAACATTTTGCAGATAAAAATTGGACAATTAATTTATGTATATAAACATAAAAATCACGATTCAATCAAAAGATGTATGTATAATTGATTATACGTAGAGAAAATAAAAACTTAGCTTTTGGTGGAGAACAACGCTTGTAACACGTTCCCACAGACGGCGCCAATCTGTTGATGCAAAAAACTAGATTGCTCTAATTATTCGATCACAGATAAATAAATAAGACAAAGATTTTTAAAGTGGTTCGGCTAGGAATAAAGCCTACGTCCACTGTTATGTTATTGCTGAGTGTTTGTGGAATTCTTGATTACAAGTTCTCTCAAGAAATTCCGTTTCCCTTGAATGAGGATGATACAAGGTATTTATAGCCTTGAGGCTGTACATGAAAGGTCCAATACATTAAATGATATACATATGAAAGGGTAATACATTTAATGCAGCGTGTGCGTCAAGAATATAATGAATAGTTGAACAGTTGTCCGTCTGGTAATTAATGATACGGCCGAGATGCAGTTCGGACCGCCTTAGTTGCTCGTTGATCAAGAGTTCCTCGGAGTGCTTAGAGTATCTCGGGATGATGTAGTTCCTCGGGGTGTTGTAGTTCCTCGGGGTATTGTAGTTCCTCGGGGGTATTGTGCCATGTAGATTGCCACGTGTCTTGTTATTATTGGTCCACGTCAGTAGATTAAATTTGGTATCAACAAACGATATAATTGATATTGTTAATCATATATATAAAGAAACTAGATTGATAAAACCACAATACCGTATAATGTATTTAAGACTAGAATATTTTCCATCAAAATCGCTTGCAGTTTCCAGATTCCCTGAGGAAAATATTTACATATATAATCCCCATTATTCAGAATTTTAGTACTATAGTGGCGGAAGAAGCCAGAGAAGTAGCATCTCTGAAACCGCTCTTAGACTCCCAGATTAAATCTGATGTTAAAAATAAGCTTAAGATTATATAAATTATTGGGGTAGAAATTTTTATTTCAAAAACTTTAGAACAAGACAAAATGTATAAGCGGTCCCAAGACTTTTTGGGCAGTAGCGAAACCCATCATTTAGACCCGCTAAATAGACCCGTCGGAGATCCCGACTTTATATATATATATATATATGTGTGTGTGTGTGTGTGTGTGTGTGTGTGTGTGTGTGTGTGTGTGTGTGTTATATTTAGAGATACAACTAGATTTTGAGTAATTAGACTCAACCCCTTACTTACACAAGGTACAAATTGGTTGATGCACATTTGGGGTTGGAATTGGGGGGGGGGGGGGGGTAAGAGGCTGAACATCTAAGGAGATATCTCCAAATACAACATTAAGCGGGATGATGTATATAGGTTTATATTGTGTGTCTGGGCTTGATTCCAATTATGCATGTCGTATATTACAGTTTAGGGTTTGTGTTTATAAAACCAATAGTTAAATATTGCACCATGATATTATAAAACCCATTGTCAAAGTTATGTGTGAATGTAATTATTTTCAACTTTTAATAATTGTATCGATGAATTGCTTAACCCAGATTCATATTACCGCATCTCCATATGTGTGTAAATGAGTGAGGCTCAACAACATGCATTATTTAACATAACTTCACTTCTTTATGGGTAAATAAATAGTTTTTTTTAATGAAATTTAGAGGAGAAGCCCCATTTTATAAAAAAAATTGACTTGTGTAAACTTAAAAATGAAAATATGATGTTAACTAAAGCATCTTGCAGACACTAATTGAAGCAAGTCATGGATATTCAATTTATCAACGAGTTTGATTTTCAAACTAAGTGGTTTGGCGATGTACAAATTTTTATTTTTCGAATCCCATTCACATTACATCTCTCTATCTGCGATTTTATTTTTTAAACTATGTGAGATTCAATTATGATTTTAGATTTTATTTGTTGATTATTTTTCTTTTTTCTTTTGTTTTGATAACTGATTTGACTTTTGTTGGTGTTTTGGTTCTCTCCCTGGTTTAAGTATGGAAAACTGGTGTTGTTATTTGTTTGCGGAATTGCCTTTGTTCAAAGGTTTGGGATTTTTTTTCGTTTCACATATTTAACGATTTCAATTATGGTATCAATTGGTTCACATATGTTCAACGATTTTTGTTTGGAGTTTAATTCGCTTAATGATTTGGGTTTATAGTCGTGGTGTGTAGGCATTTGATAATTAAGAGTAAAGTGTTTTCCTCAACAGTTTGTCTGAGAATTGTTGCTGATGTAAATCTATCATTTGTAATTTATTTTTTCATTTCAAGTTGTTATATTAATTTTTGTGGATGCTTATGTTTTATTCTTAGTAAAATGTCTTTTATTGTTTGATTGGTTTTTATATCATTTCTTAGTAAAAATGTTTTTGTATTCATTTTATAGCAAAAATGGTATTTTTATAGTTTGTTCTTGAGCAAGTGCCTTACTCAGGACTTTATAATTGATTTATGTATTATTGTTATTAGTTTGTTTTAAAAAAATTTGAGGTTTCAACTAATTTTGTAAATGTGATTCCCCTGCTTGAGATTGTACTTATGTTTCCTGTAATTTCCATGCCTATTGGCTATGGACTTATTATAATGGATGGTTATCTATTTTAAATTATTTTGTGGTCTTTATGCAACTAAAATGGAATTGAATGGCCTAGAATTTAAATAAACAAAAGTTTTGGGGACGTTCGAATGAAAATCTTTGTCGTTCGAACGGGAAAGCCTGGGTTGTTCGAACGAATCTTTAAATGGCCATCGAAGAAGTCTGTAGAAATTTAGAAAATCAGCAAAAATTTTATGTTGTCACAATGTGGACCCTTAGATGGGTTGATATGTCAAGCTCCCAATGGAGCAAATCAAACATGTGTCAAGGATTTGGTGGACCAAAGGTTAAAGGGTCAATGACTCTTGGGTATAATTACAGGTGAGAGGGCGGAGAGAACTCATTTATCTCCATTTTCAATAGATTTTTACACTCTCTTTCTACATTTCCAAGCATTCTCCTCCATTCTCAACCCTAGTTCATCCATTCCCAAGTTTTAAACCTTTATTCTTAGGAATTGTTGATGTAAAAAACTAGATCGCTCTAATTATTCAATCACAGATAAATAAATAAGACCAAGATTTTTAAAGTGGTTCGGCTAGGAATAAAGCCTACGTCCACTGTTATGTTATTGCTGAGTGTTTGCAGAATTCTTGATTACAAGTTCTCTCAAGAAATTCCGGTCCCCTTGAATGAGGGTGATACAAGGTATTTATAGCCTTGAGGCTGTACATGAAAGGGTCGATACATTAAATGATATACATATGAAAGGGTAATACATTTAATGCCCTTAGGCTTGTGCGTCAAGGATAATCATTTAATGAACCAGTTGGACTGTTCGTTATCTGGCAATCAATGCTGTGGCCGAGATGCAGCTCGGACCGTCTGAGTAGCTCGGGTCTGTTGATCTTCCTGGTATTCAAGAGTTCCTCGGAGAGGTCTACTCCTCGGAGCCTGTGAGTTCCTCGGAGAGGTCTTTTGTTGCCATGTAGATAGCCAGGTGTCTTCGTATGATTGGTCCACGTCAGTAGATTAAATTTGGTATCAACAGAAGCCCCCAATGCTTCATGCTTGATAGTTTACTTGAAAGGATGGAGTATTTATTCTGCAGTGTTGCTCGGTGCTCGTGAAATTCTTGATCTACCTTCTTGATTTGTTCAACATAAAGTGCATTATCTTCTGGACGACATATGATGCCGCTTGTAGCTTATCATAATCTTCAAGTATGTTGATTGGTTTGCTAGCCGACCTACTGCCTCCTGTGAGCGAGTGGTGGACTTCGAAACATTTTCATATAACTTCTTCTTCAATATTGGTCGGGATAGTAGTAGTAAAGATCTCAGTACTGTAGATGTTGATTTTGATTTCTACCTCTGCTCGGGGACGATCAAGAGGTTCTCGGGGATGAGCAAGAGCTGCTCGGGGACGAGCAAGAGTTGCTCGGACAGACCATTTGTGATGAACATCAAAATGCTGAAATATCTTAACTTCATAAAACTCCCATTATGCTTTGGATGATCTTCCTGCTGGCGAGGAACCTGTTTCAAAAGTAGAAGGAAAAGAAACCAATAGAGTAGGAATCTCAATGTAATAGTTAGTATACATTTTTGTTTGCAAATTTGTATTTGCTATTGTCTTGTAAATATCAAACACTTTCTTATTTGTGCTTGCATAACAATATTGTATGGTTCATCGACCAAAAAAGTTACAAGTATCAATGTTGCTCGATCACTTAATAATAAAGTAATGAATAAAAATGTTTAGAATTTTTCCAACCAATCAAGGTTGTTAAATTATGCTTGTCGACCAACTACAGTTAGTGGGTTTTTATCCCCGACCAGCCATACTTGGTTCAATTTCAAATATAAAAATGTGCCCGACCAACTAAGGTCAATAATTTATCCTCGTCGACCAACTACAATTAGTGGGTTTTTATCCCCGACCAACCATACTTGGTACAGTTTTCAATATTTTGTTCTTTAAAGAACTTTTTGTAATAATGTTACCTCCCGACAAATTGATGTAAAAAACTAGATCGCTCTAATTATTTAATCACAGATAAATAAATAAGACAAAGATTTTTAAAGTGGTTCGGCTAGGAATAAAGCCTACGTCCACTGTTATGTTATTGCTGAGTGTTTGTGGAATTCTTGATTACAAGTTCTCTCAAGAAATTCCGGTCCCCTTGAATGAGGATGATACAAGGTATTTATAGCCTTGAGGCTGTACATGAAAGGGTCGATACATTAAATGATATACATATGAAAGGGTAATACATTTAATGCCCTTAGGCTTGTGCGTCAAGGATAATCATTTAATGAACCAGTTGGACTGTTCGTTATCTGGCAATCAGTGCTGTGGCCGAGATGCAGCTCGGACCGTCTGAGTAACTCGGGTATGTTGATCTTCCTGGTATTCAAGAGTTACTCGGAGAAGTATGTTCCTCGGAGAGGTATGTTCCTCGGAGCCTGTGAGTTCCTCGGAGAGGTCTATTCCTCGGAGCCTGTGAGTTCCTCGGAGAGGTCTGTTGTTGCCATGTAGATAGCCAGGTGTCTTCGTATGATTGGTCCACGTCAGCAGATTAAATTTGGTATCAACAGAAAATCTGTTGATGTAAAAAACTAGATCGCTCTAATTATTTAATCACAGATAAATAAATAAGACAAAGATTTTTAAAGTGGTTCGGCTAGGAATAAAGCCTACGTCCACTGTTATGTTATTGCTGAGTGTTTGTGGAATTCTTGATTACAAGTTCTCTCAAGAAATTCCGGTCCCCTTGAATGAGGATGATACAAGGTATTTATAGCCTTGAGGCTGTACATGAAAGGGTCGATACATTAAATGATATACATATGAAAGGGTAATACATTTAATGCCCTTAGGCTTGTGCGTCAAGGATAATCATTTAATGAACCAGTTGGACTGTTCGTTATCTGGC
Source organism: Sambucus nigra (assembly GCA_949130495.1). Lineage (NCBI taxonomy): Eukaryota > Viridiplantae > Streptophyta > Magnoliopsida > Dipsacales > Adoxaceae > Sambucus > Sambucus nigra. The sequence continues at coordinate 240,583,010 of OX422222.1, forward strand.
AATCAGTGCTGTGGCCGAGATGCAGCTCGGACCGTCTGAGTAACTCGGGTATGTTGATCTTCCTGGTATTCAAGAGTTACTCGGAGAAGTATGTTCCTCGGAGAGGTATGTTCCTCGGAGCCTGTGAGTTCCTCGGAGAGGTCTATTCCTCGGAGCCTGTGAGTTCCTCGGAGAGGTCTGTTGTTGCCATGTAGATAGCCAGGTGTCTTCGTATGATTGGTCCACGTCAGCAGATTAAATTTGGTATCAACAGAAGCCCCCAATGCTTCATGCTTGATGGTTTACTTGAAAGGATGGAGTATTTTATTTTGCAGTGTTGCTCGGTGCTCGTGAAATTCTTGATCTACCTTCTTGATTTGTTGGACATAAAGGGCATTATCTCCTGGACGACATATGATGCCGTTTGTAGCTTATCATAATCTTCAAGTATGTTGATTGGTTTGTTAGCCGACTTACTGCATTCTGTGAGCTAGTGGTGGACTCTGCTCGGGGACGATCAAGAGCTGCTCGGGGATGAGCAAGAGTTGCTCGGACAGACCATCTGTGATGAACATCAGAATACTGAAATATCTTAACTTCATAAAATTCCCATTATGCTTTGGATGATCTTCCTGCTGGCGAGGAACCTGTTTCAAAATCAGAGGGAGAGAAACCAATAGAGTAGGAATCTCAATGTAATAGTTAGTACACAATTTAATATCAATGTAATAAATTTGCATAATTCATTTTGAATTCAGTGAAAGAATTTCATTTTTGTTCGCAAATTTGAATTTGCTATTGTTTTGTAAATATCAAACACTTTATTATTTGTGCTTGCATAACAATATTGTATGGTTCATCGACCAAAAAAATTATAAGTATTAGTAATGTTGCTCGATCACTTAATAATAAAGTAATGAGTATAATTTATTCAAAGTGTTTCCAACCAACCAAGGTGGATAAATAATGTTTGTCGACCAACTACAGTTGATGGGTTTTTATCCCCGACCAACCATACTTGGTATAGTTTGGAATATTTTGTTCTTTAAAGAACTTTTTGTAATAATGTTACCTCCCGACCAACATAAGTTGTAATGCGAGAGTATATAAAGTCTTACCAACCGTAGTTGATCATGCTGGTATACACCTCCTAATCAAAGGAGTAGTAGGGTTCTTTCGAACTTTTTGGCTCCTTGGAGCATGTCCTCCTAACCAAAGGAGGTTGGCTACTTATAGCACTTTTGCTCCGTAGAGCGCTCCGTAGAGCTTATCCTCCTAACCAAAGGAGGTTGGCTACTTATAGCACTTTTGCTCCGTAGAGCGCTCCGTAGAGCTTATCCTCCTAACCAAAGGAGGTTGGCTACTTATAGCACTTTTGCTCCGTAGAGCGCTCCGTAGAGCTTATCCTCCTAACCAAAGGAGGTTGGCTACTTATAGCACTTTTGCTCCGTAGAGCGCTCCGTAGAGCTTATCCTCCTAACCAAAGGAGGTTGGCTACTTATAGCACTTTTGCTCCGTAGAGCTTGGCTCCGTAGAGCATGGCTCCGTAGAGCAGTCTTCTTGGTTGATCCTGTAACATCCACAGGTTGATCAGCGAGCAATTTTTGTTTCTCAGGAGTATTAAGATCAGTAAACTCTGCTATAGCTTGTATTAATGGCATGTCGGTATGCATGGTATGGGCCTGGAAACACAGCCTCCTTCTTCTATTTGCTTTAATTAATGCCACTGCCAATTTTTCCAGCTTTGGGTATCTGATCTCTGCACCTCTTCTTTCGTTTTTGGGGATCGCAACCCTAAAAGGGCTTTGATCTTGTCTGGATTTGCTTCAACGTCTCGCTGGTTGATGATGTACCCGAGGAACATTCCTTCCCGTACTCCAAATGTGCACTTCGTCGGGTTGAGTTTCATTTGATATTTATCCAGTTGATCAAAAGTTTGACTCAAGTCAACCAAATGATCAGCAGCTTTCTTGCATGTCGTCAACATAGACTTCCATACTGCAACTGATTTGCTCGGCAAAAACCTTGTTCATTAGCCGCTGTTATGTCGTTCCCTGTCTTCAGGTTTCATTTTGATCTGGTGTTAGCCAGAGTAAGTATCCATGAGCAACTCGTGTCCCGAGGTAGCATCCACTGCCTTGTTGATATCGGTGAAATCAACACACATTCTTCATTTATTGTTTTTCTTCTGCCTGATGAGGAGATCTAGATCTCTCTCTTGCTCGGTCTTCATTTCCTCTTGTATAGCTTGATTCTTCTCGGGGCTGGATACTCTTCTTCTCGTATGTCATGTCAATAAGTGGCTCAGCTTCTATCCACTTAGTAAAATAATCTACTGTGATGACGAGGTATTTGAATCTTCCTCGAGTCGTCGGAAATGGTCCAACCAAATCAATCCCCATATGGCAAATGGCCAAAGGGAGTTATGGGTGTCAACAATGCTTGTGGAATTCTTCGGATGGAGGAAAAGCGTTGGCACTTGTCACATTTCTTGGCATAGGCTTATATAGTTAGCTCTCATCGTCGGCCAGTAGTATCTCTGCGTCATCACCTTTTGCAAAAGTGTCCGACCTGCTACATGGGCTCCACAGGACCCTTCATGGATCTCTTTAATCAATTCTTTCACCTCGGAGGAATGTACACATCTTTGCAAACCTGCCATAATTCCTCGTCTATACCATTAATTAATACATACCGAGCAGCTTTAAACTTCCATTTCTAGGCAGCGAGATTATCCTCCGGTAATTGTTCCTCCTCAATATATGCTCCGACTTTCTAATACTTCAATTGGTATCGTTCTTCGCAGCTCGGTACAAGTAGCTGATGCTAATCGGGCCAATGCTTCAATTGGTATCGTTCTTCGCAGCTCGGTACAAGTAGCTGATGCTAATCGGGCCAATGCGTCTGCTCTAGCATTCTCCATCCTCGGTGTCCTCACCAATTGCATAGCATCAAATTCTGTCAATAACTCCATCACCTTTGCATGGTACTTGACCATCGACTCTCCATTCACTGCATATATTCCCATCATTTGATTCAATTAATTGAGAATCACTGAAAACAATTACTTGCCGTGCCTCCATGACTTTCGCCAAATGAAAACCTGCTATCATAGCCTCATACTCAGCCTCATTATTGGAAGCTTTGAATTGGAATCTCAAGGCATACTCCATGTCAATATCATCTGGGGTGTTTAAAACAATCCCTGCTCCACAACCAGCTGTGCAAGATGATCCATCTACATATAATCTCCATGTAGGTACCTCGTCTTCAAATTTCTGATCTGACAGAGTTCCTCGGTGGAATACTTGTCGCTCTCTTTCATCATGTCGTGATACTTCTGAATACACCTCTTGAATTTCAATATACCTCCTGAACTTCAATATTCCTCCTGAACTTCAATATATCTCCTGAACTTCAATATTCCTCCTGAACTTCAATATACCTCCTGAACTTCAATATTCCTCCTGAACTTCAATATATCTCCTGATTAGTCGGGGTTGAATTTGATGCTCGACTGCATGATGATATAAGAATGTACCACCAAATGAACAAATATATCTGTAATATAAGCCCCCAACTGTGGAATGTGAACTTTGAATGAGATTTATCGACCAATACCAACCGGAGTTGGATTTTATCTACCAACCGGAGTTGGATTTTTTCTACCAACCGAAGTTGGATTTTGTCTACCAACCGGAGTTGGATTTTTTCTACCAACCGAAGTTGGATTTTATCTACCAACCGGAGTTGGATTTTGTTTACCAACCGGAGTTGGATTTTATCTACCGATCAGAGTTGGTGGTAATTGATAATAAATGATGAAGACTTCCTCGGAGCTGACCAACAAATTGTTGGGAATAAGATAATATAAATACTGGAGACCTCCTCAGCGCTGACCAACAGATTTGTTGGGAATAAGATAATACAAATGCTAGAGATCTCCTCGGTGCTGACCAACAGATTCGTTGGGAATAAGATAATATAAATGCTGGAAATCTCCTCAGCGCTGACCAACAGATTCGTTGGGAATAAGATATAATAAATGCAGGATACCTCCTCGGCGATGACCAACAGATTGTTGGGAATAATATAAATGCAGGATACCTCCAACAGATTGTTGGGAATAAGATAAATGCAGGATACCTCCTTGGTGATGACCAACAGATTGTTGGGAATAAGATATAATAAATGCTGGAGACATCCTTGGAGCTGAATAAGATATAATAAATGTTGGAGACATCCTTGGAGCTGAATAAGATATAATAAATGTTGTCGAGCTCCATGCTGAAATGAGAATAGAATATGCATCCAAATAGATATAAAGAATAATTAAAAATAATAAAGTGCCTCGCCGATCAGTCGAGGTAGAATCATATAATGCCGAACAAGAATAAGATCTTTCAGAACATAATAATATGGCCGAGAATGTTGTCAGGCCTGAATATAAATAAGAATCACCCCGACCAACTATTCGTTGGGGGTGAAATATAATAAATGTTACAGTTCTCCTCAGAGCTGAATATGATAATAAGTATCTCGCCGTGCTTCATGTTGAGATGAATATAGAATATGAATCCCAATGGATATATAGAGTCATTTGTGCTGGAGCAGATATCTGGGCTTGAATATAAATAAGAATTACCCCGACCAACTATCCGTTGGGAGTGAAATATAATAACTGTTGTAGCTTTTCCTCGGAGCCGAATATATATATAGAGAAGAAATTTTTCGAGCTCCATGCTGAGATAAATATAAAATATGAATCTGAACGGATATAGAATAATTTATGCTTCAGCATTCGTCGGCATTGAATCTTGTGCCTGTAAAAATTAATAATTTGCTCTACCATATGTGTAGGCTGAATTGATTAGTCATGAGAATAATTTACTCATCCAATCAATATATGATATGTATCAGCATAAAAATTTCAAAATATGAAATAATATGTTTTATGCCAAATGTGTGTGAGATGGATAAATTATTATCAAATATGCATCATAAATAAGACGTAAAGTTTTTTTTTTTTTAATCTCCAACAACTAATCAGGTATTAGTTGCTGTTTAAAAATATTTTTGGGGTGATCATAAGTTAAAGAAAGACTTAAGCCCCCTGCTTGTTCCCAAGCCGAACTCGTGTTTAAAGAAATATCAGGGGTGCTTAGCATTTTTTAATACCCCAAGATTTTACTGCTGCCGACAAACAACATGGATGTTGCCGACCAACATTTAAGGATATCTCAAATTATTTCTTGAGTCTTTAGATCAAAAATAACATTCAATGTAAAATTTAAGCCTTAAGAACGTTAATTAAATGAATAAATATATAACCCACTAGATCGTGTGATTTCGACGAAGAAATCTTGTGATGTGATGAACGAGGGGCCAACATATCAAATTTGTGCCCAGACTTTTTTACAAGAGGTGGGTAATGATTTTTCAGGTGAGAGAAAATTATTTTTTATATTGATCCCTTCATATTCCCAATTTGGAGAGATAAAAATATGGTGAATGATTAAAGTCATTACCAAATTTATATAAAAAATCAATCAATTTGACTTTATTGACATAGATGGAAGATGAACCAAATTAAGTATATAGTTCATAAAAGTGAATGCAAAGGGACTCAAACTTGAAGAGAGAGAGAATATATATGGATCATAATTTCCATGAGAAGACTTTTCATTGTCTTTAACCTTTTCCCATTCTTTTATTAAAAATATGATGGGAATTCGAATAGACATCAAATATCTTACAAAATTTATTTCAAAATCAACAATGAAAATGATCAAATCTTATCATCGTCGTATATATTGGCATATGTAATCATTTAAAATATTTATTCCATGATATAAAATAGAAACTTGAGAATCAAGCAAAAATTTATGATTTATGAAATCCACTATTTTTCAGATTTCTAAATAAGGATAAATCTAACAGTTATGATTTAAAAATCATGATATGCAACATTTTGCAGATAAAAATTAGACAAATAACTTATGTATATAAACATAAAAATCATTGATTGAATTAAAAGATGTATGTATAATTGATTATACGTAGAGAAAATAAAAACTTAGCTTTTGGTGGAGAACAACGCTTGTAACACGTTCCCACAGACGGCGCCAATCTGTTGATGTAAAAAACTAGATCGCTCTAATTATTCAATCACAGATAAATAAATAAGACCAAGATTTTTAAAGTGGTTCGGCTAGGAATAAAGCCTACGTCCACTGTTATGTTATTGCTGAGTGTTTGCAGAATTCTTGATTACAAGTTCTCTCAAGAAATTCCGGTCCCCTTGAATGAGGGTGATACAAGGTATTTATAGCCTTGAGGCTGTACATGAAAGGGTCGATACATTAAATGATATACATATGAAAGGGTAATACATTTAATGCCCTTAGGCTTGTGCGTCAAGGATAATCATTTAATGAACCAGTTGGACTGTTCGTTATCTGGCAATCAATGCTGTGGCCGAGATGCAGCTCGGACCGTCTGAGTAGCTCGGGTCTGTTGATCTTCCTGGTATTCAAGAGTTCCTCGGAGAGGTCTACTCCTCGGAGCCTGTGAGTTCCTCGGAGAGGTCTTTTGTTGCCATGTAGATAGCCAGGTGTCTTCGTATGATTGGTCCACGTCAGTAGATTAAATTTGGTATCAACAGGAATATTTAGCCCATTTCTAATCCCGTAACATCTATTTCAATCCTTGTTTAAGGAAAAAGTTGGGTTGAAGAGCTATTGCTAGAACTTCCAAGAGGAGTTGGAGCATTCTTAGAACTTTCTTGGAATTTTAAGAGCTTTCAAGTCATCATTCTTAGGTTATCCTCTTCAAATTCAAGGTAGGATTTTCCCCACTAGGTTTTCAAGTTCAAAACCATAGCCATATCTAAGTATGCATGCTGGAATGTAGATAAACTTGCAAAATTATTTTCTAGTATGTTTATTTAAAGTTTTCTTATGAAAATTGCAAGTTTTGAAGAAAACTAAACTTGAAAGGATTTTTGAGGAACAAGTAGAATTTTAATCTTGAAATGTGATGAATATGCATATAAAGTATAATTTCATGTTAATATCATGTTTAGATTCATATTTATGGTATTTTTAGGTTGAAATCCATCCTCACATGTGTTGAATCTTATAGTATGTTAGTAGAGGATATGATAAATGAAGATTGAAATGAGTTTCAAGGTGAAATAAGAAAGTTCAAAAATTCAACCCCTAAATATGTTGTAAAAATATTAATTAAGTGGGGAATAATTATGTTTAAGACAACATATGATATAAGGCTAAAATGGACATTTTGGTAAAAATGGCCTTTAAAATATTAAAATGTATTTCTTGTTAAGAAATATGAAGAAATGGGACTTTCTTGAAGTAAAATGATGAAGTTTGTTGTTTTGAACATAAAATAATAATTTATGATGTTGTAATGATATAAATGTGTCTTTCACGGAGTATTGGCAAAATGAGTGGCAAAATGGTTATTTTGGTAAAATAAAGGATCCTAATGATTGGACTTCCTTATTTGACTTTATCGGTCATTTTGTGAAAAATGGATGAAATAAATAATGTGGCATGAAAACGGTGTGAAACATGAATGTGAACCGTAAGAACAATATAAATGGTGGAATAATGTGTATATTTGATAAAATATTAAAACACATTAATATGGACTCAGATGCAATCGTAAAAGAATTAAGAATGGCCCGGAGCCCTCAGATGAAAGACCTAAAATCACTGGCTAGAGTATATGGTAGTATAGCCGGCAGTGCGAAGCCCATTAAAGTACGCGGTTACTTGGTAAATTCTGAGAATAAGATGATCCTAATAACATAATGGTGGAAATAGAGATAAACAAGGTTGCGCTTAGAAAATTTAAGGATGACAAAGTAATGGAAATAGTAAAAATGGAGAGTAGAGAATAAAGATGATTAAACGGTCTCTAATTATGGGGAAAATTGGCATAAATTGGTTAAGTGTGGGTATGAGCAAATAGCTCGGGTTACATTGTATGGTAGTTGCATTTAACACTTTCGTAATTATTAAAATAAACGGTATATGTATAGTATTTTCCTATAAAAATGTATTGCTTAGCACTTCCCACCATGCTGAATGCTCTTCTCACCCCTACTTTTTATGTTACCCCCCCCCCCCCCCCCCCCGGTAACTTCTGATAGGGATGTTAGTGAGGACGTTGGTAAGGCCCTAGAAGCATTAATCATTCTTAGATCTCTACAATAGCATTTCGAAAATGTGTTTAGGGAGATTTAAATTTATTGCACTTTAAACAAACTTTTAATCGGGCCTTGGGCAATGTGTTGTAATAATATAAGAGTTTTATGGTTTATTTCCCTTATTACTATTGTTAGATTTAATGGAATTTTCTAAATAAATCTTTCTAATTGACTTAATTACTCAAAGTGCCAATTTACTTATTAAATTAAAACTAGTTCAATTATATTTCGTTCCTTATAACATGGTGCAAATTAAAGGATTTTCTTAACAATAAAAATTGGAATTTTCCCTCTCTCCATAACACCCTGATTCGGGTGCAGGTTAACCCAATTGTAGTCCAAATTAGGGTAGGGGAGTTACAATAGTATTGGAGCATTAGGATCCTCTTGTGTGACGGAGTGTTCTACGCTCTCTTCGTGCGTTTTCCTATACATTCCAATGTAGTTTTCGCTTTAGTTTTCGCTATCGTTGTTGTATTAAACTATTCTCTCTTGTGTCGATGACTACATATCTCGATGGTGCATATATAAATACAATTAAAACTCAATCATAGATACATAACTAAAAATGGCATTAAGTTCCTTCATATTTCATCCACTCTCATCAAATCATTGTTGTCCCAACTAGATCTAATCTTGGCCACGGAAAAATATCGATAGCAACCATGGGGCACTCCCACCAAAATAGAATAGAATTTCAATTCCTATCATTAATAAACATAAAGTGTACGGACAAATGAGCTTTCTTGTACGAATAATTGTTACCATCAAATTTAGGAGGTCGAAGGGATGAATTTCCATCCTTCGCATACGAAAAGGATATACTTTAGGTCATAACACCTAAAACGTTGAAGACACGTACTTAAAATACAGGGAAAATATGGAAATTCAAAAAAAAAATCTATGTGAATAGTGTGTTTATATAGTGTATTTGAAAATTTATTCAAAAAAGGTTAATTAAAAAGATTTTCCAATTATGAAAATAATTAACCAAGGGGTGAATCTAAGTTCTCTAAGTCTTGTATATTTCCTAAGTGGTGTACTTGAGTTTCAACATGAGTGATCCGAATTGAAATTGATGACGATTTTTGGAGACCTCTGGGATAAACACTCAAAAATATTTTGGCAAGGAATTCAGACAATCTAATCTTATGGGGCACTTTAAGTATACAAGTACTCTTACAAATTCCCCCTATATTGAATTTTGAGACAAAACATAAATAGAAAATTATAAGAAAATGAAGGAAATATTTAAGACTCGCGTGACCAAGGGAAAATGCATAAATAAAAAAATACATTTATTGCAAGTAACCTTCAAAACAAGATACTCAACCATCTTCAAAGATTAAAGAGCTTTTTCCAAAATTACTTAGAAAACTCATCAAAATACCAATATGGAATAACAAGACAGGGAACATATAATAAATATGAACATGTGAATATAGAAATAAGAACTTGTGAGTATCATATCTATCTCAAAATAATTCTTTCTCAAATATATAATTATTCTCAATAAATAAGATATAACAACCTAACATGCTTTGAAAACCACAATCCCCTTATCTACGAATTTCTCCCACTTTTTTATCACGGAAAGCGTAAAAGGAAATAACTAGGCATATAATGATATAAAGTAAAATATGATAAAATAAAGTTAGAGGAACGTACCCCTCTGGATGTGGTTTTTCATTGATGCTTTATAGGTAGGGATTCTGTAATTCCTCACACATATGAGGAGACTCCCTTTGAGAGGAGAGAAACTTCTTCACTTCTTCCATAGTAACGACTTTAGAGGGGGAATCCTCCAAGCTAGCTTTTTTTATCACTGGTGAACTCACTGGTGTTGCTATCTATTTAGCAACAATGTTTTAAGGTGAAGCCACCTCCACAGTTGCTACTGCTATTACTGCCTCTCCAACTAGGGCCACTATATGCGTCATGCAGGTTTGGCTCAAACTTACTAAGTCAACATTGTTCTACTTCAAAAACTAAAAAAAATATACTCATTAAGCTCATCCTCGTTAAATTCATGGTTATTATTGCACTGGCCTGCCCCCTTGAGGAGCATCTTCTCTCACTCCGATCACTACAATCTCTTCTTGGGTCGTCTGGTCACTTAAAACTTCATCACTTGTTGGAGTGTCATCAAACACTAGTTGGTTTGAAATATTATGTCCTTATTTATCCATAGCAATAAGAATACCTCCCTAACAGAGTCGTTAAACATAAGAGGGTGGTTTTTCTGGGGTCTATGAAGAACTAGAATGGGTGAGGCATGACCCACTCCCATGGATGTTGACTTCAAGGCCTTAAAATTCTCAAAAGTAGCTAGATGAGAAAACCTTATACTTCTGGTGATAATGGAGTATTGATGTAATTTTATTCCTGAAAAGAGAGTAATGAGTAACAACTTTTATAACAATGATAATGTTTAGGAGAAAGAGAGATCCCCTAGAAGTGATGGAAATAAAGGAAGTGAAGAGACAAGAACTGCGACACTTATGAGAGAGAGCGGGGAGATAATACTTTTTTGGTGTGATTTTGATAGAGTAACGGTGCTAACTTGAGTTTTCTGTGTTATCTTGACCTTATCCAATGGTCCTATTTATAGGTAGATACTAAGGCTATTTGGGCTCCAAAATAAGGCATTCTTAGAGACAGGCTCTGCAATGTACCTTTTGTCTCTATTTGCCTATTAGCCGCATGAACCCTCTGACAGGCGACACCTGGTGCATACCACTGTAAAAAAAAATATGTCGAGTGATAGTGCCAAAATGTGTGATTTGATAATAATCTTCTTAAATGGTAACTTATTGTACAAACTTTGTAAAAAGACTTGTAAGTGTCCTTGAGGGCCACTCACCAATGGTCATTTAGAAAATACTTTTGTGAGCAGCCTCTAAGCCACTCGCTCGTTTATTCTATGTGTGGGTTGTGTGAGTGCTTGGGTGACCCCCAAGGTCTCTCTGATAATATTCTATCTATCCTAAAGTTTCAAGTGGTTGGGCTTTGGCTTTGCCCAATAAACCTTGTCTCTCAACCACAAGACCAAAACTCCCAGGATATCCTAGGTAGCCTGCTCGAGCCCTGCTTTCTCAACCAAGGCTACCTATATGATAAAAGAATAATGCTAGTAACTATTTAAATGAGACTTGGGAGCATCCCCTCCAACTTTTGGGTCTACTTACACATTTTATCTTTTTTCTCAGGGTTTCCCGTTGAGCACCCCGTCACCATTTTCATTTGGCCTTTGACTATTTAATTTAGGGATGCTCGTTGTAATCTTCTAGCAAATATTTTTTTCTTGCCTCATATAAGGCCTTGAGCCACTCATGGTGGACCCGCTTGTCTAATTCTCCGTTTTGGATCATTTTGAGTATAGGGCCACTCATAGTGGACCCCTTCACCCAAACCTCAGTCTTGGAATATTTTTGGGGTGGGGACTACTCGTGGTGGATCCTTTCGTCCAAACCTCAGTCTTGGATCATTTTTGGGATAGGGTCACTTGTGGTGGACTCTCCCGCCCAAACCTCAATCTTGGATTATTTTGGGGGTTGGGGCCACTCGTGGTGGACCCATCTCGTCCCTGGACCCTCGCACCCTATTAGGTATTCTTATGGGAAGTTAAGTCGGTATCTATTTACAGAAGTATTTTAATATAGTAAATCATAGTAATCATACAAACGAATAGAGAATAAACCATATGGTGAATGAATAATCAAAATGAAGTTTATGCAAATTATAATATGAGAATAACATGAGTAAGATCAATCAATTTTAACTACACATGGAGAGATATTATATTTCATCCAAAATATAAGCAAAGTATGACAAAACAAAATAATCATTTCTCTAAAGGTAAGAGTTTCGAGGATTACAAGAGATATAATCAATAGAATTCAAATCCAAAAAACTCTCAAATAAATAAATCCCCAAAACAAACAAAAGAAAATACATAATTTGTTCTTCTTCTTCAAAGTGTTCACATCACACATATCCATAACACCATTATGAGCTTCCTTCAATGTGTCCCTGGCATTTTTCAGTTGAGTGTCAAAGGTATGATGGAAGTCACTACAGAAGGAAAAACTTGTCGAACTCATGGAGGAAAATAAATTGCTAGACTCCTCAAAGATGGTCAGCAAGGTAGAATGAAATTAAGTACATAAATTAGAAACAGTAGAATCCTAATCATTTTCAGGAAAGTAGCTTGAATTATTATAGGAAGGATGAGGAGTTGATTGAGGGATAACTTCAGGTGGAATGAGAACTCCACTATAGCCACCAAATGGATAAATAGACTGGTAAAATGATTGAATGGTCAATGCCGACTCAAGCTTATTTTGCACTTCACCTAGAAGAATAAGAACCTCAAACTCTAAAAGAAAGGGCATGATCAAATGACCGAATGTAAATGGGTAAGTCTTGTTATCGTCCTTAGTGTGAGAAAAGATCGAGTCCAAGATCAAATCATGCAAACACATATAATAACACATTCCAATAGCATACAATAATTGTACATGGTCGTAAGTGACATTTTGATGGTGGTATGTGGGAAAAATACATGAGGACACTAGCATATTAGGAATGTAAAAATCCTTAGCAATATATGCTCGGGGAAAATTCTTACCAGTCCAAAACTCACAATTGTTATTACTCAAAATGGTAACCACGTCATTTTTAGATGACTCCCTATCATTCCGTCTTTATAAAAAATTGGGGTGGTTTTATGTTAGGACACAATATTGGTTGATTATCCACTCGACATAAATCTTCAAATTTACTCCCCTCACTTTGGCAGATAAAAATCTATCACCAAAGAGATCTTGATTGTTAATCATCCACAAGTGCAAAATTAAATTTTCTAAACAAATTGAGGTAAAACAGTCTAATTTCAGAATAAATTCTAGTCCAATCTCTTTCACTCGAGATATAAGGAACCCAAGTTTCATAAAGGGAATCCAAATAAATAAACCTCTCCCAATGCACGGGACGCTTATAGAAGAGTTTATTGAATCTGGAACGAGAGGATGAAGTCGAGGCCAACAGACGAAAATTTTGGATCCATTAGTAATAACCTAAAAATCACACATGCTAAGACAACAAAGCACATAATTCCTATGAGAAATAATAAAATCAGAAGATCAACTAAGGATCTTATACTAAAAATATGAGAAAGAGACTAATGAATGACAAGAGGTCAAAGAATTATAACTCTAACACATACACAAGAATAGACAAACCACAAAATGAGTAAAACAAAGTTATACACAATAAAAAGATACTCTATAACTTATCAATCATAGACAAGAAATCATCAAAATCAAATAAAATACCTAACACCAAGTCCAAAGTCAAGAAATGGAACAAATAAAAAAATCTAGGAAGGATAAACTTACCAAAACGATGACTGATTGCTAGAATGATGATGACTACTCCTAAAAATAGATTCCAAAATACTAAGATGGGAGGAAGGTATGGAGGTCCTGAGGTGAAAGAGTTTTGAAAGACAAAAGATGGGTAAAAGTTACAGAATCCCGATTTGGACAACTTAAGAACCCAGAAGTTTATTACATGAACTTCGCCATCGTTGATCGCATGATGAAGGACCAACGACACCTGATTGCGGCACAATCCAGAGCGTGTGTGTGAAAGAAAACACATATATAAAAATGTACTCAATGATTTCTAAGTTATAAGCATGTATATTTTAATCCCAACAAAAATACCATTAATACGATCAAACGAGCTTCAAAAAAACCATACAATAGTTATTGGTTATGTCAAATACTCTACACAAAGAATGATTTAGCATTCAAAGGCCTAATATTAACATTAAGACATAAAAGATAAAGTGGTTCAAAGACATAACTCCGTGATAGAGAAGTGAATAACATGAACATTAACCCATAAAATCAATAATGAATATTAATGTTTGAAATCACTTTTGAAAATTTTGTCTTTATGCAACAAAAAGAAAACCTTATTTTTCCTTGAAAAATATAAGATTTTGAACAACCACTTTTTTCTCCCTCAAATAGAGATTTATGATTAAAACCTTTTTGTGTCTCATATCCTTAATGTTAGTCAATTTTGGGATAGATAAAGATCTTTGAGACATCACTTTTTTATATAAATTTTGCTTGTAGTGACTTTCGTTGAATCATTACAAAGGGTGGGAAACTTTTGCCAATATAAGTTAGTTCACAATTCCAAAGTTACAGCTCTTACCACGTCATCACCCGTGATTTTGAAATATATATCAATTTTCAACTCCAACCGTGATGATAAAAATCTATCATACAGAAAGGATTAACAATGACACCCTATTTCAAAACATCTAAAAAAAATTTAATTTTTGGTAGAAGTAGAAAACAAATCCTTTCATTATATTTTTCTTATAATTTTCTCAGGCTATAGTGAAATGTAAAGTACATGAGTTATGGTAAATACTTTAAAATCACAATCTTAATTTACCAAGGAATTTCAAGCTATGAAATTCTAAACATGGAGTATAAAAGTCATGAATAAACCGTTTGTAAAATAATGAACCATGTAGGTTTGATATAACCACATGGGATAAAATAATGCTTACAAATATATAAGATCAATATTGCACAAGGAAAAAATCTCAAGGTATAAACAAGATAAATATTATCACCTAAAGAATAAAAAAATAGAAAAGAGAGAAAGATGCCTATAAAAAAAGAGTAAATCAAACACTCTAAAGCACCTAAAAAGAATTCGAGTAAAGCAAACACTCTAAGCACCTAAAAATAATCCTAACTCTACTTAG
Source organism: Sambucus nigra (assembly GCA_949130495.1). Lineage (NCBI taxonomy): Eukaryota > Viridiplantae > Streptophyta > Magnoliopsida > Dipsacales > Adoxaceae > Sambucus > Sambucus nigra. The sequence goes on from OX422222.1 coordinate 240,598,021, forward strand.
TAGGGCATTAAGAGTTCACTCTAGCACGATCTCTTAAGGCTTCTAACTCCGCTTTATCTATGATGTGTTTCCTAATCCAATTAAAAAAGATCGCTAAAGGATTGGATTTTGAAACCATAAAGGGAGGGTCAACCTTTGTTGCCTTTCCCTTAGAAACCTTTTTAGGGTACCCTTCTTCTTTTTCTTCTTTTTAATCTTCTTCTTCTTCCCATTGAAATCTCTATTACTCTTAAAATCACCTAAAGGTAACGAGAGTTGAAGTAAAATGCAAATTTCTCTAAGGTGTCCTAACTTATAGCCATGGGTACACTTAAACAGTTTTGGCTCAATGAAGTCGACGAGGCGTTTGAGTAGTTACTTCCTCAATTTAAAGCAAAACTCTTTCAAGCATACTTATTTGTTACAAGGAGAAGGCATTAAGTTCACCTTCCTTTGGTTCTTCTTGGATGAATCACTAATGGTAAATGGCAAAAAAGATTGGAATGCAATGATGGTTTGATTAAAAGATGATATTTCACCATTAATAAAACCTAAACCGCGATTATTCTTAGATGATTGTTTGGGTCCAACTAACATCTTATCCAACTTTGAGAACTATCCGTCAAATTTATCTTTAGAGTGGATACAGATAATACCTCAATCTCAAGTAAAAAGATTTTATTCTATTAGTCAATCCTTGAGTTTCAACTCTCGTGTAAGAATTTCTTAAGGAAACCTATCTCAAGTAAAAAAAAGTCATTAATACGTCCCTCTAAATTTTGTTCAGTACTTACAATATGTTGTTCATCAAAGTAGATGGCTTTTTATACTTGTGTATATGAACTTTGTCCCTGATATCACTCGGGAGAAATAATACACAAGTTATTCCTTTCCTTCCTTATCTTCGGCAAGAAAATCCCCAATCGACCACTCAACAAAAGTTAGATATAAAAGCATGGTCTTACCCGCTTCTGGGGAGTCATAATTAAAGGAAAGGTCAAAATTTTCTTGATCCTCTCAGATTCTTTCTGTTACTCATGCCCTATACCCACTTCACCATATATTTTATGAGTGGTGAGAACAGATGGGTGATGTATGATAGAGTTGGTATGAATCATATTAGATAAGAAACTTTGTCTAAGAAGATTTTGAGCTTTCTCTGACTTCTTGGTGGTGGTATCTTCGAAATAGACTTTTGCATGTCAGCACCATTCTGCACGCCTTGCTTGTTGACAATAAACCCGAGGAATTTATTTGCAGTAACACCAAAGGCACACTTAACGGGGTTTATCCTCATTTTATACTTTCGACAACATTTAAAAAATCTTCTTAGATCTTTGATGTGCCTACTCTCTTTCTTGGATTTTATCGCCAAATCATCCTTATAAAATTTTAATATATCAAATATTTCCGTCATAGTTCGCTAATATGTTGCCTCGTTATTCTTCAATCTAAATGGCATAACCATATAGTAGAAGTTGCATAAAAGAGTACAAAAAGTTATCTTCTCCGCATGATCAGGATACATCTTGATCTGATTATAGCTGACATACTCATCCATGAAGTTGTATATTTCATGCTCGACAGTCGCATCCACCAAGCTATCTATGCTTGGTAATAGAAATTCATCTTTGGGACATGTGCGATTTAAATCTTTAAAATCCACACAGATTTAAATTTCCTTTTTTTCTTTTTGGCGCACAATGCTCGATAACCAAACAAGATATTGGATGGGCTTGATGAATTCGGCAACAAGAAACTTCTCCACTTCTGCTTTAATCTTCAAATCTAGCTCAACTGTGTAAGTGCATGTGATGTGTCTCAGTGACAAAGCATGAGGTAATCTATTTAATTTACCTTCGGCTCAATGCCTCACATATCTGTGTACTTCCATGTAAGCACGTCTTTAAATTTCTTGAGGAGGTTGATGATTTTTTCTCCCTATTCTAAACTTAAACTTTTAGACATGAAGATGGGCTTCCTGTTACCATCCTCTCCCCTCAAATTTAACTCCTCGAGTTCTCGAAGCTTATCTCTGGATCCATCTTACATGCATTCTGGCAGTTCCTATGGTTCCTCAATGTGATCATTTATATAGGACTCATCGATTATAAAGCATCATGACACTAGGTCGGCACTTTCGTCTCAAAATTCCACCCGTGCATACCATTATAAATGGTAGATAACTTTGCCATTGGGCAAAACAACTTTCTTATAAGCCTGAGTAAGTCTTGCATCTTCTTCTAATTTTCGTTTTCCATTATCTTATCTTTCAAATGGTACCACTCATAGACCCAGTCTATCGTGCATTGATCTCATTGCTTATCCCCCTTCTTAAACTACTATTGCTCATTCATTCCTTTGAGCAAACACTTCGTTCTCTCTTCATTAAGCTTTATATAGAAGTTGCATCAACCAAGTGGTCTTCTTTCACTGATAAAGGTCACTCCATGGACTTAATTACTATCTTTGTTATCAATAGCTGATAACTTGTGTTGTCATTGATGATATAGGACTTGATATGGGAAGTAAAATTCCTTAACTTTATGCCAACATTCAAATATCTGAGCGATTTCATACCAACACTATCAAATCCCGATATTACCAAAGGTACTGGTATAATATTTTCTTTCGAGATTCCAGTTTCATACAAAGTGGTTAAAGGAATGAATGTCTTCCCTAGAGAACACCCTTTTTGAGGTATACCTCTTTATTAGCCTTTTGATGGGACCATGCCAATTGATTGATGGATCCCCTCAGTATTGCACTGCCTCGAGTATTTTCTTAGTCACCACCAGCCTAGTTTCATATTTTACTCCAATTTAATCAAAGAACCACTTGATCTTTAGACTTTTTGCGATTGTTGCACATTCTGAATCAATTTTCACGTCATAGGTTTGAGCATTATAGGCATACTCTGCATCAGATATTCCTCCTTTGTCAAGTGAGAGCACAACACTAACAATACCTTATTAAATTTCTAACTCTTCATCCCTTGGCCAGTCCAAGTAGCCACTCATCACATGCTTTGTCATTCTTTACCCACTCCTCAGACTCTATCACCTCATCTAAGTCACGAGCAATCACCATATTTGTAGAGTCATACTGATGGACGGATAATGGATTCTACTTGACATCCATGAGGGTAATTTGAGGAATGTTGTTCGAAACTTACTCATTTATTATCTTTCGTAAATAATAACAGTCTTTTATTGAGTGCTGAATCTTTAGTGTAGATCGTAAAACTTGACATCATCCTTTCATTATAGATGTTGTTATTTGACCGTTCGAGTGGGGTAGGTCTGCCACCCCCTTACGCACCAAAGTCTGGTAACAATCCATGGCTTTTTCCATGCTTCATGGTAATGGTGGAGGAATATAATTCTAAACTTTCTCTTTCTTGAAACAATATTCTTGGGTCCTTGACCACCTTTCTTCCCATTGGAGTTGCTATCCACATTCCTAGTTGAGGATCCAATTGAGTCCTTCAACTTTGAGGTTTGGGATTTATGATCATGGATATATTCCTTGTTGCTCGAGTGAACTCTATGAAGGTGTCCTCGTGATTTTTGTTAATTAAGTAGACTTTGTATTCCTCGACTAAGCCTTTTATACAGATTCGCAAGAACCTTGTTTCTGTGACCTCCTCATAGATGTCTAGATATTTTCACTAAAATGCTTCATGTACTGCATTAACTTTTTGCTAGATTTATGCACTTCTTGGGCCAAATCACTTAAATTAAACTCATATCCGGACACAAATAATTTTTATTAGAATTGTCTGTGTATATCTTCCCAAGCAAGAATGTTATTTGGCATAAGGTGGGAATACTACAAGTAAGCTTTGCCAGTGAGAGTCTTCGAAAACCCCTTCAACCTCAAGTTCTTATTGTTCCAGTTCACACCGTGGTATTCCACGAACCTTTTTACATGCTCCCTAGGATCTTCGCCTTTGCAGTTGAACTTCATGAACTTTGGTGGAACATAACTGTTGATGTAAAAAATTAAACTATCTCTAATTTGTTTAATCATAGATAAAAATATAAATAAGACAAGAGATTTAAAAGTGGTTCGGCCTTGAACGAATGGCCTACGTCCACTGTTTGTGTTATTATTGACTGTTTAGGAATTCTCGAAGTAAGATTATTCTCAAGAAATTCCAGTCCCCTTACAATGAGGATGATACAATGTATTTATAGCCCTGAGGCTTTACATGAGAAAGGATCATACATAGCTATCTAATAAACGTATACATCTGTATGATAATAATCAGTATTTAATGCGCATTTAATCCTCTTAATTGTCTGATAATAAATGCTCTGATCGAGGTGCAGCTCGGACCGCCTAAGTATCTCGGTATCCATGAGTTACTCGGTGCGGTAAAGTTCCTCGGAGAGCACATACTGCTCGGAGTGTCTGAGTTGGTCGGGGTAATTGAGTTCCTCGAAGTCAAGGTGTTGTTCAGAAGTGCTTGTTATTGCCACGCAGATTGCCATGTGTCTCTACTTAATTGAGCCATGTCAGCAGACTAAATTTTGTATCAACAGAAGCCCCCAATGTTTCACAGTTCGAGACTGAAGAGTGTGGAACATTCTTCTCGAAATATGGCGGGATTAAATGGTCATCCTGAATTTTAGGAACGTTTTCTTTGCATTTATTTTTTCTTTTCGAATTCATAGAATTAGACTTTTCAAATTTTCTTAACTGCTTCGATCTCCGCGCCCCTTTTGTCCTTTTAGCCACCGGTAGCGTAACCATCTCCCTTTATAATCATTATTTTTACCTTTTCCCAAGGTAAGGTATTTAAGCGTTGTAGAAAATCATATCGTCTTCTACTTTTTCAAATCAGTATCATTGAGTTTACCATTTTCTCTCTCTCTTGTGCGTTCATCCCTTTCATCGTTCGTTGTCAACAGATCCATTATTTTTTTGTAAGATTTTCTTCCTTCTCTTTCATTTCCTTTATTCACCATGGTTTACCTTGTTGAGTCGCTTGATAAGTTTCACTCTAATTTTTCTATTCCTTCATGGGTTGTTCTGGAGGAACTTTCTGAACCTTCAGGTTATTTCCGTTTGGCTAAGGGACATTGGTTCCCCAGCCTCTTTGTGACTGAATGTGGCTTTTCTTTTCCCCCAAACCCCTTGTGTCTGGAATTCTGTCCATATTTTGACGTGGTTCCTGCCAAAATAGCCCCCAATACGTGGAGAATAGTTAACGGAGTTCATAGATTAAATCAGATTTATGGAACTCATATAGGAAATATAAAAATCATATTTTACTATAGATGGGTTGTCAGCGACAGTACTTTTTACTTAAAAACTAGGTTTTTAAATAGAGCTTTAGTGGTCAACCTCCCAGATGCCAATAGGGATTATTTTGAGCATGGTGTTGTTATAAAAAATTGGCAACATGCTCCACTAACTGGAAATGATGTGTATCAGGGTCCCAGATGCCCTCCCTATGGCAATGGGATAGGTTGTTTTTACTTTACTTTATTTTTGAATTTACGCTTTCTTCGTGTTTGATAAAATGTGTCACTGATATTTTAATTTTCATTTATTTGCAGTTGACAGCAAAAGAAGGTCTCCAAAAGAGACAGAAGTTAACATAAAACATCTGAAACTTATCTGGGGTTTGCATCAAACTGTTGCCGACGAGCATATCAGATCAACTTCATATTTGCTTCAGTATAAGAGTTACACCTCGTCTTTTACTGCTCATTCAGTGATAAGTGACGTAGAACCAGTACCAGTTTCTTCAAGTTCTTCACCTGAGTCATATATTCCTCTGAGTGAAAGAATGAAGAAAAGAAGAGCTCTTGCCCTCTTTGAGAAATCTGCCTCCGTTGCTGGAGAGGCAAAGAAAAGCAAACATGATGTCCTAGAAGAAGGGATAAGAAAAATCGATGCACCTCCTCCGACTGCTCCTGTGAAGGTTGCCGAGAAGCCCCCAGTGGCTCCGAGAAAGGTCGTTGCTCCAAGCGAGTTTATAGTCATATGCCCGACTAAGACTACATCCCTGGTCGAGACCGTTGATGCTCCTCTGAGGAGGCTGAAGAAAAGCTCCTCAGTCAATTTGGGTGAATCCATCGCTCAACCCCCGGCTACTGAAAGTGGTGTTCCCACTTTTGTTTCCCCGAGCTCTGCTATGAGCTCGGTAAAGTCTTGGATCATTCCCGAGATCCAAGGAATTGAAGAAAATCTTTCTCGGGATATGGTTACCACATTAGCTGCTCGTCATATTGCTTCAGTAAGTTTTATTGTCCTAAACTTTCGTTTTTCCCTTGTTATATCTTTGCACTGACTTGCTATTATTTTCTTTTTCCAGTTGGTAACCTGTTTTAATACAATTTTGAAAAAATATGAGGCTATTAAAGCTTCAAGCTCCTCGTCAGGTGTAGAGGAAGCTTTGGTGGGTCTGACGCAGTCTCTGAAGGATTCTCGTCAGAAGTATGTTGATGATAAAACTGTTTGGGAGATGAAACTTAATTCCACCGAGCAGGAGAGGGATCAAGCTGTTGAGGTCTCCAAGGGGTTGGAGAAGAAAATAAAAGACTTGGAGAGGAAGAATAAAGAGCTCGAAGGAAAGCTCCAAAATGTTGGGGAGCTTGAAGGTAAGCTCAAAGTTGCTGAGGAAGAAGTGGGCAAACTTTGTGAAGTAAGTCGTCAGAAGGAGGAAGTGGAGAATAAATTGAAGGCTACCGAGGAATTTCTATTTTGAGAAGCTTTCCTCGGAGAAGGTGAAAAGAAAGTTAGCAGTGAAAAAGTCCTTCAGTGCTGGCTGGGACAAAGGATGGAATTAGGGTTTGGATGTCATGATGTCGAAGGTGGAATATGGTAGCCTTAAGTACTTTAGGGATGGCTGGGTCGCTGCTCTGAAAGAGCTGAATGTTGATGAAAATTCCGATTTGTTTCAGCGACACATCCCTCACCCCCCCTCCAACTCCTGAAGAAGAGGAAGAGGATGAAGCTGCCTCTGAGGAATCCTCCATGGTGATGGGAGATCAAATTTCTCATCACACAGTTGTCCAGTCTTCCTGCGAGTAACTTCAACCATCCATTATTTTAAATGAGCAGCTTTCAGCACCCTCCGAGCAACCATCTGTGCCATCCGAGCAACCTACCTCCTCGCCCCAGCCTCCCGAGAAAGTTTTGGGAGACAAGGAGAAGGTGTAGAATTGTTCGGATTTTTCTATCTGTTTATTTTTGTCAATTGTAATTCTGAACTATGTACCTCTCTTTTATGATATAATAAAATTTGAAGTTTTTCCTATTCATACTGTTGTTTCTCTTCCTCTTGCTCCTTATTGATTCTTGCTCTGTCTTCTTTTTACTAGTTTATGGCCCGGATGGAATTGTTATCTGCTCATGATACAAAATTATTGAGGCAATGCAATGAGTACTTCAAAGCTGGTCATACAGATATGACTGATGCTCAGATTGTTGATATCCTCGGTCCAAATGCTTCAGAACAAGCAATCGAAGCCTACCAGTACTTAAAGTGTCTGCTCGAGCAGGAAGTGGCTAATAATGTAGCATATTATGAGATGATTGAAGACCTCTAAAGCACTCTCGAGTAGCTTCATCAACAATACAAGGAATCTTCAGCCCTCTTGCACCAAGGATATGAGAAGAAGTATCAGCAACTGAATGCTGATAAGGGATACGATAAATTATTTGCTGCTTATGAAGTGAGGGTGAGAACTTTAAAAACTGAGGTCGAGGAGCACAGGCAGATAGTCAAGTTGCTAGAGCAGGAAAATAATAACTTACGAGGAGAAGTATCCAAGTTGAGATCTGCTGCCTCTACCTCAAACGCTTTGGTCCCTGTAAATGACGAGGGATTCTCTTTCTTAGAGGTTGAAAATGCCAACCTGAGGGATGAATTAGAAACCTTGAAGAGGATTGGGCCTTCTACCTCAACTCGGGGACGAGAAAGAGCTTCTCGGATTCCTGTTGAGGAACAAAGAACTCAATCGGCACTGGAGAATCAAGCCTTCCAATTGATGGAAAAAAACCAGGCATTGGCTGAGATGTCCAAGAAAATCATGAATTTGGATGAGCAGCTCTCTGCTCAGAAGTCTGCTTCGGAGAGTAAAGAACTTTTCGTAAAAAATCTTCACGAGCAGCTGGAAAGGTTGACTTATCAATTCCATAAGCAACCTAGAAAATTTTGGATGGCTGGCTATAATGAAGCCCTTTATCACCTCGATGATCGGATTCAGCAGTCGAACAACGAGGGGTATAATCAAGGATGGTTAAATGCCTTGGGCGTGCTACAATTAGAACAAGGTCATTATTTATGGGACTACCATAATCCTGGATTGCTCGACCTACCAGTGCCACCATTCAAACTTAACATGAGCTGGATTCCTGCTCGGGCAATCCCTCAATGTTTAATTTCCAAATATCTTGGCGATTACAATCTCCATTCCAATGCTCAGATATCTCGCCCGGAGCACCTACTCGATCGGCCATCTGTGATGAACATCAGGATGCTCAAAGACCTTAATTTCATAAATTCCCCTTACGCCTTAGATGATCCTCCTGCTGGCGAGGAACCTGTTTTAAAAGCAGAGGGGAAGAAACCAATAGAGTAGGAATCTTGATGTAATAATTATTTCATTCTCAGTGTATTTTGTTTTGGATTTAATGAAAAACTTCTATTTTTCTTTGCAATCTTGATTGCTATTGTCTTGTAGATATTTTGTAAAACACTTTACATATGTGTATGTATATCTGTTAAAAAGATAACAACATTGTGTTATTTGCCGATCAACTAAAGCTGGTTAAAACTTATTGTCGACTATCCGAAATTTATGGTAATCATTTGACGACTAACCAAAATTGATGATATTTTGTTTCTCGACCAGCTTGGTGGTAATTTAAAATGTCACGAGTATAAAAAAATTTACTTGATCACTTTTTAATTCTAAGCCATTAGCTGACTTTTATCACATACTCATGCTTTGTTTAATAAAAATGTTCCCGACCAACTGTAGTTGACAACTTCTTATTCCCGACCAACCTGAGTTGGTGGATTTTCTTCCCAACCAACCGGAGTTGGCACTTTTGGGAAATATTTTTTATCCCGACCAACCGGAGTTGGTGAATTTTCTTCCCAACCAACCTTAGTTGGTATTTCTGGGAAATATTTTTTATCCCCGACCAACCAGAGTTGATGGATTTTCTTCCCAACCAACCGGAGTTGGCACTTTTGGGAAATATTTTTTTTTCCCGACCAATCGGAGTTGGTGGGTTTTCTTCCCAACCAACCGGAGTTGGCACTTTTGGGAAATATTTTTTATTTTCGACCAACCGGAGTTGGTGGATTTTCTTCCCAACCAACCGGAGTTGGTGGATTTTCTTCCCAACCAACAGGAGTTGGCACTTTTAGGAAATATTTTTTATTCCCGACCAACCGGAGTTGGTGGATTTTTTTACCAACCAACCAGAGTTGACACTTTTGGGAAATATTTTTTATGAGTCGTGTGTAGCACTAGTATTCAGCGAAAAAATTTCAACAAAAGGAGATAATTGGGTAGAATATTCACATTTTATTCATACTGAAGACTGCATTACATGAGGGTTTACATTACTGATAATATTTACGCAGGTGCTCTGCATTCCATGCATTCTTAAACTCCTCTCCTTCTAAAGTTTCTATTCTGTAGGTTCCTGGTCGAACAACTTCTGTAACTTGGTAAGGTCCATGCTAGTTCACTTTCAATTTATTGTGCTTTTGAATCACTTTCTTTAGCACATAGTCTCCTTCTTTTAGGTCGCACTTCTTCACTCTCTTGTTGTAAAACAAAGTTGTTCGTTGCTGGTAACCAGCATTCCTTATAGCTGCTTCTTCTCTAACTTCTTCGAGCATGTCCAAATCTAACCTTCTCATCAAGTAGCTGACAGGGGAATTGAAATTCAGTACTCTGTGTATTGGAAGACCCAACTCGATAGGTATAACATCTTCACTTCCAAATGCCAGCATATATGGAGATTCTCCAGTTGCTGCTCGGGGGGTAGTACGATAAGCCCATAGTACTGAATGTAGCTCGTTGATCCAGTTTGCTTTTGCATCATTCAGTCTTTTCTTCAAGCCATTTAGCAGTGTTCTGTTTGTCACCTCAGTTTGTCCATTGCTTTGGGGATGGCCTGGTGCCGAGTAGATTTTCAAGATATTTGACTGATGACAATAGGCAGCGAACTCCTCGTTGCCAAATTGTGTTCCATGGTCGGTGATGAATGCGTGGGGAAGACCATATCTACAAATGATGTTTTTCAAAATAAATTGGTACACCTTTTCGTATGTCATGTCGATAAGAGGCTCGGCTTCTACCCACTTAGTAAAATAATCCACTGCGATGACGAGATATTTAAATCTTCCTCTAGTCGTTGGAAGTGGCCCGACCAAGTCAATTCCCCACATGGCAAATGGCCAAGGGGAAGTAATGGGTGTCAGCAATGCTTGGGGAGTTCTTCGGATGGAGGAGAAGCGTTGACACTTGTCACATTTCTTGGCATAGGCTATACAATCAGCCCTCATCATTGGCCAGTAGTATCCTTGCATCATTATTCTTTGTAGAAGTGTCCGACCTGCTACATGTGCTCCACAAGACCCTTCATGGACTTCTTCAATCAAATCATTCACCTCGGCGGGATGTACACACCTCTGCAAGCCAGCTATGATTCCTCGTCTGTATAGAATACCATTATTTAGTACATAACGAGCAGTTTTAAACTTCAATTTCTTGGCTGCGAGTTTGTCAATTGATAATTCTCCCTCCTCAATATATGCCCTGATGGGATCCATCCAAGATGGCCCTAAATCAAGGGTAATAAAATTCATCGTCAGATCTTCATTTATGCTCCGACCAGCTAGAACTTCAATTGGGATTATTCTTCGTAGCTCGGTACGAGTAGCCGATGCTAATCGAGCTAAAGCGTCTGCTCTTGCATTCTCCATTCTTCGTATTCTGACCAGTTGAACAGTAACAAATTCCGATATCAATTCCATTGCCTTTGCATGGTACTTAATCATCAACTCTCCTTTTGCTGTATATATACCAAGCAATTGGTTTACAATCAACTGTGAGTCACTGCATACGATTACCTGCTCTGCCTTTATGATTTTTGTCGGACTAAGACCTTCAATCATCGCTTCATATTCGGCCTCATTATTGGAAGCTTGAAATTGAAAGCACAGAGCATATTCTATATCGATCTCATCTGGACTTTTCAATATAATCCCAGCTCCACTACCCGAGGTGCATGATGAGCCATCCACATATAGGTTTCATACAGGTATTTCGTCCTCAAACTTCTTATTGGACAAAGTTCCTCGATGGAATATTTTTTGTTCCTTTATCTCCATTTCTACCACACTTCGCTGCTCGTCGACGTTCTCCTCTTGCTCTCCGACCAACTTAAGTTGATCGGGGTTTAAATTTGATGATCCTGTAACATCCACAGGTTGGTCGGTGTTCAGCTTTTGTTCCTCGGGGGTATCAGGATAAGTGAACTCTGCTATAAAATCTGCTACTGCTTGCCCTTTCAGTGACGATCTAGGCTCATAAATTATATCATATTCACCGAGATTTATTGCCTAATACATCAAACTCCCTGATTTTTCTGGTTTATAAAGATCTTGCCTCAACGGTATATCGATATATACGGTTATGGTATGAGCCTGGAAATATGGCTTCATTCTTCTACTCGCTTCGATCAACGCCAGTGCCAACTTTTTCAGCTTTGGATATCTGATCTTTGCTCCTCAGAAGGCCTTACTAGTGTAATAAATTGATTTTTGTACTCCATTCTCTACTCTTATTAATACCGAGCTAACTGCATTTTCCAAAACTGCCAGATCCAAGTACAACCTTTCTCCCATCACTGGTTTGGACAATAGTGGAGGTGCTCCCAAATATTTCTTCAATTCTTGAAAAGCTTTCTCGCATTCTTCATTCCATTCAAAAGTCTTTCAGAGCGTTTTGAAGAATGGGAGGCATCTATCAGTTGCTCTCGATACAAACCTGTTAAGTGCTGCTACTCGCCCTGTAAGACTTTGCACTTCTTTCTTCGTCGTTGGAGATCGCACGCCTAACAGAGCTTTGATCTTTTCAGGGTTTGCTTCAATTCCTCGTTGATTGACAATGTACTTGAGAAACATGCCTTCTCGTACTCCAAATATGCACTTAGTCGGGTTCAACTTCATTTGGTATTTATCTAGTTGATCAAAGGCCTGGCCTAAGTCAACTAGATGGTCAGCAGCTCTTTTGCTCTTTAACAACATATCATCAACGTAAACTTCCATATTACAACTGATTTGTTCTTCAAATACCTTGTTCATCAGTCGTTGGTATGTCGCACCTGCATTTTTCAAACCAAAAGGCATAACATTATAATAATAAGTTCCCCTAGGGGTAATGAAAGAGGTACTTTCCCTGTCTTCAGGTTTCATTTTAATCTAATTGTAACCAGAATAAGCATCCATGAAGCTTAGCAGCTCGTGTCCCGAGGTAGCATCCACTAGTTGATCAATTTGGGGCAAGGGAAAATGATGCTTTGGACATGCCTTGTTGAGGTCGGTGAAGTCTACACACATCCTCCATTTGTTGTTCTTTTTTTTCACCATCACTACATTTGCTAGCCAGTCTGGATATTTAACATCTTCAATAAAGCCAGCTTTTTGGAGCTTCTCGACCTCCTCCTGTATAGCTTGGTTCTTCTCGGGGCTGAACACTCTTCTTATTTGCTTCACTGGCTTGATCTCCTTATTCACATTGAGCTCGTGACATAAGAAATTTGGGTCTATTCTGGGCATATCCTCATGACTCCAAGAAAAAGTTTGTTTTCTTCTTTTTAAGAAACTTGTCAATTCCTGTTTTAGTGAGGCATCTAACGACGAACCTATCTGAGTTGTTCGTTTAGGGTGCTCGTCGTCCAGAATGATGTTTTCAGTAGCTTCCACCACCTGACCTTTCACGAGTTGCGACTCATCTCTAGGATCCAATATTTTAATTTATGCACCTTCATCCACCTGATAGGTAGTAGTCTTTTTCCTAGATTCCTCCAGTTCCTCCTGTTCGACAGATGAATAGTAGCATTCCCGAGCTACTTTTTGATTACCCTTCACAACTCCTACTCTAAAATTGGTTGGAAATTTTAGGCATTGATGTACCATAGATGGTACTGCTTCAAACTTCTCAATCCTACCCTTCCCATGATGATATTGTAGGCTGATTGAACATTCTTATCCATCACGAAGAAGCGTACTCTCTATATTCGACAAGCAAGCCATGTACCAATGAACATATCCAACTTGATCGTCCCAAGTGGAAAAACTTTCTCGCCAGCAAAACCGAGGAGGGGCCTATGATAAGGCTCCAATTGAGACAACTTTAGATTTAAGCTGTTGAAGCACGAGTAGAACATATTATCAACCGAGCTACCATTATCAACCAGTACTCTCGAGATCATCACTTCCTTCATTCTCATTTTGATCACCAATGGGTCATCATAAGGATACGACACACCTGCGAGGTCATTCTTGGAGAAACCGATGACTAATTTTTCCTTATTTACCTTTCTCGGGCGATCATCGTCAGCCAAGTTTATTCGTTGAATATATGAACAGGATTGAGCCTCATTGAGGTAAGCTTTTCTTTCTACAGTAAGGTCTCCACCTCCTGCACCTCCACCTATAATAACATTACAATCAAATGATCCAAAACGTATTGAAAATACCTCACGTTCTGGATGCCTTGGTCCTTTGGAAGATCGGGGTCGTCTTCTGGATCATCTTCATGATCTCTTTTCTTGTTCTCCTCTACTCGACGAGGAGATCTAGACCTTTTTCTTGCTCGGTCGTTATTTCTTCTTTCATTTCTACGATCAATATACTTTGCTAATTTTCCTCGTCTAATGAGTGCTTCGATCTCATTCTGAAGAGCTATGCAATTTTTGGTCATGTGACCATGATCCTTGTGGAACTCACAATATTTGGCCTTATTCCTTTTATCAGGGTCTGACTTCATTTTCTCTGGCTAGTTTAACTCCTCGTTGTTCTTGATTTCTTCTAAAAAATGGTTGATGTCTACCTTCAAAGGAGTATAATTTTCAAATTTCTTTAATACCTCCCATGATGGCTTTGTTTTTGAATGCTTGTCACCACTATTGTTCTTATGCTCTTTCTTTTTGGCCTTATCAACTTCCACCTTGGTCTCTTTGGTATCCATATTCTTCTTTGCAGCCATAGCCTCCTCAGCATTCATGATCTTGGCCCCTTTTGCCATCAGTTCTGATATGGTTCTAGGTGGATCTTTAGCCAAAGTGTAGTACAATTTGTTAGGCAACAGCCCACTCATCAGAGCAGTAATCGCTGTCTTTTCCTTATAATCAATAACTTTGAGTTTCTCGTTATTGAAACGAGTTATATAATCCCTGGTGCTCTCACCTGCCTTTTGTCTAACACTTAACAAGTGTGCTACTCGTTTAACAGGTTTTTCTCCAAAACATAAGTTTTCAATGAAGAGCTCGGCCAGTTGAAAGAAAGTTTAAATCTTACCCCGAGGAAGATTATTGTACCATATTTGAGCAAATCCTGTAAGAGTTCCCGAGAATGCTCTGCATCTCATCTCATCTGGCACAGCATAGATGTCAGCAGCAGCTTGGTATTGCTCTATATGAAGGACATGGTCAGTTTTTCCATCATATTTTGGAGTTACAATAGGTGCTTTGAACTTCGACGGTGTGGGAAAATCCACAACTGCTTGTATAAAAGGTGTTCCTTGTACAAAAGTTCTTTGTAGAGGATTCTTGGTCTTGGCCATTTCCCCTAATCTATCCTCCAACCTCTGAATAGAGCCTTTCCACGCATCATTTCCTTCCTCGGGCCTGTTGGTTCGAGCAACTGATCGCGTGGATGTAGCTTCTTAGGATCTATCTTGTCGAGCAGCTGGTTGTGATTGGGCAGAACCCTCTCTGAAATCAAATGGTCGTCGAAAGTTTCTCGACATAGACTTAGGAGGATTTTTATTCTTCCTAGGGCCCAATCGATCAAAAGGAGAGACCCTACTCAATCTTTCCAGTGCACTGGTCCTTTCTGGAGAGAGAGTGATGTGTTGTTCTGTATCTTTGGCTCATACTGACGAAGTTCGACCCGGTTGATAAGAAAAATCTTCAGATTTATCAGTGCGATATGAATCTCTTTGCCTAATGCGTGAAGAAAGTAAATGAGTATTTATTTGACCACTTCGCTGTCCTGAATAGGTTGATGCTCCACCTTGGATAGTTTGCATGATTTGTCGCATTATTTCCTGCATGGCTGTCTGGCCTTGAGCCAAACTGGCCATGATTCCAGCTAGATCTTGGATATTTGGAGGAGTGGATGGATTTGGGGGGTTTCCAGTGTTTCGATTGCTGGATTCAAGATTGTCAGCCATTGTTGATGATTTGTTTTTGGTGAAAAACGAAAATTACAGTCGTTTCCCACAGACGACACTAATCTGTTGATGTAAAAAATTAGACTATCTCTAATTTATTTAATCACAGATAAAAATATAAATAAGACAAGAGATTTTAAAGTGGTTCGGCCTTGAACGAATGGCCTACGTCCACTGTTTGTGTTATTATTGACTGTTTAGGAATTCTCAAAGTAAGATTATTCTCAAGAAATTCCAGTCCATCTACAATGAGAATGATACAATGTATTTATAGCCCTGAGGCTGTACATGAGAAAGGATCATACATAACTGTCCAATAAGCGTATACATCTGTATGATAATAATCAGCATTTAATGCGCATTTAATCCTCTTAATTGTCTGATAATAAATGCTCTGATCGAGGTGCAGCTCGGACCGCCTAAGTATCTTGGTATCCATGAGTTGCTCGGTGCGGTAAAGTTCCTCGGAGAGCACATACTGCTCGGAGTGTCTGAGTTAGTCGGGGTAATTGAGTTCCTCGAAGTCAAGGTGTTGTTCAAAAGTGTTTGTTATTGCCACGCAGATTGCCATGTGTCTCCACTTAATTGAGCCATGTCAGCAGACTAAATTTTGTATCAACAATAACCCTCGGGGTATGGCTACTCATTCACACTATCAGGGTAAGGATTTTTAACTCCTCGTACATAAGAGGAGATTCCTACTTGAGTGAGAGGAACCTCCTCACCTCCTCCATTTTAACCATCTTGGAGGGCGATTCTTTCATATTTTTTTTGCTGCTGGTGAGGCAACATGGGTTAGGGTCTACTCGACCACCACCTTTTTTGCCAGTACTTCCTCTATTGCAATTGCTCTTCCAATAGGAGCCACCACTGGCGTAGCACATACATGGCCCAAACTTGTCATGTCCACATTGTGTTACTTTAGAAAATTGAAAAAAAAAAACTCATAATACTAATCCCATTTAGCTGTGGAGCAGCTGAATTGCTTATCTGACCCACAAAGGGACCCAAATCTCTCTTGGTTTGGGCGGTTTAAACTCTATTACCCACCGGAGTGTTTCTAAAGACCAACTAACTGGAAATATTATGACCATGTTTATCCATGGTAATGAGGATACCTCCCCCGTGGAGTCTTCATATGTAAGAGGGTAGTAGTACTGGGGTCTATGAATAATTGTAAATTATTGAGGCGTGACCTACACCAATGGAAAATATCTTCAAGGTAATAATATTTCATGAACAAAAGAAGAGATTAAAACTAACTTTTCAGTATAATAAATAATAATGTTTTGGTTACAACAATGAGCAATCAATAAACGAATGAACCACTTGCGAGTAATGACTATCTTAGAATGGAGAGATAATCACCTCCATATCTAGGGAGAGAGCAATGAGATAATATATGTGTAGTAACTTGTCTAGAGTAACAGTGCTGATTCTATTTTTTCTTATGTGTTGGTAATTGAGTCTCTAATGCTCTATATATAGTAAAACATTAATGTTGAGGTCGCACTGACACGCCAAATGGATATTCCTTTATGATACAAAATTGAAAATACTTTTGTCCTTATTACTACTTGTCACTATCTACCACGATCTCTCTGCTGTGAAGTGACACTTAGTGTAGTAGTGGAGAAAAAATAATCTTGTCAGCTATAGAGCGAAAAATATACTATTTTGTTTGTTTATAAACGGTTATTTGGTGAATAATTTTGAAAACTTACGAGTGACCTTAAGAGTTACTCACCATTTTCTTTGTTAGAATGTCATGTGAGTAGTCACTAACTGCTCACTAATTAATTAAATGTGGACTCTATTGTGTGAGTGAGTGGGAGTGGCCTCTTGGGTCTCTTGCTTCAGTATTACTATTTTTTATAATATATTAAAGTGGTTGAGCCTTAGCTTACTCAATAACACTTACCTTCCATTCTCCAAACATAAGCTCTTAAGAGGTCCTAACTGGCCATTTGCACAAGCCTTTCTTGCTCAACTAAGGCTTTTTTCCTAAATAAGATTGTGTGTAAACAATAAGACAAAATTTTAGTGAATGAAGTGCTCATTCACATATTTATATTGCTTAAGTAACTGCTCACAACTTTACTTCACTAAGAAGTCAAAGGTTTCTCGTGTAATTGCATTTATTTTGATAGCTGACTTGGGTTTCCATTTGCATGAATTTTAGAGCCGACTTGGGCTACTCATACACCCCTTACTGGTACTCTTCGCATCACTTTTGGTGCTGACTTCGGTTGCTCAAACACTTATCATTTTTCTTTTGCTCTCTTTTTGGCTTGGGGGTCGCTCACACATCCCCTTTGATTGGGTACTGCTCGCAAAGCCCTTTAATAGTTATATGGTTACTTGTGTACCCCTCTACCAAGGTTTGAAGCTAGATAAGGTCAAGTAGTCTTAGAGATAAATATGGATGAAAATGAACATTCAGAGGTAGACAACCTTGATCTGTTTGTGTCTGCTTTAAATCTTATATATGGGTTCAAAAAGTCTACTAAAGAATGGACAATCATATTAAGCCTTTATTTATAAAGGATTGGGTGAATGGAGTACTAATTAATAAAATATTGGTGGATAACGATGTTGTTGTTAACATAATGCCATACTGCTTGCTTTCTATATTAAATAAGCAAAATGCGAAATTGGTTTAAACTGAAATCATAATCTTTGGTTTTGTTGGAGATGAAAAGTCAAGCAAATGTGTATTACGAGTAGATATTGAAGTAGGTAAAAAAGTCTAAAACTTCTTTCTTTATCATCGATGGTAAACCAAGATTTAATGCTTTACTTGGGAGAGATTGGATCCATTCTAACAAATGCATCCCTTCTTTCGTGCATCAGAAATTGTTATTGATGAAGGAACACGAGAACATGGAGGAGGTGGAAGTAGATCTTTTACCATTCCACATCACTTATAACTATGTTTAAAGGGAACTCTACCAGGAAAATTCGGGGCCTGTCAAGGTGGACGCATTAATACCTGAGAAATCAAGAGGGGAAGTCTCAACTAAAGCTTGGGAGGAGTTAGCCTTTGGTCTGATGGGACCAAACGAAAAAGATAAAATAGTTGATTAATGGGTATCACACCTATTGATTTAGAAAAAAAGGCCAGTGAAACTTTGGCCATTATGTTGTATAAATTTAGAGATTTAGACATGAATACCAAAATCAATGAAGAAATGACTATAAATTTGGTCGATTATGTATTTGAAGAAGATGGAGAGGATAAAACACCTCAAAAATTGGTTATCTAATAATTTCTCTAATAAGATATAAAGAACTCATGGTAAACCATCCAGATACTTTATTGGAAGTGAACTTAGGAACCAAACAAAATAAAAGAGTGACATACATGAGTGAAAACTTAAGCAAAGAAGACCTATTATTGGTTGTAGGCCTTTTACATAAATATAAAGATTGTTTCACTTGGGAGTATGATGAATTACCTGGTTTAGAGAGAAAATTAGTGGAGCATAAACTGCCAATAAAGTAAGGGTATAAATCTGTTAAACAACTGCCACTCTAAATGACTCTAAATGTCACTATAAAAATAAAAGAGGAAATTGAAAGGATATTCAAGGTTGGGTTTATTAGAATCTCTAGTTATGTTGAATGGATCTCTAATATAGTGCCAATGATTAAGTAAAATGAAAAATTAATGGTATGCACTGACTTCAAAAACTTTAATGCATCCATTCCAAAGGATGAATATCTAATGTCAGTGGTAGACCTATTGGTTGATAAATCTTCTAGTCACGATATCATGTTTATGATGGATGGCCACTCGGAATACAACAAAATATACATAGCAAAATAAGATGTGCATAAGACTGGTTTTAGGTGCACAAGTAATTTGGGTACCTTTAAATGGATTAAAATGACATTTAGATTATCGAATGCACGAGCTACTTACCAAATGGGAATGAATACCATTTTCCAAGACATTATTGATACTATTTTGGAGTGTTATATTGATGGCATAATCGTCAAATAATAAACAATGACTGATCATATAACACATCTACAAAAGTCCTTCAAAAGAATGAGACTTTATCAAATTAAAATGAATCCTTTAAAATGTCAATTGGGAGTATCGACAGAGAAATTTCTTGGTTATTTAGTACACCAAAAAGGGATTCAAGTTTATGTGAGCAAAGCTAAAGCCATAATTGAAATCACAACCTTCGAGAGCAAAAATGAATTACAAAGATTCTTGGTACAAGTTAATTTCCTTCATCTGTAGGAAAAACTAAAGTATTTTATCCTTTCTCGAAGCAAAGGGTCAATAAGATAGCTGGATTGGAAGGAAGAGCATGAGATAGCTTTATAGAAGCTCAAGAGATATTTGGCTAAGCAGCTAGTTTTGGCACCTCCAAGGGAAGGTAGGCCACTGAAGTTATATGTTTCGGCCTCTCATACCTCAATTGGAGTTATGTTGGCACAAGACCATGGGAAGCACATATTGCAGGTTGTGTACTATCTAAGTATATTTCTGAATAACTGTGAATGTAGATACTTTGTAATGAAAAAATAATGTTTAACTTTGTATTTTTCAACAATGAAATTAATATATTACTTATTTTCTAGAGAGGTTCATGTCATTTCAAAGTTTGATTTGATTCAATACATGTTAACAGGGCCTATTTTGAAAAATAGGATTGGTCAAGGGTAAATGGGTTTTAGCTCTGTTTGAGTTTTGCCTACAATATATACCTCAAAGGGCTATAAAAGGCAAAACATTGGCTAACGTTTTGGCAGATCATCTATGTGAAGATGAACCTTCACCTGAGTATGAGATATGATTTATATCCTTAAGACCATGTAAGATGTGGTTTGATAGTTCAAAGACTAAAATAGGGTTAGGCATATGTATGATTATTGAGTTCCCTGAACATATCAACACCAAACATGTGTATAGATTGGAAGAGAACTCGTGTTCCAATAATCAAGTGGAATGTGAGGTTGTTATGATGGGTCTATAGAACCTTCAAAACTTGAATGCTTATGTAATTAAAGTCTATGGGGATTCTCATATGGTTATTAAATAATTAACTGGTGAATATAGAGATATCAATAATGGTTTAACCTTATATAACCAAGTGCCTTTGAACTTACAATCCAAATTTAATGAAGTCGCATTAAACTATGTTCCTAGATTTTTAAATGAAGAGACCAATGAAATGGCTCAAAAAGCCTTAGGCTGTAAGCCTGATAATAGCTTCGAAGCTAAGTTAAAATAAAGTTATATTACTGGACACTTACCACTACTTCATAGTGGGTGGCCCTTGGTTGAAATTAATAACATATATGTTCATGAGGATTGGGAAAAACTATTACTTGAATATCTAACTAACCCAAACATCAATATTGATAGGGTTGTTAGATTGAAAGCAACCAGTTATGTTAAGTCTGTTGGAAAACTATTCAAAATAAGTGCTGATGGAATGAGCTTAGAGTGCCTAAGCAGAGAGGAAGGTTTAGCAACCATTGCCTAAGTCCATGAAGGTATATGTGTGGCTCGTCAAGATGGTCCCAAAATGAAATGGTTGCTAATAAGGCATGTTTTTGTTGGCCTTCCATTTTAAAAAAATTGCATGGACTTTTCTAAAGAATGTAAAAACTGCCCACAACATAGCCCTATAAAGCATGTGCCAACTGTTGCTTTGCAATATGTAATGAAACATTGGCCAGTTAGAGTATGGGAAATTGATGCCATTAGTAAAATTTATCATCCATATTCTAAGTTGCACAACTTTGTACTTGTGGCAACTGACTATTTTACCAAATGGGTAGAAGGTAAGGCTTTGAATTCAGTTACCCAAAATAAATTAGTAAACTTCATGCAAGGCATTGTGTATAGATTTGGAATACCCAAAACTATAGCCTTGGATAATACAGACATATTTGAGTTAGAAATGGTGTTAGAATTTACTTTAAGCTTAGGGATAACTTTAACTGAGGAGTCATCCTATTATTCTCAATCAAATGGTCGGGGAGAGTTTATAAATAAGGTAATTAAAAAACAACTTGAGCAAAGTGATCGAGAAGAGTCCAAGAGATTTGCACAACTTGTTACCAAAAGTGTTATGGGCATATGGGACTTTTAAGAGGTCAAGTACTGGAGCAACTCCATATGCTTTGACTTGTAGTCATGATGATGACTTACCAGTTGAAATTACTCTAAATTCACTAAGAGTGATAACCTAAAATGAACTGACTATAGAAGACTATGGTTAAGTTATGCACATGGAATTAGAAAACATAAAGAAGAATAGAGTCAAAGCCTTAAATAACATATTGGTCTAAAATAAAATAAAAAATATCTAACAAATATAACGAAAAAGTGAAAGAGATGACCTTTAATGAAGGAGATTTGGTTTGATATATGTTTAATGGTAGATTATCCTACTTGAGGGTTACGAATGGTCATATACACATGAGGAAAAAAATGCTAGGTTCTTGAAATCATAATGAAATAGATTTGCATTCATATGTTATTGAAATATCTAAATATAAAGGACCTAAAATTAGTCCAGAATTTTATAACATGGCCTTTTTAGTTTTAATTTGAATTAATTTTCCTTAACAATTCTATATTACTATCAGACACTTGCATTTACCCTACCAACTGGTCCAATCTGGATTGGAAGTCCACCTCCTATGTAACAGTCACTTTCAACTCAACATTAATTTGAGCCAACCATTTTTTCCAGTTCTTCCATCTCTATAAAAAGAGCAGCCCTCCAAGCATAAACAATCCTCACCTCTTGTAGGCCTTTTGCTACCTCCATTTAGTGGAGAATATTGGGTTTGGTCAGAAGATAACTAACTTTCCTCTCCATCCACCTAGGTCATCATCTGAAGGAAAATTAAGAGAGAAGAAACACTAGTGGTTAACTCTTATAGAACATCTGCATAAAGACCATCAAGTTGATGTAAAACATTTTTTTTCGGCCCAAAAGAGAAAGAGAAGTTAACCAAAGCCTCAAATGGCACCCTAACAAAGCTCTGAAGTAGTTTCAAAGCTTGAGAAATTTCTAAATGTCAATATGAGGGGGTTGTTGAACCTCAAGACGATGTTACAACTATTGTTCTATACTAAAAGAAGACCCATCTGATGCTCAACAGATCTCAAAGTTAGATAAGATGCTCAATAGAAAGCATTAGGTGCACTCCCTCTCTATGGAAAGCACGTCTTAGTGCGTTGTTCCTCTTTGGAGGGACTTCACCCATCTTCCTGGGCCATTTGATGAATGGTTTGTCCTTGATCTTTGTCAAAATCTTATAAATCGGCTCCTTAAAAACTGTGTTCACTACTTAAAATGCCTTCGAGGCATCATTCTTGTTTTCATTCTTAGGGCCACTCTTGCCCCCATTCTTACTCCCTTTCTTTTGATTCTCAGTTTTTTCACTGCCCTTACCGACAAACTTGGTGCGATAATTTTCCCCTATACTGAGATGAGTTACATCTTCAACTTTGGCATATTTTTCAATATGATCCATCAAGTCGTCATTAGTCATGGCCTCCTTCTTAGTGAGAGACCAGTATAAGAGGCAGGAACCGGGTAAGCCAATCTTAAAGGATGTGACGGTGACATAAATAAACTTACATACATGACAATATGTATAAGTGAATAAACTAAATTATAGATATAGATGACATTTGAATAATATATATAAACAAGTAGCTAATATATATGAACATGGTTTTTTCCATTCATTCGGGGTAAGAGTAGCGAAATAAAACACCCGATTCATCATAAATATGACGAGAATGGGATTACATCTCGTGATATTTTCCCCGAGTGAATGTATTTCATTATCCCTACTTTGATTCGACATAATTGTGATGAGAAAGTGATTAAATCTCGTGGTGTTTTTCTCAAATGGTTGTATTTCATTAAGCTGAGTTTGATTCGGCATAAATGTGATGAGAGAGTGATTACAAGTCGGGGTAGATTCGTCAAGAACATGATAAGTTTGGGATATTATTTCGTCTGATTGACACTGAATCTGATTTACACCGAATAAAACCCTAGATTATTTAAATTCGTTTAAAAACAAATCCAATCATTTTGATTCAAAACGATTATAATTTCAAAGGTCTCAGTAGAATTATTTGTTAAGAATACGATTAGAAATAGTAGTCTTTAGAATAACAATTGTTGGTTTCAAAAACCAAAAATAAGAGAGCATACATTTTGGATTTATTTGGTTCGAACAGAGGTCTCGAGAATAACTTCGGTTGAAGTTCAGTGGTCTCAAGCATACGTTTGTTTGTTTCAATAGAACTATCATATATAGAGAGGTTCAAAAACATTCGTTTGTTTCAGTAGAATCAATTGATTTTTTATTGTTCAATGAACGTATTCAATGTTGAAATTGTAAAGGTGGGATTCCAATAGTTAGTTTGTTCAATGTACCAACACGAATGAGATTAATCTTTAGTTGAAGTTGAAATGCTTTGAAGTTGAAAGGGGAAGTTGAGAGGTTTGAATGTGTAGAGAAAATGATGAATGTTATAAAATATATATTTAAGTGGATGTCCACTTGTATTCCAGTCCACTAGTATTCCACAATTATTAAAGGGTCTATTGGATTATCTTATTTTGTACTATATATATATGGGTCATATACCTTTAGTATTGACAGATAAATGAAATGAAAGACTCACTCCCTCTGAAATTTTCTCTATGTCTTCTTTATTTTATAGTACGTTATCAACACGAATAGTTTTTTTAATCATCTTCTCGGTCACACCTTTTCATCACAAGTGATCTTGCAAGGGACTGGTTGATGGAGCTAAGTCGATTAGTTTCACATCCATTGGAACAATCTTTCTAAACCGATAAAGTTCTCCTACGATAAATATCATGACACAAACCATTCTTTAATAATCAAGTTTGTAATAAATCTGTACAAAATTATATTTAAACATATATGTGCCTTTTTTTTATGAGGAAGAAAGAGAATATCTCAGACCATCATTCCATTATGATATAATTGGCATTGAACGTCGAAACTTAATGATGGATATTATTTATTTTTTCTTTTATTCATAATGCCTTTTTATATTGATTGTATTATATATGTATTGAATTTTATTTATAATATAGTTTTACAATCCACTGAATATATGAATAGTATTGTTGTTTGAATATGTATTTATTTTGAAATGGTATAGTCCGACTATGATTAACTAAAAAAAATTATGTGTGCACTTAATGAGATTTATTCAATAACAAGATAAATTGTCCCAATTATTGATATTGACATTATGAGGACGCTTAGGTTCCATGTTATGCCGTCGATCATTTTTTCGTTATCATACTTGACCTTGGAACCTAACATTTAGGTTATATCGAAGCAAAAATGAACCTAGAGTTTTCATACCTGCATATTAAACACATATTTTTGTTTATCTATAATTAGGCTTGTACATTTTTTACTATCATTTTTATTTTAATCATAAAACTTTGCATATTTATAGTTCGAGTGATAAATTTTTGGAATTACTATTTGGTTTATATGTTTGTTTATAAGTTACAAAAAAAAATTAAACGAGAAGTTTCATATTTTGTTATTAGTATCCGAAGTTCCTAATCATCATTCCAATTTGGTACCTGAAGTTCTCAGTACTATTTTTGGAGACTTGAATTTTCCAAAGGCTATCTAGATTTTGGGACATAAAGTACCCTAATAATTATTTTAAATTGGGACCTGCAGTTCTCATGTAAATTTTTTCTCCCCGGACCGAAAGATTTTATGTAAAATTTTTCATTTGATACTAGATATTCTCAAATTATTTTTAAAAAATTGGGACATGAAGTTCTCATTTTTTGTTCAACTTTTTTAACATGACAATGAAAATGCACTGAAAATCAAACTCGAAGTTTTGATTATTTTTTTAATAGGAAAAGGGATACTAAAAGTCCAATAATAATTATCTATAATTTGGACCCGAAGCTCCAATAAATTTTTAATCAAACCTGAATTTTTAATTATTTATATAATAAGGGTCAGGATATTAAATGTCCCATAAGTATTATTTACATTTGGGACCTGAAGTTCCCCAATAATTATTCAAATATGAAAATTGAATTTTCTCTGCTCAAATTTTGGGACGTGGAGTACGAAAATTATTTGGACCTAAAGTATCAGCAGAAAACATATCACAATCAAACCTGAAGTTTTGATTGTCAAATTGAAAGGGTATATACCAAGAGTTCCCTAATTACCATTTTTCTATGAAGATTATATTCAATATTGTGACTAGAAGTTCATAAAATATATTTTTTGAATTATAATATAAAATATAAAGTCGAAAACTCTCATGTTATTCCTGATTTTTTGGATTTGAAGATCCAACTAAAATATACCATAAACTAAAAATTAAAGTTTTAATTATTCACAGGGTATGAATTTTGAAAGTTCTCAAAATACTTATTTATATGTTGGACTTTAAGCTGTAGAAAATATTTTTGTTGGGATTAGTTTCAAGTCTTCTCAACTTTTTGACTTTTCATTTTCATTAATAAATGAAATATATTTTTTAAACACTCTTATATTGATTAAAGGTTCCCTAACTAGCTTATTAATGGTTTCACCATTAAATTTTTGTTTATTGACCTTTTGCTTCATTTTGAGTATTAAATTACTTTTAATGGTATTCACATTGGCACTTTGGGAATGTAAAAAATTAATCCCCTCATTTTTTTAATAAAATGGCTGGATTATTATTGGGCAGAGTTAATAAAAATTATTTTGCACTTGTTTGGAAGACTCTCTAACATTTTTACCCCCTAATCAAACTTGAAGTTATGGTCAAATGGGCTGAGAATTTAACGTCCTTCGACGTTGGTAATATTGAGCTTGAAATTCAACTATTTGTGTAGAATTAGAAGTTCTCATATATAAATGATAAAAACTTGAAGTTTTATACATAATTCGTGCCACACACTTTGTGAGTTATTTTAATACAGGACCTGAAATCCTGAATTTTAATTTGATAATTTATATTTACCTGATGATCCGTATACATGTGATATTAAATAGAGAACTTTAAGTTCTTATTACTTTTCAAAATGAAATATTTGTCGTAATTATTTTTGTGGCCCTACATATATATTAGAAATCTCAAGTTTATTAATTTTGAGCCTGAAGTCTCTTACATATCATAAGATTATGAACTTTTAATTCATCTATTTTCAACCCAAAGTTTTAAACTTTCATTGGCAAAGTTTTTATAATCCATCCCATTCTTTGAATATCTGATAATTATTTGATATGATTTTTTCAATACTTCCACTTATTAAATTTTGGTTAACAAAAGTTTAATCATAAAATACATTATTGTATTATTGAGCATCTCTATATTTGGACTCATTTTACACAGTTCATAATCAGTCTTGACTTTTAAAAGTAGTAATTATGAATAATACGTCTAGCAGATAATGAACAATTCAGTATATTATAAAAAATAAAAAATAAATTTTTTTTCTTGCTTGGTGTGTAATATAGTAAAAGTTTCAACCATGGTTGAACCTAAGGCTCCGGAAGAGCCTATGTGATGTTATTATTGGTACCCTCCCATACATATCGATGAGTTATATGAAAGAGATTCCTGAAGTAATTTTCTTTATTTTATGGGCATCAGTATACATGTGTAACATATTGAAATGAGCAGTGAAAAGTAACTTTCCGTTACTTCTAGCGTTAGAAGCCAAAAGCTTACACTAGCTAACAATCATTCCATTATTCAAGGGATTATACCACACAGTACTTAACATTGTAACATTACACTTTGTTATGAGCCTGCAGCTCTATGGTTCAATTCTAATCTATTATATAATGACCATTTTGGTCACCTTAATTATTTTTTCATAAGATGTTGTGAATGGAAATGATATTTATTATAAGGGTATATATGGTGCTTATAATTGACCATTTATTGACCAGTGATAAATACAATATTTATAGTATATATGCAATTTTATTTTGACGAGACACTATTCTCACCACTAGGGGGAGGATAAAACGTACCATAAGTACGAATTATATTTAAAGAATGGTCCGTTCCTCAAGAACGACGAAAATTATCGTGGAATACTTCGACATTGTCTCATATAATCTCCTTTATCGCTCAATACAAAAATGAAATGAAAAATTATATTGCAACATCAAAGGTCACATGGACTAGATGCAAATGTACTCGCTAAAATTACTGTCCTAGAATGACAAAATAAATTCGACAACGAATAAATTTATTGCATGCCATAAGCGTGGAAAACCTATAGGTCTTAACTACTTTACTCCCCCAAAGTGGAATTTAAATAAATCATGCCCAAATAATGCTCGAGGAGGTTATGAACAAAAGATCTACTTTCTCAAAAACCCAAGACGAGGTTATTGTCAAGGAAGAGACACAAGTTCCCGAAGTGATTTTAAGGCCCTTGAAGTTGGCAAATGTAACTAATATTAAATGAGATCTATATGTTTTTTTATATATATACAAGAGAAAAGCGGGATCAACAAAGATGATCATCGATGATATAATTATATATGTTGTAGTGACATAAAAATCAAAGGGCAATAATACTATAAATCCACGTACTATGAATAAATGTCGACAAAGAATATATTGACCAAAATGCCATGATAACATAATTTGAGTCTCTTAATATATGTGGTGTATTTAGACCTATAGCAAACCCTAAAAGATATTAACCTTAAAGGTTACGAATGGGTGTTTATAAGAATGTGAAGTGTACTCACTAAAAAGTGCATGATTTATGGCACAATATTTCCTGAAGAAATCAAAATTGATTATATACGAACCTACCATCCCGTTAAGACCGTAAATATTTTTCAGATATCTGACTAGCTTAACAGTTTTTTAAATATATTATACGAGACTCATGAATATTATAACTGTTTATTTATACGGGACTTAGAGAAATTATACATATGAAAAATCCTAGAAGAATTTTCTCTGCCTAAAGCAAAGATAAGGAGTACGTACTCAAATGCACTAAGACATTTATTATATAACACACAATCCAAATGGATATAAGTATATCTGTATTAGTAAATATTTGTCTAAGGAAGGGTATGAAAACAATCATATATGCAAATATTTCATTATAAAATATCCATAATAGATGTGATTCTGAAAAGCCCAACTGAAATGAAAAAATATTCGTAAATGGATGTGCTCCTGAAGAGCTCAACTAAAATACAAAATATCCATATATAGAATTCAAAATGAATGACCTTGGATTAACTAGTTATTGTCTCGGCCTACAGATCGAGCACGACTTATATTAAACTAGTATCCATCTGTTAAATAGATTAAAAAGTCATGCAATGCTTTAGCATATATTAAAGCATACAATTTTAGTATACCCATGGTCTACGATATTTGGATATTAAGTTATCCATATCATCCTAAAGAGGATGACAAATATAAATTTGGTCTCGAAAGTACCATATGTGCACGTTATAATAGTATTTGGTCCAAAAGTACCATACTTGTATGTTATTAGTATATATATATATATATATATATATATATATATATATATATATATATATATATATATATAGAGAGAGAGAGAGAGAGAGAGAGAGAAAGAGAGAGAGAGAGAGAGAGAGAACACAATGCATGATACCGGATATTATAATTGCAGCCAATATCTTGGCAAGAAATAACTACCATTGACTTGCATAGCATGAAACTAATATCAATCATATTATATGATATTTTTATTTAACCATTTATGTTTAGTTAGTTATATAGATGTATGCTATCTCTAGTATCCTCACAAGGAACAATCAAATAACTTATGACTTGACTCAAACAACATATGTTCCTATTACTACTACTACTTATGAAGGCAATGATTCTTGTATAATCCATACTCAAAATGGATACAACAAGGGAGATATTGCTAACACATTTCGGTTATTCTATATACATGAATTCCAAAGCAGTTATGCTATTAAAGTCGAATAAATCTGATCAAGTAACATGTTCATCCCTCTTCACCAAGTCTTATGGAAGTCGATATTATGAAGAAAAATGAAATTGAGGTAACAACCGATTAAATCTATTCACCATGTCATACCAATATTTCAGAAGGTTGTGTACGAGACTATTATGCGTCGACTTAATCATCGGAGAAATATCATAATCAGGGGAAGCATCGAATCAGGAGGATCATTTCATTAGGGGGAGAATCTAACAACATGATGTTTTGGACATGTGCGTGTTGTACTCTTTTTCCTTTAAGTAGATTTTTTTACATTAGATTTTTCAGTTAAAGGTTTTAGCGAGACAACGCTAAGTGCGTCCAATGTCGATTCAATGATCACAAAAGTTGCACTATTTTTCTTCCACTTTGATTTTTTTCACTGGATTTTTTCTTAATAAAGTTATAATGACGCATTGAATGGTGGATATAATGTACATCTAAGAGAGAGTGCAACAAATTATATATTTAAGTGGATATCCACTTGCATTCGAGTCCACTGATATTTCATAATTATTAATGGATCTATTGGAATATCTTATTTTGTATAATAAATATGATCATATTCTTTTAGTATTGACATATCAATAAAATAAAAAATTTACTCCTTTATGAAATTCTGTTTATATCCTCTTTATTTTAAAAAATATGGATAAAATATTTTTTTTTACACTGTGTTTTTTACCCTTCGAATATGAGGTGAACTAAATGTTTGATATTTTAAAGTACGGGTGGCAATTCGGGTTAGTCGTGTCATTTTCGAGTCGCGTTGATTTTGAGTTGAGTATAAGTTTTCGGCACTCTTAAATCTATACAAGCTAATCGTGTCATGATCGAATCATTTCGGGTTATTACCATAAATGGGTTATCGTGTCAAAAATTGTCCGCTCTATTTTAAAGTAAAAATCCGCTTTTTATTTGAAAGTTATATTTCGGGTGTCTTTTATCACCCCTCTAGATAATTGATGGCATACTACAAATTGTTGATGGGTTGTTAGTTTGTAACGAACAGAGCGCAGTAGTGCGTGGTGGAGTGAGGATGAGGGTCTTCATCTCCAACAGCTCAACTCCCCTGACTGTATCAGTAACCACACTGAGTCAACACAAAAACCCAATAAAGAAAACTGATAATTGGGCTAAGAAAACTGCAATTGGTGCACTAAGTGGGGTTCTCTCAGCTGGTCTTCTCATTTCTTCTTCCTCTTATTGTTGTGTAGCATTGGAGTCACCTCTTCCTATTGTAGTTGAAAACTCCTCACCCTCTTCTTCATCTCCAACTGGGTATTGCCGTGAAGAGGAGATAGAAGAGACAGCTCCAAATTTGGTTACTAATGAAGGAATTGTGGAGGAAGCTTGGGAGATTGTCAATGATGCTTTTCTTGATACTCACAATCGTTGGTCCCCTCAATCTTGGCTGGTTACCATTCTCTCTCTCTCTCTCTCTCTCTCTCTCTCTCTCTCTATCTCTCTCTCTCTCTCTCTCTCTCTCTCTCTCTCTCTATATATATATATATATATATATATATATATATATAATAATGCTCTTGTGCGGATTAGTCCGCATTTTAAGAATGCGGACCAGACATGTGTCCCTTAATGGTGCACCTAGAAAATATCTCCTAAATTATAGGTGTTGCGCTAAAGCAAGAGTATCTCTAGCGACCAAGACGATAAAACTCACCCGGGAATTTTATCAAACACTTGGTGTGCGGAAAACACCCAAGACCTTGTTCCCAAAATGAACTAGTGTGCAAAGTCCCAATCAATTCAACCAAGCATCAATGAAGAGACAATAAGAACATACAAGCAATCATCAAAGCAAAACAATAAGGATATACCGTGGTTCACCCAAATTTGGGCTACATCCACCAAGGAGGATTTCTTCTTTCTATAGATAAATGGAGGAACCCAAAGGTTATACACACACACAATTTATCTCTCTTAGAAAGTCACTCACAACCTCACAAGAACTCACCCCTCAAATGGGAGCTCTATCACTCTTTAGCTTTGATAACTCACAAAATAGCTCTCAAACTTGTCCTCTCTCAAAACCTAGAAATAACACTTGTATTTATAGATTTGAGCCAAAATGGCAAATTCGTAAATAAACCAAAACTGAAAAAATAAGAGAGCCAAAATCAACAAACTCCACCTTGGCGATCCTGATGATCCAACCAATCTCTAGAATGCTGAAATTGAACCCGCTTGAAGACCGTCCCACCATCTACCAAGCTAATGCGATTCCCCCAGGCGACCCTCACGATCCAACCAAACTCGGAATACAAACATTGAATCCGCTCGAAGATCATCCCGACGTCTAACAAGCCAATACGCTCCACCCGACGCTAAGCCACCTCAAACTTCAACCATGAAGTGAGATACCGCAAGTCTTCACTCCAAGACTCCAAACGACTCCACCCGCCGAGGAACTAAGTTCTAAACTAAGAACTCCCCCGAATGCTTCCCATGTAACCATACGGTGAAGCTCGCTCCTCATGTAACCCGGTGAGTACACCCCCACACAATACATATAGCATACACCTTCTTTACAAGAAACATTCAAACACATCAACACCATCTTCCACCTTGAGAAATAACCAAGGATGAGAGGGAAAATTCCTCACCTCTCATACCCTCCAAATCTCACCCCCGAAAGATGTACCAAGTCTTTGTCACGAAAAACTCCCGTTTGCCAATGCTCGCAAACAATAACTCATCGGCCTTCCTTGAACTAGCTACACACACCTCGAATCCATCACAGTCCTACACCTCCTCGATTCGAATCGGCCAATGCATGTGTGCAACTAAACCGGGTCAACATCACCCGTTGGCCCTGGAGGGGGACTTCGATCCATCCCCTCCACGAGTAGGTATTCTCCCATCACTACCGTCTACTCTTGGAAAGCTAGCACCCAATGTCTCCGCTTTGTTCACAAACGAGACATGCCTCGAACGTTCGATCACTTGTGCACACCGCTTCCCAATCTTCCTCGAAGTTTCATTTAGACGATACAACCCCTCTCTCTCCTCTCCCCTCGCTAGGACCATACAACCGCGTGTGACTTTCAAGACTCCACTCGCCACCGACACCCGGCAACCCTTGGAATCCAAACGGCTAATGGATATCAAATTCTTTCGCAACTTTGGGACATAGGCCACACCACCCAAAGTGCATTCCACCCCATCGAACATCTTGAGTTTCACCGTCTCGACACCCTCAACGGAAACCTTCTCTCCGTTAGCCAAAGACATGGAACCTTTTCCATTTTCTGTGAAAGTCTCAAAATATTCCCTCTTGGAGCAAACGTGATCCGACGATCCCGAATCTAATATCCAATCATCTTGGAAAAGAGAGTTAACCTTGGAGATTGTGAGAAGTTCTCCAAGTTCATCTTCATAATTCGCACTCGCTACCGTTGCCCTCTCGGAATCAACATTGCCCTTAACCTTGTCGTTCCACAAAGGACATTCTCGGATCATATGACCCCATTCCCGGCACTTGTAGCATTTCGGCCCTTTACCACCAACACCCCTCGATCTAGACCTACTACCGTCATTAAATCCCCGGTTGGAGTTCCTCCCGCCATTTTGCCCACCTCCATCTCTCGCCATAAGGCCTTCATTATGGGAATACCCGTCACCTCCACCTTCCTTCTTTCTCATCGTGACATGAGATTGAATATCTTGCACAACCTCGTTGCACCGGAGCGTAGACTTCCCAAACATGAGCGTGGTCACAAAATGCTCGTATGAATCGGGTAATGATGCAAGCAACAACAATGCTCGATCCTCCTCAATGAATTGAACGTCTATCCGGTTCAAGTCATTTATCAAGGCATTAAAAACGTTGATATGCTTCATCATATCCTCACCCTCCTTCATCTCAAGCTTGAAGAGTTTCTTCTTGAGGAACAATTTATTTGACAACGACTTTCCCAAATAAATCTCTTCAAGCTTATCCCACATGCCTTTAGCCGTGGTCTCCGCTATCACGTTATTCAACACATCATCCGTGATAAGCATCTCAATACACGAAGCCGCTCTTTGATCAATGTCAATCCACTCGGCATCGGTCATGCCTATCGGTCGTCCCTCTACCCCCAACAATGCTAATTGCAACCTCTGTTGGACAAGAACGCCTCGCATTCGTCTTTGCCATAACCCGAAATTGATCTTCTCATCAAAAGCCTTCATGTCCGTCTTCATTGAGCCACTCGATCCATAACTCGGATCCCATTTCTTAGAGACTCTGCTCGTAGAGGTTGATTCTCGAGTACTCTCCACATTTTCCGTCATTTGGAACAAAAACAAAAGCTATGCCAAAATTGCCAAAATTGATTCGACCTCGAACCAAAATACCGGGCAAACAATGCAACCAAAGCTCTGATACCACTTGTTGCGCTAAAGCAAGAGTATCTCTAGCGACCAAGACGATAAAACTCACCTGGGAATTTTATCAAACACTTGGTGTGCGGAAAACACCCAAGACCTTGTTCCCAAAATGAACTAGTGTGCAAAGTCCCAATCAATTCAACCAAGCATCAATGAAGAGACAATAAAAACATACAAGCAATCATCAAAGCAAAACAATAAGGATATACCGTGGTTCACCCAAATTTGGGCTACATCCACCAAGGAGGATTTCTTCTTTCTATAGATAAATGGAGGAACCCAAAGGTTATACACACACAATTTATCTCTCTTAGAAAGTCACTCACAACCTCACAAGAACTCACCCCTCAAATGGGAGCTCTATCACTCTTTAGCTTTGATAACTCACAAAATAGCTCTCAAACTTGTCCTCTCTCAAAACCTAGAAATAACACTTGTATTTATAGATTTGAGCCAAAATGGCAAATTCGTAAATAAACCAAAACTGAAAAAATAGGAGAGCCAAAATCAACAATAGGCACATTCTCTCTCTTTTCTCTTTTCTGGGCTCACCGTCAGGGGACACATGTCCGGTCCGCATTCTTAAAATGCGGACTAGTCCGCACAAGAGTCATATATATACACACACTAATGCTCTTGTATGAACGAGTTCGCATTTTAAGAGTTCGGACCGGACACATGTCACCTGATGGTGAGCCAAAAGAGAGAGAGAAAGTGCCTATAATTTAGCCCATAATTTCTAGGCTTACCGTCAGGTGATGCGTGTCCGGTCCGCACTCTTAAAATGTGGACTGGTCCGCACAAGAGTATATATATATATATATATATATATATATATATATATATATATATATATATATATCCTTTAAGGATTCCTTATGGTCCCGTACATACCATTTTTTTAAAATAGTAAAAAAATGATTTTTTGATGAAACTTTATGATAACATCTCCACGGTGAGAAGATTATTTCTAACTTTTTATCAAAAAATTCAAAAAATTTTGGGTCTGCGCTAGCTCCTTGATCAATTTATTGAATTTTTTGATGAAATTTCATGGATATGATTTCGATAGATGAAACTTCATGGATATGATCTTCTCATTGTCGAAATCATATCCATGGAGCACGTCTTCGGATACTTACCTTTTCGTTCGGGTCATCTGGTGGATCTTGCTTGATGTTCCAAGCCAACCCGTCTAGCTAATGCGCTAAGCTGCTTATCCGATGTTTCCGAGTAGCTACTCGAAGGGACAAAAGGTTCTATAGATATGAGTGAAATGATCGTCAAAATTTCAACGATCGAAAATGCATATTTATACAATTTTTTTTTACATATTACCTCATCTCAACGTTTTTTTTAAGTAAATTTTTTGATGAAGAAAATTGGTGATGATCTTCTCACCATATAGATCATATCCCTGAAGTTTAATAAAAAAAAATCATTTTTTTACTATTTAAAAAAAATAGTATGGACTGGGTTTTGTACCATAAGGGGCCCTTACAGGAGGGGGTCTCTCTCTCTCTCTCTATATATATATATATATATATATATATATATATTGTAAGAGGATAGTTTAGATAAGATGGAGGCGTAATCCCTTTTGGAGTATAGTAATGATAAATTAAATAGCAACACTAATAATTACTCACCGAACATACAAACACGACTCAATGAAGATAGACTCAGTTTGAACTCACAATTCTCTCGTGTATAACTCATAAGGTAATAATGAACTTTAGAAGTAACTTAGCTAGAGGGCGAGAGTAGTAAGCACCTTAGATACACCTTGGCAGATAGCCAAACACACCAACCATCCTCAAGAATCTCTGTTAAGAATTAAAAGTTTCGTAATAAATGACAATGATGTGTGTGTAAAACTCTCTGGTTCGTAATAACTCTCTCTGATGTATATTATCTCTAGTAATAACTTCTGAACTCTCAAAAAGAACATCCTCTCCTCAGAGGTGGTTGGGGTCCTTAAATAGCCTCCCACACCACCCCCGAGGCAACTCCGCCGTTAATACCTATGAAAGACATCCCTCATACTTTATGTCACAAATATTAAATACCTGATGCACTAGTTGTCTCCACGTCATAAACATTAAATGCCAAGAGATGCCTTTTGCCTAACCATTGTGTGTTAGGGGCTGTTGTCACGGTGGCTCACCAACTGTCTGACAGCCCCAAATACCACGGTGGTTTACTCAAGTGCAGGTCTGACATTGCCTAGCTGGTTAGTGACATCAGATAAAGTGGATGTAACATTAAGTAGAGGGTTGTTTGGCTCACAACTCAACGCCCGATGGAACTCCAAGCTGTTTCGCCTGAGGTTCCACGGTAAGGGTCCTTCGGTGTTTTACCAGGTGTACCTAAGATGGTCAGGACAAGCCCCAACGGTGCCTCACTTCTCAATCCTCCAAACCAAGTCCCTCTAAAGTTCCCACGGTGAGGTCATTTGATAGAGCATGAAAGCTCTCCCAGACCCTGCCAAGCCTGGTCTCTCGCTAGTACCGTTTGACCTCACACTAAAACTCATTATTATTCTCGTTACATCATTACAACCGTTATAACTTATAGTCAATATAAACAAATATACAATATGACTAACACAACAAGCTAAAGTATGAGTTGCCACGCTAAGCTGCCTCGCTGAGTTGCCACGCTTGAACTGCCACGCTGAGCTGCCTCGGTTTCTTAATCCCAAATACTGTTTATAATGGGGGATTTATCCCTAATCTCAGGATTACCTTCAAGCCCCCTCTACATTTGCCCCTTCGTGGAGAGATTTGTTGTTGGAACAAGAAATGTCTGCACGAAAACTTCTTAATCCGATAAATTTTTTCTGTGAGTAAAAAAAAAATCTGGCATCCTTCCCTTCGTTAGAACCACCGCGTTAGAATCTTCAGGAAAAAGTAAAATTTTCCCCGATGTACCTGAACCGAAGCGCTATGGCTCATTGGTGCTTTGACGAAGGGACATCACCACTTTATCCTTATACTGAGCTTCAACCGTTATAACTTTATTATTTGAAATTCTCCCGAAAGGCCTGCTAACCTTCTCAAATACTCGTTCTGATTATTGGCAAGTGAAATTCTCCCTTGTAACACTTCACTATGTTCAAAAAAGCAGAAATTCTCCCCGATGTAGCTGAGTCACTATTTTAAACAACGTTTGGACTTGTGGCGAGGGGACATCGCAACTTTTTTGAACCGTTGGGATATCTTTTTCGTTGGGAGTTATTGGATATGTCTGACAAAAAATTTTTGCGCCAAAACTCAAACTTGCTGAAGAAGGCAACCTCGTCTATTCCCCAGGTGTCGCTTCGTAAATGATGTGGCGCTGTCTTTTCAGCTGTCAAAACACTTCCTGAAGTGCCACGTGTTCATTTGAAATGATTATAGGCGGCCTTGCATGTGCGGTGGTGGGAAACTCAACAGACAAGTTCCTTAAAAGGTTTCAAATGTCTCTTTTTCAAACCCTTCTCTTTCCTTCATCTTCTTCAAGCTCTTGTCTTCTTTAGAGAGAGAACTCTGTGCGAACTCCATTGTTTACTAAGCTTTTACCTAGCTTCTTCCTTCTCTCATCCTTTACGCCACCACCAGTGGTTGTGCTTCTCCATCTTCATTCCCAACCCTTCTTTTACAGAGCTTGTTTTTTCGTACTTCATTGTTGTCTGCAATGGCCTCCTCAAGCAACCCCACCACTTCTGCCACTAGTGCTCTGTTTGCCACCCCCGTTGCCACCACCCCTACTGCCACCTCCTTGACTGCTGCCCGCCAGGACCAGCTGCGATTCTACCGCCGGTCCCCTATATTCGGCAAGGGTGATGACTTTGTTGGGTTTTGTAAGACTTGCGTTTTTAATGCCAAGTATGATGCCCTGACGCTTGGTGATGAAGATGAAAGTGCGGATGACTGGGGCTTTCTACCCCCAGAGGGGACTCTCCGATTTCGTCTTGAGCGAAGGGACTTCCCATGGTCCCACATCGACTTCGAAGGGCCTGAGGGCTCTCCTGCTCACTTTGCTGCCTGGAACTCCCATAAGTTCCCTGACACTCTCACCAAAATTGGGCTTCATCGAGCTTGGTGAGTTCACCCTGTCCAAGAATAATGCTGCCCTTCCCGTTCTGGTATCTCGCTGGAACGTTAGCACTCATACGTTCATTGCAGCGTGGAGCGAGTTTACAATAATGTTAGAGGACGTGTGCGAGCTCCTAGGCCTTGAGGCAACAGGCCATGAGCCCTATTCTGATGAAGTCCTGGATGCCCAAGAGACTGCGGACCGTTTGGAGTTAGACCGTATATGTCGAAGGTGCATTGGTACTTCAAACAAAGCCACCTTCACTCCTCTTATCAACTATTTCTTCAAAGATCCTTCTGAAGGTAGTTCCTCTGAGGCTGCCCCTGGTCAAGGTGCATCGCTGGAACTTCCTGCCTACATTCTTGTCGTTCTTTCTCGTTTTCTTTTAATGGGGAACCCAGCGACCAACCCCGAAGGGA
This sequence comes from Sambucus nigra, assembly GCA_949130495.1. NCBI lineage: Eukaryota > Viridiplantae > Streptophyta > Magnoliopsida > Dipsacales > Adoxaceae > Sambucus > Sambucus nigra. The sequence goes on from OX422222.1 coordinate 240,636,376, forward strand.
CCTCATCAACATATCCCTCCGTTTGGCCCGGGGTATAAAGCTTCCTCTAGCTGCAATCGCCTTGGGATCCCTCTACACATGGCTCGATAGGACCCTTTTCGACATGGAACCAACCTGGCCAACTTTGCCAACTGTGTCCTCCTAACAGGCTTCCTCTATGTGCGTTTCCTCGCCGTAACAGCCAAGACCAACTGCCCTCCTTCGTGGGAAACAATTCTGCCCCCACGCTCCTTTGTTTATTATAAGAGACAAAGTCGAAAGAAGTTGACCTCCATTATCGATGATTTTTCGAGTTTTGTGATGAGGCCCTATGAAGAGGATATCTTTCTCTACACTTGTGGTTTTTTCAACCATGAAGCAAGAGTGGTCTAGGCAACTACTTTGGACCTCATTATTGAAGACCCTTCACTAACTATGGTCCTTCTGTTTTCACCAAGATACCTGCCCTCTTACACCAAGTGGGGATACACCAGCGAGCACTATAATCCCAACCGATACAACCGTCAGTTTGACTTCGATCAAAGTGCTCCTCGCCCAGTTTTTCAATCATCTAACCCCAAGGTCTCTTTTGGCGAGGCATGTTCCCTGTTCTCCTCAACTGCTGCGTGGGGAGTGAGTTCTACAATGGCTGGGCGAGTCACCATTCCCAGCATCACGAGGCAAGGGGACATAACCCCTCTATTTGCAACAAACTACTGGCCGAGGCAACTAGCCCAAATTTCTGAGTTCATCGAGGGGGATCCTGTGTATCCTCCAGTTCTTTCGTTTTCTGCCTTGGAGTTGGGGTTAAAGGGTAATTCCGTTCTTGGGATTGAGTTCCCTCTAAGCCAGACCCCCAAAGTACCTCCTACTGAACTTCCTCCACACTGCCCCATGATTCCCATTGCCACACCCAAGCCCAAGGCCGCTGCAACCCCCAAACCACCTGTCCCTTCGGCCGAAGCCGCAACAGGGGAAGGGACTTCTCAGCCACCTGCTAAAAAGACCAAGAAGTCCAAAAGTGGGGTTTCCTCGAAATCCAAGTCCTCAAAGTCCAAGCCCCAAGCTCAGGCACAAACTCCTTTGGAGGCATTCCTTATTGCCTCCGTTCCCCCTCCTATGTCTGCAGAGGTAGTTAAAGAGCTGAGGAGGCAGGTTCAAGCTGAGGTTGAAAGAATAAATGCTGAGTTTCAACGGCGCGCTATCGTTGTTCCTCCTTCGGCTGCCTTTCCTACGATCGTGGTTGATCCAACTGAGCCAACGACAAAGAGGAGAAAAAGGTCGACGGCTCCTCAAGGCACTGATGCAATGGGCGCAAGGAAGAAAACTTTGGGCACTAAGTCCCAGAAGAAACGGACAACCGAGATACCTCCATCCCCAGCTTCTCCTGTTGCTGCCTCCTCCCCGACTTCACCAGTGTTTATACCTTCTCGTTCTCCCTCCGGATCTTAGGTATGTGTGCATGTTTTATTTTTGTTCCCCTTTTCTTAAGGCAAGTTTTTGATAACTTTGGTGCAGGGAGTTGAAGAAAGGTCCAGTCCCCCTGATTCCCCTGGTTCCCCCGTGAGCCGTTTCGTGGGGGGGCGTTTCGGTGTCTCTCAAGACGATACTACTCCTCCCCGTTCCCCCATGACAGGCCTTACCTACTCTCGGCGTTTGTCCTCCCAACGGGCCAAAGAAGCTGCTGCCGGGGCTGCCACCGTTGGATATGTTGAAATATCTGGCCAACCAGAGGCAACTACTCCAGCCTCTTCTGAATTACCATCCGAGCAAGAGGTCCCTCTGCCCATCGTTGTGGTCGAGAAGAGTTCCCCTGAGATAAATTTCTTGTCAAGTCTCACGTCTTTTCCTTGTCCCATTGCTTTGTTTATCATTCTGATATGCTGGGATATTTTAGGTGGAAGTGGCGTCTCTGATAGCTAACATTCTCCTTCCCACTGCACTGGCGAGACCCCTGACTGCAATTCCCCTTTTTGGTGCCATAACGGGGGTAAGTAACGCTTAGACGTATCGTTGCCTTTTTCCTGTACTTGCTCCTTGTGTCTAACACTTGGTTTTGTATTTGCAGCTTTCGCCAAGCCTTACCCCACCCTTTGCTCTTAGTGGCTTTTTTCTTTCCGAGGCCACGGTTGATGCTGCTGTCCCGCGTGGTGATTCTTCAGTGCCTGCTCATGCTGGGGCATCGCTTGGAGGTTCCTCGTGTTCTTTTAGTGAAACTCCTTCGTTGGCCTTGGTACCGTTTGTTAGCGATGGAGCTTTGCCGACCATTGAGGCTTCTTCAGTTAGGGGCGCCGTTGAGGCCTCCACGGTGGCTCCTATTCTCACTGATGCTACTGCTGAGGTACTTCGCTAATTTCTCTGCATTTCTCAGTTTCTCAAAGTTCACCTGTGTTGGTTACTTAACAACGAAAACACTTGTTAAGGTTTTTTCACAAACTCCACCTATATTGGTGACTTAACAACGAAAACACTTGTTATGATTTTTCATAAACTCCACCTATATCGGTGACTTAACAACGAAAACACTTGTTAAGATTTTTTCATAAACTCCATTTATATCGTTGACTTAACAACAAAAACACTTGTTAAGGTTTTTCATAAACTCCTTATTTCCTCTAACTGTTCCCAGGTTGCACGAGAGGATTCTCCACCAGTTCTTTCACCCATGGCCTCGCCCCATCGGGAACCTGTTGTTTCAGAAGATTCCAGTCACGACGATCAAGGTTCCACGACCGGTGCTGCTGCTGAGAGTGAATTTGGCTGTGAGCTTCCTCTGCCCGACTTGGCTCCTCATGCCTTCTGCCAGATGGTGCTCCAGCGTTCCCCTCAGATGCCTGTCAACCATCGCTTGGTAGTTCAGCTGCTTGCAAACCACCATCCCAAAACGTTTACCGTGGATTGTCTGCATTCCAACATCTCTGTGATGAGTTACATGCTTCAAGGCATGGCTACTGTTGTGGCTGAGATTGCCAGCACTCCAACCTCAACTGTTAAGAGAGCCCTCCTCAACCAATTCCTGGGTCACCTGAAGGAGTTGGGTCGTGATGGCTTTCGTCTTGATTGGCTTATTACGCATTTGAAAACTTTGAAGAGCCAACGACTGGATAGCCAGAGGGAACTGCTCCGAAAACATTAGGAGGACCAACGAGCTGAGGAAGCCAAGTTGGCTGAGTTAGCACCTCTTCTTGAAGCCGTTGACAAAGAGGTGGGGGACCTCGAAGAAGCTCTACGCATGGCAAAGTCGAAGCGAGAGAAGCTCCTCATCGAGCGCACAGAAGCGCAAACGAGGCTGGAGGTCTCTATGAATGCCCAACAGTCTTGCGTGGTAGCTTCTTCAGGCCTTCCTGGAGATTTTTTTCTCTTCCCCAGATCTATGGTTCCTCTTAGGCTAATGAACTTCTGTATATATTTTTCTTCTTTTTCCCCTTTTTGTGTAATTCTTGGGCAATAGTTCCCAATTTTGTAATGCCCCAAAATTTATGAATGAAGAAAGATATATGTTTTCTCATGCTTTTCCTTTTGTGTTATAACTGCTTGCATACATTATGAAGTTCTATAATTCTTTCATCTCCACTTGAGTTATAATAAAAAGAACTTGCATACTCATCATAAAAAGAAGTTGTGTATTCATATAACAGCCAGATACATCAGTGGTTCCAACCTAATTGCTTACACATGATAGACCTTCAACCATTTATTGTTAATCTTGAATGGTTTTTCTTCTTCCATCCTAGAAATTAAGCAATAAGAGTCATGAGTTCTTTTACAATGAAAGGTCCCTCCCAATTTACTGCAAACTTGGGTAGAGGAAGCCCCCTGATGTGTTTCACTGCTGCTTTTAACACGAGGTCTCCCTCCACGAACTTCCTTGGTCTCACTAAGTTATCATATGCCCTGGAGAGTTGCTTCGTATATATTTGAAAGTGTTGCATCGCATTATCTCTGTGTTCATCCAACGCTTCCAGCTGCACATGTTTGTTCTGAGGGAGCGTACTACTTCACAAGGCATATCGAGCGGAGGGAACTTCTAACTCCACTTGGAGAATCGCCTCGGCCCCATAGACAAGGGAGAACGGAGTATACCCTGTGGGCTTTCTCTTAGTTGTCCGATAGGCCCATAATACAACTGGTATCTTATCATCCCACGCTCCTGAGAAATCCTCCATTATTTTAGCCAAGATATTAACCAAAGTTTTGTTAGTTGCTTCGGCCTGACCGTTTCCCTTTGGGTATGCCACCGTCGAAGTATGATGGACAATGGAGTATATGTCTGTGAGCATCGTTACTTCTGAATTGACGAAAGGGGTTCCATTGTCTGAAAGGATGACCTTTGGGATCCCAAAACGACAAATGATGTATTCTCTGATGAAGTTGCTTACCACCCCCGCTGTTGTCCTTCTGAGTGGTATCGCTTCAGCCCACTTTGTGAAACACGCCGTTGCTATTAGTATCCATATCTTCCCCCTCGAAGAAGGATGTATTTCCCCTACCAGGTCGGACGCCCAAGTGCGAAAAGGATAAGGCGTTGCTAGGGAGTGTAGGTCTACCGATGGGCAAGGTTCTAAAAGGCGCGAGGCATGGTCGAGGCGTAGAGGTCAAGCCTTAAGCCTTACGAGCCTAGGCGTAAAAAGACGTTTTTCCTTTTTTTTATTATTTTAATTATTTTAAGGCTAATAATATAATAAAATAATACATACCTTGAATTTTGAAAATATATCCGTATGTTTGGTAGCCATCTTTCTCATATTCATGCTCCATAATCAATATATAGAGTGTATTTTGATTGCTTTGGACGAGATATTGGTCGGATTTGTAAAAAAAAGTCTTTAAATGGTGATATCATTCACTAAGGCATATTTGTTTTTTAAAAAAGTGCGCCTTAAGACTTTTACCAAAAATAAGGCGTAGGCGATGCGTTTCTCTCAAGCCTCAAGCCTAGGCGCGCCTTTTAGAACACAGCCGATGGGGCATGGATCATATTTCCATGAAGTTGACAAGCTTTGCATTTTCGAACGAACTCAGCAGCGTCTTTCTCCATTGTTGGCCAATAATACCCCAACGTCATCAATTGGTCATATAACTTGCCCCCTCCTATGTGAGCTGGATCGTGCGCCTGTTTGAGGACCTCGGCTGCTACTTCCTTTGTGATGCAACGCAACGGCCTGTTGAAGTATCCCCTTCGATAAAGCTTCCCCTCCTGAACTTAGAATCTCGTGGCCCTCCGCCTGAGTCCCATCACGTCAATTTTCTGTGCTGGGGCAACTCCATCTCTGATGAAATCAATATAGGGCTGTCTCCAATCAGGTTGAGCTTCCACGAAATGACATTCAGCTGCTTCGAAGAATAACTGGCATTTGTCGCATTTCCGTTGTAGCTCTGCCGCGTCCTGTTTCATTCTGGGCCAAAAATACCCCTCGCTTTGCGTTCTTCGGTAGAGGGGTATCTCAGTTGTTTCGCAGTGCTCTTCATGTGTTTTCTTCAATCTCCGCTCTGCCTCTTCTGGACCGATGCACCTCGACAACCATCCTCCTGCGTTCCTGTAGTAAAGGTTTCCCTGGTTCGTGAAGTATTGGGCTAATTCTCTTAGCCCCATCCTCCTTCCCTCGATTCCAATTGCCCTCTTATCTCCCTCCAGTCTGCGTCGTCCTCCATCGATAGAATTGACTGTACTATTGAAGGAGCTGTTCTTTGTTGGATCACGACGGTAGTTGTATCGTTTCTCACGACCATCTTCTGGGCAATGGTGGCATAGGCGTCTGGGTGACGATTCATTGTTTTGGGCTGCCTCTTGATTTTGGTCCGATGGAACTGGCAGAGGAGCCTCTGAATGATTGTTCTGTATGGTGCCAGGCTCATGTGTTTCAGCGCGTACTCTCCATTCACTTGGTGTTGGGATTGCTAGGGCCTTGGGTCCTCCTCTTCTTTCGCCAGGTTCAACTGCTCCAGTTATTGCGCCTGCGGTTTCGGTTGATCCGCCATGTATTCTAGTTCCTCGGCGACTTCCTCTACAAATTCCTGTACGTTTGAGTTGTCTATCACCATACATTATCCCCGATGATCCACTAAAAAGCACTCATATATCGGGTCAGCCTCATTATCAGCTTCTTCAGCCGCCCGTTCACACCATTATAATCGATATATCACCTTTCCTTCTTCGGTGATGACCTTCTTGCACTGTCTGCTGATAGCTGTAGATGCCTTCCTCTTCTTCTCTCTAGAAGCTTCGACTATTCTTTTTTCTGAAAATCGGCTCAGCACACTTTGCCGTTGGACCTCATGCTCCATCGGATCCACTCTGGGCCTCATCCTGTCTTTGAGCTGCTTCGAGATGTTTTGGGGCCGGGGGATCGCCTGGTGAGCTTCTTCGGCCATTATTCTTGTGCTGCTTGCAACCTCCTTATTCTGCTCGTTCAAGGGCCCCATCCTTTCTCTGATCGAGGGAATCCATGCTCCCTCCATTCTTCTCATTAGGACCCGGACATCCTCCTCCAACTCTGTGTAAAATGCTACGTCCACCAAGTGAGTTTCCTCTACAGCGAAGGGCCTCTTCGTAGCCCTAATGGTCACCTCTGTTCCCTTGATGTTCGCCTTAGCGCATTGGTGGTACGTAGAAGGAACTAGCCCTTGGTTGTGCATCCACATCCTTCCTATTAACAGATGATAGGAAGTTGCATTCTCTATTACGTGGAACTTGATATGGAACTCAGATTTCCCATTACAATCCCAACATTGACGTACCCAATGGATTTTGAAGATTGGTTATCATACCCCGAAATCACCAAAGGCATGGGGACTAACCTTTCTTCTGGGATATTGGCTGCGTGGAAGGAGTTGATTGGCATGATATTGATGGAAGCTCCTCCATCCATAAGAGTCCTTGCGAAACTAATTCCGTTGACGCTGGCGGTCACATACAATGGCCTGTTATGAGGGAACCTTACAGCCCTATCTGCATCGCTGAAGGTTACTTCTGACAGAAACCTCCTCGTCAACCTGACCATGGGTCCCTTCCATCTCAGCGAAGGGACTACGTTCTTCCTCGCAATATCAAGTATTGCCTGGGTTATCTCCAACCTACTCTCCTTCGGTATCCCCACTTGGTCGAAGAACCAGGTAAACTTTGGGGATTTTGAAACTGCACAGTATTCTAGGACTGGGTCTGCTTCCTCACCTTCAACGCTGTATACATCCCCCACGTCCTTAGCGCTTGCTTCGTCATAGGCCAATACTACATTAGCCATTCCCTTCGTACAATCTTCCAGAGCTTCCTCGAATTCCTTCTGCTTCGACATTGGCTCTCTTCCTTCTCTCTCGGCCTCCTCGTCATATACCACCACGAGATTGGCCCCATGTGCTGGCAGTGGGTTATTGTTGACGTTCTGCGGCGGGATTTGCAACGTCCCTGCTTTTATGTACTTGTCGATGATTCTCGTCAGCGTAAAACAACTCTCTGTTGGGTGCTGGATCTTCCGATGGACCTGGCAATACTTGGGATCCGCCCTTGTTGCCACATCGGGTTCCCCAACGGGAATGCCCTTTGGTTCGTAGACCGTTCCCCCTTGGACCATTGCGTTGTAACAGCTGACAACCTCCTCCACTGTACAGGGCAATGGTGGTGGATCCTCCCTGTCTCTTCCAAACTTCCTTTTATTGTCCTTCTTCGGTGCCTTTCCCCCATCTGCTCCCTCGGTGTACCCCACCCGTGGGGGCTGAGACCTTCCCCCACAGGTTGTATCGGCTGCTTAAACATCATGGACACCACCACCGGATTTGGTTGTACCACCAAGGAGATGTTTCTTGCCGCTCTTAAGAACACCGAAAAAGTCCCCTCACGCGTTTCATTAATGAGATGACAGATGTACTTAGGAAGCAGTCCCTCCGCACAGATCTGCAATAACTTGGACTCTTTGGCCTCCTCCCTCACATCGAGGGACCTTTCCCTGCACCTTCGAACGTATGCAACCACTTCTTCCCCAGGTCGTTGCTTCTCCCTCCCCAGTTGGGTCAAAGTAAATTCATCTTCCGTCAGAAAGAACTTCTGGACGAACAAAACATGCATCTCCTCCCACGTAGAAATGCTTTTGGGAGGCAAATGAGAATACCAGGTATATGCTTTATCGGTTAAGGATTTAGAAAACCCCCTCTACCTGAGCTTCTTATTATTACAATGTGCCCCCAAGTGTTCAACGAAGCGCTTAATGTGCTCCTTCGGGTTTCCACCTTTCCATGTGTATTTTTAAAAAATAGGAGGAATATAGTCCTTTGGATAGAGCTCATCGTTGTATTCCTGGGGGTAAGGTGTCCGAAAGCCGTCGTAAACCGAAGCTACCTCGCCAGCAGATTGCGAGGAGGCTTGCATGAACTTCAGCATCTCTTTCTGCATCTCCTTCCTCATTTCCTCCATAGGTGATGCTACTGGGGCACCAACCAACGAGACCATGGGCTGAGTGCCCGTTGCAGCTGGAATAATCGTCACAGTTGGGGCTGTTGATACTCCTGATGTTCCCACGGCTGGATTCACAACAGAGGGTATGCTCGCTAGGACTGTTCCCGTACACCTGCACTCGGTGTGGCCGTTGGGGCTGCCCCTGGTGTTATGAAGGAATTGGCTTCAAATCCTCCCAACACCGTTGAAGCAACCGAAGTTTGTAAAAACTCATAAAACTTACTCATGAGGAGTGCCACCTGAGTGGGTCCCAGCCCTGCACTCGTGGAAGCTTGTGTCACCCTGGAACGCCTGTCGTCGCCTGAACTGGAGGTATCTCCATTCGAGGAGCCCCATCCCTTAGAGCCTCCAGTTCTCTTGCCGCTTGTTCTTCATTGTGTTGAATGTCGTAAAAGTTGAGCCTTCGATTAACGTTATCTTGCGCCATACTCCTTGCTTAGAAGAATGCCTCCCCAGCAGAGTCGCCAAATGTAAGAGGGTAGTTTAGATAAGATGGAGGCGTAACCCCTTTTGGAGTATAGTAATGATAAGTTAAATATCAACACTAATGATTACGACTCAATGAAGATAGACTGAGTTTGAACTCACAATTCTCTCGTGTATAACTCAGAAGGTAATAATGAACTTTAGAAGTAACTTAGCTGGAGGGAGAGAGTAGTAAGCACCCTAGATACACCTTGGCAGGCAGCCAAACACACCAACCACCCTCAAGAATCTCTGTCAAGTATTAAAAGCTTCGTAATTAATGACAATAATGGGTGTGTAAAACTCTCTTTGGTTCGTAATAACTCTCTCTGATGTATATTATCTCTAGTAATAACTTCTGAACTCTTAAAAAGATCATCCTCTCCTCAGAGGTGGTTGGGGTCCTTAAATAGCCTCCCACACCACCCCCGAGGCAACTCCGCCGTTAATACCTATGAAAGACATCCCTCATACTTTATGTCACAAATATTAAATACCTGATGCACTAGTTGTCTCCACGTTATAAACATTAAATGCCAAGAGATGCCTTTTGCCTAACCATTGTGTGTTAGGGGCTGTTGTCACAGAGGTGGCTCACCAACTGTCTGACAGCCCCAAATACCACGGTGGTTTACTCAAGTGCAGGTCTGACATTGCCTAGCTGGTTAGTGACATCAGATAAAGTGGATGTAACATTAAGTAGAGGGTTGTTTGGCTCACAACTCAACGCCCGATGGAACTCCAAGCTGTTTCGCCTGAGGTTCCACGGTAAGGGTCCTTCGGTGTTTTACCAGGTGTACCTAAGATGGTCAGGACAAGCCCCAACGGTGCCTCACTTCTCAATCCTCCAAACCAAGTCCCTCTAAAGTTCCCACGGCGAGGTCATTCGATAGAGTATGAAAGCTCTCCCAGACCCTGCCAAGCCTGGTCTCTCGCGAGTACCGTTTGACCTCACACTAAAACTCATTATTATTCTCGTTACATCATTACAACCGTTATAGCTTATAGTCAATATAAACAAAGATACAATATGGCTAACACAACAAGCTAAAGTATGAGTTGCCACGCTAAGCTGCCTCGCTGAGTTGCTACGCTTGAGCTGCTACGCTGAGCTGCCTCAGTTTCTTAATCCCAAACACTATTTCTAATGGGAGAATTATTCCTAATCTTAGGATTACCTTCAAGGCCCCCCCCCCTCTCTCTCTCTCTATATATATATATCCAAGATCATCAGTTTTTAAGTAGCATATTCACCAATTTTTTTGACATAGCAAAAAAATCATTCCGAACTTATTTTTTTAGGAACCCGGATGTTTAAACACACCCCAATTTTTTTTATTTCTTTTGGATTTAAAAGAAATACTTCAGGGATGGTCCGTATGGATCACCCCTCAGCTAATATATATAGTGAGGCTGTCCAACGTACCTCATTAAACTATGTACGTACTAATTTTTAGAAATATTAAACTTGGTATAGATGATGTGTATAGTGAAGAAGTTATCTAAAAAAAGAAAATTCATTAAAAAATTCAATCTTTTAAGTGGGGAAAATGAAAATTGGGTGTATATCTGCATTTTCAAGCATTCAAACTTTTGATCATCATATCACCTATTTTCACGTTGAGTTTTTTTGATGAATTTTTATTGTAGAGGTTCTCCTCGCTATGGAGAATATCCATACCAAGTTTGATTGAGAAATTCATTTTTTTTAGGATTTTTAAAAATTGGTATGTTTAATCGGGCATGTTGGACAACATGTGTAAATGTCTTCTTTTTATTTATAGAGCTTGTTATTGTGAATGATGCTTGGTTGAACGTGTCCATGCTTGAATATACATTTTTTCGGTTTTACTCATTTTTTTTGGGTTTAGGGTACTGATGAAAAAATCATTTCGGGGATCAAAGTAGTTTATACCTTATTTTTTTTTGTTATGTATACGCAAATTGTTGTAATTTATACGTGAAATGTTATAATGCATACATGAATTTGTGTAATGTACATGAGTTAGATTTGTTCTGATTTTCACTGTTGTGGTTTTGATAAGGGTTTGCCCAAAACGAACTGTTGTAAATCCGAACCGAATTCGACAGAAACATGAACACAACCCGTTTCTTACCCCGCCCCAAGCTAACCTGAATCATTTCTGACCCGCCCACATCCGGGCATAACAGCCCAATTGTCAGTTCTATGTATACCCTAACATATGCAGCATACATTACTGAAAAAATATGCTAGTGGACTGGAACCAAAAATTTTTATTGACCAGGGACTAAATTGAGAAGCTCAGTTGATTTTATTGGCCTGTTTGTAGTAGAATTTTGGACAATTTTATTTACTTTGATCGAGGATTGGTCATTTTTTTTTTACTTTATTGCCTATGTTTTAGTTAAGGATCTACTATTTTAAAGTCCTCTCTCTCTCTCTCTCTATATATATATATATATCTACAGTTATGTATACGTTCTGTTTTGACTTGAGGAGTTATTGTTGTGAACCAGTACGATAAAAGGTTTGAGAATGCAAGTGTTCTACTATGTTTCACTACAGTTCATTAAAATCACAGAACATTTTTGGAATTCGGAGATTCTTATTTGTAGTTCTTAGTTGTAAAATTGGGCAAGTAGCACACAAAAACATCAACGCTGCCCAAAATAACTATTTGGCATTGGCATTTGAGATATATAGTTTCACCTTTTGCTTCTTCTCGTCGTTTTTTTTTTTTCATTTTATTCCTATTAGCTTCATCAATGATTTTCTTCAAACTGCTAATGTAGATATCTTCTATGGGAATTTATGTTTTCAAATGTTAGATAATAAGAGGGAAGGTGAATGACCAGAATAGTATTCTCCATTGTGCATATGCGACTATCATCTAATGTCCTAACACATATGGGGTTATAGGTTGGTGACAATGTTTGGAGTTCTGTATTACATTTTGATTCTAGGAGATCACGAAGGTTTTCTTTATGCCAAAGCCCAAAAGATTCTTCTTTTTTACTCATTATGTGTTTCGCTGCTACTTTAGTTATTGTTTTTTCCATTATACATCTTACAAAATATGAAATACCTACTCCCGTCATATACAACAATAATTTAGATGCATATTGTTAAGTTTATCGAGCCAATACAATTCTCTAGTATCTTTGTAATATATGCTGATTTTATGCCCGATAATATCTTCATTTTTGGTGTTCATTTCATACATACATATTGCCCTTTATTTGTTGTGATTGGTTTGTATTTATCATTGTTTGGTACTCTTTATTACACAATCCTGGACTAGTCATGGACAAATTTAGCATTTTCTGCTTCCAGCAAAAGAAAGAAGATATCAGTGGCACATCAATTCAGACACAGTCAAAAGCTCATGATGTCATCCGTCGGATGTTGTCCAGTTTAGCTGACCCTTATACACGCTTTCTTTCACCCCCTGAGGTAATGAATTCTAAATTTTCTCCTTTTGTTTTTATCCATTTTCTGTGATGTTTGCTTTTAGGTAACAATCAATTACAGGGAAATTGTTTGTAAATGTGTCTCCTGCTGCCATTCTGCTCAAATCTTAGATCAGGGAAAGTATTGAATCACATGGTAAGAAAGGGTTGTGTCCTAACGAAGTAAATTATAGAGATCTCTAGTATTCTATTTTCATTTTTTTAACCTCTTTTCAACCGAGGTGAACACGTCTTTTCGTCTTGTCGATGAATCTGTAATCTTTTAATATATTTTTCATTTTGATTTCCTTCCCTTCTCTGCTTTAAATAGCTTCAAAAAAAGAAAAGAAAGAAAGCTGAACCTGTATTATTTTTATACTGTGGGTAGACCCTGCGATACCAGCAGAAGTGGGGCTGCCGCCATGGCCAGCACTCTAGTTCCCTGAGACACAGCAGTACCACCACCAGCCGAATCGCAGAACCTCCAATCCTGGGGGGTAGCCCTTGTGATACCAGCAGAAGTTGTCAGCACATCAGCTGGGTTGCTCAGCTCCTCGACCCTGGCACTACCGTTTCAATTGGTCTCCACCCTCCGTTGTCCCTGACTCCAAAACTGAACCCACTACCTCCTGTGCATGTCGCGAAGGGTCCAAGGTCCATTACTGCCCCTACTTTCCACTGGACAGCCACCAACGGCACTCCCTGACGTCACGGTTAACCCCCATGTGCTGCATACGCACCATACTGATTCCAATGCCCATCTCAGAATACTGATCCAGCCGACATCGTATTGGTTGAGGGAAAGGCCCCTATCAAACTTCCCCAAGTCCCTCACGACATTCTCTCTATCACTTGCGCCCAACTGATCATCAACTTTTTAACTGCGACGGGAGCAGGTGGGTGCACGATTGGATGCAAGACTCCCTCCTCCACCACGTTCCAAATGATTCTGAATGAGTTACGTGGCAACCTCTGACCCATTTTGAGCCCTACTTGTGCTGATGACTGGGTTCCAATGACTTATTCACGATTTCACTCCCATACCCAAAGCTCAACCCCTACGTGCCGGTGGAGCAGCATACTTGTTTCTCCAACAAGGGGCGTCGGAATGAATGATTGCCCCAATAAATCACCGCTAAAAATAAGGTAATGCTGTAGTCCTAGGACCACTGCGTGGGGTTATTACCAAGGGGAAAACAGCCTTGTTTCCCTTGGATCCATCGATGTATCATCTGATCACGAGGAGGGGAATCTGGAGCTAAATACCCTCTTGGCAATCACTCAAGCGGATCCTTGAAAAAAGGTCTTCACGGGGACCTTCGCATTGACGTACCCACCTTCGATGGCCACATGGACCCGGATTCATTCATTACTTGGATATATTCAATAAAGTTTTTGAGTACAAAAATACTTTTGAGGTCAAGTGTGCGCGTCTTGTGTGGCTACAAAAAATTGCAAGGTATCGTGAAAGTTTGGTGGAATGATTGTCCAAGACGAGCATGGAGGTCTCGAGACCCATCCATACATGACCTTGTATAAAGGAGCACTTGAAACCCACATTCCTACTTTCCACATATGAACGCGATCTTTTCCTTCGAGTCCAGGGCCTCTGATAGTCCTCTTCCGTGCGTGACTACACAAAACAGTTTCAACTCTTGTGCACTCGCACGAGAGTGAAGGGCAGCGTATTGGGCGCTACATCCATGGCATTCAGCCCCGCCTACGATACTAGGTCCACGTGACCTTCTCACTCGTCAAAAGGAGATTAACATACGATTCAAGCGGAGGACTGTTTTCGTCGGGAGCGGATGGTTGAGAGGTCTACCTCGCAGGAGGTGTCTTGCGAAGCAAAAGCCTCCGAGACTAGAAATACTCCAGCCACATTCAAGTTCTAAGAATGTGGGCAGTTTGGTCACAGAGTTGCACAGTGCGGAGGAGTTTTTATTGTCTACGTAGGGAGACTGGGATCGCGAGGAGACTGAGTACCAGCCAGTTTTGCATGGGGCACAGCTTGCATGAACCTCTTTGAGTTCGTGGGCGAGCTCTTTATCAGGGAATATGATGTAAATACTGAAGGTGTACCTGTAATTTTGTTTCTAGGTTGTCGTATTTCATTTCCTTAGCTTTAGAGATTATTCTATAGTTAGTTGGGAATGCAAAAGATTCTATTGTAATGTCACGACTTATGTCATTTTCATAGTGAAATCAAAAGGACTGGAACATTCCTCTTTTAGTTAGGATATGCAGGGAATATTCCCTGTTACTCTCCCTATATATTGTAATCCCATGTATTGTGAAAGCTCATCAAAAATAATTTTAGAGAGAGTCTTGTCTTGGTTTACGTCTTTACTTTTTGGTGACATTGAACTGTGTACATCATTCTTTTCGGTGAAATTCTTAGCCCCTGTTAATGATGTGGAATGTGGTATATATAGTGGGGTTTGGGATGGTTTAGGATGATGATCTCTATGGATTACGTAGTTATTGAGGGATACTGTAATTACAATAGGATGCATTTAATGTGTGTGTCAGGTTTATCTCACACACGCTTCAACTAAAACCAATTCATAAGCAGTGTATGCCATCACTTTGTACTTCGAGTAACATTTGACCGAGCTACTATTATCAACTTTCTTAATTCTCCAAAATGCACCCTACAAAATACATAATATTCAGTAGTAGACTTCCTATTTGATGGAGATTCAACCCAGTCTTCAATTTATTAACTTTCACTTTGCAAATATCATTGGTTATGATAAAGTGTCACAATATTGCGTTTGAGATATCTCAAGATGCGTATAACTACATTGCTGTGACTGGTCAGTGGAACACTCACAACTGACTACAAACAAAATGTTTGGTGTGATGATGGTTAGGCACGTCCATTTCACAATCAACCGGCATATAATGTTGACGAATTTTAGGAACCCAGAAAATATGAACAAATTGATTTGATTTGAGGCGTAAGAAACTATTTTCCTTAAAGTGTTATTTGTCCCCACTCGTATAGAGTTTGCTAACGGGTATAGACAAATTACCTCCAAGATACAACAAATTCACAGGTTTTTCAAGTAGCAAGCTTGAAGAATACCCCAGAACAATATGTGAAATTGGTAAAAAGAAATAAGAGAGAAAGAAATTTTTTGGAATAAAATAAGACCTGCTATTTATAGCCTCTTGTGGTGTCTATTCACCAACATACACTTCTCCAAAGGTCATGTAATCACAACCCTTGGATATATAACTATAGATTAAACATTCCAGATTTAAACGAAAGGAGTGTGACTATACGGATTATTCTTTAACGAAGTGGCGCCAAAATCCGACAGTTCAGATTTACTCGCGACATAATTTTATGTCATTTATTGTGTATTTTAATCTGGACCGTTCGATATTTTGACTTTATCGCGTGCGTGTGCGTGTGCATGTGGTGCAAAGTACTATCCTTGGACCTAAGGTGTACACTAGTGGCATACCCTTCAATACACACAAGTAATCTCTTATGACACAAGAACCTTTATTAACCCACTCACTTTTTCACACTTTTCCAATGTGGGACTTTGGTTTTCCCACTTCCCTTTGTCTTTTCTTATATCAACTAATTAATGGTTTCAACCTTTCATTTTCTCTAACCATTAAAACCCATTAATATTAAAATCATCCAACAATCCCCCACTAGATTTTAATATCAATGCAATTTCTTCTTGTGATATGCTCATGCATACAAGAAGGTATCTGATGTGAATCAAGAATGCGGAAGCGTAATTTTACACTACACACCAAACTAAACTAAAAAAAGAGATCTTTCTCTCTCTATATTCTTTTATCAAAATTCAAGGTTGAATACAAATGAGGGTCAAAGGGACTATTTATAGGAAGGACTAGCTTGCTAACCAAGCTAAGACCCAAAAAGACTAAAAAGGGTAACTAATAACTAACATTGATTAATTAGTCCCAAACATACTTGGAAACTAATTAAAAGACAATAAAAAGAAAATGACGATAATATCCTAAACTAAAAAATAGAAAAAAAAGATAGTCTTCTCCCGGGAGCACAACCACGCGCCACGCGCCACATGTCACCAATATACATCATTCTCCCCGTCTTCGAAAAGCTCGTCCTCGAGCGTGTAGGGTGACTCATCAATGCCACATGATATGAACCAAGAAAAGATTTGGACCTCAATCAAAATCAACAAAAAGTGGGCAGCCCAACTGAAATTAGTCCCATGTGTATGAACCTCATCAATAATGGGTCTAAAAAACCCAAATCCCGGCGACGTCCCTCTACGAAATCCGAGCAACCAAAAACTGACGACCATATCTGCCTTCTCGACACCACAAGCACATGGTTGCTACTTGGTGTGGTGGACCCTTGAATCTGACCGGACGGTAACTCCGACGACCGCACCTTTCCGAGTACGATGGCGAAACAATAGACCGAAGACGGCGACATTCCGGAAAAAGCCGGACCCAAAATGGCAAATAATCGAAAAAATGAATCCCCACGTGGGACGCATTTTTTTTCATGGAAGTCATATGTTGTATCACAAATAGGCCATAAGACCAATTTTGACTGGATTTGAGGTCAAATAGGGGGTGGGGGATTGGATCGGAGTAGGGAAGTCAATTTTTTTGTTGAGGTTGCTTGGGATTGGGCATTAATGAGCGGGGAAAGGTAAAAATAGGGTTAAATTTGGGGTGGGGTTGTTTTGGGGTAAAAAGAAAAAGGTTAGGGTTCGTTTTTGTAGGCAAATATGTATTTTCGGTGTAGCAGGGCAGCGGGGAGGGAGGGGTTGGATTCGGGGCTGCCGTGTTTGTTTCGGGGGTTTGGTCAGCTAGGAGGTGAGCCATGGAGGCTGGTTGGAGGCCGAACAGGGGTGGGGGAGTGTCGGTAGGGTTAAACAGGAGACGACGAGGTTAGTTCGGGCAGAAACAGGGTCGGCCGGACCTGTTTGGGTGGGAGGTGGCTGCGGGAGTGGGCAGGGGAGTTTGGGGGGGCTGTCGGCTAATAAAGGGGGTGGGGGGGGGGGGGCTGTTTAGGGCAGTAGGGTAGTGTTTGGCCAGCTAGGGTTAGGGTTTCTTGAAGGTTAGGGTTAGGGTTTGGGGAAAAAATTGAAGACGGAGATTTATGTAGACATGGTGGTGGTTGTGTGGCAGTAGGAGATGGAGGTGGAGGAAGATGATGGTGGAGGGTGGGGGTGGAGGAGGCTAAAAAGGTTGGTCCCCCCTTTTAGTGGTGATGGAATTTAGGGTTTCCTTCCACCCGATTCCCATTTGGACATTTATCAATCCACCTGGTTGAAGGGTTGCCCGAGTTGGAATCACAACTCGATACCCACTTCACGCACCACGACGAACGCTAAGAACAACGCAGCTCACCACCAAGAACAAACGCAGCTCTGATACCAATTGATGTGAATCAAGAATGCGGAAGCGTAATTTTACACTACACACCAAAATAAATTAAAAAAAAGAGATATTTCTCTCTCTATATTCTTTTATCAAAATTCAAGGTTGAATACAAATGAGGGTCAAAGGGACTATTTATAGGAGAGACTAGCTTGCTAACCAAGCTAAGACCCAAAAAAACTAAAAAGGGTAACTAATAACTAACATTGACTAATTAGTCGCAAACATACTTGGAAACTAATTAAAAAACTAAAAATAAAAAGATAATGACGATAGTACCCTAAACCAAAATATAGAAAAAAAAGATAGTCTTCTCCCGGGAGCACAACCACGCGCCACGTGTCACTAATATACATCGGTATCTTTCGATTTAAACCTTCAGTTAGTGAATATAAATCAAAATTCTAATAAGACAATGGTGTGCTATGCATTAAACCTTGTCTCATTATTTAGAACCGGTATATACCACTGTTCTAAAAAACCCGCCTAGGCTCCGCCTAGGCACGCCTAGGCTTGAGGCTTGGGAGAAACGCCTCGCCTTAAGATTTTGACGCCTTATGCTTGGTAAAACCCTTAAGGCGTACTTTTTCTCTAAAAACAACAATGCTTTAGTGAAACGATATCGCCTTTTAAAGATTTTTTTGTAAACCGGACCATTATCTCATCCAAAATAATCAAATAGTATTTTTATTTGCAAATATTCAGACATATTTTTATGATATGTACAATTTTAGTATTTTAATAGCCTTGTTATGGTTAAAAAATATTAAAATATATTAAAAAGACCTAAACGCCTTTTCACGCCTTTTTACGCCAAGGCCCGCCTAGGCTTCTAAGGCTTAAGGCTTGGCCTCCACGCCTCGATCACGCCCCGCGTTTTTTAGAACCTTGGTATATACCAAACGTGAGATATCCCAATCTCTACGATATGTTCAATATGTTTTAGGACTATTATGGTCATGTGCTCTATCTTGGTTTCATGAATATTTACAAGAGTAAACCTAAACTCTTGCTAGAAGCGGCACCACTTCCTATATTCATATAGGTGAAGTTCTCTTGCGTGTCTCTTAATGGAATTCTGTAATGTAAATGACAAGCGGTGAGAAGAGCTTCTCCCCACAAATTGTTTGGTAATTTTGAATTAATCACAGAGTTAATCATATTAGTAAGAGTCCTGTTTTTTCTTTCTGCCAAACCGTTTTGTTAGGGAGTATAAAGAGCAGTTCTTTGATGTATTATTCCATGTTCTTCACAAAAAGAGTCAAATTCATTTGGAAAATACTTTCTCCCTCTATCACTACGGAGAGTTTTAATTTTCTTTTCCTTTTGATTTTCAACTTCTGCTTTAAACCTTTTAAACATTGAAAAAGCTTCATCCTCATGTCTTATCAAGTATACATATGTGAATTTAGAATAATCATCAATGAATGTAATAAATTATCTTTTCCCGCCTCTACTTAAAATGCCATTATATTCACATATATCAGAATGAATTAATTCGAATAATTCAGTATTTTGTTCAACTTTAGGAAAAGATCTTTTTGTTATTTTTGCTTGAATACAAATTTCACATTTATCATGAGAAGTATTATCACAAGATATTAATTTATGTTTAGACATGTATTTCAACGATATAAAATTTAAATGCGTTAATCTATCATGCTAAACATCAAAAGACTCAACAACATTAGCAGAATTATTCATATTATTAATAACAATACTGAGTTTGAACATGCCATCACAAGCATACCCTTTCTCAACAAATGCCCCATTTTGGACATAATTAACTTGTCTAACTCAAAGACGACTTTGATGCCGCTTTTACAAAGTAAACTTGCAGACACTAGATTTTTTCGAATCTCTAGTACACGTAGAACATTTGTCAATGTCAATTTCTTCCCAAATGTGAATTGCAGTTCAACGTTTCCTTTTCCCAGATGCTTGGCAGAATTATGATTTTCCATTAGAACCTCTTGACCATCCTCTGCTTTTTCATATGCGGAGTACAATGATTTATCATTGCAGACATGTATGGTAGTCCCAGAATCGAGCCACCAATCAGAAGACTTCGTTCTTGCCGCCATATTCAGTTTGGTAATCATACCAATCTGCATATCCGATACCATTGCTACATGATCCTCGATCTTATTTTCCACCATATTTGCAGTGTTTGCATTGTTGGATTTAATGGCATCTATCTTTCATTTCTTGTTTCTGCAATCATGGGCATTGTGGCCATTTTTGCCGCAATTGAAACAAGCCCTATTGGACTGTTTCTTGTTAGAATTATTTTTCTCGAACTTCTTACCATTAGGTTTGAAATTCTTATGATTTTTCTTTCCTTCAACCAAGTTAACTTTGGTGGATTCCTGAGAAACACTTGTTTGATCACGGGATCTGGTTTCTTCTTCAATTCTTAAATGTTTTTTTAATTCCTCCAAACTCATATTGTCTTTCCTATGTAGGAGTTTCTTACGGCAATCATTCCAACTTGGTGGTAATTTTGCAATAATTGCATCAACTTGAAATGATTTAGAAATTTCCACCTTTAATTCACGAAGCTTCGTGACAAGAATTTGCAACTCATGTACTTGGTCTAAAATAGTTTGGTTATCACTTATTTTAAATTCAAAATATTTCAGAATTAAGAATATATCCGTACCTTGTTTCTCTGTTTTGAATACAATTTTGTATTTGTATTCAAGAGCATTCCAGATTTCCTGCGGAGATTGCATGGAGTTATAAGGATCATAAACTCGGTTGTACAGTGTATTCAGAATATGCCCATGACACATTAATTCGTCTTCTTTATGTTTCTTCCATTGTGCCTTTACAGCTTCATCATCGTCTTCTTTTGGTTCCGGAATTGCTTATAGTTTTGGATCCAGAACATTTGGAATTTTCAAAACTGTTAGAAGGAAAAATAATTTTCCTTTCCAATGAGTGAAATTTGTTCCTTCAAAGCGGTCCAAATGAATATTGGGATTCAGAAACATATTTATATTCTTTTTTGCCTCCATTTATAACACCTTAAGATTGTTGACGAATTTTAAGAACGTTGAAAATATGAACAAATTGATTGGATTTCAGGCGTAAGAAACTACTATCCTTAAGGTGTTATTTGCCCCCACTCGTACAAAGTTTGCTAATGGATATAGGCAAATTACCACCAAGATACAACAAATCCATATGTTTTTCACGTAGGAAACTTGAAGAATACCCCAGAACACTCTGTGAAATTGGTAAGAAGAATTAAGAGAAAGAAATAAATTTTTCGGAATAAAATAAGACAGGATTTGGCTTGCTATTTATAGCCCCTTGTGGGACATTTCTCTAAAGTTCATGTAATCACAGCCCTTGGATATATAACTATAGATTAAACTTTCCAGATTTAAACAAAGGATGTGTGACTGTACGGATTATTCTTTAACGAAGTGGCGCCAAAATACGACGGTTCAGATTTACTCGCGCCATAATTTTATGTCATTTATATTGTATTTTAATCTGAACAGTTCGATCTTCTGACTTTGTCAAAAATCAAAGGCTCCTACTGCTCCTCGCGATGATGCGTATGTGCGAAGTGCAAAGTGCGCCTCTAAAGCACCCTAAACACCCAATTTCACTTTCGCACACGCGTGTGCGTGGCCGGATGGTGCAAAGCACTATCCTTGAACCTAAGGTGTACACTAGTAGCATATCCTTCAATACACACAACTAATCTCTTATGACACAAGAGCCTTTATTAACTTACTTTTTCACACTTTTCCAATGTAGAACTTTGGTTTTCCCACTTCCCACTTCCCTTTGTCTTTTCTTATTCCAAATAATTAATGGTTTCAATCTTACATTTTCTCTAACCATTAAAACCCATTAATATTAAAATCATCCGACATATAATACTGTCATGTGTTGATCTGTTTGGATATAGGCTTGGAAGTTGTAGAATAGATTATATAAGCGACTAATCACGTAAAAATAGTTTTACTTATTACCAGTTTAATAGAAAGTATTTAGACATAACACCTTTGTTGGAGTGTGAAGCCCGATTTACTGCATCAGGGGTGTTTTGGGTATTTCATACATGTTATTGCCTAAAATTGGTATACTGATTTGATCTTAGTTAAAGCATACAAGATCAAACGATAATAGATAAAGAGATGAAAATCAATGAGATACTTGTCTAGAACTTGTTATACAGTGAGATGAGAAAAAAAGATGAAATTGGATTTACGTGGTTCGGCCCAAGGTAGTGCCTACGTCCACATGTGCAAGTGTAGATAGTATTAATTTCGTAGAATTAGAGTATGTAATCTCCTTCAAGTCCTCTTCTGGGTTACTCCATGCCTCCTTAAATATGGGCGTGGAAGTTTCTGTTTATGGACTAATACAGCTGATCCACTAGAATATATCAGCGGTTTTGTCTTTATAGAATAGACAAATGCCCACTTTACAAGGTAATGGACGATTAATTATAAAGTTATCATGGGCAAACATGGGTGGATGAACGTTTGTTTGTTTCTAGTGCGTGAGTGCTTTGATGACGTCATCCCACTGTTTGATTCATCGGTAGTGGACATATAATTGCACGTGTGCTGTCTGGGATAAAAAGACCGACCCGAATGCCTAAGGCCGATCTTGAACATACCTGAGCCGACCTCATTCTGGTTAATAATGAGTCCAGGTGTCTTCTATTGATCAGTTTTTGGAACCATACCATATTTATGGTACAACATATGTATTATGTTGCCCTAATATCCCTAGTATACAAAGGATATTCGTCATCCGTTTTTAGTAGAGTGTGTGATATCACATTGTAATCATCTTCAAAATAGTGAAACTTCTCTCATTGAGGAGTGAACCACGTAAAATCTCGTGTTTTATGTGTTTTTTTGCTTTAATTTTCGTTGCTATTCATTTTGCCATAATTGTAATTAGGTTTTATTCCCTAACAAACTTTAGGTAGGTAAAGCTCCAACTTGTGCTATGGATTAGTATCGTTGAGGAATATGGTAGAATTATATGCTACCTGTAGGAGGGTACTTTAAATGTAGGAGGGTACTTTAGATTATATATGTGGAGGCGTAACCCCTATTGAGTATGGTAACCACGAGTTAAATTAGCCAACACCCTAGACTAATTATAGGAAACACACACACAAAACTCAATGAAGATGGACTCAGTTTAAACTCACAAAGCCTCTCGTGTATGACTCAGGGAATGATAATGAACTTTAGAAGTGACTTAGCTAGAGGGAGAGGGAAAATAAGCACCCTAGATACATCCTGATAGGCAGGTAGCAACACACCAAACTCCCTCAAGAATCTCTGTCAAATATTAAAAGCTTCGCAATAAATGACAATGGTGAGTCAGTGAACTCTCTAGTTTGCAATGATTCTTTTTCTTAATTCTCCAAAAAGATCATCCTCTCCTCAAAGGTGGTTGGGGTCCTTAAATAGCCCCCCACACCACCCCCGAGGCAACTCAGTCATTAAAGAGTATGAAAGACATCCCTCATACTTTATGTCACAACATTAAATGCCTGATGCACTAGTTGTCTCCACGTCATAAACATTAAATGCCAAGACATGCCTTTTGCCTATCCACTGTGTGTCAGGGGTTTGTTGTCGCAGAGGTGGTTCACCAACTACCTGACAGCCCCAAATACCACAGCGGTTTACTCAAGTGTATGTCTGACAAACGTTTAGATGGCTAGTGACATCACCCATAGTAGATGTGACATTAAGTATAGGGTTGTTTGGTCCATAACTTAATGCCCGATAGAACTCCAAGCTGCTCCGCTTGAGGTTCCACGGTCAGGGTCCTTCGGTGCTTTACCAGGTGTATCTAAGATGGTCAGGACAAGCCCCAACGGTGCCTTACTTCTCAATCCTCCAAACCAGGTCCCTCTAAAGTTCCCACAGTGAGGTCATTCGATAGAGCATGAAAGCTCTCCCAGGCCCTGCCAAGCCTGGTCTCTCGCAAGTACCGTTTGACCTCATACAAACCCTTCAATTATTATCGTTACGTCATTACAATCGTTAAAGCTTACAGAAATCAATAATGAAAGTACGATGTGATTAAAACCACAAGCTAAAATATGAGTTGCCACGCTGGGCTGCCTCACCAAGATGTCACGCTTGAGCTGCCACGCTGAGCTGCCTCACCAAGATGTCACGCTTGAGCTGCCACGCTGAGCTGCCTCACCAAGAGTTGCCACGCTGAGCTGCCTCACCAAGGTGTCACGCTTGAGTTGCCACGCTGAGCTGCCTCACCAAGGTGTCACGCTTGAGTTGCCACGCTGAGCTGCAAGCCCCCTCTACATTTGCCCCCTCGTGGAGAGATTTATTGGGACAAGAAATGTCTGCACGAAATGGCTCATCTTGATGGATTTTTCTTTGTGTAACCGTTGGAACATCTTCTTCGTTGTGGCTCCGTTGGATAAGTCTGACAAGGAGATTGGCGCCAAAACTCAAACTTGCTGAGGAAGGCAACGCTTCCTGTTCTCTATGCATCATTTCATTAGTGACGTGCGCTGTCTTTTCAACTGTCACAGCACTTCCCGAAGTGCCACGTGTTCTTGTGAAATGATTACAGGCGGCCGTGCACGTGCGAGGGTGGGAAAATCTAAACGCCAAACTCGAAAGTCTCAACAACCATTTTTTCAAAATACTTTGAACCTTAACCACGTGGGCCTAAAGGGTCTGTTTCTACTTCTTCTTTCTTCTTCACTTATTTCCTTCTTTCCTCAGACTATCGCTTCTGTTCTTATAAAGAGAGAGAGAGAGATAGATACGCCATTGTTGCAGAGAGTTATAACACTACTTGTGATCGTTCGTCTCCAGTGTTGCCTTCAATCCCTTTTTTCTCAAAACCTTCTTTGTTACGGCTTCAAGCACCATTTCTGCCATGGCGTCTTCAAGCAACCCCACCATTTCTGCCACCAGTGTTCCGTCTGCCACCACCACTGCTGCCTCCGCCCGGGGTGCTGCTCGCCAAGAGCAGCTGAGATTTTACCGTCGCTCTCCCGTTTTTGGGGAGGGTGATGGCTTTGCTGTTGCCTGTAAGGCTGTTTGCTTTTCCTCCAAGTTTGACGCCCTGTTGCTGGGTGATGAAGACGAAGAGGTGTCTAAGTGGGGATTTTTGCCCCCAGAAGGAACTCTGAGATTTCGCTTAGAGCGAGGGGACTTTCCATGGTCCCACATTGATTTCGAAGCACCCGGGGGATCCCCCGCCCACTTTGCTGCCTGGAACTCTCACATGCAGAGTTCCTATGCTGATATTCTTACCAAGATTGGACTGCAACGGGCTAAATGGTTTGGTGAGTTCACCATTTCAAAGAACAATGCTGCCCTTCCATTTCGGTATACTTCCACGCAAAGACATCTATGAACTCCCGGATTAGCCCAACCAGGGCTTCTCGCTTCGCCTTACCGAGATCCTTCGCGATGAAGATGGGCCTTGGGTCTTCCCCTTCTCCTGCCAGGTTCAACCGCTCCAACTCTTGTGCCTGGGGCTTCGGTTGATTTGCCATGTAGTCTGGTTCTTCGGCGACCTCCTCCACGAACTCCTGTACGTTGGAGTTGTCTATCACCATACACTGTCCCTGTTGATCTATCAAGAAACACTCATATAACGGGTCAGCCCCATCCTCGGTCTCTTCGGCCGCCCGCTCACATCGTTATAAACGGTATACCACCTTCCCCTCCTCAGTGATCACCTTCTTGCATTGCCTGTTGGTAGCTGTTGCCAAGGCCTTCCTCTTCCTTTCTCTCGAAGCCTCAGTGATTCTTCCTCCTGAAAAGCGACTCAGCACGCTTTGCCGTTGGACCTCATGCTCCACAGGATCCATTCTAAGCTTTACTTTGTTTTTGAGCTGCTTCGTAGTACCTTGGGGTCGCGGGATCACCTGATGGGTTTCTTCAGCCCTCACCCCTTCATTATTCGCGGCTTCTTTGCCTTGCTCGTTCAGAGGCCCCATTCTATCTCTGATCGAGGGAACCCATGCCCCCTCCATTCTTCTTGTTAGGACTCGAGCATCTTCCTCCAACTCCGTATAAAAGGCCGCATCCACAAAGTGAGCTTCCTCGATGGCGAAGGGCCTTTTTGTAGCCCTAATGGTCACTTCTGTTCCTTTAACATTCGCCTTGGCGCATTGATGATATGTTGAAGGAACTAAACCTTGATTGTGCATCCATACTCTTCCTATTAGTAAATGATAGGAAGTTGCACTTTCTATTACATGGAACTTGATGTGGGAACTCAGATTTCCCATTACAATTCCCACATTCACATACCCAATGGATTTGAAAGATTGGTTGTCATACCCTGAGATTACCAGAGGCATGGGAACCAACCTTTCTTCTGGGATATCAGCTGCGTGGAAGGAGTTGATCGGCATAATGTTGATGGAAGCACCCCCATCCATAAGCGTTCTTGCAAAACTAACCCCGTTGATACTGGCCGTCACATACAAGGGCCTGTTATGAGGGAACCTTACAGCTCTATCTGCATCGCTGAAGGTCACCTCTGATAGGAACTTTTTTACCAGCCTCGCCATGGGTCCTCTCCATTTCAGCGAGGGAACCGCGTCCTTCTTCGCGATGTCAAGGATCGCCCGAGTTATCTCCAGTCTGCTCTCCTTTGGTATCCCCACTTGATCGAAGAACCAAGCGAACTTTGGGGATTTTGAAACTGCGCTGTATTCTATGACTGGACCTGTTTCCTCGCCCTCAACGCTATAGGCGTCTTCTGCGTCCCTAGCACTTGCTTCATCATACGCCAGAACTACGTTGGCCATTCCTCTAGTGCAATACTCAAGTGCTTTATCGAACTCCCTCGTTGCCCCTCTCCCCTCTCGCTCTACCTCTTCATCATAGGCCGTCACAACATTGGCCCCATGCGCCGGGAGCGGGTTATTGTTAACGTTTTGTGGGGGAATTTGCAGCGTTCCCGCCTTCACGTACTTGTCTATGATTCTTCGCAGCGTGAAGCAGCTTTCTGTTGGATGCTGGACCTTTCGATGCACCTGACAATATTTGGGATTGGCCCTAGTTGCCACGTCGGGCTCCTCTATCGGGACACCTTTTGGCTCGTAAACCGTTCCGCCTTGGACCATTGCGTTATAGCAACTCATAGCCTCCTCCACCGTACAAGGCAACGGTGGCGGGTCTTCCCTACCCCTTCCGAACTTTCTTTTGTTGTCCTTCCTCTAAGCCTTGCCACCATCTTCTCTCTCGACATATCCTACCCGTGGGGCCTGAGTCCTTCCCCCGATGGGTTGTATCGTCTGTCTGAACATCATGGGGGCTACTACCGGGCTAGGTCGCACCACCAACGATATATTTCTTGCAGATTTTAAGAAAGCTGAAAACGTTCCCTCGCGTGTCTCATTGATCAAGTGACAGATATACTCAGGAAGTAATCCCTCATCACAAATTTGTAGTAACCTGGCCTCCTTAGCTTCTTCCCTCACGTCAAGGGACCTTTCCCTAAACCTTCGGATATAGGCCACTACCTCCTCTCCTGGCCTTTGCCTCTCCCTGCCAAGTTGGGTTAGGGTGAACTCATCTTCTGCCAAGAAGAACTTTCGGACAAACAATACGTGCATCTCCTCCCACGTGGAGACACTATTGGGAGGCAGGTGAGAGTACCAAGTGTAGGCCTTATCAGTCAGGGATTTGGAAAACTCCCTCAGCCTAAGCTTTTTGTCATTGCAATACGCCCCCAGGTGCTCGACGAAACGCTTGATGTGCTCCTTCGGGTTCCCCCCCTTCCCTGAATATTTTTCAAAGGTAGGGGGAATATAGTCCTTCGGGTAGGGTTCGTCATTGTACTCCTGGGGGTAAGGTGTCCGGAAGTCGTCGTAGACTGCTGCCACCTCGCCCACAGCCTGCGAGGAAGACTGCATGAACTTCAGCATCTCCTTCTGCATCTCTTTTCTCATCTCTTCCAAGGGCGAGGCCACTGGGGCCACCTGCAACGGAGCAGATGGTTGAGCGCTCGTTGCAACTGGAGCGAACGTTATCGGTTGCGCCGTTGAAACGCCTGAGCCGCCCACAGTGGGATTCACAACAGAGGGTACACTTGCTGGTACCGCTCCCGTAACGCCTGCCCCTGGTGGGGCCCCTGGGGCCACTCCTGGTGTCACGAAGGCACTAGTCTCCAATCCTCCCAGCATAGTGGAAGCTACTGGGGTTTGCAAAAACTCGTAAAATTTGCTCATGAGGAGCGCCATCTGGGTAGGTCCCAGCCCTACGCTCGTGGAGGGTTGTGCAGCTCCTGGGACGCCTATCGTTATTGGAGCCAGCGGTATCTCTCCCCGAGGAGCCCCATCTCTTAGGGCCTCCTGCTCCCTTGCAGCTTGTTCTTCATTATGCTGTATGTCATCAAAATTGAGTCTTCTAGTAGCGTTATCCTGCGCCATACTCCTTCTCTAGAAGGATGCCTCCCCAGCGGAGTCGCCAAATGTAGGAGGGTACTTTAGATTATATATGTGGAGGCGTAACCCCTATTGAGTATGGTAACCACGAGTTAAATTAGCCAACACCCTAGACTAATTATAGGAAACACACACACAAAACTCAATGAAGATGGACTCAGTTTAAACTCACAAAGCCTCTCGTGTATGACTCAGGGAATGATAATGAACTTTAGAAGTGACTTAGCTAGAGGGAGAGGGAAAATAAGCACCCTAGATACATCCTGATAGGCAGGTAGCAACACACCAAACTCCCTCAAGAATCTCTGTCAAATATTAAAAGCTTCGCAATAAATGACAATGGTGAGTCAGTGAACTCTCTAGTTTGCAATGATTCTTTTTCTTAATTCTCCAAAAAGATCATCCTCTCCTCAAAGGTGGTTGGGGTCCTTAAATAGCCCCCCACACCACACCCGAGGCAACTCAGTCATTAAAGAGTATGAAAGACATCCCTCATACTTTATCTCACAACATTAAATGCCTGATGCACTAGTTGTCTCCACGTCATAAACATTAAATGCCAAGACATGCCTTTTGCCTATCCACTGTGTGTCAGGGATTTGTTGTCGCAGAGGTGGTTCACCAACTACCTGACAGCCCCAAATACCACAGCGGTTTACTCAAGTGTATGTCTGACAAACGTTTAGATGGCTAGTGACATCACCCATAGTAGATGTGACATTAAGTATAGGGTTGTTTGGTCCATAACTTAATGCCCGATAGAACTCCAAGCTGCTCCGCTTGAGGTTCCACGGTCAGGGTCCTTCGGTGCTTTACCAGGTGTATCTAAGATGGTCAGGACAAGCCCCAACGGTGCCTTACTTCTCAATCCTCCAAACCAGGTCCCTCTAAAGTTCCCACAGTGAGGTCATTCGATAGAGCATGAAAGCTCTCCCAGGCCCTGCCAAGCCTGGTCTCTCGCAAGTACCGTTTGACCTCATACAAACCCTTCAATTATTATCGTTACGTCATTACAATCGTTAAAGCTTACAGAAATCAATAATGAAAGTACGATGTGATTAAAACCACAAGCTAAAATATGAGTTGCCACGCTGGGCTGCCTCACCAAGATGTCACGCTTGAGCTGCCACGCTGAGCTGCCTCACCAAGATGTCACGCTTGAGCTGCCACGCTGAGCTGCCTCACCAAGAGTTGCCACGCTGAGCTGCCTCACCAAGGTGTCACGCTTGAGTTGCCACGCTGAGCTGCCTCACCAAGGTGTCACGCTTGAGTTGCCACGCTGAGCTGCAAGCCCCCTCTACACTACCGTAGTGTGATATTTGATGTAAACGGTTTCAATAGCATACAAAGAAATTACACTCAAAACAAGAATAGTAAAACTCAAAATATTTATTAAAGGAATGTCTTCCCTAAATGGGGGGGCTGAAAAACAAACCAAGCTACTCGAGTTCGACTCTTGTTCGTTCGACGAAAGCTCGTTCGAGACATGCTTATAAAATAAATAAAAATTAATAAGCCAAGCTTGAACAAAATTTTAAGCTCGTTATCTTATTGAGCTCGGCTCGGATTTGGCTCGGTCACCAATATCCATACTAACTAGTGTAAAATAACCAATCTACTTGAGCTCGACTCGTATTCGTTTGCTTAAAAGCTCGTCGGAGCTCAGATCGTAATATAATGAACAAAGCTTGAACATATTTTTAGGGTTGTTTATATTTACAAACTAGGTTTGAGTAACTTTAAGCTCGGCTTGGCTCGACTCATTTTCACGCCTATTACACTATTTATAGGCGGGAAGGATCTAAAATGGCCACTTACTTGCTCATAAAGTAATGCTAGCATCCATGTGATGTCCTGGGCGACATCAATAAAGGTCCTCACCATGACATCATATGGGCTATAACATTCTTCTTACAAAATATCTAGTATAGCCCTTACTAACCTTTCTAACCAACAAAAGGAAAAATTACAAAAATGGACAATTACGCAATAAAACCCAACAAAATAGAAAAGAAAAAGAATTCCCTTATGGATCACATCACTCTCCCTTTCCTGAATAGTGTTCGTCCTTAAACTCAAAGAGGAACGCCATCGGAGTCAAGTCGATCGGAATGACATGAGCAATCAAAGCCTCATGCTGCTTCACATCTCCATCATCGGGCGGCTCAAATTCATCACTTGTAGGAGAGCCCTCTCTCCCCTTGGGGTACTTAAATGTTCGGTGGCCAATTACTTCACAAGTGAAGCATTTGATAGCAGTGGTGGGGGCATTCGGGGCTCTAGGTGGTAGGGGGACGAGGAAGGGTGGCTAAACTCCGGTGGTGCTCTTGCACCTTGATGGCGTACTCAACGGATTTAACAAAAGTTGGAATCTCCGTGAGACTCAAATCTTGACAAATGTAAGGTTGCAAACCATGATTGAAGTCGTTGATCCTCTATTCCTCACACTCACCCAATCGTGCGCGGGTGTATAGCACAGTGTAGGCGGTCATCAATGAGGTACCCTAACGGACTTCTTGGACCCGTGAGAAAGGTCTCTCTCATAGGTGGGCAGTATCGAAGAATGCCCTCATCTCTTCCTTCATGATTGCCCATATGGTGATCAATGGCTGTTGGGTCAACATACGCATTTGGACCGTGTCATTCCACCACACATGCAAAGCCCTCAAGTTTTGTTGCCGTCAATTGAACACACTCGTGTCCAAAGATGCATTTATACTCGAAAACCTGCTCCATAGCATCTAACCAATCATTGAAGTCATCGGGGTTAAGGTGGCTGTTGAACATGCGAATATTCACCGAATGTTTCCATTGAGGCTCTTGGAGAGTAGCCGCAATGCGTAGGCAAAATGGTCATTTCTCGGTGGGGTATCCAAAGGATCGTCGTCTTCATCATCATCAAAATCATCAAGTGGGGGACGAACATGGGTGACGAGCACGGGTGCAGGGGGTGGGACTTCATATAGGGCGATAGCTCATCAAACGGAGGTGGGTTGGCTTCTTTCGGTTGCCTAAAAGGGCTATCATCCATTCGTGACCATTTCCATAGCATTAGAAACAATTGCGGCCGATCTTCCAACGGGACGAATGGAGTCACTTTTGGGTTTAGGGAGTCAAAACGGAGAAAATCCGTCCTACATGTTTTGGAAATTGGTGCTCGGTCATATCCATAGAGTGATGCGTGAGTGGGTGGTAATTTTTCTCCCCCAAAGGTAATGGCGAAATTGAATCCGGTGGTGGAGGTTAAGTGGTTGTTGGAGCCACTCCTTAATCTTTGTTTATAAACTTTAGTGGTGTTGTGGGGGTCAACAGGAGCGGTGACGACTGAACGGATGTCCCATTGAACATTGGGCTGTTGTTGTGGTATTTTCTAAGTGGGTGGTGGAGGCTGAATAGTGGCAGGAGAGGAGGGTCTGGGGGTAAAGCAGATGGTGTGAGGGACGAATTTGTGCTGCTGATAGATCATGAGGCTGACAGAAGGTAGGGGGATGTGCCGGGGCTGAGTTTTGAGTCGACAGAAGGTTGGGTGAGGTCGGGGGGATGAAAGGTGTGGTCGGCTGGGTAAGGTTGACCTAGGGTTTGGGTCAGACGAGGCAGGGGGTGTAGCGGCTAGGTTTTTAATGGTAAAAAGGGAGGCGGCTTGGGTCGGGGTGGGGGTAGTGTAGTGTCGGCGGCTTAGATCCATAAAGGGGCTCCCCCATAGGTTGTTTGTCAAGGCTGCAAAGTGGAGGTGACCTAGTGGTGGGTGGCTGTCGAGTGGATGAGTGGGAAAAGGGTCTGGGTTTGCTGGCGGCAAGTTTTGATGAAGGGTCGAGGGTGAGAAGGGCTTGTTGTGGAGCCACGGGCAGCAATGATGGAGTGAGAGTGGTTCCCTAGAGCAGTGGTATGCTCGTGGCAGTCTTTGAGGAGGTGGTCCATTTTCCCGGCAATAATGGTGACGATTTCCTCCAAACAGGTATTGGGATGCTCAGCTTGGGTGTTTCTCTTTGACACCATTGTTGCTTTGTTTACAAATTTCCTACAAAACAACAACAACGGTTGGAGTGACTCGGCTCTGATCCCAATCAACATAAATGGTGTCAATGGCATACAAAGAAATTACACTCAAAACAAGAGTAGTAATACTCAAAATATCTATTAGAGGAATGCCTTCTCCGAATGGGGTATTACCCTATTTATAGACGGGAAGGATCTAAAAGGGCCATTCACTTGCTCTTTAAGGAATGCTAGCATCCATGTGACGTCATGGCATCACTAAAGGTCCCAACCATGGCATCATATGGGCTAGAACATTTTTATTACAAAATACCTACTATAACCCCTCTAACTACTACCAATCAACAAAAGGGAAAATTACAAAAATGGACAATTACGAAATAAAACCTAACAAAATAGAAAAAGACAAGAATGCCCTATGGAGCACATCAAATTCTCATACCTGTACGGTTCTTGAACTAACAAAAGTCAACCTCATTGATATTACCTAGAAAAAATTAAAGAAATTAGTAGTAGCTGAGAACGGGGTTCATGCAGCTACAGAACGATTCCAAAAGACATCTACTTTTATAATTTATTCCTAAATTTCTGTTTTGAGGAAATTTATTCTGAAATTTTTGTTCCAAGTAAAATTCGTTATTGGTAACTGTGTTATTTTCCTCCAATGACCAAGTTGGATAACTGTTTTTGAAGTAATTTCTTTTGTTGATTTCTCGTTTTTTTGCAATACTTTTTGTTCATTTTTTGGTTTGAATAACTTATGTGTCCAGTATTTTACATTTGTTCCGTAAATTACACGTTCTTTTCGGTAGTAAAGTACTGTACAGCATGCGAATGCTTAATCTTTTCCGAACTTCTCTTTTACACCTGATCAGCATTAATTTTACATATTAATTTTACAGTGTTCTTATTCCATGGCCTATGTTACTTTCATCATTTTTGAAAGTTCTCCAGGATGGCGAGGTATGACATGAGCGGAATTGGAATTAACCTTAGGGAAGTTCCAGATGATAAGGGAGGTGTGAAGCTGAAGGTTTTAGGGCTCATTTTAGATGGCCCTGCCCAGACTGCTGGTGTGAGACAGGTAGCTACAACACCCGAACTACGCTTATAAGTGCTAATAATTATTAGGGCAAGTTGCGAGAAACCTCCTGCACTAACACAATAGTTGCAAATATCTCACTAAACTATTTATTTTGCAAAAAGCTCTTGAAGTATTCCTACTGTTTGCAATATCCCCCCAATGTGTCACCAAAATTTTTTAGTGACACATATGGGAAGATTTGCAACGTTTCAATAATATAGGGGGTTAATTGCGAGGTATTTGCTATCAGAGCAATAGTTTAGAGACTTTCTTGAATTTTTCCCTATTCATTATATATTTATATCCCTATCTTTGCACAATATCGAAGTATTTGATATTAAATTATGAAGTGATGTAGTACTACAACTCCTCTTCTACGTAGGTCTTTAACTCTCTATTATCGGTCTATTATTTCGAAGTCACATGCGTAGCATGTGAAGGCAGTTCGTACATCACTTTTGAGATCATTTTACCATTTGGATATTCTGTATGTTGCACCAGCTATTGTTGATTTTCATTCATTTTATACAATTTATACCCACTATATCATTTTCAGTCCAAAT
Organism: Sambucus nigra; assembly: GCA_949130495.1. Classification (NCBI taxonomy): domain Eukaryota; kingdom Viridiplantae; phylum Streptophyta; class Magnoliopsida; order Dipsacales; family Adoxaceae; genus Sambucus; species Sambucus nigra. Next base: position 240,670,191 of record OX422222.1, read on the forward strand.
ATGATTTTATTGTTTAGCTTTGATAATGTGTACGCTTGGTGAGTTCCCCATGCGGATTTCTGTATTAATGAAGACCGGGGGGGGGGGGGGGGGTATTTTGTTGTTTCTTATTGCTTAATTTTAGAAATTGCTTTTGGTATTCGAATGTTACTTATTTAGGGGCCCTGGTGAGCAAGACTTCTAGGCCTGTAAATAGGGGCACTCCCTTCTTCTTTGGGATTAGTTATGAATTTTATTACTTTACGAGTGAGAATGGAGATAGATAAACCTAATTTCCTTTTTTTGTATACCCTTACGTGAGTTTTGATGCCTAGTAACCAATACAAACGGATAGCTTATCACTCTATGCCCTGGTATAGTGACTTGGATCAGTTTAAAATGCCGCCTTCTAAACCATCTTTTCAGTCGTGGCACATTAGAATAATTAATTATGATTAAAAAACCAAAGACCATTACTTTACCCGATGGTGGTCCCCTTAACCGAATCAATGACACTATTTGCACCAAAGTGGCTGTCTTCAAACTTGAACACATGCTTTAATGTTTGACAGCGAGTATTTGAACACCTCACCAACTACTTAAATTTACTAATGTAAATGTAAATGTATCTTGCATTTTATTTTTTGGTAGGGTGATGAGCTCTTATCTGTTAATGGAGTGGATGTGAAGGGAAAATCTGCTTTTGAAGCATCATCTCTGTTACAAGGCCCCAATGAAACATTTGTGAACATCAAGGTTTTAATTCTGAACCGATAACAAATGTTGATATGTTAAGTATCTGTCATGATACTATATCAGCATTGATTTTTCACACTCGTATGAAAAGCTTTATTTATTAATAAACCTTGATAATATATAGGTCAAGCATGGCAACTGTGGACCTGTACAATCTATTGAAGTCCAGAGGCAACTTGTTGCTAGGACCCCTGTTTTTTATCGGTTAGAAAAAAAGGAAAATGGTGTTGCTTCTGTGGGTTATGTGCGCCTGAAAGAGTTCAATGCATTGGCTAGAAAAGATTTGGTTATTGGTACTTGCTCATTTTATTTTACATTATAGTTACCATTTTACTGCAGGACCAAAAATGCTAAATTTATTGCATTTCTATGATGTATGTATATTTATTGTTTTTGATTGTTCATTGCTTTTCTTTACCTGTCCTGTAAGAGAAAGTTAGAGTATTCCACCATGACCCTTTGAAAAACTTATAATTGACTGTATCAGTGTCTTGATTATGATTTCTACCAAAATACCAGATTGTTACTTTCCATTATCAATTTGAAATGAGTTATTCTGCACTGGTTTGTTAATATCACTTATAATTATCAAAAGGCTACTCACATATTCAAATTTGTGGATAAATACGGGTTTTGACATTCAATATTCCAAATCTTTAATGGAAAACCAGGTTAGTATTTGCTGAGGTTATGGATGATTATTAATTGGTAGAACAAGTTTCACGGGTACAACTTTAATGGTTTAATCTTTCTCAAAGTAAAAAGATAGCACAAGGAGAAGAAGGAAAAAAATACACATACAAAGAGAAAACAAAGAAGAGAAAAATGAAAGAAACAAAAGACTCACAATCTTTCGGGGTTACATTGTAGGAGATTCGCAGATAATCTATATTGTTTGTGGTTTCATTTGGTTTCTCACTTTTTAGGCTGGAAGTCTTTCTGTTAGTAATTATAGAAGAGATCATAAATTAAAATTATTTTTTTGAATAATGACGTCGAGATTGTCTACAATGCTTTTCATAGAAAGTTATTTGGATAATCCACTTACATATGATAACTACTGAATTTTATAGCAAACAGAGGTGTTTATGAATCAAGTGAGAGGAATTGTGATTGATATTTACCCAAGTTTTAGCTAACCTCTATAATTTCAACATGTATTTCTCAATAAATATCTTAAAATAACTAAAGGTATGTTATTGAATTTCAGATCAGTATGGATTTTTATTTGATTGTATTTGAACCTGTTTTAATCTTCGTGACTAGTTATATGTTCTGGGTACCTTTTGGTGATTGATTTGATGGAAGAAATAATTATTGCAGCAATGAAGCGACTTCAAGACATGGGTGCCTCGGTTTTCATTCTTGATCTTAGAGACAATCTGGGCGGATTAGTACAGGTGATTTTGCTAGAATTAGCTTATGCTCTAGATTCTTGTCAATGCATGAGTGTGATAATTTAATAGTATCATCTATTCACTGGGTTTAATTTTGTCATTCTGATAACATCAGTTTGGTATCATAGTACTCCTGGACATTTTTATGCCTCTATTTGGTAGGAGCAATGGAAAATTGAGAGGAAGGATAATGTAGGTGGGATGAGCATATATAGAGCTTGATACGCATTGTTGGACCTATTCTTTAACAGATTGTGCTCTTAAAGAATTTGGCAGTTGAACATAACATCGGATCTTAGGTTCCATAGAAGTCTTGGGTTCAAGTGTCCTCGTATACATTTGTTCCTGCATTCAGCTGGTATATTTACTGTAGCTTCTATTTGTGTGTTTGTTTCCACGAGTGAGAGGGTCACATATGAAATCTGAGTTGAGTATAAACGTTGTACCCATCTCTAACCACTTAAGATTTTTGAGAAATTGCTAATCTAACCGTACTGATGTGGAAGGATGTTGAGTCTGGTGTTAATTTGGTTGAGCTTGAAGGAAGCGAGGGGAAAGAAAGGGGTGCTTCTCTATTTTATAACCAAATTAGCATATATTATACATGGGCGTTGTTCGAATGAGAACAAAACATTATAAGTTTCTGACATGTGGTGGGTAACGGAAGCATATTAATTTACTCCACAACAACAACAATAGAGGAGACTCTCACTCTAATTCTTCATTTCTAGAAGTCAAGTTGTGATTACAAATGAGGGCCAAAGGCCTTATTTATTGGGCGAGGTTAGCTTGCTAGTCAACTTAACCTAAAAGCTAAAAGACTAAAGAGGACAAACTAAACAAAAGACAAAAATAATCCCTAACAATACTTGGAAACCAAGTAATGACCCTAAAATGGCTAAATGACTAAAACACCCTAACCGTGAATATCCCTGATGTGTATGGGATATGTAGCGACATGTGGCGCGTGGTTGTGCCTCCGGGAGAAGACTATCTTTTATTTTCTATTGTTAGTTTAGTGTTTATTGTCATTTTCCCTTTATTTTTTGTGCTTAATTAGTTTCCAAGTATGTTTGGGACTAATATGTCATTTTTGGTTATGAGTTGCCTTTTTTAGTCATTTTGGGTATTAGCTTGATTAGCAAGCTGCCTTCTCCTATAAATAGGCCCCTTGGCCCTCAATTGTACTTAACCTTGAATATTGAGAATAGAGAATAGAGAGAGAAAGAAACTCATTTCACTAGTCTAATTTATTAGTTGTTTAGTGTAATTGTTGTGTAGTGTAATAGTAACGCTTCCGCATTTGAAGATTTACATCAAATTGGTATCAGAGCTCTGTTTGTTCTTGATGTTCGTCGGGGGCTGTGAAGAGGGTAATGAGTGGAGAGATCAACTCCGGCAACCCTTCAATCGAAAGATTGATAAATGCCCAAAAGAGAATCGGGTGAATGGAAATCCTAAATTCCATCACCACTAAAAGAGGAGATACCACCTCTTTTAGCTCCTCTACCCCATCTTCACCACCACTATCTTCCATCTCCACTTCCTGCCACCACACAACCACCACCATGTTTACATCAACCTCCGTCTTCAAATTTTTTTCAAACCCTAACCAAGAAACCCACCACCTAAAAAAAAAAATTTAACCCTAAACCTAAAAAAAATCAAGAAAATACAAACCCTACCCAAGAACCCAACAAACCCTATCCTTATCTCTGTCAAGATAGCCACCCAAACCCTACCCTACAGCTGCCCACATCCACTGGCCAGAACTGCCCCCAAAAAGGGGCCGTAACCCTTCCCACACCAGTCGCCTTCCTCCAACCAGCTACTGAACCCTTGTTCGACCACCGGTCAAGCCTCCAAGCCCTTTCCGGCACCAGAGCCCCTCCCAAGCCCTGCCGACCTCCCTGAAATCTAATCTGATCCGGATATTACCCCAAAGGGGGTCGGCCAGCCTTCAAGACTGCTGACAACCCTCGCCGCCCTCAACCAGTAAACCCTCCCCACTGCCAACAGCTACCGACCAGCCTTTCCCTACCCCTTACCCCCTGTTCCGACCCATTTTTCTACCCTAACCATCCCCGCCTCTAGCCGCCTACCCTTCCTAGCCCTAAAACCACCCTGCCCCTCCTTCACAAGGCTCGACCAGCCTTCAATGGCTGCCAACCAGCCCTGCTACCCTGCTACACCCACAACCTATATTTGCCTACAAAACCAAACCCTAGCCTTTTCTTTTTACTCTAAAACAGCCCCACCCCAAATTTAACCCTATTTTTACCTTTTCCCACTCATTAATGCCCAACCACAACTCAATCCTACCCAAACGGGCCTGCCCTACTTAGAGCCGATATTACCCTCCCTATTGACCTCTATTCCGGTCAATTTTTGACACAACATACGACTTCCATGAGATATGTACCCACTTAAGGTACACTTTCCGACTATTTGCCATTTTGGGCCCGGCTTTCCGGAATGTCGCCATCTTCATTTCTCTTGTTTCGCTACGCTATCTGGAGGATACCATGCACCCCATTCAAAAGAACTTACTAACGGAAAGAAACATTGGGGTTTAGCACATCCACGACTAGGGCCAGTTAGTGACGCAAGCTTAAGGTACTTAAGAAAACTATCACAACGAAGGGGGCATATTGGTAAAAATCACCGGTACCAGACTCATTGAACCCTCATCACCTTCACTACCCTTGGAAGATGCCTTTTCACTAACACGCCGAGAAGTTCTAGGTACTGCAGACTTTGAACTCTTATCCGCCATGATAATCAAAGAAAGGAAGGCGCGGACCAACACAAACGAGAAGACGAACGTGAGCAATTAACAAGGAAACAAGGAAAAAACTTTGAACAAATTTTGCTGTTTTTTTGTTTCTCAGGCTAAGGAAATCAAACTAGAAGTATTGAAGACCCCAAACCCACATATTATATACGGCCACAAGAGGGAAAGGCAATGATGAGACGTCCACATAAAAAGCAAACGTCCGTCAAAGAAAGAGCTGGAAACAGCGCCACTTCGAAACACCATCTAAATAACGCCACGTGGCTAAAAGCAAAACCTCCTACGTCATAAGCATACCGTGAAATGACAGTAGCATTTAATGCAAGTGCACTTTGATTGAAGAGAGTATCTTTTAGTATTATTGATTTCAAACACGCGTAGTCATTACTGTGTACCACATGCGTCCGAAGGGGCAATTGTAGGGGAGGTAATCCGATCTGCCATGTTACCGATCTACCGACATACCGATTCTCCCAAATCCACTGAAGAAACAATCATGTATTCACCAATCCACAATCATCCACAGGTATATCCCCAAATACCAAAGGGCTTCAGAACTTAAGGGACTGTGGCCCAACTCGATAGATACCCTTTCGGGAATCTCAAGTGTATATGGTTGGGAGGAAAGAGCACATGAGATCGTTGGGCTCCCATTAGCCAACCACGATGCTCACAAGATATAAAACACAATCGAAGCCAACCGATACACCCTTCTCGAAACACCATTCCAACCGATTAACTTGAAAACGATCCACCTCCCTAGATACACCGTATCGGCGTTTAAACCAATAGACCGATATACGCTTTCTAAAGTCATCATTAGCCCATTTAATGCTATAGACAACCTATAACTACTCTGCCAACTTTCTGTCACATGAGCCCATACACCATCCCTTTCTCAAGTGCTTATCTGATAGCGTATCACCTGCCATTTAATGCACTGATTTGCAATAAATGCCTGATACTATTCACCCTCAGTCCTATAAATATCACTCTCAACCTTGTTTATTAGTGACGAAAAATATACTTCTGAGAACTGCCATTAAGATACTTTAAAAGAACATCTTGAGGTTTTTCCCCCCTAAGTGGGGTTTCCCTCCTAGATATGGTATTGCGGCTTATTTGTGTGATTGATCTATCTACACTTCATATCTCTAGGTCAATTTGAATAATCAATGCTTAAACCTAGTTAAATTGTCTTAAAATGGTGATAGTTTTAATTGATGTGTGAGTTGTGTAATTTGATCATCTGTAATTCGACTTTAATTACCAAGTTCCATCAATTAATTCCAGAATTTTGACTTAAAATCTAATTTTAAACGTTTGCATCATGTTATGCACATTTCTACAGAGAGTAGCTTGATTTGCACAAACTTTGCTTCCGTTGAGAAAATTTTGGTCCAAGTCCTATTCACCCCCTCCAGGACTTTGTTCAGTACTTAATAGACCCCACACTCAAACTATCATTAGAGGTGTTATATATAGAGAGTAAAGTGGGTAACTTTTTTTTGATTAATATTAGTGGTAACTCTAGGGGAAGAGGTAATACTGTGTGGTTCATCCGAGGATGTTGTAATAAAGAAAGGAATGGATATATGGGTTTTGTGTAGCTGGTCCCAAGTAATCGATAAAGGCTTTGTTGAGTTGAATTGAGTATCATAAGAGGGTTTCAAAGCTTTGTAATGAGGAGGGATGCATTGTTGGATCAGGTGTTAATGTGACATATTCAAGAGATAACCGGTGTGTGTAAGTATCTTAGAGATTTTTTGTTTTTAAGATGAAAAAACATGGATGATGAATTATGTTGTATAGATTGGGATGAAAGGGATACTGTTATTTCCATGAGAAGTTTATGTGGATTGGAACTGGAAACTGTTATGGGAGTCTTATATAGTTCTATTCGTAATGTGTTTGTTTTACGAGTTGTAATTTTTCCCCTAACAAGTGGAGGCCAAATTCATGCCAGCAATGACATTAATTTCTTTGATCTGATAGAGACTGCATTCTTCAGAAGGACGCCGGTGAGAATAACGTTTTTGATTGGAAGTCTGGATTTTGTAATTCAAGTAATTTCTATGAATTTAAAATTTATTGTTGCTGTCTCAATAAGTGGAAAGAGAGTGGAATATCTTTTATCCATTCAACATGAATTTTTATATTTTCTCACTCCCATTTGTTGTGGGAGGAGAGGACGGAGCAATGTCACCCTGAACGTGGTATGCTCATTATTACTAATAATAGCTAAAGTAGTCATGCTAAGATTGGGAGCGCAACATTTGGAGATCTGGCTTGGGAACCCACTATGTTATGAGTTGTGTGATCCCGGATCACGGTACATGGGGAAATGTAACGATCCCGGTAACTATGGGACGGAGTAAGAAAGAGATTCTTTACCTCAAACTTGTTGCCAACCTTTATACCGGTAGATTCCTTCTATCCCCTATTCTGCTGCTCATCTGTTTTAACTCTACATTCTGTAAAGAAATGATTTCATTTCTATTTTTTATTTGTTTAATAAGGGCATCATCTTCAGTTATCTTTGTCTCGAATTTATTTCCATCTGTATTTTGGAGTACATTCTCCTCAGCCATGTGTGTGTTCGTTAAATAGGAGATGACATGCTCTGGAAAGCATATATTGAAAAACAAATAATTTGCTTTAGTAGGTGGCTGATGTATCTAGAATACCAACACTTCAATAAATTATGAATTCGTTACTTCCTTGTTACGGAGAAAGTCGTTGGTGACTAACTTATGTTTGTGTATTTGATTGTACTTTTGTTTGTTACAGGCTGGAATTGAAATCGCTAAGCTCTTTCTACATGAAGGGGATACGGTATATGCATGTTATTTTCTTCTCTCTCTTTCTTTTTTTGTTTCTCCCTTTCTTTTGCTCTCTCATGAACCAGCTGTACAATCTCTTTTTCCTTTTTCTTTCCTTTCCCCCTTTTCATGTTATCACTGGTTGTGTTAAATTGAGTAATGTAAACTCTGATATAATTTATTAGTGTTATGTCTCCAAATCGGACATCACATTCACCTTTACGGTTTCCTCACTATATATATATACTTTTAACCCTTTTTATTTAGTCACTGAATTAAAAGGGAAAATGTAACTTAAAGCTAAAACTGTGTACAAGAAATTTAACTTTACTACAAGAGTAAAAATAGAGAGAGTAATACCCCAAGGCCAATAGATATAATTAGGCTATATAATTTATAGGAAGGGGGTGTGTAGTGATGATTTTGTCAACGTTTTTTTGAAGCTGAATGAATAGTTCTATAGGAAGACTACAAAACTAGCCACACTTTATGGAGTTGGATGCTGGGCAACTACGATTGATGGATGTGATAAAAATGAACAGATTTGTGAGACAGCAGATTGGGAATTAGTCGAGAGAAAATCTCATAGATGATCGTATACATAATATAAACCAACAAGTGATTTGGTTATAGAGTGTTGTGACCAACACTGATGGTAGTACTAACTAATAAGGGAAGAGGTAATGTTAAATCAACATGAATAATGATAGTAAAGAAAAACATGATAACTTGTGGCTAAACAATCTATTTTGTTTCCTAGAAGTAGGATTCATGTAGCCGAATCAAATAGTTGGATAGGCCTTTTGTTGATGTCCAGAAATGGGGACAACAAATAATAGATAAATCAATAAAGAGAGAAATAATACTAATAATAATAGAGAATGGGGATGAGAGACAGAGAAAATACGATGAGTTTTACGTGGTTCGGCCATGGTGTTGCTCGGCTTTTATTGCACAATTGTCAAAATTACAAGTAGGGTTGCTGTTACAACTCGATGAATCGGAGGATTCCATCCAGAGTCCCCTAAGTGGATTAGTGCCCTATTTATATGTGATTTATGGAGAATATCAAGAGGACAGGTGGATTGCCCTTATAAGTCGGGCAATTACACCTGAATATACATGTTTATTAGAATAACAAACTAATATGCCTTGGATCATGGGCTGACGTTATGGATAAGTGCGCGGGTAACTAATTCTGAACAGTCACGTTCTCATTATCCCCACGTGATAGATGAGGGATGTTCAGTGTGTAGGCACCCACAGGAGTATATGGCGTGGTCGACTTTATATACATAGATGGGACAACTGTCAAATAGGTTGGCCAAGCAGATTATCATTGAGCCGACCTCATTTTGGAATGAAGCCGAACACATTATTAATTCTGTTGGCATTTCGATTTTCATTCATCTTTGGGATTATATGGGTATAACAGAAAGCCCCCAAGATCTCTTGCACAAACTTTGCAATTTGATGCAAGGTGATTGGATAAGGTGTTACATGCTGCTCCTATCAAGGCGTTTGTGGTTGACTCACTTTGGGTCGGCCTAGGCTGAGCAGTTTGCCTTTAGGGTTTATAAAAAATTTCAAGGACACGTGTCTAATAGCTGAAGCATCTTCTTTATAGTGATGGGGACAGGATATCCATACTGATACTTGGTACTGTCGTTCCATTTCTGCAGATTTTCTGACGTTTAGAAAGCTGCGTCTTTTCACTCCCTTTTTCAAAAGTATAAATTCACGCCACACATCACATTTAACATCACTTTGATACTTGCATAGAGCTAAAGAGAGAGAGAGAGATTCAAACGTTACTCTGGACGTTCTTGAGGGATCAATTGTTTGCCGTCAAAAGTATTTCTTTGGTTTCTTCCCTATCTTTCGTAGCTTATCTTGCCATTAATTAATCTTATCAGGTACGCCTTTCCTTGATTTTGTTAGGGTTTCTCCGTTCTTCCATTTGTTGGCTGGTATTTTGCTATTGTTTGGAGATTGTGGCATTAGACGGCTATTGATTTGGTTAGCCTAGGTTTAGCAGATAGCGATAAGAGTTTTTACGAGTTTTCCCCCACACGTCCAAAGAATTTACAATTTATTCGCGAACTTGAGTCGGAACGCCCTGGTATTAGTGAGAGGAGGTTTTCCCGCCCATTACAAGCGGTTAAACCGAAGGAAGAGCTTGGTCACCCTTGTTACACACCTAGGACTTCCTCTAGTTGTGGCTCTTCTACTGATCCTGGGGTTCCTTACATTCATTCCCCTGTTTTAGATACTTCTGCTACTGTTCCTGTTGTACCCCCTTTCACTGAGGGTGATTGTGTGATTACCGTGTCCATGGACCCCATTAATCTCGATTCCCTTTTTGCGGAGGCCGCTACTGATAGGGCAGAGGACATTAGGCCTTAAAGTGTTGGTTCCCATTCGTCTGTTTCCCTTGTAGATGGGTCCCATGATGAGGCTATAGATGAGGAGGAAGAGGGCCCTATCGGGTGACACTTATAATCCCACCGAGACTAATGCTCGATGGTATCAGGAGCTTGATGTGTTGAGAGAAAAATTCGCCCTTTTCATAGCCATCCAAACTAGACTGCCTAGCGTCGCACAGAGGTGTTATTCTGTGAAGGATGCCGAGGAGATTTGCCTCCCCTTGTGGGCTCTCCGAGTGGGATTGAGGCTGCCTCTTCATCCTACCATTCGTTCTATTCTGAGGGGTTGTGGTGTGACTTTGACCCAACTTCCCCCCAATGCCTATACGATTATACTAGGGGCCATAATGTTCTGGAAACTCAGAACAGGCTTTGATTTGACGGGGGACATCTTCAGACATGTTCATGGTTTAAAAGACAACGCCAAAGCCTTCTAGTATTGTTATTTTTCCCTTGGAAGTCTCAATATAAGATGGTTACCGTAGTCCAAACTAGCAATCATAGCTGGAAAGGCCAGTATGTGTTCATTAAAGGAGATTGGGAATTTAGGTCCCATGAGCGGGATAGATCATGTAGGATCCCCAAGGATCGGAATGGACCCAACGGCATAGGTAAAAAAATTTCCTGCCATTTGATAGTTTCTTTTTTAGTCGTCTTATTGTTATGATATTTCCATTCTGTTTGCTCATTTAAGTGAAACGAGCCCCCAGGCTTGCCAAGTCTTTAATTGACCTTGTTGCAATGTACTTCGAGAAGAAGCCTCCGAAGTTTGAAGATCTTTTTTCTGTTGAGAAATTCATAGCTGCCGGGTACCATACTCCCACCGATGGTCGTGCCCCATTAGAGTTTGAGGTTCCCTTGGCAGGTTGTGTGGCGCAAGAGACCCATCTTAACGCGAGTGAGCAACCTGCAGGTGGGGAAGGAAGCTTTGAAGCAGGCAAGTCATACTAGCACCCCACTCTTTATCATCAAATGCTTTTAAGTCTATATGCTGATGCATCTGCGCGTCATTTTTCCAGATGTAGGAGCATCCATCAGAAGAGACATTGGTAATGGCTCCTCATCCCATTGATCGCAAAGCCCTGTCTTTGGCTAGGCAAAAAAGAGTTGGTGTTGGCCAAAAGCAGACTAGGGCCAAGCAAGCTGCTGCTTCTAAGACAACCGAACAAGCTACTAACCAGAAGGAGGCTGAAGCTGCTGCCAAGGCGAAAGGTAATGCTCTCATGCATCCTTCAGTTGCGTCCTTCAGCTGGAGATAAGAGATCCAGGGATGAAGATGAAGATAGACAGCCTCTGCGTAAGTTGATGAGGGGACTTGATCGTACTTCTGGGCCTGGTCATGCTTCCAGCCCAGGGCACACTTATCGATACGATAAAGTTCCCGAGTTTGAGTTCGACCCAGAGCACAAGGTTACTTATGAAGACCTGAAGGTCGACCAGAACTCCATCTTCTACTATGCCAAGAATGCCACTGATCTGATCAGCTATCACGGTCATGTGAAGGATTTCGAGTTCTTGAGGTGTTCTAACCCAGATTCCTTATGGACTTTGGTGCAGCACATATTGTCAGTCGTATGAATCTTTCTTAAACTATTTATTACGACTTAGTGTTCATCGTTGTGTCTTAATTATGTTCCCCTATTTGTTCTCCTGGCATGCACTGTTCTGCGAGAGAAGTCCTTGGTGAATCATGTGGCCTATAATGATATGGCCGAGGAGAACAAGACACTGAAAACCGGGCATGATAAGATATCTGCTGAGTTGAAGGAGAGAGACAAACGGTTCTGGCAAGGACTGAGGATTTGAGCAAGGTGGAAAGTGAGAATACTGCCCTTAAGGAAAAATCCGACATTGATGATGCTAAAATTCAGAGTTTGAATGAAGCTCTTGCTGCTGAGCGAGAGAAGTTTGAGTAAGAAAAGGCTGCCCTTACTGCGGAGTTGCAGGTTGCTCGTGACGCCCTTGCTTCTACTGGAGCAACACCTGTTGAAGCCTATAAGTCCTCGAACGAGTTCACTAGCGAGTGCTTTGATTGCTTTTTGGATGGGTACGAGGAGCTGAAGAAGATGGTGATGACCCACTACCCTGATATCGCTGAGACGGTCAACCAATGGCAAGGGGATGATGAAGAGGCTACGGTCTTGGACGGTGAAGAAGGTGGTGAACCTTCAGCTGATGGGCTTGCGCCCGATCATGTTTGATTGATCTTTTTCTTATGTTACCTTGTATTTGCCGAGTCATGGTTTTGTATTTTTGACACAGTATATATGGAACTGTTTTTATTGGTTGCATCAATATCTCTCTATTTAAATGTCGCTTATCAATCTTATTGCATATATCTTGTCAGTAGATGCTTGTTGAGAATGATAGAACTTTATTCCTTTAAATAATATTCGATGCCGTTCTGTTCACAACCCGTGAGGTCGTACAGAGTTTTTAGGTCGATCACCTTGTTCGCAAACCTATGATAATAAGTTTCTACAAGTTGAACTGTTCGCGATCTATGAGGTCGTATAGCCTTTTGACCGACCACCTCGTTCGCGACTTGTGAGGTCGTACAAGGGTTTGGTAAACTTGTGAGAGCAAGTTTGTACAAGTTCAACTGTTCGCGGTCGTACAGTCTTTTGGTCGACCACCTCGTTCGCGACCTGCGAGGTCGTACAAGGGTTCCGAGAAGACTGTTCGGCAGTTGGCTCGCATGGGTCAGGTGTAGGGTGATGTCGGCTATGTCTTCTGGAGGTCCCTAGATGTAATCCGCCTCTTTTGGCAGATTATTGAGCCTGCAACTCAAGGCTGGAATTCCAGCAGATCTGGTGATGATCTATGTTGATACATCATTTGTTGGAGGTTGTGATGCCGGCAGGAGGCTCAGGGCAGTAGGTGGGGGCAAGACAGGCCCTGTCGGCGTCAGAGGAAGGGTATGGGAGTGGCCGACCTGCTGTCGGAGGTCGCGGTGTGTGGCGGACTGATCTGCTGTGAATGGGCAGGGGTGCCCTTGCTGACGGGGTTCTGGGCAGTAGCAACCCTTCACAGAGGGGTTTGGGGCTGTTTCGCGAGTGGGCACGAGGGTTGAGGTTGGTTGGATAGTGGTTCTTGAAGTGGTGGTGGGTGAAATAGGGTTAGGGTTTTGATTTTCTTGGGGTAAAGATGGAAAAGGGGATGCGGAAGTGTGAGTAGATGGGTTTGGGGGGCTAGGGTTAGGGTTTTGAGGTATTACTGGGGCAGTGTGAGGGTGGTCCGGTGGTTGCCGGCGATGGAAGTCGCGCATTCATCACATCCATTTGAACCTTCAATTGGGTGAGGGCTCCTAAGATTTGCTCGAAAGGGTTTGCCGTGGAGGTATTCATCATTGCTTGAACCCACCTTGACGTTATTTACGAGTTTTTGATTTTTTACAACAACAACAACCGGTGGAGCGAACTAGGCTCTGATACCAATTGACGTAAATGACGTCAAATGGGAGCAAGAAAAGAAAATTCTCTCTCAAACTCTCTCTAACCAAATCTCATAAAATGGAAGAATGACTCAAATCAGTCTACAAAAGAGGTATTTATAGGAAGGAGGTTGCTTGGCCACTAAGCTAAGTATCTAATTACAAATATGCCCTTAAGTGCCAATTAACCTTCCTTCCTCTAAATACAAAATAAAAGGAAGAATACAATGAATACTAAAAATAAAAGAAATACTAAAAATGACTAAAATACTAAAAATAACCCCTATTCTTCATTCACATCAAAAAGAGTTTAGAACAAGTACCTAAGTCTAATTAACGTTATTAGTGAGGTACCCAAGTTTAACAATTCCATATTTTTGTCAATATGTCGACATGACGTTATATCAACTGTAATATGAAGTGCGTTGCCTTCTATATGTGTCTTGCACTTCAAAAGATGATAACAAAATCTGTATGAAGATTTCCCTTATTTGTAATTTGGCAAGGCTTTCCTTTCTTCTAATTACCATTAACATGAGCAATCCTTAAATTGTTTTCTTCAAATTTAAATTATGTTCCACAGACGATGTTCATTGTGCTTAGAAAATAATTTTTTTTTAATCAATTGATATCAAGTGTTTCTCTGTTCTCTGTTTCTAATTCTAAGTAGTATTTCCCAGAGAACTGTGGGCTACCTTGTAAAATGATTATACATTATTTACGATGGCTCTCAGATTCCCTATTACTCACCATTTTAATTGAGTTCCTTTCTAATCATTGCCTTGTCAACAGGTGATTTATACTGCTGGAAGGGAACCCCAATACCAAAAAAAAATTATTGCAGACAGTGCGCCTCTGTTTACAGATCCTCTAATTGTATGGGAATCTTCATCATAACAATCAATTGTTTTATTAAGCTTAAATTACAATTTGCCCTTTAAACTATGGCACAATTTGAACAATTTTGCCCTAAACTATCCGATTCTTTCCGATTAAGTCTTAATCACAAATTCAGTTGAATTTGAACAGAAATTAAAACTCCACACAGAACATTTACCAAATTAAGTTAAAACCGCTCCATTTTCCACAAATCAAAGTGCAAAACCGTCCTGGCGAGTTGGAGAATTTAGGGCGGGTTGGCTTTGAGTAGTTACAAATGTGGCAGGCTTGGGCTTGAAAAATTGATGAGGTTGATAAGTGCCACGTGCTTTTCTTGTGCTCTGTTTTTGTTAATAATTTAACACTGTTTGTGATTGGATCCAATGGCAATAGATTTGGAAGTTCATGGAAAAATTTCTCAAATTGATAGTAGAAGGGGCAAAGTGATGCACATGACACAGTTCAAGGCAGAAAACTGCAAAGTGTAAATTAGCTTTTTATCCGTTTTATAGACTAACATCTAGGATATACACCACAGAAAAGAAGGTTCACTTAGTGGCTTTGTAAACGATAGAGGTTCAACATGGGTTGACTCAGATTGTCAGTCGCGTTGCTAGATTCTAGGTTGGAGTTAATTTTTTACCGTAGAAATAAGCCGACCTAAGCCGATCAAACTATGTTCATGTTTAGTTTCTCAGTTACTATCTGAGTCAGTTGTAAATCATAAGCTTGTGGTATTAAGCAATCATTCTTGACCTTGAGTTTTTCTAAAGACGTGCTAGATATTCTATGAAAAAGAGAGAAAAAAAACTCAGCATTGATGGAAGTAGCTCATAATGTGAAATATGTTGTGTTTGTGGGTTGGGTGGATGTTAATAAATTACAAAGAGATGAAGTTTGTGGCCATGTAAATGTAATTTTCAAATTTGATGGGCTTCATTGCTGAGGCTCAGTGGTTCTGGGACCATCCTACCTGTAAGTGACATGGGATAGAGCCTTATCTCTTTCTCCAATAATTCTGTAAAACAATGTTCTTAACTGTGTACTCCCTCCATCCCCAAATTAATAGTCCTACTTTCCTTTTTATTCCCCCTCAATTTAATAGGTCTGATTCTAATAATAGTATATAAAAGTAGGTGAGATTACTAAGTAGCGATCCAAACAATACCCATCTGAGCATACAAAGTTGCCTATCCAAACAATACCCTATGTGAGAACAATGATCCAAGTGAATGTCTTGCATTAAAACTTATTCATCATTTTTAGGAGGATAAATTTGGATAGAACTTTTTTTTCCTTAAATGTTTCGACTTGGGGACTACTAATTTGGGACAAAGGGAGTAAAAAATATGGTGGGCATCATTAAAAGGCTAACATGTGATTTATGTACTTACACTGCAGGTTTTGGTGAACAAAAATACTGCTAGTGCGAGTGAAATAGTGAGCAGCTCAGATTAGTCATTTTATTAAATTGATTCCGTGAGTGTATGGTTGTAATAAGGATTCTCCTTTCAGGTTGCCACTGCGCTTCATGATAACTGCAGAGCTGTTCTTGTTGGGGAAAGGACTTTTGGCAAGGTCTGAATTTTGGCTTAGTACTTCTACGTTGTCTAAATTTTTTTTTATCACTACTGCATATGTTGAGTATCGTGTTATATTTCCATTTATGTTATATGGTATGCATCCTAAATCCCATAATTCGCTCATTTCCTTGCAGCTCAAGCAATTTTTTACCCTCACTTGTGGGTTTCTTCTTAAGGAGATAATCTGAAAAGAAATATTTTAAATGTTGGAGACATGATTAATTCATACGTGTTTAGGCCATTTCAACATGGTTGAAGCATTGTTTCTGCAAAACGAATTGTATTTTCCTTTTGGATCTTTCTTTCTTCCAGCAACTTCCAACTAGAAATCAAGGCACAATATGTGTGTAGTAGAAACAGAATTTTGTTACAATATATATATATATATTAATATTATATGAATACTAGAAATTATGAGAAATTCATATAACTTGTTGAAGTGTTTTCATGTACAAAACACAAATTCAAAATATTCATTATTCTTCATGCTATTGGAAAGATATATAATTAGTGATTAATGTTTGAATAATATGTAGTAATAATAGACAAGATAGTTCCCCCAAATAAATATAACATCCCGATGGTTGTGGCAAACGCAAGGGGTTTTTGGTTGCGGTGAAAATTGAATGATGTTGGATCGTGTTGATTTATTTGATATCATGCTATGTACCTTTTACAGGGTCTGATTCAATCTGTATTTGAGCTTCATGATGGATCCGGAGTGGTTGTCACTATTGGGAAGTATGTCACTCCAAATCACATGGACATAAATGGTAATGGAATTGATCCTGATTTTAAAAAACTTCCAGGTATTTTGTTCCTCCTTTTTTGTTGAAGTGTGGGCTCAATGTTATAGGTACTATAACGTTGCTCTTGTTCATACCCATGGGGGTTAACTTAGTAGGTAGGGCTGCAAACGAACCAAGTTGTTCGTGAAGAGCTCGAGCTCGGCTCGTTTTTTAAGCAAACGTACCGAGATCGATCTTTATTTTGCGCTCGTATAAAAAATTGCGATCATTGGGCTTTGCTCGAGATCGGCTCGAGTTAGTCCTTTAAGGCATAAACGAGCTCGATTAGACCCCTCAAAATTGAGTTGCTTGAGCTCGGCTCTTTTAAAACTCGATTTCAGCTCGTTCGTTTAGTAAATGAATCGAGTTCAAAGAAGATCTCAAGCTCGTTTAATAATGATTTGGGTCATTTCAAGCCCTATTAGTAGGTTCTCTGTTTTGGATTATGGACACAAAATAATTTTTGATTTGAAACTAGTTTTGTTATAATCACCATTAAAGATCAACACTTATATAATTATCACTGAATTTGGCAAATTGATTTTCAAAATGTGACTCCTAATTTAACACATATTATTATGGAATGCTTTAAATATGTATAGAGTGTACAACCTATATAGTATATTATCAACTATATAGAAACAATTCTCTTATATTTTTTTGGGTTGAAAAATCTTTTTTTATCTCTTCATTTTGAAAATTGAAGCTCCATTATTACTAATACATTTGGATCATCTTTAGACATCCTTGTATAATAGGATTTTGGTAAAAGGCTTCCTTAATTGAGATCTCAATCATTGTATTTATATGTATAAAAGTGAGATCACAGTTAGGGAATGTTTAAGGAATAAAAAAATGAAAAGTAAAAGGAAACACAAAGCCCTCTCATCAAGCATGGAGTCTGAAGTAAGCATGATGGTAGAATTATTGTCGTGAAGATCCTTTTTTCACAAATCCCAATTCTCCCAAAATCAAATGAAGTCACAGAAGCTCACAAGTCCCTTGAATCACAGCTTGATACTTAGCTTTCGCAAAAGAGCGAGAAATAACGTCTTTTTCCCTCTTCTATAAAATGATATGAGCACCATAAAAGTGCAAAAACTGGAAGTGGAACGTCTCTTCGTCTTGGAGCCAATGTAGTCTGCATCAGTAAAATAAGAGGGGCAGAGACATAAAATATATCTCATAATATGAAACATGAACTAACTGACCATAATGATGGCAAAGGTTGAATCTAGTCTCGTGTTAATAGTAGATAAAACGACCACTCAACCTCTGCTAAATAAAAGGATCAGGAAGAAAATCAACATTCGAGAGCTTAAAGTTAGCGTTTATAAGAGTAGGACGACAACCTAACATCCCAGAAGATTCAAATTGTATTTTCGATGGGATTAGCAACCTCAATCCCAAGGAAATAACGGCGATGACCCAAGTACTTCACATCAAACACCTTTCCATTATCGTGCATACACCAACAAAATAAGACATCTACCATTGGGCGGCGAATGAAGCATGTGTAATCAGAATTACAATGAAGAAAACCCATACATAAAACCGCATCACTGAAACGACCTAACCAAGCCTTGGGAGACTACTTGAGACCATAAAGGGATTTACGTGCTTTCCTGTGTACTTCCCCTCATCCTGAAAATTAGGCGGGGGGGGGGGGGGGGGGGGTCTTAATCTAAGAGAGATCCTTGTGAAAAAAACCTTTCTTAAGGACTAACCGATGAAGAGACAAGAATGACATGCTTTATGGGAGACAAAAAGTCGTACAAATCTCAACTTTGCCATCGGAACAAAATTAACTAAAATCTTTGACAAGAATCAGAACGTAACCTTATAGGATATATACACACACGGCGCTCTAAGCAATCCTGAACATTCGTGTATATAAATACCATCCGGTCGTTTAAGTCTACAGCCGTAAGGCTTACTGGCAATATGGAGGTAGCTCTACCTAGTTGATGGGCATATGAGGCTTGGAGCCCAAGACGACCTGGAAGGGTGAAAGGCTTGTAGACCGGTTAACGACATTATTGAAGGTGAACTCGACCTGCACAACAACGACGCCCTAAATTCAGGGGTTGTCCATATCCAAACACTGAAGGAGGTCCTAACGCTACGCTTGAAAACCTATGCCCGTCCTTCTACAGTGAAAAGCAGTGGGAAGTTGGAGGGAACCACGAAAGATCTCTAAAAAATATAAATTAGCTACATGAGATGGGTCCGTATTCCTATTGCAAAAGATGAAGTGAGCTATCTTCGAAAATATGTCAACTACCATAAAGATGGATATGTGGCCCTTGGCCGTTCGCGGGAGGCCTAAAATAAAATCCATGGATCTGAGCTGGTAAGGCCTCTCAGGAATAAAGAGGACAAATAGGCACTGGAGTGCCGGCCCTTTGTTGTCTTATAAACGCAACATCTCCAGATAAAAGCATTAGTGACACACCTCATGGTAGGCCACGTGTAGGACACGCCCATGTGATCAAGTAAAAAGCCCAAGTGGATCTCACTAATGATCTTCGCATGCAGAGAATAAGTGGGAATGCAAAATGCTGTGCTGCAAACTAAAATCTGCCCTAGAGGAGAAAGTCCTTTGATGCGCCTTGATGTCACATGAACTCCGCAATGATTGGGCTAAAATACTCATCAGAACATAAAAACCACGAGCCTCGTCAAACCTGAATAGCGAGCCTCAAAGAACCATTAGAATATAGGATTGACGACTCAACGCGTTAACTAGTTGTTCCTCTCTGGGGAGATGAAATATATAATGTTGGAGAAAGGTAGAGCACTTCCACGCCGATTGGTAATATTATTTTTAAGGTTGATAAATAGAGCATCTCTTGATCGGATTTGATGACAAACTCTCAGTGAATGAGGTACTCATGCCAATGATAAATATTTTATACAAGTGCATAAAACTTGAGATTGTATGTGAATTTTTTTTGAACTGGGATGGAAAGATTTGGCTGAAGAAAACTACCAAATTCTCGTTCAAATTGAGAACTGCTCTAGTCCTTGTCCTGTAAGCATTGCAAGATAGGTCAAATAACTGGGTGGAATCTAAAAGGGTAAGTATGAGGGAAGTGGCCATCAAAGCTTTAATGAGGCAGAATGCGTCATCGACCTCATAAGTCAACCAATAATCGGCATTTGACACCTTATGGGTGCCGTAATGGGAGCTATAATGAAGTTGAACCCAAAAATAATCGCATGTAAAAGCTGGCTAACCTGTGGAAATTGTTCATCTGAATGACGTCGACCGATGTCAGAACAGGCCAGTTGATAATTGCATGTACCTTAGATTTGTCAATCTGAACACCTTCAGTGAAAATGAAGAAACCCAAAAATTCATCAACGAAACCATAAAAGCAAACTTGCGCAAAAGATGTAATTGATAAGTGCACAGTGATTCAAGCACCTTTTGTAAATGCCCCATATGCTCCTCGAAGAGACTATAAATGAGAATATCATCAAAATACACTGCCAAGAACTTGCCTAAAAAGGGGAGTGACGTCCAAGTTATCACCCTCATGAAAGACGACGGGGGCATTAGACAAACCAAAAGGCATCATGGTCCACCTGTAAAGGCCATCCTTCATCTTGAAGTTTCTGTATATCCAACTTTGAGAACGCGTAGAATCTGTGAAGCTGGTAAAGTATATCCTTTAGTCGTGGGATGGGAGATCTGTATATTAGGGTAATCTTGTTGATGGCGCAATTGTAGACACATATCCTCCAATTACAATCCTTCTTCGTAGTCAGAAGGGAAAGTACGACACACGATGACATTCTCTATTAGAGTAATCCGCTTGCACACAACTTTGTAACTCATTGTGCTTGGTCGAAAACATGCGGTAGCATGATAGGTTGGGAGGGGGAGGGCACCGACTAGAAATCGAGTGCATGTTGGATGTCTCAGAGTGGTGGGATATCGTCGAATGGGTTACACATACCCTCAAAGGTGTCGAGGATCACCATTCTAGCCGAAGGGGTGTTTTTAGCAGGTGGATTCTTCTATTTCTTTCTTACCATACTATCGGATCTCATAGAATAGTGTCGATTATAGTCCGCAGGGAGGCGAGGGTTGTGGGATCCGTTTCATTGATTGACAAAAGTAGAGGGAGGATCGTAAACCTAAGAGTTGGTTAGTCGGATGGCGCGACGAGATTTGGGAGGGCGTTAAAGGTAACCAACCCTCCCAAAGGTTCTTCTCTGCGTTGCACAATGAGAGGGCTGAGATACTCAGACTAGTCGCAGGAGGTTATTCACTGCTAATTGATGTAAATGAGGGCGAGGACATCATTTCTGAAGCCTACTTGGGGCAGTCGTAAGCTGATGGTGGTACCACTTGGCTCAAATCATCTGGGTTGAACCATACATGATCCTAAATCACTCCAAATCTTCTCCATTTGATACAATAGGGTAGGAGAAAGGAATAAAGAGTGAACGTAACTGTGCAACTAATATTTATGTAAATGTCAACAAGCATAAATAATCAACCACCAAAAACCTAATGTGATGGCTGAAACGTTTTATAATTCTATTCATATTATCATAAGTGATCATGATTTACAAGTTATTGGTCCCCCTTTTATACGAAAGGGAGGAAAATAATCAAAGATAAAAATACTTTCAAATAATAAACGATAATAACCAGGAAATAACAAGCCTAAACTTAAAGAACATCGACATCTAACTGATGATAACCTCAAATCTTAAAGAACATCAATACTTTAGTGGATAGCTGCCTTCTCAGGATCCCTATAAGGGTTCAAAGAGGAGGATGCCCTCTTACTTTTTATGAATCTGCTAGCAATCCTAACTAGGGTTTGCGGCGTCGTTGGGCACAAACAAAAGGGGAGACGACTCCTCTAGGTGTTAGAAGCATAGTTGTTAAAATCGTCCGATTCGCGAGTCGAATCGTACGATTCGATTCGGACACAAAACGATTTGAATCAGGTTATGAATCGCACATGTCTAAAGAATCGGCCGAATCGGTTCTGAATCGTCCGATTCCAAATCGAACCGTGAATCGGGTTAAAAACGATTCAGTAAAAAGGCAAAAAAAAAACGAACCGTAAATAGATTTTAACCCAAATAAAAAAAAAAGTTGTTTCAACCTTAACCCATTCAAACCGCAACCGACCGAAGCAAGCAAACAACTGACCGAAGCAAATCGAAGGATGTTTCAACCGCAACAGTAAATCGAAGGCTGTTTTTTGATTTTTTCTCCAAAACGAAATCCGGTATGTTTTCTTTCTTGTTTTTATGTCTTATTCTGCTCAATCGATGGACGACCGAAGCAAACAATTTGATTTATTGTTTTCGTTTACTTGTTTTTTTAGGTTATAAAACCATACGTTTTGAACTTTTGATTTTTTTTTAGTTTATAAAACGATTTATTGTTTTCGTTTGCTTTTTTGCTGCTATTGTGCTGTTATTTTTTTTGCTATTTTGTTTTTTTAAGGTTATTTTACTGTTTTTATTTTGGTGCTTTTTTTTAAGTAAAAGCATACATTTTTTTTATAGTTATTTTTGCTGTTTTTTGAATTTTCATTTTCATTTGCTGTTTTCTTTTTCTTTTTTTTTTTGCTGTTTTTTTGGTTATAAAACCAAAACGAAGGCTACTTTTTGTGCTTTTTTGCTGTTATTTTTTTTGCTATTTTGTTTTTTTAGGTTATTTTGCTGCTTTTTTTCAAGTAAAACCGTACGTTTTTTTATAGTTATTTTTGCTGTTTTTTGAATTTTCATTTGCTTTTTTTTTTTTTGCTGTATTTGCTTAAACCATCCATATGCATTTGCTTAAAACAATTGAGAACATGTGATACGGTTAATTTTTGTGCTATATTTTGGTATATTATCATGTGCTACGATTAGTTTTTTTGTCATATTATGCTTAACTATCAATTCTATAGTGTCAAATCCCATTTATGCATGTTTTTTTTCATTTTTATCATTTCATTCCGATTCGACTGGTTCGATTCTCGATTCGCGATTCGGGGGGTCAACGATTCACGACACGATTCACGATTTGACAACTATGGTTAGAAGTACCCGGCGAGATTTAGGGAGAGGGATATTGGGTGGCCGAAGATTGTAAGAGATGTGCCTTGTGACAACCCGCATTCCGAAATAAGGGGTGGCCAGCCCGATACCTCGACATAACGGAATCATGGATGGATATCATCCTCAGCATCATAACAATAAAATAGGTATACGGGTTAACCACTCCAAAAATCAGAAAGCAGGTTATCAAAATTTTGGTTTAATTAAGATTTAAGAAATAAATCAAACAACCCAAATCTGATGAAAGTGGAATCTCAAAGGAACATATAGATAAATACTAAAACAACATACAATAAAAGAACCGAATAATCTGTTGGTCCACAGCTACATTCAAAGTATTTCCACAATTCAATATTTACATACTACATTCATTAACAAGTACAACAGATGGGCCACTAGCCCGGATGAAAGACCCGATCATAACTAGATCCCAAAAAACGAAGGCGTCTAACAAACATCCTGTAATAATCCGCAATGTCATACAGCTCGTCAAAAGCATAAGAGTAGGAAAAATCATAACGGGCGCCCTTGCGGAGGAGCACCTGAGCGGATACAACAACATGCACAACATGGAAAATGAACGGGTCAGGGCCCGATTTATATATGATTCCCGGTAGAGTAAGAAACATGATAGATATGGACAATAAATCATAAAATAATGTGAATGAAAATCTAACAACCTAATCATAAAATGTGGTGATTCAATTATATAGGTTTCTAACAGTTATTAAATTAAGCAAGAGAAATATAATTAAATCTCATTTCTTCTCATATCTTATCATTTTCCATTCCTTAATAGGAATATAGTTTCCATCTTATCTTTGCGTTTTCCATTCCTTAGCAGGAAATACAATTACCATCTCATAACTCATGGCAATTTACATACCTCAAGTCCCACTTGAGTTAGAAAGGTTATATTCTTATACATATAACGTTTCTAAGACCGCCCCTCCGAGTTTTCCCACTGGGCGCGCCCCTAAATGACTATCATCTTCCAGGGCCTATCTATACAAGATAACCTGGGCGCCTAACGCACGTCAGGAAGTGGCTATATACCTGCGAGTGAGTCATAACCACACCCGGAATTACCTCACTAGCGCAGAAAAATATATACAAACCCCGCATATGGCCGAGAACTATAGTCAGCCTGCATTCAATAGTTAGGGGACATCACCTCATGCGCGAGCTTCCCTTATGATAGCATTTAGAAAGGTGTGTTTAAGTAATTTAACAATTACAAATTTAATCTCATTTTCATTACCGTAAATCACATGTGTTTCATTTTATTTGAAACCATTATCCTTGAATGTTCTCATTAATATTCATCATTTTTAAGTCCCAAGTAAACCTCCAAGTGATTTCCAAAATCGTACTATTCCCCAAGAAGCTACATATCTCAATAGGGCCTCAAACATCTCCAATTATGGGCTTAGAACCCTAACTTTAACTAATTTACCAAAAGAGAAGTGATACCTAAGCATCACTTTAAGTACCCCCCCCTTGAATTAATCCCAAGTGATCCCATTCAACTATAGGGTAACGACCAAACTCAACTAAAACTCTAAGTTTACTTCATGCAAGAAGGTTCCTATTTCCTATTTAGAAGAAGAAAGCTAGGAAACAAAAATAAGTCTAAGAGTGAAAAACGGGGGACCGGTCGACCGGTACTAAGGCTGCGGTCGACCGCGCCTCAAATCTTTTACCTTCGTAGGAAAGCAGAAAGTCCAGGAAAAGGGGGGTCGGTCGACCGGTCACGGACCGCGGTCGACCGCCCGCCAAAAATCAGGCCTTAGTGAGAAAGCAGCGTGCCCTCCCCCGAAGGCCCGATCGACCGGTCCTGGACACGCGGTCGACCGGTCATAGCAGACCCAAAAACCCTTCCTCTTCCAACAACAAGTCTCCACATCATTTATTGCTACCAAAAGATTTTAAATGCATCCAACACCCAAAATCTATACCAATAACAATTCAAAGCAACCTCCAAGGAGTTAAAACCCATGAATTCACTAAAAAGCCCTAATATCCATAAACCATACATAAGCATAACTATCAATGCAAATTACTCTACTTAAATCATACAGTAGCAAGTAGAAAACTTGCCTCAAGGTTGTAACTTCAGATTTGGTGAGGATTGTAGACAAGATCAAACACCCAAGCTTCAATCTCTCTTTCTCTCCTTAGGTTTCTTCTTTTCTTTCTTTCTCTAGGTTTACCAATTTAGTTATGGGAATAGTAACTTAGTTGAAGACATAAATTGTGGCTTAGGCTTAAAATTCCAGCTTAAGTGATTAATATGCGGTAAAATAATACGCATCTACTCATATAAACTACAACTAGTCAAAAGTGCCCGGAAACTAGAAATACAATATGGCACACAATTTGACTATCCCAAACCTCCCGGAACTAATGGCACCCTCCAAATTATCATTTGGAGATTTTTATAATTCATTTTAGGTTCCGGTTTCATTTTAAGCCCAATGTCATTTTAAATTCTTATGACATAATAAAACATAACATAGCAAAATTCACCTCTACATACGGTAAATATGCAACATCATAGTAGATATTAACTTATCTTTCTTAAATTAATACCTACTCCACATATCAACATCTTTATATCTAATCACTATATTTAGCAAATTAAATATAAAATAGGACCTCAAAAGCGAGGGTTGTTACATGCCTCTTCTCTGCTTAGCCTTTAGGGTTCTCTAATGCCTCAAGTGTGCTTTATGTTTGTCTAATTAACGTAGTAATAGTGCTTCCCATGAAATTAGGCTTAGGCCCAGCATAAGCCTCAACTCAATGAGCTCAAATAGCACTCCAAATGGCCCGAAACTTTATCCAAGCCATACACTAACCCAATTGACTTAAATCCTACCTAATCCTACCCAAATGGCCCTGAGTGCAAGTAGTGAAGGCCGGGTTGCCAAGAAACACCTGCCTAATCCTCCAATTAAGACCCCAGATAAACCGATCCATGTTCTTCGCCTCCGTGCTAATCTCCTCGATGAAAAAGAAAACGAGACGGGTAAACTCCCGCTCGTATTCAGCAACAGTGCACTCCTCTTGTTGCAGCCTCGAGAAATGAGCTCTCAAACTCGACTGTTGAGAAGGTGGAAAATACTTTCCCACAAACTTCGTCCAAAACCGCTGAATGGTCAACTGTGACCTGTCCTCCTCAGTGTGCAAAGCATCACCCACCAGTATAAACTCGCTAATATCTGTCTTTGCACCTCCAAGCACTCTACCAGGCATAGGTGCCTCTCTATCTCTCTCGTCCACTGCCAGACTACTATGGGTTCTGTGGATCCAACGAACTCTGGTGAGTTGCCTTTACCAAGAGCACTCCTGGCTCTCTCCCAGGCAATGTTTTAAATCGCGGTCACGCTGGGTGTCACGTTTTAGTTCCGAAATTGCGTCGCGTATTGCGCAAGCAATTCATGCATTCTAGATTTTTAATTTGAAAAACATGTAACAAATATAAATAAATAAATAAGCTCAAAAAATTACTCCAAATCATTTCAAATATAGTCATAAAGCCATAAAGTGCTACAACATTCCAAATAAAATACAAAAATAGGACCATATTGTTCCAAACATAGGACCATACTGTTCCAAAAATCTCGAAAGGCATGAAGTTTCAAAAATAAATTAACACCAAATGAGGTTTCTCAAAAATTGTCAAACTAAAAATTAAAAAATAATTGTGCAAATTCTTACCAAAGTTGGATCGAGGCTGCCAAACTGTGAAAGGAAGAGTCCGAAGCACTGTTAATGAGTTTTCTTTTTGGTTTTGTTTTCAAGATCGGGGCTGTTAAAAGTGATTGAGGAAGGGTTTTGTTAAGTTGACGCTGTCAAAACTATAATAAGGAATGTTATTTTTTTAGATCGGGGCTGTCAAAAGTGAATAAGGAAGTGTTTGCATTTTTTTAACCTTTGTACTTATCAAAACGACGTCGTTTTGGTAAGCCATAGGGTTTAAAAAATTCATGCATTGCGCGGCTATTACGCACGTTTGACCACTTTTGCGTTAAATCGCTCTAAATTGCGCCCAATAGCACACGCAACAACAGCATTCCAGTTAGCAGACCCATTTGCTTTGCCTTTTCCCATTGCAAAAGGCAATAGCAGGCTATTGCGTTCGCGATAGCGAGCTATTTAAATCACTGCTCCCAGGTAGAGGTGTAATGAGGGGTAGGTACAGCCACAGGTGGTGGTGGCTGCTCCTTGCGCATGGCAGTCATGATAGTTGCTACAGACTGAGCTATGATGACGGCCAAATCGGTCGGCGCAAGTGTTTGTGCCTGCACCTGCTTTGGTTGTGTTGCCGCTGACTCAGCACTCACGGTCGGTCTATAACGTGCTGCTGTCCTCCAAGTGTTCACCTATTGAAAGATGATAAATAAAAGTGTATAAATAATCGTATGAATATAAGAGTACAAAAGTATAAATAACAAAGCTCTACAGTATTAAAGAACGCTATACGGATTTGAAACGGACGCACTCAAGACCCTAGGACAATGGAATGCTCTGATACCCACTGTGACACCTCGCAAAATCCATAAATAGATTAATCAAGTCCAAATACAAATATAAAAAAAAAAGAGTCTAAGCAATAAGTACTATTCTAAGCATGAATGAAATAAAATAAAAATAAAATAAAAAGCGCAATAATAGATGTTGACAATAATAATAAGAATAAATAATACAAATTTGATATCAAAATTCCAACAGTAAATAAACTATCAGTGGAATATAAATTTGTCTCAAATAGTAAATCCAACCCCTGAATATAAAAGATAACTCTAGCATAAAGAAATCTCAATAACAGTAATCCGACCCAACCATAATAAAAGTATAATAAAAGAAAAGGAGCGCGCAGGGTCGATACTTACATCCTAATATTTGAAAGTAGGGAATGAACATGAATGCAAGTGAATCTGGGCTGTGACGACAACTACTGTCTAGGACATGAAAACAGATTTCAACAACAAGATTAAACCGTGCAAGTCTACAAAGAGTAAGAATTTAATTGAATTTGTACTACAATGATAACAACAATGCTTCTTCATCCCGTATTTTAGTTATTTTTAAGTTAGTCCAAACAAAACCACCTAAATATAGTATGCAGGTCTGATCCCCTAGCGTAAGTAAACCCAATGATTAATAATTATAACTCTTCACAATTGATTATAACTACAAGGTTCCATAACTGGAGTAAATACACCTCTAGTATAAATATAATTATTATTGTCAAAGGCATGCTTAAGTGCAAGGGGCAATGTTTGCACCTGAAAGAGCAAAAGAGAGGCGAGTTTGGCTAAGTGCGCGCGTAACGGGGTTAGGTACTAGGCGGGAGCCTAGGTGTGCCCGACTAAAGTTCACCGTAGGAGAGAAGGAACGTGCTAATTTTGTTTCCTACCCATTTTTTTATCTAGGGCCCATAAGTCCTTATCTTTATTTACTGATACCATCTAGAATACAAAAGAAATAGGGAGCTTTTATTTAGATTTAGACCCATAAAATCTCTAAAGAGCGCTGCTTCCTTACGAGTTACCAAAAATACCCCTTAATAACCCAAAATTTGTTTGAACCTCCCACCTCTCTCTTCATAATAACCAAAATATGTTTGTACCGCCCACCACCTCTGTAAAAATCTGTAGTGAATACTAAAGAACAGATAAATAAGATAAATTTTTCCGTTAATATCAGACTACCTCAATGTTCTTCATGCACGAAGCAACTTTTTCACATAAAATCTTGCAAAGTTCACAACAGGGGCACCTATTAAAAGACTATTGCAAGAAGCTTGCATCAGGGGCGATGCAATTTTCGTATTTGGTTTTACATTCTTACACCTTGCTTTTGATGTTTATAATATGGGTCTAAATAAAAGCTTCCAAGAAATAAGCCAAAACAATACTTTTTACCCTAGTTTTTAAAACCTATCGGCTCTCAACAAAACAAAAGCCCATTTGTTTGTGACATCTGAAGCGACAAAACAAAACCATCTGGTATTTTCTGGGTTGCGACCTCCGACGTGGGTGGCTGTCACCTCTGGTGAGCAGATCGTCAAGTATTTTTTTTTTATAGCTTTCATTTTTTCTGTGTTTTTCTACTCTGACCTGTTCATTTCGTGCTTTTCTTCTTCATTTCGTTTTCTCTTTCTTCTAACAAATAACTCCGACCCGTTCATTTTTTTTTTCGTCAGTCTTTTTCCTTCTTGTTTTTCGTGAGCTCTCTTCTTGTATATGTGGTCTGTTCTTTTTTATGTTCTGTGGAAAAAACTTTAATCAGTTGAGATAAGAACGAGGAAGAAAAATATTTTCAGTTTAAATTATTTACTGTGTAAAATGCAAAAGCCACAGCACAACCAAAAGTAATGAAAAAAAGGAAGAAATTGGGTGTTTTCAGTATACTTTCATCTTTCACTGTAATTTGGTGTTGTATTTCTATCTTCAGTGTGTTAATTTAAGTTAAATTATTGTTTTGTATTCAACTTTTCACTGTAATTTGGTATTGTATTTAAATTTTTTAGCGTGTGAATTTCAGTTCAATTACAGTCTTGTATTCAATATTTAACTGTAATTTGGTGTTGAATTTAAGTTTGTTAACTTTAATTACATATTTGTATTCATTTTTTCACTGTAATTTGGTGTTGTACTCCATTTTTGGTGTTGTATTTCATTTTTTCAGTGTGTTAATTTCAGTTTTGTATTAATTTTTTTCTATTATGTGTTATTGAAGCTCTTTCCATCCGAAAATATGCTTAATTAGTTTCTTAAGATAGTTGTAAATATATTTTTACTAGTTAGCTCCTTAGAAATATTTTATCTATTTTTTAATTTATTTTTACATAATGTGCACCTTGCTTCAATGAGGCGCGTACCTCGCCTTGCGCCTAGGCTCCATGGGAACCTTGGTGCATTGGTGCGCCTTTCGCATTTGATAACTAATACAATAAAAGAAGGACAATCACATAAGTCCAATATCCAGATAAGTGTGATCCCAACACATACAATTAAGTGGGATATGCACAAGTCGGCACATAAAGAAACGAAGGTCTATCCTTATTGCCTTCGGGATCAATTATGCATACTAGGTATAGTTAGTTATAGGCCGTCCCATACCTATAACCTCAAAGCAACAATAAGGGATAAGTCACTACGCCTTCCCGTCATTCGTATAGACCTCCATACCCAAGACTATACGAAGAGCACCCCGTTTATTCCCCCTCGCGACATGGGTACGTCAGCAGCAGGATCGGGATAAAATGACTAAGGTAAACCCATCGCTATCACCGGGATACCAGTGCGTTCGATATTGTACGCGCCCCATAAGGATCCCTCCTAGTACGTCTCCAACGAGCACTCACACATGGTATGTTTGTACATAAAGTCAATCCACAAAAATCCAGTCTACTTGAGGATTTACTTAAAGCATTACAAGTTTACAATTTAATTAACACGAATTAATTAAGAGATTATATCCTAACTGTTCGAAAGTCGTTCGAACGAGAACACCAAACACATTCTAGAGAAAATATCCATATCGTTCTAACGAGGTTCAGACTCGATCTAATGAAACCACTAATGTCATTCGAATCAGACTCCAAGTCGTTCGAACGAGAATTACGCAGTTCATCTTCTCCAATAGCCCAAAAACGACCATTGACACACAAAAACCTAAATCTGAAGCCTCTAAATAATCCTAATCCCATCCTCCATCATATATAAGATGTATAACATCAATACTAACCTAAATCAACAAGTTAGGTGATTAAACAAGGTTATAAGGATCAAATACATATAATGAGTTAAAAATCCTAAGTTCATGCTTCCATTAAATTTAACGCAGATTTTGATTCAATTTTCAAATTAAATAAGGGTTTTTTACATGATTCATTATCATGATTCATAATATATCCATTTCTTTCAAATATCAAGGTTAATTCATAGGATTCAACATCAAATTAGCCTAATTCTTTAACATGAGATTAAGGTTTAATTTATCAATTAAACTAATTTCGAAAAGTAGTATTTAGATTATGAAAATCAGATTATGCAATATTAATTCAGATTCAAATGAATTATCATTATCCTAACATAAATCCAAACCAAATTCTTAATTGATATAAACTTGCCTTTGAACTGATTGACGAATCAAAGTCCCCAAACCTGCCTCTTCTCTCCTTAGCCTTTAGGGTTTCTCTAATGCCTCAAGTGTGTTTTAGGTTTGTTTAACTGACCTAATAATAGTGATTCCTATGAAATTAGGCTTAGGTCCAATATAAGCCTCAACCCAATGATCTCAAATAACACTTCAAATGGCCCGAAACTTTATCCAAACCATACACTAACCCAATGGACTTAAATCCTACTATTTTAAGTAAAATACGGACATTCTAAACGTCCCAAAGATTAACCCGAAATATGACAAATTCTAATAAATTAATTCTTCCATTAATTGAACTTATAAGCTGTTACGAGTCAATTACAATATAATATAGTTCTTTATTAATTATGCACGACTCGTCATTATAAGATTCTACTTTACGATCTGTGGGACCCGACACCGAGCGAATGATCCAAACAAGGAAACCCCCGACACCAAATCCCTGAACATTCCGTAGTCACCCGTAATACTAAGTCACTTCAAATATTTAGTTACTATTTTACTGTGTATTATGTCCGATTTTCAAAAGCTATTAAATCACGTAACAAAAATACGAATTATTCAAATAACATAAATAAAATATAATAAGTGACATCTCACTGTCACAACAGACAAGTAAATAATTAATTACACAATTAAATAATGCACAAAAAATACGAAATATTACAGAATATGACATTTTTCTAATGTTAACCGGGAACAATAGTTTTGATCGATATCGAGGGTGTGAAACGGAGTTATGATACGAGTGTATATCTTGTAACTATGTGGTAGGTTTCTATTAAATCTGGATGAACTTAGAAAAAAAGTGAAAATATCAATAGAACTAAATCTTGATGAAATCCAATTTGCAGGTTGGAATGAAGTTACCCAACTTCTGTCCACGTGTCATAAGTTACAAGGATAGCACACAGGTTTGTGCAGTCTCTCCAGTTCATTTATAAGTTTAAATATATAGCTGAGTTTTTTAAATCGTGATTGAGCATGTTAACATGTAGATGTTTGTTGTTCTACCTCAGCTCTGCCACGATCTTCTAGAGGATGAACAAAATTTGAGATGGGTTTTGGCTCTCACCACACTATCTATAGATTACTTAAGTTCAGACCATGATGGTCTTCTTTGCCCAAATTTCAACTGCCACAAACACTTAAAAGATCTCACGAGTTTTTTGGTTCCGCTGGCTCTGGCTGTTGCATTCAAATTATTACCAACCACAGAAAGATGGATCAGTCACAGGTTTAACAATTTAACAAGTGATTAAAGAATTTGGACCAACAGAAAATAGTTATTAGTAAACCATGCTCATACAAAATGTATTATAATAGATGAATTTTCCATACATGAAGAGACTTGTCCACAGTTCAAATTTTACTCTTTAAATTCATAAAATTCCCCCCTTACCCCCCCCACCCCCCAAAAAAAATAAAATAAAAAATAACAAACTTAATGGTTTCATCATTTTAGAGTGGGAGAAAAAAAATGAGAGAAGAGAGACAAAGCCTTAGAAATGGAGGATGGAGAGATATATGACATTTGGAGAGAGGGAGAAAATGTAAGATGAAGGAGAAATTTTGGTGGAAGGATAATCTGATAGTTAAATGATTAAAAAAAGGAGAGAAGATGGGAAAAAATCTTAGATAGATAGATAGAGAGAATGTTAGGTGGATGAGAAATTTTGGTGGGGGTGGAAGGATAAAGCCAAAATTCTTTATTAATTTTTGGAGTAAGGATAAGACCATGATTCTCTTTCATTCAAACGTTTCAAACACTTCTAAGGTGGTTGAAATTGCAACCTTATGTTGGAATAAATGAGCTTTTACATAGAAAGACGGTATATGTACACTATACAGTTCCTTTTAGAGAGCAAAGGTTTTCTAAGGGGTTTTGTTTTAATAATTTTTTTGGCCACTTGAATAATTTACACCCCCCACCATACCCCAATGTGCATACCGCTGGCGTGGATCATTTTTGATAAAATAGTAAAAAAAATATTTTTGAGTTAATTTTTTTTATGGTTTTTAAACATTTCAGTATGATCATAAAAAAATTCAGCTCAAAATGATTTTTTTTGCTATTTTTAAAAAAGCGGTCAAACTTTGTTAGTTTTTAACACCTTAAAAACTGATAAAGTTTGATCGATTTTTTTAAAATAGCAAAACAATTCATTTTGAGTTGTTTTTTTTATGCTCCTACTGAAATGTTTAAAACCATAAAAAAAATCAGCCCAAAAATATATTTTTTAGTATTTAAAAAAAATGGTTCGCACGGAGGGTATGCAAACTGGGTATGCATGAGATCCTTTTTGTGTATATATATATATATATATATATATATATATATATATATATATATATATATATTGCCCATACTCGAACCTGATTTGATCCGCATGTAGATCCAATATTGTAGATCCAACGAAGACTCATATTCGAATCCAGATCTGATTATATTGTTACTAAACGGATCTAGATCACCATAGATTCGTTCTGAACCCAACATGCTTATAGGCCTACTCTTAGCTACGGAATGCTTTGTTCAACATTCTTCACAATAACTTAATATTTTTTCTTATTTTATACATCTAAATACAACTTGGTCATTAAAAAAGTCGACACAAGATCATTTATAGTTTATGGTTTCTTCTTCCACTACCGTTTCACTGGGAACTTTCATGTATATCAATATTTAATTGCCTTGAACAGAATTTTTTAATTTGCTGCATCTGAAGTTTTTAGGGCATATTTGTGAGTTCTATTTTTGAGAGAAATAAATACACTTTCTCTCGTTTAAGAGTTTAAAAGAGGAGAAAAATATTTTTTTAAAAAAACTCTCCCCCTTTCTGGTTCAAAACTTATCTCCAAATCAGAAGGAAAGGGAGAGAAAATAAAGTTTGTTTTACTGAATTTACCTTCTTTCTCTTTAAATAATTATTTTCCTCCCAACTCTCAAATAACGAAAATAAAATTATTTTCTCGTATCTCATAAACTCCCAAACAATGGGAGCAATATTAACATCTCTTCTATTTTCTCTCCTCTCTTATTAAGTTTCCTTTAATCTCTTAATAAAACTTTGTTTTTTCTTCTTTTCTCGCTTAAACTCCCAAACAAAGCTTAAAATTCTAATGATTTTGTACTATGCAGAATTATAAAAGTTTGTATACTTAGTTCTTTTATTTTTAAACTTCATGTGATTTATTTGATTTGGATTAAGTTGATGGATTTGATTTTTATTTTAAATATAAAGTCTGTGATGGTTAAGTGTGGCTAATATGATATTTAGTTTGGAGATTGATAATATTTTACACTAATATCTTAAATTTGCAGAACAAACTATATAAATAATTTTACAACATATGCATATGATGATTGGCGGTAGTGTTGCTGAGAGATTAAAAAATTTGTTAGTTTATTTTTTCATATTGCAAATTAAATCTTAGAGCCTGTTGATAGAGATTTGGTGAATGGAGCCCAATTGTGATGAACAGAGGATCGAAAATCCGACAAGTTCAGAGGTCGGGTGGTCGAAGGTCAAGTTCTCTTTTGTAAATCTCTAGCATAAGGGTATAATTAGTATTTAAAAAGAAACTTTAAGGAAAAAATATTGACTAATTTTTCAAACAAAGTTGACGGTCTTGAACCCACGACATATTATATTATAAGGCGTAAATTTGAATTCGGTGCGTAACCCCATGGGTTATCTAAGTTGGTTACCGGGTGTAGTTGTAAACTTAGTCACCTCAGGTTCGAAATTTGGTAACATCTTGGGGCCAGGCAGTATGGAGCAAATGAAAATTTCTTGTGAGATCGCTAGGCTTGATGTGGATGTCGATCTAGACTAACCCAATGGATTAGTCTGGTGCGCGAAAGCTGGCCGAGGACACCTTTGCCAAAGAAAAAAAAACTATATGTTACATAAGCATACGGTCCCATGCATATTTTTTAATTAGCTGGCCATTGTGTTATGGCCCTTCTTCGACTAAGTATTCGTCTACAAATGATAATGGTATTCGCATGTTGTAGTTCTTGAGGGACGAGATGTCCATGTCATGACTTTGATAAAGAAAAGTGTTCTAAGACTTTTTGGAAACAAGTGGGAGCATATATGTTTCATAAAGAGACGCTCATCTTGGTCTCTTCTTGTCTTGATAAAAACAGTAAAAGGAGGATTGGTGGAATGTTAATCTCTACATATTCTTGGAAGGCCTTCTTAAGATGAGAGTAATAAAAGATGTAGACTTGAAGAAAATCTTCCATTGTCAATAAGAAAGAGCGGAGTTAGTAATTAATTGAGTTACTCATTGAGAGACTGACCCTTGATTGGGTGTTTGGTGACATTCCTTTCGATAGAAGGAAGTGAAATCTTGAGGGAGCATTTTTATGTGATTTCCTTACCAAACTGCGATTGTTTTGACTTAGTTTTTGATGAATGATGCCCTTGACAAGGCGTTGAAGAGTTGTGAAGGTACTAATTTGAATGTTCTTTGTTTGGGAACATAATTCCAAGGGGTAACGATCACGTTATGTGTGGTTTGGAATGACTCATTATTGACTAGTAAGCTCCGAAGATTAACATAAATAATTCTAAGGATTGAAAAGTCAAAGTGATGATAAAGAATTTGGTGGGATCAGAAAGGTGCTATGCACATTGAGGGAGATTTGAGAAATTTGTTTGTGCTTCTGTTACGCATAAGGTAATATTAAAGTTTTTATCGTAACAAGTTGATATTTGGTCAATGTTTCCATTTATATGTAGGGTGGAATGAAAATAGGGGAAAGGTGGTTGAACCCCACTTGCATCCCTCCTAATCATTCACTCCAAGAGTGATATGAATAAAATTAGAGTTTTGAAAGGTTTTTGAATTCTATAATGCATTCAACACCCGACATACAAGATCTTGAAGTTGAGTTCCCCATTGTATATTTTGATAGGTCCTTGGTTGAACAACCTAGAAGTTGAAATGGTTTATATGCTACCACTCATGGAATTAGGAAGGGTCATACGAGATTGTTCAGTTTTCCAATGGGTATAATAGAAGTGTAATATTTCGGGTCTTGACTTCTTCGAGTCACCAGAAGAGAATAAAAGGACTGTATAGAGTCCCATTCCTTATAGATGAAGGGGATACAAAATAACTTGACATTTTGATTGATATGCGGAAGGCTCTATTAAGACATCCTTGGTAGGTATGGGGGCTGATGTCTTAACAGATAGTTGGAAGGAAGCTCAAAAGTCTTATGCCTAATAAAATATTAGAAGACGAGCCATATGACTTGAGTTGAGGTATCACGAGTGATGATGCTGATATGGCTATCTTTAGGTCCCATGCTATAACTAATATAGAGTTTTATTGAACATAAGATATATTTGTCTATAACTAAGAGTCTTATGAGCTCAAAGAAATATTTTTTTTATTGGATCCATCATTCAAGAAGAAGCATTTTTCAATAAATTATGTTACTTAAAGTTTTATAAATATATAGGATGAGGGAAATATCTAACACTTGATAATCGAATGCCATACATGAAGACTAAAGACCCTGTTTGGGAGTATTACGGCCTAGGATGCTAGCATTGCATTTAAGAGATGATCGACCTCGTCCCTCGCATTCGCCCAACCGGATTGGGATCCATTGGCAAGAGACATAGGGTTTGACCCAGTTTACCAAGGGGCTTGAACATTCATAACTATTACTGCACATGTATCTCCACTACGCACCTCTCCAACAAACCAACCAACTCCCAAAGGCCATTGCCCCACTTGTTCCGGAGACATGGGCAGCTGTTTAGTCTCAGTAACCGCCACGTGGACGACCTCATTTCTCGGATCCCTCTTAGATTTTAGTGGGTTGGGAAATGATATTAATGCATGTCTAGTATATAAATTCATTTGTAAATATAATGGGGTCATGAGATCCATTTGGTAACAACTTTATCATTGTACCCTCCACTTATAATATACACCCCCTTTCCCATTTAGCCCACGGGCATAGGACAATGTTAGGTTGAATCACTTACATTTGGTACATTTGTTCGCATGCTATCCCCAATTATTGCTCATAAGTGTAAAGTGTTAATGTTTACTCCAACAACTTTAGTGCTCTATGTGGAAACTTGACGCTTTAACAAGATATGAATCGATACCAGGCAACTCATCGTAGAGCAACATGGGTCTTGTAGGGGCATTTGACCGAAATGATTAGAGATATTTTAACGTATGTGTTGTCAAATTAAAGCGTTAATGTAGTGAACAATTTATCTCATATCTTTAATATGTTATGATATGATTTTGTTTCTCTCGATTATTATTTTGTATTACTTTTTGAGCTCACTATTGATGATCAATATTATGTGGAACACTTCATATATATAGTTTGAAGATATTAAAAAAATTAAGTTTGTTAACATGTTGCACACTAGGACTAATAATGATAGAGATAATATGTATCTTTTATGGTTTGAAATGAGCTTTCATCTTAATAGAGTTTGATAGTTAAATTTATTGTGTGACATCAAATATTTACTTTCGATGCAAGGATTGTTTATTAGAAATGAAAATAAGATTTCTTCTCTTTTATTCTTGGGGAATCAAGCCATTTATTTTTCATAAAACACTTAATGCTTCCAATTTTCTTGAAAAATATTTGTCTAGATTTGATTGTGAGGGATATTTTTTATAAGCATCTTTAAGCTCTTCTTAACGGTTATGGTATTCCTTTGATGTTTTGTATACAATAACATGGTATATTTCTTTTAAAATAACGTTTGGATATATTTCTTTTAAATATTGTTTTGATCCCGCATCATAATCATAGTATTATTGATCAAACTCTTTAATCTTGTACCAATTTAAATCTAGACTCCTTTTGATAATTTTTTTATGGACAAGATTTTTGGAATATCTCTTATAAATATTGATAGTCGAGTGATGCTCTTAAGGTATTACAATATCTAATATAAGGATGACGTATGTAGCCCAAGTGGAAGATTATGAGAAAAATCCCTTAAAGTGGACCTACATAGATCATATGAATTTAACATAAGGATAAATATTTAGTTTTGTTTTCAGAAATCATAAGTAAACTTACTGGACTTCGATATCTCCTTGAATTGCGTGTAATGAGAAAAATGTTATAAATGAACACTTTCACCTTTTTCAACGACGTCATTCTTTTCAAGGACGTAAAATTCTTATAAGATGAGTAACTCATTATGATGAGAGTTAACAAAACCTAAACTTACTGCACTTTACAAAGTATAGCGGTGAGTAGGGTATTGAATCCACTGGGAATGCGTGTTGGAATATAATTGATTTAAAGCTTCAAACAAAGTGTAAACAGGTGATTTTCAGATTCTAGTTTTATAATGATTCAATATTTATTTATGAGAGGAGGTTGTTGATCATTTTTCCAACCTCTAAAATATGCGAATTAGAGTTGGAAAAGTTAAAGTTATTTCGATGGTTACAAACTCATTTGGGCAAACTATCAAACATATAAGGTAAAAATCTTATTTGGAAGATGAAAACGTTAGTTGTGAGAGTCTAACATCTAACATACATTGCAAATGGGTGGGATTAACCCATTTGCAATATATATTGAAAACATATGTATTGAAAATATATAATATTTGACATTATATGTAACGTACATTGAAAACATATAATATCTGACATTATATGTAAAGCCTCCTTAACATTAAATTCAATATATATATTAACCCATGATTTTACTTTTCTACTTTAAGAATTAAAACATTATTTTCAAATGGGTGGGATGATGATCCACAACTTATTTAACTAGTGAAACATAATTATCAAAGCAATAAACTAATTATCAAATAAATAAACTAATTATTAAAGCAATAAACTAATTATCAAAGAAATAACTAATTAAAATAATTAATAAAGCAATAAACTAATCAAATAAAAGGGTCATTTGACATTTGACATCTTCTAATTTATTTAGTTTATAGACTCCACCTGATAGTTTTCATATTGCACCTTTGACCCCCATTTTGGAAGAAATTCGTCTAATAAACTATGTTGACGTTAAATGACATTTGTTTTTTTTAATTAAAATCCAAAATTACCTTTATCAACAACAAAAGGAACATCTTATTTTATATCTCAATTTCAATTCAAACATGGGTTTGATTCACACTCCATGTTTATAGAAATATTTACCATCCACAAAGAGGAAAAAACGGAGTCTTTGTCTAAAGAAATGCGTTGAGAAAGGGCAGATGTATAAAACATTTAAATGAGATTGTGCTTTTTCAGCTCTCTAAAATGGAATATATTCCAAACATATATGCCATGGTTAGGATACAAATATCTAAATTTGATATAAAAGGGAAAGTAATTATAAAAACAAGTTTTAAAATGGTTTTGGTTAAAAAAGTTTTTTATACTTAATTACCTTTTAAACACAAGAACTTTACTTTAGAAAAAATGTTTTATATAAACTGTTATTGAATGATTTTTTTTAAAAACAAAACTGTTTTTATACTTATGTACCTTGTTGAACATAAAAACTATTTAAAAAATATTTTGTTTAAACTGTTTGTAGCGATTTTGGTTAATTTTTTAATAATTAATTATTGTTTTAAATGTAGAAACTATTATTTTCTAAAAAATCTCTTTCGTTTAATTTTTTTTAAACAATTTCCTTTAATTTTATTTTCTTCTTTTTTACCTTTATAAACATAAAAACTATACTTTTAAAAATATTTTATTTAAAGTGTTTTTAATAGTTATGTTTTTTTTAGAAAAATGTTTTCATACTCGTTTCACTTTTTAAACATAAAAACTAATTTTGTTTTCCTGTAAAAATATGTTTTGTTTAGATTGTTTTTAATAGTTTTTGTTTTCAAAAAATGTTTTTATACTTATTTCCCATTTTAAAAAAGAAACAATTTTTGTAAAATGTTTTGTTCGAACTTGTGTTTAATTTTTTTTTTAAAAACCTATTTTTTACTATCTTCCCTTTTAAACATAAAAATTGTACTTTTATGGAGCATGTTTGGTTTTAACTTTTTTTTTTAAAAGTTTTGGTTTCAAAAAAACTATTTTTATACCTATTTCCATTTTCAAACATAAAAACTTATTTTTAATTTTTTTTGTTCAAACTATTTTTAATTGTTTTGGTCATAAAATATATTTTTATAATTATTTCCCTTTTTAAACGTAGAAACTTTTAAAAAAAAATAGTTTTGTTTAATTTAAAAAAAAAACTATTTTATACTTTTTCCCTTTTTAAACATAAAATCTATACTTTACAAAAATGTTTGGTTTGAACTGTTTTTACTAGTTTTGTTTAAACAAATTGTTAGCATACATATTTTCCTTTACATATAAAACCTATTAAAAAAAACTTTTTTGTATAAATAGTTTTTAGCATATTTGTTTTAAAGAGAATATTTTTATACTTATTTTCGTTTTTAAATGTAAAAAATATTTTTAAATATTAAGAAACATTACTTTGTTTAAACTTATTTTCAACAGTTTTGTTAAAAAACAGTATAAATAAAATGGATTTTTTATTTAATTATATTCATTATGTTTAAAATGGGAAATAAGTATAAAAATTTGGTCTCAAATTATATAAAAGAATTGAAATCATTTCATTTGTTGCAAAGTTTGAAATAAAAAAAAGATTTTTTTTATTAATGTGTGTGTATATATATATATATATATATATATATATATATATATATATATATGTTGATGTAAAAAATAAGATTATCTCTAATTTATCAATCACAGATAAAATAAATAAGACAAAAGATTTTTAAAGTGGTTCAGCCTTATAAGAATGACCTACATCCACTGTTTTTGTATTGCTGACTGTTTGGTCGGAATTCTCGATAAGTGATTTACCAAGAGATCCAGGGTTCCCTTCTAATGAGGAGGTTACAATATATTTATAGCCTTGAGGTTGTACATGTGAAAGGACAATGCGCTGTTATATAATAGACATATACATTTGTACGATAATAATGAGCATTTAATGCGCAGTTGTCTTTTTGATTCTCTTGATTGGATGCTCTGTATGTTGAGTTGCTTAGTACGCTTAAGTTGCTCGGCGCCTTAAGCTCCTCGGGGCTCCTAAGCTGCTCGGTATGATTGTGTTGCTCGGGGCGTTTGAGTAGCTCGGTGACAGTATGTTGCTCGTTGAAAGTGTTTGTAATTGCCACGTAGGTTGACATGTGTTTTCAAGTGAATGGTCCACGTCAGCAGGCTAAATTTGGTATCAACAGAAGCCCCCAATGTTTTACACTATGAGGTTGAAGAAAAGTGTGGAATATTCTGCTCGAAAACTACTCAGATTATTGGTTTGTATGTTTTTTAGGAAAATGTTCATTGTATATGACTCCTTCTTGAGCGCATAGTATCATGCCTCATAAATATTTTGAATTTTCATGACCGCTTAGATATTTGCGTCCCTTTTCTTCTTGTAGCCTCCAGAGACGCAAACGTCCTCCTTTGTAATCGTTGCCTTTCCCTATTCCCGAGGTAAAGTATTTAAGCGCGGTAGAAATCCTATCGTCTTTCACTTTTCAAATCTGTATCTTTGAACTCTTCATTTTCTTTCTATCTTGTGCCTCATTCTTTCCATCGGTCGTTGTCAACTGATCTCTATTTTTCTGTAAGATTTTTTTCCTTCTCTTTTATTTACTTTGTTCATCATGGTTTACCTTGTTGAATTGCTTGACAAATTTCGGTCTGAATTTTCAATCCCTTCATGGGTTATTTTGGAAGAACTTTCTGAACCCTCTGATTATTTTTCTTTGGCTAAGGGACATTGGTTCCCTAGTCTTTTTGTAGACGAATGTGGCTTTTCTTTCCCGCCAAATCCCCTGTGTTTGGAGTTTTGCCAATATTTTGATGTTGTACCTGTAAGAATAGCTCCAAATACATGGAGGATAGTTAATGGGGTACACAGGTTAAATAAACTTCATGGAACCCGTTTAGGGATTCCAAAGATTATGTATTGCTACAGATGGGTTATCAGCGATAGTACTTTTTATTTAAAAACTAGGTTTTTGAATAGAGCGTTAGTTGTCAATCTTCCTGATGCTAATAGGGATTACTTTGATCATGGAGTGGTGATGAAAAATTGGCAACACCCTCCATTAAATGGAGATGATGTATACCAAGGGTTCAGATGTCCACCTTATGGCAATGGGATAGGTTGTTTTTATTTTTTGAAATCTTGTTTTCTTTATGTTTGATAAAATGCATCACTGACATTTGTTTTTATTTGTTACAGTTGACAGTAAAAGAAAACCTCCAAAAGAGGCTAATGTTAATTTAAAGCATTTGAAACTTATCTGGGATTTGCATAATCTGTTGCTGAGGAGCATATTAGATTTGCTTCTTATTTATTGCAGTACAAAAGCTATACTTCATCTTTCACTGCTCGTCCTCGTCCAGTAGTAGTTAATCTTGACCAAGTACCAACCTCTGAGACTAGTGTGGAAGGTTCTTCCTTTGAGTCTAGTATTCCTATCAGTGATCTGATGAAGAAAAGAAGAGCTCCTGCCTTTTTTGACAAATCTGCCTCTGCCACTGTGGATGAAAAGAAAAGTAAACAAGATGTCCCAAAAGAAGGGACAAAAACCATTGATGTACCCCCTCCTACTGCTGCCAAGAAGGCTATCGAGAAGCCCCCTGTGGCTCCGAGCATGACTGTCTCTATCTCTCCTCCGAGTGAGGTTATTGTCATATCACCAATAAAGACAACGTCTTTTGTTGAAAATGTTCCTGCTCCTCTGAGGAGGTTAAAGAAAAGCTCTTCTGAGAGACCTGCTGAACCTATCTCTCATCCTTTAAATGTTGAAGGTAGTGTTCCAACTTTTGTTCCTCCGAGTTCTGCTATGGGCTTGGTAAAATTCTGGACTATCCCAGAAGTCCAAGGAATTGAAGATATTCTTTCTCGTGAGAGAATCACTACCCTGGATGCTCAACACATTGCCTCAGTAAGTATCTTTAGCTCGACCTCTTTATTTTTTAATGCTATGTTCATGTATTGACTTTAAGTGATTTCTTTTTTCAGCTGGTGACGTGTTTCAATAGCATTTTGAAGAAGGATGAAGCTATCAAGGCTTCAAGCTCCTCAGGAGGAGTAGAGAAAGCTTTTATTGGGCTGACCCAATCTTTAAAAGACTCTTGTCAAAAGTACGAGGAAGATAAAGTTGCTTGGGAGAAGCAACTTAAGTCCACTGAGCTGGACATAAATCAAGCCGTGCATGCCTCCAAGGAATTGGAGAAGAAATTAAAGGAGTTTGAAAAGAGCAACAAGGATTTTGAACAGAGCAACAAGGAGCTTGAGGCTAAGCTCAAGTCCACTGAAGAGAAAGTTGTTAAACTTCAAGATGTCGAGCGATAAAAAATGGATGCGGAAGAGAAATTGAAGGCTGCCGAGGAGCTCCTTAGGGAAAGGACCTCCTTGGAGAAGGCGAAAAGGAAGAAGGCTGTTAAAAAATCATTCAGTGCTGGTTGGGACAAAGGTTGGAACAAGGGCCTGTCTGCCATGTCTTCTCAAATGGAGTACGCTAGCCTCAAATATTTTAGGGATGGATGGGTTGCAGCCTTGCAGGAGCTGAAAGTTGCTAAGAATTCTGAATTATTTCAGCAGCACACTCATGGCCCTCCTCCCTCTCCTGGAGAAGAAGAGCATAAAGCTGCTTCAAATAAATCTTCTTTGATGATTGGAGATCAGGTCCCTGCTATTCCTATTGTTCAACCTTGCTCCGAGCAACTCCAACCAACCAGTACGTCTGCCGAGCAGCTACCCTTGTCCTCCGAGCAACCAGTCTCTTCCTCCAAAC
The DNA here is from genome assembly GCA_949130495.1 of Sambucus nigra. Taxonomy (NCBI): domain Eukaryota; kingdom Viridiplantae; phylum Streptophyta; class Magnoliopsida; order Dipsacales; family Adoxaceae; genus Sambucus; species Sambucus nigra. The sequence goes on from OX422222.1 coordinate 240,714,137, forward strand.
CTTCTGAGGAAGTCATAGGAAATAATGAGAAGGTGTAGAGTTGTTCGTGTTTTTATTTTATTATTTTTGAATGTAACCTCAGACTTTGTATTTTATGTTGTGGTGAAATAAAATTCGAACTTTGGTTGTTCATCTTGAATTTTCCCTTTTGCTTGCCCTGTCTGTGTCATTATTGATTCTTTTTATTTCTTCTCTTTGCTAGTTTATGGCTAGGATGGAGCTCTTATCAGCTCATGACACAAAATTAATGAAGAAATGCAATGATTATTTTAAAGCTGGTCATGCAGATCTTAATGAGGCCCAGATAATTGACATACTCGGATTAGGTGCTACTGACCGAGCAGTTGAAGCTTACCAATACCTGAAATGTTTGCTCGATTGTGCAGTTTCCAACAATGTGTCCTATTACGCGATGATTGAAGATCTCCAAGGAACTATCGAGGAACTCCAAGAGCAATATAAATAATCTTCTACCCTTTTGCACCAAGGATACGAGAAAAGATATCAACAATTGGGTGCTGATAAAGGGTATGACAAGTTTATCTATGCTTATGAGAAGAAAGAGAGTGTTCTAAAGCTTGAAGTTGAAGAGCACAGGCATATCGTCAAGTTGTTGGAGCAGGAGAACATTGCTTTGCAAGAAGAGATAAAATAACTCAAATCTGCTGCATCTTCTTCGGGAGGCTTGGTCCCTGTTAATGATGAAGGCTTTTCTTTCTTAGAGGTAGAAAACGCCAACTTACGAGATGAATTGGAAACTTTGAAAAGAGCTGGACCCTCCACATCTACTCGTGGACGAGCAAGGTCTTCTTCTTGCGGACGAGCAAGGGCTTCTCGGGTTTCCATTAAAGAAGCGAGAACTCAATCGGCCTTGGAGAATCAGGCATTTCAGTTGATGGCAAAATGTCCAAGAAAATTATGAATTTTACTGACTAACTCTCTTCTCAGAGTTCTGCTTTAGAAAATAAGGAAATTCTGGCGAAGAGTCTCCACGAGCAGCTGGAGAGATTAACTTATCAGTTTCATAAACAACCTAGAGAGTTTTGGATGGTTGGGTAGAATGAAGCCCTTTACCATCTTGATGCTCAGATTCAGCAGTCAAATAACGAGGGGTACAAGCAAGGGTGGTTGAATGCACTGTGTGTACTAAAATTGGAGCAGGGCCACTACTTATGGGATTATTATGACCCTGGAGTGCTCGATTTGCCCGTAACTCCTTTTAAGCTTGACATCAGTTGGATTCCTGCTCGGGAAATTCCTTAATGCTTAATCTCCAAGTATCTCGGCGATTACAGTCTTCATGCAAACTTTGAGATATCTCGCCCAAAGCATTTGCTTGATCGTCCTCCTTGATGAATATTCGAATGCTACGAGATCTAAACTTTATAAATTCCCCTTATGCATTAGATGATCCTCCTGCTGGGATAGAACCTGTTTCAAAGGCAGAAGGGAAAAAACCAATAGAATAGGGTTTTTATGTAATGAAGTATATTTTCCACATCATATGTAATTCTACTTGATTTGAATGAAGAAATTTTTAGTCTTTTGCCATTTTATTTTCTTCTAAATAATTTGTAGAATGTTCTTGTTTGTTTGTTTGTTTGTGAATATATGTGCATTCTGTTTTGTTTTTGGATAATGGAACTTGTCCTATTTTATTGTTTGATTATAGTGACTTGTCACTCTTTGGGCCTAATCAATGGAATGGTTTGCATCCCATATTTCTGTTTAGTTTGTTACTAACCAACCGGAGTTGATTGTAATTGATTTTCCGACCAATCGGAGTTGGTGGTAATTGATTTTCCGACTAACCGGAGTTAGTGGTAATTAGTTTGTCAACCAACCGGAGTTGGTGGTAATTGATTTGCCGACTAACCAGAGTTAGTGGTAATTAGTTTGTCGACCAACCGGAGTTGGTGGTAATTGATTCCCGACCAACCGGAGTTGGTGGTAATTGATTCCCGACCAACTGGAGTTGGTGGTAATTGGATTCCCGACCAACCGGAGTTAGTGGTAATTGATTCCCGACCAATCGGAGTTGGTGGTAATTAGTTTGTCGACCAACCAGAGTTGGTGGTAATTGATTCCCGATCAACCGGAGTTGGTGGTAATTAGTTTTCCGACCAACCGGAGTTAGTGGTAATTGATTTCCGACCAACCGGAGTTGGTGGTAATTAGTTTACCGACCAACCGGAGTTGGTGGTAATTGATTCCCGACCAACCGGAGTTGGTGGTAATTAGTTTGCCAACCAATAAATGTGTAGTGTGTAGCACTAATATTCCGAAAAAATTTCAACAAAGAGAGAAACTGGGTGAAACATCACTTTATTCATACTACAGAAATTGTGTTACATAGGAATTTCAATTACTGATAATATTTGCGCAGATGCTCTGCATTCCATGCGTTCTTGAACTCTTCTCCTTCCAAGGTTTCAATCCTGTATGTCCCTGGACGAACAACTTATGTTACTCTGTAGGGTCCATGCCAGTTGGCTTCCAGTTTGTTATTCTTTTGGATCACTTTGTTCAGCACATAATCCTCTTCCTTCAAATCACACTTCTTCACTCTTTTGTTATAGAACAAAGTTGTTTGTTATTGATACGCTGCATTCCTGATTGCTGCTTCTTCCCTAACTTCTTCGAGCATATCCAGGTCTAACCTTCTCATCAAATCACTGACATGAGACTTGAAATTAAGCACCCTGTGCGTGGGTAAACCCAATTCAGCAGGTATGAAAACTTCACTCCCAAAGGCCAGCATGTATGGAGACTCTCCAGTTGCTGTTCGTGGTGTGGCACGATAAGCCCACAGCATAGAATGTAACTCGTTAATCTAATTTCCTTTAGCATCATCTAGTCGTTTCTTTAAACCATTCAGTAGCTTTCTGTTTGTCACCTCAGTTTTCCCATTGCTTTGGGGATGGCCTGGTGCAAAATGGGTCTTCAGTACATTGGATTGATGACAATACGCTGCAAACTCCTCGTTGTCAAACTGGGTTCCATGGTCAGTAATGAATGCATGTGGTAGACCATATCTGCAGATAATATTCTTCCAAATAAATTGATAGACTTTGTCGTATGTCATATCAATGAGAGGCTCAGCTTCCTCCCATTTGGTAAAGTAATCCACAGCAACCACGAGGTATTTAAATCTTTCCCTGGTCGTTGGAAGTGGCCCGACTAAGTCTATCCCCCACATGGCGAATGGCTAAGGAGACGTGATGGGTGTTAACAATGCTTGGGGAGTTCTTCGGATAGAAGATAAGTGTTGACATTTATTACACTTCTTGGCATAAGCTATACAATCAGCTCTCATCGTCGGCCAGTAATACCCCTGCGTTGTTGTTCTTTGCAAAAGAATCCGACTTGCCACATGGGCTCCACAAGACCCTTCATGAACCTCTTCGACTAAATCTTTCACTTCGGAGGGGTGGACACATCTTTGTAGACCTGCTATAATTCCTCGTCTATATAAAATACCATTGGTCAATACATAACGAGCAACTTTAAACTTTATTTTCTTGGTTGCGAGTTTATCAGTTGGTAAAGCCCCCTCTTCAATATAGGCCCTGATGGGGTCCATCCAAGATGGTCCCAAGTCAAGGGAGATGAAGTTTATCGTCAGATCTTTGTCGATGCTCCGACCATCTAGGATTTCTATTGGAATTGTTCTTCTTAGCTCGGTGCGTGTGGCTGATGCTAACTGAGATAGGGCGTGTGCTCTTGCATTCTCTAATCGTGGTATTCTAATCAACTGAATTGCAGTAAAACTTGATACAACCTCTATCGCTTTTGCATGATACCTGACCATTAATTCTCCTTTTGCTGCATACACCCCCAGAATTTGATTTACGATTAACTGGGAGTCACTGAACACAACAACTTGCTCTACCTTCATGGTTTTGTCCAAGCTTAGACCCACGATCATTGCTTCATATTCGGCCTCATTATTAGAATCCTTAAATTGAAAGCGCATATCATACTCCACATCAATCCCATCTGGAATGTTTAAAATAATCCCTGCTCCACTACCTGTAGAGCACGAAGAGCCATCTACATACAGATTCCACATAGGTACTCCATTATCAAACTCTTGGTCAGACAGAGTTCCTCGGTGGAATATTTGATGCTTCCTTTTGTCCTCCTCCAGTACTTTTCGTTGATCGTCCACCGACGTAAGTTGGTGGGGGTTTAAATTTGATGATCCTGTAACATCCATAGGTTGGTCTGTATTCAACTCCTGCTTGTCGGAGGAATCCTCCTGAGTAAATTCTGTGATAAAATCCGCTACTGCCTGCCATTTGAGCGATGGTTTAGGCTCATAAATTATATCATATTCACCAAGTTCTACTGCCTAGTACATCAATCTTCCTGATTTCTCCGATTTATACAGAGCTTGTCTTAATGGCATATCAGTGTATACCATTATAGTATGGGCTTGGAAGTATGGCCTCATCCTTTTGCTTGTTTCAATCAGTGCTAGCGCCAACTTCTCCAGCCTTGGATATCTGATTTTTGCTCCTCGAAAAGCTTTTCTAGTGTAATAGACTGATCTTTGTACTCCGTCCTCCACTCTTATTAACCCCGAGCTCACTGCGTTTTCTAAAACTTCCAGGTACAATTATAGTCTTTCTCCCATCACTGATCTAGATAATAATGGAGGTGTCCCCAAATACTTCTTTAACTCTTGAAAGGCCTCCTCGCATTCATCATTCCACTCAAAAGTTTTTGGGAGTGTTTTGAAGAATGGGAGACATCTATCTGTTGCTCGTGACACAAATCTATTAAATGCTGCAACTCGCCCTGTGAGGCTTTGCACTTCCTTCTTTGTGGTTGGAGATCGCAACTCCAATAGAGCCTTGATCTTTTCAGGGTTCCCCTCAATCCCTCATTGGTTAACAATATATCCGAGAAACATAGCTTCTCGTACTCCGAATATGCATTTGGTGGGATTCAATTTCATTTGATATTTCTTTAGTTGGTCAAAGGTCTGGCCTAGGTCAACGAGATAGTCAACAACTTTCTTCATCTTCATCAGCATATCGTCAACATAAACCTCCATATTACGACTGATTTGCTCTGCAAACACCTTCTTCATCAGCCTCTGATATGTTGCACCTGCATTTTTAAGTCCAAAAGGCATAACATTATAACAATAAGTTCCCCTTAGGGTGAAGCTTCATCTTAATCTGGTTGTAACCAGAATAAGCATCCATGAAACTCAACAATTCATGCCCCGAGGTAGCATCCACCAGTTGATCAATTCGAGGCAAAGGAAAGTGATCCTTTGGGCATGCCTTATTAAGATCAGTGAAGTCTATACACATCCTCCACTTGTTATTTTTCTTCTTTACCATGATCACATTTGCTAGCCAATCGGTATATTTGACATCCTCAATAAAAGAGGCTTTTTGTAGTTTGTCTACTTCCTCCTATATAGCTTGGTTCTTCTCAGGACTAAACACTTTTCTTCGCTGTTTTACTAGCTGGATTTCCTTGTTCACGTTGAGCTCGTGACACAAGAAATTTGGATCTATCCCTGGCATGTCTTCATGACTCCATGCAAAAGTCTACTTTCTACGCCTTAGAAATGCTATCAATTCCTGTTTTACCGTTACATCCAGTGATGCACCAATTTGAGTTGTTCGCTCTGGATGCTCGTCGTCCAGAATGATATTTTCAGTAGCCTCCATGACCTATCCCTTCAGGAGCTGAGACTCGTCTCTAGGGTCTAGCGTTTTAATCTCTGCATCTTCTACTTCATCCACCTAATAGGTAGTAGTCTTCTTCCTGGATTCTTCACGCTCCTCCTATTCGGTAGATGAATAGTATCATTCCCGAGCTACTTTCTGGTCGCCTTTTACAACTCCCACTCCAAAATTGGTTGGGAATTTTAAACATTGTTGTACAGTAGATGGTACCGCCTCGAACTTCTTCATACCTACCCTTCCCATGATGATATTGTAAGCTGATTGGATATTTTTATCCATTACGAAAAAATGTACTCTTTCTATTCGACAAGCAGGCCATGTACCAATAAGCATATCCAACTTGATCGTTCCAAGTGAAAAAACCTTCTCGCCAGTAAAACTAAGGATGGGCCTATGATATGGCTCCAACTGGGCTAGCTTCAGATTCAAACTGTCAAAGCATGAATAAAACATGATGTCTGCCAAGCTACCATTATCCACCAATACTCGTGAAATCACCACTTCCTTCATTCTCATCTTGATCACCAATGGATCATCATGAGGATATAGTACACCTGCCAGGTCGTTCTTAGAGAAACCAATGACCATTTTGTCTTTATTCACTGATGATACGAGAAATCGTCCACAAGTCGTTCTCATATCAGCAAGTCAAGAGTAAAGTATGTAATGAACAAGTAAAGCAAGTAAATAGAGAGAAGACAAGATATAGAGTGGTTCAGCCTTTAAAATAGGCCTACATCCACTGTGTTGCTCCGTTCTCATTATATGCGTTGCATTGTACAATATAATCATGCCTAAAGTGGCATACAAATATGAGAATAAAGGAGAGTACATGCCATGTACTGAGGATTCCGGAGTGCCGGATAGGTGGCTGCAATGTAGATGTGTGGCCTCCAAGTTGTGTGTTGAGGGGATGTAAAGAGGACCTGTGTTGTGGACCCTGCCTCGGGCGTGTGTGGAATCCCTCCCTTATTTTGAGGTGTGGTCCTCTATTTATAGGAGATATGCTCACGTGTCTTGTGAGGTAACAGATGTAATTGTGAGGGATGCGGCCTACCATGGGTGTCGCACAGATATGTTAAGGTTGTCGCGGCCTTCCAATAAGGGATGCGGCCTTCGAGTAAGGGATGCGAACTTTAGGTAAGGGGTGCGGCCTTCAAACAGGGATGCAGCCTTGTAGTAGGGATGCAGCCTTCCAATAAGGGATGCGGCCTTCAAATAGGGATGCAGCCTTGTAGTAGGGATGCAGCCTTCCAATAAGGGATGCGGCCTTCAAATAGGGATGCAGCCTTCCAGTACTTTATCAGTCAATAGGCGCGACAGGGGACTATATCTGTCATATCAATAAGCCCCCAAGTCGTAGTGCCAAGAGGTTGCAATTTTGGGGCTGCGGCTGAATTATGTGACTGCCACGAAAACCGTGAGAAGTCTCATCTTCCCGTGACCTCTTACATAAATGGGATACAGTAGTGTTGTGGCCCGTTTGATACCAAGCATCGACCAAGGACTGAAGAAGGTGCCACGACCTGTTTGAGCCTAGGCGCGGTCTTACTGAAGAATATGCCGCGGCCTATTTGAGCTAGACGGCAGCCAAGTATCAAAAGGTGTCACGGCCTGTTCGAGTTCAGGCAGCGACCAAGTACTTAAGAAAGTGCCGCGGCCTATTTGAGTCCAGGCGGCCACCAAGTACTAATGAAGGTGCCGTAGCCTATTTTATACCAGGCGACGACAGAAGGTGCCGCGGCCTGATTGATACCAGGCGGCAACCAAGTACTTTAGAAAGTGCCGCGGCCTGTTTGAGCCCAGGCGGCGACCAAGTACTTAAGAAAGTGCCGCGGCCTTTTTGAGCCCAGGCGGCGACCAAGTACTTAAGAAAGTGCCGCGGTCTATTTGAGCCCAGGCGGCAACCAAGTAATTAAGAAAGTGCCGCGGCCTGTTTGAGCCCAGGCGGCGACCAAATACTTAAGAAAGTGTTGCGGCCTGTTTGAGCCCAGGCGACGACCAAGTACTTATGAAAGTGCCGCGGCCTATTTGAGTCCAGGCGGCCACCAAGTACTAATGAAGGTGCCGTAGCCTATTTTATACCAGGCGACGGCCAAGTAATTAAGAAAATGCCGCGGCCTGTTTGAGTCCAGGCGGCGACGAAGTACTTAAGAAAGTGCCGCGGCCTGTTTGAGCCCAGGCGGCGACCAAGTACTTAAGAAAGTGCCGCGGCCTTTTTGAGCCCAGGCGGCGACCAAGTACTTAAGAAAGTGCCGCGGCCTGTTTGAGCCCAGGCGGCGACCAAGTACTTAAGAAAGTGCCGCGGCCTATTTGAGTCCAGGCGGCCACCAAGTACTAATGAAGGTGCCGTAGCCTATTTTATACCAGGCGACGACAGAAAGTGCCGCGGCCTGATTGATACCAGGCGGCAACCAAGTACTTTAGAAAGTGCCGCGGCCTGTTTGAGCCCAGGCGGCGACCAAGTACTTAAGAAAGTGCCGCGGCCTGTTTGAGTCCAGGCGACGACCAAGTACTTAAGAAAGTGTTGCGGCCTGTTTGAGCCCAGGCGACGACCAAGTACTTATGAAAGTGCCGCGGCCTATTTGAGTCCAGGCGGCCACCAAGTACTAATGAAGGTGCCGTAGCCTATTTTATACCAGGCGACGGCCAAGTAATTAAGAAAATGCCGCGGCCTGTTTGAGTCCAGGCGGCGACGAAGTACTTAAGAAAGTGCCGCGGCCTGTTTGAGCCCAGGCGACGACCAAGTACTTAAGAAAGTGCCGCGGCCTGATTGATACCAGGCGGCAACCAAGTACTTTAGAAAGTGCCGCGGCCTGTTTGAGTCCAGGCGGCGACGAAGTACTTAAGAAAGTGCCGCGGCCTGTTTGAGCCCAGGCGACGACCAAGTACTTAAGAAAGTGCCGCGGCCTGTTTGAGCCCAGGCGGCGACCAAGTACTTAAGAAAGTGCCGCGGCCTGTTTGAGCCCAGGCGACGACCAAGTACTTAAGAAAGTGCCGCGGCCTGTTTGAGCCCAGGCGGCGACCAAGTACTTAAGAAAGTGCCGCGGCCTATTTGAGTCCAGGCGGCCACCAAGTACTAATGAAGGTGCCGTAGCCTATTTTATACCAGGCGACGACAGAATGTGCCGCGGCCTGATTGATACCAGGCGGCAACCAAGTACTTTAGAAAGTGTCGTGGCCTGTTTGAGCCCAGGCGATGACCAAGTACTGAAGAATATGCCGCGGCCTATTTGAGCTAGGCGGCAGCCAAGTACTTAAGAAAGTGCCGCGGCCTATTTGAGCTCAGGCCGCAACCAAGTAATTAAGAAAGTGCCGCGGCCTGTTTGAGCCCAGGCGGCGACCAAGTACTTAAGAAAGTGCCGCGGCCTGTTTGAGCCCAGGCGGCGACCAAGTACTTAAGAAAGTGCCGCGGCCTATTTGAGTCCAGGCGGCCACCAAGTACTAATGAAGGTGCCGTAGCCTATTTTATACCAGGCGACGACAGAAAGTGCCGCGGCCTGATTGATACCAGGCGGCAACCAAGTACTTTAGAAAGTGCCGCGGCCTGTTTGAGCCCAGGCGGCGACCAAGTACTTAAGAAAGTGCCGCGGTCTATTTGAGCCCAGGCGACGACCAAGTACTTAAGAAAGTGCCGCGGCCTGTTTGAGCCCAGGCGGCGACCAAGTACTTAAGAAAGTGCCGCGGCCTGTTTGAGCCCAGGCGACGACCAAGTACTAATGAAGGTGCCGTAGCCTATTTTATACCAGGCGACGACAGAAAGTGCCGCGGCCTGATTGATACCAGGCGGCAACCAAGTACTTTAGAAAGTGCCGCGGCCTGTTTGAGCCCAGGCGGCGACCAAGTACTTAAGAAAGTGCCGCGGCCTGTTTGAGCCCAGGCGACGACCAAGTACTAATGAAAGTGCCGTGACCTGTTTGAATCCAGGCGACGACCAAGTACTTAAGAAAGTGCCGCGGCCTGTTTGTACCCAGGCGGCGACCAAGTGCTTAAGAAATTGCCGTGGCCTGTTTGAATCCAGGCGGCGACCAAGTACTAAAGAAAGTGCCGCAGCCTCTTTGAGCCCAGGCGGCCACCAAGTACTAATGAAGGTGCCGTGGCCTTTTTGAGCCCAGGCGGCGGCTAAGTACTAATGAAGGTGCCGCGCCTTTCAGGCCCTTATCAGCAAATTGATGATAGCATGCTGGGCTGATGCCAACTTGTAGCTTTATTATTCTGCGACACTATGATATTTATGGCTATAGCTTAAATGCTTTCCCGGTCGTTTCTTATTTTGAATGTATTAAACGTGGGGGCATGACTACTTCTTATCTTGCCTTGTCATTTAGGGCTGCGGCTGAATTCTTCTGCTTAAAACCTTTTGATTGGCATAATCGTTGGGCTGCATCCACTTAATTTTCTTGCTGAATTTTTGTCGTGCACTGTGGATATATGGCCTTTGATCACTGAACTCAGATGACGCCGTGGCCTTTTGGCATAGGGATGTAGCCTTAATCAATACCAGGAGCATTTTTCTTAGCTTCTTTGTTATGTAAATATGCCATGGCCAGTTACCCTGCAGTCATTTTTCATGCCATTTTGAATGCTTGTTTAGGGCTACAGCCATCTTTTGTATGAATGCCCTGCATTTGAATCATGTACTGTTATCGCGGCCATATTTTTCTTTAGCCTTGAGTTTTATTATCGCGGCTAGATCTGACTTTCATGTGTAGATTTAATCTGTAGAGATAGGATTATCCGCGGACTATTAAGTCCTTGGCCCTTTCCGACGGCTATTATCAGGCCTCCTCAGGCTAGGTATTATGAAGCTTCCCCAAGCTATAGTGGAACATATATAAAGCCTTCCCAGGCTGGGCATTATGGGGTTTCCCCAAGCCAATCGACGCATTTCGAAAGCTGATAACGAGCATTGTAAGCCCCCGTGGCTAATTGAAGCATTTCGAAAGCTAGGTACGGGATTTATAAGCCCCCGTGGCTAATTGTAGCATCCCGAGAGCTGAGAACGGGCATTGTAAGCCCCCGTGGCTAATAAAAGCTCCTTGAATCCTCGGATGCTTTCGTGATTATGATCATCATATGATAAGATATAGTTGCACATCGTGAGGGGAACTTTTGAGCTAATTAAGACCACAATCCCTCCATAGGTGCATCCCAAAATAATAATAATCTTCCAAGATAATGTGTTATTCTTCCCTTGGAATCTGTTTAAGACAAAAGGTCTTTTTGTGAGATGACAAATTATGAAAACAAGAGAGAAATGAGATATGGCAAAATTTGTTAATTCATATATTTATATATGTATGCTCCAGCTAATGACTTTGTTAATAAAACATAAAGTCTTGAAGATTAGGGCTATAATGAGCTTCATAAAACATAAACATAAATAGTATAAACAGGAAAAACTAAGGATGAGATGCGGCATGCGGCCTCTGTCAGGTTTGGCTGCATCCTTTATCTATTCTCCAGGAATCGCTGCAGCATCCCTTGCCTAACCAGCCCCTCAATTTCATCCTTCAGTGCAAAACAATGTTCGGTATCGTGACCGTGATCCTTGTGGAATTTACACCACTTGTCCTGGTTCCTCTTATGAGGTGGAGTCTTCAGCATCTTTGGCCACTTGAGTAATTTTTCCTCGATGCTTCCAAGGATATCCTCCAGGCTAGAGTTCAGTGGTGTGTAGTTCTTACATAGCTCATTTTCCTCATATTTCCTTATCCTCTTTAGGGCCCTGGATGCGGCCTTGCCTTCCGCGGCCACCGCTTTTAGTTGGGATATTTCTCCGATTTCTGATGTTGTGGCCTTTGGCATAGAGGTAAAGGCTGCAGACTCTAGCATGAGGACCCTTTGTGCTAGGAAATTGATTTGGCCCTGTAGTGAGGCCTGGTGGTCATAGAGATGGTTGATGTGGTCATATAGTTGAGCAACCTCATTCTTCATTTCTGCATTTTGGCTAGAGTTCCCTTCCATTTATGCTTTGTTAGTCTTCACAAATATATATAATCTGAGACAAAACTAACAGAAGTGAGTAATCTCAGAAATATTGGAGTAATCAAGTAGGAAATGGGAATACAACGTTTTCACTGCCACATGGTATTCCTGCCGAGGCCGCGGCCAGTAAGGCACATAGGTGAAGTGCCGCGGCCTTGTATGATATGCACCAAGGTTGAGCTAGAGACTACCTAAGTCCATTCCTTGATGTTTTGAAGCTGCTATAAACCAACTGCACTATAGGGGCTGCGGCAAGAGGGCAGTTAAACTACCAGGTCGCATCCCTTATTGGGCAGGAAGGGGCAATTACCGAAATTGGTTTAAAATTGGGATGCAGTGTTTGAACTGCTGCATGATATTCTGACGAGGCCGCGGCCAGTAAGGCACACAAGTGCACTGCCGCAGCCTTTGAATGATATCACCAAGGCTGAGCTGAAAATCACCCGAGTGTTCCTTGATGTTTTGAAGCTTCTGTAACATACCTGACCCAGTAGAGTCCGCGGCATGTAAGGTAGTTGAACTACCACGCCGCATCCCTACCTAGACAGCGAGGGAAAATCCTAAAATTGAAACCCCAAAACTGAGTTTTTCTCCCGAAACCCGTGGATAGCATACCTACTAGGGTCTATCCATGAGAGAATAACCTCTCGGTGCACACAATGGCACAATTCTAATGATAAACCCTAGATCATAGGCAAAGAACAAAAAGGGAGTAAATATAACTCTTCCCTAATCACCCACATTTACGGGGCTAAAGCCCATCAAGCCTTCTAGCTTTATCTAGGTGGGGTGATATCACAGGGGTATGTAAAATAGATCTAAGGTCATAAAATGGAGACCCGAGAACAGATCTGAAGGTATGAAATACCCACTTAAGGGTGTAAGTATCAAATAGAGCTTAGTAACCAAAATTTACTCATGGGATGATGATCCAGAGGATCCCCATGAATAGAATAAGGTGTTTAAGAACTCGAAATATAGAGAAACAAGATTGAAGTATCTCGATTCCCACAGACGGCGCCAAATTGATGATACGAGAAATCGTCCACAAGTCGTTCTCATATCAGCAAGTCAAGAGTAAAGTATGTAATGAACAAGTAAAGCAAGTAAATAGAGAGAAGACAAGATATAGAGTGGTTCAGCCTTTAAAATAGGCCTACATCCACTGTGTTGCTCCGTTCTCATTATATGCGTTGCATTGTACAATATAATCATGCCTAAAGTGGCATACAAATATGAGAATAAAGGAGAGTACATGCCATGTACTGAGGATTCCGGAGTGCCGGATAGGTGGCTGCAATGTAGATGTGTGGCCTCCAAGTTGTGTGTTGAGGGGATGTAAAGAGGACCTGTGTTGTGGACCCTGCCTCGGGCGTGTGTGGAATCCCTCCCTTATTTTGAGGTGTGGTCCTCTATTTATAGGAGATATGCTCACGTGTCTTGTGAGGTAACAGATGTAATTGTGAGGGATGCGGCCTACCATGGGTGTCGCACAGATATGTTAAGGTTGTCGCGGCCTTCCAATAAGGGATGCGGCCTTCGAGTAAGGGATGCGAACTTTAGGTAAGGGGTGCGGCCTTCAAACAGGGATGCAGCCTTGTAGTAGGGATGCAGCCTTCCAATAAGGGATGCGGCCTTCAAATAGGGATGCAGCCTTGTAGTAGGGATGCAGCCTTCCAATAAGGGATGCGGCCTTCAAATAGGGATGCAGCCTTCCAGTACTTTATCAGTCAATAGGCGCGACAGGGGACTATATCTGTCATATCATTCACCTTCCTCGGGCAATCATCTTCAGCTAGATTTATTCGCTGAATGTACGAGAAAGCTTGAGCCTCATTGAGGTAAGCTTTCCTCTTTGCAGTCATGTCCCCACCTCCTGCATCTCCACCTGTAATAACATTACATTCAAATGATCCAAAATGGATTGAAAATACCTCACGTTCTGGTTGCCTTGGTCTTTTGGTGAGATCGAGGTCATCTTCTATATCTTCTTCGTGACTTCTCTTCATGTCTTCTTTTGCTCGACAAGGAGATTTAGATCTTTGCCTTCTTCGATCATTGGTCTTCTCACCATTTCGGTGATCAACATACTTGGTCAATTTTCCCCGCCTGGTGAGTGCTTCAATTTCATTCTGGAGAGCTATGCAATGCTTGGTAGTGTGACCATGGTCTTTATGGAACTCGTAATATTTGGACTTATTCCTCTTGTCAGGATCTGCCTTCATTTTTTCTGGCCAGTTTAGCTCCTCGCTGTTCTTGATCTCTTCCAGAATGTGGTTTATATCTACCTTCAAAGGAGTATAATTTCCAAATTTCTTCAACTGTTTTAGTGCTTGCTTAGCTTTCGACTATCTGTTGCCACCATTATTCTTCTGATCCTTCTTCTCAGTCTTGTCATCCTCGACCTTAGTTTCCTTAGTCTCTGCATTCTTCTTCGTAGCCATGGCCTCCTCGACGTTAATGATTTTGGATGCTTTTGCCATCAGTTCATCCATGGTCCTAGGCGGATCCTTGGCTAAAGTGTAGTACAATTTATCCGGCAACAGTCCACTCATCAGAGAAGTAATTGTTATTTTCTCCTCGTTATCAATTACCTCCAGTTTCTCGTTATTGAAACAATTAATATAGTCCCTGGTGCTTTCACCTTTTTTTTGTCTAACACTCAACAAGTGTGCTACTTGTTTGACTGGTTTCGCTCCAAAACAAAAGTTCCCAATAAAGAGTTCTTCTAGTTGAAAGAAATTTGCTATTTTCCCCCGAGGAAGGTTGTTGTACCATATCTAAGCAGATCCGGTAAGAGTTCCTGAAAATGCCCTGCATCTTATCTCATCTGGAGCTGCATAGATATCGACATCAGCTTGGTATTGCTCTATATGAAGGATAGGGTCAGTTTTTCCATCATATTTAGGCGTCACCATAGGATCTTTGAATTTTGATGGTGTGGGGAAATCCAGAATTTCCTGTACAAATGGTGTACCTTGGACAAAAGTTCTTTGTAGAGGATTCTTGGCCTTAGCCATTTCCCCTAATCTATCTTCCAACCTCTGAATAAATCCCTTCCATGCATCGTTTCCTTCCTCGGGCCTATTGGTTCGAGCAACTGATCGCGTTGAATTTTCCTCTTGGGATCTTTCATTACGAGCAGTTGGTCATGATTGGGCAGAGCCTTCCCTTAGATCGGATGGTCATTGAGAGTTCCTTGACATAATCCTGGGGGACTTCTATTCCTCCTAGGGCCCAAATGATCAAAATGAGAGACTCTACTCAACCTCTCAAGAGCACTGGTCCTTTATGGAGATAAAGTGACGTTTTGTTGAGAGTCTGTAGTTCGTACTGAGGAAGTCCGACCAGGATGATAAGAAGGATCATTAGATCTTTCAGTACGATATGAGTCGGTGCGTTTGGATCGAGATTCCTCTGGGAATAGCGTTCGCTTAGTTCGCAAAGAGGGTAAACGGGTATTTCTCTGAACACTTCGTTGTCCTGATTGAGCCGACACTCCGCCTTGAACAGTTTGTATAAGTTGTCGCATGGTTTCTTGTATGGCCGTCTGGCCTTGGGCCAGATTAGCCATTATACCAGCCAAATCTTGAACATTTGGGGGAGTAGAAGAGTTTGGAGGGATCCTAGCATTTCGATTACTGGATTCCGGATTATCGACCATTGATAATGAATTGTTTTGGTGAAAAACGCTAATTACAGTCGTTTCCCACAGACGGCGCCAATCTGTTGATGTAAAAAATTAGATTATCTCTAATTTATCAATCACAAATAAAATAAATAAGACAAAATATTTTTAAAGTGGTTCAGCCTTATAAGAATGGCTACATCCACTGTTTTTGTATTGCTGACTGTTTGGCCGGAATTCTCGATAAGTGATTTACCAAGAGATCCAGGGCCCCCTTCTAATGAGGTGGTTACAATGTACATATAGCCTTGAGGTTGTACATGTGAAAGGACAATGCGATGTTATCTAGTAGACATATACATTTGTACGATAATAATGAGGATTTAATGCGCAGTCGTCTTTTTGATTCTCCTAATTTGGATGCTCTGTATGTTGAGTTGCTCGGACCGCTTGAGTTTCTCGGTACGCTTAAGTTGCTCGGAGCCTTAATGTCCTCGGGGCGCCTAAGCTACTCGGTATGATTGAGTTTCTCGGGGCGTTTGAGTAGCTCGGTGACAGTATGTTGTTCGTTGAAAGTGTTTGTAATTTCCACGTAGGTTGACACGTGTCTTCAAGTGAATGGTCCACGTCAGCAGACTAAATTTGGTATATATATTGTGGTTCTTTGAAAATTTATTGGTTTTGTTGTTGCTTTTTATTTTTGGGTCTTTTATGGTTTGTCCCCCACTAATTTGCCTAGTTAATGCTTTGGCACCCATTAATAAAAAGGTAAATTGGTGATTTAATGGCCAAAGGTTTAACCAGAAGAATTTCGTCCAATATGGGTGTCAAAGATGCAATATGAAAATTATCTAGTGTAAAACTTTAAACTGGACAAATCAATGGATGCCAAAGGCCAAATGACTCTAAACAAAAACTAAAACTTTATTGAAACTACGATGAGTTTTGAGAGAGAGAGAGAGAAGTAATGAATTGGTGAAAAAAATAAGAAAGGGAGCTTGCTATTTATAGGCCAATTGAAGACTGACAGGGCCAGATCGATTCGAATTGGGACATTATTGATCCGACCAAGGTTGACTTTTGTGTTGACTTGCCTAGTTGACTTTGACTCTTCGTATCTTCTTCATTTGATGTCGAAATGAGGCATCGATTGAATCGAAGCATTCCTTTCTTGACAATCGACATACTTTGTGAAAAGTCCCAGCTCAACACCGACTTTATGATATTCCCTTTTCCCCCTTAAAGGTGTGTTCATGTACGATTCTTGCTCATAATGCTTTCGATATTTACATTTAGCCTTCAAATACCTATATAATCTCAAATACAGCATGTTCAGACAATTGACGATGAAAATATAGTTTGTGTAGTAAAATTGCGTAAGTACGAGGATTTGGGGTTTGGGAAATGCTAAAATATACAGAAAATGGGAGAACCTAATCACACCCCTAAATTAATGTAGTGCTAGTTCCCATTGTTTGAAAAATTATCAAAAAACACCCCAGCCTTATTTTAAATAAATAATTGAATGATACTTTTGTGGGAAAATACGATTGCATTTAGCTTATGCAATAGGTCGTTAAACCTTTAGTTATTCTAGTGGACGAGTTTTGTCTTATGAAAGTTTTCAGAGAAGATACTCACAAACATCGAATTTTTCTCAAGATAGTTGCCCATGCTCCAATGCGAACTCAAAATTATCAAAAGATTTTAACAAGGCATTAGCATGTGATAGTTCATAAACTAACATTATTATTAGAAATAATTCATATATTAAAATCATAAAATAGTGCGTGAGTGTGCGGTATAAATATAAATTTCGATTCAATTTAATCTCTCACAATCCAGATAAAAGTTCAAGCATACATCAACTCAAGTATCACTGGGGATTACACTCGATACTAATAAAACGACATGAAATGATATAACACTCGGGCATGCAGGCATAAAGAGTAATAGTAATTAAAGCCAAGGCCACGCTTATGCCAATTAGAAAAATACTAAATTTAAACGGAAAAAGTGTTCTCATGAAAGATACCATTTATTATAAGAGGTGAAATAAACCCCAATAGCTTGTTTCAATCACATTAACTTCCAAATAATATTTACCCAAGGATTACATAGGACTTTCATAGGGTTGTAATGTAGGTTGTACGAGGTTTATGAAACGATTTTTTTTGGGATGCAAGGTGTTTGGGGATAAAACTTGGGATAATGATAAAGTGTGAAATAAAATAAAGCTGGAACATAAGTTCCCTAATTTTAGCTTAAGAAGTGAACAACCAAAAGGAGTATAACTTTTTATTTCTACAATGGGATTCTCACTTTTATATAATCTTTTTTTTTTCTTTTTTTCCATTTTTCTTCTTTTCTTTTCAACACAAAAACTAATCCAACTCATCTAAGATTCCACCACACAACAAACCATCGATTCTCCCAAGTATGTTTCCTAAAAAAAGTAAGGAAGGTGTATATAGGGTTTAAAGTCCAATGTGGAATTGGTTGTGGGATTTAAGTGATGAAATGAAAAAATATATATTTTAGGCTCAAAGGGGTTCACTAAGGAAAGTATTTAGTGTGTGAGTTCAAGGCTAATATGAGTTGTATATCAAAGGGGGCCTATGATCATTTTCAAGAGTTCACATAATTCTTTGGTCACAACAATATCAACAAAAACCCTAAAGTTTTGAATTTTACAAAGATATCCTAAAATAAACGATCAAAACAAGAAAAATGAGATCATCTACATGAATAAGTTTTTTAAATGAGAAAAGAGTTGGTGTATGCACACTCAAGAGGAAAAATAGGTTCAAAATCTCACAAAGCAAATAGTTTCCACTATGCTTGTATACTTACTGAATTATATTTACTTTAAACAAAACATAAACAAGTATTTGTGAAGTGTGATATAGTATTCAAGATTTCTTTAAAAATAAATTTTTCCGTAAGAAAGATAGTATCACATATCAAGGCTAATAATCAAGAAGAATATCTAAACATACATCACCGTTTGTACAACGGAGTTGAGCAACTATAAAAAGATGATAAAAAACAAAAGGGCAAAAGACCCAATAAAAAGGAAAAAAGAAAGAAAATATTTTTGAATATTTTTATTTTTTTTACAAAAAAAATGCTTGGGAATAATATGAATGTATGAGTGAAACTAAAAAAGGAAATGGGAAAAAAATTTCGCACCTCCTAACTAATGCATTGCATTGTCCTCAATGAAATTAAGAATGCACTTTGATAAGAGGGATAAAGAGATGTTACCCCACACTGAGCGATCCCGGAATAACATAAGTGTATTGATTTTGCAAAACATGTTAGAACCGATCATAAAAAAATAAATTTTAACTTTTAACTTTTATTTTTTATTTTTTTATACACACACACACACACACACAACCAGGCTCTAATGCGCACGCAACTTGTGGACGGATTTTGGTGTGATTTTTGTTAAAAATAGAAAAAATTAAATTTTGACTTGATTTTTTTATCTTGTGATATGTAAAAATTTCAGAGGACATTTGTAAAAAAAATCAGCTCAAAATGAATTGTTTTACTATTTAAAAAAAACAGTCAAACACATGTTAGTTTTTAAGAGCTTTAAAAACTGATATATGTTTGACTGATTTTTCAAAAATAGCAAAACAATTCGTTTTGAGCTAATTTTTTTTATAAGAGTCCCCTGAAATGTTTAAATACCACAAAAAATTCAAATCAAAAAGTGATATTTTTGCTATTTTTAAAAATATGAAAAAATACGTTCGCAAGTTGCATCCGTATTAGAGCCGACCTGTATATATATATATATATATATATTATTTGATTACATTAAGATAGAATAACTATATACAATTAATCATTTAACCACTAATTTATTATATAGTAAAAGTAAAAAAAATTTGGGGGTCTACGCATACAGCATGTTGAACTTGGGGAATTAAAGGTGGACTTCCACTAGATTTCATGTCCCTCAAAAAATAAAAATTTCCATTTATGCAATGGGGGGCGTGTTTTGGGCAGAGAAAATGAACCATCACTAATTTGTGAAAAAATATTTTGGCAGGTGATGGGTGATTTGGAAACAACAGGAGAAGTACAAATGGGTCGCAACAAAATTATAATTTCCTCTAAAATATTTTTGAAATGAAATGGGAGTTCAGGGCACATGGGTGTAAAATCTCCATCATAGAGAGCATTTAAGCACACTCTTTAAAATGACATGGTAAAAAACATCATAGCTTTCAGCGGATTCTTGCGTTAGAAATAATGGTTTATAATGTTATAAATAATGCGAGGAAATAAATTCAACCTCACTATATTTATCGACATCAAGCGTGGGTTTAATTTTTGCCAAAGTTAAAGTCACTCTTACGAATTAATTTTTCAACAAGGTTTGATGTGAAATGCAAGTTTTCACAGAAGAATTCGATTCATTAATAGTTGGCTCTAATTAAACAACCTTATCATTTTAACTTTTGTAGGATTTGAATCAACTCTTTGAGGGAAGGTTCCATTTCTTTTAGGTCTTGGGTCATTCGGGATACGTTTTGTTCCAAGTTGGTCAATCTTTGATCAAAATCCTCAGATTCTTGAGATGTAAGAAAACATTTCCTATCTTCCATGGTATTGATTCTTATGTAAGTCGTCTCTGTACTTGGGGTAATTACATTAAAAACTCTTTTATCACTAACGAACATTAGATTAAGGGGGCGTATAGTGGTTTTTCTTGCAAAGGGTTTTCACTTTAAATAGCGATATCCTGTGATTGATTATACACATCACGTGAAAAATGAATGATATGTTAGAATTGGATAATTCTGGCTTAATTTTAATTTTTTAATTAAAAACGATATTTGTGGGTTTGTGGACATATTAAATTTGGAAATAATTAATTAACTAGGTTTAATTAAGTAAACATAGAGACCTTAGGCTTTTCCAAACTGGCATTATAGCGGTTGTTATAATTTGCTGAATATGAATCTCGGATTGTCTATGGAGGGTGTAGACACCCAATTTTGCTCCATAAAGGTAGCTATACCTACCATGGCCTCCCAAAGGCCCAAAAGCAATCCAAAACTCAAGAACATCTTCATAAAAGCCTAAAAAACCTGAACAATCCACAAACAAACTAGCCAAGAGTCAAGCCAACCCAAAATGGGCCCAAATGACCAAATTGAAACACGCTTGACCAATCGATCCTTCACCCTAGAATTTTACCTATAAAAGGAGGCCCTCACCTACCATCTCAGAACATGCTTCTTAAATGACGAGCATTATATCCAAAAGCATTTTTATCTCCAAATAGCCTCCAAAGCTCTATTCATTTCTCTCAAAAATCCCTTTTAAGTTTAAATCTAGTGTTTAAACCCAAAGTCCAAACTTATCTTCTTCCATCCAAATCTAAAAGAAACTAAACAACCTATTTTCTCTCTTTTCCTACTTCTTTACTTTTTAAGGTAATTTTTCTTTAAAGAATCCTTAGATCTATACTAAAAGGAGTTGATTCCAAGCCAGAATGCTGCTGAAATAAAAATGAGCATGTGTAACTTTGCAGATATGCTGTCTCTCACTCTTTTATTTTGAAGTCTACAACACCACCTAAGATATTTTTTCGGTGTTTCTTTGTTCTATGAGGCTTGATATTTCTCTAAAGGTCATGTCTGAACTACATTGACTTTGATTCAGCCTACGGTGGATACATAGGAGCTCAAGTCAGATCTGGTATATATTTACATGTTTATACTATTTATTTCTATAAGTATCAGAAAAACCCAAATACAAAACCTTTAAAACCTTTATATACATAAATATAGGTTAGAGGATCAATATATACAATAGCTCAACCTATTATTTTGTTTATAATGTTGTAGGTCTCAACACTCTTTCTCCATCAAAGTGATTTAGGAGTGAACCCATATAATCCAAGCATCTTTCCTGAACACAAAGTTATTTACATCTTGAGATCTAGACAGATTTTACTCTAAAAACACTTTGAGACATCAAAGAGAGTTAAGATCTCCAGCATCGAGCCTTTATAAGAGATAGAATCCCTCTTTGTTCTTTCACGAACTACATGGACATTGAATTGTTTCGTGCGAGTACGTAGGCTCACTCGGACTGTCTTCGGAGTGAACAAACCCAATTTTATACATATTTTTCCATTGTCTATATGATATACACACACATCCCACACTTTACTTCACTGCACATTATATTTACATATTAAATATTTTCACTTTATTATTTCGTTTACATCATAACATGCTAAAATAAATGTTTTATATGTACATCTGAGACCAAAAGGGTGGAGTGGGTGCCTAACACCTTTCTAATTCATAACCTTGGCCTCGGACCAATGAATCTCTGTCTAACACGCAGATCACTAGCCTTTACTATGTCTCTACGAACGCTTACCCTCTCTTTTGTCTGTTTTATGTAAAACAAATTGGCAACTCCATTTTCATTTATTCCATTATCTTAAAAAACATAGGTCACCCCGACCAAGGTGGCTACGTCTTAGGTTAAGGAATGGTAGGAAGACTGGAGAGGCTCTCACAGTGACAGCTTTACTGGGTACTTAAATGTAGACCTCTATTTATTTCAACATGTTATTATTAGTCATTCGTGTATATTATGTTCATTGTTGTTCATTATTATTTTTTAGGTACCTAACTAGGCAGATAAATACTGGTATTGCATGCATCTGTAGGGATAAGGTTACACCCTAGGCCCCCCTCGAACCTTGTTTGTCACATGTATACCAATATACATAGTAATCTCCAGTGAAAACGACTCTTGCCAAAAAAATAAAAGACTTTTCAAAAGTCTCACACTACTTCACCGCATAACATTTGCACATCACTATATACCCTATTAATGTGGGAAACCTAGCTACGGGAATGAGTCTGAACAACGTGAGTACCTAGTAAAAATTTCCACCATTCTTAGCTTTGTACCCTCGTCATATATTGAGTGGTATGTTCTCAGTGAGCATCACTCACGTACCTCGAGTATATCTAGTCAGCTCTCCCATGTACTGTCCCCACAAGGTATATCGGGAGGCTCAATTCATGTAAATTTGAGTATATCACAATGACCCTCTCACACGTACCTTCGAGGTATATCATTAGGGGTCATAGCTAATGAAGGGAGCCTTTAGCCTCACAGAAATCCATTCATAACCTCATGTAGTAGAATTATAGGACAACCAAATTAATAAGCCAAGAGATTCACCTAACGGTGACATATCCCAAAAAGGGTTTTGTATTTCCCAAGAAAGTTTCCTAGCATAATATGGGACTCATAGATTCGAAGAATTCACGCACTTTTCATAACTCCAAACTAGGGGTAGCGAGGTAAGTGAGGAGTACTGTTTGAAATAGATCTTCACTCGAGCTTACCTAAAAAAAATGCTTGCTTAAACTCATGATTTTTCCTCTTAGGATCAAACTAAGGAAAAAAAATCTTAATTCCATAATTTTATGTAACTTTGCAGTTATCGTCTTGGACAAGGGATGAAAACCTCATCTCTCAAACTCTGATATTTTATAATTCAAACAATATGCAGAATAAAGAAGTAGTGTCACTAACTGGCATTTTGGCTAGCTTAACAGCCCTAAGGGGCGAAATATCAACCCTGGGTAGGGAGCCGGCCTCCCTCTGAAACTGATTAGAGAATATCGAGGGATAGGGAGAAAATCCGCACCCTGCCAATATTACACCCACACCAGCTACGGTGTAAGCTACCAACAATCCTCCTGCTGTAACTACCAAAATCATAGTTTTGGCCAATATAGTAGAGGTTCCAACATATCTTGGACGCCTTAAGATAGAGTTCTAAACACTCTAGAAAAACTTCCAGTAACTCCGACTTGCCGATGATCTTGAAGACATCTAACGGCTGTCCCTTTACCCCAATGCGAGGCTAGCAGAAAAATTCAAGATACCTGATATCGAAAAGTTCACAAGAATAGGAACGTTGACAATCCACCTCAAACTGTATGTCCGACACTATACCGAAAAGACTAAATTTTCACCTTTGAGGGGGCCAGTCTTGTCACGGTCATTGACCGTGATAAAAAAACATGCGTTTTTTGGTCACGGTCAATGACCGTGATAAGTCTGTGACAAGTGGTTGTCACAGTCAATGACCATGATAAGTTCGTGACAAGTACATTTGTCACGGACTTGTCACGGTCCAAGATCTTGACAGGTCCGGGACAACTCTTTTAACTAAAACCCTAGGCGCCTCTTTTTTTCCCACCGTTTTCATTTCCCACCATTTTTCTCTCTCTGCATGACAGTTCTCTCTTTACGTTTTTAGGTCATTTCTCTCTCTCTCTCTCCTTTGTTTATGTGTGTGTGTGTATATATATGTGTGTGTGTAAGTGGGTATGTGTGTGCATGGGCTTGTGTTTGTGTGTGTGGGTAGGTGTGTGGGTAGGGGGACAAAGGGTAGTTGTGTGTAAGGGTGGCTGCGGGGTGGAGGGGGGGAGTGTGTGTAGCTATGTGTGAGTGAAGAAAGTTAGGGGTTTGATTTGGAATTCCAAATTATGGGTTTAATTGATGAGAGTCCAAATTAGGAGTTTGATTTGGGAGTGAAGAAAGTTAGGGTTTAAGGTCAAGTTGGAAATGAAATTTTATACATATATATGTGTGTGTGTGTGTGTGATAGAATTGCGTTGTAGAAAGTGTGTGTGAATTATTGCATGGATTGATCATAATAAGTAAATAGACAATTTGATGTGCCTCGGCTTTATAACATGAATTGCATTGGTATTGATATTGAATTGAATTGAATTGAAATTGAAATTCACTTCAATTGAATTGGTATAAATTGAAATTAAATTTGAATTGGTATTGATATTAGTGTAAATTGGTTATAAATTGAATTTGAATTTGAATTGGTATTGATATTTCTATAAATTGGTTTAAATTGGTATACATTGAATTTGAATTTGAATTGGTATTGCTTTTGGTATAAATTGGCTGGTGGATTTGAACACTTACATGGCCATTGAGTTGGTTGGACCTATGCATTCTCTAATATTTAGGGCTGTGATGCGAAATGAAACGTAACAATGTAAAAATCAATTATCAATAAGATATAATTAAATCAAACATACTATAAATTTTATACAACAAGTAATAGGATAAAACTTATAGGCCATGAGAGATCGAAAGGGTGAGTCCATAACATAGTCTCTGAGCCAATGTCTCATTTGGTTTCTCAAGCACTAGTTGTCTTTTATGATATCTCTTCAAAGGTGGCTATCTCATTTTTTTTTATTTTGAGTAAAATAGGTTAGTGTCTTTGATCTTTTCATATTCACACACCTCACTTCGTCGATGATGGAAATTTATGACCTTTTATCCCACTATCCAAGCTCACGCAGGAATGACATCATCTCACCATCACATTGAGGTTCGCTCATCCCTGAATGGGGTCGGGGATGGACATAGTGGTGCCTCTGCTGGGGACGTGCTATGGACTAGACTCTATTTAAATGGGCTTTATTTTTATTTCTCTTACATCATTTTTTACGTTTGTATATTTTTTTATCATTTGTACTTTTACTTTTCTCACCATCTCTTATATATTCTCACATGTTCCATATGTCATGATCATAAGTCATCCATGTATATTTCTCTCCATATTATGTATAGACTTATATCTTGAACACATGTATATCCTACTTTTTCTATCACATACTTCACTTCACTTGTATGTATCCCATGCTTTACTACACTTTTACATATCTTATGCTTCACTACACTTGTACATATTTCTGGGCTCCACTTCACTTTTACATATTACCTTGCTTTACTTCACTTGTACGATAGTTTTTTTGCTCCATGTCACCTGTATATACTTCTCCTCTTACTTCATGCTTATCATTGCACATATCTCTCTTAGCATACATAATGTTGTTTATAAAGATATTAATAAGACTAATACATTTGCACACTACATTAAACGATCATTGAATGTTGAGATTATATGTGTAGTACCGTATTAGGGAGTCTCTTTGTGATGGGTTACCGGTCATGTGGCATGTGATATATATCGAATGGTTTCCCCGTATTATACCACTTGATCAAACTCATTATGGGAGGTATATAACAGGAACTCATTAATTTAGGCCAAATATTTTGAATTTGCTCTCACATACCGTCACCATGAGCTATAAAATCAGGTAATTGATGTACACTCAATCACTAGTTGTATGCCAGGTAAGAATCCTAAATTTAAAAATGTCAAATATGTACATTCAGGCAATTGATGTACACTGAATCTCTTTGTCTTCCCGGTAGCTAAAAATTGTATACTATTGACATAGAAGGTATTTACCCCCGGCTCATAGTTTTAGATTTGATAAAGGTTCCAATTTTTTACCGAGAGGGTTGAACATAGGCTACCGCCGAGAAAACTTTCTGGTTCAGAAATTGAAAGTAAATCTTATGATTGTGGCCCTAATATGCTAGGTAAGAATTCTAAATTTAAGAATGTTAAGCATAAGAAGACCCCAACTGGGAATGAAACTGAGACAAGAAAGGTGTGTTCTAGGAGGTTAATTTTATTTGACTTTCCTTTGGAAGAATAACCCGATGCGCCATAGTAGGGGAAGGGCAATAATTCCCTCTGGTGCATTTACTTTGGTGAGTGAGGAAAGGAAGGTGATTTTAAACACAATATATAATTTGAAGGTACCATATAATTTTTCAACCAACTTGCAAAGGATTGTGAATTATGCTACACATGATTTACATAAGTGTAAGTCTCACGATTGGCGTATGATCATGTAATTGGTTCCTCTATTGTTTAAGCACTATTTTTCCAAGCACAAGGATTTACGGAGGGCTATTATGCAAATTAGTCTCTGCTTCTTACTTTTATGTGGGAAGGTAGTCAATCGAGATCACATAGTTGATGCAAAATTGGAGGCGACCGAAGCGATTTGTATATTGGATAAGTACTTTCCCCCATCATTCTTTGACATAAGTGTTCACTTGTTGGTACACCTATGCGATGAGGCACTTCCATGCAGCCCAGTTAGATATCGGCGGATGTATCCGTTTGAAAGATTGATGAAAATTTTCAAAGATTACGTCAAGAATACATAATACATTGAAGGATCAATTACAGAGGAATACGTCATCGTGGAGTCATCAATCTACACTCGAGAGTATATGCCTGACTCGGCCAGCATGGATGACATTGAAGAGTTTGTCAATGAGGATAAAAATGCTGGTAAAGTTGATCCTGACACCAATTTGATCATGATTAACTTGTCCAAATTGAAGAGAAATGAACACGTGAGCAATGAGCCATTTGTTTGTGCTTTTTAAAAAGTCAAGCAAGTGTTTTACTCGGAGTATATCAATAACGGGTCGTGGTCAATCGTCCTACATGCGCCAAAGTGTCTGAATAGTAGTGTGGATGACTTGACTGCTCCTACTGAATATCAATCCATTTTTTATGATAACCCGAATTTGAAACAAGTTTTAGATTTGTAATAAATATTCCAATTATTTGTAATGACCGGGGGCTGTATTATTCTAGTGCTTTCTTATTATCAAACGACAATTTAATGCTTTTTATTCATTGGTACTTGATCATTTTAATGCTTGTAAGAACCAGTGGGTGCATATTCTAGTGATTTGTTATTATCGGATTTGAATCAAAATTGGTTTTATGGTTAGTGAATATGTTAATTAGGATTTTAATCAATTTAAGCATTAATTCAAAGTCCATGACTCGGGAGTGTGTGTTCGGGGGGGGGGGGGGGGGCAGTGTGTGCGTGTGTAAATTGAATTTGGTATTGGGTATTGGTATCGGTATAAATTGAAATTGATATCATATGTATTGTTATTATCAGATTTGATCATTAATTCAAAGCCCATATACAGGTTTGTACTAATAAAAATAATTTTGTAGAAAATCTCTTCATCCCATCATGGCAGCGGAGGCGACGAGGGCTCCTCGACTAGTAGGCCCCTCAAATGGGGAAAATTGGGGTCCATCATTGAGAATAAGATGACATTATTGATTAAAGCGCTAAAGTTGCTGAAGGAAATTGTTGGCACGGGGTACGCTGATTGGAGGGCCGTGTCTATTGATCTCAAGATTGACATCTGGGGGAACTAAAGGTAGTGTGTTTATATTTATATTTATATTTATATTTATATTTATATTTATATTTATATTTATATTTATATTTATATTTATATTTATATTTATATTTATATTTATATTTATATTTATATTTATATTTGTAAGCAACTAACACTTACTTTATTTTTAGTCTGTATTTATTTGACATGAATAATTCGGCCTGCCCCCACATCTTTGCAACTCCACATTGGAACAGTTGAGGGATCAATATGAGACATGAAAGAAGAATATGCGGGCATGGTACTTTGGGAAGTCCCAATAGTCCATACTGAGCATATGTGACACCGTCCCCCTAAAGGAGCCGATCTCATTGACACAGTGGAAAAAGTTTGTCGACAATAAGAACAATGAGTGACAATTGGCATCTCGCTAATCGAGGAGGGAAAATGGGGTGAAAAAGTTGGACATGAACTATTCCGGACGGACGTCTTACGCCAAGGTGGAGCACAAGATGGTAAGTTTTTATTTTTATTTTCTTTTAGTTTTATTTTCTTTTACTTTAGCATTTCTTTGTATTACTTAATTCCTCATTATTTTATTTCAAGAGATGGGGAGTGGCCCTAGGGCAGGGGACATAGGCTCAATGCCTATGTGTCAATTCAGACAAAGAAGGGCAAGGACAAGGAGGTGGCCACGAGCATCGCAGCCACGATTGTAAGTTATTTACATTTAATTTTTTTAATTATGTTATATTTTGTTTATTTACTTAATTAACTAATTGTGTTCTTTTTGTCATTTCAGGCAAAGCTTAAGGAAGTGCATGAGTCGCAGTCTGATGCCGACAAGGCATCTTTGGCTACGGACGCTCTCAACCAAGTGCTCGGGGCGGATCGTAAGGGGAGGACTCGTAGGTAAGCTCGTGGGTGGGGAAGTCGAGGATCATCGAAATGGAGATGAATAATACCGAGTTGTCTCATAAGGTGGACACCCATAGCGATAAGCTATCAAGGTTGGAGGCGATGGTCCCAGATATGTACGCCTTCATGAAGCGTCAATTGGGGTCCAAGGGGAAGGGGAAGGAGAAGGATGCAGAGGTAGACGAGGACGTCACTGCTTCATCGCCGATACGAATGGACTCGCCTCCAGTTCGTGACAAAGTCAGTTGTCACCCCCATATTTGTCATGGTCAAAGACCTTGACAAATTTTACTTGTCATGATTTTAGACCTTGACAAGTCGACAATTTTGGTGTAATGCGAGCTATGAAAGCCCTCGAGCCTTCTGAAGCGGTCAAGACACAACTGTTTGGGCACTCCTTATCAGGTAGAGCTCTCAAATAATTCTTATCTATTGCTAATGTGAGAACCACCAGATGGAGTGATATCTGTCGAGAATTCATAAAGCAGTACAAATACAATGATGAGTTGGAGATTACTCGACAAGACCTAAAAATGACAAAGCAAGAGATTAACAAATGATGAGGCGTAAACCAAGCGGTCGCGTAAGGACACTAGTAATTGTTTTTGGTATAAACCCTTAATACAAAAACCTAAACATTAACTAAGCTTGTTTTATAAGTATAATGGCTAGTTGGGGTATCGAGATCCACGGGGAATGTTGTTTAGAATTCAATCGATTTATTACTTCACAAATAAAAGTTTAAAAAATGATTTTTGGTTTAAAATATTTTATATTACAATTAAACTAGACAAGTATTGAAATAAATGTTGTGGGGTAGAAAAAATACACCACTAATAATATCATGACACTTGGAAAGTGGACCGATATAGATGGTGCCCCATACTCGATCTATAAAGATAAGGATGACTAATCTCCATGATAAAGTAGAAGACCGACTACATTAAGAAAGACTATTTTATTGTAACTCAAACTGTACAAGGATAGGACTTATCCAATTATAACCCCTAAATCTATATAAAGGGACCCCCCATTGTGTGAGATGGGATCAGAGACTAGAGAAACACTCTCATGTAAATTATCACAAGTTTATAATGAAACATTATTGAACCCCGTGGACATAGGCCAACATTGATCGAACAACGTAAATCTTTGTCTCTCTCTCATTTATTTTTATACTCTCGTCATGAATATTAGGCACTCCCCTTCGTGTGGATTTTTTTACCACACAATTGGCATCGTCTCTGAAAAATGACACGAAAAGTCTTTCTTGGGAACGATAAGGGGCAGGAATTTATTGTACTGAACTAATATTAAAAACGTTGCCAAGAAATGGTAACACCACTGGACAGGACGGACGTGGCCGACTGAGTCATCTTTTACATTCAAA
Organism: Sambucus nigra; assembly: GCA_949130495.1. Taxonomy (NCBI): domain Eukaryota; kingdom Viridiplantae; phylum Streptophyta; class Magnoliopsida; order Dipsacales; family Adoxaceae; genus Sambucus; species Sambucus nigra. The sequence goes on from OX422222.1 coordinate 240,743,889, forward strand.
TTGAGAGCTAAGTTTTATCTCTCACTTTATAAATAATGATATTCATTCATACACAATTATAGTATATTTCTGTTCATGAACCGTGAATTAAATTTTATTTATATGAGAATGTGCATACCACTGTTGATTTTAGATGAATCTCATGATCGGAGGTCTGGAAGGACTCGTTAAATATTTTGGCTCTCCTAATAGTTTTTAGGGGCAATATAGTTATTCCCCTTACTTTTCTCTCTACAACTGAAAAATAAGAAGAGATCAATATTTAGAACAATTCACTCTCCTCGAGTCCGGTTCACATATCGATTGAAAATCTCTCAACTGAAGCAGAAAATTCCTCTAAGACCTTACAAACTCAAGAGGATTAACCAAAAAAGATTTAAAATTTGAACGATAATTCAAAGTATGCCAGTCTAGTTCGCATTAATGACTAGACACATTTAAAGATATTGAAGACCAACTCCCAGGTCATCTCAGAGCCAACTTAACTGAATTACAGCCTGGGGGCTACTGTGGGGTAAAAATATATACCACTAATAATAGGGTGACACTTGGCAATCAGGACGATATAGATTGTTCCCCATACCCGATCCAGCAAGATAAGGAAAACTAGAGTCCATGATAAAGTAGAAAATCGACTATAATCAGAAAGACTATTTTATTATAACTCAAACTTTATATAAAGAGGAAACTCTCCATTGTGTGAGAGGGTATCAGAGGTTATAGAAATACTTTTGATAATACGCGAATATTACGTATTTCATCCGTCGAACCTACGCATTTTAGCCCCCTCGAGTGCCTTAATCTCTATATTTAAGCCCGTTAACCAGACAACCTCGGTTTATACTGTTAACATGCTATATGAGGTATAATTGGGCGTTTGTAGGTATTTAGGTACCAAGTATGGGATTCAGATGCATTCCGCGCAATTTCTGTACGCAACTGCACGTTCAAGGGCAATCCGATCATTTCACAGATTGGGCACCTGGCCCGACATCTACACGAAAGTTGTAGCTCTCCTCGCTAGCTTCGCGTGGCCCTAAACAGTGCGTGATTCTGAGTTCGTATGACAAAGTTACGGTGAATTGGGCGGCGATGGAAAGCATGCCAAAATAGGGGATTCTGCAGGCTGCCCTGCTTGATCGATCGATCGAGCCTGGTGGTCGATCGATCGAGCCTTTATATTTTTGCCACGATTTTAATAGTCGATCAATCGAACACAGGGGTCGATCGATCGATGCTCTGTTTTTTCCTGCATATATTTTCTTCTCTTCTCTTTTCTTTCTTTTTTTCTTTTATTCTAACTTAGTATATAAACCAATTTTGTTGTAATAAGAATATATTCAGTAGACAAAACGATTTTAAGTTATAATAGCTTAGGTTTTGAGGGTTTTGAAGAGTTGTTCTTTAATTGTTCTTGTATTGACACCCTTTTGGATTGATTATTGCACTATTCATCATCACCTCCATTTTTATAGTTTGTATTTCCTTCTTTCTTTCTTAGATAGTTTGATTTACATGCTTTCTTAATTAGATTCACATGCTTTCTTCACTTTCTTTGTAGTATAGATTTATCGCCTTTATTCCCGCTTTCCATTTACTGCATTTTTTAACATGCTTTCTAGGTAATCTAAATTAGGTTGTGCTTGAATGGAACTCACTCGAGTTGACGCGTTGCTTTGCTTTGGTTATGGTGCGTTGTCTTAGTTATTACGCCTAGGATATTTGACGGGGCATATCATGTATGTCCCGTGCTTACGACCTTTCGCGCGTAATTTCCGGGATATTTGTTGACGCCAAAATCTTATTAAGCTTTTATGATGATTTAGGGCGTGACAACCCTTGATATAATTAACTTTCGAAATGAGACGCACGTGTAATAACCCGTCGACCCATGTAACCATTTTATACAAATTAACTCGAGTGAGGGATATTCGACGCAACCTATAGTTTTACTCGCTTTCATAATCTAGTTTCAATACACTCGCCTAGATTACTATTTCCCTTTTATGCATCTTTCCCTTTTTAGTTTCTAAACACCTTTTACACTTTTATTCTTGAATTAATAATCTGTTGCGATCTATCGAACATTCCCTGTGGATTCGATACCCGACTTACCGCTATACTCACCAGTTGAGTGTAGTCGTAATTTAGGTTTTTGTATAGTTCAGGTGAGCCGAATATAAAACTACCGACGCGTAGGTGACTTTCGCACCGCGGCGAAACCCTATCCATCAAATGACGCCGTTTCCGGGAACTTGTTTTGTTATAGATTGTAATTGTATTTTTAGTTCGTAGTATTCTTTTCTTTGTATTTGTATTCTTTCTTTTAACTCTTTTTTGCCGGACATCTACATTTGAGCGCCTAGGAACGCTTGAATTCACCGCCGCACTTCTTCTTTATGGAGGCTGTCCTCTCGAGCCTTCGTTGGGGTAAGCATGTCTTATTCTAACTTTTCTGGTAATCCTAATGATAATGCTCAAAATTCCGGTAAACCTTTGACTTTTGGTCAATACTTGCAATCCCAAAAAGTTGCCACATCTAAAATGATATTGGGTGAGTATTACGAAAGTCAAAGTTTAGATTACAGTAATTTTGTGCATGATCATTCTGATTTTGGGTCGCAAGATCCTTATGATAAGAATTTTGAATCCAATTGTATTCATTTTGCAAAATTCTTATGTTAATGATTTTGAGTGTAGTCTCGAGAACAATTTCCAAACCTCCCCTTTCCAATCATCCGCTCCTCGCCCGATGACATTCGGCGAGGGACTGCGTATGCTTGAAAATGAGAGGATTTAAGAACGTTATCGGGAAGAAAATCGTTGTTGGGAACACGAGTTGGATTTACTATTTGAATCCGACGATGACTTTTCTTCGGAGACTGCCAAAGTCGAGGACTGTTTTGAACCAAATGAGGACTTCGTTCCTACTTTGGAACAAATCATCCTTGACTTGACCCACTGTATAGTAGAGAATGAAAATGAAGATGAAAAAGGCATAGTATCTATTTGCAATGAATTATTCTTCTTTGATTTTCAAAGAAGAAATTTTCATTGTAAACGATCCTATTTCTTCCGAAATTCAATTTTCAAGTGATGATCACTCATCGCTTGAGATTGAATTCCTTCAATCCCCGTCTTCATTATATACTATCGTACCAATTCGAGTACCCGATGAATCGGTTCAAAACTTTTTAGTTCCAAACATTTTCACCGACGAGGATTACTCGCTCGAGCCGCTTTCCATAACGGCATCTTTGCCCTCATGTGCGCCGCCTCCCATTCCAACTTTAAAATACTCGGGAGTTGATTCATGTTTTCTCGGCCCGCATGTGTATTTGTTACCCGTCCTATCCAAATCCCCTATCCTCCCTCCCAAAATTTCAATTGGGGATGGTTCACTTTTACCGCCTTACACATGCCTTCCGTCGTTCGAACGGAATTCCTATTTTCCGGGAGGCATGCATGTTCGGGAGGGTCCACCGTTGATCCGCCAAATTCAAATTGTGTTTTGGATGGACCCTCAAAAGTTTCAACTTTTAGTATATAGTTAATTACGCATCCTAAGTGTAGGTTGTATATACTAACTTCTTCATTTTTGTTTTTCTTAGTATTAGCCTAGCGTAATTAGTTAATCTCTTTTTATTTCTTTTTGTATGCTTGGTTCTAACTCTTTTGTAGGTTCAACGCACTTGAATTTGCGGAGACTGCGCCCCGGCACACATTCCTTAAGAAAATGATCAAAAAAGCCCCCAAAACATTTTTCCTTTGTTTTTCACACACGCATCCTCGCGCATTTTGCATTTGTTTTTCTTTTTCTTTTCTTTTATTTTTCATTTTGTCGCGACCATGCGTGTATGTTGCTCATTGTACATATTTTTATTTTTTGGTTAGCATAGGCCTTTTTGTGTGTATATTTAAGCCTATGTGTAATTAATTTTATTTTTATATTTTTATTTCATATTTTATATATATATATATATATATACTTATATGTATATATATATATTTATTTATTTTATATTTACACCCCTTAATTATCCCAGAATTGCAATTTCCCCCCCCCATTTAAAAAAGGAAAGCAGTGTGCCTGGACCTGCTTGATCGATCGATCGAAGGCCCAGGCTCGATCGATCGATCGAGCAGTTAAAGGCCGAGGCTGCCTTTCTTTTTTCCCCTTTTCCTCATTCTCTCTTCTCCTCTCATACACTGATTTGTGCCCTAGAATTCCCCCCCAACACATTTCTTCATTATTTCATCCAATTTCTACACTACAAAGGTATATCATTCCTACTTTACATTATTTTTGTAGATTTTGCTTCTTATTTGTCATGTATTCCATGTTTTAAACCCTAACTTTACATTGTTTGAATGTGTTGGTTTTGCCCCTGATTTTTGTTGTTCCAACCGATTTTTCTCATGATTCTTGTTGTATATCCACTCATGAACACATGATCATTGCTGCATTGTTGTTTTGTTCATGAGTGGGGCGATTTTGTTGGTTTAATGTGTTATTTTTCAACCTTGACGCACATTGCGCACGCCAAGTGTTCTTCAAAATGCCTAAAACAGTTTTCAACCCCATTTTGGCACACACTTGGGTGATTTTCATTCCATGTCGCATTCCGACAATTTTTATCGCAATGTTGAATTTTTTCACCTCGGATTTGCACACTTGCACCTCCATTTCAACTTGTACACTAACTAACCATTAATTGTGCTTACAATTTTTTTTCTATTGCCTAATTCTTATTTTGTAGGTTGAAACGACACCGAAGAAATACAGCTTTACTAGGTGTATGCCCGCTGGGGGCGTTGATGGTTTCCGCTGCGATCAAGAGCGGGATTGGTACCGCGCCCACTTTCATACATCCGAGCGTCCGCTTGGATATCATTTTGCGTGGGCCATTGAGGATATACCGAGGGAGGCGTGTGTTCTGTTGTACCGTCAGGGGTGGGAGCCCTTTCTTGCTACTAACGGTCGTATCAATGAGGAGCTGGTCCGTATTTTCTACGCAACGTTGGTAGAAGTAAAGGGGAGTGGGCCGACTACATACGAGGCGATGGTCCGTGGGGTGAGGATACCTTTCAGCATTTCAGATTTGGCAGATTATATGGGTGTGCCACACCCCGCGGACTCGGTCAGTTTCATGGATGGGACCATCTTCGGCAGGGGGACATTGATAGAGGCTCTTGCACCGGGTGAGGCGTGGAAAAAGGGTGCTTTCCGCTCGGCTGCAATGGAGGACTTACCGAGATTATTGCACTACATTAATGTCCACTCTTTCATGGTGACGAACAACCGGTCAGAGGTTCGTCACAAGCATGCTGCATTGATCTACACGATGATTAATGGTTTGGGCAATATCAGCTTGCCCAGTATCTTTCTAGACATGATGTGCGCGATGGAGAAAGAGATTGCTTGGAGGTATTCCCTTCCCTTTCCTGCCCTCATTACGAGGATATGTGTATCGGACGGTTGCCCTGAGTTGGACGCTGACCGTAAGTATGAGCCACTCGGGCTTCTCTCTAAGGACAATATTTCAAAAATGCTTATGCACGAGTGGGGGCAACCGGGCGGTAAGAGACACAGGGCAGAGGTGGCTGATGATCCGAACGATGAGGAGGCCGAGATCAGGGAGATGGAGATGGGTGAGGGTTCTCACGCGCCACACACCGATGATGATGCCCGCTATGTGGCATATCAGGCCGTGCAGGACCAGCGCTGGGAGGAGACCCAGCTCAGGTGGGCTATATGGGAGTCCCGCCTGGACCAATTTTAGGCCGAGCAGCGGCAGCAGTGGGCACAACAGTAGGCTCAGCAGGAGCAGTTTCATGCCGAGCAGCGGCAGGAGTGGACCATGCAGAGGCAGGCGAGGGCACAACACAGACACGAGTATAGGATGATGCAGCGGATGATGAGAGATCTTTATCTGCAGCGTAGTGATTCCGACACACCACTGCCTCCTCATTTTCAGGACCCCTCTGATCGTAGTGGTTCTGGCCACTAGGCTGCTGTTGTACTAGGTTATTTTTGTATTCTGGGATCGGATATTATATTTTATTTTTATTTTTTATTTGTATTTCTTTTATTTCAGTAGTTTTTATGTATTAAGTGATTTTGTATTGAACTTATGAAATGAGAAATGAAAATGTAGTTTGTGGTTGTTTATTGGATTTTGATGTGTGTGACCTTCCATTTTATTAAATCAAAAAGTTCACCATCAATTTATCTAGTATTTGCACTTCAGCCCCTTTATATTATTGTGACTTGTGACATAGATTCTCTTAACTTAATACATCGGTACATATTCTTCATATGCTTTGTACTAACTTGTTTTGCAGCTTCATTTGGACTTGTACTTATGGAGATCGCTCCACATATGGGTAATATCATTCTTTTCCTAGCTTTGTGTTGTGTTCTTTAATGGACGCATTGGGGACAATGCAACATTTAAGTTAGGGGGTGTAGGATATTCTATCCATTTTTCTTTTTAGTCCTTGGATCTGATTACAATTTAGTTACAAAGCATGTTTTTGTTAAAAATTTGAAAAATTTGAAAAATATTTTCTTTCTTTTTTCTCCTTTATTGGGCTTTTTGCCCTTGTTTCCGATGATAAATTTTAATAATTTCCCGATTAAATAGACAATTCAACGATGCATGTTCTCGATTTTAGAAGTTATTAGACTTCAGTCCCTAAATCATTAATATTATGAATAACTTCATGAATTAAACTTTAATCCGTGAGCACATGCACCATTCTTGTTCTATTGATGTGGTTTAAGATTTTTATAACTTGGTATGCTTTTGTTGCATTGTATATAGTTACACCGAGTGAGATTAGAGACTTATCTTCAGTTGTGAGTGTATACACTTTTCTTTTCTCTTAGAAAACGTTACAGTCGTTGGTAATCTTTTTATTCTTTCATTGACCGTTCATTAATTGAGTTCATACTTGAAATGTGTTACTTGAGCATAATTTCCATATATTGTTTTGACTAGAGAATTGTGCATACTTTGTGAAATGATCATAGGCCATCTTTGTATATCACCCATATGACCTTGACCTCACCCTTTATATGTTCCCTAGTCAACCCACTTGAGCCTAAATACTAGCCTTTCTTTTCATTACCCAAAATCCCATATCCAACTCCAAATTGGAGTTTTATACCATACATATTACCTTACATACCCTTGTTTGGATTGTTGCTTGGGATTGAATGATATTGTTGTTTTGTGGTGGCAATTTGAGTATGAAAAGAGTAAGAAGTGAAAAGAAAAAGAGTGAAAAAGAGAAAGTTAAAAACAAAAGAAAACAAAAGAGAAAAAGTGAGAAAAAGAAGAAAAGAAAAATAAAGAGAAAGTTTTTATATTGTTTGTAGTGTTTCAATAATCCTTGTTACTCTCTCGATTGTTATATCTAATGCTCTTTTGGAAATCATTTGTCCAATTTTGAAATTGCCCATTTTTTCCATTATTTCGAGTTTCATCCCAAACACTTTGAATCCATATATACATCCCTTTCATTTCGTACCTTAACCTAGCCTACACTATAACCCTATTAAAGTCCTATGTGATCTTAAGTTGATGTAATTCAAATGTTTAAATAGTTTTGATAATCTGTGAAAATGCATTTCGCCTCTTTTATATGTGCGATATCCTTTCACTGAGATTGCAATTTTTATTTCCTATATACTGTTCTTCAATTGTGACATGTGCGCGGCCTAGTTTCCCTTTACATTTACTCCTTATGCCCGCATGTCCTGTGTGTTACCTCCCTGTTTCAAGTGATTCATTTGATGAGTGTAATGCCCGTGAGGATTGACTTTTATGCATGCTTTGATATTTACTATCCGATTTATTTAAGTTTTTCGCCAAATCATACTTTGCATATGCTCACTCCCCTCCCACATGTTAAAGTTTCAATTCATTGAGGTGCATTCGATAATGTTAATAACTACGGACTTTTCACGCGAATTCGTTTGCTATGCTAATAACATGTTGAAACTTGTTCGCACTGATGAGTTTGTCTTACTTGATTGGGCATATTTTGAGGAAACTTTATGATGTTTGTGGGTTCCATCACTGAAAACCCTCACGAGACAACACTCGTCCACTAGGGTAACGTAGGGCTTTAACGACTTATTGCATACGCTAAATGCAATCGAATCGCCCGTGAAAGTGGCCTTATCTTTTATATCTTATATACCATAATTTTGTACTATCTCCTGTTTTGGTTTACTTGTTCTTCTTGTTGCATCCTATTTCATTTCTAGGAACTAGCAATGTGTAAGTTATGGGGTATGATAATACGCGAATATTGCGTATTTCATCCGTCGAACCTACGTATTTTATCCCCCTCGGGTGCCTTAATCTCTATATTTAATCCCATTAACTAGACAACCTAGGTTTATACTGTTAACATGCTATATGAGGTATAATTGGTCTTTTGTAGGTATTTAGGTACCAAGTATGGGATTGGGAAGCATTCCGCGCAATTTCCTTACGCAACCGCATGTTCAAGGGCAATTCGGTCATTTCACAGATTGGGTACCTGGCCCGACATCTACACGGAAGTTGTATCTCTCCTCGCTAGCTTCGTGTGGACATGAACGATGCGTGATTCTGAGTCCGTATGATAAAGTTATGGCGAATTGAGCGGCGATGGAAAGCATGCCAAAACAGGGGATTCTGCAGGCTGCCCTGCTTGATCGATCGATCGAGCCTGGTGGTCGATCGATCGAGCCTTTGTATTTTTTCCACGATTTTAATAGTCGATCGATCGATCACAGGGGTCGATCGATCGATGCTCTGTTTTTTCCTGCAGATATTTTCTTCTCTTTTCTTTTTTCTTTTTTATTTTTTATTCTAACTTAGTTTATAAACCAATTTTGTTGTAATAAGAATATATTTAGTAGACAAAATGATTTTAGGTTATAATATCTTAGGTTTTGAGGGTTTTGAAGAGTTATTCTTCAATTGTTCTTGGATTGACACCCTTTTGGATTGATTGTTGCACTATTCATCATCCCCTCCATTTTTATAGTTTGTATTTCCTTCTTTCTTGCTTTGATAGTTTGATTTACATGCTTTCTTAATTAGATTCACATGCTTTCTTCACTTGCTTAGTAGTATAGATTTATCGCGTTTATTCCCGCTTTCTATTTACTGCGTTTTTTAACACGCTTTCTAGGTAATCTAAATTAGGTTGTGCTTGAATGGAAATCACTCGAGTTGACGCGTTGATTTGCTTTGGTGATGGTGTTTACGGGTCTATTTCGGGTGCGTTGTCCTAGTTATTTCGCCTAGGATATTTGACGGGGCATATCATGTATGTCCCGTGCTTACGACCTTTCGCGCGTAATTTTCGGGATATTTGTTGACGCCAAAAGCTTATTAAGCTTTTATGATGATTTAGGGCGTGACAACCCTTGATTTAATTAACTGTCGAAACGAGACGAACGTGTAATAACCTGTCGACCCATGTAACCATTTTATACAAATTAACTCGGGTGAGGGATATTCGACGCAACCTATAGTTTACTCGCTTTCATAATCTAGTTTCAATACACTCGCCTAGATTACTATTTCCCTTTTATGCATCTTTCCCTTTTTAGTTTCTAAACACCTTTTACACTTTTATTCCTGAATTAATAATCTGTTGCGATCTATCGAACATTCCATGTGGATTCGATACCCGACTTACCGCTGTACTCACCAGTTGAGTGTAGTCTTAATTTAGGTTTTTGTATAGTTCAGGTGAGCCGAATATAAAACGACCGGCGTGTAGGTGACTCTCGCACCGCGGCGAAACCCTGTCCATCAACTCTCATGTAAATTCTCTCACGTTTATAATATAACACTACTGAAGCCCCATGGATGTAGGACAACATTGGTCGAACCACATAAATCTTCGTGTTCCTCTCATTTATTTTATACAGTCATCATGACTATTGGGAACCCCCCCCCTTCGTGTGGATTTTTTGACCAGACAAAATTAATTAACAAGAAATGAAATTATAGGATGAGAATTACATTCCTCACCACGAACTACTCAGTATAAACAATTACATGGAAAGTAAAGCGTTTTCAGTATTAATCTCATATGGACAATTAATAAAACCTAGTTTTGTCACTTCTATATTAGCATAAAAGCTTAATTTAATTTTAATGTCAACAAATATTCTCAAGATTATACACGGAAGTTCATATACATGACGCGTATGGGATATACTCCATCACGTTCCCTAGGTGCAAAACTAAGAACAATTAACCCATCAAAACTAACCTAACCCATAATATCATAGAAAATGAACCAATTAATCCATGGTGAGTTCCATAATATCAACCTAAATTAACCTATCTAGAATGCATGGTAATACTTAGAATTAAAAGAAAACAATAAGGAACGCAATAAATAAACGAAAGCAATAAACTAGCAAAGCTTGAAACTAACTATGGAAGATTATATAAATAAAGAAGAGAATGAACAGTAATCTTACATACAAAGGGGATGGAAACACTAGGAGAGAGAAAAAAAGAGCTACCAAAGACAAAACTAACTAAAAACTAATTAAAACTATATCTATATCAAAGAAAGAGGAAAAAGAACCTGAATAATATAAGGGTAGTGGAAAACTTATAGATTAATAAATCTTTAATGAAATAGGGGAGAGAATTGATATGGTTTAGGGACGAATCGATTCACATTCAAAGAAATACAGTCTTGACTATGTGCTAATCGATTCGAATTTGGACCGAATTGATTCAGGACCTGTAAAGTTGATTCTTTGGCATATTACCTTGCTTCTTTATATGGGTTAACTCACGAAAATTGTAGTAAAATTTTCGTTATGAATGATAATGGAGCATTGTCAGTGGTTACGCGAAGCTAATTCAGAGAGATACAACTTCCATCAAGAGTTCGGGCTCAAAGCTAAAATGATAAAATGGCTAAAATGCCCTCGAAGTTGCGTTACGAGATATAACTTTCCAGGAATTCAACCAAACTTCACGCTTAGAATTCCCAATACCTATAAAAGTTCAAGGAAAAATAGAGGTTATCCAGTAAATGAGCAAAATAATATGGATAAATGCATGCGGGAATGCCATAATGCATAAATATAAGGGGTTTAAAATGCAATATTCGTGACTAATCACACTCCCTAACTTAAACATTGCTAGTCTCTAGCGATGAAGTGAAAAAAAACAAGATTCACTAATAATACCACAAGTAGGAAAAATATATTCAACGGATAAAAACCACTTTCGCTAGCGAAAGGTTACATTTAGCGAATTTAACAACTCTTTAAACCCCTAGGTGGTCTTAGAGGATGAGTTTTGTCTTGTGAGAGTTTCTAGGGTTGATACCCAAAAACATCAAGTCTCCTAAAACATTATTGACCTAATCTAATACTATAAGCTCAACAACAATAAAGATATCATAACTTTTTAGCATAATGAATTATAATTCACCCAAAAGTCCTAAATTATTAACGTTATTAGTGAAAACTCATCGAAATGGAAATATAGAATGTGTGAGATGAGCGCGCATGTGTGGTAGTTTAGATTTGACAAAAACTTTATAACCCATATAAACATTCAAGAATGCACAAATTTAAGTCCTCTCTCGTGATTATACTCAACAAATGAAATCTCTAAGAATGACGTGTAACACACAAGGGATATGCGGGCATAAGGAGTAAATGTAAAAAGAAACTGGGCCGCGCACAAGTCGTCAATGAGGACCTCATTTATAAAAATGAAAAATATGCAATCTCTTTAATAGATTATCGCAAATATTCAACTTTCAAATTACATCCACCGCAGGATCATATAGGACTTTTTAGGGTTATATCGTAGGCTAGGCTAGTATTTTAAAAAGAAGGTAATTTGGACTACCAAGGGGTTGTTTAGGGTTTAGGGTTTAGGGTTTAGGGTAGGGAAGATGCGAATAATCGTAAAAGGGGGAAATTTTCAAAATTGGAATTCCATTCCCATACGCACAAATGTACAGTTGGAGTATTACTTCTTTATTCAAACATATAACACATGATTCTAACTTTTCTTTATTTCCTTTTCTTTCCTTTACTTTCTTTTCTTTTCTTTAAGTCAACTCTATGCTCGATTAAAACCACACAATAACAAAATCATAAATATCCAACTTCAATCCCAAATAATAGTGGGGAAGGTGTATGTAGGGTCTAAACTCCAATGTGGAGTTGGTTAAGGGATTGAGTATGAAACAAAGGGTTATATTTAGGCTCAATGGGGGTTGACTAAGGAAAACATATATATTGAGGTAATAGTCCATATGGGTGTAATAGAAAGAGGTCCTATGATAATTTTCTAGGGTTTCATGAGATTATCGAGACTCAACAATATTGAAAATCTTGCCGGAGAGTGTCAAATTTCATATTTACCTCAATTAACAAAACGATTAATGAAAGAATAATGAGATTGTCGTCAAAATTGCATTTTTCAAGAAATAAAGAGTAATTGTATAACACACACAAATTAAGGTAAGTATCGTAGTTTGCTTAGTTTAAGTGTTTACAGTGCATCATATGATCACTGATTTATAATAGCCTTAAATCGATTCATAAACAAGTATTTGTTCATGTGTCATATGTTTTAAAGTTCAATTCATGAAGTTTTTCATAATATTAAAAACTTGAGGACTAAAGTCTAATAGTTCAAAATAACTAGATATGCATTATTGCTACACAATTGGATAGGTAGGTCATGTAAGCAATCATTGGGAACATATGCTAGACACGTAAGAAAGAAATAAGGACAAAATAAAGAACAAATTGATTTTTGAAGTGATTATTATTTTTTATTTGATTTTGATTTTTTTCATATATATAACATGTTATGCGGCTCAAAATTCAATGAAATTAGAAAATCACACCCCTAAGTTGAAATAAGCATTGTCCTCAATGTTTTTAAGGACAAAAATGTAAAAGAGGGTGAGAAATACGTCACCCCATATGGAGTGATCCCCGAGATATAAAAATGACAATATGTTGTTATGTCATAAATATCCAAAAGTTGGAATACATAGGGTTTGACGTAAAAGAAAGTACATCAAAATGATCCTCACAACCCTAAATTCTACTACCACACCCTAAAACAGAATCCAAAGCAACAACTACAAACAAATAGATGATAGTTGGGGGGGGGGGGTGTGGAAAAATCCTAACAACCATAAGAGGGTTTAGGTGCATCGGGATCGCGCAGTGTGTAGGGATAATATAAATATGGTGGTATAGGATCACTGGTCCCACAATGGTAGAGATATATGTCCATCTGTAGCCTCATGATCATGATGATGTCCCGATGGTAGTCATCATAGAAAGAAGCGACACTAGCCTCAAAATAACTAAAGCCAATCCGGAGAGCATCCATTTGTAATCCCGGAGTCTGAATATCATAATCACCCTCCGTAGATGGTACATACACACTAGCATGCAACATATCCTCCTCCTCTATCTCCTAGATAACCTCCAGCTCCATCCTCCTCTTCCTTCATCGCTCCCAGAATGAATCGCCCAAGCACTTTCCTCATCGAAGAATCGTCTAAAAGCTAGGGTACTTTGGATATCTTATCGCCTACCAAGGCTTCCCATACCATGTATGTACATATTCTTGTGATGATATTCGCATATGGGAGTGGAGTTATGGCCAATCTGTTGAAAGAGGCAGCCACCATCTGGTCTATGAACAAAGTAGGCAGGCTAATCCGAGTCCGCTCTCTGAGAAGAATATAAAGGAAGAATGCATATTTATATCAGAGAGCGAACTTGGTCTTCACGAAAAGGATACAATTAACACTTATAAGGTGGAGAAGGTGGTGTAAATCGGGCATGCGAATGGTTGAGAATGTTTCATATGTCTGCATTTCCCTGGAGCCAAAAGCTCCATGAATCTATCGATAGGAATCATTTTAGCATTATCAACAACTGTGTAATCATGAGGATGGTGTTAGACGCCCCACTCATATGATCAACAAGAATGATAGAAGATATGGGGATGATGTGGCCATTCAAAAATGCTTTGTATGTGCCATCCGGTTTCAAAACTAGTATGGTGTAGAAATGATGAACTAACTCTTAATTCACCTTTACCACCTTGGTTAAGTGGCTTTCCTAACTGAATTTCTACAAAAATCCCTGGACGAAATTAGGGAATTTTTTTTAATTTCAGGGCCCTTTCCACTTATATCAAACGACTTGATTTGAAAATTGCCTGGTACTAATCACGCACCTCTTTTGATCGAAATTCTTCAAAAACGTGTCTCCTAGAGATTTCAGTAGAGCGGGGCTTAGTTGCCATTTGGAACTACAAGACAATAATTTAATTCAAAACACCACTAGTGCAATGTATAAATTAAAGTATAAATGAGAAATTTGGTCAAAATGTGCATGAGGGTACAAAGATAGAATTTGATCGACCAATGGTTGATCGACGTGCTCCACATACCCATTGGAGTGATGGTATGAATGTGGGAGATAATTGTGCAAGAATGTGTCAATTTTCACATGTAAAGCCCATTGGGGCATTTTATCAAACACATTGTGGGCAAGGTGTTTAAATGAGGTTGGGGAGCTTTGATTCAGCATGCTTAATCCCAAAAATCAAAGAGCATAACAATATTCAATACAAAAGATGCATTTGAAGAATTTAATGTCATGAAATGAGCATTTATGTATCAAACATGCAAGTTGAATCAATAGATATTAACCAAACTAGCGGCAAGCCCTAATTATCAATATACATTACAAACCAACCATAAATATCATACATAAAGATGAAAATCATAGCTAGAATTGATAAAAGTTGGATGAAGGGAAGGATTTGGGTTGGGAATTGGAGTTTAGGTAGTTAGGTCTAGAGGGACTATCGAGAGTGAAAGGGATGTATTGGGAATAAAAGGGGGAAAGTTCCAACTAAAACACCTGAAGTTTGACATTTGTAGGTTGCAAATTGATTTGGGCTTTGTCTGACTCGATTCGGCCCATCAACCTTGCTTCACTACCTTCATGCAAATCGATTCGGATCTAGCCCGAATCGATTCGCCCATGGGACTTGGATACTCAATTTTATGCTTCAAGGGGGGGGAAAGAGGGTGGGACAACACATATGTTTATAACTCTTTATACGAGTACGACTGTGCACGGTCGCTAAAAAAATAGAAATTTGGGCAATCCAAAAAGAATTAAAACAGTCCAAGACAAACCTACATGGAAACCAACATAGGGCCCACGGGGAGGGAAAATAAGGGAAAAAATATTTTTGGAGATTTTTTTTTTTAATTTTTCAACAAAAGAATGCTTGAGACGAGCGATATCCGATAATTTAAGCCCATAGAACCTACAAAAAATTTAGTACCGAGCATAACCGAAAAGAATAATGAAAAATTTAACTAATTACATTAGATAAATGTTGAAAATTTTGCGGGTCCACCCATAAAATAATTTGACTTTAAGGGATAATTGAAGGGACCTCATTTAAAATCATGTCTTTCAGAAAATAAGAATTTCGTTTGCGCAACAAAAGGGATGCTTTTTTTTTGGTGGGGGGGGGGGGGGGGGGAGGTCCATCATCAAATAAATAAAAGTTTTTGACAGATGATGGGGGGCTTGGATTCCACGAGGGATACGTGGGATCTAAGAAATTTTGAATTTCCTCCCAAAGGTTTTGCAAATGGAATGGGAGGTGGGGAACACGTAAGGGAGAGTTTCATTAAGGAAAGAATTTTGAAAAAACATTCATTGACAAGAATCTAGTCAAAGTCCTCAGACTTTCATACGATTCTTGCGGTACTTATAATGGTTCAATAACCGTGAACAAAAATGGTGATGAAAGAAATTCAATCTCAAGAGGTGACTCATCATCACTCAAAGATTTAGGTTCGAGAGTGATATGATAATTTTACCTGAAGTTTTCTTCCAAATGTGTTTGAGGTGAAGAACAACTCCCAACCTCGTATTTATTTTTCAAAGAAGAAATGATATCATTGAAAATGAATACTACATCCATTTTTTCATCGCTTTCGTTCTCAATCATACGTTTGGACAATAGAATAACGATTTGTTACAAATTATGTGTCCTTTGATGAAATAATCAGATTCCTCATTTGGTTCAACATATTATTCATCATCTAAAGTTTCAAGAGAAAAGTCATTGTTGGATTCAAATAATACATCTAAATCATGTTCCCAACAATGATTTTCCTCTCGATAGTAATTGTTCAATTCTTCAATTTTGTGAATTTGCAAAAATGCACTAAATGAATTTGGTAGTTTTGCAACTTCACCCTTAAGACTCATTTGAGACCTATTACCGTAACTTTCAGGATTATTAGTATAATAAGTTTGAAGGTTATTGTCATAATAGTTGTCTAAACTAATATAACAAGAGTCCTCAACATTGTTCATGTAAGAATTTTGTGGAATTTTGTCAAGGGAATAATTTTTAGAAGTCCCCAAATCATTTGTTCGATCTTGTAAATAATCACCTAACGTAATTTTGCAATTTTGATTCTTCTCGCGATGCAACTATTCATAAAAAGTTATCGTTTTTGAGGGAACTTTAAAAATTATTCGAACAACAAAATTGTGAACCCGAAACACCATTACAATCACTGAGAACACCGGAGTAGGACATGCTTGCCGAGTAGTTTGCCGATGGAAATCCCATAACGTGGTGTGCAGCCGAGAATTCAACGTTTATTGGTGCTCAAATGTGCAAGTCTACAAAATGAGTTAAAACAAAAAGAACGATACAAAATATATATGGAATACTAAATCAATAAAATTCTAGAAAAAACTGCTCCTCGACAATGATACCATTTTGATGTGGCGTAAACCGAGTGGTCTCATAATGACGCTAGTCATTGTAATCAGTCTAAACCCTCAATAAAAAACCAAAACTTAACTAAACTTATTTTATAAGTATACCGGAGGGTTCAAGTAGAAAGATTTGCATGGAACGTTGCTTAAAATTCAATTACATCCCTCACCACGAGCTAGTTAACATAAATGGTTGCAAGGAAAGGAAAGAATTTTCAAAATTAATCTCAATTGGAAAATTAATAAAACCTAGAGTTTCACCCTCAAAATTAATCTCTGTGGCCCTCCTCGCCCATTCCCATTTCTGTGGGCATTTGAGGCTTTTGGGGTGAGGGGTCCTTTCTGGGGGGGGGGGGGGGGGGACCTCCTCGCCCACTTCCATTTCAGTGAGTATTTGAGTATCTTGGGGCGAGGAGCCTTTTCTGGGTCCCTCCTTGCCCATTTCCATTTCAGCGAGTATTTGAGAACCTTGGGGCGAGGAGCCCTTTTCTGGGGCCCTCTTTGCCCATTTCCATTTTTGTTAACCTTTAAGAGTATTGGGGAGAGGAGCCCTTTTTGGGGACCTCCTCGCCCAGGTTCTTAAGCTATCAAGCACGTACCCCTCTACATTAGTCCCTTCGTACAAAAATCTGTGAGTGGGGCATACCAAAAGTTTTTGTACTCAATGATTCATTTTTGTCTTGAAATTCGAAACAACACTACTGCATTAATTAGGTCTATCACTTCAGTCTACTTTTGGGGTCTCGAGGTGGCACGTGTCACTTGGGGAACACACATCTCATCATTGGGAAATATTTAGTCCCCTTTTTGATTGGCAGCCTACGCGTGTCATAATAGGTATAAAAAGGACCATTTAAACTCTTCTTCCCTTTTACTTTACCATTTGTTTTTGAACTCAAATTCTTTAGAGAGAGAAATGGAAAAAAGGGTCAAAATCCTCAATAGCCACTCTTGGAATTTGAGGGTCCCCGGAAAAAAGCTTCTTTGCAATTAAAATCAAACTTGTAATTTCCTTTTAAAATATGCGGAAGCGTAAACGTTGAATGATGTGATGGTTCAACACAAATATTAAAATCCCAATTTTAACATAAACAAAATAAAGTGAGAATTAACTTAAACAAATTAATTTACACTTTAAACGATTAAGTCCAATTAAATCCAAGTCCTAGAATTTGCCTAAATTATGATTGTTCATATTTCCAAGTTAGGCCAAACCAAATTAATGCAAGTGACTTGAATTACACAATTTTACCCAATATTAAATTAAAGTCCAATTTTAATATAGTGTGAGAATTAAACCGAATTTTATCTTGAATTAAACCTAAAGCATGCGTTCTAAGTTTTGTGCAAGATAAAAATAAACAATGTCACACTACGCCGCAATGTACGAGGAAAAACCCAAGACGGTAAAAACCTCGGACGGCCCTAGCCACAAGTCCACTAGATACGGAATTATACAATTACAAGACAAAAGACTTACATCCTCGACTCGAACCCTCTCAAGCCTTGTCGCTCCTTCTTGTAGAAACCTCTTCCTAGCGGACAACCACGGAGATCCACCGCGATCTCGAAATCCACCGATAGGACTTTGTATAGTCACCGTCACCCAAGCTTGGAGCCTTTCTCCAAGTGAGTAATACCGTAACAAACTTCTTCTTCTTTGTGATGGGATGTAGAAGGAAACTTGAAACGTCTCTTTTTCAATTCGGTAGAGAAAACCGGTGCCAAAACTCCAAGCAATTGATATGAATATAGAAACTTGGATAAACACAATTGGGTGTAAACACTAGAGTGGTATATGCATTTTCTTTGAAAAATAACCCTCAAAACTTGAACATTTTCCTAAACTATTTTTGCTCTCAAACTCTCTCTAGGAGATAAACTTGGTTGGAAAAGTTAATTAGAAAAATGTGTTTCCCGTCCTTAATAAGTCTTGAAAAAGTTGGTTAAAAACCAAGTGGGGAAAGTGGGTAAAAACTGCCAAAAACTGCTCAAAATTGTTCCCGCCTGGCATCTCGTTCGAACGAACTTGACTCTCGTTCGAACGAGACTTCTAACGAGCGACCAGACTGGGCTCGTTAGAAACTCGTTAGATATCTCGTTAGAACGACCAAACTCATTCGAACGACCAAACTCGTTCGAACGACATATCGAACGACTGACCAGTTTAGGTTCGTTGGCAAACTCGTTCGAACGAAACCTGGTTCGAACGAAAAAACTCGTTCGAACGAAAACCCGGTTCAAACGAAAAAACTCGTTCGAACGAGACTTCGAACGAATTCCAGAAATTTTTTGTTAAATTCAATTTTTGGCCCAGAAACTTTATGTACTTTATTTTAAAGTTCCAATTAAATTATTCTGAAAGTAAAACATGGTTTTTTATTAAACCTAACACCCAATAAATATTGTTCCAAGCTCCTATATAAATATAATTACATTCATACCTTGGGAGCATGGAACCTTAGATGATGACGTAGAAACGAGGCATGCAAACCAGCATTTTGATGAAGCTTTATATTCTTTGCCGCTACGTCTTCAACACACACTTCATAGGCTTGAGAGTATTACAATAAATCACTAACCTATGAATAAATGTTTTTGTCCGGAATTGAGCCAAAACTATATATGGACTCAATTGGAAATTTGTGTCCTTACAGCCACTTTCGTGTTTTTCTTGCTTTTAACTCACTCAAATGGATTTCTCATCTTCTCAAGACCCTATCTCGGCTGTCACCACCGCCATTAGTGAGGTTTTGGTGGGTTTCGTGCCCATTTTTGTCACCATTTCTATCGTCTTGGCCACCAGAACCACCACTGTCACATCGGAGGTATCACTCTGCACCTGGTAGTTTTCAAACTTCGTCTATTGAAATTCCTTCTTTGAGGAGCTCTTTGCCTGTCGCAGTGAAAGTAGCAGGGGTTTCTTCCCCTATGGTTGCACAGTCGAGGAGGGGTATATCGCCTAGGGGATCCAAGCCCCTTGGGACAACTATTACTGCTGCTGGGGCTTCCTCGTGTGACACCCCACTTAAAATAATAACGGGTGGCTAGCCCTATACTAAAATAATCAGGAATCTCAAGTGGATCATTCTTAGCATCTACTGACGATACTAAAACAAACAAAGCTAACTACCCAATACTATAAAAAGAGGGTGCCAAAAAAATTTGAAACATACAAAGCAATACCCAACTAACAACATAACAACTACTGAATATGATAAAGAACACATGCATGCTATGTAAAAGAGATGAGTACTTGAGTACAATCAAATATACAAAGGAAATACCCGAATATGCTGTCGAGTCACAGACAATACAACAGTCTAAAGAAAGATAAATATAAACAAAATGCTATAACTATAACTCTTGGGTATAAACCCGATATACATACTGAATCCTAATCTAGATATACAAAAGGTAGGAATCGACTATCTCAAAATTCCGCAACAGTCCTCAACTGCTACAGCTCCACGCATACACTGGATAGGAAACATCGATGGAATTCTTGCGGATGAACGCCTAAAATAATAAAATATATATAGCAAGAAGAAAATATAAACGGGTCAGGGACCGAGGTGTGAAAACAGTTTTAGCAAGTGCATTAAAATGCATAATAATTATAAATGCACTATGACATGATTAAAATGGAGTCGCACTCTCCATAAAAATCCAACTCACCTCTCAACTAAAGCACGCACCTAACCGTATGCACATGGTCCTCAAATATCTGCTCAACACTATCTAGGGGCAAAATAATCTAACCTACACCCAAAATTTATACTCATTAAAACTTCCATCTAAAACCTAACCATCAACTTCCCATTTCTACCATAACCCTCAAATGTGCATCACTGCATATAAATAATCATATACGTATTCTTTTTATAGAATTTCTCATATTATAGCTATTGACATAAATGAGTTAACAGCATCGAATGCTAAGGACTAAACTTATCCCAAATCTCAATACTGCACTGTGTTTCGTGCGTGGGACGTCTCGCAATCGAAATCCAAATAAGGAACTCCTTGATACACTACTCCTCGACAGTACTGATTATCGAGATTCATTATGACCTCAATGCATGATGCATATAACCCCAATTACTTAATTAATATAGATATAAGTTAACTATTGTCAACTCTCAACAGTGCACTGCGTTTCGTGGGTGGGACGTCTCATAAGCAAAATCCAAATAAGGAACCCCCCGATACACTACTCCTAGGCACCGTCGATTGTCGAGATATACTAATATAAATATGAGTACTAAGGACTAAACTTCTCCTCACTTTCAACATTGCACTGCATTTCGTGCGTGGGACGTCTCGCAAGCAAAATCCAAATAAGGAACCGCCTCGATACACTACTCCTTGATAATCTTAGTCGTTGAGGTCCATTATGCCCTCGGTACCCAACGTAATATATAGTCATTTTGATATACACTTCATAGTCACTCTAATATTCATCACAATATAGTTCGGATAAAATCTCCCGGAATGAGATTCAATCATTATTCTTATGTCTCTTTACATTAGAGATAGATACATGATAGCTCATAATCATATACAAATAATATACTATGCACACAAGTATAATAATAACCATCCTGGCGAGCTATAACTCGAGGACACAGGTTCTCAATGCTATCATCTTCCCGGGAATCGTTCACGTATCATCCTGGGCACCAATGGTCGGAATCTCACACCACCTTGGTAAAAACATAATCACAACGTATGGGAAGCAGTCATAATTCATCCTCGAAAGTGAGACGAAACATACCCACCATGTCTCACCCCTAATAAAATTCACACAATAATAATGGACTCTATGACCTGGGGACTATACGCTCCCAGCTCCTCAAGCCAGGGGCCTCACCCACATCGCGCAACTTCCCATGATAGCATAGAGGGGGTATTATTCACATAGATATATATATCATACACACCAGATATACATATACCATCACGTCATATAAATGTATACCATCACACAAGGTATATATATCACGCTATATAAGTATACATACTCTTATTACGCTCGCATGCGTAAATGAAATAATTTCATTTATATAAGTATATTTTACTCTCGCTATACAAACCGCTTCTAACTCTCACACTTTCCCACTTTATAAATACGATTTTATCCTTCACTTAAGGTTTTCTCATCCATCACTTCTACTTGTATGAATAATCTCCCAATTCTATTAAGGTTGAGGATATTCTCTGTATCCGTATGCACATCGATCAACATTCGTTATTCTCAATCCATAATATGGTTCAATTGATCATAAGAACCTTTAAAAATATCCCACTAGGGATTCAATTCAAAATTCAACATCGCTAAATGCATCCTACCTCTATATTATAAACCCATAATTATCTCCAAATAGAAATGTCACTGATAGTGGGCTTCCCCACTAGTCGATACGATAATCTCCAATCGATATTCTCTTGGAATAAGTCAATATGACTCCAACAATTTCATCATAAGGTAAACTTCCTAAAAGTATTAAAAACATACACCTCATAACTTATGTGAAGGTTCCCAATCGATAAAAACAAACGAAATGGAACAAAACTCACCCAAGAAAACATCCCCAAAACTGCCCTGTTTTCGAATCGATTCGGGCCCAATCCGAATCGATTCAGCCCAGCGAATCGATTCGGGCCAAAAGACCTGGGCATTTGTCTTAGGCCGAATCGATTCGGATTTGGGTCCGAATCGATTGGGTCACTCAGACCTTGAAAGCTGGAACATTCTGAATTGATTTGGGTTGGGGTTCGAATCGATTCGGGCTGTTAAGAAGCTACGAAAATGGCTATTTTTCATCAAAGGCAAAAATCCCCAAAATCATATTAATCATCTTCTCACCATTTCTCTTCAACCCAAATATATATATATATATATATACCCCAAAACTCATTATATAACTCAACCCAACTAATTTTATACCCTCAAATCCATATATACACCTCAAATGCAAGATTTTCCCAAAAATCTAGGTTTTGACATTTTAAACCCAAAATCCATAAATTTATCCACAAATCATGAAATAAAATATGCACAAGAGTTATTTAGAAAGTTTAATTACTTGCCTCAAAGTTGTAGAGGTTGAATCTTTCTCGAAATCGCGTAATGGCCGGAATCTCCAAGCTTTTCTTCTCTTTCTCTTTTTCCTTTCCTCTTCTCTCTCTCTCTTTCTAAGGTTTTTCTCTTTTCTCTAAATGAGAATGGCTTCTCACGTAGGCTTTTAAGCCTTAAATCCAAGATACCCAACTTTAAATGATAATGCACACTTTAAAGGACTCGGTTACTCCAATTCGAGTCAAACGAACTTAAAAATATTTCGGAACCCAAATAAGACTCAAGTACAGTCATTTCGACTATCTCGACCCTTCCAAAATCAACCACACTCTCAGAATCATCATTCAAATTACTTTCTAACATCCTCAAATTTCGACCTCAAATGCTAATTTAATTGTTCTCCAATTGAATGTATATTTATTTCTCTAAAAAATAATTAATTCATTGGTCTAAGAATCTCGGGGTATTACACCTCGCCCATGGATTTTTCTGCTGCTACTGGGTCCTCCTCGCACATGGATGTTTCTGCGAGGAGGGGCCCCTCATCTATCAAGGCCACAGGTTCCTCCTCATCTGAAGGGGTGTTTGCCACCACTGGGGCTTCCTCATTTGTGGGCCTCCTCGTTACCATGGATACTTCTTCCTCTTCTCTTGTTGTTTATTCCAAGTCTTAAAGGGAATATCTTACCACTCGCTAGAAAATAAATTTTGGGCTTTATCGTCTGGCGCCCTATTTTGGTGGTGAGGATACCTTTATGACTTCTCTTGCAAATTTTGAGCAGGAGTTTGTAGCCAAGATCAACGAGTGACCCCAAGTTAGTCTAGGTGAGTCTTCTGACCTTCCCATAGTTCTCCTGATTCAATACTAGACAGAGTCGATTTCCCTCATTCTAGTATTGAGGTCAAATCTTGTGAGGGTGCCACAAAAGAATGGGGTCTCTGGGTGGACCATATTTTGTCCACCCCTGCACACCGTGCTGTTATTGAGAACCTTAGTCTTGTGACCACTATTAACATCCTCAAAGCTTGCTCCATTGCCAAACAAGAATGATATTCTACTTTGTTGGCCTCTCGTTGGAGCAGGGATTCTCACACCTTTATTACTAGTTGGGGTGAATTTACTATTACTTTGGAAGATATTTGTGAGCTTCTCGCTCTACCCTACTAAGGCAGTCATATCCTTACTGATGGTTTTGAGGATGAGGTTGAGGAGCAGATGGTAGGTGAGTTGCATTACGTTTTGGGTGAGTGTTCGAAGTATGTATCTATCAACTTGACTGGGACCACCAAACACTCCTTCACTATTGGTAGAGATATTGCTTCAAAGATTTCGAGCCTCTTCCAAAGGGAGAGAGTTCGAGCAGGGCCTTGAAGAGTCAAGAAGGCCCAAAAATTAACTCCCCCTCGCACTTGGAATTTTTTTTGTCACTTTTCTGATTAGGTTTCTTCTCCCTGAGAGGCCTGATTACTCTGCTCGCAAGCTCTTGTTCAATCTTGCTGTTAGATTTTCTCGAGGGAGGGCAATCCCCCTTGCATCTTTGACTTTAGGCTCTTTGTATACTTGTCTAGATAGGGTCCATGTTGATGTCGAGCATTCTTAAGGTCTCTATGGCTCCATTAACTTTTCCAATACCTTTATTATTATGTCTTTCCATTTTGAGAGATTTCCTAACTTTGCTCCAGAAGCAAGGGCCTGCCATTGTGGGGCTGCTTATGCTGCAAGGTGGCATAAGAAGACCCCTAAAGTTCCTCTAGGGTCTCTGATAGATAATATTGATGAGTTTTATTTTAGGACCTACTGAAAGACGATTAGAGGTATCTTCTCTTGGCATTCATTCTCAGCTACTGGGGGCACTTTCTATTTCCCCACCGATGCAGAATCTGTTCCTACTTGCCCCCACATTTCCATTATCATTATGTTCCTTTTTGCATTTTGCCTTACCTCACTGACTTGGTCCAGGGTGTTGAGTTCTACCACTTTGAGAGGGTGAAAAGGAAATTTGGTTATAACTAGGGGGTCCATACCCCTGCTTATCCTTCGAGCACTACCCCTTATGAGATATACCTCGAGGATTTTTTCAACATCACCTTTGAGGGGGTGGTTAATAGGGTTGGCCATCTGGGCAACTTGTTTATACCTTAGCGAGATTATCTATACCTTCCTTCACTCGCTCCTAGTTCAACCTGTGGCAGAAGAAGGTTATATTGATCCAAAACCGTGTGAGGGATGTTCCTCACAAGACCATATATACAAAGATTCCCAATAATGATAGGTACTTAGGTAAGAGGACCCAAAGGTCAGTGTGGCACCAGAGCAATATCCCTAAGACTCCTCTCGAGAAGCTCGATCCTATCTTGGTGAGGCCTTTGCTCGACGAGTCTATTTATTCCAAACAACCTGAGCCTCAACCTACTACACCCAAATTAAAGAGTAAGTCGAGAGATGCTGCATCAAAGAGGAAGCATCTCGATATGGGTGTTTCTAGTTTGATACCAACTGCCATTACCCTTGATAACACTGTGCTTTCCCCTACTGCTTCCGCTGATCCTACTCTTACCCCTCACCAGTAAGAACCAAGGTGAGTAGGAAGAAGAAGAAGATTGGTACTGGGACCTCTACTCCTTTTCCTGTGCCAGACCAGGATCTCACACCGATGACCTTAGAGTAGAGGAGACATATAGGACCGTGCGAGAGCAAGACTATGAGGCCTTTGGGCTATCTATTGAGGGAGCTGATGTTACTTCCATTCCTATCGGTGAAGGTGCTATAACTCATTCTCTTTTACTTTGCGGAGCTGACTTTCATCGGGCCTTACTTGCTGGTTCCCCTTCTCTATCATTTGAAGTGGAACTAGTCGATTTTAGAAGCACTACCTCCTATGATGATGACGGTTCTTATTCTAATGAGATGAAATTCGCTAACCCTTATGATGATCAGCACTTTGATTCTTCTTCTTTGTTGCCAGTTTTGGAGGAGTCTTCTAGTAAGTGTGCCTTGATAGGCTCTCCTTCTTCCTCCAGTCCTACCACTGGGTAGCTACCATATAGGCAGACCGATCGCACTACCACTATAAGTCTCTTTTCTTCTCTTTCTATTACTACTTTATTCTCTACTTTCCATTACATGTTTTAACTATGGCTCATTTCTCTCTTCACAGTATTTACAGGATGTCTCTGTTGTAGCGAGTGATCCTGCGCCTTCACTTCCTACCGGCGGGCCTTTTTTTAGGGCCAGGAATTCCATACTGTCATCATATTTGTGATTATCAAAGGAGGTTTGTTACTTTCCTCCACCCATTCATTACATCCTTTATTTCTTCTCTGTTCTCATTTTTTTAACTCTGGCAGCTGTCTACTGTGTTCTCAACTTCAGCGCGGACTTCTTCGATATCTTCCTCTTCTGTACAGGTAAACGTTAGCTCCCATGAGTCCTTTATATTTTGCTTGCTATATTCTTAAAATACATCTTTTGATGTTTTCTATCTTTGTACACGCAGGTGACTATTTCTCATACCCACCTTTCCTCACCCCTCCCTTCCTCTGTGGCGAGAAGTTCCCCTTCTAGGTTGCCTGAGGTACTTTTAACTTGTTTTCTTTATTATCTTTCGCTGATTTTCCATATTCTCTACATCCATAACTATATCATTTCTGTGTATGCCTTCCTCTTTTTTTCATAGGGACCTTCTTCTAGTGCCCCTTCTTTTATTAAGGGGGCAATACTATCCTCAGGAGGCACTACTCCTGGTATATTGCCTTCAAGGAAAATTCCTATGTCCCGAGTTTTTGTGTCTATGGACCCTAAGTTAATATATTTACCATACCCTCTGGGCCCATTTTCACCATTACATCTAGCGAGCCTGTCATACAAGTTAGCTCCATTTCTTACTTTGCTTTGCGTTCGATCTTCTGACTGTTTTGTTATGACTTAGGCCATCACATCTACCACTGCTATCCTACCGGTTGTTTTCCCCTTCCTCTTTATAGGGGTTTCAGGTACGCCTGCATGTGATTCTTTGGTCTTCTCGATCCCTTATTTTATGCTATTGAGATTCCATTTTCATACTTTATTCTTTTTTTGTTCTATTTAATGCTAATTGGTTGTCACTACCTCTTTTCCACCTGAACCTTCGGTTCCCTTTCCAGTAGTCCCCGCCACATCTGAGAGAGCTACTGAGATAACATCTGCTTTAGCCAGCTCGATCGAAGTCCCTTTGTCTGAGGGGCTTGTCCCTAGTTCTATGGGACCGATCACAGTGGTATGTTCAACTTTTTAAAACTTTACTTGCTATCTTGATTACACCTCTTGCGTATGCAACATATTTTTTTCCTAATATATCTGAGGGTGTGGTTCCTTTCCTTGCCTTACATTTGAACTCTCAGGTGAGTAGTCTACCAGTTTCTATGCTTGAGAAGACATTGGCCACCCCTCCAGCTAGTTATACTCTTTCTCCAACCGTCGCAGAGTCTTTAGTACGCATCCCGATGGGGCACTCACATGTAAATACTTGATCTAGTGGCTCTGTTGAGGTTATATTTTCTATGTAAATACTTGCTGGCCTTTACCTGTTTCCCTATTTTACAGCCTAACACAGTGACTATCCCTTTGACTGCGGGTTATCCAAGGGGGAACTACTATGAGTCAGGTATTATACTGGCATACCTTACTACATCTTTATTCCCTTTTTTCTTCTTGCTTTTACTGCTCAAGTAGGCCCACCTTCACGTTCCTATTTTCTTATTTTCAGGTTAGCGAGGCAGCTATCATTAGTGCTATAGGACCTATTATGAGTGCTATATTGCGCACTCCCCATGTACTAAACTGTCATACCTGAGTTCTTTCTGTCTATTTAAGTTGACACCTTTCTCTTCTGTTCCTCTTCTCTTTTTTAGGAAAAGAGGATACTAACATTTATCTATTCTTTTTCAAGCAGGTGTCCATGGCAATGTGATACTCCCCCTCCTTGGCGACAGCATATTGACTCCCCTGGGTTTTAAGGTAAACTTTCAGTGGTCTTCATTTTAGTTCGGACATGAATAACTGCCTCCTACTACTTTTCTCCCCTACTACTTATCCCTTGCTACTTTTCATTGTGCAGATCCGATTGATGAACCGGTTGAAGCTACCGGGGAGGCTGACCAGGGTTCCGCGATAACTGGCGATGTTGGCTCTGATGAGGATTCCTCTGTGCCTCTCTCCGAGCTCGAGTCGTACAATACAGGTTATGATGACATAGAGGTGGAGTCTCTTGGTGCTTTCATGAGCGCATTGTGGCGTTCAAAGTTCCCCTCCCGATTCCACGCTCATGAATGGAAAGTGTTGGAGCTGCTTCTGGAGAACCATCCTGAGACCTTCACCTCCCAGAGCGTCCTCAATATTGACAACCTAATGGTCTTTAATTTGAATGCCTTAGCTAGCCACTTGCATGAGTTCCTGTCTACCCCTCCCCCTAATGTGACTGCTCGAAGCATCTCACTGTTTCTCCAGTGTAATAACCCTTACTTTTGAGTAGTTGATTTTATATTAATTTTCCATGAGAGGTAATTATATTAAATATTGAATGATGGGGTAAATATTATTTTAAGTGAGTTAAAAGATAATATTTACTAGATTTTTGCATATTATGTGAATGTAAGTAGCATTATGTTGCGATTCATGGTGTCGTTGTGCTTTAAACGACATTTTTGGTATAAATGAAGTTGGAACTTGAAATGATTTATGTTGTTTTGGATGCCAATTTAGAAGGCACGGTTAGTCCCGAAATAGTCGAGATAGTCAAAATAAGTGCCATATTGTATTTTTGGGGTTCGAATACTTTTAACGGGCTATGACTTAATTATGTAGCTACGAGTCATTTTAATGGTGCATTAACATTTAAAGATGGAAATTTATACTTAGGGCACGATTATGTCTTCCAATCCTTTTATTCCTCTTATATGTTCCTAAACCTAGAGAGAAAGAAAGAGAGAGAAAGATAATTTGGGGGAAAAGAAGAGAAAGAAGAAGAAAATAAGATTTGGGGTTTGATCTTGCTTCTACCGGAAAGGAATTCGAGATTTCATCTTGAGGCAAGTTTCTTGCTTGCTAGTATATGATTTAATGTGTATAATTTGTTGTGATAGTTGTGTAATTGGAAAATGGGAACAAACAGTAGGTTTTGCCTTGGATCTTGTTGTTCATATGATTTGATTTGGTTGTGGTGTAGAGAGGTTGGAGTTGTGTTGTTAGTTGATGAGAATGAAAGAAATCTAAGAATAAAGGGTGGAGGTGTAAGATCTAGCATTGGAGAAGAGGATAGAATCGTGGGTCTGATAGGCACGATCGACCGTGGTTCGAGGACCGGTCGATCGGGCCTTCGGGGGATAGCCTACTACTTTTTCACACAAGTATAAAATCTTTGCGTGGTCGACCGCGGTCCCATGACCGGTCGACCGGTCCCCTGCTTTTCACTCTTAAATCCCAAATTCTTTTTAACTTCTTTCTTTTAAGATAGGGATTTAGGAACCTTGTTGAATGAAGTAAAACTAGAGTACTAGAGTCTCGTAGTAAGGTATCTAACAACCTAAGTTAGAAATAAGAGTTGGGGCTAAGATTTGGAATTAAATTAGTTAGTTAAATTAGATAAAGATATAGGATTTTCTTATGAAGTGAGTTAGTCTAGGTCTAAAATGAAATAGAGTGATTCAATTCAGGTTTGTAGAATTGGGTTAAAGTAATATCATACATTATGGGTTAAGGAATGAATGTTAATTCATGGAGATTTATATTGGAGATAATTAAACATTAAGGTCTATAATGATGACATTAAATGCTTATGGCTCTGGATAAAATGTAAGGCATACTTGATAAACTAAATAACTTGTGAATGATAATTGGTATATACACACCTCTCTAAATGCTATCATAGGGGAAGTTACGCGCATGAGGTGAAGTCCCCTGGCTAGTGAATGCAGGGTGAATATAGTCCTCGGCCATAGGATCGGTTATATTATATTGTGTGATTATTATTCGAAGTGAGATAATTTCGGGTGTGGTTATGACTCACTGTCGAAGGTATATGGCCGCTTCCCGACGGTATGCGATGTAGGATGCCCAGTTGTCTTGGTGATAGGCCCTGGAAAATGATAGCTATTTAGGGGTGCGTCCAATGGGGAAACTGAGAAGGACGGTCTTAGAATCGTTATATGTCGTGTAATGTAACTATTCTTATTAAAGTGGAATCTTATTGATAATATGACACTTTATGAAATAAATTTCTTGGAATACGGTTCCTAATGAGAATAGGAACGGTGAAATGAAGGGTGTACATAAGGAAATGGGGTCTCATTTAGTAACATTTTGTCTATATTCTCCTGCATAAACTATGATCATTGTCATTATTATTGGGTTAGATTACTCTTTTAGATAGAGAAATTAGATTCCTTATTATTATTTATGGTGAACGAAATAAGCATATTCATGATGATTAACTATTCATAACTGTTAGGCATTGTATTCACATGGTGATCATATCAAACCGGGCCCCGACTCGTTTATATCTCTTTGTTTTGCATGAATCTTATATTCACCCAGGTGCTTCGCCACAAGGACGCCCGTATTGACTTTTCCATCCCAGTGTTCTGGAGCTGTAACACCTTGTGGATGTTATGGGATATTTGATATAGACGCTTCCATTATTTTATATTCTAATTATGATCGATTACCCATTCGGGTGTGTTGCACAAGTTTTGTAGTTGTATTATGTCTGGCATAGTGTACTTTAATACTAAGTGTAACCTAATTGTTTATGTTTGTTAACCTACAGCTTATTCGGTTATTTTGTTGTATATGGCTGCTGTTATAATTATCCGTCTTTATCTCTATCCACCTGATTTTCAATTGGATGTATAAATGTTTTTCTTTAACTTACAATTAAATTTTGACAATTCGCTTTCTAAAATAATTGGTGGTTATCTCGTATACTTATTGTATTATTGTGATGCTAAGAATGGACCATCTATGATTCCTGTAATTATTGGAGTATCGGGCTGGCCACCTTTTATTTTAATAAGAGGGGTGTCACAGAATTTATGGGTTCAGGAGGTACAAGTCCATGCGGGATCTTCTCCGTGGGAAAGAGTCAGAGAATCCTTTTTGAAGGGTCATACCTCATAATTTTAGGGTGGTTCCGACGTGATAATTGCTAACCAATGGAAAAAAGATATGCAACGTCATCTTCGCTTGATAGACTATAGTGAGGAATAGAAGCAAATCCTTACTACTTTTAAACTAGTTGGAGCAGCCTTACATTGGTGGGAGTCAATGACCACGCTAGAGCAAAGGGATATTATGACTATCACTGACTTTTGGATTTTGTTTGATCGAAATTATTTTCCTCCCACATTTCAGAGGGAAATGAGGAGGAAGCTTCAAGATGTAGTTTAAGGTGAACGTTCGGTGGCGGAGTATGATGAGGAATTCACTCATTTGGCTAGTTTTGTGCCGGATGAGGTAACTCCGGAGGAGAGGAGAATATCAAAGTTCATTGGGGGCTTACATTGGATGATACGACAACATTTGTTGGGTAATCTAGCTTTACAAACTTTCGGAGATGTGATGAATGCTGCGTTACTCCATTGTCAAGATCATCGGTTGCATGTTCAAGGTAGTAAGAAAGTTTCAGTGGTGGGGCAAATGAGTAAGCCAGGAGGCAATGGTGTGGGAGGGGGAGCATTACCCTCGTCCCAATCATCGGGAGGTAAGAAAAAGGAAATGGACTCCCTGTAAGGGGATTTGTCCAAAAGATAGCATTTCGATGGATTTAATTTCGGTAGTGTTGGTTTCAGGCACGGTTAAGGTGCCCCGCAACAGCAACATGCGAGTCACGCAGGTCGGGGTAACAATGGGGGTTGAGGCCAATCGGCTAAGGCTTTGGGCAGTTGAGAAATAATAAGGGCCGTAATCAGGAAAATATGGCAGTTCGTTGTTTCTAATGTGGGGAGTCGGGTCATTATAGGAAGGCGTGTCCGTAGTTGATTGGAGGACAGTTTCCTAGAGTTCCACAACATCAGCAGGCACAACTACCGCCCCCAGTGCCTAATCCAGCTGTCCCTCCACAACAGGGACA
Organism: Sambucus nigra; assembly: GCA_949130495.1. Classification (NCBI taxonomy): domain Eukaryota; kingdom Viridiplantae; phylum Streptophyta; class Magnoliopsida; order Dipsacales; family Adoxaceae; genus Sambucus; species Sambucus nigra. The sequence continues at coordinate 240,775,933 of OX422222.1, forward strand.
TTTGTAGTATGGGCGTGTTTACTATATGTAGGATGCTATGCTTCCACCAGCCCCGCTAGCCATTGAGGGTAATATAGGTCGTGTATTGTTTGATATGGGTGCGACACACTCGTTTATCTTTAGATGTTTTGCTCAATCAACGGAGTTAATTAAATATGCGGAAAGTACTTTCACTAGTGTTGAATCTTCGATGGGTGATGGTTCGCTCATTTTCTTTGTGTGTAAAAGAATAGAAATAAATCTTGGTAATTTGTGTTTTGAGGCCGATTTGCTCGTCCTTGATATGGTCGGGTATGATGTAATCCTGGGTATGGATTGGCTAGTGAAGTATCGTGCGATAGTAAATTGTTATGGAAAGAGTATAGTCTTTGCCATTCCAGGGCAGGAGATGTTTCTTGTGGCTATGCCTCGTTCATAGGGAGGTTCTAGCACTTATTTGTATTATATTGCGGAGGAGACTTCTCATGATGTAGTAGTTTCCTTAAAATCTATTCCTATTGTTAGAGATTTCGAAGATGTTTTTGGGGAAATATCGGGTTTACCTCCAAGTAGGGAGATCGAGTTTGTGATCGATTTAGCACCGGGAATGCGACCGATTGCTAGAGCCCGTACCATATGGATCCTATTGAGATGAGGGAGTTAAGAGATCAGATTCAGAAGTTATTGGAATAGGGCTTTATTAGGCGTAGTGCGTCACCGTGGGGAGATCCGATATTGTTTGTGAAGGAGAGATATGGTTCTCTCCGGCTGTGTGTTGTCTACCGGGAGTTGAATAAGGTTACCATCAGGAACAAATACCCACTACCTTGGATCTATGATCTATTTAATCAATTAAGGGGAGCGTCGTACTTCTCCAAAATTGATTTGAGGATGGGGTATCACCAGGTGTGAATACGAGAGCAGGATGTGTCCAAAACTACGTTCCTGACTAGATATGGGTCCTACGAAGTTCTGGTTATTCCTTTAGGGCTAACCAATGCTCCTGTGGTGTTTATGGACCTTATGAATAGAGTGTTTCAGAACTTTCTATACCAGTTTGTTATCATATTTATCGATGACATCCTAGTTTACTCTCAGTCCGAAGCCGATCACGTGAAACATTTACGGTTGGTCCTACAGACGTTGAGGGATCATCGATTGTTTGCCAAATTTGAGAAGTGTGGTTTTTGGCTGCAGGAAGTGCAGTTTCTGAGCCACATTATTACCGTTGAGGGTATTTCGATAGACCCAAGTAAAGTTGTTACGGTGAGGGAATGGGTTCAACCCACAACACCTACATAGATTCGTAGTTTTCTGGGGTTGGCTGGTTATTACCGCAAATTTATCAGGGTTTTTCTAAGATTGATAGACCTTTGTTAAACTTAACTCGAAAAAGGGTGAGGTTTGTTTGGGATGATTCATGTCATCTACCTTTTGATGAGATGAAAGGCAAGTTAACTTCATCTCCTGTGCTAGCATTACCAAGGTCGGTGTTGGAATATTTGGTCTTTACGGACGCATCTCGGCAAGGGTATTGCAGCAAGGTGTATTGAAGCAAGAGCAGAGGGCTATTGCCTATGCTTCTTGTAAGCTAAATCCCCATGAGAAGAATTATCCGGTTCATGATTTGGAACTTGCTGCAGTGGTTTTTGCTTTGAATATTTGGAGACACTACCTCCTGGGTGAGAAATTTAGTCTTTTCACGTACCACAAATCGTTGTAATATTTATTTTCGCAAAAGGATTTGAATATGCGGCAACGTCGATGATTAGAGTTTGTGATATTCATTATCACCCGGGTAAGGCTAATGTAGTGGCGGATGCGTTGAGTCGGAAACCCGGGGGGGGGGGGGGGGAGTTAGCCTCGGTATGGAAGGCTAAATGGAACGAACTTAGCCAAGAGGACGTCGTCGCTAGGGAGTTTAGCTTGCTGTTGACTGTTACGTCTACTATAGTGGCACGGGTTGTGGAAGCTCGAGGAAAGGACACAAGTTGTCAGGACCGTATACCCCAATTGTTAACCGAGGGAGCGAAATCCTACTCTATAAGTTCTGCGGGTGGGATACGTTTCCACGGGAGACTTGTTGTCCCGAATAAAGGGGATTTAATATGGGATGTAATGACGGAATCTCATGGTTCCAAGTTTACAGTACATCCTGGTGGGGACAAGATGTACCAAGATATGCGCCGTTAATATTGGAGGGCAGGTATGAAATGGGACTTTTCTGAATTTGTTTCCCAATGTACCACCTGTCAACTGGTGAAGGTAGATCATCAACGACCGACGGGATTTTTACAACCCTTGGAAATACCGGTATGAAAAAGGGAAAGCATCTCGATGGATTTCATCACAGGATTGCCAACATTACAAAGCGGTCATGATTCTATTTGGGTGATTGTCGATCGCTTAATTAAGTCGACATATTTCTTATCGGTAGGTACAGACTACAACACTGCTCGTTATGCCCGACTGTTTATTGCGAAGATTGTTAGACTCCATGAGGTGCCCATTAATATAGTCTCCGATCGAGACAAAATTTTTGTTTCCCATTTTTAGCAAAGTTTCCAAGAAGCTATGGGAACCGAATTGAAGTTGAGTACCTCCTACCACCCTCAAACTGATAGACAGACAGAAAGAGTCAACCAAATGTTGGAGGATATGCTCAGAATATGTGTGCTTGATTTCAAAGGAGGTTGCGAACAATACCTTCCCTTGGTCGAATTTGCTTATAATAATTCGTACCAATTCAATATCGGGATGGAACCCTATGAAGCATTATATGGTCAACCATATAGATCACCTACTTGTTGGTTGGAAGTAGGGGATAATAAATTCCTTGGACCTGAAATGATCCAAGATATTTCTTCGAAGATTGAACTTATTCGCAATCGTATCTGAATAGATCAAGATCATCAAAAGAGTTATGCCGATGCGAATAGAAGGTAAGTGGAGTTGGAGGTTGGAGATCAAGTTTTGGTGCGAGTATCGCCAATGAAGGGCATTAAGCAATTTGGGAAGAAAGGAAATCTTGCGTCGCGTTACGTAGGCCCTTTTCCTATTATTGCTAAGGTAGGCCCAGTAGCTTATCAACTTGCCTTACCGGAACACTTACAACAGATTCATGACGTGTTTCATGTTTCCTCTTTGAAAAAGTACAAGAAGTGTGAAGGAGCTCACTGTAACATTCCTTTAGATGATATCGAATTGTATCCAGATATTTCATATGAGGAAAAACCGATTGCAATTTTGGATAAAGGGGAGCATAGGCTAAGATCTAGAGTGGTGCCCTTAGTTCGAGTCGAACGGGCTCATCACAATGCCGAGGAATCAATGTGGGAGCATGAGGACGATATGCGAGAAAAGTATCCCCATCTCTTTTTGCAAGGTACGCCTAATTTTGAGGTCAAAATTCCCTTATAAGGGGGGAGTATGTAATGATCCTTACTTTTGAGCAATTGATTTTATATTAATTTTCCATGAGAGGTAATTATATAAAATATTGAATGATGGGGTAAATATTAGTTTAAGTGAGTTAAAAGATAATATTTACTAGATTTTTTCATATTTATTGTTATGTGAATGTAAATAGCATTATGTTGCGATTCATGGTGTCGTTGTGTTTTAAACGCATTTATGGTATAAATGAAGTTGGAACTTAAAATGATTTATGTTGTTCCGAATGCCAATTTAGAGGGCGCGATTAGTCCCGAAATAGTCGAGATAGTCAAAATAAGTGCCATATTGTATTTTTAGGTTTCGGGCACTTTTAATAGGTTTTGACTTAATTAGGTAGCTACGAGTCATTTTAATGGTGTATTAACATTTAAAGATGGAAATTTATACTTAGGGCATGATTATGTCTTCCAATCCTTTTATTCCTCTTATATGTTCCTAAATCTAGAGAGAAAGAAAGAGAATTTGGGGGAAAAGAAGAGAAAGAAGAAGAAAAGAAGATTGGGGTTTGATCTTGCTTCTACCGGAAAGGAATTTGAGATTTCAGCTTGAGGCAAGTTTCTTGCTTGCTAGTATATAATTTAATATGAATAATTTGTTGTGATAGTTGTGTAATTGGAGAATGGGAACAAATAGTATATTTTGATAAATATTGATGTTTAACCCTTGGATCTTGTTTTTCAAATGATTTGAGTTGGTTATGAGAGTTGGTTGTGTTGTAGAGAGGTTGTAGTTGTGTTATTAGTTGATGAGAATGAAAGAAATGTAAGAATAAATGGTGGAGGTTTAGGATCTAGCATTGGAGAAGAGGATAGAATCGTGGGTCTTATAAGCGCGATCGACCGCGGTTCCAGGACCGGTCGACCGGGCCTTTGAGGGAGAGCCTACTGCTTATTCACATAAGTATAAAATCTAAGCGCGGTCGACCGCGGTCCTAGGACCGGTCGACTGGGCCTTCCAAAATGAGCTTTCTGCATTCCTTTCTAGATAAAAACTTTGAGCATGACCGGTCGATCGGGCCCCTGCTTTTCACTCTTAAATCCCAAATTATTTTTAGCTTCTTTCATTTAAGATAGGGACTTAGGAACCTTCTTGAATGAAGTAAAACTAGAGTACTAGAGTCTCGTAGTAAGGTATCTAAGAAACTAAGTTATAAATGAGAGTTGGGGCATAGAGTTGGAATTAAATTAGTTAGTTAAATTAGATAAAGATATAGGATTTTCTTATGAAGTGAGTTAGACTAGGTCTAAATTGAAATAGAGTGATTCAATTTAGGTTTCTAGAATTGGGTTAAAGTAATGTCATACATTATGGGTTGAGGAGTGAATGTTAATTCGTGGAGATTTATATTGGAGATAATTAAACATTAAGATCTATAATGATGACATTAAATGCTTATGGCTCTGGATAAAATGTAAGGCATACTTGATAAACTAAATAACTTATGAATGATATATTGGTATATACACACCTCTCTAAATGCTATCATAGGGGAAGTTACGCGCATGAGGTGAAGTACCCTGGCTAGTGAATGCAGGGTGAATATAGTCCTCGGTCATAGGATCGATTGTATTATATTGCGTGATTATTGTTCGAAGTGGGTAATTCCGGGTGTGGTTATGACTCACTGTCGAAGGTATATGGCCGCTTCCCGATGTTATACGATGTAGGATGCCCAGGTTGTCTTGGTGATAGGCCCTGGAAGATGATAGCTATTTAGGGGATCGTCCAGTGGGGAAACTCGAAAGGACGATCTTAGAAAAGTTATATGTTGTGTAATATAACTATTCTTATTAAAGTGGAATCTTATTGATAGTATGACACTTTATGAAATAAATTTCTTGGAATACGGTTCCTAATGAGAATAGGAAAGGTGAAATGAAGGGCGTAAATAAGGAAATGGAATCTCATTTAATAACATTTTGTCTATATTCTCCTGCATAAATTATGATCACTGTCATTATTATTGGGTTAGATTACACTTTTAGATTGAGAAATTAGATTCCTTATCATTATTAATGGTGAACAAAATAAGCATATTCATAATGATTAACTGTTCATAACTGTCAGGAATTTTATTCACATGGTGATTATATCCAATCGGGCCCTGACCCGTTTATATCTCTTTATTTTGGACGAATCTTATATTCGCCCAGGTGCTCCATCGCAAGGACGCCCGTATTGACTTTTCCATCCCAGTGTACTGGAGCTGTAACACCTTGCGGATGTTATGGGATATTTGATATAGATTCTTCCATCTTTTTGTATTCTAGTTATGATCGGTTACCCATTCGGGCGTGTTGCCCAAGTTTTGTAGTTGTTTTATGTCTGGCATAGTGTACTTTAATACTCGGTGTAACCTAATTGTTTATGTCTGTTAACCGACAGCTTATTCAGTTATTTTGTTGTATATGGTTGCTGTTATAATTATTCGTTTTATCTCTATCCACCTGATTTTCAATTGGATGTATAAATGTTTTTCTTTAACTTACAAATAAATTTTGATAATCTACTTTCTAAAATAATTGGTGGTTATCTCATATACTTATTGTATTATTGTGAAGCTAAGAATGGACCATCTATGATTCCTTTAATTATTAGATTATCGGGCTGGCCACCTTTTATTTTAATAAGCTGGGTGTCACATCGAGGATCTTCATGATCTTCAACGCTTCTATTATTTCTAGCTGGATTGGCTTAAAGTTTATGTTCATCATTTTCTTGGTACCACATTCAGGAAGATGATGAAGCTTCTTACTTCTCGACAGAACAGGGAGCGACATCATCAGGCTGAGGCCACGCAGATTAAGACTCATGTTCAGTTTCTATAGGCTTAGCTAGCCAAGCTGGAGGCAGGTGCTACTGCTGATGAGGCTCAAATAGCTAGGTTAAAGGAGCAGCTTGTTAAGGAGGCTAGTCCTTCTTACGCAGACTTTCTTTCTCGCCATAATCTGTTTTTCATGTTATCTAGTGGGTATATAGTTTGGATGTTTTGGCTCCTTCTTGTATACTTTTTCATATGTAAAGGACTTGGCCATTATTAATGAGAAAAAGTATTTTGCTGATTTCTAACACTTTTCTCATTTGCTTTTATCTCAACCTTGATGTCTTTTTACTATGGCCTTGTGTTAATATCTCCTCTAGCTGTGTGGTATTTGCATTTTATCTGTGGGTCACTTGCATTTTGTCTGGGCAAGTAAACATTTTTTTTACAACTATCCCCTCTAACTGTGGGAGCACTTGCATTTTATCTGGGCAAGTAACATTTCTTTTAACTGTCCCCTCTAACTGTGGGGGTACTTGCATTTTATCTGGGCAAGTAACATTTTTATAACTATCCCCTCTAACTGTGGGGGTACTTGCATTTTATCTGGGCAAGTAACATTTTTAGAAATGTCCCATCTAACTGTGGGGTACTTGCATTTTATCTGGGCAAGTAACATCTTTTTTAGAACTATCCCCTCTAATTGTGGGGTACTTTCATTTAATTTGGGCAAGTTATCATTTCTTAGAACTGTCCCCTCTAACTGTGGGGGTACTTGCATTTTATCTAGGCAAGTAACATTTTTAGAACTATCCCCTCTAACTGTGGGGGTACTTGCATTTTATCTGTCAAGCAACATTTTTAGAACTGTCCCCTCTAACTATGGGGTACTTGTACTTTATCTGGGCAAGTAACATTTTTTAGAACTATCCCCTCTAACTGTGGGTTACTTGCATTTTATTTGGGCAAGTAACATTTTTAGAACCGTCCCTTCTAACTGTGGGGTACTTGCATTTTATCTGGGCAAGTAACATTTTTAGAACTGTCCCCTCTAACTGTAGGGTACTTGCATTTTATCTGGGTAAGTAACATTTTTTTAGAACTATCCCCTCTAACTGTAGGATACATGCATTTTATCTGGGAAAGTAATATTTTTAGAACTGTACCCTTTAACTGTGGGGTACTTGCATTTTATCTAGGCAAGTAATATTTTTAGAACTGTCCCCTCTAACTGTGGGGTACTTGCATTTTATCTAGGCAAGTAACATTTTTTTGAGAAATTAGAGTAGGGGAATGTAAGTCCCCTTTTCTCTATTCTTTATATGAGCTGGTGAAATAAGGCGCTTTTTCTTTGAAAACATAAGCTAAGGTATTCTTTCAAAGCCAAAAATTTTGTTATGTATTTTAATTATCATGACTTAGAGGATGTCCTCCTGCTGGTCTGGTGATAAAATTAAAATCATTTATCTAATATGTTTGGAGAGACTTTGCTTAGTATACCTTTCTATCGTGATGGATGTACCCCCCAAGTGTAGTGAGTAAATATATATATATATATATATATATATATATATATATATATATATATATATATATATATATATATATATATTCTGGTTTATCAATCTTATGCCATAAGCAAAAGAATGAGAATCATCATGTAATGCTAAAAAAGAGTTGCTATTCATTTCTATTCATTGTTTGCATCATTTACAAGACTGTATTGCTCTTATCATCTTACAAAAAAAAGTACTTGTCTAGCACAAGAGCAAGCTGTTCAAACCTTTCAACAGAAATGGAATTTTTCCTTTAACAAAATAAGGCATAATACCTCTTCAGCCACCTGCAGTTGATGAACTGGAGACAATCACTCTCTGTCTATGAGATCTGATAATAACCCGACTTCCCTATTCCCCTAACGACAAAGGGGCCTTCCCAGTTGGGTTTGAACTTTGATGCCGACATGCTGCGGAGGTGGTGAGTGGATGCTCGCATGACTAAGTCTCCCACCTGGAACTCCCTATGCTTGACCAAGTTTTCGTAGGCTCTGGACAGTTGCTGGGTGTAAACTTTGAAGTTCTCCTCCGCATTGTCTCTATGCTAATCCAGTGCCTCCAGCTCCACGTGCCTTGGGTTAGGGACGAGTTCGTTACTTAGAGCAACTATAGCTGAGGGCATCGCCAACTCCACAGGTAAGACTTCTTTGGTCCCATATACTAGGGAGAACGGGGTGAACCGTGTCAATTTTCCTTTTAAAGTACGATAAGACCATATCACCATGAGCACCTTCTCATCCCATACCCCTGGCATGTCCTCCAGCATTTTCTTTAAGATATTTATCAGGGTCTTATTGGTAGCTTCCGCTTGGCCATTACCCTTAGGATAGGAGATGATTGAGCTATTGTGCACAATTTTGTACTTGTCGTAAGGAGGGACATTTCCTTGCATACGAAATGCTTTCCATTATCTGTTAAGATTACCTTGGGTATACCAAATCGACATATGATATACTCCTTTATAAACTGGGTTACCACTTAGGCAGTTACTCTCCTTAGAGGAATGGCTTCTGCCCATTGGTGTACAAATGATAAAATCTTTGCCATGAGAGGCTGGGCTGATTTTTCCTACTAGGTAAAATGCCCATGTGTGGAAGGGGTAGGGAGCCGCGAGGCTTTGCAAGCTGATGGAAGGGGCATGTATCATGTTACCATGCACTTGACAGGCCTTGAACTTTTTCACGTAACCAATGGAATCCATCTCCATAGTCGGCCAGTAATACCCTAGTGTCATCAACTGGTCATACAGTTTAACACCCCCATGTGAGAGAGCTCATGAGCCCCTTTCATCACCTTCTCTATCTCCTCTTTAGCTATGAACCTTATCTCCTTCTCATTGTACCCTTTTCTGTAAATCTCTCCTTCCACTAAGTAAAAACGGGCTATCCTTTTCAACAATTAAATTTCATCCGCTCTCTCCCAGGGTAGCTCCTCGTCTCTAACATACGGTATAAATGGTTGTCTCCACTCTTCAAAGACCTCTATATAGTTAGCTTTCGTTGGCTGGTCAAAATTGTCTTAGCATTTTAGACAAATTTATTACAGACGGGCAACTTCTGCACTTATGGTGGGCCAATAATACCCACCCCGTTGCAACCGTCGATAGAGAGGAATATCAGTGTCTCCACAATGCTTTTGATTCATTTCTACCAACCTTTTCTTAGCTTCTTTCTCTCCAACACACCTAGCCAGAAGTCCTCCAGGGCTCTTGAAATAGAGTGTTCCCCACAACATGTGATAGTTGGCTAACTCCAACATCTTCATTGTCTCTTCTCTAGTTTTGAGTTTCTTTACCACTAGGTATCTCCAATCTTCTGTCTCGTCACTTGGGAACAAGGATCTTATTGTAGTAGGCACTGTTCTTCATCGTACTATGATTATTGCTTCCGACTCATCCATGTCTAGCTTTTGTGCTATTGTGGCAAGTGCGTCGGGATGCCTGTTCATTGTTCGCACATGTCTCTCTACAGTTACTTCCAAGAACTGTACACCAAACTTTGGATGATGTACCTGTATGGTGCTAAATTAGCATGCTTGAGGGTGAACTCCCCATTGATCTATTTTACTATCAGGTTGGAGCCCCCTCGTATGCACAACACCCCGATTCCTCTTTTGAGAGCCTCCAACATCCCCAAGATGAGGGTTTTATACTCAACCTTGTTGTTTGAGCATTTAAACTCTAACTTGAAAGAGAGAGTGATCTTCTCCTTCATGTTTGAGAATATAATACCAGCACCCCCTGTCACTGGAGCACTTGAGCCATAAAACTCCATCGCCCATTTTTCCATTTCTTCCACCTTACATGCTTGAAAATTCTCCCCAGGCAGCTCTTCACTAGGTGGCTCAAAGTTCCCACTTGGAAAATGGGAAAGCATATCTGCCACTGCCTGACTTTTAATGGCTTTAGGCACCATGCATTTCAAATCATACTCCGACAGGATAAAAAACCACCTTGCGGATCGTCCCACACGTACTGTCCGCGCGAGGAGGTAATTGATGGGGTTGCACTTAGTGATTATATGAAATGTGAAGGCTAACAAATAGTGTCTCAACTTATGGGCAACAAACACAAAGTCCAGACAATGCCTCTCTACATTAGTGTATCTAGACTATGTGCTTGAGATCACCCTTGAGAGGTAGACACCGGCTTTTCCACTCCTTCCTTCTCTTGGGCTAGCAGTGCTCCTATGGACCTCTATGTTGAAGTAAGGTAAATCAACAATGGTGCCCCCACTTTCGGTGGAATCGTTGTGGATGGGGAGGATAGAATCTACTTGATCTTCTCAAAGGCCTTCTTCTGCTCATCTCCCCAAATCCATTTGGCTTTGTCTTTCAGAAGGGGTGTGAAAGGGTGAATCACCTCTGAGAGTGCGGATATGAACCTCCTCAGGTAGGATACCTTTCCCAGGAAGCTCTTAAGCTGTCTCTGACTCTTGGGGGGTGGCATCATCATTATGGATTTCATCTTTTCTGCGTCTACTTTCACCCCCTGCCTGTTCACCACGAACAGTAAGACTAGGTTCTGTGGATTAGATTCTGTACAATTTTCAGTCTTTACAATTTTACCCAGGTGTATCATTTTCTTTATTACAATTTTTTCATTCATTATTATTTGAATTAGATGAAGTTTTTATTCATTTCCTTTACTACAATTATTTATTGCAAAGCTGTCATTTAATTCATTATCTAATTAATTAATTAATTAATTAATCTTTTGACTCCATCAAACTTTTCGACAGTGACTCAAAGGGCACACTTAGAAGGGTTCATTCGTATCTTATACCTGCGGCACCTCTCGAACACCCTCCCGAGGTCTTGTATGTGTTTATTTTTTTTATTTATTTCACCACTAGGTCATCCATATAAAACTCTAATATGTCATGAAACAGGTCATGAAAAATTGCCGTCATGGTTCTCTAGTATGTGGCTCCAACATTCTTCAATCCAAATGGCATGACTGTATAGTGGAAGTTTCCTAGGGGTGTGCGGAAGGTAGTCTTCTCCGCGTATGCCGGATCCATCTTAATCTGTTTGTAGCTAACATACCCATCCATGAAACTATACATCTCATGTTTTGCGGTAGCATCGACTAAGCTATCTATGCTTGGTAGAGGAAATTTAGCTTTGGGGCATGCTCTGTTCAAGTTGCGAAAATCTACACAAATCTTGATTTGGCTCTTGTCGTTCTTCGCCACTAGTACTATACTAGAAGGCCATATGGGATGCTGGATAGGCTTGATGAATCTCGCCACCAATAAATTTTTGACCTCAAATTTTATCTTCAAGTCGAGGTATGCCTTATAAGTGCGGGTTGCCTACCTTACTGGAACGGCATTGGAAAGAACGTTCAATCTATGGGAGCTCACTTCTCGATTTATTCCAGGCATCTCTGTATACTTCCAAGCGAAGACATCAATGAACTTCTTGAGCAAGCCAATGATCTCTTCTTTCTGCTTTGGTCTAAGACTCTTGGAGATTAGGATTGGCCTACTTTCACCTCTTTCTTTCCCTACATTGATCTCCTCTAACTCCTGTAGTTTCCCTCGGGGTCCGTCTTGCATGCATTCTAGAGCTTCCTCTGTCTCCTCAACGTTCTCAATAATATGTGACTCATCCACCATAAAGAATTCTGGTTCCAGGTTGGTGCTCTCATCACAGTACACCACCCGCGCAGACCGTTATAAGCAGTAGATAACCTTTATATCGGGTAACACTACACCAAAATGGGAAAATTGGCACCCTTTTAGCGGCTAGCCTTGTCACAGTCATGCACCGTGACAACTGTACTTGTCACGGGATTGTCACGGTCAATGACCATGAAAATTCTATAAAGTTGTCACGGTCAATGACCATGACATGATATCAGCAAAAAAACCTTTCCCCTCCTTTTTTCCTCACCATATTGTTTCCCTCCAATTTCTCTCTCTCTCTCTCTCTCTACTTTCAGGTTGGTTTCTCTCTCTCTCTCTCTCTCTCTCTCTCTCTCTCTCTCTCTCTCTCTCCCATTTATATGTGTGTGTGTGTGTGTGTGTATATATATGTGTGTGTGTGTGTGTGTGTATATATATGTGCGTGTGTGTGGTGGGGGAGGGGGTGGGGCTGTGTGTGTGTGTGGTGGGGGAAGGGGGGTGAGGCAAGGTGTGTGTGCTTGTGTGTGTGGTAGGGGGTGGTAGGGGGTGGGGAGGGGGTGGGGATGTTTGTGTGTGTGTGTGGTGGGGCAGGGTGGGTGGGTGGGGGGGACTGCGTGTGTGTGTGTATGTGCGCGCGTGTGTATATGTGTGTGTAGTGTGCATGTTTGTGCGTACGTGCGATAGAGGGAAATGATGCGCGGGTGTGACGGGGGGTGGGGCTGCGTGCATGTGTGTGTGTGTGCGTGTGTTGGGGGGGGGGGGGGGATGGAGTGGGGGTGGGGCAAGGGGAAATGGGATAGTGGTGGGGGTGGGGCTTGTTAATTTTTTTTTATTAAATTTTGATTGGTTTATTAGATATTTTTCCTCATATGCAAGTAGTGTCCCTTGTAAACGAATTGATTGATTATTAATTTTTTTAGTAAATTAATATATGAAAGAAGGATTGCCCCTCATTGTAAATTAATAATTGTATACTTTAATTGTTAGTTTAATTGATGAAACTAATTAATTGAGTAGAAGAATTAGAAGGAGTACGGGATACACATTTGTTATTGACATTACAGTTGGATTATAGTGGATCGATGTTGGGTTGGTTAATTTTAAAAGTGGCATGACCATGGGATTATTGTCCATATTGGGGTGGGATTTTTCAACTTTTTTTTAAAATTACTTTGTATAACAAACCATATATATATAGTATGATAATTAAATGAAACATACTTGAAATTACATATAGTGCGCACTAGCCTTCTAGTTCTTATGCGTACGCATTCAATACCCCTTAGACCCGTTCGAGAGTCATTACCCCTGTAATGAGATCTCTCGAATTGTCCCGTTTGGACAGTTTGGGACTGCATAATTTCTACAGAATAATATTCTTAGTGGCTTAAAGTTGTTAATTTTGGAGGAAGTTCTGCAGTCATATCCTAATATTCTCTGGGTACATACTAGATTGAAAAGTGTGACTGTTATTTCAATTAATCAATTGAAATAACACTCACACTTGCCAATTTACATCGTGCGCTTGGAGAACTATAGGGATATGCTGTTGAATTTTTCTCAAATCGTAACAATGTGCATGAGTTGTTAAGTATATTACAGAAAAATGCGGTCTTGAATGGGATAGGACCACTCACCCTTTAGAGGAGATGGAGGAAATATAAATTTCTATTATAAATTGAATTTGAATTTGAAATTTAAAAATCGAATATAAATAAGACATAATTAAATGAAACATACTATAAATCTAAGTTTTGTTTATACTAATCCATGAATATATGCTTCTTACCTTTAATAGGTGATTAGTTGTGGTAGCTGTGATGGGATATCCGAAATACAAAGAGTGGATGAGTGAGACAAATTGAATGGGTAATGCGTTTCGTAGAGGTGCTAATGAATTTATGAAATACGAAAAGAGATATCATAATGATGAAGAGTTTACGTGTCCGTGTGCTAGGTGTAAGAATGGTAAGGTGTTTGAGTGGAAAATAGTTGAACTACATTTGTTAAGATTGGGTATGCAAGATAGTTATCGATTTTAGAGTTTTCACAATGAATTACAAGTTCCTTTTGTCCCCGACCAACCTTCATAACAACCTTCAACAAGTAGGATAGATGTAGAAGGGGACGACGTAGATCATAATATGTTAGAGGATTTAGTTGATGATGCATACATAGTTTATGAAGAAGAGGAGAATGAGGTTACTGATGATGTACAAGGTTCAAGTGCTCGTGAATGTATCACGATAAACCTTGACGATGACTACCAAAGTTTAAAATTTAAGGTGAACCAACCGTTATACTCAGGGTGTGAGAAAGATCAAACAACTTTACATGCCATGGTTGGTTTGCACAGTTTGAAGACGCAGTATGGTTTGTCTGGCAATAGCGTGATAAGAATTCTGAAATGGGTGAAGGGCTTACTACCCAAGGAGAATACGCTTCCAAATATCTATCCTGTTATGAAGAACAATTTGAAAGGTTTGGAATGAAGTATAAATCGATTCATGCTTGTGTGTATGACTGCATACTCTACCGAAAGGAGTATGAAAATCTCGATCGTTTTTCAGTTTGCGATGAACCTAGACATGTCCAATCTACAAGTAAGGAAGGCACAAGCTCAAAAGTGCCTCAAAAAGTGTTGAAATATTTTCCCGTTGGACCTAGATTAAAGCGATTTTTCACAGTACCATGGATAGCGAAAGCAATGACTTGGCATGCTAGGGAAGAAGTAAGGGGTAATATCATGCGTCATCCTATTGATTCTACAGTCTAGAGGAGGATGAATTATGAGTATCCCGATTTTGCTCGAGAACAGCGCAACATTCGTTTGGCTATATCAACAAATGGTTTCAATCCATTTGGAAATATAAGAACCAATCAGAGTGTATGGCCAGTGATCCTAGACCCACTTAACCTCCCTCCTTCACAGTGTATGAGACCTGAATTTTCGATGATGGCTTTGTTGATACCTGGGCTAAAGTCACCAAGTGATGAAATTGACGTCTACCTGGCTCCTTTGGTAGAAGAGTTAAATGAGTTATGGGAAGAGGGTGTGGAATCATTTGACTCTTTTAGAAAAGAAGAGTTTACGCTAAAAGCTATGTTGATGTGGGAAATTCATGATTTTCGAGCTTATGGGACATTATCCGGTTGTGTAGTACATGGTTATTTGGGGTGTCCTATTTGTGGAGAGGAGACTGAATCTCTTCGTCTATCCTTTAGCTCAAAAAATGTATACCATTGCCATAGGAGGTTTTTACCCTCGGCTCATAGTTTCAGATTTGAGAAAGGTTCCAATTTATTATTGGGCGGGGTTAAACAAAAGCTATCGCCGAGACAACTTTCAGGTTCAGAAATTAAAAGTAAATATTCTGAATGTGACCCTAATATGCCAGGTAAGAATCCCAAATTTAAGAATGTCAAGAATAAGAAGACTCCAACTGGGAATGAAACTGATACAAGAAAGGCATGGTCTAGGAGGTCAATTTTATTTGACTTGCCTTATTGGAAGAATAACTCGGTGCGCCATGTATTAGATGTGATGCATGCAGAGAAGAACATCACTGAACATATTGTGGGCACTTGCCTTGGGGGGAGTCATTCGAAGGATGGAGAAAATGCACAAAAATACCTTAAATAGTTGAAACTTAAGCCACAACTATGGTTGAAAGAAGATAGTAGGGGGAAGGACAATAATTCCCCCTGGTGCATTTACTTTGACGAGTGGGGAAAGGAAGGTGCTTTTAGACACAATATATAATTTGAAGGTCCCATCTAATTTTTCGTCCAACTTGCAAAGGATTGTGAATTATGCTACTCATGATTTACATAAGTGTAAGTCCCACGATTGGCATGTGATCATGCAATTGGTTCCTCTATTGTTTAAGCACTATTTCTCCAAGCACAAGGATTTGCGGAGGGCTATTATGAAAATTAGTATTACCTTCTCACTCTTGTGTGAGAAGGTAGTCAATCGAGAACACATAGTGGCCGCAAAATTGGCAGTGACCGAAGCAATTAGTGTGTTGGAGAAGTACTTTCCCCCAGCATTCTTTAACGTAAGTGTTCACTTGTTGGTACACCTATGCGACGAGGCGCTTCTTTGTGGTCCATTTAGATATCGGTGGATGTATCTGTTTGAAAGATTGATGAAAGTTTTTAATGATTACGTCAGGAATACACGATACATTGCAGGATCAATTGCAGAGGAATACATCACCGTGGAGTCATCAATATATACTCGGGAATATATGCCTGACTCGACCAACGTTGATGACACTGATGAGTTCGTCGATGATGGTGGTCATGTGATGGGAAAACGAGTGAAATTAATGAGTTTGCATCATGAACAAGTAGCTCGTTATCTATTTGACACACATGAAGATGTCAAAGAATGGAAAAAGTAAGTTTCGATTATTATAATGTTTAACATTATTTTAGATTATTTTATACATGATTAATTTTATAATATGCATAAAATATGAAGCCTGTGAGAACAATAAAAGATGAAAACAATGGTACAATCAGACAGAGAATTTAGGTTGTGGTTGACACAAGAGGTAATTATAATGAAAATGGTCATTATATAATGTTACATTACACTCAAATTTTTCAACTAATATAATTGATTTATTTATATTCTCAAATCTTAAAGATGGGTGATGCAACATCAAGGCTTGCTCATCTAGCCACTGGACCCTTGTTCGTGGCACAAGAGTATAAAAAGTAGCGATTGAACGGTTACGTTTTCGGCGTTAAAGTGTACGAAGAAAGTACAAATGTACAAAACTCGAGCATTTCATACAAGGCTCTTACTTTCTTTTGAGTGAGCGCAAAAGATAAAAACCTCATTGAAGCTGAAATGACTTACTATGGTGTAATCCGAAATATATTTGAATTGTATTATATAAGTTTCAAGGAGGTTGTATTTTACTGTGACTGGGTAAGAGCTGAGGATAAAAATGCTTGTAAAGTTGATCCTGTCACCAATTTGATCATAGTTGACTTGTCCAAGTTGAAGAGCAATGACCATGTGAGCGATGAGCCGTTTGTTTGTGCATTTCAAAAAATTAACCAAGTGTTTTACTCGAAGTATATCAACAACGAGCCGTGGTCAATTGTCCAACACGCGCCAAAGCGTCTAAATAGTAGTGTGGATGACTTGGCTTCTCCTACCGAATATCAATCCATTTTTTATGATAACCTGAATTTTAAAAAATTTATAATTTGTAATAAATATACCAATTGTACTGAAACATCCATTTTTAATGCTTTTAATTGATTTGCACTTTATCATTTTCACTCTTGTGTAGTGTACGTGTGTGTGGGCAGTAGGGGTCGGGATGCTTAATAGTAACAATTCATTTTTATTTGTAGTAATTGTACATATTTTCATGTCTTCTTTTAATTCATTTGATTTGTATAAATAACATTTTTTTACAGCAAATGTCTCCTTCAGGTATTAAGGCGAGGATGATGATGTCGTCTGAGCTCGGTGGTAGCGGAGGCGACGAGGGCTCCTTAGCCCCTAGGCTCCCCAAATATGGCAAATTGGGGATGCCCATCGAGAACAAGTCGGGGCTATTAGCGAGATCCCTCGAGCTGGTAAAGACGATCATCGACCCGGGGTACATTAGTTGGAAGGAGGTGTCATATGAGCTCAAGTTAGCTGTTTGGATGGCACTACGGGTAATGTATTTATATTTATATTTTTATGAATATTTTAATTTCAATTTCGATTTCGATTTCGATTTCAATTTCAATTTTATTTTATATTTATATTTATTCGCAACTAACATTGTACTTGTTGGAAATGAACAATTCAGTCTGGATCCAAAGCTACGCGATTCCGTCTTGGAGAAGTTGAGGGAGCAACACAAGACGTGGAAGAAAAATATGCGGACCCGGTACTTTGGGAAGATACGAGAGTCCGTTATCTGAATGCATGAATCCGTCCTGCCGAAGGAGCCGATCTCATTGGCACAATGACAAAAGTTCATTGACAATGAGATCGGGGAGAGACAATTGGCATCTCGCCAATCGGGGAGGAAAAATCGAGCAAAAAAGACGGACGTGCACTACTCCAACCGGACATCTTACACCGAGGTGGAGCATAGGATGATGGTAAGATTTAATTTTTCTATAACTACAGAAATATATTATTCTGCATTATTTTACTTTATTTTATTTCAGGGGTCAGGGAGTGGCCCTGGGGGTAGGCCACATAGGCTCGATACTTATGTGGCTCTTTGGACGAAGAAGGAGAAGGATAAAGAGGTTTACCCGAGCGTCGCGGCCATGATTGTAAGTAATCCGACAGTTTACTTTTATTAATTACGTTATAATTTTTTAATTTACTTATTTTACTAATCATGTATTTTTTGTCGTTTTAGGCAAAGCATAAGGAAGTGCATGAGTCATAGTCTGATGCCGGCAAGGCATCTTCGTCCACTGACTCACTCAGCCAAGTGATTGGCACTGATCGCAAGGGGAGGACAAGGGGGGTAAGCTCGCGGGTGGCCATATCTAGGATCATCAGATTGGAGACGAGCGACACCGGGTTGCCTCAAACGGTGGACTAGCATGACGTGAAGCTGTCCCATTTGGAGGCGATGGTCCAAGATATGTTCTCATTTGTGAAACATTCGTTGGGCGAAAAACATAAGGGGAAAGGGAAGGAGAAGGTTGTGGAGGAGGAGGAGCAGGAGAACGAGGTGCACGATGACGAGGATGTGGACCTCGCTGCTTTATCGCCAACATGTGCGAACTTTAATGATCCACTTCCCTATTTGGCTCCTTTCGACCGACCGATGTCGACACTTGGTTGGCCAAGCGTATTTATACTAAACATAGTTGATGGTCAACGGATAGGGCGGGGGTTGAGGGACCCGAATATTGTCCAGGGTGCACTAGTTCATGAATGTGAGCTTCAAAACATCGAGTCCAAGGTGCTCATCACGCATGTGATACTCATGAAGGAGAACTCCCCATTGTGATTGCGCGAACAATGCGACACGATGTATATTAGTGGGTGTGTCAATTCGTATATCGTGTGGACTACTCACCTCCTCAGAGTTAACCTTACAAAAGACATGTAGTGAGATTATTTGAATTGAATTGTTTTTAAGTTGGTACATTTGAATTGTATTTGGATTATATCGTGATGCATATTATCTCTATTTTGAATGTATATTTGTATTATCTCTATTTTATTTGGATATATGATGCTTGAACAGGTACAACATTGCTATAACAGGTACAAATATACTATTGGGCAGTGGCAGTGGCCAAACTGCCCAGTATATTTTTTTTTCAATTCTGCCCAGAATTATCACGGTCATTGACCTTGATAATTTTTTAACCATTGTCACGTGATTGCCACGGTCCTTAACCGTGATAAACTTGTCAAGGTCAATGACCGTGACAATTCTAACGAACTTGTCAAGGTCAATGACCTTAACAAGTCCGTGACAAAAAAAGTTGTGACCCCAGGAATTGTCACGGTCGTTGACCTTGACAAGTTGAACTTGTCAAGGTCAATGACCGTGATAATTCCGCATATTTGGTGTAGTGTAAAACAACTTTTTTTCAAGTTCGGAGAGGTTTGTCTACTTACTCCACCTTCCTCTTCCCTTTTACCAAGTGGGGAATTACCCTTTCCCCTAAGCAATTATGAATAGACTTCTTTGGTTGATCCACTCCCCCTACCACTTTCTTTCCTTCTAGCTTTCGTATAGAATTTCTTCTTTCCTCATCCAATTCAGTGTAAAAAGTTGCATCTACTAGATGGGCCTCCTCGACGGAGAAAGGATTTTGAGTCTTTTTTATGACTATCTCTATTCCTCTAATGTTAGCCTTTGCACACTGGTGGTAGGTAGAAGGCACTATGCCATGGATATGCATCCATACCCTCCCGATGAGTAGCTAGTAACTGGTAGTGGCATTGATGATATGGAATTTGATGTGAGAATTGAAATTCCCCAATTTAATTCCCACATTCACGTATCCAATGGATTGCATCCCGGCACTATCAAATTCGAAAATCACTAGTGGCACTGGCACGACCTTCTCTTGGTCAATTCCTGTCTCATACAACGTATTGATCGTCATGATGTTAATAGATGCTCCTCCATCCATTAATGCCCTGGGGAATGATACCCCATTGATCATAGCTGTAACATACAAAGGGAGATTATAAAAATAGGGCACCTGCCTATCTGCCTTCGAAAGTATATCTCTTAATCAGCCTTCTAATCGGCTCTTGACAATTTATTGAGGGATCTCCCCGCTGCTTCACTGCCTCCAAAACTTTTCTTGTTAAGAGCACCCTGGTGTCGTACTTCTCTACTATTTGGTCGAAGAACCACTTGAACTTGGGGCTCCTCACTATGGCTCCAAACTTAAAGTCTAGGTATACTTCGTATGTTTGGGCATTACACACATATTCTTCTTCGGATGACCCTCCGTCGTCTAGGGAAAGAATGACATCCACCTGGCGCTCTATGAGGTTGACCTGCTCGACTTCCTTATTGTCTTGATCTAGGGTGAAGAACCATTCTTCACATTTTCTTTGTAACTCACTCTGGTGCTTACTACTCAAAGTTAACTTCTCCAACCCTTCAGATATCTCGTTATCATTGTTAACGCAAAAATTCTCCATCTATGAGGACCAATCATAAAAGGATACATGTCATCCTACGTGGTAATATTCGACACCCAGGAGAGTTGGTCGGCATCCTAGGAGTATTAGTCGGCACCCGAGGAGGGTTGGTCAGTATCCGAGGAAAATTATTTGACACCCGAGGAGTATTAGTCGACACCCGAGGAGAGTTGGTCGGCACCCGAGGAGTATTAGTCGGCACCCGAGGAGTATTAGTCGACGCCCGAGGAGAGTTGGCCGGCACCCAAGGAGTATTAGTCGGCACCCGAGGAGAGTTGGTCAGTACCCGAGGAAAAATAGTTGGCACCCGAGGAGTATTAGTCGGCACCCGAGGAGAGTTGGTCGGCACCCGAGGAGAGTTAGTCGGTACCCGAGGAGAGTTGGTCGGCATACCAACCAGGAAGATCAAAGGATAACTATGCATTTAATGTACATTAATGAAGATGGCAGCGTATTTAATGAGCCTTAATGTACATTTATACTGTATTAATAGATGACAACACATAGCATACCAAGCAATTCAACAATTAGATTCGTTGAATGTAGACATAAATGTCTACATACAATGAATCTCTTTATCTCCCATCACTATAAATACATGTAT
This sequence comes from Sambucus nigra, assembly GCA_949130495.1. NCBI lineage: Eukaryota > Viridiplantae > Streptophyta > Magnoliopsida > Dipsacales > Adoxaceae > Sambucus > Sambucus nigra. The sequence continues at coordinate 240,797,081 of OX422222.1, forward strand.
TCCCATAGCCAAAAGGGAGGAGATTCGGGGGAACCTAGAAACCCCATACACAAGACACATCCTTTCTCTCTCTACACCCTATGGTGCTATTGTAAACCCCTGGGAATAAAATAACAGTGGACGTAGGTTTTATTCATAGCCGAACCACTTTAAAAATCTTTGTCTCTCATGTGCATGATTGGATTGTTTTTATCTATTTACCTGTGATCATAAAAATGGGATTCGGTCCAGCTTTTTGCATCAATAGATTGGCGCCGCCTGTGGGAACGTGTTACAAACATAGTTCTCCATCAAAAGCTAAGTTTTTATTTTCTCTACGTATAATCAATTATACATACATCTTTTTATTCAATCATGATTTTTATGTTTATATACATAAATTAATTGTCCAATTTTTATCTGCAAAATGTTGCATATCATGATTTTTAAATCATAACTGTTAGATTAATTCTTATTTAGAAATCTGAAAAATAGTGGATTTCATAAATCATAACTTTTTACTTGATTCTCAAGTTTTAATTTTATATCATGGAATAAATATTTTAAATGATTACAAATACCAATATATACGACGATGATAAGATTTGATAATTTTCATTGTTGATTTAGAAATAATTTTTGAAAGATCTTTGATGTCTATTCAAATTCCCATCATATTTTTAATCAAAGAATGTGAAAAGGTTAAAGACAATAAAAAGTTTTCTCATGGAAATCATGACCCAGATCTATTTTCTCTCTCTTCAAGTTTGAGTATCTTTGCATTCATTTTTATGAACTATATACTTAATTTGGTTCATCTTCCATCTATGTCAATAAAGTCTCATTGATTGATTTTTGATATAAATTTGGTAATAACTTCGATCATTCAGCATATTTTTATTTCTCCAAATAGGGAATAAGAAGGGATCAATATAAAAAATAATTTTCTCTCACCTGAAAAACCATTACCCACCTCTTGTAAAAAAGGATCAATTAAACAATCATGACCATATCAAGACTCTGGGCACACATTTGAGATGTTGGCTCCTCATTCATCACATCACAGGGTTTCTTTATCCGAATCACACGATCTAGTGGATTATAGAATGGATCATTTAATTAGCAATCTTAATGCTTGGATTTTACATTTAATGTTATTTTTCTGATCTATTGGTTCGAGATATTTTGGGATATAGCAATCTTATGAAAAATTCATCAGCGCGGCCCATATGGCTGTTCGGAATCGTCCACTCACAGCCCCTATTTCTGGTTAGCCATAAATATTGTTGGTCGGCATCATCTCGGGCCATCTTTTATTAAAGGGAAGCTTAACCAGACCATTTTTATTTGTCGGAGATAATATGTGAAGATCCATTAGCAACGTTGAAATAATTTTATCCAACTACGAGGTATCTTAATGTTGGTCGGAGACTCAATTGTAGCTCGATGGAACCAATTGTAGGTCGACGATCATCCACTTCTTGATCGGCGACATCTCATTCTTGTTCAGAGGGTTCAATTTACTGGTCGACAACTATCCAACCATCCACTTCTTGGTCAGTGTCATCTGATGTAGTTCGGTGACCATCCAACAGCTGGTCTGCAATATCAATGCACTATTTTTATTGATCGGCGAAATCGCTCTGCTGGTCGGGGAACATTTGCTTCTTAGACGGCACTATATATTCTACAACCTGAGACATCCCCAAATGTTGGTTGGCAACACCCATGCCGTTGGTCGACAAGAGTAGAATCTTGGGGTATTAAAAAATGCGGAGCACCCCAGATATATCTTTAAACACGAGTTCTGCTTGCGGTCTCGACAGGTGCTCGGGCAGCTTATTAAAATTCCATAGGGACGAGATTCAATACCGACGAAAGCTCAGGCACAATCTTAAACCTCTGGAAACTATTATTTCTCGACATCAGGCAATTTTGCCTCGACATATCAGCCAACATATATTATTTCATTTTTTGAAATTAATATTTTTATTTCTCAAGCATATACATATCATATAATGATTGGATGAGTAAATTATTCTCATGACTAATCAATTCAGCCTACACATATGGTAGAGCAAGTTATTAATTTTTACAGATATAAGATTCAACGCCGACGAATGCTAGAAAACAATCTTAAACTTCTGGAAACTATTATCATTGCTCAGCATTATGAAATTTCACCTCAACAAGGAACTATATATTTTATTATTGCTCTGATTTATGCTCAATCATGAATTATTCTATATCCATTTGGATTCATATTTTATATTTATCTTAGCATGGAGATCGAATAATTTCTTCTCTCTATATATATTCAGCTCCGAGGAAAAGCTACAACAGTTATTATATTTCACCCCCAACGGATAGTTGGTCGGGGAAATTCTTATTTATATTCAGGCCCAGATATCGGCTTAAGAACAAATTATTCTATATATCCCTTGGGATTCATATTCTATATTCATCTCAACATGGAACTCGGCGAGATACTTATTATCATATTCAGCTCCGAGGAGAACTATAACATTTATTATATGTCACCGCCAACGGATAGTTGGTCGGGGTAATTCTTATTTATATGCAGGCCCATAAAAGTTCTCGACCATATTCTTATGTTCTGGAAAATATTATTCTTATTCGGCATTATGCAATTCTTCCCCGACAAGATACTTATTCAACTTTAAGGAGAATTATAACATTCGTTGTATTTCACCCCTAACGGATAGTTGGCCGGATAATTCTTATTTATATTCTCGGCCATATTCTTATGTTCTGGAAGATCTTATTCTTGTTCGGCATTATATAATTCTACCTCGACAGATCAACGAGGCCCTTTATTATTATTATTATTCTTTATATCTATTTGGATGCATATTCTATTCTTATTTCAGCATGGAGTTCGATAAATATTTATAATCATATATTCAGCTCCAAGGAGGTCTCCAGCATATATTATCTTATTCCCAACAATCTGTTGGTCAGCGCCGAGGAGGTCTCCAGCATTTATTATATCTTATTCTATTCCCAACAATCTGTTGGTCAGCTCCGAGGAAGTCTCTATCATTTATTATCAAAAATGTATTCCTAAAAATGCCAACTTATATTGGTTAGGAAGTAAATGTATTCCCACGGGAAGTAAAACTATGTATTCCTAAAAATGCCAACTTATGTTGGTTAGGAAGTAAATGTATTCCTACGGGAAGTAAAACTATATATTCCTAAAAATGCCAACTTATGTTGGTTAGGAAGTAAATCTATTCCCAAAAATGTCAACTCAGGTTGGTCGGAAATAAGAAGCTGTCAACTACAGTTAGTCGGAAACATTTTATGAGTATGTGAAAGCGATCAAGAAAAAAGCATTCAAAGTTCACATTCCACACTTGGGGGCTTCTATTACAGATATATTTGTTCATTTGGTGGCACATTCTTATAACATCATGAAGTCGAGCATCAAATTCAACTCCACAAACTCACACGGTAGGGGCCCCGACTAATCATCATGCAGGAGTTATTTTTCTTGCTCAGGAATTATTTTTGATATTGAAGTTCAGGAGGCATATTTAGGAGTTATTATGCACATACTATTGAAGTTCAGAAGTCAAATTCAACATCTACAGCACTGAGATCTTTACTACTACTGTCCCGACCAACATTGAAGAAGAAGTTGTATGAAAATGTTTCGAATTCCACCACTAGCTTGGTACTAATCAAATTGAAGAGTTGGGTTCAAAAGCTAGTATGTTACTCGACAAAGTATTCAGAGGATCAAAAATCAGAAGAATCAAGCACGTGAAGTTAGCACTCAGTTGCTCGGCACAGGAGGCAGTTGGTCGGCTAGCAAACCAATCAACATACTTGAAGATTATGACAAGCTACAAGTTGCATACTATGGCATGGAAGCATCCAAATTCCCAGGGGTGATACATAGCACACGGAGTTCCTCTAAAGAAATATTAGCAACCATCGATCAGCCTGCATTATATATCGTCCAGGAGATAATGCCCTTTATGTTGAACAAATCAAGAAGGTAGATCAAGAATTTCACGAGCACCGAGCAACACTGCAGAATAAATACTCCATCCTTTCAAGTAAACCATCAAGCATGGAGCAGTGGGGGCTTCTGTTAACGCAAAAATTCTCCATCTACGAGGACCAATTAGAAAAGGACACATGTCATCCTACGTGGCAATATTCGACACCCAGGAGAGTTGGTCGACATTCGAGGAGTATTAGTCGACACCCGAGGAGAGTTGGTCAGTACCCGAGGAAAATTAGTTGGCACCCGAGGAGTATTAGTCTACACCCGAGGAGAGTTGGTCGGCACCCGAGGAGTATTAGTCGGCACCCGAGGAGAGTTGGTCAGTACCCGAGGAAAATTAGTTGGCACCCGAGGAGTATTAGTTGGCACCCGAGGAGAGTTGGTCGGCACCCGAGGAGAGTTAGTCGGCACCCGAGGAGAGTTGGTCGGCATACCAACCAGGAAGATCAAAGGATAACTCTGCATTTAATGTACATTAATGAAGATGACAGCGCATTTAATGAGCCTTAATGTATATTTATACTGTATTAATAGATGACAACACATAGCATACCAAGTAATTCAACAATTAGATTCGTTGAATGTAGACATAAATGTCTACATACAATGAATCTCTTTATCTTCCATCACTATAAATACATGTATTCCCTTAGCCAAAAGGGAGGAGATCCTGGGGAACCTAGAAACCCCATACACAAGATACACATCCTTTCTCTCTCTACACCCTATGGTGCTACTGTAAATCCCTGGGAATAAAATAACAGTGGACATAGGATTTATTCATAGCCGAACCACTTTAAAAATCTTTGCCTCTCATGTGCATGATTGGATTATTTTTATCTATTTATCTGTGATCATAAAAATGGGATTCGGTCCAGTTTTTTGCATCAACAATCATCTTCCCACTCCATCATCTCGTGGGCTGCCTCATCATCATACACAACTACCATATTGGCAGTACCAAAGTGATGTGATGGAAGTGAATTTTCATTAACATCCACTGGGGGTATTTGAAGGGTACTATTGGCCACTTGCTCGCCAATGATTAGTCTTAAATAGTAGCAGTCTTGAGTGGACTATTGCACCCGCTAGTGTAACTCATAATACTTAGGGTTGGATTTATCTATTTTTATTGGAGTTTCTCCATTCAGGTTAGGGGGACGTGCTACTCCCTTCTGCACCAGTGTGTGATAGAAATCCATAGCCTCCACTAAATTGGAAGGTAGCGGTGGTGAAGCATCTTCTCCAAATTTTCTCTTCTTGCTAGGGATGTTGTTCTTGGATCCAGAACCTCCATTCTTTATTTTGGGAATTCTATCCACATAGTTAACTGCTTGTCTCCTCGAGACGTGAAATCTTCCGGAAGTAAGCGGTACCTATGTTTTCCAACCTGAGGTCCTTGGTTTGATTATCATGGCAATGTTGCTCGCGGCCTTGGTGAATTCTCGAAAGGTTGCATCTCTCGTCTCATTGATCAGGTAGAGTTTATATTCCTCCAAGATCCCTTCCACAAAAATTTAGAGCAGTCTTGCCTCTACCACCTCCTCGTGGACATCAAGTGCTCTCTCACGAAAGATCTTAATGTATTGCATTAACTCTTCGCCATGCTTTTACACCTCTTGCGCCAAGTGCCTCAGCATGAATTCATCCTCCGTTATAAAGAACTTTTAGAGGAATTGCCTGTGCATCTCTTCTCAAGTAGGGATATTGTTGGGTGCTAGGTGGGAGTACCACATGTAGGACTTCCCCATGAGGGTCTTAGAGAACTCCCTCAACCTCAGGTTTTTATCATTCGCATGCACTCCCAAATATTCAACAAACTTCTTCAAATACTCCTTTGGGTTGTCCCCTTTGCCACTAAATTTGATAAATTTTGGTGGGACATACCCTTCTGGGTACGGTTTCTCATTCACTTACTGTGGGTATGGGTCTTGCAACTCTTCGTATAAGTGAGAGGCCCCCTTTTAAGAGGAGGATATTAACCTCCTCATATCCTCCATAGCCTTAGAGGGGGATTCTTCTAGACCCATGCCCATAAGACTCATACCTGTCACCGAAGCCACTATCGGTGAGGTGGTATGCCCTATCGAAAGGGTAGTTGTCCTTGCTCCAATCACCACCACATCTTCATGAGTGGTTTGGTCACTCTGAGTCCTATTTCCAGAAGGAATGTCATCCAAAACAATCTGTTTAGAAATGTTCAAACCTTCTTTGTCCATGGAAACAAGAATACCTCCCTAGCGGAGTCGCTAAATTATCAGAGGAGACAGGCGGTTGCACACAGGTAGGGATAAAAGGTACATTGCAGGCCTTGTACCTCACCACCCCCTTAGTTTTGGCGCCCAAAAAGTGCCAACTCAGCCCTAGTGCCCAAGTATAAATAGGACCCCTACGTAAGGTCAAGAGAAAAAAATAATAACTCAAGTCATACCGTTACTCTGTCAAAATCACTCCAGACCACTAAGGGTTCTCTCCCTGCTTTTTCTCTCTAAGTGTTAAGTGATTTGTACCTTCACTCCACCTGACATCCATCACTCTCGGGAGTTTCTCTTGGATAAAGTAACTATTACTGTGGTGAAGACTATCTTCTTGCAGGGACTAGACTACAGCTTGAGTTCCATTGTTACCAAATAGGGAAGGTTTTACCAGAGACTTTTCCAGAAGTTATTGAGAACCTTAAAGGCAGCGTCCGTTGGAGCAGGTCACGCCTAAACATTAGGAGGGGGTTCCAACACTATCTCCTCTAAAATCTTTATAAAATTGAGGGGGAGGTCTCAAGGACCACTTCATTTGAAATCTTTATAAACTTGAGGAGGGAGGTATCAAGGACCACCTCCTCTAAAATCTTTTGTAAACTTGAGGAGGGAGGTTTCAAGGACCAAATCCTCTAAATGCGTTCGTTTCTTGCGAGCAACACTTGGTTGCTCATTTAAATTTTGATTTAAGTGTGGACTTTATGAGGACTGGGTGACTACTAGGGTCTATTTACTTGGGTCTGTAAGTCAAGCAAGAATAATGGGAAAATGAACGGACATGAAGAAAACTGAAAAGATAGAAAAAAGAAGTACATACCTTGTCTATGGTCATCCCACTCAATAAGATGTTAATCTTTCCCAAAGGGTACACTGAAAAGTCCCTCCCCTATTGTCCTTCTACCATGTTCTCTGGATGGGCCAACAATACTCCTACTACAACCTTAAGGGCCCCAGTGGACCCCGAATACCTGGAGAGCCCATAGTGCCGTGAAGAAATATGCTAAATATCAGTAAATAAATAAAAGAAAATTACAGTACCAAGGAAAATCTAAGAGAAAATGTATACCTCCCAAGATGCTACGTAATCGAGAGGGTTCTTAGCCCTTAATCTAGAAAGGGTGCTCATACTTGCATAAAGAAACCCCAAGGCTGAACCGCACCAATCATACTGGGAAATGAGACTGAAATAGAGGGAGGGAAATGTAAACCCTCGTGGACTACCTTAGCATAAGAGGAATATATGGTGTGGCCGAGCATAAAGATTATGAAGCATCGAATGAACTGACGAATCCTAGTATGATAATCTCCTACACCCATCGCATGCCTCTTCATGTCGGCGCACATGGAGGTGAGAACAAACATCTCACCTAAACAAGTGTCTGATAGAAACCCTAGCATAACCCTGATGGCATCGTTCAAGAGCTTGAGGTGGTGGGGGATCATCACTGGGAACTGGTGGGACGGCAAGCCAGTCAAGACATGTAAATCCTTGGGGGTGCGAATAGTCACCAATGAATCCAAAAACGGACGAAATCCCAAACCTTTTACTTGATCCCTGGCAATAGTAGGGAAGTTCTCACTGGTCCAGAGAGCCACCACCCGCTTAGGGAAACCCTTAAGATGGAAGCAAGCGGCACTATCCTCTTGATGCTCATATATAAATAAAAAGCACAAAAATAATAAGAATAAATAAAAGGCAGAATTGTTTATCACAATAATACTTCCCAAGTAGATAAGCAAGTCATAACATAAATAAACAAAATGATGTTGAAGAAAAATAAAACAAGCATCGTTGAACAAATGCGTACGTGACCACTGCGAATAGTGGTAGGTATATGAGTATCAGGCTAATATAGCAAATCGTCTGAATCTCTCAATCGGGGCATATGGTGTCGTACGCCAAAATCCCTCTCCACTAGCTCCTCGATAAGGCCTGTACCCGCCCAATCACCAGGATCATCGGCCTCATGCACGGGCCTCTCATTTGGGAGATCACCCAAAAGGATCTCCAGCTATAGTGAAAGGATCATAAGGGAAAACACTCGCAAAATTATCAAAAGAAGAGAAAGCTAAAGTTCCGAAGAAGGTATAAAGAGAACAAGAATGTGAAAATTAAGTCAAAAGACAAATATCATCCTTATAGAGAGAGGGCGAAGAACTTGAACAATTGGTCAAGCACGCACATGCCCGATAGGTTAAGGGGGCTTATTGCTTGATCGATCAGTCAAGACCCCATAATCAATAAAAAAAAAATTACTCAAAAATTTAAGAAATTAAAAAATTCGTTCTTATTTTGAAATCAAATAAAAAAAATTCTAAATTGATCAAATTTAAAAATAATTTATCTCTAAAAATTAAAATAAATCAAATCACCTCCTCAGCAAAACTTGAGAATCAAGATTCCTTATTAAAACCAAGTTTAAATTAAGAAATTTCCTAGTTTACAAACCAACTCCCCATTTTATTAGACCACGTCTCATGGAGATGATTTTTAAATCAGTTTGGTGTTTCTTCAAACACTCTGTCTCATGCAGAACGATTTCCAAAATGATTTGGTTGTATTGACAAATTCCTAATCCCATGCAGACACTTATTAAATGATTTGATGTATCGAGAAATAACTTGTCTCATGAGGAAAAATTCCTAAATGATTTTGTGCATCGATGAATACCTTGTCCTATGCGAACATTTCTCGAACAATTATGGGTATCGACAAATACTTTATCCCATGGGGACACTTCCCTAACGATTCGGTGTATTGATAATCACTTTATCCCATGCAGATATTTCCAAATTGATTTGGTGTATCAATAAACACCTTGTCCTATGAGGACACTTCCCGAACGATTTAGTGTATTGAAAAACACCTTGTCCCATACAAACATTTCCAAAACAAATTGGTGTATTGACAAACACCTTATCCCATGCGGACATTTCCAAAATGATTCGGTGTATCGATAAACACATTATCCCATGCGAACACTTCCCGAACGATTTAGTGTATTGACAAACACCATTTCCTATGTGGACACTTCCAAAAGATTCGGTGTATTAATAAACACCTTGTCCTATGCAGACATTTCCTAATAATTCAGTTTATTGACAAACACCTTTTCCCATGTAGAAACTTTTTCAAATGAATCAGTGTATAAAAAAATACCTCTTCCCAGGCGAACACTTTCTCAAATGATTCTATGTATCGTAAAATACCTCGTCCTATTTGGAAACTTTCTCAAACGATTCTGTGTATCAATAAGCACTTTTGCCCACATGGACACTTGATATTATGTTTTATCCCGTCTCATTGTAGACAATAAACATTTATAAGCCATGACAAAACACATCATTATCCCCTATAGACACTACCCTTTTATATCGGAAATATTGTTAATCAAGCATCGCAATTCTTCATAATATGTTTACAAGGGTAAACTCTCAATGAGAGCGCAATCTGGGGCATCCCCTTAGAAATAAAAAAATTCCCCAGCAGTCGTAGTATGAGTGTTTCTCTTTCCAACATCGTTCTCCCCAAAATGAACTTTGTTGTTGAGGGGATCTATAGACACCATTATCCTAAATAAAAGTAGTTATACCTACCATGGCCTCCCAAAGGCCCAAAAGAAATACAAAAGTCAAGAGTATCTTCATAAAAGCCCAAAAAACTTAAACAACCCATAAAAACTACCAAAATGAGTCAAGACAACCCAAAATGGGCCATGTGGCCATCCCCGGGGGCTTCCCCCTCATTTCTTTTCTTTCTTTTCGGGGGTTCCCTTCAGCGTGCGAGTGATATTGCGCCTTTTCTCGGGGTGCTCGGTCGTCATCAATATGTGATAATATATAGAGATAGAGTCACCATCCTATTTTGTACAAAACAGGCAAAAGAAATGTTGTCGTCTCGAGAGAATGACATTAAGGACAATACCGATGCTTGTGAAACCAAGTAGTTTAAAGGTTCAGGGACTAAGTTACGAAATGGAAAAGTGTTAGGCACCCATCCTTCCCTTTCGATCTCTCGTGGGCATGTGTTAATCTTATCTTGTTAGACTCCGTAAAGTGTGTGCTTATGTGCATAATATACATGAATAATGGAATCGTTCCACTCGCGTCATGGAAAAGGACGGAGTGAACTCATCCTTATAATATGTGTGTTTTCCAAATCGCAAGTCGTTATGGAAAAACGAATGTATATATCAAACGAAGCACAAGCATGCAAGAATATGACATTCATTAAGAATATATATATGAAAACAATATTACAAATGTCCATAAGGGAGGACTCGAGATTTACAAAAGATGCCAACATATCCCAAGGGGCATCAAAGTCCACGTAGTTCGAAGATAACAAGGGGTGGGGCTCAATCCATAAATCCAAACAAAGGATTTCTATTATTTATGTGTGTAGAGAGAAATGCATTTTAAAAGTAAGAATGTGATCTCAATCCTTTTTCTTTTTCTTTTTTTTAATGAAAATAGTGTATGTGCAATTACTACTAATAAAGGATTGAGATCAACATATGTGATGAAACGAAATAAAGTGTTAAAGTAGAAATAAAACAAATAATAATAAAATGAGTGAAATAAAGATAATGGTGGAGAATTGGACCTCCTTATGAATACTTAAAGTTGCTCTTGAGTGTATATATGTTGATCTTGTAATGGGATGAAGGTGGTATGGAAAGATGGGAAATTTACTAAATGAAGTATGAAAATGATGGAATGGCTTGTGGGAAATGTGATTTTTAGGAAACAACTCTGAATTCGAGAGAACGTTCCTACCTCTAGGATTCTAAGAATTCCATTCTGCAAAGTGTTTAGGTGGACAAAATGAAATCTATCAATCATGTTTCCTCCTTTCATGAATCTCCCATATCTCCAAAAATACTTTCTTCATATATATAAGGAAATTAAGAGTAACAAATCTCTTATCAAGAACTTGAGGCAGAGATCTGTGAAAATGTCTCCCTAAGATTCTCATCAACATTAACCAAATTATCAACCTTGTTCATTTTCTCTTTCAGTTTATCTCTCACATTAAATTAAAATTTTCTTATACTTATCTATGTTAAAGTGATGGTTTCTTAAACTATAACACAAAATATCATTATGTACAACTTTTTTAAATAACGAACATACAAAATAATTTTTCTCAAATACATTGAAAGTGTGTAGGGGTATAAAGTGTCTAAAAAAGTTCGGCAATTCTTGCAAATGAAAGTTGTTTTTGTGCAAAACAACTTAGCGAGTGAAATAACGTCACTAAAGTTAAAGAAATAACTTAAAAAAGATTTTGATGATAAATTTTGTAATTATTGGATTAGGTGGGTGTAATTAAGTGTAGGTACCTTATTATTAAGGCCCAATTACACAACTGACACCACAATTGAGACAATTTCCATTAAGCTCACTTAAACTAAAGAAGGTGAATTCCATGTTTAGTTAATTAAACCTAAAAACTAATGACCAAAACCTTGATCTGATGTGAGTATGTGTGTAGGGTGATAATTAACTACAACTATCAGAAATTTGGCCATAATATGAAGACCATCCCTTACAAATGTACCTAAAATATTTAGACCCTTTTTGGCACATGGTAAAGTTGCGTGGAATATGATAATTTGAATAATTTGTGGAAAGTATAAGATTACTACGTTTAGTACGATGTTAAATTATAATGAAATGTGAGCCCTAATGGAATAATATTACCTTCTTTGTGAGAAAGTTGGTGGAATCAAAATCCATCCAATATAGGTTGAATTCCTACTTTCTCATGGAAATCATTATAAACATTTATTGTGAAGATAAAAATTACCATAAAAAATATTAAATTATTGAATAACTTCCCTTAAAACAAAAATATATAGTTTGTGGAGATGATTTGGTTGTTAGTTTTTTACAAATTTAAAGTCGTACAACTTTGGCTTAAGTACTTTTTGCATCTTTATCTACAAGTGAAATAGTTTTATTCACTTAATCTACAATATACATGAATCTTAAAGACATTATTATATTTGTTAAATATAGAAAAATCTTTCTAAATACAAATTTGGGTTCATACTATTATAAATAATGAACCATATAGTTGTGTTTTAGTATGTGCCCAAAATAAATCAATTTAAAAAATATATATATATATATAGTATTTAATTTTTCTAAATATATTTCTAGTATATAATATACAATCCTATGTGGTTTTACATGTATGAACCAAACACTAAATTTGGATTATAAGTAAGAATCCACTGGTTAACCAAACACAGTGATATGATTCAAATCTTGATACAAGATTATTAGCAGTATCTTTCTAAGTAATAAAAATTGATTCAAAATATTATTGCATACCAAATGAGGACTTAGTCTATCCCTCGTCCATTGAGAATCAATCGTGATGCTTTATTACAATTTAGAACCAGTTCATCTTCCAAGAAAGCACATCCATTGAATCCCACCTCCAATGACTAGTCCAATTACAAATTCATTACGCTTCACTTTGAGATCAATCAAATAGGTGTATGATATGAATTTAAGGCAATCAATAAAAAATTAACTTAAAATACCTCTAAGTTAAAGACAAACAAACTAAAGTTTGGGAAAAGAATAACACAATAATCACATGAAAACTATGAAATATGCTTTTAAAATAAGCTTTAGTGTTTAGAAATACGAGCATCTCTTCCAAATAGTTTGAGACAAAATCATTTTAACGGGTAAGCTAGAAAAATAGGAATTATGCACATGTTAGGAAAATGAACTCATATATACCTTCCATATATTATTGTATAATAATAAGCCAGGTGGCACAACAAGGTTGACTCATTAAAACCATGTATGCATATTGTGGGTAAAACTCGGAATGTGCACACTTGGTGTTTCACATCATGCTTTGGCCATTACGTTCAAAGGTTTTAATGGTTTTAAAACTAAACTCACAATTTGTGATAATTATGAGAACACATATTAAAAATGTGCATATGTGAAAATTTTGTGTGTTAAATACTAATCACATATCTTGATATACCAAATAGTGTCTCTAGATTTTGTGGAACCATCGAATCTCAAGTAGTTGTTGAAGAGATGCAAAGGCATACCTTACTGATCCGGGATAAGACACCAAAAATAATAGAAAACTAGTTGATGTACTCAATTTATGCATGACTCAAAGGGTTGACATGAGATAAGGAAATATTTACTAAGTTTTACATTTATAATCTCTTTCTTTGTCTATTCCATTGCAAAATAAGAACTAAAAATTCAAAAAAGTTCATAATCAATCACATCTATCCTAATAAGCCTAAAATCATATATATTTGTGGTTAATTAGATAAAAACTAAAATCTCGACTAAAAATATACTAGAAGTAATGTTGAGTCTGAAAAACATGTCCATAGCTACAAAATGTGAAGAAAAAGAAACATATCACATAAGTACAACAAAAAAGAGGTGAAAGACCCCCCTCCACAGAAACTCCCCATGAGAGTGCTACACAGTGGAATAAATGCGACTTCAAATAAATAAAATTTAATTGTGTGTCAACCAAACAAGTTTTAATGAAACTCAAGTTTTAATTCAGTCTTAACACATGCATTTAAGTGAAATGAAATCATAAAGTAGTAAGCATGCAAAGGAAACCAAATAGCAGGATAGTCATAACATGACGAAAAATCCCCCACACGGGCAAAACCTTTTATTCCACTATAATTGTAAATCACAACTTACATGGTTGTAATGAAATAGCTTTTTGTGACCCACGAATACTCGCAGGTGTCGGTCGGCGTCATCAGCAGTAAGTCCTCATGTAACAACTCACATAAGATTAGGACGATTTTATGAATTGAAAATAAGGTGTTTAAACCTTAAAGGAAGAAGCCAAAAGATTTTTGTCGATTTTCAGTGTTTACAGAACAGAAAAACGAAAAGACTTCTTATGAAAACAGAGTTGGAAAGACCCTTTTATAAAAAAAAATTAAGGCGGTGGGTCATTCAAGCGAGACAGCATGTCCTTTAAACGATATACACTGTCGTTTGAACGACAGGTACACATCGTGTGACACACTGTCGTTTAAACGACATACGATGTCGTTTGAACAAGATTGTTAAAATGAAAACCTTTTCATTTATCCTTTCCTCGTTAAATGCACAACCTCAAAAACTCCTAAAAATATATTTTGTGATAAAAACATTTGAAGCTCTGCTGCAACACTTAGAAAAATATTTTATGAAAAATAATCCCAATACTTAAGTGAAATGTAAAGGAATAAAAGCACAACCTTTACTAAATTTATCTTGCAGAGGCTTCTTTGCTGAAAAACTTTGATATTCGGATCCGTCTTGATGCTTGAATAATCTTGAATAATTCTTCGACGGTTGTAACGGTATACGACATACTTAATTGATAACGGAAATTTATAAATTATGTCCCTACAAATCTCCCCCCAGTCTATGCCGATACAAAATAAAAACAATCCGAATTATCAAAATAAAATGCCTATACAAATATAATACCCTCCCATGAACCCAAAAGTGAAAAAGTACTCAAAATGTATGTCTTCAATCTTTTATTCAAAAATCTTCATCAATATTTAAATATCAAAGCTTTTCTCATCAGAGTATGCAACATAATGATCTTTACTTTTGTACCTACACACATGAGACAAAGAAAATACCTTCGTTATGCATCGAGTTTGAAATTATATAAGAATAAATCAATCAATATAATCAAATCTCCCACATAATGCAAAACTCCCCCATAATTCGTTCTCCCCCATTTTATTTTTCCGAAATAGATAGGAAAAGAATAAGCAATCAAAACATGGAGTTGTCACGATAGACAAGGTAAACAAACTATGATCACAAAGAAATACAAAAGTATTCCACAAACTATTTTTGATTTTTCAAATTTTCATACAAAAATGCAAAAATAATTTTACAAAAATTAAACATCATGAATTTTCACTAAGACACCCAAATCATGGAAAAGAAATGAATGTGTGTGAACATATTCAATAGGTGATAAAACTCAATCAAGCATATGTACACCATGCATAAGTGTAATCCTATCGAATAAACATAAAAAATATCCTTAGTTGTAAAATTGTTGAATTTAGATGATATAGACTAAATAAAATCAACAAATCAAAGCCTAAGTGATTTTCACACCAATAACGTCCAAAACTTTTTAGTGCTGTTTCAAGAAATTTTCAAAGGACGTGCAAAACCATTGATTACTTTCCAACCAAACTCCCTCATATATAATAAAGAAATTTTTACATCTAATGAGGTACTAAATTCTCAACTTAGAGAAAACCTATTGGCCCAAATTTTGGCATATATTATCTTTTTATTGCCTTAATTTTTTTCGAGCAGGCTCTTGTCAAACGGCGGCTTTCACGCGGAGTCAATTTTACACTATCGTAGCCCTTTCCCGTGCAATCATTATTTTTTCAAGTTTAAATAAATTCCTCACGGGCAATGGTTTTCACATGCACTACTTTTATTATTCTCGCATTATTGCACTTGGTTCATTTTAAGGACATGATTGAGATGAAAACACTCAATCAACATGTGATAGACAAGTACAATAATCAAACAAATTCGTGTAAGTGTGCAGTAAAGGAAAAATGAGTCAAATATGTAGGAAGTATCAACAAATAACATCTCAATGACTCCAAATATTGTAAAGCACATGAATGACAAGATATATTGTCTCAAAACACTATTAAATTATCACATGGATATGGAATGAAGTTGTGACTCAGTCATCCTAAGTTTCCATTCATATATGGTGTAAAACAAAATGCAAAACTCTTTTTGTCTTTTTCAATTTTTTCAAAAAAATGAAAATCTTTTTGTATTTTTCCAAATTTTTTCAAAAATAAACACCGTAAATACAAACATAGTACACACTAGAAATATGCATAATATCGTCATGAGCATCATCCTATACTAGAAAACAGCAAATCACACAAAGAATCATCAATTTAAGCAGGTGAGATTAAACAAGAAATTCAGTATTATAAGTACCAAAAGAGACTGTATATGAACTGTCAGAAGCAACCTAGCAATACCAAATAATGTAACCAAAGCACATAGGGTACTGCAAATAGAATGGACAAAGTTAATTAGGTCGCTTGAACGAGACTGCCAGTCCATCAAACGACATATCTTCTTGATCATACGCAAATATTACGTATTTAATCCGTCGAACCTACGCATTTTAGCCCCCTCGGGTGCCTTAATCTCTATATTTAAGCCCGTTAACCAGACAACCTCGGTTTATATTGTTAACATGTTATATGAGGTATAATTAGGCTTTTGTAGGTATTTAGGTACTAGGAATGGAGTTCGGATGCATTTCGCTCAAGTTCCGTACGCAATCGCACGTTCAAGGGAAATTCGATCAATTCACAATTTGGGCACCTGTCCCAACACCTATATGGAAGTTGTATCCCTCCTCGCAAGCTTCACGTGGCTGTGAACGGTGCATGATTCAGATCCCTACGAAGAAGTTACAGCACTTTTGGCAGAAGAGAAAGACATTGAAACCAAAAGAGGGGAGAAGAGAAGAAAAGGAATGTAGTAGCCTGCCTTGATTCTGCCCTGCTTTATCAATTGATCAATCAAAAGGATCGATCGATCGATCCTTTCGAATTTTTCCATGATTTCATTGATCGATCGATCGATCAAAAGGATCAATCGATCGATGCCCTATTTTCTGCAGATATTTTGGCTTTGCTTTTCTTTTTCCTTTTCTTTTCTCCTTTTATTCCAGCTTACTATATAGCCCAATTTTTTGTAATATCAGAATATACTTAGTTTTAGACGACATTTTAGGTTAGGGTTTGGTTTTGAGAGCTCATCTTCTTCTCTTCTTGGGGTGACATCCATTTGGTTTTGTAAGATTGAACTATTCACTATTATCTCCCTTAATATAGTTTTGTTCTTCATTTTCCTTTCTTTGTAAATTAGTTTCCATGCTTTGTAGTTAGTTTAATTACTTTATTTCTTGTAATTTAGTTTCCATCCATTTGGTTTTTAATTACAATATTCTTTGTAGTTAAATTAAGCAACTATTACTTTGTAGTTAGTTTAATTACAATATTACAAGTTCGTTTACAAAGAAATTATTACTTGTAATTTAATTACGTGTAGAAGTCCTGTAAAAAAAACCAAATGGATGGAAAAAATTCACTATTATAAGTTTAATTACTTGTAATTTAGTTTAATTTAAGTATTTGCCTTAGATAAATAGGGTAGGGATTTCGTTCCGCCATTTTCAGGCCCCGAACTCCAAAAATGTGGTTTTGTGCAAAATTGTGTTTAATTGAACCCGCACAAATTAAAGTCGGATTATTATGCATTTAACTTTCTTTGTCATGCAACATTAGTGTTTATAGCGATAATCCAAATTTAATCTGAGTGTGATAAATTTTTGGTTAAATGTTTATTCTCGCAACTTTGGCTTAAATTCCTTATTGTGGGAAGTTTATGATTAACTGCTAATGCTCGATTAAATTATTTTTGAGCCGGAATCTTGATTAGTAGTTGTTTCGAGCCGTATGGTTGGATGATATCCCGATCCTTGCTTTTACTTTATTTAGACTTAACTTCTCTCTTTTCTTTTATTTACATTCATACATCACCCTTTTACAGTTGTATTCCTGAATTAATAAGCCGATTACGAGATATACCAACACTCCCTGTGGATTCGATACCCGACTTACCTCTATACTCACCAGTTGAGTGTAGTCAAAACTTAGGTTTTTGTATTGAGGCGGCGAAACAAAAAACAACAATTAGCGTCTTTACATGCGCTACTTTTCGCCCCCGATCAAAATGGCACTGTTGCCGGGGAGTGTTTTGTTATATATTTTAATTGTCTTATTAGTTTGTAGTATTCTTTCTTCTGTATTTGTATTCTTTTTTTAACCTTTTTTTGCAGGACTTCTACACGTGAGCGCCTAGAAATGCTTGAATTTTTTCGTCGCACATTGCTTTGTGGAATTTGCTGTCTCGAGCATTTGTTGGGGTAAGCATGTCTTATTCCAATCATTTCGGTAATCATTACGATAATTCTCAAAATTCCCGTACTCCTTTGACTTTTGGTCAATACTTAGAGTCCCAAAAAGTTGCAACATCTAAAATGACTTTGGGTGAGTATTACAAAAGTCAAGCAATGGAGTGCGTGTATTTTGATGATGATGATGATAATGATTTTGGGCCTTTACCTCCTTATAGTAGGAGTTTTGAAACGAATTGCAATAGTTTTCAAAACTCCTATAATAACGAGTTTAACTTTTCTTCCGATAATAATTTTTAAACTCCTCATTTCAAGCATCCGCACCTCGGCCTATGACTTTCGGTGAGGGTTTTCTTATGCTTGAGAATGAGAGGTATGAAGAAAGTTATCGGGAAAAACATCGTTGTTGGGAGCAAGGCTTGGATTTATTATTCAAATCCGACGACGATTTCTCTTTCGAGACTTTTGAAGTCGAGGAATGTTTTGAACCAAATGAGGACTTTATGTCTACTTTGGAACAAATCATTCGTCACTTGGCCCATCTTGTAATTGAGAATGAAAGCGAGGATGAAATGGATGTAGTATCTATTTGCAATGAGATGATTTCTTCTTTGGATCGCAAAGACGAAAGTTTCATTAAAAATGATCCTATTTCCTTTGAAATTCCAACTTTGAGTAATGATAACTCATCTCTTGAGTTTGAATTTCTTTCTTTCCCATTTTCATTCTCCGTTATCACACCGTCGTAAGTACCTGATGAATCGGTATTGAACTTTAAAACGTTCAACCCTTTCACCGACGAGGAGTACTTGCTCGATTTGCTTTCCATGAAGGCATCTATGCCCTCATGTGCGCCACCTCCCATTCCGCTTGCTAAATCTTTGGGAGGAATTTCAGTTTTTTTGTCCGCATGTGTATTTGTCACCCGTACTATCCAAATCCCCCATCCTCCCTCCCAAATTTTTAATTGGGGATGGTTCACCTTTTCCACCACCCACATGCCTTCCATCGTTTGAACGGAATTCCTATTTTTTGGGAGGCATGCATGAAAGGGAGGGTCCACCGTTGATCCTCCAAAGTCAAATTATTTTTTGGGTGGACCCTCAGCTATTTAGACTTCTAGTGTATAGTTAGTGTGAAGCCTAAATAGTATATAGTTAGCTTTTTATTATTTCTTTCTTCTTAATTTAGTCTAGTGTAATTAGTTAATCTCTTTCTATTTTTTTTGTATGCTTTGTACTAACTTGTTTTGCAGATTCATTTGAACTTGTTCTTATGGAGATCGCTCCAAATTTGGGTAATATCATTCTTTTCCTATCTTTGTGTAGTGTTCTTTAATGGACGCATTGAGGACAATGCAACATTTAAGTTAGGGGGAGTGGGATATTCTATCCATTTCACTATTTAGTCCTTGAATTTGACTACAATTTAGTTACAAAGCATGTTTTTGTTAAAAAAAAATTAAAAATTTCAAAAATATTTTCTTTCTTTTTTCTCCTTTGTTGGGCATTTTGCCTTTGTTTCCGATGATAAATTTTAATAATTGCCCGATCCATTAGACAATTCAACGATGCATGTTCTCGATTTTAAAAGTTATTAGACTTTAGTCCTCGATTATTGATATTATGAATAACTTCATGAATTAAACTTTAATCCCATGAGCACATTCACTTTCATTGTTCTATTGATTTGGTTTAAGATTTTTATAACTCGGTAATCTTTTGTTGTATTGTATATACTTACACCGAGTGAGATTAGAGACTTATCTTCATTTGTGAGTGTATACACTATTCTTTACTCTTTGAAAACGTTACAGTCGTTGGTAATCTCTTTATTCTTTCATTGACCGTTCAATAATTGAGTTCATTCTTGAAATGTATTACTTGAGCATGATTTTCATATATTGTTTTAACTCGAGAATTGCGTAAACTTTTTGAAATGATCATAGGCCATCTTTGTATATCACCTATATGACCTTGACCTCACCTTTTATATGTTCCCTATTTAACCCACTTGAGCCTAAATACTAGCCTTTCGTTTTCATTACCCAAAATCCCCTAACCAACTCCAAATTGGAGTTTTATACCATATATAGTACCTTACATACCTTTGTTTGGATTGTTTACATGGGATTGAATGATATTGTTGTTTTGTGGTTGCAATTTGAGCATGAAAAAGAGTGAGAAAAGAAGAAAGTGTAGTGAAAAAGAGAAGAAAAAGAGAAAGTTGAAAACAAAAGAAAAACAAAAGAAAGAGAAAGTTGTATATATTGTTTGTAGTGATTCAATCAGATTTGATTACTCTCTCGATTGTTATATCTAATGCTTGTTTGAAAATTATTTTCCAATTTTGATATTGCCCGCATTTTCCCACTATCCCGAGTTTTCATCCCGAACACTTTGAATCCATACATACATTCCTTCATTTCGTACCCTAGCCTAGCCTACATTATAACCCTATACAAGTACTATGTGATCTTAGGTTGATGTAATTTAAAGGTTTAAATAGTTTTGATAATCTGTGAAAATGCATTTCGCCTCTTTTATATGTGCGGTATCCTTTCACTGAGATTATAGTTTTTATTTCCTATATAGCGTTCTTCAATTGTGACATGTGTGCGGCCTAGTTTCCATTTCCATTTACTCTTTATGCCCGCATGTTCCGTGTGTTACCTCTCTGTTTCAAGTGAATTCATTTGATGAGTGTAATGCCCGTGAGGATTGACTTTTATGCATGCTTTGATATTTAGTATCCGAGTTATTTAAGTTTTTGCCAAATCATATTTTACGTGTTCTCACTCCCCTCCCACATGTTAAAGTTTCAATTCATTGAGGTGCATTCTATAATGTTAATAACTATGCACTTTTCACGTGAATTCATTTGCTATCCTAATAACATGTTGAAATCTTGTTCGTATTGTTGAGTTTGTCGCATGTGATTGGGCATATTTTGAGGAAACGTTATGATGTTTGTGGGTATCATCCCTGAAAACCCTCACGAGACGACACTCAACCACTAGGGTAACTTAGGGGTTTGACGGCTTATTGCATATGATAAATGCAATAGAATAACCCGTGAAAGTGGCCTTATGCGTTTATACTATATTTTCCTACTTATCCTGCTTTTGGTTTACTTGTAGTTCTTATTGCATCCTATTTCATTGCTAGGGACTAGTAATGTGTAAGTTAGGGGGTGTGATAATATGCAAATATTACGTATTTCATCCGTCGAACCTACGCATTTTAGCCCCCTTGGGTGCCTTAATCTCTATATTTAAGCCCGTTAATCAGACAACCTCGGTTTATATTGTTAACATGCTATATGAGGTATAATTGGTATTTTGTAGGTATTTAGGTACTAAGAATGGAGTTCAGATGCATTCCGCTCAAGTTCCGTACGAAATTTCACGTTCAAGGGCAATTCGATCAATTCACATTTTGGGCACTAGCCCAACACCTACACGAAAGTTGTATCCCTCCTCGTAAGCTTCGCGTGGCCGGGAACGGTTCGTGATTCGGATTCCTAATGAAGAAGTTACTACACTTTTGGCAGAAGAGAAAGACATTGAAACCAAAAGAGGGGAGAAGAGAAGAAAAGGAATGCAGTAGGCTACCTTAATTCTGCCCTACTTTATCGATCCATCGATCCTTCAGAATTTTTCCATGATTTCATTGATCGATCGATCGATTGATCAAAAGGATCGATCGAACGATGCCCAGTTTTCTACAGAGATTTTGGCTTTGCTTTTCTTTTTGCTTTTCTTTTCTCCTTTTATTCCAACTTACTATATAACCCAATTTTGTGTAATATCATAATATACTTAGTTTTAGAAGACATTTTAGGTTAGGGTTTGGTTTTGAGAGCTCATCTTCTTCTCTTCTTTGGGTGACATCCATTTGGTGTTGTAAGATTGAACTATTCATTATCATCTCCCTTAATATAGTTTTGTTCTTCATTTTCCTTCCTTTATAAATTAGTTTCCATGCTTTGTAGTTAGTTTAATTTCTTTATTTCTTACTTTCCTAGTTTAATTACTTGTAATTTAATTTAATTCATGTATTGACCTTAGATAAATAGGGTCGGGATTTCGTTCCGCCATTTTCGAGCCCCGAGCTCCGAAAATGAGGTTTTGTGCAAAATTACGTTTAATTGAACCCGCGCGAATTGAAGTTGGATTATTATATGTTTAACTTTCTTTGTCATGCAACGTTAGTGTTTATAGCGATAATCCGAATTTAATCCGCGTGGCACCAATTTTCGGTTAAATGTTTATTCTCGCAACTTTGGCTTAAATTCCTTATTGTGTGAAGTTTATGATTAACTGTTAATGCTCAATTAAATTGGTTTCAAGCCCGAATCTTGATTAGTAGTTGTTCTGAGCCATATGGTTAGATTATATTCCGATCCTCACTTTTACTTTCTTTAGACTTAACTTCTCTCTTTTCTTTTAATTACATTCATACATCACCCTTTTACACTTTTATTCCAGAATTAATAAGCCGATTACGAGATATATTAACACTCCCTGTGGATTCGATACCCGACTTACCGCTATACTCACCAGTTGAGTGTAGTCATAACTTAGGTTTTTGTATTGAGGCGGCGAAACAGAAAACAACAATTAGCGTCTTTACACGTGCTGCTTTTCGCCCCCGATCACTTCTCGCGAGAAGGCTTTGCGTAACAGCAGAAATCGCTCAAACGAAGACTTATCTCGTTTGAACGAGAAATGTAAATCTCACATATTCCCATTAGACTAAATGGATTTGCCCAGTGCAAGAATTACTCGAAAACAGTACCTGGAAGGGGCAAATAGTTCCAAAATAGTGCCAAAACAGTAACATATTCATAAAATAGTGTAACCTACTACAATGTGAGTCATAACACTAGTAAGAGTTTATCATGAAGCACAAATAGTGTATGATAAATATCAACTCAATCAACCAAATGATATCACTGGGGTGAATCATGTGCAAGCGAATGATAGTCATGAACAATTAGACCATAAGCCTCTAAATTCGATTTCCTAACCCAAATCGATGTGTAATGAGGTATGGGGGTTTGAGGAATCGAATTTACTTTTCTATTAAACTTCCTAGGTCCTTTTAAAAGTTTATAGCAGAAACGCCAAAGATGACCTTGCCTACCACAATGTGTGCAAGTGTAAATCGGGCGGTGAGTGTTATCTAAAGGCGGTCTTATCCTAACATATCTAGGTGGAGATCTTCTCAAATTCCTAGGTGGCTCTCTCAAAGTGTTCCTAGGTGGTTCTCTCACAATATTCCTAGGTGGTTCTATCACAATATTCCTAGGTGGATCTCTCCCACGTGTGGGGATGGCTTTGGGAATGGGTGCAACCTTTTTATCAAAACCAATCCCACCCCTATCCTTTTTTATTTCAATAGTGCCTAAAATCTTATCAAGCTATCCAGACCTCGACTCCAAATGAAATTTCACCTTACTTGAAGCTTTCAATTTCTCCTCAAGTTCACCTATCCTAGATTCAAGTAAGCGCCTAGAATCCTCAAACTCAAGAAGCTCCTTTTTCATAGTTTCCATCAACCCTCTAAGACTATCTCTCTGACCCTATAGGTACTCAAGATTCTCTCTCAAAATTTTCTCACGTGCCCTCAGATCTTCAATTAAAACATCATTATTTTTTAAGGCACTCTCTTTCAATTGAGCTTTTAATTCTAAATTTTCTTTCTTTGTTTTCAAGGCTTCAGCATAAAGTTCATTAAAAGTCGTTTGCAAGTTATGCTCATCTTCACTTCTATACTCACTCCCATTACCCTCACTTTCATGGGATATAGTATCATTGGATATGGAAGAAGTATCATCAACATTATCATGAGTGGACTCACAGTTGGGAAGGACACGCTTACTTGCACAAAAATTTTCTTCACTCAAGTCACTCTCACTAAGGGTGGCAGTATAAGAAATTGGTTTATAAAAACTTTCCCTAACTTTGGTGGGGCACTCGTCTATGCTATGGAAAATTCCCTCAAAACAAAGACATCTCTCAGATTCTTTCTTTTTAACAAGAGTTTTAAAAGCATATTTCAACCGAGACTTCTAAATAGTTTCGTCAGGCACATGATATCTAAAATCATCAAATCCTCCAAAAGGCTTACTTAAAAAAAATCGGGATTTCAAAAAAAGATTTGGAAACATCATAATCAAAACACAATAACTTAGTGAAACAGGATTTGACACAAAAGTGCGTGCAAAAATTAGGATCACACGATAAATTAGCGTATCCTGCTATGATACCAATTTGAGTGTGCTACACAACGGAATAAATGTGACTTCTTAAATAAATCAATTTTAATTGTGTGTCAACCAAACCTATTTTAATGAAAATAAAGTTTTAGTCCAGTCCTAACACATGCATCTAAGTGAAATGAAATCATAAAGTAAATAGCATGTAAAGAAAACCAAATAACAGGATAGTCACAATATGAGGAAAAATCCCCCACATGGGCATAACCTTTTTTTCCACTATAATTGTAAATCACAACTTACATCGTTACAATGAAATAGATTTTTGTGACACACGAATACTTGCAGGTGTCGATCGATGTCGTCATCCAGTAAGTCCACACGCAGCGAACCCACAAGAAACTTAGTCCTATCTTCAACCCAGGTATACTGCAGCACTCCCTAATTGACTTCAGTCCGGTGTAGGTTTATCCTCTCTACAAAGAGTTTGAACAATAGCAAAGTTTTGTTCTTGGGTTCCAAAACAATTCACATAAGATTGGGACGATTTTGTGAATTGAAAACAATGCGTTTAAACGTTAAAGGAATAAGCCAAAAGCTTTATGCCGATATTCAGTGTTTGCAGAATGGAAAAACGAAAAGACTTTTTGTGAAAAACGGAGTTGGAAAGACCCTTTTATAAAAATAAATTAAGGCGGTGGTTCGTTCAAGTGAGACAACATGTCGTTTGAACGATATACATTGTCGTTTGAATGACAGGTACACATCATGCGGCACACTATCATTTGAACGACATACGGTGTCTTTTGAACGAGATTGTTAAAAATAAACCTTTTTCATTTATCTTTTCCTCGTTAAATGCACCGTCTGAAAAACTCCTAAAATATATTTTTTGATAAAAACATTTAAAGCTCCGCTCCAACACTTAGAAAAATATTTTATGAAAAATAATCCCAATACTTAAGTAAAATGTAAAGGAATAAAAACACAACCTTTACCAAATTTATCTTGCAGAGGCTTCTTTGATGAAGAACTTTGATATTTGGATTCGTCTTGATGCTTGAATGATCTTGAATAATTCTTCGACGGTTCTAATGGTATACGACATACTTAATTGGTAACGGACATTTATAAATTATGTCCTTACTCCCCTTAAATTGGAAAATTTGAGAAGGCAAAAAAAAACAAATTTCCTCCCCCAAATTCTAAGAGTATTGTAAATTACTGAAGTACTTCCCTTTTATGGATGATGTTTTCTCCATCTATTTTGATACGAATTGTCAAAGGTGGTGACTAGGGGTGGTAAACGGACGGATACAGATCAAATGCCATGTTTTCCATATCCGTATCTGCTATTTGGATGCACTATCCGTATTTGTATCCGTATCCACCTGATAGTTAAAACAACTATCCATATCCGTGTCCGCTTGGATACCTCGGATTCGGATAATATCCATATCCTTTTACATTGTTTAGCCATCGCAAAAAATAACTATTAGATAATCCCATACAATGAAATCCAAATAAATATATAACAAAATTACTACCTCCTGGCTTCCATAATAATAGTAGCATTCCATAATGATAATATGGCTTAAATCCATCCATACTTTATAAACATATAAGCTTCAAGCCATCCAAAAAAAATAACAGTAGCATTCCATAACAGTAGAAATAAATATGCACCTTTTATATTAAATCAAATTTTATTGAGAATGATAACCTCATGGACCTTTTAGTCTTCAAAATATATAGAAATTTTTATTTTAATAAGTATACATTTTTATTTTGTATATAATATACATGTTGTTAACTTCAGTTCTCATCACAATCAAAACCATCTATTTACTTTTCTATTTCTCTCATACATTTATTTATAATTAAGGAGACTAATGAACAACCACATGAATAATATATAAATACAGTTATATATTTTTATTTTTATTTTGTATGTACCTGTTATTGTTAACTTTCTGTTGTCGGAGGAGCGAATGTGGAGCGGCGGAGTTGATGCGCAGTGGAGGGGTTAATGAGAAGTGGTGGTGGGGTTGATGAGCAACGGCGGGCTGATGCGGCGGAGGTAGAGGTGGAGGAATGAGGGTTTTATAATATACCCAATAAAATAATAACTTTAGGGTATTTTTGTTTTGAGTGGAGTCTTGTGTTTGTTTTGTGTTAGGGAATAAACGATTAAGATTTTTTTAATATTATGTTATTAGTAATACTAATACTAATATTATTAGTAATATTTTAAACATATGTTTGACAAATACGGATATCCGGTCAAACGGATATCTGATAAAATGGATACTCCACATCGAATACGGATTATCCGTGTCAGATACTAGTACTATCCATATCCGTATCCATTTTCTCGGATATTTTTATAGAGTATCCATATTCGTATCTGTTTCCATTTTTTCGAATAAATATCTGCAAATTAGGATTTGAATATCAGACGGATGCGGAGTTTCGAATATCCGTTTACAGCCCAAATGGTGACAACAAAACATTGATAATGAAAACATATTATAAAATCCCAACAAATATAACATGGTATAACAAATATCATAATAAATTATAAAGATAGATGGATAATAATAAAGAAAAATAGTAAAGAAAAGAAAAATGAAACATTTAATCAAAAGTGATAAGTAATGCTCAATGTGTGACACATGGGATAAAACTAATAGAGTATTTTTTTTAAACGAGGAATGGTACCCTTGTATTTTTTTTAATAAGTAAGAAGGAATAACCCCTTCCTGGTGGCTTACAAAAGCAAAAGGAACGACATACCCAAATTCCTTTTCGAAAATAGAAGAGGTTAAATCAATGAGGATTTTTATAAGAAAAGCCCTTATAAGAGATAAATATAACTTATAATAAATAAGAAAAAATAGTTGTTTGTAAAAATAATAAGAATTATTTATAACATGAAATTAATTCTTATAAGATCTTAATATAATCATGCAATCACAAATTCGTTTTTAACTACAAATTATATGAAAAAAATACCTTTTTCCATGAAGACTTGATTTGTTTGTATTCCTTTATGTGTCTTGAGAAAATATCCTAGATGTTCCTTTCTTCAAGCTCTTATCTCTTCCTCCAAATGATCTAAAATCTCTTTAGAAAATAGCCAAAATTCCAAAATATGGAAAATTTAGAAAATCAGGACTTTCCCTTCCTAGCCCAAATGTATTTTTGTGTGTTCTTGTTTACCAAATGGTGGATATTGGTTCACTATATATAGGGTGGAAGGAGACCCAAAATTTCCTTTAAAACTCATCATCTACCATCCACCAAAGTAGCTAAAGGGACTCACAATATACCAAAAGTCATGTGACCTTTGGAATAATAATTTTTTCTAAGACTAATACATTAATTTAATCAAATTCGTCCCCTTATTTGGACCACACTAATTAGGAGAAATAATTAATTTATTTAATTTATAATTACAAAATTTGGCAGAATTTTGTAATTATTAAATAATTAAATATTAATTCTAACGGTCTCCCACTTGGTCCTAATAAGGTTATACATAACGAATTGATTAAAAAAAGTTGCGCAATAATCTTAGAACATCATTAAGCACCTTAACTAAATACTTCATTAGTGCGATTCATGGCGGTTCCACACTAATTCAAGAGCATGGTTCCTTCCACATACCATACCACCAATGTCATATTTAATAAGGATAAATATGTGTGTTATCATAATGGTCTCATAATGTCTTTATAAAAAGACTATTTCTGTCACATTCAGTCATTCACATGCATGTATATAATTAAGATAGAAATTTAGAACTCAGAAATACTTTATTGATATCAAAAGTTGTGTCAAATAACTAAGCAAATAGCAATTACACAATTAACTACTCGAGACCCATCTCTTTAGTATGTTGCAAAAATATCTTCGGAGATAGCCCTTTCGTTAAAGGATCCGCTATATTATCATCAGTACTGATGTGTTCAATTGACACAGTTTGTTTCTGAACTTCTTCTTTGACAAATAGATACTTCATCTCAATATGCTTAGCTGCTTTCGAATATCTATCATTCTTAGAAATGAAGCCCACCGCGACATTATCACAATAAATCTTCAGCATCTTAGATACTGAACCCACAATACTAAGTCCTGAAATAAAATTTTGCAGCCATAACCCATGATTTCTAACTTCAAAACAAGCCACAAACTCAACCTCCATAGTTGAAGAAGCGATGACACTCTGTTTATCACTTTTCCATGAAACGGCCTCTCCTGCCAGAAGATAAACATAACACGAAGTGCTTTTCCTACTATCAAGGCATCCTCCAAAATTTGAGTCTGAATAACCAATCACCTCAAGGTGATCGGATCTTCTATAAGTGATCATGTAGTCTTTGGTTCCTTAAAAGTACCTTAACACCTTCTTTGCATCCTTCCAATGGAAGTCACCCGGATTACTTTGATATCTGTACAGCATCCCAATGGCTAAACTAATATTCGATCGAGTACAAACCTGTGCATATAATAAACTCCTTACAAGAGAAGCATATGGCACACCTTTCATGTGATCCCTTTCTAATTCAGTTTGGGGACATTGACTTAAACTAAATTTCTCTCCTTTTAGAAGTGGAACATTGATAGGATTACAATTTTGCATACCAAACCTTTGTAAAAATTTGTTAATATAAGTCTTTTGAGATAATCCTATCAATCTACGTGATCGGTCACGATAAATCTCTATCCCGATCACGGAGTATGCCTCTCCCAAATCTTTCATTTTAAAGTTTTGCGAAAGGTATTTCTTAGTGTCCTTTATTAAACCAATATCACTCTTGGCGATAAGAAAATCATCAACATATAGGAATAAAAATACAAACTTACTCCCACTGGTTTTTAGGTATATACACCGATCAACAGTGTTTTCCTTAAACTCAAAAGATGTAATGGTATGATGAAACTTAAAATACCATTGACAAAAAGCTTGTTTAAGTCCATATATGGATTTCTTTAACAAAGAGACTTTGTGTTCCTGTCCCTTTTGAATGAAGCCCTTTGGTTATTACATATAGACTTCTTCCTCTAAACTCCCATTTAGAAAAGTTGTTTTAACATCCATTTGATGTAGCTCTAAGTCATAATGAGCTACTAGTGATAATGTGATTTTAAGTGAATCCTTCTTTGAAATAGGAGAGAAGGTTTCACTATAATCAATGCCTTCTTTTTAAGTAAAACTTTTGCCAACAGGTCTTGCTTTATGTCGTTCAATATTTCCATTTGAGTCGCATTTGTTCTTATATATCCACTTAGACTCGATTACTTTATGACCTTTAGTCAAATCAACTAACTCCTAGACTTGATTAAAATCCACAGATTTTATTTTATCATTTATGGCATTAATCCATTTATTAGAATCTATGCCAGACACAACTTTTTCATAAGAGACCGGATCATCAATATCCCCAATGTTAAATTCATTTTCTTGAAGATACACCACATAGTCATCCAAAATAGTTGATCTCCGATTTCTCTGAGATTTCCTTAAAGCTATGTCTTGTGGTGTTGCAATCATAGGTGCATTTATTGGTTGTTTAGTATGTGGTTCATCCATTTGTTCTTCGTTGTTGTTCGGAGAAGTAATCGATTCAACAACATCAGTATGAACAGTAGGAACATAAGGAACCTCATTGTGATTATCCAAAATTCTTGGAAGGGGAGGAGTTTCCTTGATTTCTTGAATAATCACATTTCGAACTTCATTACTCCCACTAACTTCACCATATTCAATGAATTTAGCATTTTCGGTTTCAATAATTCTTGTTGTATGGTTATGACAGTAGAACTTATACCCTTTTGATTTTTCTGGATACCCAATAAAATAACAAGTTAATGTTCTAGGGTCCAACTTCTTTTCATGTGGATTATAAATGCGTGCTTCTGCTGTAAATACCTAAACACGAAAATGACTTAAAGAGGGTTTCCAATCTTTCCATAGTTCAAAAGGAGTTTTTGAAACTGCCTTAATAGGAACCCTATTTAAGATATGTGCAACAATCATAAGAGCAGGCATCCACAAAAATATAGGCAAATCAGTATTACTTATCATACTCCTAACCATTTCAATAAGAGTATGGTTGCGCCTTTCAGTGACACCATTTTGCTAAGGTGAACCTGGCATGGTGTATTGTACGCAAATACCTAAACGTTCAAGGAGTTTAGCAAAAGGTCCGGGATGTTGTCCCGTTTCATCATATTTTCCATAAAACTCACCACCTCTATCCGATCGAATGATTTTTACCTTTTTACCCAATTGTCATTCCGCTTCTGTAATATAAACCTCAATCGCATTAACAGATTGGACTTTATCATTTAACAAATACAATGTATAATATCGGGAAAAATCATCTACAAAAGTGATAAAGTATTTTTCTCCTTCAATAAAAGGAATATCAAAAGGACCACAAATATCTGTCTGTATAATTTCAAGAAGTCGGGTGCTTCTTGTGGCTCATTTCTTTGTATTTTTGGTCTGTTTACCCTTAATACAGTCCACACATACACCAAAATCCGACCAATCCAGATTAGGGATAATTCCCTCTTTAATAAGACTTTCAAGTCTCTCTCTCAATATGTGTCCTAACCTTTTATGCCACAAGTAAGCGGAATTCTCATTAAATGAGAGACGTTTAGTTCCAATATTACTATGCAGAGATAATAAAGATTCCAAAAAATGAGGATCAAGGTTAATTTGAAACAAACCATTCGTCAAAAAACCCGAGCAAAAAACAAAATTATTCTTATATATTGTAAAACCGTTATTGGGAAAGTGTAAAGAAAAGCCCCTTATTGAGAGTTTAGACAAGAAAATTAAATTTCTCGAAACAATGGGTACAAAAAGAGTGTCTTCAAGATCCAAATAAAGGCCAGATTGTAATTTTAAATGAAAAACTCCGATCACTTTGACTTTTGCTTTGACCCGATTTCCTATATAAAGAATATCTTTATTTTGCTTTATTTCCCGAATGGAAAGGAAGCCCTGCATAGTATTTGAAACATGACATGTAGAACCCATCAATCCACCATATGTTAGAAGGAACATAAATCAAGTTTGATTTGAAACATACATAAGCACAAAGTGTGCCTTTCTTTTCAAATCAAGCTTTACGCTTTATGCAGTCTTTCTGAAAATGCCCCTTCCTGTGATAGAAGTGACATGTGACTGCTACTTTTTCCTTCTTTTAGTTGGAAGGACCAGGTTCATTGTTGGAAGGACCAGGACCGCGCTTTATGCCCTTTCCTTTCCTTTTCTTACTAGCTCCTTTATTGTCCATCACATTTTCCACTTGCAATTTAGGCACCTTACCATTTTGCTGCTTTAGACATACTTCTTCCTGAACTAACATGCTTTGCAGTTCATTAACATTCCATTTATCTTTTATGACATTTTAATGAATCAGGAAAGACCCATAATTAGAAGGCAAGGAATTTAGGACAAAATATCCTAAGAAAGAATCGTCCACTGAATATCCGAAGGTCCTTAGTTTGGTAGCAATATGATCATTTCAATAATATGTGCGTTCATAGTCTTAGTGCCATCGAACCGCATAGTGGTCAAGTCGGCCATAAGTTTACCAGTCAGGGATTTGTCAGCAGTGCGAAACCTTTCCTGAACATTTGTCAGATATTATTTGGCATTGGTGGTTTCAGGTAAGGAGGACTTTACATTTAGTACAATGCACATTCTAATAAACATCAGATATAGTCTATTTGATTTGGAGCATGTATTGTAAATTAACACATCATCCTCACTGATTTGCTCAGTAATAGCAGTGGGTTTATCAGTAAGAAGTGCTATGTCAATGTCCATAACACCAAGGCTAAATTCGATTTGCTCGCACCATTCCGACAGATTAGTTCCGTCAAATTTCGAAAAGGTTGAGTTTGAAAAAATAGGTTAATATTTGCTGCAAAATGCTGACTCTAATTAAAACTTAACACACATAACTAAAATTGCAAGGAAATGAATATATAAAATTGTCAAATTTTGATGGAAGAATTATATCAATTGTGTCAGAAATTGACCTTTAATATTTATTAAATCAAAAAACCATAAAAGCAAAATATCTTTAATGGAATTTTAATATAGAAAATTGTGATTTAATAAATGCACTATTGGACAATTTAATATTCAATTAATAATTCTAAAGTTGATTAAATCTATATAATAACAAACTTTAGAATAAACATAAAGTCGATATTTTTCGTAATGAGTCATTGGCCTGTGTTTGGCACGAGAGTTTTTAATCAAAATATCAAAACAGTAATATTTAATATTCAATGTTATAAATCACTGGCCTGTGTTTGGCACGAGACTTATAAAAATATGAATATTAAATTTAAAAATATATTATTTTTAACATTCGATGTTATGAATCATTGGCCTGTGTTTGGCACGAGACTCATAAAAATATCAATATTAAAAATTCGAATATATTTGATATTCCTTGGAATGAGTTATTGGCATGTGTTTGACACGCGACTCATATAAATATGAATATTAAAAATAACACAAGTCTAATATCCTAGTATATGAAATATGTTGGCCAGTGTTTGACACGAATATTCAACTAAAACAGGATTATTAGAACAAGGTTTATAAAACAGTTTTAGATGCAACAATTATATAATATAAACACATGAAATTTCGCAAAAAATGGAAAAAATGAGTTAGCAACATGAATCTATTAAAAATCAGTCCAGAAACTCAAAACTTTCGACGAAATTAAAAAATAAATTTTCTGGAGTGAGATATGATCCCCGAGATTATTTTCATAAATGGAAAATTTCGAGTTTTGATGGTCTAAACGATCTCGGATCGCCGAAAAGAAGTTTATGTCACGACCCAAGGTCATGGAAATTGGTCTTTGGCTCATTTCCAATCAGACTACTAAGTTTCATTGCATTCGGAACAAGTTCGGGGGTAAAAATAATATTCTCTGCAAGCGTTTTTTTAAATTTTTTGTTCCCGAATTGCTTGAAATTGGTAGAGTTGATTGAAACGGATTAGATAACCATTAAAATGACATCAAAACGACATATAAATTGTTTTATTGCATCAAATTAAACTGTTTTATGTGAATTTTCAACTGTTTTAGTAATTCCTACAAATCTTGTTAAACAATTAAACTGTTTTCAACATATTTGTTTAAACAACATATATGTTAAACAATTAGAAAAGATTGATTAATGATCAAAACTGTTTTAAACAAATCAGATCAACCAAGACAATTTCAATTCAGATTTTTTAAACAAAAATCAAACAGAAAATTCTTAACAGATTGAAAATCAGACAGGAATTTTTAACAGGTTGATAATCAACTTATAAAACTGTTCTTATTAAAATCAAACAAACATAACGGTTTTTAATCAAATTTAAAAATGTTCTAAATGAGATTAAAATTAATCAAATTCTTAAAAGAATCAAATATGTTCCATAAGAACAATTTATCACATAATTCAACATGTAACACATATTATTATGACAAATCTCAATCAGTGTTAAAAAAAATAACACGTAACGCTACACATTATGATAACCAAATCAGTGTTATAGTTGTCACGAAAATAATAATAATAATGATAAATAAATCAACAAACAAACAATGTGGAATTAATCAAGAAAATCAGGGTTTATCATTATATGTAGTATGATCATATGAATTTCGTAAAGTGATATCATGACAATATTTAAACAAGGCTCTGATACCACATGTAAAAATAATAAGAATTATTTATAACATGAAATTAATTCTAATAAGATCTTAATATCATCATGCAATCACAAATTCGTTTTTAATTACAAATTATATGGAAAAATACCTTTTTCCATGAATACTTGATTTGTTTGTAGTCCTTGATCTGTCTTGAGAAAAGCTCCTAGATGTTCCTTTTTTCAAGCTCTTATCTCTTCCTCCAAATGATCCAGAATCTCATTAGAAAATACCAAAATTCCAAAATATGGAAAATTTGGAAAATCAAGATTTTTCCTTCCTAGTCAAATATATTTTTGTGTGTTCTAGTGTACCAAATGGTGGAGATTGGTTCACTATATATAGGGTGAAAGGGGATCCGAAATTCTCTTTAAAACTCATCATCTACCATCCACCAAAGTAGCTAAAGGGACTCACAATATACCAAAAGTCATGTGACCTTTGGAATAATAATTTTTTCTAAGATTAATACATTAATTTAATCAAATTCGTCCCCTTATTTGGATCACACTAATTGGGAGAAATAATTAATTTATTTAATTTATAATTAAAAAATTTGACCGAATTTTATAATTATTAAATAATTAAATATTAATTCTAACATTGTTCTCCTATATCCATAATCAATATTATTTTAAGTTCTAAAAGTGCATAATTTATATTTCAAATCCCTGTAGAACTTTAGACCATCTCAAATAGTCATCCTATACTTCCACATTAGTAATATCACTCTAAATCTTCTCACCTTTATGACTTGTAAGAGCACCACTTCCACCACTAGGACCAGGATTTCCTCTAGAGCTACCATTTATATTGAGATTTAGAACATTGACTTGAGGAGATTTCCAATGAACTAGTTGATACATTTAAATCTCTATTTTTGGAGAATATAGGAAAATTATCTAAAGATATAATACCAGATAATTGAGGACTATTACTCTTGTATAGCTTAAATAAATCAAATACCTTTCTAATGGCAGCATTACTATAATAAGAGTTCCTTCAAATTTATCATTTCTCTAAATCCATAGAGACCAACAAATGAAACAAGGAATGATCATCTTGATATTTACTAATATAGATTTAATTGAGTTAAACCACCAATGAATAAGTCCACTTCTAATGTCTCTTCTCATAATAGTAACTCCCAACAAGTTACTAAAATAATCCCACACCTTTGTATCAATGAACCCTTTAATAAAAATATGATTAACAGATTCAACAAATAGATGTATGCAGCAGTGACATTTGAAGGGACCTTTCTAACCTGTGTTATATAGATTTTCATCCACTGTAAGATAACCTTTAATAATCCCCCATATCATAACAAATATTTTTAAATGAATAGCTTTGTGAAAAATGAATTTTGTAAACCATCCAAAGGGAAAATGATTTCTAATAATGTTCCAAGAAGATTTAGTTGAGAAAGATCCATCATTATCTAAAGTCCAAATTATATCATCTTCATCGATCATAAAAAAGTCTTTATGTCGCATTATTCTGAAGCAATATCTTAAGGAAACAATTCTCTCAGCTTAGAAAAATTCCAATCTCCATTAGCCTCCCTAAAGTCTTTAATAGAACTCAGTGAAAAATTCCAACTCTCTCAGTATAAATGCAATTGCCCAAGACCAGACCAGTTATCCCATAACGTACTGTTATTTCCATCACCTAACAATAAAATATGTTCTATAGTATCTTGTACAACCTTGCACATTCTTATCCAAGTAAATAATAATTTTCTAGCATCAACCTTGCAAGGATGAGAGTTTCTATAATACTTTCGTTTTATGAATTTAGACCACAAAGATGAATTACCTCAGAATTTCCACCACAGTTTCATACTTAAAGCTCTCCCCATATCTTCTAATCTTCTACTACCAAAATAACCTTCATTGTGAAGCTTACAAAGTTCCTTCCAAAAACCCCTAGTCATGTCTAGCATCCCCAATATTAGAACTCCATAAGAAATTTGAAAATACTCTCAATAGTTTGAATAATTTTCTTTGGGTGATTAAGAGCTGAGATTATATATATAGGTATAGAAGACATAACAATTTTAAAAGGATCAATTTATCACCTGTAGAAAATCTCCTGAACTTCCAACCTTGTAATTTAGATCTCACTTTATCAACAAAATTTATAAAGTAGGAACACTTTTCTTACCCACAAATATAGGACATCCAAGGTAGACAATTGGTCATATTTTCATAGAAAAGCTAGATATCTCAATAATCTTTTTGGTAGCCTCTGAATTAATTTGTTTAGAAAGAAT
Organism: Sambucus nigra; assembly: GCA_949130495.1. Lineage (NCBI taxonomy): Eukaryota > Viridiplantae > Streptophyta > Magnoliopsida > Dipsacales > Adoxaceae > Sambucus > Sambucus nigra. Next base: position 240,833,622 of record OX422222.1, read on the forward strand.
GATGGCACTTTTATTCTTATTCACCTTTACATGAGTTCCCTTCATAATCTTCAATCACCTTTAGGATAAGATTTATAGGTTTCTTTGACCCTGAAGCGAATATAAAAGTATCATCTGAAAAAGAAAGATGGTTAATAAAAAGACTTCTAATAGGAGCTTTATAGCCTTTGAATTGATTCACCGTTTGGGGTTAATTCAACTTTCTAGAAAGTGCTTCTGCTATAATCACAAATAGGCTTGGGGATGGAGGATCCCCTTTACTTAAACCCCTTGATGATTTAAAGAATCCAACTGAAGCCCTATTAATGAGAATATTAAACCAACAATTAGAGACAACCCTCCAAATCAAGTCTATCCACCTCTAGCAAAATCCAAACTTCCTCATAACTTGCAACATGAAAAGCCAAGACACTCTGTTATATGCTTTAGCCATGTCAAGTTTGATAACAACATTTCCACTAAAATTCTTATGGTTTAACATTTTGAACTTCTCTTGGTCCAAAAGAATATTCTCTATTATGTCCCTTTCTTTTATGAATCTTTGATTTTGAGAGATAATCGAAGGAATTTTTTTATTAAGTCTTACTGCCAGAACTTTAGTAAGAATTTTGTTAAATTAAATTACATAGACTAAGTGGTGTGATATCAGAGAAAGAATGAGGTCGATCTATAATAGGAATTAAAGCTATTTGGGTTGTTATAACTATTTCAGGTAAAACCATATTAGCAAATAACCCTCTCACATACTTTAATAACATCATCACTAATAATATTCCAACAATGAGTAAAGAATAAACCATTGAAACCATCTATACCTATTGAAATTTATCCACTAAGATTAAAAACTACTTCCCTCACCTCTTCGTGATCTGAAAATTTAGTCAACTCTTCATTAATCTATCTAGTAGTGATGTTTGGGATACACTGTAAAAAAATTCTTCTCCCCAACTGGAACCTTCTTCATAAAACTGATGCTAGAAGAATTGGACTGCAGTTTCTCCTATTTTCCTCTTATTAGACACACAATTACCTTAAATATTTTTCATTTTGTGAATATGAAGTGTCCTCCTTTTAGCCTCGACACAATTATGAAAAAAATTGGAGTTTTTCTCTCCCTTTATAACCCATTTTTCCTGTGCTTTTTTCCTCTAGAAATCATCTTCTATAACACTATTTATATTCTATTGAGTTGCAATAAGAGCTAGTTGTTAATGCAAATGGAGAATTTTGAGAATTTCCACCATTTAAATACCATAATTATCACACATGTTAGCCTACCAAAGGAATAGTAATGGTTAGTGGCACACCATTAATCTCAACCATCCAATCTTGTTTTGATCTAACGGTCATGGTGACTCCCAAATAACTATAAATAGGCCTTGAATTCTCTCATTGTAATCATCCCAAACTCTCAAGATTGAGAGCAATTAGAGAGAAAATAAGTGAGAGTAGTTAGGGAGAAAGACAGTGCATTGTTAGCACTTGTCAGAGTGTGTAGAAGGCAGTGTTAGCCTCCACAAAATAGTGAGTGCAAGAGTGCATATAAGAGAGTTGTAAAAGTATTCTTATAATTTTTCTATAGTGAACGTGGGTGTGAGCCGTGAACGTAGCCAAATTGGTGAACCACGTAAATCTCTTGTGTTGTGTGTGCATTATTATTTTTTTCATTATTTTCTTGACTCATTGATTCCCAAGGTCCTGGAAATATTATTGGCGAAATTTAGCAGTGTCTAATTTCCCAACAATTGGTATCAGAGATTTTGGTTGGCGAACCGAAGACACAACAAATGTTTACTAAAAATTACTCGGTAAAGTAATTTTTTGTATCCATCCTATTTGTTCGAGTGGGAGCAATGGCGTCAAAAAAGGAGTCCAAAATTTCCCAGTTTGACATCACAAATTTTGGATTCTGGAAAATACAAATAGAAGATAGCTTGTACCAAAAGGATCTTTATTTACCTTTTAATAACAAACCAACGAAAATGAAAGATTCAGAATGGGAGTTGCTGGACCGAAAAGCTCTCAAAACCATAAGGCTATCACTATCAAAGTCAGTAGCCTACAACATTAAAAATGAGAAGACAACGGCATCTCTCATGGCGGCCCTCTATAGTATGTATGAACAGCCTTCTGCAGCAAATAAAGTTCATTTGATAAAAAAGTTATTTACTATGACGATGTCAGAAGGAGCGCAATTCATAGAACATCTCAGTGAGTTTAAAGAAGTGATGGATCAGTTAGAGGCGATGGACATGTCTTTCACTGATGAGATATGAGCCTGTCTAATTCTTGGGCAGTTGCCTGGTAGTTGGAAAGGCACGGTTACTGCAATCACCGGATCTGCAGGAAAGACAAAACTGAAGTTCGATGATGTAGTCAGCACAATTTTGACTGAAGAAATTAGAAATCGGTCAAATGGTGCTTCCACCTCAGCGTCAGCCTTGAACGTAGAAAGTAGAGGAAGAGATTAAAACAGGAGTGGAGGGCGCAATAGATTCAGATCCAGAAATGGCAGGTCGCAATCTCGAAATACTAGAAATTCTAACAACCAAAATCAGAACTAGAAGGTGATTGAATGTAGGAACTGCAACAAGACCGGGCACTACAAAAATCAGTGTAGATGCCAAAATAAAGATAAACAGAAGACGGAAGCAAACATAGTAGTAGAAGTGACAGACGATGCACTGATATGCTCTTTGGAGAGTAAGTCGGAGTCATGGGTGCTAGACTCCGGAGCTTCCTTTCATGCGACCTCTAATAAAGAACTCTTAGTGAGTTATTCTCTAGGAAATCTTGGCAAGGTGTACATTGGTGATGATCAACCTTGTGATGTGGTTGGCAAAGGAGATGTACATATCAAGTTGAACGGGTCTGTATGGAAACTAAAGGATGTGAGACACATCCCTGATTTACGAAAGAATATGATCTCGGTGGGACAGTTAGCAACTGAAGGTTATGTCACAACCTTCAATGGTGATTCGTGGAAAGTTTCTAGAGGAGCAATGACAGTCGCTCGTGGCAAAAAGAGTGGCACACTCTATATGATAGCGAACAGTTGTGGGTCAATTCTAGTGGCTGAAAGAAAAGATGATCCAAACTTATGGCACTAGAGACTTGGTCACATGAGTGACAAGGGGCTCAAGATCATGCACTCTAAAGGGAAACTTCCAGATCTACAGTCAGTTGACCTCACTTATGTGAAAGTTACATCTTTGGGAAGCAAAAGAGAGTTATCTTCATAAAGAGTGGCAGACCACCAAAGCAAGAAAAGTTGGGGATGATTCACACAAATGTCTGGGGCCTAGCTACTGTCTCATCCATCGGCGGAAAGTCTTACTTTGTGACTTTCCTTAATGACCACTCCAGAAAGGTGTGCGTTTACTTCTTGAGACACAAGTTCGAGGTGTACGAGGTGTTCAAAAAATGGAAGGCCATGGTGGAGAATGAGACAGGAATAAAGATAAAGAAGTTGAGATCCGATAACTGTGGTGAGTATGATGACACCGGATTTAAGAAAATCTGTTATGAAAATGGCATCAGACTAGAGAGGACTGTGCAAGGGACACCGCAACAGAATGGCATAGAAGAACGGATGAACCTAACATTGACAGAGAGCCAGAAGCATGCGTATACATACAGGATTGCCCAAGTAGTTATGGGCAGAGGCAGTCAACACCGCAACCTACTTAATCAAGAAAGGACCATCAGTACCGCTAGAGCACATAATACCAGAGGAGGTGTGGAGCGAAAAAGCGATAAAACTCTCTCATCTGAAAGTCTTCGGTTGTATTGCTTATGTGCATATTAGTGATCATGCTAAGGATAAACTTGACCCTAAATCACTAAAATGCACCTTTATCGGATATGGCGGAGATGGGTTTGGGTACAAGTTCTGGAATAACAAAACAGGGAAGATAATCAGAAGTCGGAATGTGATATTTAATGAGAAGGTGATGTACAGGGACAGAGATGCACTACAGTCTAGTGCTACAACACAGGGCGATCCTATGTACGTTGATCGAGACAATATTCCAGATAGTAGTGTAGCAAAGCAGACAAATGAGAGACCTCGACCAGAGGAATCCATATTGTAGAACAGCCAACAACAGATTGATGAACCACAGTCTCCATCTCCATCTCCTGTACTAAGAAGATCTTCCCAACCTCATGTACCAAACAGAAAGTACATATGCTATTTATTGCTCACTGATGCCGGAGAACCTGAATGCTATGATGAAGCATGTCAGGTGGAGAATGCTAACAAGTGGGAGCTTGCAATGAATGATGACATGAAGTCCCTTATCTCTAACAAGACATGGGAGCTAGCTGAATTACCCGTGGGAAAGAAGGCTCTACACAACAAATGGGTGTATCCAGTCAAGGAGGAACATGCCGGTTCTAAGAGATACAAGACGAGGCTCGTAGTCAAAGGTTTCCAGCAAAAGGAAAGAATCGACTACACCGACATATTTTCACCGATTGTGAAACTGACTACTATTCGGTCAGTTTTGAGCATCGTTACAACAGAAGACTTACATCTTGAGCAGTTAGATGTGAAAACTGCTTTCCTCTATTTTGACCTTGAGGAGGATATATATATGCAGCAGGCGGAGGGTTTCTCAGAGCATGGAAAAGAGAAACTCGTGTGTAAATTGAAGAAGAGCTTGTATGGTTTGAAACAAGCTCCAAGGCAGTGGTACAAGAAGTTTGATGGATTTATGAAGACAAATGCCTATTACAGGTGAAACGCTGATCATTGTTGATACTTCAAGAGATCTGAGTCTAGCTACATTATTTTGCTACTTTATGTTGATGATATATTAGTGGCTGGTTCAGACATGGGCGAAATCAAGAACTTGAAGAGGCATTTGTCGAGCGAGTTCGACATGAAGGATTTGGGCACAACGAAGCAGATTCTTGGGATGAGAATCAACAGAGACAAGAAAAAATGTACTTTGTAGTTGTCTCAAGCAGAGTACATCAGTCGTGTCTTGCGAAGGTTCAACATGAGCAGTTAACACACTATTGTCTAGTCACTTTCGGCTATCCAAAGAACAGTCACCCAAGACGGAAGAAGAGAGGAGCTTTATGACTAAGGTTCCATATGCCTCAACCATTGGAAGTCTCATGTATGCAATGGTTTGCACAAGACCAGATATTGCTCATGTAGTGGGAGCTGTGAGCAGGTTCATGACCAATCCAGGAAAGCAACATTGGGAAGCAGTTAAATGGATACCAAGGTATCTACGAGGCACCACTGACAGATGCCTGTGTTTAAGAAGATACTACAAGGTTTTGTAGACTCAGATTTTGTTGGTGAGCTAGACAACATGAGTACTACCGGTTATGTATTCACAGTCGGAACTACTGTAGTAAGTTGGCTTTCACAGATACAGAAAATTATAGCGTTATCCACCACAGAGGCAGAGTACGTAGCAGTAACCGAGGCCAGTAAAGAGATGATTTGGTTACAGAGATTGTTAGCAGAATTGGGTTTCAAATAGGAAAAGAATGTTCTGCACAGTGACAGTTAGAGTGCAATACACCTGGCAACGAATTCAACATTTCATTCAAGGACCCAGCACATCGGACTTCGTTATCACTTCGTAAGATCTCTATTAGAAGATGGGGATGTTGACACTTGAGAAGATCCAAGGGAGCAAAAATCCAGCTGACATGTTAACCAAGGCAGTTAGTACAAAAAATTGAAGTTGTGCTCAGCTTCAGTGAGTTTTCACATATAGAAGACAGGAAAACCTCACACCCAGCTCACTGATAGATGTGATGGTTGAGTTGCAGTTCAAAAGTTTCCAAGTGGGAGATTGTTAATGCAAATGGAGAATTTTGAGAATTTCCACCATTTAAATACCATAATTAACACACATGTTAGCCTATCAAATAAACAGTAATGGTTGGTGGCACACCAAAGGAATAGTAATGGTTGGTGGCACACCATTAATCTCAACCATCAAATCTTGTTTTGATCCAACGGTCATGATGACTCCCAAACAACTATAAATAGGCCTTGAATTCTCTCATTGTAATCATCCCAAACTCTCAAGCTTGAGAGCAATTAGAGAGCAAAGAAGAGAGGGTAGTTAGGGAGAAAGACAGTGCATTGTTAGCACTTGTGAGAGTGTGTAGAAGGCAGTGTTAACCTCCACAAAAATAGTGAGTGCAAGAGTGCATACAAGAGACTTGTAAAAGTGTTCTTATAATTTTGTAGCCAAATTAGTGAACCACATAAATCTCTTGTGTTGTGTGTGCATTATTATTTTTTACATTATTTTCTTGACTCATTGATTTCCAAAGTCCTGAAATTATTATTGGCGGAATTTAACAGTGTCTAATTTCCCAACACTAGTTGCTCTCTATTTCTTTAGTAGGATCCCCTTAATAATTCGTCTCTTTGGCAAGCAACGAATTATCTGCATTTCTAACAGACTGAAAAAAGTCACCATAAGTATACTCCTCTTAGACAAAGCCTTAGCTTTTTTAAATTTTCTGCCACAGCGTATATAGGATTCATACTCTCACTTTTAAGCCATCACATCTTCACCACCTATTTAAACGAAACATTCTTAGTCCAAAAATATTGAAACTTGAAAGACAAGTGCAGAAGATTAGATTCAGTTTTAATTTCTACCAGCACGGGATAATGATTTTATGATGATTTATTAACATGCTAGACTTGAATATTGTTGCACAACTCCAAAACTTCTCTATTCACCAGAATCCCATCAATTACGCTCCCAATTTTAGCTGAACCATATCTTTTGTTGAACCAGGTAAATTTAGATCCATGATATCCTAAATCAAGAAGTTCGTTTCTTTCAATACATTCACTGAATTCAAAAGCGAACCCAATCTCAATTTAATTACCTCCAGCTTTTTCATAAGAATGCATAATGGCATTGAAGTCCCCTCCTCAATTCAAGGACCTGTTATTTGCATACAACATAAATAATTCCAAACATCCCTCCTTTTAATTTTTGTATATTTATTATAGACAAAGCTACGCATAACAAGTATAGCTATAGTGCCACTAACAATTTTAACATTCAAGCATTGCTCCATCTGAGAAACCAGATCACATTTAATTCCCTCGTTGGCAAAATCCAAATTTTACTGTTTGCACTAATTTTTGCATGGTGTAATCTTAATTTAAACTTGTAATCATTAATCTTAGAGCCTTCAATCTTAGGTTACAGAAGAATTAAAACACCAAGTGTATGCAATTTCATAACTTTCTTTAATCTTCTAATAGCACCTCTTTTAGAGATACCTCTTATATTCCAAATGATGAATCTGATCATTAAGATTTGGCAGAGTTAGAAGCTTTAGAACTTGATCTTAAAAGTATTTGATTTAAGTTACCTTTAATTTGATACTTTTGTGGCATGGTTAAAGATATACCCAACTTCTTCTTCTTATCATTATCATATTTAATATTTGAAACCCTTTCTCGTACATTTTCCTTAAACCTCTCTTCCTCAATCTGATTTTGCCTGGAATTGCTACCCATGTTGTCTTCTTTATTTTCTCCATATATATCTCTTCTTTTGCTTTGATTTTTCATTGATTCTTGATTTATGGGGCCATCTTTAGAAATTTTAGTAGTATTATCTTCTACCTGATTTCCTCTATGATCTCCTTCTTCTTGTTGGCTTTGATGAACTTCTTCATGCTCTTCTTCAATCACATGAAGTTATTTGTTTTGAATTTCTTGAGGGTCTTGGTAGTTTGGCTGCTTTTGGTCTTCTGATCTTTGAACTTATACTTTTCTTCGCCTTTTAATTTCCACTGCGAGTCTTTCCAGCTTCTTGTTCACCTGTCTTGACACTGTATATGAATATTTTTTGCACCCTTTCCTTTTTCGACTCTCTGCTGTTTTCTTTACTCTCTGGCTGCTTTCTATCAACTGGTTTTTATGCTTCATTCATATCCTCCATGTTCCTTTTAAACATAAAAGATTCATGCATATGCCCTTACTTTTCACAATAGCGACAATAATCTGGAATTTTTTTATATTATATATATTGCCGATATCCAATCCCTTTGTCCTTATTGCCTATCCACACTTTTGTTGGGAGATCTTTAAGAAGATTTATTTCTACACAAACACGAGCAAGACTAGGTCTTGATACCGAAGCAAAGGTTGCATATAATTTTAATAGAGTACCCACAACGTTTATGATAGAGAAAATTATTTCTTTATTATATAAATGAACTGGTAATAGATGAAGATTAATCCATTCCGAGGCTATGGATGTTTCACTTTAAGGGTGGAACTTAGGAGTCCATTTAAAAACTCTCATAAGAAATCTTGAACAAACCATGTATAACTCATCCAAATTCTATGGAAGTCTTCTTCATGAAATAATCGAATAAAAACATGCTTTTGATCGGTCAACCCAATGTTAACCCTAATGATGAAAACACCTTATGAATATCATTTATAGAGGGCATCCCATGAGAAACCTTACCTACCAATGTAAATATTAATGGGGATGGAAGCTTCTTAATGTTTTCATCAGTAAACTTATTGCAGGTTCACCTCTATAGTTGGTTGATGGTGATTGGTTAGCAACAATGGATGCGAAAGATTTAGGTTGCGTTTGTTTTTTCATCTGAATCTGAAGTCTGAATCTGAAATCTGAAGACTGAATCTGAAGTCTGAAATCTGAATCTGAAAAATATGTTTGTTTTTATGTCTGAATGTACCTCTGAATGAATGTATTTAGACTCATTCAGATTTCAGATTCAGACTTCAGACCTAATTCAACCTCTTAATCATTAAGAGCCAAATATAGCCGTTAGCCTCTTAATCATTTAAAAAAAACAAACACTTTTTGGTAGCTCTTAAGTCTGAATGGTTCAGATTCAAACTTAAGAGGTAAAAACAAACGACCCCTTAGAGAAAATATTAGTTGCAAGAGGTACAGAATAAGGATTAAAAGGTTTTAGAAAGGAAGATGGTGGAGGATTATCTACCTCCGTGTTAGAGGTTGCAATATTAGCCGTGCAACCCTAAGCAAACCCTAAAATCGCCCTAATCTAGAGAGAGAACAATTGCATCAAAGTACACCGAAGCATTTGCCACTTTTTGAGTCCAAAACTAACGAAGTATCAATCATGATATAACCGGTATAAATGAAGAACAAATGATTATAAAAACATATATAGATCAACGCAAGATATGATAAAAACTAACTAGATGTATCTAACAACCTCAATCTAATAATTCCATATCCATAAAAGTGATCAATTATCATGTGGTAAGTCAATCATATTAACAACATATAGCAAAGAATAAAGCATAAAGCATCTCTAATCACACCAATAAGTACATATAGCAAAGAAATATACAAAAGACTACCCAACCTATATATATCCACTTCTATTAAAAAAAATATATTTGCCTCACCCCAAAATATAAGCCAATCCTTTATATAATGCTCAATATCCTCCAAAGATAACAAATACAAAAATATTAAAGAGCCTAAGACTCAATCTTAGTTTTCTTGTCGTCATTAGAATGTGTAAGAAGGTAGTTGTACTGGAGTGTATGAATATCTAGATTCGGTGAGGCTTAACCCGCTCCAATGGAAGCAGTCTTTAATGTTTTCAAGGTCTCAAGAGTAGTTGGAGATGAAAATATTTATTTCTGGTAATAATGGAGTTTTTATGATTTCTATCTAAGGTAACAACGATTAGCTCATAACAATAATAATATCAGAGAAAAATGATCACTTGGAAGTGAAGGTTCTTGGGAGTGGAGAGACAAGCACTACAAATACCAAGGAGAGAACATAGGAGATAATACTTTCTGGTGCTATTTTGATAGAGTAATAGTGCTAACTTGTATTCTTGTGTGTTTTGCCTTGCCCATGAGCTCTATTTATATGAAAATATCATAGTTGATCTCGCATGTGCGCACCAAATGGATATTCCTTTGAGACAATATCTAAAATGTACTTTTTATCCCATTCTACTCTTTGTCGTCTGTCCAGTCTGACAGACGATATTTGGCACAACCCAAAATCAAAAGGCAAATATGTTGGGTATAGTACCAAAAAATATGATTTGGTAAATATCTTTTCATACGGTAACTTAAAAAACAATCTTTTAAAAGCTTGCAAGTGGACTTGGGGGCCACTCGCCAATAATAACTTTGAAAATACTTTGTGAGCAGTACCTTGGCTACTTACATATTTGACTAAATATGGACTGTGTAAGTATATGAGTGACCTCTTAGGTCCCTCTTATTAGTATTCTCTTCTTCCTAAGGTATTGACGTGGTTGCCTAGCAAAACTTGCCTCTTAACCACCAAACCAAAACTCACTAGAGATCCCAATTGGCTTGCTCAAGCCCTGCTCGCTCGATCAAGGCTACCTATATAAGAAAGTAACAATGTTAGTAATTATTCCATATACAAACAAGATTATAATTACATGATTGTTCACAGAGCATCCCCTCAATCTTTTGGGTCTGCACGCGTACTTTCTTTCTTGTCTTGGGGTTTCTCGTTGAAAACCCCTTCTCTAGCCTTGAAAATTGCTTGACCAGTTGTCTCTCTTTTGGTCTTGGGTCCACTCATTGTGGCACCCCCTCGCCAAATACTCTGTCTTGGATTTCTTTTGTCTTGGGCCCACTCATTGTGACACCATTTGTCAAATATTTTGTCTTGGGCCCACTCGTTGTGACCCCTCTCACTAAACGTTCCATATTGAATAAAGTTATATTTTGGACCTACTTGTTGTGGCCCCTCTCATTAAGTGGCCATTTTGGCATGTTATGTTCTTAGGCCCACTCGCGTGGCACCTCCTCGCCCTGTTGGACTTACTTGATTAAAAGCTCATTTAGGGGCTGCTTGTGTGGCCTCCCCCTCGCCTGTCTTTGTACCCATTTGTCTGACACCCCCTTGCCCCTATTGGGCTTATTTGTGTCAGTTGAGTGGGTACCCCTCTACGTTAGCCCCCTCGTGAAAAAGTGTTTGTGTTTGTTAAACCAAAGAGTTTTGCAAGAAATAATCATTATCTTTTTGGAATTCGAGGGGTTTTTATAGTCAAATCATTACTTTGCTAGGCATTTAATTCCCGTGTCAAGTATACCATTTTTAGTGTCTCGACGAGACATGCATCTGTTTGGGAACACATATTTCATGTTTTGGGCAATCATTTTTATTCCTTCTTGAGACATTAAGTGTGCGTCCCTTTCAAGGTATAAGTACCTAATTCAAAAAAATCAAACTCTTCCTTTCATTCGCATTCTTTCTTTCCAGAGTTTAGAGAGAGAGAAAAAACTTTCATCCCCGTAAACCCTTCTTCCTCCATTATTTTTCTTCTTAATCCATCACTATATCAATGTTTACCTCACATGCAGAGTCATCTACCGCCATTTCCACCTCCATTAGCGAGATTCGTGTGGGTTCTTTACCCATTCAAGTCATTATCTCCTCCTTGACTACCACTGGCACCACCACCATGGCCTCCTCTATGGCTATTTCCACCACCATCACAATTGGGTCTGGTGGTGCTGGTCCTTCCACCAGCGAAGCCATTTCCTTCTCCAAGGTTCAAAGGGAATATCTTGAGAATCGTTCTAAGAAGGACTTTATCATTTAACTTAGTGCCCCTTACTTTGGGTAGAAGGAAACTTTCATGCCCCCGCTCAAGAGATTTGAAGCTGAGTTTATGGAGAAGATCCACGAGCAACCCCTTTTGGGTTTTGTGGAGTCTGTTGATACTCCTGTTGGGCTTACTGACAACATTCTTCGTGTTTGAGTAGACAAAGGTGACTTCCCTTTTTCTACTATTAATATTGATGTTTGTGGTGGTTCCTCAGACAAGTGGAACCTATGGGTAGATTATATTTTGACTATGCCCACCCACAAGGTTGTTGTCGAGCAACTTGGTCTGACGAGTACTCTCACCATCTTGAAGACTTGTTCCATTGCAAAGCACACCAACACTTTCAACCTTCTCGCCTCTCGTTGGAGTGTTGACTCCCATACCTTTATTAATGTTTGGGGTGAATTTTCTATTACCCTTGAAGATATTTGCAAGCTAACAGGTTTTCCTTTATTAGCAAGTCATGTGTTCACTAATGTATATGAGGATGATATCGAGTGGGTAAAATCATTCTTAAGAACACCCTAATATTAATCATGAACACATTAATATGATTAAAGTTTAACATACAATTGTTCTTAATAAAAGGATCTTAGATCTTCATGTTTTCACAAAATACGTCTAAAAGATAGAAAATAAGACATACCTTGATCAAAGATCAATCTTGATTAATTGCTCCATCGATCTGCCTTCTTGGAAAAAATGCACTCTAATGGAATCTTGGAGTTTCTCTCCCACCTCAGAAATAGTGTGTTATGAGATGACTCTAGATGGTGTAGAGGTCTCTATTTATAAGGGGAAGAGGGTCGGAATCCTAGTCAAGGTGGGACTCTTTCAAGTCTCCCACTAATGCCACTAACCATCATGTGACTAACGGATAAGGTTTACCCAAATCTTTTAATATCTTTATTTATCACATTCCTAATTAATTATCTGACATTTATTAAAACCACATAAATGGGAAATTCGGAATTTAATACAATTGAAATTAAATAATTAATTTTGTCACTTAACATTAATTTCCAACAGTCTCCCACTTGGACTTAATAATTCGCATAATTAGATTAGGTATCATAAGGTGCACAATCATTGATAAATTTATTTTGCTGAATCAAATGATTCACGGATGCGAGTCATGGCGGTTCCATACTATTCAAGAGCATGGTTCCTTCCATGTACCACAACACCAATGTTTCATTCAACTAAGCCGTTAATATTGGGTATCATAATGGCTTCATAATGTTCTTTTCAATAAGGACTATTTCTGTCAACAATAATTCATAATTTTATGCATGCTTTCTCAAAAGATAGAAATAATTGAAATCAGAAACACTTTTATTGAATTCAAGTAATGGTGTCAAACAACTAAGCCAAAATAGCAATCATAGTCTAACTAATCGAGACCCATCTCTTTGACATGTTCCATAAAGGTCTTCGGAGATGGTCATTTCGTAAGAGGATCTGCTATGTTATCACGCGTACTGATGTGATCAATTGACACTCTTTGTTTCTGAATTTCTTCTTTAACTGATAGGTATTTCATTCAACGTGCTTAGTTACTTTAGGAATACCTAACATTTCTTCATAAAGAAGATTGCAGCGACATTATCATAATATTTCAGCGACTTGATAATAGTGTCGACAACTCCAAGTCCCGAAATGAAGTCACGCTGCCAAAATACATAAGTTGTAGCATCAAGCATACTACAAACTCAGGTTTCACAATTCTTAATGGATGGTTTGTGTTGCACTCCTTCATTATATTGGTTGATAAACCAAAACAAACATACTTAAGCAAGAGTGAACTTTGTACCATCCGTACAAACAGTAAATCTGAGTCATAATAATTGTTTATATTTAAATGAACACATACATCATAAATGTGAGCATATAGTCCTTTAAGTATCTCATTACTTCATACACAAATTTTAAACCCATAAAATTATTTTGATTCTCTACTTTCTAAATCCGTGCTTGTATATAGAGAAAATATATAAACTTACTCCCACTGATCTTAAGGTGTATACAAATATACAACGATTAAAAAAAATAATGATATTGTTTGTTAAAATGCGTCATGTGGGAAACTTATGTTTATAAAATGATCTCCTAAACATATATGCATGGTTTATTAGAATTCAAAAGTAATTTTCACATCCACTTCATGTAACACTCAATCATAATGAGCTACTAATGTCATAGGAATTCCATGTCCTTACATATAATTGAGAAGGTTCATTTATAGCCTTTTCTTCATTAATAGTGAAATATTTTACTACAATTTAGCTTTATCTCGTTTAACTACCGTTAGTGTCGCGTTCGGTCTTGATGACCCCTTTATACCCGACTTTAGTGCATCAATTATGTAATTCAATGAGATTTCAACCTTAGTTGTAGTCCATTAGTTTCACTTCTTATGACTTTTGAAAATAAAACCATGTCATTATTTATTCCTACGCCAAATTCATGTTCATGCAGATACACCACATAATCATCGAGGATAGTAGACCTTTTAAGATCTTCTTAATACCATTCCTTATGATTATATCTTCATTTCTCTCACGGTGACAATACTATCATTTAGTGGTTGACCATTTATTTGTTCTTTGTTGTTTAGACTATCTAACAACTAAAAGAACAAGGATTCAAGAAGGTTATCGTTAATGGGATAAGTACCCTACCTTCCTTTATAACCTCAAGAAGGTTATCGATAATGGGATAAGTACCCTACCTTCCTTTATAATCATATTTCATGATTTTCTACTACCACTAATTTCACCTTTCATAATGAATTTGACTTTAATGCAATAAATACGTGTCAATGACAATTATATGATCTATGTAGGTCCACTTTAAGGGAAGTTTCTCATAATCTCCCACTTGGGCCACATATGTCATCCTTATATTAGACATCATAATACCTTAAGAGCACAACTCGACTATCAAAATTTGTAAGAGACATTACAAAAATCTTGTCCACGAAAATTATGAAAAAGAGTCTAGATTTAATTTGGTACAAGATTTAAAGAGTTTCATAAAAAAAACGCTACGATTATGATGCAGGATCAAACAAATCTTTAAAGAACTATGTCCAAACTTTATTTTGTACAAAACATCAAAACTAAAATCATAACCCTTGAAACAATATACATCAAAAGATTCTTTAGAACATATCCCTCACGATCAAGTTTAGACAAACATTTTCCAAAAGAAATTGAGGGTTTATGAAAACAAATGGCGATTTGATTCCCCAAGAACAAAAGAAAAGAATCTTATTAGCATTTCTAGTTTGTTTTGTAAGAAATCCTTGCATCAAAAGTAAATACTTTCTATAACATAGTAAGTATAACTTGAAAACTCTACTGAGATGAAAAACTCATTTCAAATCATAAAAGATACATATTATCTTTATCATTATTAGTCCGAGTGTGCAATATGTAAACAAACTTAATTTGTTTAACCAAATTAAATATGAAATTTTAGAGAAATAAAATGGGATACAATAATATGTGATAAGATAATGAGATAAATTGCTCACTTCATTAATGCTTTGATTTAACAACACACACATCGATTACATGATAAATTGAGTGCATAACCGTGAGTTTTTGTCAGTAGTAACCGTGAAATATCGATTATATGATGCTTGTAGATTACTTTATTGGGTATAATGTTATTTCATTATATTGTACACGACATTTGTGCACAACTTATTTTGACATACTATAATAACGTATGTGATCTATGATATTCATTCAATCACTCAAAATTGATTCCTTGTAAGGAATAACCTTGCTTGAAGAAATAAACTCAATATACCCCATTAATATCTTTACAATTATAAGCATCATGAGTTACTACTACCATCATCTTTACATTTAATATTCATTGCCATTCTAGTTGGGTCACTGTAGTGACTACCAAACATTTCATAATATGAATATTACATTACGTAAAGACTTACATACACAAGTCAATAAATTTTTCACTTATTTTCATTAAATATCGCATGATCAATAAGCTAAATTATTCATGTTTATGGTTTTCATAAACTTAATTGGTGATATGATAGTGACAGAAATTATGGCATCTGTTTTTGACGACCATTATTACCTTCCCAATATATATCACCACTAACATTTTGTTCAATTATTGTAATCACAATAAATGAATAAACAATAATATGTATACAACATCATAAAGTATCATCATCCTAGCATTCAATATCATACATGGACCCGTAGGCAACCAAAATATGCATGATATTAATGCATTAGTCTAATATTTATATCTTCTGGAATGGAGCACTTTAATGAACACCAAACCATATATTATATAAATATAAGAGATACGCATACATGTGCAAAATACCCGTAATACATGAATAATTATATTATTGTCTATTCCTTAATTTGAAATTCACGAAAAATTAGATATAATGTGAAAATCAAATAGACAAAGAGTTTACATGAGATATTACACAAATAATAGTAAATGGAAGACACAAATCATTTACTTTCGCTTCATCACTTATGTATGAGTAACAAATCAGAAATATTGACCCAAATCATTCATGGTCATACTAATGCACAATATGGTTATAATCACAATTATCATACTAGTGACATATGTAAATATGACTTTTTAACATTGATGCCAATTATTTAACATTTACAAAAATTCCAATGTTTATTTGATTCAAATTTCAGCATGTGTTGCGCTTCAATTTAACCTTATAACAAACATTAGGATAATCTGAAATGACTACAAGTATAGTATCGTCACATGTAATCTTAGCCTGTATTTGGCATTTGATTAAACTGAATGAATAGCTACTTATGAGTCTCAAAATTTGCAAGTCATGCATTCAAATATGCATGCATGCAACGAATAAATCTACTATCCGCACATATGAATTGTAGTCTGTGTTTGTCATTTAATTCAACTTAATGGGAGTACTAGCCTTAAAATAAACAATAATTCTAATTTTCAACCACATAAATCGTTGGCCTGTGTTTCGCACGAGACTCATTAAAACATGAATATCATAATATTCAACAATATGAATCATTGGCCTGTGTTTGGCACGAGATTCATCAAAATATGAATATTAACAATAACACAAGTCTAATATCCGACCATATGAAATATGTTGGCATGTGTTTCGCACGAATATTCAACTAAAAAGGATCATTAGAACAAGGTTTTATCACAGTTCTAGATAAAACATACATGAAATATGGGAAAACATAAATTT
Organism: Sambucus nigra; assembly: GCA_949130495.1. NCBI lineage: Eukaryota > Viridiplantae > Streptophyta > Magnoliopsida > Dipsacales > Adoxaceae > Sambucus > Sambucus nigra. Next base: position 240,850,513 of record OX422222.1, read on the forward strand.
TCACACACAACAAAAATTGTAAGGGTCGAATATTGAATTGTTGACTAAAATTTTGGTATATTTCATCTACATTCCGAATATCACAGAATCTGTGTTAATCATCACATAATATTCAGATTGTAAAGATATATTACCCTATAATTCATTTATCATGGTCCCATAATTTTGGCATCTGTGTTTGTTGCCTAATTCATTTAATACCATGATTAATGGACTTAATGTCAACTATTCTGTTTTTACAAAACTGGTTCTAATGTTGTTCAATTCAGATATTAGCATGTGTTGCACCTCAATCCAATTTTATAACTAACATTAGAATAAGTCTTTAATGAATGTAAGTATATTATTCGTACATGCAGTCTCAGCCTGTGTTTGGCCTTTGACTTAACTCAAATGAATAATTGTTTACATGTCTCAACTTAAATATAGTTAATCATGCATTAATATTAACTATAATATGTAATCTATCAGTAATCACAAAGATACCAATAGTAGCTCGAATGCCTCAAAAACATAATTGCCCAGGTATAAAAACACGTAATACATGAATTTTGCCAAAAATGGCAAAAATGAGTTTTCACCATGGAATTGAAGTAAAACATGCCAGAAAATCAAAACTTTTTGCGGAACGTTAATATCAATTTTCTGTAAAGAGTTATAAGCCCCGAGATTATTTCCTAAAATGGCAAAAACGGGATTTTGAGGGCCTTAACGACGTCAAAACGCAAAAGTAAGGTGGTGCCCATTGTTTACAATGGGTTTTGTTTATTTTGACGTTTCCAGTCGACCACATCAGTTTCGTAAAATTCCGAGTAAGTTTTGACCTTTCATTCTCACCAGTGAGTATTGGCAACAGAAGAAAAACGTCACAGAAAATCTCAGACACACTTTAAGAGCAGATTTAATGACAGAAAGAAGACGTCGCAGAAGGTCTCAGGCACAAAAACAATTTAATGACATAAATAAAATGTCGCAGAAAGTCTCAGGCACATATATCATTAAAGACGAACATCAGTAAGGAAAATCATGAGATCTTAAACTTTAGCTCTGATACCACATATAAAATCATTCTTAAGAACACCCTAATATTAATCATGAACACATTAATATGATTAAAGTTTAACATACAATTGTTCTTAATAAAAGGATCTTAGATCTTCATGTTTTCACAAAATACGTCTAAAAGATAGAAAATAAGACATACCTTGATCAAAGATCAATCTTTATTAATTACTCCATCGATCTGTCTTCTTGGAAAAAATGCACTCTAATGGAATCTCGGAGTTTCTCTCCCACCTCAGAAATAGTGTGTTATGAGATGACTCTAGATGGTGTAGAGGTCTCTATTTATAAGGGGAAGAGGGTCGGAATCCTAGTCAAGGTGGGACTCTTTCAAGTCTCCCACTAATGCCACTAACCATCATGTGACTAACGGATAAGGTTTACCCAAATCTTTTAATATCTTTATTTATCACATTCCTAATTAATTATCTGACATTTATTAAAACCACATAAATGGGAAATTCGGAATTTAATACAATTGAAATTAAATAATTAATTTCGTCACTTAGCATAAATTTCCAACATTGGCCACTAAGAACTCTTTTGATAAATGGCAAAGATATTGGTTCAAGGACTTTGAGCCAACTCCAAAAGAGGGAAGTTCAAGCAGGGCACCCAAGAGTCAAGATCGCCCAAAGATCAGCTCCTCAGCTCCATTTGCTGACTTTTTTGTGACTTTTCTAAGTAGGTTTTTGTTCCATACGATACCAAATGACTATTCTCATGAATTGCTATTTCGCCTTACTGCCAGACTTGCTAGAAGGACGAATGTGCCCCTCCCAACTCTTACTTTTGGATCCATATATACCTAGCTGGATCGTTTCCATATGGACATGGAACGTTCACATGGTTGTTTTGATGTGATAATTTTTTCAACTCTTTTATTCTGACGGGGTTCCTATTTGAGAGGTTACCAAACTTTGCCCCAAAGCCTCGCGCACTTCACCGTCAGTTTGCTCATATTGCAAGGTGGCACAAAAAGTTCTCAAGCAATATTTGGGTTCACTTATTGACAATATTGATGAGTTTTATTTTCGCTGCTACTCCAAACGAGTGGGGGCATATTTTCTTGGGGTTTCTTCACAGTTTATCCTGGTACTTTATATCGTCTTGTCGACTTGGAGTCAGTACCTGAGTGTCCACATATTTCTATCATGGCAATGATATTGCCTTATGTTCTTCCATCACTTGTTGGTGGAGTTTTATCACTAAGAATGAGTGAGGAGGAAGTTTGGATATGACCAGGGAACTTACACCCCATATTTTCCTTCCAGCTACTCACCAACAGAGTTATACTTGGAGGAAAATGCCAACTTCACTTTCAAGGGTATGCTCTAGAGGATATACAAGCATAACTCTATTGGCATGTGACTCGTGCAAACTTACCTCGCGATTACATCCATTCATTCAACCATTCATGGTTTGGCCTGTGGCAACGACAAATTATGTTGATGAAAAATTGTATTTATGATGTCCCCCATGAATCCATATCCACTAAAATTCCCACCAATGATAAATATCTGGGGAAGAAGAGCCAGAAGGAACTTTGGTATCATAGTACTGTTGTAAAGTTTCCCTTCGAGCAGGTCATCCCCATTCCGATGAGGCCTTTGCGTGAGGAGTCCATCTATTCAAAGCATCCTGAGCTTAAGGCTCAACTAACAATGGGAAAGGCCAAAAGAAAGGCCAAGTATAAGTCCACCTCAAAAAGGAAACACCCAGACACCAACGTGTCAAACTTTGTTCCTACCCAAGCAGAAATGGTTGTTTTCCCCTTCACCTGTGAGGACTAGAGAAGTCAAACAGAAGAAGCGGGCAACTGAGACCACTGGTCATTTTATTATGCCACACCAAGTGTCAGACACTGATACTTTAGGAATTAAAAAGACTTTCCAGATGGTTCGCGAGCAGGGCTTTGAGGCCCTTGGCATTTCTCTTTCCCACCCCTCAATTTCATCAGCCCCTCCTCTCGCATAAGGAACTCTAGTCACTTCCTTTTGACTTAGTAAAATTGTAAGCCATGGTGTTGCAAATGCTTGTTCCTTGTCTTACTCATCTGAACAAGAACTTGTTGATTATGGAAGCACCCCTTCATATGATGACAATAGTTCTTTATTGACATCAACCGAGATCACTCGCCTGATACTTATATTTTATTATTATCTTCGAGAGGCTCAGATAGTGATCATGATGACACCGTGATCTGTTCTCCATCTACCACTAGCCCCGCCACTATACATTTTCTTTATGGTCAAGATCCTCACCAAGGCACTGCAAGTTTCTTTATTTCTATTATTTTTTCCTTCATTTCCTTTACCTGTATTTTTTGCTATATTTTACTAACTTTAACTTGTTTCGAATCAGGCTTCTACTGTGGGGATGAGTGGCCCCCCAGAAGTAAGGTTCGCCCCCTTGTCTGCTACTCGCCCAATTCCTCGAGCATATCTCCTTCCTGAGAGGAACTCCATGCTTATCTCCTCTATGAGTCTTGCGAGAGAGGTTTGTCCACAAACTCTTGGACTTACATGTTTCTTACTTTCCAACTTTCTTTAACATTTTCTATCTTTGTTTATTCTATAGCTTTCCTCTATGTTCTCCACATCTACGAGAGGATCCTTTGTGTCTACTCGTTTTGTGTAGGTATTCCTTAATCTTTTCCAAATATCTTTAGGCGTTATTACCTATTGACTTTGGAATTATTCTAGTGGGATCACTTCTATAGGTTTGCCTTTTTGATAGGTGACTATAGCTCCCAGTTCTTCTACCAGGCCTCATGCCTTTTCTGTGGCAAGCAGCTCTTCAGCTGGGCCATCAACTACCATCCCTGCAGAGGTATTGTTTCCTTATTTTTCCTTTGTGTATATTTTAACTCTTGCTTATAGCTAACACAACTCTTATCTTTATTGTCTCTAAACTTTATTTTATCAGGCCCCCTTTCGAGCATCCCTTCCACCAGTGGGGGAATAGTCTTACCCATTGGGGTTATTAATCCTTGGTTATCTCCCTCTAGGAGGATATATATTCCTAGGGTTTTCCTCCCTATGGATAACTGGCCACGTGTCCAGCCTCTTCCTACTCAGCCCATTTATAGTGTGGCTTCGAGTGAACCATCTCATAGGCCTCTGTTTTCACATAGGTACTTAACTACATAGCTTTTGTCATTTTTTTCTTAGCCTTTTTTTAACAAGATTACTTATCTACAGGTTGGTACGAGCACTCCTGCAAGAACTTTGGTTGATTTGAGCCTCTCTCCCCCTCATAGGGTTTAGGTACTTGATTATACCATTTATAGTTTTTAATAACTTGTGGCTCTATGATTTACTTGAGTTGTGGCTTACTTATTTTTTTTATCTATGTCTTAGGCTAGCACTAACACTTCTTTGCCTGCTATCTCTACAACTAGTGCTCAATTGACCAGTTTACTTGCCATTCCATCTAAGGTATTTACTTTCTTCTTCTGAATTTTCTATACTTGTATTTTTTTTTATTTGAGGGCATCTTAAATCAAGACTTTTCTTTCTTTCTAGGCGATCCCCTTGCAGGTCCCTGATATTGTGGACCCTCTTGTAAGCCTCCCTTTAATCACCTCCTTATTAGAGGTTTCTCAAGTATACTATTATACTTGGTACTCCACCCTTCTTACTTTTTTACTATATAAGATATCTTGGTGACTTATTCTTTGTTTCTTTATTTTCAGGATGCTAGTGTTGAAGTCCCTTTGTCCATGGGACATATTGTGAGCACCATTGAGGTGGATCCTCCGGGACTTATTTCAACATATTTTTTTTACTTTGGACTTGCCTTTTTTTTTCTGTGCAAGTTCTCGCTAACACATTCTTATTTTCTTATTCTCAGGTTAGTGCTGTGAATTTTCCCATGACTATAGAACAACTTGGGAGTACCACCATGAATGAGGTATTACACTGTTATACCTTGTCCACTCTTTTTTGTTTTCTTCCTCCTTTTTAGTTCTTGCTTTTACTGTGAAAGTACTAACCATCACTCTTTTATTTCATTATTCTCAGGTTAGTGAGACAAGTGTTTCCATATTTGTGGAATAAGTGGGAGTGTCATAGCGAGCACTCCTCGGGTATTATACTATCATACATGATTTACTTTTTTTAATATATTTTCTTATAGTCTTGTCTTTGCTTTGCAAGTTCTCTATTAACATTATCTTGCTTCCCATTTATCAGGTCAGCACGATGAGTCAAGGAGGACATCACAGGCTATCTTGTAGCATGCTCACTCCTCTAGATTTGGGAATAAGTTCTTTCTCCATAATACTGATTCTTTTCCATATCTTTATTTTCAAGAGCATGCAAGTGAGCCTATAGAGGCAACTGAAGATAATGAGCCCATCTCTGAGGCCACCCAGTCTGAAAAGGCTAAAGAGGAAGAGTCTACAGAGGAACTCTCCCTTCTTCCTTCTGAGCCTCATTCCTTAAACACAGACTATAATAATATTGAGTTGGATACTCCTGAGATTTTCATGAGAGATTTGTGGCACGGGGAGTAATCGAAGAGATTCAGGGAATACGAGCGGGAGGTCTTGGACTTAATTCTGGAGCATTATCGAGAGACATTTACCTCTCAAAGTGTTCTCAACATTGACAACCTTACGATCTTCAACTTGAGAGCTCTCGTTAGCCGTGTGCACAAGTTCTTATTAACCTCACCTGCTGACCTCACTTGCCTAGATACTCTCTTCTTCTTAGCAGCCATTCATGGCCCGGAGAGCTTCTACCACTTCAAGTTTGACTGGCTTGATGCTTTTGTTTGTCATCTCATCGGCCTTCCTTATAAGAAATTGGTAAAGGCATAGACATCTAGGCATGCTAGGATTGAGCGACATCATGCAAAGGCTACTAGACTTCGTGGACATATCGAATTTCTAGAGGCCAAGTTGGCCAAGGTGTTAGATGGTGACTCAGAGGATGAATCTCACTTAGTTAGGCTAGAACAAGGGTTCATTCGAGAAGCTGGCCCTTCTTTTGTTAATTTTCATTCTCGAGAGAACCTCTTGTTTCTTTTATCTAGTTTAAATTTTATAAAGAGATTTATCTTCCCTTTTTTTGTTTCTTGTAACTGCAAGAACTGCTCCATTTAGAGCAAGTCCTTTATATTAATGAGAATATTTTAAGTATCTCTATTTATTCTCCTTGTTGTCTCCTTTTAGACTTTTGTCTATTTACTATGAATTGGTACTGCTCCCGTTTCCTGTGGGAGTACTCGCACATAATATTGGCAAGTCATCTGTTATAACTGCCCCACAGTCTATGGGGCACTTATTTTGTATTTCATTTGGAACTAAAAGAATAACTTAGGGGGGGGGGGGGGGGGTAACCCCTTCTCAATATTTTCAACTAGTCATGCTATTTAAATAAATAACTCATAGTACAAAAGTAAGAGTATCGTCTCACTTTTAAAACTTGTTCTTAACATAGAATAAGACTGATGTTTCTTTAATTTTCCAATGACTAAGAAAAGACTATGTACCCTATATTCCGTAGGGTGTTTGAGATTTTATAAGTGTAGGGACTTTTCTTACTATACTTTATCCTTGGGAGGAATATAACCCCTAGTATACTGAGTAAAGTTCCTCAAATTTTAGACCCTTTTTTTAAACTTTAAGAGTCAAAATCTATTTTGTCCCCAAGAAAACATATATTTTTTTGAGTCTGGGCAAAATTAATAGGCAGTAAATTTGGGTGCATCCACACACATTGTTAGTCAACGAGTGTTCGAAAGATACTAAAAATAAACATAAGTTATAATCATTAAAAGAAATCTCATGTATGACTGGTCAAAAGGAACTGTATTCATTCATTTCTACAAGGTAATATTTGGCTTTTCTATTACAACAATTCTTTGCTCAAAATTTCCTTTTACTAAATGGACTAACTATTTTAGAGCTACTATTTAAAATCACATACTAATTTTTTAGCCACTTGCAGTTGATGGACTGGATGCACTCACTCTCAGGCTCTGAGATCTGGAAATATCCTGACTTTCCCACTCCTCATACTACGAAGGGTCCTTCCTAGTTTGGCTTGAACTTTGACGCTGACATACTTCTCAGGTGATGAGTGGATGCTTGTAAGATTAAATCTCCCATTTGAAAGTCTCTAGGCTTAACTAAATTTAAAAAATCCCTAGATAGTTGTTGGGTGTAAACTTTGAAGTTTTCCTTAGCTTTATTCTGATGCTCATTCAGATCTTCCAATTTCCTATGACTAAGATCAGGAATGAGATAATGGCTTAGAGACACTTTGCCTGAAGGTATTGCCGACTCTACCGGTAAGACAACTTATGTTCCATAAATTAGAGATAATGTGGTAAACCCTGTTAGCTTTCTTTTCGAAGTTTTATAAACCCACAAAACCATTGGAAACTTCTCATCCCATGGACCTGGAAAGTCCTTTAGCATATTCTTTAAGATATTGATCAGCGTCTTGTTCGTGGCCTATGCTTGGCCATTCCCCTTAGGATATGAGATGGTGGAGTTGTTGTGAACAATCTTGTACTTATCCGTTGGGAGCCCCATCTCTTTGTACATGAACTTTTTCCCATTATCTATGAGAATAACCTTCGGAATATCGAACCTGCATATTGTATATTCTTTGATAAACTGTGCCACTACTTGAGCAGTGATCCTACTTAAAGGGATTGTTTTTTACCATTTAGTGTACAACTCTGTGGAAACAATGATAAAAGCTTTATCGTAAGAACTCAGGTTGATCTTGCCTACCAGATCGAATGCCCAGGTGTGGAAAGGTACGGGGATACTAAACTCTGCAAGCTTACTAAGGGGGCATGTACCATGTTACCATGAACTTGGCACACTCTTCACTAATCATCTTCCATTGTTGGCCAATAATACCCCAATGTCATCAACTGGTCGTACAATTTAGCACTGCCCAGGTAGGAATGTTCATGAGCTTCTTTCAGTACATTCTCCACATCTCCCCAGCCACGCACCGTAGTTCCTTCTCATTATATCTTTTTCAATAAATCTCTCATTTTACCAATTAGAAATGGGAAGCCCTTTTCTTTAGGTATATATCGTCTTCTCTTTCAGTTGGTAGCTCTTCGTCCTTGAGGTACGCTATATAGGGATCTTTAAAATTTTCTACAAAGTTAGCTTCAGCTGGTTGATCGAACTGTATCTGGCATTTTAAATATCATTATATAGACGAACAGCCTCTGTGCTCATAATGGGTTAATAATAGCCCCCGTTACAATCGCCAATAAAGGGGAATGTCGGTGTTCCCATAATTCCTCTCATACATTATTGTCCGTCATTCTTTATCTTCTTCATCTCTTAAGCATATATCTAGAAATCCCCTTGGGCTTTTAAAATATAGTGTCCCTTGGAGCTAGTGGTAGTTAATCATCTCAAACATCTTTATTTTACCCTCTCTTGTTTCTAGCTGTTTCACTATCGGGTACCTACAGTCTTATAATTCTTCACTTGGGAATGATTACTTAACTGTTGTTAGCACTATCCTTTATCGAATTATGATGGTGGCCTCCTTCTCCTCCGTCCCAACTTCTGGGCTATTGTTACCAATTTTTGTGGGTGTTTTTTCAGTGTTCGTGCGTGCCTTTCTATTTTTACTTCCAGAAATTGACTAAGTTTCGATGATTGACCTATATAGGGATAGGTTGGCATGTTTGAGTGCAAACTATCTATTAACTTTCTTTACAACCAAGTTAGAGTCCTTTGTATGCATAACACTCTAATTACTCTCCTTAGTTCCTCTAATAGGCTAAGTATTAGGGCCTTATACTCCACTTCATTATTGGAACATTTGAAATCCAGATTAAAGGAAAGATTAACCTTTTCCTTTCCATTTGAGAGGATGATGCCAGCCCCACCTGCCCGTTGAGCACAAGAGACATCAAATTTCATTTTCCCATCTCTTCCTCTAGATATGTTTAAAAATTTCACCGAAAAACTCCTCACTAGGAGGCTCAATATTCTGACTCGGGAAGTTAGCTAATTAATCAGCTACTGTCTGGCTCTTGATGGCTTTCAGGACAACACGCTTTAAATCATATTCAGACAATTTCAAGAACCACCTTATTGCTCTACCTACCAGGATGGTTCATGCCATCAGATATTATATTGGATCACATTTGGTGACAATGTGCACCGTTAATGTGAGCAAATAGTGTCTTAGCTTCTGTGCAATGAAAATTAGGGCCAAATAATGCCTCTTTACACTGGTGTATTTAGATTTTGTGCCTGAAATTACTCATGAAAAATAGTACACATGACTCTCTATCCCTGCCTTCTCTTGGGAGAGAAAATCTCATATTATCCTCTCAGTTAAATTTAGATAAAGTAACAAAAGTGTACCTGCTTTCGGTGGCACCATTGTCGAGGGAGAAGTTAATATTGCCTTTATCATTTCAAATGCCTTCTCCAAATACACTTGTCTTTTTCTTTCATGAGAGGGGAAAAAGGATGAGTGGCCTCCGTTAAAGCCGGTATGAACCTTATCAAGTAGGAAACTTTCTCGAAGAAGCTCTTGAGTTGTCTTTGGCTCTTCGGCTGTGGTATCATTAAAATGGCTTTCTGTTTCTTCATGTTGACTTGCACCCTTTGCCTATTTATGGTGAAGCCTAGAAATTTTCTTGCAGTTACCCCAAATGCGCACTTAGATGGGTTCATCCTTATCTTGTACTTGCGACACCTCTTGTAGAGATGTACCCACTCGACGGCTCACAAGTAGGCATAATGGAGCGAGGGGGTTCACAGGCAAGTGGGTGCAAGAATAAGTGAGTGAGTCCACAATGAGTGGACCAATTCCAAAAGGAAGTCAAAATAAGAGATATGGCGAGTGGGTCCACAACAAGTGTCCCAATTTAAGAAAAAATCCAAAATAAGATATTTGGCGAGTGGGTCCTCAACAAGCGGCCCAAACCCAGAAAGAAGCCAAGATAAGGTTTGGTGAGTGAGTCCATAATGAGTGGATTAAATCCAAAGAAAATCCAACTGGAAAGGTCTAGCGAGTGGCTACACAACGAATGGCCCTAAACATAGAAGGATGCCAAAGAATTTGATTAGAAAAAAGGGTCCACAACGAGGAGCCCAAACCCAGAGATGAGCCAAGATAGAATATTTGTGAGAGGTCTCACAACGAGAAGGCCAAAAATAAACAAACACACCGTCTACATGAGAATGGCGAGGGGGTGCTGAATGAGAAACCTCAAGACAAAAGAAAAATGAGCGAGCAGACCCAAGAGATTGTGGGGATGCTCATAGTCCAATAACTATTATAAGTCTCACTTGATAAATAGTTACTGACATTATTGTTCTCTTACACAGGTAGTCTTAATTGAGCAAGCAGGTTCAAGTATGCCAGTTGGGATCTCTAGGGAGTTTTGGTTTGGTGGATAAGAGATAAAGTTTGTTAGGCAAAGCCAGGCCCAACCACTTTACACTTTAGGATAAAGAGAATATAATAGGAGAGACATTAGAGGTCACCCAAGAACTAATACAACTCACACTTTGATTAAATGAGTAAGTATCTAGGAGGATGCTCACAAAAGTATTTTTTAAGTAAATATTAGTGAGTGGTTCTCTAGGCCACTCATAAGTTTCTATAAAATTTGTTCACTAAGTTACCATTTGAAAAGATATTTACCAAATCACACATTTTGGCGCTATTAGCTGACATATTTTCTTTTTGACTTTTGTATGCACCAGGTGGCACTTGCGACTAAGAGATAACAAATACAAAAGGTACATTGCAGAGCTTGTCCCTAAGAGTGCCTCATTTTGGCGCCTAAATACCACATCAGCCCTAGTATCTACTTATAAATAGGACTCTTAGGTAAGGTCAAGAACACACCAAAACTAAAGTTAGCACTTCTACGCTATCAAAATAACTTAGAAAACTATTATCTCTTTGCTATCTATTGAGTGCCAAAGTTTTTGTCTCTTCACATCCTTTATAGCCATCACTTCCGGGAAATCACTTACTCTCCCTCGAACATTATCATTGTTGTAAAAGATATTATTCATTATTCTCGTTTTAGATAGTAAGTTACAAAAATATCCACTGTTATCATAAGTAGAAGGTTTTCTTCACTAGCTACTCTTAAGACTTTGAAGGCCTTGAAGACAGCATACATTGGGGTCATGCCTCACTCATTTTAGTTCTTCATATACCCTAATACAACCACCCTCCTACATTTGACGACTCCGTTGGGGAGGTATCCTCACTACCATGGATAAAGAAGGTCATAATGTTTCTAAGAAACTAGTATTTAAAGATACTCCATACAGTAATGGAGTTCAAAATGATCAGACAACCCAAGAAGAGGTGTTGGTGACAGATGTTAGAGCACCTGCTCCTCAAAAAGGGTAGACCAGTACAACAACAACCACACCATTAGTGGGGATGAGCCTGATGAGTATGCTTTTTGAGTTTTTAAAGAAGAACAATGTTAACATGGCAAGTCTAAGCCAGACTTTTACGATGCCTATAGTGGCACCCGTATGAGGAACAATAACCACGATAACAACAGTGGAGGTGGATCCACTATGAAAACTCATAATGATGCAACTGGAAGCGCCATCAAGCTCACCAGTGGTGAAAAAGGTTAGAGAAGAGGAGCCACCCTATAAGGTTGTCACTACAAAGGATAAGAAAAAACTGCTCTCCTCTTAGAAGGAGTCCTCTCATATGTATGAGGAACTGCAAAATCCCTACCCAGAGAGCATTAATGAGAAACCATACCCAGAGGGGTATATTACTCCTAAATTCATAAAATTTAATTGAAGGGGTGAAAACCCTAGGGAACTCATGAAAAGGTTCGTGGGGTATTTGGGTGTGCATGGTAAGGATAAGGATATGAAGTTGTGAGAATTTTCCAAAATTCTCATAGGTAATCCAAACACATGGTACTCCCATCTGGAACCAAACATTATTCCCACCTGGGAAATAATGCATAAACAATTTATAGAAGATCTTCTTAGTGGAGGATAAGTTCATGCTGAGACACCTTACACAAGAAGTACAGAAACTCGGTGAAAAATTGATGCAGTACATCAAACACTTTCAAGAAAGGGCATTGGCATAGCAGATGCTAGATTATTACAAATATTCATTAAGGAGATTTTGGAGGAATAAAAAATTCACTTAGTCAATGATACCATAGATGACATGTTTAGAAAGTTTACACGAGGAGCTGGAAACATTGCTATGATCATCAAACCCAAGCTCCAAGGGTGGAGGACCCAAGTACCTCTGACGGCGGGAAGATTTCAAGTACCTAGACGCCAAATAGTAAACTATATGGATGAGAACCCTAAAGATAAGAAGGGAGGCCCAGAGTTCAAAAGAAATAGTCAAACGGGAAAAAGGAAGTTTGGGTATGACATCCTACCACCGCTACCCTACAGTGTAGCGAAGGCCATGGATTATTTCAACACGTTAGTATGCGAGGGGGTGGAAGGTTCCCCCAATATAATGGTCAGATATCAACTGCGGCAGAAAAAGCAGATGCCAAGTTTTATAAGTTGCATCATATAGTTCGGCACGCTACTAAAGATTATTTCTATTTACGAAGAATAATTCGCGAGCAGGTGCCAATGGCACTTTGTAAATCTTACCAGTATATGTCAATGAAAACCCTCTACCAACTCACCACTATGGCATAACAAACATAGTGGTCTTATAAGACAAGGAGGAAGCCCAAGAGACTGAGGGATGGTGAAGTAATGAAAGAGCATGTGTGGAATAGCCAGCTGACTTGGACACAGAAGAGCAGAAAATGAATGGGGCGAGTGGATGAGTCTCCCAAGAGGAAGAGTGGATGTGGTCTTTTCTCTAGATGAAGTGGGGACATCATAGACAAAATATGTGTGTAATGCACAAACATATGAGGTTGAACTTGATTCAGAATGTGCAGCTATTGTGAAGAGCTAAACGTTCAAGTGGTTCTTCGACCAAATTGGAGTAAAGCATGATACCAGAATAGAAATCATTAAGAAAATCCTAAAAAAATTCCATCAACGAGGCGATCCCTCTATAATCTGGCATGGACCTATACAAAGGTTGATCAAGAGGAACACATCTGAAGTGGTGTTCTCAAAAGCAGACAAATAGATACCTTATTTCCAAAATCGTCCTTTATACGTGACTACTTTAGTGAATGGAATTAATTTTCCAAGGGTACTGATGGAAGGGAACAACGATCAGTATCATGACCATTAGTACTTTGTATACGACTGGTATTTCATAAGAAAATATTATGTCGGTGCAACTCGTAATTTTTGACTTTGATAGTAGGGGATGCAATCACTTGGATATGTGAACGTAGGATCAAATTGGGAAACTTCACATCCCACATCAAGTTCCATATCATACACGCCAACACAAGTTGTCGGCTCTTTATAGGGAAAGTGTGGATGCATACACCTAGGATAGTGTCGTCAATATTCCACCAATGTACAAAAGCAAACACTCATGGAATAGAGATTGTGGTCAAAGACACAAAAAGGACATTTTTAGAGGAAGAAGCTCACTTGGTGGACACAACATTCTACACTAAGCTAGATGAAGAAAGAAAAAGCTTGACGAGGTGGTTGGAGGTGCCTCGCATGGCTAGAGAAACTGCTCAGCCCAAAATGTTTGTGCATAAAAGAGTGGGTTAGCGAGTGACCCCTCCAGGTGAAAAGGCAAAAGGAAAGAGGAATTTTGAAGTTGAGATAAGGCCTCTTTGAACTTGTAAGAAAGTTGAGTTACCAAATGGGAAAGCTATCTATCGCTTGTAACGGTCTACATGGGTGGCGTTTTAGGACGAAAGCATCGAATCAACACCAGAATGCTTTATGATTGATGAGTCCCACATCATTGAGTATATAGAGGAATCTAAAGAAGTGCCTGATTGCATGAAAGATGGACCAAAAGAGAAATTTCAAGAATTAGAAGAAATAAACTTAGGGATGAGGGGGGAAATGAGCGACCCATCCTTTTCAAAGGTTTGAATATCAAGTAGAGATAGGAGATTGTTAGCCTACTCAAGGAGTTCACAAATGTGTTCGCATGGAAATATACATAGATGCTTGGGATTGGCCTAGAAGTGAGATCCCGCGAGATGAATGTTCTACCCAATGCCTTACCAGTGATATAGGTCACTCGAAACTACAATGCAGAGTTGGATTTGAAAATCAAGGCAGAGTGGGGAAGCTATTGGCAGAAGGGTTCATCAAACCTATCTAGTGTCCCATATGACTCTCGAGCATCATTCCCACAACCAACAAAGATAAGAAGTAAATAAGAATCTATGTTAATTTTAGAGAATTGAATTGTGCTTACCCAAAGGATCAATTCATGTTGCCTAAGATTGACAGTCTAGAGGATGCCACGGAAGGTCATGAAATATACAGTTTCATGGATGGATACGTGGGTTATAATCAAATTAGATTGGATCCAGTAGAAGATAAAAATATTTCTTTTTTAACACCCTTGGGAAATTTTCACTATACAGTCATGTCATTCAGATTGAAGAATGCAGGCATCACCCTTCAGTGCACGATGATGTCCATATTTCATGACTTGTTTCAAGATATACTGGAATTTTATGTGGATAACTTGGTAGTGAAGTCTAAAAAGGAAAGTAAGCATGTGTAGGATTAAATTCAAGTGTTTGAGGGATGATATAAATACAAGATAAGGATGACCCCCTCAAAGTGTGCCTTTAGGTAACAACAAGAAGGTTTTTGGGCTTCGTAGTGAATATGTAGGGGGTTAAGGTTAATGAGGATAAGAAAAAATCCATTTTTATGATTCCACCACCAAAACGTCAGAGGCAACTCAAGAGCTTCTTAGGGAAGGTCTCCTATCTTAGAAGGTTTATACCAACTTTGGGTGAGGCCACCCGTCCTTTTGCCCCTCTGATGAAAGAGAACGACAAGTGGATCTGGGGGGGAAGATTAGAAGAAATCCTTTAAAAAGATAAAAGAAATATTGACCTCCTTCTTAACGATGATATTGCCATAGGCAGGGGCACCGTTGCAGCTCTATTTGACCTCAACAGGAAGATCCATAGGAACTTTGCTTACTTAAGAGAAATTAGGAATAGAGCGATCGATGTACTACCTGTTACGAGTAATCTCAAATACCGAGTCAAGATTTACTAACGTAGAGAGGAATTATCTAGCCATGGTCTTTTTTTCCCAAAAGCTGAGACAAAATTGGCTTTTATTGTGCATCACGAAGTGTGATCCTATAAAGTATATTTTAGCACGAACTATCCTGGTGGGAAGATCAACAAGATGGTTTATGATATTATCTAAGTATAATTTGAAATGTGTGGTCCCGAAAGCCATCAAGATCCAAGAAATAGCATATTTATTACCCCACTTCCCCAGTCAGAAGTTTGAGTCTCCAAGCGAGGAATTGCCAGGTGAGAATTTTAAAAACTATTCAATGAAAGATATGGAAGAGTGGGAGATGGAATTCGATCATTCTTGTGCCTAAGGGACAAGATTGTCTAGCATCATTCTCTCAAACGAAAAAGAGAAGGTTACTCTTTCTTTCAAGCTAGATTTCAAATGATCCAACATTGAGGTTGAATATGAAGCTCCCATACTGGATTTACGGGAGGCATTAAGAAGGGGAGTTAGAGTTTTTCATATAGGGGGGACTCTAACTTAGTTGTGAAACAAGTTAATGGAGAGTTTTCCCTTAAGCACACTAACCTGGCCCCATACATGTCAATCATTTAAGGATTGCTCAGCCAGTTTTTGAAGGTGACAATAGAGAGACACGCACGGATAATAAATAGGCATTCAGACGCATTGGCCACAATAGCCCAAAATTTAGAGTTTGAGGATCAAGATCCACCATCACAGTTCGGTGAAGAATAGTGTCAATAATAGTGAAATCATTGTTCCTAAATGAGGAGCTAAAATATTGGAAATGCCCAATAGTGAAGCAGTTAGAGACAAAAGAAGGTGATATGAAAATGTTTGAGCTAGCAAACTATCACTTTCTTCAAGGGAAACTTTATTTTAAAAGTCCATGAGGATACTATTAAGGTGTGTGGGAGACGAAGAAGCTAGATAAAGGTTAGCATCAATTCGTGAGAGGCATTGCGGGGATATTGACATTACCCTTTATCGGAGGCTGCAATAAGGGGAATATTATTAACCCACCATGAGCACAGAGGATGATCATCTGTAGAAGGGTTGTTTGAAGTGTCAAACCTAGTCTAATAAACCATCTGAAGCTAACTTGAATATTGGAGACAACCCTGCATAGCCTACCTCAAAGACGAGGAGCTGCCAACTGAGAGGGCAGATGAAATTTACTTCGAAAAAAAGGTTATCCATTTCTACTTAGTAGGCGGGGAGCTCTAAAAAAGAGGATATAATAAGAAGGTTCTATGATGTGTGGCCAAGGGAGGTGTAGAGAAAGTGTTGAAAAAAGCTCATGAGCCTTCTCACATAGGGGGTGCTAAGTCGTATGACCAATTAATGATGTTGGCGTATTACTGGCCAACAATGGAGGCTAATTCTATTAACTTTGTAAAAAAGTGTAGAGCATGCCAAGTACATGGCAACATGGTTTATGCCCCCTTAGTAAGCTTGAAAAATATAACATCCCCTACCCCTTCTATACTTGGGCATTTGATCTGGTAGGTAAGATCAACCATGCCTCTCATGACAAGGCCTTCATAATTATTTCTACCGAACTGTATACCAAGTGGGTAGAAGCGATTCCCTTAAGGAGGGTGACTCCTCAAGTGGTGACGTAATTTATTAGAGAATATATAATATCCAGATTTAGTATTCCCAAGGTTATACTCACAGATAATGGGAAATAATTTTTATGCAAGGAGATGGGCATCCTAATGGACAAAAATAAGACTGTGCATAACAATTCATCTATCTCGTATCCTAAAGGGAATGTCCAGGCAGTGATTATAAACAAGACATTGATTAATATCTTGAAAAAAATGCTCGAAGACATGCCAGGGGCTTGGGATGAAAAGTTTCCAATAGTGTTATGGTCCTACAAAACTTCGAAGAGAAAGCCAACATCATTTACTCCATTCCCTCTGATATATAGGACTGAGTTGTTTTACCAGTAGAATTGGAATAACCCTCAGTTAGAGTGGCTCTGAGTAATTATCTCATACCAGACCCCAGGCAAAAAAAATTAAAAGCCCGGGATGAGCATTGAGATAAGGCCAAAGAAAACTTCAAAGTTTATACATAACAATTGTCTAAAGCTTATGAGAACTCGGTTAAGCCTAGAGAGTTTCAAATAGGGGACCTAGTCTTATGATCATCCACTCACCACTTGAGGAGCATGTGAGCATCCAAGTTTAAGTCGAACTGGTAAGGTCCCTTTGTGGTGCAAGGAGTGGGGAAATCAGGTTACTGCCAAATATCGGAACTTGAAAGTGAATGCATCCAGTCTATTAACTATAAGTGGTTAAAAAGTTATTATTCTTGAATTTACCTAGTCTTCTTTTTTTGCGATTTCAAATATTTTCTCTAATACAAATACTCTTTTTGTACAAGATACCTTGAGCATGAAATCAATGTAAATAGCATAGATAGTCAATATCCCACAAAGTAAATGAATATAAATTATTTTGACCAGTTATACTTGAGATTTTTTTCTTATGTGCCTATCTGCATTTGTTTTTAATAGCTTATGTAAACCAATCATTAATAAGTTGCGAGTAGATGCATCCAGATTAACTAATCTATTATTTTACCTAAATATGAAAAAAGAGATATGTTTTTTGGTATAAAAAATAGATTTTGACTCTCAAAGAATGTGAGGGGGTCCAAAATATAAGGAACTTTACTCATTAGACTTGGGGGGTATATACATACCAAAGGTAAAGTATATTGAGCAAAGTCCCTCTATTTACAGTAGTTCAAATACCCCACATATTAAGGGGAAGTTTAAATAATTAACAGATTTCTTTATTTATATTGAGAACAAGTTTTTGAAAACTGAGATGTTGTCTTTACTTTTTTTCTGTGAATTATTTAGGAATATGGAGAGGGGGTTCATCCCTCCTCTAAGTCATTCCTTAAAAGTGAAAGAGTTCTAGATGAAATGTGGAATAAATACCCCATAGATTAAGGGGCAATTTTAAAATATAATTTTCCAAGATTTTGTACAATTACTACCACGGAAAAAAGGGTGCATTTCACTGTAAACATATATCAGTTTAGACAGAAATAATGCAAAGAAGGGATGAAAACATACAAATGGAAGAAAGATGTCTATTTTCATTAATATAGAAGACTCTCCTAGAAAATAGAGCATTCTTTACATATACAAGAAAAAAATGAAATGTACGTAGGAAAACAAAAGGCCTACATCTCAATAAATATCAACTAGAAAAAAAAAATATTCTCTCGCGAGCACACATAAGCATATGAAGGACCATCTTCTTGAACAAATTCCTCCTCCATTTTAACCATGCGGGCCTCGCCCTCAGAGTCACTTGCCAGGACCTTGGCCAACTTGGCCTCAAGAAATTGAATCTGGCCACACAACCGAGTGGCCTCAGCGTGACTTTGTTTAACTCTAGTCTGCCTAGACAAATGAAGCTTCATCATCTTCTTAAATAGGATGCTTGTGAAATGACGAACTGTAGCATCAAGCCAGTTCAACTGGAAGTTATAAAAATTCTAAAGGTTATGGAGGGCCTACAAAAAGAGTAAAGTCCTTGATCTGGTGAGATTAGTCGGTGCAGTGGAAAAAATGTCATGGATATGGATAATAAGAGCCTTCAAATTATATCTGGTAAGGTTGTCAATATTGAGGACGCTTTAGGATGTGAAGGTATCAGGATGATGCTCAAGAATCAGCTCCAATATCTCTTGTTCATGGCTCCTGAACCTCTTTGGTTGCTCCTCATGCCATTAGTTTCTCATGAAGATCTCGGGAGCCTCCACTTCAAAATCATCATAACCTACTAATTTGGTACAGAAAGAACAAATTTACACTAGTATAACACTTTCTCATCAAGAAGCAAGGGTTTAAAAAATACATATTGAAAGATAAATCACGTATGATAGTATAATGCCTAAGGAGTTCTCATCATAATGCTCACAGCTTTTCTACATATATGGGAACACTTGCCTCACCAATCTGAAAATCGAAAAACAGGGGTGCGACGGTGAGAACTTGCACGGTAATAGAAAAAAATGAAAACAAAGGGAGAGAAAATATAAAGGAGTGAATAAGGTATGAAAATATAGTACTTCGCTTATAGTTATGCTCCTAAGTTGTTCCACGATTATCGGAACCCTCGTTGCACTAACCTAAGAACATGGAAACAGGGATGTGTTAGTGAGCACTTGGACAGGAAAACAAGTTTAAAGAAAATATATGTCAAAATGATTGCTTGAAGAGTCACCTCCACTGAACCCATAACATGTCCCGCAGATAGAGGGACTTAAACAGTATCAGCCTGGAAATAAAGAAATAGAGAATAAATCACCAAGATGTCTTATAAGGTAAAAAGTAAGATAAGTGAAGTATCAAGGATTGTAGTATACCTGAGAGGCCTTCGACAAAAGGATACTCGAGGGTAGACTCACAAGAGGTTCCACGGTAACAGGGACCTCAAGGACATCACCTAGGAAAGAAAAGAAGATCATGACCTAGATTCCCTCAAGAAGAAAGGTTACAAGTGTAGAAAACACAAGAGAAGAAAATAAATACCTGAGGTGGAGTGGGCTCTGATATGCTCACTTTAATGACAACTACTAAAATAGTTAGTGAAGAAGTTCTAATGCTAGCCTGATATGTAAATAAATAAGAAATGAGTTACAACTCAAGTGAAGTCTAGAATCATAAGTTATTGAAAACCAGAAAATAGTGAAATTAAGTACTTGAATTCTGGGAGGGGGACAAGAACTCAGATCAACCACAGAGGTCGAAGGGATACTCGTACCATCCCATCAACAAGCAAACATGTTAAAAATGATAAAAAGAAGAAAAGGCAAAGGCTATGTGATTGAGTACCTATAAAGGAACAAGGGCCTCTGAGACAGTCATGCTCGCAGCCACACTGAAAATGGGCTGAGCAGGAAGAGGATGGATTTAGGACCTGTTATCCATAGGAATGCAAAACCTAGGGGATAGATATACTCTCAGAAGGTAACAAACCAAGAATAATAACCCCAGTGGGTAAAAGTTTCCATCAACTGGTAGAAGGGACACTTAAAAGAGGACACTGCAAAAAAATAAGCCAAGTGCAACAAAGATAAGATGGCATTGACCATAACCATAAGCTAAATTATAGACACAAAAAAAAGTTCTAAGGAGTACCTCTAAGGGTATAGTAGTAAGAGGCCCATCTAAAGAATTGCCCACTAAAGAAGAGGCAGAAGGCCTGGTAGGGTGACCGAGGGCTACAATCACCTATCAAAGAAATAAATGAACAAAAATAAATCCACAAGAGTGAGTCAAAAGCCAGTGGGTAATAAAACCTGGAAAAGAATATGAAAAGATTGATAAATACCTACTCAAAATGAAAGGACAAAAAATATCCCCTTGTGGTAATAAGGAATATGGTAGAGCTGCAGAATAACAAAGATAAGAAATATTAAAGACAATAAGGACCAATAGAAAATGCAAGTCTTAAGGATCTGAGAACAAACCTTTCTACTAAGGCCCAAAGAAGAGACAAGCATAGAGTTCCTCTCAGGGAGGAAAGGCAATTGTGGTAGTGGGGAAGACATTGGATAAGGAGTGGACCTCACCTATGAGGAACCACTCATCCCCATGGAAGAAACCTATTTACAAAGGATAAAGTTAAAGTTATAAAACATATGACAGAAGTCAAGCAAGAGAAAACAAAGAAAAGATAATAAAAGGCATTTAATACGGGCTAGGTGCCTGCCCATAAGGTAGATGCCCAGTTGTAGGGATGCTGGTATAAGGCGAGTATATCATGGTATCGTCATGCTCACTAATAGAGCCACTTGAAGCTGAAAATAAAGTATAAGTGTCAGGCGAGTGACTTGGTGAGATTTAATAACACCAATGTCATTTGAAGAAGAACTATTATCGTCATAGGAAGGGGTGCTTATATAATCAACCAGTTCTTCTTCAAGTGAGCATGATGGTGAACAAGCATTTGAAACCTCATGACTAGCAGTTTCATTAAGTAAAAGAGAAGTAGATAAAATACCTTGTACGGGTGGGGGTAATAAGAGGGACTGCTCCTGAGATGGAATGTCCAAGGCCTCAAAGTCCTGATCGCGTACTGTCTGGAATGTATCCTAAATTCTAAGAGTGTTAGTGTGTGATTCTTGATCTGGAATGGTTGGGGGAGCAGTGGGCTCAGCCACTTTCTTCTTCTTTTCACTTGCTCGAGTCCTCACGAGTGAAGGAGGAGGACCAGTAGTCTTTACTTTTACTGGGATAAAATTTGACATGTCTGTGTTAGACTGTTTCCTTTTCGATGGGTCCTTAGACTTGGTCTTACCCTTTCCGTTATCCTTGGATGGTTGGGGCTTAGGGTGTTTGGCATATATAAATTCCTCACACAAAGGTCTCACTAAAATGGGAGTGACCTTATCGAGGTGGGTCTTCACTGCAGTGCTATGAAACCACAACTCTTTTTTAGATATTTTGACTAAGTATTTATCCTTATTGGGTATCTTTGTAGGAATAATCTCTTGGGGAACATCCACAATGCATTTTTTTATTAACAAAATATGACGTTTCCATAAGCTAAACCACATGAAAATGAAGGATGGGAGGTAATCACAAGCGGGAACAAAACTTCCAACAAGGCCATCAGTTCTTCGAAGCATCCCTTCATAAGTAAAATTAGCATATGCCTTTAAGTATTAGTCATTGGGAGAGGGTCTTAAAGGTTATGTGAGGGTGTGACCCAAATTATCTTCTCACTCGCTCATAATGATAAAATTAAACCCCTTGACCAAGCTCACTCAATGAGGGAAGAATGCAAAGAAGGACCATAGTCATGACGGATATATGAGGGCAGTCTGCAACTGATTTTAAATCTGCGGTGCAATAAAAAGTTCCAACTGGGGTAGTGAAAGAACCCCACGAGAATACAACCCCCACTCGCCTGTAGTAAGGATGGAATGAGAACTCATCAATATCATCAATTAAGGAACCCAAAGCCTTCTTAGGGTATTTCTTATGCCACCTAGCAATTCGAGCGGTATCACTATGAAAGGAACAAATCTCTGGGGCAAAGTTAGGAAATCTCTCAAACATGAAGGCCATCAAAATAATGGAGTTAACAAAATTAGTAACATTATAGAAACCATGTGATCATTTTGTATCTATATGGGAGTGATCCAACCAAGTGTACATTGAACACAAGGTAAGCGCTACGAGGGCTACATCCCTCCCTCGAGCGAGCCTAACAATAAGACGAAATAATAATTTCACGAGGGGAGTCATTTGGCCTCATTAGAAATAAAAATCTACTAAAAAAGTGACAAAGAGAGATGCTAAGTACGAGGGGACCTGATCTTGGGACTATCTTGACTTTTGGCCACCCTACTTGAGCTTCCTTCTTTGGGTGTGGGTTCAAAATCCCTGAACCAGTACCGTTGCCACTTACCAAAGGAATGCTTAGTGGCCCCTATTTTATTGATAGCCATATAACGAGTGCATTCAGATAGTGCTTGGTGCAAATCCTCGCACATTTCCTTATCCACATCATCTTCAAAACCATCAGTAAAAACATGACTCCTCAAGAGGGGCAGGCCAATCAGCTCACAGATATCTTCTAGGGTCATAGAAAATTCATCCCAACTAGTAATAAAAGTGTGCGAATAAATGCTTAAATGAGAGGCCAAAATATTAAAAGTATTGGAATGTTTAGCAATGGTGCAGGTCTTCAAATGAGGGATGCTCCTTGTTAGACCAAGCCACTCGAAAATAAACTTATGGGAGGTATCAACAAGAACATGGTCCACCCATAGGTCCCACTTATATGGGGCACCTCCACAAACATCAAGGTTAATGTTCGAAATTGGAAATCACCTCTATCCACTCTGATGCGCAGAATGTTGTCTGAAAAAATGATGACAGTATCAATAAAATCAATAAAACCAAAATGGGCTTGCTCATTGATCTTCACCATGAACTCCTCCTCAAACAGCTCGAGAAAGGGCATAACCATATCTTTTTCCCCAAAATAGGGGCAAGGAAGTAAAGTTCGAAATCCTTCTTGGAGTATTTTTTAAGAAACTCCCTCTGAAACTTAGAGAGGGAGACATCAGAAGAAGCACTACCAGACCCACCAATAAGGGTGGTGGTGGAGGCAATAGTAGTGGTGGCCACGGTGGTAACACCGGTGGAAAGAACAGTTGACACTGTCACTTGAATATGCATTAAGCGAACGAGAAGTTTTTTATTAGAAGTGGAAATGATGATGGAAGACATTTTGGAAGAGGAAGCCATGGGAACATTAGAGAGCTTGTAAGAAACAGTTGTGGAGGAAACAAAGGTTTGGGGAAGACAAAAATCTTTCTCTCTATAAAAAACTCAGGAAATAAAAGTTGAAAATGATAAAGGTAAAAGTCAATGTTTTTGAAATGGGTTTTTATACCTAAGAGGGAGTTGCATGTTTGGAGGATCGAAAGGAATAAAATGATTACCCAAATGATGGGATACGAGTTCCCAATCAGACACGTGTCTCCTCAAGATAATAAAAGCGAACTAAAGTGATAAAAACATTTAATGGCAAACAGTGTAATGATGTGACTAAAGAAACTCGTCGAATTCCAAGAAAAAATAACGATTATTTCGCGAAAAACTTTTTGGTTTAACAAACACAAACACGTTTGCACGAGGGTGCTAATGTATAAGGGTACCCACTCGACTGCCCATAAATAGGTCTAATGGAGCGAGGGGGCTCACAGGCGAGCGGGTGCAAGAGTAAACGAGTGGGTCCATAAAGAGTGACCCAATTTCAAAAAGAAGTTAAAATAATAGGTAGAGAAAGTGGGTCCATAATGAGTGGCCCAATTCTGTAAAAAATCCGAAATAAGGTTTCGCGAGTGAGTCCATAAAGAGTGGATCAAATCCAAAGAAAAGTCAACAAGAAAGATTTAGCGAGTGGGTACACAACGAGGGGCTGCAAACATAGAAGGATGTCAAAGCAATTGATTAGACGAGAGGATCCATAACGAGGGTACAAAACCCAAAAATGAGATAAGATAAAATATTGGCGAGAGGGCTCACAGCGATTAGACCCAAAATAAATAATCACAATATCTACATGATAATGGCGAGGGGGTGCTAAATGATCAATCTCAAGACAAAAGAAAAAATAAACGAGCAGACCCAAAAGATTGAGGGGATTCTCACAATCCAATAACTATTATAAGTCCCACTTGATAATATAGTTACTAACATTATTGTTCTCTTACAGAGTTAGCCTTGATTGAGCAAGAAGGGCTTGATCAAGCCAGTTGGGATATTTAAGGAGTTTTGGTTTGTTGGATAAGAGTCAAGATTTTTTGGGAAAAGTTAGGGCCCAACCACTTGACACTTTATGATAAAGAGAATACTAGTAGGAAAGACCTTAGAGGTCGTATAAGCACTCACGCAGCTCATACTTAGATTAAATGAGTGAGTAGCTAAGAGACTGCTCATAAAAGTAACTTTAACTCACTATTAGGGAGTGGCTCTCAAGGCCACTCACAAATTTATACAAAAGTTTGTTCACCAAGTAATCGTTTAAAAAGATTTTTACCAAATCACATATTTTGGTGCTATTAGCCGACACATTTTCCTTTTTACTTTGGTATGCACTATGTATCACCTATCAGAAGGGACAGGAGGCTAGTAGATAAAATAGACAAAAGGTACATTGCATAACTTATCTCTAAGAGTTCCTCATTTTGGTACCCAAATGCCACATCTGCCCTAGTATCTACCTATAAATAAAATCCTTGGGTAAGGTCAAGAACATACAAAAAACTCAAGTTAGCATTGTTACTCTGTCAAAATCTCACTAATAAAAAGGTCTTTTCTCCCTGCTCTCTCTTAAGTGTTACAGTGCTTGTCTCTTTACTCCCTTTACACCCATAACTTCCAGGAGATCTTTGTCTCTCTCTTAGAAATTATCATTGTTGTAAAAGTTATTACTCATTATTCTCTTTTTAGATAGTAAGTTAAAAAATATCCATTGTTACCAGAAGTAGAAGGTTTTCTTGACTAGAATCTCTTGAGACTTTGAAGGCCTTGAAGACAACATCAATTGGAGTGGGTAATGCCTCACTCGTTCCAGTTCTTCATAGACCCCAGTACAACCACCCTCCTACATCTCTCAAAGACCCCCTTTAGATCTTGCACATGTTTGCTTTCCTTCTTGAATTTTACCACCAACTCATCCACGTAAAATTCCATTAAGTTATGAAATATTTCCATCATTATACGCTGGTAGGAGGCATTTACATTTTTTAATCCAATGAGCATGATCGTATAATGGAAATTTCCCAAAGGCATTCTAACGACAGTCTTTTATGCATTTGTTGGATCCATTCTAATCTGGTTATAGCCCACATACCCATCCATGAAGATATACATTTTATGGCCAGTTATAGCATCTACTAGGCAATCAACGTTGGGCAATGGGAATTCATCCTTCGGGGAAGCATGACTTAGGTCTCTAAAATATACACAAACCCATATCCGATTCTTATCCCTCTTTGTGATAGAAATAATACTTGAGAGCCAGATTGGGTGTTGGATAGGCTTGATGAGTCCCGCTGCGAGTAACCTCCAACCTCTGCTTTGATTTTTAAGTCTAGTTCAACTTTGTAGGTTCGCATGGCCTGTTTCACTGGCAAAGCATTTGGTAAAATATTCAACTTATGGGAGCTCACCTCCAGATCTATCCAAGGCATCTTTGTGTATTTTGATGTGAACACATCTATAAATTCTTTGAGAAAGTTAATGACCTCTTCCCGTTTCTTAGGACTCAAACCCTTGGAAATGAATATGGGTCGTTCGTTACCCCCTTCTATTCCTGATTTATTTCTTTCATCTTCTGGAGTTTCTCTCGTGGCCCATCTTGCATACACTCTAGACATTTCTCTGGCTCGTCAACATGCTCTACTATATAGGACTCACTAACCACAAAATATTTGAGTGTTGGGTCGAAACTTTCATCCTAAAATACCACCCTCGCAGACCATTATAAATGGTAGATAACTTTCCCATTGGGCAAGAAAATTTTCTTGCAAGTCCATGGAGGCCTTGCCTCATCTTCAAATTTCCTCTTCCGTTTCTCTTTTTCTTCAGAAGGGTCCACTCGTTGGACCAATCACTCATGCATTGACTACTTGAGATAGGCACCTTCTTTAGACACGTGGAGTTCCTCTAACCTCTAATCAGATTCCCTCGCTCTTTTTTCAACTCAATAGAATAATCTGCATCCACCATCTGTGCCTCTTCTATCTAAAATGGTCTTTTAGTATCTTTTATCACAATATCTATCCGGCGAATATTTGTTTTCACGCATTAGTGGAATATTGACTGTAAAATTTTGTGCAAGTGCATCCACACTCGCCCTATCAAAAGCGGGTAGCTCGTATTGGCATTGATGATATGAAACTTAATGTGGGATGGGAAGTTTCCCAACTTGATCCCCACATTTACACATTCGAGCGATGACATTCATCGCATTATCAAAGTTGGAGGTCACAAGTGGCACTATCACAATTTTCTCTTAGGAAATACTAGTCGCATTCAAGGTGCTGATAGGCATAATGTTAATCGATGATCCCCCATCCAAAAATTCTCATGGAAAGCTAAGTCCATTCACTAGGGTTGTGACATATAAAGGACGATTGTTGAAGTAGGGTATCAGCATGTCTGCTTCTGAGAACACTATTTTAGACGTGTATCTTTTAATCATCCTCCCTACAAGACCATGCTAATCTAGAGATGGATCGCCTTGCTACTTGAGTTCCTCTAGGATCTTCTTAGTGATTACCATTAAGGTATCATGCTTTACTCCGATCAAGTCAAAGAACCATTACAAATTTTGGATCCTTGTAATAGTTGTGCATTTGGAATCAAGTTCAACTTCATATGTTTGTACATTGCACACATATTCTGCTTTTGAAATCCCCCCTTCATCTAGAGTAAGGACTACATCCACTCTTCCTATTGGTGGACCTACCCACTCACCCCACTTATTTTCTTATTCTTCTCTAGCCAAGTCAGCTACCCATTCTTCACATGTCCTTTCATTAATCCACTATTCTTCAAGCTTATGGGATACTTCTTATCATATGACACCACCATGTTCGTCGTACCATAGTGGTGAGCTGGAAAATAATTTTCATTGAAATCTATTGGTGGAATTTTCAAGGTTCTATTGGCCACCTGATCGTCGATTATTCTTTATAAATAGTAGCAGTCCTTGGTAGCATGTTGTACTCTCTGGTGCAACTCACAGAACTTTGCATCTAATTTCTCCGTTGTTATTAGTATCTGGCCATTAGAGTGGGGAGGTCCTACCACCCCTTTGTGTACCAATGTGGGATAACAGTCCATGGCCTCGGATGTGCTGTAAGGTAGTGGTGATAGGACATCATCTCAAAAAAAAAATTCCATAACACTATTATTCTTGAACTTCTGGCCCCCTTTCTTGCCTTTGGAGCTACCATCAACATAGTTAATTTCCTATCGTCTAGAACTTGAAACCTTCTTGCAGTCTGTCAAGGGAACTTGTGCTCTCTACCCATCGGGCTTGGGCTTAATAATCATGGAAATGTTATTGGTCGCTTGAGTAAACTCCCTATAAGTTCCATCATGAGTTTCGTTAACAAGGTAGATATTGTATTCCTCCAACAACCCCTCAACACAAATTTGCAACAATCGAGCCTCTGCTACATCTTCTTGAACATCCAACGCTCTTTGTTTGAAGTGTTTGATGTACTGCATCAACTCCTCATCAAGATTTTTCACCTCATGTGCAAGATGACTTAGAGTGAATTCATCTTCTACCAAAAAGAACTTTTGCAAAAATTTCCTATACATCTCTTCCCAAGTGGGAATGCTATTTGGCGCCAACTTAGAGTACCATGTATACGCCTTTTCAGTGAGAGTTTTTGAAAACTCTCGTAGCTTCAAATCTTTGTCATTTCCATGCACAATTAGGTATTCCACAAACCTTTTCACATGCTCTATAGGGTTTTCACCTTTCCCATTGAATTTTATAAATTTAAGAGGAACATACCCTTCTGGGTATGGTTTTTCGTTGATTCTCTTGGGGTAAGGGTTTTGCGGCTCCCACACATGTAAGGGGACTCACTTTGAGAGGAAAATAATTTTTCACCTCCTCCATAGTAAAAAACTTTGAGGGTGACTCCTCTATACCAACTTTCTTCACCGGTGGCAAGCTTACCGATGTGTCCACCTTCTCCCTCGTAGTCTTTCGAGGTGGAGCCACTTCCACTATCTCTACTGATGTTGTTCCTCCTACAGACACCATTACAGGAATCATTTAAGTCTGGCTCAAACTAGCCATATCCACATTAAGCTGCTACAGAATTTCAAAAAACCTTCTCATCAAATTCGCCCCACTTAGTAATGGGGACCTTATTGCGTTGGATTGTCCTCTTTAAGGAGCTGGTGACCTTGCTCCAGTCACCATGACCTCCTCACTGGCTGCATGATCACTTTAAACTCCATTACCAACTGTTGTATCTTCAAACACTAGCTGCTTTGAAATGTTGTATCCTTATTTATCCATAGCCATCAGAATATCTCCCTAGCGGAGTCACCAATTATAAGAGAGTAGTTGTACTGGGGTCTATGAATATCTAGATTTCGTGAGGCGTGACCCACTCTAATAAAAGTTGTCTTCAAGGTTTTCAAGGTCTCAAGAGCATCTGGAGATAAAAATTATCCATTTTTGATAATTGTTGATACCAAAATTAATATGCTGATGTGGACGAATAATATGAAGACACGTGTCAATCTACGTGGCACAATAGCAGCGAGGAAGATCATTTCCTCGACCAACCATGCTTCTTTCCGAGCAACGAGAATACGCCGAGGAACTCTATCACACCGAGGAACTCTAACGCACCGAGGAATTCTATAGCACCGAGGTACTCTAATGTTCCGAGGAACGCCTGATCAGCGAACAGTTATGGCGGTCCGAGCTGCATCTCGGTCGTATCGTTAATTGCCAGATAATCAACAGTTCAGATATTCATTGAATGCTTATATTCTTGGCACGCATTCTGCATTAAATGTATTACCCTTTCATATGTATGTCATTTAATGTATCGAACCTTTCATGTACAGCCTCAAGGCTATAAATACCTTGTATCATCCTCATTCAAGGGGACCGGAATTTCTTGAGAGAATTTGTAATCAAGAATTCCCCAAACACTCAGCAATAACATAACAGTGGACGTAGGCTTTATTCCTAGCTGAACCACTTTAAAAATCTTTGTCTTATTTATTTATCTGTGATTGAAGAATTAGAGCAATCTAGTTTTTTACATCAACAGATTGGCGCCGTCTGTGGGAAGCGACTGTTGCAATCGTTTTTCACCAAAAATCATTTGTTATCAATGGCAGATAATCCCGAATCCAGTAATCGAAATGTTGGAAATACTGGAAATCTTCCAAATCCATCTGCATCCCCAGATCTGGCTGGAATTATGACGAATCTGGCTCAAGGACAAACCGCCATGCAAGAATCTATGAGGCAACTCATTCAAACTCTTCAGGGCTGTGCACCTACCTATTCAGGGCAAAGGAGTGATCATAGGCAATCGCAATCTAGACGTACCGGGTCATATCGCAATGAAGAGTCTAATGATTCTTCTTATCAACCTGGGCGAACTTCATCGATACGGGCTACGGATACAGATCAACGTATCACTCTTTCTCCGGAGAGAACTAGCGCTTTGGAAAGATTAAGCAAGGTGTCTCCTTTCAGTCGGTTAGGACCAAGGAGGAACATGAGTCCACCTAGGGCTCCATCAAGAAGTTTTCGACCACCACCAGGTTTGAGAGAAGGATCTGCACAATCGCGACCAACTACTCGTCGAGATAAATCTCAGGAAGCTACGTCAGAGCAATCAGTTGCTCGAACTAGGCGGCCCGAGGAAGGGAATGAAGCATGGAAAGGTTCCATTCAACGGTTGGAAGATAGATTGGGAGAAATGGCTAAGGCAAGGAACCCCTTACAGAGAACTTTTGTTCAAGGAACACCTTTTGTGCAAGCCATTGTGGATTTCCCTACACCGTCAAAATTCAAAGCACCCGTAGTGACCCCCAAGTACGATGGAAAGACAGATCCCGTACTTTATATAGAACAATACCAAGCTGCTGCAGATATCTACGCTGTCCCTGACGAGATGAGGTGTAGAGCATTCTCAGGAACTCTTACCGGATCTGCACAGATATGGTACAATAATCTTCCTCGGGGTAAGATTTCAACCTTTGTTCAGCTAGCCGAATTGTTTATTGGCAATTTTTGTTTTGGAGCAAAGCCGGTAAAGCGAGTAGCACACTTGCTAAGTGTTAGACAAAAATCAGGTGAAAGTACTAGAGATTACATAACTCGTTTCAATAACGAGAAGTTGGAAGTCATAGATTATGAAGAAAAGACAGCAATCACTGCTCTGATGAGTGGTTTGCTGCCTAACAAGCTGTACTACACTTTGGCCAAAGATCCACCTAAAAATATGTCTGAGTTGATGGCAAAGGCGGCCAAAATCATGAATGCCGAGGAGGCTATGGCTGCGAAGAAGAATATGGACAAAGAAGTTAAAGTTGAGGTCGACAATTCTAAGAAGAAAGATCAGAAAGGTAATGGTGGTGATAAACATTCCAGGAATAACAGGATGAAGTTGGAAGTCCTAAAGAAGTATGATAATTATACTCCATTGAAAATGGGTATCAATCATGTTTTGGAAGAAATCAGGAATAACGAGGAAATCAAGTGGCCAGAGAAACTGAAGACAAATCCCGACCTGAGGAATAAAGACAAATATTGCGAGTTTCACAAAGATCATGGCCATATGACCAAAAATTGTATAGCCCTTCAGAACGAGATTGAAACACTCATCCGAAGAGGAAAATTATCAAAGTATGTAGATCGCAGAGGTGAAAGGAAGAATGATGATAGAACTAGAGAGAGATCTAGATCTCCTCGTCGTGCAGAGGATAAAAAGAAGAGGGACCATGAAGAGGATCCAGATGATGACCCCGATCTTCCCAAGAAACCAAGGAAACCTGAACGAGAGGTATTTTCCATACGTTTTGGATCACTTGATTGTAATGTTATTACAGGAGGAGATGCAGGAGGAGGAGACCTTACTGCAGAAAGAAAAGCTTACCTCGGAGAGGCTCAAGCTTGTTCATACATTCAGCGAATAAACCTGGCTGAGGATGATCGTCCGAGGAAGGTAAACAAAGAGAAGCTAGTGATTGGTTTTTCAAAAAACGACCTGGCAGGTGTTCTTTACCCTCATGATGATCCTTTGGTGATCAAAATGAGGATGAAGGATGTGATCATTTCAAGGGTGTTAGTAGACAATGGTAGTTCGGCAGACATCATGTACTATTCATGCTTTGATAGCTTGAATTTAAAATTATCTCAATTGGAACCTTATCACAGACCCCTTCTGGGTTTTGCTGGCGAGAAAGTTTTTCCACTTGGGACGATCAAGTTGGATATACTCATTGGAACTTGGCCTGCTTGTCGAACAGAAAGAATACGCTTCTTTGTGATGGATAAGAATGTGCAGTCCGCCTACAACATCATCATGGGAAGAGTTGGATTGAAGAAGTTCGAAGCAGTTCCATCTACAGTACATCAATGTTTGAAATTCCCAACGAATTTTGGAGTAGGAATTATGAAAGGTGATCAAAAAGTAGCTCGGGAATGCTATTATTCGTCTGCCGAGCAAGAAGAACTTGAAGAATCAAGGAAAAAGACTACTACTTATCAAGTGGAGGAGAGCACAGAAATTGAAACTCTTGACCCTAGGGATGAATCTCAACTCGTAAAAGGGCAGGTTGTGGAATCTACAGAAATTGTTATCCTGGACGACGAGCATCCTGAACGAGTAACTCAGATAGGATCGTCGTTGGATGTTTCAATAAAACAAGATTTGATAACTTTCTTGAGAAATAGGAAGAATACTTTTGCTTGGAGTCATGAAGACATGTCAGGTATAGATCCAAACTTTTTATGTCATGAGCTCAACGTGAATAAGGAGATCAAGCCTGTGAAGCAAAGAAGAAGAGTGTTTAGTCCCGAGAAGAACCAGGCCATACAAGAGGAGGTCGAGAAACTCCAGAAAGCCCAATTCATTGAAGATGTGAAATATCCAGATTGGTTGGCAAATGTGGTGATGGTAAAGAAGAAGAACAACAAATGGAGAATGTGTGTTGATTTTACTGATCTCAACAAGGCATGTCCAAAAGATCATTTTCCATTGCCCAGAATTGATCAACTAGTGGATGCTACCTCGGGACACGAGCTACTCAGTTTCATGGATGCTTATTCTGGCTACAACCAGATCAAAATGAAACCTGAAGACAGGGAAAGTACTTCTTTTATTACCCCAAGGGGAACTTATTGTTATAATGTTATGCCTTTTGGTTTAAAAAATGCAGGTGCAACATATCAGCGGTTGATGAACAAGGTTTTTACCGAACAAATCAGCCGCAATATGGAGGTCTATGTCGACGACATGCTCACCAAAAGCAAGAGAGCTGCAGATCATTTGGTTGACTTGAGTCAAACTTTTGATCAACTGGATAAATACCAGATGAAGCTCAACCCGACGAAGTGTACCTTTGGAGTACGAGAAGGAATGTTCCTCGGATACATCGTCAACCAGCGAGGTATTGAGGCAAATCCAGAAAAGATCAAGGCTCTTTTAGGGCTGCGATCTCCGACGACGAAGAAAGAAGTGCAGAGTCTTACCGGACGGGTTGCAGCACTCAACAGATTTGTATCCCGAGCAACTGATAAATGCCTCCCATTCTTCAAAACACTGCGAAAAAGTTTTGAGTGGACTGATGAATGTGAGAAAGCCTTTCAAGATTTGAAGAAGTATTTGGGAGCCCCACCATTGTTGTCTAGGCCAATAACTGGAGAGACGTTGTACTTGTATTTGGCAGTGTCAGAAAATGCACTTAGCTCGGCATTGATCAGATTGGAGAATGGAGTCCAGAAGCCAATTTATTACACAAGCAAGGCCTTCCGAGGTGCGGAAATCAGATACCCAAAGCTGGAAAAATTGGCACTGGCATTAATTGAAGCAAGTAGAAGAATGAGGCCATACTTCCAGGCCCATACCATCATTGTGTATACCGACATGCCGTTAAGACAAGCCCTTCACAAGCCAGAAAAATCAGGAAGATTGATGTACTGGGCAATAGAGCTCGGTGAATATGATATTGTGTATGAACCCAGATCATCGTTGAAGGGGCAAGCCGTGGCAGATTTTATAGCAGAGTTCACATACCCTGATACCCCCGAGGAGCAAAAGGTGCTTGCTGACCTACCTGTGGAGGATACAGGATCAACAGACACAGATCCAGACCAACCAAGGTTGGTAAAAGGACTTGTGGATGTAGAAAAATCATCATATTCAAACCCCGACCAACTCCGGTTGGAAGAAGGGCGCGAACAAATGACCAACGAGGAACGAAGGATACCCGGGGATGATGAAAGAAAACAGATGATATTTCACCGAGGAACTCTAACAGATAAGAAATTTGAAGACAAGTTACATACATGGAGATTATATGTAGATGGATCATCTTGCACGGCTGGTTGTGGAGCAGGGATTGTTTTAAACTCTCCAGACGATATTGACATGGAGTATGCCTTGAGATTCCAATTCAAAGCTTCCAATAATGAGGCTGAATATGAGGCTATGATAGCAGGTTTTCATTTGGCGAAAGTTATGGAGGCACAACAAGTAATTGTTTTCAGTGATTCTCAATTAATTGTGAATCAAATGATGGGAATATATGCAGTGAAGGGAGAGTTAATGGTGAAGTACCATGCAAAAGTGATGGAGTTATTAACAGAATTTGATGCTATTCAATTGGTAAGGATACCGAGAATGGAGAATGCTAGAGCAGACGCATTGGCCCGACTAGCGTCAGCTACGCGCACCGAGCTGCGAAGAACGATACCAATTGAAGTATTAGAAAGTCGGAGCATAGAAGAAGATCTGACGGTGAAGATTATTACCCTTGATTTAGGACCATCTTGGATGGATCCTATCAGAGCATACATTGAAGAAGGAGAAGTGCCGGAGGACAAACTAGCTGCCAAGAAATTGAAATATAAAGTTGCTCGGTATGTGTTAACTAATGGTGTTTTGTATAGACGAGGAATTATGGCAGGTTTGCAGAGATGTGTACATCCATCAGAAGTCAAAGAATTGATTGAAGAAATTCATGAAGGATCTTGTGGAGCTCATGTAGCAGGTCGGACACTTTTACAAAGGGTGATGACACAGGGATACTATTGGCCGACGATGAGGGCTGATTGTATAGCCTATGCTAAGAAGTGTGACAAATGCCAACGTTTTTCCTCCATCCGAAGAACTCCACAGGCATTGTTGACACCCATAACATCACCTTGGCCATTTGCCATGTGGAGAATTGATCTGGTTGGACCACTGCCGACGACCCGAGGAAGATTCAAGTATCTCGTCGTGGCAGTAGACTATTTTACTAAGTGGGTGGAAGCTGAACCACTAATTGATATGACGTACGAGAAGGTGTATCAGTTCATATGGAAGAGTATCATTTGTCGATATGGTCTCCCCCATGCTTTCATCACAGACCATGGAACGCAATTTGATAATGACGAATTTGCTGCCTATTGTCATCAGTCGAACGTCTTGAAGTTTCATTCAGCACCAGGCCATCCCCAAAGCAATGGACAGACTGAGGTGACGAACAGAACATTACTAAATGGGTTGAAGAAGAGGTTAAGTGAGGCTAAAGCAAATTGGATTAATGAGCTACATTCAGTTTTGTGGGCTTACCGAACAACTCCCCGAGCAGCAACAGGAGAATCACCATATATGCTAGCATTTGGAAGTGAGGCTGTGATACCTGTCGAGTTGGGCCTACCAACACACAGGGTGTTAAATTTCAATTCTCCGATCAGTGATTTGATGAGAAGACTGGATTTGGATATGCTCGAAGAAGTCAGAGAAGAGGCAGCCATTAGGAATGCCGCTTATCAACAACGAACAGCTCTGTTTTACAACAAAAGGGTAAAGAAATGTGATCTAAAAAAAGGGGATTATGTGCTAAAGAAGGTCATTCAGAAGCAGAATAAACTGGAAGCAAACTGGCATGGACCTTACCGAGTTACAGAGGTTGTTCGACCAGGAACTTACAGAATAGCAACTCTAGAAGGAGAGGAATTTAAGAACGCATGGAATGCTGAACACCTGCGCAAGTATTATCAGTAATGTCAAATGTAAAGCATTTCTTTCATTATGAATAAAACGAGGATGTTTCGCCATTTTCTTTCTGGTTGAAAGTTTTTCGGGGAATACTAGTGCAATACACTACACAACAAAAGTGCTATAAGTAGCCAACCTCCTTTGGTTAGGAGGACAGCTCTACGGAGCAAAAGTGCTATAAGTAGCCAACCTCAGCTCTACGGAGCAAAAGTGCTATAAGTAGCCAACCTCCTTTGGTTAGGAGGACAGCTCTACGGAGCAAAAGTGTTATAAGTAGCCAACCTCCTTTGGTTAGGAGGACAGCTCTACGGAGCAAAAGTGCTATAAGTAGCCAACCTCCTTTGGTTAGGAGGACATGTTCTAAGGAGCCAAAATATGCTCTAAAGAGCCAAAAGCTTTAAGGAGCCAAAAAGTGTACACCAGCATCAATTACGGTTGGTAAGATAAAAATATACTCTCATATTACAACTTATGTTGGTCGGGAGGTAATATTATTACAAAGAGTTCTTTGAAGAACAAATTATTGATCTTAGTTGGTCGGACGCATTTTTATAATTGAACCAAGTATAGCTGATCGGGGATAAAAACCCATCAACTGTAATTGGTCGACAAACATTATTCACCCACCTTGGTTGGTTGGAAACAGTTTGAACATTTTTACTCATTACTTTATTATTAAGTGATCGAGAAACATTACTAATACTTGTAACTTTTTATTAAGTTGCTTAATGAACAATATTATTGTTATCTTTTTAACAGATACATATGTACAAATATAAAAGTGTGTGATAAACACAAGACAATAGGAAAATTGGCAAACAGAAAATGAAATTCTTTCATTAAATTTAAGATTACAGGATACAAGAATGTATTAAATTGTTACATGGATATTACTATTCTATTGGTTTTTTGCCCTGTGCTTTAGAAACAGGTTCCTCGCCGGCAGGAGGGTCTTCTAGGCAAAGGGGAGAATTGATGAAATTAACATCTCTGAGCATTCTGACGTTCATAACAGAAGGTGTATCCAAAAGATGCTCAGGACGAGATAATTCAACTTGGGAGTGAAGGCTATAATCACCAAGATATTTTGAAATTAGACTGCGAGGAATGGAACGAGCTGGGATCCATGCCATATCCAATTTGAAAGGTGGTACAGGCAAGTCTAATAATGATGGAGCATGATAGTCCCATAAAAAATGCCCTTGCTCCAACTTTAACACACCCAATGCATTTAACCATCCTTGCTTGTAACCTTCATTGTTAGCATGTTCAATACGAGCATCCAGGTGAACAAGGGCTTCATTGTATCCTGCCATCCAGAATTCCCTTGGCTGTTTATGGAATTGGAAGGTTAATCTATCCAATTGTTCATGAAGGCTTTTGGAAAAAAGATCCTTGTTATGCAAGGCAGATTTCGTCGATGCCAGCTGATCTTCCAGAGACAGATTTTTATTGGACATTTCAGTCAGAGCACGGTCTTTTACTTTCAACTGGAATGCTTGAGTTTCCAGAGTAGACTGAGTGCGAGCCTCTTCAACATTTTGGCTGAGGATTCTTCCTCGCCCCCGAGAACCTCTTCCTCGTCCCCGAGCAGTTCCAGAAATGGCAGATCTTCTTAAGTCCTCCAGCTCTTGCCTTAGTTTGGCCTTTTCGACCTCTAAGAACGAGAAGCCTTCATCAGTAACTGGTATTAATGCAGTAGAGGATGAAGCAGCAGATTCATATTGAGCCAATTTTTTCTGCAAATTATTATTTTCTTGTTCCAGGATCTCGGCAATTTGTCTGCAGGCTTCAACTTCACCTTTTAGGGTCCTTTCCCTAATATCATATGCAGCAATGATCTTCTTATGGCCTGTTTCAGAAGAAAGTTGTTGGTATCTATTTTCATAATCTTTGTGTAACAAAGCCATTGATTCATTGTGCTGACCTTGGAGATCCTCTAAGGAACAATGCAGTTCTTCAATCAGGTCATAATAAGCGACATTGTTGGCCACAGCTCGGTCGAGTAAATCTTTCAAGTACCGATAAGCCTCAATAGCCTGCTCTGAAGCACCATGACCAAGGATATCAGCAATTTCCGATGTACTAAGGTCTGTATGACCAGCCTTATAGTATTGATGACATTGCTTCATCAGCTCGGTATCATGTGAAGAGATCAATTCCATTCTAGCAATAAACTAAAGACGAGAAAAAGACAACAATCAACAAAAACAAGTTATCAACAATAGAGATGAGCAAAGATATATTTTATTAGATCATCAAAAAGTTACATTGTTCGATTACAAGGAAATATAGAAATGATACCGAACAACTTCACACCTTTTCCTTGTCTCCCAAGACTTTCTCGGGAGGCTGGGACGAGGAGCTCGGTTGCTCGGTGGTAACAACAGCTTGATCGGTAGGAATCTTCTCGGGAGGAGGAGGCATGGAAGAGACATCCTCGGTGGCAGAGGGTTGAGAGGCAGAAACTTGATCGCCCATAGCCATAGAAGACTCATCTGAGGCAGGCTCATCTTCTTCTTCTTCCACAATTGGTGGAGGAGGACCAGGGAGATGCCGTTGGAATAGTTCAGAATCGTTTTGGACCTTTAGCTCTTGCAGAGCAGCCACCCAGCCATCATGGAAGTATTTCAACTCCCCATATTGGACTTGGGATGTCATTGCAGCTATCCCTCTCTCCCATCCTTTCTCCCAACCAACGCTGAAATGCTTCTTGATTGCAACTTTTCTCCTCGACTTCTCCGAGGAGAGCTTCACCTCCAATTCCTCTTTCTTAACCTTGATATCTCGCAGAGTAGATAATTCTTCTTCTGCTTTCTTCAACTTATCATCAGATTCCTGATGTTTAACCTCCAAACCCTTAATTTTCTCCTCCAAATTCTTGGAGGTCTCAGCCATCCTCATCTTATCAGCCTCAGCCATAGCCAACTTTTTCTCCCAAACAGTTTTCTCCTCGATGTACTGTTGGCGAGATTCCTTCACAGATTGGGCTAAACCCAACAAAGCATCGTCGACATCGGACGAGGAACTGGAAGCTTTAATAACTTGATCTTTCTTCACGATGGTATTGAAGCAGTTCACCAGCTGAAAGATAAGAAAAACAATAAAGTCAACACAAATACAAGAATTCAAGAAAAAGAAAGAAAGACCAAAGGAGTGAGAAATTTACTGAAGAAAGATGACGAGCAGCTAGGGATGTCAGTGTATCCCTAGGAATTTTTTCATCAACCCCGACAACCTCGGGTATAACTGAGCTCATTGAAGAACTCGGAAGAATGATGTTTGAAACACTACTACCACCAGCGGGTAGAGAAGATGCAGTTCCGGCAAGATTAACTGAGGATGATTTCCTCAATCTCTTCAAAGGAGGATCAGCAGCATCAACCAAGGAAGAAGTCTTGGTCGGAGAGATTGTAATTACATCAGCGGGAGCATTTTTCTTGCTCGGGGCCACTGGGGGCTTCTCGGCAACTTTGGAGGAACCAGCATCTACTTTTTTAGTCCCCTCTGGGACATCAATTTTGCCTTTCTGGGCTCCAACAGCAGAAGAAATTTCACCAAATAGAGCAGGAGGAGCTCTTTTCTTGCCCATTCTCTGAGATAGGGGGATATGAGAATCTGAAGATGAACTTTCTGGTGTTGAAGCTGGTTCAACAGGGCGAGCAGTATAAGAGGTTGTGTAACTCTTATACTGTAGTAAATATGAAGCAGATCTAATATGCTCGTCAGCAATGGTCTTATGCAAATTCCAGATAAGTTTCAAATGCTTGATATTCACTTCTGACTCTTTTGGAGTTTTTCTTTTGCTATCAACTGCAAATAAATACATAATGGAATATCAGTCATACATTTTATCAAACATGATGAAAGCATAATTTTACAAGTAGAATAAAATGAAAAATAAACCTATCCCATTGCCATATGGGGGGCATCTGGGACCGTTGTACGCTTCATCCCCAGCTAGAGGCGCATGTTGCCAATTTTTTATGATCAACCCATGCTCAAAATAATCCCTATTTGAGTCAGGGAGATTAACTACAAGAGCCCTATTCAGATATCTAGTTTTTAAATAATAAATATTATCTAGAATGGCCCATTTATAACAAAACATAATTTCAGGGATCCCAATACGAGTCCCATGAGTTAGATTTAATTTGTGCACCCCGTTAATTATTCTCCATGAATTGGGGGCTATTTTTGCAGGAACAAGATCAAAATATTGACAAAACTCAAGACATAATGGGTTTGGTGGAAAGGAAAAATCGCATTCAGCAACAAAAAGACTGGGGAACCAATGTCCCTCAGCCAATCGAAAGTAATCTAAAGGCTCAGAAAGAACCTCTAGAGTTACCCATGAAGGAATGGAAAAATCAGAACGGAATTTCTCAATAGACTCCACAATATAAACCATATTGAATAAAAGAGATACAGAAGAAAGAAAGAAGATCTTACAGAAAGAAAGGAGATGTGTTGACAACGAACGGAAACAAGGATGAACGCACAAGAGAAGAAGAGAATAGAAAGCTTGAATGCAGAAAATGAAAAACGTAGACGACGGTATGGTTACCAAAGAAGTTTAAATACTTTGCATTGGGAAGCGGCGAAAGAAATGATTACCAAAAAGAAACTACTAAACTTCCGGCGGCTAAGAGGACAAAATTTGCACGAAGATCGAAGCGCTTATAAAAAAGGCGGAAACTGCGAAATAAGAAGGAAATTTGAATACAATGTTCCTGAAACCCAGGAAGGACATCTAATATTGCCATATACCGAGAAAGAATGTTCCATACTCCTCAAAGTTCGAAATATGAAACATTGGGGGCTTCTGTTGATACCAAAATTAATATGCTGATGTGGACGAATAATATGAAGACACGTGTCAATCTACGTGGCACAATAGCAGCGAGGAAGATCATTTCCTCGACCAACCATGCTTCTTTCCGAGCAACGAGAATACGCCGAGGAACTCTATCACACCGAGGAACTCTAACGCACCGAGGAATTCTATAGCACCGAGGTACTCTAATGTTCCGAGGAACGCCTGATCAGCGAACAGTTATGGCGGTCCGAGCTGCATCTCGGTCGTATCGTTAATTGCCAGATAATCAACAGTTCAGATATTCATTGAATGCTTATATTCTTGGCACGCATTCTGCATTAAATGTATTACCCTTTCATATGTATGTCATTTAATGTATCGAACCTTTCATGTACAGCCTCAAGGCTATAAATACCTTGTATCATCCTCATTCAAGGGGACCGGAATTTCTTGAGAGAATTTGTAATCAAGAATTCCCCAAACACTCAGCAATAACATAACAGTGGACGTAGGCTTTATTCCTAGCTGAACCACTTTAAAAATCTTTGTCTTATTTATTTATCTGTGATTGAAGAATTAGAGCAATCTAGTTTTTTACATCAACAATAATAATGGAGTTTCTATGATTGTTATATAACCAAAATAACATCACAGAAAAGGGATCACTTGGAAGTGATGGTTCTTGGGAGTGGAGAGACAAGCTCTTCAAATACTAAGGAGAGAGCAAGGGAGGGAATAATTTTTTGTGATATTTTGACAGAGTAATAGTATTAACTTGTGTTTGACCTTGCACAAGGGATCTATTTATAGGAAAATATTATAATTGATTTGGCATGTGCACACCAAAAAGATATTTCTTTGAGATAATATTTGAAATGAACTGTTTTCCCATTTTACCATCTGTCATTTGTCCACTCTGAAAGATGACATATAGCACAACCCAAAGTAAAAAATCAAATATATCGAGCATAGTGCCAAAAAACGTGATTTGGTAAATATCTTTTCAAATGGTAACTTAAAAAACAATCTTTTAAAATCTTACGAGTGGCCTTGGGGGCCACTCGCCAATAATAACTTTGAAAAAACTTTGTGAACAGCTTCTTAGCTACTCACTTGTTTGACTAAATGTGAATTGTGTAAGTGCGTGAGTGACCTCTTAGGTCTTTCCTATTAGTATTCTCTATTTCCTAAGGTATTGAATTGGTTGGGCCTTAGCTTTCCCAGCAAAACTTGCCTCTTAGCCACCAAACCAAAGCTCCCTAAAGATCCCAACTGGCCTGCTCGAGCCCTACTCGCTCGATCAAGGCTACCTGTGTAAGAAAGTAATAATGATAGTAATTATTCCAATATAAAAATAAGCTTAAATTACTTAATTATTCACAGAGCATCCCCTCAATCTTTTGGTTCTTCTCTCCTACTTTCTTATCTTGGGATTGCTCGTTGAGCACCCCCTCGCTACCCTTGAGAATTTTTTGACAAGTTGTCTCTCTTTTGGTCTTGGGTCCACTTGTTGTGGCACCCCCTTGCCAAATACTCAGTCTTGGCATTCTTTTATCTTGGGTCCACTCGTTGTGGCACCCCTTGCCAAATACTCTATCTTGGCTTTCTTCTATCTTGTGCACACTCGTTATGTCCCCTCTCTAAACATTCCATATTAAATAAAGTTATATTTTGGACTTAATAATTGTAAAACCTCTCGTTAAGTGGACATTTTAGTATGTTCTATTTTTAGACCCACTCGTGTGGCACCTGCTTGCCTTTTAGGCTTATTTGATTAAAAGCTCATTTAGAGCCTTCTCGTATGGTAGCTCCCTCACTTGTCTCTGTACCCACTCGTTTGGCACCCCCTCGCCCCATTGGGCTTATTTATAGGAAGTTAAGTGGGTTCCCCTATACATAATGATCTACACATTGTGCTGAAAAGGCATCAAAAGCGTCATTGGTGGAAACATACGAGACATTTATCTTTTTCTGATATCCATTAGAATCACCAAAGACATAATCACTTTAATGTTATAAAGACACGACACTCAAAAATCTCTCAATGTAAGACTACAACTCAAGGGAACGTGAAAGATCGCATATCCTACTCAACGTGTATAAAAGAAAACTAGCAATTCATATGAGGACGTAGTTGCATGTTAGAAATTGGAGCAAAAAAGTGTTAGAGTTACATCAAGGGAATTAGGAGAAGGATCATGGAAATTTGGAGTGACGAGTTTATCTAGGTTGGCTAATGGATTAATGACTAGGGGTATGGATAGGCTCACGGTGATGCAGCTGACCTATGGATCTAGTGATAGTGATACTATTGATTGGTCCCCTAGAGAAATATAAAAGCTTATTGACAAAATTGGGTATACCAAGTGAGTAAATCCATCGCATAATGAGATAATCAGAGGTAACACCTCATTGAAGTGATCATGCATTCCACTATGATATATATATATATATATATATATATATATATATATATATATATAATGATGCTGATAAAATAAATGTTTATGGGATGTTCCTCAATTAGAGCATATAAAAGATAACCATGTTCAACCAGAAATATTTGATTTTTATACAAGGAAGAAAATAGGAACACATAGTGATTCTCAACATAATATATGTCAATCGTAAAGAACGCTGTGAAAAATTGATCGATTGACTAGATAAAATGGTGACTTGTAGGAAAGGAAGCTAATAAGAGTCAACTGGGGTAACATAATGCCAAAAAATTAAAATTTCTTGGCAGGGTGGTCACGGTTCGAATCCTTGACCATGGGGGTCACAATTTAGATCTATTACCATGGCCTCCAAATCGTAATGTAGTCTGTGACCCCACAAAGGGTTAACCTAAACCATCATCTAGCATGGGTTAGTCATGCTTCCACCCGTGACTCTAATGGCAAGAAAATTAGCGACAAAATTACCACACATTGGGTCACGGTTCAGAATCATGAGTTTGGCCTGAAATATGATCACGGTTCTTAATCGTGAAAAAATGTTGTGATAACTTTTGATTTTAAAATGGTCATAGGAAGTGGATCATGGTCCGAAACAATGACCATATTTTGGTGATTTATAATTTTAACCAAGGTATAAACCGTGACCCACTAAATTAAACCACAATGGTTACAGATCGGGTCACGAGCCTGAACAGTCATCCAATTTCGAGTATAAATTGAACCCGATAGTTTTTTTCCTTCCATTAATCCTCTGTCTCTGTCTCTCCCTAAAAAACCACCACCACCACCACCGAAACAGCGTACCAACACCATCATCGAAACTCTCTCTCAATCTTTCGAAAACCCTAAAACGGTAAGGTCCATCTCTTTCTCTAACTGTATACACACACACACACACACATACATGTGTGTGTGTGTGTGTGTGTTTATTTTTGTACATGTATGCATATGTATGCGTGTATGTGTATGTGATCGGGTAAAGGTTTGAAGGTGATTGTTTGGGTTTTGTATCACTGAAATAAAATTATTTACATACACATTGACATTGTCATTCCTTATTTTAATTTTATTACCCCCATATAAATTATGTTTTAACTGTTTTTATTACCCTCATATGTAAAATATGTGTAAAATTGTTTTTATATAAAAAATTTATAATTAATTTTTTTTTAAATAATTTTATCAAAATTTGTTCAGACCTAAACTTTTATTGAAGCGATAAAACTTAAAAGTGATAACTAATTGTATTTACATATGCATTGACATTAGTATTAATAATGATAATTTCTCAAATTCTAACATAAAAATTTTCTC
Source organism: Sambucus nigra (assembly GCA_949130495.1). Lineage (NCBI taxonomy): Eukaryota > Viridiplantae > Streptophyta > Magnoliopsida > Dipsacales > Adoxaceae > Sambucus > Sambucus nigra. The sequence continues at coordinate 240,894,653 of OX422222.1, forward strand.
ATTTTAACCTGTATTCCGATCAAAATGAAAATTAAAGTCATGTAAATAAGGCAACTAAATCAGTTGTTGATTAGATAAAATATGATTAAACTTTTTGTACTGAACTCACAGAAACACCCGTATATAATTCAATGATAGGAAATAAATGAACCCTTGAAGCAACTCTATTATACGGAGAGAAAAGCAAGCACTCTTAGATGCACCTTAGGTAGGTAGCTCAAGCACTAAGGTCCCACGAACACATGACACGGGTTAATAAATATTTTATTCTTGGTAGGGAAAGCTTGGACAGAGTGTATTAATAGTGGGTGAATGAATTATCTGGTTTCACAATAACTTTTTTTTTCTCTCTTATAATCTCATAAATCACCACAATAATGAAATCAACTCTCTCTCTCTCTCTCTCTCTCTCTCTCTCTCTCATGGAGTGGTTAAGGTGCCTAAATGGTCAGTCCTCACTCAAGTATTCTGAGACTCAATAAATACGAGAGACAACTCCTCATGGATTTATGTCATAGCATTTAATGTAAAGATGTGCTAGCATGCCCCTACGTCATTGGCATTAAAAGCCAACAGACAGCGTTTTGGTGTCCCATTATGTGCCAGGCGGCTGTCACAATAGTGGTTATCCACCAAACTACCTGATAGCCCCTAAACCACAATGGTTTACTCAAGTTTGAATTGGACAATAGGTAAGTCTTGTGTAGCTTCACTTAAGACAGATGTTACTTCTGGTAAAGGACTTTTTTGCACTAAATCCAATGGGGTATGGAACTCATGGTTAAGCCTTAATGTTGCCTTACTTCTAATGGTCTAGAGTGGATAAGTCATGCCTTAATGTTGTCTTGCTTCTCAATCCTCCAAACCAGTTCCCTTATAGGTTCCCACGATAAGGTTGTTCGATAAAGCATGAAAGCTCTTCCAAGCCCTGCCAGACTTGGTCCCTCGCGGATACCGATTAATCTCACACACATATTACAATACATATCCTAAAATTACAATTTGTCTTTATAAATACATAACTTAAATAAGTACGAAGAAATATGCAAATATACCTTGAACCACTCTTTTAGGAAGTTTCCTCACTTCCTTCTTCATCCTTTGTTCGAACTAGCTCATGAGCCTGCTCACTTGACTCTATACCTTTCTCTGATTATAAGGGTTATTATCTATAACTATAAGTTTATCTTTAAGGTCCCTTACATTTGTCCCTTCTTATAAAAAATTATTATGTTGGATAGAGAAACATCTCAAGCTGACAAACTTCATTCCGTCAAACCTTCTCATGTGCGCCCACACCTCGTTAGGGCCCGAGTGAGCTTTTAGTGATGGAAATTAGTGAATTATAAATTTTAAATTTCAAAGGAATAAATTACTACAAAAAAAAGACCCATAAAATATTTTTCTTCGTCAAGAATCTTTCCTCCTTTTTCCTTCACGTTTGCCCTCATTTAATGCTGGCGTCTAATCATTTGACACATTTACCACTGAAGTGCCACGTTGTAAGTTGGGGTGAACTGTATCAGCTTAGTTATTCCAAACATCATCATGCCTTTTAAAATTCCCATGCATGGGAAATACAAATGTCCAGCTTGTCCATTTATTCAAACGGATATCTCTCTTAACACTTGAACATTTCTCACTTATTTTCTCTTTCACTTTTTCATTTCTTATGCCATTGACGATCAGAGTTCAAGTTTTTCAAGAGAGAGAAATCTCATTTCTTCCCTCCAAACCCTCTTTCCTCCGTCATGAAAATTCATATCCGCATTCTTTCTTTCTTCGTGTCTTTCTCTGAGTTATTTTTTTCTTTATTATCCTCTGTCAAACAATTCGCAAACACTCATGGCTTCCTCTGATCATCAACTAGATACTTTTGGAAAGTTTTTAGCCAAGCTCTAACTGCTGAGACAATGGTGCATTAGGCACAACTCCAAACCCTGCTCCCTATTTTGGGGAGGGAGACCATTTCAATAACGACTGCAAGGCCTTTTCTAAGCAACTGAATGCCACCTATGATTCCCTTACCTTAAGTGATGAAGCTAAAGATATGGAGACTTAGGGATTTTTAGACCCAGAAGGGACTTTGCGCTTCTAATTGGATTGTTGGGACTTCCTTTATTCCCACATTGACTTCAAGGGGCCTGGAGGTCGCCCGGATGGATTTCCTGCTTGGTCCAACTATATGAAAGCTACCTATCCATACGTCCTCAAGTAGGTAAGTCTTAATCGTGCTTTTTGGTTTGAAAATTTTACCTTGTCCAAACACAATGCATCACTCCAACTGCTCATTTCCCATTAGAACACAATGTCATATACCTTTATTGCATTCTAGGGTGAATTTTGAATCACCCCAAAAGATGTTTTTGAAATAATGGGACTTGAGCCCACTGGATCTTCCACTTACAACAATAAGGCTCTGGATGCCGATGAGACTTCTTCTCGAGTTGCCTTGGATAAGATTTGTCATGACTGCATTTGGGAGTCAAACAAAAACACCTTTATCCATCTTATCAACTACTACTTCTATATTCCCCCCAAGCTCACTGTGGCTGAGTAAGCCCAAGGTTCCACACCTGAAATCACTAATGGTGAAAATAAAGGTTCCCCTTTGGAGTTAGCTGCTTATATCCTTTATATGCTTTCTCATTTCCTACTTCCCAATAAACCCAATGAACAGCCTCGAAGGGACCTAATCAATATCTCTGTGAGGATTTCTCGCAGAGTTAGCCTTATCCTTACTGCCATTACACTAGGGTCCATCTACACTTGGTTAGATGGGACCTCTTTGGACATATAATATTCTCTAGGCATGTATAATGTCTCAAATTTTGTAAATACCATTCTTTTAACTAGTTTTCTTTATATGAGATTCCCCGACGTTGTTCTTTTCGAGGTTTCTCTTATTCCTTCTGCAATAAAGCCCCAACATTTGCTTTATTGGAACAAGAAGAAAAGTAAGTAATATCTCATCCCGTTTCTTGGCATATATTCATCCCTTATTCCAAGGTCTTATGATTAGGAAACAAAAACTCATACTTGGTAACTCTTTACTGAGGCTCGTCGCACGGTTGAGACAGTTACTGAAGAGCTGATCATAGAGAAACCTGGTCTAGCAGTTGTGCTTATCCTAACTCGAGGCTATCTCCACTTGTTCACTGATTTGGGAGTTTCCACTGAGTCGTATAACCCCAATCACTATGATCATCAACTTGGGTACGATCAAGGTGCTATTTCCCCTGTTTACCAAAATAACGATTCCCCAAAAACATTTTGGCAAGCTTTCTCGGACTATAATACTGTGGCTGCTATAGTACTCTGTGAGGAGATAAATGGTAAACTTACCATTCCTGCCAAAAATATAAAAGGTGATGTGTCTTACAACTGGATTATGAAATTTTGGCTATTTCAACTCAACCAATTTGATGATTGGCTCCAGATTCCCCCAGCTTACCCCCAAAAAAATAAATTTACTGCCAATGAGTTGGGGCTTAAGAATAACTCTATCCTAGGGATTACGTTTCCTCTAAGTACCACACCAAAGAGCCCCCCAAATGAATTACCTTGCCTTTCCCCTGTGAGTGATGTACCTCAGAAAGGCAAGAAGAAAGTTATTGTTACGGTTACTAAAGAGGCTTGTTGCTTCCATAGTTGGTCCATCCAGTGAGGGGATTTCTAACCCAACCTCAAAGAAACCGAAACCCACCAAGTCTAAGTCCTAAAAGACTGCAACAATGTGGCACACCCCGCTCAACTAAATATCGGGTGATCAGCCATATATCAAATTAAATCAGAATATCCAATTGGTTCATTCTTAGCATCATTGTCAAAAAACCATTATTATATTTATCACCTACTAATTAATTAAGCTATTGTCATAAATATTTAATCATTTATTTATCATCCAACAATTTAAACCATTAACTTCATTCACCATTCTATAAATAAAATAATAATATATGAGAAATCATCTGACTTAATAAATAAGACTGGAATAAATGTCCTAGTATAAAGTCTCCAAAATAATATCCATAATGAAAAGATGAATCCAACTAAAACTAAATATCAGACAAAAAATGTCTCGAAGGTAACAACTAAGAATGGGCAACAAGCCCTAACTGTAAACTGCAACTAGAAATAGAATGACTAAGAGTGGAGGCATCTAATAATAAGGACTTCCACAATAGTTGCAGCACGTCAAATCATCCAATCGCCTACATATATCGTCCTTGTGGTTGGGCACCTAAAATAGATTACACAAGAGAAAATAGATTTGCAAAACGGGTCAAAGACGGAGTGAAAATAGTTTAAAATAGCTTAGTAAGTATTTAAAAATTCTTAAAAGCATATATTATATTCATGTTAGTTATGCGGGCTCTTTCTTGAGAAAACTCACCTTTCAACTAATGTGCACGCCTAACGTACCACTCAGCCATTGTAGTTATTACTAACATGCCTAATTAGTTCAAGCTCTTTAGTTTTCAATCCATTATCCCATAATAACTACCCGTATTTCCCACGTAATACGTAAATGAATATGTTCACATCTTTTATCTTGAGCGAGAGAGTTTTCACATTCAGAGTTAAGTATTTACGCACTTAAACTATTTTAGATTTCAATATCTATCTTATCTACTAATTTCACACAGTAGAACATATCACAAGTGTGTGTGTGTGTGTGTATATATATATATATATATAATAAGGAGTAATGGGTTTTTACTATTCCATAAGTTTATAAGATAATTGACGGCTGAGATTGAATGTGGATTGAGTGCGGAGTGTTTGAATCTAATGGCTGAAAATTATGGACAGAAATATGGTGCGGATTATGGTTCACTTGGATAGAGTTCTCATTGGGACTCGCAATCATAGAGTGTGGCTGAAGTAAAACCTAAGACTCACAATCACTTACACAAGCTTTCTCCATATCTTCACCTTAAAGCATGTACTTTACGCCATCTATTCCATAACCCAAGAGAACAAAGCTGCTGAGAAAAAAAACTTCATTTCCTTAGAGTGAGTTTCTCCAAACTTCTCCATAAGCCAACATAACAAAGTTGCCAAGAAAAACCGGGTGAGTTTGTGCTATCTGCATTTCTGCTTCAGTTTTTGGGTTTTATAGTTGCGTGTGTTAAACCTGGCTCATGAAAAATAGGTGGGAACTCTCTAATATCACACCTGTTTCTACTATCTGCATTTACGTATAGCACCATTTCCTCAGGGTGAGTTTCTACTATCTGCATTTCTGAACTGTCTAATATCACACCTCTGTTCACATATTAGTTTAAGGTTGTACCTCCGCCATTTGAGAAATTTTTTGGCACTTCCATATATCTGTATACCTACAGCAACTGATATATATACCTACAGATGTCTCTCTAATATCACAGCGTGTAAACCCGGAGTGTAAACCCAGCGTGTCTCTTATATATACACAACTGATATACCTACAGCATGCGATCAAGAATTAAAGCAACTGATATATCAACTGTGTATATACCTACAGGAACTGTCTATATATCAACTGATATATACCTAAAGCAACTGATCAAGAATTAAAAGGACTACATGAAAAAACCTGAAAATCTACTTTTACCCATAGATGAACAACAAAAACCACATATCAAATAAAGCATGAAATGAAGACTCTTGCTCGACAATCTTAAACCAAAATAACAGCGTCAGGTCCCAAAAAACAACAACGAAGTTTTACACAATAGCTTTAGTTCCTTCAGTTTTCGTTTCTTTTAAAATGGTTACACAAAGCAACACAAAGCAACGCTATTATTTTGTTGTTCAGGTATGCACAATTATGACCCACGGACTGTGTATATATCAACTGATATATACCTAAAGCAACTGATGTATACACAATTGATATACACAATTTGTACCTCCGCCATTTGAGATATTTTTTGGCACTTCCGTATATTTGTACCTCCGCCAACTGATATACACATGAATATGTATATATCAACTGATACATACCTACAGCGCTTCGGTTCCTTCAGTTTTCGTTTCTTTTAAAATGGTTACACAAAGCAACACAAAGCAACGCTATTATTTTGTTGTTCAGGTATGCACAATTATGACCCACGGACTGTGTATATATCAACTGATATATACCTAAAGCAACTGATGTATACACAATTGATATACACAATTTGTACCTCCGCCATTTGAGATATTTTTTGGCACTTCCGTATATTTGTACCTCCGCCAACTGATATACACATGAATATGTATATATCAACTGATACATACCTACAGCGCTTCGGTTCCTTCAGTTTTCGTTTCTTTTAAAATGGTTACACAAAGCAACACTAGGTATGCACAATTATGACCCACGGACTGTGTATATATCAACTGATATATACCTAAAGCAACTGATGTATACACAACTGATATACACAATTTGTACCTCCGCCATTAACTTCTGTATACACAACTGATATACACAAATTGTTTCTTTTAAATTGATTTTTGGGTGATTTAAATCTATTATAATATATATTTTAGAAATAGGATAACATATTTCTAAAATATTATAATATATATTTTAGAAATAGGAACTAAAACTATTATAATATATATTTTAGAAATATGATAACATATATAGATTATGTACTTTTAGGATTTAAAATAATATTGATTATGGATATAGGATAATAAACATTTTGTTTTCATTTTTAGTCTCTATTTTCAAATTAAAGGGACACGTGACATGCTGTGATTGGTTGATGTCTTATGAATATGTCCGCGCCACCGACTTTATTTAAAAATAAGAACTAAAACTATAAACATTTTGTTGTCATTTTTAGTCCCTATTTTCAAATTAGAGGGACATGTGACATACTGTGATTGGTTGACGTTTTATGAATATGGGTCCGTGCCAACGGCTTTGAGTTAATGGAAACGAAATATTTGTTGTCCTATATCCATAATCAATATTATTTTAAGTTCTAAAATAATATTATTTTAGTCCCTATTTTCAAATTAAAGGGATACGTAACATGCTGTGATTGCTTGACATTTTATGAATATGGGTTCGCGCCAGTGGCTTTATTTAAAAATAGGAACTAAAACTATTATAATATATATTTTAGAAATAGGATAACATATATAGATTATCTACTTTTAGGATTTAAAATAATATTGATTATGGATATAGGATAATAAACATTTTGTTTTCATTTTTAGTCTCTATTTTCAAATTAAAGGGACACGTGACATGCTATGATTGGTTGACATTTTATGAATATGTGTCCGCGCCACCGACTTTATTTAGAAATAAGAACTAAAACTATAAACATTTTGTTGTCATTTTTAGTCCCTATTTTCAAATTAAAGGGACACGTGACATGTTGTGATTGGTTGATGTTTTATGAATATGGGTCTGTGCCAGCGGCTTTGAGTTAATGGAAACGAAATATTTGTTGTCCTATATCCATAATCAATATTATTTTAAGTTCTAAAATTACATAATCTAATTTTTCTATACATTAGAGGATTTGAGATATCAGATAAGAGTAATCCGAACAATCTGACATCATATCACGAGAGGTTTTGAGATCTTTTTTATGAGTAATCCGAACCAGTTGAAGGTGTACTCTGACGTCATATCATTAGTAGTTTTTAATGTAAAGAATGTATGCCGCTTTGTATTCGTAGCATTTTTATTGTGTTTTAGGATATGTACGACGTTGCATTTCAAATTATGTTATGTTTTAGACCCATTTAATAATTACACCTAATTTTTTTCATTTTGTAGTTGACTTCTTTATTCACATGGAGAATGCTACCGTATTTGGCAACGTATGTTACTTTTAATTACACCCTCTTTCACTTAAATGATATCATTTCCTTATACATTTTCATTCTTTACTTATAGGTGGATGATGATGCAACGATTGCTGTAACAATCGAACTCATCTCATCAATTTTTATTATCCTCACCTATATGTTTATATGTTTGATTCCATCCGTTGCCTTTTTAATTATAGATTCAAAGACTGCGCCAAAATAATATCAATGTTGATGTCCTCGATGAATCTCATCTAAATAGTGTTCGTTCCATGGTAAAAAAATGCACTTTAGTTTACTAATAGTAATTATAAGAAATTTCTCCATTCTTAATCAATATCCTTATTTCTTATCTTTGGTATAGCCTGTTAACATTTTCACACCTTCAATACGACGTGGGAAGGAAAAAGAAAACTTGACACCCACTAAGGTTGAAAATTTTCTATTCTCATCTATTATAATATATAACATATTTCTTTATCTAATTATATACATTTAACCTTATAATATAGGATATACGGAAAGGGAAAGGGAAAGAAACTGCCTCTCTAAGTGTGGTATGTTTAACTAATTATAGGTTTACTCTGATATTATATTTACTATTTTCTCATTTTTTACTTATTGTGTTCTTCATTTCTCTATAATCTACTTAATTTGTTTTGAGTTTATTTTCAACATTTCTTTATTTTTTCATAGATTCAAAGGCCGCGTGGAAATAACATTGGTATTGTTATACATGATGATGTTACACCAAATGTTCTACATGTTGGGGTAAATATTACCTACTAAATTCTTTTAGCGTTTGAACTTCATATTTACAACTTCTTCACTCCCCATTTATAGTATCAATCTTACAATTAACAGCCTCAAACTATACTCAATAATGCAAATGAGAAAGGCAAGGGAAAGGAGAAAGAAGTTCCCATACGTAAAAGGGTAAACACACCTCAAGAACTTTTATGTTTTTTATATACTCATATTTCTTTTTATATATAATATTCTTCATGACATTATGTAATACTCTTTTTATATTCTTATATTTCTTTTATAGGCAGCATGGATGGGGAAGTATAATGTTTGTCTAGGAGAGGTTTGTTTTTATCATTACCTTATTGCATTATTGGTCGTGTTACTTTACCCTCAAGTAATTAAACAATTAAGTTATTTAAGTGTACCATTAAGTTTTTTACAATCTTAAAAGTTTACACCCATAGTTGAAAATTTAATTTCACTATATTATTAACCCTATGAGCCCATACTCCTTTCCATTATCACGCAGTGATGATGTTTTTTGTCTTCTTTAGGCAATTGATAAAACTTTTGTCTCCAAAAGTTCCCTCGCGCAACGATTGCGACGAGAACGAGAAAGATGCAATCCTCCTATAAATGCACAAGAAGTTTATTCACCGCCACAACCTGCCTTGAGCATTGATCACATAACTGGTGACTTAATCTCAACTCGCGTTATTGCTCAACGCAAAAGACGTGAACGAGAAAGATGTAATCGCTTTTTAAATTTAGATGTTTTGCATCCAGAAGCTACATCTGTCATTTATGCCCCCCTTGCGCCACAATCCCCCGTAAGTGTTAAAATTAGAGAACCACAAGATAACTACATCTCAAAACGTGCACTTGCCCAATGACAACGTCGTGATCGAGAAAGATCATTTCAGTTACAACAAGCTAATTCTGGTCATACTCCCCATGTTAACAATTCAATGGGGCCACCTGATTTTGCTTGCACCGACAGTTTTGCCAAGCGATCAAGGTTATCACATTTACTATCAGATAATGATGAGGCTCAAGTCCCGTCATCAATAACTAACCAATTTATAGATGTTAGTACCCCTAATCCTTCACATATTTCTATTCGAAGACTTAGTCCTTTGACAAATAGTTTACCAATCACAGTTGCTGAGATAAATATGCCCCCATGTATGTCACCTCGAAATCTTTGCTAAGATTTTGACCTAATTGATTTTGAAGAGAAGTACATCGGATCCCTCCAAGAACATTCTCCAACATCAAATTCTCTTCAAAATGTATTGGTCCCCAATACGTTGCAAGTTATGCCCCACCTTGAATTAGAGAATAATCAAGAAATTCAAAATTGCCATTTATCTAATGCACATAGTCGTAGGTATGATTTCTAATTTTCTATTATTCTTTTACTTTATTTACTACACTTCGTTTTATTTTTCACACCTTTTTATTTCATATATAGATCAATTGTACAAAGTCGTGGAAATATTGCGAGCACGAGTACACCTCAAGAACCATATGTCCATTTGGAAAGACATTTGGTCCCGTGGATGTTCCTTGCCGTTATTGTTCAGCTTTACATTGGATGGACGAAAGATTATCGACCTCATCAAAGATTCACCCTATATTTGGGAAGTGTTGTAGATAAGGACAAGTTCGATTACCACATCTACTTGAACCCCCACCAGAAATTAAACATTTGTTCGATGGTAATGATGTTCAATGCAAGTCTTTCTAGAGTCATATTAGAGAGTATACTGCTGCAAACGCCTTTACAAGTCTTGGTGTTCAAATGGATGATATGGTCCTAAGAGGTAGGGGTCCATCATCTTTCACCATTCATGGCGAACTACGTCATCGTACTGGACCTTTATTACCAGAACCAGGACACGAGGAAAAAGCTTCATATGCCCAGTTATACATTTATGATCCCAGTGTGGCTCTGAGTGTTAGGGAACATAGGATTCCACAATTACGAAGAGATGTACTGCAAATAATTCAAGGTTGCTTGGAAGTGAACAATCCGTTTATCCACAAATATCGCCAGGCATTTTCTATTTTAAATGAATCCTCTCGATCCGGCCAGAACATGCCAGCATACTTACATTACAATTCTGCAGCAGATCGTAGAAGGTATAATTTGCCTTCGACCAATGAGATTGTTGTTATTTTGCACGGCGATGGCCATAATGCGTATGTAATGAGAGACATTATTGTTCACCTACGAGTGAGGAATCAATTGATGTGAGTTAATGAATGTCACCAAGCTTACCTACCTCTGCACTACTTTCTTTTATACCCTCATTGTCAACTTGGTTGGGAGCCCGACATGAAGCTATGGGATGTGGCAAATAATGTTGATCAGGATCATTGACTAACTCAACTTGATTATTACAGTTATCGATTGTTTCAACATGGCAATGAGTACTCTACAATTTTGAGAGGAGGTAAACTTATGCAGGAGTTCATTGTTGATGCATTGGCTTCAACGGAACAAAATCGTTTGACTTATTTCAGACTTAATCAAAGCAAACTTCGGGTAGAATTATACAAAGATCTTAGTGATTGTATGTCTGAGGGTGTTGAACCATTACAAATTGGTAGACGAATGATTTTGCCATCTTCTTTTACAGGTAGTGCACGAAATATGTTTGAGATTTACCAAGATTCGATGGCCATCACTCGGTACAATCAACATCCTGATATTTTTCTCACAATGAACGCCAATCCTAAATGGCCTGAAATCAGTAAGGAACTTTTATCGGGTCAAAATGCTCTCGATCGTCCAGATTTGGTTGCACGCGTTTTTGAACTAAAAAGAAAAGCACTAATGAAGGAGATTAAGGATAAAAATATTTTTGGCAAGAAAGTGGCCCATGTGTTTATAATTGAATTTCAAAAATGGGGATTGCCCCACATGCACGCTCTTCATTTCCTCGATAGTCAAAGCAAGATTAAAACATGTGCCCAAGTAGATAATGGTGTCTCTACTGAGTTTCCAGATCCCACCTATGATCCTACACTTTTTCAAACTATATTGAGTTGCATGGTACATGGCCCATGTGGCTCCCAGAATCCAAATTCCCCTTACATGGAGAATGGTATATGCACGAAGAAATACCCTCGATCGTTTGCAAAAGCCACAACAATGGATTATAATGGATATCCAATCTATCGTCATCGTGATGATGGTAAGGAATATACTACTGCCAGTGGAAAAAAGGTATCAAATAAAGATATTGTCCCATATAATCCATATTTGTCTAGACTTTTCAATTGCCACATAAATGTCGAGGTTTGTTTTGGGTTACGATGCGTTAAATATATAAATAAATACATATACAAGGGTCATGATCGCACAACTATTGTTTTGGGAGGTGTTGATGAAATCCAATAATATTTAGATGCAAGGTATATTGGACCTCCCGAAGCAGCTTGGCGAATTTATGGTAATCACATGCATCAGGAGAAACCGCCTGTTACACAATTAGATTTACATTTACCTAGCATGCATCATGTTGTGTTTGATCCTTCAGATTCATCTGCTACGATCACTCAAAGAGCCAGTGGTCAAATGAGTTCGTTAATCGAGTTTTTTGCTTTTTGCTCATTAAATCCTTCTGCATGAGGGTATACCTACCAGGAGTTTCCCCAACATTATGTTTGGAGCTCTAAAACGAAGCTTTGGACTACACGAAAATCATCTGAGTTTGCTATTGGGCGAATGTACTATGCTAGCCCAAATTCTGGAGAAAGGTTTTATTTACGATTGCTTTTGACCGTTGTTAAAGGGCCCACATCGTTCGAGTGCTTATTCACGGTGAATTGTGTATTACACGAGACTTTCAAATCGGCGTGTATAGCGAGGGGATTGCTTGAAGACGATAATGAGTGGGTTCAATGTTTACAAGAGGCATCTATTATGCGCACCGGATATCAGCTTCGACGTCTGTTTGGTGTTATACTTACACAATGTTTTCCTTTGCATCCGGAGTTATTATGGAATCAATTTTCCATTCATACATGTGATGATCTAATTCATAAGTTACGCACATTATTTTCCATTCCAAATCTAACCGACATCCAAATTGAGTATTATGGTTTGTATCTTCTAAATGAGGTGCTTCAAGAGTCTGGTAAGAGTTTAAGTGGCTTCCCTCCAATGCCTCTGCCAACTTTTAATTGGACAACTATGAGTGGGAATAGATTACTCTCAGAACATCACCAGTTACAATCATTAACAGAGCAAGGTGATGCACAGTTAGATGTTGATCGCCTTAATGATGGACAACGTATAGCTTACTCAGCGATAACATCGTCTATTTTCGAGAATAAGGGGACTACATATTTTTTGAATGGGGGTGCTGGCACCGGAAAGACATTTTTGTACAATACAATTGCAACCTTCTGTCGTAGTTTGGGTCATACGGTTATTACAGTCGCTTCATCTGGCATTGCTTCTTTATTATTGGTTGGTGGTCGGACCGCACATTCAACATTTTGCATACCTTTGGACATTCTTGAAAACTCAAACTGTGGATTTACAAAGCAGTCGATACATGCAGAGTTGTTTAAATCAGCTAAACATATAATATGGGATGAAGTTCCTATGCAACATAGGCATTGTGTTGAGGATGTAGATAGGACACTACAAGATATTTGTGATGTTAAAAAACCATTCGGAGGAATTACAGTAGTTTTTGGCGGTGATTTTTGACAAATCTTACCTGTTATCCCCAGAGGAGTTAGAGAAGAAATTATTTCTGCCTCATTAAGGCGATATGTGCTTTGGAGGCACATCCATGTTTTTACCTTACATACAAACATGTGACTAAACCCATTGGAGCCTGAGACAATTCAATTATCTTCATTCTTGGATCAGGTACCGTTATTTACTCTTTTATATTTTTAATAAACTTTGTTCAACCTACTACATGCATTTGACTTTTTTTTGTAGATTGGATCCAATCCTCTTGAAATTGTATCATTGCCTTCCTCAATACAAAAGTCTAATGACGTACATGATTTAATTGCGAAAGTGTATCCATTGTTGAATGTGGGTGGTACCGTTACACCAACCTTCCTCACCGAACGAACAATTCTTTCAGTGCGGAATGACGATGTGACTGCTATAAATAATTTGGCATTGAATATCTTCCTGGGTGATACAAAAACTTATTTTGGTGCCGACAAAATTTGTGATGACGAGTCTGGAAGAGACATACATAGTCAATACCCAAATGAGTTTTTGAATTCTCTCAGTCCTTCTGGTTTACCCCTTTTTAAGTTGGAGTTAAAGGTGGGTTCTCCGATAATGCTTTTGAGAAACATTGCTCCGAAGGATGGTCTTTGTAATGGCACCTGATTGGTCATTACAAAATGCGGAGAGCATGTTATTGAGGCCCAAATATTAACTGGTTATAAGTGTGGAAATTTAGTATTCATTCCTAGAGTCTCATTATCTCCTTCATCTGCGGAGATCCCAATAAAAATGACGAGACGCCAATTCCCAATTCGATTGGCATATGCAATGACCATCAACAAATCACAGGGGCAATCTGTAAAGTTTGTGGGAATTGACTTGCGCACACCTGTTTTTAGTCATGGCCAGTTATATGTAGCATTATCTCGATGCACAAGTGCAAATCGCATTACCCTACTTTCTAATGATTGTTCGCTTTCGACAATAAACATTGTGTATCCGGAAGTCCTCTTATAAAGTAAGTAGTGTCATTTTTCCTATAAACTACACATTTGACCCATTTGTATCATTTTTTGATTTTTTTTAAACTATTCTTAGGATTGGGAGCCAATGGCAAGGCATCAAAAGCTGATAAATACATGCAGGTTGCTTACATGGGGTTCTCGCAACAAGGTACTTCGTCTTTAAAATGTTTCTTCTTTTCATTCATTTTAAAAAATTAGTCTTAACTATTAATATTTGTTATAGGTGGTTGTAAATTGTGCCAATCTTCATATCAAGTACGTCGAGCTAGATACGTGGACATTTCGTAGAGTTATTACGAGGATGTTTCCTGTGAATCCATGATTGACTTTCAGAAGGCTAATTTTTTTGTAAAGCTTAGGCTTAGAGTTACTACACCTTGTTGGATAATTGCTAAGGATCTTTTTGTATAGTCTGCTAAGGATTTTCTTTGTATATTATGCTAAGTCTTTTTTACTAAGTATGATTATTACATGTTGTTGGATGATTCACAATGTAAGGTTGATTGACGAATTTAAACTATTTGAATGTTGTTCGGCTATTTATTATTCTTTAAATAGCGAATAGTCCTAAAAATGAAGGACATTATGACCATTTTTTTAAAAGTAAATTTTGTTTTGTTGGGGAACACAATTTTTTTATTTTTGTAATTACGTACTTCAAATTTTTTTGCATTTTTGTGACTATCAGTGTGCCTTCAGGCACGAGAATACCCTAGTATGTATGTGTATATATATATATATATATATATATATATATATATATATATATATATATATATATATATATATATATATATATATATCACACTATTATATATATACGAATACGGCACCCCTAGGCTAAGTTGCGGTGCATGCATACTCTGCTATCTAGTCTCAGTACATCTCGTACTATATAAGGACAATCGGTTCGGTGTATCCCTCGAACCATAAATGAAAATTACACACAAGTGGAGGCGAACATAGTCATAAGCCTTTGGGCTATGCACATACCTACGCATCCAAATGACCACGCACATCATTATTCTCACAAATAGTGATCCAACATAAGTCCTACATTCTGAGGCACCAATATAAAATCCCCCATATTGGCTTATCAGGATAAGACTGTACCCTTCCCAATCTCCCGTGATAGCAAGCAGCGTAGGTATGTTATACACATAATCAAACATGTAATAGGTATACACATAACCTATCCAAATCAGTAGGTATACGCACATCCCTATAATAATTTAATACTTAGTATATTCCTCTCTAATACTCACAGTATTCTTTGGTTTAGGATTGTTCTCTCCATCGTATTTCCTAAAGTATGGTTCACAACCCTAAGAATGTTAAACAGTAGTTAACCCAGTTTTTTCCCACTACTAATATACACTAAGAATTATCATACGTCGTTTTCCTTCTCTCTTGAATTAACTACGTCGCAAAGTTTTAAATTGCCCCAAATAAAATTTTCCAAATTCTGAAATCTCCTAAGAAGTGTCAGAAATTTCTTTCGATCGAACTTCGAACAAAAATGCTCCCTAAAATCTCGTTAGAATGTCGTTCGAATGAACTTCGAACGACATTTTACTCTGAATTCTCGTTAGTAATCTCGTTCGAACAAGGTCATTCGAACGACCCGGAGAGTCGTTCGAAGGGGTTTTTCCCAGTTTGTCCCCTTCCTCAAGAAACTTCATTTTTCACCATATTTAATCACTAAAACCACCAGAGATCATTCCCAAACTCCCAAAAAATAATTCTAATTATTATCTAACATGCAAGGGTGATTTCTAATGTTCCAGAATCATCAAGTCGTTAATTAACATCAATTAATTTCAAAATTCCAATATTTATTTATTTAAACCCGAGTTCGTCAATTTGTATTTCAAGAACACTAAAAACTCAGATTTCTTCACCAAGATAAATCATAAATTCGTGGGTTCACACTACATACAAGGGGAACTAACCTATATCAATTTCTTTTTCAATCTAATGCTCATGATAATTGCTCCAAAGTTCATTCAAAGGCACAATTTTATAAATAAATCAACCTAGACAAACATGGATATCATACATGCTAAAAATTTGCAAGTTCAAACACTTGCCTTTATATGTAGGTCTGATCCGTTAAAGAAGAAATGTGTGGATGTTCTTATCTCCTCCCGATCTATGCCATAAAGGTATTTTTAGGTGCAAGAGTGGTATGGTTTGGCTTTAGAGTCTTCCTTCTTCTTCTTCCTACGGCCTATCTACAGTTTCCTACGTTCTAACCCTAACCTCTTTCTCTTTTCAGATATTATTAATCTCTCATTTTCGTAGGTTAAAATACCCCAAAATTCCAAATGACTAAAATACCCCTCTGAGGTGCATGTTTGTCCTAAAAGTGCCCCAGGTCATAAACTAAACCCGCGAATACACTTTTCTGACTATCTAGACCCTTACAAACACTTTGGAGCACTCGAAATGACCATACGAACTATTAAAAATAAAATCATCTTTTATTTTCCAAATTAAGTCCCGACACGACTGGCACGCGCGTCCCAACTAAATTACTGTAATTTTTATATTTTTCGCTCGCGATAATTTTTAATATTATCATAATCACACATTACTTTATTCACTCGGTAATATTCAATATAATTCATGCCAATAAATACTAACCCTTGACTCGCTAGTTAATATTTATTTTATTCTGGATTAATTATCAATTAATTTCCCTTATTTAATTTTAATTAATCCCATATTTAAAAAATATTAAAAATATGGATTGTTACATATTCCCCCTAATAATGGAATATCGTCCCGAAAGTCAAAAAATAAAGGTATACCTTGTATAAATAACTCTGAATATTTCTCGTGCATCTCATCCTTGCGATACCAAGTAGACTTTTCGACAGTATGATGCTCCCACTGGACACGCACAAGTGGAACTATCTTTTACCTTAATCTCCTCTCGCTATGGTCTAAGATAGCCACCAGTCTCTCCTCATACGAGTTGTCAGACTGTAAGTCAATCTCCTCGAGCTCAATGTGAGTGTGAGCTAACTCATCCCGAAGATACCATCCCAGGGAAGAAATGTGAAATACGTCATGAATATGGTGCGAATGCTCCGGCAACCTAAGTATAAAGACTACTAATCCAATCCTCTCGATGACAAGAAATGACCCTACGTATCTCGGTTCCAATTTTCCTTTATTCCCAAACCTCATAATCCCCTTCATAGGAGATGCTCGTAGCAGCACCTAGTCCCCCACACTAAACTCCCGTAGAATCACTTAGCATCGGCGTAGCTTTTTAGTCTATCCTGGACTATCCGTATGCGATTATGAATAATCTCAATCTTAGTCGACGTTAACTGATGTAACACCCCATACCTCAAAATCATCACATAAATTCAGCCTCAAAATCTTATCGCACCATCACATTCCTCTCGTAAAAATAATCAAATCATGATCTAGCCCCAACACGAGATAACCCCAAAAAGTCCTATTTTAAAAACCCAGAAAAATGAGATTCAATAATTATTTGAATCGCCAATCCGACTTCAGATTTGGATTCTAGACAAAAAAATGGGTAAGGTAAGTGTTTTGAGTTTTTTAAAATCTCATCCAAATGCACTAAAAAAGAAGATCTAAACATTCCAAATTGGCTCTTCTCATTCCACTAGTTATTTCCTCTTTGGATTTCGTTTTTGGCCTCTCTTTTTCATCTCCCTTTCCTTATAATCACCCATAATATTCCTTATATAACCTTCTCTCAAACCCTATCTTAGAGACTAAGCTAACCTATATTATTATATTGACCTTTAATTCAAAATTATCAACTTTACATATTTAAACCGTTTCAAAATGTCCAAAAGCCAATTAAATTTAAATTTAAATATTCGATTCATTTCAAATAAAAATAAATATAATAGCAATATCCCGATTAATAAAATAATAGTATTATTAAAATTATATACCATATTCATAAATAAAGCCCTCAAAATTACGGGGTATTACATACTTGAAAAGGAATTTCGTCCTCAAAATTCGACAAAACCTAACACTCGAAATAAAATGCTACTCGATTCTATTTTCCAAAATCACACACAAAAGTCCTCAAATTAATTCTAAACATCCACACCACAACGCCTAACACATCCTCAAAAATTTTCTATCTCCAAAGAAAACATATCTAACCCGCAGGCTAGACCCAATACACAAGACCCGATGGTTGTCGTATACCTAAGCTTTAATACCATCTGTAACACTTCTCTCCGCTCTCCCCAGGCGGGCGGGGTGTTACACCTGAATCACCTCTGACCCAAGTAGATTGTTGTCCCCCACCTCTAGACAATAAGCATAAGAACGATAAGGTCGACCACACAATGACTCATATAAAACCACGCCAATATTAAACTGATAAGAGTTATTGTACGCAAACTCCACCAAGGGAACTGCTCCCAACCTCCCCCAAAATCAAGGATACACATACGCAACATATCCTCCAGCATCTTATTAGTTCGATCATTCTTCCAGTCCGTCTGCGGGTGATAGGTCGTACTAAAACGTAGCTCGATGCCCATGGCCTCCTGGAAGCTCTCCCAAAAATGAGACACAAAGATCTTGTCCCAATCGGACACAATATCAAGGGACACCCCGTGTAATATCACTATTTCAAAAATCAAAATCTTAGCATATCGTGCCGTAGTATAATTCGTTCGGACTGGAAGAAAGTGGGATACCTTAGTCAATTGATCCACTATCACCCATATGGAATCGTGACCCCTATGAGAAGTAGGCAACTCTGTGATGAAATCCATGGAAACGCCCTCCCATTTCCACATAGGAATGTCTAGCGGTTGAAGAAGCCTGACGGGATTTTGGTGGTCCACCTTAACTAACTGACAGGTGGCATATTTCGAAACGAACTCAGTTATGTCCTTATTCATTTCACTCCACTAATAATGTCGCCTCACATCCTAGTACATCTTATCCCCACCGAGATGCACCATAAACTGAGACCCATGCGACTCCGTCATCACCGCGTATCGCAACTCCTCCGTCTCGAAAACAATCAGTTTACCGTTGAAGCACAAGCCTCCCTCGAAACTCACTGTGTAAGATTCTACTCTCTCGGCTAAAAGATGTCTGATCCTCTCCGGACAAAATGGGTCCGTCGCCTAAACCTATACCACCCTTATCACAATCTAGGATGTAACGGTTATAACTAGCATAAATGATCGGGCAACTACATCCTGATGTCCCAGCTCCTTCCATTTGGCTTTCCACACCTCTCCCACTAGCCTACGGCTCAAAGCATCAGCTACTACGTTAGCCTTCCCCGGGTGATACTAAATCTCAAACTGATAGTCTTTCATAAATTCAAGCCACCCGCACTGACGCATATTCAACTCCCTTTGAGTGAAAAAATACTTTAGTGACTTGTGATCTGTGAATAGGCAGAATTTCTCCACCCAAAAGTAATGTCTCCAAATCCGAAGGGCAAACAGAACTGCTGCTAGCTCAAAGTCATGGGTGGGGTAATTTCTCTTGTAAGGCTTAAGCTTACGGGAATCATAAGCTATAGCCTGATCCTCCAGCTATAATACTCCACCAAGTCCCTGGAGGGATGCATCTCAACTGATCAAATAAGTCATCGATAAGAGGAAAAGGATATTTATTACGTATCGTGACTTTATTTAACTCTCCCGATAATCCATTCCCAGTCATAAGGATACATCCCTCTTGTTCACAAACAGTGGGTCAACCCACGGCGATGTACTACGGCGTATGAACCCTTGTCCCAACAACTGCTCAATCTGATCTCGTATCTCCCTCATCTTCGTCGGAGCCATACGATAAGGTGCATGAGCTGTCGATCGAGTGTTTAGATCTAAATCTATCACAAAATCAATCTCCCTACTCGGTGGTAGTCCCGGTATTTTCTGGAACACATCAGTAAACTTGCAAACTACCGAAATTGAATCAAGGGAAATTACCAATCCTATAGAGGTCTCCTCCTCTATGTAACACAAATGGGTAGACGATCCTCCCTTGAGGAGAGGCATCGACACTAGGAACATATCCTGACTAGGGATAGCAAACACAATGCTCTTACTATAGCAATTAAGCATGGCCCTAAACGCGACTAGTCAATCCATGCCTATAATGGTGTCATACTCGGATACATCTAACATAAGCATAACGATAGGTAATATAAGACTGCCAATATCTATACTCACACCCCAACATATAAAGAAAATCAGCTTCCCATTACCCAATAGTGAATCTACACAAGTAATTATACTGTCGGGCGTGTCTAATAACCCTTCTGCCCGTACAAATCTAGTAGCTACGAATGAGTGTGAGGCCCCTGTGTCAAATAAATACGCCCTATAGTCCCCTGGATAGAAAACATACCCATAATTGCAAGCAGTGCCTGAGGAACTGCTTCCTCGTGGATGTTATATACACGCCCATACTACAACTGCCCCTATTGAGGTGGGAGTACTGGAATAGCTGGTATATCAGGTAAAGCTGGAATCTGAGTTGGCGCTAGGAGAGCGACTGGGAAGATGGGCCTCTGTGGCTCCTAGTGAGCACCCTGCTATTGAGGAAACTTTCCATTATCGGGGCAATCCTGTCGTTTATGGATAGTCTTGCCAAAAATAAAACACCGAACTATAAAATTTCTTCCTCTCTGACCCGGTTGGCCCCGACCCTACTGGTCGTTACCACCTCTCCCCTGGCCCTGGTGGCCCTAATGAAACTATTGTTAGCCCTGCTATCCCTGTTGGCCTTGGTGGCCATACTGACCCTGGTGGCCATGTCTAAAACCTCCTTTCCCATTACGAAAACTCCTTGATTTGAAACGCTTAGCAGAATCCCCCCACTGGGAACTCTGCTCACCCTACCTCGACTGACCCTAAGTTGATGGTGTCTCGCTGGAGCTGCCTTCCCTAGTCCTGCCCTGTTGGCTAGACTCTACAACTCGTTTGCTTCCCTAAACATGGAAGCGGTGGTCTTGGCAGTGTAACAAAGTAGAACTTAACACATCACTGTATGACTGCAGAGATAAATTTCCCAGAAGATGCCATCGGATCCTCCAGGTGAGGCCATCCATAAACATATGTATTTTCTTCTCTTTAGTAGGTACCTCTCCTGGTACCAAATTAGTAAGCCTCATAAACTCCTCCTCATATTCAGCAACAGTCTTCCCCTCCTGGGTAAGGTCCAATAATTTCCGCCTCATCTAAGTCTGGATGGCAAAAGGGAAATATCTGCGATCAAATCGCACCCAGAAATGTTGAATAGTCATGTTGTCTCTCTCATCAGCTCTGGTAGTGGACTCCCATCACTGTAAGGCTTCTTCGACTAGCTTAAAGGTAGCTAGTATTTGTTTATGAACCTTGGTGCAATCGTACATTCTCAGGTGCCTCTGAATGTCCTTTTTTCATTGACTCGCAGCAACAACATCAGAACTCTTCGAGAACTCTGGAAGATGCGCTTTCATAAAGGCATCCCTAACTCGCTCCCACGTAGAAGGGAACGTTTGAGCCTATTCCAGAGCCACCACCTGTGCCTAGGTGGGGGCTGTTGTACTACTGTTAATGCTTTATTCACCGCATATGCAATTATAGCGTCAACTTTTGCGGCATTCATGGTACCCTGAATTGGTGTTGACTGAGGCTCTAGTTGGGCATTTTGGGCCCGTAGTGCACGTATGGGAGGAATATGAAATAAGAAGTAATTTTATAAGTCCACAGTTTATTAAATCTCCAAAATCGTTAAAGACGTAAGCACATAATCATGAATGCAACAATCCTAACATTAGGGCTCCATATCAAAGAACGCTAAACAGAAAGACATAATAGATTGCACAGATCCAAAAGACTCTATAACCTGATACTTTGATACCACCTATGACACCCAGCTCAATTAAATATTGGGTGATCAGTCCTTTATTAAATTAAATTAAAATATCTAGTTGGTTCATTCCTAGCATCACTGTTGAAAAATAATTATTTTATTTGTCACATATTAATTAATTAAGCTAGTGTCATAAACATTTAATCATTTATTTATCATCCAACAATTTAAACCATTAACTACATTCACCATTCTATGAATAAAAAAATAATAAATGAGAAATCATTTGACTGAATAAATAAGACTGGAATAAACGTCCCAGTATAAAGTCTCCAAAATAATATCCATAATGAAAAACTGAATCCAATTGAAACTAAATAATTGACAAAAAATATCTCGGAGATAACAACTAATAATGGGCAATAGGCCCTAAGTGTACACTGCAACCAGGAACTGAATTAATAAGAGTGGAGGCGTCTAATAATGAGGACTTGTAACTTCCACAATAGCTGCAGCACGTCAAATCATCCAATAGCCTACGTCTGGCGTCCTTGTGGCTGGGCACCTAAAATAGATTGCTTAAGAGAAAATAGATTTGCAGAAACGGGTCAGAGCCCGAGTGACAACAGTTTAAACCAGTTTAGCAAGTATTTAAAAATTCTTAAAAGTAGATATCATATTCATGTTAGTTATACGTGCTCTTTCTTGAGAAAACTCACCTCTTAACTAATGTGCATGCCTAACATACCACTAAGCCATTGTAGTTATTACTAACACACCTAATTAGTTCAAGCTCTTTAGTTTTCAATCCAGTGTCCTACAATAACTATCCTTATTTCCAACATAATACGTAAATGAATATGTTCACATATTTTATCTTGAGAGAGAGAGTTTTCACATTCAGAGTTAAGTATTCACGCACTTAAACTATTTTAGATTTCAATATCTACCTTATCTACTAATTTCACAAAGTAGAACATATAACAAGTGTGTATATATATATATATATACTAATACGACACCCCTGGCGTAGCTACGGCGGTGCATGCATACTCTGCTATTTAGTCCCCGTACATCTCGTACTAAATAAGGACAATCGGTTCGGTGTATCCCTCAAACCATAAATGCAAATCACATACAAGTGAAGGGAAACATAGTCCTAAGTCGTTGGGCTACGCACTCAAATGACCTTGCACACCATTGTTCTCACAAATAGTGATCCAACCTAAGTCCTACGTTCTGAGGCACCAATCTAAAATCCTCATAATGGCTCATCAGGATAAGATTATACCCTTCCCAGCCTCCCGCGATAGCAAGCAGCGTAGGTATGTCATACACATAATAAAACTTATAATAGGTATACACACAACCTATCCAAATCAGTAGGTATACACACATCCCGATAATAATTTAGTACTTAGTATATTCCTCTCAAATACTCACGGTATTCTTTGACTTATGATTGTTCTCTCCATTTTATTTCCCAATGTATGGTTCGCAACCCTAAAAATCTTAAATAGTAGTTAACCTAGTGTTTTCCCACTACTAATATACAATAAGAATCATCATACGTCGTTTTACTTCTCTCTTGAATTAACTACGTCACAATGTTTGAAATTACCCCAAACAAAATTTTCCAAATTCTGAAATCTCATTAAAAGTGCCAAAAATTTCTTTCGAACGAACTTTCAACGAAAATGCCCCCTGAAATCTCGTTAGAATGTCTTTCGAACGACATTTTACTCTGAATTCTCATTGGTAATCCCATTATTAATCTCGTTCGAATGAGATTTACCCAGTTCGTCCCTTTCCTCAAGAAAGTTTACTTTTCACCCTATTTAATCACCAAAATCACCATAGATCATTCCCAAACTCCCAATAAACAATCCTAATCATTATATAACATGCAAGGCTGATTTCTAATGTTCTAGAATCTTCAAGTCGTTAATTCACATCAATTAATTTTGAAATTCCCAAATTTATTTATATAAACCTTAGTTCATCAATTTGTATTTCAAGAATGCTAAAAGTCATATTTTTTCACCAAGATAAATCATAAATTCGTGGGTTCACACTACATGCAACGAAAACTAACCTATATCAATTTCTTTTTCAATGTAATAATCATGATAATTACTCTAAAGTTTATTCAAAGGCAAAATTTCATAAACAAATCAACCTAGACTAACATGGATATCATACATGCTAAAAATTTGAAAGTTTAAACACTTGCCTCTATTGGTAGGTCTGATTCGTTTAAGAAGAATGGTGTGGATGTTCTCATCTCCTCCCGATCTACACGATGAAGGTACTTTTAGGTGCAAGAGTGGTATGGTTTGGCTTTGGGGTCTTCTCTTTTCTTCTTCCTATAGCCTCTCTGCAGTTTTCTACGTTCTAACCCTAACCTCTTTCTCTTATCAGATATTATTAAATTCTAATTTTCGCAGGTTAAAATACCCCAAAATTCCAAATGATTAAAATACCCCTCTGGGGTGCCTGTTTGGACTAAAAGTGCTATTGGACCCAAACTAAACCGCTTAGTACACTTTTCTGACTATCTCGACCCTTCTGGACACTTTGGCGCACCCAAAATAACCATATCAACTATCAAAAATAAAATCATCTTTTATTTTCTAGAATAAGTCCCGACTCGACTGACAAGTATGTCCCGACTAAATTACTGTAACTGTCGTATTTTTCACTTGCGATAATTTTTAATATTATCATAATCACATATTACTTTATTCACTCTGTAATATTCAATATAATTCACACCAATAAATACCTACCCTTGACTCACTAGTTAATATTTATTTTATTCTGAATTAATTATCAATTAATTTCCCTTATTTAATTTGAATTAATCCCACATTTAAAAATCATTAAAAATATGGAGTGTTACAAAGAGCTATCTAGGACTCCTCTAGAGGTTACTCGCCCTATTGACCCTATAGTGGCTGAAAATGCCGTTTAGAGGCTAAACGGGTATTACAAGTGTTCAGCCAGCCTTCCTCCAATGCTCTTGTGTTTCCCCCACTTCCTCTTGTTGTTAATTCGTAAGCTCCACGAGGATAAAGATCACATGCTAAAACTTCCAAGAAGGGGCCTTCTTCTGGTAACCCCTCTCAAGGAAAAAAACATTTGGGCACCATGACTCTGAGGAAGTGCGTCACCAAAGAGTGTGTTGTCATTCCCCCAAGCCCAAGTTCATCTCCCCCACCTCTAAATTCTTTTGAGCCCATAGTGCTAAACGATAGACCTTTGGAAGAAGAAGCAACCAAAGTCCTAACATAGGCTTCCCCATGATACACCCTTCCCCAGTTCATGAGGTAGTTATTTCAATCATTTGTATAAGTATTTTTCATTCCTTTAGATTTTCTTTTGACACTTAACATGATTTTATTGTTCTTTTCCCTTTAGGGACTCCATTCCCCTAGGTACTCCATTCCCCTAGGTACTCACCCCCATTCGCAAGGAACTCCCCAATCCCAATCATAAAAGAGCCACTACGTGAAACAGCTCCAATCCCCTACTCTTCTATGATTGAACTTACGTATTTTTGACATCCTACCTCCAGTCGTGCGAGTGAGGTAGACCGTAGGCTCTCTTTGGGGGAAGAACGTGTTGGTTCCATGGCCGGTGTTGATAGAACTTCCATGATGTTAGAGGAATCTCGCCCTTCTGTTTCCGACTCCCTAGACCTAAGTGCTCTTACTTTGGCTGTGGTTCCTCCTTCTAATACACCAAAGGTAACTTATTTCTTTCCAAGATTGTCAATGTACATTTTTCTCAGGATGATTTATTAAGATCTAATTATTACACATGTTTTCCTTTTAGGTGGATGTTGTGACCATCGTTAGGGATCTCACTGAATTCTTTCCCTCCTCCCCTGTTTTGAGGCCAATCATGGATTATATTCCACGAGAGACCTTTTAAGAGGTTAAAAATCATTAACTTGCCAATTTTCTTTCTTGCATTAGCCCATGTTAACACTTAGCTAAATTCTTCTTGTTAATACAACTCTCACAGGGTGATCCCATCGCTTCTGGTCCTAGTGTTCTTTTACCCTTAGTGAAAGTTGGCTTATCTCATTTCAATATGGATGCTTCTTTATCAGAGCCTACGTCTGACGTGGATCTCATACCCATGGGAGCTAAAAGTCTCATGCTATTTTAAAAAGAAGTTCCTTCCAGGCAAAGCCCTGTCTTTAAGACTAGGGATGTTAGCAATCCCCCGTCTCCAAATGCTCATGAGCAAGCTCTTATGGTATATTATAGTTTCCTCTAAGATAGTTGGAAATATACATATATAAAGAAAATAAACAAATCTCACACCTTATTGGTAACTTAGCAAAATATTTGGTAAGGTTTCAAATCAAATCTCACACCTGCTTGGTGACTTAGCAAAACAATTTCTAAGACTTTAACTCAAATCTCACACCTTCTTGGTGGCTTAGCAAAATATTTGCTAAAATTTTAACTTAAATATCACTAAACATAATTGTTATTATTATCTCTTTGCAGGCTTCAAGGGAACCCATTGCAACACATGAGTTACCTCACTTTGTCCCCTCATTAGCTGCCATATCATCTCCACGACCTATTTTCCTAGTTAAGTCCTCTAGTGATAGAGATTGTGGTTCCAGGACCAATGCCCCTACTAATAGTGAATCTAGTTGTGAGTTCCCTCTCCCCAGTGTCTTCCCTTCGAATTTCTGTCTACAAGTGCTCCAGCAGTCCCCTTTTATCCAAGCTTGCCACAGCACGATTTTAAAAGAACTAATTCGTTACCACCCAAACACTTTTGTAGTGGAGTGACTTAGATCAAACTATGTTATCATTGGGGTACAAACTTCAAAGTGTGGCAACCATCGTGGCAAAAATTATGAACAATCCTATGAGCAACCTTAATAGGGCTGTCATCAACTAGCATTTAAATAACCTCAGAGGGCACTCTAACGATGGGCTCAATTTTAGTTAGCTCATCAACCATTTGAAACTCTAGAAGGTATCTTGCCAGGAGGCTCAACGGGAGCTTTATCATAAAAGAAAGGAGGCTCAACGTGCTGAGGAGGCGAAGCCGACGGAGCTTGACCCTTTGATCAAGGGAC
Source organism: Sambucus nigra (assembly GCA_949130495.1). Classification (NCBI taxonomy): domain Eukaryota; kingdom Viridiplantae; phylum Streptophyta; class Magnoliopsida; order Dipsacales; family Adoxaceae; genus Sambucus; species Sambucus nigra. The sequence goes on from OX422222.1 coordinate 240,921,897, forward strand.
TAAACCACAAAATCAAAGCCGCTGAAGAAGCTCTAGATAAATCTTGGAGTGAGCGTGAGGCATTTTTGGGCCAATAGTCTTAAGTTCAAACCAAACTCTAAGTTTTCGTGGAGGCTCATCAATCTTGCATTCGAGATCCCTCTGCACTGCCTGTTGGATACTTTACTTCACCAGATTTGCGGTTCCTCATAGGCCGGGCCTTATTTTGTTTTCTTTATATTTCTAGGTAGTAGTCCCAAACACCATGTATTTTTTGGTAAAACTTGAAATATAAAAGAAGAAATATTTTTGGCATTCTCAAATGCGCATAATCTTTACTTATTTGCTTTCCATATTTATATTACAATATAATTGTGGGATTTCTTAGTACATGATTGCTCATTGATTAGGCATACATATTTCATATTTATCCACTTAATTTCGGTTCTTTTATGGTCTGTGCGGTGTAAATAGGCTGAACATATGTCATATTCATGACATTAACCCATTTTTTGTGAGTATTTCATATTTTGTATATTTCTCGTGAGTTTTATAGGTATTTCATGCAAGTGAATAAGGGAGAGAAATCGAAATAGTGAAAGAAACAAAATAAAGAAAGTTGAAAGGGATTTTTATAATTTTCTAGCCAGAACCCGGATAAGGACCCAACTGGAAAGTTTAAGAGCTTGAAGTCACAAGAATACTGAAAAAAACGACATCTCAATCTGAGCTATGATGAAGAAGTTATGCGCATTTAAAGTTGAGAAGAAAATCTAGTGGCTGAATTGTAAATAAGAGAGCTTCGAGCATACAAGGCATCACTTGGGCAACACTGGAAAACCGAACGGTTTCAGGTCCTAGGCAAACCGGTTCAATGCTCTAGATCCGTGATAAAATGTTGTCACGCTTTATAACCGTGATAAATTATCTAAAGCGGGATTTTTATTTTGCCCTACTTTTTAACCTAGAGTGTTTTATGTTGTGGGGACTCTTCTAACCTATATATTTAGTCATTAGGGTTCCCTAACATATATTTCATTCAAGTAAAATCTCTTAATCAAGGAGAAACATCTAGGAGAACAATTTACAAGTTATGCACATTCAATTCAATAACTTTTTCGGGTTCTTCTTCAAACTTTGATTTCTTTTTGCATGTTTGTGTTCTTTAACCTTAGTAACCTTAAATTTCAGCACTGTTATTATTGTTTCATTATTTTCACATGCTTGTTAATGTATTCTTACGTTGTAACCACCATCATGTTTAGTACTTAGTTCAAGGGTTGGGATTATGTTTCTACCATTGATGGGTGTTGAGCTTCGAAAGTTAAGTTTTGAGTAAAATTACATTTAATCGAAACCTCATGTATGATAATTGATTTATTATGCATTTAAATTTCTTTGTCGCACAACATTAGTATTTAAAGTGATAATCTGATTTTAATACACTTGTGACCTTTTTCGATTGAAAATTTTATCTTGCATTTTTAGGTTAAGTCTCTTTATGTGTGATGTTTAGGAATAAATGTTTATGCTCGGTTACTTATTTTCGAACCCAAAATCCTAATTGTGCGTTCTTTAGCCCATGGCGTGGATGTGATCCTAATCCTATTTTCTTATTCTTTGCTTAAGTTTTAATTAGTTTTAGTTAACTTCTTTATTTTTTCCCTTTTCCTTTCTCACCCCATCATTATCATTTACACCTTTATTTTAGAAGTAATTAATCTATTAAAATCTATTAAGCATTCCTTGTGGATTCGATACCCAGATTAGCTACTAAACTCCATAAGAGTGTAATTAAAGTTTAATTTTTTTTACATTGCTGTTGGAAGCCGATAACAGCGATCAACATATTTACACGGATGCTCGGTTTTCGCCACATCAAAATGGCGTCATTGCCGGGAAATGTTTTGTTACTGATTGTAATTGATTTATTATCTCCTAGTAGATTTTTTCTTTTTATTTGTATTCTTTGTTTTAACCTTTTTTGTAGGCCTGCACATTTGAGTGCCTAGAAACATTGAATTCTCGGCCGCACACCTCTCTATGTGAATTTCCCATCTACAAACTCTTCGGTAATCATGTATTTTTATAGTGAGAGGTAATTATAATGGTTCATATGGGAATAGTTCTCAAACTTTTTATTTTCAAGAACCCGCGCCTCGACCTATTACCATTGGTAAGATCCTTCAAATTCTTGAGAATATAAGGCTTGAAAAACAAATATTAGGAAGAAAATTATTTTCAAACTTTTTATTTTCAAGAATTCGCGCCTCGACCTATTACCATTGGTGAGGGCCTTTGAATGCTTGAGAATGAAAGGCTTGAAAACAAATATTGGGAAGAAAATCGTTTTCAAACTTTTTATTTTCAAGAATCCGTGCCTCGACCTATTACCATTGGTGAGGGCCTTTGAATTCTTGAGCATGAAAGGCTTGAAAACAAATATCGGGAAGAAAATCGTTTGGATGAGCAAGAAGTAGATGCATTATTCCAGTCCAATGACGATTTTTCTTCCGATATTTTTGAAGCTGACAAACGTTTTCATCCAAATGAGGAATTCGAGGTGTTAGTGCAAGGAAGCCTACTTCGGAAGAAACCTTCCTTCTTTTAATCCAAGGATCAAAGAAGATCGTTGGTGATGATTTGGAAATCGAAACACTTTGCAAGGAGACTAGTTCTTCTTTGGAAAATAAAGAAGAGGTTGAGACTTGTGTTTCACCTCAAATTTTTGAAAAACGTCTCGTTGAAATTGAGTCTTGCTCCCTTGAAATTAAATCTCTAAGTGACGAAGAATATCTTGAGAGTGAATTTATTTCATCACCAATTTCATTCTCCATTTTTGAACCATTACAAATACCGATAGATTCCTATGAGTTGGTTGATACTTTTGAAACTTTTAAACCTTTTACCGATGAGGACTCTTTGTGTGAATCATTTTTCAAGATGGATTCTTCCTTTTTGTGTGCCATGCTTCCCATACCCTCTTTCCATACTACTTGAAAAATCTTCGGGAGGTGATTATATTTATCTTGGGTCCTAATTGTACTATTCCCCTAGAATCCAAATCCCCCACCATCCCTTTAAAAAATTTAATTGGTGATGGTTCATTTCTTCCGCCTTATACATGCCTTACATTGTTCAAACATAATTCTTATTTTTTAGGAGTATACATGAAAATGAGGGTATACCTATCATCCCTCAAAGTCATATCGTATATTTGGTGGACCCTCACTTTTTTCGACTTTTAGTGTATAAGTTTTTAGAAATTCAAATCGTAGGTTGTACATAGTTAGCTTCTTTCTTTCCTTTTCCTTTTTTTAATTATAGTTTAGAGTAATTAGTTAATTTTTTTGTTATTCTTTTTGTTATCCTTGGTTCTAACATGTTTTGTAGATTCAATGGACTCGTATTTATCGAGGATCGCTCCATTTGGGTAATATCTCTCTTTTCCTCTCTTTATGTTGTGTTCTTGATTTGCATTGAGGACAATGCAACATTTAAGTTAGGGGGTGTGGGATATTCTTCCCATTTATTGTTTAGACTTATTGACTTGATCACATGTTTTTTCAAACTATGCTTTTTTTTAGAAAAATTCAAAAAAAAATTGAAAAATTAAAAATATTTTTCTTCAAAATAAATAAAATTTGGAATTTAATTTTTTCAAAAATATCACTAAAATTTTGTTTAAGGTGTAAAATTGTAAAAATCAAATGCACAAAGTTGAAATTGACTAAAGATGGAAATTGAGCGAAAATTGATGACTTTACGAATAAGTGTGGAGACTAACTAACCCTGTGAGATTTCGAGCCTATCACTTTTGTGAGTAATTAAATCAATCCGAGTTAATGGTTAACTCAAAGTTCAATTTAGCTTTAAAAAAAGTCGTTGAAGATCTCAATTCCTTTGTTTTGATCTGTTATGGGAAACGAGGGAGATGTTATCTTGAAAATAGGCTAAAAATATCTCTAAATTAAATATAATCTCAAGACGCATATGATAAAATAATGAGTAATTCGGTTAAATGAAGTTAGGCCATAGTTTGTTATCCAAAAATATTCGCTATAAAAAGTGATGAAAAATTATCCTCTTGCTAGCCATTTTAAGCCTAATAAAAATTTTCAATTTCGTTTGATAACCCGAAAAACCCAGTTATCCCAGAGTTGTGAAAATCGAAAAGCTCATCAATTAACTCCAAAAGGTGAAATAACAAGGTGAAAGAAAAAAAAGATAAATACTCCATAAAAAAAAGATAAACATATGAGAAAAATACAAAAAAAGTAGAAAAAGGAAAGAAAAAGAGCAAACGCCCGAAAAAGGGCCAAAGGACATTGTAAGCAGTATTTTCCTATTATGAAATTTCTCAACCATTTCCCTTTTACCCAATACACATTAAATCCGAACAAGTCCTAACTGACTTCGAATAACGAAATTAATTACCTCATGGAGAGATAAGACACGAAAAGATAATAAGAGATATTAATTGGTGTGGACTAAAAGATGATGTTTCCATTTTCCAATGACAGTATTCCAATGATAGGATTTATTCACCTCAAATATTCCGTCTTTCAAATTTGTGTGCGTGAATTTATGTTCCATTATATTTACTCTTTAAATCATGTACAAGAGATAAATAGCCACATTATGAGTGATTCGTTTGTGAGAGTATCCCGTGAGTGTTTGAATCAAAATGAATTTTTAAAAAGCAGTGTAATGATCAATCGGTGGAAGTTAGCAGTTTGATTCTCAGCTTCGCACACATAAACACACACACACAAACTAAAAATTGAGACTATTGAATATAAATTTACGATTTTGAGGAATTTAAATTATACTGTTTGTAGGTATTTTGATTTTTTTTTTAGTCGAAAAACAAATTTTGTGGGTATATTCACGACAAACCCTCACAACACACCACTCGTCCTACTAGGGTAACCTAGGGGTTTAACGGTTTGTTACATACGCTAAATGCAATCTCTTGATCGCAAAAAAGGTATTTTATCCCAATAAAGTCTTCGAAGGGTCCTTAACTCATACTCTTATGCTTTGACATTGCTCGAGACGCGCAACATTCTAAGTTAGGGGGATTTGATTAGGTATAAATATCTCATATTTATCCCTTAATTTCGCTTCTTTTATAATCCCGAGTGGTGTAAATAGACTAAATTTATCTCATATTCATGATATTAACCCTTTTCGGTGATTATTTTGTATTTTGTGTATTTCTTGAATGTTTTACATGTATTTCATGCAAGTAAATGCGGGGGAAAGAAATCGAACCAGTGAAAGAAACAAAAGAAAATAAGTTGAAGGGTATTTTCATAATTTTCTAACCAAAAATCGGAGGAGGATCCAACTGGTAAGTTGAAGATCTTGAAGTCAAAATAAAACTGGAAAAAAGGCATCTCAATCCGAGTTACGGTGAAGAATTTATGCGCGTTTAAAGTTGAGAAGAAATTCTAGTGGCAGAATTATAAATAAGAGAACCAGTTCGTGTCATAGGCCAGCCGGTTCGCCATTAGTAATGCTCCAGATCCGTGACAACATGTTTTCACACTTTAGAACCGTGACAAATTATCTGAAGTGGGATTTTTATTTAGGTCCTAATTTTTAGCCTAAAGAGTTTTATGTTTTCGGGACTCTTCTAAATGACTTCTAACTTATATGTTTAGTCATTAGGATTATTTTAACAAATATTTCATTCAAATAAAATCTCCTAATCAATGAAAAATATCTAGGAAGACAATTTATAAGTTTTACACATTCAATTCAATAGATTTTTCGGTTCTTCTTCAAGCTTTGATTTCTTCTTGCATGCTCATGTTATTCAACCTTAGTAACCTTAAATTTCAGCACTGTTATTATTGTTTCATTATTTTTACACTCTTTCTCATGTATTCTTGCATTGTTAACACCATCATGTTTAGTAGCTAGTTCGAGGGTTGGGATCATGTTTTTGCCAGGCGTTGAGCTTCGAAAGTTAAGTTTTGGGTAAAATTACATTTAATCGAAACCTCGTGTATAAAAATTATTTTTTATTATGCATTTAACTTTCTTTGTCATGCAACATTAGTATTCAAAGTGATAATTCGATTTTAATACACTTGTGACCATTTTTTATTGAAAGTTGTATCTCACATTTTAGGGTTAAGTCTCGTCATGCGTGATGTTTTTGATTAAAAGTTTAGGCTAGTTTAATTATTTTTGAACCAAAATTCCTAATTGTGCGTTGTTTAGCCCATGGCAGGGATGTTTACCTAATCCCATTTTCTTATTCTTTTCTTAAGTTTTAATTAGTTTTAGTGAACTTCTTTATTTTCCCCCTTTTCCTTTCTCACCCCGTCATTGTTTTTTACACTTTTATTTTATAAGTAATAAATCAATTAAAATCAATCAAACATTCCTTGTGGATTCGATAACCAGACTAGCCGCTCTACTCCATAAGAGTGTAGTTAAAGTTTAGGGTTTCTTTTCATTGCAGTTTAAAGCCGATAACAACGATCACGAACGCTCGGTTTTCACCACTTCAAAATGGCGTCGTTGTCGGGGAATGTTTTGGTATATATCGTAATTGATTTAATATTTTGTAGTAGATTTTTTCTTTGTATTTTTATTCTTTGTTTTAACCTGTTTTGTAGGCTTGCACATTTGAGCGCCAAGAAACATTGAATTATTGATCACACACCTCTCTATGTAAAGTTTCCATCTACAAAATATTCGATAATCATGTCTTTTTATAATGAGTTCGGTAATTATAATGGTTCATATGGCAATAGTTATCAAGCTTTTTATTTTCAAGAATCCGCGCCTCGACCTATTACCATTGGTGAGAGGCTTCGAATTCTTGAGTATATAAGTCTTGAAAACAAATATCGGGAAGAAAATCATTTTCAAACTTTTTATTTTCAAGAATCCGCGCCTCGACCTATTACCATTGGTGAGGGACTTCGAATGCTTGAGAATGAAAGGATTGAAAAAAATATTGGAAGAAAATCGTTTTCAAACTTTTTATTTTCAAGAATTCGTGCCTCGACATATTACCATTGGTGAGGGCCTTTGAATTCTTAAGCAAGAAAGGCTTGAAAATAAATATCGGGAAGAAAATCGTTTGGAGGAGCAAGAAGTAGATGCATTATTCGAATCCAATGACAATTTTTCTTTTAAAATTTTTGAAGCTGAAGAACGTTTTCATCCAAAAGAGGAATTCGAGATGTTAGAGCCAAGGAAGCCTACTTTAGAAGAAACCTTCCTTCTTTTCAGCCAAGGAGCAAAAAAGATCGTTGGTGATGATTTGGAAATTAAAACACTTTGCAAGGAGACTAGTTCTTCTTTAGAAAACAAAGAGGAGGTTGAGACTTGTGTTTCACCTTAAATTTTTAAAGAACGTCTCGTTGAAAGTGAGTCTTGCTCCCTTGAAATTCAATCTTTAAGTGACGACGAGAGTGAATTTATTTCATCACCATTTTTGTTCTGCATTTTTGGACCATTACAAGTACCCCTAGATTCATATGAGTCGGTTGAAACTTTTAAACATTTTACTCATGAGGACTCTTTGCGTGAATTATTTTCCAAGATGGATTCTTCCTTTTTGTGTGTCATGCTTCCCATACTCGCTTCCCATACTACTTGAAAAATCTTCTGGAGGTGATTTCATTGATGATTCATTTCTTCTGCCTTATATATGCCTTACGTTGTTCAAACGACATTCTTATTTTTTGGGAGGTTTACATGGCTGCTCGGATTCCACCACATCACTCATTTATTATTTACAACATCTTTCTAGATTTTTCCTCTAGGCCTAAAAAATAAAAGTTTTAAACTCAAAATAGGTTAGTCAACTCTAATTACGATAAATTTTCAACCATTTATTGTTAATTTTGAAATGCTTACCTTATTTTATCTTGGAGATTGAGCAGTAGCCAAAGTCATGTGTTTCCTTAACTATAAATGGTCCCTCCCAATTGGCTACAAACTTGTGTTAATGGGAGTCCTCTGATATGTCTAACAGTTACCTTGAGCACTAAGTCTTCCCTCCACAAACTTTCGTGGTCTCACTAAATTGTCATATGCCGTAGAGAGTTTCTTCATATACATTCGTAATTGATGCATAGTGTTATCTTAGTGATCATCCAATGCCTCTAACTGAACATATTTGTTCTGAGGGAGCATGTTACTTCACAAGGCATATCTGGCTAAAAGGACTTCTAGTTCTACTGACAAAATTGCTTCGGCGCTATACACCAATGAGAAGGGTGTATAGCCAGTTGGATTTCTTTAGGTAATTCTCTAAGCCCATAATACTGTTGGAATTTTATCGTCCCATGCTTTCGAGAAGTCTTCTATCATCTTGGCCAAGATGTTGACCAAGATCTTATTTGTTGCTTCGGCTTGACCGTTGCCTTTAGGGTGGGCTACTGTTGAGGTGTGGTGTATGATCGAACATCCCCCCTTTTCTATAAAATAATTATATATAGTAACAAAAGCATGGTCTGTTTTGTACTTGGCTTTTGTTCACTTTTGCAAGGAACTAAGGCTTTTCCATTTTCATCATTATGTTAATTGGTCTCATTAGATGGATACTGGTGGGTTTCTTATATAGAAAACTTCAATGCCATTGAATTAGAGGATATTTTAAATATATTTAACATTTTATTTCACTTGCGTGATTCGTATGAATTATCAAGTCACCGGTAAATGTTGTTCTTCTTGATTCGTACAATTTTGTATATTTATAGTTTTGCATCCAATCAACACTCTAATCTCCTCTATTACAATTATACGATTCTAACTTTGTTGATTATATATATATATATGTGTGTGTGTGTGTGTGTGTGTGTGTGTGTGTGTGTGTTTCTAACTCTGTTATTCATAATTTTGTGGTTCTAACTCTATTATTCACAATATAGGCATATTATTCCATTTGTTTGATTATCTAGCCAACACTTTTAATTGCTTCAATTATTAGTTATTATAGTAAATCTGTGTCGCTAAATATTCGAGGAAGCATGATGTTACTTTGTAAACTAATAAATATTGGTTTGGTATATCATTTGTATTAACATATCTCCATATTTGGCCGTGGGTAAAAATGTCCAATATTTATTGGAATTTTTAATGAATCAAATCGGCCACATTCCTTATCGCATCCATTTCATTTTCTTTAACTCTTTGTTTATCTTTTGTTGCATTTGTAAGAATTTTTAATTTGTTATTATTTCAGATTTCAGTGAGAACTCGAGCACGTAACGATTGGTTATTATTTCAGGTTTTTGATGGGAACTCGAGCACGTAATAGTTGGTTAGTTCTCGTATCTCCCACTCACTTTATCTCTCTTTTGTTGGTTAATTCTCTAACACTTTATAACGTTTTGTACTAAGTTTATCAATTGAGTTTGTAGTGTTTCGTATTGAGGTTGTAAACTGATTTTATAATGTTTTGTACTGAGTTTCTTATATTTTATTATAAGTTTATAATATTTGTTCGTATAATTTTGTAAGTTTTTGTTAAATAGTGGAACTAACTTATGTTATCATCTCTATAACATGTTGATGCATTGGGGGATATATAATATGGCTTTCATGTATTGAACCTGAAATTAAAAATAAGAAGAAATATCACTGGGATTATATAAAATGACTTGATGTTTTGGGGTATGGTTATGGGATTGGCTTGCAACGCTTATGTTTTGCCAACAATGCTTGACATGTGTTTGTTTTATTACCCATGAGACTTCAATGAGTCATTTTAACTCACTTTTCCCTAAACTTGTATGCCATACCTTATTTAGTTGGTACATCCTATAGGTTTGTCCAAGAGGTATGTCTGATTGATATAAAAAACTAAGAGCAAAAAACAAAATAGAAGAAACAAAACGTTCACTACTAAAAAATGACTAGATACACTACTCAATCAACTGGTCCAAAAGCAGATATAACGTTAACAGAATATATAGTCTAAAAATTAGTAGGCTAAACAAAAACGATATTAATTATATTAAATTGGATGCCCAATTTTAATTTATTGGAACTGTAATTAAGCAGTTGGACGTTTTGATTGTAGCTATAATATAGCCTATAGGTAGCCCCTTATTGCTGAATTAGAAGGTCGTGTCCTTAAAGCATTGTCTCAAGAAAATTTTAATTGTATATTGATAACCAAAGTGCAGCTGACCATTACATTGACCTGGCTGTACTCGAGCTCTGTTTTGGGGTAGGCTATAGTGGGTATTAGGAGCCACTCAATGAGATTATTTGTTGACTTTGGGGATTGATCAATATGAGGAAAAGGAGGTTCCTTTGGCTCAAATCAGTAATATAAAGGATCAAATTTTAGAACAAGTTTTTAGGGGATGGCTTATTAGTCTACTCATATCTTATTAAGAGACTTGCTAAGAAAATGACTAAAATTGTCTGTTGACTTAAATTGTGTAGGAATGAGCATTTGTTAATAGTTAATAAGAACGAGCTGAATTTTAATTTCACGCATGCGGTGTGCCGAAAGTGCGATAATGCATTATACCAAAGATATGGTGAGTTTCTTTTATTAGCAACACGTGTTTGGTCAGCAACACGCATGCAATGAAAATTTTATATACACATTGGGGTCTCTCGGAGATAAATTAATACACCGAAATAAATTTACAACCTCGCTAGTGGCATAGGTTATACCTGAACCTTATTCATATTGTAACTCTAAAGCCTTGCCATGCCGTATTTTTATGCCTTTAGCCTATAAATATGGGGTTGCAAATTTCCAATTATGCTCTGGGACTATGGTTTGTTTACATGCTTTGGGCTGACATGACTCGGAAAGCACAATTTAGACATGAAGACTATTGTTTTTCTACGTAAAAACGACATGATAACTCGAAGTACATTAACATAATAGATATCTTAATCACGTTATTTGCTATTTTGACATTTTTATACATTCTATGAAAATGTTCTTACTACTTTTCATTTTTTGGAGAATAATAAAAATTTAATTCCCAACGTTAAAAGAGTTACAAGGGGATTCTCTAACTATCTCTGATGTGTATTGCCTTAAGATGTTTACATTTTTCGATCATGTTTTGTAGTTGTACTGCCTTTTCATGTTTTATGTAGATGTAATTTTCTTTCCTCTTAGTTATGTTTTAGGAGAATACAATCTAAGAAAAACAATGCTAATTTGAATGAGTAGTATGAAATAACATGATACAAATTCTATACATCCCCTTTGTTATTGCTTTATGTAGGACAATGTCTCATTGGATTTTGTTGGAAGATTTTTATGTGGTCTTATATGTTTATTGGTACTAATGCATGTACATATTAATGTTTATTAAAATGAATTGAATAGGTACGAAGCATCCCCCCCCCCCCCCCCCGCGTCATTTTTTCTCTTTATCCATTGACTCTACTCCTCTACCGTCATTCCACAACTATTGTGCTTGAAACAATTACACTTTCTCGACACTTCTGCAAATTTAATTCCACTAGAAAGTTAATTCTTGCTTAACTAAGTACTTTTTCTAAAGAGAAATCTTATAAATTTGGGGATTTTGTCTTAGTTATTCTGAAACTACAATTAAAGGACGAAACACAATGTCTCATGGGTGTTTTTTTTTACAACTTTAGTTCCTTAAACAATTATCTGATTGCTTGGATTCTTCATACATTTTTTATATTATAAATCAAACCCTTCGTTTTAAGAAGGCTTTTACATATTTGAATACGCACATACACAAGACAGTCATCGAGATGTTATATGATGTGTTATGTTGTTACATAGATTTGTAGTGATGTTGCATGTTTAATAAGTATTTAGTCGCCATGATATTTTAACACTTTATTTAGTTGTTTTAGGTAACTTAAATCCTAGATGTTCAAAAAAATTCACAAGTGAGAATTCTAATGTGTTTACTCTTTCTTTTTTACTAAAAATTAGTAACTACGACCTCTCTTCCTTTTTTACTCAAAATAGTAAATGCGAAGTCTTTATGATATTAAAAGTAATGTGTTTTGATTTACAATTAAATAATGTAGTTTGACTCTTTTTTTAAGTTCCACCTGATATACATTCTATATCTCCAATAGTTCTTCCAATTTTGAGATCATTTCTTTTGAGATTGCATTAACGTCAATGAGTGCTTAAAGTTTTTAGGGCTCTATTAGATCATCCGTTATTGTAATAATGGCTTACAAATTTAAAACTTATATTTTATTAAATCATCTCCCATTATGTGTGTAAACACCAACATAGTATTGTATCTAATCTATTCTAATTTATAACTTGAACCCATTTTCTACTTTGTCCCTACATGTTTTCACATGTATATCAATTGTAAATTTTTGTTACATCTGTTTTATGGTGTTAATTTTTACTACTATTGCACTTCTCTAATAGTATTAAGCTTTGTATGTTGAATAATGTGGGAGTGTATAACTTGGCAGAAGTGTGGTTCCTTCGCCAGCAAACTCAAATGGTGTGAACCCATGTCACTCCCGCTATTGGATTTGGTGATCGCACCAAAATAATGAATGGGATACATAAAAAAAGAGGTAGAGAGATAAAAAATTTATCCATAAATTCACTTTTATAATTATTCAACTACCAACCATAACTATAACTTATTATATAGATATTTTTCAGTTTGTAGAATACGCAATATTGTACTATAACTTACATAAAGTCATTTCAGTTATTCAGTGATAAATTTATTCAGATGGATTGAAAGATTGAGCAAATTGGTGTTTCTTACTTCAATGGGTGAGTTATTTCATATATCGGTCACTCGGTGTGTGCACACACATGCATATAATAGGTTTTTCTTGAAAGTGATTGTGACACAACTTCGACACAATCACCACACAACTTCATATCAAAATAAGTGAAAACAGTTTGACACTTCACTTTAATTTCATGTATCACTATCAATATGTAAACATATAAGGTTTAAAGTTTATAAGCATACTAATAAATGACATATTCTCTATTTCTGATTTTGATTTTGCCTGTGATTTATATCATGCTAATAAATGGCAGATTATCTATTTTTCGCTTAGTTTGTTCAAGTCTTTTAGTTTAATTATATTGTTATTGAGGTCAAGCTGATTGTAATTTTGTTTATATAACACTATATTAGTTAAGTATCCTTTCTGAAATTTTGTTTTACGGGTTATCTGGATGCCGAGCCGATTGTCATTCGCTTTATACATCAAACTATAGTCGGAGTTACATGCTTGGAAGACTTAGATGGTTCTTTTATTAAACCGTCTTCTCATTTGGTGAGTTTATATGTTTAAATTGTGTGTTCAATTTGCATTTTGTGTTCAAAAGCATTAACGTATAGCATTTGTTGGGAACTTTTATTTTTTATGAACTATTTGATGTTGTAACTAATACTTTTACGAGATCCATAATACTAATGCTTTGATTTTAACCTTAGACCATGTAAATATCACGAAATATAGGCTATTGGCACACATGTACTTTTGAATTATGAGTTTTAACACATACACACTGCCATAACACTAATGTTTTGATGAGTTTAATTTGGTTGTTTCACAAGGTATAGATGGCGTAGGCAGTTTTACAATTGAGAAGCTAACAAGGTGTGGCATAGGTCGCCTTTTGTTATATGATTATGACACAGTGGAGTTAGATAACATGAATAGGTTATTTTTTTCGTCCAGAGCAAGTTCTCCCTGATAATATTCTCTCTCTCTCTCTCTCTCTCTCTCTCTCTCTCTCTCTCTCACACACACACACACACACACACACACGGGGAGAGAGATGTAATATACTTAGTTTGGTGTGTTTTTCAACTTGATGGTCTTCACATTTGTGCCTTTATGGCGTCAAATGGTAGTTGGAGTTGAATGCTTGGAAGCCATAGATGTTTTTTTTATAAAATTGTCTTCCCATCCAGTGAGTTTATATCTATGAATTTACTAATATATTGAAAACTAATACTTTATTTGCTCAATATATATGCCCAATAGGTTCAGTAAATCTGTGGGGGTGGGGTGGGGGGAGAATTTTTTTGCATACCACTTAAAGTTTGGTGAATGTCATGTGTGGTGGTGGTGGCACTTTTGCTATCAGATTTACCAAACTAATTTTTTCAATATCTAAGAAAAAGTGTTTTTATATGGTTCTTATACACACAAAATATTTATTTGATAGCTTTCACAATGATTTTTAACTCTATGCACACCATCTTTTAAGTCATCCCCTTTCGTACAAAGACTGAAATATGTGTTCGATACAACTGAATGCTACCACACCGCAACTGATGTGAAAATGAAAACAACACAGAAGGAAATTCCTTTTGCTTTGTGTTTTTTGTTTCATTATATTGGTTCGTTTGAATTTGTAATTAAGATATTCTCTTGATATAATCTATAAGCATAACAATACATAGTTGTCTAAGTTGGAACTACAATCTGTTTTGATCCTTACTTTTATAATAATTATATTTTGAATTGCCTACTAAGTTTTGTTCTCCAATTAGTTTCTAAGTATCTAATATTGTTGCATATATATACGTTAATACTTTATTGTGCTTGGTTGTTGCATGTTGAGGACCATTGGATTTCAATGAGAGAGATGGTGATTGTTGATGTAAAAAACTAGATCGCTCTAATTATTTAATCACAGATAAATAAATAAGACAAAGATTTTTAAAGTGGTTCGGCTAGGAATAAAGCCTACGTCCACTGTTATGTTATTGCTGAGTGTTTATGGAATTCTTGATTACAAGTTCTTTCAAGAAATTCCGGTCCCCTTGAATGAGGGAGATACCATGTATTTATAGCCCTGAGGCTTACATATGAAATGGTGGTGCATTAAATGATATACATATGAAAGGTCCTTGAGGCTATCATCTGAAAGGGTAACTCATTTAATGTTCTTCAGGCGTGTGCGTCAAGATGATAAGCAGTCAATGAACAGTTTTGAACTGTTGGTTATCTGGCAATCAATGCTGTGGTCGAGATGCAGCTCGAACCGCCTTAGTTGCTCGTCGTTCAGGAGTTCATCGGAGCGCTGGAGTTCCTCGGAGTGTTGTAGTTCCTCGGGGTGTCCTTGTTGCTCGGAGCGAACATGACTTGGTCGGGGGAAATAAACTTCCTCGTTGTTATTGTGCCATGTAGATTGACACGTGTCTTCTTATTATTGGTCCACGTCAGTAGATTAAATTTGGTATCAACAGAAGCCCCCAATGCTTCATGCTTGATGGGTTACTTGAAAGGATGGAGTATTTATTCTGCAATGTTGATTGGTGCTATAGATGCTGATTTTGACTTCTACCTCTGCTCGGGGACGAACAAGAGGTTCTCGGGGACTAACAAGTGATTCTCAGGGACGAGCAAGTGCTTCTCGGGAATGAGCTAATGCTTCTCGGATAGATCATCTGTGATGAATATCAGAATGTTGAAAGATCTTAACTTCATACACTCCCCTTATGCTTTGGATGATCCTCCTGCTGGTGAGGAACCTGTTTTAAAAGTAGAAGGAGAAGAAACCAATAGAATAGGAATCTCAATGTAATAGTTAGTATACATTTTCATTCTCAATGTATTTTGTTTTTTTTGAATTTAATGGAAGACTTTCATTTTTATTCGCAATCTTAATTGCTATTGTCTTGTAAAATACTTTACATGTGTGCATATGTATAACAATATTGTGTTGTTCATCGACCAACTTAGTAATAAAGAAGTTACAAGTATTAGTAACGTTGCTCGATCACTTAATAATAAAGTAATGAGTATAAAAATGTTTAAATTTTTTCCAACCAACCAAGGTTGTTAAATAATGTTTGTCGACCAACTACAGTTGATGGATTTTTATCTCCGACCAGCCATACTTGGTTCAATTTCAAATATTTTCATAAAATGTGTTCGACCAACTAAGGTCAATAATTTGTCCTCTTCGACCAGCTATAGTTAGTGGGTTTTTATCCCCGACCAACTATACTTGGTGTAATTCTCCTTAAAGCTGAATAAGTATCTTGTCGAGGCATAATTGCAGAATGCCGAATAAGAATAATATTTTCCAGAACATAAGAATATGGCCGAGAACTTTGTTGGGCCTGCATATAAATAAGAATTACCCCGACCAACTATCCGTTGGGGGTGAAATATAATAAATGTTATAGTTCTCCTCAAAGCTGAATATGATAATAAGTATCTCGTCGAGCTCCATGTTGAGATGAATATAGAATATGAATCCCAATGGATATATAGAATCATTTGTGCTGGAGCAGATATCTGGGCCTGAATATAAATAAGAATTACCCCGACCAACTATCCGTTGGGGGTGAAATATAATAACTGTTGTAGCTTTTCCTCGGAGCCGAATATATATAGAGAGAAGAAATTTTTTCGAGCTCCATGCTGAGATAAATATAAAATATGAATCCGAACGGATATAGAATAATTTGTGCTTCAGCATTCGTCGACATTGAATCTTGTGCCTGTAAAAATTAATAATTTGCTCTACCATATGTGTAGGCTGAATTGATTAGTCATGAGAATAATTTACTCATCCAATCAATATATGATATGTATCAGCATAAAAATTTCAAAATATGAAATAATATGTTTTATGCCAAATGTGTGTGAGATGGACAAATTATTATCAAATATGCATCATAAATAAGACGTAAAGTTTTTTGTAAATTTATTTAATCTCCAACAACCAATCAGGTATTAGTTGCTGTTTAAAAATATTTTTGGGGTGATCATAAGTTAAAAAGACTTAAGCCCCCTGCTTGTCCCCAAGCCGAACTCGTGTTTAAAGAAATATCAGGGGTGCTTAGCATTTTTTTAATACCCCAAGATTCTACTGCTGCCGACAAACGACATGGATGTTGCCGACCAACATTTAAGGATATCTCAAATTATAGAATATATGGTTGGATGACTAGAATATCTCAAATCTTTAGATCAAAAAATAACATTCAATGTAAAATTTAAGCCTTAAGAATGTTAATTAAATGAATAAATATATAACCCACTAGATCGTGTGATTTCGTCAAAGAAACCTCGTGATGTGATGAACGAGGGGCCAAAATATCAAATTTGTTCCCAGTCTTGATATGGTCATGATTATTTTACTGATCCTCTTTTACAAGAGGTGGGTAATGATTTTTCAGGTGAGAGAAAATTATTTTTTATATTGATCCCTTCCTATTCCCAATTTGGAGAGATAAAAATATGGTGAATGATCGAAATTATTACCAAATTTATATAAAAAAAAAAATCAATCAATTTGACTTTATTGACATAGATGGAAGATGAACCAAATTAAGTATATAGTTCATAAAAATGAATACAAAGAGACTTAAACTTGTGAATGCAAAAAGACTCAAACTTGAAGAGAGAAAAAATAGATCTGGGTCATGATTTCCATGAGAAGACTTTTCATTGTCTTTAACCTTTTCCCATTCTTTTATTAAAAATATGATGGGAATTTGAATAGACATCAAAGATCTTACAAAATTTATTTCAAAATCAACAATGAAAATGATTAAATCTTATCATCGTCGTATATATTGGTATATGTAATAATTTAAAATATTTATTCCATGATATAAAATTGAAACTTGAGAATCAAGTAAAAAGTTATGATTTATGAAATCCACTATTTTTCAGATTTCTAAATAAGAATGAATCTAACAGTTATGATTAAAAAATCATGATATGCAACATTTTGCAGATAAAAATTGGACAATTAATTTATGTATATAAACATAAAAATCACGATTCAATCAAAAGATGTATGTATAATTGATTATACGTAGAAAAAATAAAAACTTAGCTTTTGGTGGAGAACAACGCTTGTAACACGTTCCCACAGACGGCGCCAATCTGTTGATGTAAAAAACTAGATCGCTCTAATTATTTAATCACAGATAAATAAATAAGACAAAGATTTTTAAAGTGGTTCGGCTAGGAATAAAGCCTACGTCCACTGTTATGTTATTGCTGAGTGTTTATGGAATTCTTGATTACAAGTTCTTTCAAGAAATTTCGGTCCCCTTGAATGAGGGAGATACCATGTATTTATAGGCCTGAGGCTTACATATGAAATGGTGGTGCATTAAATGATATACATATGAAAGGTCCTTGACGCTATCATCTGAAAGGGTAACTCATTTAATGTTCTTCAGGCGTGTGCGTCAAGATGATAAGCAGTCAATGAACAGTTTTGAACTGTTGGTTATCTGGCAATCAATGATGTGGTCGAGATGCAGCTCGAACCGCCTTAGTTGCTCGTCGTTCAGGAGTTCATCGGAGCGCTGGAGTTCCTCGGAGTGTTGTAGTTCCTCGGGGTGTCCTTGTTGTTCGGAGCGAACATGACTTGGTCGGGGGAAATAAACTTCCTCGTTGTTATTGTGCCATGTAGATTGACACGTGTCTTCTTATTATTGGTCCACGTCAGTAGATTAAATTTGGTATCAACAGTGATGAAGAAATCAAAATTTTGATAGTGAAATTTTGTACTTAATTGTGTCTAACCGTGTTTAGATTTAAAAAATTTATATACTAAATAAGTTTTTGTGGAATCGATTATGTTGCTTATATGAGATTCAAGACGAACTATTAGTATTGCTATTGAGTATTTTTTTATTTCTTAAACATGGTGGATAGTCCTATAAACAAATGAAACTTTGTCCAAAATTTCTAAATTGTTTACACTTACCAAATCTAATTTCATTTAATTTCTTTTTTTTTCAAAAAATAGTTTTTATTTACTTGATTTAAAATATCCACCCAAAACTTTTTTATTACTGTTTTCTTTTAAAACAATGTGGTAAAAAAAGTTTTTGCTGTTTTCAGAATTTTTAAATGATGTTTTTTTCATTTAAAATATTTTGCTATAAAGTTAAATATTTTTTTATATTATTTTCAGATTTATGAGAGGGTTTTTTCCAATATATTTCAGTGGCCAACATAGTTTCCTTCCCCATCTTAATGAGTGAGAGAGAATCAGAGAGGTTTTTTGCGCTGCAATTTTGTGGAGAGAGAGAGATGAATCCACAGATAAAGGAAGTGGGGGACAGGTGAAATGAATAGGGTATCACGGCCTATGGCTTCTTCTCAACTAAGGCTTTTTCGGTGACGGTACTCTTGAAATGGAAGCTCCTGGCAGTCAAATGCCCAATGGAAGGCAAGAAAAGATTTTTCGAGCTCACCTTATGACGATAAATGAGGAGAAGAGGATCGTGAAACTTTATTCCCAGAACTGCCCAACTTAAGACCATGATGAAGGTAGTAAAGCAAAGGGACTATAGGGGACTTGAAGGAGGAGAAAGAGAGACGACCCTGAGGCTGCAAATATTTATTATTTATATATGAAGTGTGCGCATTTACAGTGGGAGAACAGGGGTTATTCATCTTCTTAGCAAATCAAACCCTTTTCACTTTATTTTCATTAAATATTTGTAACCAAAAGACGTTTAGAGAAAATCCGAGGAAGGATATGAAAGGATCGAAGAGAGAAGTAATGATAATACTCAAAAGCTTAGGTGGGCAAAAAATTTAAGAAGTGACACACGTGGACACCTTAATTGAGAGAGAGTAGGTCGGTAAACAATCCGGTTCAGAAAAATTCAAATTCATATCCATTTATGTTAAATGGAATTCGTATTCGATCAATTTATTAATCGTATCGGATCAGGAAATTTAAATACATATCCATTTATGTTAGGCAAATCCAAATACATATCCGTTTATGTTAAATGGATTCGGATCCGATCCGATTATCTGTTTATGTTAAACTTGATTTGCAACATTTTTATTTTCAACTCTAATTTCATAAATTTATTTTGCAAATATTCCAAAAAAATAGATAATGAAATAAAGAACTATATAATCTCCATTTAATAGCCGGGTAATCGAGTAATTGGATTTTAGGCATGATCCATATCCGCTTAAATGGATCGGATTCGGATTCGGATAAAATCCGATTCATTGACGGGCCTAAAAGTATTATATAGATTACTAATAGTTTATATATTAACTTCTTGTTTTCCTTGAGTTGTCCAACTTAATTTATTTTTCATTTCAGAATTTCATAATCCACCTGCAGAGTGTTGCACGAATAAAACTTCCAAGCATCTAAAGAATGTATCACCAATCTTTGTATCGAGAAGTGAATTGCATCTATAATCGACTTTCAACATACACACAATGCTATCACTCAATCGATCAAGTATCTAATTATAAATCTCATGTGGTAAGTCAAAATAGTAAACAACTAATTCATCTGTCCATCAGTTATACGAGAACAAAGAGATTAAGTAATCCTAATAAGAATGAAACTTAAAATTATACCAATGATAAAAACCTCAAAGTGGTGGTGTATTATACGCACAAAAGTATATTAATGTTTGAATTATATTGTTTCTCATAGTTAACAAAACTATGGTATAATATGGTGCTATAGTATGTTAAATTATGTGTCAAATCCACCTAAAGGTATTTACAATTTGAATTCTACAGGGTTGATATTTTGTATGTAGGCTAAACTCTACACACTGTATTATCTATGGTGTAGAATAGAACACAATTAATACAGCAAAAAGTTAAGCCCATACATAATTTGAATTAATATAGTAAAAATCAATAATCAATAATCAATAATAAATCAAATAGCATTAATTACAAAACACATGACTAGATGGGTAGCGTCTAGACCCAGACCCGATCCAAACCCGAGACATATAATAGGGTCTGAACATATTTTTTTGGACCAGAGACCCAAAGATCCAAATACCCATTTATTACACGGGTAGGGTTTGGATCCAATACAAAATTCGGACCCGAAGACCCGACCCACCTTATACATTATTATTATTATTATTATTATTATTATTATTATTATTATTATTATTATTATTATTATTATTATTATTATTATTATTATTATTATTGTAGGAGCAAAAAATCTCACCCGTTGGGGGGAGCCAATTGTTCACGATACAAGTATAAAAATAAATACGAGAGAGACAAAGATTTACATGGTTCGACCATTAATGGCCTACGTCCACGGGGTTGCTGGTGTGTTTCATTAGAATGATCAGAGAGTTTTACATGAGAGCGTTTCTCTAATTTCTAAGCCCCCTTTCACAATGGGGGGGTGTCCCCTTTATATAGAGTTAGGGGTTATATTAGGGTTACAAATATGGATGGGTAACAAATATGGATGAGCCCTATCTTCGTGGAGTTTCATTCCCATCAGATACTGCTCCTCGCACTTCTCGTTTATTAAGGACTTTAGTCGTCCCTATATTATTGGCACGTTGCCATCTTCACCGGGGTGCTCCCCACACGCCATGCTATTCCGTAGGCATATATTTTGCCCCCACAATAGCCCCATAGGTCGCAGTTCAGCTGAATGGATTCTGAGATGAGTTGGGAGTTGGTCCACAATCTCTTTAAACATATGCAGTTGGTGGAGTGAACTGGACTGGCATTCTTTGATCTGTCGTTCAACTTTTAAGCCTTATTTGGTTGATCTTCTCACCTTCATATGTTTTTAGATGAATGCTTGGCTTGAGTTGAGAGGCGTTCAATCGATATGGGAACCGGACTCAAGAGTGTCGAGCTGCCTACGTACCTTCTTGGGATCAGGTCGAACGTAGTTCATTGTCTGTTTTATTGTATGGCCCAATTTGTGAGGCTGACCACAGGCCTATTCAGAATTTGTTTGTTGAGGCTTTATCGAGCGTGCATCAAGTTTAGGGCGTCTCCCTGAATTTTGGTCTCGTATGGTCCATTTGTTGAGGCCGACCGCATGCCTATGCGTCGAGCCTTGCTCGAGCATGTACCTTGTAGGGGTAAGACCCTGCCTTAGGTTTTTCATATGATCCAATTGGAGAGGCCGACCAGAAGCCTATGCGTTGAGCCTTGCTCGAGCATGTACCTAGTAGGGGTAAGACCCTGCCTTAGTCTTTTCATATGGTCCAATTGGAGAGGCCGACCACAGGCCTATGCGTCGAGCCTTGCTCGAGCATGTACCTAGTAGGGGTAAGACCCTGCGTTAGGTTTTTCATATGGTCCAATTAGAGAGGCCGACCAGAAGCCTATGCGTTGAGCCTTTCTCGAGCATGTACCTAGTAGGGGTAAGACCCTGCCTTAGGTCTTTCATATGGTCCAATTGGAGAGGCCGACCAGAAGCCTATGCGTCGAGCGTTGCTCGAGCATGTACCTAGTAGGGGTAAGACCCTGCCTTAGGGTTTTCCCACAATTTAATGTAATACCAATTGCGTTTGAATTTTTCCATTTTCTAATGCCTTGCATGTAAATATCCGCCTATTTTACCTTTTAGGTTGTGCCGTCACACTTCCTTAGGCCTAAAAGGCGATGGCAAAAATGCACCTGGTTTGAGGGTCATCCACCCGTTCAGGATTTTGATCGACCAACATAGTTGGCGACCAACCTGAGTTGGCTTTTTGCCTAGGGATCCCCCGTAGGGCTTTTATTGTTGCCTGGGCAACTCGTGAGGCCATTTGTGTTTGGAGATAACAAAGGCCTGTAGACGTACTTAATTTAGTGAGAACAAACAAGAGGGTCGTTGTAACTAAATCAAGCTTAATCGTGATCGTCATTTGAAAGACTAATTCCGGTGTTAACCATGTTGGCATCTGTCCTGAGTTGACCTCCTTTATTTTGCTTTAAATGTTGTAGTGAATCTATTCACGTGTCATCGCTGTTATGGATCCCCCAATCGGGCAGTGAAGAGGAGGCTGCCCGACCGTCCATTGGGTCATCTGATCTGTATAACCGGGATGATAAGTGTGCCCGATCGCTTCTCGAGGCTTCGTTGCTTTGAAGAGTATCGCGTTGATCGTTCGTCGATATCCATACTCTATAATCTGGATATATTTAAGGATTATCTTGCTCGTATCTCTTCACGTATTGTATCGTTCCTTGGAGCACACTTGTTCGCTGACCATGCATGGTGGTTCCAGGAGGCTGTGGAAGACTCCATATAGCTCGTGCACCTAAAGAGATTGATAGGAGTTCAAAGCATCCTTGTGCAAAAATGTGTTGATCTGATATGGTGTTCAAGAAACATTGTTCCTCTGGAGTGGATATCTTAGTGTTGATGACGCATTAACTCGTTGCTTGGTGGTCGTTGATCACCGTGGGTTGTTTGACGATGTTGCCTGATACATTCAGGATGGTCTGGTGTTGTTATCAACATGTCTTGCTCGTTGACTGTGATTTTGCTAGTCGTGTGAATTCTTACAAGTTGGATTCGTCCTTGTTGATAAATATAGTTGATCGTTGCTCTTCATGCTGTTTTATGTGTTATTGGATCTTTGTGGTACAGATCGCCCAACTTTTCATTCGACGAGGTTGAATTAAATAAGAATTGTATTGCCCAACTGTTTCTTGGAGCTTGAGACGTGATCACACAATGTCAACTATCCGTCGAAGTTGAGGGTCCGTTGAGGCAAAATTTCAAAGGACCTAGTAGATGTTGCGAACGATCCATGCCTGAGCATCTGTCGGAGTATTGATGGGATAAATGATGCCTGAATGCCTGTCGAGGCAAACACTATAGAGGATCTGGTAGATATTTCGGGTGATCTATGCTCTAGCATCCGTCGTGGCAAAGAGGATCGAGCAAGTATTACGAATGAACTTGTATTGTTAGTGAAAACTAACCTTCCAATAAATGCAATGTTGATTATTAATCGACTGTGCCAACCATCTGTTGGGACTGAATATAAAAATTATCCTTACCAACCATTTGTTGGGGATAAAATGCGACATGTGTGGTAAATATCCTCGGGACTAAATATATAGAAATATTTTGCCGAGCATTTGCTGAGATGAACCTTGAATATTCCTGATCGTCTTTCAGGTCAAGAATCATAGAGCCAGACAATCAATTTTGAAATTCAAGAAATATCAACATCCGAGCATCTGTCTGTTATAAATAATATTGCCCAAGCATGTGTTGGGTCCAAAGTGGTGTAAAATGCTCAACCATCCGTCGGAACATTAACAAAATAAGTGGTGCCAGACTGGTCTGCCGGGGCGAAGTTGTACAGGTTCGAGTAGATATAGAGAGCGATCCGCGCTCGAGCATCTATCGGTGTATTAATAAGATTTCCAAGAGCTTAAGATTATGGCCGAGCATTCGTCGGAACTGAATCTTGTACATGTGGAAGTTAATAAGTTGCTCGACCATTTGTCGAGGCTAATTCAAATAGAATTTATCATGCAATATGATGTGCATCTGTTCGAGCATGTGCCGAGGAAAATATTCATAGTATTAAATGAATGACATGAATGATCCCATAATTTTTGTGATAAAATCTCACGAGGATGGTCGTGCCCGAGCATCCGTCGGGGCTACGCTAAGTATGAGTAAAGATATTACACCGACCATTCATTGGTATAACTAATAATAGCTAGACGACAATATTGAAAATTAAATGACCGGATAAATGACATGAGTGCTCTTCTAAGTCCGCCCCAATATTTATGTGGACAAAATAGTTGTAATAAAGTCGAATGAAAGATGCAAAATTTATCAAATATATCCAGATGTATGGCACAGGAGTTAATTTGGAATTTGTGCAAATAGATTTAAGCAAATCCTTAAAATACAAGTTCGGTTTCAAAAAATTATTTTCGCAGAAAATTTGTGTAGTGGCAATCAATTGTTTTTCTCATGTGAAGTATAGAGTATAGATAGCCCCCTGCTAACAAATTTATGATGATAAAAATCGTGAGCATAATTTGTGAGCAAATAAAGTATTATGAGATGGAAACGAACAATGTACAAATAAATGTGTGTATCCATCAAGTAGGATTGTGCTAAATACAAGAATTATCCAGACCAGCTATCCACTGGGGATAAAATGCGACATGAGAGGCAAATATCTTCGGGACTAAATATATAGAAATATTTTGCCGATTATCTGCCAAGATGAATCTCAAATGTGCCTGACCGTCCTTCAGGTTACCGGATCATAGAATTCGAGCTTCAGTCGGAGTAATAATAATTTTGCCCAAGCGTTTCTTTGGGTATAAGGTGCTATAGTGTGCTCGACTATCTGTCGGAGCATTAATAAAATGAATGGTGCCTGGATAGTCCGCCGGGAAAAAGTTGTAGAATACCAAGTAGATATAGCTAGCAATTCGTGCTCGAGCATCCGTCGAAACATCGATGAGATTTCTAAGGAATTAAGATTATTGTCGAGCATCCGTCGGGACTGAATCTTGTACCTGTGGAAGTTAGTAAATTCCCCGACCATCTGTTGAGGCTAAATCAAAATAGAAGTTATTATGAAAATGATATGTTCAACAAAGTATATAAGATATGCATCCGCTCGTCCATTTGTCGAGGAAAAAAAAGAAAATCATAGTCGCGTATGAATGTAATAAAGATCCAATGATTTTTATCATAAAAATCTCACTGAGATAACTGTGTCCAAGCATCCGTCGGGGCTGAGCTAAATAACCAATAATCTCGCTCTGGTGAGATTAAATTATTGTAGATGGACGACAATATTGAAAATTAAAATGTTTGAATAAATCAGATGAGTGCTATATAACTGCGCCCCACTTATTTATGTGGACAAAATAATTTGTAATAAGGTCGCATAAAAAAATGCCAACTAAACGCGTTGTAATAAAATTACCTAGTCCCCTAAAATAATTTAGAGAGAACCGAGCAATGCAAAAATTAGTCAAAAATATATCTTAAATGTAAGACACAGGGCTGATTTAAAATTTTTGCTAAAATTATTTAAAGTCCAAATAATGAGTTATAAATTGATTTGCAAAATTGTTTCCTTAGGAGGCTTCGTAAAGCCACGAATTAGGATAACAAATAGCAGGAGTTCAATAAAGAGGGGGGCTTGACTAAAGCAAATGTTAAAACCCACGTGCCTCAAACGGCTTCTACCCTTGTCTGAGACGCCTGAAATGTGCAGGTCGGAGAATAAGTGGAGTGGGATGGAGGAGCTCGATGATGCTCGATTGGCTGCCTAGTGATCGTCTGAGGAGCAGTATCTAATGTTCGCCGACCTGTGATTATGGTCCAACGTTGTGGCGGATGCTCGCCAACCCTTGGTTATGGTCCGGCATCGTAGCTGATGCTCGTCGACCTGTGATAATCAGATGGTGGCTCCAACCCTGATCATTGTGCGGTGGTTATCGTCCACTAGGTGGGGTCCGGTGATATAGTGGTCGCCGATTATGAGGGTTTTTTCGGCGATGTTCCTCTTTTTCGCATAGGAACAACATCCAGCAGGGGTGGAGCAGATTGAAGTTTCCCATGTCATTCATTCAATATCCGAATTGAAGCTGATCGACGAGGAGGGAGGCAGGTCAGAGAGTAACCGTAGTGGAGACCAGGGATTTTAGTGATGCTTAATTGAAAGGATGATCGTGCTCGTCTTCGCCGTCGATCAGTTATTTGGTCGTGGTGATCTCCTCCGAGCTCGTCACTGTGGCACGTTGTTCGCCGACCTCGCATGGTGGTTCAAATCACCGGTTGTGCTCAGCAAGACGTGTACCCAGGTATTATCAGGTCGTCCTCATCGTAGATGTTGACCAGACAGAAGAAAGACATTACAGATGAAAATCAGCTTCAGGATTTTTTTTTCTCTGTGCTTTTCTCTTTTATTGCCAATGTGCGATAATTGTGGTTACAAACAACACGTCGACCACCGGGGGCTGTTTGCCCAGGAAGGTTGCGGGTCGGAGAGTAACCGGAGTAGAGACCAGAAAATATACCGGTGCTCGATCGATGATACGTCTATGCTGATCCGAGTGCGATAGTTCTACCAAGGGCCAACCCTCTCCTGGTGGGGCTTGGCTGGATGACAGCCTCAAAGGATAGGTTGGAGACGATCTCAGCCGTAGAAAAGCCACCGTCCTAGTAAATCGTGCCTCAGAACAAATTTCGTGAATGGAGAAGTCAACCTCGAACTGCGCGTGTCACCAGAACCAGACAATCTTTGTGAAAAAATCTTATTGAAAGAGAATCATATGTTCGTAAAGACGTGGTCAACGTCTCTGTGAGAGAAGGCCGCTTTTGACGCGTATCTCGTGCCACAAAATATGGGATATCTGTGAGAGAAGGCCCCTTTTGACGCTTACGTCGTGCCACAAAATATGGGATATGGGAATCATAATATATGATGTAACCCAGAAAATAACGTGTATACCCATAAAAACATCAAAAGAATCCATATATTTGGAGAGTTTTTCACATCTTCGGTATTGAGATCCGTAAAAAACAAACAATGGTTATGCAGATTTTCAGATGAATATACACCCAGTAAAGAATTTATGAACATAAATATACGAAAACCAAACATCACTGAGACGATATTTGTACAAAACAAATAATCATATATGAAACGTATAAATGCTCGTGCACAGATTAAAAAAGAAAACTTATCTTTTGATTATGTGCGTAGCGTAAGCATCATTGTCCTTGAGCGTAATTCTAGATCTCTTCTAGCAAGAACGGGAAGGCTTTTTGTGTCGTTTCCCACAGACGGCGTCAATTGTAGGAGCAAAAAATCTCACCCATTGGGGGGTGCCAATTGTTCACGATACAAGTATAAAAATAAATACAAGAGAGACAAAGATTTACGGGGTTCGACCATGAATGACCTACGTTCACGGGGCTGCTGGTGTGTTTCATTAGAATTATCAGAGAGTTTTACATGAGAGTGTTTCTCTAATTTCTAAGCCCCCTTTCACAATGGGGGGTGTCCCCTTTATATAGAGTTAGGGGTTACATTAGGGTCACAAATATGGATGGGTAACAAATATGGATGAGCCCTATCTTCGTGGAGTTTCATTCCCATCAGATACTGCTCCTCGGTCTTCTCGTTTATTAAGGACTTTAGTCGTTCCTATATTGCTGGCACGTCGTCATCTTCACCGGGGTGCTCCCCACACGTCATGCTATTCCGTAGGCATATATTTTGCCCCTACAATTATTATTATTATTATTATTATTATTATTATTATTATTATTATTATTATTATTATTATTATTATTATTATTATTATTATTATTATTATTATATATAAATATATATATATATATATATATTTATGTATATAATAAATATAAGTGATATATGTATTATTTATACTAATCATATACTATAATACATTACAAAACATTTAATTTAATATTAAAAAATAAAGAATGGGGATAAAATAAAAATAAATGTATATAGATACGGATCCGGATCTAGATCCAATATTGTAGATCCGTTTAAACCCTGACTTGGATCCGAATCCAATTAAAGAATTGGGATAAAATAAAAATAAATGTATATATCTAGACAAACCCGTACTCGAATCTGATCCGATCAAATCCGATAGGATTCAATATTGTAGATCCGTGACCCGAATCCAATTAAGTGCCTACTAAATGAATCTGGTTCTCCCTAGATCCGATCTGGACCAGTCCATCAATAGCCGTACACATGGCTTCAGTCTAACAGCCCCCCTCCCCCCCCCCACACACACACACACATGCACACGTGTGTGTGCGTGCGTGCGCATGCTCTTATGCAGAACACATTGTGCCAATCATTTTTTTAAATTACTATAATCTTATTTTTTTTAACCAAACTTTGCAGTGATAATCTCGAGACCATATGCACAAATTTTAGTATTAAATTCATTGAAAAGTGAGTGAAATGTTAATGTAAAAAATATATGTATTTATCAATTTTATATTTCGCCTCCTTACATCTTCTTTGATAAATATTTTTGTAGACGTCCGCCTCGTAGAGATCATCTCAAGAAGTTTGATTAAAAAAATTAATTTTAAAGTACTTAAAAAAAACTGATCCACTCGGTTGCTTGTGATGTAATTATTTATCTTCCAAGCGTTTGCAGTGTGTGTACGTAAAATCGTAAGATGAACAAACCCACTGCAGGTGTAGGCTACGGACTAATGAATAAGATCTCTCTCTTCCCTTTAGCTTTTCATCGAGTACTATGAAACAGTAAAAAGTAACCACAAAAGGATGAAAAAAATGTAACATCACCCTCACACATCTAAATATAAAATATGAGTTTATTCGTTTAGTTATTTATTTTACAAAAAATATATGTTAGTGAAGTAGCACATCAGATTTTAATTCCTAGCAGATCACTCTTTCCCTTTTCTTCATTTACCTTGTCCCCCTAGTTTGGCACCCGTCTTGCTTGAAGCTTCCAACAACCTAATGCCTGTGTCTCAAGTTTACTCATATTCCCTAACTCAATCATCCCTTCATTCTCTCCTTAATCCGACAAAGCTTCGATTCTTCACACCTTTCATTATTATAATAAATGAAGTTAACAAGGCAAGAAAGATATCTACTTCCTCCTTTACATTACACATTATTAATGCTTCTCTTGCTTTGAGAAATATTGTGTGTTTGTTGTATCATTGTTCCAAACAAAAGGGAAAATCTACGACCAATTTGTAAAAGCAACTTGGAGAGATGGGTGTTGGAGTTCTTCGGTGTTCCATGCTCCTCCTCTTCTATCCGTTCCTTATTTCAGGTGATTTTAACTTTCTTAACACCGTGTTTTTTAAGGTGAAGAAAGTATGCAAGAAAACACCAAAGAAAAAACTGACAGTAAAATGTGTCATATTTTTTCATTTCTTTCATGTAAAAGTTGGGTTGAAAAACATTTTTCAACTAAAGGTGCATTTTTATTTTATTTTTAGTATAGGTGGTGGCCATCAAATTTGACAATAAATATACACAATTTTTAATTATGCTATTTGAAATTGGATTTGCTTAATATCTAGTTTCAGTTTGTGTTTGTCCCACAGTTCACACAGTTCACTTTCAGCTCTACCCATTATGTACACGATCAGACGGAAATATTTGGGGACTATTATATACACTGGTAATAAATGTATTTGGAACAAACATTCGTAGCATATTGTTGAAGAAGTCATGTAAATATACTCCTTCCTCCCAAATTACGAGTATGCATTTAAATCTAAAGGTTTTTTTTGTGGGGAAGAAAAAAATTACTTTTGGCATAACTAATGGACAAAATTAAACTTTACTTGAATATCAAGAAATTTGATAATATTCCATTGCACGTTGAGCCTTCATTAGAAAAGGATTTTCTTGTTACGTTTATAGGTATTTTCCATTTATGTCTTTCACATGGATGACTCATTATCTTTTCTTTTCTAAACCAATCTTTACGTTTCTACATCAATGTTGCCTTTACAACTGGCAACAGTTTAAATGTTATTCTTATTTCATGTCCAAGACTCGCTTAAAAAAATAAAAAATAAAAAGCTTGTATAATGTTGTTTTCCATCAAGCCGATGTTCTTTCTACATGATTAGATCATTTTACGTTAACTGAGATTAATCCAATCATAACCATATAGCTGAATTACATTAACATCCCTCCATTAACCGAGCATCGCTTCTTCAGCCTTTAAACACTGGATATAGTATGATGCTGTTTGTAGAGACGTCAAGGTTTTAGCATTACATTTTAAAATGAATGCAAATTCAGGATTGGTTTGCTTCTGTTTGAGCTGAAATGTTTTTGGAGTTGATTGAAAATTAAAATGGTACAAAATATACGGTTGACGTCTATTATTTTGATAATTTTTCTGTTACAACCCCACACACAAAAAAAAGTAGTGTTACAATATCCTCATAAAGTTAAAAAAACCCTAAAACGGTTTTGCCAATTATTTCGAAATTGAAGATGTAACTCAAAATTGATCGTACAAGTGAGGATGAAACTCAAACTAACCCTAAAAAGTAACATATTCGAGTTAAATTACATTCGCTACTTTGTCCAAAGTAACAAAATTATAGTTTACACTTGTCCACAATTTTATATAAACAAAAATTTCAACCGAGTAAAGGACATTATTTTTCATCATTTTACGTTTAACTAAAGTACAAATTTACTTCACGAGGAACCAGTTGAGGCCTTGTGCATTTCTCATTCTTCATAATAATAATAATAGAAGTATAACTAATCTGTTGTTGAATTCTTCAGACTCAACCGCTGCAGAGAAGCCGCCTTGGGGTGTGACCCTGAAGAGCCAAAAACTGAACAATCAAGAAAACCGAATAATAACATTTTCAAACTTCATTTCCCATCTAGATTCCACACCAGGATCTACTCCTATGGCCAACCCAGCAACTTCCACCATTATAACTCCTGTAGTAAACACACCTATCTCACCACCAGCAGCTCCCATAGTAACATACCCACAAGACCCACCACCAGCAGCCACCACAATTCCTATAATACCAAACCCACCACCAGCAGCCACCACAATTCCTATAATACCAAACCCACCACCAGCAGCCTCGGCTGCTCCTATATTACCAAACCCACCACCACCAGCCACCACAACTCCGATAATAACGAACCCACCACCAGTCACCACCACGACCCCTTCTGGCGGGGCTTGGTGCATAGCAAGCCCAACTGCTTCGGAAACCGCGTTACAGGTAGCTCTTGACTATGCTTGTGGCTATGGAGGTGCAGACTGCTCAGCAATCCAACCAGGTGCCATGTGTTATAATCCCAACACGGTACGAGACCATGCTTCCTATGCATTCAATCAGTTCTACCAGAAGAATCCAGTTCCCACTAGCTGCGCTTTTGGAGGGGTAGCACAGCTTACCTACACTGATCCAAGTAAAATACTTTTCTTCTACTCTAATAAACTGTCCTTTTTTTGCTTTTGTTTTTATCTAAAGCTTGAACATTAACATTTTCTTGATCCATTGTAATTTGGTAAGGGAGAATGTGTGTAAAAGTCCCCTTTGAACCATGGTTTGGTTGCAAACACCCCATTTGAGGATGTTTTGGTAAGGGGGGATATTTTGGTGATAAAAGACCTTTTATAAGAATTTCTTTCAAAAACTGCATGCTACAACAATTCTTCTTTTGCAATTCACTATTTTGTTAAAATTTCTTTCAAAAACTGGTGATACAACAGTTACTCTTTTGCAATTCACCATTTTGTAAAACAAACATGTCTTCATTGGTTGGAATTTTCACAAACCGAAATCCTCTATAAAATAAGAGAGATCGGGAATAAATTGAGAGTAATTCCTCAATGGCATCCAGTCTTTTTTATGGTCAATTGCAAATAAACCGCTGAATTATAGTATTGTAATCAACTCCCCGAACTATGAAAACTTTGCACATATACCCCTATGTGCTGTTAACAATGTAGCTGAAAAATGATTTTGTATTGACGCATAAGGATTAATTTATATCTTTTGAGATAGTTCAAATAGTTTTTTGCAAAATTAATAGTTCAGGACAACCGTGAATAAAATTCTAAGTTGAAAACTTCCAGTTTCGTTCATCAAGAATGATTCATGTGATCCGACATATACCCTCTTTTCTTGAATTTTTCTCCCAAGTTTTTATCAAGTGTTTTGATCTGGCACACGTCACATTTGCAAGATTCTTTTCAAATAGTTCTTAACAAGTCTAATATTATACTCCTTTTCTCCAATAAATATTGAGTAAAAATGATAGTATCCGATTTTAAGTTGTAATATTATCTCAACATTATCACAGGTTCGGGAAGCTGCCGCTATGCGTCTCCCGGGACTACAACGAGGTAAATCCATAAAACCATTTCTAATTTCATTTCTTATGTCAAAAAGGAAGGCAGATGACTATATACCCATGTTTTCAATTACAGCACAAGCCCTCCGATCAATCCTACTCCTACCACCCCTAGCGCACCAACATTCGACAGTACCACCCCTAGCGCACCAACATTCGACGGTACCACCCCAAGTGCACCAACGGTCTACGGTATCATGCCTAATTCACCAATATCTTATGGTTTACAACCAACAGCGATGCCTAGTAAAGCAGATTCCATCTCCAGCAACCTACTGCTGCTCTACACGACAACTTGTCTCATAGTGTCGCTTATTCGAGCCAATCATTTCTAGACATCTGGAAATGAAGCTTTCACTGTGATATGAGTCTCAGGCCCTTATTATTTTCACCATAAGATTATTGATGTACTTCATCTATGTGAGGCTTTTAGTTCATTAGGAGCCAGAGAAAATGAAGGGCAGCTTAGAATAATTCTTTTTAGACAAGCTCATCTGGTTTTAGGACAGTTTTAGCCAAAAGACAAGTACAAGAACAATCTAATGATTCAAGGGCGGAACATTAATAAACTAGTTAATTCAATATGAGACCTACTTCATATTATTGGACATTTGATTTTGTATGTATTAGGATATTAAACAAAAACGGGGTGCTATTGATAAATATAGCTTTGCTAACCAGAGTAAAAAAAGTGGAAAGAACCGCTATTAGCCACTGCTAAATGACTTTACTAAGTTCAATATTTTAAACTGGAGGGTTTATAATACTTGAAACTAGTTTGTTTCCATCATGGAAACAATCATCTAACTTATAAGTTGCATGTGTTCATCGATTCAGTCATATCATTTACCATCACTGTCCACATGACCCTAAATCAACAGGACACATTGAAAAATCGGAAGAGCAAATGCAACCATTTGTCCATTGTATCACATTGGGAAAAGGGCACCACCCAGTAAACCTAATTAAACCTAATAAGGCTACTAATACAACTTACTTAGTGAACTACCCAACCATTAAGGGATACACAAATTAAAGATTGGATTTTCATCAATTATCAAGGTGTTTTTTGCTTCATTTTCTTGATATCTTCTCAGAATTTATACAGTGACTAAAATAAAATTTAACTGCAGGGTTTAAAAAATTTCAGTCAACCTATTTGCTCTCCCCACATATCATATACAAAGAAACACATTTCTTTTTTGTAATAGCCCATCAAAAGATTAAAAGTTAGATCCTTGCCGGAGCAAGGCATGGATGGTCCTGAATCCTGATACGAATAAATCAAGATCATATTCTGAAAATAAGTTTTTCAACTGAGAACTGCTTGTAATACTATGTCTTAGAGTTGCCCCTATATTGATAGCAAAGGTTAAGTCTACATCAAACACCTTTGCGTAAGCAGGAGACTAGGATGGCCCGAGTCACCTTACTCTTAAACACCTCTGGTCGCGTTTAGTTACAGGGGAAATAAGAGCGAATTTCGGAGGAAAATTCTCTACGAAAAAACAAATTGGAGTTTGTGTTTAAATGCATTTTTACTAAAATTGGAGTTTATGTTCAAATGCATTTTTTTAAAACTGGAAATTGGAATCTTAGATTTTCCCATTTTCCAATTTTCAATGACTCTGGAAAACATAAATTCCAAATACTTCCATCTTTAGTATTGACCCTTTAATTATAAAGAATCACACATGCAATTGCGGACCTACACACACATACAAACTTACATGCACGTTCTGCAGCACACAAATGTATGCTAACTTACACAAGCACAAACGTGCGAATTTACACACGTGCACACAAGTGTACACGCGTGCAGTAACTATGATTCCCTGAGTCACCTTACTCTTGAACAACTCTGGTCGTGTTTAGTTATAGGGGAAATAAGAGTGATTTTCGGGAGAAATTTCTCTACGAAGAAGAAAATTGGAGTTTGTGTGTTCAAATGCATTTTTTTTTTAAATGGAGTGTGTTCAAATGCATTTTTATGAAAATTAGAGTTTGTGTTTAAATGCATTTTTTTCAAACTGGAAATTGGAATCTTAGGCCCTGTTCAGTTGCAGAAAACTATTTTTTGTTTTCTATTTTCAATTTTTATCTCCATTTCTAATTTTCATTTTCCATAGAAAATCTTAGAAAACTACAAAATGTGTTCATATGGTAGAAATAAATTATATTTTTCAAAATGTAGTTTATAGAAAATTTGGGGGTCAAATGTAAATACAGAAACTTCAAGGTCCAAATGCAATGTTTTAGACAGTCAAAAAGGACAAAATAAACTTAATAGAAAGTTCACGGGGCAAAATGTAATTCTCAAATATTTCAATGACAGGATATCTTTATTAAAAAATAAAGAGATTAAAATGTAATTTACCAAAAGGTTAAGAGTCTTAGATATAAGTTATAGAAAGTTCAGGGTAAAAATGTAATTTTGGGGATTTTGAAAATTGGTGGAAAACTTGTTAAAGCAGTTTGCCAATTTTGGAGAATTTGGAAATTTATTTTTCAATTTTCTGTTTTGAAAAAATATCAAACTTGGACACGTTTTCTAATTTTCCATTTTATTAGAGAATTTTTGGAAAATTTTCCTAGACAGCTTTGTTTTCCACATCTAAACAAGGCCTTATATTTTCCCATTTTCCAATTTTTAATAACTCTATAAAACATAAATTCCAAATGTTTCCGTCTTTAGCATTGACCCTTTTATTATAAAGAATCACACACGCAATTGCTGACTTACACAAACAAACTTACATGCGGATGTTGCACGCACATAAATACATGCTACCTTACACATGCACAAACATGCGAATTTACACCCACGTGCACACAGACGCACACACACATAAAAGTGAATTACTGAATTTACGCACATACATGCCCATACACATGCGAATTTTCACGCAAAAGCATACATATATATGTTGATGTATGTGAAGAAAAATAAAGTACTTGGTAATTGAGTAAACTTGGTGCCTAAGCAAACTTGGTGACCAAGTTTCATTGAACAATTATTGCTCTTATCAACGCCTATAAAAATGGAGTTAGAAAGAACATCTGCAATCGCACCACCACCAAATGTTAAAGAGTTCGGTTGTGTAAGCAACCAAGGAGAGGAAAGAAAAATATACAGTTTGTGTGCGCAAAAGTGAGCCAAGCCAAGACAGAGGGCGTAACAGTCCCAAATATTTATAGTGAAAAAGGGTGTGAGTTGTGTACGTAAATAATTGCCTTGTGTGTTTGCATATATTTTCTTGCATTATTATTCTCGTGTTATTTTTCCCTATGGTATAATTTTGGATTCACACCAGCAGTGTTTCCAAAAGAGCGGTACTTCGTTATTCTCTTAACCCATTAAATCACAAGGTAGTGGCAAAATTATTGGTAGAATTACTAACATCTTATTTCCTAACAATATATATATTGAACTTACAAGTGTACCTACATATATGCACGTACCTATAACTTAAAAACATTGCACATGTACTCGATGAGAGCTTAAACTTGCAAAAGGAATATATAGTTTAAAAAACACATAAGGATGCTACAATAGACCTAACCTTTAAATAAAGCAAAAATTACGGACAAGTCCTAAATTAGACTGGTCAGTAGGTCCAACATTTTATTTATTTTAAAATACATCCGCAATTTTTTTACTGTTGTGCCTCACAACGAAATTATTCGTATTCTGGAATATTGAATGATCACATTTTGTGAATGGTTGTTGAATTTGTGTTTTATGTGCGTATATATATTTTCTTTACATGTTAAGTCTCTTGTCAGTAAGGTGTGAATAAGTGTTTTTAGACACAGTAAATTATTTGAATCCATAAGAGTTGTTGACCTATTGCATATAATTATTTTGAGGTGATAATTATTTGAATTAGGGGTGTTCGCGGTCCGGTCCGGGCCGGTTTTTAGGATTTTTACGGACCGGACCAATTAAACCGGTCCTAAAAATAAATGGACCAAGACCGGACCGATTGTATCGGTCACCCGACCCTAGTCGGTCCGGTTTTTTATAGGGTCGGTCCGGTCTAACTTACCGGTCCTAATCGTACTAAATTAAAAATTTGAAAAATAAAAATTACCTTTAAAAATATCCAAACTTGTTCAGATTTTAGGTCCTAAAAAACTCTACAAATTTCTCCATTTCTAGTATAAAAGCATGTATATACAACTAGTTGATGAAAACATGTAGGGATCCTATGAGATTAGAAATTACTAATTAGTGCAAAAACCAATCAGTGCAAAAAACAGTGTAAAAGAACATAATATACATAACACAATTTATTCTTAAGAACCATAAGAATAAAATAAATAAATAGTCACCATAAGATTAAATATATAAAACACAATTTATTCTTAAGAATCATAAGAATAAAATAAATAAATAGTCACCATAAGATTAGATATACAGAACACAATTTTTTCTTAAGAACACAATATACATAACACAAAAAATGAGAGGAGCAACGATTTTGAATACCTGAGTGAAACAACAATAATGGGGTTGAGAAGAGAAGTTCTTGATCGTGGTTGCACAACAGCGGCGGCGGCGCAACAGCGGCGGCGGCTCAACAGCAACAGCTACAAGGGTGGCGCAACGGTGGCGGCAGCGCAACAGCAACAGCTACAGGGGTGACGCAACGGTGGCGGCAGCGCAACAGCATCAGCTACAGGGGCGGCACAACAGCAGCGGCGCAACAGCAGAGAAGTTGAGAAGCGAAGAGGTTGGAGAATGGAGAACTTGAGAAGCGGAGAAGTGCAAAAAACGGCACAAAGAAAAAAATACGAATGTGTGTGTTGTGTTGTGATGTGAGGAGTGGCTGGAGAGTGCGTGTGTTAACTTAATTTAGATATAGGGTTTCTTTTCTTTGTTTTTTTGACGAGCGTACCCCAACTTCAGGGCCCAAGTTAGTTTAGTTGTGTGCGTGTGTTAACAAATATATATGTATATATATAGAGATATAACTAAATTCATATATATTAATAGTAATCGGTCCGGGTCGGTCCAGACCGGATATTTAATAAGGGGGACCGAGGACCGGACCGGTTAGACCGGTCTGTCAAAAAAAAAATCTGGACCGGACCGATAAAAAAAAAAAACCGATAAAATTAAGACGGTCCGGTTCGGTCCACCGGTCCATTCGGTTTTCTGAACACCCCTAATTTGAATATACAATTATATGTACAGAATGTCTCTTGTGCGGGCTCCTATTAACAGACCTTAAAAGCTGACCAATTTTTCAAAATAGTTAAAAAAAAAAATAACTAAACTCAGTGGGGATGATCTCCATAATGGGGAGATCGTGAACAAAAAACATTATCAAAATATTCAACCCAAAAGTGGGTGTTAGTCCTATTTCTTGTCGTGCCCTACTTATGTCACTCTTGTGCCGTGATTTATAGCCCGAAATTTCTAAACTGGTCGTTTTTTATTGTCCTGATTAGAATGTTCCTCATCGAAACTGAAATTTTAGAATATGTTAGCCCAAAGGTTCAAAGTTAGCGTATACTCGTAATTTTGATGAAAACGAACTATTGATAATGTGTTTATCAAATTAATTAATTGCTTATATATTGCATAAATCAATTGAACAGTGCCTTTTTAATCCACAAAGTGTGCTATTGGCATTGGTAGTAATCTCTGCTCCATCACCTAAATTCCTGGATCCATCCCTCCACACACACACACACACACACACACACGGCGGCAAGTATTAGATTTTAACATATGAACGTGTTTCCTAATTTTCCAAATTATTTCGTAGAAAATACTTCCTGCAACTAAACGAGGCCTCACATTTCTATTAATTAAAGAGCAACTAAGATAAAGAAGGGTTTGGTCGTAGTGGAAACCTAACTTAAATTGATACAAGTTGGAAATAAGACGATCTAATTTAGAGAAACCAAATTAGCTGATGAGGTCAAACATTATTTAGGGCTATTCGGTAAGACAGTGGAGTATTGTATCACGGGAAGAAATCATACATTCATTTAATTCATACGGAGAGAACTGTTCAGATTTAAGGTTATTCACATACCTTTTCTTCCTTCAGATGAAATAATTTACAGATGATTAAGAGAATTGCTTATACTATTACATTAAAGTCCGATCAAGAGCAAGCATGGCACAGCAACAATACAAATGATGCCCAGGGTTGCAATGATTGAACCTCGTTCAAAAACCTTCTGTAAGTTGCCTGCTCGTGAGCAATGCTGAAAAGCCAAATACCCCGCGATCACCAAGGAAAGAATAACACCTTCTTGTGTTCCCCTGCCATGAGATATTATTATAAGAAACATGGAAATTATTTGGAAGAATATGAATATCAATATTTTAGCTCGATTTGTTCATTACCTTAGGTTCATAGCTTGATAAGGAGCCACAATTACCATTAAGAATGCCATAAATGGCAACTCCAGTTCACCTACAAATATATAAGAGTCAAGATATTATATCTTAGAATGTTCTATCTGCGGAGCTTAATGCAGAAGATATAAGGAATAACAAATTTGCAGGGAGATACAATAAAAACAAGGGATTTTTTAACTTTTAACCTCCACATTTTAATCAGATAATTTGACACAACCCAAAGTCGTTAATTTCTTGAACATAACCCAAAACTATTTAACAGATGGCTAACAGCATTAAGAAAGTCATAATCTGTAATTAGACATGACCCGACACACTTTTTGACCAAAATACCCCTTTTCATATTTAAATACTAATTTCTAAAGGCTCCAAATTAACTCATAGATATCCTAAAATTTAATACCAAACACCCATCTTCTTCGTCACAAAACAAACCCTAAATCCTAAAATGCTCATCTTCAAAAACCAATTTGTATGTACACTATAAATCAAATCAAAATCAGGAAAGAGAATCTACAAATGATTAAACGAAGCCTGGAAAATATATCTGTTTACGAACTGTTTTCAAAAACTTCTCCATAAAAGTAGCCAATGCCTTAATTTCAAGAATTCCATCAGGGAGTTTACAAAACCCATTTATAGGAGGGAGATTATGTCAGGATAGCTAAGCTCAATGACTTGTTTGTCATGCCCTAGGCATGGATGACACCTCTTAGACAATTAATCGAACAGATTAAATGCAGAAGATGATGAAGAAAAGATGAGAATAGAATTGAAGAAAAGAAGAGAGTTATAAAAGAAGTGTAAGGGACATAAGGAGAAGATGAATAAAGAAGAGAATTAGAAAGTCCATGGAAAGAAATCAGAGTTTGTATTATGCCTTCATTGATGCTTACAATGGTGTGTACACCCCTATTTATAACAAGAACCCACCCACCTCTAAAAATTCCTAACTGTAAAACAACTAGCAGTAATTACCCTTTTCAACTAACTAACAACTGACTTGTAACTAATTCTGTAACAACTCATTGAGTTTAGCTATCCTAACATTCCCTTCCCCTTTAAAAATCTTTGTCCTCAAGGATTGGGGTTTGAATTAAGAAATAACTGGATCCTCCGGGATCAAACACAATCTGAAAAAAAAATTGAAAACTGTCCAGTCTGCTTGTTCTTCCAAGAATTCATCTACTTTTAACTTGGTCTCTTTTGCCTCATTATCAATTCTCACTTCCAGTGAAAATCCATATTCCTCATCTTTGATCTTAGAATCCTTATATTCATAATCTTGTAAATCCTTCAGTGGCTCCTCATGATTACTTCCACAATCCTCCTCAATTACAGCCCAACTAATTGCCTCTATAATCCCATTTCTCTTGTCCCCTTCTTCTTGATTTATCATTTGAGTCTCATTTTCCCAAACAACTACGATTTCGGGGAAATGGAATTGTGGATTAAAACCTTGTGATTTTTTGTCTAAGAATTCTTCTTGCAGTTGGGAAAGTTTTACAGCATCACTTAGTTTGACGATAATTGAACAAATATCTTCACCTCTTCATTGAGACCCTTCATGAATTCATCCATCGTAACTTTAGTTTATTCTCCCAAATGACTACAATTTCGGTGCATGGCAATTGCTGATTGTAACCCTGTGGTCTTTTGGCTAGAAATTTTTCTTGTAATTGAGCTAACTTCATAGCATCATTTAATTTTGTCGGAGCATAAAACTGAACAAAGCTTCTCACCTCTTTGTTGAGACCATTTATTTATTTTTACTTTTTATAACCTCGAACCTCCACATGAATGAGCCCTTTGGACTCCCTCATGAGAGCTAAACAGGAGGGACGCGTGATAGAGCCACCCTAACACACGCCCCGCTGCAAATTTGGTATCCACTGGGAAGTTTCGAACTCTAGACCCTCGGCCTAACGAGTCCGCTCCTTACCGCTCTTTGTTGACCCTATTTATGAATTGACCCATCATAATCCTTTTGATTCTTCTATTGTTTTTCCCATTTTTTATCCTGATTTTCAATTCTTGGATTTGTTGATTGTAATTTGGACTCCATTTGGGGAATTCAATATTCAGCCTGGTGGTGAATGTGACGTCAGAAACAATGAGACAAGGTAGAGAAAAAAGAAGGAATAATTGGTTAACTTTTTTATACCAAAATGTTAGGGTTTGAAGAATCAAATTTCAGAAATTGGAATTAGAATGAATTTGGAGAAGAAGAAGATTGGAGCGAGAATGAGAAACAGAAATTAGGGTTGGAAAAGAAAGAATTGGAAAGAGATTAGAATTTTTTGTTTTGATGTTTTCGAATTGTGATTTTCTGAGTTTCAAATTGGGGAAGAATCGAATGGCCTGATACCATTTATCATGCCGTAGGCATGGCTGACCTCTCTTAGACAAATGATAGAGCAGAATTAATGTAGAAGATGATGAAGAAAAGAGGAGATTCAGAATTGAAGAAAAGAAGAGTTATAAAAGAGGAAGTTTAAAGGAGATGAGGAGAAGATGTATAAAGAAGAGAATTAGAAAGTTCAGGGAAAGAAATCAGAGTTTGTATTATGTCTTCATTGTTGCTTACGATGGTGTGTACACTCCTATTTATAACAAGAACCCACTCACCTCTAAAAATTTCTAACTGTAAAACAACTAGGAGCAACTACGCTTTTCAACTAGCTAACAATTGACTTGTAACTAATTCTGTAACAACTTATTGAGTTTAGCTATCCTGACAGATTATTTCCAAAGCTTATTTATTTGAAAAATAAATCTGTTTACGAAACTGATGGGGATCCATTTTATTTTCATTGTATATTCTATTTTTAGTTCTTTTTAGGCATTTTCTTTCCTTAATTAGTTTCTAAGCATGTTTGGAACTAATTAGGCATTCCTTTATTTCTTAGTTGGCCCTTTAGTCATTTTAGCTATTACTTGATTAGCAAGTCATATCTCTTATATAAATAGCTCTTATATTCTCATTTTGTATTCATTCTCCAATTCTTGAAATATAAGAACTCTTTTATTTCTCTCTCTAAAAATCATATTGTCTTAATTTTTAAGTCATTGACGTGTAGTTCACTTCAAATTGGTATCAAAGCGGGTGTCGCTCCAAACATCGGTATAATCGTGTGTTAGTTTGTATCAGTGAGTATAGATTATCAAATCGTGCCCTACATTCTCAATGGCCTCGAAGAAGGCAACCCGAATTCAAGATGAGATTAACGAAGAGTTGAGGCAAAGCAATCAAGAATTAAGGCAACAAGTGGATGAATTGAAAAAAAAATCAAGAACAATTTGATACCATAATGTTGCAATTCTCCAAATTGCAAAACCCTAATCCCTCAAAGGACTCCCCAGAAACCACCCCCCACAGGCCCGGAAAACAACCTGAAATTGTAGAACCTCTCTCGGAGCAGATATCGGTGCTGGAAAACACCAAAACTGGCCCACCGACAAAGGGAGGACGGACCCCCTACTGCGTCGGACCACCTTTCCGGTGGCCAATGCCTCTACCCTTGCTGCCTATACAACCAACCCTAGCAGCCAACATCCAAAACTCACCTCAGACCCATTTTCGGCGCCAGGTAACCCCAGCCTAAACCCCAGTTACACCTGCTGTGCAGCCGACCCAAAAGGACCCCAGAAAACCGCCGACCACCCCGCCCTCACTCCGATCACCTTCCTTGTTCTTCTGACCCCAAGAAGACCCAAATCCGATTATATTCCAACCTTGAACCAAATCTTAGTAAAAATTGGACCCATCCATACCTATTTGACCCTCTAAGACCTGTTGGTCAACCCGAGGTACTATTTCAGCCCTCTAATTGCTTCCTAGCAAAGCCCGTTCAGTGCCCGAAACCCATACCAATTTCCCCGACCAAAATTTAAACCCAAGAAACCCTAATTTTACCCAAAAATGTGCACCCACCAAAAAATTAACCCTACCCGAGTTGCCCGAAATCCCAAACACAATTCCCGTCAACCAACCACTTAATCTCAATCTATTCGACCACCCGACTCATATGATATTGGTGTTTTTGAATATCAAAACATTGATCCACGCTTGCATCCTCATGCACCACTATACATACCACCTCCCCCATATTCCCATCATACCCCTTCACATCATGACCTCTCTCTACTTTACAACGATTCTTCTTCCTCCTCTGACACGGGGGATACTCACCGTAGTATCTTTGAGTGGATTCCCCTACTCGGTGCCCACCGTCCCATTCCACTACGGGATCGTCAGTGTTTCCATTGTAGAGAACGTGATCACCTAATTGACACGTGTCCCCACTATCAGCGTGATCCCCGAGCACCTCCCATGGCCCCGCATGATCATCCTCGCCCCCCTCCTGTACAGATGCCACCGAACCCGATTGATTATGTTACACCTGCACCAAGTGACATGATGGGCCCGAGAGCTCATCAGGATGGAGACCCACTCTCAGTAGCACTCCAGTTACTTTCACGGAGTCTCCATGGGGATATCCGCATTAATATTCATATGTTCGATGGTAGATTTTCCCCGGATGA
Organism: Sambucus nigra; assembly: GCA_949130495.1. NCBI lineage: Eukaryota > Viridiplantae > Streptophyta > Magnoliopsida > Dipsacales > Adoxaceae > Sambucus > Sambucus nigra. The sequence continues at coordinate 240,965,427 of OX422222.1, forward strand.
TATGACCAATTGCCTCACCGCTATGGAGACAGTTTTCGATTACAAGCGGGTTCAGGGCCGTTCATGTGTTCTTCTAGCTGCCACCAAATTTCAGGGTTTTGCCCGAGTTTGGTGGAATGACCTTTGCTATCGTAGGACAGCTACTAAACTCCCTCCTATCCAGGACTGGCTTGATCTCAAGACCGCTCTTCAGGCGTCCTTTATACCCCCGACATACGAGCAAGACCTCTTTACGCACATTCAGACTCTCCAGCAGGATATGTCTTTGGTAGTAGAGTATACGGAGCAGTTCCAACTCCTCTACACTAGAGCTCGCCTGGCCGAGACTGAGGATCAGCGGATCAGTCACGACATTGGATTGAGAGAGATACCAACCTTTTTAAAGGTGGTAGAATATGCTATCAAGGTCGAGGCTTATCATGCATCCCTAGCAGCTCCTCCAGCATCCCGACCTACATCTTCCTTGAGTTTTGTTACTCCTGCAGCATCAACCTCGACATCTTCTACCACTACTCCAGTTACCACCACTTCCGTTGCGACCCATACAGGCCCTCCCACATGTCGATACTTTAATTGCAGCACCGTGGGACACCGAGCTTCAGATTACCCTCTGCCACGTTGCCATGCTTTGTTAGCGATGGATCAGTCACCAGAGTATCTCGATGAGACCGAGCAGCCCCCTGGCCATGTATTGATTACAATTTTAGAGGGTGACTCTGTTGGTCTTCCCCTTTGAGTTCGTGGACGAACTCTTTTTGAGGGGAGGAGAGTGATGGGGATCCCTTTTATTTTCATTGTATTTTCTATTTTTAGTTCTTTTTAGGCCTTTTCTTTCCTTAATCAGTTTCCAAGCATGTTTGGGACTAATTAGGCATTCTTTTATTCCTTAGTTGGCTCTTTACTCATTTTAGCTATTACTTGATAAGCAAGTAATATCTCTCATATAAATAGCTCTTGTATTCTCATTTTGTATTCATTCTCCAATTCTTGAAATATAAGAACTCTTTTGTTTTTCTCTCTAGAATTTGATTTTTAGGTCATTGACGTGTAGTTCACGTCACAAACGTCACAACCCATTTTACAAGTGGAAATTTAATTCCAAGAATTTCGTTAAATCTTCTTCATAAAGAAACCTTAATGCTTCTCATTGTGAGAGGATCAGGAATTGTTTTTTAACAGAAGTGACGGATTTGTTGAAATCAAATATGTCCACGCGGATCTGTTCAAATCAATATATTCCTTGATGATACATCTTCTCTATAAAGGACCAGAATTCCCTTGTTTACGTATCATTGGCAAGTGCATTAAGATAAATACCACAGCAAGAAGTGGCAATACAAAAGTGTGTAAACTATAAAAATGAGTCAAAGTGGATTGTCTTACACTAGCACTTCCGCGCAACAATTCTACCGAAGGGGATCCTATTACAGGAATAGGTTCAGGTAGTCATGTTGTAAATGGCGGTGGTGTTGAAATGAGAAGGTGTTAGACTGTTAGTGGTGTTGAAAGCTAGAAAGAAAAATAAATGGGTTTGCGAAATAGAGCTTTGAATTCACCACAAACTCCATTGTTGTCGTAGCCGAAGAGAGAGGAGGAATTTGACGGTGGTAGCGTTGCAAATTGTTGAGAGACGAGAGAGATAGAGAGGAGAGAAGGGTTGCCGGCGATAATACCCCTTCCGTCTTTTCTTTTGGTCTGTAGGTGTTTCTTTTTGTATGAAGATGACTCAATGGTGATTTGGTCATATCAAGAGAGGTATTTTAGTAAAGAAAGAAACACATGGGGGGCTATGTCTAAATATGTCTAATTAGGAATCAAATGATTTAAGATGGTGTTAGCCATCTGCTAAAAAGTTGGGGTTTATGTAAAAAAAGACCTAAAAACAAAACATTAAGTTCTGGTTCATATTTTGCATTGATTCTTCACGTGCACTTCAACTTAGGTTGAAAGTTATAAATAGGGGAAAATGATAGGAACCGAGTCAGAATTCTCCGAGAGAACACTTATCTTCGCCGTCTCATGAAGTTGATATATATATATAATAATGCTCTTGTGCAGACTGTCCTGCATTTTAACATTGCGGACTGTACATGTGTCACCTGGCGGTGAGTCTAGAAATTATAGGCACACTCTCTTTTTTGAGCTAACCGCTAGGTGACGCATGTCCAGTCTGCACTGTTAAAATGCGGGTTAGTCCGCACAAGAGCAGTACTATATATATATATATATATATATATAGGGAGAGGTTCAGAAATGAACATAAAAGAACATTTTAATAAACCTTAACAAAAAACACCCAACAATCCATTAATTTTACTTTTTATGTTGTAATTGGTCCGCGTCAGCGGCAACGAACACGCGTGTCGATCGATCCCCTCCCCACCCCCCAACACACACACACACACCATGGTAGCCCTTATGGCAGGAGGTTCTGGGTTTTCTAGCCGGGGGGTAGGGGGTGATGTGTAGAATAAATATTCGATTGATACGCGTGTTCGTTGCCACTGACGCGGACCAATTACAATATAGGAATTAAAATTAATGGGTTGTTGGGTGTTTTTTTGTTAAGGTTCATTAAAATGCTCATCTTTTATGTTCACTTCTGAACCTCTCCCTATATATATATAGGGAGGGGATCACAAGTGAACCTAAATACCGAACTTTTTAATGAACCTTAACAAAAAACACCTAACAACCCATTAATTTTAATTCCTATATTGTAATTGGTCCGCGGCAACGGACACGCCTATGACCCGAAACCACCTTACCCCACCTACCCCATACCCCCACCCCCAACCCCCACCATAGCAAACCACTAGTTTAAAAAAATTAAGTTGCTGGAATGTTTACTCAAGGGTAATGGCTATAATGGTGGGGGTGGGGTGTAAAAAATATATTCATGATGCGGACCAATTACAATATAGGAATTAAAATTAATGGGTTGTTCGGTGATTTTTTTGTTAAGGTTCATTAAAAAGTTTTTAGGTTCACTTGTGATCCTCTCCCTATATATATATATATATATATATATATATACAGTACTGCTCTTGTGCGGACCAGTTCGCATTTTTAGAGTGCGGACCGGACATGTGTCACATGGCGATGAGACCAGAAAAGAGAGAGAGTGTGCTTATAATTTATCCGATAATTTCTAGGCTCACCGCCAGGTGACAGATGTTCGATCTACACTCTTAAATGCGGACTGGTCAGCACAAGAGTAGTACTATATATATATATATATATATATAGAGAGAGAGAGAGAGATTCTACTTCCTTAAGGCTCCGTTTGATTGCCAGGAAAGTTAAGCGAGAAAATAATTCTTAGGACGAGTGAAGTAAAGGAAAAGGAAAAACACTTTCCATTTTGTGTTTGGTTGAAAATATTTTCTTACAGGAAAATAAAAATTGCCCATTTGGTTGCCAGGAAAGTCATAAGAAAGTTACTAGAAAGTTTTATTTTTCTTTAAAATAAATAATGTTCATCGGACTTGTTTACATTTTTGCTAAATTGTCTATTTGTTAATTTTTGCCACTAGCTAATAGAGTAACCGCACTAGCAACTGCTACACATGGTACTTCCATGTCATCGTTAGAATCTTATGGTGAGGTCATCTACATATTTTATATTAAAAAAATAAAATAAAATTTTCAGTAATGTTTGAATAAAATACGTGCAAAACCAATATACTAATTACACAATACATGATTATTTCTTAAAAAAATTGGTAAAATATTTCCATGCTTAAAGAAAATCCACTAGTTCTAACATACATAAAAATTATAATGCCATAGAAAAAAAATTCTTTTTAATTGTGTCCAATCCATTCACATGTTAAAGCCATTACAATATACACATAAAACTATATACCAGTTTCAAAAAAATAAATAAATTATATACTAGTTGGAAAACACAAAGGAGCCACTTACTCTTTTTTTTGCTAAAAAAAGCAAAAACAAAACAAACATAAAAAATATCCACCCATATGTACTTTGGTGTCATTTTTGTATAGAGATAATCTCAACACGTCACGTATCAACTAGCTAGTTACCAGTTACTTTTTCAAAACTATTTCATTTGTTGACATAAGCTAAACAATAAAACTATGTGTACCCCCATTTTGTACCCTTTTCCATACCCTTTGCATTAAAATCTTATACCTTGTTGTTATGGGTCCCGCCAGGGCATAATGTACAAGCTCCTAACAAGTAAAGAGTTGAACTTCTCCTGGCTTGTTCTTCTCCTCATGGGTTTGTCTTCGTCTTTTATTTTATTTTTTATTTTTGTAGTCATTTGTTTTCCTACTTACAAAAAAATTATATACATTTGTAGTCTTCATAAGATTTATAAACACTAGTTCAACTCATCAGTTCATCCAAATAATTCCATACCTACATATACATTTATTTATTTTTCTTCCGGAAATGGACACTTCTTGGTTGAGAAAATTGACACAACTGGGTTTTGAAAAGGTTTACTGTGCTAGAAACTTTCCCATGACGCAATATCCGAGCCTTTTGGTCGGACGTTTTTTGCGAGAAATTGTTTCCTGCAAGAAACCTATATTGAGGTGGGTCCCACACTTTTCTTTAAACCAAACACCAAAAAATAAACGAGAATATCATTTTCTCATCATTTCCCGTACCTTTTCGGTCATCCAAATGCAGCCTAAAGGAAATGGAAAGACTATCAATTTTTTCTTTTGCAACGAGTTGACCAACCCTTATTGACCATAATGGATATTATAACAAGGCTTAATTGACTAAAAAGCACAATGTATTATAATTCGAAGTTATTTTCCTGGAAAGAGTCGTTGAACTTTTTGATTTAGCCTACTCTTGGTGGTTTCGTTAAGATTTCTTTAACTAAGAATTGATGTGTCATTTGAATTTCTTAATGATTTTGCACCAAATGGATTTGATTAACAATAACCAAACACACATACGCAAATTAAAGTCTCGCATCTCTCAAAAATGACTAAATATTAAATTAGAAGTGATTAAAAAGGCTCTGCATTGACCTTATATGCATTATTTATAGATTCTACTAGCAAGAGTCTTTTTTTTTAACATATAGCTAAAAAGAGAAACATAATAAATTACCAAAAAAAAAGATAAATCATAATCTAATCCTACCTCTTTTTATTATAATCCTTAATAATATCTAATACAGAAGATATGCCCTATTAAATAGCTACTAGTACTAATAACAAAAATATAAAGATTACAAAAATATTCCCTAACCCCAATATCAAAAGTTCCAATGGAGACCCACATAACCACCCTACATATCATTCTCTCCCCTTCAAAAAAGGTCGTCCTTGAGCTTTCAAGAAATTGAAGAAATCCGTGCAACAAAAACAAATATTTTGAAAATATTCGCAGCTTCAAATGCGGTCCAAATCGAATTTTAACATTTGGGTCCAAAAGTGATGGGAATCCATTTTTATTTTCCTTTTATTTCTATTTTCTATTTTTAGTTCTTTTTAGGCATTTTCTCTCCTTAAATTAGCCTCCAAGCATGTTTGGCACTAATCAGGCATTCTTTTATTTTTAGTTGGTTATTTTAGTCATTTTTGCTAATTACTTGATTAACAAGTAATTCCCATATAAATACTCCTTGTATTCTCATTTGTACTTTACTTTTCATTCTTGAATATAGGACATCTTTTGAGTCTCTCTCTAAAAGTTAGGGTTAGTTTGTTTCTTTTAGCCATTTACATGCAGTTTATGTCAAAATCCGTCTTCGAAAAAGTTCGTCCTCGAACTTCCAAAATTGGAGAATTACGTCAGAATTTCCAAAATTGTTCTTGAAAAGAGACGCAAAGACTTGTGAAAATTTGAGGAAGAGGTCGTCCTTTGCTTTTTGATTCAAGATTCATCATCTTCCTCTTGCCTCTCATGTCAACTAACAAAAATAGTGTCCACCCAGGTCAAAAAACAAATTTGGGATGTCAAACCCTAGTTCTTAAATTTGTCGGCGGGTTTTTTTGAGGCCGAAAAAATAGTGCTGCTTTTCGGTAGGATGAGCAGCGGTTTTGCGAGGCTTTTCGGGGTCGGAATGACCCCGTTGATGGTCTTGGACTAGGATTTCAATCTAGACAATAGGTAATTGGTTTCTTTTTGTGTCGGCAGGGCAGCTGGGAGGATTTTAGGGGTTTGGATGTTGATTGCGACGGGATTTTGAGGTTTGACTGCCTTGGTTGAGGAGATCGGCGACTGGAGGAAAGGGGTCGACCACCAGGATGGTGGTCTGGACTAGTGGAGATGCTAATTTGAATCCGCCAACGGGTTTCTGAGCAGTAAGTTGTTCTTCCAGTGTCGGGATGTGATTGGAGAGGTGATAGGGTGGTCGGCAACTTGGGTTGGGATGATTGACGGTAGCGGGAGGCAATTTCTGGGGTGGGGCAGTGGTGGTGATGGAGAGGCTAGGGCAAGGGTTAGGGTTTGGGTTTTGCAACATATAAACTTGTTGTATTAAGGTTTCAAATTGGATTTGTTGCTTTCTTGTCAATTCCTCTATTCTTCGTTCGTTCTCCTCTTTCATTTGTGTCAATTGTTGTGCTAATTGTCTTTCAATTCTTGAATCTATTCAACTTGAAGTTTGAATTTTCTTGGAGCCATCGAGAAAGTAACGTATGATTTTTTTTATACACTATATACACCGATACAAACTAACACACGAATACCAATGTTTGGAGCAACACCCGCTCTGATACCAATTTTGACGTAAACTACACATCAATTGCTAAAAGAAACAAACCCTAACTTTTAGAGAGAGACTCAAAAGATGTCCTATATTCAAGAATGAAAAGTAAAGTACAAATGAGAATACAAATAGTATTTATATGGGACGAATTACTTGCTAATCAAGTAATTAGCTAAAATGACCAACTAAAAATAAAAGAATGCCTAATTAGTCCCAAACATGCTTGGAGGCTAATTTAAGGAGATAAAATGCCTAAAAAGAACTAAAAATATAAATAAAAAGAAAATAACAATGGATTTCCATAAAAAAAAGTCTAATCCTCACCTTCTGAAAATTTAGTACACACCAATAATTTTTAAGACTCAAAATATTAGCTTCACACGGTTTGAATGTGCTAACATGGACTCAATATCCAATCTTGGGCCTAAACTCGTATTTAATGGGGGACCCAACTCATCACCTGCTCCTTTAACCTTACTGCCCAACTAAGAACCCACCAACACAAATATCTAAAAGTGAAAACATATAAAACTAAACATAAACAAAAGATAAATCACAACCTAATCCTAAATCCTTAATAACAATCCTAAATAAAATTTTATTATATAGCTACTACTAATAATATACAAGATAACAAAATATTTTTCCACCAAAGTTTCATAAATTCCAATCATAACCACCGTATACATCAAAGAGAGAGAGAGATGAGTTGTTTGGTTGTAAGCCATTGATTGTAGAATATTTTGTTATGGTTTAATCAAATTCAATCAGTGAATTCATAAAAAACAATATTACCACCTGACCATTTCTAAAATAGAAAAGCCATATTAGAAAATAGACACATTCGAGGACACGTCATCAAACAGAGAATCGAATGAAAATGTTTAGTGGTGTCTGTGAAAAAAAAAATGACTAAGATGTAAAATCGTGGTAACGGATATCGTGATTTTTAGTTACTAAGCCTTCTAACAAAAGAAAATTCGTGATAAAATTTTTTAGCACAATATTTGGTAGTTTCTGGGTATATCTAGAAGAACAATCCAAATGGATACAAGGTCAATTAAACAAAGGATAAAGAAAAAAACAAGATGAAGGTACAAAACCTACCAGGAATATAGAAGAAGAGACGAACAAGAAGCGCCAAGAATGCAGTCCAAATCCCATAATCACCCCTGAAAACCAAACTTGAATAAGTAATCCAATTAAAATATTATATTGCATCAATAAACATAGTGATGATGACAGCGTAGAGAGTCCAGCTTGTAAAAGAACATTTTGAACATTTTGAAAGGGGAGAGAGAGAGAGAGAGAGAGAGAGAAGGGCTTACTTGATCCATGAGATGATTCTTGTAGGAGCTTGTAAAGCAAATAAAGGAACGAGAAAGGACTTCTGAATTGCAGTTCCCCTTACAAGCATTAAAATCCTAGATATATAGTATAAAAATATATATACATTAGAAGCTGCTTTAGAGAAAATTCTGAGTCCGACAATTCTGGAAACATCATAACATTATGAGTTTAATGCTTAGCTTTCTTTATGAATTTTAAATCAATGTCTAATGTTTTAAAAGGAAAGCTGTTTTGTACCAGAATGATTCAGATAATATATTAATTAAAATTTGTACCACAATAGCAACTCGAAAAAGCGTACTGCAAATGTACCGTGTGTTAAGCATGGTAGCGTACCACATACCCTTACCACACACGAAAGTGTTGCACATTCCATGTAACATTGAGAGGATTTACGGGGCAGCATCCATTAGGGCCTCGATTAGTAATTTAGTTCATTGATCGGATGCCGTGTTTATGATGGATCACCGAAGGGAGGCTCTATTTTAAGTGGGTTCTTTTGGGTAGTTTTTTTTTTGAGAAGTTGGTTAACTGGAATGTTTTGAAGTTATTTATTTATTTATTTATTTTATGGGCTTTAGCTACGACGTGTGTATTGGTAAATGTGTATGCGTGTTTGTGTGACATGATCGGTACCGCACTGGGGATCTTTTGGTCTATTCCCATGTTGGATCTTTTTGTCCTTTAACGCCTAATAATTGTTCCTTTATTTTTCCTTTTTACTAGTTAGATTTACTTTTTACTTTTTTAATTGAGTCATGTGATGTATGCACCATTCTAGCCTTATTTTATTGTTGCACTCCTTTTTAGGTTATAAGTATCTTGAAATTACCTCATTTAGGGATATCATGTATTTAAGGGATATAAGTTATTTTAATTTATGCATATTCTTAGCTGGCATTTTTCGTCTTACGTCAAATTGCTATTAGAGCTACGCTCCGAAGTTGTAAAAACAAATTGTGGCAACTTCAATGTTACCCAAGAAATCAAACCATGATGGAATCTAATGAGATCGGATTGGAATAGACAAAGGCCTTCATTTTGAGATGCGCCGCCAACTCCTGCCCCTCCCACCATCCCTATTTACTACGCCTACACCATTTATGGTCACCGAACCCAGTGGGACGTTCTAGGCAGAAGCTCGAACCCACTGGTTGGTTGTGATAATGGCAGGCGAAGGGCTTCTCCATCGCAATCCAGTTAAGCCCGTCTCCACCACTAGTAGCATCGACCACCACCTCCAACAAGCACGAAGGTTATTTTGGTTGAGGGAAGGGCATCGATCAAGCTGCCTAGGGTTCCGATTGACTCACACTCCACCTTTTCAGTTTTGTTTGATTCCTGACATAGGTTCACCTGAGGAGGGTTGGTGAATGGTAGGTTCCAAGAACCTTGGTTGCGGAAGATCATGGTTAGATATTTTCGGGCATGGAGTTTGGAGAGATCGACTCGCTGGTCGGCTTTTAAGTACCTCAGTCGATTTGAATGAGACGAATGGAGGATCGATCACTCAACATTTGACGACTCGAGTCCTCTGGTAAACCTTATGTTCTCGTTGATCAACGTACATATTTCTTATGGCTTCAAAGAGGCTACATGATGGATGATTGCCTTGCATGTGATGTCTGTATGCATTGTCAGCAGCAGTAGTAGAAGAAGCTGGCTGCTTCCCCTTGTCAGCAGCAGTAGAAGCACCTCCCTCTGTAGGGACAACCTCTGTCGCCTGAGCAGGAAGGGCATCTGCAGGAACTGTCTGGGAGGCAGGGTCAATACCTTCAATGGCTAGGGCAGGGGCTTCATCCACAATTGGCTTTGGGCCTGGATCGTGCTCGTCGAACAGAGGAGAAGCAACATCCATACCAGTAGCTAAAAGGGCCTTGCTCCAGCCCTTCTTGAAGTTCAGACGACTGATGTAGCCTATCTGAACCTCGGCGTCTTCATACGCAGCAGCCCACCCGGAGTTAAAAGAGTCCTCCTTAATAGTGGTTGCCTGAGACTATTTCTCTTTCAGCTGCTCGGTCAGCACCTTGTTCTCCTCTACAACAGCCAGCTTGCTCGAGGCTACCAGATCGTAGGCTTGCCGCAGTTCGCTCAGTTCTTTAACTGTTGCCTCCCGTTCATGATTGGCTTTAACAAGAGCAAGATCGGAAGATGTCCGAGCAGCATCAGCGACCTTCAAACTAGCCTCGAGCTCTGTACCCTTCACTTTCAAGGCAGCATTCTGCTGCTCCAGCTCGCCGTTCTTATTCACCAGCTCGTCGCGAGAGCGATAGAGCACGGCAAAATCAGTCACAAACTGCAAGTAGAAGCAGATGTTAGAAGAAAGAAACAACCTGAATTTGCCAAACATTAGAAAAGAGAAATGGTCTTACTAAGGCTAGCCTCTGACTAGTTTGCAAGGCTAACTGATCGGACCCCGTCGCCCTTTGGCGATCCGCAGGAAGGACTTCCCTCTCAAGCAGCACAAGGGCCAGTTGAGGAAAAATGGCAACTGAGGCCCCCTCTGGCAATGCGGACACAGGCACTAAGGCCTGCCCCGCCTTCGTCCTCGCCTCCATTTTCCTCCTCTCCTCCTCCTTTTCCTTCTCCCTCTCCATTTTCCTCCTCTTCCATCCTCTTCTTCTCTTCCACCTTCTCTCCTCCTCCCTCTTTCTCTCTCTCTCTCTCTCTCACCTGCTTTTCTTCCTTCCTCTTCTTCTCCTGCTCCTGAGCAGCAGACCAAGAACCAGTAGCAACAACCCCAGTGCTGGACTTCTGCTTCTTCGACCTCTGAGTGAGAAGCACATGATCATCATCATCATCATCATCTTGGATCAAATTTTTCCTTGGAGGAACCATTTCCTCGCTAGAGCTGCTAGACGTGCTCGAAGGTTCTTGGGCTTCAGAAACCTCTTCCGAATCAGAACAACTGTCACCACGGGAGCTCCCTTCGCCAAAATTGCCTTCAGCACCACCTCTGATATCACTCGCAGAACTGCTCTCCTCCTTATCCACCTGAATGTGATCGGCAGCAGCTTCTTCAGAGGTATCAAATTCAGGAATATTATCCACACGCCTCGCGATAAAGCTAGACCCAATATTCTTGTACTCGAGCAGGAAAGCGGCAGGCCGGGGATGTTCACCGTCAGCTAAGGGCTCCCTGATATTCCAAGCTTTAACCAACTCTGAAAGCCGAACCTCGCTGAGGGCAGGCTCTAAGTTCTTCGACCTCGCTGAAGAAAAAACTGGAAAGAGTCAGAAAGATCACACATTAATAAAGAAATTGAAAGGACAGAGCAAAGACTACCTATATACTCTTCCCCATAAAAGGGAACAGTAAACCTATCAGACCTCGACCCCTCAGTCTGAGGGGAGAACTGCCAATTTCTAGCAAGAAAGCCATCTTGCCAGTAATCCTTGTGGGAATCAGGTAGGTTTACTACCAACACCCTGTCAGGACTCCTGGCCTTAAGATAAAGAACACCAGAGCTAGTTCGAGAAAAGGAATAGCAAAAGCAAACTTCGGCGAGCCCTAATTTGGGTGCTATACAGTTGATTTATTCTATGAACGCCATTGATTATCTTCCATACATTGGGCGAACACTGTGCAGGAACAATGTTGAAATAACCAAAGAAATGCAAGGATAAATCATTTGGAGGAAAAGTAAGCCCCCTTGAGAAAGTAACAAGACGTGAATCCAATGGGCACCCTCTATCTCTCTAACATTTCTAGGGAGAGAGACGCACTCAATCTCTACCCACTCTGGGATATTGTAAAATTTCCTAAACTTGGACACTGATCTATTACCTATCTTCACCATTTGTAAACCCTAAACTACAAATTCAAAGAAAACACAAAGAGAAAGCAAGGGAGACTTACGAGATGGAAATTTGGCTTGGGCAGTGCAAGGTCACAAGCCCAAATGACGTGGGAGATCGAAAGCAAAGAAAATGAAGACCTGGAGAAGAGGGCACAAATCGCTAAAACTCGCAGAAGATGGAAGAACACTAAGAAGCTTGAAACGGCGACTATGAAATGCTGCTCGAAATGACTTTTAAATGATACTAATCATCGCGCACAGGACACGAAGAGACTGCCGCCTAAATCAGCTCTCAAACTTCGGGAAGAGTTACGTGATATGCAACAGAGCCATTATGACAAATCATTTAAATTTATTGAGCCCAAATTATGGCCCAACAAATTTAGGGGAAATTATGGGTACTCGAAATTGGCATTACAGGCCTGGACGAGTAGCCCAATTAAAACGGCCCAAAGTCCAAGCCCTTTGCACCTTAACATTAATTCAGTTGTAACTTAGTCTTCTCCCATGTTCTCGAATAGAGATATTCCAGGAGAAGATGGTAAACGTGGGGGAGTCCAATACCCCCACTCCCCGAAGACAGATATGTATATAATAAACCCTAGGTCTGGGGCATAAGACACGCACTGTATTCTCTGTAAACACTCCCCGGAGTACATAGAAATAATACTGACTACACCACCGTGGACGTAGTCATTCTTGCTGAACCACGTACATCTCCTGTTGTGTGATTGACATTTTATGTTTCTTATTTTACTTGGTGATTGCGCTTTTCTCATCTATTTGTGTTGCAAATAATTTTCACCACAATATATATAACTTATATATAGATGTATGTAAAACTGTTTTTATATATAACTTATATATGTAACTATATGTAAGACTATATATATATATATATATATATATATATATATATATATATATACACACATTCGAGTCGGGTCCTTATCGGATCGGAGTCATGTATATCCAGATCCGGTCCATTAACTAATCGGATAATCGGGTCTATAAAATTTGCTCAGATCCATTAATTCAGGTCGGGTCCGGATGGGGTCCAGGTCCAGACCCGGTCCATTGACAGCCCTATTTGGAGTTAACACGGTTTAATATCGGCTATGAGTTAAGAAGGTCCATTTCATTGCGGAGTTCTTGTGCAACCCTTAAGAGGAAACAATCAAATCTAGCCCACTTTTGGAGATGTTTAATGTCAACTTGCAAGGTCGGCCCTTTGTAATTAAGCCGATCACTTTTCTAAGTGGAGGTTATTCGTTGAAGGGGCCTCAAATGAGCGAGGAACAAGTATTTGCATCGTCTTTATCACTCCAGAATGAGCCATGATGGAACAAACTCTTTTCTTGGGGTTTAAAGGATTAAATAATAAAACATTATATGAGGCGATGATAATCGACCTCAAGATAGCAGCCACAATGAGGGAAGAGACGTTATCGTCCATTGTAACTCTCGCTTGATTGCTAACCAACTCACCGGTGAGTATGAAGCCAAGGATCCCAGGATCCAGCTTACAGAGACAAAGCATGAAATAGAATGCCCTTGACCTCAGCAATAAATACCGACTTAAAAGAGCACGATTGAAGTAGAATATATCGACCGACCGAGCATAGAGGAACCGTAATCAAAGCTAGTAGCCATGAAAATCGATCAGGAACCTAACTGGATGGACCCAGTTATTGGCTACCTCAAAAGAGGAGAACTTCCTTCGGATAAAAGGGAGGTTCACAAATTGAAGATTCAGTCAGCCAGATTTTGCCGTAATTTAAAAGGGTCATCTCTATCGGCGATCATCCATTAGCCCACTCCTTAAATGTGTTCATCCAAAGCAAGTGGAAGGAATTCTAAGAGAAATGCACAAAGGAAGCTACGGGTTCATGTTGGAGGACGATCAGTAGCCTAAAGAGCTATTTCACAAGGTTACTTATGGCCCTCATGCAAAAGGGCACGATTCAACTCGTCCATAAGTGCCCCAAGTGTTAAGAGTTTGCTCCAATCAATAGGTGAGGGTGAGTTGCATCCTTCCACAAGTATCTGGCCGTATGCCCAGTGGGGAATGGACATAGTCGATCCAATGCCTAGGGCTCCAGGCGATAAGAAATTCCTCATCACAACAACCGACTACTTCACCAAGTGGGTAGACGCAGAGCCAAGCTGTTGACTCACATCAGAGAAGCATATAAAAGAAGGTTTATATGGAGGAATATCATCACCGGATTTGGGATTCCTAGGGCCATCGTGTTAAACAACAAAACCCAATTTGACAACGACAAGGGATTTATGCTCATAATATGAATTTCGCAATCAATATGCATCAGTGGTTTTCCCTCTAAGCAACAGACAACCCAAGATCTCCAACAAAACTCTCCCCATCGAGATTAAGCATCCACTAGAGAAAGCTAAGGGAAAATGGGTTGATGAGCTCCGCATTGTCCTTTGGTCTTACAGGATACTCCAAGAAGATCGACAGGAGAATTATACAAAAGTGTCCAATCATATTTAAAGAAAACAGTAGTTTTAATATAAATTATACAACAAAAATTTCGTCTTAAGAATGTTAGTTATATGATTTAAATTATTGTATTGTTTCTAGTTATTATTTAGAAATCATGGATTGACTGTATTTGAATTAAAAGAATAAGTAGAAAGAACTTACAAATTGCAATAATGTAAATTGTTTGTCTACAGAGGCAAAAGTTGAACTCTCTGTCCTTAAGACGAATTTCGTATCCACACTGTGGTAACGAATATGTTGTAGCATTCGTCTCCCAGGATATAATGGTGACCCACGCAATTGCAACACTAGAAACCACGAGAACGACAAAATAACAATGGCGTTCTCTCAAACATAACAAACTCTTTGAATGGGAATGAATGATTGTAAAAGATTAAAAAAAAAATTAGGACTGCGACCCCTATAAATAAAAGGAAAAATGACGGTTCGAAGAGGCACAACCGTTCCCAACAAAAATGGTTTAAAACAACAATGTTTCATTCAGAATTTTATGTGACGATTCGTCACAATAAGTGGTGAGCATTTACGATTTAATCTGTCTCGTCTAAAAATTTATTTATTGCTCTCGGAGCCAACAACCCACGACTCGGGTAGAAGCCTAGGTAGGTTGGGATACCTCAAGGGCACCAATCTCTTATGATAATTTTTCGACATATATACTCCAATAATTTGGTCTCTTCCTATGTAGGATAAACTAATTTCTTCTCACGTTCAAACCAATTTGAGAGTCAATTTCCCGTTCACTTGTTTATCATTTTCAGCAAGTGAATATACCACATTAATCTCCTTTTGGAGCAAAAAGCATAGGTATGTGAATCCACCTCAATTTATAAGTGTGTCCCAATTTAATTTGACCACAAGTTGACCCATATATGGGAAAGGCTAGCCGACATCTGCCTCCTCCAGACCCTGCAATTAAGCGGGAGTCTTGTACACTGGGTTCAACCTTTTTTACAAGTTGATCCATTTAATGCGGTCAAACTCAAAATTTCAACAATTACTAAGTTCACTCCTTCATAAGTATTATCATCTTTAGAGAGGAAAAAAAACAGTTCTTGTATACACCCACCTAAACCATATTTTCACCCCTATTTTGAAAAACCTTCAACTCACCCCAACATTTTTTAGCAAATACATGCAAATCACCCACTGGGTGGGTGAGGTTCCAATTGTCTTCCCAACTAACTTTGGACCAAGATTTCAATTTTGTTAATTTCTCATACATTTCAACAAAATTTTAAAACATCTAAATAGTTGAATTTTATATTATACATTGTTCCCAAATCACATTCATTTTCAATTATTGATACCATCATGTTCATATACATATCTAATTAAAAAAATCGATATACCCAAATTAAAAAAAAAACATTGAGATGAAATTGATAAAATCACATTGAAACTACAGAGGTACAATTTTCTTTATTTACTTACAAAAATTATATTAATATATTAATTAAATAAAACAACTTTATTAAACTATTTTTTTCTTTTTTTACAAAAATACAAACATTTTTAAATAAATAAATACAACTTTTGGTTCTATATAATTTTTTCTCTCTTTCATCCAATTCTTATTTATTAAAAATAATAAAAAGTGCTTTTTTATTCTCTTTTTATTCCAGTTTTAATTTATTTAAAAAGGCAAAAAAACAGTTTTTTCTCTACTTCTTCCTTTTTTATTTATTGAAAGAAACAAAAAATTATTTTTCGTTCTCTTTTCGACCCAGTTTTCATATAAAAAAAGTTTCTTTATTATTTTTTTGTCCCAACTTTTTATTTATTAAAAAAATCCCATTTTTTTATTTATTTAAAAAACAAATAACTGTTTTTCAATCTCTTTTTCCTCCCAATTTTTATTTTAAAAAACAGTTTTGTATTTGTTTGTCCCATTTTTTATATAATGTTTCTCTACTCTTTTTCCTCACTGTATTATTTATTAAAAAAACAAAAAATCTGCTTTTCTCTCTTTTTTGTCTAAATTTTCATATAATAAAGAAAATAAAAACTGTTTTTATGTTTATTTCTTTTCATCCCATTTCTATTTATTTAAAAAATTAAAACTATTTCTTTGGTCTCTATTTCGTCCCAAATTTATTTTAAAAACAAAATAAAAAAACTATTTTTCTTCTTTTTCCTTCCAATTTTTTTATCAAAATAAGAAATTGTTTTTGTATTATATGGACAAAAGAGTTAGAGACATGGTTTTGGTAAAGTTAATTTGGAAAGTCAATTGGAAACTCACCTCAACTAGTGTTGAGTTGCATGTACTTGCTATTTAGGTGGGTATATCAAGAACCAAAAAAAAAAAATTATTCTACACAAACATTCAAATTACACCTGCCATAAAGATATATATCGGTTGGTGGGTGGGTTACACATGGCTTCTATTTAAAATATCATCCAATGTGTTTCAGTGGGTCTGTTTGGTGTATATAAATTGAGGTTACGTGTAGAATTAGTCAGGAAAAAAACTTACGTGGATGAAATGGTGCAGATCCATTCAAGGTTATGAGGCGTCAAAGGAGAAGAGTAACAAACAGGACCAACCACTCTACGTCGCTTATTACTCACCAACTCTTTAGACTGAATCCAAACTCTAATAACACGTACACACAAATTCTCATCAGATTAAGACATAGTAAAATAGAAAACGCTGTAAACTATAATTTTACTCACTCACCTAACCGGGTTGAAGCCTAGGTAGGCTGAGTTTTGAGTGAAATTGGGTTGCCTATGCTGACGTGGCGCCCGGTTTTTAAGAGAGAGTGTGTGTTTATTGTAGATACTCGAAGGTTGAGGGGATGAGAGGGTGAAAGTTAGCATCTTGTGTTTTACTTTGTTTCTATGTTTTTGGCAGAGATTTACGTAAATAAAAGATGGTGAGAGTGTGATTTATCATTGATACAAAACTCACCACTTTATTGGTGGTATCACTTCACTTACTCATCATGTTCTTGAGTTTTGAGCTTCACGTGCTGTCATCACTTTCTTGACTGATTGACACGCGTCACGTGCTGGGATGGACTCCAAAAACGGATCCAACTTCA
This sequence comes from Sambucus nigra, assembly GCA_949130495.1. Taxonomy (NCBI): domain Eukaryota; kingdom Viridiplantae; phylum Streptophyta; class Magnoliopsida; order Dipsacales; family Adoxaceae; genus Sambucus; species Sambucus nigra. The sequence goes on from OX422222.1 coordinate 240,982,860, forward strand.
ACAAATATTATTATAAACGAAATACGGTTTGTTAACGGAGGCTAATACTATAAACTGAAAACGTTAGTTGATGTTGGCATATCTTTAGGCCGTCCATGTGTCAATCTCTATTCTTTCTCTGTCCTCTCTTCGAAAGTTTATCTATGAATGGTGGGGCTAATAAAGGATAGCGATAGAGGAAGATATTTTTGAGTTGGGAACCTTATCAAGACGCATCAATAATTTTGTGAGGGTTTTACTAATAAGTCCTTATATTAATAATCTATAAATTCCTACTACTTAAAAAGGATGAGAACCATAAGCATCATTTATTTGATTATTTTATCTCTATTATTACAACTAATCTCCATCATACTACCATCCACTAAATCGATTCTTATCCCATCATTAACTTATTCACCTCCCTACTCTTCCCTCTATCCCCTAACATAGACCTTTAATTTCTTTTAATCCAATTGACATCTGAGCTGGACGGTAATTACACACAAAGAGACTCCAAATATTATTCGCTCACTTCCTATATCAAATGCAAATACCCCTTAATACCTTTTACACTCGCCACACATAAGGTCTTTCATCTCTTGTTTCCAATCAATTTGAGCAGGATCTTTCCAAAAGGTGTTGGCGCTCTTCTCTCAACTCAAAATTCTACTTAAGGTATTTTCACTTTTCTCATTTTTCACGGTTAGCATTTGTATATGTAGCTGCATAATAGCCATTTTCCATTCGATTTATTGTTAATTTTTTTATTTTAATTTCATAATATATAATCCCCATCGTACAAGAATTTTTCTGTTTAAAAGTTTTTTTTTTTATGTGGAGGTGGGGAGGGGGATATATTGTGTTAGTCAACTTATTTATATATATTTTTTCCTCTATTTTGCAATTTTATAACATGAAATTCAAGGTAGTGTTTTTAGCAAATTCCCTATAAAATCATTTGTTCATGTGTTAGATGGTGTATATCACCTGCTGAAATGTCATGGTATAATGTTAATATCGACACCTTACCAACTCATTTCGCCTCAACATCATTTAATAGTTGTTTCCCCTAGAAGTGCACAGTGAAATCGAAAATCCGATAAATCAAACCAAACGGATGGTATTAGTTCGATTCAGTTCGATTTTTTAGACTAATGGTTCGGCGTCGGTTTAAAAAAACCTTGATATTTCGGTTCAGTTCCTGGTTCCACAAAAAAACAATCCGATCCGAACCAGACCCGACACCAAACTCGAACCAAACCGGGACTGAACCGATTTATAATTACATATATATTTATTTTATATATTTAATATATAATATAAATATATAAACAAAGTATAATACTAAAAACCCTAGAGCCTTTGGGTCGTTTCTTTCCTCCTCCCGTATATATATATATATACTAATTTTCTCTAACCCTTTTAACTATTTCAGCCGCTCCTCTCTCCCACGGCCAAATATTTCTCAGCTCCCTCTCTCCCACGGCCATACTCACTCAGATTGGTCATACTCCATGCAATAGGAGCAAATATTTCATTTTCGGAGCTCAGATTAGAGCGAAATGAGATCGGAGCTCAAATATGTCATTTTTCATTTCTCATTCTTCATTTTCGTTTTTGAAGAAAGAAGTGGACTGCGAATATTATGAACCCTTTAAAATCTATATACCCTTTAAAATCTAGTGGACTGCTTTCAAAGAAGTGGACTGCTCTCTCATCTGTTGCATCTTTTATATGTTGAAATATATTTGATGTTGGAATTTGTTATGTTTTTGCTAGATGTTTGACTATACCAATGTGGGTTCTATATTTCATGTATGGTTTGGTCTATTTATTTGATCCATTTTATAATGTTAGCTTCATCCATCTAGAAATGAAAAGAAGGAAATGATGTATTCACGAGGTAACTGAATATATGTATATTGACTGAGTATATTTTTTCTTTTTTTCTTTTTTTCTGTTTTTCTGCCATTTTTATGTTTTTTATTTGGGACTCTAAACTCAATTGTTTTCATCATTTTTTTTGTTTTTTATTTGGTACTCTGAACTATATCAATGTTGTTTTTTAATGTTGAAAAGAAATGGTTAGGTATTAAAATATGATAACAGATTAGGTACCCATTTGAAAACTATATTTGAATAATATGATAGAGCATTATGGAAGAACAAATGTTGTATTTACATTTAAAAACTATTTTTGAAAGGAAATTGAATATTTTATTTTAAAAAGTGATTAAAATCGAGAACCGATTCGAACCAACCCAAGAACCATTTGTTCGGTTTGGTTCGGTTCCAAAAAAATCGGTTTCGGTTCCAAAATTCTGGAACCGAACCACTCCGGTTCTAGTTTTGGCTCTAGTTTAGTAATGAAATCGAACCAACCCGAACCGTGTGCACCCCTAGTTTTCCTACTGAATTTGTATCTTCCATTGCTTTCTAATCATTTGCTAAAATTTCTCATAGATAACAAACTGTATACAGTAGCAATTCATTTACCTTTTTTATTTTAATTTTTTAGATTCTTACTGCACAACATCACTTAATAATATTTTTTTCATGGAGTGACTACTTTGGAATAATATTCCCTAAGACAAAAGGAGAGAAAACTAGCAGAGGGATTGAAATTTAATGAAAATTTCATTTTAAAGTGAGTACTTGTATGCAAATCTATTTAAGTTGGGGAAATTTACAATTAGGTCCCGTGTTGACAATTTTTAAATATTTAAGGACAATTTACTATTAGGTCCACTTGTTATGCCACTAGCGTGAACTTCTACAAGAAGAGAATTAATGGATCTAAGTGTTTAAAATTTGTCAAAATTTCTTTAGTATTTAAAATGTGTTTATTAGGGACCTAAGAGTACTTTTCCCTTTAAGTTATTAGTTTTGTTTCATAATTTTGTTTTGCACAATATATTTTGTTTGGAGTAATGGTCTAATTTTTTGGAAGTTCGAGGGTAACTTCGATTTTTTTAAATTTTAGGGGTAATTTCGATTTTTTTTTAAGTTTGGGTGTTAAGTGTAAAAGATGAAAGAATGAGTGGGGAAGTGATAAATTGGGGTATAGTAAGAGGGATGATGCGTAGTTCAACCATTTTTTGTATGTTAATGATAATTTGGTTTGTGCTTGATTTAATATTAATTAAGGTGTTAAATAATTTTTTTATCATTTACTGCCCAACTCCTGTTACTTTATTACTTTACTTCTGACTCTCAATGTTTATAGTCCTTGGGGTTTTGCAAAAATGGCATATGTAACCATCAGTCTTATCCATCCTTTAAACAAAACTCCTCCATATCAGGTATTTTGCATAACCTTACATTGTTTGCCTTATCAGTAAGAACTTTAGTGTGTGTTTACTCTATTGGGGGCTACGTTAATGTAGTTTTATAAGAGCAATGAACCATATATAAGATGCATACATTATCCATTTTAGTGATTTTAACTTTGTGTTAGTTGAATTTACATTAGTTTTTATCATGTGTATTGCGGAGTTAATGCATTTCCTAGATATATATATATATTAGGTTGTCTCTGAATCTATTTGCAAGGCCCACGTCTATTAGCTTTAGTACATAAGAAGGAACATTATAAATTGTAAATAGATTTATATCATGAGTTCTTATTAGTGTACAAACTGCAGATCATATTGTTTATTTGAAGTCATTTTTTTGCAATCTAACGATCATAATTTTCGCATGGTGAGATGTGTGGTACATCGTATAATAATACGTGTCAATATCATAAATATGTCTATATGATAATATTTAAGAGCGAAGTATATATAATTTATCATAAACAAAAATTAACTACTATAATTTCGGAGTATTACAGGGGATGTTCATTAAGGATGTTTATTGAGGTTGTTTATTGAAAACTTAAACCATTCTTTGTTGTGATGGACTCACAAATTAGATGAAAATGCAAAAGAGTATTAGTGTATCCCATAGATTGGATAATCATTTTAATGATACGTGTTGATACAAAAATTAGTCAACTGACGTGGACCAGTTATATGAAGACACGTGTTATCCAGCGTGGCACAAGCTCAAATGTACCGAGCTACTCAACGTACCGAGCAACTTGTTGGGAAGACTAAACGACCAAGACAGATTCAATGTTTATTATATTACAGTCATTCCTTATCATGTACGAATGAATACGCTTATTCAATAAAGCCTTATTATCCATTCACATTGACATCCCAAGGGCTATAAATACATTGTAATACCCTTATAGCAGGGTAAGAAATCATAAGCAAACGTAATCGAGATCAAGGCATAGTACCTAGTAATACAAAACAGTGGACGTAGGCCATTTTACTTAAGGCTGAACCACTTTAAAAATCTCTTATCTTATTTCTTTATTCATATTTAACTGTGATTCATTAATTAGATCAAATCTAGTTTTTTACATCAACAGATTAGCTTCGTCTATGGGAATGACTATACGTAGCGTTTTTCACCAAAAAACTCATCATAAATGGCTAATATCACAGAATCTAACAATAGGAATAATGACGGGAATTCTCCTAACCCTTCTATCCCCCCAAATGCAAACGATATCACAGGAATCTTGGAGCTTACCCAGGGGACAAACGGGTATGCAGGAAACTATGGGACAGTTCATTCGGACTGTTCAAAATGGAGCGCCTGCCAAGTCAGGCCAACGAAGAGTTCATAGAAGCATGCGTCCACTATCTTCATGATCTAGACGTACTGAAATCCATCATACTGGGAATTCAAGTGATCCATCATATCACCCTGGTTCGACTTCTCCTGTAAGAATTTTAAATTCTCAAGAAAATGTCACTCTAACTCCAGAGCGAACAAGCGCTCTAGAAAGGTTGAGCAAAGTTTCACCCTTCGACCGTTTGGGCCCTAGGAGGAACAAAAATCATCCTCGAATTGCGTCGAGAAATTCTCAACGACCAAATGATTTAAAGGAAGGCTCAGCCCAATCACATCCAAATCCTAGGCCTGCAGCTCGCATAGAAAGATCCCAATAGGAGAATTCTGCGTGATTTATTGCTCGTGTAAACATAAATAAATCAGAGGCTGGATATGATACATGGAAAGGGTCTATTCAGAGATTGGAAGACAGGTTAGGGGAGATGTCTAAGGCCAAAAACCCTCTCCAAAAAACCTTTATCAGAGGATCTCCATTTATACAAGCAATTATGGATTTTTCCACACCATCAAAGTTCAAGGCTCATGTGGTCACACCGAAGTACGATAGAAAAAACGATCCCGTTATCCACATAGAATAGTACCAAGTTGTAGCAAATATTTATGCAGTCCCCAATGAAATGAGGTGCAGGGCATTCTTAGGAACCATCACCGAATCTATTTAGATAATGGAAGATTACAACCTTCCATCAACTGGAAGAGCTCTTTATATGAAATTTTTATTTTGGTGCAAAGCCAGTTAAAAGGGTAGCACATATGTTGAGTGTTAGGAAAATAGTAGGAGAAAGTACTAGGGACTATATCACTCATTTTAACAACGAGAAACTGGAGGTCATAGATTATGAGGAGAAGATAGCCATTACTGCTCTCATGAGTGGTCTTTTGCCAGACAAGCTGTATTACACTTTGGCCAAGGATCCCCCAAATCCATGGCTGAATTGATGGCTAAAGCAGCCAAAATTATGAATGCCGGGGAGGCTATGGCTGTGAAGAAGAATGTTGAGGCAAAGGCAGAAGCTAAAGATGATGGCAAGTTGGAGAGGAAATATCACAAGCATAATAGTGGGAGCAAGCAGTCGAAAGGTAAAGAAACGTTAAATCACTTGAGGAAGTATACAAATTATACTCCTTTAAAGTTGGATATAAACCACGTTCTGGAGGAAATCAAGAATAACGAGGAATTGAATTGGCCAAAAAAACTAAGATCAACTCCTGAAAGAAGGGATAAATCCAAGTATTACGAGTTCCATAAAGATCACGGTCACATGACCAAACAGTGTGTAGCTCTCCAAAATGAGATAGAGGCGCTCATTAGATGAGGAAAGCTGAACAGGTATGTTGATCGCCAGAATGGTGGAAGGACCAACAATAGAGTTCAGTAGAGGTCCAAATCTCCTTACCGACCAAGAGACGATAAGAAAAGGGACCATGAAGATGACCCTGAAGATGACCCTGAAGATGACCCCGATCTCCCAAAAAAGCCAAGACAGCCTGAGCGTGGGGTATTTCCAATTCGTTTTGGTTCATTCGATTATAACATGATTACAGGTGGAGACGCAGGAGGGAGTGATCATACCGTTTAAAGGAAATCTTACCGCAATGAGGCTCAAGATTGTTCCTATATATAACGGATAAATCTAGCAGAAGAAGATCACCCGAGGAAGGTTAACAAAGATAAGCTGGTCATTGGTTTTTCTAAAAATGATCTGGAAGGCGTTTTGTATCCTCGTGATGATCCTCTGGTGATCAAAATGAGAATGAAAGATATAATCATTTCAAGAGTGCTGGTGGATAATGGTAGCTCGGCGGACATCATGGTACCCTTGCTTTGATGGTTTGAACTTAAAACTTGGTCAATTGGAGCTGTATCACAGGCCCCTCATTGGATTTTTAGGAGAAAAAGTTTGTCCACTTGGAATGATCAAGTTAGACATGTTGATTGGCACCTGGCCATCTTGGAGATCGGAGAAGGCGCGTTTCTTCGTGATGGATAAAAATGCCCTGTCAGCCTACAATATAATCATGGGAAGAGTAGGTTTGAAGAAGTTTGGAGTAGTTTCATCCACTGCACCTCAGTGTTTAAAGTTTTCGACCAACTTTGGGGTTGGAATTGTGAAGGGCAATAAAAAAGTAGCTTGGGAATGCTACTACTCATCTGCCGAGTAAGAATAATTGGAGAATGCTAAGAAGAAAACAACCACTTATCAAGTGAATGAATCTGATGAGTCTGAGATTGAAACCTTAGACCCAAGAGATGAAATGGAACTCGTTAAAGGGCAAGTCATGGAAGAAATATAAATTATTATTCTGGATGACGAGCAACCAGAAAGAACAACCCAGATTGGCACTTCACTTAATCCAGTATTAAATGTGACACCCCGTCTAATTAAATACCGGGTAGCTATTCCTTTATTAAATTAATACAGAATATCAAGTTGGTTCAGTCTTAACATCACTGTCGAAAAACATTTAATTAACTACTAGCCACCTAATATTTAAAAAAAGCGATGTCAAATTTTATTAATTAAGCCAACAATTAAACAAGAATTTATTTAATAAACCAACAATCGCATAACCAATCTTATATAAATGCTCAACGAGATGAAATCAAATAAGTCTGGAGTAAACACTCCAGTAATAAAGATGCCAGAGTAAATAATGTCCCAATACAGCCTGAATAAATAATAAACCAAAAACTGAAATAATGAAAGTCTGTAACTACAACCTCTAATAATAATGGGCGACATGCCCTAACTGATACAAATGACTCTGAAGGAATCAAGGATAAAATGAGAGCGTTTACTACCAAGATCCTGTAACTTCCACAACAGCTACATCACGTCATTAGAATGGAACTCCTATGCTTGGCGTCCCTGTGGTTGGGCACCTAGAATATTTTTACAAAACAAAAGTAGATTTGGAGGAAAACGGGTCAGAGCCCGATGTGAAAACAGTTTAAAATTTTAGCAAGTGACTTAAATTACAATTAAACATCACACATTATAAACACGTTAGTTGTGTACTCTCACATGAGTTTCTCAACTTTCAACTACTGTGCACGCCTAACGTCTTCCTTTAACCCATCCTAGTTATGCCACTATCTAACTAGTTTGTACCACTCCTGCCTTCTCATTCTAACATAGAGTATCTACTCATAACACCCAAATAAGCCATATTTATAACCCATGTTCACATTCATTAAATTACTTATCTCAAGTGTTAATTAAATTCTCATTCTTAACCCATTCAATTATCTTAGTTATTCGCATCAACTAAGCAATAATGAACCAGTCACAAGTACATAAGTATATCACTCTCAATACATAAATACATATATGGCACCCCTAGGCTAAATTGCGATGCACGCATACTCTGCTATCAAATCTATGTACATCACGTACGTAAGTATCACGTGTTTCGAATCATTCAGGAACCATTTAAATACAAATCACACATATCGGAGGAGACCATAGTTCACATACCCATGGGTCACGCACATACCTACGCTCCCATGGTCAGCCGACTTATCAACTCACAAATAAGTCATTCACAGTACTATGTCCTTAAGGTACCAGTCTAAATCCCCCCGAAGGCACACAAGGATAAGAGGATCCTTTTCCAGAATAAAAACTAACCTCCCGTGATATCAAGTATGGTAGGTATGTCATACACATAAGAAATCCATACACTAGGCATTCACACAACCTAAGTAACCATATATCAATATAGATGTTCACACATTTCATCTAGTTAGTCTCATACGTTGCAAGTTTACCCCGAACATTATACGTTATATATATTCCGTTTGATAACTCTCCCGTCGTATCAAATTGAGTACTTAAACCTACCGTAAGAGGTTACTAGGTTTCTTGTTAATTCCAAATGTTATCTCAACACTTAAAGTCACTCCGTTTCTGCCCTTAACCTTATATCATCATAAATTCCCATTATAGTTTCAATTTTAATGTTTTCTAATGGTACCTCACTCGGTAGACCCTCATAAGTAATAACAATTTGTCCCATAAGTTACAGCCTCCTACGATAATAACTAAGGCCCTACTGACTTTATCTAAGTCCCACAAGATTATATTACTCACCCTAATAATCAACATTGGCTTTGGGATAATCCTTAAACCTTAAAGAGAAACAATTGTCAAAATTCAGCAGGGGTCAATCGATCGATGAAAAGGGGTCGATCAATCGATCGTTCGATCGATCGATATTCTTGAGTCGATCGATCGATCAAGCAGGTATCAACCCAGAAATCCTTAACAGTTACGGGTTATCAACTTTTTACACCTCTAAATCTTCATTCTAACGTCCAAAACTCACAAATCAATACACTAATCATCCTACTAACATGTTTACATCATTCCCCACGTTTTAAATTCATCAAATCAACATATAACATCAATATCTTGGATCAAATTACCCAATTATCATATAAAAACCTAGTTTTCCTATTTCTTCAAGAACATCACATAATTCAATCATTTTTTCCATAATTCTCTACCCATAAATCATAAATTTGTGGTTATTATCATCTCCAACATTTACTACATGCAAGTCCTAGCCGGATTATGTTTTTAAACCTTTCAAATCCATTCAAATTTTCGTTTTCATAATAAATCTTCAAATCTATAAAAACATGTAAACTATATGCTTTGAATCTTTGCAAGATAAATCACTTGCTTGTAAATTTGATATTCTGATCCATTGTTGTTGTTCAAGGGCTGGTCCTCTCTTCTTTCTGGTCACAATTCCGTCCAAATTGGTGGTGGTGGGGGGTGGTTTTGGTTTGGGGACTTTTTGTAACCTCTCCTCTAAATCACGTAACTCCCCTCTTTGTTTTTGGATGATAATGTCCCTAATATCCTAACCAAAAATAAATAAATCAACACTAAAAATCGTGGGTCTTAATTTCTTAATTTTTAAAATCACCAAAATACCCTTACGGGTTGCCGATTTGGCCTAAAAATGCCCCGGGATCCAAACTAAACCCCCGGCTAGTGTTTTCTGACTATCTCGACCCTTCTGGACACGTTGGCACACTCAAAAATCTCATACGGATGACTTAAAAATAAAATACTTTTAAATCCATTAAATTGGGTCCTGACACGACTGACACGCGCGTCCTAACTAAATTATCGAAACTGTCGTATTTTCAACTCACGATAATTTTTATAAATCCAATTATCACATATTACCATAATTACTCAGTAATATTCAACAACATAATAATAACCAAATACTAACTCTTGTTAGCATTTAAATCCGAATAAATTTTCCAATTAATTATCCCAAATTAATTTAATAAATCTCAGAATTAAAAGTAATTCCATTTAATTAACCTCCTAATTAAAAGCCATAACAATATGGGAAATTACATACTCCCCCCCTAATAACGGAATTTCGTCCCGAAATTCGGAAAAGTAAGGCATACCTGGAAAATTAGGTATCCTCCAGCATTCAAAACAAAATATAAAGAAAGGCCCAATCACTAAAGCCCTCGCTTCACAACAAGCTTGTTTAACAGACTTGATACTTTATCAGAATACACTTCAATAAATGCACCTCACATTGTGCTCTTATTAAACAACATTTGAATAAAAATAGCCTATACATCATTAGCCGCATTATTTCAATATTATTGTGAGTTCTCACCTCACTACGCATTAACTCCTGCGTTTAGCAACACACCAAACTCCCATCCTGGAAGAAATCAATAACACATCTGACTAATCTTGCCTATTCTTTGAATCTCTGTTCCCGGCGTTGTGACCTTTACACAAGGGAAAACTACTTCAGTCGGGTGGTGTTACACAAAACAATTGTAAGCACCTTGTCCACTATAAAATAGACACGAGTGCTTTCACCCAACTCTACCATTAGATATTATCTTCTCCCCATTACCACAATATACCAGACTTACTAGTTTTACCCAATTTGGAAATGAAAAGATCGCAATGAATCCAAAATTTCTTTTATACAAGCCACGATTCGTCAATCACCTTGCGCTTACACCTCGGGCTATAGGTGATACAACCTTCTCTAAACGAAACATATTTCCACTACTTCTTGCTACCCCACGTTGAAGGTGGATTTCGGGGATCTCCTCTTAGTTCCGAATAATACTGCGTCGAACTACGTACCGGCGTGTTCACTATCTAATAGTGTAAATCACCCAAGTATATAACAATTTATCTCCTTCTGGACAACATGTCCCACATATTCGAAGGAACTTGTTACTTATCAATAAGTTGGCTATCCCTCAAGGAAATTTACTAACTTGACTCTTCCATCCCTGTAATCGTCGGCTGGATACACAATTAACTGGTTGATCATCTAACTCCCAACCGTTATACTACTTACTACACCCCTTTCAATGCCGACTTTCACGTAAATATTTCTACCCGTTAAGTGATACTTAATGATTTTCTTCTCTTGGCGTATACCAAAAGTTTCGACCCTTGCACTTTTCACCACGTTGTGCACATCTGGACCCTTTATACTTTATTGACATCCTCATTCTACTTACGCTTGAGTCACCCTCAACATTCGATTGGTCGGAACTCTACTCCAAATTGTCCATAATAGTTAACTATTTGTCTTCTCAAGATATACCCCCTTATTAAATGGATTTCCACTGCCTTTTACCAAATTCGAACGTGCTATACTGATTACACATGAGTATACTCATTACTACCTTCTCTTACGATGCTTAATCCCATAAGTACAAATTTCACCCCTCTATAACCCTTCTTTCGACGATTACTACATTAATAAACCAAGATGTCTACACTCCTTATAACCCAACCATACAGTTTTAAACATTATACACGCTTCATACCTATTCAAAACTCTTTATTGTCGTTATATTTTCAACGTGGCTATACCACTTGGGCATTCTCAATCACCTCTGAATTTGAAATCCTAAATCCTCCTTAACCCCAATGTGTCATTCAACCCGCCGTAACAAACCAACATTATCAGTTCTTACATCGCAATTGACTAACAACTGGGTGTACTGTCCTTACATCATAATTGTTAACTTCCCGTTATAACTACTTACTTCCATAACGATCGAGGTATCCAATTTATGGACGAATGGTCAAACATCTCCCTACTACCAACTTTATGCTAAGTTTCATGCGTGGGATGTCTCGCAAAGCAAAATCTAAATAAGGAACCCCCCGATACACTACTACCTAACATTGTCGGTCATCGAGATCCGTTAATCCTCAGTCCATAACATGTACCCCTATATTCCCGTCTCTTAACAACAAAGTTACATGTCCTTCCGCAATTACACTTAAACAATGAACTCTTCTCGAAAGACACTTTCTCTTGACATTGATGGTAATCACACTTCATATACATCATGCAAATATAATCGGGGCTCTCAAAATCCCGTCCCCAGACACACAACAATGAGTATAAACTCCCAAATCTCTAAGGGTGATAGAACAATGCACTCTTCTTATTACGATATCCTGAGCGTTAATATAATAACCAGCTAAGCCTTTTCGCTGACTAGTAAACCAATTGCTTACGAATCATATTAATTTAAATCCCTACACATGCTGGGATTAAATATCCGAGACTATTATACCTTTTTGCAATCACAACAATATATATATATATATATATATATATATATATATATATATACATATATACAAAAGTACAATTACGAGCCCGACCCTCTCACAGATGGGACCTCGCCAGAATCAAAACATTCTACCCCAAGGTAGTAACTCCGATAAACTTGTAATACCAGCACACTATCGGTATAAGCATATTATAAAACCATAATTAGGATAATATCATACTCGTATCACACAACACTAAAACGAGTAATTTCAATAAAGTATATACCACTATCAATATACTCGTTCATCCTCCGCGGATGAAAATAAATATAACCCCACACTATCAGGGAAAAATATTCACATAAATAAATAAAATTGCCGATACTCACTAAACTCGACTCTTTCAAGCAAAAATATAACAATAATAACAATTGTTGCAACTCGTTCATGCCACAAACAACATGCAACATCATCTGAGGATATAACTCCTACTTTTATCCTGATAATTGTCCTGCTGCTCAAATGGTTCCTGGACTTAACACACCTATCCATACCAAAACGAATATTCCAATAACTGTTGCCCTTGCCAGGCAAAATACCTTTATCCCTACACTTGCTTCGGAAAATATTTATAACGCACGGGTTTCACTTCCCACCAAATACTTCTACACCTACTCCACTTATCTTCGGTCACACTGACCATGTCAAGGTGGTCCTTCTCTCGGACGTTGGTAGTCTCGGTTCTGACGACTACATCCATTGTTTCCTTAGCTTGATGGACCTAAAGAACACGCTACTAGTTCCCACATCTCTTACTGAAATCACCATCGCTCGGTAATAATTCAGCTATTCGAATCATTTTAACGGGTTCCCCGTTAAGTCTTCGCCTTGTGGTGCTCCTCCAACACCATTTTCCCAATCTTACTCTATTAAGATCCTCGATTCTTGCATCTCCCCACCCAACGAAACGTTTACCTCCAAATTAACTCTACGCGACATTAATACCATCTGCATTGACCGTCCAAGCATAATTCCCCAGAAGAGCTAACAATTCTTCTTGTATGTAAATGATCTCTTTAATATCCTCTTCTCCATTTCACCTACTTCACCCGGTGTAAGGTTCGCTAAATAATTAAATTTTTCCTCACAAAGTGACCTCTGTCCGGCCCTCTTGTGTGAGTTCAGAACAACATTTTCCTTTCACCCTGAACATCTGGTGAATGAACTTATGGTCAAACCATACATGTACGTCTTCTCTCGACATCCCATTCCACTTCTAAGTGTGGTGATTACCTCTCACCATTGACATTTCGCTCTTACAATCCAAGAAAATTTTCCCCAAATTTTCACTCCCGATTGGCCATACCCCGACATATGTCCAAGCCTTTGGATAGATTACATTCATTTGTCTAGCACACGCCATCTCCGCATTTCGAGTATTTCCACTGCTGGTTCCCTTCAATGTTTCACCTAACTCTTTCTCTCCCATTCCAATCTTGTTGGGTGAGTCTCATTTGACCCCACTTTCTACTATAGTTGTGCGTGGAAGACACAAGTCGTGCCTTAGCCGTCTGTACCGTCCTGGACTTTCGTGCCATAATATGGGTGACTTCAACTACGGTCATCCTTCTTTAATAAATCAAATAACCTCACTGATCTTTACCTCCTGTTGTCCGCCCAACAGTCTTCGCCTGGCGTGCTACATTGTTCGGCCCACAAACACACTCGATTGTAAATAAGATTCACTATCATATACATCATAGCAGGAGAACGAAATCTTACTAAAGAAATCAACAATCCTAAACATAGGGCTCTACATCAAAGAAAGATAGCTGGAAGCATAATAAGTCGTATATATCATAAAGGACACTAGAACCTGATACTCTGATACCAGCTGTGACACCCCGTCTAATTAAATACCGGGTAGCTATTCCTTTATTAAATTAATACAAAATATCAAGTTGGTTCAGTCTTAGCATCACTGTCAAAAAATATTTAATTAACTACTAGCCACATAATATTTAAAAAAAGAGATGTCAAATTTTATTAATTAAGCCAAAAATTAAACTAGAATTTATTTAATAAACCAACAATCGCATAACCAATCTCATATAAATGCTCAACGAGATGAAATCAAATAAGTCTGGAGTAAACACTCCAGTAATAAAGATGCCAGAGTAAATAATGTCCCAATACATCCTGAATAAATAATAAACCAAAAACTGAAATAATGAAAGTCTGTAACTATAACCTCTAATAAGAATGGGCGATATGCCCTAACTGATACAAATGACTCTGAAGGAATCAAGGATAAAATGAGAGCGTCTACTACCAAGATCCTGTAACTTCCACAACAGCTACAGCATGTCATCAGAATGGAACTCCTATGCTTAGCGTCCCTGTGGTTGGGCACCTAAAATATTTTTACAAAACAAAAGTAGATTTGGAGGAAAACGGGTCAGAGCCCGATGTGAAAACAGTTTAAAATTTTAGCAAGTGACTTAAATTACAATTAAACATCACATATTATAAACACGTTAGTTGTGTACTCTCACATGAGTTTCTCACCTCTCAACTACTGTGCACGCCTAACGTCTTCCTTTAACCCATCCTAGTTATGCCACTATCTAACTAGTTTGTACCACTCCTACCTTCGCATTCTAACATAGAGTATCTACTCGTAACACCCAAATAAGCCATATTTATAACCCATGTTCACATTCATTAAATTACTTATCTCAAGTGTTAATTAAATTCTCATTCTTAACCCATTAAATTATCTTAGTTATTCACATCAACTAAGCAACAATGAACCAGTCACAAGTACATAAGTATATCACTCTCAATACATAAATACATATATGTCACCCCTAGGCTAAGATGTGGTGCACGCATACTCTGCTATCAAATCCATGTACATCACGTACGTAAGGATCACGTGTTTCGAATCAATCAGGAACCGTTTAAATACAAATCACACATATTGGAGGCGAACATAGTTCATATACCTATGGGTCACGCACATACCTACGCTCCCATGGTCAGTCGACTTATCAACTCACAAATAAGTTATTCACAGTACTATGTCCTTAAGGTACCAGTCTAAATCCCCCCGAAGGCACACAAGGATAAGAGGGTCCTTTTCCAGAATAAAAACTAACCTCCTGTGATAGCAAGTATGGTAGGTATGTCATACATATAAGAAATCCATACACTAGGCATTCACACAACCTAAGTAATCATATATCAATATAGATGTTCACACATTTCATCTAGTTAGTCTCATACGTAGCAAGTTTACCCCGAACATTATACGTTATATATATTCCGTTTGATAACTCTCTCGTCGTACCAAATTGAGTACTTAAACCTACCGCAAGAGGTTACTAGGTTTCTTGTTAATTCCAAATGTTATCTCAGCACTTAAAGTCACTCCGTTCCTGCCCTTAACCTTACATCATCATAAATTCCCATTATAGTTTCAATTTTAATGTTTTCTAATCGTACCTCACTCGGTAGACCCTCATAAGTAATAACAATTTGTCCCATATGTTATAGCCTCCTCCGATAATAACTAAGGCCCTATTGACTTTATCTAAGTCCCATAAGATTATATTACTCACACTAATAATCAACATTGGCTTTGGGATAATCCTTAAACCTTAAAGAGAAACAATTGCCAAAATTCAGCAGGGGTCAATCGATCGATGAAAAGGGGTCGATCAATCGATCGATCGACATTCTTGAGTCGAAAGATCGATCAAGCAGGTATCAACTCAGAAATCCTTAATAGTTACGGGTTATCAACTTTTTACACCTCTAAATCTTCATTCTAACGTCCAAAACTCACAAATCAATATACTAATCATCCTACTAACATGTTTACATCATTCCCCGCGTTTTAGATTCATCAAATCAACATATAACATCAATATCTTGGATCAAATTACCCAATTATCATATAAAAACCTAGTTTTCCTATTTCTTCAAGAACATCACATAATTCAATCATTTTTCCATAATTCTCTACCCATAAATCATAAATTCGTGGTTATTATCATCTCCAACATTTACTACATGCAAGTCCTAGCCCGATTATGTTTTTAAACCTTTCAAATCCATTCAAATTTCCATTTTTCATCATAAATCTTCAAATCTATAAAAACATGTAAACTATATGCTTTGAATCTTTGCAAGATAAACCACTTGCCTGTAAATCAGATATTCTGATCCGTTGTTGTTGTTCAAGGGATGGTCCTCTCTTCTTTCCGGTCACAATTCCGTCCAAATTGGTGGTGGTGGGTGGTGGTTTTGGTTTGGGGACTTTTTGTAACCTCTCATCTAACTAACGTAACTCCCCTCTTTGTTTTTGGATGATAATGGCCTTAATAGCCTAACCAATAATAAATAAATCAACACTAAAAATCGTGGGTCTTAATTTCTTAATTTTTAAAAGTACCAAAATACCCTTCTAGGTTGCCGATTTGGCCTAAAAATGCCCCGGGACCCAAACTAAACCCCCGGCTTGTATTTTTTGTCTATCTCGATCCTTTCGGACACATTGGCGCACTCAAAAAGCTCATACGGATGACTTAAAAATAAAATACTTTTAAATCCATTAAATTGGGTCTTGACACGACTTATACGTACGTCCTAACTAAATTACCGAAACTGCCGTATTTTCAACTCACGACAATTTTTATAAATCCAATGATCACATATTACCATAATCACTCAGTAATATTCAACAACATAATAATAACCAAATACTAACTCTTGTCCCGCTAGCATTTAAATCCGAATAAATTTTCCAATTAATTATCCCAAATTAATTTAATAAATCTCATAATTAAAAGTAATTCCATTTAATTAACATCGTAATTAAAAGCCATAAAAATACGGAGTATTACATTAAAGAAAGAGCTGGTGGAATTTTTGAAGCACAGAAAATAAGTATTTGCATGGAGTCATGAAGATATACCGGGAATAAACCCAGCCTTCTTATGTCACAAGCTCAATGTCAACAAGGATATCAAACCAGTGAAGCAAATAAGAAGAGTCTTTAGTCCGGAGAAGAACTAGGTTATTCAAAAAGAAGTGGAAACGCTGCAAAAAGCTTATTTCATCAAATACGTGAAATATCCTGATTGGTTGGCTAAAGTCGTGATGGTTAAAAAGAAAAATAATAAGTGGAGAATGTGTGTGGACTTTACAGACCTGAATAAAGCTTGCCCAAAAGATCATTTTCCTTTGCCCAGGATAGATCAGCTGTGTGACAACCCGGATATAATTATGATAAATTATATTTAAATCATGCTTACCTTATGTGATATGAATAATGTGTTATTAGTATATCGAATGTCAAGTGATTAGTTTTAGTCTAATCCTACTTTCATAAATCGTGAAATGTCGAGTTATGTACGAACACGAAATTTTGTTATTTCGATAGAAATATTACTGCTTAAGACTAGTTTTGACCCTTATAACATTGCAATTGACTTGAGGTGAAAGTTATATAGTTGTAGACATGTAATTTAGGGGTGTAACACAACAAACGGTGCATCAAACGGAGGTCCGAGTAAGAAGTTAGGTCGAATTTACGAGAAAGGGGAAATTTGTCCATTCCCTTTAAGTGGTAAATTGTCTTTTAGTAAACCAAATGTTTTAATTTGATTGGATGGCTTGGGAGGCAGCCTTGGCCTACTTAAAACTCTTCTTCTAACCTATTTCTTCATCCAAATTAAGCCTAGGTTCAGTTTGAAGGGTTTTTAGCTTAAGGAAAGGGAAAATAGAAGTTAAGGAAGAAAGGGTTACATTAAAAGCTAGGAAAAGAATTCCAAGAAAATTCTTAAGGTATTTCCAAGGTAAAATTATGTGTCAATATTGTTTTAATCATGTATTATACTTATTTCAAAGTATATAAATCGTGAAGTATTGATTAAAATTCCATTATCCTTTGTGATAATATGTATTGGTTCATATGTGAGATAAGTAGTGTTTATAGGCCATATTGCTTTGTATTGAAACCCATTGTATTCAAACTTGCATATATTTGTGTGTGCTTACTGGAATTCATAAATTCCAATTGGATATGAAAGTAGACTCATATATTCATATCATATCCGAAAATTAGAATTTAACTCCTTTTTGTTGGGCCTTGGTGATGGTTTCAAGTTGGTACATAGTTACTGTTTGTGTATTTCATTTCGGTATGCCCTGAGTTTAGTCAAGCTTTTGACATAGCAAATGAAGTCAAAAAATTATGAAACTTTAATTATGTACTATTAAGTATGTTTAATAAAAATGGGTTGAAAATAATGGAAAGTTATTTTGGAGAAAAAATATGAAAATTCTTGGAAGTTGAAGGAACAATAGAGGAGCTTGTAGGGCAGATTTCTTGTGTTGTAAAGAAATGGTCATAACTTGCTCTAGGAAGCTTGAAACGTTATACCGTCACTTGTACTGGAAAGTATATTCATATATTTTTTTCATATTCATAAGGTTGGACACCTGTATTTATACAATTTGGGAATATAGGATGGTTGAGTATAGAAGACAATAATTTGAGTCCATACTGAATACCCCATGAAAGAATATTGTTCTCTCCTCTTTCTAAAGAGTATTTTTAGTACATGTTTCATGTGTACATACATTGAGAAGTATATTTTCATATTTATTTGGGTTTAATTATAAATCCCTTATGAGGTATTTCCTACGGTTGAATGTTCATAACTTTATCAACATGTGTACCATTGTTTTGTGTTTACTCATGGCCATTGTTTTGTCTTTACTCATGTTTCCTGGAATGTGACTGAAGTGGAATTATATTGTTGTTGTATTATCATGGAAAGTTACATAATTATGTTAGGATAATACTTATGATTGAGATCCAGTACTGATTTAGTTGGATTGACAGGTGTAAGGTCTAATCAACCCAGTTCAGCTCCACCTGAAGGAAACGCTAATATATAGGTGAGTGTACTCACTGGAAAGAGATATTTGTATCGTGTTGTTGATATGATCGGAATATAATGAATATGAAATTGTTCATTTCGGTTTACCAAAATGGGAGGTTACTTCCCGACCCGGAATGGGGGAGATTTGTCTATTAATGACAAGGGGTTACTCCTCGACCAAGAATGGGAGAGAATTGTCTATTTAGACAGGATATGTGAATCATGATTCGGAAAAGTTGGTCATTTATTATGAATGAGCCGGATAAGTTAATATATAACTATATGGACATGATTTATTGCATTTAAATTCATGAAGTAGTATAATAGTGATGCATTCACTGGGCTATTTTGCTCACGGTTCCTATGTTCACATTTTTCAGGTAACGCGATGTCACTGCCAAATCTAGGAAGTCGGGTTGGGTTAGCCAGGAATGGGAGAAACACAAATTTTGTTTAAATGTAAATGATGTAATTAAGTTAAATTATCCTTCAAGCAATTTTGTATAAGTATGATTATTCTGATGTTATAAAAAGTCTTTCAGTTATATGGATTCATAATGATGATTCTGAAATTAAAACTCGTGTTTATGGTTTGGTTAAATTAATCATGGTTTGACTCACTTTGACTTTTAAACTTAATGATAAGTAACTGGGTTGGGGTGTGACAAGCTGGTGGATGCAACTTCGGGGCATGAGCTGCTAAGCTTCATGGATGCCTATTCTGCATATAATCAAATTAAAATGAAACGAGAAGACAGGGAAAGTACCTCTTTCATTACCCCACGAGGAACATATTACTACAATGTTATGACTTTTGGTCTTAGAAATACAGGTGCTACATATCAACGACTGATGAACAAGGTGTTTGTGGAGCAAATTGGAAAAAATATAGAGGTGTACGTTGACGACATGTTGATCAAAAGTAAAAAAACTACTGACCATATAGCTGATTTTAGCCAAACATTTGATCAGTTGGAGAATGAAGCCCTTATTCTTTTGACTCGCTTAAGTCTATATTGTATAAGTGTTCATCTAGTTTGGAAATTATGACAAAATTGTGTCCTCCCTAGAATCCAAAGAACCTCAGAAGTTGGTTTGCTACTTCATCTCTCTATCTTGTAGTGATCAAGAACCTATTGCCAACACTCACACACAGTAGAATTCATTTATTGCATATCATATTGCATAATAATGTGTGTATATATGTTGAGTGTGTTTAAATCCCTAAATTGGAATTTTAATTATTTTTTGGGATTTTTTAAACATTTTTTTAAATTAGGTTTTCTTAATTAAAACTTAGTTTAAAAGTTTCTGGGGTTAATTTGTAAATATAACTTGTTGATTATATTGGCTTAATGTTACCTTGGGTAGAATCCGAAAGCGGAGTAAACTTGAGGGTGTGGTTTTAATTAACTTTGGACGCGCATTTGTTATCCTATTATTGACAAACACCTTTCCTCGTCTGATTGGCTGAAGTTGTGTTTCTTTACTGAGTTAAAACAGCGTGTGTTCCTAGCCCTTGGATCATTAGCTATCAACGATCTGCATGTTATCTTGGTGAATCCCAGTACAACTCTTTAGACCAATCAGGATTTGTTTTATCACCGCCTCATTAGAACCCTACGATCTAAGTCAATTTGGCTTGACTTAATCCTGGCCCTTGGTTTTGAGCCTGCCTCTCGAACCTTCTCCTCACCCTATAAAAGGGACCCTTCTTTCAGACTTCGAATACTTTTGCCATTTTCATTTCCTCTGAGAAATTGAGAGAGTAGAGAGAGAAGAGAGAGAACAGAGAGAGAACAGAGAGAGTTAGAAACCCTAACCCTATTCGTCAAACCTCTTCCATCCAAACTCAAACACTTAATCAAATACCTCCATATCCAAAACACTTCTCTGAGTGTTCTTGAGAGTTTGAGTTGAGTTTGTTTTTGTTGCTGTAACCTCGTGTTCACTTGATCTTGTTTTCAGCTTAAACGTTTTACTCAGATCTACTTTTTGATTTCATAGAAATTTCAGATTTGAGTTATTAATGTTACATTACACTTAGTTTCATTTTATTTCTCATCTTGAGAAATATATTGTTGATTATTTTCTTTAAAACGTTTGCTTACTTTGAAATCAACAATAAATGTTTTCTGTTTCTAGTTCTTGTAAAACTAAACCTTTGATCTAGTTTGGAATCTCACTTGGAGGTTTTAAATCTTGAAAAGTTTCTCTAAATTCTGAGATTGATTAAGACCTTGTCTGTCTTCCTAGTAAGGTATCCGTGGATTCTGGGAATGTTTTAAAGGTCAAATAAGGTGAAAAGTTTTGTAAGAAGAAAGAAAAAGAAAAGATCACAGCATATAGTGTTATTGTAATTTGTTAGGACTGTTTGTACTTAATAAGTGTGTGTGTATGCATGCATGTGTTAGAAAGCACCTTCACAAACACTTTCGCCCTACAACACGAAAAGTGTTGGTAATAAGATCTTGAGAACAAAGAGTCGACGTAAAGTGCTGGAACAAATCAGAAGTTTACAAACTGGGAGAACTACATCTACAATCAGAACTGCAGAGAAGTTTAAGGACACCAGAGGGTACATTCCTAAACTTATATAGGACTGACTTGTTTGCATGTTAGTTATATAGTTTGTAACTCATATATTTGTTTTAGTGGTTTTTTTCATTTTACTCCGTAGAGGGAGTCGTGGATGTTTCCTCAATTGGTGAGGTTTTACCACGTAAAAAACACCGTGAACATAATCTTTCTACATCTCCTCATCTCACTCTTGGTTGTGCTGAGTTTAAGATTTTTAAACTATTTTATAAACCTGTTATTCAATTCTTGAATAGATCTCGTACATACTGATTTATTAAACACATCTTGTGTTCAAATAGTTTGGTTTTTACGAAAATAGTTTCTTAAAAAAACAGATCGGAGTTACTTAAATAGTTTATTTTTAATAAACGGCTTTAGTAACATTTTTCAATTGGTATCAGAGCTTTGTAAACTTCTTTCAAAAGAGATCCTGTTTTCTGAAATTATTTTCTGAAAATCAAATATGGACGAGAAAAATGAAAGATTTGGTAACTTGACCAGACCTCCAATCTTTGATGGAACCAATTTTGCTTACTGGAAAGTAAGGATGATTGCTTTCATTCGAGGAACTTTGGGAGATGATGTCTGGGACATTGTTGAAAATGGTTATATTTTTCCTACTAAACCAGCCAACGAAAGAAGTAATGAGAGGGTTAAGAAAGCTTTAAGTGAGTTCACTCAAGAAGAGAAACAAGTTTCTCGAAATAATAATAAAGGAAAGAATGCCATATTTATGTCTATAAATGAACATGAGTTCAAAAGAATCTCATCCTGTACCACTTCTAAGGAAGCTTGGGACACCATAGTCACTGCTCATGAAGGAGACACTAGAGTTAAGGCTGCTAAAACCCAAATGCTTATTCAGCAATATAACTCCTTAATTATGTCTGAGACTGAGTCATTTGATGACTTCTATATGAACTTGACTGATATTGTGACCAAACTGCATGCTAATGGGGTGACTTATGACAGACATGAAATTGTATCTAAAATTCTAAGATCATTACCACAGAAATTTGATAATAAAAGATATGCTATTGAGGAAATGTGTGATCAAAATCTCATTCCTGAATTACTCAGTAGTAAACTAAGAACTGTGGAAATGGAACTAGAATTTAAGAAACAATTGACTCAAACCAATAGGAAACAGACTAATTCCAATCTTAGCTTCTCTTCTAAGATAACTAAGCCTGAACTTATATTCCCCACTTATGATTCTGATGAGGAATGCAATATAGAGAGTTTGGACAATCAAATTGCCTTAATTACTAAACAGTTTAAGAAAATTATTAAGTTTAGAAACAAAGTGGCAAATAAACAAGGCAATTCAAATTATCCAACTTCCTTTAATCACAGGCCTCATGAGAAAAACCATGAAAAAAATCATAAGGACTCTCACACTAGACCTAATAGAGACCTTAAGAAGACTGAATGCTATAGATGTGGTAAACTGGGGCACATTGCACAAGACTGTAGAGTTAACTTGAACACTCAAAACAAAAACACTAAAGCCAACATTTGCAAAACATAGTATGATTCAAGTGACTCTGAAAAGGAGGAACCTGAGTCATCTGATGTCTTTGATCCTTGCATGTCCTTCTTTGCTAAGATCATATATAATGATGATGTGCTTATGGCTGTGTATGAGAATGCTTCTCGTAACTCTACTCCTGCTATTGAGAATCATGTTTATACTGGTTTAGATGCTTTGATTACTGAGAATGTTGCATGTTCTACCTCGGGGTGTGTGAGTCAAAGGGATAGCGATAATGACGATGTCAATGGGTGTGTGAGTTTAACAAATGAATCTTTAGGGGTCACTCCACACACCACACTTAGTGACTCGGACAACGAAGACCTCCCTGACATTCACACACTTTATGCTAAAACTCTCAAGAAAAGCACTAGACTAGAAAAGATTGTGAAAGATCTCACTAAGAAGTTAGAAGATCTAAGCCTAATGGTTAAACTAAATGCTGAAGAGTATACTATCCAATGTTTGACTCATAAAAGCGAATTCAAAATGTTTGATGAAAAACTCAGAAATTTAAAAGAAACAAATGAAACTCTGGAGAAAAAATACAAAGGGACATTGTTAGAATTGGAGCAAACTAAAGAAAAGACAGCAACTGTTTTAAAAAAATTTACAAAATTTGAAAATAATTCAAAATGTTTTGATGAATTTGTTGCTGAATCAAAAACCAATTCTGATGATCGAACTGGAATAGGGTTTTGCCCCAATTTAAAAACACAAACTAAATCTTTTGAAACTATCAAGTTTGTGTCAGGAGGCAAAAGACCTATTGAAACATCCCCAGACTTTCATTCTCTAAAACTGAGTTTGATTCAAAAATTCAAAGTTTTAACATTGGGGAATCAAGTTGCTCTAAACATGAAAGTTAAACTAAGGCTAAATACGTCTGTCCTTCTATTAGGAATAGTGAGTCTGCATTCAAGACTGTCACACCTAGGAATAGAGTTCAGCCTCAAAACTCTATAAAACCTTTGTTTAGAGACTTTCCTAAGGAGACCCCAATTCTGAGCAATCTTTATTGCTCTTGCTGCGACATATATGGTCACTCTTTTGATGATTGTTATGCTAGGAGTTAAACCTACCTATAATCCTTATATCTATCAAAACTTTAACTATTCTAGGAGGAGCCGTAACAATTATGTACTTCATAGACAGCCAGATAGAAATTCTAATTATAGAAAGAGAAAGACCAAACCTAAAAGAATATTTACTAGAAGGAATCCTAAGAACTTTCCTAAACCAAATGCCCAAGTCTTTCACAAAATTCAAAATCATGCGCAAAATGTTTTTCAGCAAAAATACAAAGCTCGCAAATTTTATCAATTAAGAGCTAATAAGCGCAAGATGAAAACTAAGGCAATTTGGGTTAGAAAAGATGATCTATTACCTCAGATGAAGTGTAATGTTGTTGTTACTGCTTTAAAAGCTGGACACACATCATCTCGTTGGTATTTAGACTCTGGATGTTCTAAGCATATGACTGGTGATGAAACTAAACTTTTTAACAAAACCATCTTTGTTAGTGGTAAAGTCATTTTTGGTGATGGAGTTTCATCTCAAATCATAGGCAAAGGAACTCTCCAAGAAGATGGGCTTCCTATTCTTCAAGATGTTCTTCTAGTCAAAGGTCTTAAGGCAAATCTACTTAGCATATTGTGACTCAGATCATACTGTTACCTTTTCAAAGAAAAATTGCAAAATTTTAAATGAAAAAGGTGAATGCATAATTACTGGATTCAGAACTCCTGACAATTTCTACACTGTCATGAACAATTCTGAAATCTGTAATGTTGCCAGAATGGGTCATATAAATTACGATATTCTTAGTAGATTGACCTCTCAGGAAATAGTTAGAAGAGTTCGTAAAATCAAACTTATACCCAATCTTATCTGTGGTTCCTGTCAAGAAGGTAAAATTATTAAGGCACCTTATAATAAAGTCAAAGATATTCTTACCTCTAATCCCTTAGAACTCATCCTTATGGACCTAATGGGTCCCTCCCAAACTGTTAGTCTTTGTGGACACAGTTATATCCTAGTTATGGTTGATGACTTCACTAGATTTACGTCGGTAGCCTTCTTAAAACAAAAGTCTGAAACATTTCAAACCTTCCTAAAAATTCTTCTTAGGATTGAAAATGAGAAGGATACTCAAGTGAATAGAATTCGTAGTGATAGAGGTGGTGAATTCAAAGACACTGGTATTGCAGAATAGTGTGACTATAATGGTTATAAGCACGAGTTCAGTGCTCCTAAGACCCCTCAACAAAATGGTATTGAGGAGAGAAAGAATCGTACCCTTCAGGAGATGGCACGTGTTATGTTACATGCCAAAAATTTACCTAAATATTTTTGGGTAGAGTCCATTCGTACTGCTTGTCATATTATAAATAGGGTCTATCTTAGAAAGAATTCCAAACAAACCCCTTACGAACTTCGGTACAATAAAAATCCTAATCTCAAATACCTTAGAACCTTTGGCAGTACTTGTTATGTATGCAAAGATAGGGAACACTTGTCAAAATTCGAGAGCCGAGGAGATAAAGCCATATTTTTAGGATATTCGCCTAACAGTAGAGCTTATCGAGTGTATAATCTTCGAACTAAAACCTTGATGGAATCCATAAATGTAATTGTTAGTGACACTACTGTAGAAAGCAAGACTGGTGAATTTACTATTGAGGAAGAGTCTACAAATATTTTAGAAAATGACTCCTCTACAATGGATAATTCATTACCTATTGAGACCCCTGAGGTACCTAACTGGGTTTCTAAAGATCATCCCATAAATAACGTAGTTGGTAACCCTAGTGAGCCAGTGCGTACAAGATCCCAACTCAGAAATTATGCACATTATGCATGTTTTGTTTCCCTTGTGGAACTAAAGAATGTAAACGAGGCATTGAATGACTCTCACTGGATTTCTACTATGCAGGAAGAACTTTTACAATTTGTCATTCATGATGTTTGGTATCTTGTTCCACGTCCTGATCACAAAACGGTTGTTGGCACACGTTGGATTTTAAAAAATAAGACTGATGAAAATGGGATAATAATTAGAAATAAAGCTAGATTAGTTGCTCAAGGATACTCTCAAATAGAAGGAATAGATTTTAACGAGACCTTTGCTCTTGTTACTCGTTTAGAATCTGTTCGTCTGCTTTTTGCTATAGCTTGCCACATGCACTTTACACTGTACCAAATGGATGTCAAATCTGCGTTCCTTTATAGAATACTGGCTGAAGAAACCTATGTAGAACAACCTAAAGGGTTCATTGACCCTAAACATCCAAATCATGTATTTCGTCTGAAAAAGGCTTTGTATGGCCTTAAACAAGTTCCTAGAGCCTGGTATGAGCTTCTTTCCAGTTTTCTTTTAGATAAAGGTTTTAAAAGAGGAGGAAATGACCAAACTCTCTTTGTCAAACATTTTGACAAACACATCACTATTGCTCAAGTTTATGTGGACGATACTATATTTGGATCAACTTCTCCCTTAGAAGTCAAATCCTTCTCTGAAACTATGCGTAAGGAATTTCAAATGTCCCTTATGGGGGAGTTACAATTCTTCTTAGGCCTTCAAGTCAAACAAAATACAGATGGATTATTTGTATCGCAATCCAAGTACGCTTTAGAGATAGTAAAGAAATTTGGCCTTGAGAGTGCTAAAAATGCTAAAACGCCCATGAGTACTACGCTAAAACTTTTTAAAAATGAAAATGGAACATCTGTAGATCCTACTCTGTATCATAGTATGATAGGCACTTTACTATACCTTACTGCCTCGCGTCCTGATATTATGTATGTTGTGTGTATATGTGCTCGATATCAAAGTAACCCTAAAGAGAGCCACTTGAATGCTGTTAAACGTATCATTAAATATGTAAAAGGCACTCTAAATATAGGACTTTGGTACACTAATGACACACCAAGCACTATAATTGGGTACACTGATGCTGACTGGGCTGGGTGTACTGATGATAGTAAAAGCATATCAGGAGCATGTTATTATATAGGTAATAACTTGGTAGGATGGAGTAGTAAAAAACAAAACTGCACATCTCTCTCAACAGCTGAATCTGAATACACAGTCGCTGGCAGCTGTTGTGCTCAATTAATGTGGCTTAAACAAATGCTAAGTGATTATGGTATTCAAGAAAACCAATTGCATCTCTATTGTGATAATCAAAGTGCAATTAATATTTCTAAGAACCCTGTTCAACACTCGCGAACAAATCATATTAAAATAAGACATCATTTTATACGCGAATTGGTTGAATCTAAGGAATTAGAAATCAATTATCTTCCTACTGATCTACAACTCGCCGATATGTTTACCAAACCTCTAGATTATAATAGATTCATTTCATTACGAAAATCTATTGGTATGGTTTATGCTGACTAATCTTTTTGCTGTTTACCCAAGTTTTTCCCTTTGTCCATTTGAGACAAAATGGGGGAGAAATTTGAGTCTATTCAATTCTTACATATGCTAAATAACTTGATCTTAGTGATTTATTGCAGGTTCTTATTGTACAGTTACTCTCAACAGTTGTAATAGGGTATTTAAATGTACTTAGTTGAGTTATGTACTTTTTGATTTCTAGGAATTGGGTAGATAGAATTTTGATAGGAATAAGTTTTTCTTATTTTCTTGTTGCCCTACGAGTTCAAGATGACTCAAAGGAGATTTTGTCTCATATTTCCAAAGGGGGAGATTGAAGCCCTTATTCTTTTGACTCACTTGAGTCTATATTGTATAAGTGCTCATCTAGTTTGGAAATTATGATAAAATTGTGTCCTCCCTAGAATCCAAAGAACCTCAGAAGTTGGTTTGCTACTTCATCTCTCTATCTTGTAGTGATCAAGAACCTATTGCCAACACTCACACACAGTAGAATTCATTTATTGCATATCATATTGCATAATAATGTGTGTACATATGTTGAGTTTGTTTAAATCCCTAAATTGGAATTTTAATAATTTTTTGGGATTTTTTAAACCTTTTTTTGAATTAGGTTTTCTTAATTAAAACTTAGTTTAAAAGTTTCTGGGGTTAATTTGTAAATATAACTTGTTGATTATATTGGCTTAATGTTACCTTTGGTAGAATCCGAAAGTGGAGTAAATTTGAGGGTGTAGTTTTAATTAACATTGGACGCGCGTTTGTTATCCTGTTATTGACCAACACCTGTCCTCGTCTGATTGGCTGAAGTTGTGTGTCTTTACTGAGTTAAAACATCGTGTGTTCCTAGCCCTTGGATCATTATCTATCAACGATCTGTATGTTATCTTGGTGAATCCCAGTACAACTCTTTAGACCAATCAGGATTTGTTTTATCACCGCCTTATTAGAACCCTACGATCTAAGTCAATTTGGCTTGACTTAATACTGGCCCTTGGTTTTGAGCATGCCTCTCGAACCTTCTCCTCACCCTATAAAATGGACCCTTCTCTCAGACTTCGAAGACTTTTGCCATTTTCATTTCCTCTGAGAAATTGAGAGAGTAGAGAGAGTAGAGAGAGAAGAGAGAGAAGAGAGAGAGAAGAGAGAGAGTTAGAAACCCTAACCCTATTCGTCAAACCTCTTCCATCTAAAGTCAAACACTTAATCAAATACCTCCATATCCAAAACACTTCTCTGAGTGTTCTTGAGAGTTTGAGAGTTTGAGTTGAGTTTGTTTTTGTTGCTGTAACCTCGTGTTCACTTGATCTTGTTTTCAACTTAAACGTTTTACTCAGATCTACTTTCTGATTTCATAGAAATTACAGATCTGAGTTATTAATGTTATATTACACTTAGTTTCATTTTATTTCTCATCTTGAGAAATATATTGTTGATTATTTTCTTTAAAACGTTTGCTTACTTTGAAATCAACAATAAATGTTTTCTGTTTCTAGTTCTTGTAAAACTAAACCTTTGACCTAGTTTGGAATCTCACTTGGAGGTTTTCAATCTCTAAAAGTTTCTCTAAATTCTGAGATTGATTAAGACCTTGTCTGTCTTCCTAGCAAGGTATCCGTGTATTCTGGGAATGATTTAAAGGTCAAATAAGGTGAAAAGTTTTGTAAGAAGAAAGAAAAAGAAAAGATCACAGCATATAGTGTTATTGTAATTTGTTAGGACTGTTTGTACTTAATAAGTGTGTGTGTGTGCATGCATGTGTTAGAAAGCACCTTCACAAACACTTTCACCCTACAACACGAAAAGTGTTGGTAATAAGATCTTGAGAACAAAGAGTCGATGTAAAGTGCTGGAACAAATCAGAAGTTAACAAACTGGGAGAACTACATTTACAATCAGAACTGCAGAGAAGTTTAAGGACACTAGAGGGTACATTCCTAAACTTATATAGGACTGAGTTGTTTGCATGTTAGTTATATAGTTTGTAACTCATATATTTGTTTTAGTGGTTTTTTTCATTTTACTCCGTAGAGGGAGTCGTGGATGTTTCCTCAATTGGTGAGGTTTTACCACGTAAAAAATATCGTGAACATAATCTTTCGACATCTCCTCATCTCACTCTTGGTTGTGCTGAGTTTAAGATTTTTAAACTACTTTATAAACCCGTTATTCAATTCTTGAATAGATCTCGTACATACTGATTTATTAAACACATCTTGTGTTCAAATAGTTTGGTTTTTACGTAAAGAGTTTCTTAAAAAAACAGATCGGAGTTACTTAAATAGTTTATTTTTAATAAACGGCTTTTGTAACATTTTTCAGAGAAGTACCAGATGAAGCTAAACGCAACCAAGTGCTTTTTTGGCGTACAAGAAGGCATGTTCCTCGAGTACATTATGAATCAAAGAGGTATTAAAGCAAATCCTGACAAGAAAAAAGCCTTGTTGGAGTTACAATAGCCAACCACCAAGAAGGAAGCGCAAAGCCTTACGGGGCGTATTACAGCTCTCAACAGATTCGTCTCCTGAGCAACTGATAGATATCTTCCATT